>CM031237.1:588689081-593489081 GCA_018340775.1 Taxus wallichiana var. yunnanensis | reverse complement strand
AAATCCAGATATGAACAATAAGCCCAACGACAGAAAACAAACTTCCAAGAGAAGCCTGCAACCAGCAAACCAATAGCTGAAAAATAGCTAAAAACAACAACTAAACAACACCTAAACCACATAACAGCTGCCCAACAGCTACATAAAAGACCAACAGCCTGGATAAAATGATAAGAGCTAGCAAAATCTTCATTCAGCTATAAAGTAGCATCTTAATTACTACTATTTTCAATTCGAATAGTTTTCTTCTTGTTACGAACCGTAATCCATTCATCCACAGATTTGTGTAAAGGAATGAGAACTTCAGAATCCTTAATTGGCTGAAAAATATTCTCCTTATCCCCTGTGAACTTTCTTGTTTCAGTGATTCCGATACTGTGTCTCCTCCCTAGATGACTCTTTATTTGCATGGTTTTTAAGCTCATTCAAAGGAGTTTCAGGGACCGGCTCCAGCATGTCTTCCTTCTCAGCAACAGGGATAATCAGAGGATCGAATCTCAAATGTTCGGGAGGGAATTTTTCCACTAGTTAGCGTTCTCCTTTTTGTGTTTTATCATTTCACAATTAACAGCAGAATGTCCCAGAGAGAAACAATTCCTACATCTAAAAGGTAGGCCCTCAAAGTCCAGAGGTTGAGTCCAAGTTTGATTTTGCACCTTTAGCTCAATATGAGCTGGAAGATCCTTAGAGGTATCAACCTCAACAAGAATTCTTGCATAGGTTGTATGTGTGAATTCAGAGGTTTGGGAGTCTATGTTAATGATGTTTCCCAATGTATTGCCTATGGCTATCAGACATTTTTTATCCCAAAATTGTAGGGGAAGGTGGGGTAATCTGATCCAAATTGGTTTGCGTGAGAAAGATTCAGTGAGAGGGTTGAAGGATGGGAACCAGGGTTTTAAAATAAGGTATTTTTTCTGGCAGTGCCAAAGCTGATTAGAAATGATAACCTTATCATCTATGGATTCAAAAGAAACAATGAAGATACCTTTAGCACATGGGTAGAGATCTATCCTTCCTCCTAGAAGCGGGATCCAATGCTTGGAGATCCATTCATGTAGGACTGGTAAATTAGGCCAAAGTCCAGCGAATCTGCAAATTAAGGCATGTTCTTGATAGAAAGACTCTGTTTCAAGGACTTCTTCTCCAAAGGTAATGCATGGATTTTTCTCAACAGGCTTCATCGTAGTCTTTACAGTAGTCTTTGACTATTTAGATAGTATATCGGTGAAGGAGGGACCATTGGATCTTCCGTTATCTGTATCCCTTCCACCTCCCTGGTTCAGCACTTCAGGAAAGAGTGCAGGTATCGAATCAGATCCACCACTCTGCCAAACCACATTTTCTCCATTGAGGGGAGCAATAGGGATCCCATGCCGTGAGCTTGATCCAAAGCTGGTTTTTCCAAACCCTCGGGCCTGTGACTTTGCAGAAGGACCCCTGAATTCCTTGTTTCCATTCAGATTTTTACCAGTAGCCATGGATCTATCAGTGGAGACTGCGCCACCGCCTTCCAATGATATTTCATTGACTCTTCCAGGAACGGGAGTATCTCTACCAAATGCTAGGTTGATCCATGAGAGGTCACGACTGTCTGCAGAGCGTATTTTTTCCCCAATGCTGCTACCCGTGTTAGGGTTTTCCTCAAACACGCGGCCAGGGTTGCGATTTAGGGTTTTCTTAACCATTTTACAAAGCAAAGAGAGTAGTGGCTAAGGTGGTCATATAACCCATTTAAACTTAAACATAGTTATATATATATATATATATATATATATATATATATGTATGTATGTATGTATGTATGTATGTATGTATTTATGTATGTATGTATGTATGTAATTAGTTATTTAGATCTTTGAAAAATAATATATTTGGTATTAACTTAATACACTATCAAAAAAAGTTTGTTATTTGAAAAGTATGAACCCAACCAAAAGAAACATTCATCGAGAAGGGGGAAGATTAACAACCTTTATAATTTAATAAATTAATTAAGTTAAGTCGAGGATGTTACATACTTCCCCTCTAAAAAGAATCATCATCTTGATGATTTAATTATAATCATTTCTAACATATGAATAAAATAGAAACAACATAAAATAATTGATTTCAATTTTCTCATAAGTTGGAAAATTCCATAATTTATTCAATATTAGTTCTAAAATTCGGCTATAATCAGCCTTATCACAACAATTTATTTCCCAAATATTCTTTCAAGTATGGCTTAAATTTATATTCAATCATAATAAGTATCAAATAGTATAAAACAAATCCATAACAAATCATAAAAAAACTTCTTTGTTCACTGAAACAAGAAAGGAAAAGCAGTCATCATTTCATCCATGTTCTCCCAAGTTGTGTTGTTCTTAGAATATTGGTCCCATTGGACCTTACATTGTGCAATCTTACAATTTTAAAGAAACAAATTACTTGTTTCTAGCAATCTTATTAGTTCAACTACAATGATTCCCAGGTCTTGAACTTATAATGAGTTCTAATTGATAATATGTGATATATCATAAACATAATTTTTAAGAAAATATATATGAAAAACATTATGCATCTTGGAAAATGTTTGAGGTAAAGCTAATATGTAAGCCACCAAACTTATAAATTCTAGGACTTTGAAGGTTCCTACGTATCTAGGTGATAATTTGACAACCTTATCAAATGAAATAGAGCTCTTTTTGGGTTTTACCCTAAAAAATACCTTGTCTCCTTACTCAATTTTTCTGTCAATCCTTTTCAAATCAATTCATACTTTTTTCCTATCAGAAGCATATTTCAATTTCTCATGAATGATCTTAACTTGCTTTCCCATTTTAGTAAACATTTCAAGACCCGCCACCTCTTTTTCCTTCGTGTTATCCTAGCTAATAGGATTTCTACACTTTTTCCATGCAATGCTTAGAATGGAGACATTTTCAGTGAAGAGTGGTAAGTGTTTTTGTAGGAAAATTCAACCAATGATAGATATTCATCCCATTTGTATTATTGATCCATGTAATACATTCTAATCATATCCTCAATATCTTGGTTAACTCTTTCAGTTTTTCCATCTATTTCAGGATGGTAATTTGAACTAAAGTTTAATTTTCTTCTCAATGTAGAGTTAAAAGTTTTCCAAAACCGAGAGGTCATTCTAGGATCACTATCTTAAATGATTAGTTCAAAAATTACATGCGTTTAAAAAAATTCATTCACAAACAATTTTTCAAGTATTGGGAATCACCCTTGGTATTTCTTGGTATGAAATGATATACTTTGGCCAGCTTTATCGTAACACCTAATGGTATTCAACCTCAAAATTAAGGGATATTTTTTAACAAACACCTTAATTCCCCTTTACATGCCTTCAATGATTTATAATTCAGTTACAATAAATCTAGCAAGTAATCTAGTTTTTACATCCATCTGATAACATCATAACCATGTGCAACTATAAAGGTCCATTAGATCTACTCGATCCTCTTTATCACTCATTTGAGTGTTCATGATTATTGGATCTACCAATTGCATTAATATTCACTTATTCTAAGTGTACATAACTTGTATGTATTTGGTTAACCTTTCTATTTAGGTTTGTGAACTTATTTAGTCCTCGATGTATACTTGAAAAATAGTTTCTTGAATTCCATTTGGTATTCCACACCATTTTGTAGGGACTTGGTGAACTGACAGTGTAACCAACTAGTACACTACTTAGGCCAAATATTTCAAGCTATGATTTGCATGCTTAGTTTCATGACTACACATTAGTCACTCAAAACTTGTCCCTTCACCACATTGTTATCCCACATAGTTATCTGGATCATAATTAAACAATCTTAGTGTTTACTCTAACGTGTTAAGGTCTAGATTCTTGATCTCATCTCTCGATTTGAGCGTATGTTGACAGATCCATCTTAGGAACCCTATGGGATAGATAATACAAATTCATTGACTTGTGTCAATGGTAAATATTACCCATCTCGTAGTTGTCCTAAGATGGTATGGTCAAAGTATTTTAGATCGAAAGGTAGGACTTAGATTCCATAGTTTCTTAACGTGCAACATGATTATAAATTGAAATTTTAATTCAAGCTATAAGGTTGATGGCAATAATTAATAACAACATTAATATTGTTCCACATTTTAAACTCTTAGTGCCACTTTACGACCTTAGTCTAATTTAGATTAATCTTCATATTAGGAAAAATAATTCATCCTAAGTCTTTCTAGATATTTTCGTTCCATTTACGAAAAATTCAAATAAAGTAATCATTTATTTGAGAATAATTACAACGTTGATCTGCTAAGCTTTATCCAATTATTTGAATCTTATTTACTAATTTATAATAGTTGTACAAATGTACTTTTCCATCATTATGTCACTTAACTAGTGTCATATCAAGTATAATTTTCAATCAATTATTAATTAGTTGTACTATGTAATAAACGGTAAATAATTTTATCCTTTTACAATCAAGTCTTAGAAATAGTATTGTATTTCATAACTCTTGTATCATTGTCCCAACAACATTGTTTGATAAATTCTTTAATTAATAATTAATTAAATAATCAATATTATCTTTACCATCATTTAATAAATCAGTTTAAATAATGGAACAAGTACAATTAATTAATAATTATCAATTTATTTCACAATGGTAATACGTACAACAATTTAGAATAAACAAACATCATTATTTTCATCACATAAAAATAACAAGATTTATCATGATCTAAAGTACAATAATTTCATATTCAAAAAGTACAACATTTATTTTCAAGATAATATAATTGACCAATGGTTGTATACAATATCATGAATGACTTTAGCTTAATAAGGATTACATAATCCAAGTTTATCTTATACATTAAATCAATGATTACAAATATGTGTGTGTGTGTGTGTGTGTGTGTGTGTGTGTGTGTGTGTGTGTGTGTGTGTGTGTGTGTGTGTGTAATATTGCATGGAAATCATGCATGCAACAATCCACTCTATCTTCTTGAGATACTTACTCCTTGAAATATGAAAGATAAAAATGATAGATGTACAGGTGAGTCCACCAAGTTGGGGGGCCAAAAGGGGGCCTTAAGTGGATGCATTTAAGAAAAAAAAAAACTTCAACTTGTACGAGTTTTTCAAAATAGTTACACTCAAAATTGGAAGATGTTTTAGAAATATGAATCGTAGAATTTTGAGTCCAAGCTACTAAATTTTATTGAAAATGGATAAGTTTAAGTGGGTCAAACAACTAAAATACCAACAGATGCTCCTATTTTTGTTAAAAAACATAATAGAGTGACTTTCGTGGCCCCCACCAATTTTTAGCACCATTTAGTATTTTTGAAAACCCTTTGGTAGAAAGATAGCTAGGAGCATCTAGTTTGGGCTCCAATTTTTAAAGATTTTTTTAACGAATATTTTGTTTATTTATGATTTTTCTAGTACAAAAATTTTATGTTTTGAAAAACAACAGAGCTCTGACCATGCCCCCCCTAACTACCTCAAAAATATCAAAAATTAGATTTTTTTTAATATGTATAGAATTATGCCTAGTTTGGGCTAGTATATATTTTTTTAAATTTCGATCACCCAAAAAAAAGATACACCATGAAAGATAGACATATTTACACTTGAAAAAATAGATGGAAAAAGGCATAGTTAGAAAATAAATAAATGGAAACCTTATATTAGTCAGAAAATTTGGAAAATTATATTTTTAGAAAGAAGATACTCTGCTCTACATCGTGGTATAATTTTTTTAAATGGATTGATTGTTTTATTTTGATTTATCATAGAGGAAGTGTCATTTTTACATTTTCTTGTAAAAACTCGTTGTTTGTTGTGTTTGTGTAGGTCCATGCCTCAGGCTTGGGGATCCAAACCGGATCCCAAGCCTTGAGGCATGGCTTAGGAAAAGAGGAAAAAAATGCGTACGTGTTACATAACGTGTATGCATTACATAATGCGTACGTATTTTTGTTTGTTTTATATATTGTGGCCCCCAACGTCCCTTTCATCTCTTTCATGGGAATTCTGCAAACATTTTATTTTGTCTGCAATATTATCTACATTCTTGCACAATTTTTTAGTATTTCATTTTGTCCCCTACCCCACTAGTTTATTTTTTCTAATCATGGGCGATAAACGTCAAGATAAGGACAAGAGGAAATTCAAGAATAAGACACAGAGAAATTGAAAGAGAAGAGAATATAGAAATTCAAGAGAATGCAAAAGCTTCAAAGTTAGGGCAAGGTACATTTGCTATATCAAATGTAGCTAATGTATTAGAAAATTGGGATGAAATACATAAGGAAAGTGTAGAGAATAATGATTTTGCAATGAATAATGATATTGAATTGAATGATATTGTTGGTATGGATGAAGAAATTGATATGAATCCAATTGTTGAACCCTTACTTGAGAATCCAAATGTTAACCATGAAATTTGTATGAAAACACTGAATGAAGAAAGTAACCTTGTAATCAAATCTTCACCTCTAAGAACACCTCCTTCCATTTCGTGAAGAAAATAAATTCACTTAATTGAAATTGATGAAAACATTATAAAACCAATGCCTAACAAAATGTCCGAAAGAAATGTGAGAAGAAAAGCTAGTGGAATTTAGGATAATTACTTTGAGAATTTAAATGACACACAAAGATGTCAAATATTTGTTCCATTGATGAATTTAATTAAGATGAGACCTATAATAAAGACCACGGGGTTAAGAACATCTAATGTTCATGATCAAAATGCATCAATTGTTGAAAAAATACATAAAGCATACCAAACTGTTAGTGGAAAAATATGCACCAAAGATAGTAATGCTACATGACGTGCATTAACTAATTGTATAGTAAGTGATAAAACAATTAATAAATGCTTGATTAGAAAAATAAGCAGTTCTTTAAAGCTAAATATAAAAACACTAATGAAAGCAATAGAGAGACGTAAAAAAATGATTTAGTCAATAACACTGAATATTGGGATTTCTCTAGTAGAATTCCATGAAAAGAAAAGAATACATCTAATATTCTAAAAGAATTAATTGTAAAATTTTGGAATGAGAACACAAGGGTGTCACCAAATAGAAGAGATATAGTAAAAAGAAGAATAGGTTCTTGTAATCGTGAATTGTGTGCAAAAAAATTCTTAGATATGAATCAAATAGAATTGTTCTCTAAGTTTAAAAATGAAAATCCATAAATTAATATTAGCCAAAGATTATTTGAAATGAGAAAACCCTTTTATGTGAAAATCAATCACTCACATACCACTTGTTGTTGCAGGCATCATGTTGAATTTTCAATGCATTATGATGTTTTTTGTAAAATACGTCGTGTTTTGCATACTGACATCATGTTGTAGGAGTTTGGAATAAATGTCTCACAAAAATATTCAAGGGAATTTATTTTGACAATATTTTGTGAAAAATCAATAAGACATTTTTTTTACAACAAAGCATGTTTGGATAGAACGTGCAATGTATGCAGTGGCTTGCCAAATCTGAAAAGTTGTATCCATGAGGAGAGTACATATTCAACAGGAAAATAATTGGTTGATTTCACAAAATATAAATTGGTGGCATATCAATTAAAAGATGGAAAATAATCTATGAAGTGTGAGCTTGTTACAAAATAATTACCTGTATCAGAATATATGGTCAAATTCAGAGAGGAAATTTTTATTTCTATGCAAGGCACACACATAGATCTCGATGGTTGGATGAAAATTCAAGTTAAGAAAGGACACATTCCCACTTGGTACTATTGTTTTAGTAGTTGAATTCACAAAGAATTACACATTGCAGCCACAAATGGAGGTTCAATCTCAATATTATAACTCAGTGCAAGTTTCTATTTTCATGCATATAACATTCATGCACTCTCTTGAAAGCACTGAGCAAGATCAAAAATATTAAGAGAGTATCATTTCTACATCAGTGATGATCGGACACATTCTACAAAATATGTACAAGGGTGTTTCAGGTGTTTTATGTGAACTTGAATGAGAGGAACATTAGTTTCGATCAACATTACATTTGGTTGGACAATTGCACATCACAATTCAAGAATGCATGGATGTTTTATTGGCTAAGAAGGATGCACAAAAAAACAAATGTACAACATATCTGGAGTTTTATTGAGGTAGGGCATGGAAAATGATATCATGATGGTGTAGGAGCATGTGTGAAAAGAGCACTTGTAAGAGAAGAGTTAAAGTTCAAGGATGGTGTTAAATTTACAAATGCAAAAAGCATTGTTGATTGGTGTGTTAAGAATATGGGCCATGAATCTCAAGAGAGATCAATGGTTCGTAGATATTTTTGGTTGATAGAGAAACATCGACAAAATTTGAAGATTGTATGACAAAGTTGTATTGTAGGATCAAGTGATATGCACTCATTCCATAGTTCAGATGCAAATGCTTGGACTATTTATACTAGGTGCATGACATGTTTTTATATATCATGCATTGATTTTGTGTGGAATGAATGTGAGTCACAAGTAGTGGGTGGATGAATGGACTTGTATACCTCTAATTCCACTCGACACACATCAAGTTCCATGAGCATTACAACTTGCGGGGTCTTGAATCAAATGATAACATCACCCGACTTTGACCAAGTATCTAATTTAGTGCAACAAGGTACATACATATATGTACATGTCATATGTTTTAGATTTATAAATTATTAAATGTTAAACTCTTAATGTATTTATAAATTGACTGAACAATTTTACTTTTTGATATATAGGGCACGTTTTTGTATTTATTGTGACAGAATTTAACGAAGAGCGAACAAACTACTTCTTATATTGTTGTGTAGAGGGAATGTTTTTTTGACTTCCACAATCATTGATGGTGAAAACTTTGAGTATCCCACTAGATCGTGGTAGTCACCTGGAACTTGGCTTCGACAATATCCTATCAAAAAAGTAAACATTTGGTTGTTTGAAGACTATGAAGTACATCGGAAGATAATTCATATTCACATTTGGTCCTTGTAAAAAATATTAAATTGATCAAATATTGAGGTCGGCCATCAAACAAAAATCTATGGAAGGTTCATGAATCGAGATCATGAAGCAATTCTTTCTTCTATTAATAATAGAGTTTATCCTTATAGTTCATTGGATTAAATTTGTAAAGGTATGTTCTTCATGAATTTAATTTGAATATTTACTTAAATGATTTTGTTTGAATTTTGTATGATTTAAAATTCTATTTAATTGCTTACTAACATGTTTATGTAGGTTAGTGGTGCCAAAAAGCTTCCACTTTCACATGGTTGTACTTAATCTGTAAATAGAGAATTTATTATTCTTGAAGCCAAGTGAAGCTACGAAAAATTATAGATTAGAAAGGAACAAAAAACAAAAATTATCATTTGACCACCTATATGTAAAAATATCTTATATAAATTCTCATTTCACCACCTATATTGTATGAACTGCCTATATTATTGTGTGATTGGAAAAGGACAACCTTACACGGAATCAGTCTAAATGGAGATAGAGAAAACCACAAGAGGCTTTAGTAGAGGCCTCGATGTGGAGTTGTTGATCTGATGTGACATCTCTAGGTGCCACTTGAGTCCGAGAAATCACCCATTGAAAGTATGGCATGATTGGCCTCAAGGCTCTTAACTTGACTACACCCGGACGGGGTAGTTTGGAAAGCTGGGGAGCATAGAGAACCAAAAATAATGATCCACTAGTGTTCACTAGGCCACCCCGACATGTTGGTGTAGTTGGTTTGGTCCCACAAGCTTCCGTTTGCAAACTACAACATCTGGCAGCCCTACACTGACTCAGACTACACTATTTCACGTGTTTACAAACAATAGGACAGTGAGAGAATCAAATGGAGACAAAAAAACTATGATAATATTTTGTATTGGACCCCAACATGGAGCTCTTAGATCCAAAGAGACATCTCTAGGTGCCATGGAGTCTGAGAAATAACCCGTCGAAGATATAAGGTGTTTTGGTCTCGGGGCTCTTAAGAGACTACTCCCGAATGAGGTAGCCTAAAAGAATGTGGAGCATAGGGAACCAAAAAAAATCCTCTAGTAGCATTCAACAGGCCATTGGGAAGAGTTGGCCTAGACGGTTATGTCCCACATGCTACCGTTTGCAAACTACACCATCTAATGACCTTACACCGACTTAGATCGCACTATTTCTTGTGTTTGTAAACAATAACACAACAAGAGAACTGATGGAGATAGAGAAAACCATGAGATAATTTCGTAGAGGTCCCTAACATGGATTTTTTTGGATCTAACGAGATGTCTCTAGGTGCCACGGAGTCCAAGAAATCACTCGTCGAAGATATGGCGTGATTGGGCCTCGTGGCTCTTAAGTGACTACACCGGACGAGGTACCACAAAAGCACGGGAGCATAGAAACCAAAATTAATGCTCCAATAGTATTTACCAGGCCATTCCAATGTGTTGGAGTAGTTGGTTTGGTCCCATGAGCTTCCATTTACAAACTACAGCATCTGGCACCCTACACTGACTCAGACTACACTATTTCATGCATTTGTAAACAATAGCACAACAAGAGAACCAGATGGATACAAATAAAACCATGAGAGGATTTTTAATAGGTCCCCACCATGGAGCTTTCAGATCTAACGATATGTCTCTAGGTATCACAGAGTCCGAGAAATCACCCATCGAAGATATGGCATGCTTGGGGCTCAGAGCTCTCAAGTGACTACGCCCAAATGAGGTATCCTGAAAGCACGGGGAGTGTATGGAGCTAAAATTAATTCTCCAATAGTGTTCACCGGGCCACTCTAACATGTTGGCATAGTTGGTTTGGTTGCACGAACTTTCATTTGCAAACTACACGACCTCTAAGCCCCTCTACACTCGACTCACCGCACTATTTCATGTGTTTTAAAACAAAAGCACAAAGAAGAGAACTAGATGGAGATGGAGAAAACCATGAGATGTTGTCAAATAGGTCCCAACTGTTGATTTTTCAAATCTCATGAGATGTCTCTAGGTGCCATGAAGTTTGATAAATCACCTGTCGAAGATATGGCGTGATTGGGCCTCAGGGCTCTTAAGCCACTACACCCGAACGAGGTAGCTGAAAGCATGGGGAGCATATGAATCCAAAATGAATGCTCCAATAGAATTCACCATGTCACCCCAATGTTTTAGAGTAGTTGGTTTGGTCCCATGAACTTCCATTTGTAAACTACAGCCTCTAGCAGCCCTACACTGACTCAGACTACACTATTTCACTCGTTTGCAAACAATAAAGACAACAAGAGAACCAGATGGAGATGGAGATAATCTGCAAGATAATTTCTAAGAGGTCCCCACCATGGAGATTTCAGATCTAATGAGACATCCCTAGGTGCCATGGAGTCTAAGAAATCACCCGTCGAAGATCGACTTGATTGGGCCTCAAGGTTCTTCACCACCACACCCAAACGAGGTAGCCGAAAGCACCAAGAGCGCAGGGAGCCAAAAAAATTTCTCCACTAGCATTCACTAGGACACCCCAAAGTTTTGGTGTAGCTGGTTAGGTCCCATGAACTTCCATTTGCAAACTACAGCGTCTAGTAGCCCTACATTGACTCATCGCACTATTTCATGCATTTTGCAAATAATAGAAGGAGAGAGAACCAGATGGAGACGGAAAAAACTGTGAGAGGATTTCATATAGGGATTTAACATGGAGGTTTCTGATGTAAATAGACATCTCTATATTCCATGGAGTCCGATAAATCACCCGTCGAAGATATGGGGTGATTTGGCCTCGTGGCTCTTAAGCGACTACACCCGAACGAGATAGCCCAAAAGCATGTGTGGAGCGTAGGAAGCCAAAACAAATTCTCCACTAGTGTTCACTAGGAAACCCCAACATGTTGGCATAGTTGGTTTGGTCCCATGAACTTCCATTTGCAAACTACAGCCTCTAGTAGCCCTACACTAACTCAGACTACACTATTTCATGCATTTACAAACAATAGCACAACAAGAGAACTAGATCGAGATGGAGAAAAGCATGCGAGGATTTCGTAGAGGGATTCCACATGGATTTTTCAAATTGGTGAGACATCTCTAAGTGCCACTTGAGTCGTATAAATCACCCTTGAAGATATGGCATGTTTGGGCCTCGGGGCTCTTAAACAACTACGCTTGAACGAGGTAGCCTGAAAGAACGGGGAGCATAGGGAACAAAAAAATCCTCCAATAGTGTTGAATAGGCCATTTATAATTTTTGGCCTAGACGGTTTGGTCCCACACACTACCGTTTGTGAATTACAACATCTAACAACCTTACAATGACTGAGACTACACTATTTCTCACGTTTGCAAACAATAGCACAATGAGAGAGCAAGATGGAGATAGAGAAAATTTTGAGAGAATTTCGTAGAGGGCCCTAACGTGGGGTTTTTAGATCTGATGAGATGTATCTAGGTGCTAAGGAGTCCAAGAAATCACCCGTCGAAGATATGGCATGATTAGGCCTCAGGGATCTTGAGCGACTACACCCAGATGAGGTACCCCGAAAGCATGGGGAGCATAGGGAACAAAAAAAATGCTCCACTAGTGTTTACCATGCCACTCCGATGTGTTGGCGTAGTTGGTTTGGTCCCACAAGCTTTCGCTTACAAACTACATCATTTGGTAAGCCTACACCGACTCGAGACTTCACTATTTCGTGTGTTTGCAAACAATAGCAAAACGAGAGAACCAGATGGATACGAGAGAAAACCGTGAGAATATTTCAAATAGGTCCCCACCATGGATATTTCAGATCTCGACGAGATGTCTCTAGGTGCCATAGAGTCCGAGAAATCACCCGTCAAATATATGGCATGATTGGGCCTCAGAGCTCTCAAGCGACTACGCCCGAACGAGGTAGCCCGAAAACATGGGGAGCATAGGGAGCCAAAAATAATGCTCCACTAGTGTTCACCAAGCCACCCCAACATGTTGGCATAGTTGGTTTGGTTGCATGAACTTCTGTTTGCAAACTACAACCTCTAGCAGCCCTACACTGATTCAGACTACACTATTTCATGTGTTTGTAAACAATAGCACAACGAGAGAACCAGATGGAGACAGATAAAACTATGAGAGGCTTTCAAATAATTCCCCACCATGGAGATTTTGGATCTCATGAGATGTCCCTATGTGCCACGGAGTCTGAGAAATCACCCATAGAAGATATGGCATGATTGGGCCTCAAGTCTCTTAAGCCACTATGCCCAAACAACGTAGCTCGAAAGCACACGGAGCATAAGAATCCAAAACAAATGCTCACTAGCATTAACCAGTCACCCCAACGTGTTAGCATAGTTGGTTTGGTCCCACGAACTTCCGTTTACAAACTCTGACCTATGGCAGCCCTACATCGACTAAACCGCACTATTTTGCTTGTTTGCAAACAATAGCACAGTGAGAGAACCAGATGGAGACGGAGATAACCATGAGAGGATTTCAAAGAGGTCCCCACCATGGAGCTTTCTGATTTGACGAGACATCTCTAGGTGCCATGGAGTTTGAGAAAACACCCATCAAGGATATGGATTGATTGGGCCTCAAGGCTCTTAATCCACCACGCCCAACGAGGTAGCCCGAAAGCACGGGGAGCGTAGGGAGCCAAAAAAATTCTCCACTAGCATTCACTAGGCCACCCCAACATGTTGGCATAGTTTTTCATTCCCACAAACTTACTTGCAAAGTGCAAACAACCTCTAACAGCCTCTACACCGACTCGTGACTCGCACTATTTTGTGTATTTGCAAATAATAGCATAGCAAGAGAACTGGATGGAGACGGAAAAAACTGCGAGAGGATTTCATAGAGGGATTTAACATGGAGGTTTTTGATGAAAATAGACATCTCTATGTGCCACGAAGTTTGATGAAATACCCATCAAAGATATGGGGTGATTGGGCCTCGTGGCTCTTAAGCAACTACATCTAAACGAGGTAGGTGAAAGCATGTGGAGCATAGGAAGCCAAAACTAATTTTCCACTAGCGTTCACCAGGCCACCCGACATGTTGGCATAGATGGTTTAGTCCCATGAACTGTTTGCAAACTCTGACCTCTAGCAGCCTCTACTCGACTCGGGACCGCACTATTTCACGCATTTGCAAACAATAGTATAGCGAGAGAACCGATGGAGACAGAGAAAACCACGAGATGATTTCATAGAGGAATCCACATTGAGTTTTAGATCCGGTGATACATATCTAGGTGCCCAGACTCCAATAAATCACCCCTTGAAGATATGGCATGACTGGACCTCGGGGATCTTAAGCGACTACGCCCGAACGAGGTAGCCTGAAATCACGGGGAGCGTAGGGAGCAAAAAAATGCTCCACTAGCATTCACCGAGCCACCCTAACATGTTGGTGTGGTTGGTTCATACCCATGAGCTTTTGTTTTCAAACTACAACCTCTAAGCAGCCCTACGTTGACTCAGGACTACACTATTTCACATGTTTCGAAACAATAGCACAACGAGAGAACCGGATGGAGACGGAGAAAACTGTGAGAGGATTTCGTAGAGGGCCCTAACATGGAGCTCTTCGATCTAATGAGAAGTCTCTAGGTGCCACGAAGTCTAATAAATCACTCATCAAATAAATGGCGTGATTGGCCCTTAGGGCTCTTAAGCGACTACACACCGAACAAGGTAGCCCGAAATCACAGGAGCGTAGGAGCCAAAAAAATGCTCCAATAGGATTCACTAGGCCACCCGGACATGTTGGAGTAGTTGGTTTGGTCATGTGAGCTTCACGTTTACAAACTACAACATCTAGCTGCCCTACACCGACTCTGACTCGCACTATTTCATGCGTCTGTAAAAACTAGGACAATGAGAGAACTAGATGGAGATGGAGAAAACTGCGAGAGGATTTTGTAGATGGCTTCAACATGGAGGTTTTGGATTTTACGATACATATCTAGGTTCCATGGAGTCCAATAAATCACCCATTGAAGATATGGCATGATTGGGCCTCAGGGCTCTTAAGCGACTACGCCCGAACGAGGTAGCCCGAAAGCATGGGGAGTGTAGGGAACCACCAATGTTCAATGATTTTTCCATAAGATGCAACTATGTAAACTATGAACTTAGTTTTGTTGGGGAGACTCGCCAATGTTCCAACTGTTCATTTTGAAAGAATGAATATCTTCAACCAAACAGAGAATGAAGAGCCCGAATTTTTTTGGACACTACAAAAGGTTGTTTGTACCCAAAAAGAAGCGTAGAAGGCCATATAAATATTCGATCTTCAACTTTAGATGAAAATGAACATTGTGAAGAAAAAATAATTAGGTGAATATGTCACTATGATTCATGAAGAAATGCCTCGAAGGTCATAAAGAGTAAATTTAACTACCCAAAAACATCTGGAAGAACTTAAAGAGAAGATACTAGAGAAAGAAAAGGAAAATGGGAAGCATGGAAGGATCACAACTTAACTGGAATGGAAGATCTATGTGATGTTGTTGATAGAATCATGGATAATATTAAGGAAAACATGCCAAGTTGATTATTTTTATTAATCCCAGCTGCTTCAACTTCATAAATCAAACCAGGTAGTTCCAAAAGCAACATACTGGCAAGAAAAGTCAGTAATGAAGTATTGATAACTAAGCATAGTTACTTAAGAGCCATGAGGCCTAATCACACCATATCTTTGACGGGTGATTTCTCAGACTCTGTGGCACCTAGAGATGTCTCACTAGATCCGAGAGCTCCATGTTGAATCCCTCTACAAAATCCACTCGTGGTTTTCTCCATCTCCATTTGGTTCTCTTGTTGTGTTATTGTTTCCAAATGCGTGAAATAGTGCAGTTTGAGTTAGTGTGGGCTGCTAGATGTTGTAGTTTGCAAGCGGAAATTCATGGGATTGAACCAACTATGCCAACACATCAGGGTGGCCAAGTGAATGCTAGTGGATCATTATTTTTGGTTCCCTACGCTCCTCGTGCTTTCGGGGTACCCCGTCCGAGCATAGTTGCTTAAGATCCCTGAGGCCCAAACATACCATATATTTGATGGGTGATTTCTCAGACTCAATGGAACCTAGAGATGTCTCATTAGATTTAAAAGCTCCATGTTTAGGCCCTCTACAAAATCCTCTCACGGTTTTCTCCGTCTCCATCCGGTTCACTCGTTGTGTTATTGTTTGCAAACACGCGAAATAGTGCAGTTTGAGTCAGTGTAGGGCTGCTAGATGTTGTATTTTACAAATGAAATTTCATGGTACCAAACCAGCTACACCAGCACATCAGGCTAGCCAAGTGAATTCTAGTGGAGGATTCATTTTGGTTCCCTATGCTCCCCGTGCTGGGTACCCCATCTCGGTGTAATCGCTTAAGAGCCCTAAGGCCCAAACATGCCATATCTTCGAGAGGTGATTTCTTAGACTCCCTGGCACCTAGATATGTCTCATTAGATCCAAAATATCCACTTCATGTCCATATACAAAATCCTCTCATGGTTTTCTCCTTCTCCATATGGTTCTCTCGGTGTGTTATTTTTTTGCAAACGCAAAATAGTGCGATGCGAGTCGATGTAGGGCTCCTAGAGGCTGTAGTTTGCAAATGGAAGTTCATGGGACAAAACCAACTACACCAAAACATTAGGGTGGCCTAGTGAACACTATTGGAGCATTCATTTTGGTTCCCTATGCTCCCCATGCTTTCGGGATACCCCATCCAGGGCGTAGTCGCTTAAGAGCCCTGAGGCCCAAACATGCCATATCTTTGACGTGTGATTTCTCAGACTCCATGGCACCTAGAGATGTATCGTTAGATCCAAGAGATCCATATTAGGGCCCACTACAAAATCCTCTTGCAGTTTTTTCCATCTTCAACTGGTTCTCTCGCTGTCCTATTGTTTGTAAACGAGTGAAATAGTGCGGTTTGAGTCGCCAGAGGGCTGAGAGGGTGTAGTTAACAAACGGAAGCTCATGGGACCAAAATAACTATGCCAACACATAGGATGGCCAGGTGAACACTAGTGGAGGATTCATTTTAGTTTCCTATGCTCCCCATTCTTTCAAAGCTACCCCATCAGGCGTAGTCACTTAAGAACCCCGAGGCCCAAACATGCAATATCTTTGATGGGTGATTTGTCAGACTCCATGGCACCTAGATACATCTTGTCAAATCTGAGAGCTCCATGTCAGCACCACTATGAAATCCTCTTGTGGTTTTTTCCATCTCCATCCGGTTCTCTCACTTTTCTTTTGTTTGCAAACGCCCAAAATAGTGTTGTTTGAGTCAGTGTAAGGTCTTTAGAGAGTGTATTTTGGAAACAGAAGTTCATGGGACCAAAACAACTACACCAACACATTGGGGTGGCCAGTGAATGCTAGTGGAGGATTTGTTTTGGTTCCCTACGCTCCCCGTGCTTTTGGGCTACCCCGTCCGAGCATAGTCGCTTAAGAGCCCTGAGGCCCAAACACGCCATATCTTCGATGGGTGATTTCTTAGACTCTGTGGCACCTAGAGACATCTCGTTAGATCCAAAAGCTCCATGTCGGGGCCCTATACGAAATCCTCTCACCGATATATCTGTTTCCATCTGGTTCTCTCACTGTGTTATTGTTTGCAAACGTGAGAAATAGGGCATTCTCGAGTCAATGTAGGGTTGTCGACATCGTTGTAGTTTGCAAACGGAAGCTCGTGGGACCAAACCAACTACGCCAACACATTAGGGTGGCACTAGGTGAATGATAGTGGAGGCTTCATTTTGGTTCCCTATGCTCCCCATGCTTTCAGGCTACCCCGTCCGGGCATAGTCCCTTAAGAGCCCTGAGGCCCAATCACGCCATATCTTCGACGGGTGATTTCTTAGACTCCGTGGCACCTAGAGATGTCTCATTGGATCCGGACAGATCCATAGTGGGGACCTCTTTGAAATCCTCTCATGATTTTTTTCTTTCTCCATCTAGTTCTCTTGTTGTGCTATTGTTTGTAAACACATGAAATAGTGTAGTCTGAGTTAGCGTAGGGATGTCAAAGGCTTTAGTTTGCAAACGAAAGCTCGTGGGACCGAACCAACTACAGAAACATGTCGAGGTGGCCTGGTTAATGCTATTGGAGAATTTATTTTGGTTCCCTACTCTCCCCATGCTTTCAGGGTACCCCGTCTAGGCATAGTCACTTAAGAGCCCTGAATGACTTGATTGGCTTAAGAATGAATTTGATAGGGGTATGTCTAAGAACACATGGGATTTATCAATCACCTAGTAAATCTTTCTTGTTTAGTTTTGTATGGGATTCAGTTGGCCTACGGCTTAGTGACCTTCCATTTATGGATAATTTATGTTATTATAAACCCATGGATGCTTTCAAAAGCACCTTAAAAAGGATAGGGGTAGTCATCAAGCCTAGTGAAGGGTGTGATGTGATTTTCAAATAACTTGAAATTCCTACAAATTTAAAGGTAATAACATGAATTAGATAGGATTAGATAATCAAGAATCATTGAGTGTCTAAATCAGAATGTCATTACATCTAGAGACATTCTCAAGCATTGGAGTAATGTATATGGAGAGACATTCTCAAAAAGTCAATAGATGAAAGGCTTCAAATTATGACGAATATCGGGTGTTTTAATAGGGAGAATACTATGAAGCATAGAAGAATGTAGTAAGTTCATGATAATATAGAACCAAAGACAAAGAGACCACGAACAAGAAGAAGCGCAAGTAAGGTAAATACACATATATACATTGACAAATTGAATGAATAATTACTCATATTAGGTAACTCTTTATATACATACATTATATAAATATTGATTTCCAAAGTTTGATCCATATTATACATTGAAAATGCTAGTACATGTACATCACCAATAAATGAAAAAGTAATCCATAATGTCTTAAGTATTGTCAAGTGCACATCATATTAGATTCATGCGAAAATAATCTCAGAAATGTAAGGTCTCATACAAAATTATCAAGTTCAAAATAATATTTTAATGTGCATAATAAATACAAAAATGCCCAAATAGGTCATATACCATGAATTTGAAATGCCATATAGGTGTACATATAATGTCATGCACATAGGCACACAAAAACAATGTCATGTGTAAGACATATATATTTCCTACTCATCAAAATCTATCCCTCTCTTTTCTTTTCCCGAAGAAGGCCGTCCCTTAGACGAAGATGGATATCCATGAGATGAATTTGGATCATCCAAGCCCACGGTTCAAGTCCTCTTCCGCTGAATACTGTAGATGATCTTATAAATGCAAACAATGTTTTTTTGTCAAAACATAATTTATTTATGTTTTCAACATGTATTTAAGACCATGCTATAGTGAAAGTATTAACATAAATACATAAACTTACCGCAAGTTTTCGATCACACCGAATTTGCATCTCACATTCGGATGAGTCATCAGGAGCTCCTGCAATACAAACGAGGATACGAAGATGACAAGATCAAGGAGTTCGTGACCTTGAATTCAAAATGGAGGGGTTTTAAGTTACTTACATACACATAAGATTAGAAAATCTAACATCAGAATTAGTGAAAATAGAGCTAAGTACATGTATCTACATAATGACAATATTTTAACTAATTTTATCAATATAGAACTATTGTTTTTACCCCACCATGCCTGTGAATCAAATGAACAGGGATGCTACATGTTGTAGGTAACTCCTGCATATACACAATGAAGGACATTATTAACATAATTTAATAATTCTACAATGAAAGACATTACTAACATGTAATTTAACATAATATGAATTACATGAGAAATTTAACAAAATTTACGTGTTGTTTGAATACCTCAGTGAGTTGTTGTGCAGATGAAATCATAGTGGCAACACCTTTATCTACTTGTCGCAGAGATGGTGGGGTGTCTAGTGAAGTCAACATCTTTATCAAACATGTATATCACATGAGTTAGATGGACATACAAGAACATACATATATTTGACTTCAAAACTAATATAAATATATATATATATATATATATATATATATATATATATACATGCAAACACACACACACACACACAAATGTATGTGAAAATTTTACATAATTAACATTCTAAATTACCTCTGTAAATGTATGTTTATGCATGGTCCTCACCGCCTATGGTAGGGATGAATATGCGCTTCCCACGTGCTGCAATATACATTCATGTACATGTACAAATACAATTATTTCAAAATTTAACATATTTAAGTAAATTAGGTACTCAAAAATTTTATAACACACATAACAAAACATAACAAATTTACCTATGAAGGTGACACCAATGAATGTAATCTAAATGTCTCACTCAAAAGGACATATGACATAGTGACATTATCATGTTCACCCCTAGCACCAGGTGCACCAAAATCAATACGCATGAAATTATCATCCTCCTCGAGCCCCAAACATATGCTACCACATGACGAGAAAAGATGTGGCCTCATGCTATTACTCCCTAAGGGAATACTCTATGTACCTCTGCAAGCATCTGGATTAGAAATCTCCCTTGTATGTCAAACAAGGGTAGCAGATAGCCCCTGAAGCGGATGGAGTGTATCAATCTCTACTATCTCCTTCACTACTTGAGGGACAATCTCAGGGTGAGGGGGCTTCTGTGTGGGGAATCTACCCTGCTGAATAGGTGCACGTTGTGCACCTGGTCGATCCTATGCAGATCCTTTTCCTCAGCCCTAGAAATCTTGGAAATAAAAATAATTTGGGATCTCATTGAGGATAAACTCACAATAGAGTTTCCTTGGAAAGTACAGTGGCACCTTGTTGTTATTACAGGTGGAAAATCAAACACCATCCACCATCGGTCCTAAAAATTATTTTTAATCAATTATTATTGCACCAATGGATGAGAAATCGTTTACATTTCAATGGAACAAGAAAATTAGTGCAGGGGTCCATGAATAAGGTGCATATGATATCTTTTGAAATTTATTTTTCTTTACATCCACATATGACAATTTTTGGAATAATAAACCCTATAACCCTCTCTGTAAGTTGTCCAATGATCAATTTTCCCCATTGCCACATCAATTTGAACAAGTAATGCCTCTAATGTGTTTGTAAGAGAGGCATGGTGGGGGTTTGTAGATTGTGCATCCCTCATTATTTTGATTAAATCCTCAATTTCAATTTTGTTTTCAACTATTTAGGCTACTAAATCTTCTCAAGACTACCCGACGGATGTTGAGTAACTGTGGGAGTGTCGGGAGGGATGACAGGAATAATAGGGTTTGGTTGTGGTTGATTCCCTCGACCTCTAACTATAACAATAAAAATATGTATTCAATTCAAATTTTAATCTATAATTATCATATTTCAATGAAATTTTGAGAAAAGAATTGTTCTTACCTCTTCTCCGTGGTGCCATCGTCGATTCATATCTTCCCGGTGATCCAGAAATGATCCTTTGAGCTTGAGATCCAGTTGAATGAAAAAATGCAAGGGCACGGTTAAGCTCTGAAACTTGCATTTGAGGGAGGAAAAATGATAGAGGCTCGGCCTATTTTTATTTATTTATAATAAGCATAATGCGTACGCATTATGTAATGTGTATGGATTATGTAATGTGTACCCTTTATATAACACGTACGTGTTATATAACATACACGTTATGCTTTGGTGATTCCTGAGCCAAAAATATTAAAATGCGAGCACATTTTGCTTTTTTCAGATTATTGTCCACTTATTGGCCCCCCAACTTGGTGCACTCACCCTACATGTTCAATTCAATGAACTAACATGGATATGTATCTCCTTATCTATATGTTTAAGTATGAAACATGATGAATATATATCGGTTATTTATAATCCATCAAACAAATGTCAAAATTCACATGACAATATATATTTCAAACAAATCAAAAGGATTACAATACTATTTCATAATGTTTTTATAATCACTACCCATTAAGGTCGACTTAGTCTGTTTGACTAATAATTAAATCTTTCTGACCTAAAAATATCAATCAAAAAAAGTCATCCATCTATGTTCGTCTTCATACCAACATATAATATTATCGATTAATCATTCTTAACCAACTAGGTTTATACTTTACTATCTACAATCACCAAATCATAATCAACTATGATTTCCCTTCATACTTGATAATAAGAATAAGATTATAAAATAGTAATTCAACATGGAGATAACCATTTCCATCAAACTGAAATCATGAAGGATGAAATCCCTCTATCAAAATTCTATTCAAATGAAACACAGGTGAGAGAAATGAAGATAATTTCATGTGGGTTAAATCAAGCATTCCAAGACTTGCAAACCGACAAGAAACAACTATGACCATTATAAACAAACACCCAAAAAACTATCATAATAGTAAGGGAATTCGGGACCTAACAAATCTGAAAGTATTTATCAGTGGTTTGGTAAAACATACTCTCTTCACATTGTCTTGGTTGAATTAAGTTTGTCCCATCAAATATAGTGACTCAAAGTCACGTTTCCACATAAAAATAGATACATTCAACTCCATATCCTTCAAAATTACGCTTCAACATAGCCTAGGATCGATTAGAACCCAACTAACTAAAGAAAACATAATGGTTCTCATAATCCTCCCATCTGAGTGTACATACCCCAAATACATCCACTGTCAATAGGATATACCCTTACGGATTCATTAAATATTTTAAGGTAAAACAAATACAAACATTTAGAATCATCTTTCAACTTAAATGGAAACACAAGGGAATAATGTAGTCATATCGACTCAAAATATGCCAAGTATGGTTTTCACAATGGCATGCCCAAAATAAAATCCATATATATATATATATATATATATATATATATATATATATATCTATCATTTATGTGATGTATCAAGCTTACCAAGCTCTGCATGACCAATATAAAAGAAACCTTCAACAAAGACTAAAACCCAAACAAATGCGAGAAGTTAGCCGACCTATAACAACTTAAAATCCGAGTTCCAATAACAAATACCTAACTCGTACACATAAAAATAAATATTTAATCTCTCAACTCAAAATTTATTCCAAATCTTCCTAAATTAAAACATCCAAGTAAAAATACGAACACCCAGAACCAAGTATCAACCTAGATACAAACTACAAGTCGATTTAAACAAAAAAGCACACATATTTTAAAATAAAAAGCATTTAACAGTCAACATGCATTCAACTATTTTACCTCAAAATATCCAGACAAGGGGAAATATAAACATGAATTTTAACCTCAAAAAAACAAACTTGAAGCTCCAAATAATAACCCATGATTCTTTTCTTCAAAAATCCAAAAGAATAACTTGAATGTAGAACAATAAATAACCCAAAACCATCCATAAATAAGACTATTAAATCCTCCATTATCTCTTCCCAAAAATAGCTCAACAAACTAATAGAGTGGAAAATGCATGTAATAGCTCAAAGGAGTGGAATAAGATCTTGAAATGCATGTTAAGAAGAATAAAAATGGAAAAAAAAATTGCATGGTAGATTCTAGAGGAAGTCTCCCATTCCCTAAAATATGTGGGGAAAAATAAATGCAATTAATGTTTTCAAGTTCCACGTAGTGGCCTTACCAATCAAATTCATTTCCCACTTCCTATTTGAAGGTGCATGTGTCGTAATTCAACAGATTTACCCGTTTTAAATTAAATCATGCAAAATACCATTCAAAAACACTTAGTCAAATTGAATATTATTAACTCAACCGAATCCAATATCCAATTAACTATATTCCATTTGGTTTGATCAATGCAAACAAAACAAGGCCTTAACATCTTGTTAATGGTCTAATTCTAATAAGTCTAAACATATAAGTGTGACCAAATCCATACATCATAGAAATAATGCGTTCCAATATGATCAAAAACTATAAACCATGCACATTTTCTTAACCTAGTCATACTCATGTCTTCCTAGCCAATGACATCTTAAAAATCAATTAAAACAAATAATGTCATCACACAAAATGGTTAGTATTATTGTGAAAATAGATTATCATTTGATCCAATTTAGAGCGTCAAATACATGTATATGATAAAAACTATATGATCACAATATAAAACAATTTAATAACTTATTACACAAACTATTATATCATCAAGATACTTATACCTACACTTAATTAAGACCAAATTTTACATGTTTTGTTATAAGGTCCCTTCTCACTGCTCAATCAATGATCATCAATGTCAAAAGAGTTATCACATTTAACAATCATCATTATTTCCATATAATGAATAATATATTGAAACCATGAATAATTTCAACCATACATGCTAATTGTTACTTCCAACAAGAAAGTAAGTTACATTATCAATAGAATGTATAGCAATAACAAGGCATCTAAATATGGAATCATCAAACTTAGCAAGAATACAACTCAACACACAAGAAAAAAAAAGGATAATAACGTAACACAACCTATGAGTTTTGGAGGCTAGTAACGTTACTTAGTCGATTTGAAACTACATGTAAGAATGATTATCCTTTTCAGGGTAAACATGCATACACCTAGCCGCGATTCTAGGATAGTTTCGGTTCTCACATCAAAACCTTTATGAATCACTTAACACTATTAATCCATCTTACAACAATCATAAAATGAAAATGTGGGATCTGACATTTTCTACTACTAACAAAATTATATCATCATATTTTTGGATAATAGCAAACCTTGCATAAAATACATGTTAATTACCTACCATTTATACTATGGAATACTATGAGGATACCTCATACCTATGGGATGCAATTGTTTCACCTTTACTCGTTGACATTCCAAACAATGTGACATAATTTATCATATCCTTATTCATTCCTTCCCAAAATTACTATATTTTAACATCATCCAACAAATTTGTTACTATGGGATGTCCAAAATACACTCCATCATGATTTTTTTTCATAAATTTCATTCTAAGGTCATTAACCAAGGGAACATAAACTTTTTTCATATTGTAATATTCCTTCATTTTTGAACATGGAACCTTGTATCTCATATCATTTGGATTTATTTCTAACATAATTTTGACTCATTGATAATACAAATCAACTTGAAGTTGTTTTTAAGATTCTTCCTTAAACCGAGTTCTAAGGGTCATGTTGGTGCTCGATTTAATCTTGACATGTTGTTCAAAAAAATTCTCGATCCATTTTGTTTGAAGTATTTTTATCTCCTGTATGGATGCGTGAAAACTTTCTCCATCATTTATATGCCATTGTTAATCCTTCTCTATGGTCACGGATCATGTTTTTCCATGTATTATCTACAATTTCTCTACCCATGAGGAACATTTTGAATTTCGAAATGAATGGTGAACTTTACCCTACAATTTATTTTTCCACGATCCTATTTTCCTTGCCAAATTTTATCTCAATGATTTGTAGATATGTGTCCATATCTAATTGGAAAATGCATGGTAGGTTTATTTAGTGAACTTAGCACTTTTATCACTTTTGCAAAAAATGTCAAATTGGCCCCGCGGCCCACATCGATTTCTAATTGGATGGTCAAAGTTATGAGGTGGAAGAGCAAATTTCTTATTTTGGCCCTAAAGGTGTGCAAGTGTCGTAAGGTGAGCATTCGAGAAATCAAGCCTTTTTGTGTTTTAAGGCGTTATGGAAAAAAAGGTTAAAAAGGTAAAATAAATTCCTAAGGCCCATAAGAAAACACGTGGCCACTTTTAAGTCAAAAGCAGGAAGACGGGCTATTAGAGCACTTTGAAGTTTTTGGCTTTGTTTTATGAAAAAGGAGTAAAGTTATAAAATGATCTGCGACTCATGGGGACCAATTCATGTCACATCTTTAAGACAACATTGAAAATTCAAAGTGGTAGGTGGGTCACCATAGGTTTTTGAAACTTTTAGCTTTGTTATGAAAAAGGAATAAAGTATAAAAGTGACATGTGACTTCACTGGGCCCACATCAAAAGTTAAAAGTGAAGAGGTGGGCCGTGTGGAATTTTGAGTTTTTAAGCTCTGTTTTGAAATAAAGTAAAAGTCATAAAGTAAGTTACAACCTCGTTGACACCCGGAAAGCCACGTATAGGGCCTATATTAAAAGCGGGTGGGCAAGCCAAATTGTCTAAAAGTGCTCATTTTATTTAAGTGATGTAAAATGTGAAAAGAACCCGATACCTACTTCAACTCAAGTATTTTCCATGTGTACAACTCAAATTTGAAGTTGTGAAAGACAGAGTTAATGGTTGTGATACAATGCATCAGGTTTTTCCACCATTATTACTCCTACGCAAACCAGGGACCTTAAGGGATTTGATTGATTTCATCCTTTTTGGTTAATTCCATGGTCTCTCGTTATTTTTTCGGTGAATTGCAACCAAATTAATTATGGAGGTCGATTTGTAGATCGATAAGTGCAAAGAGTTGAAGTTTTAAAGCGGAGTTGCTCTGTACTGCAGAAAATGAATTATTAGTAGAGCAAGATGCAAAGGAAAAGGATGTGGAGAAAGAAGCTACAGGATCGAAAGAGGATGGACATGCTACTAGAGGAGATGACTGGACGCCCAGCTTAAAACATCTAGTGGAAATAATTAATAAGCTTATCTTTTGTACACTTGGAAGCTTTCGGGTGTAAATCTATTAAAAATCACTTCTGAAACAAATATGTAATAAGAAAAGTATTCCTCGAGTATTTTTATTTTGGGGGAAAATTTGGGATGAGTGAACGAGTGAAATTGTTTAAATACAATGAGAATACTCTTGCAAAAGGTCGGGGAGTTAAATTTTTGAGATATTTTGAGAAAAAGCCATTTTCCGAGAGACCGTCTGAAAAACCAATTTATTTTTTTGAGAGACCATCTGAGGTGCTATCCAATTATTTAACACCTGAGTGAAAAAGAGTCAGTTGAATCCCTTCCCTAGCTACAAAATGAATTATCATGATTTATCTTTCTCTAAGCATCCTATCGGGTTTCGTGATGTTGCTCAACCCTCATAGGAGAATCAATTTAGATTCCCACACCGAAGTGGAACTATTGTCGGGGATTATTTGTACAAATGCATGCACATATGGAACCTCGGTAATGTTTCTTACATGATTTAAGTGTAAATACGTTGTTTAAACATTATCATTTTTTTATATTTGTAAGAATTGTTCAGATTACAAGTTGATTGTGCAAGTATTTCAAGTTTCTAGTGGTTATTGCACTAATTTTGCATCAATAGTGATAAATGTGGGTAAAGGAAGGTCATATATATTAAGATTTGCATAAATTAAGCATCTCGCACAACTAAGGTGAAAATCCTTAGTGGCGACTCCATGTTGAATTGAAATTTTGATGAATATCGTTGTCTTAACTCGTGTTAAGTGAAAATTTTCACTAATCTTTGCAAAGTGGAGGAAAGAAGATATTTATTCACTAAGGACCCCACTAAAAGGTTATTTCCAAAACTAGGAAAAGAAAATTCATAAGGAAAACAAGTGTAGAAATTTATTGGAAATCAAGAATAAAAAAATGAGATATTAGTTTCGAAAGGTGATCAATTTGTGGTTGAATATTACCATACATCTTCAAGTGATTCTGAATAAGGTAATCTTTATCTAAATTTGAGTTCTCCAACCGGAGAGGGACCATCATTTGTGTATGAAAATCTTACCTCTCAGTTTTCCCCTATTTGTTCCAAGGTTGATAGGATTTTCCATGAAGTTTGAGTCATTAGAGGATATTTTCTTTGAGATTTATACTCCGTGCTCCAAAGACCCTCATTCCCTATCATTTTGTTTCTCTTGTAAATCCACCACCTTAAGGAAATATGGCACAACCTCCACCTAGACCTCCTTTTGTTGTCAAAACTTTTGGACAAATATATTTCAAAGGTATAGATGGATATCTAAATATGGTTCCACAAGATGTCGAAATAGTTTGCCAAAGTTTAAAGGGAATAATTCCATCACTGGTGACCACCATTTAAGAATCTTTGTCAATATGATGGAAGATTTTGAAATTGAGTTTGAAGACGTGTATATAAAATTGTTTATTCATACTCTTGAGGAGGATGCACGTGAATGGTAGAAGTCTTTACCAGATAATTTGATAGATTCATGGACTGAGATGGAAAATGCCTTTAGATTGCAATATGGGGATAAGATAGATCCTAGGTTTCTTTTATCTGAATTTGAAAATATAAAGAAAAATCCAAATGAATTTGTCGATGGTTACAATACTCGTTACAATAAGAGCTTGAATAGGCTATCTATAATCCTAAGGACAAGTGATGTGTCCTATTTGATAAAAAAATTAGATGCTTTTGATAAAAAGGATGCTTATTATTTAAGAGATAATAACCTGGAACATTGAGGCAAGCCTTCAATATGGATTTTAAAATTGAGAATAATATTAAGGCAATTGACAAGCCTCCTAAGAGGGAAGGTGTTAAGTTGATCAATCTTGAAAGGCCCCAATCAAACAAATATGTGGATCTAGAAGAGGTTGTAAATACTTTGGTTGGAGAAGTTAAAGAGATATCATATAAAATAGCTAGAGCAGAAAAAGGGATAGGACAAAGTTCTCGTGGTCAACACAAGCCACATGGTCATGATAGATTTGGAAATTATCCCAGAGGTGATCATATACCGGATGACAAAGGGAAAGGGCTCATGGGATTAGGAAATAAATAGCCTCAACCCAGGGAGAATAGATTGGTGCCTAATCCTTTGACTACTAGAGTTTTTACATTGGAAGAATCCCATGTAATTGAATGGTGTGATAGATGTTTTTACCACACTCCCCATGTTATATAAATCAAGAAGTTGAGGAAGGTGATGATGATGAGACATATGATGATGTGTGCATGATGGAAATCCCAGTAAAATCATAGAAAGGGGAAACCTCAATTATATTGATAAGTTCGAACACTTGAAAACTTTTGGTATTGTTTCCATCGGGTATTACCTCTTCCTCCCATTAATGGTTTTGAAATTGATATGTTACAAGATTTTGATCTTCCTAATCATGAATTTGAATACTTAAGGGCCATGATGATTAAAAAGTATGATGGAGGATTCCCTTCTAAATAAGATAGGAATTTTTTGATGAATGCAACAGTGGCTCAGGAGAAAGAATATAACACTAGAAGTAAGGTTTTCAAAGGGGTAGGGCCACAAACTAAGCCAAAAGTTCCATTTCTTACCAATATCCCGAGGGAAATTTCTAGGAAAGATATATCTGGAAAAGGCCTAACTACCCCAAATAAAACTTGTACTTCTGCCCATGCTAAGGCTATGAAGACTCCCATATTATCATATGAAGTTATGAATCTCCCTTTCAAACATTCCCTACCCAAATATGTTCCTTATGACATAGCCAAAATATTGAGTCGATCAGGGTCAACGGTTCCAATTTTTGAATTACTCAATATCCCTAAGCATAAGAAAATGGCATTCGAATATTTGGGATTTAAGGAAGAAAATATTACCTAGGGGAAAAGTGATAATAATATAGAGGTTCCTCCCATTATTGTAGAATAAAAAATACCACAAGAATTGGAGGAACTGGGTGAATCATCTGAGGTTTATTTGGAAACTTCTCTAGTTGAATCTCAACTTAATGGAGATCCATTTTTTACCACTTTGATTATTAAAGATAGGCTGATACATAATTACATGTTTGATTCAAGATCCTCATGTAATGTAATGCCTCTTGAGGTCATGAATGATTTAAATATCAAGGTAACAACAACTTTTGGGAAATTTACTACTATGGATTCAAGAGAAGTGCCAGTATTTGGGCATGTCAAGGGATTAGTAGTGCAGTTGGTAAATTTTCCAGGAAAATGCTTAACCATGAATGTGGTTATTGTGGATTGTCCTGCCAAATGGGGGATGCTATTATCCAAAAAGTGGGAAACTAGTGTGGGTGGAAGCATACAAATGGACATGTGTTATGAAACATACCAATTGATGGAAGCCTTGTGAAGTCAGTACGGTGAGAAGACAATGTTACATCTCATCGAGGACCCTAACAAAGCTTCTTATGAAGTATTGTATGAAAACTTAGATGTCGACAACTTTGTGGGTTATGTTGATTTTAAGGAGCATAAAATTGATGAGTGCAAGTATCCCAAGAATATTGGTTCTCCCTAGACTCTGATGTTTGATGGGTTTTTTTCTAGATCTGGTAAATGCACAAAGGATAACCATAGGAGAATATGGTTAGGAAACAACTTGAAATGAGAATAAAAACAAGCATATCTAGTTGTTAAAAAGTCATCAAGATTTCTTGGCTTGGTCGTTCTCGAATGGCAGGCACTTGAAATATTTCCTTGATTGACTTCCTAGAATTAAGGCATGCATCATTGACAAAGTGTATAGTCATTTGGTTTGTTTAATTTTTTGTGTTTTTTCTGCCTTGGTTTTCCCGGACTCTTGACCTGGTTTTTTCTCGGTTTCTTGGTTCATTCTTCGAAATTTGGTTATTGTTTATTTGTTCTAGAGTTCGGTTCTTAACTCTATTTCCCAATGGATTTTTGGCACATGACCTGTTATGTTGTTCTTATGGTACTTGCTATGAGTGCCCATCCCCGAGTCGAGCCAATGTTGGTGCTTGATTTAATATCGCCCTATTATTCCAAAAATTTCTCACCTATTTGGTTTGAAGTATTTTCTGTCTCCCTGTATGGATGCATGAAAAATTTCTCCTTCATTTGTATGTCGTTGTTAATCCTTCTCTATAGTCATGGATCACATTTAGCCATGTATTATCTACAATTTCTCTATCCATGAGAAACATTTTGAATTCTAGGCACAAATGGTGAAGTTTCCCATGTAATTTATTTTTCCACGGTTGTGTTTTCCCTTTCAAATTTTATCTCAACAGCTGTATATACGTGTCCATATCTAATTGGACAAGGCATTGTGGGTTTATTTGGTGAACTTATAAATTTTGTCACTTTTGAAAAAATGTCAAATTGGCCCCACGACACCATTGATTTCTAATTGGTTGGTCAAAATTATGAGGTGGCAGAGCCAATTTCTTATTTTGGCCCTGAAGGTGTACACGTGTCGTAAGCTGAGCAGTTGCAAGAAAGCGGACCTTCTTTGTGTTTTAAGGTGTTATGGAAAAAAGAGTAAAAAGGTAAAAGAAATTCCTAAGGCCCACAAGAGGACATGTGGATTATTTTAAGTCAAAAGTGAGAAGTTAGGCTATTAGAGCACTTTGAAGTTTTTTGGCTTTGTTTTTTGAAAAGGAGTAATGTTATAAAATGATATGTGACTCCGCGGGGGACCAGTTAATGTCACATGTTTGAGTTAGCATTGAAAATTCAAAGCAGGAGGCTGGTCCTAGAGGTTTTTGAAACTTTTAGCTTTGTTATGAAAAAGGAATAAAGTATAAAATTGAGTCGCGACTTTCGTTGGGGCTTACATCAAAATTTAAAAGTGGAGAGGTGGGTCACTAGGGCATTTTGAGTTTTTAAGCTCTGTTTTGAAATGAAGTAAAAGTCATAAAGTAATTTGCAGCCATGTTGATGCCTAGGAAAGCCATGTGTAGGGCCTATATTAAAAGCGGGTGGGCGGGCCAAATTGTCTAAAAGTGCTCATTTTCTTTAAGTGATGTAAAATGTGAAAAGAACCCCCAGACCCACTTCAACTCAAATATTTTCCACGTGGATGGATCAAATTTGAAGTTGTGAAAGACAATTAACCTGTTGTGATACAATGCATGTGGTTTTTCCACCATTATTGCTCCTAAGCAAACCAGGGACCTTAAGGGATTCGATTGATTTCATCATTTTTAGTTAATTCCATTGTCTCGTTATTTTTTTCAGCGAAGTGCAATCAAATTAATTATGGAGCTCGATTTGTAGATCGATAAGTGCAAAGAGTTGAAATTTTGAAATAGAGTTGCTCATGTACTGTAGAAAATGAATTATCAAGAGAGAAAGATGTAGAGGAAAATGTTGCAGAGAAAGAAGCTACGTGATTAAAAAAGGATGGACATGCTACCAAGGGAGATGACCAGATGCCCCAATTAAAACAATCGGTGGAAATAATTGAGGAGCTTATCTTTTGTACACCTAACAACTTTTGGGTGTAAATATGTTAAAAATCAATTTCTGGAACAAATATGTAACACGTAAAGTATTCCTCAAATATTCTTATTTTGGGGGGAAAATTTAGGATGAGTGAGCGAGTGAAATTTTATAAATGCAATGAGAATACTCTTGCAAAAGGTCAGGAGTTAACTTTTCCGACAATAAGGTTTCAATTATTGTCTTTAATAACCCAAACCTTGTCCGAAAACATCTCCACTCTCTAGTGTGACAACTCGTGAGAGTTAGATAGTGTTGTATTGATCATATTTTCTCAAGGTTTTCATGAAAATTTGTGCAAAGAAGGATCTCTTGATGTCCTTCACCAATACAGGTTATAGAATGGGTCCTCTCACCCTGGTTGAAGGAAAAAACTAAAGTAGTGAGGTTAGATCAAGCCCTTACCGAGGTGCTATCCATTTCTCCAATGCCTGAGTGACAAAGAGTCAGATGAATCCCTTCTCCAGCTACAAAACGACTTATCATGATTTGTCTGTCTCTAAGCATCCTCGCTAGTTTCGTGATGCTTCTCATCCCACACAAGAGAATATATTTGGATACCAACAGTCGGATATGCGAAATATGCTTCCTACGAATCAGCGCATCAACCACTTGGTTTTCTTTTCCTTTGATGTAAATAATATAAAATTCATATTGGGATAGAAATTCTACCCATCTACATTTTCTTGTGTTTAAATTGGGCTGTGTAAAAATGTATTTAAGTCCAAAGTGATCTATTTTCAGTTAAAATTACATTGCTAAAAATATAATACATCCATATTTTTAAGGCATGAACTATGAGAGAAATATATAAATCATGGGGTACATATTTCTACTCATGTAACTTTAGTCTTCTACTCGATAAGCAACTATGTAATAATTTTGAAGAAGTGTTCTACCCAATTGTTCACATGAGGCATTAGTTACCATGGTAAAGTTTCCATTGGGATTTGGAACCTTCAGTATGGGTGTAGATGTAAGTTTTTATTTCAGTAAGTTAAATGCATTCTCACTCTTGTCGGTGCATACAAATTTTTTATCCTTTTTCTACAATGAAGTAATTAGTCTAGCCACTCTTGAAAAATAGTTTACAATTTTTTTGTAATACCTAGTGAGTCTAAAAATCTTACCTCATGTAAATTTATAGGTGTTGGAAACTTAGTAATATCTTTTATTTTTAAAGGGTCAACAAAAACCCCATATTTTTTTATGATATGGCCAAGGTATTATACTTCATTTTGATAAAAAGAACATTTTGAAATCTTACCATAGAGTTTTGTTTTTCTCAGTACTTCCAACACTATTCTTAATAATCTATTGCACTCATCAATGTTTTAGATTAAATTAGAATATCATCAAGATAGAATAGGTCAAATTTATCTAAGTATTCATGAAAATATTATTCTTAAGGTTCATAAATGTCGTTCAGGCATTATTGATTCCAAATGGAAAATAGTAAAACCATAATTCCCATAGCATGTTCTAAATTCATTTTTATAAATATCCTCATATTTTATTATTAATTGATGATAACCAAATCATAAATAAATATTAAAAACTTATTTCAAAAAAATCTAGACTTATTCCAGTCAAGCAACAAAATAATGCCGCCAATATTAGAATCCAAAATTACTAGTTTTGGATTCCAAATGTTAAATATTGGAATTATCTAGACTCCAAAATCGCACATATTGGATTCCAATATTGCATATATTGGAATCCAGAATCACATATATTGGAATCCAAAATCACATATATTGGAATCCAAAATCACATATATTAGAATTTACTGCACTCCAAAGTCCCATATATTGGAATCTGAAAATCAAAATATTGGAATCCGACATTGATATGTAAAATAATAAACAAACATGTCTCTGTTCATACATGGGCTAGCGACCACGTAGCTTTAATTCTTCCTTTGGAATAAAGGTTCTTATCATTTTTAAAATTTATTTAAGATTAAACTATGTAGTTGTTGGAAAATCATTTAATGATTTCAAGGAATCCAACATTGATCTGCAAAACCATAAATATAACATGTTTCTATTTTATACGGGTTGGCAGTCGTTAGGCTTTAATTTTTCTTTGGAATAAGGTTCTTATCAATTTTAAAATGTCATTAACATTAAACCATGCAGATCTTGGGAAAATATTTTAATGATTTCATGGAAGTCGACATTTGTCTGCAAAATAATAAACCAGCCATGTTTCTTTTTATATGGGCTAAAGATGCTAGGCTAATGAATTTCAAGAGATGTGAGACACTTCTAGGTTCATTTACTATGATGTGATTAAACCTTAGTGTAACTAGATAATTACTAAAGATATTCTAAAGAAACAAGTAGAGGGCATCAATCCAGACTATGAGAATATAATTAAATGTAATTGTCTTGATGTGCATGGTAGTGGTGTGAACCACCATCTGGCCCTACTCATTGAACTTGTATATGAATGATATTCTTCATCCATCCCGATGATATTTGGCAGTGGTAGAAAAAATTCCAGATCTTCATTATCCTCCTATTCAATCTCCCCACATCTCACTCTTGGACACCATCATTGTCATCCCTAACTCAAGAAATAGGAAAATTTAGGAAATCCTCACACATATGGAGTAAATTTTAAGGGTTTTCAGAGACACACAAATTACCTACAAATAAAATTAAACAAACGTGTTGTTAAAGTGGACACCTATTGAGCTTAATCAATGATGGATAATCTTGATAGGTTTTCTTTAGTGAAAACAAATAAATCATTATACTAAATGAGGAAATTCAAAATAAAAGGAGAATCATTGCATTCAAGTGAAACACAATTGATCCTATCAACACTAAAAACCCTACAAAACCTAAAGTGGAAATAAGTAAAGACTCCATAGAAAGAAGGAAAGATGTCTAATTTTAAGTCTTCCTTGCTTTAATTTAAAAAAAGTCTACCTTGGAGTGGCCCATTTGAATCTAAGAATAATATTATCATAACCATAGGAATTGAGCTTATTGATAGCTCTTTGAGCATCCTCCTTATTGATGAAATTAAAAAAACCAAATCCCCTTCTAATCCATCTTCTGATCCATGGCCACATGTAGACATGCATGTGATGTGTATAAATGACTTTAAAATATCATGTAGATTGACATCCCTCGTGGTCCTTAGAAAAAATGGTAACTCGAACAAAATTTTCATTATTTTTGTGGTGCATGATATTCTTCTAGAGTGGTCCATGTCACCCTTGAGGATTGGGAGGTGCCCAACACGTAGAGGTAGTGGTACCCCTTGCAAGTGATGCTTCTTCCCTAAGGTGAGGCCTCGATAGCCTTATCCCTTGTTAAGGTGTCTATGGCATGGGCAGGGGAGATATCCTTGTAAGATAATTTTGATGTGTAGTGATCACCCTTCTATGCGATGATATGATAAACTATGAGCATTGCCATGTACTTAGAGCGAGAGAGTCTAGAAAGCACATCTCTCTTCGGACTTGGAATCATCAACCTTGGATCCAGTGGGTGGGGTCATCTCCAGTAGGGTTCCTAGTTGGTAGTGATGCTAAACTTACACCACTCACTCGAAAGAGATCATACTTGTTAAGGCATGCTTTGGCCACTTTACAAATATAGATGGTAGTGGTGTGAACCACCTTTTGGCCCTACTCATTGAACTTGTATTTAATGATCTTCTTCATTCAACTCGATGATATTCGGGGTGGAAAAAGAAATTCAAGATCTTCATTATCCTCCTATTCAAGCTCCCTACATCTCACTCTATCAAATCCATCACTGTTGTCCCTAACTCAAGAAATGAGAAAATTTAAGAAATCCTCATGCATCTGGTAGTATAAATCTTAAGGGTTTTGTAGACACTCAAATCACCCTACAAATAAAAATAAAAAAATGTCACCATGAGAAAAAATGTCAAAATGAATTTTAAAAATTAATATTTGATAGGTTTTCTTTAGTGAAAACAAATAAATCATTATACTAAACGAGGAAAGTCAAAATAAAAGGAGAATCATTGTTCAAGTGAAACACAAATGATCTTATCAACACTAAAAACCCTACAAAACCTAAGGTAGAAATAAGTAAAAGACTCCATAGAAAGAAGGAAAGATGCTTGCTTTTAAGTCTTTCTTGCTTTAATTTTAAAAAAAGTCTACCTTGGAGTGGCCCATTCAACTCTAAGAATAAGATTATCATAACCATAGGCATTGAGCTTATTGATAGCTCTTTGAGCATCCTCCCTATTGATGAAATTAACAAAACCAAATCCATGTTAATCCATCTTTTGATCCATGGGCATGTAGACACATGTGATGTGTACAAATGACTTGAAAATATCATGCAGATTGACATCCCTCATGGTCCTCGGATAGATTGGTAACTTGAACAAAATTTTCATCATTTTTAAGAGTGCATGTTGTCATTGAGAGTGGTCCATGCCCCCTGAGATTGAGAGGCCCCCAAATATGGGAGTAGAGGAAGTGATTCTTCCACTTGAGGTGAGGCCCTCAATGGTCTTATCCATTGTTAAGGTGTCTTTTTCACCGGTGGGGGTGAGATCCTTATAATGGAATTTTTATGTACAATGATCACCCTTCTTCTTACTGTAGATATGAAAAATATGAGCACCACACCCTGGAGGAGTGAGAGAGGAGAGAGACAACGCATCCTCCACTAGACTGGACTCGTCAACCTTTGATCTAGGAAGGTGGGGTCGTTCTAGTAGGGTTCCTAGTTGGCAGGTGATGCCGAACTTGCACCACTCATGGCACTCGATGATGAACTTGTTAAGGTGTGCTTTGGCCACTTAGTGGATGCACATGGTAGTAGTGTGAACCACCTTTGGTCCTACTCATTGAACTTGTATTCGATGATCTTCTTCGTCCAACTCGATGATATTTGATGGTGGAAGAATAAATTATAGATCTTCATTATCCTCCTATTCAAATTTCCCACATATCACTCTATCGAATGCCATCATTTTCATCCCTAACTCAAGAAATGGAAAATTTGGGAAATCCTCACGCATCTAGAGTAAAGCTTAAGGGGTTGCAGACACTCAAATCATCCCTATAAATAAAAATAAACAAATGTCACCATGAGAAAAATGTCAAAATGAAATTAAAAATTAAGATTTGATAGGTTTTCTATAGTGAAAACAAATAAATCATTATACTAAATGAGGAAAGTCAAAATAAAAGGAGAATCATTACGTTCAAGTGAAACACAATTGATCCTATCAACACTTAAAACCCTACAAAACCTAAAGTGGAAATAAGTAAAAGACTCCATAGAAAGAAGGAAAGACTTATTTTAAGTCTTCCTTGCTTCAATTTTAAAAAAAAAAATTTCCTTGGAGTGGCCCATTTGACTCTGAGAATAAGATTATCATAACCATAGGCATTGAGCTTATTGATAGCTCTTTGAGCATCCTCCCTGTTGATGAAATTAACAAAACCAAATCCTTCTAATCCATCTTCTAATCCATGGCCACATAGACACATGTGATGTATCCAATCAACTTGAAAAATCATTTAGATTAACATCCCTGTGGTCCTTGGACAAATGGTAACTCAAAATAAATTTTCATCATTTTTGCACGGTGCGTTTTTTTTCTATACCGGAGTGGTCCACCACCCCTATGAGACTAGGAGGTGCCCAACATCATAGAGTAGAGGTATAGAATAGCCCCCTAGTGATGCTTCCACCCTGTGAGGTGAGGCCCTCGATAGCCTTATCCCTTGTTAAGGTGTATATGGCATGGGTGGGGGTGAGATCCTTATAAGGGCATTTTTATGTGTAGTGATCACCCTTCTTACTACATATAAAAAAACTATGAGCACCACACTACCCTTAGAGAGAGAGAGGGGAAAAGCATCTCATTGGACTTGGAGTCATGTGGCCTTGGATCCTTAGTGGGTGGGGTTACTCTAGTAGGGTTCTAGTTGGTAGTAAGAATGCCAAACTTTGCATCACTCACAACACTCGAGAGTGCACTTGTATGGGCTAGTGACCATGCAAGGATTTAATTTTCCTTTGGAATAAAGGTTCTTATCAATTTTAAAATTTATTTAAGATTAAACTACGTAGTTTTGGAAAATCATTTAATGATTTTAGGGAATCCAACATTGATCTGCAAAACCATAAATATAACATGTTTTTGTTTTATATCCACTAGGCTTTAATTTTTCTTTGGAATAAGGTCTTTATCATTTTAAAATGTCATTAACATTAAACCATGTAGATCTTGGGAAAATATTTTAATGATTTCATGGAAGAAACATTTTCCATAAAACAATAAACTTGACCATGTTTCCTTTTTTACGGGTTAGCACTAGCTAGGCTAATGAATTTCAAGAGATGTGAGACACTTCTAGGTTCATTTACTATGATGTGATTGAACCTTAGTGTAACTAGAGAATTACTGAAGATATTTTGAAGAAACTAGCAGAGGGAAGCGATGATCTAGACTATGAGAATATAATTAAATGTAATCCATCTTCTGATGCACATGGTAGTGGTGTGAACCACCATCTAGTCTAGCCATTGCTCATTGAACTTTGTATTGACGATCTTCTTTCATCACCCGATGATATTGGTGGTGGAAGAAGAAATTCTAGATATTCATTATCCTCCTATTCAAGATCCCCACATCTCACTCTGTCAGATGCCATCACTTATCATCCCTAACTCATGAAACATGCAAATTCAAGGAAATCCTCACATGTCTGGAGTAAATTTTAAGGGTTTACAGTAGACACTCAAATTTCCCTACAAATAAAATTAAAAAAAATGTGTTGTTAAAGTGGATACCTATTGAATGTAATCAATGATGGATAATATTGTTTGTGAGTGATGATGACATATGACATTACAGGGGAATTCAATATTTGCACATGTCAACAAGACACTCTTATGAGAACATGTTTCTTAGAAAAAAGAAAGAAACCAACTCAAGTCCTTTATAGTGCATCTATGTATATTGCATGCATATTTTGTACAACTTAATTTTAAAATCTAGTCCTTTTATTATGGCATCATTATTGTTGGGGAACCATATTATAACTCATAGAATAGGTAAATATCCTTCACATGTCATAGTCCTTCAAAAATCATATATCTAAAACCTACATTGCTCACCATAGAGAGAAAATCAAATAATAATTGACTTTATAATACTTGTTGCTTTCACATGATTTGATAAGAAGCATGTTAGAGCCAAAGTGAGTTTGGTCTACATTGAAGTAATATTGAACTAAATGTGAGATAAACTCTTTATTTTCAAGTACTATGTTAAAATTTTCTCAAGATATAAAATAATACCTGAGAGTAAACAAACACAGATTTTTTGTAAGTACACAAATGATTTCTCAATAGTAAAAGGTAAAATTAAAATTTTAACTTTCAATTTTCTAAAATATACCATGAGAAAAATGTCATGATGATTTTAAAAAATTAAGATTTGATAGGTTTTCTTTAGTGAAAACAAATAAATCATTATACTAAATGAGGAAAGTCAACATAAAAGGAGAATCATTGTGTTCAAGTGAAACAAAACTGATCCTATCAACACTAAAAACCCTACAAAACCTAAAGCGGAAATAAGTAAAAGACTCCATAGAAAGAAGGAAAGATGCCTTCTTTTAAGTCTTCCTTGCTTCAATTTTTAAAAAAAATTCTTGGAGTGGACCATTTGACTTTGAGAGTAAGATTATCATAACCATAGGCATTGAGCTTATTGATAGCTCTCTAAGCATCCTTCCTGTTAAAAATTACAAAACCAAATCCACTACTAATCCATCTTTTGATCCATGGGCACATAGACATGCATGATGTGTACAAAAAACTTGAAAATATCATGTGTAGATTGACATCCCTCATGGTCCTAGATAAAATGGTAACTCAAACAGAATATTCATCATTTTTATGGTGCATGCATGCATCACCAGAGAGTGGTCCACGCCCCTGAGAGACTGGGAGGTGCCAAGTAGTAGAGGAAGGAACCCCCCTATGATGCTTCATCGGAGGTGAGGCCTAAGATGACCTTATCCATTGTTAAGGTGTTTGTGGCACCGATGGGGTGAGATCCTTATAAGGGAATTTTTATGTGTAGTGATCACCCTTCTTACTACATATATACCACAAACTATGAGCACCACACTACCCTTGGAGTGAGAGAGGGTGGACAATGCATCTCTAGTGGACTTAGAATCTTCATCCTTGGATCTGGTGGGGTGGGGTTCTCTAGTAGGGTTCTTAGTTAGAGAGAATCCAAACTTGCACCACTTACTGTGCTCAAGAGTGCACTTGTAAGGGCATGAGCTAAAACCTAGATTCAAAGAGAGGAATAAATGTGCATTAACATCCCCTTAATAGTTATAAACCCATATTCCAAGAGAGGAATAAAACCATGGATTAAAAAACATTAACATCCCCTTAATAGTTATAAATGTGTGATGACATTCATCATTAACCCCCCACATCACCTTCTGCCATCCTTGCATGCCTCAAAAGAAGGGACATGAAATCACTACGGAAATTTTCCTCCCACACCTGACACTTTAAATGACAATTAAAATTATCCTTACTCCCCTTGTCAGGAGGATATATTTTTGTAATTAAATATAGATATGAAATAAATTAAAAATCCTTTTCTAAAGGTAGAATTTTGGTAAATCATTTTAAGAATTATTTGAATTTCATTGTAAAACTATTCATCATCATTGGAATCCCAAATTCACAAGAATAAATCATAGAAAAATAAAATTGTTTTCATGATATCTATTAACACATTGATTGTTGAAGTGGCTGAGAATTTTCAATTCCTTATATTCCTTAAACCGATGTGAAAAATTTGTGTAGTGGACAAGTTTGAATTCGAGAGGATAATATGACTTAAAAAAATAAAAGTAAGAGAGTTAAAACTTAATGCTCGCTAGGTAATGCCATGTAGCTTATCTAGGTAAATTAACATTAATCAAATAAGAATTCACTAGAAATAAAAATGTTAAGTACACTTTTTTTATATATTAACATATCTATTATCATTTAAATCCTTTATTTTATTATAAAATTACTATAGTCACACATATTATACATATTAACATTATTAAGATAGTCACACACATTATAGAAACTTGTTCTCAAATAAATTTAGGAAAATTACATAATTTTATTTTTTAGATAGTTAAACACTTTTGACTGGAGCTATGAACCGGAGGGTTGATGGGTCCCCACCCTAAAAGTATGAAATATTTGATCGATGAAGGGATACATAAAAACAAAAACTAGTAGGAAAGATTGTAAATAATGAGGCCAAAATGTAACATGAATAACCAGGCCTGTAAAAAAACATAAAGCGGTGAACAAAAAAATAGAGGGGGAATGATAGAGAAACCCTAGGGTTCCACCTCTAATTGGTCCACTAGAGCCAAGCATTGCAATCTTCTGAGAAAGGAAAAGGACAAGCCAACAAATAGTCTTCAACTACACCACATGATCAGGAAGGGGTGGGTAGGTTTTGTGAGTGTGACTAGGTCCAGGGATGGCACGCTAGAGATATAATGCCCCATCGGATGATATATGCTTTGAAAAGACTCAAAAAATTGATGGAGGGCCCAAATTTTCAATTCCAGGGCATCAAAATCCTGTTGTCAACCTAGAAAAGGAGACAAACAAGGATAAAATTGGAAAAGAGAATAGGAAGGCATAATTCTTACTAAGAGCTTTGGCCAAACCCACATGATGATGTGGGTAAATGAAATGGGACACGACCACCATGACCACTTCCTTATCTACACACAACACCAAGAAATTGAACATGAAGATGCCTGCAATCTTGGAGTTGACATGAGCTCTCCTGGTGCTCTAGAGATAATCCATGCCCAAGAATTTCTCAATCACTTTTAGAATAGGTGTGGAGCCTATGTGGAAGACATTGTGAAGATGAGTGGAAGACACATGAGAGAGAGGAAATCCATTTTAGCTTCTTTCCATAAGAGGATGAAAGGAACATAGGTAGATGCCATGAGAGGGAAGGGGAAAAAAACAGAGAGAAATGAGAGAAAATGAGTGAGGGAAGTGAAAAAGCACAACCCAATTAAGTAGTCCCTCGACTCATGTGAGGAGGTCAACACAATAAAAAATGGATGGCATCATCAAGATTTTCCCATGCATTGGCTAGATTATGAATAAAGGCTTCATTGATTGATAAACACACATTATACAAAATAACATTACTAAATATAGTCACACACATTATATAAAAAGGTGTTATCAATTAAATCTAGGGAAAATTACATAATTGTAATTGGGTTATTGATTTAATGACATCATGTACGTCTCCACATCATCTTCCACATCCTTCAATAGTTGCAAAATATGCCACAATTCATCTATCAAGTACAATTGTAATATGCATTATAGGCCACAATTCATCCTTCAATAGGTATATTTTTACAATTGTAATATGCATTACACTTTCTCTAAACGGTGCTAAGATTTTTGAGAAATATGTTTTGATTCTTGGTTCCTCGACAAATGGTACATTTGGTCATGATGCAATCTTTGTGTGAATATAATCTCAAAGCTTCCAACATCCAAGCCAAATTATGTATCATAGGAATGAGGGCATCATGTCATTAAAATTTTACATTCTTGGTGATGTCCACACAACAATAAATAAAAAATATTTAAAATAATGATCTACAAAACATTAAATAAAAAAATTTTTGTTCTATATGTGTTAGTAAGGATGCTAGGATTTATTTTTTCTTTGGAACAATATTTTATCATTCTTAAAATGTCATTAAGATTAACATATGAAGATCTAGTAAAAAATCATTTTATTATTTCAGGGAAGCCAACATGGATCTGCAAATCAATAAACATAACATGTTTTTTTTTATATGGTCTAGTGGCTGCTAGGATTATTTTTGGCTTTGGAATAAGGTTCTTATCATTTTCAAAATGTCTTTAAGATTAAACCATGCATGAATTGGGAAAAATTTTTTTTGATTTTAGGGAAGCCAACATTGATCTTCCAAACAATAAACATTATATGTTTATGTTTTTTACTATGTATAGCCACTTTAGGCTTAATTTTTATTTGGAATAAGGTTCTCACTAGTTTTAAAATGTGTTTAAGTTTAAACTATGTATATCTGGGAAAACTTCATTCTTTTATTGGTCCATGATCCATGATTGTCTCTTCACCCATAGAAAAAAATTGTTTTTTTAAAAAAAAAGAATAAAAAAAATGATTATGCACTGCATGAATCTTTAAGAACCTTAAGGTAGTTATTTTATTCCATAAAAATGCACAATACATTGTTGGATTTGGAAGAAAAGTATATAATTCAAATGCCAATGGTGTGTTTGAATGTTTTCAATGATCTACACATGTTCTTGTGTTCTCTGCATGTTTCAACCATGTACATAATTCAATATAAATTTTGAATCAGTCTTATAGTTTCCATCAAATCTCTAGTATGTTGGGGTTTTGAGAGTAATTTCTTCTTTGACTCATGTGTGACAAGAATCTCATGTCATCGATCAAAAGTATATTGTTTTCACCATAGACATTACCATAAATGTCTACTATCTACTAATTGGTATTTTTTTGAACTTACATTGATGGCATCCCCAAATGAACCTGAAGTGGGTATCTCATAGCCAACTAAATTTTTTTGATGAACATGTACTTCACCATTGATGAATCCATAAATGAAGACCATAAGGAAGTGTCAAAATATTTTGATGCAGTATTTATCAATTCAGCACTAAATTCTCATTCAAAGTATTCAGTATTCCCGGATCTAAAATTTGGAACCATATTATGAGGTATTTTGTCACCAATACCAAAATTCCAAACAACAAACCTTCAACTCCCAAAACTAGTAATTTTTGAGGCTTCCCAATTGGATCTATAAAAACAACTCAGAATTAATGTAAGCTTCCAAAAGTGATTAAACACAAGTCAACATAGTATTGTGATAATATTTTATTTGGGTAATTCACACAAACAACTTATAAAACTATAATATCAACTCAATCACAGTGAAGATATAAATACTGCCAACTTTTAAATTTGTAATCTCAACATATAAAATAAAGAGTGACCATATGACTGTATGAATGAATATCATTGTAAAAAACATTTTGAAATAATTAATAGTTATATAATTTTTTGGTTTCTGCAATTTTTTGATGCCCTTGGCAACACTCAAACCTTGAGACAATATATTTGTGATATGTTTGTGTACAAATTTTTCATCAACCACCTATCTTTGAAACAATTTTCTTCATTGGATTTCCTCCCCACCATAAAATTTTCGAAGGGTTTCCCTTTGGGCCTATTGTAATACACAATGTGTGTGAAGGATGAAAACAATATCCTCTCTACTCCAAATATTTTGGAGATATTTTATTACAATTTGTCTTCTAAACAACAATGTTCTTTACCCAAAAAAAACTGGTTTGAATTCAACCACTAATTTTTTTCAAATCCTTAATCATCTTTTCAACTTTGGTGGAAGAGAGATAGCTAGACCAAAATCCCACTTCACATTTTTTGCTAGTATCTTTAAAAATTCCTTGAGCCCACCTCGCAAGTTGATAGTCTCCTTACCAAACTTGATTTCCAAATCCTTATGGGATTGGTTTTTCTCATAGAGAAAACCCTCCAAATCTAAAATAATTAAATAATTTTGGAAAGCCAACACAAAAGTAATTTTTCTCAATTTCCACAATTTGATATTAACAATTCAAATAATCAAAATTTTAGTATGTTAACACTTACTAATAGAGATTCCAGCTTGGATTCCCTCACACTCCCCCCTGCAAGTTCTTGTGATGCACGTTCTATTTAAAAATAGTAATCAAATCAAAATAAATTTTAAGTCAAAGTAAAAAATACGTGATACAACTTGATTTTATACAATATTGCATAGATGTAGTTGTATATGTATATGTATATTAATAGATATAGTTGGACTATGTTTGTGTTGACAGTCTTTGATGGGATTAATGACTGCTAATGGCCAACTACATAGAGGTATTTATTTTTTCAATTCTCGGCAGTTTATTTTTAACCAATTTTAAAAACATTAATCAATTGAAAATAAATACCATGTCGACGTAATTAAATTTGTGATATAACTTGCTTCTATTCAATGAAAAAACCTTTGATGGACAATATTACATAGATATTGATGTATATTAGTGACCTAGGCTAACCCATTATTTCTGGACTATGGTTGGTATGACATTCTTTGATTAGCTTAACAACTACAAATAGCCAACTATACAAAAGTAAATTTTTTTCAATTGTCTCTGCAATTTAATATTAACTAGTAAAACAAAAATTTACTCAATTCAAAATAAATCTAATTAAAATATGTATGTTAGTGACCACTAGGGTAATACATATAACAAATAAACTACTTCGTTATAGGTTCCTACAATTATGAGGGATTATAAATGGTTTTGTTTATAATGCTACATGACTATCATACCATTTTTGTCTGCGAGTTCATGTGTGATGTGCCAATAGCCTCCCATTTGGCATCAAATCTGAAAAAAATTGAAGTTTTATTAAAAATATGTAAACAATGACAATAAAAAACTTCTTGTAGTGATAAATTTATAAAATGAGTATTTCCCACTCACCTTTTATAGATTCATTGGATGGATGGTCAATGACATCTGGGGAAACAAGTTGAATTGGTTGGTTATGACATGTTAAGAATGACATCATCTCTTTTTTTGTATGTGGAGAGGAAGAGATGATGTCTTCCTCTATTGTTTGGTTGTCTGCATAAATATTGTATGTATCAGTTCAAATGCATTAAACTAATAGAATTGTTTAAAGTGATCTTAATCAATGTACCTTTTTCAAATGAGAATAGTAATGTTTTAAAACATTTCTTGATCATTGATTCAACAATAAAACCACGTAGGTAGTCCTCGAGTCAACCAAAGCATGCAATAAAACACTATTTCCATAAAACACTATAATGGAGAATTTTTGGAACCGAGTCGAGTGAACATATGAGACCAAAACTCATAAGATATCTTGTAAAGAAAAGGATGTGTCTTTCCTCGTAGGTTGATTTTTTTTGTAGTCAAAAATTAATGTGGAAGTTGGTCCATCCAATCCATGGTGATGTCTGCTCCATCCCCATCATCAACATCACAATTTTGCACATCATTTATTGTGTACATAAGACAAGCTCTTAAATTTTCCATTGTTATCATAAAATATGTAACATCCTTCCACAACTGATTCCCCCTGTCTCTTTAATTTTTGCATGTATTTTTTATCATCTCTCTTAATATTTTTGAAGAAGAAACAAGTAAGAGCACAATAATAACACAATTTAGCAGACTAGATCTAAAAATGTAAGTAAGTAAGTCCATTATTGCATCAGAAGTTAGTACACTAGACAAATTGTAGAAATTTGTGATCACACATTTTGCATTGAATGGATTAGTTGACATGGAATAGATGATATTGTTGACTGGAGTTGGAAGGGATATGCACATTGATAGGTAAAATCATTGGTGTCTTCCATCCTTGTTGGAATTTTTCTTCCATTGAAATCACGTAGTTGTCTATAATTGTTTGAGCTTCTTTGGGAGAACCTCTGCCACTTCAACATCAATTTTTCTTTTTTTTAATTTTTCACTTCCTCCAGAATCAATTTTTTTTCCTTTCTTCTCTTCTCCCAAGAGTACACACAACTGGTGGTAATGAGATTCATGTAGACCAAAATTTTTCAACAATATTATTTTTAGTGCATTTTGCCAATACAATATTACCTAGATATTTACTTTTCATATATTTTAGAAATTTTCCTCTCATTATTTTGTCATCTTTTACTCTTTGGCAGTAAGAATCAAAAGTCTCTACTATGACACTTACTTAATAGATCCAATTATCCATACTTTCCCTGATGCACTTTATCTAGTAGAATTGATATCTCCTCATTGGTCATTCCTCTTATAGGCTGAAGGAATTCATCGTGAACCTTTCCAATGAATTTTCTTGAAAGTTAGGTTGGTTATCCTTAAAAGGAGAAAAAGCAAGCCCACCTTGATTTAAATAACTCAATGGTTGTTGTAAAATTTTTCCATATGTCCTTAGGAAAAATAGAAATGTCATTTTTCATAAAGGATCTCTCTATCTTAGCCACTTTGAAAATAGCAAGACATTGCTTCTCAAAACTTTGCATTAAAAGAGGAAAAAGTATATTTACTCTCTACATATTATAAAAATTAAATTTTAAGTACAAATGCCATAAAATTAAGTTTCATTACCTTCAACTCATCCATCTTTGTGTTTCCCACTGGGCCTCCGAGGACATCCTAGGGATCTCCAAATCATTTGAGCCTTGTAGAGTACATCAATAAAATTGGATTCAATCCAATTTTTATTTACCTTGTTATGCTACTTGTAAATATTAATAATGACTTTTTAGGCACGTTTGAAGACATAATGTGAGCCTTTCTAACCTGCATCTTATTATGTAATGACTTGTATTTTCTTTCAGCTAATTTTTTTTGGGCACAAATGGTATGTTGGCCATCAAGAATGTATAATTGTACATCATCTCTTTTCAGGTCATCTGGATCCTCTAGTTGCACAAGTTCCTTTGTAGAATATAAAAAGGGAAGAAGAATTGCATCCCTAAGAGAAGGAATAACATTAATCAACATTGAATGTACAAGAAGGTCAACATTCTCATCATGCACTCATCATGTATTGATATTTTGGAGGCACCACATGGCACCTAGAAAACTTCAACTGGAAAAACATCACCATTGAACAAAAACAATTTTAATTGTTCAGCGGTTGAAGATTTTGCATTCTCAAATATATTGTCACTTTCTTCAACAATAAATCTGATTTGTTATTATTTTTAATCCCTTACAACTTTGAATTAGAGGGATCTATCTCTAATTTAGACAAATAAGATCACCTTAGTGTTGTAAATAGCTTTGCATGTTTTGGTGGAGAAAGAAAAAATTTCTTCTATTCAAATAATGACAAATAGAAGAGGTATTATCGATTCTATACAATTTTTTGAATACCAAATTCATGTTATTATGAATTTCAAGTGCATTTTCACAACTTGTTTTGTTTGAGTGTATGAACTTCCCCAAATTCCAACCATATTTAGAACAAGAACACATGTCCTACTTTCTCTAGAAGCCTTCATTTCTAGTTTCTTGAACAATGAAACTTCTAACTCCATGTCAAGAATAAGGCACTTATTCATTTCAACGTCAATGCATTCAACTGAATACATAATGTTTTTTGATCAATAACTTCTAAAGTTAGTACCATACCGACTTCATTGACAACGTCTTCATCAACAAAAAATAACCATAGATCACCATGGTAATTTTCTAGGGAATGCATTTCTACAAACCATTCATCATCTCTCTTTTTCATATCCTCTACTCCTTCAATCAAAGGAATTTTCATGAATGGAGTGTGACCAATTAAAGACATATTACCTGAAAAAAGGAATTAAACAAATTAATAGTTCATAAGTGATTGGGAAGGATAAATATTGTTTTTCCATAGTGTAATAACAAGGAGATGTTATATCTTGATGTCATTATTTTCATAGAGTAAAATTCAATAGGAATGGATATTTATAGCTTAGCAGTCGATAGGAAAACTTCAACCCTCCTTTAGTAATAAAAATAAAAATCATTAATAAAAGGTTTTTATTATGTGTTGCACTAAGAAATTTAAACAATTAATCACTATTAAATTTTCTTTGTTTCAAGTTGTCAATTTGTTGCTAGAAGTGAAGACTAGTGGCCTTAGCATCTATATATTCTAGGATATATTTCCATCAATGTAAAAAACAATTAGTATAACTTTAGGATAGAGGAGCTAATAGTGGATTGATGGCTATCTTCCCATCACTGTTAAAAAAAATTTGAGTTACACTACATCATTGTGGAAACCTAGAATCCAACATGGGTGATAATGGTCGATAATTGAATATTTAATAATAAAAAATATTACATGTCGTGATGTGATTGGGTGTTATCATTAGGTGTCTTTTATAGTTCTCATAAGATATATCATGAATATCACATAATTCAAATTGAGTTGTTAGTTTTATAAAACATAGGATATAGTTAGTTTTGTATACTCAGCTGAAAAACTAACTATAAACCCCAAGATAGTCTTGTAAAATTTAAATATAATAATGGAGCATAGTTAGTTTTTTCAGTCTTAGTCTTTATGATTTTCCACTAGTGCTATGCAATTATCATATTGAACTCAGTGTGTATTGCCTAGATTAAAATTTCATTTTTAATTATGTATTAAGAAAAGTCGTAAATATTTTACTTGTCTTGGAATATTTGTTGTCTTCCCTTGTCTTGGAACATTAAATAAAGGTAGTAAGCATCCACCCTAGTGGTCACTAGTCTTTGAAGATAGTCTTGTAAAATTTAAATATAGTAATGGAGCATAGTTAGTTTTTCATTAGTGAGTCATTACTACTTGTCTTGTAAGAAAGACAACAAATATCCTAGTGGTCACTAACCTCAAGATAGTCTTGTAAAATTTAAATATAATAATGGAGCATAGTCAATTTTTAAGTTGAGTTGTTACATGTAATTATCTTTGACCATAGTAGCGGCTGCTAGGATTTGAATATCATGTCAGACTTGAATATCATGTAATAGATTTTGAATAGCATGTTGAACTCAGCGGCCGCTAGGCTTAAAATTTCATTTTGCTACTTGTCTCATTTTGCAAGAAAAAAAATATCCTAGTGGCCGCTAACCTCAAGTCTTTATGATTTTCCACCAGAGATATGTAATTATCTTTAGACATTAGTGGTGGCCATTGGGATTTGAATATCGTGTTTGGATAGGAATATCATGTAATAAACTTCAAATAACATGTTGTTCTCAAGCAGCTGCTACAGGCTTAAAATTTGGTGTTGGAGCTTAGTTCAGTTTTATTTTTTAGTTTTCAGTAGATTCATTACACATTATCTTGAATGCAAGAAAAAATTATCCTAGTGGCCTCTAATCACAATTATTTGTTATGTTACACCAATGCAGTGGAATAATCCATGACCTTATTGAACTTAGACCTTAACGAATGCTAGGATTAAAATTTAGTTTCTAATTACATGTCTTCTCTTGTCTTGGAACATTAAAGAAAGGTTGTAAGCATCCACCCTAGTGGTTGCTAGTCTTTGAAGATAGTTTTGTTAAATTTAAATAAAACAATGGAGCATAGTTAGTTTTTCAGTCGAGTTTTACTACTTGTCCTATAAGAAAGACAAAATATCCTACCAGACCACTAACCTCAAGTCTTTATGATTTTCCACCCACGTTATGCAATTATCTTCAACCTTAGTGGTCACTAGGATTTGAATATCATGTTAGGCTAGGAATATCATGTAATAGATTTGAATAACATGTTGAACTCAAGTGGCCGCTAGGATTGAAATTTCATTTTCTACTTATCTTGTTTGCAAGAAAAAAATATCCTAAAGGATGCTAACCTCAAGTCTTTGTGATTTTCCACTCAGAGCTATGAATATCATGTTAGGCTAGGAATATCATGTTGAACTCAAGTAGTTGCTAGGCTTAAAATTTCATTTTCTACTTGTCTTGTATGTAAGACAACAAATATCCTATGGCCGCTAACCTCAATTCTTTTGATTTTTTTAGACCATGATATGGAATTATCTTCAACTTTGAAGCATAGGATTTGAATATCGTGTAGGATATGAATATCATGTAAGGATAGGAATATCATGTAATAGATTTTGAATAGCATGTTGAACTCAACCACAAGGCTTAGAATTTCATTTTCTACTTGTCATGTTTGTAAGACAACAAATATCCTAGTGGTTGTTAACCTCAAGTCTTTGTGATTTTCCACTAGAGCTATGAATATCATGTTAGGTTAGAAATATCATGTAATAGATTTGAATAGCATGTTGAACTCAGCAGACGCTAGGCTTTGAAATTTTTTTTTTAATTACGTGTCTTCTCTTGTCTTAGAACATTAAAGAAAGGTAGTAATATCATGTTAGGATAGGAATATCATGTAATAGATTTTGAATAGAATGTTGAATACCAGAGCTATGAATATCATGTTAGGCTAGGAATATCATGTAATAGATTTTGAATAACATGTTGAACTCAGTGGCCACTAGGCTTAAAATTTTCATTTGCTACTTGTCCTATATGCAAGATAAAAATATCCTAGTGGTCACTAACCTCAAGACTTTGTGATTTTCCACCCACACTATATAATTATCTTTGACCTTAGTGGCTGTTAGGCTTCAAATATAGTGTTAGATTAGGAATATCATGTAATATTTTAGACTTAGAAGTTTAACTCAATAGCTTCTAGGCTTAAAATTTTTTTAATTACGTGTCTTCTCTTGTCTTGGAACATTAAAGAAAGGTAGTAAGCATCCACCCTAGCATTCTAGTAGTCTTTGAAGATAGTCTTGTAAAATTTAAATAAAATAATGGAGCATAGTTAGTTTTTCGGTCAATTTGTTACTACTTGTCATGTATGTAAGACAAAAAAATATCCTACCATGCCACTAACCTCAAGTATTTGTGATTTTCCACCCACGTTATGCAATTATCTTCAACCTTAGCGGATGTTAGGCTTTAAATATCATGTTAGGATAGGAATATCATGTAATATATTTTGAATAGCATGTTAAACTTAGTGGTCCGCTAGGCTTAAAATTTTATTTGCTACTTTTCATGTTTCAAGACAACAAATATCCTAGTGGCCACTAACCTCAAGTCTTTGTGATTTTCCACTAGATCTATGTAATTATCTTGACATTAGTGGCTTTAGGATTTGAATATAATTTAGGCTAGGAATATCATGTAATAAACTTTGAATAACATGTTTTATTCAGCAGACACTAGGCTTAAAATTTTTTTTTAATTATGTTTCTTCTCTTGTCTTGGAACATTAAAGAAGGTTGTAAGCATCCACCCTAGCAGTCTCTAGTCTTTGAAGATAGTCTTGTTAAATTTAAATAAAACAATGGAGCATAGTTAGTTTTTAATTTGATTCATTACTACTTGTCCTTTAAGCAAGATAAAAATATCCCATCGGATGCTAACCTCAATTCTTTGTGATTTTCCACCAGGAATTATGAAATTATCTTGACCTTGCAAGCTTGGCCGTGTTAGTTTTAAATATATCTTCTAGGCTAGGGATATCATGTAATAGATTTAAAATAGCATGTTTAACTCAAGGGTCACTAGGCTTAAAAAATTTTTTTGTTTTTCTACTTATAAAAAAATTTGTATGCGAAGACAACTAAATATCCTAACAAGGAATTTGCTAACCTCAAGAATTTTTTATTTCCACCCGCGACATGCAATTATCTTTGACCTTAGCGGATGTTAGGATTTGAATATCATTTTAGACTAGAAATATCATCTAATATATTTATAATAGCACGTTTAAATCAATGGTTGATAGCCTTAAAATTTGGTGGTGGAGCTTAGTTTAGATTTCATTTTTCAGTTTTTAGTAGAGTTGTTACACATTACCTTGAATGCAAGACAACAATTATCCTAGTGGCTGCTAATCTCAAGTATTTTTATGTTACACCAACACATTGGAATAATCTATGACCTTAATGGCCTCTAGGCTTTGAATATCATGTGATAGACTTCAAATAACATATTTGAGCTTAGTGGAATCTAGGTTAAACAACATTTTTCTTGATTGACTTTCAAAAAGGTACATAAATATATGAGTACAATCTTGTATTACTATATTTCAAAAAATTCTAAACTCAACCAATGATATGTAGCATAATAAAAAATATATGGCATAGCATAAGATCCAGTAAAATGAAATATATGTTTGTAAATAGAATGATTAAAATTTATATTTAATAATATTTATGAGTACATATAATGTTCTTACCTTTTATTAAACATAAAAAAACTTGCTAAAGACATTACATTTAACTATTTCTATACGTGGGAAAATGAATATAATTAACTATATATCTACATGGTAATAATGTAAGCATTGAACATTGAAATAATTAGTCATGAATATTTATTTCATATTAAAAATCATTAAAGGAGGTCAAAATGATTACCTAAACTATACAAAATCAAACCATTACGATTTTAAAAATGAATATGTGACTCATGTTTTGTAACTGGGGATAGATGCCACCACTTACGGGAAATAATAAATGTAGGAAGGAGAACAAAAAATCCACAAAAAATTAACTAGAGAGACACATAAAAGGGATAAAAGGGAACCCGTTTAACAAACATGAATATGTGCTACGATTGAACATAAAAATGGGTTTTAGAAAGAAAAAATATTATAAAAGGGATTACAATTTCTTCGGTCATGGAAGAAAAAAATGTGGTTTTAGATAAAAGCATTGTTTTCAACAAGGAGATGAAATATAACTACAAAGGTGGCGAAGGAAAGGAAGGGATGGATTATGGTGCAAAACACAAGAACTAGGTGAATAAAGACCCACTGAAAGTGCCCGCCATCAACTATGATACACATACAATAACATAGATGCTTTTTATAAATACATGTTTTAGTAGTATCTAAAATTTTTTACGTGCTTGATAATGAATTTTAAAGCTCTATATTCTCTCTTAAAAAACTATCTGTGAGATTCTATCTGTAACCCATTTTTCTTCCCTCTTTTGATTTCATCCTTTGTGGGCCTCTGATCTACACTTGTACCCGTGATCTATCTAGAATCACTATTTTTTCTCATTTGTGTGCCCTAGAATGATATTATAATCACTTGCCATAGATTTCCATTACAAAAATTTGGCATGAATCGAGCACTTAGACCAATAAATTAGTGCATGTGTGTGTTGTATTATGATTTCAAGAGCTTTTTTCTACGATTTCAAAATAAAAAGAAACCTAATATATATTTCTCCAGTGTATTTAATTTTTCCCAATACATTCAATGAAAGAAATTACGAAAACTAAAAATAAAAAGGAGATTAGGAAAATTTTAAAATTTAAATTTCCCCTTCATAAAGCGAAAGTGCAGGATTTTGAAATTTCAAATATTTTCATTTAATATGGGGATTTCACATATCAAACTTTGAATGTACCCCTCATTAATATTTTCATTTAATTGGGGATAGCATGGGATATAGGAAATCAAATTTATTAATTTTACTATAGAAACAAGTGGGATAACGACGATAATTGTTTCTTTGTGAACTCGCGGGAAAAAAAAATATTAATTTAAGCATAATAAAAAAACATTTAGAAAATAGAAGTTTTCAAAGCCACATAATTATTATAATTTTAAAAAAAAAACCTTTAATAGATTATGATTTTGTCAATATACAGATTTTATTTTGAGCATTATAATTGTGATGAAATCATATTTTTACGACATTTAAATTAGTATTTTTTGAATACAAATAAATTTAAGGTGACCTATTACTTGGGAATAAAGTCACCATTTATAAAATGCCTATGTGTCACCATTTCATTGGTTACCTTTTTATGTAACTTGATGTGACTTGCTTTATTGGCTAGTTTATATTTAATTTATAATTTTGAAAATGACATGTGGTCACTTTAAGTGAAAAAACTAATGGTACTTTCCCATTCATAATCATTGGCTCATACACAGTCATTGACACATTTATTATTAATTTTTATCGAATGCAAATTTGATAATTTTTAAATATATCATTTGCGTTAATTTTAAAAAAACCATTAAAATGTGACATATTACAAGTTTGAATCAGTTAATTACATAACTATATAATTGACACATTTATTAAGAAATTTTTAGTTAGCGATAGAATTAACAAATACAATTTACAATTAAAATTACAAGGCGCCCTTCTCCGGCCCTCTCCAGCCCTTCTCTGGCCCCCTGTGCGTGCCTTGACCGCGCCTCTGCGTGCGCCTCTGCCCGCGCATCTACGCGAGCCTCTACCTGCGCCTCTATCCACAATGGTTTCTACGTGTGCCCACCTAAAATCCGTGCACTCCGATAGAACCCCCACGAACCCTAAATGGGGAATGGCCCGAGCTTCTCATGGTGGCGGAAAACTACAGATCACTGAAAATGCCTTGGATCCACGCATAGCTACGTGCCCGCCACGCAAGGATCAGACAGTTGAAAGGGATGAAGGAGGTGTGATTTCGTGGATCGATCTGGCCTTCACAAATGCGGGGGCCCCGAGGACGGCGGCACAAACCATTTTCAAACTCCAGCTGGGGATGCTCTTGTGAATATGCCGGACAATGGCCCTCTCAAACCCTTGCTGAAAGGCTCTTCTTGTGGGGGGCTGGAACAGGGTACTTTTCCTGTTATTCCACCATTAGATAGAGAGAATAAACGTGGATCCTCCTTCAAAGACATTCTAAAGGGAAAGGAATCCTCCATGAAACCTGCAGACATTACCCCGTGTATTACATTTGGGGAAGATGTTATTTCATCTGAGATTTACTACAAAGAGCATGCTTTGATTTGTAGATTCGGGGGACTGTGGCCTTAATGACTTCAGGTGAAATTTCTGCTCTTCACACATGGATCTCTCAACATTGGACTCCAACTTTAACTGGTAAGATAGACTTACATCTGTGTGCTAAGGGAATTTTCATTGTGACTTTCTCTTCAATAGCTGATAAAGAAAACATTGCTTCCAAACTCTGGACTTGTCAATCTAAATATTTGGTCATGAAACCACTGGTTCCCATCCTTTAACCGCATGCCAATGAATCTTTCTCATGGAAACTGTTTGGATCATGTTGCCCCACTTACCTATCCATTGCGGAGTCATGACTGTCTGACAACCATTGGCAACACCTTGGGAATTACACTCTTTATAGATTCTCAAACCACTAATTGCACCCATACTACCTATGCCCGGATCCTTGTGGAACTAGACACTGATAAAAATCTTCCTGCTACTATAGATCTTAGAGTGAAAAATAGAACTTGGTCACAAACTCTTGATTATGAAGGTCTACCTTTCCGCTGTAGAAGATGTTTTGGCTTAGGACACACCTCTACTGCTTGTGAGATGGAAAAACATCAAAATGAAAAGAGAAATTGGTGGAAAGATGCACTCCCAGAGCACCTAATTTTTGATGCTAAAAGGGATCTTGAATCAAAAGTAGAAACAGTGACTGAATCCAAATCTACCCTTGAAACCCCTCTATCCGAAAATCAAACTATTAGCAGCATGAATAATGCTCAAGTTGTTGAGGGCAACACGGATATGATTAAGGTTGTGGCTGTCCCAATTGGGACAAATGCGACTAAGGAGAATACCCCTCCTTTGACTTCTCCTCCAACAGTGGAGACTCCTTCAGGTTGGGTTACGGTTAGCAAGAAGAAAAAAAATTTCACCCTTAAGGAGGGCTATCCATCTGGATGATTTTCTTTGTTTGTGTTCGGCCGGAGTACATGGTTATCATTTTTGTGGCCGGATTACAGCATGCTTTCTTTCCAATGGTGTCGGTGTACTATTGCGTTGGGTGTTCGTTGTTCAGCAGTTGTTTAGTTGCTGCTGAAGTTGTTGGTTGTTGTTTCTTTTTTGCAGACGAAGTTCTGCAGTTGGTCCTTATTGTTATATCTGGATATTGATCCCTTTCTTTGTGCTTATTATTTCTATTCTGGCTTCTGAGCCTTGTTGTACAAGGGTATAGTCCCTTTCAAAAAACTATTTGCCAACAAAAAAAAAAACAAATAGTTTTTACATTTAAAAAACTGCCATATTAAGTTGTGATTGTAATCCATTAAAATTTTGGCATGTGGCATGAAATTTCTAATATATCTTGTGATCTTCAATATTAGAATTTAAATTTATTATTTATCGTATTTATTATTAATTTTTATTGAATTTGAATTTGAATTTTTTAAAAATAATGCTTGCCAATTTAATAAAAAATATTGCAATAAAATGTGACACATGGCAAGTTTGAACCAATTAGTTAGGCAACTATATAATTGACACATTTTTAAAGAAATTTTTAATCAGCCCTAGAATTAACAAATACTTTTAACCTATAAAGACCCACCATATTAATTTGTGAATGTCATCCATTAAAATGTTGACACATGGCATGAAATTTCTAATATATCTTGTGATCATCAATATTTTGGTGTTATTTATGCTTTACTCTAGAAAAACTAAAACATAATTTTACGCTTCACAAGAATTTGAGAGTACCTTAAAGATAGGAAAGAAAATAGCTACCACTAAGCTCCATTAGAATGATATTTTTGCAACACATAATTCAAAATAATAAATAATTAGATTTTATAGGGGACTAGGCTATTATTTTCTAGTACATGGTAATAAAAAACTCAATATGTCGTATGTTGTCCATCTATTTGTTGAGCAGAAGCCTAGCGGTTGCTAGCCTCTACAACTCCTAGGTTTCCTTTCCAGTAATGTAAATAAATAACTCTACAATTTTGGATCGATAGTATTTTTCATTAATTCATATATTATTGGCTATACAATCTCTTGTATAGCCAAGTGTGGCACTACATACCCTTGAAATATATCACAAATTTTATATTACTCATAATTTTTTTGTGTCTAACACATAATTTATATTGGTTTGTATCTAGTAAAATACTTAGCGACCACTAAGCTCCATTACTTGAACAAGATCAATCAAATAGTTTGTATTAAATAAAATGCTTAGTGACCACTAAGCTCAAATACTTATAGAAAGGAATGATTGTGTGGAAAATAGGGTAAAAATATTCTTATTTTTAACATAGCGCTATATTAACAAATCATAGTAATAGATATTAGCAGCTGCTAGGAATTTTTGATTATATATTTTGATGACAGATATGTGAGACCTGGATAATTTTTATCGTCGAAAGCTATGGAGGTATTTTCATAGTTAGGAAGAAAGATGGTTATTAAAAATGTTTTCAGGGTACTCAAATAACATCATAGTGATTGCTAGACACACACCTTTGCATCTTGTCTTTTTTTTACACATCGGTGGGCATCTACGAAAAATATTATTTAATTTTACTTATTATAAGGATAATATTAGTGGACGCTAGGCTCAACTAATTTTTAATTTTGAATATAGATATCAAACAATAGTTCATATTATAGAAAGTGCTTAGCAACCGCTAATCTCAAATACTTACATAAAGAAATGATATGGCGGAATATAGGCTAAACAATATCTTATTTCAAACATAGTTCTATAATAACAGACCATAATAATAGATATTATTAGTCGCTATGCATTTTTCATAATATATTTAGATGATAATAAAGTGAGATATGAAAATTGTTTACTCTCAAAAGCTATGGCGGTCTTTTCATAAAGTAATAGATTAGCGACCTCAAGGATATTTTTTTATTAATTTTGAAAATAGAGATAAAAAATAGTTTGTATTAAATAAAATGCTTAGCAACCGCTAAGCTGAATACTTATAGAATATAGTGCTCTAGGATTATTGTTTATTGTTTATTGAGAAAGGAATAGATTAGCGGCCTCTAGGCTAAACTATTTCTTAATTGTGAAAATAGAGATAAAAAAGTTCATATTAAAGAAAATGCTTAGCAACGATTAATATCGAATACTTACATAAAGAAATGATATGGCGGCATCTAGGCTAAAAATATCTTATATCAAACATAGCGCTATAATAATGAGACCATACTAATAGAATTATTAGTCACTATGCTTTTTTCATAATATATTTAGATGATAATAGAGTGAGATATGAAAATTGTTTACTCTCAAAAGCTATGGAGGTCTTTTAGAAAGTAATAGATTAGTGACCTCAAGGATAAACTTTTATTAATTTCAAAAATAGAGATCAATTTTTTTGTATTGAATAAAATGCTTAGATCCACTAAGATCGAATACATATGGAATATAGCACTCTAGGCTTATTGTTTATCATTTATTGAGAAATGAATAGATTACGGCCTCTAGGCTAAATTGTTTCTTAAATGTGAAAATAAAGATAAAAAATTTTGTATTAAATAAAATGCTTAGTGACCGCTAAACTCAAATACTTACAAAATATAACACTTGGAAAACAGATCATATGAATGGATAAAATGTGGTCGCAAGTCATTTTTCATGTCGGTTTGTATCAAAGAAAATGCATAACAAAAGCTAAACTACATTACTCACTGAAAGGAGTGGCTTGGCACTCACTAGGCTCTACTTTTTCTATTTTTCAAAAATATCAACCTAATAAAAATCATTGTCTACCTTAGCGAAAAAAGATAAGAGTTGGAGAACAATAATACAAGTACATAGTTTAAACTTGAAGACATATCCTGATCATCTTGGCCCTACATATTTTCATAAATAACCCATTAAACAAAATAGTCCTAAACAATTTACTAAAAATCAAGGGCAAAGATGAACACAAATCTTGCTAAAGGAATAAATTATTTGAGTCCGTGAAGAGAAATGCATGTTTTATGTTTACCAATTATTCATTAATGAGAAGGATATCAGTCGCTAGCCTCTATATTATCGATAAATCCATTTTAACAATGCAAAAAACAATCTCAACATGTTTGTTGTCATTATTTATAATTATATTATATTTGATGGACTATCCTTGGCAGATCCAAGTCCTTGAATACATACCTTTGAGAAGGTTGATGCCTTATGTAGTTCTCATTTGATATATTGTGCATAAAACATAATTCATATCTTTTTCATATAAATAAAAATTCTTTGCAACTGATAAGTGCCATTAGTTAATGAAAGGGAAGGCTTTGTTATTGCTATGATCAATAATTTCTAGTAATAAACATATCCACATAGTATGGAAAGGTTAGATCATCATAACAGATGTACATCATTTAAACCTAAAGAAGTATCATGTCTATTTTGGGCTTTCATTTTTTCTTAAAATCATCCTTCAAAGAAATTAGACCTAAATTATTTATCATATATGAGGAAAAGATGAACAATATTCTCACACAAGATTAAATGATGAACTTATATTGCATTGATCTAATATTGTTGATATACTATTGTTTTATTTCCATTTATATGGTTTCTATTTTGAGGATCCCCAATTGTGTGTTTGATAAAACAATCAAAATTTTGTTGCCTATCTCTAGCAAGGAACCGATGAGACCAAGAAAATACTTATTGTTAAATGGTTCGACATTTAATTTTTAAAGATCATGGGGAAGTGAGGATTTTGAACTTGGAAAAACAAAAATCTCCATATAAGTACTAAATGTGTGTGGCATCCTCTCTCCAATCCTCGAAGCGTGTTTTTTACAAGATAGCCGTGAAAAAAGGTGACCTTCTTCAGAGGCTAATCTCATAATTAATAACATGACTAATGACTAGAATTTTTGTAGATTAATAAATGTATAGATCAATAAATTAAAGTATTGGAACATTGTTGGTCTGTGGCTAATGACTTGAATAGTAAAAAATTAATTATTGGAGGTGACTATCACATTATTACTAACATCACATTCAAAAATCTTGTGTGAATAAAATTTATTTTTTATTGTTTCGTTAATTATAGATTGGACCTTAAATATTATATATTGGGAGGTTACTAAATAGGTGGATTTTATAGAAAATTGAGGGAATCACCAAGCATTTTGTGATAAGATTGGTAATAAATATTTTGATTGGCTAGACTTGCCACCTTTTCCAATAAATGTTTATATTAAATACCCTAGCAAGCTTTTATTAATTACAAGTATGTGATGGAATAATCACTCCATATATTTACCAATCCTCTCTCCCATATTTTAACACCTTTTGGTTTTATTTCACCAGATTTCATTTCTTATATCATGGCCATTCCAATGTTTCCTTTCATGTAATTTTCCACATCGGTTCGTGAAATAGAATTTTATGCCAAAATTTCACGTCACCGTTTGAAATCCATTTTCTTTATTGAATTGGAGTAAGACATGGTTTCTATTGAGGGAGTTATTAGAGATGTTTACCTTTCTCTTGAGGGACATCCAAGGGTAAATTCTGAAGTTAATTTGAAATTCATTTGGCATCTTCCTATCATACATCTAGTGAAGGATTGGGATTTGGAGATGGGTCATCACTTTGGATCAATCAAGCATACAGGTTGACATGGACATGGAAATGGAAAAAACCTTGAGTGTGTTGTGGTCCTTGCTTTCTTAGGCTTGTTATATTCAAGAAGGTTTGATGAAAGTGGCCATTTTTTTAGAGTTTTACAGTAATTTTGATGTCCTGATTCCTTTTTGTTTGGTGTCTCCAAATTGGGTGAGAGACCAAGGCGGGACCTAGTTCATTCCACTTGCCTGGCCTCGATGATATGTTTGATCTACTACAACAGGAACTAATATTTTGATATTTTCTTCGTAGGAAAGGTCATGAGGCATACGATTGTCTAAAGAGTTAGGCTACTATAGGAAAGGAGCATATTTTCTAGGAACCGCCTACGAAACCATTTTCATCCCCATTAAAGTGGAGGTTACGAATGTGTCATCTGATTAAGTTTAATCATTTCTTCTAAAATCTATCAGTCTGTATCTTTGTTTTAGTTTTTTATAGCATTTTCAATTCCATTGTTATCAAATCATCATGTTTGTTTTACTGGTCGAGCATTTTTTTGTATTCCCAACCACTTGAGTTTTTGGCATAAGCCCTTACATTTTTTAGAAAATTATTGACGGACCATTTGGGTTTTTAGATTGATCCTCTCATTACATATTTACTATAAAGGGAAAGGGACCCTTCAACCCTCATTTAGTTATAAAAAACAAGAAACCATTAATTAATGTTTTTGTTATACGTTGCACTATGCCACTTTAACAATTAATTGCTTTGTTAAAATTGGTTTGTTTAAAGTAGTCAATTTATTGCACTACTTTTTTCTATAGGCAATTTAGTTTTATTTCTTATGTTTTTGGATAACAGCAATTAACTGCATTGCATGAAATAGTAGATGTCTTTTAAATAACTCAAGTTCGAGAGACATTCTTCTATTTTTATCAAAAAAAATTTGGATATGTATGATTTTGTGTAACAAAATTATGGCCCAATGCAATGAATAACATCCATCTCAAAACTGAAAATTGTTTGCATCTATTTGGGTTCATTACTAATATTATATTTGTGTACCATTTAAATCATCCAAACATATTTACAAAGGATCTGCAAACAAAATGGATCAAGGTGTTAAAACTAATCGACTAGATGTGATTTAATATTGTATAGATTATAAGACAACAAATCATAAAGCAATATCTTATTATAATTTATTTATTGACACATCTATTTGTTACATTTAGGTTCTCCAAGGTTGTTCATACTAAACATTAACATGGATCTTTACATGTACGACGACATAATGACAATCACAAAAAATCTAAACAAGAAATATGTAATTAGCTATGGTGCTAGAAGCATTGTTTATAAATGTGATCTAAAGAATTCTAAGCCAATTGCTATAAAGAGAATGTACAGTTGCTACCTACTAAGCTTGCTTGTATTTGAAACGGATGTGGAAATAGTTGGAAGCATCAAGCATCGAATTTTTGAGCCTTCATGGATATGCATTTTCTCCACTTGGAAACCTGTTGTTTTATTATTATAGGGTAAACAAGAGTCTACATGACATCATACATAGTGATTAAAATGATTATGTTATGAAGAATAATGGTTTTGTACATTACAGATTCATATTTTGAAATAAAACCATCCAATCAATCTATAACCTTCATATTAAAATGGATTGTTGGAAAATCTAACAAGTGTTTTATTAAATTTTATTGTCACATAGGATCATCAAAGGAGATTAACCTAGACTGAAACACTCAGCTAAATATTTCTCACGGTGATTTTGAAGAAGGATAGCCATACCTTCATAATATGATGGTAACTTTGTGTATTGTTCACGGGGATGTGAAGGATTCTAACATTATTTTGGATTATAATTTTGATGCACACTTGTCAAACTTCAACATTTCCAATTGAATTCCCTTGTCCAAAAAGCACACCTCTACCTATGTTATGGGTACCATTGGTTACATTGACCCAGAATATGCAATAACATCAAGGCTTAGTGAGAAATATGATGTATACAGTTACAAAATTGCTCTTCTGGAGTTGTTGACTTGAAGAAAGTTGTGGCGAGTAGCTAAAATCTGCAATGGCATGATACTTTTACAAGGCTAAGAGAATGAGATACAAGTGGGAGACTTGTGAAAACAAAAAGAAGAAAAGCTGTTATACCACATTAAGGGGTGTGATGCAAATGTAGCTCATTCACATGGACCAAAATTGGGAAAAAGGTGTTGGCATTTCTTGACTCACAAAGAATACAATTGTGGCACAATGAGTTTTTTATTGATGTAAACTATAAAATATTGGTTCAATGTATCTCCGAGGGCGTAAGAATATGTTTCTCAAAAACATTTTTCTTGCATTGTGTCAAAGGATTATTTCATTTTCTTGCTCACAGAAGTGACTCATCATTTATATGGAGAATGGAACAATTTACAAGCATAAATTCTACTATATTTCATGAGTAATAGAATTTGTGATATACATAAAATCCCAACTATGTTGTTTGCTTTTAATGATTACTCAGAGATATAGTTTATAATAATAAACACTAGTGAACTTAATGTCATGTACAATCTAAGAAAACAATACTTGAGTTGTTACAAGGTATATTTTGGGGTGAGAACGTAAATTTATTGTAAGTTCCACAGAAATCAAAATAACACCACTAGCATTTAAGGCCAATGTCAAATTTAAGGATGCACATAATAAACATTGAAATTATGAACCTTGCACTCTGAAATTCTGAGCCTCACACTTTGAAAGTGCAAGGCTCGCAATCAAAAAGTGAAAGCCATGCACTTTAAAAGTGTTAAATTATCACTTTCAAATTTTTGAGCTCGCACGTTTAAAGTGTGATCTTGTCTCTTTCAACATGCGAGGCTTAGACTTTCAGAGTGTGTGGCTTGCACTTTTAGAGTGTGAGGTTAGCACTTTCGAGTGCGGGGATTGCAATTTCAAAGTAAGGGGCTTATAAATAAGTTTTATGTGTGAGGCTCACAACTTGGACAATGTGTGCTCACACTTTCAAAGTGTAAGTCTCATATTTTTCATAACTTTGAAAGTGTGAGTCTCACAAATTTGATAATATGAGTCTTGCCATTTGAAAGTGCGCAGTTCACACTTCGAACTTGTTATTTCAGGGATTTTTTTTTAGTTTTTATTTTTAATTTAATACAATGGGATCATGACTTATAATAGTTAGTGGCCACTAACCTCACATCAAGGGTTTTTCATTTTATTTTAATACAACAAGATCACGACTTATAATAGTTAGCGGAAGCTAACCTTACATCGATTATTTCTCACTTTAATGAAATACCACGAGCTTGTGACTTATAATAGTTAGCGATCACTCACCTTACATTAATCAACATGATCATGTATTATAATAGTTGGTGGTGTCTATCATTACTTACTCCAATCATGAAAATATAAAAAATGGAAAAATTGGAATCAATAATAGAAATATTGGAATCCATTAATAGAGAAATTGGAATCCAATAATAGCAAAATTGGAATCCAATAATAGTGAAATTAGAACTCAAATAAGTCCAATAATGACAATATTGGAATCCAATATTATTACTAATGGAATCCAACAATAGTAAAAATGGAATCCGAGTATACAAAAGCTGGAATCTAATATAGGTAAAAATGGTGATAGATTTCTTCGAACATGTAATATCGAGTACGGATTCTTTGGAATATGTCCGATTTAGTGAAATAAGTGTTTTAAAATAAATAGATGCATCTCTCATCAGACATAAGAGGTCATCATTCCTTGGAAAAGGATATCTATTCTTTATTTTTTCTTTGTCAAGAATACGATAGTAAATGCATAACATTAACATTCCATCTTTATTTTTAACAAAATGATTGTTTCTCCATAAGGAGACACATTAGGTCAGATCATTCCTTTAGACAAGAGTTCATGTGGTTGTGATTTTATTTCAATCAACTATGTTATCTTCATTCTATAAGGTTCTTTTGATATAGGTTTTGTTCTAGGTTTAATGTCAATTGTGAAATCAAACTCTCTTTTAGGAGGAAGTCCAGGTAATTATTTTAGAAAGACATCCCTAAACTCATGTAAAAGTGGAAAATATTCCAAGGAATTCTTACCTTCCTCACTAAAATATGATATTTTAATAACATACAACATGCAAAACGTTTTTTTGGATTTCTTTAGTTGCGTTGTATTCTAACTTCAAAATATCTCTTAATACCCTAAATGATGGTTATTTTCTTCATAGAGTTAAGAAATCAAATACATTTTTCAAAATACTCGATTATTTCCTTATATTTGGACAACCAGTTTACTCTAGTATAATGTCATAATAACCTAAGGGAGTCACATAGAGGTTAAGTTCAATAGTAAAACTAGGTAATTCCATTTTTTCTTCAAAAATACATAGATCCACCATATGAATACCATCATCCCTATATTTAACATTCTAAGTGTTCTCCATAAATCCAACTTTCATATACAATTTACTAGCTAAATTAATTAAAATAAAGAACTTGATAGCATTGGTGTCAAACAAAATAGTAACAAGAAAACCATAAAGCTTACCTTGCACTTCTATTGGGGTAGCCTATTTTTCTTCTTGGTGATTACCTCATTGCATCATGAATTATTTATTATTGGTTATTCCCGATTCTTTTAGGGACCATTATTTACATAGTGATCATCTTCAAATATAAAAATCCCCAATAGGCCCTTTCCTATTAAATTTATTTTCACTAACAATATTGTTGTTTTACTCATTCCTTCTTGTATTTACAACAAGTTTAGCTGTTATAGTTTTCCTAGAAATATTCATTTTTCTACCCTCTTTCTTCCACCATGTTTTCCTAGGAGCTAATGGTGCAAGTGAGCTAACACTTTCATTATGTTTTTCATCCCTAAAGGATGAAATTTCTTGTAATTTTTGTTCCTTGCTTATAGCTTTTTCTAACACTACATGAATTGTAGATGATCCATGAACATCTACTTGACATCCTATGTTTGGGTTTAACCCCATTTTTACCAAGTTTCTTGCTCCTAATCAAACTAATGCACTAGCTACTAAAGAAACTAACAAACTCATAAATGATGGAGGGTTTAGGTTACCTTGGATATGTGATGTGATCTTTGCAAATAGTAGAAGATGGATTCATGTCGTAAATATGATGAAACCTATAGATAAGGATCACTGAAAGAAAATGGATTAGATGGGATATGTAGGGGTTTCTTGAAAAAGAAAACCCGAGAAGTGTTAACTTCCTCGGTGGATGTCAACCCTCGTTTGTTAAACAAAATTGATATAAATTTGAAAGATAAATTGATAATATGTAGAAAGCGAAGAATTAAAGATTATGTAAGTAATTAAAATGGGTCTAAATATTGATTTAATATGATTAAAATAAAATAAACTAATACCTTGTTTGGGTCGATGGTGACCTAGACTATGACCTTGGAAGGTATATCGAATAATGAGTGGAATATGCAGACCATGCAAGATATGAATGTGGGCTAGATGCAATAAAGGTATATGTCTGTTGGAACCACTTGCGAGAGGGAATCTGGGAAAACAAAAACTAGGAAAATGACGAAAAATGAAGGCTAAAAAGGGGAGGTTAGGAATCAGGATCCTAGAATATGATGACCCGGGTACATATGGGCTAGTTTTAATGAAGAAGAGGGACTATATGGTGATTCTATAATACTAGAGAAAACACAGGACACATGTAGAGGCTGTGGATGTATCTAGAAGTAGAAACCTCAACTACATAAGGTCGAGTTGATGGTGGCTTGGTATGGTCGACGATGACTATGAAAGAGTTAGATGAAGCGAGGAGAGGTAATCCAGAAAATTAACTTACAAGTATGGGTTTTAAAAAGGAAGGCTGATGATGGGCTGTGAACATTGTTAAGGATGATCTAATCCTGTAAAAGGTTAGATACAATAAAATCAACTATAATATGATAATGATAAAATAAAACAAGACAAAAACACTAATAATCACACAAGGAGTAATCCCAAGTGATGCGAACATTTTCAAGGAGATCGAGAGGTCATAAATTACTTCAAGAAAGCTTAGGCATGGGAGAAATTTCATAGGTTGTAAGAAGTCTTGGATTTTCAAATGCATTTGGTGATGAATGGAAAGAAAACAACTTGTTTTATAGGGTTGATGATGACTTGGCTGGATTGCCACCTAATGTGGGGAAAGTTTCCTAATGGGCTAGATTTTTGTGTTTTCAGCGTGATTTCAGAATTTTAAGGGTTGGGTGAATGCTTTAAAGAATTAGGTAGGAAGAGGATGTTTAGGGATTATATGTGGATGATTTGGAAGTAGAGATAGGCTAGAAAATGTTTACGGATGTGATTTAGAATGTTCATTAGGGAAAGGAATAGGGTATTAATTAAATAATAAGAAGTAATGAATTTAATTTAATAAATATTGGTAGGAATGGGATAAAAGGAAATTTTAGATTTAAATACAAGAGGATGGGTTAAATTAAAATTAAGTATGCACATGTGGGTGAATAAGGGATATAGATATTGATTTTAGGTGTCTACATTTTGCCCCTTTTTGTTGAGTAGTTTGCGCTAGCAAGCCATGAGACAAAAGCGATGAGAGTTGAATGAAGGATGAAACATGATTAATGGTGAGATCCTCCTCAAATGAGGGATTGATGACATCAATGGAACTAGATGACACATTTTAAAAATTGTAGATGATGAAGGGCGGGTGGTTGGGCAAACATGGGTGAAAGCATAACCAAGGCAAGATGCCCTAACAAAAAAAGTTCACAATAACAATAACAAATAAGGAGGTGACTCGATATCGCATCGGTAGAGGAAATTTTTAGTCTCAATGGATACAAATGACACAATTTTATGGACCTGTGAGTGGATAGAAACCATTACATTATGGATGCAAGCAAGGATGACCAATGATTCATAGGAAAGTCATCAAAGTATGCACAACTATATGTGAAAAGTATGTGAAATACTTAGTACACGTGGAATCAAGTGAAAAGGTATAATTTTATGAGGAAAAGGATGCAAATTATGGTGCCCCAAAGGGAGCACAAATATGGCCCTGAATAAATATTGGAAAGACATGTGGTTAAATAATATGCCCCAAAAGGGAAAGGTATGGCTATGAGATGGACTTGGAGAAACACAAAATGAAATAATATGCCCCAAAGGGGAATGAATATGACCATGGGGTAGACTTTGTGTATAGATTAAATAATATTGTGAAGTAAAATGCCCAAAGGAAGAGTAAATATGGCCACAAAAGGGAATTCAAAATGAGAAGAAGAGTATTCAGATTATGGAAACAAAATACCCTAAAGGGAGATTATGAATGGCCACAAAGGTGGACTTTGAAAAAAAGTATGCCTAGAAGAGGGATAATTTTATTTTCTTGTTAAAATATGAAGAGGGAGACATATATATATATATATATATATATATATATATATATATATATATATATATATATATATATATATATATATATATATGGCCATTAATGTGGACTTAAAGAAATGAATGGTTAAGAGAAATTCCCCAAGAGGGAAATAGGTATGGCCTAGTGGGACTTAAGATGAGAAAGATAAGATAATATTAGATGAAGAGAAAGATAAGATGTAAACTTAATGATAACAACCTATAGGTATGAATGACACTATCATATCAAGGAACATGCAAGGAAAATATGCCTCCAACCACATTGGAGGTAAACAAGAGGGGATCTAGGTAACACAAGGCACATGCGACTAAAGCGAGACGTTAGTAAGTAACAAAATATAGTTAGTTATATAAAATATCATAAAGGGATGTGGATGAGAAGATCTCATAAACCTAATTTTAAGATGAAAAAGGGGTTTGAGATGTAACTTGTATGCACGAAGAGGGTTCTCGAAGGTGGCGTCCTTAATAATTTTCCCAACTTCTAGGAAGAGGAAAGGGAAAAGCCGATCAATGCGGTAATCCTTCAATGTCATAAAAAGAGTATCCATCCTTTGAGGGTATGGCCTAATTTATACATAATATAGATTTCTAGAATAATATATGATAGTTGTCCTTCGAGGATCGGTTTATTATTATTTTTGCATAAACAACTATCCTTCAAGGGATCAATATATTTTTAATAACCGATATTGATAATAGTATCCATGAATTTTGATTTTTGCATGGGGAAAAGTTGGGACTAGCTAAGTAGAAAAATTAAGAGGTGATGAAGAGTGTCTAAGAAACACCTATGGTCCCTTTGCATGGTTCCAATAGGTGAATAAGAAGGTGATGGATGTAATGATCATGGATTTCTCAACAAAGGGGGAGAACCTATCCATAAGGGATATGTTATGGGTAGAGCCATGGTGCCTATATTTAAGGCCACATATATAAAGTGATGGTCGACTACACAATTCCAAATCATCATAAAGGAAGATGGAAGAGACCAAGATGGATAAATGATATAAGGATATGACTAAGGGAACACTGGTAAAAGTGCTAATAGTAGAATGGTCATATTTCTAATGCATTAAGTGGTTCCACTTTTGGTTTACCATCGAGGATGCCGAGACGATAGGATCTCGACCCATACTTATGCATCATAATTTATGGTCCAATCCATTTAGGGGAAAACTTTCCCTATTGGCTCCTTTCTAGAGTAGTGACATTCTAATTTTCTTTGAGGACAAGGTCACCAACATTAAAGTCATGTTCCTTGAGGTGCTTTTTATAAGAACATTTAATGCACTCCTGATAAACATGATGGTTTTCAAGAGAGAGAAAGTGGAATTCATTTAGTAACTTAATTTGTGCTAGACAAGCTTGATGATAGTCTTCATCAGAGATGAAGTCACAAAGAGACAAACACAAAGATGACATTTTAACTTTAAGAGGAAGGAAGGCTTCAAAATTGTAAACAAGAAAGAAAGGAGTAGCACCCACGGAGGTACAAATCCTAGTGCAATAGGCCCAAAGGATGAAATGAATCTAGAGATGTTGATTCCAACTTGCTTGATCAATATTCTTAGTGAGGATATTACACAAAGTCTTGTTAGTGGCTTCGCTTGGATGTTAATCTGAGGATAATATGTAGAAGAGAAGCTAAGTTGGATGTTGAATGCATTGCATATTTTCTTAAGATACTTTTTTTTGAAGGAATTTCCATTTTCCATAACAAGTTTTTGGGGAACACCAAAGCAATCAATGATGTGCTCATAGATGAAATTAATGATTAGACTAGATTTTGTTGAGGTGAGTGGGATTGATTCCACCCATTTGGTGAAATATTTGGTTGTAGTGATGATAGAATGATGTTGTTGTGAAGAGAGTGGATTAATAAGTCTAATGAGGTCAAGAACCCATTGTGAAAAGCTCCAAAGGTCCAGAGCGGGCTGCGAATATTGGCTAGGAATGTGAATAAGATTGGAATGCTAGTGATATTTTTCACATTTCTTAACATACTCACAACAATCATGATTGAGGAAGGTCAGTAATAGCCAAGATGAATAACATGATTAAAAATGGATAAGTCACTAAAGTTTCCACCATAAATACCATCATGGACTTCTTGGATGGCCCGAGAGGCTTCATGGGATTTAAGGCATTAAAGAAGGACATCGTCAAATCCATGCTTATAAATAACACCACCAATGATCACATAGGTAGCGCATGAAGAAAATACCACCTAACATTCTTGGATAGGCTAGGGGGAATGATGGATTGGAATAAATAATAAAATATTTGATAATACCAAAGGTCGATGAACTAGATTCAACAAGATTGACTTGATGTAAGTCATGAAACAATTTATCACGAAGATGAAAAATGACAGAAAGATTAAACTCCTCTATTTTCCAAGGAGCGAGGAGTTACGAGGATGCCATCGTATCGGTGAAACTATTAGTGATCAAGGAACAACTTGGATGGTGTAGGAATCAAAGGCTTCAAGAAAAATATGAACAATGTTGCAATATTTTTGAAGGGCATGATTTTTACATTTATACTCACTGTTACTTCTTTGATTATAAGATTTGAATCCCCATAGATGTCAAGAATTTTAACACCTATAAATACCACCATCTCAAGACCTAAGATAAGGTCCTCGTACTACTCGCCATATTGTTTGTACACTTAAAATTGAGTTTTCTTGCAAGGGGAATGGGAGTTTCCCAAGTAGGAATGAGAGCGATGTCAATGCCTCTCTCCCCCTGGACACTTAGAGCCATTAAAGAAGAGGGTGAACTTAAGAGTGCCATATTAATGATGAAATTTATTAATGTATTCATCTAAAAAATAATCATGAGGAAGATGCGTACTAAGAAGAGGGGATTCTCCTAATTTATATACAATATGTTGTCCCTTAATATATTTTCAAGAAATGAAATCAAGGTAAAACTCTGTCATGAGAATGAGCTAATGAATGATATGATAATTGTGATATGTCTAAGAATACATCATATTAAGAAAGCTGAAAGATAGTAATGACCTACATCTTATGATTGAGGAGATAATGTTGGCGTTTTGGAGCAGCAAAAAAATAGTGCCACACATATTTTCAGCTTCAGTGTAGCGAGTCTCATAATCATGAAGAGTGTGATTGATGTAATAAACATCCTTATTGTGAACTTTGTCATCACGATGTGCCATTATGGATACTAGAACATGATTGGTAACATAGATATATAGGTAAAAGGGATCCCCCTTGCATGGAGGTTTAAAAGCTGGTGGGGATAAGAGATGTTGTTTAAGATCATCAAAATTATTTTGAAAATTGTGATCCCAATTAAAGTCTATGTCCTTGCGAAGGAGGTGATGAAAATTTTGGAAATGATCGGAAAGTTGCAAAATGAAATGACAGACATATTAGAGGTGACCATGAAGGTTGTGAAGCTTTTTGCTTATTGGAAGGAGGAGGAATTTTGAGGATTTCCTTAAATTTTTGGGGTCAATTTAAATGACCCTAATATAAATAATAAAGTTAAGTAGTTTGATAGTTAAGACTCTAAATACGCACTTGGTTGGATTAAGGCGAAGAAAAAAATGGATAAGGCACTCCAAAATGGGTTTGATAAAAGCAAGATGGTCGTGTCGATGATTATATTTTCCTAAAATATAATCAACATAGTCTTCTATGGTTTTTTTTATGAGATCATGAAAAATATATGTCATGGCTCTTTGGTAAATAGTGTCGGCATTCTTAAGACCGAAGGGTAGGACATGATAGAAAAAGGTACCCGAAGGAGTGATGAAAAAATTCTTGTGTTGATATTCCAATGTGATGTTAATTTTATTATATCTAGAAATACCATCCATGAGAGAAAACATCTCATGTATTGCAGTAAGATCCTGATTGATTTATTTTGGAGGAGGAAAGTCATCTTTTGGGAAAGCAAGATTGAGGTCTCAAAATCGATGCAAATACAAATCTTTCCGACTCTTTGAAGACATGGAAAATATTATAAAACCATTGGGAATAGTTAATGGGAATGATGAAATTGGAAGAAATAAGGCGTTGAAGCTCTTTTTACCAAGGAGTGCAACGTGAGGATGTATGTGGCAAAGCTTCTATTTTACCAGTTTAGTATTGGGAAAGGTAACGATATTATGGATGACAATAGAAGTTTCAAGACCTAGCATATTTGAATACGAACATGAAAATGCCTATATTTGATGAGAGAGAAATGTAGTGAAAGATTCAAGCTCGTGTGGATCAAGATATTGGCCCACTTTGAGAATGTGAGGCTCCTTAGGAGTCCTGATATTGACATCGATGGTGGATTCATTGAGAAGAGTGGATGTGTCATATGGTAAGGTCTTATGAAGATAATAATCCTCAACCCCCATGTGGGAAATAATGGCATCATAATCAATGTCGTGTCCTCGAGACTTGGTAATATTTGTAGTAATGGTCCTCACGATACCACCTAGGTTTGATTATTATTCATCAATTGATTGGATAAAATTAAATGTGATAAGGTTGACTACCATAAACTTGTCAAATATTTTACTATACGACTCCCAAGGGGAGTGTAAATGGGTGTCGATCATGTGGCTCATTGTAGCATGTCAACTTGTTAAATATTTTACTATACAACTCCCCAAGGGAGTGTAATTAGGAATCAATCGAGTGGCTCATTTTTAAGTCCAAATGCTAGATTTAGATGCAGAAGAGTATTTAATGACCACACATTGGCCATTGCCTTATATTTTTCATTTTGTGTAGATGATTTAGTAAATCTATGTTTATCTTTGTTTGATTTTAACTTTAATTGCCCTTATTCAATGATGCGTACATTTCCAATTTGCAAGCCATATTGAAGGCTTTTTGAAGGTTTAGAATGATTGGATTTGCAAGGTACATGATATATTCTTCACATGAAAATGTGAGAAAAGTTAAATAAGGTTAGATTTAGGGAGAGTGAAGGACAATTGATTTATAATATAGTGCCACCGTGCGGAGAACTTTTTGTAATGGACTCGTCTTCATCTTTGTCAAATGGCATATAGATCATTGATAGTTATTTTATATGTAATGTTAATTTAGAAATTATCTAAGAATAGTTGCATGATTTAGGAGAAGTATAATATTGATTATTGAGGTATATTATTATACCAAGTCTAGGGATGGACCGACCAAAGACATGGGGAAAGTACGAAGCATTAAATCTTGATCATGTACAATAAGATAGCATGCATGTATGAATGCACAAATATGTTCTTATGGATCATCTTTGTTTTTAAACTTGGTGAATTTTTGTAATTCCCAATGTGGAGGATATGGTTTGATTTGTCTTGGATAGGTGAATAGGCTCATTATAGATTTTTGCATATGATAATGAGATGTTGGTTCCAAACATAGCATCTTCAAGGTTTGCTAACCTATTCACTAAATCATGGATGGGATCATTGGAAATAGTTTATTGGGGATGAAACGTCATGGTTACATGTAAGACGTGGTCACATGAATTTGTTTATGGATTTTTGGTGTGTGGGTGTTTGAGGAATTTTTTTAGGGTGAGCTTAGATCATGAGTTGTGATTGAAAGGGAAGTGGTTGAAAAAACTATTGTTGGGAAATATGAACATGGTATGATTGTTAGGGGTGGGTTGGTTCTTTGTGGAAAGTGTTTAGTGGGGATATGGGTATAAATAGGTTGATATTGTTGATGAAACATATTTTATGTTAAATATTGCAAATCACCCATAAAAGGGGGTTTGGAAGTGATGACATGAAATGTGAGAATATTATGTTGCTCGGGTAGAGGATATGATGTTTGGACATGTTGATTGGGGATACTAGTAGTAATAGTGGCTGAATAAGTGAGAGCGATAGTAGTGTTGATTGTTGTGTTAATAGGTGTAACTATATTATTAGTCTAGTGAGATGATAGATTAGTATAATATGAGGCAAGACCACGTTGAGATTTTGAAAGTTTGTTTACCATAAACATATTAGTCGATAAGAATAAAGTTTAAGTGATGGACCATACGGGGAGGTTGATTTGAGTTCTAAGGATATAGTCTAGTAGATCCATTGGGTTGGCATCGAGGATTTCCTATAAATGCACGTCACCGTGAGGTATGAGAGGTGGTCAAAAGGCTATAATCTAATATATGGTGGGGTAATTTGCCTAGACAAGATAGATTGGTGAAAAATGAATGTGTTATTTTCAGCCAAGGTGGTGGTATGAACAAGGGGTCTGGGTGAGAGATGTCAATGAAGCAGTTAAGGGTCCATAAGATAAGGAACGGAAGGTAAGGATGATGTAAGTGTAGATTTTTTTGGAATGAAAAGCTACTAAAAGTAAAGTTTTGTTCCATTCTCTTGGTCGCTAAACAAGTAACTACGGGTATGAAACAAGTTCTACCCAAGAAAGTCAAGAAAATGATTATTTTTTATGTTCTATTATTAAGAACATGTGAAAAATGAAAGGGGGTGGATAACAAGGTACCTATGAGAAGGAAAACTATGTTTGGTTTTAGGTAAGTTATGACTAGGGAATGTCTAAGGTGGTTTCTATTGGGTGATGAAATCCCAATCAGTCTACCAGGTAAGGAAATGTTTTGATGTGTTAATTGATTTGTGAGTTTTAGGTTGTGCGTGATATGCTTTGTGATATACATCGAGTTAACTCCTACTTAAACTAAGTGAGCAAGAAGAATGTAGAAAAGAAATTTTATTTTTTCAAAACCAAATCAAAGTTTGATCTTTCGATGAGGACATACATAGGAAAGGGAAGGTACGATGCGAGAAAGGAGAAAATAGAGGATGAAAATGAGGAATACCTAGATATAAATTTTCATACTTATCTACACTCTTGAGGGATGAATGATTGAAGTAGACAAACCCAACACGAACAAGCAATAAGGAAGGCCTTACACTTTGTAGTGTTAGTAGAAAGAAAAAAGCATAATATAGAAAGAAAAGAAAGATATTACCTAAAGGGTGGTACCACCGAGTGTGTCAGGAATTTTTACCAAGTTTATTATTCCTAATCAAAATAATGTACTAGCTATTGGCAACTCTAATAGCCATTGGCAACTCTTTAGGGAAATGTCTAGTTATTGATCCTAAAACCGATGATTTTGAGCATACTACTTATGCTCGAATCCTGGTAGATATGGATACTTCTATGGACTTCCCTGCTACTATCGAACTTAATGTGGAAGATAGATCTTGGATACAAAATTTGGATTACGAAGGGTTTCCCTTCAGATGTAGGACATGTTTCTCTCTTGGCCATTTAGCGGTAGATTGTCTCTTGGTTCGTAAAAAGGCTAAAGGTAGAAGTTCCTGGTGGAAGAACTCTAACTCTAATCACTTGGTTGTGAATGATTCATTGAATTGTGATTCTGATTCTATTTCTGAGAGTTCTGTTGACCCAAAAGTGATGAATGAGCATCAAGAGTGTAAGGAAGTTTTGGCCCATGCTTCGGTTTCACGCGACAAAGGAGCAAACAATGAGATTTTCTCCCTAGCCATAATATTGAAAATACAAACCCAAATATGGAAGAGGGATGGAATGTTGTAAATTGGAAAAAGAAAGGAACAATCTCCCCCCTTAAAATGCAGCTAAGATCCAAAGGGAAGGGGCTTCATTGAGGTTGTTTGTTTGTCATTTGGAAGTTTCGTTGCTTTGGTTTGTTATTGCAACTATTTTGATCCTTGTTCTGGTAGAGGTTTGTTTGTATTGTTCCTCAATGTCCTATCTTTTCTCCTCCTGTTTATTGTATGGGGTAGGGTCCCTTAACCCTTTTTTCACCATTAATAAAAAAAAATGTACTAGATACTAAATAAACTAGCAAACTCGAAATGATAGAGGTTTTAGGTTACCTCGGATATGTGATGCGATACGAGGCATAAAGAAGAATATGGATTCCTACGGTAAATTTGATGAAACCTATAGATAAGGATCATTGAAAGAAAATGGATTAGATGGGATATTCAGGGGTTTCCCAAAAATGGACCCAAGAAGTGTTAACTTCCTCGGTGGATGTCAACCCTTGTTTGTTAGACAAAGTTGATATAAATGTGGAAGATAAACTAATAATATGCATAAACTAAAGAATTACATAATCTATAAGTAATTGAGATGGATCTAAATATTGATTTGATATGATTAAAAGTAAATAAAATAATACCTAGTATGGGTTGACAATAACCCAAACTATACATAGGTAGGTCGACGGTGACCTAAGAAGGAAGATCTAAAGAATGAGAAGAATATGCAGACCTGCTGCAAGATCTTAATGTGAGTTGGATGCCATTGAGGAAAATGTATGTTGGAGCCACCTATAGATGGAATGCGGGGAAACAAAAATCAATAAAATGACTCAAAATGAAGGCTAAAAAGGGGAGGTTAGGAGTCGGGATCCTAGTCAACAAAAACCTAGATATAGATGGGATAGTTTTAATATAGTAGAGGGAATACATGGTGATTCTAAGAGATTTGAGAAAATAAAGGACACATGCGAGAGGATGGGGATGTCTCTATAAGTAGAAATATAAATTGTAGAAGGTTTAGTTTTTGACGACCTAACAGGGTTAAAGGATATTGTGATAGAGTTAGATAAAGCCAAGGAGAGGAAAGCTAGAAAAGTAACCTCAAGTATGGGTCTAAAAAGGAAGATGATGACAGAACTATGAAGCGTTGTTGAGGATTATCTACTCTTGCAAAAGGTTAGATATAAGAAAAATAACGATAATATGATAATGATGAAATAAAGAAAGACAAAAACACTTGATAATCTAATGAGGGTAATCGCGTGTGATGTAAACATGTTCCAAGGATATGTAAGAGGCCTGTAATTTCTTCAAGAAGGCTCGATTATGGGAGAAATTTCATAGATCACAAGAAGGATTAGATGTTTGAATGCATCTAATTGATGAATGGAAATAAAATAGCTAGTCTTATAGGGTTGACGATAGTGGGATGGGTTTTAAATCAACTATATGGAGTGTTTCCCAATGGTTGGGTAAATGATTTAAAGCATTAGGTGGGAAGAGGATGTTTAGGGATGAGGTTTGGATGAGTTGGAAGTAGAGATATTTTAGGAAAAGTATTGGGATATGATTTAGAAATTTCATTAGGGAAAGGGATATGATATTAATTAATTAATAAGAATTAATTAATTAAATTCAATAAATATTAATAGGGATGGGATAAAAGGGAATTTTAAATTAAATATAAGAGGATGGGTTAAATTAAAATTAAGTATGCACACGCGGGCGAATAAGGGGTATAGATACCGATTTTAGGTGTCTACACTAATTAGAAACTTACAAATTATATATTTTTCCTTTTAGTATTGAGGAACGCATTTTAAAATCTTAGTAAAACATTCCCAATACTCCACTACACTCAATTTTCCACGAGTTAAGTTTTGAAATTAAGACATTTTTGATCAAATTAAAGTGAGGAAAGAAGCATTGATCGAATAATATCTTGAATTTCTCCTAACTAATGGAAGTAGTATATACTCCTAACTCCATCTTATGGTTATCCGACCAAGAACATGCTTCGTTGGATAATTGGAAATCACCTGAAAGCGCTTTAGTTTCCTCCAAAAGTTCCTCATTTTGAAGTGCTTCTTTATCTCACTTAACCAATTTTCAGCACCATCCCCTAAAGTAGTTCCATCAAATTTGGGATGTCTAATCCATTTATGTCCTTGACAGTTCAGTAGCCAAACAATCTCTTTTATCCCCTCATTGATTGTTATCGTTGCATTATTTAGGTTGTTATTCCTATTTTTGTTAGTTGTTATACCTCTTGCTCTTTGTTTTCAATCACTACTGTTCCTTCAAGGCGGTTATCCAATTTTTGGTGTCTTGGAGGATTGTTATAATTTCATCTAAATTATGAGCTATTAAACCTTCAACATTAGTTGAATTGGTTCTAAGCATCATGATTTTCCTTTCTTTTAATTATCATATCATGTTAATAAAATGATAAGATTTTCATTAGCGTTATGAACCCATTAACTCCCAAGGTTGATAAACCTAAAGCATAGAAAATTGTAACACCCATGTTATGAATCATCCAAACAAATGCTATTTTTTTAAACAAACACCTTAAGTACAATTAATGTTTTTGATGTTTAACATTATATTTATCTTCATTTGCTAAATAATCTAGCATAATTAAATATTCATAATCCATCTAATATCATATGATAACCATCTCTGTGAGTTGTAAGGGTATATCCATGAAATTGCAAAATGCAATAATACTTAACACATGGATAAGATCTCCACGATCTCCTTTAAATCACTCTAACCAAGTGTACATACTTTGTATACTTGGTTAAAATTTTTATAGGTTATGAGAACTATGTGCATCTCTTAAGTGTTTCCCTAGAAGAAATTCATGTTGTATTTCATTTGGTATCCAACACTTATAAATTAAGGGATTGGTGAATAGACAATGTAGTTAGCTAATACATTACTTTGGTAAAAAATTCAAGCATTACTCTACAATATTAGTTTTGAGACCACTCACAATCCTATGAAACATTTCTTCCATTGCCACACAACCATCTCAACACAACTATCTAGATTCGATTTTGTTGTTCAAAATGATGATTTGGTTAAGAAGAAGTACAAACCATTGTTGGCTCTTTTCCCTAGATGGTAATATTCACATTCCTTCCATCTTACAATACCTATGGGAAAGATACATGCCACATAATGATTACCCATCATTATGTCCTCTCTACCATTCTCATATGCATCCTAAGTCGGTACAAAGCTGAATCTTATGCAAAGATGTAGGATAATTTAATACCTATAGGTTACCTTATTTAAAAGGAGTTACTAAGTATTTTTAACAATCCATTTTAAAAGTTATTTTTAAAAATAATAATAGGGTAAGTGCGGGAAGTTGATGGACAAATATAGGGTCATCCGTGGACATCATATTGCAAATAACAACATAATATCAACTTGTAGGGATTATTAGCAATATATACACTCAAAATTAGACAAAATTATATTAATATGAATCATAGCATCCGGAATCTAGTTTCTAAAATACTAATTTTTGTAAAAAATAGACAAGATTAGCTATATTAAACACTCAAAATTCAATGACTTGGTTTTTTTTAAAAACGCCGATAAGATTATAGTCCGTTTGCCCACAATTTGGATGACCAAAAATTGATATATATATTTTTCCTTTGGTGAGAAGTTATATGCCACTATCTATCTTGGGATGGATTTTATTTTGTATTTTTTGAGTAATATTTTATTTTTATGATTTTTTCCATGAAAGTGGTATGAAAACATAAAGAAAATAGAGCACTTTCCGTTTGCCCGCCATAACTTCATCAAAAATATTGAAATCAAATAATTTTTTTGAACATGTATATAATTTCACCACGGTTGGGATGGTATAAGTTTTATCACATTCTGATAAGCAAAACAAATTTTGCAGTCTTAAACGTAGACATAAACATTCACAGGAAAAAGTGTCTTAAAGACCTACTATTAGTACAAAATTATAAAATGATATTTATCCTCAACTATTCACTTTAAAATCAGTATTTCTACAAAGCTAATAGTCTCCCTATGCAATGGTACCATTTTATGACATAGTTTTTACTTTTCGGCATGGTTCAAGTCCGTGGAAGACTAAATTTGATGTTTTTCTGTTTTTAATGTAAAATTCAGGATTTGATGTCCACTTAATTGTCCCCAACTTGGTGCACTTACCCAATAGGTTTCCATAATAGGTAATATTAACTCATCAATCTAGTATCCATTATTGGGCATCTTATCGTATTTTCATAATTTAATATTTATCGTTGGGTGTAGGTTTATTACACATTTTGCACATCGATTATTTTAAGTTCATTGTCTAGTCATTATTAATCCATTGTTACCATGAAGTAATTTAAACATCATCATTTTTTATCGTTGTTTTTGTGTCATTATTCAAGTATGTTTTGATCATTAAATTAGAATTAATGAAATCAATAATCAACACATAAATTAAGAATTGTTAGCGTAATTAATAATCAGTTGTATAAGTAGTATATATCCATATTTTCAATTCAAACAAGATAAGTCATAAACCAGATAAGTCACATAATCTGATTTCAAATAAGGATAAACCTTAATCTTCATTAATAATGATTTACATCAATAAGCAAGAATAATACATTTGGTCATAATGCCCTTTAAAACTTGTGATGACATTTCAATCGCGTTATAAATTTATTACAATAATATTTTTGGATTTATATTAAACAACTAAAGATGTAATGCAATCATAAATCAAATCCAAACAGTCACTTCAAGTATGTTGTCCTTTCCTGCAAATCTATAGGAGAGATGGATATGGGTCAGTTCATATGAACTGGCATGAGTCTGCATACTCATAGTCCATGTTGTAATCATAATGAAATAATTGAATAAGAGATTGGTTAAGATTATTCTTAATCAATAAGTTATAATTGTAACTCCCTAGTTTACATTAAGAGATCTATCTCAATAACAAGTAATAATGAACTTCATAATTATATAAAAACAATATGTTCATTATCATTGTATGCAACTAGCCCATTATAACTTAGATATTTAAAACAATAAAGAAACTTATATCACATCACCTATCATAATTTACAAATGTAATAACCTACATTATCTTCCAAATTTCCTATTTTTAATATCTAAAAATTCATAATGCAAGAAGTCCAAAATGACAACAAAATAACTCACCTACAACAATGTTAAACTTTATAAAGTTCACAATAACCATCCATAGCCCAACTAGTACCTTAGTTAACCAATACTAAAGAAGTAACATTGTTTAGAGTCCCTTATTGATTTTGATTTCACCATTCATTCATTCAAAACAAAAAGTTACCAAAATGTCTAATTCTAATATAAAAATAAAGACCATCATTTTAAAGAAAATAAGCATTCACTAAATTACATATCTCAAAACAAGAAAAAGAAGAAAACATATACCAAAACAGTTCTTCTAAATCATCTTAGGATCCATACCTATCCTGCATAAAAATAAAGAGTGATAGCCACATGACTAAAAGTAGGATCTATAAATTATCTCTAATTTGTTTTTACAGATCCTATATAATCCAAACCATAAACTTATCCTAAGAGAGAATAGCAACAATAATGCTCTATAAGAGAGATGTAACATTCTTGTTTCCCTTCCAAAATTTTGACAAAATAATCAAACCCAAAACGTAAGAAAATGATAGCAATAATTTCTCAATAAGGAACTAGTTCTAAATATTTTCACATTTTCTTAATCACAATTAACCAAAAACAAAATGCATCTATTCATTTTTTCAAAAGTAAACCATACATGTGTATTCTATTCCAAATTCGAAAATTATCCCAAGCCTGAATATGTATGTAGGGAGAGAGAATGCTAACAATAATGCTCTTATGAGAGAGTTATAACATTCATATTTCCTTTCTCACATTTCACTAAATAAACAAGAAAGAAAACATGTTTACAGAGGTTAAAGTAGTCATGCTCGATAAGATCTTATAAAATAATTGTTATCTGCAAGCTCAAGATGAGTAGAAACCCAACGATGACATCAAATCTCTATATGAGCTCTAAATATATTTCTAACACTATCCAGATCCAAATAAACAAGATGTATCATACATAAAAAAGTCACCCAACATTCAAAACCCAGAAATGTGATCCACTTTCCCTATTCATTTTTAATTTTATGATAAAAAAATCTTCCAAAACCGTATTCAAATAATAGCAATGAAGCTCTACGAGAGAGTTATAAATTTTAAACATGTTTATTTATATTTCCCACGATCCTCATTATATCATTTCCTGATTTCATATAATGATTAAACTCAAAATAACATGTTTCTATTATTGAGAGTACCCATAGTAACCAAAAACGTATACAATTTCATGATCTCTCAAAACAAATAATAACCCAACTCATATTTGACACTTTCCTTCATCTTTTTCATATTTTAAAATTAAAAACAAAACCCTAAACTATATATAGCTATTTTCTCATTATCTATCCAATTTCACACAAATACCAAAATGTATTCATATTAAAATAATAAACCATAACCAAAAATACATTCACATTTCTCATATTCATCCTATTAAAGTTTCTTATTTAGCTATTTCATTAAAAAGACAACATAGGGTAAGAGTAAGAGAACCCATGCTTGTGTTTTTCTTACCTCCACTATTCCAAGTCAAATGCATCCAAAAATACCATCAAACATTCCACCAACATTTTTAAATGACCAAAGAACCTTGCAAATCGGTGATAGGAGTTATAAATTCACCATATAAAGTCACAAAAATTGATTCCATCAAAATCTCCATGAACGTAAGTATATAAGTAGGTATGTCGTATTCAAGTTCATGCTTTCATTTCTTTCCATTTTAAACTTCTCTTTAAGTATTTGTATTTTTTTGTTACATGGTCTTTTCCAAAAGACCGTCTCAAGTACATTTATTTAAATGTGATTATCTTCTATTGGAGGATATGTATACACCTAATTTTTAAATTTACTAATTTTTTTCTTCACAAACATCATCGATTGCATGATATTCCCTTAATATATATCCTCGTCGATATTTTTGTGGGCAATAAGTAACTATAAATGGTTGTATACATCATTCATATAATATTAATTTAATGAATAATATAATTATGAGATAACTTTGATGTGTAGTCTAATTATATCACACTTTCACATAGTAACACAACCCTTACAGTCATATTTTTAACTCTTTAAATTAATCTTGTATATCCTCATTTTCATATCACTTTTTCATCATACTAAAATCATTCTTGTCATCCTCTCATGATCATCCTCACACATACCTTCAACATGCAAGTAACTTCATCATTTTCTCCTTTTAGCACCTCTAAATTTCCTCCATCCATATTGGATTACTTATTTTACCTCCTCATACTCACGTTTCTCTCTTTGATATCATAAACCATGGTCCATGATTCCTAGTAAGAATATTTCCCTAGATAACATCATCGATCATGGCCAATGCTATGAATTTATCCTTTTTCATATATAATAACATTGAACATATTAAATACTACCTACATGTATAAATAACTAATTTTATCCTTAGGATATTTATCTCATTATATTAATGCTCATTCAATTATCATTCATCACTTATTTAGTTTACTAGCACTTGGAAATATTCCCTTAAATCTTACAAGGTCTTGAATTTTTCTTGTTTGTCTTCTTTATATTTTACACTTGGAGCATTGGGTACTTAGGATCCCTTATCATAATAGTTTCACTTGCCATGATCTACCCAAAATTTTGATTCATTGGATTATTAAAATATATGTGTTCCTAGGTATTATTCTATTATTATTTTTGGTCATCCACATCAACTCCCTAATAAGGTTAAGGTGTTGCCAACTTTAGGGGGAGTTAATGTTTCAATGGTGTTTTAAATTAAGTATCTCTAACCTATATTTTCCTTTATTTTATTTTAGATTTTAATGTTTACTAGTATTTTCATGTATAGCTTGGGATATGATAACATATATTCATATTTTGTATTATTTTTCTATCAATTATCACCTTAATGTATACACCTAAATTTGGTAATGGTGAATTTTTACTTTTACCTTAAACATGAATTGAGTGGAAATTCCAATCCCAAGTGACCTATGTTTATCTTACTTACATGAATTACTTATTTTCACACTACTAAGTTTTTCATATGTCCAATCACATCAATCTGCATTACTACAATATCTAAAATCATCTCACCCATTATTTTAAAGTCTATTCAATTTCCTATATGGGGCCATTTAGTTAGAACCAAACCATCTCATGGTGTAGTTTTAGGACAAATGGTATCATCTCCTACCACTTAAATTTCAGATTTCTAATTTCAAATATTTTATTAGGTCAATTCATAGCCACCATGTTGTCCTTTCTTCCATCTTTTCCATATTTTACAATTAAAAACCAAACCAAAAACTATATATAGCTATTTTCTCATTATTTTTCCAATTTCACACAAATACCAAAATGTATTCATGTTAAAATAATAAACCATAACCAAAAATACATTCATATTTCTCATATTCATCTTATTAAAGTTTGTATTTATCTATTTCATTAAAAAGACAACATATGGTAAGAGTAAGAGAACCCATGCTTGTGTTTTTCTTACCTCCACTATTCCTTGCAAACTATTTCCAAGTCAAATACATCCAAAAACACCATCAAACATTCCGAGAAACATTTTTAAATAACCAAAGAACCATGAAAATCAGTGATAGGAGTTATAAATTCACCATGTAAAGTCACAAAAATTGATTCCATCAAAATCTCCATGCTCGGATCCATACAAAGATCTAAAACCAAATGAAAAATACAAACAATGTGAATGCACAGTGAAAACAATGCATGCTTAGCTTATTAAGGAAGTTTCCACTTTCCAAGGAGCTTCGTTAACTACCCACCATTCTTTATTAACTCCGCCTTCCATCTCATGGCTTAGTCAACATTTAAACAAGCCTAATATTTACCAATTAATTTAAGTATTATCTTAAGTTTATTAAAATTGTATAATACCACATACCTTTCCATGAACACCAATGTCTTATATTATACCAAACACCACATGCATAAGCTTAAGTGGTCCATGACATTTAGCATGCTAAATACTATTAACCAAATATGGTCATATGAACCATTCAAACTTAAACATAGTTCTCAATGTGTGTGTGTGTGCGTGTGTGTGTGTGTGTGTTATTAGTTATTTAGATCTTCAAAAATGTATATCTACGGATATTATCACACACACTTCTTTATTTGACAAGTATCAACGAAATAAATAAAAACATTCATCACAAGCGGGAAGATTAAGTTGATGATATTACAATTCACATATCGCTTTTCAATTTTAAGTGCAATCCAAATGAATAAATAGAAACTTTAAGTGACTTAAGTCACTTTTAAAAAAATTGAATCACAATGGAGAAATAGAATTCTAGAGATAGAATGTATTATCAAATGAAGACAATCTAAGATAAAGTTATACTTTTCACTCATAGTGGTGATGAATGTTAAAGCTGAGTATAATCTTCCTCGACTACTTCTACGATCGGGGCATGTATTATAAATTATTTTCCACAAATTATTCAAAATGGTCTTTTGTTATTTCTTGAACTATCTCTTTCAACTATTCATCTCTATGAGTAATGGTGGGTTTCACTAATCAAATCCTTTTCACAAACATGATCTCTTATCTCTCACATGATTAAACAATCACCTTGTAATCATCATGAAGAATACACCCAATCACCGATGCCCCAAACTTGGTAACCATGATATCTCTTAGATTTGAGGCTATCAAAGGTTCGTGAGAATCCTCAGTAGAAACATGATAATCCTTTGAAATGGAAACACTTCCTTTTGTGAGATGACACCAAGAAACAACTGAATGGACCATGTCTTCATGAATAATACAAGTTCATCATGTCATATCTCTTAAGTGGAGGGTGGTACGGTGATCTAGAATACACTAGTACCATGGTTACCATCATGAAATCCTTTAATTTATTTAATTCATTTTATTGGTCTCAAAATCCTCATGTGCATGTTTAATTTTGTTAACAAATGAGTTTCCCTTCTTATCCAGAGCATCTTGATTGTTATCATGTGTTTTATGTTTTTTTCTCCAACATCTAGGTATTAAGAAACTAGAACTAAAATGGGTTTGTATCTAGATTAGCGGAACTTAATTGTGGAATTTTATGGTTTCAATAGCCTTTGAATGATGGTTGAATGTAACGATGCAAGTGAAACTTGATTCCAATTTAGTTTTTGAAATATTGAACATTTGAATTGATTTTAATGATATTAGAAGTTTGTTATCCCATAAAATTGACAAGGGCAATTTTACCGATAACCATACCGAAATTTTGTTCCGATCCCTTGTTACGGATCCCTTGCGTTCGAAACGTTGTAAAATCCCTTCCCGGGAAATCTGGTTTTTCGAACTTAGTCTTTTGAGCCTTTTTGGCTGGGCGCATGAAATTGCTATGTAACACCAACTTTTGGTGCGCCCCTTTTAAAACCTTTGGCGCATGATTTTCAGTGTCAACACACCTTTTAGTGCACCAAAGTATGTTGAGCCTTCCCTGCGTGTGCCAAGGCGCATGCACCTTTGTTGGCACAACTTTTGTTGCGCCATGTTTTGGTGCGCCAAAGGGCGCACATAACTTCATGTCGACATAGCTTTTGGTGCGCCAAAGGTGTGCTTAATTTCCTGCTGGAAAATGTTTTCATGCGCGAAAAGGGCGCATGCTTTCCTGTCGATAAGCAACTCTCATGCGCCCTTTAAAAAGTGGGTGGCGCATTTATGACCAGCTCACCTATATATATGTGTTTGCGTGCCCAAAATGTCATTTTCACTATTCGCTAAGCACGTGATTTTTCTGAGCCTGTCAGCCCCTGCCTCGTCGTTTTCAACGCCTTGTGGACCCGTTGCACGATTTTTGCTATTTGTCCAGGTGAGAGGTTCTTTTCTCTTTCTCATGTTTTGTGTTTTGGTTCTTTGTGCTTGGTGGTCTGGTTTTAGTTTGTGCCTGAAGTTTGAAATATCAAGATCCTCCTCCTGCTTTCTTCCCATATCCCTCCCCCTCTGTCCAGATCTGCTGGTAGGGGAACCTGTCTAAAAGCATGGTTTTATCTCCTTTTTGATGAGCCATTTCATTGCCCAATAACCCTGCTAAAAAAAATGAAGAAAGAAATGGAGAAAAGCCTATTTTTCCCAATAGGTGCATCTGTCCCCCTATTACATGAACAAAACCCGCGCCAATGGCGCACCTTTCATACTTGTTGCATCATGAACTCCTGCGCCCTCAAGGCGCACCTCTTCCATATGCTACAAGTGCTGAGCTTGCGCCCCAAAGGTGTGCCATCCTTCCTTGCTGCATCACATTTCCATGCGCCAATGGCGCACCCAGCATCCATGCAACACAAGCTTTATCTGCGCTAAGTACAAATCTTTGAAGGCGCAGGCGCATCCCCGATTACAATAACATCATGTTGTGTAAACCTTTCGTGTGCCACGCCATGCTCCCTTTGGCGCATGAAAATTTCTTGTTACACGAACCATCCATGTGCCAAAGGGCACACCAAATCCCAATGCAACATGAAAATTCCATGCGCCAAAGGGCGCATCCTGTCACTATGTAACACAAAGTTTTCATGTGCCCTTTATAAAATGCAATCTGCAGTATGCATGCGCCATGCGCCTTTGGCACCAGTTTAACCTTTGCAACACCCCTTTCCTGTGCGCCCTACCTATTTAGCCCTGTAAGCTGCAATTTTCATGCGCCCTGCGCCCTGAGCCTAAAAATCTCTAACTCTTTCTTCTGCTAACATTCCAATGGAAGATCAAATGGCTAATTCAACCTTTTCGGATTGGGTCTCACTTCTTCTTCATGCAGATCAGCAACTGAGTTCGAAAGAACATATGTCTACATCCAGCAAGAGACCCACCAAATCGAAAGGAAAGGCTAAGCTTACAGAGGAAGAGATGAAGTATAAATATCAAAGGGTCAGAATGCCCGAGTCACAGGCCGAATGCAACATGGACGTCAGAGACTCAGAATTGGGGCATATCAACATGGAGGAATTCTGGGCCAGAACTCAAAAAGTTACAAGGAGTCCATGGATGGAAAACTAAGCAGCGTGCCCTCGCACTTCACGGAGGAATCCCGTCCGTCGATCGTCAATAATGAATTTATGATGGTGGTTGCCCAGTGTTACAACAAAGACACAAGATGTGTCGAAAACAGCAAGGGCGAGGTAGTCATTAACCTCACTACCCATCATTTTGAGATCATACTCAAGCATCCCTCACCACGGCACTTCATGGCGTTAGTCAAGCGAGTGCATCAAGGCCAGGAAGACAATGAAGACCAATGTATGCAGCTAATGAATGAAGTATATCGAAAAATAAGAAGGTGGTAACACTGGTGGCCCCAAATCATCCACCGCAGTTGACTTCTCAGAAGATCTCAGTGATACCATTACCTTCCTGAGCAGGGTCTTCGGGCTTTCTGATGCCCATTACTTCCATAAATGGATGCTGCACTACTTGGAAACAATGAACAAGAATTTGCCTGATCAGCGCTTTTGCTGGGGGGAAATTATAAGTAGCACCATCTCCGAGCAGCTACAACAATTCGGCACAATGGGAGTATTCCATATGAACTCCTACGTGGTCTATGTTGCAGCGTCAGAGAGGGATTATCCAGGCCTAACCCGGAGTGGAGTTTGGCCTCAGGTCAAAATATACGAGTATTATCCAGAATTAAGGCTAGAGAATAGCATCTCCCAATTCACCAAAATCAACGATGGATTATTTTACCACGTCATTTACTGCTGAGGCCGAATATGACTCATAGTCGTACGACCAAAAACATAGTTGCAGCCACGGAGAAATGGGGGGCCCTGTTCACCCAATTTCCCACATTCACCTATTTGAGGGCTGTCAACTTTTTGGGAGAGCCAACCAGGCTACCAAGGTATGCTGGGCCTAAACTGATTCTACTAGAGCTATCAAGGCAGCTGGTCACATACCACGAAAAATGCCTTAAAAGAAAGAAGGGTGGAACTCCTTTCCCCCTCACAGTGGGCCGATACACATGCTCTACCCACCACAAGGTGAAGGAAATGTTTGCAGAGCTGGAGTTACTTAATTTGAAACATGACTTCCCAGCCAGGCCTACCTTCGACCCAAGGGGCTGCCTGCTAAGAGTGAAGCTTGGTCCAATCCATGTTCCTCAGATCGAGGATATTTATATTGACGTCCTCCATGAGGTAGAGCTCAGAAGAAAGGATCATTCTCACCTAGCATTGGCAGAAATCATCCAATACGGGATAGCCATTGTCCCCAAAGGCTTCCAAACTACGGAAGATGAAACAGACAAGGTATATAATGATACAGGTGGGGATGATTGGCCCTTTTTAACCATTGATAGAACTAAGGCTCCTTAGACAATTGAGGAGAGGGTCAAGGAGACTTTGCGGAGGACAGAACACTGCTGCCGGATAAACGGCCTAATCTACCTCGGGGTAGATTTCACAACCTCCCCGTTGGGCAATGCCCCTTCACGATCCAAGAAGCAGCTTAAAGGCAAAGGTGTAGAGGGTGAATCTAGCACCACTCGAGAAGAAGCCCCTGAGAGTCCTCCTTCCGTGGCACCCGAGTAGGTAATATCTCTAGTCACACGGAGAAAGAAGCGAGAAGATGAAGTTCCATTGGCCCATCCATTCGGGATGTTGGCATTGTTACAACAACAGAGGTCCCTTCTATCCCTTCTTCTTCTCTTCCTTCCTCCTCGAGTGACTCAAACGACCATCCCTTTGGTCGTGTCCTCTTCCCCTTCTTCTTCTCTTTCCCCTGCTTCTTCATCTATCTTCTCCTCTCTCACCGATTTGTCCTCCTCCATTTCTTCCCTCATCTCTAAGCTCCTTCCCCTCCTATGTCTTCCCAACTGCAATTTCCCTTCCTCCCGTGGACACTTCTTTGGCTATTCTCTCAATGTCACCGCCACGTGTCTCCATGTTTTCCCCTCTTCTCTGCATTTGTCCCTCTCTCTCGCATTTTCGGTCCTTCTTCCATAGGACCAGCCTGGATCTCTCAGCTAAGCTAAGAAAAGAGGAAATTTCCCATTGCTCCAATGGACTTTTCAGTGATCCCAGCCAAAGGGGCGAAGAAGCAGAAGCCTGTTGCACGCTTCTCTAAAAGTGCTGCAGGTGAGAGAATCATGGAAATTGCATACCCTGATCCCCTTAAAGAGAAAAAGGATCTGTCTCCGATAGATTTTACTATGACCCAAGTCACAATGGGGACATCTTCTGAAAGTCTCCAGGGGGAAGCTCTTTCTGCGGTTGATGCCCTCTGTCAAAAGCTTCAAGAGACAAAAGAAGAGAAAAGGCTACTAAAAGAGCAAAACAAATATCTACTCCAAGCCTTACAGAAGATGGGTAGTGCGCCTCCCACAACTACCGCTGAGACTTCTGAGCTTCTCAGCTAGGAGAAAATCAACGAATATGCCAAAATTGGCGAGCAGGGTATGGCCGTTTCCGCTTGGAGGAGCCAGATCCTCAAGGACAGTGAAAGAGTGATCACCGAGTTTGTCAATTTGTATCTGAACATCGGAAAGGCAAACAAGGAGCTCCAAGCATTAGCGGGGCCCATATCAGAAGAGTTGGAACATGCCAGACTGCAGCACGAGGCCTTCCAACAAATGTTCGACTGTTCAGTCGAAGATCTGGTCAAGTTCGGCGTCTTCGGCCATCCAAGGGCCCTCAACAAAATCATGTCCACTCTGGACTACCGGGTGGATCAGCTAGAATTTATTCTGAAAAGATTGACAAAGTCAGGGCGAATCCTGGATGCGATGCACCAAATGGAGCAATTATTATCAACATGTCTCCGGGGTTGCTCACTCCTTCCTTTACCTTAAGGTCACTGATGAAACCATCCGGATCTTCGAGGAGATCGCTTCTCAAGGAACGGGGCCAGAGGTCACATTTGACACTGAATCTATCAACAACCTGCTGGCCTGTAGGGACTTCATCGGGTTCCTCATTGAGGTGGAGAAGGACTATTCCAAACTTCCCGAGAAGCTCATAGATGAGTGGGAGACTTGTGAGGTGATCAGCGAGCGGCACAAGGATCCTTCCCAGGATCAATTTGGGCCAATGATTAACAAGTTTTTGGAATACCGCGCTCAGTTCCATATCTCATCACCTGAGCAGCATCAAAAGCAGGCTACCCCCTTTCGGCCGCAGGATGATGATGACGAGTAGCTGCTTCTTCTTCTTCTTCTTCTTCTTCTCTCTCTTCTCCGACTTTCTTGTTTGAATGTCTAAAGTATGTTGGCACAAATGATGACATCATCCATGTTGCATCATGGGATGATGTCATCCATCAAGTTATAAAAAGTCAACATGACTTTTAGATATTTTGTAAATATCTTTGTAAATAAGTGGTTGGCTCCTTTTTGCCTTCTTTCCTTCTCCTCTTCTATATATATTGGAATACTTGTTGTATTCGGGGGTGGACATTTTTTAGATGAAAATAGAAGTGAGGAGAGAAAGACTTTGAGCTTTCTTGTAACAGAAGAAAATAGTAATACAAATATTGAGACTTTGTGCTGAATACCTGTGTTATGTGTCAGAACTTTCTTATGTTAGATCTGCACGTGTTTATTCTGTTAGATTCATATCTACTTTTCTGTCATTTGCTCATCAGTATTGCTTTGTTTATTTATGCAAGTAGGTTTGGCTCTGTTTACTACCAACCCAAAAACATAAATCTTCTGACCTTTCTGCTTTGGAATTCATTTCTTTTCTCCCTTCGGACCTGTTCCTTCTTCCTCCTCTCTTTCATTCCTTTCTTTTCGCAGCCGGAAATAAACCTCGGGATGAGATCCCAAACCCCGAAGGTAGAATCTATGAGACTTGCATAGATTCCTGCTGGTAGAATAGCAATAAACCAGTTTCGCTTTGCTGACTCAAAGAGGGCTATGCCCTGCTGCTTTGTTGGCTAGTCTATGCATAGATGCCCGAGCAAAAGATTTTCGGACCAACAGTTTTTGGCGACTCCGCTGGGGAACGAATAGATCTGTCAGATCTATGATGGTGGTAAAATAGAAAAATCAGAAAAAATAAGAAAATCGCTGTCTGTTTGCAAATCTGAACTTTTTGATAAAAATCCAAAAATTTGTAAAAGTGCTCGAATTGAAAATTTTCTTCGAGATCCATAGATTGGCGTGAAGTTCAAAGCTTTAGTTATTTGAGTTTTTATAAAAATCAGTATTTTGCCGTAGATCCGAGTTTTGGCTATTTACAAAAGTTTGAAACCCTCGAAAAAGTCAAAATCAGATCCGAAAATCAGCTTGCTAATCTTCCTGCCATCTTATCCTTTTGTTATTTGTCATTAACCACAATCAGTTTTTTTTTAAGAGGATAGTTTTTAAATATTTAGAAAAGTATTTGTTGCTGGTTTTTATCGGAAAAACCAGAAAATCAGCAAGTACATGACCTAAAAAGAAATTTTAAATCTGCGCTACAACGTTACAGATCTGGAAGGTACACTTTGGCGAGTGAACCATTTACGTGCAGCAGGAGAGCCCATGGAGGCTGATCCTACTTTTCATCTGCTTCAAAGGCACAATTTCAGCGTAACGCCGGCATGTTTTTGAGTCTTAAGCTTGCCAGCAGACGTCGTGGAGTGTCTCACCTTCACGAAGAAAAAGTCTTTGCATGGGGCATCCACATCCTCTCGCAATGCCTTGCTACTCGGCGGAACCACACTTCTAGCTCGTGTTCTCTTTCTAGATTTTCAGATGGCGGTACCATGGGGAAACGCCATGGGTCCTTTGGCCCTACCACATCCAGTTCACGCGCTCCCTCACGGAAACTGAAAGAATTTTCCCAAATTCGACGGGAGCGGAAATCAAAGCACGGATTCCCACATATCTGCATTCATCATGTCATGTAGTATTTTGGATGTGACTCACGAAGATGTATCGGTTCACCTTTTTCTGGAAACCCTACAAGGGCCTGCAGTTGAATGGTTTCAGCATTTGCCGGCCGGATCTATCACCAGTTGGGCCACCTTACGGGATGCTTTCGAAGACAGATACAAGCCTTTAGAGGATGCATTTGCATTATTATCATGAATCACTCACCTGAAGAAAGAGGCAAATGAGACCATGCGTGATTTTATCACCCGGTTTAATGCACTAATCAACCGTGTCCCTGTTGCCATGCTTCCAACGCCGGAAAATCAAAAGTGCTTCTTTGTAAACGCTATGAGTTCGAAAGTTAGTTTCTTACTCCTTCAAGAGTGAGTTGCCACCTTGATTCTCGCCCAAGCCACTGCCATTCGGATAGAGGATAATCTGATAATATCTGGTGAATTGAAAAAGGAATCAGCCAAGCCTAAATCTTTGGGCCCTTCGCCCACTACTTCGTCTGATCCAGCCTTTCAAAAGATGGCAAATGACTTGCTTGCATTAAAGAAGCAGTTGGCCCAGGCCTCCCCCAGTTCCTCGTACCGGGATATTCCGCAGAGGAATTTCATTCCCAACAATGTTTCACAAAGGCCGCGCCTACCTACAGCTGCTCCGTGGTTGGCGCTTGAGGCTCCTCCGGTCAATGCTCTGGCCGAAATCGAAGAAGAAGAGTAGTATTATGAAGAACCTTCGTCTCAAGGTGAATATGATCAAGATGTCGGTGAACCATTTGGCGACTCTACTATCGGGTATATGGAATTTGACGAGGAAGAATCGATGAAGAAGAGGGTACCTGAGGGGATATGCAAGTGGATAGTCATATCTGTTTTTACTCGCTTAAGGAAAAGAAGCGGAAGTTGTTACCCATGTCCAGCAAGAGAAGGCCGTGTCAAACGTGCCTCCGATCATTGCTAAAAGAGGTAATCCTCTTCCTAATAAACTCCCTGGAAAATCTTTTACAAAGAAATATTTTCCCCCTATCTCTCCTCCAAATCAATCCTCTCACATTCCTACTAAGGCCACCAATCCTTTTCCATCATCGTGAGGTGAGGGACTCATTCCTTTACCAATGCAACCCTTGGCCGCATTTGATATCATAGATCATGCAAAAAAGACCAAGATCCAAATGTCCAAGCCGAGTATCTTGATCAAACCCCAAACGACTTGTAATATTGACCAAATATATTCGAGTCAAGCTATTGCATCTAACTGAGTTTCCCAAAGGAATCCTTTCCACTCCCCCGAATCTCATATAAATGTTGCTTCAACATCGGCGTCAGGCAAGATAGAGCCTTTCTATCTCTACCTCCTAATCAATGGACACAAGCTGAGTAATTGCATAATTGATTCCGGGGCTTCTGATAACGTTATGCCGGAAAAAGTCACCCATGCTTTGGGTCTCACTCTTACCAAGCCTTTCGGCAGATGTTATTCATTGGAAACCAAGCAGGTTCCATTGGTTGGCCAAATCAAAGACGCGTAATTTGTGATTTGCGGCTTTCCCAGATAAAAGAGTAAAAATGACAGTCCTCGTTGCTGACATTCCGGCAGCCTATGGAATATTGCTGGGAAGAAGTTTTTGCAGCGAAGTTGGTGGAGAAATTCATATGGACTGGTCTAAAGCTAGAATTCCAGTCAAAGGTGTAATGCAGACTTTGGAGCTGGAATCACAAAAGAAGTACTTAGTTACTAGTTCTGAGGACCCCAAAGCTCAAATCCTTTTTGAATCATCAGGGATGGGGAACTACTTCTTGTCTACCGAGTCTGATAAAGGGGTTGTTCTCGTTCAGGAAAAAGATCTTAATAAGATCTGGACCTTGCAGTTTGATGGCAGCTGTGCAACTAGTGGATGTGGCGCTGGGGCCGTGCTGATATCTCCCGAAGAGGAGGTAATTCCTCTCTCTTTCAAATTGTAGTTTTTCAACACAAACAATACTGCTGAGTATGAATCTCTCTTACTCGGTATGCAAGCCGCAAGGGAAAGAGGGATTAAAAATCTAAAAGTACAAGGTGATGCAGAGCTAGTTGTAAATCAGGTCAAAAGGATTTACCAAGTGAAGAATGAAAGGCTCAGGCATTACCGTAATGCGGTATGGGACAACATTGAAGAGTTTGATGCTTTTTCAATAGAGTCCATTCCAAGGGCTCAGAATGACATGGCCGATTCATTGGCCATTTCAGCATCCCTCATGCTCCCACACCCAGGTTTGAAAACAAACAAGTACACCATTGAGGTGGTTTTCCGCCCGAGCGTGCCAGACAATTCTCAGCATTGGCAGGTGTTCAACGACGATAATCAACTCATTGCTTTTCTGGAAAAGGTGGAAAATTTTAAAGAATTGCACTTTGAAGGATCTACTTCCACTTGCCGTGAATGGAGTCCACCGATCAAGGTGACGAATCCAAGGAATGACGGACATATATCAGCTCAAAGGAAATAAAATTCCAAAAGTCCTGGTTTCTCTGGAGCTCCTATTCGACAGGCATGACCGTTTTGTAAAAAAGAAGAGGCGAGATGACCCTGACTCATCCCCAGAAACCGAACCGGTCAATATAGGTTCGATAGAGCACTTGTAGTTTGTGAACATTGGAAAATGTTGCACGCCGGAAGAGAAGCGGAAATTCGTCAAGTTACTGAAGAAATATATGGATGTATTGGCATGGTCCTATGCCGATCTAAAGTCTTTTAAGCCAAAGGACTTTCAGCACGACATCCCGTTGAAAGAAGATGTCAAAGCCTTTCACCAGAAGTAGAGGCACTATAATCGTAAGATCTCGGGTACTATCCAGGCCGAAATTCAGAAGATGCTAGATGTGAGAATCATCTTCCCTATCCATCACATTACTTGGGTAGCAAATATTGTGCCAGTGTGCAAGAAAAATGGCGAGATACGCATATGCGTAGACTTTCGAAATTTGAATCAAGCTTCACATTTGAAAGACAACCGCCTCTTTCGATAATGGATCAAGTTATGCAAGCGATGGAATTGGATCGAGAGATGTTTGTCCATGCTTGACGGTTTTTCGTGTTACAATCAGATTGAAATTTCACTGAAGATCAGTTTAAAAAGCATTCACTACCCCCAGGGTACATTTGCCTACAGCAGGATGCCTTTTGGCCTAACTAATGCTGGTGCCACTTTTCAGCGGGCCATGGATTTCGCATTCAAAGGTATGATGGGGAAAGTCATTGTGGTTTACCTAGATGATTTAACCGTCTTCTCTAAACAACGAAATGATCATTGTGATCATTTGGAGCAAGTGTTGGCCAGGTGCCGAGAACATGGGATTTCCCTAAACCCAAAAAGTCTGTTTTTGGAGTCACGGAAGGGAAGTTGCTAGGGCATGTGGTTAGCAAAGAAGGAATAAAGATAGATTCCAAAGAGTCAAGGCTATTCAAAGCCTTACTCTACCTACAAGCAAGACTGGTGTTCATTCTTTCTTTGGAAAGGTGAACTTTCTCAGGCGTTTTGTTCCTGACTTTGCCGAAAAGACCCGTCACATATTGAACATGATGAAGGGGTCACCAACTTTCAGATGGAGCGAAGAGGGGAAAAGGTCATTTGAAGAAATAAAAGCTTCCGTTGCTCATGCACCAGTCCTGGTATGTCCCGATTTCTCCAAGGACTTCATCATGTATAGTTACGCATCTGAGCATACTGTGTCCGCAATCTTAATGCAAAAGAACTCGGAGGATGTTGAATCTCCGATCACGTTCATGAGTTCTCCCCTCAAGCCTCATGAACTAAAAATGACTCAACTGGAAAAGCATGCCTTCACCGTTGTCAAAGCAGTGAAGAATTTCAGGTATTACATTCTAAACTCACATACGGTGGTGTTGGTCCCTGACACGGCGGTGAAATCAATTCTAACTCAGCAGGAGTTAGGAAGCTTGCGAGGAAATTGGATCGCAAAGGTCCAGGAATATGACCTGGATATTAAACCAACCAAGTTGGTGAGGGGCAAGGGCTTGTGTCAGCTAATGGCTGAAAACAAAGATTCAGGAAACCCTGATGACAGGGGTGACTACACCGACGAAACACAGGACCGGCAGGAAGAGCCTGATTCTCTACCTCTGGTTCTATTTGTTGCAACTAGTGATGAATGGTACTCGACATCACTTTCTTCCTTACCTACGGCGAATGCCCAATGCACCTAACTGCAAAGGAGAAGCACACTATAAAGCTCAGAGTGGCTAAATATGTCATCTGGGATGACGGTTTATATAAACGTGGGATAGATGGCATCTTTTTGCGATGTGTTGAAAAACCCCAGCAAGTAAAACTACTAGAAAGTTTTCACAATTCAGCCTATAGAGGGCATTTCTCTTCCTCTGTAACTGCACACAAGATCATTCGAGCTAGGTACTATTGGCCGATGCTCTTTCAAGATACAGCCATCTGGGTGGCGAAGTGTGAACCCTGCCAGCAATTCGTCGGCAAGCCCAAGTTGGCTGCCTTTCCCCTAAGGCCGGTCATTATCAATGAACCATTCAGGCAATGGGGAATTGATTTTATTGGCACACTCAATCCTCAATCGAGTTCCAGGACATAGCTATGTCCTTACAGCAATGGATTACTTCACCAAGTGGGTGGAAGCCATAGCCATACCTATCAAGCATGCCACTTCTGAGGTGGTTTGTAATTTCATTAAAGAAAATATCATTGTCAGGTTTGGTGTTCCAAACAAAACCGTTGTTGATAATGCTTCTAACTTCTCCTCCCGAGAAGTTATTAGTTTTTCTATGAATATGGGATAACTTTGGCTCACGCCTCAGACTATTACCCTCAGGGAAATGGTCAGCGGAATCGAAAGAATAAGAACTTGGTGACCATCATACGGAAGTTAGTAGATGAGAATCAGCGAATGTGGCACAAGTCTTTGTATGACGCTTTGTGGGCCGATCGTATTACTCCCAAGAGATCTCTTGGCATGTCGCCTTTCCAAGTGTTATATGGCACTGATGCCGAGTTTCCCATTTCTGCGGAACTTCTTGCTCTACGCTTGGCGCGAGTGTCGAAGATGAAACTTTCCAAAATTCTCTTGAAAAGAGAATCATGTATCCGGAGAACTTGAAGAAAAGAGAGTAAGGGTGGTTGGATGGATCGGTGAACATCAGAATCAAGTTAAGAGGCTTTTTGATAAGAAGGCCAAGCAAAGAGATTTTCAAGTGGGAGATCTCGTCCTTTTGTGGGACAAGCGAAGAGAGCCAAAGGGCATGCACGGAAAGTTTGATTCCCTCGTGGAGAGGGCCCTTCAAGATCAAGCGGCTCAATGGAGAGAATATCTTTTATCTCTCATATTTGGATGGAATCGAACTCCCACTTCCCTATAGCGGGCAGCATCTAAAGATCTTCGTGAAGTAGAGCTTGCTCTCTTCTTTGTCTGATTTACTTTATGTTGTGTGTTTGTTTTTTATGTTGTGTGTTTTCTTTCGCCGTGTGTTTGCTTTCAGTTTGTTGTGTGTTTCTTTTCTCCCCCCGGTCACCCTTTTTTTGACTCTATTACCCAATGGATAGGCACGTGAGAATTGGGATTCTCTACCCCGAGTTTGCTCGGGATAGTCCCCAGAGAAGAGCGGATGTTATCTCGTAAAATTGACAAGGGCAATTTTACCGATAACCATACCGAAATTTTGTTCCGATCCCTCGTTAGGGATCCCTTGCGTTCGAAACGTTGTAAAATCCCTTCCCGGGAAATATGGTTTTTCGAACTTAGTCTTTTGAGCCTTTTTGGGCGCATGAAATTGCTATGTAACACCAACTTTTGGTGCGCCCCCTTTAAAACCTTTGGCGCATGATTTTCAGTGTCAACACACCTTTTGGTGCGCCAAAGTATGTTGAGCCTTCCCTGCGTGCCAAGGCGCATGCGCCTTTGTTGGCACAAATTTTGTTGTGCCATGTTTTGGTGTGCCAAAGGGCGCACATAACTTCATGTCGACATAGCTTTTGGTGCGCCAAAGGCGCGCTTAATTTCCTGCTGGCAAACATTTTCATGCGCCAAAGGGCGCACGCTTTTCCCTATCGACAGCAACTCTCATGCGCCCTTTAAAAAGTGGGTGGCGCATTTATGACCAGCTCACCTATATATATATATATGTGCGTGCCCAAAATGTCATTTTCACTATTCGCTAAGCACGTGATTTTTATGAGCCCGTCAGCCCCTGCCTCGTCATTTTCAACGCCTTGTGGACCTGTTGCATGATTTTTGCTATTTGTCCAGGTGAGAGGTTCTTTTCTCTTTCTCATGTTTTACATTTTGGTTCTTTGTGCTTGGTGGTCTGGTTTTAGTTTGTGCCTGAAGTTTGAAATATCAAGATCCTCCTCCTGCTTTCTTCCCATATCCCTCCCCCTCTGTCCAGATCTGCTGGTAGGGGAACCTATCTAAAAGCATGGTTTTATCTCCTTTTTGATGAGCCATTTCATTGCCCAATAACCCTGCTAAAACAAATGAAGAAAGAAATGGAGAAAAGCCTGTTTTTCCCAATAGGCGCATCTGTCCCCCTGCAACATGAACAAAACCCGCGCCAATGGCGCACCCATTTTGCCTGCTGCATCATGAACTTCTGCACCCTCAAGGCGCGCCTCTTCCATATGCTACAAGTGCTGAGCTTGCACCCCAAAGGCGCGCCATCCTTCCTTGCTGCATCACATTTCCATGCGCCAATGGCGCACCCAGCATCCATGCAACACAAGCTTTATCTGCGCTAAGTACAAATCTTTGAAGGCGCAGGCGCATCCCCGATTACAATAACATCATGTTGTGTAAACCTTTCGTGCACCGCGCCATGCTCCCTTTGGCGCACGAAAAGTTCTTGTTACACGAAACATCCATGCGCCAAAGGGCGCACCAAATCCCAATGCAACATGAAAATTCCATGCGCCAAAGGGCGCATCCTGTCACTATGTAACACAATGTTTTCATGCGCCCTTTATAAAATGCAATCTGTAGTATGCATGCGCCATGCGCCTTTGGCGCCAGTTTAACCTTTGCAACACCCCTTTCCTGTGTGCCCTACCTATTTAGCCCTGTAAGCTGTAATTTTCATGCGCCCTGCGCCCTGAGCCTAAAAATCTCTAACTCTTTCTTCTGCTAACATTCCAATGGAAGATCAAATGGCTAATTCAACCTTTTCGGATTGGGTCTCGCTTCTTCTTCATGCAGATCAACAACTGAGTTCGAAAGAACATATGTCTACATCTAGCAAGAGACCCACCAAACCGAAAGGAAAGGCTAAGCTTACAGAGGAAGAGATGAAGTATAAATATCAAAGGGTCAGAATGCCCGAGTGACAGTGAATGCAACATGGACGTCGAGACTCGGGGTGGGGCATATCGACATGGAGGAATTTTGGGCCAGAACTCAGAAAGTTACAAGGAGTCCATGGATGGACAAACTAATAGGCAATTGCCCGCACTTATTTGGAGGAATCCCCGTCAGCGCCGTCAACAATGAATTTATGATGGTGGTTGCCAGTGTTACAACAAAGACACAAGATGTGTCGAAAAAGCAAGAGGGTGAGGTAGTCATTAACCTCACTGCCTGCCCGTCATTTTGAGATCATACTCGGCACTCCTCACCACGGGCACTTCGTGGCGTTAGTCAAGCAGAGTGCATCAAGGCTGGGAAGACAATGAAGACCATTGTATGCAGCTAATGAACGAAGTATATCTGAAAAATAAGAAGGTGGTAACCCGGTGGCCCCAAATCATCCACCACAGTGACTTCTCAGAAGAGCTCAGCGATACCATTACCTTCCTGAGTAGGGTCTTTGGGCTTTCTGACACCCATTACTTCCATAAATGGATGCTGCACTACTTGGAAACAATGAACAAAATTTTCCGATCGTTGCTTTTATTGGGGGAAATTATAAGCTTCACCATCTCCAAGCAGCTCTGATTCGGGTACAACGGGAGTATTCCATATGAACTCCTACGTGGTCTACGCTGCAGCGTCAGAGAGGGATTATCCAGGCCTAACACGGAGTGGAGTTTGGCCTCAGGTCAAAATATATGAGTATTATCCAGAATTAAGGCTGGAGAATAGCATCTCCCAATTCACCAAAATCAACGATGCATTCTTTTACCACGTCATCTGCCTGCTGAGGCCGAATATGACTCATAGTCGTACGACCAAAAACATAGTGGCAGCCACGGAGAAATGGGGGGCCCTGTTCACCCAATTTCCCACATTCACCTATCTGAGGGCTGTCAACTTTTTGGGAGAGCCAACCAGGCTACCAAGGTATGCTGGGCCTAAACTGATTCTACTAGAGCTATCAAGGCAGCTGGTCACATACCACGAAAAATGCCTTAAAAGAAAGAAGGGTGGAACTCCTTTCCCCCTCACAGTGGGCCGATACACATGCTCTACCCACCACAAGGTGAAGGAAATGTTTGCAGAGCTGGAGTTACTTAATTTGACACATGACTTCCTAGCTAGGCCTACCTTCGACCCAAGGGGCTGCCTGCTAAGAGCGAAGCTTGATCCAATCCATGTTCCTCAGATCGAGGATATTTATATTGATGTCCTCCATGAGGTAGAGCTCAGAAGAAAGGATCATTCTTGCCTAGCATTGGCAGAAATCATCCAATACGGGATAGCCATTGTCCCCAAAGGCTTCCAAACTACGGAAGATGAAACAGACAAGGTATATAATGATACAGATGGGGACGATTGGCCCTTTCCGGCCATTGATAGAACTAAGGCTCCTCAGACAATTGAGGAGAGGGTCAAGGAGACTTTGCGGAGGACAGAACATTGGTGCCGGATGAATGGCCTAATCTACCTCGGGGTAGATTTCACAACCTCCCCGTTGGGCAACGCACCTTCACGATCCAAGAAGCAGCTTAAAGGCAAAGGTGTAGAGGGTGAATCCAGCACCACCCAAGAAGAAGCCCCTGAGAGTCCTCCTTCCGCGGCACCCGAGCAGGTAATATCTCTGGTCACACCAGAGAAAGAAGCAGAAGAGGAAGTTCCAATTGGCCCATCCACTCAGGATGTCGGCATTGTTACAACAACAGAGGTCCCTTCTATCCCTTCTTCTTCTCTTCCTTCCCCTCCTCGAGTGACTCAAACGACCATCCCTTTGGTCGTGTCCTCTTCCCCTTCTTCTTCTCTTTCCTCGCTTCTTCATCTATCTTCTCCTCCCTCACTGATCTTTCCTCCTCCATTTCTTCCCTCATCTCTCGAGCTCCCTTCCCCTCCTATGTCTTCCGCAGCTGCAGTTTCCCTTCCTCCCGTGGACACTTCTTTGGCTATTCTCTCAATGCCGCCGCCGCGTGTCTCCACGTTTTTCCCCTCTTCTACCTGTAGTCACCTCTCTTCTCTTTTTGGTCCTTCTTCCATAGGACCAGCCTGGATCTCTCAGCAGCTAAGCCAGCAAAAGAGGAAAGTTCCCATCGCTTCGATGGACTTTTTAGTGATCCCAGCCAAAGGGGCAAAGAAGCAGAAGCCTGTTGCACGCTTCTCTAAAAGTGCTGCAGGTGAGAGAATCATGGAAATTGCATACCCCGATCCCCTTAAAGAGAAAAAGGATATGTCTACGAAAGATTTTACTGTGACCCAAGTCACAATGGGGACATCTTCTAAAAGTCTCTAGGGGGAAGCTCTTTCCGTGGTTGATTCCCTCTGTCAAAAGCTTCAAGAGACAAAAGAAGAGAAAAGGCTACTAAAAGAGTAAAACAAATATCTGCTCCAAGCCTTACAGAAGATGGGTAGTGTTCCTCCCACAACTGCCGCCGAGACTTCTGAGCTTTTCAGCTAGGAGAAAATCAACGAATATGTCAAAATTGGTGAGCAGGGTATGGCCGTTTCCACTTAGAGGAGCCAGATCCTCAAGGACAATGAAAGAGTGATCACCGAGTTTGTCAATTTGTATCTAAACATCATAAAGGCAAACAAGGAACTCCAAACATTGGGAGGGCCCATATCAGAAGAGTTGGAACATGCCAGACTTTAGCACGAGGCCTTCCAACAAATGTTTGACTGTTCAGTCGAAGATCTGGTCAAGTTCGGTGTCTTCGGCCATCCAAGGGCCCTCAACAAAATCATGTCCACTCTGGACTACCAGGTGGATCAGCTAGAATTTATTCTAGAAAAGATTGACAAAGTCAAGGAAGAAGCCCTGGATGCGATGCACCAAATGGAACGAATTGTTCTCAACATGTCTCCAGGGTTGCTCACTCCTTCCTTTACCTTAAGGTCAGCTGATGAAACCATCCGGATCTTCAAGGAGATCGCTTCTCAAGGAACGGGGCCAGAGGTCACATTTGACACTGAATCTATCAACAACCTGCTGGCCTGTAGGGACTTCATCGGGTTCCTCATTGAGGCGGAGAAGGACTATTCCAAACTTCCCGAGAAGCTCATAGATGAGCGGGAGACTTGTGAGGCGATCAGCGAGCGGCACAAGGATCCTTCCCAGGATCAATTTGGGCCAATGATTAACAAGTTTTTGGAATACCGCGCTCAGTTCCATATCTCATCACCTGAGCAGCATCAAAAGCAGGCTACCCCCTTTCACCGTAGGATGATGACGATGAGTAATGCTCCTTCTTCTTCTTCTTCTTCTTCTCTCTCTCTCCGAATTTCTTGTTTGAATGTCTAAAGTATGTTGGCACAAATGATGACATCATCCATGTTGCATCATGGGATGATGTCATCCATCAAGTTGTTAAAAAGTCAACATGACTTTTAGATATTTTGTAAATATCTTTGTAAATAAGTGGTTGGCTCCTTTTTGCCTTCTTTCCTTCTCCCCTTCTATATATATTGGAATACTTGTTGTATTCGGGGTGGACATTTTTTAGATGAAAATAGAAGTGAGGAGAGAAAGACTTTGAGCTTTCTTGTAACAGAAGAAAACATTAATACAAATATTGAGACTTTGTGCTGAATACCTGTGTTATGTGTCAGAACTTTCTTATGTTAGATCTGCACGTGTTTATTCTGTTAGATTCATATCTACTTTTCTGTCATTTGCTCATCAGTATTGCTTTGTTTATTTATGCAAGTAGGTTTGGCTCTGTTTACTACCAACCCAAAAACATAAATCTTCTGACCTTTCTGCTTTGGAATTCATTTCTTTTCTCCCTTCGGACCTGTTCCTTCTTCCTCCTCTCTTTCATTCCTTTCTCTTCGCAGCTGGAAATAAACCTACTGGGATGAGATCCCAAACCCCCGAAGGTAGAATCTGTGAGACTTGCATAGATTCCTGCTGGTAGAATAGCAATAAACTAGTTTCGCTTTGCTGACTCAAAGAGGGGCTATGCCCTGCACACTGTTGGCTCATCTATCCATAGATCTTTCGCCAGCGATGATTTTCGACCAACAAAGTTGAATCCATATTTTGGCCAAATGGGAGAAAATAAAATCCAAATTAGATGTGACATGATTCACTGGAAATATATTCCCAAGATGAGGATACACCCCTAATTTTTTGGAAATCCATCTTCGGAATCAACAAGAAATGAATAAATAATTTTTGCGAGAGGGAAAAGATTGAAAATATCTTTAATAAAGTAGGTGTAAAATTTCGGTCCTTCATTTTAATACCCATTCTCATCCAAAATTATTGGTTTTTTATTTTTTAGGAATGTATTTTGAAGATGAATCGATGCTCCTAATTTTGTGAATTTCTCTCATGCGGTTTGAGAGAAAAAATCCAAAACTATTTTCAATGGATATGGAGTTCTTGAGTGGTTTTGGAGGTGGATAGTGGTTTTATTCACAACTCAATAAATCCTTCATCATAACGCATTATCAATATATTTAAATGGAGTTTTTGGTTAGGGGAACTTGTTGGTAAAACTTTAATAATCTTCTTCCATGCATATTTTGAGAAATCCTAAACATAAATTTTACTGGTTTGTGCAAAATAGACTTGAAACAACTGAATATTTCATGTGATTATAGAAAATAAGATTAAAAATCATATTCCACGATATTAACATCAATGGAAAGGCATTTTCAATAGGATTTTAAAAAAAAAAAATGGAAGTGTTTTTACCATGGAATCACAAGTTATGAGAAAAACAACTTTTGGAGGACCTAGGGTACAATAGTGGTTTTGAGGAGCATGGAAGGTGGAAAAACCAGATTATAAATGTTTTCCATAGCTGCACTTTATGTTTTCATGTATTTTTTATTCGGGAGGAAGTGGGCATTTGAAAGAGACATTAATTTGGTGGTGGAGAATGTTCTTTATAAATACAACGTGGATTTCCCACCCTTTTTGCAAAGCACGTGCTAAGAATGCACCTCCTCTAATATGGGTCATAATTTTGGGATGTAATTACACCTCCAAAATGTGCCTAGGTGTGAAGAGGCTCCTAATGTTTACGAAGGTGGATTTTTAGGAACCACATGCAAAAAAACTCTTCATTTTCTCTTTCGCCATGTATTTTTCTTACGTTTTGGTTTGCCAATCGAGGGGGTACACTTTTAACAATGGGAGCAGTAAAGTGTATTGCATTTTGAAAAGGCCAGCTGACCTCTAAAATTGTGTTAGGATAACTTAATTACATCATCATTACAACATGAAATTCAGATATGGAGTGCACTTTTTACCCGGGATACAAAATTAACAAGTTTAGGTCGTATAATATTTGATTTTAGATAGAAACGGGTGAAAGAATCTAATCAAATGATCTCTTAACTCTACTTTGGAATCATTCATAGAATCACAATTAAACATTGTTGTTCTACTTTCGATTAGAAAATGATAATGATAGCTAGTGAATGAATTTGCTTATTCTTAGAATCAACAATTGTAGGAAAGGAAAGAATATAAACTCATGAACACCAATAATTTTTATCCTGGAAACCTCCAGAGGAGGAAAACTAGTCGGGAAGGAAAAATCTCTTTCTTCCCACTTTTTATTGGCCAATTCAAATAAGAAGTAAAAAAATTACAATAAGTATGAAATAGAAGTAGATAATATATCACACTTCCTCCTAATTACTTATTTTCTCTACCTCAACACTCCTTTCTTCTACAAACAAAATTCCAGCACTAAGAATTCCTTTCTCACTTTCTTTCATGCTTCGATAATAAAAAAGTCTCCTTCCTACATGTATTTATATCCTTTCTCATGTCCTCCCATGCACTGGAGGATGGGAAAGTTCATGGAGGAGAAGAGACACGCACAACCTTTCCAATGCACTGCTTGCGTTTCAAATTTTATTTTTTTGTCTGAAAGTGTTAGGACCACCGCCCAATGTAGATCTATAGTTACAGGACCACCTCTTGGGCTGGATTGTGGTTCTATAACCACCATTATGCATAAAGTGGTGGTTCTCTTAATACAAATATAGAACCTTTGTTTCTTCATTTTTCTTCTTTGGGTCTAGCTAATTTGATGAAGTAGATTCATTTTTATCCCTATGGATCACACCTCCTCTCGGTTGGGAGGATTTTGGTCCCAAAAATATTATCGGGGGAGTAGATGAGGAAATAATTCCCTCAATTGCTCCTTCAAGTAGCACCGGGCTTGCCTTGGTGTCTTTTCTTTCATTCTAACCTGCCAAGACTCCTACAAACCACTCCTAGTCTCTCCAAACTTCGATGTGACACTACATCCTTCTCCAATTCACCTCATGATTCCAAGACGCAATCCTCAATGGAAGGTAGCAACTATATTATTTCATCTTCATCTAGGATGGATGGCTCATATAGGTGAAAGTTCTCATAGTTTACTACTAAGTACATCCTCATAAATGATGGCAAATCAAGTCAAAAATCATTTTCTCCAGCCTACTCCAATATGGTAAAAGGTCTATATCATAGTGGCTTGAGATTTCATGTTTGACCTTGTAGTATTTCCTTGTTCAAGTAAATACAAACTCTATCTCCAACATGAATCTTATTTTCTCTCCTGTGTTGATCGTACCTAGCTTTGTACTTGGCTTGAGATTTCTCTAACTATTCTTTGACATTGAGATGGATTTTACGGATCCTCTCAATGAATTTGTTTTCTCTATTCACTTTTGTGTCTCATGTCCCTCCTAATCCTTATTCCCAAGTGCTATGTCCAACATATTTTTAGGTAGATATCCCAAGCATGCTTTAAATGGTGACTTCATAGTGGATGTGTGTACTTCCCGGTTATAGGAATGTTGAATGTAGGCTCAAGAATCATACCAAGTCATAGAGTATTTTCTATTATACCCTCTGATCAACTATACCAAAGTCCTATTCACCACCTCTGTCTCTCTATCTATATGTTGATGGAAAACCGTGCTCCTCTCGTAACTGATATCCATCTTATCCCACAAAGTAGTCCAAAACTTCCCAAGAACCTAGAATCCCTATTAGAAACAAAATACTTTGGCAAAATAAAATGCGCCCATACATTGGCAAAGAAAATATTTGTTGCCTCATGTGATTTTACTATCTTTTTACATGCCATAAGAATACACATCTTATGAATCTATCAAAAATAACAAAGATATATTCTTGGCCATTTTTATACATAGGTAATCCTCCTACAAAATCCATCGAAATGTCCTCCCATGGATGAGTAGGTATTGGAAAATTCATATACAAACCCTTGTTCCTTGTCTTAGGCTTGTTCGTACAACAAATTTTACATCCACGTATAAATTTGATACTTATTATTACATATTGGTCCAATAAACATACCTTTGCAAGTGGGCTAAGGTCTTACCAACAATGAAATGTCTCGCTACTTTCAAGGTATGTGCTTCCCTCATCAATAGAATTCTTTCTTCTTTAGGAACACAAAGCTTCCCCCATTGATAGAGCATCCCATCCTTGAGATAACAATATTCAATCCTCGTACTTTCATCCCCTTGAGATCAGAATCGCTTAAATTTCACCCCAAATTCTATGTCACTGGGCATATGCCTCTCCGTAATCTTCCTTTTTGAAGGGCTCAACCGAGAGATAGTGGCCAAGCAGAGAAATTTTCCTGTGTGGGCAGTCTAGACAACATGTCTGCTAATAAGTTTGTACTACCCTTCTTGTATTTGATCACCAAATGGAACTACTGAAGGAAACCCATCTATTTGTAGTGCATAGCTTACTACAATTTATACTGTGCTTGCAAATACGGGAGAGGTTTGTTGTTAGTGTGCACAATAGTTTCTTTACCCAAAAAATAATGCTTCCATTTTTTTATTTCCTGAACTAGTGCATACATTTCCTTATCATATACTAAATATCCTTTAACTTCTGAAGTAAAATTTTCATAATGATAGCGCACGAGTTTACCTCCTCGAAGCCACAATGTGCCCATAGTGTAATCACCGGCATCTATCTCTACTTCAAAGGTATTTTACAAATTAAGAAGAGAAAGTACTAGAGAATGACTAATCTATTATTTCAATAACTCAAAGGATTTTTCTTGTTTCTTACCCAAGTCAAAACCCTTACTCTTTTCGGCCACTATGTGTAGAGGTGTTGGAATTGTAGAGAATCCCAAAATGAACTTCGCATGTCTTGTTCCCACAAATATCCTAGTCTTTGTGGCTTCGTTGGTGTTGGAAAACTATTTATGGATTCCACCTTCTTTGGATCCACTCTTAGCTCTCCTCATCTAACCACATGCCCAAGATAGACAAGTGACTATTTGGAAAATTCACATTTCTTCATATTACAAAGCAGTTGTTTCTCCTTGAGAACTTGCAAGACTTACTACAAATGAGTTAGATGTTCCTCCCATGTGGCACTAAAAATAAATATATCATCTAGATAAACAATGACACATGAATCTATGAAATCCCACAATACATCATTCATCAATATCATAAATGTAGTGGGTGCATTGCATAAACCAAATGGAAGTACTAACCACTCATACAAACCTTGTTTTGTCTTGAAGGAAATATTCCATATATCCTCCTCCTTCATTCTAACTTGGTGATAACCTAACTTGAGATCCAACTTCATGAAGAATTTGGCATGTTGAAGCTGGTCCAAGAGATCATCTATGCAAGGAAGTGGATATCTGTTATTTATGGTGATCTTGTTCAAAGCGCGGTAGTTGATGCACATTCTCCAAGAACCATCCTTCTTCGGCACCATTACAATAGGCAAACCACATGGTGAGGTGCTCAGCATATCACCCCCTTGTCTAACAGTTCTTGTATTTATTTCTTTACTTCACTACTCTCAAAGCAAGGATTGCCTATAAAACCCGATGTTTGGTAGAGTTGACTCTCTTAAGAACAATTAAATCTCATGCTCTACTTCCCACTTTGGTGGTAACCCATTGGGAGCCTAAAAAAATTCTAGAAAATACTGAATAATACTATCCAAATCCTATTTTACTTGGTTATAAATATCTGAAAATTTTACCTCATCTTATTTATCCTTTAACAGAAGTAAACAAAACTGGTTATGATTTTCCTAAATAAGCCATTTTGCTTTGTTAGAACTCACCATAGTAACCCGTGTCATACATTGGTGGGTCTGGATGTTGTAGATAATCCCATCCTTGAACCATTTATATTGGTTTTCCCTTCTCATAAATATATCATGCTTGATATACAAGTAAGGACTCCCAAAAACAACATCAAAAGCATCAAGTGGAATAACATCACCTTCTAATACATCAATATATTGAGAATTTATCCTTACATATTTTTTTACCTGAATTTCAACACCCTTCTTCACCCAACCCAAAGGATAAGGGTGTGGATTCTCGCAAATCTCAATACCAAGATTCTTTACAACTACTTCAGAAATAAAATTAGATTGAGAAACAGTATGAACCAAAGCATTTACGTTAGTTCTCTTGATCTGGATTTAAATCTTGAATAGTCTACTCATCTCCTCTACCTGGTTGTTCATGTTGGTGGTTTTCCATCCAATCCTCTCATCTAAATCCGAGTCATCTTCGGTTTCTACCTCCCCTTCTATCTTTACAGTTGTCATGGACTTATTTGAGTCCTTGGTTTGGTTCTTCAGATGTAACTCCGGATGCAACTTCCAACATGTAGCGTCAGTATGACCATTGATATCATAGTTCTTACAAAAATTCTTGGGAAATTTAGAATTATTTAAATTAGTTATAGTTTGTTTACCTTTCCCTTTCCACTTACCTTTGTTACTTGTTTTCCCATGTTCTTTCTTCTGCTGATTTTTTGGCTTCTTTTCCTTTGGCTCTCCTTCTCCTTTCTTCGTTTCATCATCTATATAGTATTTCTACACACATGCCTCATTGAGATCTTTGGGCTTCGTGGAGACGAATTTTCTTCGATGGTGAGTGTGAAGTCCTCCAAAGTACTTAGTTAGAATATCCTCATCCTCCAAGTCTATATTTAGCAACATAGACTCGGCTCAAACTCTATAGTATAGTCCTCGAACTCTTTGACCACTTATTTGTATAGAACACTTCCATTTAATCATTTGGTCAGTCTTGTGGCCAATATGATAGAAGTTAGCTCTAAGTAATTCTTTAAATTCTTGCTAAGATTTCACAATATGACATTTCTTCTTTTCATAAGTGGCTAGATCGGTTTCCCACAAAACTAGAGCATGTCCCTTCATTTTGAGATGTGAAAAGATGGTCCTCTTTTCCTCAGCAACATTATGGATGGTAAAGTAGACTCAAAATTTTTAAACCATTTATCAAGCAACTCTACATCTACTTGTCCTTCAAAGATTTTAATTTCAACTTTCGTCTCAACTTTAAAAGGAACATGATCATATTTTACCTTTTCTCTTACATTTGAAGTCTCTTCTTCATGCTATTTCTAATAATATTACTCATGGTGGCTCCTCCCTATTCCAAATTTTTTGGCTAAGCCTCGAACCACTGATTCTAAGGAGTCTTGCTTAATAGAAGTCATCTTCTACAATTCTGCAAGTTCTTCTTGTCTTCTAAACATCCTATCCATCATGGTCTCTAGCATATCAATTCTACTGAGACAAAGTTTTCTTTCTCCATTTGTCTCTAAATTTTTGTTTCCACTTCCTTTTAGAAATATTTGGATCACAAGGTAAAGCCTCTTCACCTTTAAATCTAATCACTATCATACAAATCCAAGAACAAATACCACATTCACGGATACGTGTTAGCTCGATACCTAAAATTATCTATAAACTCTCCACTTTGGAATCATTCATAGAATCATAATTAAATGTTATTGTTCTACTTTTGATTAGAAAATGATAGAGATAAATAGTGAATGAATTTTCTTATGCTTAGAATCAACAATTACAGGAAATGAAAGAATATAAACTCATGAACACCAACAATTTTTATCCTGGAAACCTCTGGAGGAGGAAAACCAATCGGGAATGACAAACTCTCTTTCTTCCCACTTTTTATGAACCAATTCAAATAAGAAGTACAATATTTACAATAAGTATGAAAGAGAAGTAGATAATATCTCACACTTCCTCCTAATTACTTGTTTGTTCTACCTTAACACTCCTTTCTTCTACAAACACAATTCCAACACTAATAATTCCTTGCTCACTTGCTTTCATGCTTTGATAATAAAAACTATCCTTCCTACATGTATTTATATCCTTTCTCATGTCCTCTCATGCACTGGAGGATGGGAAAGGTCATGGAGGAGAAGAGACACATACAACCTTTCCAATTCTGGGACTGTTTGTTTCAAATTTTATTTTTCTATCTGAAAGTGTCAGGACCTATGCCTAATGTAGACTGGTGGTCATAGGACCTCTTCCCTAGTTGGGTAGCGGTTACAAGACCGGTGCCTGGGTTAGGTGTTGATTCTGTAACCGCCATTATGTACAGAGTGACGATTCTATTAATATAAATACAAAACCTATGTTTATTCATTTTACTTATTTGGTGTTGGATGATATGATGAATTAGAGTCATGTTGGATCCCTATGGATCATGAGAACATTTAAAAACTCTCAAAATTAATTATTTATGATTTTTTTATATCTCTATTTTTTCGTAAGAAGGCATGTCAATGATTTGAACTATCAGAATATTTTGGAACAATTATGAACCAAGATGTCATCAAATTTATTCAAATTGGTCCTTTTTTAGCATCCTAAATATACTTCAGGTTCGAAAACCTTAGGTTTAAATTATTTATCCAAAGAAAGACATCATGCTTTAGTTTTGGAAAGGTATTATCTTATTATAGTCACCAAATTATTTTTACATAATCCATCATGTAGTAGACCATGTAACATTTCTAATGACTAATATTTGAGCTCCCAACACCACCCATAGTTCTTGAAACCTTTACTAGAATTTGATACTTGAATAGTGCACACATTCTCATTTTCCCCAAAACCTTCCTAGAGAGAAATCCTCCTTCCCAAGACCATTCCAAAGCTAACATAATCACTTCTAAATCATATTTCCATGTAGAAAACTCCAATAAATTTCTATTAATTATAATTTTTGCTCTTAAAATGATCTGAGGATCCTGAAACTTTTCCCATAATTTTACTTTGGAAAGAGGCAATTTCGTCAATTTGGACTTGGTTTGAGAAATTTCACCGAAAGAAGTAATTTTTTTTTAACATTGTTATCTAGTAAAATGTGAGGATAGTTTACAGGACAACACATTGTATCAACTTCCTATCATTTTATATTTCACTTATCCCATGCCTTCTTTAACTTTAGGAACAAATACATTAGAGATGAGATTACACTCTTTCCTTAGGGTAGGTCTAGAGGTACCTAACCATCTTTTTTTAGGTTCTACTTTGTAGATATTAGGTTTAATATCTCTTTATTTAGTCCTTTTTTCCACTATATTAACCTTATAAATTCATATAGAGGAGGAAAAGTAAAATCTAATAAAAGAAAAGAAAATTTAAAAAGCCTTGTTATCAAAGAAAACTCATTAAAATGAAATATAAAAATGTAATTATTACAAGAAAAATATTCAATCACAAACTTAAAAGAAGTGATACTAGCATTTTTGACACCATCTCATATTTTTATAAGCTAAAAATCCACATTTGGAATCATTATATATATTGAGGTCTATAAGGGTGTGGTAAGTTCTTTGACTAAGCTAGGATATCTCATATATATCATTCAGTTCCCTTCACACTAGTACATTATCTTGATATTAGGCCTATATATCCTTAAGTAAGGTCCTTATTAATTTGGAATATGATCTGGAGATTTAGGGTACATATTTACCATCATATGCTATCACATCCAACTTTAGGAGATATCTTTAAATTCACAAGTTTTCCTAATCTAAATTCACTCATTTGGGTTCCTTCTCTCTATGATGACTAAAAATTTTAGTCATATCATTTTTATTATAGTTTCTCATCTCCAATTATTATTTTTATCACTTGTGTTGTGCCTTACTTTTCCCTTTTCAATGGTCACTCATTTTCTCCCCTTGATGGATAGTAAAAATAGTTTCAATGAGATTATGTACTTTTAATCCTAATTTTCATAACATTTTCTATTTGTGAGTAAGATTCTAAGACATTTTCCCTTCCTCAATTTGTTTTCACATTCATCTACTCCATATCTACTCATCTTATTCATGACATTATATGGTAGAATGTTATCTCTAGAGAAATTCATCACAAACATTAATTGTGATCTTATTCTTTTGTTATACTTATTTTTTCATCATATATTATGTTTTATCATGTGCCTTACATTTAATTTTATATTTATTACATCACATTTACACATATTTAATTCTATTTATTACCTTCTTAGAATTTAGTATACATCATATAACCTTCTTTCCATAGTTTTTGAATGCTTTTATCTCTTTCTAAAATTTATTAGGTGTACTACAAGCCTTTAGCATATTTTTTATTCATTTTATTACTTTCTTAGAAATAATGAGATTCTGTTTTTCTCACCCTATTAACACATTCCTTGATCTATATATTTTCCTATATTTTTAATTACTTGTACATTTTAAACATTTATCCTATTTTTCCTCTGCATTTTTATAATCCATATATGTCATCAATTTCTTGAAAAAATGAAAAATAAAACATATATGAAACATAATTAGATCCACAATCATGAAATCTCATTATACATACACATCAAGTCAAAAAAAATTATATGTATAATTTACTTTTTCCAAAATGAGTACATATTAAAAACATATACAATCCATATCTTTCATATAAATCCTCCCTTTTATGAGGAGATGATATTTGTTATGTAGATGAAATATAACTATCCCCTAAAAAAATAATTGGCTAAAGCCTCACCTTCTTCCCTAGTAACCTTAATCACCAATATACCAATCACATTCATTGCAATATGAGAATCTTCTAAGTTCGACCCATATCAATATCCAAACCCACTTGATTCCTCCTTTACATTCACTAATTATACCCATGTATCCTTAAAATTCATGTTTCACCAACTTCCAAACCACCTCTTCGACCAATAATAATTCACCCATATACTCTATTATTGAGTGGGTCATTGGATTGACCATCAATATCATGTCCATCCTATAGAGAGATAGGTCCAAAAGCACATGATGTGAATCTTCTATCAAGGCCCTTAAGTTTACCATATACTCATATATAAATGAAATCACATATTAAAATCATTAGTTTCTATATATCATCTTGATTCCTAAGAATAATTCTACTCTATGAAAGGAAATAAATCAAATCCAAATTCATATCTCACCGAACACGTCATTCCTCTATAACTTATCCTTTTTCCTGTCTACATAAATTGATTTCATATTTTTCATATTTAAATATCTCATAATAACCTATTATTTTCATAAGTATTGATATATAAATATCATAGGCACAGTCTCTATGTTTAGGCTAATATCACCAGATCCATAGTGATAATGGCACTAAAATTTTAACCTTGAGCATAAAAATAACCCCTCCATGTTTTTTAAGTCTCCATTCCTAGTCCCATCCAAGTTCCTATTGTATCTCATCCTCCTAACCTAGACTATCCCTATTGCAGTTTTATTTCACCCCTATAATCTACATCTACTGTACAAGATCAAGTATTCTCACCTATGTTATCATCTCCTTGAGGATCACATATGCTAGTGTGGTATAAATGGTAGGATGATATAATTTTGTCCCTCACCTACTCAACCTCATGGATCCCTATAATTTTTATCTGATATATATACCTATAATTGTACAATAAGTTACAACCTCGCAAAACTACACTAGCTTTCTAGATATAGAATATGTCTCTACCTACCAATGACAAATGAATTTGGATCTTTGTAACATCCCATGTTTCATGTTTTTGGGCCATGAATTACATATATTAATTGATATCACATATGGGGTCTATATATTTTAATCTCATCACGCTATATATAGATATGAAAATCCAATCTTAGCTCTCACTTCCTCTCTTCTCTCGCACTATAGAATCCTCAATACATTTAAAAATATATGAATACAAATCATAATAGGCCTTTACATTGTAAATATCTCATAAATCCATCACCAAAGTATAATAATGGGTCTAATAACCCCTTTTTTATCTCACATGTAATCTATATAAATCATAGGCCGCTATGATCAAATACCTTCCTCTCAGCCTATACTAAACAAAATTATCTAAATCCTATTTGAGATATACCAATGAAAATAATGACACTCCCCAATCTGATTTAAGAACCAAAAATAATTTCACAACTATTCAAATAATGGCCTTATGGATATCTGAAATCCTCGATGCTTATACAACACTCATTCATAAAATTAATGATCTCTAATGATAATCCTTTGGGTATATGGTTCGTAATGCCAATACCTCCACCACACATTTTTTCCATCATCTCTTATTATGTCCAAATTGGATAATCATATCTCTATATATTTTTAAAATAGTATATATAAAAAATGACAGATTAATCAACTCAAATTCTATTTATAGAAAATTTTAACACCCTTTTTGCAATAACTCAAAAATATATCATTCATTGTAATTTTGGAATAATCATAATTATCATATTCTCAAAATGAATCCAATATATTTTACATTTGTTTTTCTAAAATCTTCAAAAATCATTTACTTTTAGGATTGTAATCCATACCTATCCAATTTGTGGTTATGAGTTCTTATACATGATCTCATAATTATTATTTATTAACTTTTTCATCCTTTCATTTCCTCCCCTTATCCAAGCGTCTATTTATTATTTATCTATTCTATCATCTAGTTTTAATTTTCGTTTGTGCATTACTTGGATTCTCACAACAAATCTTTCTACACTATCAATTCACTATACATAAACATGATCATGCATGTAAGTATATAAGTAGGTAAGTCGTATTCAAGTGCATGCTTACATTTCTTTCCATTTTAAACATCTCTTTTAGTATTTGTATTTTTGTTACATAGTATTTTCCAAAAGACCATCTCAAGTAAATTTATTTAAATGTGATTATCTTCTATTATAGGATATGTATAAACCTAATTTTTAAATTTACTATTTTTTCTTGTTCACAAACATCATCAGTGCATGATATTTCCTTGATATATATCCTCATGGATATTTTTGTGGGTAATAAGTAACTAGAAATGGTTGCATACATCATTCGTATAATATTAATTTATTGAATATTATAATTATGAGATAAATTTGATGTGTAGTCTAATTATATCACACTTTCACATAGTAAAACACCCCTTACAGTCATATTTTTACACTCTTTAAATTAATCTTTTATATCCTCATTGTGATATCACTTTTCGTTCTAATAAGATCACTCTTGTCATCCTCTCATGATCATCCTCAAAATTCCTTCAACATGCAAGTAACTTCATAATTTTCTCCTTTTAGTACCTCTAAATTCCCTCCATCCATATTGGATTACTTATGTGACCTCCTCATACTCGCGTTTCTCTCTTTGATATCATCAATCATGGTCCATGATGCTTGATAAGAATATTTCCTAGACAACATCATCGATCATGGCCAATGCTATCAAGTTATCCTTTTTTCATAGATAATAACATTGAACATATTAAATACCACCTACATGCATAAAAAATTAATTTTATTCTTAGGCTATTTATATCATTATATTAATGATCATTCGAGTTATCATTCATCACTTATTTATTCTACTAAGCACTTGGACATATTCCCTTAAATCTTATAAGGTCTTGAATTTTGGCTTGTTTGTCTTCTTTATATTTCACACTTGGAGCATTGGGTACTTAGGATACCTTATCATAATATTTTCACTTGCCATGATCTACCCAAAATTTTGATTCATTTTATTATTAAAATATAAGTGTTCCTAGGTATTATTATATTAGTTTTTGGTCTTCCACATTAACTCCCTCATAAGGTTAAGGTGTTGCCAACTTTAGGGGGGAGTTAATGTTTCAATGGTGTTTTAAATTAAGTATGTCTAACCTATATTTTCCTTTATTTTATTTTAGAGATTAATGTTTATTAGTATTTTCATGTATAGCTTAGGATAGGATAACATATATTCATATTTTGTATTATTTTTCTATCAATTATCACCTTGATGTATACACCTAAATTTGGTAATGGTGAATTTTTCCTTTTACCTTAAACATGAATTGTGTGGAAATTCCAAGCCCAAGTGACCTATGTTTATCTTACTTACATGAATTACTTATTTTTCAAACTACTAAGTTTTTCATAGGCCCAATCACATCAATCTGCATTACTACAATATCTACAATCATCTCACCCATTATTTTAAAGTCTATTCAATTTCCTATATAGGTCCATTTAATTAGAACCAAACCATCTCATGGTGTAGTCTTAGGCCAAATGGTATAATATCCTACCACTTAAATTTCATATTTCTAATTTTAAATATTTTATTAGGTCAGTTCATAGCCACTATGTTGTCTATGATAAAAAAACTAAACTCGCCCATAACTTTCAAGAGCTCTAATTTTATAATACATTAATAACTCACTAAATTCTCTCCTAAATTCTTGGAAAGTAGTAGCACAATATAGGATATCTACATACATAGGCACAAATAAATCCAAACTAGGTTCAAGATCCATGCCTCTTATTCTATAAACCTCCCAAGTCAAGCCATTTCATAGCAAGTTTAAGCCAATACAAAGGATTTTCATAGTTTCTAATGGTCAATAGAATGTATGTAGCTCTTATAATAACAATAAAATATACCACATTTACAAATAGTACATTATACATTATCTATAATTATTCATGCTAAATTTTGTTAAGATACATAAGAGAAAGATGGGGGTTATCTTATATTTTCATACATAATTATGCATTCTTTAGGAGAATAACATGGATTTATCTCCCTCCTTAAAAGAGATATGGGTTAGTTCCTAGATTGGATCAACAGGGTTTACCACCAAGGTTATTCCAACTCCACCAAACATATTTTTTTCTATTTTTGTTATTTATTCATGTTCATTAAGTGTTAATTTATGGATATAGAGTATTCATCTATTATTGGTCACTACAGAAGGTGTTACAAAAATTTGAACCCTAATATTAGATAATTAATTACATTCCCATTTCACCGATGCTAATACAAAGTAAAAGAGTGCTAGCATAACCCTATCTAAAAATGTACATCTCAAGACCATACCATACCATGATCTAGGATAAGATGTATTGTTCCATACAAGCTTAATTTGTACTTATTATTCCAAATATGAAGCACATCAAGGTTATTTAAAGTCATTTCAATCCTAAATTTCATGAATTCCACTATAATACAATAACTACACTTCTCCTTTGTGTATTGAGAAATGATATTTTATATTATTATATCTTGAAAATTTATTTGAGATATATATTTTGGTTTTTACTTTAATATTTTTAATTATTTAGAATATACAAGCTTTACTACATTTACAAATTTAATAAATAGAAAAGATTTCCCCAAACCCTTATTTATTTATTTATTGTGTACAACATTATTTGAAATTAACCCTTGATTGAATGCATCTCTTTACTCACATCTTAATTTCCCAAGGGATTATCTTTTTCTCTAATGCATGATATTGTTCTATGTTGTAAGTGTGTTTCTCCTTTCCTCTTTCATGGATTTTTCTATTAATACTACACTTTCCTTTATTTAATTTATTCACAATTATCCTACATGTACATATTTTTATATGAATGATTTCAATACATAAATATCCATACTAATGTATTTCTTAAAAATGTGGCCTTTTTCTAAATACTCCAAGTTTTGCTACTAATAGTATATCCTTAAACAATGACATATTCCTCCCTAACATGTCATAGATAATTTTCTCCCATATATGTTTAGGTAATAGTTTTCAATACCTTGTTTAGGTGTGTACTTGTTGATAACGGATCAAACCTCAATATTTATAGCACATTATTCATATTAGGCATATCGTTTGAAGTCCTTACTCCGATATAATTATTTTTGGTGTTTATAATGTGTTAGGTAAGATAATTGGGAAAATCACATTATCAATTACCACAAGAATTAAAAACCTTTCTATTTTTTCAAGTAATGCCTAATGATCTTAGTTATAACCTATTTTTAGGTTTTCTTTAGATATAAAACATCAACTTTATCCCATTTACTCTACATATTTCTATAAAATAGTAAATAGGCTTATAAAGGGGTTTTATATACTATCCATGTTGATATTGTGACATGTATATATTTTCCCAATGTGCACCCTAATAATACTTATGCCCCACATATGTAACCTCATTTTTTCCACAATTTATAGTACATGTTACCAATTCTCCCGATTATAATAAATATGGGAATAGTAAAAATATTTTATTTAAATTAATTTCACTAGATACAAGATTGATCTACATGAGAAAGGTATTTAGGAACCTATTTTATCACATATCATCACCTGTGAAAAATTATAGGAACGTTACCCAATGTCTGCGTAAAATCACCTATACCCCGATTTGTGTTCCTACTTTGTGGACATCCGTACTATATTTTTTATGAGATTCAAAACACCTATAAATTATAACCAATATATATTTGACATTATTAATGTCAATAATAAACATGATATCCTTACATTGGATGATCCCTTCTTGAATACTCGAGGGCATATCGAATCACCCTTCCTTCTTTTCAAAGAATAGGTTTCCTCACACCACACATGATCATGTATATTTAAGTGTAGGTTATAATTATATAATTCATTTTTATGATCATGACCTCATTCCTACTCAATTATATATTAAATATTGGTGCAAAAATTAAATGAAAAAACCAATACTTTTAAGTTTTGCACTACCAAATATCCCAAGTTAGTACTTTTAGCTTATTTTATTACCAACAATGATGGGGTATCCATTTACTAAGTGTTACATTATTTTGTATAATCATTCTCTTGGAATTATATTAATATGTTTGCAATTAATAAATCTATTTACATTCATAATATTATTCTTTATTTTAGTGTTAAGATAATGTAACAAAAATTTGAAAACACTCTCATGTTTCTCTTATGGTTAAAAAGGAGATTTCAAATCTCCTAGATGAAGGATTTATTGTTGTTGGCCATTGTGTGCTTGTGTTGTTATTTATGTCAACTCAATAGATAGAAAAGGGTGTCATGAGGTTATCTAAGTCTCCATGAGGTGTCATTCAATGTCAAGTATGAAGGTTGATTGGTAGTGTCAAGATTTGGTGAGTTCTATAAGGTCCTGGTGCATGGACTAATGAACTAAGTCATAGTTTGAGATCTCTTGAGTGGGTTAAATGTTTTCATGAATACATACATGGTCATAGAGGTCTATTACATGTTTTAATGAGTCTTTAATAGGTTAGCATGGTCAAATCATGAGGTTTTATGGTTGAGTCAGGTCATTTCAGGTTTATTCTTATCCTGAAGCATGCAAAGTGAGATGGATGTATGTGATTTTGATCTAATAAGTCATGTTGAATCATGGTAGAAGCATGGTGATGAAGTATATGAAATTTAATTTGAGTTTAGGTTATTTTTAGAGGTTTGGTAGTGTTTCATGGTCCTTGGGAAGTAAGCAGGTGAGAAATGGTCAAGTAAGCACGGTGTAAGTCGTAATGGCTATAGAGTTTCAAAGCTATTTAGGATAGATGGTGAGTTTTTTCATGATGATTTTTTTATCCCAAGTTCAACCCATGGGTTAATTTGGATAACTCATTATAAGTGGACTTAACCATTCAAAATTCAAAGACACCCAAACAACCATCAAATTTCAAGAGGAGTGTCGAAGAGAAAGGTAGTTTAGAATGGGTTTGAGCACTGGATAGAGTTTCATGAAGAGATCTAGAGGGATACAACTGATATTTCAAGTTTGGGAATCCTTGGAAGTGATTCAGGGAAGTTTCAGAGGTTTTGAAGATGATTCATCGAATCATGATTTCGATCTTGAGGAGCATACACCGCAAAATAGGACATAAGCTTAAAATAAATATTCTCAGCCACATGAGGAATTACAATTCTATAAAAGTTCATATGTAATTCCTTTTCCATTCCCTACATGGTGGAAAATATGATACATCTTGGAACATCATACACTTCATGAGGCGACTCATTCTTCTAGTGCACAATCGAAAATCTCGATAAAGAAGGGTACATTTGGAGGTTTTATAGTAAAAATTGAGTCTTGAAACCATCACCATCGGATTTCATGGGTATTTTTCAAGCTAAATAATATAAAATTTCTCCCAAAACTCATCCAGGACATCGAGATATCACCTTTAGAAGTTGGCCCTGGAGCTTGGATGGATGGGTTGGATGGCGGGGTTGGATGACTCGGGTTGGATGGACCAAGGGTTGGAAAACCATCAAAACTAGGGGATTGGATGTCCAGGGGTTGGACGGGTGTTGGATGGATGTCAAGCCTAGGTTTGACCGATGAGAAGGTTGGATGGCCTAGTAATTGTACGGACATGAGGTTAGATGAGTCGTGAGGTTGGACATCATGGTGGTTGTATGGACGAGGGATGACGACCATACAACCTAGGTTGGATGGTTCGTGAGGTTAGATGGGTCATTCACTAACATAGTTTTATTGATAGAGGATAGATGACCATCCAACCCAACTTGGTTAGATGGCTCACAGGTCACATATAAAGTGAATTTGGGTGTGAAAAGACACTCAACTACCACATTAATGGTGGTAGTTGGGGTTGTTCAACCACCTATCAGGGATTTAATGAGGGTAGGTGAGACAAATTCCTATATATATGTAAAAACCCCCTCATTTGAAAGGTCAATTTTTCTTTGTAACAACACCATGCCCAAATGGTGATCAATTTCCCATGAGTTCCAGACCTCGAATCTGGCCTCTGTAATGTAATTTCGTGCCTTTTTCCATGAATATAGTGGAATTGTGCATATTTCAAGAAATTTAAAGTGTTTTTTTGTGGCATATTTTTTCTTCCCTAGCTAATTTTATTTTGCATCCTTGCCTTTCTATTCATTTTTGGCATGTTTGTGCATTTCCTACTTGCAGGTTCCATTTTTACAGTGTTGTCAATGCGTGGGTAAGTGGAGGATGTAGGGTTCTTGATCTGTGGCATGTTTCATCTACCCTCTCTCCATTGATTTATTACCATTTCTTCCCCTCATGGAGAAAGCTCAAACTCAGTGCACGGGTGCACATTTGAGCTCCAACAGCTTTATGAAATGTTTTAAGTCATTATGAAGAATTAATTGCAACTACATTAGTTTTTGGAAAACCAGGTGATTTAGAGTGTGTTTTTGAGATAAAAGTGGACCTTCTGATGCTCGCTGTGAAATATATTATTTACATGGGACCTAGATAATTTTTGGGATGTTTTTAAATGGAACTAAGAGGGTTTATAAAAATAATGAGGTGGTTTGATCCTCACATTTTTATAAATGATCGTTAAGAAGATACATTTCTTTGAATCCTAGTTAAAACCATAGCGCAAAACGAATTGGAAGAAATTAAGTATACTAAACATGTTTTGATTCATTTTTCCAAAGTAATGATTGGATTTTATAGAGGAATCGTATACATTTCCATAAAGGTAAGATATTTCATGTGACTATATGTTGGCCCCACCTCAAAAATGCTTGTTTGTGAATAAGTTTAGTTTGTGAAGAAGTTTCCCAAACAAGGTGAGAAATAAATTGACAATTATTTTATCCCTAGAGTTATTCTAGATTTCCATGATATTTTCATATCGTAGTGGTGTTTATAATTGTAAAAATGTTCCCTATTTATGAAGATTGGTTTTTGGGGCAATTTGGAGAATTTTGTCGTAAGATTGAGATTCAAGGAGCTACATGAAGAGTTCGGACTCCATCCAAGTTTTTTTGTTATCCTGGTTTAGAGATATTTCAATTTGTATATAAAACTTGTTTTTTTGATATGGTATGAAGACATTATGACCTATTCTTTGAGGGTAAAATCCAGAGGATGCTTGGTGTGACAAAGTGTCAAGTGGCTTCATGAGGTAAAGTAATATTTCTGAGTTGTTAATGCTTTTGAATGTTGTTGATTGTTTACACATCATTTATGAGGTTTTTCCATGCTTTTATTAATATTGGAAGTAGTTTTTGAGGTGATGGAGCAAGGTGAGCTCAAGCTTGGTTCTTGAATCCTAGATAGCTAAAGAAGTAGTTTGCAGAGATGGTTTTGGTTAAAGGCCCTTCACTTGGAGTTGGATGAAAATATAATATTTTTTGGAAATGAGATTTATATGTATTTCTAGTGGTATAATTTTGGTCTCTTGGAGAGTATTTTTCATGGGTCATCCAGGTCAGTTTATGAGGAAGAAGATTGTTTGTTTTTCATAACAGGATTGCTTAGGCTGAAAGAATGAAGTAAACGAGGCATGATATGGATTAGAAGATTATTGATATAATTTGGAGAGTGAATAAGGATTGCATTTTTTCCTAGTTAAGGATTTTTTAGGTCTTGGAAGTTGAAGAAAGGGTGAAAAGTAGTTGATTATAAAAAAACATGTTTCGGGTAGCCAAATTTGGTGAAGAGGAAAGTAGGTTTGGTTTACACATATGGAAGATTAATGAGATATAACATGAATTTATGTGATCTACAGGTCATTATGATTCCATTGAATGGCTACATTCCATATTTTAGTTGTTATTTAGTGGTCTTGAAGCCCAAAGGTAGAGACGGGGTGTTGGAAACACTGTTTGGTGAAAATTATGAACCTTTTAGCTTGTGTTATAAATTATTTGATTGATGCAAGATAATTAAAGACTGTAGATGATGTTTTTATGTCATATTAAACATATATGATGATTTTTTTATATTGAATAATAATGGTTTTGGTATTTGTGGTTTGAGCTCATCTAAGTGATGGGGTTTTGAGATAGTTTTGTGCATGTTTGATGGTTTTGGGCATGGACGACATATATGGGTCAAAATTGAATGTTTTAATGATTTTATTAGGATTTTTATTATGAATTGGTTGCACTAAAGGTTTAGTACCTACGGACCTTATTTTTGTGAGTTGATAATGGTATAAAAATGATGTTTGAGTTCATTTTTGAACTAGTGCTCTTAGAGGGAAAAGTGTGACCCATATGTGAGAGTGTAACAGGTATGAATGCATGATTTTAAGGATGTGGAATATTTTTAAATGTTTATGAGTGATATAGATCATGTGAGAATTTTTTTAATACAAGATAAAGTGTAAAAGAAGAAGAAAGAGTGAGCTAGGTGAATGAGGGTTTGATGGTGTTTATGTGAGCTGAAATTGTGATATCCATTAGTTGTGGCATAAAATAAATTCATATATCTTAATCTTCAAGTGAATGAGTTTGTGCTTAGTCGAGTTGTATCCTCTTTATGGAGTGGATGCTTCACTAAATTAGGGGTTGGTGCTCCTTTTAGGGTTGGTGCTCTACTAAACTAGGAGTTGGTGCTCCTTATGGGGTTGGTGCCTCACTAAATTTGAAGCATGGATAAATAAATTTTATCTTTCGATGGGTTTTATTCCCATTGAGCATTTTCCACTTAAGTCTAGTGTTATTATGTACTCTCTTTTCTTTTCTCTTGATTCAATAGTTAAGTAAACACACATATGGATATTGTATAATTGAATGGTTGAATGAATGATAATTACTAGTGAATGGAAAACAAATGATGAATACATGGTTTCGTAAATGAATTTAAAATTATTGTAGGACTGATTAACCCCCCTCTCTCTCATTCCATTATGCTTCCAACAATTGGTATCAAAGAAGGTCCTTGTGAAGCAATTCTAATAGCTTGGATAAGATCATAAAAGAACAAGATGGATAAGAAAATCAGGAAAGAGAATCAGGAGTTGAGATCCATGGCTAAGAAGGATGAAGAAACCATAAATAGTCTCAAGATTCAGTTAGAGAAGGTTATTTTAGATTTGAATTCAAAGTAAGAGGAATGTGAAAGATTGAAAAACTAGCCGTGTGATGTGTGTATGCATGAGTAAGATGGTCTCAAGAAGGTGGTAATGAATGTACAAGATGGTTTTTCTTTCCATAAAATGGAGAAAATCAGTTTTAATTTTGAAATAAAAGTTGTGTCAGCTGCTCTTAAGGCAAAAGAAGAAGAGTATGTCAATCTCAAGGAAGAGATTCAAACCCTAAAGGTCAAAGGATATGAAAATCCTAATCTAGCAGATCAAGGAGATGGTCCTAGTTCCAAATGAAATGAAGAAGAAGGTATTCATGAGTAAAATGTTCATTGAATTCCAAATATCATTAAACATCCAAATGCGATGAGGTATGAAAATTTTCATGGTTAGTTTTATGCATGTAATGGTTTTGATCATAGATCAAGGTATTTTAGGAATTTTTCAATTATGTGTGCCCTTGGGAAATGGAATAGACCACAAGAGTGATCGGTCAAGAGATATTCAAGAGGTTACTTCCACAAGTGTCATCTCAAGGGTCATATTGTTATACACATAAAATCATGCACTTTAAACATTATTTAGCCAGATCTTATACTACTATTTAGAGGGTTCTCAACTGAACAAAGTACTAATCAATCCCACATTTTTCCATATTTTTCTTTTACTTTATTTCATCATTCCTACATATTTTCTATACTTATCCACCTATTTCATAACTTCCCCTTCATTCTATCCACAAATCAAGGTGCCTTGGTCCCACCTTGGGCGTATCATTCTATGTTTTCTCTTTTCCTCTTATTTTTGGGGCCTTTCTATCCATTTTCATCCTTATCCTTTTCCCAGTCAGCCATGTCAGGGTTAATTACGAAATTAAGCTTGATAACCCTATAAATATAAAGTTATAATACCATAATGAGGGTCCTAACGTCACATACTACTATCACTCCATCTAGAGTTGCATCAATTACATCACTTTCATCAAGTTAGTGTCATGCATCAATGCTAGGATAGCTGCATCAACACACACAAGATAGGGGGAGGGATTATATTCTATTCCATACACACATGCTATTAAATTTTCTATACTTATTATTACTCGTTAGTTCAAAAACTATGACTAACACGAGAGCAAATTTAGGGAATGACATGCACACACACACACACTAAAACTACAATTGGGTCAAAAATGTAGTGCAACACTCAATGATAAGACAAATAGTTTGGTGGATGAGGTCATTTTGACCCATTCATTCTGCATGTTTATTTTTCTTAGGGGTTGATACTTAATTTTCTCTTTCATGTCATAATTTGATTATCCACCATATTTGGTGTAGTCCATTGAATCCAGTGTGGTAGAAAAATAGAGTATAAGATCATCCTAAGACCAATACAAAATTCATATTATGAGTATTTTTCAGAGACTAGGGCACCTAATTTGTAGACCAAGGAACCCTGGGCACCCCAAGACCTTCCTAGAAACCCCACTCGTTCAGATCTTCCAGATTTGGTCTTCGTAGGACTTTTGAGTGATCGTCTACACTTCCATATTTTATTTCTAGACTGCAACAAAAAGCTGTGATGGATCTCTTTGAATCAGCTAAGCCATTTCCTTTCCTTCTCTTGCATATTTAGGGTTTTATTTCACTTAGAATAATTAATTAAAATTGTTCCATACTTGTTTTAGTTTCATTTATACAAAGTATTTTATTCCTCCTATTTAGATTAACTAGTGACTATACTTTCATTAGTTAGTTTAATTTTAGTTAATCATTTTGGTGAACCTAGCCATTCTTCCAATGATCATTTTCCTCAGGTCTCCTTCATCATGGTTTTTTCCATTCATGAATTTTTTTCTTCTTCACCCTAAATTATGCACTAAGATTATCAGTCTTTTAATCACTACTCATATTCCTGATGACACTCATCCAGATATAGTCTACAATACTTTTGCGGATGCTTTCTCTCAACACATTACTTTCCCATCCACTCCTCATCATGCCTACACCAATTTTGACAATGATCCACCTTTTATATCATCTCTCGCATTTATAATGTTTCTATTAAGAGAAATTTGATTGACAATGGATCTGAGCTTAATTTGTGTACCATGCCTTTTCTTAAAGCTTTAGGCCTCACTGATCGTGACATTAATCCCTCTTGTATTTTATTACATGCTTATGATGGTTTGACCTATCCATCACACTACCCCTCACTATTTGTCCTAAACCTACCAATATAGTCTTCTTTGTTATGGATTTCCCCATTTCTTACAATTATCTACTTGGTCGACCATGGTTGCATGTCATGTGAGTTGTCACCTCTATTGTGCATAGTTGTGTTAAGTTCCTACATGATGGCATGGAGTATACCATTTTCCATGACCATGACCCATTTCAGTATTGTGACCATGATCTAACTCGTGTTTTGCATAGTCATGTTTTCATTTACAATAGTTCATTTCTTGGCCACTCGCATAATCTAACTTGATGATAGGAACACGGTTGTCCACATACTCCATTCTTTGATAAAGAATACATTATGGGAATGTATCATCTATGTCTTACTGGCTCATTACATGGTTAACCTCATACTAAATCTTACCACGTCGTCAATCCTGAACCATTTTACTTTGATCTAGAATATGATGATCTCCTTGATGATTTCACCTAGTTCCCTATACTCACCGATGCAGCCTAAAATTTACTTTGAATAACCCAGATGCGCAAAGCAAATCACTCATCCGATATGAGTGCTCACCCGAAAGCACACAAATTAAATAGGTCCCTCTTTAGAATTGCTTGTACATAATGTTAGCATGATGGTGCACATGTATTTTCATATTCATTACCAATAGTAAAAACACACAAGTGCATAAACCAGATCTAGATCTTAGAGTATATGTAAGATGAACTCAAAAATGGCTATAACAAGATTTACCATGCAAGAACCAAATTCACTCATGTTCAACATCATTATCTAGCCAATATGAACCATTGTATTAAATATTGTAAAACACATAATCTTCTTACATTACATAAATATCTCCATGAGTAATGTGTGCGACAAAACCAGCAACATAACTCTACAATTTGACACACACACACACACCCCAAACCATGCAAATCAATACATATATATAGGGTGGGGAATTTCCCTTCACCACCCATGCAATTCTCAAAATAGGTCACATGTTAATAATAGTTATGCACCTTTATAATAGGATGCACAACATGCAAGTGCTCTAATAATAGACTTTCTATAGTTAAATTTGAGTAGAAATCCTATTATTAGCCTAAACTATACATGGCGCTCAGTTGTCGCTTGTTCCCAAAATACCATTGCATGGACTGCAAGTATTCATGTCTTTGTGTGCTCAGCACACTAACTCCAAAAATAGCCTTTAAAACAAAAATGGCTAAGTCTTGATCCTAGGTGCTTCATATAAATTATACCACCACGTGCTCTTCCAAAGTGCCCTAAATTCACACGCAAAACACTTATAAAATTCTAGTCCATCCAACATTACCCCACACTAAAATGGATTGCCACCTGGAAATGGGTAATCACCTTTTCACTCCAAAGAATATAGGATAAATGAATGAAATAAAAAATAATAAGGAATATGGTGAGTCTTCTTATTGTGTACCCTTTTCTTCCTTCGCGAGAATGAATTATGGATATCTTACACATGACCAATACTATATCTTTTAAGGCTTGCAAAACAACCTCATAGCTAGATATCGAATCCTTGTCCCTTTATGCTTCTTCGTAACATTTTTGGTTTAGGGAGGCATATTATTTTGTCCTCTAAAAGAAAACAAACTATTGTATGGAGGTAATGTAGTTCCGACTTGAACTCCTCTGGCACCTTCTTCTGAAAATCAAGCCTTTTCTGCAAGATTTCATCGACAATCTACTTGGCCATCTTTTTGACATTTTGTGCCTCAACCACTACATTATCCTGCTCCTGGGTGAGTCATTTGATTTCTTTGTCCTTATATTTCTTATCTTCCAGGAGTGCCCGTACTATTTTTTCCTTATCAATATTCTAGCATGTTACTTCAGTGGACACTTTAACCAATGCGTTACTAACTGTTCATCAGAAAATTATGTAGGTTTGATGGTCATATGACACATATGTGGCACCTTCCTCATCTATTTGAACTACAAACCTCCTCACAAACATCAAATTCAGGCTCATCCATGTGAGTCTGCATGCTCCATGATAACTACTTGTGAGTGCATGTGTTGGCCATCTCTGGGTCCATCCAATCCCAACCATACAATTGTATATTGGGTAGGGTGCTCTAGAAGTGGGCACGAATGATTTTTTCTTGGTCATCCAAGTAGCCCAAATTTTGAGTTCCCATTGCCTCTTCATCATTATTCCCACCTATGTGTTTTCCAACATCCTCATGAACAGACATGCCCTCTTCTTCTTGCTATACTGCCACGTGTGTATCCTATTGCATAATGCCTTTGAAATTCCGGTTTACTTCTCCCTCTTTCTCTTCTCCTTTAGGTGTGGGGCGTTCTAGAACTTCTGTATCCCCACCGGTGTTGCTTTCCCTTTCACTTGAGTGCTGCTCATGGGTACTCATACTGTCTTCAATGGTTTCATATATGATCGGGTCCCCAATATCTTCATCCTCCTAAATCACAATGCTAAGGGCGTCCTCCTTCTTCTGCATGGTTTTCTATGGGGAATATTCCTCCTCACTATCCTTTATAGGAACATATTTTTGGTGCTTTCTCCTTTCTTCTTCCTCATTCTTCACTAGAGTTACGTGTGGTGATCTCCTTATCGATGAAAATTCCCTACACCCGGTGTCTCGTATATGTGCATTTTTTTGTATAACTCTTATGGTATATACAAGTCCTAATTTTTCCTCTGGTTCCTCCTTCTCTAGGATGTTCTCCAACTCTATAGCCACTTGATCTTCCGAGGTATGGGTGCAAAGACATATTTCTTTTATGTTCCCATCGTCTACCCATTTTGGAGGTCCTGGGAGTGTCATATCCGTTCCCTTCACCACATTTTCATCCTTGAACCTTGGCCTCAGATAAATGTACATGCATGTGGGTTCAATTTGTCCTATGACCAAACTCTCTAGTGTGATGTCCACATTACCTAATTCCATGGTTTCCACATAGGTCTATTTCCTTGGCCATACATAAGTCTTGCACAGAATGTGGATATCTAGATCTAATTTTTCCATGTTAAACTAAAGTTTTCATGCATCATGGAAAATATTCACTGACTCCTTTAAATATCTAGCAGTAAAATCAAAGGGAAACTTACACCATGGGATCTTACCACATGAATTCATATGGAAGCACCCCAAGTGAAGTATTGGTAGACTATGCAAACTCGGTTTCTCCATTCATTACTTTTGGAAATTCACGTGGAAGATTCCATTCTCCTCACCCAACTTCCCAAGCACTCCTTATACATGTTAGAAATAGTTCCACGTAGCGTGTATTTGGAAAAAATATTCTCTAATGGAAACTCCCAGATATTCTCCCTAGGTTTGTCGAGTACTCCAATTTCACTAAATACAATCAATAATAGGATTGTACCCCAAGTAATCTTCTCACTTTTTGACCATTTTGTAATATGTCTTGTTGACCATTTTGTGTGCTATATGTAACCAACATATATTCACCTCATTTCATTGTTCAGTGGCACCCAGTTTGCTTCTGTCAAGTGTACTACAACCCGGTGGCCATGTCTTAATTATTGGTCACTTTGAAGGCTCATCCTCCCTTTTTATACTGATGTAGGGTATTAGTGGCATCAATGCCTTCATCGTCTAATAGATCTCCGAGCCCGAGTCATGCAACCTTGTCACCTTCCCATTTAAATTAATAGTGATCATTATTCTCATGCATGTGAAGTAGAAAATGTCTTCATGGACACGTGACATGAGACACAAATACAACAACTAAGGCCTCCCAAAATAGGGAAACTCTATAATTTTCATGACCCCCATGTTTTCAATTAATTTCTTCATAGAGGTGTCCAAAACCATAGTGTCGTCCGCTAACCACCAATTGTTCTTCCCTGTACAATTCTATTGTGACGTATTTGAGGAATTTCTCAGTGCGGTGGTTGATTTCTGAAACCCTACACTATGTAATCTTTGTTGTCCATGGCTGCCCCTCAATAAATTCTTCTGGATATAACATCTCAACCAGCCACTCCTCTATTGGGTCATCAACCTCCTTCTCCACAATTGGAGCCCTTTGTGGTGCCATCATTCCTCTCGATCATGTGAGTGTGAATGAAAACCCTAGCTGTCATGCAAATGAAACCTAAGTCACCCTCCCGTCATGCACATGCACCACCACTTGAATCCTTCTTCTATACATGGATGCTCAACAATGTGCTTCAAAACATGACAGTTTACTCACTCTACAGAGTGCTCATCGTCTCCAGCTCTTCTTCACACTTCTCAATTTTTTTTAAACTCATAAGGTAAAAAATGCCATTGAAAACACCAGCTTTAAACCAAGTTTCAAAAATACCCTTCATTAATTGTTCCACCTACCACCGTACACGGTATTAATTCCCTTTGAGTGCATTTTGTGCTTCTTTGTCCCACACCCCAATCTCTCGTGCCTCAAAATTTCACACCTTAGTCCTAAATTTTTGGTGTGCCACTACTTATCTGTCGCATATCTCCTCTACCCATGCTTTATTACGCTGAATTATTTATCTAATGTGACACAAGGATATGTATTCTTAAATGTTGCATCTCCTTGATTTATACTAAGAACTCACCACCTTATACATGGTCTTTAACTTTGAGAAATCCTCTTGAAGTTTTCATCACTTTTCAAAACATGTTCCCTTTATGGACACCCATGAGTTTATTTATTTTTGTATCGAATAACCTTCTTTATCCACCCCACACTAAGGGTATGTACAATCCTCTGTGTAGAAAAACACTTGAGATTGTAATCGAATCAGTGCGCAAATGCACTTATTACACATAACACTGAACTAAATTGACAAAGCATAGCGATGATGAAGGAAACACATAAAGGGAAAATATAGTAAGGGAAATCTAATCTAAATGGAAATACTACCTTATTACAAACACCAAGAAGACTTATTTATAGTAGGGCTTCACCTACTCCGTTGAAGTAATCAGGTAACCATGCTCCATCAAGAACCTTTAGTTAACAAGCATCTAAGCCAAGTATATGAGCGATAACATATGGTCCTAACCAATGCACCTTATGCTTGACTGGGTGGCATGAAACTTTGAATCAAAAGAAGTACAATCTGCCCAACCTCAAGCTTCTTTTCCCTAATGTGCCTATCATGTCATGCCTTCTTCCTATAATTTTTTCTTCGACTCCGTCAGCTATGGCATGCCTCTACTCCAATCTGTTTCAACTTGTAAATTCTCTCTTCCAATGCTTTCTCATTAGCTAGAAATCCCTACACGTGCAATACGTAAAGAAGGTAACATGAATTCTATGGGAAGAGTTGCTTACGTGCCAAACACCAACTTAAAGGTTGTTTCCTTAACCATTTTTAGGTTGTTGTATATGCCTAAAGTACAACAAAAACTTTACCATCCTAGTATTTCCTTCCAACATCACAAATATTTGTCAAATTCTAGCTCAATATCTTGTTAAAAGCCTCAACAGTCCCATTTTCTTAAGGGTGATAAGGTGTTGTCTTATGGTGTGCAACCATAAATTAATCTAATAATATCTTGATGGTATCATTAAGGAAATGATTACCTATATCAATTTTAAAACTTAAAGGAAAACCATACCTAGTAAGAATATTCTCCCACAAGAACCTTATTGTTGTTGTTGTATAATCCTTTGTAGGTGTCACTTCTACCCAACTTGTAAGATAATATATACAAGTGATGATATAGAGCGATCCAGTTCTATGCGCGGATGGAGAAATAGGATCCACAAATTCAATTTCCCATTTCTCAATATTTTTTTCACTAATAAAAGGTCTCAAAGGCATTTCATCTCTCTCTCGCCTGGGTTTTCCAAGGCACGCGGTGATCACATGCCTTAAAATACTCTTTGCAATCCTTGTACAAGGTTTCCCACCATAAACTAGCTAGTAGAGTCTTGAGTACAGTTGTGTCACCTACATAGTATCCACTTGCAATACCACCATGATCCTCCTCCATGATTGATGTGTGCTCATGCTCTAGTACACACTGGCACAATACTTCATCTTAGCCTAGTTTGTATAAGTCACCATTGATCAACATGAAAGGTGTGGCATGAATTGAAAGTTTTTTATTTTTAAAGGCCTTCATTCCTTCGAGAACCATACATGTGTGTAAAAAGACAACATTATCCTCTAACTCCAAGGATGTGTGGTTCAACTTGTATAACTGTGCATCCAACATTGTATCTTTAATACTTTGCGCATCCTCTCCTGATTGAATCCTTGACAAATGATGTGGACCAGAATTGCTTTTACCTAGCTTTACCACATCTATAAAGTCAAATTCCTAGAATAAGAGAAAGCATCAGCATATGCAACCCTATAAAATGGGCTTGTTCACCAAGTATCTCAATGCCATGTGATTTGTATAGAAAAAAAAAAGGGTTTTTAGTAAGTACCTATCAAAACTTATGCAGTTCATAGATCATTCAAAATCCTCTCGCTCCGTAGTTATATAATTATGTTCTACAGGAGTCAACTTTCTGCTAGAAAAGTAGATAGGATGATCTACAATACCTTCTCCATGCTGAGATAGAAATACACCAATGGCCATGCCAGAGGTGTCCACATATACATGAAAGGGTAGATTCCATGAAGGAAAATGTAAAATAGGCACCATAGTAAGCCTTTCCTTCAACACTTCAAATGCGCACTGCTGTGGTTCTCCCAAATAGAACTTCCCTTTAACTTTTAATAACTCCTCCAAGGGTGTAGAAATCTTAGCATATCCTTTGATAATTTTTTTGTAATACCTTGTGTGGCCCAAGAATATGCACACCTCACTCTAACTAGTGGGTTCCTCTAATCCTAAAATGACTGCAATCTTAGTTGGATCTACTAACAAACCCTCCTTGCAAATAAAATGTTGTAGTAGAGTTCCAAAAGGTGAAGAAAATACACACTCTTTGATATTTAATGAGATGCTTAATTATCTCGTACCTCTCAAACATTAACCTTAAATTTTCACAATCATCCTTTATGAGCCCATACATGGTCCAATCATCAAAGTAAACATGAAATAATTTGTGAATAAAATCCTTGAATGCTTGAAAAAAATATGTGAAAATAATGCAGCACGTTCTTCAATCCAAAGGGCATAACCATGTATGTAAAAATTCCCCATTCCGTGGTGAAAGTTGTCTTCTCTTTATCCTCTTTAACAATTATTACTTGATGATACCCAAATAATCCATTTGTAAAATATTAAATTTCACACCCTACAATGCCCTCCAATATTTCCTCATTGAATGGTGCAGGGAAAGGATTAATCACACATGTAGTATTCATCTCCATGTATTCCACACAAATCATGATTCTTCCATATTTCTTTATGTTGATTACCATATGGCTAACCCACTTTGATTTCTCTATGGGTTCAATAATTCCATATTCCAACATCTAGTCAATTTCTTCTTTAAATTTTACGTATATGTTAGGGTTCATCCTATAATGTCACTTCCTAACTGGGCACACACATTCCTTTAACTTTATTTTCATCTCACCCAAAGATTCATGCACTCCTTTCAACTCATGGTAGCCCCAAGGAAACAAGTATTGTAACTCACATAACAACTCAATTATCTTAGAAACTTCATAGTTAGACCAGTAATCTATAATTATGGCCTCCTTAGGTTCAACATCTGTTCCAATGTTCACTTTCTTCATCTTCATAGGTTTATGATAGGCACATGCTTTCTCATCCACATTGTCTAAGACCTCACGTGTACCCTCTAAATGATATATGTCCAAATTTTCCACTTATTCATCATCCACCATGTAGACCATCTTTCCTTTCTCCTTCTCTAGGTAAATGCACTCAAGCAGTTATGCATTTGTCTCATCTACTGTGTCAAAATGTGCTTTTAGGTATGACTCACCAAATAACTCTTGAATGAGTTCTTCATTCTTTTGCACTATCTCCCATAGTAAATTGCTTCATAACCTATAATGACTCTTTCACTGGAGGTTTAGTGGAGAAATAGTCAAAAGTCTGGATCATTCCTACAGTCAAGTCTTGCCAATTTCTAGTCTCTCTATGCAACTCCACATAAACATACCAAGCATGCATGCAACCTCACAAGGTGAAATAAATTTTGTGCACCCACAATGATCGTGTGGTAAATCTTCTTGACCCTCTATCTAGAGTCTCTCATACTACTGAATGTGGTGTTGAACAGTATTATTACCATGATATTCACTTATTTGAGTAGGTGCATTACTCTTGAGAAATCGGGCTGATAGAGAAATTATCACTTCTCTCCATTCTATAATATTATCCCTATGAACCATCCACCGGTGCATTGTTGTCTCGTGCAAGGTATAAATTAACATATTCCTTCTATCCAACTAATCCTTCTACTATCCAACTAATGTGGTGTTGAACAATATTATTACCATGATATTCACTGATTTGATTAGGTGCATTACTCCGAGAAATCGGTGATAGAGAAATTATCACTTCTCTCCATTCTATGATATTAACCCTATGAACCATCCACCGGTGCATTGTTATCTCGCGCAAGGTATAAATTAACATATTCCTTCTATCCAACTAATCCTTCTACTATACTCATCGATCCCTCTCATTTTGGGCCGAACCCATCAACCATCCATAGCCCTAAATGGAATCATGTATCTCACTCTTGTTTGTTCCATGACATTATCTTGAAAGATTTACAAGTCCCATTTTAATTTCCCATAAATTCCAAAACCGATAGACAAGATATCACCATAGCTTAATATTGAATACAACCTTCACTTTACCATCCTTTCTTATTTCTCCATCTGATCCACCCAGGTTAAGTAGGCCTTCATTGCGCTTGATGATCATATACCACCATTTCTAGTCAGATATGTTGCATTTCCTTGATAACCTATTCACACATGTTCTTCCATTACCACATTCGATACCATTTATCCATCCAATATTTCCACATCAGATGCCTCTGCATGACCTCAAAGAGTCAAGTGTGGTTGAAGGTCACATGTAAATTTTCATCTGTATAAATTGGTGAACCTTAAAGGAATATCTAGTCTCTTTTCTTATCCACTTTCTTCATCCATCTTCCTCTCTCCCATTATTCTACAGGTATTTTATATACCCCCCGAATATGTCGGGATACAATGGATACGACCAACCCATTTTAGGTCTTGAAGCATATAACTATCAGATGGGTAGACAACAATAGTCACCCTCACTTTCTACATGGGAAGACAACTATTCAACTACCCATCTTCAAACTCCTCCTCAGGGGACCAATGTTGGTTCCTTAGTAAGGATCGAGGAAATTGAACAAATTACACAAACCCAAAAACCATAACACTCAAGCTCTAACAACATGAGTTTTATCGGAGAGAAAGGTTCATCTCCTCGGTTTTTTTAGACAACCAATTAATATGTCGACCAATTCCCACATTTAGATGAGGAGTATTTAGTGCATATCACAAGAATTGAACAACACTTTCAAAATATGATTCAAACTTTTGATAGGCTGCAAATACATGTTGATGTCTTTATTCAAAACAATAATGCTACCCCTCTTATAGAAGAAACTTTTCCTAATGAGGGGTGGCTAAACAATGAGAAATTTATAGTAGGATATCACATTCCTCAATAACCTACAAAGTTTCAACAACGTACACCAAAAAAAATATCACTCCATTGACCAGGGAACTCATCTCGACATTGGTAGACAAGGTCAAGGAGTTGGAAATTTCCCAACATACTCAAAATTAATATACTGGGCAAGGAAATTTTGCTTATTACCCGCAAAACTATGGCCAAGTGCTTACTACATCAAATCCTCTAGCTTACATGGGTGTTCCCATCACCGAGGATCTACTAATTGGGTTAGGAACCTTGGGTATGCCCTCTCACGCTACATATGGATACCCACCATAGGCACTAGGTTGAAGTGCATTCTCAAATGTCATGCTATCTAGAAATGCAACATTCCCTGGCTTTGTACCTCAACATCCATATCAAAATAATCCTCCCCTTACATGCACATGTATTCTAAGACATTACAAGGTTAAATGTATGCTTACTCGGGATCATATAGTCATCCATAGGGGATCCCTTATGCCCCAAAAAATGTATATGTTGCACCATTTCAACAACAAATTCCACGTACAGTTCCCCAATAATTATTATCAATGGTTGAGTCTTACGCAATAGAGCCTATTCATAATATCTAAAAGAGCCTCTTGACTTATCTATATGGAATTTCATGCTCCCAAAACCTCTATGACACCTTCCAAAATTTAAAGGGGAAGTTTATCCTAATGTGCACATCAAGGCGTATGCAACTGCCATTCGAGAGCTATTCCCATGGGATGCGGTCATTGTAAAAATATTCCCTAAGACATTAGAAGGTATTTCTCTTGAATGATATTAAAAATACTAAATGATTCGATAAAATCTTTAAAGTAATTTGTGTCATAGTTTATTAAAGATTTTTACATGAACAAAATTTTGAGAATAGGAATAAGAGAATTCCTCCATATCAAACAAGAGCACAACAAGTCTACCACACATTTCATAAAAAGATGGCAACAAATTATTTTTTCCTAGGAAAGTTCTCCTAACATAAATCAAATGGAGCTCTATGACTTGTTCCTTTATTCTCTCAACCGATAAATAAATAAGGAGGTCCAAAAGTTCCCACTTAGGAGCTATGAAGAGGTGTTAGAGGGTGCTCTCTGAATATACCAAGCAGTAATAGACAGTGGTCGCAAGACTTACAACTCTAATGGGAGGATAATCACTCCTAATCAGGGTAATTCAAACTTCCCTAATAACATGAATAACAATCAAGGACCAAAGGTTCTCAACAAGAATCATGGAGCTACAATTGATGGTGTTACTGATTAGGCCAAGAAACCAAACATTGTTAACACCCCTAATCTAAACGTAACTAAAAATAAAAATGTGAATGGAAATAACCAAAGAAATAAAAATTTGTGCCTATGGTCAATAGTGTGGCCTTTAATCGTCCTCACCAAAAAAAAACAAAAAAACAAGTTCAATAAGTGCAGTAACCAAGGCCCTAGTCAATACCGTGAAGGTACCCAAACTAGGTTTAAAATCGGGAAAATTGGCTCTAAGCTTCAATTATAACAATCAACAGTTGAATAATAACCAAAACTTGAGACCACAATACAATACAAAATAGAGACCTCGGGATTACGACCCCAACTTATATTGAGGTTTTCATAGAGTGTGAAGGTAGGATGCCAAAAAAATTTGAGATTGTAATAAGTTTTTATAACGTCTACCCGAAGAAGAAAGTCAACTTTTCATTGACATTTTTTTGGAAAATCCTATTGTGCCTAATCAAAACGCTTTCTTGGGACCAATGTTCGCTCAAAATATTCCACTTAGGATCTTCCATAATCCTCTCCCCAATTGACCCAATAATGGTAGGTTAGACCCCAACAGATCAAACAAAGGTATCATGGTGGGATCCAATGATCAGGAAGATTTGACTTCATCAAACCCATCAGTTACACCTCCATTTGATGGGTATCAACAGACTAAGATAGTGGACCTTGTAGAGATATATATTGAGGCTTAGATAAACGTGACCACTAGAACCAAAGACTATTGTTCGCAGCCTATCCCAATCTACCTGACTATATCGATGCCATTTATGACAGGTTGGGTAAACCAAGAGGATCTTATGACTTGATCAATGACATAACTAAGACCTCTCACATTTCTTTCTACTCACATAGCTGCCTTATTAGAAGTATTGGGTCTTAGTAATTTGATTAATGTCACCCTTCCTCAAGCAGCGTAGATAAATCATATAGAATTTGATGTTTATCCTCCAAGGAAGCATGAAAGAGATGTAGGATTTGTATTCAACATTAGTAAGATCCTCACGGATGCTAAAATATCTCATAGAGGTGATCTTTCCTTGTTTTTATAGGTTTGGATCTACAATAACTATGTAAAGTGTGTGATGATTGATGATGGGGCAACAATCAACATATTCCCCTTCTCTTTCCTCCAGAAATTAGGTTACGGAGAAACCAATTGCTCCTCAACACGAAACATGCTAAGAGGCTATGATAGCCTCAAAGTGACATCAATTGGAACTATAATGTTATTAGTCACCCTTAGACCTAAGACTGTTCAAACCAAATTTTATATTATAGATTAGGAAACCAACTATAATATGATCCTAGACTCTCCTTGGATTCATCACATGAAGGAGATTCCCTCCACTTTATTTCAGGAAGTAAGATTCCTATATTTAAAGAAGGTATTCATGGTGCAGGTAACCCAAAACACTTTGTTATAAATTTATATAATCTAAAGAATAATTCAGGGGTTCATTTTGATTTTGAGCTTCCTACCAATCAGTTAAAAAAATATACTAGCTCAACACTTTAAGAAAATTTGGTTCCCACAATGGAACTAGAAACTACATGTTTTATTGAAGGAATTCCCACCGTAAAGGAAGAAACTATAATTGTTGAGACAAAGTGTCAACATGAATGAAAAATAAGATAGTAAATTTGTTGGAGAATGACCTACCCCTTATCCTTCCATTTTATTGCATGGGCATGGGACATACTATGGGACTCAAATATCCCGATGCCAATGGAGTATACATGGTAGATTTCTCGAAGTGAAGGAGAATGATGCCAAATATGATGCAATGTCAATCTTCCCAAGTAATAGTTGGACTTTAAATTACGAAGGAGAAAAGTGTCACTTTGGCACTAAGGTATGTGTGATTCTTACCTCTCCTCAAGGGAAGGTCATGCCTTTTAATTTTAAGTTGAACTTTGAAAGTATGAATAATAGAGTAGAATAAAAGGCTCTCCTTCTTGTTCTCATTGTATCCAAAATAATGGGTGCTCATAGTGTTAAGGTACTAGGGGATTCACAACTATTCGTAAATCAATTTTCTAAAGTATATGAGACTAGGGTTGAACACCTGTAGCTCTATAAGACCATTGTCTTGGAATTAAGTAAGGATTTTGATTTCATTTCAATTGAAGCTATACCTTGAGAGAAAAATCTCTTAGCTGATTCTATCACAACTTATACTTCTTGCTTCACTCCAAGAAAGGAGTTAGAAGATACAAGCTTTATGGTTTTAGTTCGCGTTGAACCTTTGGTTCGTAAAATGCCAACAACTCCAATTCTGGCATACGTAGAAGCTGAGAATAATCCTACCACCCTAGACTATGCTAAAAATGATGAAGAAATCCAAGGTTACTTAAATTCCTACATGGACTTGCATTCCGCTCACCATAAGATTGAATTTTCTCTCATCCTGTACTCTTCCTCTTACTTTAGATATCCCACAATGGAACCTTCCTCCGTAGAATGTCTTGAGGTCTATGAGATAGAATAAGAGGGAGAATTAGAGATACCTCCACCCCTGCCTAAATTTGAATAGGGTAACACCTCTTTAATTAAATGAATGATTGATGTAAACATCGAGATGAAGGAGGAACTAAAATTTTTGAAGCTAGGATCTTCTCTAACTCTAGAGGAAATAGAGATACACAAGGAAATTCTCAAGGAAATTCAAAATCTTTAGCATTTAGAAACAATGAAATTAAAATAATTGTTCCTCACATTACATTTCATAATCTCATCACTAAACCAGATGTTAATCCTATTAATCAAAATCAAGGACCATGAAGCCAAACGTAACTCTCATGGTAAAGGAAGAAGTGATGAAACTCTTACAAGTGGGGTTATATCAAAGTAGTTTACTACTCATGGTGGGTATCCACCATCGATCCCGATCTTAAGAAGAATGGAAAGATCCATATTTGCATTGATGTTTGGGACATTAACACAACATGTCTCAAGGATGATTTCCCATTTCCATCCATTAATGTTATTTCCAATGCAATAGATGGCTAAGAGTTTTTGTCCCTTATGGATGGGTTTTTGGATATAACCAAATCAAGATCTCGAGGAAGATTAGATGAAAAAGATGTTTATCACTCATTGGGGAACCTAATATTATGTAGTCATGTTGTTTGGACACAATAAAACAGGAGAAACTTACCAAAGGGGCCATGAATTACATATCCTATGATTGTATTCATAATATTTTGGAATCCTACATTGATGACCTCTTAGCTAAGGCCATAAAGTACTGGTCACCCCAAGTGCTTTTTTCATCCTCTACCATCTAATCAAATATGGAGTCACTCTAAATCTTGAAAAAATGTGTGCTCGGTGTGATGGGAGGTAAATTACTCTGATACAATATATCCTCACAAGGGATTGATATGGATCCAACCAAAATCCGAGCAATGTTAGAAATGATCCAACAATCAAATGAGTCCGGCATTAGGTATTTTCTTGGAAAGATCAATGCAATATAAAGGTTCATCCCTGATTTGACCTTTGTTATTCATCCAATAAAAAAATTGAAGAATAATTGTTTCCTTGATTATACGGAAAAGTGCAATGAGGAATTTTATTCGATAAAACATTTCTTACTATCCCCTCCCACACTCATGCCTCCTAAGTCAGATCGCCCCTTAATCTTATATTCACGGGCTATGAATATCTCATTGGATTGTATTCTAGCTCAAAAGGATGATGATAACCAAGAACGTGTGGTATAATTTATCATTCGAACATTTCTTGACTATGAGATGTGATATACTCAGCAGAGAAAGAGTGCCTTGCCATAGTTTTCGCAACAAAGTGGTTAAGACACTACATGCTTAACCAAGAAATGAGATTCATTGTCAAGATAGATCATTTGCAGACATTTCTCACACAAGGGTCCTTATCTAAGAAATTTGGACGTTTTATAACTCTAATGGGAAAGTTTGAGCTAATGTTTGTTAATCAAAATTCCATAAAAGGATAAATCATTGTAGACTTGTTAGCTGATAACCCATAAGATGGAGGTGACCTAGTTAATTTGGACTTCCTGATGAGTGCATATATTACATTAAAATAAAACCCCTATTTCCACATGCCCATGGTACACTGACATTATTAATTTCATATTGGACCATGCATATCCTAAAGGGGAAATGTCACAACAGAGAAGATGGCTACATGTCATATCCGCTAAGTATGTGATCTTGGAACAAGTGCTCTATCGTAGAGCCTTCGATGGAATGTTGTTAAGATGTGTTGACAAAGCAAAATATGAGAAGAATATTTATGAATCTCATACTGGAGTATGTGGAGGTCACTTTGGTGTCCATGCCATTTCTCTAAAGATGCATTAGATGTGATACTTTTGGCTCATGTTAGAACATGCCATAATAGATTTTGTGTATAAATTCCAATAATTTCAAGAGTTCTCCCATGTGATCCACATAACAACATAGGCTCTACAACCAATTACAACACCATGGCCCTTTTTCATGTGGGTCCTAGGTTTTATAGGAAGTTATATCCCTCATCAACAAATGGCCATAACTTCATAATCATGGACATAAAATACTTTACTAAGTGGGTAGAGGCCATGCCTCTTACTACCGTACCTAGATGTGTAATCGCTAAGTTCATTCTGAACCAAATAATTTGTAGGTACAGGGTCCCACAAGTCATTATCTCTGATAATGGCATGTCTTTCAAAAATGAGGAAGTACATGAACTATGTGAAAATTTCAAAATAAATCATCATACGACTTCACTCTATTATCCTCAGGCTAATGGATAGGCTGAGGCTACAAACAAGATGTTAAAATCCATTCTCCTTAAAACTTTCAAGGAGAATAAACAATATTGGCACTTAAAGCTCTTTCCAGCCTTGTGGGCCTATTGAACATTGGTAAGAATGCCAATGGGGAAACCCCTTTTCTTTGGTATTCGGTGCCAAAGTGGTTTTTCCACTTGAGGTTGAAATACCTAGTCTTTGTATCTCGCTACAAGGAATTATGGGAGAAGAAGGCTATCGAGAGGTGTGAATCTCTCAATTATAAACCCTTGATGAATGTAGGCTTAATGTTGAACATCGGCATAGCATTTATGCTAACTATATGGCTCAAAAATATAACAATAAAGTCTACGAGCATGAGATATGTGAGGGAGATCTAGTATTGAGACTCAATAGCCAAATAGACAAAAAGACTAGTGAGGGAAGGAAATTCAGGCCCAAGTGGTTGGGTCCATATCGAGTCATAGAGGACTACAAGAATGGGGCATATCACCTATGTACACTGGAAGGTGAGGAATTTGGTGAATCCGTCAACTCTCTTCATCGAAAATATATTACACATAATTCACCAGCATTTCCATATGTATTTTATTGCATTCTCATTGCATTATCATTCATCGACTCATTTTGTGAAAACTGTAATCAAGGGACTTATTTTCAAGTAACTCTCAAAAACTTCTACAAGACATTGGAAATTTCTCAAATCATACCACTTCAAAACATTCATGATACTATCATCAACATTTCTTATCACTTTATCAATTCTACAAGACAAGACATTATTTTGACACTAATCCTACCAAGGCCTGCATACTTGGTTCTTCCTATAGCTTTCTTCTAGCATAGTTGTATTTTCCCATAGTCAGTTCTAGAAGCTTTGTGATGTCATATCTTCCCTTAGAAAAATCTCTTTGGTACAAGAACATTCTAAACATTTTCACCCGGACGCTTGTTTACCTATCTCAATCTTTGGTGTTGATCCTTTGCATCTTACTAGTTGTGTAGGGTTGAGGCTAGGGGAAAGCTTCCCTTCAAAAAAAAAATCACAAATTAAAGTTCAAAATAAAATAAAAATTATATATCTCAAGCTAAAATCAAATACAAAATTTTCATTTACACACTTCCTTTCCCTACCAATTTTTGTGTTGAGCCCATGCTTCTTACCGGTAGCATGAGGTTGGGAAAGGAAGGGAGTTCCCTTACTCACCTATGCCTTTTCCTTGGTGATGAGCCCATGTTTCCTACTGGTAGCATGGGGCAAGGTATAGGGGTCTCTGTAAATAAATCAATAAGTTAAATTAATTTCGTCCAATAAATGTGCTTTTAAAGTCTTAAAATCCCAAGAAAAATGAATTAGATGTGCAAGTTCCAAAAGAGAGTCAAAACATTAAAACCAGATCATGTCAATCAAGAGGCAATCTTTAGATCTAAGTCTAGATAAAATTACAAGAAATTGCATTCTAGGCTATGTAGTAAACTATAAGCAGAGTTGATTCAAAGGATCCCAATTGGATTTATGTCAAAATATTGTCTTTCTCTCACCATTTCCATTTCTATCCAAATCATACAATTTGCATCCTTCCTAGCTCTCGATGTTGATCCCTCACATCTTACTGGTTGCGTGGAGTTAGGGATGGAGTGAATTCATCTCATCATCATTTCATTATTCATCATATATTTCAATATAAAAGTGAAGTACCAAATATTACTTGAAAAACTATGGTCTAGCATTACAATGTGTCAGCATAATCATTGCAAAAATAATACTACAAAATATCAAATAGAAATCATTTTGTTAGTATTCATATCCATTGCATAGATTCTGAAAATCATAAAAAAAATTTATAAACATTTAGGGTAAATATGTGAATCAAACCACAAAGAGAAGTAAATTTTATACAAGGAATAGCTGAACCAAAAAGAGTCATTTGTATATATCATGGAGTAAGTATAAGTACAATTCCATCATGTGCTAGGCATGGTCAAAACACTCGCAATGAGTCAAAAAATATTATAAAAATCATATATGTGAGTCTTGCAAAATGGAAAAAATTAATAATGGCTCAATGACATATAGTCCCAGTGGGACCCCTTAAGGCGCACACTTAGGGATCCTACTATGCCTCGATGATGTGAATGCACCGAGTGGTGTGAGTTTATGTGAGTATTACCACTACCCCGTGGTCTCACTACGGCTCCTCCTCAACACTTATCTCTCTCTCAAAACTACCTCATATCCCGTAACCTTGGTTTTTAGATCCATAATCATCTTCGTGGCCTTCCAAAGATGTCTAAAGACATTAATATGGCATCCGGCCTGCAAAGGATACCCCACATCATCCAAAAACTATGCTTTGGTCTTCCCCATGGGAATTAGAAAGGTGTCCACATAGACCTTACAAATAAGTTCTCACCACTCCTGAGTGTTTGCTGAAAAAACAAAGAAACCAATGGTGAGTTAGAAAACTATAAAAACCAAAAAGAAATACTAGACATAGGATTAACACTTCTATATTAAAAATTCATAGAAAGAATGTCCACATACTTGGATCTCCATGCATCCATGTGGGATCAGCTGGTTCTTCTACTGTGGATAGTGTGTTTACCTCCTCTCCTCTTGAGGCTACACGCTAACCCATGACATACCCCTCATCTCCTCCCTCTTCTCGAGTAAGTGGATCCTCTAATACTAAGGTCTCCATCTCTACAACCACCTCCTCCCACTCTTATCTTGATACATCATGGGTGTCATTCCACTTAGGGTAACTCTCCTCATCCTCCATGTGATCTACCCCACCAATCTCACCACCAAACTCCTTATCATCTAATCCATCACCAGTCTCCTCACAACCCGAGTCTTCGTAGTCTCATATCTTGTCTCCTCTTCAAAATTAGAGTCTACATCTATATGTACCTCTTCCTCCCCATTATGATTCGACGTGGCATCAATCTGAAGTAAAGGTGCAAGATCGGCACCACTTCTCATCGGGCACAAATTACATGCCTAACTACAATATGAACTCCTAGATTCTTGATCAAGGGAACAATTTTAGTGTCAAATGTTCACTAAAATTTCCTATACCATGTCAAGGCAATAGATCCTTCAAGGATATTTCGACGACCGTAAGAACATGAAAATAAGACACTCTGAGCTCAAGTTATGTCCAGTCAAAGTTCATTCAACAGGGAAGTCAACTTTGGTCAACATGTCAATAATGGACCAATAACATTGTGACCCGTGGCAAAAGGAGAAAAAGGGAAAAATGAAGGTTGTTTGAGTTGTTTGTAACCTCGGTATTCGACACATGTAAAATTGGGCATAACAAGAGGCTCAACTTTTGTTACAGAAGGGAGCCTGGCTGCCGTGAGGATGATTAATTCATCACCGACGTGGTGGGTCCTCAAACCACCACATGGTTTTCCACCATGAGCTCAATTTTCCTATCGAGGGTTGACAGTGGTCTTATTTTTCATACTTCATTTGGTTTGAATTTCCATATTTCATTATTGCAATATCATATTATTGTAAGGTCGAATTTTATATTACTTGTGTAATTATTCACCATGTAAATCCATGTCACTATATAGTTACACTGCCACATTAACCGAGTTGGTGAGTTTGTTATATGCCACAATGTTTGGGTTCTATCTAGATTATCTCAGCCAAAGCCTACATTCAACAATGGTTGGATAAAATTTACATTAGCACCTAACTCGGCATATACCTCGACCTTACACCACGGTGGGTGGATATGTCTTATTGTATTTATCCTCGGCAAAGATATACATAGCACATCAAACATATCTAATAGCTCGGTGGTCAAACCAAACAACTCAGCACATGAATAGTTCACCATGCATGTGGCCAAATAAAATAAAATAAAATAGGTGTGACCAAAGTCACATGTAAATGGGCGGTCAAGCCTATGTTTGAACCAAAATCCCTCAAATACGCCAACCATGTGGGATATTATCCACATTGGGATATTAGTAGGACGTGGGATTTGAACCCCCGACCTCATAGTTATAAGATAAATCCACTAGAAAACTCACCCAATGGTCTCGCTTGGTTATAAAATGGGTTACTGCAACTTATACAAACAAGTGCCAGGTCTGTGTAAAAGAATAAGGAGGAAGTTTTGGAAAAGTGCAATTTTAGGGCACTTCTGTTCACATCTAGGTCTCAAGTTATATATGAAATTTGCTCATAATTTTTATACAATCATGATAGGGTGATCATTTATCTGATTTGGATATTTTTGACAGAAATATTTGTTTTTAAAGTCACACGAAGGTGTAGAATCAAAGGGAGACACTGCGCAAGTGGATCGGAAGGTGAAGGACATAGGTGAGCTCCATTAACATCCTTGAAGGTTTGAAACACATTTTTGTAGGTATTTTGATTCATTATTGGTTAATGTAATGGTTATTGTATTTAAAATTTTTAACATTATTAATGGATTAGTTCACCACAAACTCGGGGACGTAGGAATTCGAACCCCGTAAACAATCTGGTGTTGTGTTCTGATTTTATTTTCAGTTTCTGATTATTTGCAATAATTTAAATTCAAAATATGAATATGAATGCAACTATAATCATTAATTGATAAAATTGGGAAATCAATTAAAATCAAGAAACAATGAATTTGGGCTTTGATCAAACAGTGAAGTTCTGAGTAAATTGAAAACTTAATTTCAGTTCTGAATTCAGCCCATAATCAGAATTTGATCAATTTTTGGGAGTATAAAATACTTCAAGTTGATTAAAAATTAACAATCCTTGAAAACGATTAAAAGTGTTAGTTTCAAGCACCCGTTTTCAGATCAATTCGTAATACCTCTTCCATGGTTGGTATCTTTTATCACTACCGCATTAATGAAGTAGCAACATTGATAGGTGAATTTTGTTTTGAAGATGGTGTACTCTTTAAAATAGATAAATCATGTTGTTATATGGGATATAATTTTTGTTGAACTTTTTATTATAATTTGCATATGGATGAAGGAAATAAATTCATGTTGAATGGTTCATTTTCTAGTTTGCAATGTTGAACTTGTTTTTTCAAATCAAGTTTGCAAAGTTAAATATTAATTTTTTGATGTTTTGAACATCTTGGCTGAATTGGTAAAAATATTTAACCTCTCGCACCTGTGCTTGCACTGGGGTCATAGGGCGTTTCTATAGCATCTCCGGACTCCATTCTTCTTGGTGACCTACTCGTCATTTTAATGAGCTATGGAAAGGTAACATTATTTTATTAATTAATTAGGACTTAATTAATCTAAGGGTTTGATTATTGATCTATTCTAAACCTATACTAATGTGAGTTTCTTAATTATTTATTAAATCCTAATGGGAGACTATCTTAATTTTGTACATTAAATAATCCTAAGCTCTAATGAACTATACCTAAGATCCTAAACTAAGGTTTATAACCTATTATTAAGGGGGACCTAACCTATTGAAATTGACCTAACCTAAGGAAATGCGGGTTGGCATTGTTGGTAAGTAGATTGGGATGGTGGTGGAACTATTTTAAAAGGCATTGACAGTTTTAAATGCAACATTTAAACTTTGGTACCGCCAAAATTGGCCAAGGTTTTGGGAAGGTAGAAAGTTGTAGAGTTGGAAACATTACTATTTTAGATGATTGAAGTTTTGAACTATTAGTTATGACTAATGAGAAGATAAGGTGGGCCGGGAGTTTTTAAAGGTGACTATTTCAGTTACATTGCATTTATGATCCTTGACCAGATTGTAAAATGCAAGGGGAATAGTAAGGAGGTTGGAGGAAAAATAAATGGTTTTGTTTTTATTGTTTCATTTGGAATTTTTGAGTCTTTGAGTTCGCATATTGTTTCCATTTTAAAACCTAAAGTTTGAATCATTGTTGCATGCATAATTTTTCCTTGCATGGTGGAAATAATGGCAAAATCTGATTAAGGAAGCTATAAGAAGAAATTGGGAAGAGTTTCAAAGGATTTTTTTGCATTTTTGTTGGAAATATTTCTGTGGAAGCTCGGTTTGAAGGATTGGAGAAAGGAAGAGAAGGTAGGAGCACTACCAGGCATGATATACCCTATCTCATTAAAATATCTTGCTTTTATTTAAATATTTTCATTAAAAGAACATTGCTCTTCATGAAAACATCTCTGAGAATGTCTTCTGGAATGATTGATTGTTCTTTTTCTTTTGTGTGTTTATTTTGAACATGGTTTGTTGGATATGAATATTTTTATGAAATAGTATATTTTAATGAATTTTGGTTTTGAATTGAGTTGGAAAAACAAATGTGTTTCCTATTTAGAATCTGGGTATAAATTTTAAAGGGATTTTGTGTATTGATATACATATGTCTCCTCATTTTTATCCTTGTAGCATTTTAACGTTTTTGTAGGGATTTTGTGGAAAATATCTTGAACCTTGAAATTCTCAAATTGGTAGTAAAACTATGTTGTGATTAATGTTATTTTGGTTTGACTTTGTTCTCCATATTAAAGAGGGTCCTGTAATGGAACTTTTGTTTTAATTGAAGGTCTTTCATTTTTGTTGTATTATAATTTATTGATTGTCGACTCATTCTTGAATGCCTGTTGGGATTCTTGTTTTAGTTCTTAATCCTTCATTTGACTTAAGTTGGTAACCAACCTTTGAAATTTTGTTGTTTTTATGAAAATATCATTTCGACCCATATTGGGTATTCTTGAAGGGTTTTTTTAAGTACTGCAAGTGCATATTATATTTGTGAAGGATGGAGTATTTTTCCCTACCAATTTCAATTCGTATTATTGTTGAATTTACCCTTCTTAGGTGGTCTTATAGGAGAAACATGAATTGGTAATACTTTTTATTCCTCTCTTTTGTGGGCTTGTTTTTAGTTTCTCAAATGCCCTTCTAGGTCAGCTCATGTTTATGGAACTTGATTGATTTTTGAAAGGATCCTAGTTTGTTATACTCTCGATCTGGGTTTGTTTTCTTTAGATATAGGTTCCTGTGTTGAATTGTAAGCTTCAAGCATCATGTTGGGGTATTGTGTTTTGGTTGCATATCTTGTTTATATTTTGTGATTCTTCTTTTTAGAACATAATTTTTCCTTGACGATGATTGCATGTTTTGTTTGATCCTTTGAAACGTATCCTTGATACTCGTACTCACATCTTTGTGTCATTTTAAAGGTATGAGTGTAGTTCTTGATCGAATTGGATTTCATTTCAATAGGTTAGACGATATGAGGTTTGCTTTGATCATTGTCGAGGAATTTTTCATTTCTTATAACTTAGATCTTGGTCTTTTTGGGTAAGATCGTACTCTACATTTTTGTCATGAAAATGTTCTAATTTCCTTCTCCAGTAGCTTATATGTGGGAGATAATGAGCATTCAATTATTGATTTTTTTAGATGCATGGTTGTGATGGCTATGTTTTGTTCAACTAAGTATTGAACTCAGCTTGTGGATGATAGATCCTTCGGGACTCGTATTGTGAGTTTATTTTGTTTTGTGAAGGATTTAGCCAAATCTCTTATATGATATACAATGATTATTATCTATATTATCAAGTTGGTTTTTTTCTTGAAGTTATCCTCTTAGAATGAGGGTAGGGATTTTGAGAGCAAGGTTATTAGGAAGGTTTGTTACCCAATTTATATCTTTCATGTTTTTTATATCAAATCTTATTATTAGTTGATACGGAATTGACTGTTATAGAAACATCATTATGTTCTTGAAAATTCAATATGTTTTAGATCAATTCATGTTCTTTAAACTAATTTTGATCTGATTGTGTTATTGAGGAACTTTTTTTGGAGAATTAAATTGGAAAAGTTGAGGACAGATCATGACTTTAATTAATTATTTTCTTAATTGGTTTTAGTTTGGAATGTTATCATGTTGAAATGATTATCATAACTGTGATTTAGATGGAATTAATTTATGATGGTTTAATTAGTTTCTTTTATGAACAATGAAACTTATATAGATTTAGTGACTCTTCTCTATATCTGATTATGTGACTATTAGGGGAGTCTTTCTTATTGACCTTATTATTGTGTACTTGGAACCTTTTCATTAACAACGGATTCCTTTTACAAAACAATTAGATAAAAACATATTGTTTTAATGTTATAGCACTTATCATAATAAATTCTTGTGAACTCGACTCATGCTAAAATTTTTACAAATGGACATTGTGAAAAGTGAAAGGAGAAATACTTATAGAAAGTTGCATTTGTTTTACTTATTAAATAATTTTTTCTTCATTTAGATACTTTATGTATTGAAATTTTCTCGAAATGTACTTCTTGGAAAAACTATGAAGATGTATTAAAATTATTTTTGTAATGGTGAAAGATGTTTTGTATAAAATTATAGAATATTAATTAAGTTGGGAGTAAATTGGTCTCTCTCTTTTGATTAATGAATTGTTGTGAAGGTTTGTTGATTTTCGATTTATTCTAAAGTCTTATATGACTTGGATTTGTTTAATATTCGAAATATTAACATGCATGATGGGAATTTAAGGATATATTTAAATACTAATGTATTACGACTTAATGCTTTCTAAGGTATAAAATGATACTAGGAATAAGGATCTATACTTATAGTTTCCATTCCTTTCTTTTTGAGAAAGGGTATAACTACGTTGACTATGATTGATAGATCCTTATTCAAAAAAGGGAATAAGTATAGTTTTATATAGAAGAATGTGGATTTCTTATTACGAAACTAAACCATATGTTTTCTAAATTCATTAATAGGACAATAGTCCTTAATAAGAAATAAAAGGATACTTCCTTTTATCATTAAATAAGAACTATGTATGTTATCTTGTTAATTAATTATGTTTAAATCATAAAGGATGATTGGTTGTATGCTCCTTATATGTAAAAAATAAATGGAAATAGGAAAGATTAAAAGAGTTAATAGGAAGATTTAGACTTTATGATATCTCTAAGTTTAATGTATAAGCTTTCAATCAAGTTTGTTTACAATGATAAACTATAGTAAGAAAAATTAATGATCTTACTCACTTAATATCGAATTCAGATATATTGATAAATGAAAATAATGGTTTAAGATTAAAATGTTCATATGCATGAACGCATATTTTATCTGCATACCTTCAATTGGTGTAAAATTACATTTCGTATCCTTCTTTGGGTCAATCATACATAGTGAACCCTTAGGTGTGTTGTTTAATGATAAATTAAATAAGATAATAAATTAATGGGTTAATGATCTAATGTTTTAAGTATGTTAGTTTATTTGAAGGAACTCAATTGGTTGTTGTAATATAGGGACTAAACAGAGTACCCTCATAATGATGGGAGTCATTATGAGGATACTATGATGCATCCACTATGCTTCAACACCCCACTTAGTTTAATTAACTCGATTGACATAAGTGGAAATTTGGTTCATAGTTCTACTCTAAACAAAGATAGAAATATGGGCTAGTGTAGTGGTCAACTCATGTTGACTTAGGGTAACTAAACACACCCAATCGATGAAATTTTATTGGGTATGTCTATGTATCCTTAGTCACCATGAGTAGTATTCCACACTAGTGCATGTAAGCTTCCCTTGTTTAGTATGAAACTTTGACTTGAATTTGGTTGAAAATAGCCAAGGATTACCAATCTAAATAACAGTATGAGTGTGGTAAAATAAATATTCCTTTCTACAAGTATGTCGTCTTGGAATATAAGCATGGTAAAAATGTTTTAAAATTTGGCCAAAGTATCACAAGTGCGAGTTGCATTGTCTTATATCCCCTAGTCTAAGTTGTGGTATTTTAGGATGAATATCGTTACTTGATTATTCAGATATGCTTCTTAGATAGAACAATTGAGTGACCCTTAAATAGTAAAATAACCAAGTATACATAGTATACACTTGAAAAATTTAATATGAGATATCAATGTTTTAACGAGTCATTATAGTTGCATAATGTTTTCTGTTATGAGATGGATTGGTAATGGAATGTGTGTTATAAATTATATTAATTTAGAAAATAGAACATTATGTAAAAATTACCTTATTTCTAATTTATAAAAAGTGGAAACTACATTTTGGTATCGAGAGCGGAAAGTTGCAGATCTTAGACCTATTGAGTCCATATCCGATAAAACCGTGATTTCTTGTTAATGAGAAAATAGTTAGAACAAGAGGACGTGGCTGAAATAATCTTCCTCCAGGTGGAGAGGCAGCTACCACACAAAAAATTGATGACATTTTTCTTCCCTATTGGACACAAGTGATCGCCTTGATGTACTTGAACAACAAGTAATGGGTAATGAGGATGAGGAAGATGATGTTGATAATAACAATCAGCCGCCTCTCAGGAAACAATGCCAATGCTAGAAAATTGTTCGTTGATAATAATAATGTAGCAAATAACATTGTTGTGAATTTCAATAATAACATTGTAAATGTGAATGCAAATGTACCCGATTATATTCATTTGTTAAGACTCTTTTATTAAGCATTTTTGTTTCCTCGACTCTAGATTATTTTGATCGCTCAAGGCCAAAATTGACTAAGTATGAAAAGGCCCACAAAATTATTCCACATGTCCCATCAGCGCAACCCCAAAGATGGAAATTTGAAGTGGGTTCTCAAACCCACGGAAGCTCTCCACATGTCCAGGGTTTGACGAGGTCACTCCCAAAACAAGTTAAAGAGTTAAGATATGTCTAATTCATGAAATCTCTCCACGTGTCTATCTGGTGCATGTTTGATATAAGGCTGGTGAAAGAGGACCCTAAATGAGTGAAAGTGCTCCATGTGGCAAGAAAAGGAAGCTTCACCAACTAGAGACTCAGCGAAAATAATGAGTATGAAGTGAATGCATGGATTCCTATAAAGGAGCGAAATATTTATTCCATATCCGAATTAAAATATTGACAGTGGTAGCGCTACATTTAAAATATTGGGGGTAGGATCCAGAAGGATAAGAGCAAGGCCTTACAAAATTGAAAGAAAAAAAGGTGGTAGCTAAAAGTGACAGAGGAAAAAGGTCCTTAAAAGGAGGAAAAATGAAAGCAAAAAAAGAGGGGATTTTTTCAGAAGAATAACAAGGAGGAAAGTGAAGAGTCTAGTATGTTTGGTAAATTCTAGCCTTAGTAAGCCTCTGTCATAGAAGAGAAGTGTAATATGTGCTTTGAGGGCCTTATGTACCCATTCTTTATATGAATAAAGAGTTCTTATTTTGTGCAATCAAATTTTTATATGTTCTAAATCTTTGTTTCTTTTATGAGAAGTAGTTCTAAATGAGTCAGGAAATTCATCATGCTTGATGCCCTTAGAATTTCCCTGTTTCATTTATTATCTATAAATCAATCATTTCAGTTCCTCAAACATTTGTGTTATCAGAGTAGTGGATCGTGTTGTGTAGCCCTTCAACTATTCTAGATAAAGGTTTCAAATTATTTTGTCACTTTCCCTTCTCTTAGATTGGCACATCACTTTTTATTTTTAGTCATTTACATGCTTTCCTCTAACCCTACCCTAACCACTAGAGAAGAGTCAACTTCTTTAAAATTTGGATGTCACCTTAGGGACCATGTCTCACAAAACCTAAGGTTCATCTATAAGGATCATCATCAACGGTTTTCCTGGCACACCCAATGGGACATTAATCCCTGGATTGAGAAGAATCAAAATATCTATGAGCTAAAGGTCCATCTTATCCACTTAAAGGAACAAATGAATTTAAATGAGGGAGAGATCAAGGGAAGAGGGTCTAATTGAATATTTGCAGCTATCTCCTCCACGACATAGAAGAGGAAGATAGGTTCAGAGGTCTTTGTCCCCCGGACCAAACTCTCTCAACCCCTCCACTAGGTAGGCCTTTTACATAGTCAACTAGGACCCTCAAACCTATCATTATGGCTCATCTTCAGCCTCCACCTCCGAGATAGTTTGTTTCATGGGATCAGGGAAGCCCACTCATTTTTCCCATGCCCTCGGTGGTATGGAACCCTATTCTAGCCAATGCGTTAAAAGCATTACCCAAATTCAGTGGTGAGGATTTCAAAACCCCGAGGAGAATCTCCAAGATGTAGTAGAGATATGTGTAGTACATTATATAAGGGAGAAATATGTTTCCTTATGTCTGCTAGCCACCTCTTTTAAGGGAAGGGCCCTGGAATGGTACCGATATTTAACCCCTAACTCTATTGGTACTTGGGACTAGTTAGGGGCCATTGGTGACAAGGTTTAGTGAAAAGGGAGACCGGTCATCACTCCTATGCAACTAATTGGTATAAAAATGGTCTACAAGAATTGATGACATATTTAACACCTGGTTCCATAAAGCCTTGCAAAGGATTCCGGCCTTGGCTAGACCACCTACAGGTATGGCTATTATCTTTTACCTAAAAGCCCTAAATTCAGATATTTTGGTAATGATTCAATCATTGGGAGGGGATTCTTTGCCACATGCCTATAACATTGTGGTCCAAGCTAAGAATAATCTAATAGATGCCGAGAAGCTCCCTCCCAGAACTCTTTTACCAATAAATCTTGAGATATCCTCCTTTCCATAACTACAAACACTGAGCACAGCCTTGACCCCTACATCTTTATATAATTACCCCTACTGGTTATGGATCCCATTCTTGCCACTACGGCCTCATCTTTCTCTCTCGAAATGGATGAGATGAGGAATATCCTAAGAAGTTTTTCTAATGAGATAGTGAACCTTAAAAGGATTTAGGCAGATTATCTAAGGAAAAATTATCAAATTTTCCAAGGCAGATGACTCACTCATCCCTCTATATACCAAAATACTCAGAGGCCACCACCACTCAACCATCAAATCAAATAGTCCCTATACCAATGCCTCTTTGAACCACTCCCCCAATAGTGGAAGAGAACTAATCCCTAGACAAAACCATCTGGCTTAGGATCCTAATGCCTAGTGTTTCCCTTGCAATAATTCTCATATGCTAAGAGACTACCCCCAAGGGAACTTGTAGCTAAGGATAGCTAAACAATGATCAAGAGAAGGTTATGATGCATATAGCTGAACCCCATCAGTCCGAGGGAGACCAAATCACCACTTTCACCGCCCAGATGCAAGGGATGTCCCTAGAATAAGAGTCAGAGATTACACCAGAGCATGCCCTTTTCTCTTGGTTAGAAGGGAGGAGTCCGTATTCATAAATGAGGTGTATATTTTTGAAGCCTGTTTAGTTTAACTATAACACCCACTTCAAGAAGAGGATCATTGAAGTAGATGCACAAGCTTCGAATTTGATCAAAAAGGTGTATAAAGAGCTCTCGATTATCATGAACATGTCGTCACCAAGAATAAAGGAAGCTCCAAAACCAACTGTATAGGATCAAGAGGTCCATCACCTTGATAAGGAAAGAATGAAGCATCAGCCACCTCTCAAACCATCACTAGTTGGACCCATCAACGTAGTCCAATAGCTGAAAAAGGCACCATCTAGTGCATCTTTGTGGGATCTTCTAAGCATTCTGAGTAGAAGGAGTTGCTCCAAGAAGTGCTAAAATTAGAAGGGGATGCGACCAAGGTGGGTCCCTCAAAAGGATGGGTCAAAGAAGTTGAGTGCCTACAGAATCCATATTGCTAAATCAACAAGGAGAGGTGGGTAAGCTGAGGCCCAACCCCTTCTTTTTAACTCTTATTATAGGTAAGAAGTTATTACATAACTCCATGATAGATTCGGTGCAAGCACTACTGTCATGCCTCAGGAAATAGTAGATGCTTTAGGAGTTCAATATGAACCCTTAAAGAAGGGAGTTATGCAACTGGATGGGAAATTTATTCCAACCATAGGAATTATCAAGGACTCCCATTATAGCTCTACTTCTACCGAATATAACTATTTGCTAAGATATCATGGTGATTAATGTCCCACCGGTCTTTGGGCTCTGACTCTCCCGAGATTTCACAACTAAGATCGGTGGGTATATGTCTTTGGATTGGTCCCATTTAATCCTACGAACCAAGTATGGGTCTAAAATGAAGGTCTTGTTAGAACCACTCTCCAAAGAGCATATAACAGACCAAGTGCCTTCTAGTTTTGAGGCCTCCCATATTATGATCACCAGAGAAGAAGAGTTGTATGTAGAGGACGAGAGAGCCCTAGGAGGGAAATCATCTATCTAATCTTCCCCTAGAGATCCTTTTGGGAACTTCGATTTAAAATTTCCTATGCACTTACATCATTTTTGATGAAAACCCCACAATCCCAAAGGTGAAAAGAGAAGGTGATGCATGGGAGACAAGATCTCCCGGTGACCCTCCAATATGGACCCTATATTTTGATAGGGCTAGAAGAAAAAATGTCTAGGGAGCTAGAGTTTGCCTCATATCTCCTACCGGTAAGAAGATACTCCAGTCAATTCATTTCTAGTTCTCCTATACTAGTAACGAGGTAGAGTATGAGGCCTTTTGCATGATTTATACACTACTTGGAAATAGGGCATCAGAAGCTAAGAGTATTCGGTGATTTGGAATTAGTGGTCACACAAGTAAGAAATACCGCCGCCACTAAGAACCTAAGGATGAGATCCTACCAAGACCTTGGGTATGGGATTTAATAGATGATTTTGAAGCTTTCAATATTAAGGTAGTTCCCATGATCAGAATACAGAGGCGGACAGGATGGCTACCATTGGGTCTCAATTTTACCCAACCCTAGGATCTACTTAAAAATAAAGATACCATAAAAGTGATCATTTCCCCTCTATCCCTGACAACATACACCATTGGCAGGTGTTTGATAATGACCGGAAGATCATACACTTCCTCCAGTAGTCTGATCAATTCATAAATCAACTCCAGCCCAAGATTGAAGAAGCATATGGGGACTAGATAATACAACTAAAGATAAACAAGCTCCCAAGAGGATTAATTACTCTTGAGAATATTTTCAACTCAGATGATGCTAGTTTGGATCAAAGAAGGTTCGAGGTAGTAAAATAAGACTATGTAGAACTGGAAATAGCTAGGGACAAATGACTGAAAGTTGGAAATTCAAGTGACCCAAAAGGAAAGAGACCAACTCATGGCCTTGTGTCACAAGTATGATAAAGTAATGGCCTGGACATATGATGATCTCCATGGTTATGATAAGGACATTATCCAGCACACCATTGACATGGAGGAAGGGACTAAGCCCATGTGCATCAAAAATAGAGGCCCGTGAACCCTAAGGTGGAAGCCCTCATGGATGAGGAGTTAAGAAAATTATTGGAAGCTCGTATCATTTTTCCAATCAAGCACACGACATGGGTCTCCAACCTGGTTCCAGTGAGGAAGAAGAATGGTGAAATACAACTCTGCGTAGACTTTAGAGATCTAAATAGGGCCTCCCTAAAAGACCATTACCCCTTGCCCTCTATGGAACAAATTTTATAGATGGTCACAGCTCTGAGATTTTTCTCTGTTGGATGGTTTTTAGGTTATAACCAAATATGGCTTGGAAAGGGATCAACATAAAAATACCTTCACAACCAAATGGGGAACCTTTTCCTATGCAAAAATGCCTTTTGGGATCACAAATGCAGGGGATACTTTTCAAAGAGCCATGGACACCGCATTTGGGGTGTTGATAAACAAGGTAATCCTCATATACCTTGATGATCTTACTATGTTTACTAAAATGATGGAAGAGAATTTGATGCTTTAGAAGTTGTGTTTAAAAATGTCAAGAGTTTGGAATCTCTCTGAATCCAAAGAAATGTATCTTCAGAATTCCCCAAGGAAATATCCTGGGACATGTTGTGTCAAAGGAGGGAGTTTTCATTGATCCCAAGAGAGTCAGGGCCATTTTGGAGCTTCCCCTCTTTGGTCAATAAGAAGGTTGTTCAATCCTTCTTAGGAAATATCAACTTCATTGATAGGTTTATATCAAATTTCATGGGAACTATCCACCCAATCACTCTCATGCTGAAAAAGACCTAGTTTTCAAATGGACTGATGAAGGTCATCAGTCTTTTGAATCAATAAAAGAGGCTATTGCATCAGCCCCCATACTCCACAACCCCAACTTCTCAAAGAGTTTCATTATGTATGTATATGGGGGAAAATATCATAGCATCTATGCTAACTCAAAAAGGAGAAATGACAAGGGGAGGAACACCCAATCACTTTCTTTTCAAAAACCCTCCATGACTATGAAACAAGATATAATTTTGTGGAAAGGCAAGATTCTATGCCATAGTCAAAGGTCTGAAGAAATTTAGACACCTGGTTACACACAACAAAATTCAGGTCATGGTGGCTCACCCCAGCGTCAAAGAATACATAATGGAGGGTGAGATAACTGAAAAAGGGAAAATTGGATAACTAAGATCCTAGAATATGACATAGAATTAAAACCCATGAAGCTTGTGAGAGGCAAGGGGTTGTGTCAATATTTGATGCAGGAACCTATCCCCAAAGCAAATGGTGAATCAGAGGAGATAATGTACCTACAAGAGGATAGACCTGAGGGATGGGTCTCTGACAAAATTCATTTTATGTAAACTGGAGAGTACCCAGGCCATCTCCCCTTTAAAAAGAGGAGATATTATAGGCAACAAGGGACTCATTTTCTTTATGATTGAAAACTTCCTTTTTAAGAGAAATTTTAATGGGTTAATGTTAAGATTCCTAGAAGATGAAGAGGCCAAGAGAGTATTAAGGGAATTGCATCACGGAGACTCGGGTGGTCAATTTTTCGGCCCAAACCATGGCTATAAATATCTTGTAAGAAGGATATTTTTGGCCTAGCTGTTCACTGATAGCTAGGCGGAAACAAAAAATGTAAGGTTTGTCAAGTTTATGTAGGTTTCCGAGAGAAACATGGCATTTCCCCTCAATCCCATCCTAATTGAAGAACCCTTCGCACAATGGGGTCTTGATTTCATTGGAATGGTTAACCTGACTTCAAGTGCCGGACACCGGTGGATTCTCATGGCAACTGATTATTTCACCTAGTGGACGGAGGCAGTTCCACTCAAGGATTCCACTGAAAATGTGATCCTAGGACTCTTATAGGATATCACCACACATTTTGGTCCCCCCCGCACCATTATATCTTGACAATGCCAAAGATTTCCTAGGAGCTAAAGTGTCTAATTTTGTGGTCAAGCATGGGATATATATAAAGACATCCTCTAACTATTACCCTCAAGGAAATGGCCTGACAGAGTCTACAAATAAGAATATGATAAGACTCATCAAAAGGATGGGACATGAGCATAAAAGGTTATGGCATGAGCATGTTAAAACAACCTTATGGGCCGATTGGATCACTCCAAAATAGATCTGAAAGCTTCACCATATGAAATAGTCTATGGAAAAAGTGTTGTGATGTCAATTTATTTGGAGATCCTACATTACAACTATTGAAAGGATTTGAGATAGAGGAAAATAGAGTGATGCCAGTGAGGCTCACCAAGCTGGTTGAAACTCCAGGAGATACGTAAACTCACCCCCAAAACCATGATCAATCGCCAACAAATATTCAAGACATGGTTCGATCAAAATACATCGGAGCGAAATTCCAAGTTGGAACCACCATCTTAAAGTGGGATGCTAGAGCAGCCAAGCCCGAGGAACCATGGGAAGTTTGACCCCTTATGGACTAGACCATTCAAAATTAGTGCATGTAAGCAACATAACTCATTTGAACTTGAAACCATGGTGGGAGATCCTTTGGCTATCCCAATGAATGGGATTCACTTGAAACCCTACATTTAGGTGTCCTTGGAAATTGTATCATATGTACATATCTACTTCCCTTCTTTTTAATTTTTTTTTGTGCCTTCACTTTCTTTTGGGTATTTTTACCACGTGCTTCCGCCCCCCTGTCCACATCTCTTTTTTTTTCAAAGGAAGTGCCCTACCTTTTTCACATTAAAGTCATCATCAAGGGTAAGGCCCCCTTTTCTTAATGAAGAGATCCACAATTAATGCAAGATCTATCAAAAGGCACCGAGTTTGGTGCCTTGGGTCTCTCACTTAAAGGGAAAATTATAAAAATTGAATCCAATTACATGCAATCTTTTACTCCCTAGGTATAAATGGCTATTAAAGGTGCCTCAAGATGTTTGGAAGGGTCATTCTAAAGCATTTAGATTTTCTGAGTTAATTGGTGAATATCAAATTCTCCAAAGCCTTTAGAGTCATTTTTAGATTCAAGAGACACCACGCTTGGCTCTAGCTATGTTCAAGAAACAAAATCCTATGCAGGGAAACCCATTCCTCCTCGACCGCACCAGCCTAAGTTAAAATACCTAGATCCATTGTCCCAGGACAATGACCCTTCACTGGTCAATGACCCAACTGATGATATATTCGACCCTAGTCTCAAAAAAAGGCCTAAAGCTTTAAGATAAGAAGTATGTGCTAGGTTCAACCTCCTGGAGACTCTCGAGTCATTTTGCTCTATGACTGGAGCACAACTCTCACCCAATATATGATTCCTCTTACACACTTGTTCCCATAACTCATACAAAGGTGCACGGCCTATTTCAGCTCAAATAGCCATACAATCCAGGGCTGAAATATAGATATGGAAATTACATCACATGCTATCAGGGATATGTTATCCCTGACCTATGATCAGATGACTAGTTTATATAATATAGTTAAACTTTGAAACATATGGACCCTATGTCAAAAAAAGGTCCCATTCCTCACCAAGGAGTTAAGGCTATCAGACACCAGCATTTCAAGGATTTCAGGTTTCCCCATTCCCTTAAAATCCCTCATTCCTGATGCTCAGGATGCCTATTCTATGTTGGCTTTTATTTTCGGGAAGGACTCTAATAAAGGCATTGAGGATTGGTAGATGGTAGCACTATTTTGGATGAGGACCATCAGCTAGAAGAAAACATATAAATTTGACTTCACGGAGGTCATCGTAGGGTCAATTTGTGAGAATCTCAGACATTTATTGATGGCATCCACCTTCAGGTATTTTTCTTTTCTTTTCCACCTCATCCTATACCAAAATGATCAATATTTTGGCCAGTTTATGACTCTGACCTTATGGGATGGGAAGTAAATCCCCAAAATATTATCCCAGTATCTACATGGACCCATGTACTATCTCATTCTTCAGATGTCTATAATTTTTCCATTCTTTTTGGATCCTCTTTTGCTAGAGCTTGATCTTGAAGGGATAAATAACAGAATGAATGAATCTACTCGTCTATCTTCTTAGACCCATTACACACATGTGAATACTTATTTTCTAGAGGGAATTTCATGATTCAGTCCATAGATTTAGGGGTGAATCCTTAATGCTTGCGAAGATTCTCACACCTTGAATTTCTGGTCTTGAATTCACTAGACAACTCATCATCCTGGACCTAGAGGTTGGCTCTACCCAAAAGAAGAAAGTAGTCTATGAGCTTCCATTTAGTAGGGGAGGGATTACCGTACTCAAAAGGTGAGTGGACCATTGTCTATCATAGAAGTTGGCCTCCTATGGTTTCACCTTGATCAAGGACTCATGGAGGTATGATCCAGATGGGAAAATGTTTACTACTCTGGCTACAAATAAAATCTCCAACTCTTACAAGCATGAGCCGAGGCCATTTTTCGATTCGTGGCAGAGCCCCTAGTTGAATCACCTAATATTTTTGTCAAACTCCAGACATCCCAACTCCAGACTGATATTCCTTCCACCAGGTCAAATATGCATTTGATCCTTCTTTAACAATGGAAAAAGGGATTCAAGCGGCCTTAAAAATAAGTTACTGGAGCCCCAGGAAAATTGAGGCCTTTTTGAAATATAGGAAGGAAATTGGCCAGACCACATAAAACTTCAAGGAGGTTCTCAATGAAGAGTTGGGACGTACAACATAACTCCAATCCAGACAGTGAGGATATAGTTGTTCTCACTTCCGAGAAATCTCTCAGGTCAACCACAGAATCTTCTGAGCTTCCACAACAATGGATACTGGAAGTGCCTTCATCTATCACTTCTCTTTATACTCCTTTGATAATTTTACCATCATCCAACCTCTCAAAATAAACAATGAAGGATAATTGCTTTCATCCAAGACCACAAAAGGAATAAGTCAATCATGAGTCCCCATGATGTCCACACCACAACCTGGGACTTCTCTCTCTTTAACACCTCCACCTATACCTTTCCCTTTGGAAAGCCCCTTTCTGTCTGTCACTCCATCTATGAATCTTCCTCCTCTAATCATCCACTACTCCTGTAGTTCCCTACTACCATCCCAATCTTCTCACCCCACATGATCACGCCCCCTTCTTTGGCCATAGTATCTACAGAGTCTCAATTACCAGTTATAGTTCCATATGGCCTACCACTCAGTTTCCCATTTGTAGGAGAAATGGTCTCTTCTCCTTTCAAGTTTTTGATCCAAGCAGAGTGCACTAATTCAGCCTCGGGATCAAAGGATATTAAAGCATAAAAAGAAGGAGATGGCAGATCTATCAACTAGACAGTGCAATCCTTTATGATCATCAATAGAGCTCTTTTACCATCACTCAATTTTTCCCTCATGTATCCAAGCCCACATAACAAATACAACATGATGAATTTTCCATTAGTGTTATCATAGTGGACCTTACTAAATTATGGCCTTAGGACAAGTTTGAGTTGATGAATGAAATGATGACGGTATTCACTAACAACTATTTTAAACTCAGCAATCGGCTTAAAAAGGTACAAGCCATCCTTCAAAAGGTAGAGGCTACAGCGGTGGGCCACATGGCCGAGCTTAAGGCCAAGGATAGAGAGGTAGATCAACTCAAGAAGGAGTTGAAGGAAACATTGACCAAGCAAACCCTGACTTCTCAAGTAGAGGTAAAAGCTTTGGTAGCTAAGCTCATTGCATCTGAGGCCCTGGTCAATTTTCTCTCATAGAAAAGAATGGCCTTTAGGCTAGGATAAAATATTTTGATGAAATGGTCAAGGACTTAACCAACCAATTAAGGATATGATCACAAATAATGGGAATCGTATCATTAGTGTAGGGATTGTATGCCTCCTGTTGTGACAGGATTGCCATCACTGCTACAAATCTAGCCCCGACACTTGGATTTATATCCAATGCACAGGATTGTGCTCCAAGGTAGAAAATGCAATCTCCACCATCAGCAATGCCTTATCCGCCAAGGTCCAGGAGTCAAATATTTTGATTCAAAAACTCTATGATACCTCGGACCACAAATATAATGGTGAGATCAGATCAATGAGATTTTGAGTTGTAACAAAGCTTCTATCAAATGTCAAAATATCTTGGTATAAATTTTCAGGAATGAAGGAAATAAATAAGAATATCAATGAATTAGTGCAACTAGGTTTCCCCTCTCCCTTCCCAGATGAATCTATGGTCTTATCAAAGGACCAAATTCAACAGCTTTTGATCGATAAGCGCCAGGACAAGGTAGTCTTCCAATCTTTGAAAGAGGACTCCAGTGTCGTTAAGGTCGAGACCATCATTAATCATATCATAAATTTAGATTTTTTCCTGCATGTAGTAATGTAAAGCCTCCAAGGTTTCTCATAAAAGGAGATAATTGAGCTAGACAGAGCGTTTCAAGCCTTGTAATGAATATCCTACCCAATAGAGAAAGAATGGATTGGATACCAAGCTTCTTTGCAGAATCTCTAAGTGGCCCTTTGTGAGGAGGCATTTTTTTTTTGGAAAGGTGAGAGATGCTGGATTATTAAAAGACTAGAACATAATCCCTTGGTGATTTTCCAAACTAATTATATTATTTTGTTAAGACTCTTTTATCAAGCATTTTTGTTTCCCCGACTCTAGATTCTTTTGATCGCTCAAGGCCAAAATCGACTAAGTATGAAAAGGCCCATGGAAGTCTTCCACATGTCCCATTGGTGTAACCCAAAGATGGAACTTTGAAGTGGGTTCTCAAACCCGCATAATCTCTCCACGTGTCAGGGGTTCAACGAGGTCACTCCTAAAGAAATTTGAAGAGTCAAGATATGTCTGCCTCATGAAAGGTCTCCATGTGTCTATCCAATGCATGTTTGATATAAGGCTAGTGAAAGAGGACCCTAAATGAGCATGAGCACTCCATGTGGGAATAAAAGGAAGCTTCACCAGCTAGAGACTCAATGATAATACCAAGTAGGGAGTGGATGCACAGATTCCTATAAAGGAGTGAAATATTTATTCCATATCTGAATTAAAATATTGACAGTGGTAGCACTGCATTTAAAATATTGGAGGTAGGATCTAGAAGGATAAGAGCAAGGCCTTATCAAAATTGAAAGAAAAAAAGGTGGTAGCTGAAAGTAATAGAGGAAAAGAGGTCCTTAAAAGGAGGAAAAATGAAAGAAAAGAGGAGATTTTTTCAGTAGAAGAACAAGGAGGAAAGTGAAGAGTCTAGTATGTTTTGTAAAGTCTAGCCTTAGTAAGCCTCTTTCATAGAAGAGAAGTGTAATATGTGCTTTCAAGGGCCTTATGTACCCATTATCTATATGAATAAAGAGTTCTTATTCTGTGCAATTGGATTTTTATATGTTTTGAATCTTCGTTTCTTTTATGAGAAGTAGTTCTAAATGAGTCAGGAAATTCATCATGCTTGATGCCCTTAGAATTTCCCTATTTTGTTTATTATCTATAAATCAATCATTTCAGTTCCTCAGAAATTTGTGTTATCAGAGTAGTGGATAGTGATGTGTAGCCCTTCAACTATTCTAGATAAAGGTTTTAAAGTATTCTGTCACTTTCCTTCTCTTAGATTGGTGCATCACCTTTTTATTTTTAGTCATTTACATGCTTTCCTCTAACCCTACCCCAACTACTAGAGAAGAGCCAACTTCTTTAAAATCTAAAGGTCACCTTAGGGTGCATGTCTCACAAACCTAAGTTTTCCTACGACTCTGACGGTTCATCTATAAGGATCATCGTCAACAGTACCTAATCTACGAAAATGAAAAAGCAATATTAGAATTGAACATACTAATGACATAAAGAGGATAAGTCCACCAAAGTTTAATGGCACTACATTGGGGGATGGGGCTGAGAATTGGCTCGAGAAAAATAGAGAATTACTTTTTATAAGGAACTTCTCGTAAGAATAAAAAGAATTATGGGGACCTTACCAACTTTCCTTGAGGCATCCTCCTAGTGGGGTATCCATAGGGATGACCTGAATATTGATGCAAAAAGCATTACATGGGATGAATTTAAGGGCTACTTTAAGGAACGCTAGCTACCACAACTCTATTATGATTAGAAAATGATAGAATTGTAGAATCTAGTTCAAGTAAAGTTAATTCTAACTGAGTACTGGGAGAGGTTTACAAAACTTCTTAAGTACGTAACACAAGATAAACCCGACGAAAATTTTAGGATACACAATTTTATCATGGGATTTAATCCTATCATAGGAGGAGAGGTAGATGTTCATAACCCAACCACAATGGAAGGGATTGTAGAAAAATCCATAAGGCAAGTACATAAGTTGAAGGCAATTTCTACACATAAAGAGGAGAATCGAAAGAAAACTTTCAGCTCTTCTTCATCACTTGCACCTAAGAAGGTAGAACGGAAAAATTTTGGGGTCAAAAACAAGTTTTTGACTGATAACAATAAGAAAAGAGTAGAAAATAAACCTACTACGAACTTTAGAAACAATTTTGTGAAGAATAACAATAATGGGAAGAAATCTTATGGAGGTCAAAACAGTAATTTCAAGAGTGGAAATAAGTTTGAACCAAAAAGAGGACTGTAGGGGTTGTTTTAATCATGGTAAGGATCACTCCATAAATCAATTTCATTTAAATAAAGATGAAAAAAACCAACAACATAAGATACATGTTGCAAAAGAGTGATAAGCAAATGAAAAACAAGTTACGCCCATAGAAGTGTCAGGTAAATTATTTGGTACACGGTTACATTATAATTTTTGATATTGGTGCTCTGAGAATGTTTTATTTCTAGTAAATTAGCTAAAAATTAAAAAGAAAAGAAGGAATAATGGAGAAATCTTGAACTTTACATTATGGTAATAATGTTGTCCATATTGTTAGTAAGTGTCTTTTTGGATAATTTTTTGAGTTACCAAATTTTTCAACTAAAATAGATCTTTATGTTACTCCTTTAGGGTCATATGATGTCATAATTGGTATTAAATATATTGTTGATCATAAAGAAAAAGTTTATCGCTTTGAAAAACACATTATATGACTTGATGATATGTAAAAAATAATAGACATTCAGGGGGTAAAATGAGAAATTTTAGGTAGGAAATTATCAGCTATGCAGCTTAAGAATGCCAAAAACAAAGACTCGCATATTATCTCAAGTAAATAATTTGAAATAACATAAGAAGGTAGTAATTTCTTGGAAAAGTATCTTCTTTTAAGATATTTCAGCAATGTGTTTCTGGAAGAACTACCTGGTCTTCCGTCTAAATGAGAATTTGACTTTTGAATAGAAATCAAACCTGGAACTGAACCTATTTCCAAGGCACCTTATCGAATGAATACAATTAAACTGGTAGAAATTAAGGCATAGTTACAATATTTTATGTTTAAATATTTGATAAGACTGAGTGTCTCACCTTGGTGAGCACTGGTAATTTTTGTGAAAAAGAAAGATGGAATACTTAGACTTTTTATTGATTACATGATGTTAAACAAAGAAATAATAAAAAATAGATATCTACTTCCTAGAATTGATTATCTATTTGATCAGATGTATGGTACATCAGTATATTCGAAGATATATCTTCATTCTGGATATCATCAATTGAGAATTAAGGATGAAGATATTCATAAAACAACTTTTAGAACAAGGTATGGACATTATGAATTCACGTTTTACCTTTTGGTTTGACAAATGCACCTACAAATTTTATGAATTTAATGAATAATATCTTTCAAGAATACTTGGAAAATTTTGTACTTGTATTCTTGGATGATATTCTTATCTATTCTAAAAGCATTGATGAGCACCAAGAGCATTTGAAAATTGTACTTGAAATTTTGAGAAAGAGAAAATTGTATGGTAAGTTGTCCAAATGTTCTTTTTATGAGACAAAAGTGCACTATTTAGGAAATATCATATGCAATGATTGAATAGTAGTTGATCCATCAAATATTTATTCCATAATTGAATGGCATGAACCTAAAAATGTACACAAATTCAAAAGCTTCATGGGGCTTGCTATTTATTATAGAAAATTTGTTAAGGAATTTTCAAAAGTCATTGCCCCGATTAATTTTTTATAATAAAAAGACAAAAGTTTTGTGTGGAGTGATAAATGTGAATAACCATTTAAAACTCTAAAGTAACAGCTAACTTCTACACCTATTTTGGCGGTACCAGAGCCAAATGGGAGCTTTACGGTAGTTACAAATTCTTTCGAAGATGTACTAGGAGGCATTCTGTTGGAAGATGATCATGTTATATCCTATGAGAGCAGGAAACTCAAGATACATGATTTTAACTATGCTTCCCATGACCTAGAGCTTTCGCCATAGTTCATGCACTTCAAGTATGGATACATTATCTCTTAGGTAGACCTTTTGAGTTAAAATCTAACCACCTTGGGCTGAAGTATATTTTCACTCAACCAAATCTTTATGCAAAACAACGAACATGGTTAGATTTTTTTGTCACAATATGATTTTTATATAATTTACATTAAAGGTAAAGAAAATAGAGTGATTGATGCAATAGTTCATAGGAAACATATTTTTGTACTTGTAACTTTGATAACTCAGTTTAAGGATGAAGTAAAGTGTATCGTGGATTCGATTTGTATTTTCAGCAAGTAAAAACATCACTTGTTGTAGATCCTAATGATATAAGATACAAAGGTTTTAACTTTGATAAGGAAGGAATTTTAAGATATGAAAAGAAAGTGTATATACTTTTTGGAAATGAGTTAAGGAAAAAGTTAATGATGGAATTCCATAATTCACCTTACTTAGGACATCCCAGTGTTACAACAATGCTTGCTAATGTAAAACAATAATATTTTTGGAAAGTAATGAAGAGAGACATAACTTTATTTTTTTTCACAATGCCCGGAATGTCACTGTGTTAATGCTGAGAATATGCACCCTGGTGTTTTACTACATCCCCATAGAATACCACAATATAAGTGGAAAGTAATGAGGATTTTGGTCAGGGGCTGCCTATGTCTATAAATAAACATGAGGTTATTTTAGTTGTGGTTGAAAAATTAACAAAAGTAGCACATTTTATTGTTGGTGATCTTAATGATGATTCACCTGTTTTAGAAAAAATATTTTTGCATGAAATTTTTAGATTAAATGGAGTACTTGAATTGATTATATATGATAGAGACCCTAGAATGACATCTTATTTCTGGAAAATGCTAAATGCAGCCTTAGGAACAAAATTAAAATTTAGTTTCACATACCATCCGGAAACATATGGTCAAACAGAAAGAGTAAATCAAGTTTTGGAGGATATGTTAAGAATGTATTGTATGGATCAGTAGTACAAATGGGAAGAATACCTTCCTTTAGTTAAATTTTCTTACAATAATACTTATCATTCCTCTTTAAAAATGGAACCTTTCGAAGCATTGTATGGAAGCAAATGTAGAAATTTGGTTAGTTGGGATAACATTGAAGATGGGAAGTAATTGGACCTAAAATGCTTATTGAATTAGAAAAACAAGTGAAAATAATTCGTGGACGATTAAAAGAAGTTGTTGATAGGCAAAAAAGTTATGCAAATCTAAAAAGGATCGATAATAAATATGAACTCGGTGAAAAAGTCTTTTTACGTGTTAATCCTAAAAAGAGCTCTATTACCTTTGGCAAGGCAACCAAATTATCACCTTGTTTTGTGGGACCTTTTGAGATTGTTGAAGTGATTAGCCCTGTAGCTTATCGCTTAACATTACCTCCCACCTTGTCACAAATGCATGATGTTTTCCATATTTCTTTTCTTAAGAAATACATTTTAGATTTATCATATGTATTAAATTGGGATTCCTTTTAGGTTGAAGACCCACAAATAATAGTGGTTGAACTTATAAGAGTTCGGAAAAATGCCAGTTGCACTTGCGAAATCATGAAATTAGTTAATGCAAGGTCCAATGGGACCATTTTAATGAAGAAATTGCAAGATGGGAGAACCTTGAGGATATGAAAACTACTTTTCCTCATTTGTTTGAACATAATTAATTCTAATTCTTGAGAAAATTTAACACTTTGTTTTAAAAACTATCTTTGATTTTACGCCAATTTTGGGTAAGTACTATAATTTATAAGTACATGGAAAACAATTATGATACTATAATAAGTTATGAAAATCTTAAAATTTCTTCAAATATGGTTTTTGTTGAAAAATTTTGTGGATAAAAACTATAAATATAATTATTTTTCTTGATTATGAATATGGATTAACTTAACCATTGGGGACGATGATGATTTTCAGAGGGGAGATATGTAATACCTCTATCATGGTTGTTATCTTTGATCACTACTGTTAATGAAGTAGCAACATTGATAGGTGGTTTTTGTTTTGAAGATGGTGTACTCTTTAAAAATATAAATCATGTTGTTGTAGGGGATATACTATATCTTCTAAAATGGGATAACTTCATATCATGACAATTATAAATTTATTAATGAAGTATTCTTATAATTTTGTGCTAATTTTTTATTATAATCTGCATATGGATGAAGGAAATAAATTCATGTTAAAGGGTTCATTTCCTAGTTTGCAATACTAAACTTGTTTTTCAGTATGATGTTTGCAAAGTTCAGGATTAATCACCTTGGATCAATTTCAATGATCCAAGGCATGTTTAGGATTTTTCGATGTTTTGAACATCTTGGCTGAATTGGTCAAAATATTTAATCTCCACACCCAGGCTTGCACTAGGGTCATGGGGGCATCATGTAGCATCTGCAGACTCCACCCTTCTTGGTGACCTACTCGTTGTTTTAATGAGATATGGAAGGTAACGTTATTTGATTAATTAATTAGGACCTAATTAATCTAAGGTTTGATTATTGATCTTTTCTAAACCTATGCTAATGTGATTATTTTAATTATTGATTAAATCCTAATGGGAGATTATCCTAAGTTTTGTACATTAAATAATCCTAAGATCTAATGAACTATACCTAAGATCCTAAACTAAGGTTTCTAACCTATTATTAAGGGGGCCTAACCTATTAACATTGACCTAACCTAAGGAAATGGGGGTTGGCATTGTTGGTAAGTAGATTGGGATGGTGGTGGCACTATTTCAAAGGCATTGACAATTTTAAATGTGACATTTAAACTTTGGTACCGCCAAAATTTGCCAAGGTTTGGGAAAGGTAGAAAGTTGTTGAGTGACAACATTACTATTTTTAGTGATTGGAGTTTTGAATTGTTAGTTATGACTAACGAGAGGATAATGTTGTGCAAGATTTTTAGAGGGGACTATGTCAGTCTGTTTCATTTTTGATCCTTGACTGAGTGAAACCGCTTGGGGTATAGTAAGGAGGTTGGAGGAAAAATAAATAGTTATGTTTTTATTGTTTCAGTTGGAATTTCGAGTCTTTGAGCTCGCATGTTGTTTCCATTTTTGAACCTCCAATTCAAATATGTTGCATGTATGATTTCACCTTGTATGGTGGAAATAATGGCAAAATCTCATCAAGGAAGATATAAGAGGAAATTGGGAAGAGTTTCAGAGGATTTTTGTGCATTTTTGTTGAAAATATTTTTGTGGAAGCTCGGTTTGAAGGACTGGAGTAGGGAAGAGAAGGTAGGAGCGCTACGGGCATGATAGGCCATATGTCATTAAAATCTCTTGCTTTTATTTAATTATTTTCATTAAAAGAACGTTGCTCTTCATGAAAACGCGTCTATGAGAATGTCTTCGGAATGATTGATGATTTTTTTATTCTATGTGTTTCTTTTGATCATGGTTTCTTGGATATGAATATTTTTTTGAAATAGAATATTTTAATGAATACGGGTTTTGAATGGAGTTGGAAAAATAAATGTGTTGCCTATTTAGAATATTGGGTATGAATTTCAAAGGGATTATGTGTTTTGATATACATATGTCTCCTCTTTTTGAATCCTTTTAGCATTTAAACATTTTTGTAGGGATTCTGTGGAAATTTACTAAACCTTGAAACTCTCATCTAGTAGTAAAACCGGGTTGTGATTAATGTTATTTGGGTTCGAATTTGTTCACCCTATTAAAGAGGGGCCTATAATGGAAAATTTATTTTAGTTGAAGGTCATTTTTTTGTTTTATTATATTTTATTGATGGGTGAATCATTCTTGAACGTCTGTTGGGATTCTTATTTCAGTTCTTAATCCTTCATTTGGCTTAAGTTGGTAACTAACCTTTGATATTTTGTTATTTTTATGGAGATCTTGTTTCGACCTATATTAGGTATTCTCGAAGGTTTTTTTCAGTCCTGTAAGTGCATATTGTATTGGTGAAGGATGGATTATTTGTCCCTTACAATTTAAGTTCATATCATTTTTGAATTTACCCTTCTTGGGTGTTCTTGTATGAGAAACATGGACTGGTAATACTTTTTCTACCTCTCTTTTGTGGGCTTGTTTTTGGTTTCTCGAATACCCTTCTCGGTTCGGCTCATGTTTATAGAGCTTGATTGATTTTTGAAAACATCTTGGGTTTTTATACTTTCAATCTAGGTTTGTTTTCTTTAGATATAGGTTCCTGTGTTAAAATTTAAGCTTTGAGCATCATGTTGTAGTATCATATTTTGGTTTTAGATCTTGTTTATCTTTTTTGATTCTTGTTTTGGATCGTCATGTTTCCTTGATGAAGATTTCATATTTTTTTATCCTTTGAGACATATCCTTGAGATCGTACTCACATATTTGGGTTAGTTCTAAGTTCGAGTGTATTTCTTGCTCGTATTGGAGTTTGTTTCAATAGGTTGGATGATGTGAGGTATGCTTTTATCCTTTGTCAAGGAATTTTTCATTTCTTAAAACTTAGATCTTGGTATTTTTGGGTAATATCTGTACTCTACGTTTTTATTCATGAAACCATTCTCGATTTCCTTCTCTAAGGCTTGTATGTGGGAGATAATGAGCATTCAATTATTAATTTTTTTGAGATGCATGGTTTTCATGGCTATGATTTTTGTAAATAAGCATTAAACTCAATTTTTGGATGGTAGATCCTTCGGGACTTTGTATCGTGTATTAATTTTGTTTTTGAAGGATTGAGCCAAACATCTTGTATGATATATAATGATTATTATATGTATTTTCAAGTTGGTTCTTTTCTTAAAGTTACCTCTTAGAATGAGCATTGGGATTTTGATAGCATGGTTATTAGGAAGGTTTGTTACCCAATTTAGATCTTTCGGGTTTTTATATCAAATATTATTAGAAGTTAATATGAAATTCAATATGTCATAGAACAACATTTTATTATTAAAATTTTAGTATGTTATAACTTAATTCATTTTATTTTGATTTATTTTTATCTGAATGTGTTATTTAGGAACTTTTTTGGATAATTAAATTGGAGCCATTGAGGAAAAATCATGAATTTAATTAGTTATTTTCTTAATTGGTTTCAGTTTGGAGTGTTATCATGTTGAAATGATTATCATAAGCGTGATTTAGATTGAATTAATTTCGATGGTTTAATTAGTTTATTTTATGAACAATAAAACCTATATAGATTTATTGACTCTTATTTATATATGATTATGAGACTATTAGGGAATTCTTTTTAATTGACCTTATTATTGTGTACTTGGAACCTTTTCATTAACAATAGGGTTCATTTTACAAAATAGTTAGATAAAAGCATATTATTTTAACGTTATAGCTCTTATCATGCTTATTTCTTGTGAACTGACTCATGCTAACAATTTTTTAGATGGACTTTGTGAAAAATGAAAGGAGAAAGACTTATAGAAAGTTGTATTTGTTTTACTAACGAAATAAACTTTTCTTCATTCAAATACTTTTGTATTGAAATTTTCTCGAAATGTACTTGTTGGAAAAACTATGAAGATGTATTAAAATTAGTTTTGTAATGGTGAAATATGTTTCATATAAACTTATGGAATATTAATTAAGTTGGGAGTAAAGTGATCTCTCTCTTCAATTAATGAATTGTTGTGAAGGGTTATTGATTTCTGATTTATTCTAAAGTCTTATATTAATTGGATTTTTTTAATATTCCTAAATATTAACATGCATGATGGGACTTTATGGATATAATTAAATACTGATATTCATGACTTAATGGATTCTAAGGTATAAAATGATACTAGGAATAAGGATCTATACTTATAGTTTTGATTCATTTCATTTTGAAATAGTGTATAACTATGTTGACTATGAGTGATAGATCCTTATTCAGAAAAGGGAATAAGGATAGTTTTATATAGAATAATGTGGCTTTCTTATTATGAAACTAAACCATATGTTTTCTGATTTCATTAATAGGAAAATATTCCTTAATAAGAAAGAAAAGGATACTTCCTTTTATCATTAAATAAGAACTATGTATGTTATCTTGTTAAGTTATTATGTTTAAATCATAAAGGATGATTGGTTGTATGCTCCTTATATGTAAACAATAAATGGAAATAGGAAAGCTTAAAAGAGTTAATAGGAAGATTTAGACTTTATGATATCTCTAAGTCTAATGTAAAATATTTCAATCAATTTTTTTGCAATGATAAATTGTAGTAAGAAAACTTAATGATCTTACTCACTTAATATCAAATTCAGATATATCGATAAATGAAAATAATGGTTTAAGATTAAAATGTTCATATGCATGAATGCATATTTTATCTGCATACCTTCAATTGGTGTAAAAGTACATTTATATCCTTATTTGGGTCAATCGTACATAGTGAACCCTTAGGTGCATTGTTTAATGATAAATTAAACAAGATAATAAATTGATGGGTTAATGATCTAATGTTCTTAAGTATGTTAGTTTAGTTGAAGGAAATCAGTTGGTTGTTGTAATATAGGGACTACAACAGAGTACCCTCATAATGACATGAGTCATTACGAGGATACTTGTGATGTAACCAGCTATGCTTCAACACCCCACTTAGTTCAATTAACTCGATTAACATAAGTGGAAATTTAGTTCATCATTCTACTCTAAAAAAGTTAAACACATGGAATATTATAGTGGTCAACTCATGTTGACTTAGGGTAACTAAACACACCCAATCGATGAAATTTGATTGAGTATGTCTATGTATCCTTAGTCACCATGAGTAGTCTTCCACACTAGTGCATGTAAGATGCCCTTGTTTAGTGTGAAACTTTGACTTGGGTTTGATTAATAGTAGTCAAGGATGACCAATCTAGATAACAGTACAAGTGTGGTGAAAGACATATTCCTTTTGATGAGTATTCCATCTTGGAATGTAAACATGGTAAACATGTTTAAAACTTTGTAAAAATTATCGCAAGTTGTTGGTTACGTTTTCTTATGTCACCTAGTCTAAGTTGTGGGATTTGAGATAAATATAGGTAACAAATATTTAGATAGAATTCTTAGATAGAACACTCGAGTGACCCTTAAAGGATAAAAGAAACAAGTATACAATGTATACACTTGAATAAGTTAACATTAGAGATATTTTTATTACCAAGTCATGGAATGAGAGATCGGTGTTTCACTTTGTGTCATTACAACTACATATGGTTTTTTGTTATGCGACGGATTAGAAATCGAATGTGTGATATGAATTATATTAATTTAGAATAGAGAAAATTATGTAGAAAAAAATTCCCTTATTTGTAAGTCATAAAAAGTGGATGTTATAGAGTCACTACTGTCCACCGGGATCTCTACTAGGGACCTTTCGGGCCTCCTTAACACTCCTATATACGGGTGCCATAGGGGGAAGCATGTCAATTTATGGAAGACCAAACTATTGAGGAACTCATTCAAATGGATAATTCTCCACCTTCCTCGTCTTGTCAAATAACTAGCTAGTAGTGGCATAAGCTACCACTATAGTCATGTCCTATCCACACACACACTGTCATATCATGGTAGGGAGTAGAAACTATGTCATCAATAGTCAATGAAGCTACTTGCAGATGAAACACTCTAAGCACTATCATCCCTATCCATCTAGCTGCCATAATGGCCCCTAGATTGTGTATTATAATTCCCCTCTAGTAGGGGATCATATGTTCATAAACCCAACTTATCACGAGTGTGGGATGGCTAAGAGACTGACCCTGTAGACGAACCACTCGGTACAAATCATGGTAGGTGGTCCCAAGGATATCAGCTCCCCAAGCATAAGTGCAGCCATATGCCTCTATCTATGTGATAATAGGATCCCAATAGTATAACAATGTATCACCCCCTTGTCCCCTATCAAATGTGAAGAAAATATACCCGTGATGTCCTTGCAGATAGTGGGGATAGGAGTGGTAGAAATAGATTAGACCTTCATACCCTGTTTGGAACCAACTGACACCATGAAATCACCCATATAATTATCCCATAAGGTCCTCATGGCTCTAGATCCTGTTGTCTCAAGAGTCGAGTCTCCTCCTAAGTATCGAACTCCAATTATCGGTAAACATCCTACAAAGTAATGATCCACTCACCCCTAGTACCCGATAAATGTAAAGTATTCTTGTCATCATTCCAATAAGAGAATAAATCACACAATATATGACTATAAGGATTTACATGGGGCACCAATGTAATCCTCCATATGCTTTCTCTCTACAATATATCAACCTCATCCAGTCGCCTAATCTAGGATCTCCAGGAACCGGTCACACTCGCTCATGACTCCAACATATGTACTCTTCTTTCTTCTGCATCAACCAAAATAGAAAAATGAGAAATTCAGTGACATTTTCAATAGGAAAGATCATCAAAAACATTGTAAAACACTAAAAATTAAAAAAAATTAGATAAGCATGAGTATTTTTTCATTTTGTTCAAAACCGTCGCCCTCTACACTTCATAGATATCTTAAATATGAGCATGAGTGGGAGATATTGATGCTTCCCAGGATGCTCATCCCTTCCAAATGTGCAACATGACCTATCGACCAAAAAATGTGCTTGTTCCCAAGAAAGATTCATCTGCACCATCCACCAGATCATCTAAACTTCCCAATGATGACTCCCTAGATAAAGTAATGGAAAAATCATGATGGGGAGTATCATATTCTTATACTCAACACCTTTCCCACTCCTCACCATCTCGGTAGACTCAACCAAGCTCCAATTTATAAACCCAATATCGGGATATCATTCCTTTTGGTCCACCACATATTCAAACCAACCTCATCTATGGTGGTTTCAATACCCCTTCTTCTCACATCATTGATCTTCCACATGCCAAACCTTATACTAGTGGTTTTAGATTTCTCAACAAAGCATCCTTTTCACACACCTATCTTCTTTGTTGCACATATAAGGGATTTGTCATGGGAATTTATGATCATGGGACACATGGCCATATTATCGATTAGTGTCACAAGCCTTACGGAAAGTTCACGTTAGGCTATCAAGAGAAACCTACTAACCCCATACCACCATCTGAGATGTTCATGGACATGCCTTATCCATCTTCTCCATTCCATAAGTCCATGGATACGAGATGACACCATGTCTATTACCTCTGAAGTTTTTGTAGTCACCACCATCACCTTGGGACCGATCACTTATAAGTCTGAGAATCAGACTAGGTTCCTTCCCTTATGTCATCTAGAGATGATAGAAGAAGACTCTTCTACCATTGACATTCTTCAATGTGCTAATGACGACACCATTATTTCTCACATGGGGGTAGAGGATTATTATCTTCATAAGAACTCGCCATCTGACACATCCCCTCTTCTCAAAAAATCCACCATTAACATCGATATTGGGACTCCCAAGATCCTCGCATCCTCAAAATGGGTCAATCCCTTGATCCACATGATCTTGATTCTTTCACCACATTTCTCTCTCATCATATCTAGGAATTCACATGGTCATACTTAGACATGCCAAGTCTTGATCCTTTTTCATAATCCATAATATCATCACTTTCCCCAATGCTAAACCGGTGAAGAAAAATATTTGTCGCATGCGCCCTCTAGTTGCCCTCCTTATCAAAGAGGAGTTACAACATCTTCTTTTTGCCAATTTCATCATCCCCATTAACTATCCCTAATGGGTTTCTAATATCATACCCATCGCTAAAGCATCTAGAAAACTTTGTATATGCACTGAATTTTGAGATCTTAATCTCACTTTCCCTAAAGATGACTTTCCTCTTCCCAACATCAACCAAATTGTGGATCTTACTATAGGCCATGAGATTATTTCTCTTATGGAATAGTTTTCTGGTTATAATCAAATTCTTATCACCCTAGAAGACCAACATAAGACTTTTTTATCACTCCTTAGGGAACCTTTCTCTTTTGTTTCATGCCCTTCGGTTTGAAAAATGCATGAGCTACTTATTGTTAGGAAATATATCTTGGTGCTCCATTTATATGTATGGGTGAATAATAAATACATGTGTAATTATTATTATGGTAAATTAGTGAAAGTACATTTACTATGTAAATGTAAATAGTAAATGTAAAATGTGGTTAGTATGTGGTAAGTTAGTAAGTTAGAATAATAAAACAATTAGTATTGTTTTATTATTATATTGGTGAGAGGTTGAAACCATACGGGTGTATGGTTGTATATGCAGACAAAGGTTGTTGTGAGGATTGTTATTATACATCTCCTATATAATGGAGTGTAATGAAATAGTGAATCAATAAAAAATGAGTGTGAGAATAATATAGTGTTGTTGATTTTAATTATTGTCTGTGTAGCTATTTCATGTATTCTGTGTATTAGATTAGAGTAATTTTCACATTTGGTACAGAGTAGGTTAAATCTGTCTCGAAGAAGATCTCGTAACTTTTGTTTCATGATCTGGGTTTCTCCACAATTTTTCACGTGGAACTATCTGCTATACAGGAAGCTACAACAGAAATTTCAGCCAAACTCAGTTCTTTGTTTGGGAGAAACGTGCAATTTACTATAAAACATGTTGGTGCCCAAAATTTGTTCTCCTTTTCAGTTTGAGCACCATCAAAGATATGACATGAATCTTGAAGAAAGATGGATCATGGTGTGTGTCCTTTTGTAGTTAGGGATATGATCTAACTAGCACTTAGATTTGTGGAGAGATGGATAGCACTCAAATAGGACTTGATCTTGTCCTAATTGTTTAAGGTTTTACCTTTCAACCAAGGTAAGAGAACCTATTTTGTAACCCTCAAATGGTGAAGGAGATGAAGATATCCCTCAATTTATGAAAATAGTATGAAAAGGACCTCGGGAAAATATTATCAACACTCCAAATCTGACTTTCACAAGTTATCACTTCCAGATTATGGAGATAATTTCAATGCAAGGCAAGGGTTACTGAAGACATTTTGAAATCTTGATCTGTTGTGCATACTTTAGAAAATGGATTTTGATCTTCTGTGGGTATACTGAGTCAAAACAGGGGTAAAATAGGGTAGCATTAGTTGTTTTGAATGATTTTTGGGTGGGAGTTTAGATAAGACAAACCAAGGTCAGCCAGACTCTTTGAGTATTTCAAAAAAATATGGAGAAACTTAACAGCAGAAAGTATCAAAATTGTTAATAATCCCTTCAACCAAGATATGTGCATCAAATGGAGTCACATATCTACAATTTTCCATGCAATATTTGATCATCTATCACAAAATATTTAGTTAGAATGAACCAATGAAGAATTTAGCAATCACTATTTAATCATGACCTAAGGTGCACCCAAAGGTTTACAAACAATCTCTGAAATCAAGGAAGGTAAAGTGATTTTAAATTTTTTTATCTCTTTATCGGATGAAAGCTCTTAAGAATGTGAGATTGCAATTGACACTAAACTATCACAAGAAATGAGACCATGTATGATCAAGAGATATTTTAAACACAAGACCGCAATAGGAAACAAGAAACAGAAATTTGAAATGCATTCTCAAATGTAAGCATTCTGATTTTCCCAAAGACAACATAGAATAACTCAAAATGATCAAATTTATCAACAGGGAAATGTTTGAAAACAATCTAGAGCTTGTTAATGGCTATACATATGCAACCAACTTAACATGATTGAAATTGATAAGAGAGAGTTATATGAGTTTCTCAAGTGGTCACTCAGAGAATGGGCTTCTTCCAAGATTTTCCCCTGAAATTTTTAGTTTTTTAGGCTTCTTTAAACTCTTCCAACCCTTTGCATGACAAATTCATGCAATATATAGCTTTCAATCTCCTTGAGCCTTCTTTCCCTAGAAAATAATATGCCAGAGGATAAAATTTGTTACAAAAATTCCTCATGATTCACATATGGGGAAGTTTAACAAAACATGTCCAAAAATTTGCCGCAGTTGTTTGAAAAATAGATGAATCATTACAAAATTTGCATCATTATCCATTGTGGAGGAATGTTTTTCATCTTCTAAGCATACGCAGACCCTATTCCCCAAAATTTGACTCTCAGAACTTTTGGATCTGATATTTCATGTTTTTGGATGGGCTAGGGTAAAATTTCCCTTAAAAAACATCTCTAATCTTCAAATTGATCCTCAAAACTGATTACATTGGTCCTTGCAGGCACAAACAACATGAATTTGTAAAAAAATTGATCAAAATCGATGCAAAAAATGCATTTCCACACTTCTTAGAGTAAAAATGGCAGCCAAACTAAAAAATGCATAGTTACCATTGATCTTACTTTATCCTTTAATCTGAGCCCTCCACATGTCACAATGTGATTGGAATGGGCTTAGGATCACTTTTTGACATTGTAACACTTTTGGAAAAATGTAAAAATTTGACATTTTTCTCCACCCCTCCGCCCTTTGAAAATGAGATTGACATGTGTCCTAATGTGGGTCCCATTGGAATCACGGACCGATTCTACACATTTGCACCTTTTTTGAAAATTTACAAAATTTCTTGATTTCCTCCACCACTCTACCTTTGTGATTTGGGCCTGACATGTGGTGCAATATAACTAGATACGGAGTCACAACTCAATTTAACACATTTTGCATCTTTTTGGACAAAGGAAAATTTTTCAATTTTCCTCCACGGCTCCGCCCTCCCACAAGACACGTGTCCTCATATGATTGGCTGAGGGGTAGTGCTTCTCATTTCATATTTTAATCATATTCCATGAAGGAAAATTTTTAACATTTCCTCCGCCATCCCACACCTCCGCCATTGACTCCTTAGATGAATCTTGACTTTTTACCTTCGGGCTTGTTGGTCCATTCAACGATTTTACCCTTTTGATAACTAGAGGCTAAAAATAAAACTTGCCTCCAAAGGCCCACCTCCCCACCCTGTGCTCTGATTTGACACATGTCTTCATCCCATTGGCTGTGAGTTTGTGGTCCAATTTTATACTTTAACTCTTTTTCACCAAAGGCCAAAAAGTATCAAACTCCTCCGCCTTTCCATCTCCCCGCTTGCCACATGTCCTCCTCTGATTAGATGTGGGCCTTAGGGGATTTTATTCATTTCCACACATTTTCCAAAGTTCCTAAGGCACAAAATGACCCGCCCATCTGCCTTCACTCTTCCTGCGACACGTGTACCTCCTCTGGGGCTTGTGGAGCTACGGGGGCAACTTGCACATTTTTCCAAAAACACAAAAATGTTAAGTTTTTAGAAATGACCCACCGATCCTTGTCCAATTAGAACAAGCCATGTTGTTGATGAATTGAAGAAGAAATTGATGGGAAAATGATGCCTATCTCGAGTCAAAACACGTAGTCAAAAGAAAATGCAGGGATACCCTAGAATTCAATTTTTCGATAAGAACGACAAATTTCTCAAAATTAAACCAATAAAACATTTTTAAAGCATTTTTTTATCATGGAATTGGATTTTCAATGGCATACAAGTGTAAATCAATCAATTTTAAACTTCCATGATTGGGCAAAAAAGGAAAAATGGTAGAGCCCCATGATTTGGAAAAAATAGGGCACAAAACAGGGCACACATGCTGATTTCATTCAAATTGGGACAAAACAACAAGTTTATGAGCATTTCAAGGCATTCAATCTGGAGGGAAAAGTTGTAGACCACCAATTTAAGAGAAAAAATGTTCCAGAGCATGCAAACCAAAGGAAAATTTAGGGAAAAATGGTGCAAGCTCAAAAATGGCACCAACATCGGCTCCTTCTCGGGGATGGGCACTCCCAGTGAGTGCCACAAGAAAAAAAGAAGTAGACCAAGTTCCAAAAATAATCCATTGGGAAAAGCAGAGTCGAATGTAGGGTAGAAAAACCAAACCTAATTGAAAAAAATGGCTGCCAAGAATAGGGCAAACCACAAACCGACAAAAACAAAAACAGAGCCAAAAAACAAAGACTATACACTATACAAGTGGTGCATACCTCAAATTTGGGGATTAATCTAAGAAATACTTTAGATTCGTGCTATTAATAGGTAGTTCAAGTAATTCCCCATATAAGTCCTTGAGAAAGAAGTTATTTCACCAATTTTGATATCAATGGAGTAAGGGCCCATCCACAATGCATCAAATTTACCATGTTTGCCCTTATCTTCATTTTGCTATCTCATAACAAAACCAGTCTCAATATTGAAGGCCCTAGGAGTGACCTTCTTGTTAAACAATATTTTCAACCTCTCTCTAAATCGAGATGCCTTTGGTGGATGCTCTTCTTTCTTCATCCAACTCAACAATATGATTAATCCTTTGCTTCATATGGAATGACCTCTTGATCTTCAAGTTGTTAAACAAACTAAAATGAAGATAATTGTAGATGTAATGGCAGCAGAGCTTGAGTTCCATACACCAACTCAATGGGCTCTTACCAGTAGCTCTTTTGGTAGTGATTCTATCATCCCAAACTACAAATTTCAATTGTTCACCCCATTTTCTCTTGTTCAACTCCAAGGTTATCCTGATGATCTTCAACAAGTTCTTATTGTTGGACTCAACTTGTCCATTCCCTTGAGGGTTATAATTTGAAGCATAATTCATATTGGTTCCATACTCCTTGCACATTTCCATTAAGGGTTTAGCTCTGAAACACATGGCATTATCAGCAACAATCTTTACTAGCACACCAAATTTGCATATGATATGATTCAATAAGAAGTCCATAACAACTTGGTGTGTTGCTTTCTTGGTGGGGATTGCTTCTACCCACTTGGTAAAGTAATCTATGGCTACAAGGATCCACTTATATCCAACACTAGAAGGGTCTGAAATCTCACCAATGAAGTCTATTCCCAATTGTTTGAAAGGAGTTTCAATTGATATAGGTTACAAAGGAAGGGAGCCTAAAGCTTTCATTCTTCCAGAGAAACGCTAGTAGTTTTCACATTTTCTAACCGTGAGGGTTACATCTTTGAAGAGAGTAGGCCACAAATAACCAACTCTCAAAATTTTTGTGTTATAACCCTTCAGCAAAGTGTCCTCCACAAACTCCCCATGGAAATCAACAACTATTTTGGGAGCTTCATCTTGATTATACATTTCAAGAGGACACCTTGGGGTTCTTCCAAGCTAGCCCAAAGTTAGTGATGATGTATTTTTGAGAAGCCAACTTGAGGGCTCTTTTCTAATTTTTATTCAAATGATCAGGGCAGCATAGGTGTCTAAGGTAAAGGATTACATCCTTGTACCAATCAAAATTTACCAACTTCTCAATAACATCTGATCTTTCTTCCTCTACTTCATTCACTTCCATAGTCTACAAGTTGCTCTCAGCCATGAGCTTAGCAAGACCTAAAACTCTCACCAACTTTGTGGTTTGGATATCCATGTCATATTCCTACAGTTTTTTCACCCATCTACATCTTTTGCTTGAGATATCCATCTATGATAAGATGTATTTTACCATGGTGTGGGGAACATAAGAAAAAACTTTTGAACTTAATATATAAGGCCTGAAAACCTTTGTTGCTTTCACCAAGGAAAATGCTTGTTTTTCCATGATTGTGTACTTTAACTCAACAACTTGTAAAGCCTTGCTAAATAATGCAATAGGCCTCTCAGCCCCATCTTCATCCTTTTGCAAAAAAACAAATGCAATGGTATTTTTAGAAGCAAAGGAGAAGATTTGGAAAGGCTTCTTGTAATTCGGAGCTGCTAAGACAGTGCATGTTTAATTCTTCTTTGATTCCTTCAAAAGCTTGAATAGCAGCCTCCTCCCATTTGATAACTTGGTCTTTCTTTAACATGCATGTAATAGGAAGAGTCAATTCAGAAAATTAGACACAAACCTTCTAATGAAATTTTCTAAAATAAAATATTGGATCCCTTCTTTGTTCTTACCAACTTTCAAGAACATGTTGATTCTTTCTACCCTCTCTTCAATCACTGACATATTTGAAACAATATGACCAACCATGGCCTTTTACACCCCAAAATGACACTTTTTTGATTGATAGATTATTCTCCATGTCAACATTCTTCTAATTTTTTCACCCATCTACATCTTTTGCTTGAAAAGATATCACATCATCTTGATAAGATGTCTTGAAGTCATTTATGGGAACAAAAAAAATCCATTGCTTTTGAACTTAAGATATAAGGAGACGAAAACATTCTTACATTGACATATTTCCCAAGGAAAATTCTTGTTTTAAATTGATTTCTACTTTAACTAACAACTTGATTATAAGAGAAACCATCAAGATGGAAAGAATGCAGATAGGCCTCTCAGCCCCATTTTCATGTTTTGTGCAAAACAAATGCAATGGTATTGAGTGAAATTCGAATTTAGAAGAAGCAAAGGAGAAGATTTGGAAAGGCTTCTTTTGTAATTTGAGCTGCTAACTTCTATAATAATGAAGTGCATCATTTTATCTCTAATGCTTCTTTGATTCCTTCAAAAGCTTGAATATAGCAAAGCCTCCTCCCATTTGATAACTTGGTTTTCTTTGACATGATGTAGGTCTCTTATAGAAGATACCATCTAAATTCAATAAAATTAGACAAAAAACCTTCTAATGAAATTGATCTTCCATAATGAATATTGATGCTAATTCTTTGTTCTTGAGAAGGTTTGTTGATTACTTCTACCCAGGTGTAAGGTCAGATCTGACATTTATAGTTTGAAAAATATGACCAAGAAGCTTGGCCTGATGTGCACCACTAAAATGAAAACTCACTTTGATTAGAGAGAAATTCCATATGATCTAGGCTTAGATCAACATCTTTTTGAAGTGATGCAAGTGATATTTTCTAGTGCTCCTTGAAAACATAGTTACATCATCTTGATAAACAATTGCAATGAAGTCATTTATGTAACCAATAGAAAAAGCAACAGGGAGGTTTTCGAAGGTATCTCCAACATTCATAAGACCAAAAGGCATTCTTACCAAATATGCTCCCAAGGAGTGGTAAAGGTAGTTTTAAATCTTTCTAACTCCTTGACAACAACTTGATTGTAGAAGGAGAAACCATCCAAGGTGGACAACAATTCAGATCTAGTCACTAAGGAAATGCTAAGTGCAGCATGTTTTCCATGTTTGGTAAAGGATAATTGTCTTTCAATGAAGCTCTATTTAGATTTCTGAAGTCTACAAAGTCTTATGTATCCATTTTTCTTTTCGATGGCATAAGGTTTTTGTAACCCAAGATGAATACCTTGTGGGTTGAATGATCCCTCCCTCCTTCAGTTTCTTCAATTCATCTTGCATTTTCATTAAGAGGAGTGGATTAATTGGCCTCTGATTTTGGTCTAAAGGGCTTGGCATTTGTTTCAAGAGGAATCTCATGCTGAAACAAGTCCTCTCTATATATTTTTAGATTTGAATAAGAATCAAGTGCAATGGTCTTGATATTTCTTCAATAGTTGAACATAGGACTATTTTTCTTATTTGTTTAGATTGTCTCCCAAAAAAATTTTCTTGGTTTATCATTAGTACCCAAGTTATGCTATTCCCATCATCCCTTGAGGTAGACATGTTTTTATTGATGATGCAATCAACATTGTCAAAATTTGACTCAAGTGCAATAAGACCTCTAGGAATGGTGTTAGTTTTCAATTGGATAATATCCTTTCCAAAAAAGTATCTCTTCCTTCAATCACACATACCATTGGTTCCCAATCAATATTCTAATTTGCAAACTCACCTTGATTTTGTAAGAACCTTTTCACTTGAGCATCATCATTAAACACTTTCCAATGCTTGATGTTGTCAGGGACAACTGGCCTAGTTAACACTTCAATATTGTACTCACAATAAGGTGAAATGGTGCAATTTCCAAATATTGACCCCAACACTACCAACTTTTCAACAACAACATTGAAACTTTTGTCATGATGCACAATGTTGAAGGAATCAAACATCTCAATTAGATCCCAAACTGCATGTTTGTACTGTTTCATCCGTTGATTTTTTGTAGCATATAATTTTCTTATTTGTTTGACAACTAGCTCTGAATCTCCTTTTGCAATGATGTCCTTGACACCATACTTCCATGCAATTCTTAGACCCAACAACAAGGCTTCATACTTAGCAATGTTGTTAGTACATTCAAAATTAAGCTTGAAGGAAAAAACAAACTCTTCCAAGCTAGGAGAAATCAGAATTATACCAGCACCATTTCCAAATTTGGAGCAAGCTCCATAAAATAGCAAGGTCCAAGGGGAACCTACCTATTCAAGGCACTTTGACTGATCCATCTTGTTCTCTTTCCATCAGCAAACCCAATAAAGTTATCAACATCAACATCAGCAAACAACACCTCATAGGAAGCATTGTTGGGATCTTCAATAAGGTGTAACATCTTCTTTTCTCCATATAGATTGACAAGGCTACCTTCAATGGGAATAGTGGAAAATGACATGTCCATTTGAACATTCCCACCAACACTTGCAGCCTAATCTCTTGAAAAAATCATACCCCATTTGGCAGGGTAATCAAGAATCACAACATCAATTTTAAATTTTACCCGGATAGGCTACAAGTTGTACCACAAACCCTTCACACAACCAACTACAAAAATTCTCTTAAGTCCATGGTAGTACACTTTCCATAGGGTTTTGTCAATTTATATCCAACTCATTCATTACTTCTAGAGGCATGATATTGCATGATGCACAGAATCAAACATACAATTATGAAGTAGTCTATTCTTTATGATCAAAGTTGTAAATAATGGATCAACATTCAATTGGGAATCAACTAAGGATGTCCCCAAGTATACCTCAAGTGTTTCTCATAAATCCTCTAATGCTGGTGGTGTTTCAAGGTCTGCAATGATTTGAGGAGGAGTTTCAACAACATTTACATTTTTGCTTGGGGTACTCTTCTCCTCTTTCAATCCCAAGTACTCAAATGCTCTCTTCTTGTGCTCAGGAATCCTAAGAAACTCAATGATTAGAACACTCACTTTGATTTGGCTCAATACCTAGGCTATGTCATATGGAACACTCTTTGGCAAGGAAGCATTGGAATGGAGACAAGTAGATTCATTAGATGGCATGGGATTCTTGGCAGTTTGGGCATGAGGAGGACTGTAATTTTTTCCTGGGACAACAAAGCTTTGGTAGGTGTTTCTCTTTTAGGAGCTTCTTTGGGAATACTTGTAAGAAAGGGTGTTTTAGGTTTGGCTTGAGGCCCAACTCCCTTAACAACCTTGCTCCTAGTGTTATAATCTTTCTCTTGAGCCACAACAACATTCATTAACAATTTTCTATCTTCCTCCGAAGGGATACCACCATCATACTTCTTAATCATCAAAGCTCTTAAGTATTCAAATTCATTGTTAGGAATATCAAAATCTTGAACTACATCTACATCAAGAGTATGAGAGGGAAGAAGGACTTGTACCAATTTGATGTAATACCAAAAGTTTGCAGCTTTCCTTGCACTTATTACCTCAGTTTATGTTGCTCCTTCTTGTGAGCATGAAGAACAACCCACCATGTAGATATCATCATCATTACCATCATCATTTGTAGCTTCACCATCTTCCTGGTCCACTTCACATGGAGGATGGGGCAGGAAACACCTATCACACTAATCAATATCAACTTATCAGCAATAACAACCCTAATAGTTAGGGAATCAGGTAACACTCTTCCTTCACATGCTTGAGGATGTCTATTTGCAGACCCCATGGGTCCTTTCCCTCTATCATCTTCCCTTTTATCACCTCTAGGATGATTGGAAAATATTTCATAGTTTTTTCTCTTTGCTAACCTTATGAAGTCCCTTCTCCCTGGGCTAGCTTGTATGAGATTTCTTTGACAACCCCTACCAAAATTTTTCACAACCTCCTCCAAATCATCACCCTTGCTAGTTTGAGTTTTTTCAGGGTTTATACTCTTTACACCATCTCTCTTGAGAGGTTTCTTAATTGCTTTGATATTGTTTTCAATTTTAAGTTCCATGGTGAAATCCTACCTTAAATTTCTAGGGTTATTGTCTCTTAAGTAGTAGGTTGCCTTATTATCAAATACATCTGCATATTTGTCAAGCATGACTCATCACATGGCCTCAAATTAATAGGAAGCCTTCTCAAAAAAATTAAACCTTGTGTTGAAGTCATGAACTGATTCATTGGGGTTCTTCTTGATATTTTCAAACTCAGACAAGAGAAACCTAGGATTAGTCTTATCACCATATTGCAATCTAAATGCATTCTACATTTCAGTCCATGAATCAATAGAATTATTAGGCAAGGCCTTATACCAATCCCTAGCATCCTCCTCTAAAGTGTGGACAAACAATTTAATGTACACATCCTCAAATCCAATTTCAAAATCCTCCATCATATTAATAAAGAGTTTCAAATGTTGATCCCTATTATGGCATTATTCCCTGGAAACTTTGGCAATCTACTTCTAACATCCTGAGGCACAACATTAGGATAACCAACCATTCCCCTAAAATTTATTGGGCCAAAGGTATGGACCATAAATGGAGGCCTAGGTGGAGGCTTATCCATGTTGTCTGGTGGAGGTGATCTTGGGGGTGACACAAGTTGATGAGGAGTGTGAGGTATTTGGGGCTCAAGAATGTGGTTCAAAATATTGGTATTCTCTAGGTGTTGATTTTCTTGGAAAGTTTTACTAGAATTAAATCACACAAGTGAATATTGAAGAAGGAACTCACTAGGTACATGAGAAGGACCTTTACTAGTTGAAGTAAACAAGTTTATGAGAAGATTCTTGAATCAAGAATCACCTGGAAGAGGAGTGATAATTCTCTACTAAAGGTTGATCTCTCTCACCAATGGATATACCTTTGCCTGATGTCTGACCTTCAACAACCTTCCAAAATTTTCTCTCCTCTAAAACTGTCTTTCCAAATTCTTGAAATAAATTTCTACTTGAGTCCCTCCTGAAGATAGATATTCTTCCTTCCAAGTTTTCAGAGATTAGCAAGACCAAAAACAAATGACAGAAAGCTAAGACATTGGTATTTATCAAGATCAAAACAACATGGAGTCGCCACTAAGGAATTTCACCATAGTTGTGCAAATGCACTAAAATACTTTGTCAAATACCTATCAAGCACTGAAAATCTTGCCAAAATTTATAGATCAGATCTTCCTTTTCTTGAATTTATCAACCACAAATGCAAATGAAGTGCAACTACTACTAGAAACTGATAAAATTGCAGATAGAGTTTGAAACCTTTGCATACACCTTGCAAATCTGAGTATAGAATGATGCTTTAACAATATATTTGTAGACAGAACTTGCAAGAGACATTACCAGGGTTTGATATGCATTCAAATATTTCAAAAATGTATGTACATGGATTAGATTGAACTAAGAATGTCCCCGAAAATGACGCCACTAGTGTTGGTACCCATATTTGTTCTCCTTTTCAGTATGAGCAACATCAAAGATATGGCATGAATATTGAAGATGATGGATCATGGTGTGTCTCATTTTATATCCGGGATATGATATAACTAACTAGCACTCGATTTGTGGAGAGATGGATAGCACTCAAATAGGACTTGATCTTGTCCTAACTATTTTATGTTGTGCCTTTCAAACAAGGTAAGAGCACCTATTTTGTAACCCTAAAATGGTGAAGGAGATGAAGATATCCCTCAATTTTTGTAAATAGTATGAAAAGGGCCTTGGGAAAATATGATCAACACTCCAAATCTAACTTTCAAAAGTTGTCACTTCCAGATTATGGAGATACTTTCAATGCAAGGCAAGGGTTACTGAAGACATTTTGAAATCCTGATCTTTTCTACATACTTTAGCAAATGGATTTTTATCTTCTGTGGGTATACAAGTCAAAACAGGGGTAAAATAGGGTAGGATTAGTTGTTTTGAATGATTTTTGGGTGGGAGTTTAGATAAGACAAACCAAGGTCTATTATACTCTTTGAGGATTTTAACAAAATATGGAGAAACTTAACAACAAAAAGTATCAAAATGGTTAGTCATCCCTTCAACTAGGATATGTGCATCAAATGGAGGCCCATATCTACACTTTTCCACACAATATTTGATCATCTATCACAAAATCTTGAGTTAGAATAAAATAATGAAGAATTTAGCAATCACTATTTAATCATGACCTAAGGTGCACCCAAAGGTTTACAAACAATCTCTAAAATCAAGGAAGGTAAAGTGATTTTAAATTTGTTTATCTCTTTATCAGATGAAAGCTATTTTGAGTGTGAGATTGCAAACACCACTAAACTATCACAATAAATGAGACCATGTATGATTAAGAGAGATTTAAAACACAAGACTCCAATAGGAAACAAGAAACACAAATTTGAAATGCCTTCTCAAATGTAAGCATTCACAAATTTTCCCAAAGACAACACAAAATAACTCAAAATGATCAGATTTATTAAGCGAGGGATTGTTTGAAAACAATCTCAAAGCTTGTTAATGGCTATACATATGCAACCAACCTAACATGATTTGAAATTTGATACAGAGATAGTTATATGAGTTTCTCAAGTGGTCACTCATAGAATGGGCGTCTTCCCAAATTTTCCTATGAAATTTTTAGTTTTACAGGATTCTTTAAACTCTTCCAACCCTTTACATGAAAAATGCATGCAATATATAGCTTTAAATATCCTTCGAGCCTTCTTTCCCAAAAAAAATATGCCAAAGGATCAAATTTGTTACAAAAATTCCTCATGATTCACAGATAGAGACATTTAATAAAACACATCCAAAAATTTCCAGTTGTCTCAAAAAGAGGTGAGTCATTACAAAATTCACATCATTATCCATTATGGAGGCACATTTTTCAACTTTAAAGCATGCAGATCCCCTTCCTTTCATTATTTCATCCTTATCCCTCCAAAATTTGACTTTGCAACTTTTGGATCTGATATTTCACATTTTGATGGGTTAGGGTAAAATTTCACTTCAAAAACATTTCTAATCTTCAAATTGATCCTCAAAACTGATTGCATTGGTCCTTGTAGGAATAAATGATGCTAAATTTGTCAAAAATTTGATCAAAATTGATGCAAAAAATGCATTTCCACACTTCCTAGAGAAAAAATGGCGGCCAAACTAAAAAATGCACAGTTACCATTGATCTTCCTTTATCCTTTAATCTGAGCCCTCCACATGTCACATTGTGATTGGAAATGGGCTTTAGATCACTTTTTGACATTTTAACACTTTTGGAAAAATCTAAAAAATTGACATTTTTCTCCAACCCTCCGCCCTTTGAAATTGAGCTTGACACGTGTCCTAATGTGGGTCCCATTGGAATCGCAGACTAATTCTACACATTTCCACATTTTTGGAAATTTACAAAATTTCTTGATTTCATCCGCCACTCCACCTTTGTGATTTGTGCCTATCACATGGTGCAATATGACTAGATACGGAGTCACGACTCAATTTTACACATTTTACATCTTTTTGCATGGACAGAAAAAATTTAATTTTCCTGCACGTCTCCGCCTCCCGCAAGACACGTGTCCTAATATGATTGGCTGAGGGGAAGCACTTCTTATTTCATATTTTAATCATATTTCATGAAGGAAATTTTTTGAAATTTCCTCCACCATCCCACACCTCCGCCATTGACTCCTCAGATGAATCTTGACTTTTTACCTTTAGGATCGCGGGTCCATTCAACGATTTTACCCTTTGATAACTAGAGGCTAAAAATATAAATTACCTCTGAAGGCCTACCTCCATACCCTATGATTTAATTTGACACATGTATTCATCTCATTGGTGTGAGTTTGTGGTCCAATTTTATACTTTAACTCTTTTTTCATTAAAGGCAAAAAGTATCAAACTCCTCCGCCTTTCAATCTCCCCCGCCCGCAATGTGTCCTCCTCTGATTATATGCGGGCCTTAGGGGATTTTATTCATTTCCATTCATTTTCCAAAGTTCCCTAAGGCACAAAATGACCCACCCATCTACCTTCACTCTTCCTATGACACGTGTACCTCCTCTGGGGCCTGTGGAGCTAAGGGGTAACTTGCACATTTTCCTAAAACACAAAAATGTTAAGTTTTTAGAAATGACCCGCCAATCCTTGTCCAATTAGAAAAAGCCACATTTTAGATGAATTCTGAAGAAGAAATTGATGGGAAAATGACGCCTATCTGACCATCAAAACACAAAAATGCCAGGGATGTGCTAGAATTCAATTTTTTCACTAAGGATGACAAATTTCTCGAAATTGAACCAACTGAAACATGTTTTTAAAGCATTTTTTTATCATGGAATTGGATTTTAAATGGCATACAAGTGTAAATCAATCAATTTTAAAATCCCACGATTGGGAAAAAACAAAAATGGTAGAGGCTCCTGTAGATTTGGAAAAATAGGGCAAAAATAGGGCACACATGTTGATTTCATTCAAATTGGGACAAAAAAACAAGTTTATGAGCATTTCAAGGCATTCAATATGGAGGGAAAAGTTACAGACCACCAATTTAAGAGAAAAAACATTCTAGAGCATGCAAACCAAAGGAAAATTTGAGGCAAAATGATGCAAGCTCAAAAATGGCACCAACACAAAGACATTGATCACCGCTATTTTTGAAGAAATCGAGAGAATCAAAAGTAATTAAAATCTACATTCTTTTTTTTTTATATTTAGATTCAGTAAAATGGATACACCATTAGATAAATTTAATGGGCTGAACTTCCATACATGGAGAGTAAAAATATAGGTGGAGGATAGTATATGGAAAAGAAAACCACCTATGATGTAAGCAAAATTGTAGAATGGGAAACCTGGAGATGACAAAGCGAAAGTAATAATTGGACTTGGTATTTTAGATTCTAAATTACATCATGTGGATTTAGAAAAATATTCTACAGAAATATGGGATTTACTAAACAAAACTTTTGGGGCTAAAGAAAATAATGCAAAATTCTCTTTAAAGTTGCAATTATTCAAATTGAAAATGAATGAAGAAGTCACAATGTCAAGTCATATAAATGAATTGAGATCTCTTCTTAGACAACTAGCAGAAGTTAAAGCTCCTATTGATGATGAAGATGAAAAAGCCATATTATTAAATCGTTTTCCATCCAAGTACAATAATGTTGTCTTTACTCTAGGGAAAATGTCTTCTCATTCATTAGAGGGCATGATTTCAGCTCTCCTAGCTGAAGAGAAAAGAACTAAAGAAGATATAGAAGAGGAAATTGCTTTGTATGTTAAAAAGAAATACAAAAATTCTCAGAAAAAAAGGATGAAATTGAATGTTTCTATTGCAAGAAAAAGGGTCATACTAAGTCTTTTTATAGAGATCGAGCTAAAGACTTGCTCAATGAAAATCTTAAAAATGAAGCAAATATAGTCACTGAAGAAGGCTCAAACAATGAAGATGAACAAATAACATATGAAATTGACTATAATTCTGAAGAATTTCTATACTAAGTGAAGTTCTTGGAGGAAGGAGGCACAGGAGGTTGGAGGTCATTCAATGACCTCTCGTCAGTCACCAACGACGGGACATATCAGCTATGGTGATTTTTTTTTATACAAGTGTGTTCCTGTTGTTTCTTTGTGTCTGGAAGAGTGTTTGGTTGCATTGTTCCTATTGTGTTTTGCAGAATAAAGGAAATTTCACATTGAGGGGGGAACATGATCTCAATGTTCCATTTCTAGTTTCTTACATTTCTAGTATTTTCTATATGTGAGCAGCTATATTTCCTATGTTTTTCCATGCAGTGAAATGTGATGAGAGATGATAATTGTATTTGACACATCATGATGTGGTTGTAGGTAAACCACTTGAAAACCTTCATTTTTGGTTTGTGGTACACCACTTGTAAAACCACCATTTTCAGGTTGTTGGTAAACCCTATGCAAAACTATCACCCTTTTTGGTTTGTGGTAAACCAGTTGCAAAACCGTCATTTTTGGTTTATGGTCAACCCTATGAAAAACAATCTATTAGATTTATGATCATCCTATAAAATCATTATATCATGAAAGTAAGTGCAAGTACAAAGGAAAGTTTTCCCCATGTTCACACTAAGGGGATAATGTTAGGAAATATATCTTAGTGCTCCATTTGTATGTATGGGTGAATAATAATTACATGTGTAATTCTTATTATGGTAAATTATTTAAAGTACATTTACTATGTAAATGTAAATATTAAATGTAAAATGTGGTTAATATGTGGTAAGTTAGTAAGTTAGAATAATAAAATAATTAGTATTATTTTATTATTATATTGGTGAGAGGTTGAAACCATATGGGTGTATGGTTGTATATGCAGACAAAGGTTGTTGTGAGGATTGTTATTATACATCTCCTATATAATGAAGTGTAATGAAATAGTGAATCAATAAAAAAATGAGTGTGAGAATAATATAGTGTTGCTGATTTTAATTATTATCTGTGTAGCTATTTCATGTATTTTGTGTATTAGATCAGAGTAATTTTCACATTTCTCAAAATGGTTTAATCCTTTTATCCACATGAGATAGAGTCTTTCACCACATTTCTCTCTCATCATATCTATGAATTCACACGGTCATATTCAGACATGCCAAGTCTTGACCCTTTTTCATCGTCCATAATATTGTCACTTTCCCCAATGCTAAACTCGGTTAAGAAAAATCTTTTCGCATGCACCCTCAAGTTGCCCTCCTTTTTAAAGAGGAGTTGCAACATCTTATTTCCGCCAATTTCATCATCCCCATTAACTATCCCTAATGGGTTTATAATATCATACCCATTTCTAAGGCATCTATAAAACTTTATAAATGCACCGAATTTTGAGATATTAATCTCACTTACCATAAAGATGACCTTCCCCTTCCCAAAATCGACCAACTTGTGGATCTTACTATAGGCCATTAGATTATTTATCTTATGGACAAGTTTTCTGGTTATAATTAGATTCTTATCACCCCAGAAGACCAACATAAGACTTTTTTTATCACTCCTTGGGTGACCTTTTTCTTGGTTTCATGCCCTTTTGTTTGAAAAATGCAAGAGCTACTTATAAGTGGGCCATGACTTAAATTTCTCATGATCTCATCCACAAAACCATATAATATTATGTCGATGATTATTTGGTAATATCTAAACATCGACATGACCATCTTTCCATTCTCAAAGATTTTTTTGAGCTCCTTATTGGCTATTTCCTTTGTCTCAATCCAGTTAAGTGAGAATTTGAGGTAATAATCTGGAAAACTCCTTAGATTTATCGTATATATTAGGGGCATTGAAGTTGACCCCATAAAAAATATAATAAATCATTGAAATGGCTATTCATTCCAATCTTAAACAACTTCGTAGTCTTTAAGACCAACTTCAATCGGTCTGTCATTTCATTCCCAACTTTTAGATCGTTAACAACCCTTTTATCATCTCCTTCGTAAGGACATAGACTTAAATTGGGATCATAATTTATAAAAGGATTTCCATGATCTTAAATAATTTCTTTTGTCTCCACTAGTGCTTACACATGCATCTAAGGGGAGCCCTTTTAACTATACATATATTATATTGATACCACTTTAGGGGCTATGTTAGCGCATCGTGATGGCCAAGGTCATGAGAAAATCATTTATTACATCAGTTGCACCCTACACAACCGTGAGACTCACTACACCGAAGATGAAAAGTTTTGGTGTACTCTCTTATTTTCCACCTCTAAACTACGATGTTATCTTCTCAATCACAAAACTTATGTCATTACTAGCTTTCATCTTCTTAAGATGATGCATTCTAAACCATATCACAACAATTGTATCACTCGATGGCTCATGTTCATGACTAATTTTTACCTTAAGTTCATTTCTCAAAAATCCATTAAGGGCCAAGATATCACAAACCAATTAGCATAAGCCCCTCTTCCTAGTTCACATCTTCCTCATGAGAAGTTCCCAAATGAATCCATTAATCACTTTCATCATGAGTATGAAACCCTTAAAATGAACCTCTTCTTCAACAGCAGTTATAAATTCCAACAAGAGGGAGGCGTTGGCATCATTCTCTTTCCTTCTAGGGAAATTTATATCCCCCTTGCAAACACACTCAATTTTGAGTGCACAAATAATATGGAAGAGTACGAAGCCCTTATCTTAGGTCTTGAAACCACTCTCTTTCTAGGTGTTCAAATTATTGACATCTATGGGGATTATGAACTTATCATCAAACAATTCACAGGTGAGTATCAATGTAAAAATTATACTCTTCAAAAATATTGAGACATTGTAAATCTCTTCCTCGAAGAATTTTATTCTTACACTATCCAACTCATTCCTCGATCGTCTAATAATTTTGCTGATATAACAACATCCCTTGTGGCTCTCATCCCAAGGAGACAAAAAGAATCCAAACTTTTTGTTGTCATTCACCATAGTGATTGACCATTTCATGACCTATCTCACGTTAATATTGTTGAATCTGGTTCATTAGATATTTGGTATGTCTAAATATTTGATTATCTATCCAAATCCATCATTTCTCCCAATCTATCCAAGAATGCTAGGAGGTATTTCCTTCAAAGCGTGCTAACCGCTATGTGATACTTGGATGCATTCTTTATAAGCATGAATTTGATGGTATTCTCCTTTGATGCCTTAAATCCCATGAATATTCTCATGTTATCCAATAATTCCATGATGGTATTTGTGGTGGAATTTTTAGTGGATTAGCCATTACTAAGCACATTCTTCATCTTGGTTATTATTGGACTTCCCTCAATCGTGACTATCATGATTATGTTAAGAAATGTGAAAAATGTCAACAACATTCCATTATTATTCACATTCCCAGTCAATCTTTGCATCCATCTCAGGGCCTTTGGCCCTTCTCACAATGAGGTCTTAATCTCATTGGTCTCATCAATCCTCGGTCTTCATAACAAAATCACTTTATCATTACAGCAAATGAATACTTCACATGGTGGGTAGAATCAATTCCCTTCACTTCAACTAAATTTGGTCCAATCATTAACTTTATCTACCAAAATATCACCCGCCACTTTGTTGTCCCTCACAAACTCATCTAGGAAAAAAGAAATTCCTTTTAAAAAAAAATTCTCAAGAAATTTTGTGACTCATTCAATATCTAACTTATTTTCTCTTCACCATATTATCCTCAAGCTAACGGCCAAGCCAAAGCAACTAATAAAACCCTTCAAAACATTCTTGCCAAGACTATTGACCAATCTGGTCATAATTGGCATCTCCATCTCCCCTTCACTCTTTGGGCTTATTGGACTAGCATATGCACTTCCACAGAGGTACGCTCTTCTCTTGTATACGAATCAAGCTATCCTTCCTCTCGAAATTCAAATTCCATCCTTACGCATGTCTCTTCATGACTTCATAAATGATGAAGATTATTACCAGGAGTGTCTAGCACAACTCAAATTGTTAGATAAACATCACCTCTCGCTCTTGAACACCATCATGTTTATCAAGAACACATCAAACATGCTTATAATAAGCACCTCAAAGAGTGTGAATTTAATGTTGGTGACCTCATCCTTAAATAAAATTAGAACATTACTACTCTAGAAAGGAGCCAATGTGGAAAGTTTTCCCCCAAATGGATTAGACCATACATTATCACACATAAGTATGGGTCAGAGCCTATCATTTGGCCTCCCTTGATGGTAAACCTGAAGTATAACCCATTAATGCATTTCACTTCAGAATCGTTTCTATTGTTAGCACACTACCAGTGAGCACTTATTCGTATCTTTAGATTATCCCTCCATCATTAGCCTCTTACATCTATCATTATAATGATTTGGAACTATTTGGTCTATCATCACTTTCCTAGATACAAACTTCAATATGGGCACCATGGCTCTGCCTATAGCATTTTCCTTATGGATAGGTTCTCCCTTTTTGGTGAGAATTATGTTATCATTACATCCCTTACCCTCTTATTTACCTATTGAAACCATGCAAAGGGTTCATGGGTGTCTCTTTTATAATCATTATCCCATCCTAAGTGGTCTATAAACCTATTCCCATATCTTCCCCATGATAAAATTAAAATTCATGGATGTTTCTTATCAAAAATCAAAGCTATCAAAAGCAAACTACTCCCTTAAAGGAAAATTATTCATAAAATAACAAAATCAAATAAATAGACTGATCCCTTAAAGGATGGCTATCATGTATATCATTATTTCCATTTATATCATATATGTATAAAGTAGACCATACCCTCGAAGGATGGATACTCTTTTGTATTATGGCATCAAAGGCTTCCCGTATTGATCAACCTTCTATTTTATTAGCATCCTAAGAAAGATTCCCGTATTGATCAACTTTCTTCTAGAAAACTTCCCGCATTGATCAGTTTGCTCTTTCCCTACCCAAAGCTAGGGCATATATTTAGGGAACACCACTCATGGATAACCCTCTTCATGTGTGTAAGTTACATCGAAAATGCTTTTTTGTGTCAACATTAGGTTTATGAGTTCATTCCATACCTTTCTCTCATGATATTTGGTATAACTAACTGTTGTTGGTTATATGTGTTGGTGAGAAAATTTCTCAAGTGGAAAAATCAGGTGTCTCTACCAATGTTCATGGGGATACGCCCCTCTACATTGAATGGTACATCTCCCATTATTGAAAGTAAACTAATCCTAATCCTATCTAAATTTTTTGGCTGGCCAAATTGGTTGGGCATCACATGGGACACTCCATTGAACTCGTGGCAATGTACTTGCACAGGGGTACAAGGGAGGAAATTATGGCATTGAGGAGAAAAGGGGGTGGAATTAGTCAAGGAAGATTACTATAATTAGTGGATTATAGAGATTCAATCCCAATAACTAGATTAGTTCAACATCCAATATAGAAGAAAGCAACAATGAAGCTTTTAGTGAGACAAAAAAACCCACATAAACACAAAGTTCTCTGAGGCTCATTCATTGAAGATTCAAATATATCTTTGATCACTATGCTAACAAAGTGCATACAAGAGGGAAATAGAAGAAAAAAAGAAAGGGAAAATAGAATAATTTCATCCTTTATTTCATGTGAAGTGATGAATACAAAGCTCCAATCCATCTACCATAATTCATAATGCTACAGAGTAGAAGTTCTTCAAAAATACGAAATCCTCTAAAATGTACAAGCCATTCCCAATTTATAACACTTTCAATTTGACCCCTCACATCCCTCACACGACTCTTCATTTCCATATTCCACTCGTGACTTTTAATTTTCCATGAAATAATTATTTCTCTTATAATTTTGAGAAAATACTTTTATAATTTTAAAATAGGTCACTTAAGTGAATAGGATGAAATACAATGATGAGGCCTAACGAAGAATTAGAAAGGAGAGAGAAAGAAGAGGGAGGAAGAAGAAGAGAGAGGAAGATATGCCTTGAAGAACACTTTGTATCTGATGAAGATCCACCATTCTTGATCTATGGGATGCTCCAATGTGATGAAACTTTGAATCTCTGAACTCTTTGCACCCTAAGAAACTCCTTTGGATGGTTCACAGACACCTTGGGTTAAGTGTTTAAGAACATTGTTGAATGATTTTTCGATGACCATGAACACAACTCACGAAGATCCCTTTTGAGGAGATAAGATCTCAAAAAATGACCATCCTAGGTTGAATGGAATGTTCGTAGATGATTTAAACCTCTACCTCACACATGATACTCTTACAACTCGAGCCACGAAGTGATCTGTTGAAAGACACTGTCGAGGTCTCCGAGATGGATCTCGAATGCCCTACGAGAGATGTGAATGATAATGTTTTTTTTTATTATTGGCAAATAGTTTTTTGAAAGGGACTATACCCTTGAATACAAAAGAAGGCCTGAGAGCCGGAATAAGAGTGAGAAACAGAGAGAATGGATCAAAATCCAAGTGTTACAACGAAGCTCCAAGTAGCTCAGAAACAGCTACTCAACCGAGACAAAACAACAAAACAACAGCAAAAAAACAGCAAACCGACCGCAAAGAAACAACAGAAAAACAACAAAAATCAGCAGAAGCTCCCAGAGCTACTTCTTGGTAGCTTTATCGATACTGATCTTGATTTTCTTCCAGGCATGAAACATACCCAAAGCAGTCATATGGGCAGCATCAGTCTTATCAAGCTCCTCAATGGTTCTTTTGCTTTCTTTTTCGTTGCCCCAAAGTGCAGCCGGGACACCGCTGAGGTTGGAAACACTTTTGGCATGGCCCTGGATGAACTCCTCAATCGCCCTAAAGGCTACAATGTTGTAATCATGTCTAGTCTTGGCCTTTCCTAAGCGGAAGTCTAAGGAGGTCAGCTTCTTGTATATGTCCTCAATCTGACTGCTATCAATGTTCCCCTCTTCCTCCCTGCTTTTCTTGCCTTTCTGCTTGGCAATGATAATGTTATGACTGAATAATCATCTTGTTTCTCCCATTGTGCCAAAAATTCCCTTTGAGTGTGACTTAGTATTAATATCAAGTTCCAAAATGGGGACTTACTATTTTTAGTAAGCATCAGAATCCACCTCTCCAAAATCTATATGATGATGCTAACTTGAATGTCCAACTCCATGTACAATCCCTTTATGAAATCTACCCTCATAAATAACTTACCGTTTATAGCATGTGTTTATGGGACCACTTACTATTTTTAGTATGTGGTCATTTTTACTATTTTCAGCTTTGAACACTTAGTCTGACCTCCGGGTTATCTTGGATGCACATTTTCTTCGCCACTACTGCTTTTGATGAAGACTTTCCAAAAGTAGCAAGCCTATGTAGGAAATCTTACTATTTTTGGAAATTTTTCTTTGTTTCTTAGTTTGTAATAAGACACATAGTTTTGGAATCATCTCATCATCATGATCTTGTACCCCAAATTTTACTTTATTTCACCCACCAAAATGCTTGGAAATAAAATTTAAAATTTTCACCTAGCAAAGTGGCTTCAGGAAAGGAGCTATCGTGGTAGCCATTAATGGGGATTGAAATTTTCAGTTCTAGTTTTTACCTCCCACCATCATTAAATTAAATCCATTGCGATAGGTTTTTCATTTGGACTTAGCGTGTAATTTTTTATCTCAATTCGATCGCAGATTGGTGGGAAATCTGATGAATGAGAGCTAGGGCACCAAAATAAGTGTTTATTATAAAAACTAATCTGGAGCATCATTTGACCCTCCATCTATTACATCATGATGGTAGTAAAAATTAGGATGTCTGTAAAAATTTTCATCTTAATCCGTTGAACGTTTTGAAAGATATGAATGAATCTTCATCTGGTGACTTTGGTGGTTTCTTTTAATAATCTTCATTTCTTCACCATTTTGATCCATTATTTTTACAAATTTTTGTGTTTTTAATGTTTAATCCTCATCTAATCATGGAAAAATGGTAGCAATGGGTCTAATCTTCTGATTCTTCTTAAAACTCTTCCAAACATGACATTCTTCCTTGGGATCACTGAGTGTTCCCACTCAAAATGAACTCACCTAGGAAGCACGAAGTGTTTTTTAAAAATATGAATGTTCCATCATGTAGAGGATATTCTCATATTTCCTATGAGTATTTTTTTCCTCCTAAATCCTTATGGATCTCCCACAATCATCCGATGAAAATCGAGTAACTATTTTGATTGTCTTCTCCTCATAGGATCGAGACTAGGTCATATGAAAAACCACATGGAAATCAGGGGGATGGTGCATTTTTGTGTCCCCTTTGTCACATTTTCTAAATTTATGAAATGGAAATACATTTCCACATCAGGTTAGGCTATGACACTTGGTGATCATCCATGCAGTGAGAGGAAAGGCTCCAACTAGCTCCTAGGGGCTAAACTGGCAATCCATGAGGTCACGTTGGTGTCTTGGGGGCCAAAAAGGATGGGTGAATTTTTGTGTCCCATTTTTCCCTTTTCCAAAAGGGAAAAAGGGACATGAAATCCCACCAGGCTCCTGGTGTTGACATGTGTCCTCTTTGAAAATTGGCTAAGTATCGAACTCTTACCTTGAGCCAACTTGTGACGGCAATAACTCGAGATTTCGGATGAGTTTGGAGGTGAAATTGTATATGAATTTTATTGGAAACAAAAAATAGTTGAATGGTGATGGTTTGGAGCTTCAACTATGATTTCATAACCTCAAAATAACCCTTTTTCTTGGGACTATGAGTTATGTGCTAGAAGAATGAGTTGCTTAGGGAGGTGCATGATGTTTCACGATGTCTCATTTTTTCCATCATTTCGGGAATGTAAAATACCTTACATAGGTAGTTTTTGGCCTATTTAATATTCATAAAGATCTCATAATATATTCTTGAATTTTAGGCACTCCTTCATGGTGTTTGTTCCTTTAGGCCTTAAAACCCACTTTCACTGAATCAGCTCCAAAACCTCTAGATCTTTCCAAAATCTCCCAAAACCTTTTCATGGATGTTATTTCCACCTCAATCCATATCCATGTTGATTTTTTATCCTCTGTTCCACTCCAAGGTGTGCATTAGTCCTGGGAAGGCCAGTGGTATCCCTTCCCAAAATTGGTCAAAATTTGGTGTTCTCCAAAAGCTTCTAAAATTAACAAGGGGGATGACATTTCTCTCCTAAATAACCTAGGGTAATTGGATGTACATAAAATTGAGGACCATTACATGTAATAAGTAAGGCTTGGTGTTAATAATGAGTAGACTTTGGGTGTCTTAGAAAGGTAAGACTTAAAAGTTTTGATGCATGGGTATCGTTGTCATGCTTGAAAATTAGAAATTTTCTTATTACACATTTGCATGATAAAATTTGGCTCTAGATTGAGGACATGTTTTGGATCAAGAAAAGTGAGGACATAACATGAGAATCCCATAATCTCAATTTTTCTTCATGGACTAGTGCTTTATCCATTGGGATTTATGGATTCATTAGAAAGATAGGCTACACAACTTTATTTATTGAACACACACACAAACACTTAAACAAGATGAAGAAAACACAAGAGTGAAAGGAAAAACACAAAAAAAAACAAGGGAAACAACCTAAATTACCTATTTACATGCGGGGGATTACCCAATTTTACTGAAGTGCAAATTTGAATTAAGTGCTTACTCGTAAACAAGTGTCACTGAATATCATTTTTCTACAAATCCATTTACATGTTCACTAAAGTATCAACCCCTTCTCATCCTCTTGAAGAATAAGGCTTGATTGCTAGTGCAATTGATGATTTTATTATGCATTTCAACACCTTCATTATTTTGGTACACTTTCTTTGGCTTTAAAATATTTTTTCATGCACTACCCTATACAGTGTGTTACTCTCATTGCATTACCCTCTTGGAAAGAGAATGAGTTCAAAATTAGGTCTCTAACTTGAAAATTGTCATCTTCCTTGCCTTTTCCATTTTTGGCTTCATCCTCCATCTTTGTGCCAAGGGAATCATATCTTGATCAGGGTGAGCACTGAAAGGTTGAAATCTATTGAGAAGGTTTCCATTTTGAGTAAAATAAATTTTAGGATCAAGAAAAAAATCATTTTTTTTTCATTGAGAATGTTTCCATCCTCATGAAAAGGAAATGAGCACAACACTGGAGCTAAAATTTCATCATCTTCATCTTCCCATTCTTGATCATCGAACATTGAGAGGTCCATTTCCATAGTGAAATCATCATTTTCCTAGGTATGCTCCATTTCAAGTTTGAGAGGTGAAGGTACATTGTCATTCTTGCATTCCCCATCATCTTCTTCCAATGAGAAAGAGAATCCTTCAAGTTCATTGGAACATTCATCACATGAAGACTCATGCTGATCCTCAAGAGAATCATTGAAAATGTTGAAGTTGTCTATTAAGAAGGTGTTGAGCATCATTCCTTCTTCTTGGTCTGCATCTCTCATCACTTCAATATTTATTTTTTACAAGTCAAGGTTCTCATTACTAACCTTGACATTCACTTTGCAACTTCATCTACACCTCCGTCCCATGAAATTACACCCGTGAAAACTTGAATTTCATAAACTCTTCATTGTGTTCTTTGAATAAATCTATGTTACTTGGATATTCCTCTACCAAGGTCAGATCAAGATCCTCCTTGAAGGTCATGAAGAATTTTCCAGGTTTGGAATTGTGGAACGCTATGTCTATCGTTGGGTCATATGGCCGTTGAATAGTATACTTCATTTTTCTTATGGGAAGTAGCTTATTTGTTTTACCATTGACCGGGATGGTGGCATGTGACCAATTCAACTGCATATCTCCTCTAACATATCGGAAGAAATTTTTACCTAGCAACATGTCATATGAGGCGGGCATGTCTGCTACAAGGATTCTCATTTTAATTTTATTATCAGAGAATTCCTCCATTACTACCTCTAAATATTTGAATTATCTATTGAGAGGCAGTCATTTCATCTCTATGGAGACACATTTTCTAGAGGCAAGAGGAAAGTGAGAGACAAATATCTTTAGCAAATTTTTTGAGCATGATGTTTTTCCAAGGCACTAGAGTCAATGATGCAATTGTTTAGCTTGTACATGTTGACTAACAAGGAAATGTAGAATGGATAAACCTTATTATATGTAGAGGGTGTGGAAGAGAGGAAATTCAAATATGGAGTGGATTGGGATGCACAGGTTGGTTCTTTGGTGGAGGCATATTTAGAAACAGGGATACTACTTTTTACATCTTGAATGAGTCTCTCCAATTGTTTAGGATGATTTCTTAAGTATTCAAACACAAACATTTGGATCTTGGACTTTTGAAATGGTCAATGATATCTAAGGATGAAGAGGTGGTGGGAAAATCATGGGTTATGGAAACATTAACACAAATGTTTTTAGAAACTGATTTTCCAAGAGAAGCAAAAGAGGACTTACTTGAAGAGGTAGAAGGATTCTTGGTCGAGGTGGATTTATGCTTCTTCTCAGCTATCCTTGTTGAATCATGCTTTGATGATCCTCCTTTCATTGTTATTTTCTCAGATTCTCCATTGGAGGATTCAATTTCTTAGTTTGGGTAGTGGAAGAGGAGCCTTTTTTCTCCTTTTGGGATTGGGTGAATATTGCATATGAGTAACTATCAGTGGGTTCCTCATCATCAAGTGTGCATTCACAAAACTCAATCCTAGCATATTCATTTTCTCCTTCCTCTTCTTCGTATTAATAGATTACATACATCGCATTAACTAGTGAAGTTGCAAGGTGAGCCTTTAGACTGCTCCTGTGATTTGAGAGAGTTTCTTCTTCATGGAAAACATATCATTAGCCATTTTTTGAATCATGGGATTAGTGGGTATTGAACTCAAACTTTGACCTTTCTATTTACCATGGGGATTATTTACTATTGTTGCAAATCAGCAGCACCCCTGGATGCAAATCAGGTTTCTAAGTTGATGTTTCAGGCATCCAGTGTGATTGCACAACATTGAAGCCTCTCTCCAAGTGTGGGACTTGTAAAATGAGAGAGGAATCTCCATATTAGAGGTTGGTTCCTCAACTCCTCTGATCAGATATATCACTTGCATAATTGCAGAGGTTTAAACTCCTAATTCTACTCTAAATTCCAAGGAGACAGAGATAGAGAATGCAAAAAAAAAAAAAAAAAAACTAATGCTAATAGGTGATGCACCAAAGGAGTGGTGAGCATTTTTTACTTCTGCAAATTGACACAGTTCATAAAATGCAACAAAAAAACATGCACAAACTGATAGTTGTAATGAAGTGTTAGAAATTAGGCAAACAACACCAACAGAGGATAAAAAATAATCACAGGGCCTGTATTTTTATTTTAACATCAAAATCACTTGCATTCAAACACCTGAAAGGAAAAAATACAGTTGCAGTTTCTAGAAAAGGTCTGTTATTCCACTAAATCACTTCCAAGGTGAAAAAGGGAGCTTGCCATACACAAAAAATGTTCAACCCTTTGAAAAATGAGCCAAATCTGGCTTTTACGGCAAGGGATGACAAGCCAGGAGAGAGAAACACGGGAAAACGTGGAAGGGATTCAACCATTGACCAAAATACCATCAAAATACCATGGGAAAACTGACAGACCCATTCCCTGACATTTTAAACCATGCTGGGAGAGAATGCGAGCCATTCTTCATTAAAATCGGTGGTTGAAACATCATTTTTGTTCATGACCACGTGCTAGAAGCATTTTTTGATTTTATCTCTCCAAACTCACCAAAATGCAAAATTGTCCTCAGAATCTTGTAGAGAATTTCACCTGATTTCCATTGATATAAAGTATGTGAAAAATTGAGCTCTGGATCAAAAATATGGCGATTTGAAGTTTTAGGGCAAAACATGGCCAAATCGGGTCGCTTTAATATTTTTGGCTTGGACACATGGTGAGTTACGATTGTCACGGGCCTTCTAGGGAAAATTTCCCACAAAAGCTCACGAGCCATAACTTGAAAAATACATGGAGTTAGGAGGAAAACTTTACCTTTATGGAAAGCTGAGAAAGAGCTCTATCCAATGGTGCCATTTCTAGAAGGTTTTGAGTGCCTAAAAAGCAAAATTTTGTGACTGAGGCACAAGAGAGGGAAGAATGAGAGGAGTTAGCCACAAAATGAGTAGGGGGCACATTTTGGATAACAATTTTGGTGACTCAGAGGGGTCATCTGCCTGCTAGATGAAGTTACCAGTTGCCTAAAGCATCCATTGGGCATGGAGTCATGAGTTGTAGCCTGCAAACTGATCTAAACTTTGAAAACCTCCTCTCTGAGCCACTTGGAAACCCACTGAAATGGACTATGCAAGAGAAAAACCAACACCACAAAAAATATGTACAAAACTAAAGGGTCATACATGCTCCAAAATGGAACATGTACAAGTGTGCACAAGCACTTATTTTACCGAAAGTAAAACTACCTATCCTACTCGATTTGGAAGCAAAAGTGGGCTAAACAAACCTCATGAATCGGTTGTGCAAAATAACTTCCTTTCTTCAAAATTGGAAACCATGAAACTGATTTGGCATTGAACATGGCTGATTGGATGAATGGAAAATCAACAAGAAGCTGGTCTTCCACCCAAATCATCAAGGTATCAGGTGAAGGCAAATTCAATACCTCTTTTAGTTGTTTTGCATTTGGATTGGAGAGGTATGACAGCTGATCCTTGGTTCTTTGTAGCTCATCCTCATGCTTAGGAGCAAGCATGACTGATTGTGACTTCTCCTTTGGTTCCAATGAAGCCAAATACCTGATTGGGCAAGGTATGGTCCTTTGAGTATACCCATTGCCCTGATTTTCAACTCCAAGAATGGAGTTCTCTTGTAAACCCTTTTGAATGGATGGTGCAGAAGAAAAGGTAGAACCTTTTTCCCTTTCTCTTCCTCCAATGAAGGACATGAAAGATTAAAATCTTCCAATCTTGGTTCCAAAGAGCTGCTATAAGATGCAGGATGCTGCAAATGGGTGCTCTCCTTCATGACAGTAGGCTCAGGTGTTTGGAACGTGGATGATGAAAGAGAGAATGGTAGGAACTCAACCGGTTCTTCTTCATCAAAATAGTCCTCCAAATTTGACAAATAAACTACCTCATTGTTGTCCTGCTGCAAATGCTCAACTTCCTCCATGGTATCCTCTTGATCTGTAACTTGATCATCATGGTTTCTTTCATCCTCCAACATTGAGTTTGAGGGATCAAACTCTTATTTAGCACTAGAACTCGAGAGAGATGAAGTAGAAAGAAGAATTGAAGGTTCTCTTGTAGCCTGCTTTGCACTCAAAGCCCTTGGATCTATAATTTTCTCCTCCACAAATAGAATGTGCTCCTCTTATTTTGGATTTGGAGCAGCTTCTCCCTCTTCTACTACTTGAAGACAATCTTGTTCTTGATAGAACTCTTCCTCTAGTATGAAGTTCGTTAAGTCAAACTCTTTGATCTGTGCTCTAGAGGACAAGTTGGCCCTATAGGATCTTCTTTGAGCTTTCTTCCTCCATGGCTGATTGTGCAACTTGAATTGAATCAGCATTCTCTTGAATAGAATTCTAACATGGACACTACTTTCTAAGAAAACTGATTGCTGATCTACTTCTTCTTTTTGCTCTTCTCCGCCGCAGAAAATTCAGTCCTAACCACCACTTTTTTCCAACTCCAACCTCTTCTAAAGGCTTAACCATCAAGGGGATCTTTTTCATCCCAAATTTAAGAACCCAACTCTTGAGACTTTGAATTTCTTCATCCTTATTTTGCTTTTCTTTTTGTTGTTTGATTTCCTTGACTAGATTCTGATTTTTATCCTCCCAACATGGATTTGGGAATGCAAGAGGAGAAGTGGATTGTAACTCAATTGATTTTTCAATTTTTCGTGGTGGTGGAGGAGGTAGAAACTCTTGTTTCTTTGGAGGATAAGGTATTTCGTTAGCTTTTGTGGAGGGGATGAATGTTTGAAAGGAAGGGGAAGGAAGAATTGAGATGTGGTGGAAGACTAGGGAATGGAGAAATGGAATTAACTCTTGGGGCAGCATTGACTGGATTTAGAATTTGAAATTCCAAATGAGATGATGTTCTTGAGTAATGGGAAGAGAAAAACCAGATGATGGTGTAGAACTTACCCATTGACAAGGTTGTTCAACACCAAGTGTATAGGCCTCTATTTCTGCTGTCCATTGTGCAAGTTGGGGCAGCATCTTCATCATGAAGTCCAGCTTCTCCTGAGGGCTGAAGTGTCTTGGAAAAGGGCCTCCCCATGGACAAGGAGTCCTGCAACCAATTCTGAAAGCTTTCATTTGAGTTGTTGCTCTTGATTGCACCATCTTCGCCTCCATCTTTTGGATTTGTTCCAGCAGATCTACATTTTCTTCTTGACTGCCCTCACAACCAGCATACCCTTGTGCTTGACATGCTTCATATCCAAACTAACTTTGGCACTGCTGCTCATATGGGTAGACATGCTGATTTTGAATTTGATCAAAATGCTGATTTGGAGGATTTGTAAAACATGTTGGAGGTGTGATAAACTGTTGTTGTAAATGTGAATTCCATGATGGAAATGAATTCATGATTGCACAACTTCATGGAATGGAAAAGAATGAAAATGATGGAAAGAAGAATGGATGGAAATGAATGGAAAATAGGTCTGCAACTTAGAGAATGAGTTGTTTACTGATGGAGTCGCGGATGTGCTTTTGAAAGTGCCTCCAAAAGGCTGAATCTTTAATAGGAACACACCAACCTATCAAAGATAAAGTGGAAGACCTCTAAGGTCCCACCGAGCATGCCAAAACTGTTGTTGCAAATCAGCAACACCCCTGGATGCAAATCAGGTTTCTAAGTTGATGTTTCAGGCATCCAGTGTGATTGCACAACATTGAAACCTCTCTCCAAGTGTGGGACTTGTAAAATGAGAGAGGAATCTCCAGATTAGAGGCTGGTTCCTCAACTCCTCTGATCAGCTATTTCACTTGCACAATTGCAGAGGTTTAAACTCCTAAATCTACTCTAAATTCCAAGGAGACAGAGATAGAGAATGCAAAAAAAAAAACTAATGCTAATAGGTGATGCACCAAAGGAGTGGTGAGCATTTTTTACTTCTGCAAATTGACACAGTTCATAAAATGCAACAAAAACAACATGCACAAACTGATAGCTGTAATGAAGTGTTAGAAATTAGGCAAACAACACCAGCAGAGGATAAAAACTAATCACAGGGCTTGTATTGTTATTTTAACATCAAAATCACTTGCATTCAAACACCTGAAAGGAAAAAATATAGTTGCAGTTTCTAGAAAAGGTCTGTTATTCCACTAAATCACTTCCAAGGTGAAAAAGGGAGCTTGCCATACACAAAAAATGTTCAACCCTTTGAAAAATGAGCCAAATATGGCTTTTACAGTGCAAGGGACGAGCCTAGGAGAGAGAAACATGGGAAAATGTGGAAGGGATTCAACCATTGACCAAAATGCCATCAAAACAGCATGGGTGACCTGACAGACCCATTCCCTGACATTTTTAACCATGCTGGGAGAGAATGTGAGCCATTCTTCATTAAAATCGGTGGTTGAAACGTCATTTTTGTTCATGACCACGTGCCAGAAGTGTTTTTGATTTTCTCTCTCCAAACTCCACCAAAATGCAAAATTGACCCCGAAATCTTATAGATAATTTCACCAGATTTCCATTGATATAAAGAATGTGAAAAACCGAGCTCTGGATCAAAAGATATGGCGATTTGAAGTTTTAGGGCAAAACAGGGCCAAATCGGGTCGCTTTGATATTTTTGGCCTAGACACGTGGCGAGTTCTGATTGGCTGCGGGCCTTCTAGGGGAAAATTTCCCACAAAAACTCTGCCGAGCCATAACTTGAAAAATACATGGAGTTAGGAGGAAAAATTTACCTTTCTGGAAAGTTGAGAAAGAGCTCTATCCAATGGTGCCATTTCCAGAAGGTTTTGAGTGCCTGAAAAGCAAAATTTTGTGACTGAGGCACAAGAGAGGGAAGAATGAGAGGAGTTAGCCACAAAATGAGCAGGGGGCACATTTTGGATAACATTTACCTTACCAAACAAGATTATAACGAAATCTATTTCAATAGCATAATCTTGTGCTTCTTTCAAATATCTAGGTTGAGATCTTCTCAGGAAGAACCCAACTTCTGGTTGTATAGAACTGATAAAGAATATTTTTAGATTATTGTTAGAAGGTATGACATCTTCAAGAATCCTTCTGATTGTCCGATTATACCTGGCTATGAAGTCTCTCATAGATTATGTAGATTCCTTCTTCATTTGTAGCAGTTGAACTAAGAGATCATGGTAGTCTTCTGTAGTTTTATATCTGGCTTCAAATTTGGTTCTTATATCATTCCAACAAGTGATAGACCTTGCTGGTAAGAAATAGAACCATTCAAATTCCTTTTCTTGCAAATATTCCATGAATAATATAATAGATATGTCTTCATGTTCAATGCCCAACACACCACATGCAGTGATGAAAGTTGCTACATGCTCTTCAAGAAGCTGTGTGCCATCACCTTTGAATTTTGGAAGGTTCTTGCAAGGAATACGTTGGAAGATCATGAAGAGGAGGTGCAAGAGCAAGTGGACCTGTATTCCTTCCCCATGGAACAATGGGTTGGGGTCTTTCTCTTTCTTCATCCACCATGGTCTTTTCCACTTCAGCTACTTCTTCTTCAACTCTTGAAAAGTGTAGATTTCTCAATTAGGATTGCAAAGAGGATTTTGATCATCCAAGTACTTCTTTCATTACTTTTTTATTTTTTTAATATATTTTTTTGTATTTTTTGATTTTTTAGGTAGAGATTCCTTTTTGGGTGCACTTGGGAAAATATCTCCTTAGTGGAGTCACCAAAACCTATTTGTGAGAAAAAATTTCAAGTGGACAAATCATGTATCTCAACCAACGTTCACGAGGCTTTACCCCTCTACATAGAATGGTACCACTCCCATTATTGAAATTAAACTAATCATAATCCTATCTAAATGTTGTGGGTGGCCAAATTTTTCAGGGATCACATAGGGACACTCCATTGAACCTATGGAAAAGTGCTTGTACAAGGGTATAAGGGAGGAAATTACAGCATTGAGGAGAAAAGGGGAGGAAATTAGTTAAGGAATATTACTATCATGAGTAGATTGCAGAGCTTCACACCCAATAACCGGAGTAGTTCAACATCCAATATAGAAGAAATCAACAATGAAGCTTTTAGTGAGACAAACAAAACCCACATAAACAAAAAGTTCTTTGAGGCTCATTCATCGAAGATTCAAAGATCTCTTTGATCACCATGCTTACAAAGTGCATACAAGAGGGAAATAGAAGAAAAACAAGAAAGGGAAAATAGAATAAGTGTAGCCTTTATTTCATGTGAAGTGATGAATACAAAGCTTCAATCCATCTACCACAATTCACAATGCTACAAAGTAGAAGTTCTTCAAAAATTCGGAATCCTTTGGAATGGAGAAGCCATCCCAATTTATAACACTTTCAATTTGACCCCTCACCTCCCTCACATGACTCTTTGTTTCCATATTCCACTTGTGACTTTTCATTTTCCATGAATTAAGTATTTCTCTTATAATTTTGAGAAAATACTTTTACAATTTTAAAATAGGTCACTTAAGTGAATAGGATGAAATATAATGATGAGGCCCAATGAAGAATTAGAAAGAAAAGATAAAGAATAGGGAGAAAGAATAAGAGAGAGGAAGATATGACTTGAAGAATACTCTGTGTCTGATGAAGTTCCACCATTATTGATCTATGGGATGCTCCAATGTGATGAAACTTTGAATCTTTGAACTCTTTGTACCCTAAGAAACTCCTTTGGATGGTTCATAGACACCTTGGGTTAAGTGTTTAAGAACATTGTTGAATTATTTTACCGATGATCATGATCCCAAGTCATGAAGATATCTTCTAAGGAGATAAGAGCTCAAAAGATGACCATGTCAGGCTGAATGGAATGTTTGCCAATGATTGTAACCTCTACCTCATAGATGATATTCCTGTAACTTGAGCCATGAAGTGAGTGTTGAAATACATTTTCGAGTTCCCTGAGATGGAACTCAAATGCCTTACGAGAGATATGGAAGATACTCATGAAAATGTTTTTTTATTAGAGGTAAAAAAGGGTTGAGGGGACCGTACCCCATACAAAGTGTTACCAGTTCATTACAAAGAGGCCAATGGATTACCATTGAAGCCCAACCAAAAACCCAAAGCATCATAAAACAAACAACAAAGAGATACAACCATAAAGGAAAGTATCCAAATAGCAGATAAATAGAGAAATAACTAACAACAACAATACAAAGAAGCTAACAACAAAACAACATAGAACTAACAACAACAAACCAATATCCCATTTTCTTCATCTCTCTTTTATCAGGTCCCCCACTGAATTCATACAATCATTACATTATTTAACAAGGGAGTCGATGGTAGATTTCCAATACTTGTAGTTAGGCTCAGGAATCTCCACTTTGGGGCCTTTTCCTTCTTTTTCTCTTTCCTTAGCAAGTTCCATAGAATGAATCATCTCTGCTAATATCTTGAGATGGTGGATGGTTCTTTTAACATTGAGGAGATGGACATCACAAATATGGAAGAAACTTTCTTTCATCTTTAGCATATCCTTTTCCATCTCTAGGCTTCTCTCATTTGCATTCTTAAGTTGTTCACTAAGAACCAAAGAAGATTAATTTTCCACTTTATCAGTTAGTTCCATAGATCTATGGAAACCATACTAATCTTATGTCTATTAATATTAGTATCAATCCTGTAATTCTCAAATTCCCACATGAAAGTATGAGACTTGACAGCAGAGTCCTGAGCGGTAAACAATTTTGTTTGGGTTGTTTTAAGGGCATGCAGGCTTTCAATGGCCTCCTACGAGTTCTTATAACACTGATCTTCTGAAGTGTTTGGAGCTTTCTTGCTCTCCATATCCTCACCGTTATCCCCTTTAACAACTTCCTTATCCTTATTATAAACTGAAAATTTTGAGTTCCCTTTTTGGTTCTCGCCTGAATCAAAGATTATCTCCACTTCCTCAATCGTCTAAGGAGACTCCTCTACCTTGCTTCATTTCTTGACACCAACTTGACTTAGGTTGGATCTGGTTCTTTTAGCCAATGGTTTTCCAAATAGATCCTCACTAAAAATTTCCTCCTTGGGCACCGAACATTCAGTGGTAGAAGCCCCAACTTTATCATTTTTTCCCAAAAGGGGAGTTCCTAGCTTGATAAGGGATTTGATGAGGCCTTGGTGCAAAGGTAAGGGGAAGGTACCTTTCTTGACCATGAAAATATATTTTGCAAGGGAATTATATAAGAAGAAAGGGAAATTATAGGGCTTAGCATTACGAACATGGTTCAACATAGGGAAGTGATATCCATATATCACTTTATATCGCCCTTTTAAGGTAATGTAGGACATAAAAAAATGAGAAAATGCATCGACAGGATGGGGCAAATATCCCCAAGCATAACCATTATGAAGAGAGATAGGCACTCCTATACCTTACATAAAGCATTCAATCTCCAGGTTGTAGTCCAACTTAGGTTTGTAGATGTATCTTCCTTCTAGAGCTAAACCCAAGAATTTGGCAATAAGCTTTGGGGAAATGGTAAAGGATAAGTTACTGACCTGAACATGGCCTTCTTTCCACATTTTTCATCATATATTCACTCATATTTTCATCGTAGCCATCAAATATATTGAAAAAGGGTAACATACCTTCCTTTTCAACTAGAATCTCAGCCTCCATTGACATCTCCTGCCTCTTGCTAGGTTCATTTCTCCCTAAGTATCCCCCCATGCTTCTAAACCTGTTCTTCTTTATTTTCTACAAATAGTTACCTTCCCCGATATTATCGTCCCACTTCCGAGAAAACAAAAAGATCCAGCTGCCTCTACAAGGATTAGAAAGGATATTTTACATGAGTTCTGGAGTCATGAAAAGAGATGTCACGAGTCTGAAGAATTATTGCTTCCTCATTTATAGGAGTATTATTAGTTATACCTTCCCTTTTCATGATTTTAATAAATTTGAATTGCATCTTATTAAGATCCTCTACCACCTTAAGACCCCTTGCGTTCACCCCCAAATTGGCCATAAAATCAACTAGAGATTTTCTTTCACAATACACATGATGAAAGGATATGACCTCAAAAGAGGATAATAAAAGCTTAGTTTTATTTATGAAGTCATCGACAAAAATATAAGGTTTAGATTTTAATTTCAAACTTGATATGATATATAAAGAGTCTCCTTCCAATTTAAGGTGTTTTAATCTTTTCTCCTTGGCTAACTTCACCCCCCAAAACATCACAGCTACCTCAGCAAAATTGTTAGAATGGAAGCCTAGGTTGAAGAAGTAGGCAAGAAGAAATCTTCCTTAAGTGTCCCAAAGAACACCTCCTCCCCTTACTTTCCCAATATTACCTTTCTCTACCCCATAAAAATTGGGTTTAAAGAAACCTGCCCTAGGATAATTTCACTTAATCCCCATATGAGGATTACTTCTTTTGGGTTGGGGTCACTTATAATGTTCCAATTCTTAAATAAGTGTTGTTCATTGTCAATAATTTCCATTTCATTTTTCCTTAGAATGGAAAAAATGTTTCTAACAACCTGTAGGAGTTTGTTTATAGTCAACCTAGTGGGAAGTTTCTTATTTTTAAAAATCCTTCTGTTTCTTTCTTTCCATAATTCCCACCAGAGGTGACCCAAACTCATGACCCAAAGATTTTTAATCCCTCAACTGAAGAAAGGATAGTTCCATTGATTCTAGGCATCCATGATCTCTTTAGGAATTACCCAGTAAACCGAGAAGCAACCTAGAATAGAAGAAAGCATTAGATGGGAAAAAGGACATTCCAGGAGAAGATGATTTACAGTTTCCATATTCACTTCACAAAGAACACATCTATTGGCCATCTGGAATCCTCTTTTAGCAAGATTATCAATAGTAAGAATTTTATTTATTACTGAAAGCCAACTGAAAACATTAACCTTAGGAGTTATGTTCTTGTTCCATATCTTACCAGCATTTAAATCTTCTTCTCTAGTTTCTCCCTAAAAAAAAGGGAATAGGTTGATTTGACAGAGAAATTACCACTTTGTTCTTTGTCCTAGACTATTCTATCTTGGTCCTTGTTGTTAGAAGAAACATAATTTTTTAGAAAATCATTGAGCCTGCTCAAGTGTTCATTGGGTTCCTATCTATCTAGTTCCATGAGTTTCCATGTCTGAAAGTTGTCTTCATCAGCCATATAGTTATTGATTTTTTCCCCATATTTATCTTCGAGCTGACTAGAAATTTGGGGGAATTGATCTTTAAGGATAAAATTCCCAGCCCATTTATCTTTCTAGAATCTTATCTCATTTCCTTTTCCTATTTTCCACCTACTACCCCTAGCAAAAATTTATTTTTTCCAATTAATATCTTTCCATATGTATGAACCATTGAAGGACGCCTGTTTAAAAATCCATCTATTGTCATTAACATCCATCCAATATTTTTTCTTTAGAATTCTTATCCAAACTTTGTTTTCTTTAGTTAACCTCCATCCATTTTTTTGCAAGAAGGATTTATTCATTTTAGTCTAGTCTCTAAGACCAAGTCCCCAAGCTTTTAGGTTTACAAACTCGTCCCAGTCACGAGGGATTTTTTTTTGCTTTTAATGCCACTCCATAAGAAACATTTTTTGATTTTTTTCCATTTTTTTCCCAACACCTCTAGGAAGTTGATAGAGGGACATGGCATACATTAGGAGACTCGAAGAGAACGGATGAAAAGGGTAATCTGCTGCACTGGGATAACACATTAGATATCCATCTAGAAAGTTTTTTTCAAACCTTTTGATTAAGATATTCCAATCGAACAAGGTCACTTGTCCCTAAGAGGGATACCTAAATAAAAGGTAGGGAAATATTTATAGTCACATTCCAAAATTTCAGCTATCTTCTTATAACAAATGTCCATGGTGTTAAGGAAGAATAGAGATCTTTTTCTAAAATTTACCATCTATCCCTAAACTTCCATATAGTCATCTAGGAGAGATTTTATTTACTTAGCTTTGGGACATGAAGCTTCCCCACCAAGAAAGTGTCGTCAAAAAAATGTTGGTGTGATAATTTTTCCATCTCCCACAGTGGAAATCCTTTGAGAAAGCCATTTTTCAGTTTCAACATTTAATCTTCTACTTAAAGCTTCCACCAAAATAATAAAGAGGAAAGGGGAAATGGGATCCCCTTGCCTCAAGCCTTGAGAGCTAGGAAAAAAACCAAAGGGGGACCCATTAATGAGAATAGAAAACCAGACATTAGAGATACATGCCTTAACAGATTCCTAAAGGAAACATCAAAACCAAACCTATCAAGGATTTTATCAAGAAAACACCATGAGACCTTGTCATAAGATTTTGCCATATCTAGTTTTAAAAACAAAGAAGCCTTCTTGCTGAGCTTAGCTGAGTGAATAGTCTATTTGATTGTAATGATCCCATATTGGATTTGGAGACCAATGAAAAAAACCCCTTGTTGTTCTAAAATGATAGAGGGAAGTAACAGCTACTGAATAGAGAGGACCTAAATGATAACCCCTTTATGTCCCATTATGCCAAAACTTCCCTTTGAGTGTGACTTACTATTAATAGCGAGTGCCAAAATTGGGACTTACTATTTTTAGTAAGTGTCAAAATCCACCTCTCCAAACTCCAGATGATGATGCTAACTTGAATATCCAACTCCTCGTAAGCATAATTTTACCCTCTATCTATTTCATTGTAACAACCTTAAAAAATGATGAGGTTTGCAAAAAAATTCATTTTAATCCGTTGAACGGTTTGAATGATATGAATGAATTGTCATATGGTAACTTTGGGGTTTCTTCAAAAAAACTTCTTCTCTTCACCATTTCGATCCGTTATTTTTACATTTTTGTGTTTTTAATGTTTAATCCTCATCTGATGATGGAAATTTAGTAGCAATGGGTCTAATATTCTTATCCTTCTTAAAACTCTTCCAAACATGACATTCTTCCTTGGGATCACTGAGTGTTCCCACTAAAAATGTACTCACATAGGAATCACAAAGTGTTTTTAAAAAAATATGAATATTCCATCATGTAGAGGATATTTTCATCTTTTGAAAGAGTATTTTTCCTCATAACTCCTTACAAAGCTTCTACAATTGTCGACAAAGATCAGGTACCTGTTTTGATTGCCTTCTCCTCATAGGGGCTAAGACTAGGTCATATGAAAAACCACATGGAAATTAGGGGGATAGAGCATTTTTTTATCCCATTTTTCTTATTTTATAAGGGGATGACAGAGACATCAATTTACACATCATGCCAGTTGCAAAACTTTGGCGATCATCCATGTAGTGAGAGGAAAGGCTCCAACTAGCTCCCGGGGGCTAAATTGGCAATCCATGAGGTCACGTTGGTGTCTTGGGGGCCAAAAAGGCCTCGGAACATGATTGTTTCCATCTTTCCCCTTTTCTAGAGGGATGAAAGGGACATGAAATCCCACTAGGATCCTGGTGCTGACACGTGTCCTCTTCAAAATTGGCTAAGTATCGAACTCTTACCTTGAGCCAACTTGCAACGGCGATAACTCGAGCTTCTAGATGAGTTCAGAGGTGAAATTTTATATGAATTTGATTGGAAAAAACCAAATTAGTTGAATGGTTATGGTCTAGCACTTCAAATAGGACTTCATAAACTCTAAATGACCCCTCGTTTTCTCGGGACCACTAGTTAAGTGCTAGAAGAATGAGTTGGTGAGGTGCATGATGTTTCACAATGTTTAAATTTTTCCACCATTTAGGTCATGGAAAATAACTTCCATAGGTACTTTTTTGTCCTCTTTAATATTTTTAAGCTCCTAGAATCTTTTCTTGAAGTTCAGGCACTCCTTTGTGGTGTTTGTTCCTTTAGGCCCGAAAACCCACTTTCGTTGAATTGGCTCTAAAACCTCCAGATATTTCCAAAATCTCTCAAAATATTTTCAAGGATGTTATTGGAACTTTAATGCATATCCATGTTGAATTTTTTTGATGTTAATGTCAAGTGGGGATAGCCACTTAGAATGCCCCTTGTCTTAAAGATTATTTTTAATAATCTTAGTCGGTCTTTCACAACCTTGAAAAGAGTGAAGCGGTATAACCACTCACCCATCCTATATTAGGATGATCCCTAACAAATATGTTTACTTGTGATACTAAATTACATGTTACTATTAAGCATATAGACAATTTGATCTAAGCTCAAGCTACTTATGCCAGTTGTTATACAATGAGGAAGAAGTCTATTATTGTTTACGATGAGACCGAGGAACGAAGTGGAAGTGTTGGGTTAAAGTGTGAGATTCTTAATATAAGAAAATTACTTTAAGTGGATTTTTTTCCCTTTGGGTTTCTCCACTTAAATTTTGTGTCTCATTTACTTTCATTTATTGCTATTTTTTTCATTTATGATTTATTATCTGTTATATTAATATGTAAACATCTGATTAATGTCTGCACATTATAATCTATAATCCTCAGTTGTTTATTTGTGGATCTATAATTATTCAATTATATATTCCTACATACATTATTCCATGGTATCATAGATTGTGATTATATGTGTGTAGAGATATATCTAGATAATTTCTGGTTTGTAAGAGCGAAGAAGCTTGAAGTTTGTTTGATCTGTGAAACCCTAAAAATTCAGCTGACAACTTCAAGCTAAATCAAGTGCAAAGTTCTAATTTTTTACTCAATTGACTATTTAAATCTTGTTAGATTTTTTTGCATGCTTGATAGTTTATTCTTCATCTAGTTTTATTTGTTTTCAGTTTAAAACCATCATCTGTGAGCTTATTTTGAGTTTTCGTGTTGTTTATAGCCGTTCTGGTTAGTTTTTGAATCTGGACCCAAAAGATCTCTTTAGATCTAGTTAGTTTAGGGTGTTTAAATTTGTTCCTTTTATTTTAATCTTTATTTGTCTCCAGATCTACTTTTTGATGCCCAATCCAATCTTTTATCACAAACTAGCTTCATTTTATTAGTTTTGTGAAGTTTGGACCAATAAAATTGCTCCAAATAGCTTGATTGTCCTTTTTCATGTTTGAGAAATATGACCCAATAAAATAGCTCCAAGTAGCCAAATATTTCACAATTTATTGTCTTCTATCATTTGTGAAGGGTAAACCAATAAAATTTCTCCAAGTATCTCTTCTTATCGCATTTTTCAAATTTGTGAAATTTGAGCCAATAGAATTGCTCCACATTTTACATTTGTCAGTCATTTATTTGTGGCAGTTGTTATCCAATTAAAATTTTCCACCTTGTCACATTCAAATTTGTGAAATGTGAGCCATTTAAAAGGCTCCACGTATCTCTTTTGACTTAGTCTTTTTTATTGCACTACAAAGTGTGATTCAATAGCATTTGGACATGTATATTTCTGTCAGTTTTTGGTAGACTTGCAAAGTGTGAACCACTCATTTGTTGACATGTTTTTAGCTCTCCTCATGTCATATTATATTTCATTCATGGTTTTACCATCATTTTCTATGTACCATGGTTCCCAAAAAAAAAATTCATTATGTGGTATTTTTAAGTCTGTGAACTGCGTAGCCTAATCTAGTTGAAAAACAACACGTATTTTTCTTTTTCACACTTGTCACATTTTTCAAACTTGCAAAACATGATCCAACTATCTTTTGAAATGTATCAAGTGTTAAGGTGTGAGTATTTTCTTTAACTTAGCAATTAATTTTTTTGACAAGTGGCTTGTTTGACTTAGACTTTGTTGTCGCATTGTGTGAGAGTGTGAAATGTGATCCAATTAATTAAAGACACATGTATACGGTTCTATATTTTAATTAATTATCTTCTGAATCATTAGCTACATTATGAAATGTGATCTAGTTAAAAGGTGACAAGTTTATTTGCTTTATCTTTTAAAGCTACGCGTATTGATGAGTGTTTGTCTATCTTTTTTCATGGTTTTTTGAATCATTTTTGTACCATTTGAGGCTTTTACTTTAATTTTTTAAAGCATCGTGTCCACCTGAGGATCTATTTTGAAGCTGACACGTGCCTCACTTTGTATTGTTGATCTGTGCCATGTGTCAACCCCCATCTAAGATGTTTATTAACTTATTTTTCTTATTAAATAAGCTCATTTTGAGCTTGTGTAGCTCATCCTTTAGCTCACCGAGCCAAGTTTCTAAATAAATCACCGACCTCCTGTAACTCAACCCCGACTCTATTCTATAAATTTGATCTAAATACGACCAAATAAAGTTGTTTTTTTGTCTAAATTCTAGTTGTTTTATTTTTATAGATATTAAAAATATTTTTGCTAGTCTTTTGTCTATGTTTGTCTTCCTTGACTCGTTTTTAAACTATAATTGTTTCCATTGTCACTTGATCATTAAAAATGGCCAGTTCTACTATTTTTTTGTTGAATAAGTCTCATATTTTGAATGTAATGAACTATAGTATCTGGAGGCTAAGATTAAAATCTTGATTCATGGATAGAAATTTGTGGGATCTTGTGACTAGTATTGAAAAATGTCCCATATGGAGACAAGATACCCCTAAAAACCTTAGATCCTTCTCTCAGAGATCTCAAGAATCCATGTCCATCCTATTACAAAGAAATAGAGATGAATTATTTATGCATATAAGTCATATGGACTCACCTGCAGATGCATGGAAACAAATAGATGTCATGCATGAATTTAGTAGGTTGTCTAAAATAATTAAACTAGTTTTAGATCTGTTTACATCACCGATCAAGGGGGATGATAAAATTGTCAACTATTTAGCTAAAATTAAGAACATTAAAGCTCAACTAGATGGTTACAACTATGAATTATTTCAAGACAAGCTTCGTACTTTATAATCCAGATTAACATTAGTGAAAATTTCATAAATTTCATTTCAATTCTTAACTCTAAGTATCAGAATGAGAATGATCTACCTAATCTAGACACTTTGTCTTCATTGTTAATTCAAGAAGAGCATGTTATGGAAAATTTTGATACCAAAGAAGATGTTACTTAGGCACTTCTCACTCAAGAATCAAAAATTAAGCCTTCTAGATTCAAAAATTAAAAACCATCTCTTAAACCCCCTTGTAAAGACAAGAAATCAAGAAATTTAAGAATACATTTTGATGGTAGATGTCACAACTAAAAAAATTTGGCCATAAGAAAGAGGATTGTAAATCTAAAAATAAGTCAAATTTCAGAAATATGAAATGGAATAGATCAAATCAAAATCAAGATCAAGATGAGTAAATTATCATAGAGCTAATGTAGTAGCTATATAAACTTCATATTTCACCTCTAAATACATTGTACTGAATTTAAATTATTTTTGTGTATTTGTTTCTGGTCATTTCTTCAAATAGAACTATTGGTCATGTTTCTATCATGCAAAACTGATCATATATGACATGTTTAAGCTTAAATTTTCTACCTATGAAAATATTTTTCAAGGTGCTTACATGGTCATTTTTAAAAGAAAATTCCACAAAAATCCATGGAAAGTATCCATAGAGTGGATCATGGTTTCAGATTAATACTGTGATTATTCTTGTATGATCTGATTATCTATTTAGATTTAATTATCTATATGATTTTTGGAAAAACATTATATGTGATTACTAAAATATTAATCATATACATATCAAATGACACTAGGGTATGCCTTTTTGTTTGTATTAGAGATGCCCAACATTGATTGCATCTAGTTAATGTTTTAGTAGTATAATATGTTGAATTTTTTAACATATTTGTAATGTTAGATGGTTAGTTTTTAAGTGTATCATTGTGTTATTTTATATGTCCGTTATGTTGTTTATAATGAATCTAACCATGTTGTTGTGTTGGATATGAAAATGGATTTATGGTCAAGTTTTGATGCAATTTCCATCACTTGAGCAGAAAAAGAGTCATGTGGCTAAAGAGGATGCTGATAGTGATGCACATAAGATCTAAAGGAAGTGTTCCTCCTCTATATGAAGGCAAGATTACTCTTTATAAAGAATCCAGTTCAACATCAGATATTATGTTGTAGATATATTCATCAATCCATGGTGTGTTGTGAAGTTTTGAAATTTTTGTGCCTTGTTGGGCCTATTAGATTTTCCATTGAGGGGGAGTGTGCATGACAATGCAACCTCTTAACGACTTATTATAAAAGACCTGGGTTAACTGTTAAGAGTGGATCATGACCACCCACTTTGTATGTAACAAAGTGATCTTGTAAGATTGGTTACACATGGTTATAACATGGTATGTGAAACTTAAAATGCATAAGGCAATTTGTTGTAAACTTCCAATATTTCCTCCATTTTTTAATAAGTAAATATGTCACTATAAGTGAAGTTACTTGTAAATCCCAGTGAAGATTTAGTTATGGGTATGCCTTGGTTTATAAAAGGATCCATAATATAATGTAAGTCTTCATATATAAATCAATTTTTCTTAAGAATTTCTGTATGGGAAGACCATCGGATTTCCCTTGTTTGCATGTTAGCCTAAATCATTGTTTCTGATTCAAGGATCTATAAATAATTTTGTAGAAAAAGTTAAACTTGGCATGTATGTTTTTTATCTTCACCACTTAACATTAAGGGGAAGTGTTGGGGTGTTAATTTCAAGTGGGGATAGTCACTTAGACAACCCCTTGTGTCAAAGATTGTTTTTAATAATCATAGTCGGTCTTTCATAGCCTTGAAAAGAGTGAAGCTATATAACCACTTGTTTCACTTAATTCTTAGATCGTTTCTTTGAAGCATTGGATGAAACAGATAGGGTAATGGGCATAGGAGGAATACCTATTCAAATGTTGGTTGATGGGTTATGCACGTGCATGACTTTTGAATCCACAATCCTGATCGTGAGAGCTTTCTTTTGGCTAGGAGGAACTACCGCAATGAAAACAAGACCACCGAAGGAATTAAATAATATGGGCGGTGAAGCGCCTAGTGTATGCTAGATCTAGGAAGTGTGATACTTCATAGATGGCTTTCATCCACTGTTTTAAAAATTTAATATTGTAAACAAAGGAAATCCTATTGTTATTTAAAATGATTTAGGTATCTCACTTAAAACACAATAAGAAATAGATCTAATCTAACAGGCTAAGCTAGAATAGAATCCAAAGGTCAAATGATTGGTTCTAGGTTCTGCAAGTTTGATAGAGGTCTCGGGTAGATCATAGGTGAACGAGGTGAGATGAAATTTGGTGGGCGGTGTCTTTGTTTAGGTCAGTATGGGAAACTACGAGAGACTGATGTTGGTAAGGGGTGACCAACGACGGTTAGGTGTAACTAGTGTCGGTTACTGTGAGATCTAAAAATGTCACAGAACAAGTTGTGGTCTCCTTTGTGATTGCACAAAGGATTTTGGTGGGTCAAGATGAGGAATTAGGTGACTAGAGTAGGCTTTGGTGAGGTTTTAATGGGTATATGGAGGTGAAAATGTTAGAGAAGGTCAATAGGGGGCAAGGTAAACAATGGATGATAATATGATGATGAAATGAAATAAACCAGGAAAGTATGATGTTATACTTACTTGGATTCTAGTCCTGAATGCATGTGTGTGAGGGATGGAGGTGTTGATGAGGGGTTTGAAGGTTGAAACTGATCACCAATGAAGTAAAGCTTCCGCATGGGCTACATGTACACTCCTCTTTTCTTGGATAGATCAAATCATGGTGGGATGGTGTGCGGGGAAGACGCTCAATCTCCTTCCTCACATGTGAATTTTTCACTGGAATTTTCTATCCGAAGATGTGTTATCTCTCTAGGATTTGTTATTTCTTGTCAACCTTCTCTCAATGTTTGCCAAAATTTTCCAACCCCGAGAATAAGGTAGTTTAGGGGTTAAAAGGGGTAACCGCGTCGGTCAAGGTGGGATTTCCTAGTTTTACTAAACTAGAGAGATCCTCCTAATTTCCTTGGATCTCGTGTCGTTATCCCATGGATTATACTAAGATTTTCTTATGAGCATGCAGGAATGTGGTTAGAGGGAATGTAGGCATTGATTTTTAGGGTTTGGGTAAGCCTTAGTTAGTTGTGGAAACTTGTTAAGAATAGGTCTTAGGTTGAGTTGGTTTGGTGAGGTGTCTAGGTGAACTATATGTGTGGATATTGTTTAAATAAGATATTTAAATAATAAATATAGTGAGGATAATAAATTAATTTAATTAGAGTAATTAAATTAATATTAATGGGGTGAAGGGGGTCATGGCTAGGTAAATGTAATAAAGGGTGCTTATTGGTTGAGGTACGAAAGGGGAGTGTGACCTAATTTTAGTGTCTACATTTTTCCCCTTTTTGTTGTGTAGCTTGTATTGGTAAGTGATGCTAAAAAAATAAGATGTGGTTGCCCCATGTGTGGGTGAAGGTGATCCCCCTCAAACCAGGAACTGATGAGGCAGCAAGCTGAAGTGGTGAGTGGTTTGATAAAAGGTAAATGTGAGGAAAAGGCAAGTGGGTACAGGGAAAAGGGTGAAAGGTCTACTCGGGAAATCTAGGTAATGGGTTAGGGTCAAAGGTAGCAATAGTCAAATGCACACACATGTATAAATTACAGCACACTACCATGTTAAATTCCGGAAAACTCTACATTTTCTAAGGTCGATAGGTTTATCTCGAACAAGGTTGAAGTGAATCCGGTATCCAAGGTATAGGATATGGTCAGGAAACACAATGTAGGTTAGGTGCAGGAACATTTAGGTATGTTTTGGTACACCAAAGGTAGGGTCAGGATAAAAGGTCATGACAATAGGCTAGGTATAGGATAAAAGGTCATGAAAACAGTGTGACAAAGGATGGTTTAAAGGTGATCTGAAGTTTTTAGAATAAACTGGTACCGGTTAGGATGTTACATACAAGGGTGAAAAAGTGATGTAAGCTAGGTAGTTGAGATGGGTAGGGTAAAAATAGGGTGGAGGGTAATGATAATTGGTGAATATGGTCATGGTAAATAGGGATTAATGCCATGCTTGGATTGGATGCAGGGGAGAGCATAGTTACACATGTGGGATAGGGTTCTACCTCTACTAGTGACATTGCATGGCTTAGCGACCCCTTTGGAGCTACATCACATGGAGGTAGTGGGCTTGAGTGGGATTGAGCTACCGACATGTTGTTTGGAATCCCATATTGATGGTCATGCTCATCGATAGATGGGACTCTGTGACCAACACGTTCCACCTTCCGACGGGTGAGATGACTATCACCCTGGAGGACGTGTTCCAAATTTTATGGTTACCCATATTAGGTGCCCAGGTTTACTCCATCTCCTCATGAGGCCTCAGAGGAGCTGATCGGGATAGTTTTTGGCAAGGGGCGGTGGATCCGAGATTCCATAGCACCAATTTGAGTTATGGCGATATGTACCTACTTTGCCGGATGAGACAAGGCTAGTGTTCTATTGATGGAGGCATTGTGCTGCTATGCACTGCTAGATGTAGAGGGTAGATGCTTTCCTTGATCACTGATGGGGGTGCTCCACAATATGATGGTGCATGAGATAGACTTTTCTTGGGCACCAACATTCTTGGTGTAGCTATATCGAGAGATATGAACATATGGGTGTTGGCGTAGGTTTAGCTTGTGTTGTACATTCATACTACAATGTTGGGCCTACGAGCACATAGTCTGTGTTCAACCTATAGGGATGCCCTAAGTAGATGAATTTCCTATGAGATGTGTGTGGGTGGGATACAGGAGATGGGTGTTGGTTATAGGAGAGTGGAGATCGGATAGGATGACATATGATGTGGCCCATTTTCAGTAGTTGTTGGAGGGGTTGTCCGGAGTGGACATTATCTAGAGGCCATATGTGGGATTCCCCTCATATAGGCACATGCACGAGGAGCTAGTTGAGCTCTAGCTAGAGAGGTGGATACAAGGTCACCATGCCGGGGAGGATGAGATGATCCTAGTAGATAGGGTTTGATGGTAGCTCGAGCTTGCAGATATTCCTCCATCCTTCCCAAGATCGAGAGATGATGTGGAGAGGCCTCTACCTCTACCATAGCCTATAGTGCCTATGGGGAGAGGAGGATCCAATGGATTGGCAGATAGATGACGCGATGCACAAAAAGTATAGGCAGTGGTGGGTAGCTTAGTTATGAGCCATACCACCTAGACCGGGGTAGCCAAACTTAGCTACCATCACGGTTTAGAGATGCCCTATAGGAAGGAAGCAAGAACACCGATTACCTAGATAGGTATACTACAAACACAACTCGAGGGGTTAGAGGCAGAGGTAAAGAGAGCTATGAGTATAGGCGGCCGCCAGTCTGAGCCTAGATGGCAGAGGGAGGGGATGGAGGAGATGGAGATGGAGATGGTCAGTGGCAAGTTTACGGGAAGTTGGCCATAGCCTAGGCACATATTAGCACCTTATAGGCCTAGATATAGGCACATGGGCAAGGGACACCACCACAGGCATAGGGACAGGGGGCACTACCATAAGCACAGGGAGCTAGTCCCAGTTCACAGGCCGACGTAGGGCAGCTTATAGGGGTCGAGACCTATGGGACCACCATAGACCATTCTTGTATCCAAGTTACGAGATGCCCTAGGTGAGGTGACATATTATCAGGATCAGCTCATGGCTATCGAGATAGACTTCCTATCCTATGGAGAGTACAGAGCACAACAGGCATCCAGTTAGAGGATGAGATCCTACACACATAGTGTGGAGAGCACATGAGGTCAAGAGCTTTAAGGCCCAATCGGGAGAGACCACTAGTGCATGGTGAATAGAGCTAGGTGATGTTCTAGAAGGGACCTAGAATGCTAAGGGTGTAGGTGAAAAAGAGATGGAGGAAATCCAACGAGATGCTTGAGATGTGGTCACCTGATTTTTATGTATACTAGTGATTTTTGATATATATGTGTTGTCCACTCAAAATTCCCAGATTTTAAGTGGTTGAAAATTTAAATTTTGAGGTTAAGTGTCTTTTTTGTTGTACTGATAATGTGAAAAGTCAAGAAATTGGGAAAATCGTGTTTTTGGGTCATTTTGTGTGTTTTTCGGGCCTGTCGGACATTTTTGTCCCGCGTGTCCCAAGTTCAATTGGGCCCTCTATTCCCTGATCGGCCGGTTTACCCAGAGTCTATTCTTTTCGGGCCCATCAGAAATTTTTGATCGAAATGTCCCTGAGTTCTCCTGCACACTGGCTTGTTCCATTTTCACCCGATTCGCCCGATTTGTGTATTTTGCGTACTTTCGTCCCACATGTCCCAAAAGCATTTGTGCATCTTTTCCTTGCATCGTCCGAATCGGCTGAACCACGTACTTCATGCTTTCATGTCCCTCGTGTCCCAAATGAACCAAGTGCCATTCGTGTTAATTTTTCCCGCTCTACCTGGATATCTTGCTTTTCAATTTGGTAGATATGTATTTAATGCGCATTTATTACCTTTCTCTCTCCTAAACGGCTATATAATGGAACTACCCCCTATGTGTTTTTACACACTGCTTTCATGCTATCTATTTCGAACCCTTGCAACCAAAATTCCTGTGCGCGTATCCATTCCCCCTGCATTTCCATCCCAAGTCTAGCTTGCATCTCTACTCTCCGAGTTACTATCAACATGAAGATCAAATTCTAGGGGCAGGAACAAATTTCACCACTCGAGTCCACCATTCCTAATATCGGGGACAGTGAAGTTCGCCACCTTGACTTTGGAGATTTTTAGACAAGGATGACAAATGCGAACCCTTCACCGATGGCACAGATGATTCATGACAGAGGTCTAGCTTTCGCTGGTGGTTTCCCTATCTCGGACAATGCGCAGACACACGGTGCTCGATGTGGGGCTCATTTCAACCCCGATTCGAGTGAATTGAAAAAATGTGCATGGGGATCTCATCTCCAAACTTGATGCTGCCACCATTGGCAATACACTAAGGATTCCGAGGAGAAATGGACCATGCTATAGTTATCTCCCAGAATCAAGCATAGGCCCTTTTCAATCAAGACAGTGATAACTATAAGGCGCGGGTGGCAAAGTCCTGGCTAAAAAACCCTAAGAAGGGGGCATCTCATCTATCCAAGACTCTTTTCCATGTGGATTTCAATGAAGAATTGTCAGATTTTATAATCCTACTGGCTCGGGTCATGGGTTTACCCTCTACAAATGAGTTCCATTTCTGGATGTGCCCGCTTATCAATATGGTGTGTGAGGGAACTCAGAATATCAACTGGGTAGAGATCATCAGTATGAACCTAGCAGAGCAGCTGTCTAATGTACAACAAATGAAGAAATTCTATATGACTTCATACCTGATGTATACTCTAGCAGCATTGAGGCAATGGTTTGGCTTTTCATACATCGATGCTCACAAGGATGACCCCGTGTATGCCTACTACCCGCAATTCACCCTAGAGACCAGCAATCACAATTTCCGAAGGGTGAATGATGCTTTCACCATGTACATGGTCAAGCTTCTTGAGAGTGACATAGCGAGAATATTTTCTGATGAAGCCATGAGTCTGATATCGCACTACGGTGCTTATTTTATCCAATTCAGAAAATTTTCCTATATCAGGCTTGCTGGCTATGAGAGAACTCTTCTCAAGCTCCCTATGTTCTGTAATGACAAGATGACCTTGATAGAAGTGTACAGGCAATTGGACAAATTTCATAGAACCTGCAGAGATAAGAAAATTACTGGTTTGCACTTCCCCATCTCTTTGGGAAATTACACCTGCAAAACAGCCCTGGATGCACAAAATATAGAAAGGGCCCTAGCTCCCATTACTGTCCATTTCTTCAGGCCCAGAACTTGCTTTGACTTGAAAAATTTTATTGAGCAGAACATCAAGATAACCTATCATCATAGGGTAGACACAGAGGACTATCAATGATTTGTCGTGCATTGATGATTTTGAAGCTTAAGAAGGCATTATGGATGGTTTTCCCGTAGTTGATTCATGAACTCAATTTGTACCAAGTTCCTGAAGGGATTCAAGAAGATAATTCTAACCTATACTCATATGAGTATGACAATGTGGTCAAACACACTCCCTTAGAGGACTTGGATTGGTTCAAAAAGGAGAAATATGATTTGGATGAAATCCTAGCTCCGGTATTTAGTCAGAACAAGATATGGTTTGATTGGAAAGTCCATGAGCTTAGAGGAACTCAGGGAATCTTCCTCCAAGGATGCTTCAACACCAAGGGGGAAGCATCGACTCCCGAGATCGAAGCATCTATGCAAACTCCTCCTACCTCATCAACTCAAGGACCTGCAGTCTCTACTCCTTCCTCATCCACCCAGGTGTATCAGAAGAAATTCAAAGAAGTTAAGAAGGAGCTCTGGAAGAAAATCCCCTGAGAAAGCATGCAAAATTGCCTTCGGGACTAGAGAACATTATTTTTCTTAGTGAAAGTGAAGAGAGTGAAGTGCCAACTCCTGCAAGAACCCCTGAAGCCCCAATGGATAAGAACAAAGAAGTCTAGAGCATTGAACTTCCAAGCACTATTGATTCCTCTGCACCAGTTGCCTCAAGTGCTCCACTCATATCTCAACTCAAGGCAAAAATAAGACAAACCTTAGGTGCCATGAGTTCTCTATCTATTGGTCCTCTTTCCCCACCGCTTCTTCCTCCTCCTCTTTTGCATGGGTGCAGCTTCTTGTCGACAAAGTAGGAAGAGAAATTATTCCTCCCTGAGCTCAGACCAAATTTTGAGATTGTGGAAGCCTCATAGTAGGCACTACTCCTCCTTCTCGCACCAAAAAGCCAGAATTACCTCTAGATAGTGTCGATGCTCAAGGCCGTAAATTCTCGGAGATAGCCAAGCCTATGTTAGACAAGCTAGAACAAGAATTGCAAGCGTTTGATCTTGAGCTCTCAAGAATTCCCATGGGAGATTCTACCCCTGAAGGTGAGATCCACAATCTTCTAGAAACAATTACTAGAGTCATTGGGAGGGTAGAGAAAGGGCAGCGAACTATAGAACAGTTGGAGGAACAAGCCCAAATTCTTACAGGTTTCATCAAATCTCTTTTGTCCAAGGACAAAGTTTTAGACCCTACCCCATTGACTACTCTTCCACCACCTGTAATTTTGAGCCAAGATGAAGTACAAAGTATCAAATATATGCACAAGTATTTCGTCTATGGTAGAGCTATGGAGGCCATGGTGGATGATATGCTTGTTGCGGGATTGAACTTCATTGATGAAGCTTTAAAACTCCATGGGAAGGTGAACAACTTGCAACTGAAGCTATCCTCCACTATTGGGAGCATCGATAAAAACTTAAACTTTGGAGCAACAGATAGTAGACCTCCGCCTCATGGGACAAACAGATGAAAATATTTTGATGGCAAGCAAAGTATTCAAGGATATAAAGGATAATTTTTCAAAGTCCTAGGTCTACAGTGTGGAATGGAAGATCAAGGTCCTGGGGGAGGCTTTGGGAGAATTAAGGAATAGCTGGTAGAAGGGTGAGGCCTTCAAAACACTAGTTGTGTCTTCTTTCAAAGATATACATTTCCATCTTCAGGATGAGACTTCTGGTGTGCCTCTCTCCTTACAAGAAATCAAAGCTTAATTCAGAGCTTTTGTCAAAGGGGATCTATTCAAGGAAAGCTCCATTTCCAAAGAAAAAATGAAGGAGATTTATTCTCTTCAATCTGCCATTGAAGAAGCAAATAAAGATTATCATACTCATGTCGAGTTCGATAAGGAAATGGAGAAGTGCCTCAGATTTTGGACTCGCCCACTCCCAACACATCACCCCACAATAGAGACATAGCCGAGGCATCAAGAGATTCGTAAAGTGGATCTTAAAGTTAGTGGGTCCCTCCCAGTCTTAAGCACCTGTCTTCTTCTCCTAATTCTTCTCTTCTCTTCCCATTCTTTCTCTCGGATTTGTTGTAATTAGTTGGGGTATTGCAATTAGCAACCCTTTATCTAATCTTTAGTTAAAATAAGTAGTTACCGAGTGTTTCACTCGAAATATTTTGTTCCGGGAATAGAGTTGCTTCTATCCTTTCATTCCTTTTAAAACAGATGAGGTTAGGGTTAGAGGAATACTGTTTAATGTTGAGATGGTGTGCGCGTACCAGAGAAAGATCAGTGCTGATGCGGAGAACTCCTTTTTGTCTTGGAAGGACTACCTGCAAATAAGAACACAAGACCACAAGATTTTGATTAAACAATAAATGAGGAAACTGCCTTGGGCCCAGGAAATATAAAACTTCCTTTCGAAGGTGGTGGTTCCCCGCTAATATGAATTAACACAAAAGAGGCGCAAAATATCAATTAAATTGTTTCGTTGAACTGGGTAGGGAAAGGGCTGGTTTTCTGGTTTTGATCAGAGGAACCGATGTCGGTTACTGATAACCGATGCCGGTTACTAATAACCGATACTGGTGGGTTCTGGGATCTTCTTGGTAGCTATGGTGTTTTGTAAGGCTGGTTTATGGATGATATTAGGAAATGGGATGATTAGAAGTAAAAGAATAATAGTTAGATGCAATGACACATTGGGTAGTAGATTCAGAGACGGATTTAGGAGGACTGAAATTCACAGAGCATAAGAAATGTTATAACAGAGGACATGCAAGATATGACTTACTGGTTTTGGCGAAGATGCAAGTTGATATCCTCTACTGCAAGCACTTCTGGTTTCTTCACTGCGTCTCGCTTGGTTAAGTGAAGATCTGGACTGTTTTTCGCTCCCAAATGATCTCTATTGATTCAAAATCATTCGACTGATCTCCCAAAATGAAATTCTGATCCATTGTTTTGGTTTGGGGAGCCCATTTACAGGGAACCGATGGCGGTTGCGTAACCGACGGCGGTCGAGTAGGAACCGGCATCAGTAAGGAAAAAGTAGGCTATTTTTAGTAAAATAGCCCACCTTCCCTGCTTTTCTCCCGAGAGATCAGCCATGCGGGCTTGGTCAAGTGGCTAGAAGGTCGGCTTTGGGTGAGTAAGGAGGCATTAGTTATGGATGTGAGTCTAGACCAAGTCATGGGTCCTAATTAGGTTAGTTTAGGGTTAGGGCTAGGTCATGATGAGGTGGCAAAGTGAGGTGGCGGGTAAGGTGATGTGGATTTATCAATTATAAGGTAATTAATAAATAATTGTGTAAGGTTTAGGTGATGAGGTTAGATTGCGAGATGAGATGCGGGTCACAAGGGGTCGTAAGACACAAATTTGGTGTCTACATTAGCCCCTTATTGTCGTGTAGCTTGTTCTGTAAAGCTGCGCGGACAATAATATGAAGTGGTTTCTCATGTTAAGGATATAGGTAATCCCCCTCAAATCTATCGCAGATTGAGTGAACGGGAAATCAGGGATAGGGTTGATAAAGGGTACATGTTGTAGAGAGGATGGTAAGGTGGTGGGGTAGGTCCAAGGAAGCAGACGCATGTTGAAATGCAATAGTACGACTAGGGTACGTGAGTTGACGAGCAAACCAGCAGTGCAGAGGCAAAGGTCGATAGTTTATCCAAACAAGGGTGATATAATCCTGGTATCCAAGGCATAGGAAGTAGCCCCAGGGTATATAACAGGTAAGGTACAGGAACGTTTAGGCATGTTCGGCAGTACCAAAAGGTTGGTTTGGTTGAGATAAACGTCACGGTCTAGGTCTGGGCAAAGTTGGTCGACAGATCAAGTCAAGGACCCTAATCATGCTAAAACACGAACAGGTGAGCTCGATTGAACAAAAAACTACCGGATGGGTGGATAAAAGTGTATGGTGTTGATTTTGGGTAAGGGATGGAAGTGGTACGGCCGTGGGTCGGGCCAAGTTGTTGGGTTGCGGCCTTGGGTCGGGCCAGAAGGGTAAATGGAGGCCTTGGGTCGGGCCAAATAGTGAGAGCGAGGCCTTGGGTCGGGCCAATTGGTAGGTTGAGGCCTTGGGTCGGGCCAAATTGGTAGGGCGAGGCCTTGGGTCGGGCCAAATAGTGAGGGCGAGGCCTTGGGTCGGGCAATTGGTAGGTCGAGGCCTTGGGTCGGGCCAAATGGTAGGGCGAGGCCTTGGGTCGGGCCAAATGGGTAGAGGCGAGGCCTTGGGTCGGCCAATAGGTAGGCGAGGCCTTGGGTCGGGCCAAATGGGTAGGGCGAGGCCTTAGGTCGGGCCGAATAGGTAGGTTGAGGCCTTAGGTCAGGCTGGACAAGTGAACAAATGGTGTGCAGCAAAGGTGGATAGAGGCGATATTGGTGAAAAAGAGGCAAGGAGTAAATAAGGGCAAAGAATGGGGTGAAAGTTGGGTAGAGAACCGATGTCGATTCTGCATGACCGATATCGGTTAAGGGACCGATACCGGTTCCTTAGGGCAAAATGAAACCGATATCGGTGAAAGGCGAAAAACCTATAAAAAGAAAAATACGGCTTGTCATTGTCACTTTTGTTATTTGCAAACCAAATCGACTTGTCTGACGTGGAGAGTTGGGATTAGAGGCTTGATTGAGTGAGGTGGAGCTATTGTATTGGCGGAGAGAGTTGATAGTGGGCCCGATTAAGGAGGAGGCAGCAGTTGATTGGCCGGGGACCCAGCAGATCAGGATTGGAGCCATGGCACAGGCAGGAGGAGCTGGAGGGGCTGGACCAGCTGGACCGCCACCACCCATCCCACCACGACGTGTCATCATTCGGGTAGATTCGAAACTCTTTAATTTGGTGATTTGGTTGTATTATGCTAAATTGGGGGTTTGGGTAGGAATTAACCTTTTTTAGGAAATAATGAGAAAATGGAAATGATTTGAAAAAGGGAGAGGGTAGATAGGCTAGATAGGCTAAGGTGGGTAGGTGGGTAAGTTTTTAGGGTATTTGGGTGGGTAGATGGGTAGAAATAGGTAAAAAAATGGGTTTTGGGGGCCGCGCGGGGGTTCGGCTCCGGGAGAGGACAGTGACCGATGTCGGTCACTAAGCGACCGGCATCGGTCACAAAATTGTAGGGAAAGGGACTGTTGTTGGTGACCGGCGTCGGTCATGTATCGGCCGGCGTCGGTGGCTTGGGTGGGTTTTGGGTTTTGGGTTTTTTGGGTTGGGTTTGAGGTGGAGGTGGGAGAAGGGTTTGGTGTAGGGTTGGTGGGGTTTTGGGTTGGGTTTGAGGTGGAGGTGGGAGAAGGGTTTGGTGTAGGGTTGGGTTTGGGTGAGAAGGGCCTTGGTGTAGGGGTCAGGTGGGGTGTGGGTTGGAGGTGTGGGTTTTGGGTCTGTGGGTGTGGGGTTGGGGGGGTTTTTGTGTGGGAGTTGGTTTTGTGTGGGAGTTGGTTTTGTGTTGGGGTTGGGTTGCATGTGTTTTGTTTGGGTTTTGTTTTTGTTGGTTTTGGGTGGGATGGTTTTGGGTTTTTAGGGTGGTAGGTTGCTAGAGGGGGGTGGTAGAGAGTCGGGGTATGGTCGGGGGGATAAAAAAGGGTGTTTAGATGATAAAGTAGATGTTGTAATAAAGAGTAGGTCTAAGGATGTGGGTTGGTTTTGCAGGCACGTCAGCAGTTGACGATGCGGGATAGGATGCCCCCACTGTTGGTGCGGATGAGGCCACACGTATCTGTGGCTCATTGGGCCATCATGCGCGAGGTGGGACTCGGTGGAGTCCAGAGGTACAGAGCGATAGAGAGAGATCACAGCCTGATGGTCACCCTCATCGAGAGATGGGATCCGGCGACCAATGTGTTCCATCTCCCGACTGGGGAGATGACCGTCACATTGGAGGATGTGTATCGCATCCTTCGGTTACCTATCGAGGGAGAGGCAGTCTTCCAGGTAGATTCGAAGATCTGCCATGGACAAGATATCTGTAGGTTTTGGGGATGCGGCCACATCGACCTACCATAGCGCAAGTATCGTGCACGGTGACATGTACGTGCGCATCGACACAAGACACGGCCCAGCTATGTTGATGATGGTTGGGATCACCTCGCCGCCTCCCGAACTCGAGGGAGGCCGCTTCACGAGCATTGATGGGGGTGCTGCTTGAGATGGTGGAGGAGCACACTGTTACGCTGGGCACCGGTATACCCGTGTAATTATATAAAGGAGCTATGGGGCTATCGCCGGAGGAGGTGATTCGGTATTTGTTCTACATTTTTGTTGCATTGTTGGGCATACGAGCACATCGTATGCATCAGGCCAGTAGGGTTACCCCAGCAGCCAGGGCCACAGGTCATATACCGATATGGCTTTCAGAGGTGGTTGGGGGTCGTGGGCCAGCCACGAGCAGTTATGGCAGGTCGGGATGTGGCATACTATAGACATTTGCTAGAGGGCCTTACAGCAGTAGACATTGTATGGAGACCCTACAGAGGTCACCATCCTGGCAGAGGAGCCCGCTTACAGTTGCGCCTAATCCAGTACACATTCTGGATAGCAGGACGGAGGCCAGGAGAGTACGAGTGGATACCCCTGGAGAGGGTACGCAGGCAGATGGGGCTGCGACAGGACGAGCCACCTCCCTTTCCTCAGTACAGGAGAGATGATGTAGAGGCCCCACTACCTGCACCACAGCCTTTGGATCCAGATTGGGTAGCAGAGAGGCCAGCAGGTGAGGGTGTAGATGATGCTGGGTGCACGGGAGCATACAGGGTGTGGTGGGCTGGGCAGAGAGCAGCCAGGATAGTACCGCCTGCACAGCCAGACTTGGCTGCAGTGATAGGAGAGAGAGATCAGCCTGGGTCAAAGTGCAGCTTTACGAGGCAGCAAGTTTGCAAAGACAGCACGAATAGGTGTCTTACAGGCAAGCTTAGCCTTGAGCTCGAGCACGAGCACGCAAAGACCACCACCAAAGACCACAACCACACAGTGCAGTATGCACAGTAGCAAAAAGAAGACAGTACCAGCACCACCGCGGCCACAGGCACCACCAGCAGCACCAGCACAGGCTCGGGGCATTGGTTGTAGGTGCCAGGGGACCAGCCCCAGCTCCGTCAGTGGCTCGAGAGCGCTATATGGAGGTTAGAGCAGAGGCCCGATATTATCAGGATATTCTTGATGGTACCGGAGTCGAGTATCAGGCTTATGCAGCGCATAGGGCAGAGACCTCTCACAGCCAGAGATCTCAGGGAGGTGCAGCCACAGCTGGCATGTCCGTGACGGGCAGGAGGTGAGAGGCACCACAGGGACCAGTGGGGAGAGGTGCCGAGGGCGGTGGGGAGAGCTGAGAGATCCCAGACATGGTGTATTGATAGATGGGCACCGGTCTGCGAACCGGGTGTATTGATAGAGGCCTGCGTGCCTATGTATTATTCATGTATTCATTTATTCATTTATTGTATACCGGCCTGCGAGCCGAGTAGGGGTTGTATAGTGGATACCGGCCTGCGAGCCGAGTATATATCTATTTTTGATACGAGGGACCGGCCTGCGAGCCGAGTCGAGATTTTTTGACAGTTATTGCGGCCTGCGTGCCGGCTTTGGTGGATTATGAGATCACAGAGGCCCCGATGTAGGGCACATTGTATTTTTGAAAACTTGTATATATATAGAGACGATGTTTTGATCCACATGCAGTGTTCAAAATGTGTTTAAATATTTTGTTAATGGTTGGTAATATATAATGTATGATAAGTTTTAGTTGACATGTTGATAGATGGATGATGTTGATGTTTTTGTTTTTGCACGTATATATGAATGACAGGTTATGTGATGAATTGTTGGTTTTGTGACATTGTGATATATGTAACTGATGAGTTGGATCCAAATGATGTATAGATTGATAGTTGCTTGATATCCGTAGTTGATGGTTTGTGTATTTGTATAAAATAAATGATGTTAATGAAAGTGTAATGCTATATGTGGTGGATGAACAAATGTGGTAAATTGTGTTGTTTATGCAGGAAAAGAGGCGGGCGCGACAAAAATTTAGGTGAGAAATGAAGAAAAGAACGCTGTTGAGAAAAGATAGGTGTGTAACCGATATCGGTTAGGAACCGATATCGGTAGCTGATAGACCGATATCGGTTAAGTAACCGATACCGGTTATTTAGGTATGAGCTTTTCTAAAAATAGAAAAGCTAGGGTGGCAACTTAAGTTTTAATTTTAGAGCCATGCAAGAGGTTAAATACGCGAACGCGACGCTTTTTGACGACTGAGACAGGTATTTGCATGAGAGATTTGAGTGATAAGGAGAAGAGAGACAGGAATTTGTATGAGAGATTTGGGTGATAAGAAAAGAGACTGGGAAGGTGAATGCGATCGGAGATTCAGAAAGTAGAAAGGTGAATTTGAAAAGAGTGGTGATAATGGCAGGATGAGGAGAAACATCCAGCAGGCAGGGACAAGAGGGAAGACAAGGGCCACCTCAAGCTACTGCAACCCCAGAGGTAAATGTTTTGGTTGTGATTTGATTTCTGCATGTTTTGTGAATAAGATGGGGGAGAGTATGTGGGTAGATATGAGAAAGAAAAGATGATAACAAGAGTTATAAATGAGGTGAGTGTTACGTGGTAGGTAATCAAGGGTTTCGGGTATGTCTGTGTATACAGAGAGGAATAAACGAGCAATTTATTGTCGTAGGTGGTTGTTTAGGCAAGGTGTATGAAAGTAACAGTGACCGATATCGGTTAGGGATAACCGGTATCGGTTACTCAACCGGTACCGGTTAGCTGTAAACGATACCGGTTGCTGTAGGAATTTCCAGAATTTGAGAAAAAACCCGTGGTGATTTGATTTATTGAACGGCTATTTGTTTTTGTAACGTATGCAGGCAGAGGCGGGGATAAGGATGAATGATAGTGTACCGGCGCTGCTGTCACGGATCCGAGCGGATGTAACACCAGCGGAATGGACATTGATAAATCGTTTGGGGTTAAGTGGAATCCGTTATTATTCACGAATCGCACGTAATCATGGTATGTTACAGGCGTTGATTGAGAGATGGAATCCCGAGACAAATACCTTCTATCCGCCAATAGGGGAGATGATAAGAATGGAAGATGTGTTCTAGATTTTGAGACTCCCTATTACAGAGAACCAAAGATATCGTGCACTACCTAGCGTGGCACGGGGAGCGATAACAACAGTATTTGGTCCATACACACGAGATTTGACACAGCGAGGTTTATCCTTTACGTATGGGGTAATGTATGCAGCACACCCTGAGGAGACAAGGTTAGCAATGATATTAATGATAGCGGTAGGGTATTATGCATTACCGAGGGCCGAAGGAGGAAGATTTCCAAAGGCATTGATGTGTGTTATCTGGGAGATGGTAGAAAGGAACGTTACGTTTGCATGGGCACCTGCATATTTGGCGGAGCTATACAGGGGTTTATGGGCTTGCAGGCGAAATCACAGGACGACGCCTGGATTGTTCATACTTATTACACTCTGTTGGGCCTATGAGCACTTGTTTGTGTGCGCAACAATAATAGCCAATCCCTCCAGCGAGGAGAGAGACCGGAGGCGAGAGGTTGGGATTCAGACGATGGGTCCAGACAGAACAAGAGGCAAGATCTCAGGCCGTGATGGGTGACATTGAGTATTACAGGTAGGTATGGGAGAGAGTGACGGTTGCGGATATCTGTTGGAGGCCTTACGGGAACTATATGATAACAGAGAGCATAGCTGAGGAGTTAAGGGGTGTAGAGCGAATGAGGTGGATCGCGGGGCACAGGCCAGGTGAATATGAGAGGATTCCTATAGATCGCGTGCGGTGACAATTTGGATTTGTGCAGGATATACCCCTGGCTTATAGACCATATATGAGGATCGACGCCGAGGCAGCATTCTCACCTCCCCGGCCAACACCTCCAGAAGGGCCTGAAGAGGTAGCAGCCGATCGCAGGGTAATGGATGCAGGAACGACAGAGGCCTATAGATTATGGTGGGTAGCAGAACTGTGAGGTGTACGTGAGCGCCCTGACATAGCGGTGATTACAGCAGAGAGGGATCATCTGCAGCGTTTGGTTCAGCAGCTCCAAACGCAGGTGAATGAGACAAGAGGATTGTTAGTGGTTGCGGAGTCACGGGTAGAGAGACTAGAGGCTGGAGTCCTCCATGCGAGAGGGTGTATTCATATGTTACAGGAGAGATTGGCAGATCAGTGGGCGGTACCAATAGCCGTGGTACCTTTGAGGACAGAGAGGCCCGGCGAGAGGGGTCGACGATCACGATCATCACCTAGTTCGGGATGAGGCGTGAGGGTCTGAGTAAATGTTAGCAAGGTATAAGAATAAATAAGAGTACCGACCTGCATGTCGATGATAGAGAAGATGTATTTGTTTAACATCTAAATAAAATGAGATATGTATGTTGATTTGAGTTATAATAATAAGAATGTTTTCATTTTGACTTTCGGTGTTTTGAAAAAGGATAAAGAGGAATGTGATTAAATAGAAATACACAAAAATATTTATATTTACCACACATGATAGGTTATGGTAGGGGATGGTCGAGCTAACCTTGGGAGACCCCATGTCTCCGAAGTGCTGCCTACATAGCCCTTTGCACAAAGCAAGGAGGGGCCTCAGACCGATGTAGTTCTCCCTTAGGATCAGGGAGAGGTGAATTCAGGCAATTTGGTACGGTTTAGGCAATTGGTTGGTTGGTAAAAATATTAAGATTAGTAAAGGTAAGGTTGATGGTGTTGGTAATGAATTGGTGATGTTGTAAAAGGTATAAGGGAAGCGAAAGTTAGCCTACCCAAGTAGAAGGGAATCATGTCCTGATTAAGATCAACACACAATCCTAGATGCGAGGCAAAGCGGAAAGAGTGCTTCGTAGGTGAAAAGAGCTAAACAAACCACACAACATAGAACGAGCCTGAAGCCCTAGGTACCGTGCATAGACGAGAAGTCAATAGGTGAAAAGAGTTGTATGATCACAATATATCAGGTGTACGTCACGTCCCTTGAGTTTGAAACAGATGGTGAGGTGAGGTGGATGATATAGCTGAGGTACGGAGAACTCATTACAAAGTGAGTGTTCTGACAAAAGAGAACCTACCCTAAATAGACAAGTCCATGACTCAAAAGTTCTTCTGAATGAGGCTTTTATTTTATTGAATATAGACTGATCGATGCGGGAAGTCTACCAGGGATATTGATTGTTTTATTCTTGAGGTCTTCACGAAGCTGATCAATGCGAGAAGCTTCTGATAAAGGCTGACTGTGTATAGCTGTCCTTCGAGGGAGCAGTCTATTTATAGTAGCAGATATGATTTTAATGCATAGCTGTCCTTCGGGGGAGCAGTCTATATATAATAGCAGCAATAGTTCGGCATATAGCTGTCCTTCGAGGGAGCAGTCTATATTTAATTTAGATGACTAGATGTTCTTTTGGCGTGAAGCATCTAGTTTAGTAGGAAGTTTGACTCAAGAAAATCCCATAAGAATACGGCTTATTTTAATACTTTGAAGTCATGGACTAGACTAAAAAGGGGAAGGCATCATCAAGGGGAGGTGAGAATCAAACTATGTGAGCTTGATTGTTATTATGAGGTGTAGGAAACAGAGTGTATGTAGTGGTAAGTGAGCTCAAGGGACGAGCGGTAGGTAGATAAGAAGTGATATAACACTAATTTCAATAGTAGAATGGTCGAAGATGCAAGGCATTAAGGGGTTCAGGCTCAGGTTTACCATTAAGCGAAGCTAAACGATAAGTACCAGATCCATAGGTGTGAGTGATTATATAAGGCCCAATCCAATTGGGAGAAAATTTTCCACGTTTGCTCTTTTCTAGTTTGGTTACATGTTGATTCTCTTTGAGGACAAGATCACCAACCTTAAAGGTACGCTCATGAAGTCACTTATCATAAGCACGTTTAATGCGTTTTTGATAGATTTGAAGGTGATCAAGAGCTGTAAGACGGCGTTCGTCAAGAAGCTCCAATTGGGCTAACCGCTCTTGGCGTGAAATCATCGTTAGTGAGAATATCCCAAGAGATATTCTAAGGGAGGGTATTTGTATTTCGAGAGGCAAAACAACCTCGATGCATCGTATACCAAAGAAAAAGGTGTGGCATTAGTAGAGGTACGAATGCTAGTACGATAAGCCCAAAGGGCAAAGGGAATGTGATCGTGCCAATTTCTTCCGGATTCATTGACAACTTTCATGAGGATTTTGGTTAGTGTTTTATTAGAGGACTCGGCTTGCCCATTGGCTTGTGGATAGTAGGGTGATGAGAAGCTAAGTTTGATACCAAAGTTGTCGCAAAGGTCTTGCAACAACTTGTTTTTGAAAGATTTTCCATTATCTGTTATCAGGCGATGAGGAACACCAAAACGACAGATAATGTGGTGGTTAATGAACTCGACAATTTTTTCTTTTTTGATTGAAATGAGTGGAATAGCCTCCACCCATTTTGTGTAATATTCGGTCGCTGTGATTATCCAACGGTGACGTTGTGAAGAGGTCGGGTGAATCTCACCAATAAGGTCTAAACCCCATTGTGAGAAGGGCCAAAGATCTTGAGCGACCTGGAGCGGGTGGCTAGGAGTATGTTGAAGGTTGGCATGTTCTTTGACACATAACACAACGCTTAACATATTCGTAGCATGATCGTTATTGAGAGTAGGCCAATAATAACCAAGGCGAAGGATTCGTTTGGCCACAGAAAGCGCTAAAATGTCCACCACAAATACCGTCATGGACCTGTTGGATGGTATGAGTGGCCTCCGCGCCAGTTAGACAGCGAAGGAGGATGCCATCAAAGCCACATTTATAGAGGAGTCCCCCCATGACAACATAACGCGAAACACTTTTAAGAAAAGCACGTTTGCCGTTACTAATAAGGTCAAGTGGGAGGACAGAGATTGTAAGGTAGTCGTGAAATTGGTGGTACGGGTATCCCTGTGAATTAGTAGACACAATATTTATCATACAAACTATCGGGGTTGAATAGGATGGGCAAAAAGTTGTTGGACCACGACGAATAATTGGAGAGTCGATTAGCGCGGCGGGAATTTGCGAGGCTAAGCAAGCCATAGTATCCGCAAATTTGTTAGTGGAGCGGGGAATGGTTTGTATAGAATAGTGAGTAAATAAGGCTAGAAGTGAATCCACGTAGTGTTTGTATTTTTGAAGCTCCTCATTTTTACATTGGTAGATGCCCATAACTTGATTGACTACCAATTGAGAGTCACCGAAAATATTGATAGATTTGATACCTAAGTGCAGCGCAACCTGGAGACCCAGAACAAGGGCCTCGTATTCCGCTGTATTATTAGTGCAAGGGAAATCGAGTCGGAATGAAAGAGGCATAGGCTCAGCGTCGAGAGGAATAAGAACAACGCCAGCTCCTCCGCCACGATGGCATTTGGAGCCATCGAAGAAGAGGGTCATTGGGTACGACTCCTCCGTGAGGGAAAGAGTAGCGATGAGTTCGTCGGGAAATGTGAAATTGGTAAATTGTTCCCCAGGTAAAGGAGCTTCCGCAAGTTGGTCTGCGATGGTTTGTCCTTTGATTGATTTCTGGTGGACAAACTCAAGGTCGAGGTCGGCGAGAAGCATGAGCCATCTGGCAATGCGTTGGTTCAGATGAGGTTTGGCATACATGTAATGGATGGGGTCTGTATTGGTGATGACGAAAGTCTTGTGATTTAGAAGGTAGTGTCGGAGTTTGGTGGCCACGAATGATAGGGCTAGGCATAACTTTTCTATATGTGTGTACCTAGTCTCATAGTCCACCAAAGTACGACTTATATAATAAATGGCTTGTTCGCGATTCTCAGAGTCACGATGTGCAAGCATGGCTCCTACAGCGTGGTCGGTGGCGGAAAGGTAAAGGTAGAAAGGGCGGTCGTCTTGGGGTGGGATAAGCACGGGTGGCTGCAAGAGATAGGATTTGAGAGCTTCGAAGGCTTGGTGACATTCTTCGCTCCATTGGAATGCAATATCCTTTTTAAGGAGGTGATGGAAAGGTTGACATCGATCCGAAAGTTGGGAGATGAAACGTCGGATAGATTGGAGCTTACCTTGTAAACTACGCAATTGTTTGAGATTTTTGGGTGGGGGAATTTCTAGGATAGCTTTGACTTTAGATGGATCGACCTCAATGCCACGCAAAGAGACGATAAAGCCAAGAAGTTTTCCCGAAAGAACACCAAAGACACATTTCTTTGGTTGAAGGCGGACAGAATATTGTAACAGGCGATCAAAAATAATGGTTAAAACATCGAGATGTTCACTACGATGTTTAGACTTGCCGAGAAGATCGTCGACATAATCTTCAAGGATAGTGTGCATAATGTCATGAAAAATGTAGGTCATAGCCCGCTGATAGGTAGCACCAGCATTCTTAAGGCCAAATGGCATGACACGATAACAGAAGGTTCCCCAAGGAGTTATGAAGGCAGTTTTGTGTTGATCGGCAGGGGCAACCAAAATTTGGTTGTATCCTGAAAAGCCATCCATGAGAGAGAGCATCTCATGACCTGCAGTTAGATCAACAAGTTGGTCAATGCTAGGTAAGGGGAAGTCATCCTTGGGGCAAGCGAGATTAAGATCTCGGAAATCCGTGCATATCCGAAGTCCCCCTGTCACTTTAGTGACAGGTACGATGTTAGAAATCCATTGAGGGTAGTCGATAGGCAGGATGAAGGAAACAGAAAGGAGTCGTTGGAGCTCCTCTTTGACCAAGAGAGCAATGCGTGGATGCATTTTTCTCAATTTCTGTTTAATTGGCTTGGAATCGGGTTTCAGGGTGATGTTATGGACAACAATGTCAGGATCAATTCCTGGCATGTCAGCGTAGGACCAAGCGAAAGCTTGGTTACGAGCACGGAGAAAGGTAGTAAAGGCGGCTTGTTCTGATGTGTTAAGGGATTGTCCAATCTTCACAATGTGAGGATCCTCCTCCGTGTGGATGTTGATTTCTATGGTAGATTCGTTCAGCATGGTTTGGGTTTCAGATGGTAAGGCTCGTTGAATATAAAATCATCTGCGCGAGGTAAGTGAGGATGGAGTCGTCATCCTGGCATTCAACAACATTAATCAAAGGTGAATCCTCTTCGATCATGTCTGGATACAGAAGGGGAAGAGAAGATGGGTCCTCATTATCGCGTTGATAAGTGAGAGGACCTATGAAGATAGCATTTATGAAAAAAAAAAGTTAGGAGGGATGGATTCAGGGTCTATAGATTCTGTGGGTGATGATGGCAAAGTGGGTGATGATGGTTTGGTAGGGGCGACGTCTTCTTCTTCCAGGATACAGCTGACAGGAGGTGTCTCCTGTGTAGGTGTTTCGGGAAAACCGAGACCACTGCGATCATTATGTTTATGGGTAGTCACGGGAATGAGTGTATGTCGGCCTTGTTCGTAAAGGCCAAAACCAAAGCCTTTCCATGCACAGCAAGTCAAGAAGGTGAGGGCGAAACGACGATTTGTCAAGTATTGAAAATCGGATTGGAAGGGAACCACACCAAGAGGAGGTTCAGGGGTAATGGAGGATGCGTCAACACCCCCATACGTTAGGTTAGTGCGGCAATGGGGTGGTCCGTAAGAGATTACCTCCCCCACGCGACGGTCGTAGGTGGGATGTGCATGTAATTGTCCGTACTCCTGCGGGGTAGGGAAAGAACTAACGTTATATAGGCGGTACTCCCCCAGCGTAAGGCGCTGAAAAACATCTACTAAGGGGTCGGAGGTTGGAATGTTAGCTGCGGGAAGGGAAGTGGTTTTTGCGATGGTGGTTTCATCAGTTGAAGGCGTAGGCGCGGTTGAGGTGGATGGTTGAGGTACATTTGAAGAGGATGGTTGGGTTGAATGTATGGGTGTCTTGATTGGTATAAGCACATCGTTAGGGTGGTATAACATATTGCAGGTTTTAAAGGGGGGAGGGTCAGCTTTTACGGTGTAGGACTTCCCCTCGTACTCAAATTTTATGCATCTATGTAATGTTGAGGGAACGCATCCCATGGCTCGAGATCAAAGGCGACCCAAAGAATATATTATATTGGAACTCTCCTCCAAGACATAGAAGAGTTCGGGTAAAGTCGTGGTCCTACCGAATGTTGAGGATCACGGTGCCTAAGGTAGAAGTAATAGCGTCATTGAATGACCGCAACATGATGGGGTTGGCACACATGCAACTAGAAGGGATATTCATTTGTTGGAAGGCTTTTGAAGAGATGATGTTTAGGCTAGCGCCCCCGTCAATCATAACCCGACGTACTCGAATGTCTCGGACGTAAGCGGAAATGAAAAGGGCAGGGTCAGGGTCTTCTGTACCAAAGTCAACAATTTCATCTTCAGAGAAACTGACTGCAGCAGCTTGTGGTATAGAGACAGAAGTGATTGGAGTAGTGGGCTGTTTAGTGAGAGAGGCAACGTGATTGGGTGTTAGAATGGAGGCGACAGGCAGGGTTTCATTAGGTAAAACCTCTATCCCTTGAAGGATCTCAACGAGAGCTTGTCGATGAGATTCAGAAGTCTGAATGAGATCATACAGTGTCATTTTTACGGGTGATTGGTGAAGCTGTTTAATCATATTTCGGTGGGCAATGCCATTAGAGACGGGATAGGTGGGTCCGCGAATGACCACTTTAGGTGGTGGTGCAATCGGGATGTTTGACGGAGAAAGAGATGCCGCATGTGTGTTTTCTTTTGCTTTCCCATTGTTTTTCTACCCTCAAGTATGACACTAATCATATTAATCTCGTAGACTGAGATGAGGAAGATGGTTGGGATAACTCATGGTCTTCAAGAGGTGGGGTTATAATAATGATAGATCTTGGTGAGGTGGGGACGAGATGGTATAGGAGAGGAATGGAAACTAAAGGTCTCTCCCTTCGTAAGTTGTCTTTCTTAATCTTTCTATCCGGGAGAGGTAGACCGACGAAGGATGGTTTTAGAGCTTTGCATCCCTCCACATCATGTCCTGGTGTGCGGTGATAAGCGCAGATTTTAGACTCATCGTAACCCATAGGTCGGGGTTTAGACGGGTCATAAGGTCTAAGTGGAGGTAGGGAAATGGTCGCATTCTCCACCAACATAGCAAGGATTTTGGCGTAAGATCCTTTGAGTGGGTCAAAATCGGAAGAGGATGAGGGTATTGGTTGTGCGGGTTTTGGTAATGTTTGGGCATGATTGGTTCACACGGGTGGTGGTTTAGCCGAGGGGTGTTGATACATGGTTTTCACTAAACGTGATTTCTTTGGCGTAGAAGCTATGTTGGATGATGAGGCCGCAGATGATGTGGTATCAGAAAACAACCACGGGGAAATAGGAGTGACCGAAAACAAATCTTTTGATGATGGAATTTGTTTAGGGTTGATAGGTGGACAGGATACGCGGAGTGACGGTGTTGCTATACCCTGGAATTTCTGTATAGGTGCGGAAGGCGTAGGTTGTTTTGAAGAAAACGCAGGAGGTATGATATATTGATGTAAGGTAGAGGGATGGGGTCCCAATATGGAAGGTAGGTATGACGATGATGGTTTTGATTGTGATAGGGGCACGGATTGAGTTTGTCTCCTAGGTGGCGGGGTGGATTTATTTTTGGATAGATCGAGTCGCTTAGGCGGGTGCGTTAGACTGGGCATTGGTGAGGTCCCAAGCGTAGGGGAAGATCTGGTTAAGTTGATAGAAGTGGACGGGGCATTTGGTAGAGGTGAGGGGGGTGAAGGTGAGAACAGGGGCATTTTAAGCTTCTGTAAACACTTCGGGTATATGGTGGAGACATCAGGATCAGTCATTTGCATTTGAGTAGAAAAAGGGGTACTCAAACGTTCCCATAGGGCCTGTCTATCTTCTGTGGAATGACAGTCTCCAGGTGTGATTTGTAATTTTTGTACGGAAGAAAGGTGGGTTGTAATTCCAGTCCACTGCGGGTGTGATACAAGGGGTAGATGAGGCGCTGTATCAATAGATGTTAAGAGGTCAACAGGTCGCTGAAAAGATTTAGGCGATGAAGAACTAATAGGTAAGAGGGCGTGTTTGAGGGGGTCCGTTATGGTTAAAGAAGTTAGTGATGTCGGTGTAAGAAGTTTCTCGTCTAAAGGTGACAAAAGGAGTGGCGAGCTCTCCTCTTGTGCAGCAAGAGCGGTAGAAGGGGACGTTTGGGAAATAGATAAATTAGATAACATCCGCTCACAGTCTTGTAGGGATGTGGTGTAAGAAGACTCATCGATGAGAAGAGAAGTCCGGGCAGTTAACTCTTTTATGGGTAAAGGAATGATTTCACTTTGGCTTGATGGTGGTGAAGGAGGTTCAGACTCCTGTGTTGGTGGAGAGGCTTGATTCAAAAAAATTTCAATAGAGGCTTTTGGCTGAGAATCGAAGACTGCATGGATCTCATGAACACTCTCCTCGGCTAAGATATCTTGGTTTACGTTACTGTTGGACGAGTGATTCGGGAATGGCTTGTTGAAAATTTTCAGATTTCGGTTAGCAGGGGCGTTAGGATTATCGAGGGTTATATCCCCCGCATCAACCATTTCCTGCACTATGTTTTTCAACATCTTGCAGTTTTCATGACTATGTCCTTTTACGCGGTGAAAGTTACAAAAGTCATTTTCTTTGTACCAGGAAGGTATTGCGCGGGTGGAGTCAAACCCAGAGTGAGGTTTAACAGGGGGCAAGGTGATAGCCCCAGCTTTGAGCAATTTCTCCAGGATGACGCCATAAGTTTCTCCCAAGGGAGTGTAATTGATGGGCTCGGCTTTGTACTTATAGGTGGTTTTCGGCGGAGTATTGGACGGTGTTTGAGATTTGACCATTACCGCGTGGACAACTCCTTTTGATTTAGAAGAAGTGGATGCGTGAGGAGTGGTGGTGTTTGGCTTGTTGGTAGAATCAGGAGTTCAGAAATTGGGGTTTTTGTTACGCAACCGCAATTTCTCTTCTTCTAAGGCTCGAATTTCTAGTTTCCGAGCCATGGTAAAGGCCTCGTCGAATGTGCGGAAAGTTTGAATTTGGAGGGTAGGGGAGATGTGCTTAGCGCAGGCCCACGTAAATAGTTCGATAAGTTCGGTTTGAGGCAAGGCATACGTAAGTTGGTTGATAAGGCCCCGCCATCGTCCAACGAAATCTGCGATAGATTCGTCTTCAAATTGTCGGATGGCATAGAGGTCGGTAATAGATACTTTCTTGGCAATGTTAATGGAGAAATGATCCAAGAAAGACTGGGCTAGTTGGTTAAAAGAGAAGATTGAGTGCTGGGTTAAAGCACTGTACCACTCCAAGGTAGGTCCTGATAAGGACATGGGAAAGGTGTGGAGTAACAAGGCATCATCATGGGCAATCAAATAACAAGCATGTCTAAATGATCGCAAGTGTTGTTGAGGATCCTCTTTACTATTAAAATGAGTAAATTTTGGCAACTCCCATTGAGGAGGATATGAATGAAGGGGGACAGAAGGGTGAATGGGCTCCCGAAAAACTTGCTCGTATGTCAAGGCGCTACGACTTCCTGAAATAGAAGCCTCCAGGTTTTGCATTTTGTCCATCATTTGTTTGATGAAATCTGTGGTTGGATGAGATGATGGTGCGGTTGTGGTAAACGGAGGCAAGTTGGACCAAGGGCTTCCGCTGGACAATGGTGGGGCTAAGTGTTGATAAGGTATGGAGGATGAGTATGTTGGAGCAACAGAATAGGGATGTCCCATATAAGGTGTTGAGGTTACTGGATACGTGTATGGGAATGAAAAGGTAGGCGGAGCTTGAGAAGGAAAGCTCGTGTGAATAGGTGGCAGAGAGTAAGTCATGAATGGAGTGGTCTGAAAGAGAGATGAGGTAGGGGCAGTTGGTGGTAACGATACGTGGGGTCCAAGATTAACCAAAGGAAAGCTAATCGGGGTCGTATGAACCTCTGAAGCCGTCGGATTGGGAGATGGGGCTAGAGATGCAGGAAGTAAGGCGGTGTTATCAGGAGGAGTGGGAGCTAAATGAGCAGCTATACTAATAGGCATGCCAATAAGGAGCTGACCATCAGGCGTACGGTCAGGGGCATGAGACAAATAGTATTATACAGCGCTGGGATTAGCATCCAGAAATTTGGCAAAGTCCTTGTCTCCTACAGGAATTTGGGGGATCTCACTGGTGTCCGTAGGGTTCCCTATAGAATGTGAAGGGGGTGATTCAGGCAAAGACACAGAGCAGGCATGTGAAACCATGGTGGCGGCTTGCTTCCGAGTGATGACAACCATGGACAAGAACACACAGGAAAGTTTCAATCTATCAAGAACAAAAACAACCTCAGAATGATGAATTTGGCAAGTTGTTGGTTTGTCAGGGGCTGATGAAGATAGTAACCGATATCGGTTTAATAACCGGTGTCGGTCAGAGAGCAAACGACGTCGGTCAGTTAACCGATGCCGGTGTTAAAAGTCTAGGATAAGAAGATATAAAAGGCTGCTAATTTGATTTTTAGCAACGTTGAGTATATTTATCAACTTATTGATCACAGAAGACAAAGTATGACAGAGAAAACAGAATTTGAAAACAAGCAAGATGCACACGTAAATCCAGAGACTAATCCTAGGGTTAATTTTAGTTATCATGGGCTTATGCCTTCAGACGTAGAATGATGTCGAGAATCCTAAACAACAAGACCTAGGGAAATGTCAAGTTTGTTTTGGCTTATAAGGTTACCTCAATCGGGCGGAGGAATACCACGGAAAAGGGGGAATGTTTTGGCTATTGTGTTAATTGTGAAGTGATTCGGTATGTGTTGTGCAGTGAAACTAGGGTTAATTTCCTGTCAATACCGTGGATATCACCCCCACGTGTACGACCTGTTACTTAATCTATGTTCACTGGAATTGAAGAACAACAAGCAGGAATGCAATGCATGTGTTTTAAACCCAAATCGAAAATTATGTTCGATGAAGCAAGAGAGATGACTTTCACTAATGCGAAACTAGGAAAGCAAGACAAATTCTTTACGAAATATACAACAAAAGCAGCAACAGCAAATATGCTTCCTAAAATGAAAATAAGCAAGAGAAATTAACCCAAAATGGGTCCCCATCATGGCATGCCAAAATGTTTCACTCGGAAATATTTTGTTCTGAGAATAGAGTTGCTTCTATCCTTTCATTCCTTTTAGAAATAGATGAGGTTAGGGTTAGGAGGAATACCTGTTGAATGTCGAGATGGTGTGCGCGCGTGCGTAGAAAGATCGGGTTGATGCGGAGAACTCCTTTTTGTCTTGGAAGGACTACCTGCAAATAAGAACACAAGACCACAAGATTTTGATTAAACAATAAATGAGGAAACTGCCTTGGGCCCAGGAAATATAAAACTTCCTTTCGAAGGTGGTCAGTTCCCCTGCTAATATGAATTAACACAAAAGACTGCAAAATATCAATTAAATTGTTTCGTTGAACTGGGTAGGGGAAAGGCTGGTTTTCTGGTTTTGATCAGAGGAACCGATGCGGTTACTGATAACCGATGCCGGTTACTAATAACCGATACCGGTGGGTTCTAGGATCTTCTTAGTAGCTATGGTGTTTTGTAAGGCTGGTTTATGGATGATATTAGGAAATGGGATGATTAGAAGCAAAAGAATAACAGTTAGATGCAATGACACGTTGGGTAGTAGATTCAGAGACGGATTTAGGAGGACTGAAATTCACAGAGCATAAGAAATGTTATAACAGAGGACATGCAAGATATGACTTACTGGTTTTGGCGAAGATGCAAGTTGATATCCTCTACTGCAAGCACTTCTGGTTTCTTCACTCGTCTCTGCTTGGTTAAGTGAAGATCTGGACTCTGTTTTTCGCTCCCAAATGATCTCTATTGATTCAAAATCATTCGACTGATCTCCCAAAATGAAATTCCGATCCGTTGTTTTGGTTTGGGGAGCCCATTTACAGGGAACCGATGGCGGTTGCGTAACCGACGGCGGTCGAGTAGGAACCGGCATCGGTAAGGAAAAAGTAGGCTATTTTTAGTAAAATAGCCCACCTTCCCTGCTTTTCTCCCGAGAGATCAGTTGCGGGCTTGGTCAAGTGGCTAGAAGGTCAGCTTTGGGTGCGAGTAAGGAGGCATTAGTTATGGATGTGAGTCTAGACCAAGTCATGGGTCCTAATTAGGTTAGTTTAGGGTTAGGGCTAGGTCATGATGAGGTGGCAAAGTGAGGTGGCGGGTAAGGTGATGTGGATTTATCAATTATAAGGTAATTAATAAATAATTGTGTAAGGTTTAGGTGATGAGGTTAGATTGCGAGATGAGATGCGGGTCACAAGGGGTCGTAAGACACAAATTTGGTGTCTACACCGAGAGTAACTGATTTGTAAACTATATAATGGCCTCTCCTCGCCATTTTGAGGGAGGAAGAACTTGGCTTATTTCTAAAAGTGTAAATAAATCATAAAGAAATCAATACAGAAGGACTTTTCATTCTTTTTCTATCCGATTTCCTTTATTCCCAAGCTATTCATTTAATTTTATTAGATCATTTGTCTGTATTATTTGAGAAGCTTTGTATTCTCGCAGATGTTATTTACAGAACTTTGTGTCTTTTCAAATTTCATCTTCTTAATATGATACAAATGATCTTGATCTAATTCGTTGTACCCTCGCATGCATAAGGAATTACTCTCTCATCTATAATTATGAATGGTTCCTTTCTGCTCTTTCTCACATTTTCATTCCTGAGTCCTTTTGTAATTGATGATCCTTATAGACAACAATTTTATAATATCCAAGTTCCACAAGAAAACCATACTTTGTATATGTGTAAATAGGTTCATTTCTGAATAAGGGAACGTCTCCCATTAAAGAGGAGGGACTTCTTGTCCCCTGACTGTTGCTCTTCTTGAAGTCCTATTTGACGACCAATAGTTTTTGGCGACTCCACTGGGGAATCATATTCCAGTTCTGTAATCATTTATTGATCATCTTTTGATCTGGCGACTCCATGTTTTACTTGAGGGAGAAGGGCCCTTGGTATTGAAGATTCTCAGTTTCAGCTTTTGGAACAGTAGGGTTTTCCTTTCCCTTCAACAAGAAGAAATAGAAAGACTCGTTCAACAAGCACTCCACCTGTCCAAGATAGAATCCCTACGGGTGGTATTCCTTCAGAGCAAATCAGTCCTAATCTTCGAGCTTTGATTCTTGCTGGTGTTTCAGTTCCTCTTCAAGCCATTTTTCCAAGAATGGCGGTACCATTTCCTTAGGGTCATCGTGTTGGGCCTCTTTCCCTTCCTCAGCCTTTGCATGAGTTACCTAGAGGTAACCGGAAGAACTTCCCTAAATTCAAAGGCGATGGAAAAGTACATCTTGATGAACACATCGCAGCCTTCATAGTCACATGTGGAGTTCTAGGAGTTGAACATGAAGACATCTTCGTAAGGCTTTTTTTTTTGAGACTTTACAAGATAATGCTGCTGATTGGTTCTATCACCTTCCGGCCAGTGCTATCACTAGTTGGGACACAATGAGAACTAGATTTGAAAACTTTTTCAAATTGGCGGAAGACATGCATTCTTTGCTAGCCCAAATTTCTCAAATAAGGAAGGAATCACAAGAGCCCATGAGAGAATTTGTGGCTCGATTCAATAGGTTGATTAACAAAATTCCACCAAATACTCAACCTGTAGATCAAATCAAAAATTCTTCTTCCTAAACACCCAATTTCCTGAAGTTAGTTATGCACTGAGAAGAGCTAATCTCGCAACATTGGCCGAGGATCAAACTCTTGTTGTTAGTGTTGAAGATGATTTAATCATGTCAGGGAAGTTGAGGAGAGACCCTTCTAAATCTAAGTCTGCTTCTTCCTCCTCTTCCACTCCTGGACCTAATACTGATCCATTGGTACAAAAACTTGCAAATGATCTCATTTCCATTAAGAAACAATTGGCTCAGCATGCTCCCTATGTAGACGTTCCAAGGAGGAATTTTCAACCCAGAAATCATTTTCTTGCTTCTCAAACAAGGCTAGTGCTTGAAGGACCTCCTATTAAAGTTCCTGTCAATGCAACCTGTGAAGTTGAGGAACCAGAGGATGAGGAGGTTAATGAAGATTGCGAGGAATTTGTTGAAGAGGTTGATGATGAAAAAGATGAACTTGAGGGATCTCGAGTTAATTTCTTCACCATTGAAGGCATTGATGAAGGGGATGATTATGATGAAGTAGTAGCAGAAATGAATAGCGAATCATACGGTTGTCATGACTAGAGCGAGAAAAATCAAAGGGAGAAAGTGATGTAGCCCACCAATAAATATAAGGAGAAGCCAACAACTATCTCTGTAATTGCAAAAAGGGGATCTCCGATCCCCATTTCATCTACACCAAAGGTGAGTCCTGTCAATTTTTCTACTAAAGTTACTTATTTTTCACCTAAAATTGATAAACCTAGGATCTCCAGTGATGATAACCCATCCACTTACCGGGTCTTTTAATATTATTGACCACCGAAAAGACTAAGGTTCAAATCGGAGGGTGAATATTATCAAACCCATCCTAAGGATTTTGCTAAAATGATTCACTTTGTCAATTCCCATTCTAAAACTACTTGAAAGGCCTTTTACCCATTCCTTCTACACCATGACCTAACGGTAGCGCTGTCACCTCACCCAATGAAAAAATCAAACCATTCTATGTGACACTTCTTATAGCTGGCCATAGGCTCGGTAGTGCATCATAGAATCGGGAGCATCGACAATGTGATGCCTGCTAAAGTAGCTCATGCCTTAGGCTTGAATCTCACATGCACTTATGGATGTTGTTACTCTATGGAGAGTAATGAAGTGCCCTTGGTCGGAAGAATTAAAGATGCACAAGTGGCTTTTGTTGCTTTTCCGAGAAGAAAGTTTTGGCTACTATCTTAGTAGCGAGATATTCCTCCTTCATATGGGATGTTACTAAGCGAAAACTTGTAAGGATGTGGTGGAGAAATTCAAATGGATTGGTCACATGCCCTCATACAGTTAATGGGAAAATGAAGAAGCTACTACGAGAAGCCATCTCGAGTATATTGTACAAAAAACCGATGATCCCAAAGCACAAATACTCTATGAGGATATGGGGCATGGCAACCACATGATTATGTCTCTGAAGAAATCCAACTCCCCAAAGTGTCACCTAAATATCCTAATGGTGTTTGGATTTTAGAGTTTGATGGAAGTTGTTCCTCAGCTGGTTCTAGAGCTGGTGTCATATTGGTGTCACCTGAAGGAAGCATTCATCCTTACTCATTCAAGTTGCAGTTTGAAAATACCAATAATATAGCAGAGTATGAATCTCTCATTATTGGACTCCAAGTGGCAAGAGAACAAGGTGTGAAGAATCTTCTAGCTCGTGGGGATGCGGAATTGATTGTCAAGCAAGTTAGAAACCTCTTCCAGGTAAAAAATGGAAGGTTGAAACATTACAGGAATCAGGTTTGGGATTCCATTGAATTTCTTGATGCTTTCTCCATCAAAGCAATACCTAGGAGAAGAATACTAGGGTTGATTCACTAGCAATCTCAGGGTCACTGCTCATACCTCATCCTGACTTTTCTCAAGATAAGTTCACCATTGAGATGATCCATCGACCTAGTGTACCTGATAATACAAGTAACTGGCAAGTTTTCAATGATGATCAACACTTGCTTTCTTTCTTAGAACTCAAGGATAATTTTGAATAGTTGTACTTTGAAGGAAGTGACAATTTGCCTCGTGAAAGTGTGCCCTTTGACAAAGAATCCACCCACGAAGAAGAAGTGGATCAGGATGGATGTATCAAACTCAAGGGAAACAAGATTCCAAAAGGATTGGTGAGTTTAGAGGAATCGTTTGATAAACACGATAGGTATGTAAAGTATAGAACTTCTACTGGACCTCAACAATCAGCTGAATATGAAAAAATTAATATTGGGAGTTCTACTGACCCTAAACTCGTGAACATTGGAAAATGTTGCACACCAGATGAGAGGAAGAAGGTAATTGATCTTTTAAAGAAGTATAAGGATGTTCTTGCTTATTCCTATGAAGATTTAAAAGCTTTCCAACCAAAGGAGATGTAGCATTTTATCCCTCTCAAACCTGGGATTAAGCCTTTTAAACAAAAGAAGAGGCAATACAATCCTAAAATAGCTGACACCATTTTTCAAGAAATACAGAAGTTGTTGAAAGCCAAAATCATTTTTCCTATCCATCATTCAACATGGATTGCCAATATTGTGCCTATTAGAAAGAAAAATGGTGAGATTCGTATCTGTGTTGACTTTAGGAATTTGAATCAAGCTTCCTTGAAAGATAATTATCCCTTGCCTATGATGGATCAGGTCTTGCAAGCAGTAACAAGATCTGAAATGTTGTCTATGCTTGATGGATTCTCGGGATATAACCAGGTAGAAGTTAATACTACAGATCAACACAAAATGGCTTTCACTACCCCTTGGGGTACCTTTCCTTACAAAAGAATGCCTTTTGGGCTCATTAATGCCAGTGCTACTTTTCGAGAGAGAGCTATGGACTTAGCCTTTGGAAGTTTGAAAGGGAAGTGTATTATTGTATACCTTGATGACTTGACCGTGTGTATTCTAAAACAAGGGCCAGTCATTTTCAAAGCATCGGAAATAGTTCTTTTGAGATGTAGAGAACATGGGATCTCTTTGAATCCTAAGAAATCTATCTTTTTGTCACATAGGGGAAATTATTGGGGCACGTTTTCTCCAAAGATGGTATAAAAATCAATCCTGAGCGAGTTCAAGCTATTCAGCAAATTCCTCTTCCAACCAGCAAAAAGGGCGTGCACTCTTTCTTTGGTAAGATCAACTTTCTGAGAAGGTTCATCCCTGATTTTGTAGAGCTAACTCTAAATATCTCCCAAATGATGAAAGGAAAACAAACTTTTGGTTGGTCTCCTGAAGGGAAAGAAGCCTTTGAAGGTATTAAAATAGCCATTGCTAAAACTCCTATTTTAGCATGTCCAGATTTCAGCAAAGATTTCATTATCTATTGCTATGCCACGGATAACACCTTGGCTATTGTTTTGACTCAGGAAGATTCTAATGAGCATGAACTCCCAATTGCATTTATGAGCTATATTCTAAAATATCATGAGTTAAAATACACCATAATGGAAAAACATGCTTTTGCAGTGGTTAAAGTTGTCAAGCAGTTTCATTTTTACATTCTTAACTCTCACTCCATGGTGTTGGTACCAGATACAACTGTTAAGTCAATTCTCACACAGCAGGAATTTGGATCCAAGAGAGGGAACTGGGTGGCCAAGGTCCAAGAATATGATATTGACATCAAACCAACCAAGCTCATCCGTGGAAAAGGCCTATGTGAACTCATCGCTGAAGGAGCTAGACATGAGTTACTGGAGGATAAAGTTGGTCTTCCTACCATTCTGTTTCTTAGCTCAGTTGACGAATGGTATGCTGATATCGCTCATTTTCTCACCTATGGGGAATGCCCCTCTCATTTGACTGCCAAAGAAAAGAGGGCTGTTAAACTAAGGTCAATGCAATATGTGTTGTGGGAAAACACCTTGTTTAAACGTGGGTTAGATGGGAGGTTTTTGAAATGTGTGGACAAGGAACAACAGAAAAATCTACTCTCAGCTTTTCATGATCAGGCATGTGGAGGGCATTACTCATCAACTGTCACTACTCATAAAATACTTCATGGAGGATATTACTGGCCTACCTTGTTCAGAGATGCATCAAAGTGGGTTGATAAATGTGAAGCATGTCAGACTTTCGTAGGTAGACCCAAGTTGGCCTCTTTGCCCCTGAAACCAGTTGTGATCGAAGAACCTTTTCAGCAATGGGGTTTGGATTTCATTGGAACACTTAATCCCTCCTCTAGTGCTGGTCATACTCATGTATTAACTGCCACAGATTATTTCACCAAATGGGTAGAAGCCATTCCAGTAAAGAGTACTACTTCCGAAGTAGTATGCAGTTTCATCAAAGAAAACATCTTGGTAAGGTATGGTGTGCCAAACAAGATTGTGACAGATAATGCTTCAAATTTTTCTTCAACTCGAGATAATGGATTTTTGCTATGGATATGGCATCTCTCTGGCTCACTCCTCAGATTACTATCCTCAGGGAAATGGACAAGCAGAATCCACAAATAAAAATCTAGTGACCATAATAAGGAAATTAGTCAATGAGTCCCAACAAAACTGGCACAAGAAACTCTATGATGCTCTTTGGGCAGATAGGATCACACCTAAGAGAGCCATTGGGATGTCTCCTTTTCAGGTAGTATATGGAGTAGAAGCTCAATTTCCAGTAACAGTGGAGCTACCAGCCTTGCATCTAATGAAGGCCATTGAAGATACCAGTTTCAATGATTCTTTGGATAAGAGAATCATGTATCTTCACAAATTGAATGAGGATAGATTGGAAGTTGCTGATAGGATATCTACTCACCAATAGAAAGTAAAGGTCCTATTTGATAAGAAAGCTAGGTTCAGAGATTTCCAAGTTGGAGACATTGTTTTGTTATGGGATAAAAGGCATGAACCTCGTGGCAGCCATGGCAAGTTTGATTCCCTTTGGCTCGGACCTTTCAAGATCAGGCACTTTCGCTGGTAAGAATTATTTTTACCTTGATTATATGGATGGTTCTTCTCTCCCACTTCCTTATAGTGGGCAGTACCTGAAATTGTTCAAGTCATAGGTGATTAGGAAGTCCTATGTATATTCTGTATAGCATTTTGTTTTCTTTCCCTTTGTTCTGGTGTGTTGTCCTCTGTATTGGTTTGCTTTTTGACTATGTGGACCAATGGATAAGGTCTTGGTCTACTTCCCGAGTTTTTCTAAATCCTTGCCTTGTCTCATTCTTTGAATTTATGCCAAGTCATCCCCAGAAGGAGCCAGTTGTTGTCCATTCAAAATTCCCCAGCTTTTAAGTGGTTGAAAATTTAAATTTTGAGGTTAAGTGTCTTTTCTATTGTACTGATAATGTGAAAAGTCAAGAAATTGGGAAAATCTATGTTTTTGGGTCATTTTGTGTGTTTTTCGGGCTGTCGGACATTTTTGTCCCACGTGTCTCAAGTTCAATTGGGCCCTCTGTTCCCCGATCAGCCGGTTTACCCGAAGTCTGTTCTTTTCGGGCCCGTTAGAACTTTTTGTCCCAAATGTCCCAAGTTCACCCGGACCAGTTGTTCCATTTTCACCTAATTCACCCAATTCACGTATTCCTCATACTTTCGTCCCACATGTCCCAAAAACATTTTTGCATCTTTTCCTTGCATCGCCTGAATCGGCCGAACCACGTACTTCACGCTTTCACGTCCCTCGTGTCCCAAATGAACCAAGTGCCATTCATGCTAATTTTTCCCACTCTACCCGGATATCTTGCTTTTCAATTTGGTAGATATGTATTTAATGCACATTTATTGCCTTTCTCTCTCCTAAATGGCTATATAATGGAATTTCCCCTATGCGTTTTTACACACTTCTTTCATGCTATATATTACTCGAACCCTTACAACCAAAATTCCTGCGCGCATATCCATTCCCCCTGCATTTCCATCCCAAGTCTAGCTTGCAGCTCTGCTCTCTGAGTTACTATCAACATGAATATCAAATTCTAAGGGCAGGAACAAATTTCACCACTCGAGTCCGCCGTTCCCGATATCGGGGATAGTGAAGTTTGCCACCTTGACTTTGGAGATTTTTGGACAAGGATGACAGACGTGAACCCTTCACCGATGGTGCAGATGATTCATGATAGCGGTCTAGCTTTCGCTGGTGGTTTCCCTATCTTGGTGTAATGCGCAGACATAGTTCTCTCATGCGGGGCTCATTTCAACCCTGATTCGAGTGAATTGACAAATGTGCACGGGGAGCTCATCACCAAACTTGATGCTGCCACCATTGGCACTACACTAAGGATTCCAGAAATGGACCATGCTATAGTTATCTCCTAGAATCAAGCACAAGCCCTTTTCAATCAAGACAGTGATAACTATAAGGCACGGGTGGCGAAGTCCTAGCTAAAAACACTAAGAAGGGGGCATCTCATCTGTCTAAGACTCTTTTCCGTGTGGATTTCAATGAAGAATTGTCAGATTTCATAATCCTACTGGCTCGGGTCATGGGTTTACCCTCTACAAATGAGTTCCATTTCTGGATGTGCCCGCTTATCAATATGGTGTGCGAGGGAACTCAGAATATCAACTAGGTAGAGATCATCAGTATGAACCTAGCGGAGCAAGCTGTCTAATGTACAGAAAATAAAGAAATTCTATATGACTTCATACCTGATGTATACTCTAGCAGCATCGAGGCAATGGTTTGGCTTTTCATACATCGATGCTCACAAGGATGACCCCGTGTATGCCTACTGCCCACAGTTCACCCTAGAGACCAGCAATCACAATTTCCGAAGGGTGAATGATGCTTTCACCATGTACATGGTCAGGCTTCTTGAGAGTGACACAGCGAGAAGATTTTTTGATGAAGCCATGAGTCTGATATCGCACTACGGTGCTTATTTTATCCAATTCAGAAAATTTTCCTATATCAGGCTTGCTGGCTATGAGAGCACTCCTCTCAAGCTCCCTATGTTCTGCAATGACAAGATGGCCTTGATAGAAGTGTGCAGGAAATTGGAAAAATTGCATAGAACCTACAGAGACAAGAAAATTACTGGTTTGCACTTCCCCATCTCTTTGGGAAATTACACCTGCAAAATAGCCCTAGATGCACAAAATATAGAAAGGGCCCTAGCTCCCATTACTGTCCATTTCTTCAGGCCCAGAACTTGCTTTGACTTGAAAATTTTTATTGAGCAGAACATCAAGATAACCTATCATCATAGGGTAGACACAGAGGACTATTGGGCTGACTGTGCTGATGATTTTGAAGCCAGAAGAAGGCATTATGGCAGGTTTTCCCTGCAGTTGATTCATGAACTCAATTTGTACCAAGTTCCTGAAGGGCTTCAAGATGATAATTCTGACCTGTACTCATATGAGTATGACAATGTGGTCAAACACACTCCCTTGGAGGACTTGGATTGGTTCAAAAAGGAGAAAGATGATTTGGATGAAATCCTAGCTCCAGTCTTAGTCAGGACCAAGATCTGGTTTGATAGGAAAGTCTGTGAGCTTAGGAGGCACTCAGGGGAATCTTCCTCCAAGGATGCTTCAACACCAAGGGGGGAAGCATCGACTCCCAGATCAGAAGCACCTGTGCAAACTCCTCCTGCCTCGTCAACTCAAGGACCTACAGTCTCTACTCCTTCCTCATCCACCCAGGTGTATCAGAAGAAATTCAAAGAAGTTAAGAAGGAGCCTGTGGAAGAAGATCCCCTGAGAAAGCATGCAAAATTGCCTTCGGGACTAGAGAACATTATTGTTCTTAGTGAAAGTGAAGAGAGTGAAGTGCCAACTCCTGCAAGTGCCCCTGAAGCCCCAATGGATAAGAACAAAGAAGTCCAGAGCACTGAACTTCCAAGCACTGTTGATTCCTCTGCACCAGTTGCCTCAAGCGCTCCACTCATATCTCAACTCGAGGCAACAGCAGTACAAACCTTGGGCACCATGAGTTCTCTATCTCTTGGTCCTCTTGCCCCACCTGCTTCTTCCTCCTCCTCTTTTGCATGGGTGCAGCCTCTTGTCGACAGTAGGAAGAGAAAGTCTTCCTCTCGGAGCTCAGGACCAAATTTTAATGTTGTGGCAGCCTTGTTATGCACTACTCCTCCTTCTCACACCAAAAAAGCCAGAATTACCTCCAGGATAGTGTCTGATGCTCAAGGCCAGAAATTCCTGGAGATAGCCAAGCCTATGGTAGACAAGCCAGAATAAGATTTGTAAGCATCTGATCTTGAGCTCTCAAGAATTCCCATGGGAGAGTCTACCCCTGAAGGTGAGATCCAAACTCTTCAGGAAATAGTTACCAGAGTCATTGGGAGGGTAGAGAAAGGGCAGAAAACTATAGAACATTTGGAGGAACAAGCCCAAATTCTTACAGGTTTCATCAAATCTCTTTTGTCCAAGGAAAAAGTTTTGGACCCTACCCCATTGAATACTCTTCCACCACCTATAATTTTGAGCCAAGATGAAGTATAGAGTATCAAAGATATGCACAAGTATTCCATCTATGGCAGAGCTATGGAGGCCATGGTGGATGATATGCTTGTTGTGGGATTGAACTTCATTGATGAAGCTTTCAAACTCCATGGGAAGGTGAACAAATTGCAACAGAAGCTCTCCTCCACTATTGGGAGCATTGATAAAGAACTTAAACTTTGGAGCAGTTGCATAGTAGACCTCCGCCTCATGGGACAAATAGATGAAAATATTTTGATGGAAAGCAAAGTCTTCGAGGATACAAAGGATAATTTGTCAAATTCCTGGGTCTACAGCATGGAATGGAAGATCAAGGTCCTGGAGGAGGCTTTGGGAGAATTAAGGAATAGCTGGCAGAAGGGTGAGGCCTTCAAAACACTAGTTGTATCTGCTTTCAAAGATATACATTGCCATCTTCAGGATGAGACTTCTGGTGTGCCTCTCTCCTTACAAGAAATCAAAGCTCAATTCAGAGATTTTGTCAAAGGGATCTATTCAAGGAAAGCTCCATTTCCAAGGAAAAAATGAAGGATATCTATTCTCTTCAATCTGCCATTGAAGAAGCAAATAAATATTATCATACTCATGTCGAGTTTGATAAGGAAATGGAGAAGTGCCTTAGATTTTGGACTCAGTCTACCGCCAACACATCAGTCCCACATGGCAGAGACATAGCCGAGGCATTGAAGAGATTCAGAAAGTGGATCTTAAAGTTGGTGGGTCCCTCCCAGTCTTAAGCACCTATCTTCTTCTCCTAATTCTTCTCTTCTCTTCCCATTATTTCTCTCGGATTTGTTGTAATTAGTTGGGGTATTGCGATTAGCAACCCTTTAACTAATATTTAGTTAAAAGAAGTAGTTACCGAGAGTAACTGATTTGTAAACTATATAATGGCCTCTCCTCGCCATTTTGAGGGAGGAAGAACTTGGCTTATTTCGAAAGTGTAAATAAATCAATACGAAGGAATTTTCATTCTTTGTCTATCGATTTCCTTTATTCCCAAGCTATTCATTTACTTTTATTAGATCATTTGTCTATATTATGATGAGAAGCTTTGTATTCTCGCAGATGTTATTTACAGAACTTTGTGTCTTTTCAAATTTCATCTTCTTAATATGATACAAATTATCTTGATCTAATTCGTTGTACCCTCGCATGCATAAGGAATTACTCTCTCATCTATAATTCTGAATGGTTCCTTTCTGCTCTTTCTCACATTTTCATTCCTTAGTCCTTTTGTAATTGATGATCCTTATAGACAACAATTTTATAATATCCAAGTTCCACAAGAAAACAATACTTTGTATATGTGTAAATAAGTTCATTTCTAAATAAGGGAACATCTCCCATTAAAGAGAGGGACTTCTTGTCCCTTGAATTTTGCTCTTCTTGAAGTCCTATTTGACGACCAATAGTTTTAGGTGACTCCTTTGGGAATCATATTCAAGTTACGTAATCATTTATTGATCATCTTTTGATCTGGTGACTCCACATTTTACTCGAGGGAGAAGGGCCCTTGGTATTGAAGATTCTCAGTTTCAACTTTTGGAATAGTAGGGTTTTCCTTTCCCTTCAACAAGAAGAAATAAAAGACTCGTTCAACAAGCACTCCACCTTTCTAAGATAGAATCCCTACTTTGGTGGTATTCCTTCAGAGAAAATTAGTCCTAATCTTGAGTTTTGATTCTTGCTGGTGTTTCAGTTCCTCTTCAAGCCATTTTTCCAAGAATGGCGGTACCATTGCCTTGGGGTCATCGTGTTGGGCCTCTTTGCCCTTCCTCAGCCTTTGCATGAGTTACCCGAGAGGTAACTAGGAGAAGAACTTCCTAAATTCAAAGGCGATGGAAAAGTACATCCGATGAACACATCGCAACCTTCATAGTCACATGTGGAGTTTTGGGAGTTGAACATGAAGACGTCTCCGTAAGGATTTTTTTGAGACTTTAAAAGATAATGTTGCTGATTTGTTCTATCACCTCCGGCTAGTGCTATCACTAGTGGGACTCAATGAGAAGTAGGTTTGAAAACGGTTTCAAAGCTGGCGGAAGACTTGCATGCTTTGCTAGCCCAAATTTCTCAAATAAGGAAGGAATCACAAGAGCCCATGAGAGAATTTGTGGCTCGATTCAACAGTTGATTAACAAAATTCCACCAAATACTCAACTTATAGATCAAATTTAAAAATGATGTAGGAGAAGGTGATTATGGTGAAAGGGGAGGATGACCTAAAGGGTAAGCGTCGAGGACCAAGTCTTATATAAGGTAATCAAAATGTAAACAAAGATAGTTAAAAGATAAGAGGGGGGCAATAAAGCCACTGATTGGGTAGGATCATACCTAGTAGATCAAACCTTGGAGGGGGTGATGAACATAAGACCCGAAAAGCATTGCACGATTAACTATTATACAATGAAGGTAGTCACGGGATCACCAAATTTTTAAATTCCAAGATGTCCCTTAAGGAAATTTAGGAAATGAGAGTGGAAATGGTAAGGAGGATGAAAGGTAGTTAATTTTATATGTTTTGAGTGTCGGGGCTTTTGGGCAAGGGGTCATAGGTCACAATGGGAAAGTCCATGACTAAATTTTTTTTTTTTTTGTTTTTTTGTTTTTGATAGATGGATCGATGCAAGAAGTCAATATGGGATTATGAATATGGTACTCCATGAGGTCTTTGTGAAGTTTCAGCTGAGTGATGCGGGAAGCTTCAATTTTTGTTGTTCATTTTTGTTTTTAAAGCGTCACATAGTTGTCCTTCGAGGGAGGAGTCTATTTATAGCAACAATTTTTTCGAAAGGAAGATGTCCTTTTGAGGGAGTCATCTTTTATTAGAAGTTTGACTCAAGGATTTTTGGTCCCATATGAGGTCTTTGAAATCATGGACAAGACCAAGGTGGAGGATAAGACTCTTGTTCAAAAGGTAAGGTTGAGCGACCATGGGATCTCATCTAAGGGTAGATGAAAAAGTATCCATGAGAATCATGCTATGTGCAAAGTGCCTCGGTACACATATTCAAAAGAAGATAAAAATTGATGGGTCCTCACATGATTCTTGTTTAATCATTAGGGAGGTGTATGGAGTGGATAACACTCAAGGGATGAGCCTATAAAGAGACAAAAGGTGAGGTAGGACAATGAGTCAACAATAGAATGGTCAAAGATGTAATGTGTTAAGGGGCTCAGGTTTGGGTTTACCATCAAGTGAGGATAAATGATAGGCACCCGATCCATAGGTATGAGTTACGATGTATGGTCCAAGCCAATTAGGAGAAAATTTTCCTAGTTTAATTTTTTCTACTTTAGTTACGTGTTGGTTTTCTTTCAAGACAAGGTCACCAACTTAGAAGGTTCATTCATGAACACATTTTTCATAAGCACGTTTGATACATCGTTGGTAAACTTGAAGGTGATCCAGAGTGTTAAGACAACATTCGTTTAATAACTCTAGTTGTGCTAAGAGGTCCTGATGAAATTCATCATTAGTAAGCATGTCATGGAGAGAAATGTAGAGTGAGGGGATCTCGGACTTTGAGAGATAGAACAACCTTTATACCTTAGACCATAGAAAATGGTGTGGTCGTAGTGGAAGTGAAAATACTAGTGTAGTATGCCCACAGGGGAAAAAGGAATGTGTGTATGCCAATCCTTCCCGAGTATCATCAACTGATTTCATGAGAATTTTTTGAGGGTTTTGTTAGTGGATTCAACTTGGCCATTGGTTTGTGGGTAATAAGGTGATGAGAAACTAAGCTTAATGCCAAAGGTGTCACAAATTTTTACAATGTTTTTTTAAATTGTTTTCCATTATCGTGATGAGGCGATGAGGACACAAAGTGGAAAATGATGTGATGGTTAATGAACTCACATATTTTCTTAGATTTTGTTGAGATAAGTGGTATGGCTTCCACCCATTTCATGTATTATTCGAGGAGTTATGATCCATTGATGACATTGGGAAGAATGGGGATTGATTTCTCACAAAGAAGATCCAAACCCCATTGAGAAAAGGGCCAAAGGTCATGAGCAACCCTGTAAGGCATGAATGGGTGTATGATGAAGGTTGGAATGTTGTTGGAATTTTACACAACATTTGATGTAGTCACAACAATCATGGTTAAGAGTCGGCTAGTAATAGCCTAGGTGAAGAATACGCTTAGCAATAGCAAGGCCACTAAAATGACCTCAACATATGCCATCCTGAACCTCCTTAATGGTATAAGGAATTTTAGAACTTGTGAGGCATCGTAAGAGAATACCATCAAAGCCACATTTATAGAGGACTCCCCTAGAATGATGAAATGAGAGACATTTTTAAGGAAGGCGTGTTGTCCATTATAGGTGAGATCAGGAGGTAAGATGGAGAGAGAAAGGTAGTCAGAGTATTGTTTATACCAAAGGTCACTTGGGTCAGGGGTGTCAGTTCCAATTGAATAAACATCATGAGGTAAATAAAAAGGTGAATGGAGGAATTGTATGGTGACAAATATTTTGGAATCGGTAGGGGAAGCAGGTATTTGGGAAGCTAAGAAAGCCATGGTATCGGTAAATTTTTTGGTTGAACATGGGATGGTTTGAAGGGTGTAACAATCAAAGGTGGTCAAAAGTATGTCTACATGATTTTTATACTTTTGAAGTATCTCATTACGACATTGGTACATATCATTGACTTGGTTGAAAACCAATTGTGAATCACCAAAGTTTTGGATTGATTTGACATCTAGGGCATATGTGGCTTGGAGACCTTGTACGAGTGCTTCGTATTCGGAAATATTGTTGGTGCATTCAAATTCTAGTTTTAAAGACAAAGGCATGGGTTATCCATCTAGACAAATGAGGATAATACCAGCCTTGCCCCTATGCTAAAACTTGGGCTGTCGAAGAACAATGTATTTTGGTAAGGGGGTTCGCCCAAGGAAAGAGTAGCAATCGACTCATCAAGAAATTCAAAATTAGAGAGGTTGATCCCCAAAAATAGGTGTGCTAGCCGATTGTTCGGTGATAGCTTGGCCCTTGATAGACTTTTGATGAATGAATTTGAGGTCAAGATTAGCTAAAAGCATAAGCCATCACACGGCATGCTGATTTTGATAAGGTTTGGTGTACATGAAGTGTAAGGGATCGGTGTTGGTCACAACATAGGTTTTGTGGTTGAGTAGGTAATGGAAGAGTTTGGTGGCAATGAAAACTAAGGCTAAGAAAAGTTTTTCTGGATGGTTGTATTGGGTTTCATAGTCCAAAAGAGTATAGCTTATGTAATAAACCACCTTCTCCCTATGTTGTTCATCACGATGAGTGAGCATGGCTCCCAAGGAATGATTGGTAGCTGATATGTATAGGTAAAAAGGTTGATCGTCTTTAGGTGGAATGAGTACAGTGGTTGGAGAAGGTATTGTTTTAGGGCCTCAAAATCTTTGTGACATTCATCATCCCATTTAAAGGAGACATCCTTCCTAAGAAAAGGATGAAATGGTTGACACCGATTGGATAATTGTGAAATGAAATAGTGAATGGACTACAATTTACCTTATAGACTACTGAGTTTTTAAAGGTTAGTAGGTAGAGGCATTTCAAGGATGGACTTGACTTTAATAGGGTCAAATTCTATACCATGGAGGGAAACAATAAATCCCTGGAGCTTTCTTGAGAAAATTGCAAAGACGCACTTTTTAGGTTGAAGGTGGATGTAATATTTAATGAGGCATTCAAATATGGTTTCAAGGATGGTGAGGTTCTTGAAGTGACATTTATATTTGGCCAAGAGATCATCACAAATAATCTTCCAATATGCGATGCATGATATCATGGAAGATGTAAGTCATAGACTGACGACACGTGGCACTAGCATTTTTAAGGAAAAAGGCATGAATCGATAGTAGAAGGTCCCCAAGGGGTGATGAATGTGGTCTTGTGTTCATCTTCTGGGCAAGAAAAATTTGGTCATAACCCGAGAAGCCATCCATGGGTGATAACATCTCATGACCAGTGGTGAGGTCAACCAGTTGATCAATACCGGGTAAAGGAAAGACATCTTTCGAATAGGCTAGGTTGATGTCATGGAAGTCCATGCAAATGTAGAGTCCACTGTTGCTTTAGTAATAGGGACAAAGTTAGAAATCCAATGAGGATAATCAATGGGTAAGATGAAGGAAATGCAAAGAATCCGGTAATGTTCTTCTTTGACAAGAAGAGCAATGCGAGGGTCCATTATCCTCAAATTTTTTTGATAGGTTTGGCATTGGGAACGGTGATGATATTGTGGACCACTATGGTGGGGTCAATACTAGGAATGTCTACATAATACCAAGTGAAAGCATGGTTATGATCTCGGAGAAAAGAAGTGATGGCTTCTTGCTCAACAACATCTAAAGATTGTCTGATCTTTAGGATGTGCGGGTCATCCTGAGTATGAATGTTGATCTCGATAGTCGATTCATTCAACATGGTTTGCATCTCATAGGGTAATGACCGATGAATATATGAGTCTTCTGCACCAAGGTAGGTGATTATGGATTCATCATCTTGACATTGAATGACATTAATGGTAGGTGTGTCATCATCGATTATCACAAGATATAGGAATGGAAGAGTGGAAGGGCCTTGCCTTCACATTGATAAGTTAAATACCCCAAGGAAATGGTGTTTATGAAAAAAATTTAGGGGGATAGATTCGGGATCCATCGACTCTATCGGTGATGGTGGTGATGAAGGTGAAGGTGGAGAAGGGCTAGGGTCCTCAATGAGTTCAATGTGGACTGTTTGGTAGGAGGTTCAGAAATCCAATACCACTACGGTCATTATGTTTTCCAGTGGTACATGGAATAACAAAGTGTGGTGGCCTTGCTCATAAAATCCAAAACCAAAACCCTTCCATGCATAGTGGTGGAGGAAGGTGTGGGTGAAATGGTGATTGGTAAGTGATTGGAAGTTAGTGGAAAATGGGTGGGTTTGTGATGGTGGTTCAGGTGTGTAAGTGGTAGTATCAAGTCCCCCATAGGTGAGACTAGTATGAAGATGAGGAGGACCACAAAGGAGAAATTATCCTATATGGTGATCATAGCGAGGGTGTTGGTGAAGGATTCCATACTCCTGTGGAGTAAGGAATGTGTTGACACTATATAGGCGGTACTCCCCCAGAGTGAGGTGTTGAAAAAAACCTTCAAAGGGATCAGTGGTTGGTAAGTAGGTAGCTAGAATGGATGATGTGTCAGAGGTTGATGAGGAGGTGGTGTTAATGGATTGGGAAGCTAATTGGTAGCCGTGGAGGTTATAGCGAGTGGTAGGAATGGAGGAGGTATGTGTGGTGAAAGTAATGGTTGTCTTGGTAGGTGGAGGTGTAGGTGAAGCGATATTGGTTGCGGAGGTAAATGGCTTGGGTATGAGCACATCATTGGGTCGATAAAGCATGTTACATGTTTTAAAAGGTGATGGGTCAGCTAGAATGGTATAAGTGTCTCCTTCATGTTCAAAATTTACACAACGATGTAAACTAGAAGGAACGTAACCCATGACATAGATCCAGGTCTACCAAGAAACAATTTATATTGGAATTCCCCCTCCAAAAGATAAAACAATTCGAGAATAGTGTGGGGCCCACACGAACGTGAAGGATGATAATGCCTAGTGTCAAGGTGATAGCATCATTGAGAATGCAACATGACCGGTTATTTATACATGTAATTTTCAAGTATGCGTATTTGAGAAAATTCATGGGATGAAATGATGTTAATGCTAGTGCGTCCATCAAACATCACAAGGCATACCCATACGTCATCAATGTGGATAGAGATGAAGAGGATTTGGTTTGGGTCATCATTTTAGTGTGGTGCAATCTCCTCCTCCGAGAATCTAAGGGAGGCCACTTGGTGAACAAGGTGAGGTGAGGATGAAGGTGGTAATTTGGTGAGAGAGGCTACATGATGGGGTGTGATAATGGAGGCTATCGGTGTACGGTCATTGGGTAAAACCTCAAAAGATTGAAGAACCTCCATGCGAGCTTGACGATGGGATTCTGAGGTTTGGATGAGGTCATATAAGGATATTTTGAGGAGATTGGTGTAGTTGTTTGTGCATGGTGTGATGTGTGACGCCATTAGAAATGGGGTATGTGGGGCTGCGAGATAGTTATTTTAGGTATGGGTGTAGATGGTATGTTGGGTATAGGATTGGTTGGTAGGTTAGTTTCCTTTTCTTTTCCCTTCTACACACGTGTAGTGACATGTATCATGTTGATTTGAGGGGATTTGGAAAATGGAGAAGGTGTAGGATGAGTGGTATAATGACATGAAGGGAAAAAACCTACTAGAGGAGAAAATCCTTGTGAGGTGAGTTGGGTGCAATGACATTGGGGTGGTGGTGTGGAAAGTTATTTGATGCAAACCATGTTAATTTCAAATCTTGGGAGTGGCTCTAGGAGCTGTGAGGGTGGAGGTTGTGGTTGTTGAGTGGGCAGTGTGGGAATGGGTGTTGGTGAAGCAAGATCCTTGTCAAGAAGGTCATCATCATCAAAGTTGGTTTCTGGTGGACATAATTAGATAAGGATGGTTTTTAAGGCCTTGCAGTTCTCCACATCATGCCCTGGCACATGATGGTATGTGTAAATTTTAGTATCATCAAACCCTTTGGGCTTGGGTTTGAGGGGTTGTAAGGTCGAGTGGTGGTAATGTGATAACAGAGGTCTCGAGGAGGTTGGTAAAATTTTTGGCATAGGATTCTATTAGTGGATCGCAATGGGAAGTGAACGTGGGTTTGGGTGTAAGTGTGGTTGATTGTCGAGGAACTATTTTTGGAAGAGTAGGAATGGGTCGAGTTACGGTTTTAGGTGCCGATGTGGTTTTAGGTATCGGTCGTCTTTATTTGGGTAGGGGTATAGTAGATGAATGGGTAGAAGGGTGTGTGGTTGTTTTGGCTACCTTATTATGGGGTATTGGGGTTTTGTTTTTGGGTTGCACCTCTTGGGTAAAGGTGATGTGGTTGTACGAGGTCTAGAAATAAAATCAGATGGAGGGAGAGGGTGAGTTACCCATGGGGATAATGGGGGTGCTATGAAGGTAGATGATGCGGGTCCTTCTTGGGGATTGAGGGAAAATGACTAAAGTGTAATGGGTAGTGAAGCAATAGGCGAGGGTATTGGAGGTAGTGGTGGTAGAGAGACTACGGGTGTGAGTGTAAGTCATGTTGTGTTCTGGGTAGGTTAGAGGTTTGTGAGGAAGGAATGGGTTGTTGTGTTATTGGTTTATGGATGGGTGAAGGTCGCTTGACCATGTTGGGCAGCTGAGGTCTTAAGACAAATGGGACAAGTGCGGGTGTGATTGGTGTGGTTGGGGTATGAGGTTGATGAGTTTGTTTCTTTGGTTTGGGTGTTGGAGTAGATGTGGTATTGACATTGGAGGATGTAGATAAATCTAGTTTAATATGTGAATGAGTGAGGCTGGTGGTTGGGGTGACCCCTAAAGTGGTAATAGGTTTAGTTGAGGAAAATGTTGTAGGTGTGGGTTTGGGTTTAGATGTAGGTTGGGTTATGGGTAAGGGTATGGTTTGAGCACTAACAGGTATCATGGAAGGGGTTGTGACAGAGGTAGTTGTATTTGATTTGATTGGTCGAAATGTGTTTGGGTAGATAGTGGAGGTATCAGCAAGGGATCTCTACATCTGTGTTGAGATGGGGAGTAAGAGGCCCCCATAGTAAAGCCCTATCCACATAATCTAAGTGATCGGCCAAACGTGAGAACGAAATATCTATGGGTGGAGTTGGTGAGGACCTAATGGAAATTCCCATAAAATGTGTCTTAGAGATGGGGAACTGCTAGCTAGCTTCAACTTCCGGGGTAAGAGAGCCAAAGTAGGTCGGAGGCATTATGGGTAGCTGATGGAGAATGCTCGCCAAGAGGAAAATATATCTCAATTGGGTCTATGATAGGTGGAGGAGATGATGGGAGCTTCTCTATAAGTGGAGGAATAGATGGGCACTCCTCTGTGGGTGGAGGAGGCAATGGGTGCTCCTCTTTGGGTGGAGGAGATAATGGGAGCTCCTCTATGGGTGGAGGAGGCTTGTGGGTAAAGGTTCTCTAAGTGGTAAAGCCGGGGATAGATGGGCTCAATGTTAGTGGAAGACCCCCCGTTGGTGATGAAGGAGATGAAAGGTGTTCCTCTATTGGTGAAGGAATAGGGGTGGTTGGTTCCAATGTAGAAGGAGGATTTCGGGCTAGGATATCCTCTATGGAAGGAATAAGGGGTAATTGGGATGCGACAGTACCTCATTAAAGATAGTGTGAACCTCATGGGTATGGGTATCATGAGTTGATGTCTCACCAGTTTGATTAGATGAAGGGGCATGGTTGGGAAATGATTTTTGAATATTTTTAGATTTTGGTTGCGGGTGTCATTGGGATTATCCACATCAACTCACCTTTCTCGAGCATTTCTTGGACAATATTTCTAAAAGTGATGTAGTTTCCATCACTATGACCCTTTACTCGATGATAGTTATAGAAATCATGTTCTTTATACCATGCGGGCATGGGGCGAAGCAAGCGTCAAAAATAGTGTGTGGTTTTATAGGTGGAAGGGTGATGGCTCGGCTTTGATAAGATTTTTTAAGACATAAGAATAATGTTCCCCAATTGGGGTATATTTTTCTTTGCTCTCAAATCGAATTGAAAAATCTGGATAGGTGAGAGATTATATGAGGGGGTAGCTTGATTTGATGGATGATTTGGTCGGCCTTGAGTATCATTGCATTAGTGGTGCCCTTAGCTTTTGAATAATTGGTTTTGGTTTGGAAGAAGAAGATGTATCATTCAACTTCAATGCTGAATTCTTATTGCATAACTAGATTTTCTTCTCTTCGATGGCCCGAATCTCTAGCTTCCATGCCATAGTGCATGCCTCATTGAATGTTTGGAAGGTTCGGACACTGCAAGGTCGGGGGAGATATGTCTAGTGCAAGCTCATGTGAATAGATTGATGAGTTTATTTTGTGGCAGTTGGAAGGTAAGTTGATTAATCAAGTTGCGCCAGTGAGCGACAAAATCTGCGATAGATTCGTCCTCATACTGACGTGTTGAATATACATCGGTCATAGTAACCTTCTTGACGATATTGATAGAGAAATGATCTAAGAAGGCTTGGGATACCTGATTTAATGAGAATATAGAGTGTTTAGGTAACCCGCTATACCAATCTAATACAGGTCCAGTGAGGGACATGGAAAAGGTTCTCAAAAGAAAGGCATCATCATGAGTGATCAGATAACACCCATGTTTGAACGATCGCAAATGTTGTTATGGGTATTCTTTGTTATTGAAATGATTGAATTTAGGCATTTCCCAATGCACAAGATATGAACGGATAGGAATGGATGGGTGAATAGGCTCATTGCAAATCTCATCGTAGGTGAGAGTGTTGCGAGGAGATAGAAATCGATGCCTCTAATGTCTGCATCCTATCCAACATTAATTTAAATAGGTCTTTGGTGGGTTGTGATGATTGGATGCCTCCCGTAGCATGAGAGGGTTGGTTTTGGTTGTATAACAAGGGTGGCACTCCAGTGTATGGGGCTTCCATGTAGGGTGGTGGAAAAGAAGGTAATGACATAGGGGAGTACGTATGTGGAATGTATAATGGATGAAATGGGAGGTTGTTGGTAGTATGTATATGGGGGTGGAAGGGTCGTGGTAACCCTAGTTGTGATAGGGGCTAATGATTGTGGAATAGAAAGCACCACGTTCTGAAATGGGGTAGGGGTCACCGACACTAGAGGTGGTAATGTAGCTATGGGTATGTGAGATATATTAGGGGCGAATGAGATTATGTTTGGGGTAGTTTTTAGGTACGGTGGATGTAATGGGAGCCATAGAGCTAGCAGACGTGGAATTCATAGCAGGTATAGGACCTAACTATGAAATGAATGGGGATAAGGTGGATGCAAGAAGCACAAGAAAAGATGGGGCCAATGTAGGAGTGGGTAATAGAGTTAGGGGGATAAATACGGGGCATGACATATATCAACTAACTCGAGGCATCTCGAGTGGATGAGTGGGAAAGATAAAACTGCAAGGTGACAGGGATTTGGTCAAGGAGTCATGCAAACTCCTCATCTTTGGTAGTGATAGTGGTAGGCTGGATGGGATCCATGGCTGGTGATAAAATAGGAGGTGGTGAAGGACTAGGTGGGAGTGGTTGACAACTAGCGTGAAATACGAGTGCATTTTTTCTTTGATTTAACACCATGAGAACTAGTATCTCGATCAGGTAGGGCTGCTTCTCTGTAAATGACACAAAGAACAGTAGGAACAGGTGAATCTAGTGACAAAAAGTGGGTTAAGTACCAAATGGTGGTTGGAATGTGAAACAAGCTAACTAATGCCAATTAGGGAAACCGATGATGGTCGGGGTAACCACGGCTGGTTACTATAGAAAATGACAGTGAGTAAACAACGAGGTAGAAGGTAAAATCTGATAGGTATGCCAAATTTGAGGATGTTTGAAATGCCAATGGGAATAATGATAGTGACAAGGACTGTGAAAAGTGGAAGAAAGTGAAGTAAAATGTCCTTTTGAGTAGGTTAGAAAAAGGAACTAGAATCGATGTCGGTCAAATATAACGGATGGTCGTTAGAGGTATTCGAGGATGATTTCTTGTGAAATTGAAACAGTGATGAAAGAATGTGGTTGTGAATTAAAATCTAATGTAGAATCAGACCCAAAATTCTAAGAATGATGATGATATGGCCCAAGCACACTCAGGTGAAGCTGAAATACACTAGCTGTGATGAGGAGCGTTCAAGGATGAACACAAAAAATGAAGAACGTGATCTTCACCTCCAAACGCAAGCCAAGCAAAAACACTAAGAAAAATGTGATCGTAGGAGTGCCTTCTCTATTATGTTTGTTTAGCTTATACTATTTAGGGACTGACACATGAATTGTGAAATAGATTTTTTTGTGAGGATGGCTTCCTATAAAGAAGGAGATCTAAAAGGTGAGGTTTCAGGTATGTTATGGTGGGGGCGGGCTTCACTCTGAAGTATGACTCGATAGAGTAGTGAGCTGGGTGCCCACTGTGTCGTGATCGTGTGATCACCTATAGCTTCTTCCAGGTAGGATGTTGTTTAAGAATGTATGTATTTTGAATTTTTGTGTGGTTTGGTAAGACTTAGAGAAAGAGAAAAGGATAGAAGTGCTTTTCTATGATTCGTTTGTCAACCATCAGCTGGTCATGACTTCTAGCGTATAGGTTGCCCTCAATTAATGTGAGCTAATGCAATAAATCATAATGGAATGCACTTATTTTTAAACCCAAATTGAAAATGTGAAATTGGATGACACAATAAGATGAAGAGGAAGAGGGATGCTCTTTCACTACAATGTAGAAAACATGAAGAAATGGTTCTTTTTAATTACACCAAAAGAAGGGTTTCCTTTAGAGCGAGATAGAAAGAAGAGGTTGATTACTGGGGAAGAAAATTAGTGTACGCTTTTGAGAAGGGAAACAAAGACACAATTTTTTCCTAGGAATGAATTAAATGCAAGGAACCCTGGATGTGTCCCAAGCATTCCAAAATGTTTCACCTAATTCTTAGATCATTTCTTTGAAGTGTTGGATGAAACAAATAGGGTAACAAGTGTATGAGGAATACTGTTCAAATGTTGGTTGATGGGTTGTTATGCACACATGACTTCCGAATCCACATCGATTGTGAGAGCTTCCTTTTGGCTAGGAGGAACTACCTGTAATGAAAAAATATCACTAGAAGGAATTAAACAATATGGGCAAAGAAGGCGCCTAGTGTATGCTAGATCCAGAAGTGTGATACTTCCTAGATGGTTGTCGATCCATTGTTTTAAACAATTTAATGTTGTAAACAAAGTAAATCCTATTTTTATTTAAAATGATTTAGGTATCTAACTTAAAACACAATAAGAAATAGATATAATCTAACAAAGCTAAGCTAGAATAGAATCCAAAGATCAAATGATTGGTTCTGGGTTCTGTAAGTTTGATAGAGGTCTCGGGTAGATCATAGGTGAATGGGGGTGAGATGACATTTGGTGGGTAGGTCTCTGTTCTAGGTTGTATGGGAAATTATAGAGATTGATGTCGGTAAGGGGTGACCGATGGTGGTTAGGTGTAATTGGTGCTAGTTACTGTGAGATCTGAAAATGTCATAGAACAAGTTGTGGTCTCCTTTGTGATTGCACAAAGGACTTTGGTGGGTCGAGATGAGGAATTGGGTGACTAGAGTAGGTTTGGTGAGGTTTTAATGGGTATATGGAGGTGAAAACGTTGGAGAAGGTCAATATGGGGAAAGGTAAACAATGGATGATAATATGATGATGAAATGAAATAAATTATTGAAGTATGATGTTATACTTACTTGGATTATGGTCCGAATGTCCGTGTGTGAGGATGGAGTTTCGATGATGGGTTTGAAGGTTGCAAGTGATCACCAATTGAAGTAAATCTTCGCATGAGCTACATGTACACTCCTATTTTCTTGGATAGATCAGATCATGGATGGGATGGCTATGTAGGGGAAGATGCTCAATCTCCTTCCTCACATGTGAGTTTTTCACTGGAATTTGCTCTTTGAACATGCGTTATCTCTCGAGATCTATTCTTGATCATCAAACTTCTCTCAATGTTTTCCAAAATTTTTCCAACAATGAGAATAAGGTAGTTTAGGGGTTACAAGAGGTAATTGGACGATCGGTCTTAACCGCGATGGTTAGGGGTAAGCGACATTAGTCAAGGTGGATTTCCTAGGTTTACTAAACTAGGAGATCCTTCGATTTCCTCGAGATCTTGTGTCATTATCTTACGGATTAGACTGGGATATTCTTATGAGCATGCGGTAATGTGGTTAAAGGGAATGTAGTCATTGATTTTTAGGGTTTGGGTAAGTCTTAGTTAGTTATGGCAACTTGCTAAGAATAGGTCTTAAGGTTAGTTGGTTTGGTGAGGTGTCTAGGTGAACTATATGTGTGGATATTATTTAAATAAGATATTTAAATAATAAATATAGTGAGGATAATAAATTAATTTAATTAGAGTAATTAAATTAATATTAATGGGGTGAAGGGGGTCGGGGCTAGGTAAATGTAATAAATGGTGTCTATTGGTCGAGTAAGAAAGGGGAGTGTGACCTAATTTTAGTGTCTACACCACTCACCCATCCTATATAGACAGGATGATCCCTCACGGGACTATTTACTTGTGATATTGAATTACACAATGTTATTTAGCATATATATCATGTTATCTAAGCTTAAGCTAATTATGGGAGTTGTTATATAGTGAGTGCGAAGTCTATTATTATTTATTGTGAGACAACAAAGTGAAGTGGAAGTGTTGGGTTAAAGTGTGAAGTTATTAATATAAGACATTTCTTTTCAGTGGAGTTTTTCTATTTGGGTTTCTCCACTTAAATCCAGTGTCTCTGCTTCATTTACTTTTGGTTATTGTTATTTAATTTCATTTATGATATCCTATCTATTATATTAATATGTGAACATATGATTAATGCCCACATATTATAATCTATAATCCTTAGTTGTTTATTTGTGGATCTATAATTCTTCAATTATATCTTCCCGCATTCATTTTAACAGAATTTTTCTCATCCATTCCACTCTGTAAGTGCATTATTCCTAGGATGTCTAGTGGTATTCCTTTCCAAAACTATACAAAATTGATGTTCTCTAAAAGCTCCTAAAATCACCTAGGGGACAAACTTTTATTTCCTAAATCACCTAGGGTAATTTGATGGACATCAATTAAGGACCATTACATAGAATGGGTAAGGATTTGTGTTAAGAACTTGTAGACTTGGGTGTCTTGGAAAGGCATGACTTCAAATTGTTTACGCAGAGGTATCATTGTTATGCTTGAAAATGGGATATTTTCTTGTTGCACATTTACATAAAAACAATATGCTAACATCATGTTTTGGTCACATGTTCTTTGCATTACCTGGTCCCCCTCTTGTTTACCTCCAATACGATTGGAGGAATATTTTTTCATGTATTCCTCGATATGACATAGCATCATTCATACCCATAGGTCGCCATCATTAAGTTGCATTTATTTTAAACCTTTCCACATCTATCTTTTATCTCTCCTTTGTTTTATTATAAGCACATATTTCTTTATGTAAATCCCCTTTATGCTACCCATTTATGATATCACATCAACTTTCCTACCCTTACCTATGCCTATCATTCATCATTTCTATTTTTTTCTTTTTCTTAAGATCACATATTATCCATGCATATACATTCATCATCATAAAAAAATCCAAAGTAAACATGTAATTTTCATCATTAATATAAAACATATTATTATCATAATCATCATTTAACATCATCATTATAAAACATACTCACATTCTTTTACCATCATCATCAAATATAAGTAAACATAAAATAAATCATCATCATCATCATAACATATCCACATCATGTCATCATAAATCAAATAATCAACATTACACAATACACACATGCTAAACCACGACATGATCATGTATCATATATATCAACCAAGGAAAGTGTATCAATACATCATTGGCCTCTAAGGGTCCTCTCTCAAAGTAGATATATTAGTAAAACTAGTAAATTGTACATAAAATATTATCAAATGTTTCCCCCTATGAGGAAAGTCTCTCTATTAGTTGGTCGACCTTGTCACCTCTATCATGGCCCTCTCCTTAATGCGGATGAGCCACACTAAATGTGCTACTAGAAGGCCTAGCTCTAGCTACCACTTGCCTCTCCAGATGATCCCAATATCAAATTGTCTTTGGCAGCTTATTGATCATGATACCCTCAAAATACTTATGCTCTATGGCTAAGCCTCAATATATATCTATCAAAATAATTCCAAGAGGTTGCATCTCTCCTCCTCCCTATGGTGTTTCCTATCCACCACCCATAGCCTCGGTAGATAGAATGGTAGTAATATTTTCAAAACAGATCCTATAAGCCTCCCTCTGCCGGTGGTATCGATCCCTTTCCTATGTAATTTCATCCCTTTGTTGTATTGTAGTGTCTCTCTCGACATGAATCTACTCTAGCTCCACACATAATCAGACCATCTCTGTGGAATCTCCTTTATCTCCATATCCACCACTTATTAGAGCTTCCCTACCTCAACCTCCATCTCCTCTATCTCCTCTTCCTCATCTCCTCTCTCCCCAACAACCGGAGTTCTTATACGTACCCAAAATTGTAAGGTACTATATCTTGCTGAGAATAGTGTAACAAGTTCCCAATGATGATACAGTCTCCTTGCAAGGTGTTCGGGATCCGGAAAAGCTCTCGAAGTATGAGTTTACATCCCACATGCCCCGCTTATCCCCCGCATCCTTTTTTTTCCCTTTCTCCCTCTTTTCTTGGCCTTTTGCTCTTGATGACGAAAGCTGCCACCCTACATGGGCAGCGGTCTCGTGACCGCTGCCCGATCAGGCAGCGGTCCTGTAACCACCACCCTGCTCAGAGTGGCGGTCCTTTACACATTTTCCGAGAAAGTGTTTTGACACGACTCATGTAAAAGATCAACATTTCACTGGCTTTTCCTTGCCGACTTGGGCTTGCATTTATGTTTTTGGTCCCTGGAATAGTGTTTGGCCTTTGTTTATAGTTTTAGAGTTTAGTTTGGTTTTGATCTTTAGGTGAATGAAAAGCTATAAATAAGTGGCTTGTGCTCAAAAAAATGGTCATTCAATTTCATGCTTTCATTTTCATAGTTCCCTCATTCACTTTCATGCTTTCATTTTCATAGTTGGTAAGCCACATATCCTTTTAGTCGAGCGGTGTTGTTATTTCACTAGCCATAGTTTGAATTTATTCTTTAGCTTTCATTTTACTTAGAGTTCTTAGTTTAGTATATATGTCTAGTTAGCATTGTTCAAGTGTTGGTAAGCCACATATCCATCTTGTGCAGCAAAGCGGTGTTGTTATTTCACTATTGGAGTAGAAAGTTTGTCCATTGAATTTATTTTCTCTTAGGCAGATAGTTTCATTTTACTTTAGAGTGCTTGGTTTAGTTCATTATATGTCTAGTTAGCATTGTTCAAGTGTTGGTAAGCTCACATATCGCATTTTCATGTGCAAACGGTGTTATTTTTCTATCCAATCCATTGCAGTAGAATAGCTTAGGAAGCCACGAAAGAATGAGGAGTTTTTCTCTTCAAATAGATAGTTTCATGTTTACGGTTGCTTTATGTTACATGACTCGCAGTTTTAAAATCAAAGTTCTAGTTAGAATCATATCAGCCAAGCTAGTTAACTCTTCACTATCTATTCTCCTACTCGGGGAAGCTTTGAGGATTGATAGTTTGAGAAACTATGATTCGCATCCTCACTTCGAGGTAGATCGAGAATCTTGTCCCATGAGATTTTTCATTTGCCGATAAATCTAGCATTACACTCGGTTATTTTGTTTGTTTTAAATTATTATTTAGTTGTTATTCCTAGATACGTTTAAATAGTTGCTTTCCTTAAATTCTTAAAAGGTTTCTTAGAAAAATAGAAGTTATATATGTTTTAGATTTATTCCACGTAGTTAGAATTTGCTTTGTTACAGTTAGATTTACATTTTGTTTTGTATGACAATCACGGGACCTCGGGAGCCCAGGGAATACATATTTGAGCCAATCGTGCCTCAACCAAACCTCATCACAACAATAGTTGACATAGACCAAAATCTCAGAATACAAGTATTCCAAACAACAACAGATTTACAACTGATCAGTTCTCAGTTGAGAGGGTTAAACATAGAAGACGACCAAGCACACACATTTTGGTCAAACCAACCAAACTACAGATTACCCTAGGTAAACATTCACATGACTGTAGAAGGGTTCGAAAGAGAACAAATCTTTGGTTGTGATCCTTTGGTCCCATAGCCAGGTGCAGGAGACACTCTCACAGACATAGATACCAGTTTAAGGATCCAGGTTACACAAATGCCTATGAGATATTCTGAGAAGATCACATAGTTATTGGTCCTAAACATAGAAGTTGAGAAAGCGTACGATTACTGGATACTAGGGATTAGGAATTGATTTTGTACATGACCATAGCAAGACCACAACAACCAAGAGTGTATGGTTGTGATCCACAGATCTCACAGCCCAACGAATCCACAAGTCAATCAGATATAGATGCTGGCCTATGCACACTATTATTCCAATCTAGTCCACTTCCACCCATCATCATCGAACAATTGTCCTTACTTGATATAGTGGCTAATGAAGCTAGAGAATTTTGGGCTAGGCCAGAAAATCATCCTTAGAGTCAATTGTATTTCACCATCCACCATATGACCTTATCTGGAGACATACACGAAAATATCCCAGGTCATTTCCCACGTATTCCACAACCCATAGATTGAATCACGCTAGATCTCGATATTGATTGGAGCCTTTTGGATCCTATTGAGTTAGAAGGGCCTTCTTTGCCTTAGATTCGTAATTTCCATTAGTGCGTATCGAAGACATTAGATTACCTAACTAGTTTGTCTGCATCCCACACATATTCCATCCCTACCGGTTGTCTCGACAACCTCGGGAGGTCGGGTACGTGGAAGAGTTACTGTAGATTCCCATGCTCGCTTGTCACTTTTCCAGCGTACAAAATTGGTGAACCCGACGTGAAACAAACAAAATTAGTGAAGCTGATGTAAACTTCCTACTTTCTCTTCGGAGTCATAGTATCATGTGTTCTTCCAAGTTTTGTTTACTTTTCATCTTCTTCGCCTCATTAGCCTTTCACAAGCCACCTTCACTCCTTCCCATTATTCTATGGGTATTCATATACCCCCCGAATATGTCGGGATTCGATGCATATGGCAGACCCCTCTTGGGTCTTGAGGCATACTACGCCCAACAAAACAGATAATCATCACCCTCACTCTCATTATGGGGCGATAACTACTCAACTAATCAGTTGTCAGCACAAACTCCCAGAATCAGATATAGCTCGTCCTTTCAAACGGAGGAGTTAGATCAACCCCCTCGAACGCAACAAACAGAGCCTTCAGGCTCGAACAATATGACGTTCATTGGAGAATCTAGGTCATCTCCTCAGGTATTTCTTAGACCAAAAATTAGTAGACAATCCGACCCATACCTGGTCTTAGATGATGAACAGTCAATACGTTATCCTAGGAGTGAAAAACGCTCCCGGGGCATGTACCCACCTATAGGAGGTCTACAAATACAACCCGAGGTCTCTTTTCAGAAAATACCTCTATTCCACCGCATATAGGAAATACTCTCGAGAGAAACTTGGCGGGATAACACGGCCGAGTTCATAGCAGGATATCACATGCCTATACAACACTAGGGTATACAACAAACGCCACTAAGGCAAAGCACCGTGACTTCACCAAATGAAGTCATTTCAATGTTAGTAGAAAAAGTAAGAGGGTTAGAACTTGCTTAAGCAAGTCAAAATTCTCGATTCATGCAAGTAGGAAGTTCCAATCCCCATACCACACGGCCAAGTAGATCTCCTCACGGGAGTAGGAACTTTAGGCATGCCTCCTTAGCATCCACAACAAACGCCAACAAGGCCCAACATCTCTAACACCATTCCTCCCGGTCTAGTATCAAACGATCCGATTTCTTAGACAATGCCCCGTCATACTTAAAAATGTACTCCAAATCACCACAAGGAGATATGTTCTCCTCTCTGGCATGTTTACTCAAACACGAGGACTTCCCTATGCCCCCCCAATGCATACGCTGCACCATATCAACAACCCATACCACCACCACTCCCTCAGCAACCACCATCAATGGTCAAAACCTATGCGATAGGGACTTATTCAGAATATCTGAAAGAGCCGTTAGAATTCACCATACGAAGCATCATGCTTCCAAGACCCCTTCCGATTTACCCAAGTTCAAAGGTGAGGGAGATCCAAATGCACATATCAAAGCTTATGCTGCAACCATACGTGAACTACTCCCTTGGGATGGGGTTGTTGCTAAAATATTCCCCAAAACCTTGGAAGGCATTGCTCTCACTGGTATTATAGAATACCTGAAGCCTCCATCCATTCATTTAAACAACTCGTATCAGAGTTCATTAAGGCATTCGACATGAACAAATTGTTGAGAACAGGAATTAGGGAATTCTTGCACATCAAACAAGAACACAATGAATCTGTCGCCCATTTCATCCAGAGGTGGCATACAGTTCTTTATTCTTCAGCAAGTGCTCCAAACATAGATCAGATGGAACTATGTGATTTATTCTGCATTCTCTCAGAGAGAGGTGAAGGAAGAAGTCTAGAAGTTCCCGCTAAGAACTTACGATGAAGTATTTGAGAGCACTCTTCGAATAGATCAAGCAGCGATAGATAGTGGTCGTAAGACATATGGAACAAACGGGAGGTTAATCACCCCCAATCAGAACACTACAAATTATCCCACTACCACAAACATCAATCAAGGACCTAAAATCCTTAACAAAAATCGTGGGGTAATAATAGATGGAGTAAGCGATCAGCCTAAGAAGGTAAATTTTGTCAATACTCCATCACAAAAAAACAACCAACGAAACAACAACTTTACCCCCCGATTAATCAATACGGTGGATTTTAAACCATCAACAACAACAACAAAACAACGGAAAAATCCCATACTGAGGGCCAAGCCAAAGCTCATTTGGTTATCAAAACCAAAATCAAAGCCATAAACAACAAATGCAAAATTTCAATCCTAATAGGCAACAGTTTGATTAGAATTTTAGGCCACAATATACACCAAACCAACAAAATAGGAATTACAATCCCAATTCTTATTGTGGTTTCCACAAAATCCTATTGTCATGATACTAGAACGTGCCGTGACTACAATAAATTCATTCAACGTTTACCGTAAGAACAAAGACAGTTCTTCATAGATTCTTTTGCGAGATCCCGTGTCACCACCACCAAACATGCTCACAGGAGCAGTTTCCCCTCAGAATGCTCCCCTCAAGATCTTTAACAATCCACTCCCAAATCATGATAATAACAGACTAAATCCAACTGGGACGAACAAGGGTGCAATGCTAGGAAACAATGATCATGAAGCCTCGACTTCACTAAATCCATCGATTGCGCCACGATTAGGAAGTCAACCGAGACCTAAGGTAGTCGGGCTTGGTAGAACTAGGCCGAGCTACCTATCGAAGCTATAACAAGAACACGAGAGTATTTCTCTCAACCAAGCCCAAGTCATCTGCCAGAAACGGATAAGAGTCAACAAATAGTAGAAAAGCCCGTGAGTGCCTACGATTTAATTAGCGACCTAATAAAGACCTTCTCACACATTTCATTTTTGGACTTACTAAAGAACTCTCCTCCTCATAGAGCTGCTCTTTTAGAAGCATTAGTTCTAGGTCATCTAATTAACATCTCTCCACCTCTGAAACACAAGTAAATCACATAGATTTTGATATCCACCCTCCGGGGCATTTGGACAAGGATGTTGAATTCATATTCAAAATAAGTAAAATGCCTACAGATGCTGAGATCACACGCCGAGGTGATCCAGCCTTACACTTACAAGTATGGGTTTATAATAACTATGTAAAACAGGCAATGGTTGATGATGGGGCCGCAGTTAACATAGTCCCTTTCTCTTTCCTCCAGAAACTAGGATATGGGGAAACAAACTGTTCCACCACTCGAAATACATTAAGAGGCTATGATAGCCTTAAAGCCACTTCGATAGGAACTATAATACTGCCAGTCACCTTAGGACCCAAAACAATCCTGACTGAGTTTTATATTATAGATCGGGAAACTAATTATAATATGATACTCGGCCGACCATGGATACACCGAATGAAGGCAATCCCTTCTACTTTATTTCAAGAAGTAATATTCTTACATCTAGGAAAGGTATTTGTAGCCAAAGGCAATCCAAAACCTTTCGATTTACACCTAGCTAATTTAAAGAAAAGACTAGGTGTGCATTCAGAATTTGAACTTCCAACAAACCAACTTAATAAACCCACTGACCCAAAACCAGAGGAAAATTTGGTACCTACGACGGATCTTGAAGCTATCAGCATAGCCAAAACAACCCCAACCCCCAACGATAAAGCTAAAGAAACGGTATCATTAGGGACTACTGTAAAAATCATTGAGTTAATAGAACAAGATTCACCAATGTTCTTACCATTTGATTCAGCAGGCATAGGATATTCCCTAGGTGTTGGTTCCCTTCCAGCAGAGGACCTCTACATGGTAGAAGTAGAGTGCGCAAACACAACAGATACCCCAACATCTATACTCCGGCTAAGTATTGGACTCTCCATTTCGATGGAGCTAAATGCCATTATGGAGCGGGGTAGGTATAATTCTTACTTCACCAAGAGAAAGTCCTACGATTTACCTTTAAGCTAAACTTTGAATGCACAAACAATGGCACTGAGTACAAAGTCCTCCTCCTTGGCCTCACCTTAGCCAAAAGAATTAGAATTGATAACATCAGAGTCTTAGGAGACTCACAATTAGTGACAAACCAGGTTTTTGAGGTATACGAAACCAAAGCCGAACACTTGCAGCTTTACAAAAATGCCGTATTAGATTTAAGCAAGGCATTTAACTTCATATCCATTGAAGCAATCCCGTGAGAGAAAAATATTCTCACCGATTCAATAGCAACTTCAACATCACGTTTCACTCCAAGCAATGAGTTACAAGACACTCGATTCATGGTGTCCATTCGTGATGAACCATTGATAAAAACAATGACAAATCCCCTTTCAAGCGGAAGTGAATCTACCACCCCAGACCATGTCGATAATGATATGGCCACTTTGGAATACTTAAACACCTATGCGGCATTACATCTCTCCTATCATATGCTAGATTTGTCCTTAATTCCACATTCATCTTCCTATTTCGGAAATCCCATGCCGGATCTTCCCTCACAAATGGAACCTAGCATATACGCAGTAGAAAATGGGGATGATTTGGATTTACCTCCAGCACCACCTGAGTTCGAAGAGGGTAACACCTCTTTGATTGAAGAAACAATCGATGTCAACATCGGGACAGATGACGAACCAAAAATCTTGAAATTAGGATCATCCTTAACCCCAGAAGAAGTGGAAATACATACGCGGATCCTCAAAGAACATCAGAAGGCGTTTGCATTTAATTATAAGGAAATGACAGGAGTTGCACCCCACATTGTGGTGCACAACCTCGTCACTAAATCAGATGCAAAGCCAGTTAAACAAAAATCAAGACCCATGAAGCCCAAGGTAGCTCTCATGGTAAAGGAGGAGGTAATAAAACTCCTCCAGGTAGGATTCATCAAACCAGTCGACTACTCCCAATGGGTATCTAACATCGTTCCCATTCTCAAGAATAATGGAAAGATACGCATCTGCATAGATTTTGAGATATCAACAAAGCATGTCCTAAGGACGACTTCCCGTTACCATCTATTGATGTTATTGTTGATGCAACAGCTGGTTTTGAACTTTTGTCTCTCATGGATGGATTCTCGGGATACAATCAAATCAAAATATCTGAGAAAGATCAAGCTAAAACTATGTTTATAACTCCTTGGGGAACCTATTGCTTTCTGTTTGTTATGCCATTCGGTCTCAAGAAGAATGTCAGTCTACTACATACCAGCGAGCTATGACATATATATTTCATGATCTAATCCATAAAATCATGGAATCTTACATTAACGACTTATTGGCTAAATCCAAGAAGCGTTGTGACCATCCGGAAGTACTCCATATCATTCTCTCACGCCTAATAGAATACGGAGTCACGCTAAACCCAGAGATATGCATCTTTGGTGTAACAGGAGGGAAGCTCCTAGGTTATATCATATCGTCACAAGGGATAGATGTCGACCCAACCAAAATCTGGGCTGTCCTCGAAATGGTTCCACCTTCACATGAATCTGGAGTCAGGTCATTCCTCGGAAATCTTGGTGCAATTCGAAGATTCATCCCAGACTTAAGCTTCGTCGTTCATCCAATCAACAATTTACTCAAGTAAGACTATAGCATTGATTGGACCGAACATTGTAATGAAGCCTTTGATGCAGTTAAGTGTTTCCTTTTGTCACCACCTACGCTAATGCCACCTAAGTTAGATCACCCATTAATTCTATATTCAAGAGCTACCGATGTCTCGCTGGCCTATATGTTGGCCCAAGAAGACAATGACAAGAGAGAACGCGTGATTTATTTCATTAGCCGAACACTGCTCAACTATGAAACACGCTATACACAAGTAGAACGAGAATGTCTCGCCATAGTCTTTGCTACTAAACGCCTAAGACACTATATGCTGAATCAAGAAACGAGGGTCATGGTAAAAATAGACCACTTACGAACTTTCCTCACACAAGGGTCATTGTCTAAAAAGGCTGGACATTTTATAACCTTAATGGGAGAATTTGAATTAACGTTTGTAAATCGAAATCAGTTAAGGGACAAATCATTGCAGATTGGTTAGCTGACAACCCATTAGACGGAGGTGATTTAGTAGATTTAGACTTTCCAGATGAGTGCGTATACTACATCGAAACCCGACCCTCTATCTTTGAGTGTCCTTGGTACACTGATATCATTAATTATATCATGGACCATACGTACCCATAAGGAGTTACACCCCAACAAAGAATAAGGTTATGTATTATTGCAGCCAAGTATGTCATCATAGAGAAAGTACTTACCGAAAGGCATTCGATGGAATGCTCCTAAGATGTGTCGACACGGAAGAATCCAAGAAGATTCTCCATGAATCTCACAATGGAATATGTGGAGGCCACTTTGGTGGCCATGCCACCGCTCGAAAAATACATCGAATGGGCTATTTCTGGCCCACTCTAGAACATGACGCGATAGAGTTTGTACGCAGGTGTCATAAGTGCCAAGAATTCTCTCATGAGATCCACATGCCGGCACAAGCTCTACAACCAATCACTACTCCATGGCCCTTTTCTACATGGGGTCTAGAATTAATAGGGAAATTCTCTCCCTCATCCACAGATGGCCATAATTTTATAATCACGGCCACTGAATATTTTACCAAATGGGTAGAGGCTATGCCTCTTACTACTGTACCTGGTTCTGTAATCGCCAAGTTCATTTTGAACCAAATCATTTGTAGGTATGGTATCCCACAAATCATTATCTCTGATAATGGAACTTCTTTAAGAATGAAGAGGTTCGCGAACTATGCAATAAATTTAAGATAAGCCATCATACGGCTTCCTTGTATTACCCCCAAGCCAACGGACAGGCTGAAGTGACAAACAAGACACTGAAAGCCATTCTCCTTAAAACGGTAAAAGAAAACAAATGAGATTGGCATTTGAAGTTATATCCGGCCTTGTGGGCCCACCGAACCTCAATAAGAACACCAACGGGAGAAACTCCTTTCTCACTAGTATTTGGGGTAGAAGCAGTTCTCCCACTTGAGGTCGAAATACCCAGTCTCCGCATTTCACTACAAGGGATTCTAGATGAAGACACTTACAGAGAAGCACATCTTTCCCAACTAGAAAGCCTAGATGAAACTAGGTTAGATGCTGAGAAACAGCAGATAGAGCTTATGCTGACCGAATGTGCCGGTAGTATAACAAGAAGGTCTATGAACGCGACATATATGAAGGTGATCTAGTTCTAAGACTAGACAACCATATTGACAAGAAGACCGGTGAAGGAAGGAAATTCCGGCCCAAATGGTTGGGCACATACCGAGTCATGAAGGACTATGGAAATGGTGCATACATCTTATGTACGCTAGAAGGTGAGGAATTTGGCGAAACAGTCAATTCCCTGCACCTCAAGCGGTTCTATGCATAAGCAAAGCTAGCACTACTTATATAAACTACTTACATTGCATCTTCATATAAATTAAGATCATTTTGTCCACTTGTTTCTTACATAAATTGTGATCAAGGAATCTATTCTCAAAGAAATTCATTACAAACTCGTGTGTTGTTGGCATAAACTTTCTAATCATACCTCTCCATTTTCATGATATCATCAAGTTATCTCGGAATCATTTTATCAAATAAAGTCAGACATGACGAAGTCTTAACGGTAACCATACCGAGATCTGCAAGTTTACTCTCGCTTTGATTTCTTCTTAGGATAGGTTTCTTGCCTTTGGTCTGTTCTAGAAGCTTCATGGTGTCACATCTATCCCATATGTATATCTCTTTGGAAATAAGCACATATCGACATTTCTTGGAGAAAACAAGTCAAAAAGTGATTAAACAAAAAAATTAATTTTACACATTTCCTTGCCCCACTAACCTTCGGTGATGAGCTTGCATCTCTTACTAGTGACGTAGGGTTGGGAAAGGATGGAAATGCCCTTACTCGCCTTTGTACCTTCCCACGATGATAAACCCACGCCGCTTACTAGTAGCGTGGGGCAAAGTACAGGGGGTCCTCTTGACAAATAAATGTAAAAGGTCATAAACAAACAATTCAAACTTTGAGTCAAAAACGAATGAATCAGATGTTCAAAATTCCAAGAGAGTTAAAATCCTAAAAACCCAGATTTTGTCTACTATGTGGCCATCTACGGATCTAAGTCTAGATAAACCACAAAGTAAGTTGCATTCTAAACTATGAAGTCACTCGGGTGGAGTAAGCTTGTAGTTTCCTATTTGGTTCCACCAAAGCTTTGTCTGTCTTTCATCGCTATCATTTCAGCTACACCTCATAACTTGTGCCCTTTCTAGCTCTCGGTGAAGAGCCCTCGCATCTTACTAGTTGCGTGGAGTTAGGAGTGGGGCAAGTTTATCTGTTCATCATACTGGTTATATTCATCACTTTGCAAAACAAACATGAGGTATCCAAAATTGCTTACGGAAGCTAAGATTCAAAATCACATTACATCTACATATATCAGCATCATGAAATACACAAAAAGAAATAAACATTTGCATCATCTGTTCTCCATTGCATACATTCTAAAAAGCATACAAACATACATCGTAGTATACATAGAAAAGCTGGAAATAGAAAAGAAACCATGAGTGCCAAGATTTTGATCCAAAATGAATACGTATATATAAATGATCAAATGTTTTTATATAATGCCATCATGCACTAAGCATGGTCAAAACACTCAAAGAGCTCATGATATACAAAGAATATATAATGCAAAATACACGAGAGCCAAGAGGCCTCTCAATCCCTACGTGACCCCTCCGAAGGTGCACGCCCACGCCTAGGACTCCGGCTACGCGGCGCTCTGAATGAACGGAGGGCTCAGGGTCTCGAGGAGCAGCTGTAGTCTCACCATGAGAATGGCTCCTCATAAGACGCTCAGCCATCCTATAGCCCGCTAGCTCGGTGTGAAGGGTCGATACCATCCTGGCCACATGCCGACAAGAGAAAAATGTCGATATGCCTACAGGTGCCTGTGAAGGCTCTCCGGCGTCCACAGCATGCCCCTGCGTGGGTCCTATCCATGGTGATCATTAGGGAATCAAGTACATACCTGCGGATCAGATCCCACACTCATCATCAAAAAAAGAAGAAAATGAATTAGAAACTAAGCAAGAGGCTAAAAGATACAAAATAGCAACTAAGAAAAGCCTATAAATAAGCATTAAAAGGGAGAAAGGGTAACTTACTCGGATCCCTAGGCCTCCAAGATGGGTCACTGGGACAAACATTTGCTGCAGATTCCATTTGCCAATCGAGGGGCTGCTCTGTAGCAGGAGCAACGTGTCATCCCGTGTGGACTCATCCTCTCCAACACGGCCACGGGAGTGTGGCTCCTCTGAAACTATAGTATCCCTCTCAGCCCTCTCTACCTGCATAATATCCTGAGTATCATGCCACTCAGGGTCATTTCATCAGTCTCTCCCTCTGACCCTCCCTCCGTGAACTCCTCGGACTCGGAGTCAATATCAATAGGGTCATCGCTGCTATGAGCAGGACCCGCGGCTATCTGAAGTAAAGGTGCCCGAGGCGCACCAGCTCTCCCTCTAGCATGAACTATCCTCCTGGCTGCAATGGGAATGCCAGGAGTAATCACTGTCCAACCTCGGCCTCTAGGCCCCCCTCTGGCCTCGCGAACTGATCTGTAAACTGGTGCCACTGGGGGAAGCATACCCATGTAAGGAAGGCCAAACTGCTGAGGAACTCGGCCAAAGGGGTGCACCTCCACTCGTCCCACTCGATCGATAAGCTGCCCTGTGGTGGAGCAGGAGATCAAGGTAAGGGTCTCCTCACCCCATATGCCGGCCATGAGCTGGTATGGTGTCGCCTCCATATCAGCAGTAGTCAGGGAGGCAACTGGCTGATGAGGTGCTCTAAGCACCGACATGTCTGCCCATCTGGCTGCCCTAATAGCTCCAGGATCTGCCACCTCCACACCCCTGCCATAAGGGATGAAGTGCTCATAAACCCAACTCATGACTAGAGTCGGGTGGCTCAGTGACTGCCCCTGTAAATGGACCACCCTATATAGATCGTGGTAGGTGGTCCCAAGAATATCTGTGCCCCAGGCGTATATCCAGCCATGCCCTCTATCTATGCAATAATGGGGCCCCAACAGTATAATAACATGTCACCTCCCTTGTCCCCGATCAATCTCGAGGCAAGGATCCCCATGATGGCCTGACGAAGTAAGGGGATAGGAAAAGAAGGAATGGATCAAACTCTCACCCCCTTCTTCGACCCCATGGAGATGACTGCATCTCCCATATATGCTGCCCACTGTGCAATCTATGCCCGGGAGCCTGCTGTCTCTAATGTAAGTCACCTCCCGATGATCGGGACCCCCAGAATGCGGTAGACGTCCTCTAATGTAATGGTCCACTCACCACGGACCCCTGGCAATCGGAAGGTGTTCCGATCTGCATCCCAGTAAGAAAATAAGTCACAAAGGATGTGACTAGATGGTGCAACATGGGGCACGCGCGATATGCGCAATATGCCGGCTCTCTGTAGTGTGTCCTCCTCATCCTGTGAGAGGGCATCTAGTACCCCTGAGAGCCAATCACACACTCTCTCTCTACTCCATCTGATGTACTCCTCTCTCTCTGCATGAACCCAAAAACACACAAAACAGAGCAAGTTAGTATCCGAACAATACTAAGAAAGTCATAAAAAGACGTAGAAGTGCTAAAAATACAAACACAATCTCAAAAATAGGTTCCTTTTGCATTTCACAAAACCACCTCCCCGAGCAGAGGCGGTTTTGTAACCTCCACCTTAAGGGCGGTCATGTAACCACTTTGCCCTGCCTAAATAGGGCGGTGGTCATGTAACCGCCGCCCTAGCTGTGGAGGTAGTCGTGGTCCGAAAACCCACACAGGTTTTAATCTTAAAAAGCCTAAAACATTCAAAAAAGACCATTTAACCTAAAAACAAAGCTCACCAAAGAGGCGCCCCCTAGGTGGACCTTTTGAACCTAGTATTTTCAAAAATGACCCCCATTACAAAAATTTAACATTTCAAATTTAATGGGGGAAAAACACAAAATTGAAGAAAACCAACCTGTGATCGCTAAGGTCGGTGTTCCGCACGTGGAGGCATGATCACTATCTCGCTGCGGACGTTTCGACTATACTCACGCAAGAAACCGTCACCGTGGGTCCCAGAGCTCAAAATCAATCAAATCAACTCACGTAAATGAATAGGAAAATGGGCCCACTTTCATATATATAGCACCCTGATTCATTTTAAAAGACTTTTTCGCAAGTTTGGAGCACTGATGGAGGTAAGTTCCTATCCCCACATGAATGGTACATTCTCATTCCCTGTTATTCTTAGCGTTTATCTTTCAAATTATTGTATCTATCTCCACTTGAGTTCTCTTTTCATTTTGGCAGTAGTGGGAATTTCGGATGGCATCATTTCAACACATGGACATGTCAGGTATAACTTCTAACTTCCCATTTCGGGACTGCCATACTGACCCACCATTTTACGCCTCTTCATGGCTAAAACACTTCTCCGAGGGGGCATATGTACGTACCCAAAATTGTATGGCATCAGATGCTTTGGAGCAGATGTAACAAGTGCCCCAATGATGATACTGAGTCTCCTCGTAAGGTGTTCGGGATCTCGGAAAAGATCTCAAGTATGCGTTAACATCCCGCATGCCCCATTTAACCCTGCGTCCTTTATTTTTCCCTTTTTCCCTCTTTTCTTGGCCTTTTTCTCTTGATGGCGAAACCGATGCCCTGCATGGGCAGCCTCGTGACCATCACCCCGATCAAGGCGGTCCTATAACCACCGCGCCGTGCTAAGAGCGGCGGTCCTTTACGCGTTTTCCAGAAAGTGTTTTGACGCGACTCATGTAAAAGATCAACGTTTCACCAGCTTTTCCTTGCCGACTTGGGCTTGCATTTATGTTTTTGGTCCCCTGGAATAGTGTTTTGCCTTTGTTTATTGTTTGAGAGTTCAGTTTGGTTTTGATCTTTGGGTGAATGGAAAGCTATAAATAAGTGGCTTGTGCTCAAACAAATGGTCTACCCCTCATTCACTTTCATGCTTTCATTTTCATAGTTCAGTCTTTTAGTCTGTTTAGAAGCCATAGTTTCAATTCTTTGCATGCTTAGTTAGTATTGTTCAGCTGTTGGTAAGCCACATATCCATCTTGTGCAGGAAGTGCTGTTATTTCACCAGCCCTGAAGTTTGTCTCTGAATTTCTCTTTGCATTAGACTTAGCTTTCATTTTGCTTAGAGTGCTTGGTTTAGTTCATTATATGTCTAGTTAGCATTGTTCAACTGTTGGTAAGCCACATATCCAGCTTGTGCAAACGGTGTTATTGTTTTATCCAATCCATTGGAGTAGAATAGCTTAGGAAGCCATTAAAGTTGTAGGTTTTTCTCTTCAAACAGGATAGTTTCAGGTTCTGGTCACTTTATGTTGCATGACTCATAGTAAAATCCCACTAGGAATTACATAAGCCAAGCTCTGTACTCTTGCACTATCCCTCTCCTACTCACATTTTCAGTCTGCATTCTGAGTTGTCCTTGTCCCAATATCTACTTCTATTGATGCTAGCATTACACGCTTTTCTAGATCCACGTGAACACGAAAGAATGAGGAGATCACACTGAGGGGACAAGATCACACACACCATCGGATTCGCCACTGTTCTGCGGAATCCAGGTTTTAACTTTCAAAGTTCTAGTTAGAATCATATCAAATAAAATAGTTAATTGCTTCATTTCAGTAAATTCTATTCTCGATATTGCCAGGGAAGCTGTGAGGATTGATAGTTTCTGAGAAACTATGATTCACTCCTCACTTCTGAGGTAGGATCGAGAATCTTGCAGATAGATGAGCTATTTCATTTGTTTAGAATAAATCTACAAATCACACAGGAAAATAACTACACTCGGTTATTTTGTTTGTTTTAAATTATTATTTAGTTGTTATTCCTAGATACGTTTAAATAGCTGCTTTCCTTAAATTCTTAAAAGGTTTCTTAGAAAAATAGAAGTTATATATGTTTTAGATTTATTCCACATAGTTAGAATTTGCTTTGTTACAGTTAGATTTACATTTTATTTTGTATGACAATCATGAGACCTCGGGAGCCCAGGGAATACATATTTGAGAAATTGTGCCTCAACCAAACCTCATCACAGCAATAGTTGACATAGACCAAAATCTCGAATACAAGTATTCTAAACAACAACATGATTTACAACTGATCAGTTCTCAGTTGAGAGGGTTAAACATAGAAGACGACCAAGCACACATGTTTTGGTCAAACCAACCAAACTACAGATTACCCTAGGAAAACATTCACATGACTGTAGAAGGGTTTGAAAGAGAACAAATCTTTTGTTGTGATCCTTTGGTCCCACAGCCAGGTGCAGGAGACACTCTCATAGAAATAGATACCAGTTTAAGGATCCAGGTTGCACGAACACCTGTGAGATATTCTGAGAAGATCACACAGTTATTTTTCCTAAACATAGAAGCTAAGAAAGCGTACGATTACTGGATACTAGGGATTAGGACTTGATTTCGTACATGACCATAGCAGGACCAAAACAACCAAGAGTCTATGGTTGTGATCCACAGATCTCACAGCGCGATGAATCCACAAGTCAATAAGATATAGATGCTGGCCTACGCACACTAGTATTCCAATCCACTCCACTTCCACCCATCATCATTGAACAATTGTCCTTATTGGATATAGCGGCTAACGAAGCTAGAAAATTTTGGGCTAGGCCAGAAAATCATCCGTAGAGTCAATTGTATTTCACCATCCACCATATGACCTTATCCGGAGATGTACACAAAACTATCCTGTGTCATTTCCCACGTATTCCACAACCCATAGATTGAATCACGCTGAGTTTGATATTTATTGGAGCCTTCGAGTAGTCATCCTTGAAGATTGATCTATCACACCAGTCCAAGTTAGAAGGGCCTTCTTTGCCTTAGATTTGCAAATTACATTAGTGTGTATCGAAGACATTAGATTTCCTAACTAGTTTGTCTACATCCCACGCATATTCCATCCCCTCACGGCTGTCTCGGCATGACCTCGGGAGGTCGGGTACGCGGAAGAGTTACCTATAGATTCCCACGCTCGCTTGTCACTTTTCTGGCATACAGTTACCCAACCTATGATTATCCAATCATCAAATCTCACTCCAAATCCTATGTCATTATCATTTTCCTAAGGCACTAATTCCTCCTCCAATGGATCTACCATGTCAAGAAATTGCATCTCCCTATCGATCTCCTCTCTCCTATAAGAGATAAGATCACCAAGCACCTGTCTGCATGACTTGAAACTTCCATCACACTCTATCAAAATGAACGACCTCTATCATCTCCGGCCACCTACCCCTGCACCCATATCATCATCTTCATCCGATCTAACTCTACATCCAACCCAAGCCATACAGGGAATTATCTCTAGGGATGCCAAATAATTTTATCCCCATCCATCTCTCGAAAAACCTATCGACATACTAATCTACTCCCATCTCTCCCCTCTCTTCATGAGCATGATCAACTCTCCATCTCAAAAACTCTACTGCCAAATGTATATGGTCCCTAGTGACCCATGGAAGCCCTGGTGGTTAGATAACTGCAATATGCTCATAGGTGCAATAGTGTAAAAATAAGCCTACATCAAACCCTGATCTCTTCCTAACTCTATACATAGCTAGCTCATGGTACACCTACGCTAGAAAAAAGTGAAAAATGAAAACATTTTCTACGGTGCTCAATTATATCTTCTACCATACCTTCCAGATCCCATTGAAACCTCGCTCCTCCCGAGTCACAAAATTTATAGCATGAAATGGCCATCATGACCAAGAAAATCAATCGCCTTTGTGGTATGCCAGAAACATACCAAGGCTTATATAAAAATCTTGTGAAGAGAATTTGATGTGGGTTGAATCCACTCCAAATAGTTGTGACAACATTGTAAGTCTACCATCCGTTATAATGGGAATATTTTCTCCCCCTGAATAGGAAATCTCAAGATGTGATACACATCCTCCAAGGTGATTGTCATCTCACCCATCCTAAACCAAAAATTTCTTATCTTCTGTCCCATCTCTCTACTAACGCAATCATCAACCCCAAGTCTTGTGCAATCCTTTGATAATGTCTAAATCCTCTTAACCCCACATCTACCAAGTGATCTCATTTGACGTAGGTCACATCTCCTCTAATCTTCTCTAACAATGTCGATACTTGGTCTCTTAGATATAAAGTTTCCCTGGCCTTGCAATAATCCAAACAACATGCAAACATTATTTTTCCCATCATTTTCTCATCTATCTATCAAATTTTTCCAATCTATCCTGGTGAAGTGACCTAGTTAGGGTCAACGTGTATAGGGGTCGATAGACACACCTTTGGGCCTAGTTGACATTGACCTGTTAGGTCACCACTAAATTCCCTTGGCATCATCTTTTTCTAAAAAATGCCAAAAACTAAATAAAACATAAAATAAATAAAAGAAAAAGTGTGGGTTTTCTAATCACCATCTTGTGCACCCTCTGGAGTTTCTTAACTACTCCTACAACCTTTATCTCTAAATTCTATTTTTTAGATTTGTACTCTCAATAATCAATTACACACGTCAAAATGAGCATTATCGATCGATGTTGTTGGACTTATATATCTGCCAACACTAAGTCATCATTGACCACCTTGGGTCATTGTCGGTCGGCCTTACTTATCGTCAAATCACCTTGTGCAACCATTTTTGTGGCTTACCCTCCACTTTTTTGTCATTTGCTAAGGATCTATCTATTTTCTCTAAAAATTCCACCTTTATGGCCTCATTTATTCCCCCTTGGGGAATTTTATTTAAACATTCTATTTATCATCCATGTCTTATCTCAAGTCCACTTTTGTGGCCATATTTGTGTTCCCTCTAGGGCACCATTACTTATATTTTTCCTCTTAGGTCATCATTATGCCCTTTATTGGGGCACCATTATTTGTATCCTTATTTGTTTTATTCTCTTTTGTTAGGGAACCACCTCATCATCTCTTCAAGTCCCAAATTCCACCTTTTTGCCATAATTATTTCCACTTGAGGCATTTTGCATCATCACTTTTTCATATTTTTCCTTTTTGGCCATTTTTGTGCCCTTTCTTTGGGAACTATTATTTTCATCCTAATCTTTTGCAAATGCATAAATTTCATTTAATTACTCATATATAAAGGATTTCAAATTATTTTCACATTTACTTGGGCATTTTCTAATGTCTGTTTCATGACCCATTGGTCCTCACGGCTCGCACCCATTTGAGAGGTTTTCCATTGGATTCCCTCTATTTTGCAGCGATTTTGTCCCACTCCTTTGGTTCGTATAATTTTTTTGATATATCCATTCAGACCATCCTTTATTACCTACCAATGTGATATCAAAATCACCACCATAGGTTTTATTGTTGTGTAAATCCTTCTTTCTTGGGGCATCTTGCCTCACTTTATCATTTTACCCATCTTTCTTTTCCCACCCGCCCTTCAACATCTACCTTTTTCAAACTCGTCATCGATTTCCCTTTGTGTTATCGATCCCTTATTTAAGGGGATATAATCATCAATATTTCATTATTCTTCATCCTACTCTTTATCTCTCATCATTTTTGTCTCATGGCTTGTCCAATACAAACCACTCGATAAAAAGGGGCAAATGTAGACACCAAAATTTTGTTTCACTACCCTTGATTTCCCACATGCAAATTTTCCATCATGGTCTTAGCTAGACCCATTTAATTTAATTTGATTCATTTATTTACATGACCATCTATTATCCCATCACCTTTAATTATTAATTAATTCTTGTTAATTGACCCTAATTAGCTTTCATCTCTCCTAATTAGATAATTACCTCTAATTATATTTCTTTGGGATGTTTTTATCCCTAACCACATCAATCCACATCCCTATTCCTTTCCCATATTTTATCCTACCCATCATTATCTCCTATCTACCCATGACACTTCCCTAAATAACCCTTACCCACGCCAATATGCTTTAAAGCATTTATCTCAATCCCTTAAAGCCCCATATCTCGAGTAAATAAATTATTTTACCATCTAAAGAATGGTTGTCCGAATTTGGTAGAAACCCATCCGAGTTTCCTTTGACCCTATAATATTGATCCCACCCCCTTTCAAAATGAGACACAAACCGAACTTTCTTGCACTGTGTGAACTTATCTTTGAATCTAAGTAATCTTACAGTTGTGTCAACCCTCTAAAGTACCTTGGAGTTTGTTTCACATCATTTGTGTGAATTTGGGAGATTTATTTCAAGTTATTTCTTATGTATGTTATCATATGCAATTTTTATTATTATCTTCTATAACCTAACATTTTATAGGCCCATTCGTTGTAGAAATTGCATTACCAAGTTATTATTCCGGATTTCTTTTGTAGGTCACTCATACCACCTATCTAACTTTGGATTTGTTTTGCATTTCTCAAGTCATCATTTTCTAGCCTAGGTATTCACAACCCAACCCTCTTTTAACATACTTTCTATTTCCATATCCTTCCAGTGTCTGCTAGTGCTCGATTTTGTTCCAGTTTCTAGATTTGCCATCTTTCTTCCCTGTTATACCAATTTTTTTGTATGCACCCAGATTTCCATCAACCCAAGTACTTTTCATCAACCAATCCATCAAAATATCTATCTTTTTGTATCTATCTTGTTCTTTTGTCTCAAGTCTTTCTCAGTGAGTCACTTCTAATGTTTTCAAGTTTCTCTAACCACCTTCCTCGAGATCTTTGCATATTTACATTATTATCTTGTTGTCTAGCTTTATCTAGTTAGGTCACCGCTGACCTACCTCTCTGATCAAATGTGGTCACCATCGACCTAACTAGGTATAATTTTTTTAAAATTCATTTATATCAGATTGGTGCTTTCCCATCTATTTTTACTCTCATAATTTTTATTTATCAGTTTATGCATGTTATCCAGTCATCTTTCATTTATATCATTTTATTTTATCAAACGGGGTTGACATCCGTGAAAGGAAGGTAACACTTCTTAGAACTATATTTTTCGGGAATCCCCACATATACTATCTAATCATTTTCTTTTTAGTCTTCTTTTTTTCCGATTCATCAATTTTGTAGCAAAGATATCATTAAATTTTTGACCGTATTCTTGCATCCATTACACATTCGTGGTACAATTAGCCCTCCTTATTCGAGTTATTTAGTTTTCTTTAGTACTAGATCATTAAATTTAAAAGGAACAAAAAAATTAGATCAACCTTAATGGCTATTTGTACAAACCATCTCATTTTCTTTCTTATCACATCTCTAATTCCGCTCTAGTAGGTTTTTAGTAAGATAGCGATGATATTTTAGATAGGCTCACATGATAATATTTACCATTACACACTTGGGGGAAATTATGCATATTTTCCCACCGATATATAACATGCATATATCTCACATACGTTAGCATAACCCATTTCTTGATGATGCACTCTTGTGCTTCGGTTCACACTTGATTTGTTGAGGGCATACTATGCACATGAACCTCACTGATCGCATAATAGACACTACACATCATGAATCTTTACACATCTTACATAAATACATCCAAAATCCTATATCTTACATCTCACATCGTACGCTTACTATATACCTACACATCTTATCTCATCTACACATCATGATGTACATATTATTTATCCTACATTACACAATACACATTACACATCACATGATGATTTCTTATCACCACACCTACTACACATATTATACATCTTAGTCATCTACTCATACGAGGTGCACTCAATACCCTATGATGCACTCTAGTCTCATGGTCCATATTGGACTGTTAAGGGTATACAAATCAAATGGACCCCATCACATTCACACATTCAACCATTCAGTATTTCTATCACGCGACATTAATTCATTAGTGATATACTCTATAGGCTACATCATCACTTCTTCTAGCATCCTCTAGTGATATATGCTTTAGGATAAATCATTACTTATTCCTTTATCTTGTTTTGATATACACTTTAGGATGAATCATCACACATTATCACACCTCTCTAGGTCGCATATCATCACACACGTTCATCACATCATGTTATACACAAAACATAGACCATTTCCTGATGACGCACTCTCATTTATGGTTCATTATTGATCTGCTGAGTGGGAACCATAAATGAACCTCATTGTATACAATTCCATTCACTTGAGGGGCACGCTTATCCTATCATTCACATTGCATTCCATTCCATACCATCAACAACATATTACATATCTTGGTTGCTTTTACTTTGTCTTACATTTAATGGTACATGGTTACATTATCACACGTGTTAGATAGATATCTTGTATGGCATTATCTTTATCATACACACATACGTGTTCACTTGTTTTGAATTTTTGATCATAGATTATATGTCCATTACACATAAGATGGATGTTTGGCATAGTACCCAGTACCAATCCCATAATGGGTTCCTGGGGCATCCACTTTCATACACTACAAATTTTATTGTTTCATTTTGTTTCATATCACACTAATTTATCATATCATACATGCTTGAAATAATTTTTATCTCTCTAACATGCTAATAGGTACTTCATGTGTAGTATTTTTATGTAGGGCTATTTTATTCCATGGTTGTTTGTTACATTGTTTATACTTGTTTGTCATTATATGTCATTGTTTGTGGGCTTTTCCCTTTGTCTTGTGTGCAAACTTGTATGTTTTTGGCCTAGTTGGCCTTAATTTTCTTATGACATCATGAGTGATGTCCCATGTTTGTAACCCGCATCTCATGGTCTACATTTCCTTCTTGGGTTTTACCATTTTTTTCTTACACATTATCTCCATAGCTTATACTTGTCTTCTACATCCATGTTTTTGTATTAACACTTGTTTCGTAGCCACTTGTTTACGTGTGCCTTGGTTTCTACCAAACACATTCCCTTCCCCCTATAGGGCACATCCCCTCTTGGTCCTCTTTTTGGCCTATAATCCTATGATAACATCACATGAAACCCTAAAGAGGGGGGCATCATTTAGGTGAATCAGTCACCCCATAAAATGGTCTACACATAGTATACACAACATAACACAATATCGATACAATATAGTTTTAAGATTTCATCCATCACATTGTGATGCCTTTCATGGAGTGCCTATAACTAGGGGGAAGTTACATAGGAATTTGATTTAGCATGGTCTACAGAACTCATACACAATGGATTTTACAGGGTAGGTTATCCTTAGCACATGTATTGATACACATCATTTATAGTGGTTTTTAATTCCATATATTAGTTAAAGGTTAGAGGATAACACAAGACCTTCCTCTCTACACCAATTTTTTTCGTGGTGTATCTAAAACCGAGACAGTACAAAGATATCTATAGTTTTGGGAAGAGGTTAAAGATTGGGGGATAAACCAGATTTCCTCCCTATACTTATTCAAATTTGGTAGCATGAGATAACCCAAAAACTTGCACTACATTGACATTTACAGGATCTTTTATACACTCTTTTCTTATCATAGATCAGTGCACATGTTCATTTTTCACTCTTTTTGCATTTCCTTTTACATACTTCCTTACATGATTATTACACACATACATGCATATTTACACACACTTTTATCATATACATGTGTATTTGACTACTTGATCATCTTCTCTTTTGTATTTTTGTCCATATAAGAATAAATCATTAAACATCAAGATCAAAAACATCAACATGATACTAATAATAGGTACATCACACACATTCGCATTTACACACGTGTTTCCCCCTATGTTCATTTTCATAAAATTCTTACATTTTGGCATCTGTAGTCTCCATGATCCATCATTTAATCACTCCACATTTTTTTAGTCCCCCATCATGCTTTCTACATCAATCTACATGGATATCAGCTATGCATCTCTTTCTACTTTATATTCTTGAACATTCTTCTCACCAAGTAAATGTAGACACAAAATCATGCACTTTGATTCATTATCTAGTCTTGATTTCATACCAAGTATTCATATGGGTCCTAAGTAAGAATGGTATTAATTAATCCATGTCTTTGGCCACCTTTCTTTGTTTTATGCTTCTTCTTTTAGTCTTTGACTCTTATTTTCCTAGTCTATATTTTCAACTTTCAACATTTGTCATTCTAAATACTAGTGCCCAAAGAGGATGTTAGTGTCAAGTGCCCCGATCCCCTCATGACATCCTTTTCATCTTTGTACTTTGGTCACACTTTTAGGTTTTTTCTATTGTTTGTGCATCTTATCTTTTTGGTATTCATCTTTATTGAAGTTAATTATGAAATCAAGTGAAGGAATTATATAAATAGAAAGTTAAGTAATCATAATAAGGTAAAAATCACTAAGCATCTATTATCACCACCTAAGGTTATATCCATCAAAGGTATTTATAGATCCTTTTACAGCCATCTAGCTCCATCATAAGGGACACAAGGCTCATTCATCGTATCACACTTCATAGGAAGGGAGTCTATTGTTTCCATGCAGACATTATTTACATTCTACATTTAGTTACTTTCTCTCTATTTCATGTGTGACTAGCACAAGAGCAACCTAGGGAACAATTTCAGACACACACTCCTAGAACAAAATTTGGTTATGAGATGTAGTGAAACACTTTCATTGATAATTCCATAAATTTCACATTTGATGACAATCGACCCATTCATATGCATCTTTATTTTTTTAGGGTTTTTACACTTTGCCTGGGATTTTACAGGTTATTTATCGATTACATGTTTACAATGACATATAAAAATGTTTAGTGACATACATGTGACAAGAATCGAAGGAGTGCACGGACACCTAGCGACCATATTGAAACAAGGTTATGACCATTTCTACATACCAAGGAACCCAGAACTCAGAAAAAGGCACCCACGGGCACTCCCTATCCTTCTCCAGAGCCCCATTCCATCCAAATCATGAATATCTACACTTTTCAGGATTCTATGTGGTGGTTTTCCATCTCTATTCAGTCGGTATCCATTAAAAAAAATTCCAGTAACCTCTGCTAATTAGATAAGGCTCTTCTAACCCTTTTTGCACATTAGGGTTTCATATTTTCTAGCTTAGTTTTCTTGGGTATTATTTCAAATTATTTCATTTTTCATTTATTTACAAAAAACTTGCATTATATTAGAATAATTATTTTACATTTTAGCGTAACCAATATCTTCACTCTATTTTAAGAGTGGTTGGGTATCTTCATTAACACTTCCTATGTTATTCAATAACTTATTTTATAGAGTTTATTGATTCTTATTTTACACTTTCTATGGGTTTTATTCTCTCCATTTTATTAAATTTCTTAGAATAAATTCTATGCACATGGTTTTATCTTGTAAATTATTTGGATAATCTATTTTTTTTTATTATTGGTAAATAGTTTTTTGAAAGGGACTATACCCTTGTAAACAAAGAGGGCCTAGAAGCCAAAATAGGAATGAAAAGCATCAAAAAAAGGATCAAGATCCAGATAAGTCATAAGAACCCAAGGTAACCAAAGAGAAGTTACCAAAAATAGCTAACCAGTTTGAACACTGTAGAAAAGTAGCCAAAACACAGCAAAAAAAAATAGCAAAAACACAAAGGAAGACAACAACAACAGCGCACTCCACATTTACTTCTTGGCGGCTTTGGCGATTCTGGATTTAATAGTTTTCCAAGAGGTGAACATAGCCAAAGTCATCATGTGAGTAGGGTCAGAAGTATCCAGCTATTGAATGGTCTGTTTTCTTTCTTTTTCCGTGCCCCAAAGAGTTGTTGGGATTTCACTGAGAGCAGAGATGTTGTGGACATGCTGCTCAATAAAGTCCTCGATTGCACTAAAAATAGCCATATTATGGTCATGGTGAGTCTTGGATTTCCCTAGATGGTTGTCCAAGGAGTTTAGTTTTTGTAGATATCCTCAATTTGTTTATTGTCAAGATCAACCTCCTCCTCCTTCTTCCTCTTACCTTTTTGCTTAGCCAAGTTTTTAACTTCATCTTTCAAAGAAGACATGTCTTTTTCTAAGGCTTCCATCCTTTTTTTGGAGCTCTCGGTGTGTGCCTCCTGTGAACTAGTACTACTAATATGAAGAATATTTTGAACAACCTCCAAGTCCGAGGAGCATTCTCCGAAGCAGGGGTATCCAGATTTAGTTTCTTAGAAGACCTAGTTATAGGTCTGGTCAAAGTGGAGGTGAAGGGGGTGGGAGCAGAGGTGGAGGGGATGATAGTGGGAGCCGAGAAGGAAGGCAGAGGGGTAGCGGTAGTGGAGATGGGAGTAGCGGCAGTGGTGAAGGGAATAGATGGAATAGAAATGGGGAAGAAGGAAGGTTGGGAAACTTAAGGATACAAAGTTTATGTAGCAAGAAGATAAGGCCTTGATGCAGAGGGACCACACGAGCATGTTTTTGGAACTCCAAAATGGAGCGCTCAAGAGAATTAAGAAGATAGTGAGGGAAACATACCGTGAAACTTCTGTGGAAGTGATTGAGGAACACAAGATGCTTAATGGGTACTGTGACGTATCTCCCCTCCAAGGAGATGTATTGAACCATCATACAGGTGACCTTGTCAAAAGGTAGAGGGATAGAGCTGACCTGCAGACCCGCCGTGATGAAGACCAGTTTCTCATTGCCCTCAAAAAATTTCCTCTCCTCAGTTGCTCTGTCTATCCTTTTATTAAAAAAGTGGTACCCATCCATCCCAAGACCTGTTGCTTCTACTATTAACTCTTCATTAATCAATATTTTCTACCCGCCATATTCAACTTTGTGATCCTTCCAATCCTTCACAAATTACATGGAAATGCTTTGGTCATGACCCTGTATCTTCTCAATAAAATTTGTGATGCCTCCCTGGTTGAGAAGATTCCAAAGCTCTTCATTATTCTTCCACTTCGGGTCCTTGTTGGGCTCAATCTGACAAGGGGCTCCTCCCATTTTCACCTTGCTTAAGTGTTTGAAATCTTCAAAATCCCTATGAGGAATTCTATAATAAATGTATTTTCCAATCCACCTTTCTCTATTTTTGGAAAGATATCTCACGCGATGGGAATGAGGATTAGTGTAGTCGTTGCTGACATGGAAGTTCCCATGAATGCCTGCATGAATGCTACTAAGTACCTAGGAAATCCCACATGTGTGAACTTCAACCCCCTTAGAAACCCACTCCAAGTCATCATCATCCTTACTACAGACTTGAAGATCCACAAAAAAATTTGTTTAAAAGCTGTTATAGGAAAAAGATTTCCCACATGTGTGAATTTAATATTCACATAAATCCACTTTAAGTCATCATTATGCTTTCTATATCCTTGATTTCCCACCAAGATCTGCTTGAGTGTTGTTTTAAACTTATCAACACATGTGTAAGTCCTATTCTTACTGGACCTACTCCAAATGCTCATTTACCTTACCCCATATTTGCATGCCCATAAGTGTCCGCTTGGATGTTGTTTTGAATCTTCTCAGGAATGAGATCACCATTATCCCAAATAATGTGATTAACATTTATGTCATAGTTAGCCAATGCATCTACCACCTTTTTACCCTCCAGGTAAGTATGCTTGATCCAATTATTGTTGAAGATTTGGAAAATACTTATGGATTCCAAGATGAAGTCATTGATGTTCCAAATTGGAGGTGAACACTGATTAAGATGATTAATGATATAAAGTGAGTCTTCTTCCAGAATGATATTTTGGATATTATGAGTCTGAGCAATTCTAAGGCCCCATAAAGCGGCTAACACTTCAGCAAAATGATTAGTTTGTATTCCCATTTTACTAGCATAAGCAGCTATCAAACTGCCTCTATGATCCCGGATCACTCCTCCCCTAGCTGCAATCCCAGGGTTACCCTTAGAGGCCCCATCAAATTTCAACTTATACTAGTTGAGATCAGGAGGGTGCCAATGTATCAAATATCTATCAATATTATTACTAGTATTATTTTAGATATTGTCAGCTCTAATCTTCCATTGGGATAAGATATGCTCTTCATTTTTGGATAACTCTTGTTCTTGGGGGGTTTAAATCTAGCAATATTCTCTTTAATAGCATTAGAAATTTTACTAATACTGAGCTTATAATTCTATTTACTATTTCTAAAGATGATATCATTTCTATCTTTCCATATCCTCCAAATAACATGAGGCATTACCAAATTCCAAAGCCTTCTCACAACACAATGTTTATAGGGTGGGCTCCATTGGGTCCAAAGTGATGAATTCCTTCGGCACCACCTAGAAGTCGTAAAATTAGAGAGGGAAAAACTCCAAATTTTGGTAGCATATTCACAATCGATAAACAAATGACTGATATCCTCATAGTATTTTTTACATAGATGACATCTATTATGTATTATGAAACCTTTTCTTATCAAAGTTTTCGGTGGTAAGAATTTTACCCCGAGAGCAAGCCAAAATAAAAATTTAATTTTAGGTGTGAGCTCAATCATCAAAATTCTACTCCAGTTAAACTCGGCTTGACTATTGTCAAAGAAAGTATTATAACCAGCTTTTTAACAGAGTAGTCCCCATCAATAGAATTTCTCCGGACAATTCATCCTTAACTTCTAGCTGAATTAAGGGGATAAGGTCCAACTGATATTGTAGGGAGGAAATAGTTTAGATCAGATCATCTCTATCCATAGAAAGTTTTTTCCATTTCTTATTGTTAGCATTTCTATCAAAATAATCCTTGATTCTAGTGCCATACTTACTTTCAAGATTGTCTCAAGATTGACTACACCAAATCTGTCCATAAGTTTGTAATTAAACCAGTTATCATCCCGAGTTTTATATCATAACCATCTCCCACTTTCCATTTACTTCCTTGTTTGATGATATTTCTGCTCTTCACTAAATTATTCAGAAAATGGAACCATAAGGAAGATGCTCATCTTGAAAAAAATAAAATTGTTTGTTGATTACAGGTATTCATCTTAATTAATTCTATCGAGTTGCTTCTCAAATAACATTTCTATCCCATTTTCACAATAAAAGCCTCATTCATTTTATTTATGAATGAGGCTCTTATTGTGAAAATGGGCTGAGAATGCTATCTCGAGAAGAAACCCTGATAGAATTAATTAAGACTAAATACCTTAATCAACGAACAATTTTTTTCTTTTCTTCAAGATGAGAATCTTCCTTATGGTTCCATTTTATGGAATAATTTAGTGAAGAGAAGAAATATCATCAAACAAGGAAGTAAATGGAAAGTGGGATATGGTTATGATATAAAATTTTGGGATGCTAATCGGTTTAATGCAGCCTTATGGACAGATTTGTGTAGTCAAAGACAATCTTGAAAGTAAGTATGGCACTAGAATCAAGGATTATTTTGATAGAAATGGTAACAATAAGAAATGGAAAAAATTTCGTGGATAGAGATGATCCGATCCAAACTATTTCCTCCCTACAAGATCAATTGGACATTATCCCCTTAAGAATAAAAGCGATAATCTATTTGGCTTTATTTGGATAATCTATTAATAACATGTGAGGTTTTCTTTCGTGTACCGGTTTCCCACTTCAAAAATATTGTCTCATCTCTTTTATGATATATTTAATGATTTCATTAATTTCATTGCATTTTATTCACTTATGATTCAATATTTTAGTAGTTGATCTTGGAAATATTTCTTATATCACATAATCTATATTTTGATTGGTAAAAGTTATGTAGAGAACTAATGATCTTTGGGATTTTTCCAAAATTAATATCAGGTTTCGTAAATTTTGGGATGTGCAAAGGAAAGTGCTAAAATAATAATGTGGCACTAGACAAGGATTTAAAGGTGGAATTAAGATATAAGATCAACCTCGATCTCATTTTGTATACTAAGACATGATGAAATATATCTAACATGTGTCTTGATCTCATATTTATATGATAGAGTGTATAAAATACCCTTCAATATAAGTACCTCTACTCTTTTTATGTTGTGGGTTCTTTGGATAATTATTAGTTTCTAAAAATATTTGATTATTTTAAAGGTATGGATTATTGATATAACTATTATTAATCACTTTTATATGAACTTGGAAGAAGTAATGAGATGATTTATAGTTGATTAGTCTATTTAATGTTATTTTTCATGTGTCTAATTTATGGAAATATTGGCATATTGTCGAATATTTTGTTCTTATGCATTCAAGATAAATTATGTGTGTGTATATATAAGTTCATATCGATCATTATGCAATTAAAACTAATAATAACTACTCTCCTCTCATTCCTTGGGTAAGAACATAAAGTGATTCACTTGTGTAATATGTCTACATGAGGGTGTTTTGTGTGTTATATCACATTGTAGTACAATGTAATTGTTCATGTATCTTACTATTAGTTGGTTAGGGAAAAGAATGCAACATTTTTCTTCTTTTTCTAGGATCCATTACATTGTTCTTTCTTGATGGTGATAGAGGATAGTTTTTGGTCTTAATCGGCAAAATATTGAGTGTTATTGTGAGTGGGTTGAGGAATAATTTACATGGTGATACCTAGATTCAGAAAATTTTCACTAATGAAATGGATTGAGATACATAATTGTTCTCATGCAAAATGAATATCCTAGAAATTCAAATTTCAAAGCAAGAAGACTAAACTCACAAAGTGAAAAATTTGGCCTCCCAATCACACCGATATCCTCTCTTAGCCAACCTATATTCAATGGAACCATCAACCCAGCTTCAAAGAAGTTCTAAATGATGTCTTCAAGTGTGTCTCAACGTGCAAGGATGAATGATTAAGGTGATGTATGAATTAATTGATTTGATGCCTAGAAATGCTATTTTTTATCATTTTATGACCATTCTACATTATCTACGAGAGGTCAAGAAAGATATAAATTAAGTAAATTTACTAAACTTTAGGAAATAAAATCTCATTCAAGAATAATCTATTCAAAATCAATTTTTTAGGTGTAGGGAATGAAAGCTAAAATGGTGAAACTTGGCTTATGAGGATGATTTTGGGAGTTCTGAATGATTTAAGAAGTAAAAAAATAGGAATTGGAAATATTTTGGAATCCTATAAAAGTTAGAAATATAAAGTTTTATCTAAGGCTTAATGGTTTCCAAATATATTTTATAATTAATTCTCGGCTCCCTAATCTCATTCACCTAACTCCACATGTGGCCACTTGTCATCATCTTGCTCAAGTCACACTTTGGCTTCCGATGTGTCCTAGGTGTCCCCTCTTCCCTTCATGGTGTAAAGGGGACAAGGGTGACACCAAAGTGTGACCTCCCACATTCTCCCAAGTGGCACTTTGGTGTCCCTACTGTCCCCTATGTCCCATATGTCCCCTTGGGAAAAGGGGAAAATTCAACCCACTCATCCAATTAGCTCTTGGACCCCCACAACCCTCATTTAGCCACCAAACTTCATTTTCCAGCCCCTCATACTCCCAAGTCCCAATTTTATTCCCCAACTATCCCAATTATCCCCAAGGGGATAGAGGGGACATAAAAGTGTGACCTCACCCCTCTTGTGTAATTTTTTTCTAAATCTAATTATCTAACAAAGGTCCCATGAAAGTCAAAACACACAGCACATTGGGAAAATAAATAAAATTTTAAAATTTTCTCTCCTAAGCACTTAGCCATATTTTCTATCTGCAAATTTATAGTGAAACACTCATCAACATATATAAATGGTTAACATGCCACAACAGTAAAAATGACAAAAAATTTCTTTTTCGTTTCTACAGGGATCCGACAGGTGAAATCATCTGAAACCTGGAGCCAATGTTCCTAAAAAATATACTTTCATCCAAGCCATTTTTGCATAATGAGGTGGCTGATTTTTAGAGATATGTAATACTAAGTTTTCTTTCAGAATTCTTTCCTCTTTGAATAAATTTGCATTTTCTTGGAGATATAGTATGTGAAAATCCTTAAAACTTGGAGTGAATGATCCTAAAAATATACTTTCATCCTGAGCCATTTCTTGTATGATGAGGCGGCTTATTTTTGAGATATGAAGGAATTTGTTTTTCTCTCTATTATTCCCCCTTCAATGAAATTATCATTTTACCACTAATCTAAAAATAAAATCATCGTAAAATCAAAGAAGAGAATCTTCAAAATGCACAAAAATGTTTGAGACCGGTTTTATCTCAATCTCACACCTTTATTTATCCTTTCTAAAAATAGTAGGTATTTATGTTTGGACGTGTCTAAAAATATTAAGTTTTCAAAAATGAAAATAGTTAGCATTAGCAACACTCTAAACTAGCAAGAAGCATCGAAAGTGAAAACTATGAAAACTAGCTAAAAATAGTAGTCCTCATAAACTCGCTAAAAATATTATGTCCTCGAATTAAGCCAAAAAGTTGTAGAAAATACCAAATTTCCTATCTCATTTCGTTTTATAATGATTTAAAAACTAGTATGGTATTTCATGATCCAAATAGGAAAGAAAACACTCTGCAGATTCTTAAAACATCAATTCGATGTGATCGCTACAAGGCATAGTTTCAAGTAAAGAGGTTAGCTAGTCCAAATCACCCTAATTGTGGAAAATGTGAGTCATAATAGATGAATTCATTTAAGATAGATTTTTCTTCACCGAAGAAAATATGAACCTCCAAACTAAGTCTTGATGAATTTTTCAACCTCCACAAACATGAATTCAAAATCAAAGGATGTTATCGGTGGTTGATAAATTACAATATTTCACATTAGTTTTTCTGAAAACTCATCTAAATACCATGTAATATTCATGTATCTCAGGGAAGAAATAGGATGCAACAACATATTTTCTTCTCAACAAGATATTTGTGGTACAAATTTCATATAGAGAGATATCACTCTATGTGAAGGAGAACACCTACAAGGTGTAGATGATCAAAAAGTATGTCCAGGAATATTAATTATGTTTCCATAATTAAGGATACATCATTGTAACTATGTCTATCCCCAAATGTTAGGATCATAATATCAATCACACTATGATAAGGAATAGATTAGAGTGAATCATTGTGTGTGAAAGACAATCACTCGAACAACATGTGAAATCAAGAACATCTTGAGGTATGTGAGGGATCGGAAACATCAAGATCTCTATTGAAATTTAGATTTAGTGAGGACATGATCATAACAAGAATTATGATATAATCTTTCCATGAGTGATGAGGGTTTTCATCCCAAGAAATGCATATGTCATGAATTCTTTCTAAACACTTGATCCATGTTATATAATGTCATCACATATTGCAAAGTTACAGAAGGTACAATTTAACGTATTTCATGTAATATGGAGGTCAATAACATGGAAATCATTCATAGATATTCCTTCAAAATCCTTCCATCGAAAGAGGAATATTATCTCCATGAGGATAAATTGTGCGAGAAGATGTCCAAAAACCATAAATATGTTTGTGACATCTTTGTCAGGAAAGTGAATTTTGAAGGGGTCATCATGTTCAAAGGTGAATTGTGAGGCTCAAGTAATGAGTGTATGATCATCATATTTTATCCATGCCATTGTGTTCAAACCTTTTCAAGGAACAAGTCATGATGATCTAGTCAAGCTATCAAATCATATAAGACCACCATGTGTGGAAGATCAAGAAGTCACAAATTTATATGAGAAACATATGAGAAAGAATATTATGAGAATCCAAAATTTTATCTCATTCAAGGATAATTTTGGACCTAGGAAAGGTAAGAGGGTTACCTTCATATCAAGCACATTGTATGAAAGAATGATAAACCATCTCGATTCCACTTTATTTTATTCACTTGGTAGTGTGCTTAAATACTTGTTACACACCTTGTATTATCATCACACCTCAAGGAATAAGCACATATCAATCACCTCATTTAGGTTTAGCTGATGTCCATATGATAATAATATCATTGGGGAATAAATCCTCTATCTACAAAGAAAGAATCTATTTCAATAAGTGAAAGACAAACATGAAAAGGTTTGAGTATCATAAACTTGATTCTTGGTCATGGAGGTAAATTGTGAAATCCTAAGAAGTAAGAAACTAATCCTCACTCCTACTATATGATGAGAACAAAATCACCATGTTCCCACATAGTTTTGATATCATATTAGTATTTCTTGAACACTTATTATATGCTTTGGAATGTTTTTGCATCTAATAAAAGGAGGAATCATATGCAATCTCATTGTGGAAGTTCAACTGGTGGTTTGAGGTCAAGATTCACATTCATGAAACATTCTCTCAAAGGTCTATCAATAAAAGATTCATCTTCATTATATTATTCAACACTTTTTTATTTGTCTATCTCTCTTCCTTATTGTCTCTCTATATTATAATTCCTCATTGAAAATGCACGTTTTCCCTATTTTGTCTTATTCACTTAAGTGTTCCTCAATTCAACATTGTAAGATTCATTTTTCATCAATAATAAAAATAATCACTTTTTTGCCCTAGGATTATGAAAGGTCACAAGTGATGAGGATAGGTGAAAATTCATGTAGGTGGCAGATAAAAGGATATTTTGTAATGTTATGAATTGGAATGGATTCTCTATTCCAAGGGTTTTCCAATTGTTGATTTATTTTATGTACTTGATATTTACCACTACTACATCAAGTGATAAAATCTGCATTTCCTCTATTTCTTTTTCTATGTTCCTCTACTCTCTCTCCCTCTAATTTTCAAATTTTAAACACGATGATCTTATAAAACCAAGAAAGGTTTTGGTGTCTTTGATAAATGAATCAATAGAATTATGTTTCTATGATTTGTTAGTCTTATAATTGTTAGCAGTGTTTTGTTCTTCTAATTGAATGTGGACCTACTTTTGTTGATGTATGTGAATTCTATAAGCCTACTCACAACATTAACCCTCTCCCCTTATTTATCCAACTCCCCTTTACCTCTCCTCACAAAAAATTCCTCCCTTGTACTCTATACAAGAACTTTTCCACATATTTAATGGAGTATTCCTATGTGATCCTCACCTAATAGCCACCCCACATATTTAGGTATTTTACATTCACTAATGGGATCCTACCCATACACAAGGAGGGGATTAGCCTCATGACTATTGGTGGAAAAAAATCCTTTGTAATGTGATAAATTATTTCACCAACAAAAAAATTGGCAACTCCACTAGGGATGATCTTCCCTTTGTGCACTCGTAAAATATTTTTGAAAATCCCCAAAAAAATACATATTCCAAATATAAAAAAATATCAGATATGAAATAATATTTTGAAGGTGAATCTATCAGCAAATCAATCCATTTCATGATCATTTCCCACATCACAATGATGAATTTTTAAAATGGTGATCAATACTAATAAGTGAAATCTATAATGAAGAAGAAGATGACTACCAAGATATGCAAATTTTATTATCATCCATCATTCTAGAAAAGCTCTATAAAAAGAATGGATTATGGCACAACAAAGAGGTGTCTTTCTTGAAATAAAAATCCAAAATCAACAAAGTGAAATAAGGTAAATACCCTTTCTTCAAAATTTATGAAAAGAATGTCTAGAATAGAGAAAAAATCTGCATCTAAAGATCCCACCTTTAAATCCTTGTGGCTTCAATACAAGTGGAGTGCTACTAAAGTAAGGAAAATGGGAATTAAACATGTTGATGATAAAGAATATAAGATTCAGATGAGATAAGAATTTTTTATGAAAATAATGAAGGTCAATAATCTCTTCATAGAAATTTTTGAACTTCACACAACCTGATTCGAGAAACTCATTGTTTTATATTTTGACTTTCTTCCTTTGGATGATTTTATTTCTTATGGAGATGAAGAAATGGAATCCTTGAAAAGGGAATATGTGTAAAGGATTTTGATAAGTGCATAAGGAAATTTTTATCCCTAAACCAATCTTGAAATTATTAATGATGTTAAGGATGTGCAAGAAGGTATGAGTATCTTGAAGCACTCCATGATGGTGAGGAGGAAGAGATTCATATTTCACTAATGATTCTCCATATTACAAAGTGTTTGTTCCTGAAATACTCTTATGTTTCTCTCATTACTATGCTCTTCTTAAGCCTTCTAATGAAATTCAACCTAGTTCCTTAGACGATAATGAAAGTTGAATATCCATTTGTAGTTGTATTTTGGCCTGAAGCACAACCCTTTAGAGGAGAAATGTATACAAGAGATGAGAATTCTTTTCCCATAATGTATGATATATTTATTTTCAAATATTTCATCAATCATGAAGATGTTAAAGAAATCAATCTTCCTTCCCCACAAATTTTTTTTCAAGAGGACAACTTTGAGGTAATTATTGATGGTTTTCTTTCCCATTTTGGTTCTTCATTTCATACAAAAATTCCCAATGATGAAATAGAAAAAATTGAATAGTATTATTTTCTTCTTAAAATAATTATGGATGAATGAATAACACATGATCTCCTTGATGAGTTTGTTTCCTGTCATCACTAAAATAATATGACAATGTGATCATAATTTTGATTTTTGGTTCTTCGCTTCTCCATGTGAAGAAGAGGAATCTCTAAGAGAGGTTCAGAATGGACTAAATGATTATTATCATGTTACAACCCCAACATTGTGTTCTTCCTCCTTTAGTGAGGATGATATGATGAATCCTTAATTTAGATATGTGCCCTTCCCATTCAGAATGGATCTTTTTCCTTTTTTTGAAAATTATGAAGACCAAGTATGCCAATGAGTCATGGATATACAAAAATAATATTTCCAGTCATCTATCTAAGACCCAATGTGAATATGTGGTATTTTTGAAGAAAGAATTTTGCAAGATATTATGAAGATTTTAGAAGGAATTGAAGACCCGTAACTTAGTCTCGAGATCCTCACCTATGTCATGACAATGCAAGATAATTACGATTGTAAATTCAATTCCTCTTTTGATATGAAAATTCTAAGTAACTAGATATAACAAATATGTAAGCTCAATGTTCTCTTTGAAGCCTTGGTGGATGAATATGAATGTGAAAATGAGTCTCATCCTTTCTTATTGTGTGAAGAATATTGTATTCATAATGAATGGAAAGGAAATGAAATTCGTGATTCTCTAATGAATTTCTCTAGTCATGAGGATAGTAACTCTTCTAAAAAAATGACATCAAGGAAAATATTGAGTTGGTATGTATAGAAAATAATTTTTAGAAAAAAAGTGAAAAGTTATAAGATTCTTGTGAATGGAGTCGAGAATCACTTGTTCTCACCATTTATAAAGTCCCTACTAATTTATAATATGAATCCATGATGAAACCTTCACCTAATGATGATGATTAATTTCATGAAAAATTTGATATTTTATTTTTGAAAACATGGAGGAATGTCTTCTCATAGTCACGAGGCATTAGGTGGAGACTACAGAAGGAACAACTTTCAAACGAGTAATAAAGTGGTCATTTGATGTAAGTGTGTTTTCTATATAGTATCATTATTGGGATGACAAATTGATATCTCTCCTTATTCTCAAACCATATAGATCCATCTTGATAACATGTTTGGATGATATTATTATCTTTGAGATTCAGAAATGATATGAATTCAGCCCACTGTTCCATGATAATGCATTCTTCTCTCAACATGTTTCTGGGTGTGGGTACATTATTCCCGCACCTCTCGTAAATTTTCCTCCCATGTACTATCATTTCCCTTTCCATTGTGTGATTTATTTCATCTTTTTTTGTTTCCCTTTCTATTTGGTGTGTTCTTATGTCTTTTCCTTTTGTGTGTTATTCGTTGAGTTAGTATTGAGGAATTGACTATAGCCCAATTTGATAAAGCATTGGTCTGCTACCCAAAGAGAGTTTTAAGGTTATCCATTTACCATTACAATCTAAGGTCCCAAATTTATATCCAAATGTTGTCATATAAACTGACTAGCCTAAAAATTAAAATTTCAAAGCATGAAAACTAAGCGCACATTACAAAATTTGTCCTCCCAATCACATTGAACCTCTCTCCTGGACAACCTAACTTAACCGACACCATCAACCTATATCCAAAGAAGTTATTAATTATTTATTGAATTGTTTCTTAGTGTGCAAGGATGAATTATTAAGTTGATAGATTAATTCATTGAATTTTATATGAAATATAAGTCTACCTAGAGGCCTAAAAAGGCTATTTTTGATCATTCTATAGCAGAAGTATACATCCTCCAAGGGAGTTCAAGAAATACAAAGTATTTGAAGGTGGTGTTAGAGAGTATTGAATTTATTTGAGGGAATTTACAAAATATTAGGAAATAAAATCTTATTTGTGAACAATTTGTTCATGATCACGTTTTCAAGTGTAGGGAATGAAAGCTAAAATGGTGTCGAGAGTTCTTGAATGAGTTAAGAAGAAAACAAATAGGCATTAGAAAGCTATTAGAATCCTATAAAAATTGGAAATATCAAAGTTTTTCTAAGTCTTAAGGGTTTCTGATATATTAATATTTATTCTTAGCCTCCTCATCTCATGCACCACACTCAACATGTTTCCACTTATCATATTCTTTCTCCAAGTCATAATTTGTCTTCCTAGGTGTCTTAAGTGTCCCCTCTCCTCCCCACAGTGCAAGGGGGATGAGGCAGACACCAAAGTGGACCTCTCATCTTCTCCCAAGATGAAATTTTGTGTCTCTAGTGTTCCCTCATCCCCTATGTCTCCCAAGGGATAAGGGGGACACAAAAATGCTATCCACTCATCCACTTAACTCTTCAACCCCAATGCAAACCTCATTTAGCCCCAGGACTTCATTTATTAGTCCCTCATGCTCCTGAGTTGCACTTGTATGCCCCAAATATCCCAATTTTTCCTAAGGGGATAGAGGGGACACAAAGTGTGACCTCACCCCTCTTATGCAAGTTTTTATATCTATGGTTAGCTAACCAGGGTCCTACGAAGGTCGAAAACTCATAGGAGTGTTAAGGATAATATTTGAAAATTTCAAATTTGATCTCCCAAGAACTTATTAATATTTTCCAAATATAAAGTATTGGTGACAAAATTTTCAACCTCGATTAATGGCTGACATGCCATAGTATAAAAAAATTAGCTTAAGTTAATTTTTCATTTCTACTGAGATTTGGAGGGTGAAATCATTTGAAACCTAGAGCAAATGTTCCTAAAAACATTACTTTCAACTAATCCATTTTTGCATGATGAGGTGGATCATTTTTTTATATATAGATGAATGAGGTTTCTCTCATAATTCTTCCCTCTTTGAATAATTTTACATTTTCTTGGATATTTGGTAGGAAAAAAGCCCTTAAACTTGGAGTGAATGATCCTCAAAAAATCTACTTTCATCCAAGCCTTTTCTTACACGATGAGGTGGTTGATTGATCGAGATCTAGAGGACTAATATTTTCTCACAATTATTCCCCCTTCGATGAAATTACCATTTTCCCGCTAATCCAGACAAGAAAATCATCTGAAAATCATAGTACACGATCCTTGAAAAACCACAAAAAAATTGAGACTAATTTCATCTCAATCTAACACTTATAGGTATCCTTTCTAGAAATAGTAGGTATTCGTGGTTGGGAACATCTAAAAATAGTAATTTTTCAAAAAAATTAAAATCCTCATCATTCTCAACACTCTAAATGAAAAATAAGGATCATAAGGTGAAAACTATGAAAACTAGCTATAAATAATGAGTCATGATAAGACATCTTTGAAAACACTAAGTCATAGAATTGAGCCCGAGAAAGCTATGAAAACTCCCATTTTTCATATCACATTGATTTTTTCCACCATGTAAAATATAACTATCTCTAGAAGGCATAATTTGATGCAAAGAGGCTGGATGGTCCAAATGACCCTAATTGTGAAAAATATGATTCATCATGGATGAATTAGTTCAAGAAGGATATTTATTCGTTATCAAAGAAATACATGAAGCTCTAAACCAATTCCTAATGAATTATTCAACCTATGCAAACATGAATTGATCCTCTAAGAAATCTATCATTGGTCCATAAATTACAATATCTCATACGAGTATTCCTGAACACTCATCTAAATTCCTTGTAATGTGCTCAAAGATCACAAAAGAAAGAGGATACAACCACATTATTTCATCTCAATAGGATACTAGTGGCACAAATTTCATTTAAAGAGAGATCTCTCTATCTTATGGAGAAAGCCTATGGGGTGTAGATGATCAAAAAGGATGTCTAGGAATACTTAGTATGTTTCCATCATGAAAGAGAAATCATTTTCACTATCTCTATCCCCAAAAGTGAGGATCAACGTATGAATCACACTATGATGAGGAGCGCATTAGATTGAATCACTTTGTGTGAAATACATTCACTCAGATAATGGGTGAAATCAGGAACATCTTGAAGTTTGTGAGGGATCCGAAACATCACGAGATCCATTTAAATTTAAAGTCACCGAGGAGATGATCATAGGGATCATGGTGATAGAATATCACCATTAGTAATTTTTATCTAAAATACCTCCTTGGGGATATTTTTACAATTTAGATTTTCATTTGGGCTTGGACAAGTATAAATTGATCAAACTTAGGAAAAACTAGTGTTGGGGCATTCCTTTCCTCCTTACCAAGCCCCTTGATTTCCATAATTATCCGAATCTCAAGAAAATTGGGAAAAATTCAAGTGGATCAGACAAATAATCCTTTGGATAAATATGAGGAACTATTATTTTGTTCCTCCTATTCTTCACAATTTCATGTCAATCACAAGAGGAGTTGGGGAAAACAAAATGGATAAGTCAGGCAAAGTGGGTACTCATGGAATATAAGGAATTTTACCAAGTAATAATTTTTTTGAATGTTTGAGTTAGCCAACTAAGCAAAGAGTAGGAAAGTGAAGAGGAAAGAGAGGTGAAAGTAGATAAGGAAGGCACTAATGTAACATGTGGAACTATTCAATAGTTCCATGCTAACCCCGATTCTCCATCCACACACGATAAATCAGAAAAACTAGACAATTTGGGCCCAATGAGCACAAATAGAATATTTCCCATGTTCCTCTAGTTTTCTTACCAGATGATTCATCCACACCCAACACAAAACTCATCAAATCAAACTATAACATCCTGTAAGGAACCCTGTCATGACCCTCCCCATATCCTAAACTTCATATTGCCATAAATTTAGCCTTGAAACTCTAAATTTCACAAACTTTGACTCATTGGAAAGGTCTGATTGTGTACTACACCATGGAAAATAGAAATATTAAATTTGGTTAGTTTAGGTGGGTTTAAAAGAGTAAATATATCCCAGCGTTAAATATGTAGTTCCATGTAGCTCAACTACCGTATTTGATGAAGTATGGTTCCCATTCCTTCTCCTACAAGCAACTTATCATGGTGGAATGGCCTTGACAGGGTACACATGCATATTTTTAGGCATTCAATACATGTTATTGGTAGTTAAAAGTGGAAATCTAAGTTTCCCTCTCTTTTCCCTCCTCTCTCTTTCCCATCTTCTATATATTGTAAAATGATGCCCATTTGTAAAGGTTGGACCCTCTTGGAATGTTGGTGCATCATTCTATAAGTGTTGCATGTGTATTTTGAGTTACATGCCTCAGATCTAGACCTCTCTAGGGTGATTATTACCTTCTTCCTTCATTGTAATGGATTGTGCATCTCTTTGAAGCAATAAAATTCATTTTTTTTTGTTATATCATTACCCTACCTAGTATTTTATTATATTTCCTTGCCTCTTCATCTACTTGCAAGTATATTTATTCTCTTCTTGCATGGTTTATTTCTATTTTGATCTATGAAAATGAGTGTTTGAATGTTTTTTTTTACTATGGCACTCATTTCTTCCATCTCCTCCTTCATTTTCCTCCCATTTCCACTCATATGAGAGTGTATTTCCCACTCTTCTTAGTATTTTTACTTTCATGCATATTTCTATTCCTATGGTTCATTTGATTTTTAAAATTGGATTTTATGTAGGAACATCATATATAACACATATTTGTCATGAATAATTCATAATAATTTATGTAATAAGCATACAAACATGAACTAGTTGCTAGCCTAGTTTTTCCTCCAAGTGGAAGATTTGAAATTTCATGTTGTAATGGATTTTTACTATGATGTAAGAGTGAAAAGTGGGTTTTTTGAGTCTTAAGGTAGAATGATTTGTCATATCTACATTTATAGATGTTGAAATATTCTTTGGTCAGCTGTAATAGTTTTTAATAGGTCAAAAATAAGAGATTAGTTCCTATTCTTAAGCAAAGAAGGAAGGAATATCCTTAAAATCATGCACATTTGGTCAAAAATAAGCCTAAAGATAATAAATTTCAATCTAATAAAGTTTAACCAATAAGGAAGAGGTTAAATACAGATAGGAGAAGGACCAAGAGGTGGATATCTAGTATGAAGGAGATAGTATGTGGATCTAGAATGCAAAAATTTTATGAAATTAATGTTGTATGACAGTTTTAGATTTGAATGGAATAGATATTAAATCCCCTAAGCATGGTATGTCTCTAATTCCCCTTAATTTATTATGTACTTAGTGACTATAATGGAAATTTCATGTTTTATGAGTTAACAAGTATGTTTTGTGGGATTAAATGGGATTTGTGTATCGAGAATTCTTGAATAGGAAGTGAGATAAAAACCTTCCATTAAAATTAATTTTTGAAAAACTCTTTCTTGGTAAAATATAAAGCTCCCACAAGTAATAAGGAGCACAAACATATTTTTCTAGGCCTTTGATGATGCGGTTTATGGTTTTTGTGGCTAAATGCAACCTCTCGGCCTAGATTTAGGGCATCACATTAATTTTAATTACACTAATGGAAACACTAGAAAACTTATGAAAATTGTCTTGGAGTGATTAAGGAAACCCCAAATTTCATGATAAATGGATCCAGACATTAAAAGTTATAAACTAATGTAGTTTGATTGAAAAGAGGTGTCACACAGTGTGTAGGAGTCTATGGAAAAGAGAGAAATTTTTATAAAACCTCATTCATTATGCTTTTATACTCATCATGTAGGTTTCTTAGAGTGTATTCAATGTATTGGAACAAAAAAGTGGAGAATTGGTGGAAATCTCAAGAATATATAGTGACAATTATAAATAAGGAATTGTAAGTGAGTAAAAGGTTAGAATTTATAGTAGTGTGAACTCAAGTCAGCTACTGAGTAAATATATATAGATTTTCACAGAGGTATGAACATGCGTTAGTGATCTAGGGTGTACAAAACCTATATCAATTTGAAATATAGTTATGTCTTGATTAGAACCCTAGTTGACAATGTAAGTTCTACATGCACGGTTTGCACTCGATAAAAATGATATAAAATTGGATTTCATGAAATAATTTGAACTACTATTAATATAATAAAAATCATGATGTTAATAAAACCAATCCTGAAATATTTTAATCCTTTTATCAATCATACCTAGTACATATAGCGAATTTTCATCTCGGGTTGGATTGTGGCTAAGCGTGGTAAAGTTGGTAGGGTATGAGATTTGGAGCATCAAATCACCTCCTTTATTTATAAAACTTTGTAGTAACAATAATAAGGAATAAAACTAAGTTTTGGAATAAGAATCATTATATTCTATTGGATAATTTCTCATATAATCATGATAGTTGGCTAGGAGGATTGGAAATCACAATGAAAGGACTAATTGGCAGAGGTCTTTTACAAAGGAAGTGTTAGATTCCTTGAAAGTTAGATAATGATATTTTTACATACCATGAACTTCTTAAAATATATCATAAATTATGTTTATTTCCTATTGAATCCCTCCATAAATGTTATAGTTCACAACAGTAGCCTTTGACAAACCTAGTTAAGGGTTTCAAGCACCAAACACAAAAAGAGAAGCACATGGAGTTATAAACCTAACAAAGATATGAATTTTTGGGAACATGTAGAAATATGGAAAGGTGAAATAATGATGTTATAATAGGCTTTGGGAACCTTTATAATTCAATGTTATCTTTTATTCAAAGAACATGGTCTTAAGAGACCCTAGAGGACAGTTTTTCTAAGGTGTTAAAAAGGAGCATTTTAGGATCTTGAGATGAGTTTATATGATTTTTATAACATTTTTGAACATATTTTAATAGGATTGAACATTAAAGATACCTAAGGGAGATCTAAACCATCAGGATGCATGTTAAGAATGTGGACTAATGAAGGATTCAAGTGCATAGAAGGTAAGCGTCAAAGATAAATACATAAATATATGTCTCTTAATGATGGATGAACTCTTGAATGAATATAGGATATTTAAGGAGTTATGTATGCAAGATAAAGGTATAAATTTATGGTAAGTCTATCATAAGCCCAATAATTTCTTATTTGCATTCAAAAACTAGAGGTATAACAATGAAGGACTATCTGAATTTTGTATGGTTAAACCAATCTAGTCATTGAACAAGAACTTCATTTTGTCAATTTTGAATAAGGTAATGTATTTCCCTCTTCAATGGTTGAGACATTTATGATTATAAAGTATGGTTGATCAAATAGGGTACACCAGGATTACATAGTTTCATTTCTAGAAATAGGATTATTTTATTATTAGGACTAGGTATAGGAACCAACATTCTCTAGAGGTTTTTATCAAGTAGGAAGTCCCGTAACTTAGAGATAACCCCATATTTCCAAAAAAATATTAATTTATCATAAATCTATTCATGAAAAATCAGAGGGTGTTATTTTTTGAGTTAATAGTAATGACAATAGTTCTCTCAAGAAATTCATATCTCATTAAATGTTTCTAAACACTTGATCCATTCTTGATAGTGTCCTCACATCTTGCAAGTAAAAGAAGGTGGAATTTTTATTATTTTAGCATAGTATGGAGGTCAATAACATGGAACTCATTCTTAGATATTCCTTCCATCAATAAGAGGAAACCTATCTCCATAAATATTAGTTAGGCGAGAGGATGTCCAAACACCAGAAGTGTGTGTTTCCACTCATGTGACATCTTGGTCATGAAATTGAATTGTGAAGTTGTCATCATGTTTAAAGGTGAATGGTGAGGCTGAATGAGTGAGTTGATATCATCATATCATGGCCCCGTGATTGTGTTTGAAATTCTTCAAGGAAGAATTCAGGATGATCCATTCAAGCTACCAAATCATCTAAGACCACCATGTGCAAAGGATCAAGAATTCATCTATTTATATGAGAAACATATTAGAAATAAGTGAGTGAAAATATTGAATTTGATCTCATTCATGGATAATTCTGGAGCCAGGAAAGGTAAGAGGATGATCTTTATGTTTAAACACTCATTCTACATATTTTAATGTCATCACACCTCAAATAATAAGCACATTGCAATAACCTCATTTCGATTCAACTTATGGGTATATGAGAAGAATCTCATTCAAGAAACAATATTATATCTACAAATTAAGGATCCATTTCAGTAGGTGAAGGAAAAACATGAAAAGGTTTTAGCATCAAGAAGGTAATACTTGGTCATAGAGGTAAATTGTTAAATCCTAAGTAGGAAAGTAATCCTTAGTCCTACTATGTGATCAGAAGAAAATTGTCATATTTGCATCATAGTGTTGATATCATAAATGTGTTTCTTGAACACTTATTTTATGCCTTGGAATTTTCTTACATCTAACAGAAGGAGGGAGTGTATGCAATATCTTTGTTTCAGTTAAAATGGTGGATAGAGGTCAAGGTTATCATTCATAAAGCATTTCCTCAAATTTCTATCATCAAAAGATTCATCTTCATCAACTTTGTAAGCTCTTCTCTCTCTCTCTCTATCTCTTTTCCTTCTTCTCTCTATATTATAATTCCTCATTAAAAATTCACTTATTCCATATTTTATTGTATTCTCTTAAGTGATCCTCAATTCAACATGTACGAATCATTTTTCATCAATAAGAAAATGACTAACTTTTGTTCCCTAGGAATATGAAATGTCACAAGTGATGAGGATAGGTGAAAATTCATGTGGGGGAGATGAAAGGAAAGTTTTTAATGCTATAAATTTGAATGGCTTCTCCATTACAAGGGGTTGGAAATTGTTGATTGATTGTTTATTGATATTTACCACTATTACATCACGTAATCAAATATGACATTCCTCTATTTATTTGTCTATGTTCCAGTACTCTTGCTCTCTCCCACTAATTTGTACATTTGTAAACATGATGATCTTAGAAAACCAAAAAAGTGTCGGTGCCTTTGATAAATGAATCGATAGAATTTTATGTCTATGATTTGTTAGTCTTATCAATTTTAGCATTTTTTTGTTCTTCTAATTGAATGTGGACTTACTATGGTTGATGTATGTGAATTATGTAAGAATAATCACAACATTAACCCTCTCCCCTTATTTCTATACTCCACTTTACCTCTACTCATATAAAATACATCCCTTGAAATCCATATAAAAACTTTTCCATAGGTTTAGTGGAGTATTCCTATGTGATCCCTAAACTAATGCCCAACCCACAAATTTATGTAGTTTACATTCAATAATGGGAGCCTCCCTATACATAATAAGGAAGGTATTTTCCTCATGAGTGTTGGTGGAAACCAAAAAAATTCACTGCGAAAAATTATTTCACCAACAATATTTATGGTGCCTTTTATGAAACATTTTTTAATGAACTACCCTGCACACTTGTATGTATGGTTGAAAAATTATGCTAATCATTGAGGCTTGAACTTGGACAAAAATTAACCTTAGAAAAATAAATTCCTATAGAGACTCATATATCTAGACATTATGTTGACCTTTTTATTTGACATTTGGTGGAGTGGAATACTTTGTTACATCTTGGAGTATATTGTCTATACGTATAACTTCCCAAATGAATTCGAATTCCAATTTCTTCGTGACATATGTGGAACCTAATTGAAGCACATTTCTCTTTAAATTAAATATATCATGGCGGATATTAGTATTGAAAATATTCTTATCGATATCTAAGTCACTACACACATGATAAACATGAAATTTTGGAGAAAGGAGGGGCATAATTGATTGATATTTCATCATGAAATATATAGGTGAGTGGGATATTAGGAGGTAGAAATATGAAGATAATTTGTATAAGGTGTTAGATAATAGATGATTTATACATGAGTGGGATTCAAAATATATAAGTTTTATAAATACAGAGTGAATTGGAATTGAATGAGAATGATAATCACGAAATATAACCTCTCAAGGAAGAGAGGATGCACACCACTATGGAGGATAAAGCTATGAATCCCATTGAATTTCAATGTAACACTAAAGGTCTCATTTCTCAACTTAGTATGCATGCTCATTAATCTTAATCATTTAAGATAGAAGGTTTCATGATTATCAAGAGTGATAGTGATTATGTGAATGAAACTCTAACATATTAGAGAAAGGGAAATACAAGTAATTCTTCAATGTGGTATCTCATTTTTGTTATACATAGAGTTTAAAACTTTTATACCAATAATTATAGGACCATATAGACCTCTTATAAATCTTATTAACACAAAAAAATTAATTTGAGTAGTGGTCCAACTAACTATTCCCCTAGAACTACATAATTATAGGAATTGGGAATGTTTTTATAACGCAATAGGTCATGACATCACAAATAGTTGGGGTCATGATAACTACACCAAATGCCACCATAACTATTTTTGTACCCATTATGTTTGGAAGTGGTGATATAATGGGAACATATAGAGGAGGACAAATAATTGTAGTATAAAGATAATAAAGAATATTTTCCTTGAAATAATCTATTAGAGATCGTGTACCCTATATATTCTATAAGATGTATTTAAATCTTCCAAAATATCACGGGGTGGAAAAGGTAGTTGATAAAATTCACACTTGTTATTTAGTTTGACACAAGAAGGGTATCACTTCCCTAAGTGAAAGGAAATATAGTGTTACATTACCCTTTTATATTAGATGCATATTTGGTATCACAAGTATGACTAGTAACAAGTTGTGGAAGATTATAATTTATTTAAAAGGTATTCCTAAAGTGATTTTATATTATAGAGTTTGAGTAGTAAATAATTTATTCCTCAAAGGATATTCAATGTTAGTTAAACAAATTTTATGCACATATGACATGAATTTAAATAATTTTATCCTTTATCTATCATATAGGGTTTATCTAATACAACATGCCCAATGGTGTATTAGAGGCATGTTACTACAATTATACCACTCACATTCACATAAGACCTTCAAATAACTTAGGGATGATCTAGAAGTTGTACTTCATAAAAGGGTATCAGTATCATAAAAACTATATTAATCCCTTTAGTGGGGACATATATTATGGAAATGGATACTTTACTAGAAAGAATAACTATCATCAGTCCACATGATACATACAATCTTATTTGGTGCACTAATTGTGAATTCAAATATAATACCAAGAAAAATACCCTTGAAAAAGTGTTTGTACTCTACAATAATACTATGAGATCTTCTAAGAGGACCATGATGTTTGAAATTGTCCTCTACTCCAGCATTCCACTCAAAACTAATCTCCTTCTACTATAAAAATATGTTATATTCACATACACAATACTAAGGATTATCATGATATTGATAAAATTAATATAGTATGTGCACTTGGGTTAATATAAACTATTATGGGTCATGTTCAAGAGGATAAAATTAGAAATGCACAAGTGCAGTAGGATATGGTGGTGGATGGTATCCTCCTTTAAATTATTACAAATTTTGGTTTTAGATCACTATCAGTGTAAATGTCTTAAATTTCCCACCTATGCATATTTTGAAGGAGAGTATAAGGTTGAATATTACCTAGGATTATATGTAGTGATGAAAAAAATATAAAAGTGAGAAAGGTGAAAAAATTATTAGGATTGTGTGATCATCAACACCTCAATGGAATTTAAAACATGGTATGAATTTAACTACTTTAGCCCCAAGGTTTATACTTGTGTTAACACCTACGAGACTCCTTTGAAATTGATCTGTTGTGAAGATATTATTATTTCTAAAGAATAACCTAATGGATAACATAAAACTTAAATATTATATGAAACCATGTGGTTCATAAGAGAGATCAAGGAGAGATAAAATTTTATAAAGTAGAGGTTCATATGTGAAAGCACGTGCGAAGAACTCTAGAGATTAATGATTTTAATAAGGGATATATATTATGATGTGTGTAAAATATTGCAAACTAATGGATTTAATAGTCTAATTGAGTAGTGGTTTTCTAATTATGTATTTAATACAGTCAAAAAATAATTTGTTTATGTTCATATCATAGAGCTAAGGTTCACACAAAGTGTTGAATATGATTAAGATATTTTTTTATACGGTGTTGTGGATGGGTGGTTAATCAATGACATATTGGTAAAAATGGTTTAAAAGTAAAAGTTTAAATTTTTTATATATATAATTGGATGGTTCACTCCAAATTTTATTCATCTCCCCATATTTCATTCATGGCTAATAATACACACACCCCACTAATCGGGGTCCTATGTAATATAGTTGTCAACATTATGGGAATGAAATTCTAAGGTGACTTCAAAGTTATAGAATAAGAATTAGAATAAAAATTACATCTCTCCTTGGCATACCATGGTGTTATGAGAATATTGTTCAGTTTTACTTTAATAAGTGTTACATTAGTTTTTAGAATGACTCCCAACACATGGTCATTCTAATGGATAGTGATCATTGGTCACCTAAGTTTGAGTCATTAAATGATGGAAGAAGATAAATCATGTATAAAACATCACATTAAAAGGAATAAATAGTTTGATCTTATCCCTAATGGAATTTTACAATGGTATGATTATCACTTTGTGTCTAACACAATGATTGTTACATGTGATTACTGGTCATAAGGTTCTTGTGACCTTGTTGGTTGAGATTGCAGAGACATAAAGTCAAACAATAATCTACTACATAGTGCTCAAATATATCTAAGGATGAGGTATTTATTGTACCTAAGAAATTAAAATATTACCCCTTTGAAAAATTACCAAGAATAAGGGAACATTTAGCATTTCATTGATGAGTTAAAATAGTACATGCCTATGAAAATCATGCATCAATACACCAAAGTGTACTCTTTGACAAGAAGTGTTGCACCTTTGGTGGATTACTCATCACCCTATGTTGAATACATGGATTCAACTATATCTTTTCATGATTTTAATATGTTAACACACCAATAAAATTTGTTCCTACAAGTTATAGTGGAGTCACTAAACTTGAATGTCTATTTTTAAAGTGTGAATATTTTGTTGATGTTGGCATTCATGTTTCCACATTCCTTATAGACATATGTTTTCTAATTCACTGTACATGTTTTGTAATGTTATTCATATTTCAAATATGAGGCATGTCATGTGACATATATCTAGAATGAATTGAACTTTACCTTTTTGCATTACATTTTTCCTCCTTATAATGGGTCTATATTATTCATTACAATGGATCTACTACATTATAATGAATGATTATTCTATCTAGGTTGAGTACATTATATCCTTGTAAAAGGAAAATGGGGTGGTTTTACCCAAGACTTATGAAAATTTCACCATAAACAATCATTCTAATGAATAGGATAATGAAAATGGGATGGATAAGAATTGGCTATATAAAGGTAAGTTGAAGATGTTTTGTTAAGTGGATGAGTAGTTATATGCACCCAAATTTGCATGGGTTACATTGTAAGAACAATTAAAATTCACAATAATGATAAATATCGATTCCAATGATATCCAAGTCCATTTTCTATCTTTCATCATGTTCTTGTCACTTACTTCACTTTAATTATCTATTTTCTAGATTTTCCCAATTTCCTTATTTGATTTGTAGCTTTTACCTTAGCTTTTCAGCCTTAAGTTACTGAGAACCTCACAAAGTGGTTGTGCAACTTCCCTGGAAGATGCATAACTGTCAGTCTACCTTGAGTGGCGGTTATGCAGCCATAACCACTGGTTTGCATAGATTGGAGGTTCTATGTGCATTAAACTGAGACTTTTTCAATGTGTTTTGAACACATGTTTCCTTTTTCTAGTTCATCTTTCTCACACATTTCTTGAGTTTGTTAGATGTGTATGACTTATTATTCCTTAATTTATATTATTAGTAAGTTAATTGCTACTCCCATGAGTGATGTGGCACTTCTTAGCTTCTAAGTGGGATGGACCACTTCTCTGCTAAGTTTTTGTAAAAACCAAGTTTTTTTCTGTAGGGTTGGTTGGAGTATTTCGATTTGGAATTACATCATTATGTTGCTAGAATCCTGCCAAGAAGTCCATAAGAAAATACATTTCACTTTCCTTATTATTCTCTTTCTTTCATTACTACCAGATTGCGTACAAACTAGCTAGCTCCAACACTCCATTTCCAGCACACTTCCTTGGAAAAATTTTGATATCTCATTACAAAATAAGTTAAGGGGATCACAAAACACAACCAACATTGTAATTGTCTCTCGCACTACATTTTTCGGGTTGGATGTGTTATTACAATCCTATAAGCTTTCCTTTATTTAGATAGATTTCAAATCATATTCTTTTATAATACACTTATTTTAGAGAATTAGGATTTATAGTAGTTTTTTCCAATAAGATGCTTCCATCGATGATTTCTTCTTAACCCATCCCTATGGATTTTTCTAGGAAGAATTCGAAGGAATTTCTTTTGCACAAAGTTTATTACATCTTAACAATCAATTTATCTATAGAGTTCATTGGATTCATTATTTAGATCTTGTTAGCACATGAGAAAATATTCTATTGAAATCTTCCTCCCGCCTATCCCGGTAGATTTACATGGGAAGTAAGTTTGAAGAAGCTTCTATGTCTCGTGCATAAGTTTTCATTTCTACATATTTAGAAAGATGTTTTTTTACCAGAGAAGCTTTAGGGTAAGAATTTCTTCTGAGAATATTTTCAATCTTCTCATGTTTCTGAGGTATAACCAAAGGAATTCATATCAATAATTAAAAATTAGGAAAATCTTCATTTTATTAAATCTATCGGCTATTTCACTATTTAGTTTATTTTATTTTAGAGTAGAAGTAATTTCCATTTTAATTATAAGAAGTTTTATTGTCTATGTAGATTTATTTTATTTAATTCTAGAAAACACAAAATCCCCAAAAATATTAGATTAAATTAGTTTCTTTTATTTTTCTTATTTCCTTTTTTCAAAAATAATTGAAAATACAAAAACAAGTAGATTAGATTTACTTCATTGTCTCAACTAATTAGTTTCCTTTCTTTTAATTAATTAGTTACATGTAGTTTTAATTACATTCAATGAGAGTGATCAATTTGATTTAATTAAAATATTATTGCATTTCTTTGTTAATTTAGGCACATAGATTTAATTAGACTAGAATTAACACAACTCCCTACATTTCCTTAGTTGGCCTAGGTTTCCTGAACATTGACCTTTCCTCTTTTGATTCTTTTCATGTTTGTTTACTTCCTTAGATTAATTTTTTTCATGTCCACATGACCATATAAGGCCCTAGGAAACCCAGACAAAGTGTGTGTGATCCAAGAGTGCCACAACCAAACACGATTACATAATTGAAAGATATTGATCATGGATTTAAATAACTTATATTCCAAACCACCCCAATTCTACCAAGAATTATCTCACAACTGATAGCCTTGAACTTTGAAGAAAATAATGCTAACGAGTTCTAGCATAATCATCCTGGTCAATATTAGATTCTATAATCCATAGATTCATCCTTCTCATATATCTCTTCTCACACCTCCATGACCTTTTCAAGAGATTTTTACACAACAAATGCAGGATGATTAACATGTATCCCACAACCCATTCAACATATATTTGGTGATTTCAATATTGATTGAAACCTTCATGCAGTCATTCTCCTTGACCATTCCATCTCATGCAAATAGGTTAGACAAACATTCATTTCCTTAGATGAGCACATTCCCATAGTTCCCATAAGAGACATTTGTTTGCCTTAATCTACATTTTTTCCATTTTCACCTATTTTCACATATTCCTCCTATTCGCCATATTTATTCATTCCACATACATATTTCCATCTTGTCTTAGTTATCCCAACATGACCTCGGGAGGTTGATTGCACCTTAGAGTCATGTGTTGATTCTTGGATGTACAAAATTGGTGAACCCAACGTGAAGGACTAGTTCCTTTTTGTTTCCTCTTTTCTTTCCTTTCTTTCATCCATCATTCTCCTCTCCCATTATTTTGTGGGTGTTTTTACACCCCCAAATATTTCAAGTTAGGAATATAATAGGCCCATTTTGGGTCTTGAGGCTTATTATTCTCAAATGAGTATGCACTAGTCACCCTCTTTATCAAGGTGGGATGATAATTACTCACAAAATATCTTATCTCCTCACATGCACCTCCTCAAGGGTATAATACTAGTTCATTGTTTAGAATTGAGGAGATTAACCAACCCAATCACAATGCACCACCTGAGTTCTCCATCTCAAATAACAATAAGTTTATGGGAGAACAAAGGTTTTATCCTCGACTCTTGTCAAGGCCTTAAATTGGTATGCAAGTTGATTCGATCCCTTCTTATCTATTACCGAACAATGGGTTCCTATCTCATCTCAACCGAAGCAATGAGTGTCTCAATGTTATAGTTCAATCCTTGAATAGGATACAATGGTATACTTATTTTCTTCTCCAAAACAAAGTTCATACCCCTCCTCATATAATAGAAAATCCACTTAAAGAGGGTTTTCCTACTGAGGATCAATTCATAGTAGGATATGATTTACCTTTACCCCCTAACAAGGCTCAACACATGCCTAAGAAAAATGCAACACCTTCATTGGGTGATGTGATTTCAACATTGGTGGATAGAATTAAGGAATTAGAGCTTTCCCAACCTTCACATTTTACACCATTCATAGGGAAAGGAAAATTTCCCCACCACATTCAAAACTATAGTTATGTTCCCTCTACACCATCACATTCTCAGGTGCACATGGGTGTTCCTATCCCTTGAGAAATTCTTATTGGATTAGACACACTAGATATGCCCTTATTCTCCATATGGATACCCACCATAGGGACCAACCAGAAGTGTGTTCTCAAATGCCATTCCAACTAGAAATGAAATGTTCCCTAGTTTTAACCCTACTAATTCGTATCAAAATAATGTCCCCCCACATCTTCACATGTAATCAAATTCACCACAAGGGGACATGTTTTCTTATCCTTTTTGTATGCTCGGTAACAAGGGATTTCTTATACCCTACCCAATTCCTATGTTATGTTGTACCAAACTTTGATTCCACCCCCACCTCCCCATAAATAATCACCAATGGTTGAGTCCTACGCAATGAGAACATACTCCGAGTATCTCAAGAAGCTGTTGACTTTACCATATGGAGTGTAATTATCCCACGATATTTTTGTACCTTCCTACATTTAAAGTAGAGGGGGATCCAAATGTGCACATCAAAGTTTATGTCACCACCATTAGAGAGCTACTCCCATGGGATGTGGTTGTTTAGAAATATTCCCAAGACCCTTGAGGAAATTACTATTGACTAGTACTATAGGATCCTAGAAGCCTCCATTCATTCATTTCAGTAACTCGTTTCTAATTTTATAAAGTATTTTGACATAAATAACCTCTTAAGAATAGGAATCGGATAATTCCTTCACATTACAAAAACATAAAGAATATATTTTCCATTTCATCTAGAGGTGGTAGAAATTCCAGTATTCCTCTTCTAGTGCTCTCAACATTGATAAAATGGAGCTTTATGATCTATTACTCCACTCCTTTAATAGGGAAACTAAGGAGGAGGTATAAAATTTTCCTCTTGGGAGCTATGAGGAGGTCTTAGAGGTATCTCTCTACATTGAACAAGTGGTGATCAACGGTGGATGAAAGAATTACAGTCCAAATGAGAAACTAGTCACTCCTTCTTAAGGTAATTCAAATTACCCTAATGGTTCAAATAATAAAAACCATGGACCCAAGGTCCATATTAATAAATGTAGTGCTACAACAGATGGCATAATGGTCAATCTAAGAAGTTGAATGTTGTTAGCACTAATAATTCAAATAATGGAAATAACAATGCAAACGCAATAAACCAAAGGAGTAATAAATGTTAGTGCAAATTAGTAGCACCCCTAAATGACCTTCAGATCTGCAAGTGAGAATTGTGTCATTTAGTGTGATTGTACAACATGGAATATTTTCCCCAAGTGTGGGAATTGAAAAATGGGAAAAAACTCTCCATATTGAAGGCTAGCTCCTTAACTCCTCCGATCAGATGTATAAATGAAATTTGCAGAGGTTTAACTCAAAATTCTACTCTAATTCTACCAAGGAGACAAGGATATAAAGAAAAGAAGATAAAATTAAACTAACAAGGTGATACACCAAAGGAGCGTTGAAATTCTATTTCTACAAATTGACCTGATTATTAAAAATGCAACACAAATCATGCACAAATTGCTAAAATTGTAATGAAGGATCAGGATAGAGAAAACAACACAAGAAAGGATTGAAAATTCATTCACAAAGCTTGCATTGTCATTTCCATTTTAAAATATAGTGCATTACAACATCAAGGAGGTAAAAACCTTGTTTCAATCCTAAAAATGTCGATACTCCACAAATTCACTTTCCAGGGTGAAGGAGGGAGCCGACAGAACATGAAAAAATGTCCAACCCTTTACAAATGAGCCAAATCTAGCTTTTACCAATGAAAAACCGAGTTCAGGAAGGAGAAATGTGGGAAAATTGAAATGAATGATTCAACCACTGACCAAATCAATCAAAATGGCATGGGTACCATTAAAATATCATTCCCCAAGATTTTTGACAATGTTGGAGAAGAATGGAAGCCATACTACATTAAAAATGGTGGTTAAATGTCAGTTCTACTCTTTTTTCCATGCCAAAGGCATTTTTTCATTTTCTCTCACTAAACTCCACCAAAAATAAAAATTGAAGATTCCATCATGTAGAGGACTTCAATAAATTTCCAATGACACAAAAATTGAGAAAAACCAAGCTCTGGACCAAAAGATATGCCGCTCTGAAGATTTAGGGAAAAACTGGGGCAAAAATCGGATCAGCGGGTCAAAACCTAAATTTTTTTCCGTTTTTTGAATTTGGCAAAAATTCCCCAAAATCTCTACGCCCTGCCGCTCCGCTTCCACGAGGCACTTCCTCATTCGTCCACGGGTTCAAATGGTCATTTTTCCTTCTTTGAATTTTGGAAAAAAATCCAAAATTTCTCTACGCCCCACCACTCCGTGCCACGTGGCACACTTTGACTTGGCGTGGGCCTTAATCAACTTTCTTTCCTTCGCGGGTCGATGGGAAAAAAATGTCCTTTGCACCTTTTGAACACTTTAGCAAATTTCACCAAATCCTTCCATTCCTTTGACCCCTACCACAACCGAACATGTGTCATCCTCTGGTTGGTCTACGGGCCTTTGTAAATTTATTTTCCTTCTCTGCGAGATTTCAGGCCAAAAATTTCCTTTGCGCCTTCTTTGGAAATTTTTCCAACTTACCCCCTTGATCTGATCTCGGCCGTGGCCATGTGGCACCTCCTCATTAGGCATGGGCCTCAAGCCATTTCTTTTCCTCCGCGGGCCCGTGGGTAAAAGTTTTCCTTTGCACCCCGCCCACTCTTTGGTGATTTTTCCAACTTACCTCTGCTGACCTGCCATTCCACCTGCCACGTGGCACATTCTTATTGGTTGCGGGCCTTCCTGGGAAAATTTCCCTCAAAAACTCTGTCGAGCCATAACTTGCAAAATACAAGGAGTTAGAAGGAAAATTTTACCTTTCTGGAAAGGTGAGAAAATTCTCTATCTAATGAAGCCATTTCTAGATAATTTTGAGTGCCTAAAAAGTGGAAAAATTTGACTGAGGCACAAAATAAGGAAGGATGAAGGAAAGTTAGCCAAAATAAGTAGGGGCTTATTTTGGATAACAATTTGGTGACTCAGAGGGATCATCTACCTGCTGGATGAAGTGACCAGCTGCTGAAGCAATCCATTGGGCAATGGAGTCATCAACTTAACTACTTGGTACTCTCAACTCATTAGAAAATTTCTAGAAAGAAGATTGTGAGAGTAGAACATTACTTGATCTGGAACATGGCCTATAAAGATGCATCCTTGGGATAACAAAGCTTGTGCCAAAGCACTTAGGGAAATGTAAAACTAAGCTATAACAAAACAATGTGCACAAGCACTTGGAGGAATGAAAATCTAAGCTAATATGTACAAGGTGAGGAGTTTCCCTTCTAGTAGTAATGCTTTAGATGGATTCCATTAACTAGAATCTACAGTTCTTCACCATCCAAAGTAGACAATTGGAAGGCATTGTTGTTCTTACATTTTGTGACCATGTAGGGGCCTCTCCAAATGGCATCAAACTTTGAATGCCTTCTTGTCTTTTCTGGTCTCGCATCCCATTTCAATATTAAATCTCTAACTTTGAAAGTTCTAGCCTTAGCTTTCCTATCAAAGGTTCTCTTGATCAAGGCTTGGTCTTTCTCCATTGTTTGGGTTACATGCTATCTCGATTTCTTACAGTTCCATAAATTCTACATATCTAACCTCCATGGGTTCAAACTCCAACAATTTTAATTGCTTCATGAGTTCCAACATTGGCAACTCAAGTGACATAGGCAAGATTGCCTCTCTTCCATAAACAATTCTGAATGGAGAGTTACCGGTGGATCTCTTGGGAGTTATCCTATCAGCCCATAAGGCTGATTTAAGTTTAGTGTGCCAAGTCCTCTGATTTTCATCAAGAGTCCTCTTGATGATCTTTAATAGGTTCTTGTTGGTAGACTCAGCTTGGCCATTACCTTGAGGGTAATAATTTGATGAAGTGCTCAGATAGATCCCATTCTTAACAGCCCATTCAGTTACCTTTGATCCTATGAATTCCAATGCATTATTTGATATTATAGTGGTAGGTATACCAAATCTGGTTACTATCCCTCATAGAAGTCTAGAATGCTAGATTCATTTTCCTCTTTGAGTGCCACCACCTCAGTCCATTTGGTGAAGTAGTTTGTTGCTATTAGAATCCACTTGTGTCCTTGGCTTGAGTTTGGGTTAATGAATCCAATTAATTCCAAACCCCATTGCATGAATGGCTGGTCAACTAAAATTGGGTGTAATGGAAGGGCTGTTAATCCTTCCTTTCCTGTGAAGAATACACAATTTTGGCACCTCTTGATCCACGCATAATAATCACTAAACACCTTAGGCCAATAATAGCTAGCCTTCATAATCTTGAGGGTAGTCACTCTTGGAGAAAAATGACCCCCGGCTGATCCACCATGGAACTATTCTAACATTCTATTAATTTTATTTTTCCTAATGCATCTCAGCAACACTCCATTTATATCCTTTTTTAACAAGACACCATCAACAAGTGTATATGGAATAGCCTACAATCTGAAGTGTCTTATCTTGGTTTTGTTCATTTCTAGAGGGCATAGGCCTGTTTGTAAGAATTGCATTATGTCTTGGGTCCAACAAGGAGTGAGCATACCACAACTCTCTTCTTAAACACCTCTTTGTTCTTGGTTGTCTTGCAATGTCAAAACAACATCCTTCCCATTGCTTGCTTCCATTGATTTTCTCAAGACTAGCTGCTCACACAATCCCTTTCCTTGGACTAGCTTGGTGACTTTGATATCAATGTCATATTCCATGACATGATTAATCCACCCTAAACATTTTTCATTCAAGTCTTTGTTGAGGAGGAATTCCTTAACTCCCACATGAGAAACCAACAGTTGAACCTTGTTTTTGAAACTAGATGCTTAAATTTCTTCAAGCTCCTAATCATTGCAAGAACATGCTTCTCAATGAAGGAATACCTCACCTCATAGTCCTCCAAGCTTTGGCTAAAGAAGGTAATTGGATGCTCTGCATTTTCTTTGTTCTGTTGTACTAAAATTGCAGAAATTGTATCATCACTACCAAATGCATAAAGGATAAAATCTTTAGAGAAATATGGGTTAATGAGAGTTGGAGCTTGTGAGATAACCTCTTTGATTGCCTCAAAACTTTCCTTACCTTTAGTTGTCCATTTGAAAGCCATAATTTTCTTCAACATCATAGTTATTGGCTTGACAAGGGCTGCAAAGTCTAGAACAAACCTTCAAACAAAATTAATTCTTCCCAAGAAACTTTGAAGGGAATTCTTGTGACTTGGTAATGGAAGTGTTTTTATTGCTTCAACCCTCTTTGGAAACAATGTGGCCTAGGAGCTTTCCTTCATGAGCTAGGAAAATACATTTTTTGGGATTCAAGGATACCCCAAATATTCTACATCTTTGGAACACTTGTCTCAAATGAAAGATATGATCTACTACACTTTTAGACAATACAGTATTATCATCTAGGTATATCAGCACTATTTTGTTGATCAATCCCTTAAATGCCATATCCATTTCCTTTTGGAAGGTAGCTCCGGTGTTAGATAGCCCAAATGGAATTTTCCTATATTCATAGCTTCTCCATTTGGTGGTGAAGACTTTTTTGAACTGATAATCCTCCTTTACCATGATTTCATTATACCCTAAATAACCATCTAGCAATGAAAACCTCTTAGAGCCAATAACAACTTACAAAATATACTCCATAGAAGGAAGTGGGTAATATTCCTTGAGGGATGCTCTATTCAAATCTCTAAAGTCTACACACAATCTGATTTCCCCCTCTTCTTTTTAATCTGGAACCAAGTTTGCAACCTATCTTGAATGCTTGATGGGAAATATTATACTTGCCTCTATTAACTTATTCAATTCCTTCTTCATAAGAGGCTCCATGTGTGGATTAACGGTATTTGTTTTTTCCTAATGGGTTTAGCACTTGGATCTAATTCAATTGTGTGTTGAGCTAGCTTGGGATTGAAACCTATCAAGTCTTCATAGCTCCAATAAAATATATTTGGGAGCTCTTTGCAAAGTTTCATGAACTCATACCTTTCTTGCTTGGTTTTAACTTTACCAATTTGAAGTGATTTTCCTTCTCCCACCGAGATGGGCACTAAATCTTCTCCCTTGACTTGGATGTTTGTTTTTGAAGGAGTGTATGATGAAGACCTAGAAGGAATTCATGAGTATCAAATAGTTTCACATCACCAAAGTGTAGGGGTTGCGAGATCAAGGAAAGCAAGCTTTGTAAAGCAATGTGCATGCATATGAGAGCTCAAGATTCAAAAAGTGGAGTGGAATGGAAGCCTTAGCTTAGCTTGTATTGGCTTAACATAGATCAAAAGAGATGGTGTACATATAGGGGAGTGAATGTGTAACTCCCATGTAAGAGAAGAATCCCCCATAATGGAGAAGAGGAGTTACTTTCCCAAATGGGAATGTAACTCCTATGACACACTTACACATATGACAAATTATGTAAGAGAATCTATCATAACTAAGATGACACCTAGATCCATGTCCACCTAAGTGAGATGACTCACCTGGTGAGGTGGAATAACACTAAATAAGTGAATAAATATACCACCTACACCAACACCCCCTTCATCGTAACTTAGGATGAGGTGGCAAGTCAGAAACAAGAAATGGGTCCCGGCACAAAGCCTGATGAGGTACCACACACAAAAAGAAGTCCCAAGCAGTGAAGGAAAACCCAGTGGGAAAAACATCCACCATAAGAGAACAAAACACTCTCTAATCTAAGAAAGATGCCAAATATGGGTCCCGGCCATAGACGAGCCTGAAAGGGTACCCATGTACAAAGAGGAAATCTCTCGGAAAGAAGAAGAAGAGAGAAGAAGAGGGAGACAAGAGGAATGCAGAAGATGCCATGGACGGATCTGAACTCTGCAGCTCTAGGAGGTCTCCTAGAAGAATGTCGATGATGAGATCCTCTGCCTCTAGACTGAAGAAGAGCCACCCACAACGAACTATGTGCCTACCCTTAGGAAGGATAGAAATGACGTGCTAGAAGTCCACCCACTCCACAAAGGAAACTGAAGGCAACAACACGAAGAACTCTGAGTCTGGTGCATGAAGTGTGACATAGGTCTAGCAAGTGAGTGCCAAGGAACCGAAGGTAATGCCACGTGCGTAGAAATGTCAGAGTGAAAAGGAACACCCACAGAAAGGATGTCTAAGTGATGTGAAGGGAACAGAACATCCTTCACAACAAAAAAGGGATCCACAGCTGAGGGTGGATCAATGAAGGTCTCTAGAAAAGTGTAAGTGGTAAGAGTCCCAGATTGGGCACTCCCAATAATGGAGATGATGAACTCCTCTGAAACACCTATAGATGGATGAGGGACCTATAGAGCATCACAAGTAGACTCTGTGAAAAGATGACTAAGGTCAGGTAGATACTCGTCCCAATGAGGGGGCTCAACAAACAGAAGAGCGATGTCAGATAGGTATGAGTCATCCAATGAAGGTAAAGGAGTGAAAGGGGCCTCACACACTAGAAGTGGAAAGGAGGTGGGTGTAATGATAGTGTGAGAATGAGTATGAGACTGCTTGATATCTAATGAGATGTGGGGATGATAAAAATGTCTGGAATAGTGAGAGAAAGAGGAGAAGAGTCCTCTGTAGTACTCTCAACATCAGAACTGGATGCACAATCCTCGTCATCAAAAGTAGAACCAAGTGAGCCTATGTCAATGGAACTATCATCACACGAAGAAATGGAGGAGACAACTGAATCAGCAAAAGTAGAAAAAATGGCGGTAGTATGTGAAAGGTCTTCATAGAAATCAAGAAGAATGCTCCAGACATGGTGAGGTGGATTTGAATATGCCACGTGAAACCAGAGAGAATGAGAGACATGCATCATCATGTGACCAAAGACATGGTCACAATTTTTGAGGAAGTCCTCCAAATGACGATGATCAATGGGTGTAGGAACTGGCCCAAGCAAGAAGGCTAAAAGACCCTCATGGGCAAAGTAACGTTCCATGGAAGCATGCCAAGCTGAATAGGTCTCTCTCCCGGTGAGAAGTGGCGGAGGCTGTAAGGTGATCCTATGATGCTCACATCTAGAAAGAGCACTCTCCATGATGAAAAATTCAAGATGCACAAAAGCAAGACGTCGGACTCGGCCGATAATGCGTCTACGTGTGTAGGCCCAAGAGTACAAGTAACCCCCCCAAAATGTGGAACTTTATAAAAGTAGTGCATTTACAAAATTGGCAATGCCATCATGTAGTGTGCAAAAATCATGCAACTTTGACTAAAGAAGTGCTCAAATGAGCAACGAGTCAAAAGTTATCGCATTAAAACGATTCCCGCAACTGATGGAAAATGCACTAGATACTGTAAACACATTAAAAAAGTACACAAGATGGGTGCAAAGGGTATCATGTGACTACTCGTTGGAAACGGCATCAAATTTTAGTATGGGTTTGTTTTGACTACAAGGGGGTTAGCCTCCTGCCAACCTCGACCTCACCCTCCGTCTTTGACAAGCGTAGGAAAAATACAACCAAAAACCCAATTTTTTAAAAAATTACAATGCCGAATGAATGAATGTTTTGTTTTAAGCCATAAAACATTAAAAAAGGGTTGATGGAGAGGAGGGGCCCACGTTGGAAGAGAGCTGAGTGTGTTGGGCTATTTGGAGCCCACGTGGAGCAGCTGGAGGAGAGCCCACATGTTGGGCTATGCATGCAGGTCACACAGGGCGCTAGAGGCCACGTGGAGACCAAGTTTGAGTGTGCCAGGTGCTACAGGGATGTTGAACAGATGTGTGGAGCTGGGAGGGAGGTGCTGCAGGTTGCAGGAAGACCCCAAACGCAAAAAAATGCCAAAAAAGCTCAAAAACGGCTGAGCACGGGTGAAACAAATGCTGGCGAGATTTTCTCGAGAGTGGCAAGAATGTTGAGTGCACAGAATATGTAGCAGGAGGAGAAATGGCTAGACAGAGGAAATAAAAATGTAGGTTGCTGGAGTGTTGAGCCTATTGCCACGTAGCAGCATAAATGAAACGTTTGGGAGGTGGTGCTGAGAAAGCTGAATGCCAGGGAGGACGTGGCGCATAATCCAAAATGTTTTTCAAAGCAACCAAAACATTTTTCAATGCACCTCAGCAACCAAAACATTTTCTTCAGCAACCAAAATTTTTTCCTCAGCAACCAAGACGTTTTCCAATGTTTAAACTCAGTCAGGTTAAACACAGAATTCAAAACATTTTTGAGCAATGCAATGAAATGTCGAACCAGGAGAGGACAGTCCAAGGCAGCTACGAGTCACATGGAGGAAGTTGCAGAGATTCCACAAGCTGGCAGGAGGTCTGAAACAAAGAGACGTGCCAAAAAAAGGTTGGAGTGCAGATCTCGGGGTAGGAAAATGGAGTCGGGGATGTGAACAAAGCCGCACCAGTTCGGCGTTGAGGAGATCCATTGAGCAAAGGAACCCAAGTGCGAGCAAGCTCCAATATGAGTCACACCATTAAAGTACACAAAGCACAAAAAAACTCAGTGCAAAGGGAGTCCGAACTATGCACCAGGTCGAGCTAACAAACAACCAATGCAAAACCGACCAGCGAGTTGAAACAATGGCTAAGAAAAAACTCGTGGGAAGTGTAATGAGCTAGGGATAGCTCGGTTCCCAACCAGCCCTGGATTGGCTCTTCTAACCCGACATAAAACCAAGAACCCTTGAAAATGCAAGCTGAAGCTGCTCCAAAAAACTACATGCAAACCTCGGAAAACCACGAACACCCCTAAAAACACCCACATAATCTCTAAATATGCAAGTAGAGCACATGCAAAAGTGAGAGCAAAAGAGAATCAAAACAAACAAAAGTGGAGGTGCAAGCAACTAAATGGTGGAGCAACGATGGTGAGCAACGTGATTCCGGTCCCCACGCTCTGATACCATGAAGGAGTGTAGGACGAAGACCTGGAAGGAATTCATGAGCATTGAATAGTTGCACTTCACCAAAGTGTAGGAGTTGCGAGATTAAAGCAAGCAAGCTTTGTAAAGCAATGTGCATGCATATGAGAGCTCAAGATTCGAAAAGTGGAGTGGAATGGAAGCCTTAGCTTAGCTTGTATTGGCTTAACATAGATCAAAAGAGATGGTGTACATATAGGGGAGTGAATGTGTAACTCCCATGTAAGAGAAGATTCCTCCATAATGGAGAAGAGGAGTTACTTTCCCAAATGGGAATGTAACTCCTATGACACACTTACACATATGATAGATTCTATAAGAGAATCTGTCATAACTAAGATGACACCTAGATCCATGTCCACCTAAGTGAGATGACTCACCTAGTGAGGTGGAATAACACTAAATAAGTGAATAAGTATACCACCTACACAAATAGTTTTCTCCTTCATAAATTGATCATTAGGATTAAAGATGGGCTCCAAAGGGACAAGTCCTTTTGGCGTTTGTTTGTTCTCATTGTACCACTTGATCACCATCTTTGTTGTTCTAACTTTTCCTGATTTTTGGCTAAAAACTCAGCTTCTTCTTGCAAGAAATTGATGATTTGTTGGTCACTTTCAAACACTTGCCAACTTACATTATTGTCTAGCACTGATGGCCTTATAATCACATGAATGTTTTGCTGCACTTTATCTTCCTTGATACTCTCCACAACATCAAATTTTGCTCTAACTGTTGCAAGCCTATCAACAGCTTGGTTTTCTTTCCTAGGGATGGAGTTGATACCAAAGCCTTCAAAATCCTCAATTAGGTCCCACACCCTATTCTTATAAATCTTGAGGAGATAATTCTTGGCAGCGTGATGCCCTTTAACTTGATTAATAATCAGCTCACTGTCACCAAAGACTTATAAGTTTTTGATACCTCTCTTTCTTGACCAATGCAATCCATGTATCAAAGCTTCATATTCAACAGTGTTGTTAGACATGCAAATTGAAATCTAAAGGCTTAATAATACTTAATTCCTTGACGTGAAACAAGTATAGCTCCCCCTGCACCTTGTCTACTTCTTGATCCATCAAAGAACAATTTGCCATACTTCATTGTCATCTTTATGGTCTAGCTTAGTGATTCTAGGAATAGGATGATTTTATTCATGCATGTAATAAACTCCTAGTTTAGATTCCTCTATTTCCTTGTAGGGATCAAAAGCATGTACCTTGCTTTCCCATTCATCAAGATTCAAATCTAGGATGCTTCCAACTTTGGTGTTAGCTTCATTTGTGCTTGGATAATCCTCTTGATCAAATGTTGAACAATTGGCATTGATTGGGCTTGGAGTATGAGGCTCAATGTGAAAGTTTGCAATAGGTTTGGACTTGATTGTGGCCTTAGTTCCATATCTTGTCCTAAACAACATGTGTGACTAGTTAGCAGATAAATAGCCTCCAATTCTAGCTGTGAAATCCATTAACAAACATAGAGCAAAAAGTGGTGGTAAATCTATCACTGACACATCTTGAAAAATAGTGACATTGGGGCATGCATGCAAAGTGAGGCTAAAATATTTAATTACCCCCAACTGTTGGTATTAATGTCCCATCCAATTACACCACCCCTTTGACTTCATATTGGAGGCCCAACTGATCAACTATTTGCTTGGGCATCACAAAACTACTTGCCCTAGAATAAATCATATAATTGTGTACTAGTTTATCCCTAATGATCAATGAATGAAGGGGGCTTCAAAACTTTACCTTTCTGTCCTCCAAGCTTCCCCTCGGGACGAGAAGCATTTGTGAGTACCTTATCTTGCATATGAGCTTGTCAATTTAAATTTGACCAATTCTTCATGGCAGCTTGTAGTAGATCCCTTTGGCCTGGGATGGATAGTGACTCCCACATAGATATATTCACATTTTTCATCTTCATTTGTTCAATGATGTTAAATAGGCATGAAACATCTCTTTTCTACCCCTTAGCTTGCACATTCTTTTCTTGTACATGGGCTATAACAACTGGCATTTGAGCTGGTCTAGAAGGTGGCTTGGGTTGTCCTTGCACATTTGGAACTACATTTTCTTGCCAACACTTTGTGGAGTGATGGAAGGTTGTGGATCACCTAGAGCTAATGAATTCCCTTCACCAATATTCCTCTTCTTTGATTGTGTGTTAGCTGCTACATTTTGAGAAATTGTTTGATTCATACCACAAAAATCTTCAGCCTACCAATTCACAAGTGTAGTCTCATTTGGAGTTGTATTTTGTTGAGATGTTCCTTGTTGTTGGTTTGTTTCTTGACTCACCTCACTCTCTATGCCAATTTTTGTCACCATCAAAGCTTAGTTCAAAGCACCATTGAAGCACATAGACTGGTTGTGAGGTTCATTTCATGGGAAACATCAATCATACTCTAGAGCTATATTATTTTACACTGGCACTAAGGGTTTAGAGGTAGATGCAGCATTGGGGTTATAGGTCGAAAGCTTGATCAGTCTGTTGGTAGGAGGCATTACTTGATTTTGATTTGTAGCTGGATTGGGTGCCCTATTAGGCTGATATGCTTGCCTATTATTCAGATTTTGAGACTAATAATAAGGTCTAAAACTTTGGGCTTGTTGCCTCTTGAGTGTAACCATCTCTTTTCCTAAATTTTGTAATTGTTTCATGACTTCTTAAAGTTCATTTGAGGGACTAGAGGATGAAGTAGAAGTTTCATTTGAACTCGATTTCTAGGATGGGAATAAGAGCTAAAGTAGGTGCTTGACTAGTGCTTGGGATTTTCAAGTTTGGATATAAGGGCATAGGAGGCCTAGGCGCCAGTTTACCAGCTTGGATCAAACAATTATCAGCCCTAATGGTGATGCTATAAGCTGCAAGTATGTTTACACCTCCCATGGATTGGATTAACATAGAAATATCAGAATTTAAAGATTTGAGATAGTATAAGAAATAACCTTAAGTTGTTGGCCTTAATTTCACTCATATTCTATACCATGTCCTTTGAAATAAGAAATTGAAGTCTATTAGCTGCTCATTGGGAGCTCTCTTGATACTTGTTAGTTGTTCCAATAGAGACAAATTATCTCCATTTTCTCCAAACTGATCATGGAGAGCTATGCACAACTGGTTCCAATTTTGGATAGAGCTTGCCCCAAGGCTCCTGAACCATTGCAAGGCTTTCCCTTTGAATGAATATGCCAACAATTTGACAACAATTTGCATCTCAACAATCTCATGGATTGCACAAACATTAGCAATGTCTTTGACATGATCACCAGGAGTGGTTTGATTTTCCCTAGTAAAGTATGGGATGTTCTTTAATGCTACAATTGGAACTGGGTTTTGTACATTGAGAGAAAGTGGGCTGCTACTAGTGAAGTTGACATAAGGGTTGGGTTGTGCCATTTTGATTGGCATGAGAACCCTTGCTTATTGGGTGAAAGGTCTACTGTGTGGAGGAGTTGATAGAGTTTTGTTTTCTAGAGATGGAGACCTTTGAATTCTTCTTCCCCTCTCTCTTCTTCATGGCGATAATTGTAGTTACTCAGTCAATACCTCTTCTCTAGCCCTTGACCTTGTTTAGATCCTTCTCCGAATCTTTAGGCTTGGGCTGCTGAAACTAGTTGATTTTATCCCTTTGGAGTCGCCAGGATGTGCAAATTAGGGCTCTTTTTAAGTAAGCAACATATAATAAATGAACATAAACTTTGTTTTAATGAAGATGAAGACCTCTAAGGTCCCACAGTGCATGCCAAAACTATTATTGAAAATTAGTAGCACCCCTAAATGACCTTTAGATCTGCAAGTGATAATTGGGTCATTTAGTGTCATCACACAACAAGCAATATTTTCCCCAATTGTGGGACTTGCAAAAATGGGAAAAAAATCTCCAAATTGAAGGTTGGTTCTTCTACTCCTTTGATCATATGTATGCATGAAATTTTTAGAGGTTTAACTCAAAATTCTACTCTAATTTCGATAAGGAGATAGGGATAGAAAGAAACAAAGATAAAACTAAACTAACAAGGTGATACACCAAAGGAGTGGTGAACATATTTTTCTACAGATTAACACAGATTATAAAACTCGCAACACAAATCATGTAAAAATTGCTAAAATTGTAATGAAGGATCGGGATAGAGCAAACAACACAAGAAAGGATTGAAAATTCATTCATAGAGCTTGCATTGTCATTTCCATTTTTAAATACAAAGTGCATTACAAAATCTTGGAGGTAAAAAATGTGTTATAGTCCTAAAAAGGTCTCATACTCCACAAATTCACTTGTCGGGGTTAAGGAGGGATCCCAGAACATAAAAAAATGTTCAACCCTTTACAAATGAGCCAAATTTGGCTTTTAGCAATGAAAACCGAGTTCAGGAAGGAGAAATGCGGGAAAATTTAAATGAATGACTCAACCACCAACCAGATCCATAAAAATGGCATGGGTACCCTAAAAAGTTCATTCCCAAAATTTTCAACCGTGGTGGAGGAGAATGGAAGCCATACGCATTAAAAATGGTGGTTTAATGTCGGTTATGCTCCTTTTCCCATGTCAAAGGCGTTTTTTCATTTTCTCTCACTAAACTCCACCAAAAAGAAAAATTGAAGATTCCATTGTGTAGAGGACTTCAATATATTTCAATTGACACCAAAATCAAGAAAAACTAAACTCTAGACTGAAAGATATGCCCCTCTGAATATTTAGGGAAAAACTGGGGAAAAAATTAGGTCGGCAGGCCAAAACCTAAAATTTTCCCCCTTTTTTGAATTTGGGAAAAATTCCCCAAAAATCTCCACACCCTTTAGCTTCGCTGCCACATGGTGCTTCCTCATTCATCCGCAGTTCAAATGGCCATTTTACCTTTTTTGAATTTTGGAAAAATTCCAAAATTTCTCGTGCCCCGCCACTCTGCTGCCACGTGGCACACTTTGATTTGGTGCGGGCCTTAATCAACTTTCTTTCCTCTGCGGGCCCGTGATCAAAATTTTTACTTTGCACCTTTTAAACACTTTGGTAAATTTCACTAAACCATTCCATGCCTCGACCCCTGCCATGACTAGACACGTGTCATCCTCTAGTTGGTCCACGGACCTTTGAAAATTTCTTTTCCTTCTCTCGTGGACTTTTAGGCCAAAATTTTCCTTTGTGTCTTCTTTGGAAATTTTTCCAACTTAGCCCCGCAAGTCCGATCTCCACCGCCACATGGCACCTCCTCATTAAGCACGGGCATAAAGCCATTTCTTTCCCTCTGCGGGCCCATGGGTGAAATTTTTCCTTTGCATCCTACCCACTCTTTGGTGGATTTTCCAACTTACCTCCACTAACCCTTCATTCTGCCTTGCCATGTGGCATATTCCTATTGGTTACGGGCCTTCCCAGGGAAAATTTCCCTCAAAAACTCTGTCAAGCCATAACTTGCAAAATATAATAAATTAGAAGGAAAATTTTACCTTTCTGGAAAGGTGAGAAAATTATCTATCTAATGAAGCCATTTCTAGATAATTTTCAGAGCACTGAAAAGTGGAAAAATTTGACTCGAGGAAAAAAATAAGGGAGGATGAAGGAAAGTTAGCAAAAATAAGCAAGGGCTTATTTTGGATAACAATAAATTCACTCCTTATATTAATGTAGTTTATTTTAGTCACCCTCCCATTCCTCCTCAACAGGTTTAGGCCTAGGGCCAAGTTTAATACCCAAGCCAATATCCAAACCAATTTCCAAACCAAGATTCGAGAATCAAGTCCATAGGCCTAAAAACTTCAACTACAATAACTAACAATAAAATAAAAACAGAAACTATGGGCCGCAACAAAACTAGAACCAAATACCTTGTGACTATGATCCAAACTTATATTGTGGCTTCCATAGGGTTATAGGAAACGATGCTTGGACGTTCCTTGATTGTAATAAATTCTTACAATGGCTTCCAGAAGACAAGAAACATATCTTCACCGAGATTTTCTTGGTTAATCCCATGGTACCTATGTAAAATAATCACATGGGGCCTATTTCTCAACAAAACTCTACTCTTCTATATATAAAGACCCATTCCCAACACATCCTATAAATGGGAAGATTAATCCTCATGGTAATAATAAAGGGGTGTCTATAGGGAACAATTATCTTAAATCTTCTATGTCCATAGATCCTTGAGTATGTCCTTTGTTGGAAAACTAAAATCAACCTAAGATTGTAAGAATTTTTAGTTATAAACCGAAGTAGAAGTCCTTGCGGTGACTCACACGCATGATTATTCATCAAAACCTCTTCCCATTTATCCCTCAATATCATATGATATGCCAATAGATCCTAAGCTAGTAGGGCCCTATGATTTGATCACATATCTGACTAAGACCTTTTCACAAATTTATTTTTAATATTTGTTACGAAATTCCCCTATGAATAGATTATCACCCTTCCTTCAACGGCCCAAATATATCATATAGACTTCCATGTCTATCCCCATTTCAATCTGAGAGAGATTCCATATTTGTGTTTGATATCAACAAGATTCCTACGATCTTTGAGCTAGTGTGGAAAGGAGATCCCACATTATATTTGTAAGTTTGAATTTACAATAATTATGTTAAGCAAGCTATGATATATGATTGGGTAGTTTTTAATATAGTCCCCTTCTCATTTCTATAAAACTTAGGCTATAAAGATTCAAACTATTCCTCCACCCAAAAATCTTTGAGGGGTTATGATAGTCTCAAAGAAACCTCTATTGTAACCATAGTGCTTCTAGTCACTCTTGGATCCAAGACCATGTTGACTAAATTTTATGTTAGAGATCAGGAAACTAACTATAATATCATTCTTGGTTGACCCTAGATTCATATAATGAAGAAAATTCCTTCTACATTATTCCAATATGTAATATTATTGCATCTAGAAAAAGGTCTTCATGGCTCAGGGTGACCCAAAGCCATTCGATATCCATTTGGCCAACTTAAAGAAGAAACAGGGTTCATATTGAATTCGAGCTCAGAAAAATTAGTTAAATAATCCACATGGGTCAATAACAACATCTAAATTGTTTCCCACGACTGAGTTGGAAGCCCCTAAGGAAATCAAAGGTGGTGATGTTAGTGAAAAAAATTCATTGTGGTAGAAACTATGCCAAGAAAAACTATGGCTGAAATTGTTAAACTTTTGGAGAATGATTTCCTATTATTATCCTATTTGATTCCTTGGGCATAGCCCATGCTCTTAGAATCACCTCTCTTCCAAAAAATATGAATTTCCACTTCCTTCAATCAATGTCATCATCAACACTATGACTAGATATGAGATTTTATCACTTATGGATGGCTTTTATAGTTAAAACCAGATAATGATTTCAAGGAGGACCAAACAAAAACTACTTTAACAAATCCTTGGGAACCTTCATTTACAGTCATGCCTTTTGGCCTAAAGAATTCGGATCCACTTACCAGGTGGGAAATGACATACATTTATAATTATCTTATCCATAAGATCATTAAGTCATATGTTGATGACCTACTTAGTGAAAGAAAACAAACGTGGTGATCACCTTGAGGTGCTTCACGTCATTTTATTATGTCTAATCAAATATGGAGTAACGTTAATGTTGGAAACTAGGACAATGTTAGGGGGTGAATTTTGTCTCGATAAAACTTTTTCAAATAATTTGTAGTTCCTTATTATTGTTATGATGAACTCAAGAAACCATACACATATAAATAACAGAAGATAACACAAGGAGAAACAAATTTGAAAGTGGGAAACATAACTAGGAAGAACCCATTGAAACCAAGAACTCGCTTAGAACAAAATTGTTCGATATCTCATTAAATGATTTCATGGTTGAGCTTCAACTCAACCTGGAGCTGCAACTTACAAGTTTTGTTGAGTAACAACTAAAATTTTGATCTTCAACTCAAAAGGAGGCTTCAACCCCTTAAAATTTAACCAACTACAACTCATCTTCGTCAGAAGCAAATACTTGTAAGGAGGCTACAATCCCCTTTATGCTAAGCTGCAATTTAGACTTGTTATGATTGCTAGTCACACTTTTACTCTTGTCTCTCACAACTAATGATGACCTCTCGTATTTTCTTACTTATAATTTGTTTTTCCTAATTCCATTTTCTTTCAATCTTCTACTTGCACCCGATACTGTAATATATAAATCCCTCTTTCATATGTAATTTGACCTCTTATAGCATTCAATCACTCTATTTGACTTACCAGTTTAGATATTTGTTCATCCAATATCTACAACAATCATCTGAGAATTCACAAGAATTAATTTCAATCTTCTAAACCTTCGGGAACTTTGTCTCGAGTCTCAAACACCTTCATATGCATTGTTATACACTCTTTCAATTTAACTTCACATTCTATCTCTGAGGTCACATTTATATGAGTTCACACATTTTGTCTCTAAGTTATTTAATGAATTTACTATCACATTTCAACTCTATTTTCAGTTCACACCTTGTCTAGTTCCAGTCTCCTTCACATATATTCACACTTGCATTATATACTATTCTTAGTTAGTGTTCACTTTTCCTTGTTTTATGTATTGATCCTTAGTTCATTCACTCTAGCATTATCTTTTTCCTCACACACCAATTTCATAGTTTCCTACAATACATTCAAGATAATAATCTCAGTTGCATGTCCTTTCACATACACTATATCAAATCACCTTTCACCTACGTGTAGAATTCTACACTCAGTTTCTTTAAGATTCTTAAGATAATCATCTCAATGACATTATTATTTTAATCACACACTAACAGAGTTCTCCTAAAGTTAATTTCATAATGGTCACTTTCTCAATGCTTTGATATTTTCATTATCACATCTCACTTTCACTTTTCATTACATTCAACTATATCCACTTTCTATTATCTATAAATTTCTTCATTCGAACGTGTCTATTTCTTCAAAACTCTCTCAATGCCATTTCAAAGTCTTATATCTTTTCTATTCAACCATCTCTTTTGTATTTTCAATTTATTATCCCATATTGACTCTACAACTTCTATATATATTATCTAATGTTTGAGCTAGTAATAGAAAAGTGACCAACTCTTCAACTTCTCTCTTTTTGTTTTCAAACCGTTTGGAGCTTATTCACTTGTTCTTGATCACGCACGGGATCATCACTTTCCCACTTCGAGTCGTGAGAATTTATTTTCAAATATGTAAATATCTAATCCTCTTTATCTTCTTAATGAACACATTCACTTTATAAAAACTTGACTCATAACTCTTGAATTTAAAATTGGTAGATAAGACACTTAGTAACTTAGCCAATTTCTATGTTTAGGCTATGTCATTCGTTGTTTACAACACTTGGTAGAATCTAATAATCTCAATAAACTCCATTTCTCATCAATTGATGTCAAAATTCTCATATTCAGCTGTTTTGAGCTTCTTTTGAAAGGAATTTTCATTTGGTTGCTCAACTAATACTTGTAAAAAGAGGATTTGCTTGCTTGTACATCAACTGTTATAAGAATTCAATTACTTTAAATGAGATTTAGATCAAATTGGTCATGCAATGGATGTTAATTAGCATTTATATACTTTGTATTAAGGATTTTAAAATCAATCATGAAGTATTAGAATTGAAACCATTACTCGATGTACACTGACCCTATTTTATATACTTCTACAACTATTTTTCCTTTACCCGACCCTAATGGAGAATTTCTGCTGCTATGAGATGCATCCAGGGGGAAGGTCTTGGAGGTATTATGTTACAAAAGGGTCATTTCATAGCTTACGAAAGTAAAAATTGAAAGAAACATGAGCTGAATTATGCTCCACATTATCTAGAGCTTGTTGCCATTGTTCATGCACTTCAAGTTTGAGGCATTATTTTTGGGTAAACCTTTTGAACTAAACACCGATCATCTTGGGTTGAAGTATATTTTTACTCAGCCAAATCTAAATGCAAGACAACGAAGATGATTAGAATTTCTATCTCAATATAATTTTGACATAAATTACATTAAAGGAAAGGAAAATTGAGTAAAGCAGATGCTCTAAGTTGGAGGAAGCACATTTATGCTCTTATAATGTTGAGAAATCAATTTATAGATGAGGTAAAAAGTGTTATGGAATCTGATTCTTATTTTTCAGCAAGTAAAAATAGTACTTTATGTAGATCCAAATGATGTGAGATATAATGGTTTTCACTTTGATAATGAAGGAATCTTACGGTTCAAAAGCAAGAGTATACATACCTTTGCTAAATGATTTAAGAAAGAAATTATTGGTTGAGTTTCATAATTCACCTTTTTCATGACACCCTCACATTACAAAGATGCTTGCTGATATAAAACATCAATATTTCTAGAAAGGGATGAAAAAAGATGTTATTGAGTTTGTGACACATTGTTTAGAATGTCAACGTGTTAAAGCTAAGCATCTACATCCAGTTGTTTTATTGTATCCTCACTGCATACCACAATACAAATGGAAAGTGATAAGCCTGGAATTTGTACAAGGGTTGCCTATGTCAAGAAATAAACATGATGTTATTTTAGTTGTTATGGATAAACTAATGAAGGTATCACATTTTATTTCTGGTAACCTTAAGGATGATTCACATGTTTTAGCAAAAAGGTTTGTACATGAAATGTTCAGATTACATGGAGTACCTGAATTGATCATATTTGATAGAGATCCTAAAATGAATTAAGTATTTTGGCAAACACTAAATGAAGCTTTAGGAACTAAGATGAATTTCAGTTTTGCATATCGTCTAGAAACGGATGGACAAACTAAAAGAGTGAATCAAATTTTAGAGTATATGTTATGAAAGTATTAGATGGATCAGTTGTATAAATGGGAAGAGCAACTTCCATTAGTTCAGTTTGCATCCAATAACACATACCACACCTCTATGAAGATGGCACCTTTCAAAGCATTATACAGAAGGAAATGCATAACCCATGTTAGTTGGGACAACATTGAGGATAGAGAGGTAATTGGACCTGAAATCCTTACGGAAATGGAACAACAAGTTAAAATGATTCATGAACACTTGAAAGAAGCAGTAGATAGGAAAAAGAGTTATGTTGATTTAAAGCAAGTTGATAGGAAATTTGAACTTGGTGAGAAGGTCTTTCTTTGGGTTAAACTGAAAAATATTTCTATAAATTTTGGCAAGGATGCCAAGTTATCACCTCGTTATGTGGGACCTTTTGAAATTGTTGAAGTAATCAACCCTATAGCTTATCGTTTAGCATTACCTCCTGCTTTATCATGAATGCATGATGTTTTCCATATTTCTTTTCTTAAGAAATATGTTTCAGATTTATCACATGTGTTAAATTGGAATTCCTTGCAGGTCCAAGACCCAGGAATAATCATGGTTAAACCTATTCAAGTGTTGGAAACTCACCAGTTGCACTTAATAAATTATTAAATAAGTCAATGTAAGGTCGAGTGGGATTATTTTAACGAGAAAAGTGCAACGTGGGAAAATCTGGAAGATATTGAAATTAATTTTCCATATTTGTTTAAACAGAATTAATTATGTTGACTGATAAAGTATTAAGATTTTATTCTTATTATGTCAATAAATGCGCAGATTTAAGTGAGACATTACATTATTCAAAAAGTATAGTTACGTTAATGCTGATTATGGAATTTTAAAATCTTGTTTTTCTTTGAACATATGGAAGGAAAGATAATAATTTGATATTCCTTGATGCAAATTGCTTAACTAAGTTAATCATCAGGATGATGATTCTTTTTAGGAGGGAAGTATGTAACATCTTGAAAAATTGTTGACTTTTTCCTCTTTACATTGCAAAAGTTGACATGTGATTTATCGTAAGAAGGTGTATTCTTTTAAGCGATGAAAATCATGTTTGCAATGGATAAATTATTTATGTACTTGGATTAACTTTGCTATGATGATGTTTCTTGCAAGGAATCCATTATTCTTGAGTTCGGTAAGGTTGTAAACTGGTGATGTTGTTTGCAAATTTATCTTTCTATAACAACAAAAACCTTGGATCAATTCCATTGATCCAAGGTATTCTTCAATTCTTCTTACCTAGTCTGTATGAAAAGATTGAATTTAGAAATTGAAGGTAATAAAGGACTAAGTCCTTGTATGTATACAATTTTATTGATCCTTATTTGAAGTCCTTGCTTTGCATATTGTTGTAAATTGTGAACTCGGATCTTCTTGTTAATTTCTTAAGGACATTGAACAACGTAAGGAGGATGAGGGCCTACTTCAAGACTATTAAGGTAAAACCTTAGTCCTAGATTTTTAAGATCTATCCTAACTGGATTCTAACCTAAGGTAAACTAGACCTACCTTAGATATATTCTAAATTATTCATGTTGCACCCTAACCTAAGTTTGTATACTCTACGGGTGTGGGGTTCAAAATAACCTAAGGTAATAAGGGACCTATCTAGGACCTATTACCTAATACTAAACTACTATGGGACATGACTTAATCTATGATGGCATGCTTTCTATGGCAACTTTGAAATACCTAAGGTAAATACTTTTTATCTAACCTAAGGTCGGATCCTAAACTAATGTTTATCTAACCTAAACTAATGTTAAGATGAAAGGGGACCTAAGGGGGTCACATGGCTATTGGGAGGTAGTGGCGATGGTTTTGATGGAATTTAAGTGATTTGATTTGAATTTAAAAAATTTGGTACTACCAGTTTTGGTAGAGGCATGGAAGATAGAGGGAATGCCTAGTTGGCATTATCACTAAAGTTAAGAGATGCATGTTTTAGTTGAATTTGAGTTCGCCAATTTTAGATGGCAGTGGCATGGAGATTTAGGTGAGAGATTTGAATGCAAGTGAATTTTTGGGAGGTTGTTTGGTCATTCGCTCATGGCAATTTTTTCTCTGCATGGGGATTCTTGGTTCTTTGAACAAAAAAGTTATGTTTTCAATATTTTTCTATTTTTGCACCTCTGGACTATTTTTGATCCAATGGAGGTATAAGAAGCATGTGAAGAAGAAGTTTTGGGTCGTTTATTTCATTTGGAAAAGGAGAAACTATGGAATCTTGGCTGGAAACCTTCAGCAAATCAACAGAAGCACTATCAGGCATGATAGGCTCTATGCATTAAGTTGTTATGCCTTTTTACTAAATGTATTCATAAAAAAAACTCTTCTCTTATGATCAATGGGTTTTTATTTTATCTTTCATTCTTTCTTGAAATTTCTCTATACTTTTATAAGGAGGAATATCTGTTAGATAATGTGGAATGTGCGTCGATTCCTGTTAAGCTTAACGGTGAATTGTACCTTAATTTTTTGTTGAGACTTGAATAATGTTGAATATGTGTGAATCCTTCATGTATTCTCAAAAGGGTTTATGGAAATATATTGTTGCTAAAGGTTTTGAACTGGGTTTGTCTGTTATGGTTGATAGGAGGTAACAAATGTATTCTTCTCTATCGCATCTTTGGTTATTTGGAATATTGTTACTTTCGTTGAAAGCTGTGTTGATATGGAATCTTGGATTAAATGTTATGTGGACTCAAACCTATTTCAAAGCAACATTAAATGAGTAACTTATTCTTGAACTTTAATGTGAAACTTTCATTGCTTCCAACCTTGTATTTCAATGGAAGATAAGTTGAAAAAGTGTGTTTGGATTTACTATTTTGTGGATTCAAATTCGTGTGGAAACAATAATGAAGGAGTTATTTATTCTCTTACTCCTTCAGTTAAAACTTAGTTGTTCGGATCTAGTTCTTTCTATGGAAACTATGAGGTAATGGTTAATCGGATACTAAGGTTTTGGAAATATCTTGTTTGAAGATAACAATGAATAAATTCTCCCTTTTATGAACTTTATATGTATTTGGGTTTTTCTTTAAAACTCTAGAAGACTGGACTAATAGTTGGATAAATGAAGTTCTGTTATATTTAAGGATTTTTTGAGAGAGTTGGTTTTGTCTGAGTTGATATTTGGTTCTATGCACTTGAGCTTGTAAGATGTCGATCTCATTGTCTTTCTTCACCTTCAAGTTAGATAATGATCATTTAGACTTATTTGTTTTTGATCTGAGTAAACCTCTTAAGCTAACTTGCTAGTGTAGGTTTGTTAAAACATTAGTGTTATGGTTTTTAGAATATTTAACGAATGTATATATGGATTTTGGGTTGACGTTTTATGATCCGGGAATAACCAATAGGTTCGAGTATGAAAGGTTTCTAGATTCTTCATTTTCTATGATCTCTCGAGTATGTTAAAGGAATATAATTTGTTGATATGCCACAAAAATTGAGAAAAACCAACCTCTGGACCAAAAGATATGCCCCCTCGAAGATTTAGGGAAAAGCTGGGGCAAAATCACGTTGGCGGGCCGAAACCTAAATTTTTCCCCTTTTTTGAATTTGGGAAAAATTCCCAAAAAGCTCTGTGCCCTTCCACTCCGCTGCCATGAGGCACTTCCTCATTCGTCACGGGTTCAAATGGTCATTTTACCTTTTTGAATTTTGGAAAAAATTTGAAAATTTCTCTACACCCCACCGCTCATTGCCACGTGCCACACTTTGACTTGGCATGGGCCTTAATCAATTTTTTTCCTTCGTGGACCGGTGGGAAAAAAATTTTCCTTTGCGCCTTTTGAACACTTTAGCAAATTTCGCCAAATCCTTCCGCACCTCCAACCCCTACCACAATTGAACACGTGTCATCCTCTAGTTGGTCTACGGGCCTTTGTAAATTTATTTTCCTTCTCTACGGGATTTCAGGAAAAAAATTTCCTTTGTGCCTTCTTTGGAAATTTTTCCAACTTACCCCCACCGGTCCGATCTCCGCCGCCACGTGGCACCTCCTCATTAGGCACGGGCCTCAAGCCATTTATTTTCCTTCGCGGGCCCGCGGGTGAAATTTTTCCTTTGCACCCAGCCCACTCTTTGGTGATTTTTCCAACTTACCTCCCATTGACCGCCATTCCACCCCCGCCACGTGGCACATTTTTATTAGTTGCGGGAATTCCCAGGGAAAATTTCCCTCAAAAAATCTACCGAGCCATAACTTGCAAAATACAAGGAGTTAGAAGGAAAATTTTACCTTTCTAGAAAGGTGAGAAAATTCTCTATCTGATGAAGCCATTTCTAGATAATTTTGAGTGCCTAAAAAGTGGAAAATTTTGACTGAGGCACAAAAGAAGGGAGGTTGAAGGAAAGTTAGCCAAAATAAGTAGGGCCTTATTTTGGATAACAATTTAGTCACTCGGATGGATCATCGCCTCTTTGGATGAAGTGACCAGCTTCCTAAAGTAATCCATTGGGTAATGTAGTCTTCAACTTAAGCTGCTTGGTACTCTCAACTCATTAGAAAATTTCTAGAAAGAAGATTGTGAGAGTAGAACATTACTTAATCTGCAACATGGCCTGCAAAGATGCATCCTTGGGATAACAAAGCTTGTGCCAAAGCACTTAGGGAAATGTAAAACTAAGCTACAACAAAACAATGTGCACAAGCACTTGGAGGAATGAAAATCTAAGCTAATATGTATAAGGTGAGGAGTTTCCCTTCTAGTAGTAATGTTTTAGATGGATTCCATTAACTAGAATCTGCAGTTCTTCACCATCCAATGTAGACAATTAGAAGGTATTTTTGTTCTTACATTTTGTGACCATGTAGGGGCCACTCCAAATGGCATCAAAAATTGAATGCCTTCTTGGATTTTCTCGTCGCATCCCATTTCAATACTAAATCTCTAACTTTGAAATTTCTAGCCTTAGCTTTCCTATCAAAGGTTCTCTTGATCAAGGCTTGGTCTTTCTCCATTGTTTGGGTTTTATGCTCTCTCGATTTCATGTAGTTCAATAAATTCTACATATCTAACCTCGATGGGTTCAAAATCCAACAATTCTAATTGCTTCATGAGTTCCAACGTTGGCAACTCAAGTGACATAGGCAAGATTTCCTCTCTTCCATAAACAATTCTGAATGGAGAGTTACCGGTGGATCTCTTGGGAGTTATCCTATCAGCCCATAAGGCTGATTTAATTTTAGTGTGCCAAGTCCTCTGATTTTCATCAAGATTCCTCTTGATGATCTTTAATAGGTTCTTGTTGGTAGACTCATCTTGGCCATTACCTTGAGGGTAATAATTTGATGAAGTGCTCAGATAGATCCCATTCTTAACAACCCATTCAATTACCTTTGATCCTATGAATTCCAATGCATTATCTAATATTATAGTGGTAGGTATACCAAATCTGGTTAATATCCCCTAATAGAAGTCTAGAATGCTAGATTCATTTTCCTCTTTGAGTGCCACAACATCAGTCCATTTGGTGAAGTAGTATGTTGCTGTTAGAATCCACTTGTGTCCATGGCTTGAGTTTGGGTTAATGTCTCCAATGAAGTCCAAAATCCATTGCATTAATGGCTGGTCAACTGAAATTGGGTGTAATAGAAGTGTTGTTAATCCTTCCTTTCCTGTGAAGAAAGCAAAAAATTTTCACCTCTTGATCCACGCATAACAATCACTAAACACCTTGGGCCAATAATAGCCAGCCTTCATAATCTTTAGGGCTGTCACTCTTGGAGAAAAATGACCCCCAACTGATCCACCATTGAACTATTCTAACATTCTCTTAATTTGATTTTTCTTAATGCATTTCAAGAAGACTCCATTTATATCCTTTTGAACTAGACACCATCAACAAGTGTATATGGAATAGCCTACAATCTGAAGTGTCTTCTCTTGGTTTTTTTCATCTCTGGAGGGCATAGGCCTATTTGTAAGAAGTGCATTATGTATTGGGTCCAAATAGGAGTGAGCATACCACCACTCTCTTCTTGAACACCTCTTTGTTCTTAGTTGTCTTGCAATGCCAAAACAACATCCTTGCCATTGCTTGCTTCCATTGATTTTCTCAAGACTAGCTACTCACACAATCCCTTTCCTCGGACCAGCTTGGTGACTTTGATATCAATGTCATACTCAATGACACAAGTAATCCACCCTAAACATATTTCATTCAGGTCTTTGTTGAGGAGGAATTCCTTACTTCCCACATGAGAAACCAACAGTTGAACCTTGTTGTTTGAAACTAGATGCTTAAATTTCTTCAAGCTCCTAATCACTACAAGAACATGCTTCTCAATGAAGGAATACCTCACTTCATAGTCCTCCAAGATTTGGATAAAGAAGGCAATTGGCTGCTCTGCATTTTCTTTGTTATGTTGTACTAAAATTGCAGAAATTGTATCATCACGCCAAATGGATAAAGGATAAAATCTTTAGAGAAATATGGGTTAATGAGAGTTGGAGCTTGTGAGATAACCTCTTTGATTTCCTCAAAAATTTCCTTACCTTCATCTATCCATTTGAAATCATACTTTTCTTCAACATCATAGCTATTGGCTTGACAAGGGCTGCAAAGTCTAGAACAAACCTTCAAAAAAATTGATTCTTCCCAAGAAACTTTGAAGGGCCTTCTTGTGACTTGGTAATGGAAGTGATTTTATTGCTTCAACCCTCTTTGGATCAATTGCTAATCCCTCTTTGGAAACAATGTGGCCTAGGAGCTTTCCTTCATGAGCTAGGAAAATACATTTTTTGGGATTCAATGATACCCCAAATCTTCTACATCTTTGGAACACTTGTCTCAAATGAAAGAGATGATCTGCTGCACTTTTAGAAAATACATTAATATCATATAGGTATATCAGCACTATTTTTTTGATCAATCCCTTAAACTCTATATCCATTTCTTTTTGGAATGTAGCTCTAGTGTTAGACATCCCAAATGGAATTTTCCTATATTCATAGGTTCTCCATTTGGTGGTGAAGGCTATTTTGAACCGATAATCCTCCTTTACCATGATTTCATTATACCCTAAATAACCATCTAGCAATGAAAACCTCTTAGAGCCATCAACAACTTGCAAAATATGCTCCATAGAAGGAAGTGGATAATGTTCCTTGAGGGATGTTCTATTCAAATCTCTAAAGTATACACACAATCTGATTTCTCCACTCTTCTTTCTAAGCTGGAACCAAGTTTGCAACCTAGCTTGAATGTTTGATGGGAAATATGATACTTTCCTCTATTAACTTATTCAATTCCTTCTTCATAAGAGGCTCCATGTGTGAATTGAACGGACTTTATTTTTATTGATGGGTTTAGCGCTTAGATCTAATTAAATTGTGTGTTGAGCTAGCTTGGGATTGAAACCTCTCGAGGTCTTCATAGCTCCAAGAAAATATATTCGGGAACTCTTGGAAAAGTTTCATGAAATCATACCTTTCTTGCTTTATTTCCACTTACCAATTTGAAGTGATTTGCCTTCTCCCATCGAGATGGGCACTAAATCTTCTCCCTTGACTCGGATGTTTGTTTTATCCTTCCTAAATTGATCATTAGGATTAAATATGGACTCCAAAGTGATAATTTCTTTTGGAAGTTTTTTGGTTCTCAGCTATACCACTTGATCACCATATTGTTGTTCTAACTTTTCCTGATTTTTGGCTAAAAAATCATCTTATTCTTGCAAGAAATTGATGATTTGTTGGTCACTTTCAAACATTCACCAACTTACATTATTGTCTAGCACTAATGGCCTTATAATCACATGAATGTTTTACTACACTTTATCTTTCTTGATACTCTCCACAACATCAAATTTTGCTTCAATAGTCGCAAGCCTATCAGCAGCTCGAGTTTTCTTTCATAGGGATGGAGTTGATGCCAAAGCCTTCAAAATACTCAATGAGGTCCCACACCCTATTCTTCTAACTCTTGAGGAGATCATTCTTGGCAGTGTTCTGCCCTTTAACTTGATTAATAATCATCTCACTATCACCAAAGACTTGTAAGTTTTTGATACCTCTCTTTCTTGACCAATGCAATCCATGTATCAAAGATTCATATTCAGTAGTGTTGTTAGACATGCAAATTGAAATCTAAAGGATTAATAATAATTAATGCCTTGAGGTGAAACAAACATAGCTCCCCCTACACCTTGTCTACTTCTTGATCCATCAAAGAACAACTGCCCTACCTCATTGTCATCTTTATGGTCTAGCTTGGTGATGCTAGGAATGGGCTGATTTTCTTCATGCATGTAATAAACTCCTAGTTTAGATTCCTCTATTTCCTTGTAAGGATCAAAAGCATGTACCTTGCTTTCCCATTCATCAAGAGTCAAATCTATGATGCTTCCAACTTTGGTGTTAGCTTCATCTGTGCCTGGATAATCCTCTTGATCAAATGTTGAACAATTGGCATTGATTGGGCTTGGAGTATGAGGCTCAATGTGAAAGTTTGAAATAGGTTGGGACTTGATTGTGGCCCTAGTTCCATATATTGTCCTAAATAACATGTGTGACTAGTTAGCAGATAAATAGCCTCCAATTCTAGCTATGAAATCCATTAACAAACATACGGCAAAAAGTGGTGGTAAATCTATCACTAACACATCTTACAAAAGCAGTGACATTGGGCATGCATGCAAAGTGAGGATGCAAAGTGAGGATCAAATATTTAATTACCCCAACTATTTTTATTAATGTCCCATCCAATTACACCACCCCTTTGACTTCATATTGGAGGCCCAGCTAATCAACTATTTTCTTGGGCATCACAAAACTACTTGCACCAGAATAAATCATACAATTGTGTACTAGTTTATCCCCAATGATCAATGAAACATAGAATGAAGGGGGCTTAAAAACTTTACCTTTCTATCCTCCAAGATTCCCCTCAAGATGAGAAGCATTTTCGAGTACCTTCTCTTGCATATGAGCTTCTCAATTTGAATTTGACCAATTCTTCATGGCAGCTTGTAGTAGATCCCTTTCGCACTTGGGATGGATAATGACTCCCACATAGATATATTCACATTTTCTTCTTCATTTGTTTAATGATGTTAAATGGGAATGAAACATCTCTTTTCTGACCCTTAGCTTACACATTCTTTTCTTGTACATGGGCTTCAACAACTGGTATTTGAGCTGGTCTAGAAAGTGGCTTGGGTTTTCCTTGCACATTTGGAACTGTATTTTTCTTTCCAACACTTTGTGGAGTGATGGAAGGTTGTGGATCACCTATAGCTAATGACTGCCCTTCACCAATATTCCTCTTCTTTGATCGTGTGTTAGCTGCTACATTTTGAGAAATTGTTTGATTCATACAACAAAAATATTCAGCCGGCCAATTCACAAGTGTAGTCTCATTTGGAGTTGTAGTTTGTTGAGATGTTCCTTGTTGTTGGTTTTTTCTTGATTCACCTCACTCTCTATGAATTTTTGTCACCATAGAAGCTTAGTTCAAAGCACCATTGAAGCACATACACTAGTTGTGAGGTTCATTGCATGGGAAACACCAATCATCCTCTAGAGCTATATTATTTTGCACTAGCACTAAGGCTTTAGAGGTAGATGCAACATTGGGGTTATAGGTCAAAAGCGATCATTGGCGGGAGGCCTTACTTGATTTTGATTTACAAGCTGGATTGGGTGGCCTATTAGGCTGATATGGTTGCCTATTATTTGGAGTTTGAGACTAATAAGAAGGTATAAACTTTTGGATTGCTAACTCTTGAGTGTAACCAACTCTTTGCCTAAATTTTGCAATTGTTTCATGACTTATTTAAGTTCATTTGAGGCACTAGAGGATGAAGTAGAATTTTCATTTGAACTTTGATTTCTAGGAGTTGGAATAAGAGCTAAAGTAGGTGCTTGACTAGTGCTTGGGCTTTCCAAGTTTTGATATAAGGGCATAGGAGGCCTAGGCGCTAGTTTACCAGCTTGGATCAAAAAATTCTCATCCCTAATGGCGATGCTATAAGGTGTTGGTATGTTTGCACCTCCCATGGATTGGATTAACATAGAAATATCAGAATTTAAAGATTTGAGATAGTATAAGAAAGCACCTTCAGATGTTGGCCTTATTGTCACTGGGATTCTATCCCATGTCCTTTGAAATCTGAAATTGAAGTTTGTTAGCTGCTCATTGGGAGCTCTCTTGATAGTTGTTAGTTGTTCCAATAGAGACAAATTATCTCCCTTTTCTCCAAACTGATCATGGAGATCTATGCACAACTGGTTCCAATTTTGGATAGATCCTACCCCAAGGCTCCTGAACCATTGCAAGGCTTTCCCTTTGAATGAAGATGCCAATAATTTGATAGTAATTTGCATCTCAACAATCTCATGGATTACACAAACATTAGCAATGTATTTGACATGATCACCAAGAGTGGTTTGATTTTCCCCAATAAAGTATGGGATGTTCTTCAATGCTACAACTGCAATGGGTTTTGTACATTGAGAGCAAGTGGGTTGCTACCAATGAAGTTGACATAAGGGTTGGGTTGTTCCATTCTGATTGGCCTAAGAACCCTTGTTGATTGGGTGAAAGGTCTACCAGGTGGAGGAGTTGATAGATTTCTGTTTGGTAGAGATGGAGACCTTTGAATTATTCTTCCCCTCTCTCTTATTCATGGGGATAATTGTAGTTACTCAAAAAATAGCTCTTCTCTGGACCTTGACCATTTTGGATCCTTCTCATGAATATTCAGAGCTTAGAATGCTGAAACTAGTTGATTTTATCCCTTTGGAGCCGCGGATGTGTAAATCGGGGCTCTTTTAAGCAGGAACATATAAAAAATGCACATAAACTTTGTTGTAATGAAGATGAATACCTCTAAGGTCCCACAGTGCATGCCAAAACTATTAGTGCAAATCAGCAACACCCCCTAAATGACCTTTAGATCGTAAGTGAGAATTGGGTCATTTAGTGTGATTGCACAACATGGAATATTTTCCCCAAGTGTGGGACTTCAAAAATGGGAAAAAAATCTCAGAGATTGAATTTTGGTTCATCTACTCCTCTTATCAGATGTATGCATGAAATTTTTAGAGGTTTAACTCAAAATTCTACTCTAATTCTACTAAGTACATAAGGATATAAAGAAATGAAGATAAAACTAAAGCTGACATGGTGATACACCAAAGGAGTGGTGAACATATTTTTCTATAGATTGACACAGATTATAAAAATGCAACACAAATCATGTAAAAATTGCTAAAATTGTAATGAAGGATCAGGATAGAGAAAACAACACAAGAAAGGATTGAAAATTCATTCACAGAGCTTGCATTGTCATTTCCATTTTTAAATACAGTGCATTACAACATCAAGGAGGTAAAAAAACATGTTATAGTCCTAAAAAAGGTTTGATATTCCACAAATTCACTTGCTAGGGTGAAGGAGGGAGCTTGCAGAACATAAAAAAACATCCAACCCTTTACAAATGAGCCAAATTTGGATTTTAACAATGAAAAACTAAGTTCATGAAGGAGAAATGCGGGAAAATTTAAATGAATGATTCAACCACCAATCAGATCCATCAAAATGGCATGGGTACCTTGAAAAGTTCATTCCCTAAGATTTTTGACCATGCTAGAGGAGAATAGAAGCCATATTGCATTAAAAATGGTGGTTGAATGTCGGTTTTGCTCCTTTTCCCATGTCAAAGGCATTTTTCATTTTCTCTCACTAAACTCCACCAAAAATAAAAATTGAAGATTCCATTGTGTAGAGGACTTCAATAGATTTCCAATGACACAAAAATCAAGAAAAACCAAGATATAGGCTGAAATATATGCCCCTCTAAAGATTTAGGGAAAAATTGGGGTAAAAATTGGGTCGGGAGGCGAAACCTAAAATTTTTCCCCTTTTTTGAATTTGGGAAAAATTCCCCAAAAATCTCCACGCCCCACTACTCCGCTGCCACATGGCACTTCCTCATTCATCCACGGGTTCAAATGGCCATTTTACCTTTTTTGAATTTTGGAAAAATTCCAAAATTTGTCAGTGCCCCTCCGCTCTACTGCCACATAGCACACTTTGACTTGGCGCGGGCCTTAGTCAACTTTCTTTCCTCTGCGGGCCCATGATCAAAAATTTGCCTTTGCACCTTTTAAACACTTTGGCAAATTTCACCAAATCCTTCCATGCCTCCGACCCCTACCACGACTGGACACGTGTCATCCTCTTGTTGGTCCGCGGGCCTTTGAAAATTTCTTTTCCTTCTCCACGGAATTTCAGGCCAAAATTTTCCTTTGCACCTTCTTTGGAAATTTTTCCAACTTACCCCTGCCGGTCCGATCTCTGCTGCCACATGGCACCTCCTCATTAAGCATGGGCATAAAGCCATTTCTTTCCCTCCGTGGGACCGTGGGTGAAATTTTTCCTTTGCAACCCGCCCACTCTTTGGTGATTTTTCAAACTTACCTCAACTAACCCATCATTCCACCGCCACGTGGCGTATTCCTATTGGTAATGGGCCTTCCAGGAAAATTTCCCTCAAAAACTTTGTCGAGCCATAACTTGCAAAATACAAGGAATTAGAAGGAAAATTTTACTTTTCTGGAAAGGTGAGAAAATTATCTATCTAATGAAGCCATTTCTAGATAATTTTGAGTTCCTAAAAAGTGGAAAAATTTGACTGAGGCACAAAAGAAGGGAGGATGAAGGAAAGTTAGCCAGAATAAGCAAGGGCTTATTTTGGATAACAATAAATTCACTCCTTATATTAATGTAGTTTATTTTAGTCACCCTCCCATTCCTCCTCAACAGGTTTAGGCCTAGGGCCTAGTTCAATACCCAAGCCAATATCCAAACCAATTTCCAAACTAGTATCGAGAATCAAGTCCATAGGCCTAAAAAAATTAAACTACAATAACTAACAATAAAATAAAAACCAAAACTATGGGCTGCAACAAAACTAGAACCAAATACCTTGTGACTATGATCCAAACTTATATTGTGGATTCCATAGGGTTATAGGAAATGATGCTTGGATGTTCCTTGATTGCAATAAATTCTTACAATGGCTTGAGAAGACCAGAAACATATCTTCACCGAGATTTTCTTGTCTAATCCCATGGTACCTACGTAAAATAATCACATGGGGCCTTTTACTCCAAAAATTCTACTCTTCTATATATAAAGACCCATTCCCAACACATCCTATAAATGGGAAGATTAATCCTCATGGTAATAATAAAGGGGTGTCTATAGGGAAAAATTATCATGAATCTTCTACGCCCATAGATCCTTGAGTATCTCCTTTTTGGAAAACTGAAATCAACCTAAGATTGTAAGCATTTTTAGTTATAAACTGAAGTAGAAGTCCTTGCGGTGACTCACATGCATGATTATTCATCAAAACCTCTTCCCATTTATCCCTCAATATCATATGATATGCGGTAGATCCTAAGCTAGTAGGGCTCTATGATTTGATCACATATCTTACTAAGACCTTTTCCCAAATTAATTTTTATATTTGTTACGAAATTCCCCTATGAATCGATATGATCTATTATAATCATTAGGTATTGTCCATATAATCCACATCACCCTTCCCCTAAAGGCCCAAATATATCATATAGACTTCCATGTCTATCCCCCATTTCAATTTGAGAGAGATTCCAGATTTTCTTTGATATCGGTATGATTCCTACTGATGTTGAGCTAGTGTGGAAAGGAGATCCCACATTATATCTATAAGTTTGGATTTACAATAATTATGTTAAGCAAGCTATGATATATGATTGGGTTGTTGTTAATATAGTCCCCTTCTCATTTCTATAAAACTTAGGCTATAAAGAGACAAACTATTCCTCCACCCAAAACATGTTGAGGGGTTATGATAGTCTCAAAGAAACCTCTATTGTAACCATAGTGCTTCTAGTCACTCTTGGACCCAAGACCATGTTGACTAAATTTTATATTATAGATCAGGAAACTAACTATAATATGATTCTTGGTTGACCCTAGATTCATATAATGAAGGAAATTCCTTCTACATTATTCCAAGAAGTCATATTCTTGCATCGGAAGGTCTTCATGGCTCAGGTGACCCAAAGCCATTTGATATCCATTTGGCCAACTTAAAGAAGAAATTGGGGTTCATATTGAATTTGAGCTCCCGAAAAATCAGTTAAATAATCCACACGGGTCAATACCAACATTTAAATTGTTTCCCATGACCGAGTTGGAAGCCCCTAAGGAAATCAAAGGGGTTGATGTTAGTGAAAACAAATTCATTATGGTAGAAACTATGTCAAGGAAAACTATGGCTGAAATTGTTAAGCTTTTGGAGAATTATTTACCTATTATTATCCTATTTGATTCCTTGGGCATATCTCATGCTCTTAGAATCACCTCTCTTCTAAACAAAAGCCTTGAAGATATTTGTATAGTTGAGGTATCTGAAGTTAAAGAATAAGAATACAATGATAATCAATCTTCTAGCTTCCCGATGATTGTTGGACTCTCAACTATGTCATTGAAAGTTCTAATTTGGAATTGGGAATGGCTGATCCTTGCTTCCCCTAAGGGGAACGTCATGCCTTTTTCCTTAAAATTTAAATTTGAATGAACAAATAATAGAGCTAAGTATGAAGCTCTACTTCTTTTTCTTATCATGGCCAAGAGGATGGGTGTGAACAACATTAGGGCTTTGGGTGATTCTTAACTTGTTGTTAATCAAGTCTTAGAAGTCTATGAGACCAAAGAAAAGCACCTACGACTCTACAATCCCGTTGTTCATAATCTTTGCAAGTGTTTTGAATTTATTTCCGTAGAATCTATTCTATGAGAAAATACCTATTGGTTGATTCTATGGCTACTTCCTCTTCTCTTTTTTATCCAAGTAAGGACTTGAAGGAGACTAAATTCATTATTTCAATATGATCCAAACCTTTGGTTCAAAGGATATCAACCAATGTAATTTGGGCATATGTATAGCATTAGAATGATCCCATCACATTTGATTTCAATGAAAACTATGAGGTAATCTTAGGATAACTCAATACTTACACTGACCTCCATCCCGCACACCATAAAAAATGATCTTCCCTTATACCTCACCCTTCCTCCTAATTTTGGGATCGCATGATGAACTCTTCCTCATCAGAATATTTTGAGATCTATTAAGTTGAGGAAGGAAAGATGGATTTACCTCTAGTATTTCCTAAGTTTAAAGAGGGTAATGCCCATTTTATCGAAGGAATGATAGACATAAACATAGGGATGGAAGATGAACCAAAAATCCTGAACCTTGGCTCTTAGTTGTCTTTAAAATAAATATAAGAACACACGAAGGTGCTTAAAGAGTATTAAAAATCCTTCACCTTTAACTATAAGGAAATGAAGGGTATCGCTCCTTACATCATAGTTCACAATTTAGTTACGACACACGGTGCTAAACACTTTGTGAAGCAAAAGTCAAGACCCATGAAGCAAAAAGTGGATTTAATGGTTAAAGATGAGGTAATGAAACTCATGTAGGTAGTTTTCATCAATCCTATATATTATTCCATGTGGGTGCCAAAAATCATCCCAATCCTTAAGAAGAATATGAAGATACACATCTGTATTAATTTAAGGGAAATTAACAAGGCTTGTCCCAAAGATGAATTTCCACTTCCTTCAATCAATGTCATCATCAACACTATGACTAGATATGAGATTTTATCACTTATGGATGGATTTTTTAGTTAAAACCAGATAATGATTTCCAAGGAGGACCAAACAAAAACTACTTTAACAACTCCTTGGGGAACCTTACATTACAGTCATGCCTTTTGGCCTAAAGAATTCGGAGCCACTTACTGGGGAAATGACATACATTTATCATTATCTTATTCATAAGATCATTAAGTCATATGTTGATGACCTACTAGTGAAAGAAAATAAACGTGGTGATTGCCTTGAGGTGCTTCACATCATTTTATTATGTCTAATCAAATATGGAGTAACGTTAATGTTGGAAACTAGGACACTATTAGGGGGTGAATTTTTGGCTAATAAAACATTTTAAAATAATTTCCAGTTCCTTATTATTGCTATGATGAACTCAAGATACCATACACATATAAATAACAGAAGATAACACAAGGAGAAATAGATTTTAAAGTGGGAAACCTAACAAGGAAGAAACCCATTAAAACCAAGAACTCTGCTTAGAACAAAATTGTTTGATATTCTTTAAATGATTTCATGGTTGAGCTTCAACTCAACTGGAGCTACAACTTACAAGTTTTGTTGAGTAACAACTAAAATTTACTGATCTTCAACTCAAAAGGAGGCTTCAACCCCTTAAAATTTAACCAACTACAACTCATCTTCTGTAAGCAAATACTTGTAAGGAGGCTACAATCCCCTTTATGCTAAGCTGCAACTTAGACTTGTTATGATTGCTAGTCACACTTTTACTCTTGTCTCTCACAACTAATGATGACCTCTAGATTTTTTTACTTATAATTTTTTTTTCCTAATTCCATTTTCTTTCAATCTTCTACTTGCACCCTGATACCTGTAATATATAAATCCCTCTTTCATATGTAATTTGACCTCTTATAGCATTCAATCACTCTACTTGACTTACCAGTTTAGATATTTGTTCATCCAATATCTACAACAATCATACAGAATTCACAAGAATTAATTTCAATCTTCTAAAACTTCAGGAACTCTGTCTCATATTCAGCTGTTCCGAGCTTCTTTTGAAAGGAATTTTCATTTGGTTGCTCAACTAATACTATAAACAAGAGGATTTGTTTGCTTATACATCATTTGTTATAAGAATTCAATTACTTTAAATGATATTTAAATCAAATTGGTCATACAATGGATGTTAATTAGCATTTATATAGTTTGTATTAAGGCTTTTAAAATCAATCATGAAGTATTAGAATTGAAACCGTTACTTATGTACATGACCCTATTTTATATACTTCTACACCTATTTTTCCTATACTTGACCCTAATGGAGACTTTCTATGCTGTAACGGATGCATCCGGGGAAGGTCTTGGAGGTATTATGTTACAAAAGGGTCATTTCATAGCTTACAAAAGTAAAAAAATTAAGTTACGTGAGCTGAATTATGCTCCACATTATCTAGAGCTTGTTGCCATTTTTCATGCACTTCAAGTTTAGAGACATTATCTGCTTGGTAAACTGTTAAACTAAAACCGATCATCTTGGGTTGAAGTATATTTTTACTCGGCCGAATTTGAATGCAAGACGGTGAAGATGGTTAGAATTTCTATCTCAATATAATTTTGACATAAATTACATTAAAGGAAAGGAAAATAGAGTATCAGGTGCTCTAAGTTGGAGGAAGCACATTTATGCTCTTATAATGTTGATAACTCGATTTATAGATGAGGTAAAAGTGTTATGGAATCGATTCTTATTTTCTAGCAAGTAAAAATATTACTTTCTGTAGATCCAAATGATGTGAGATATAATGGTTTTCAATTTGATAATGAAGGAATCTTAGGGTTCGAAAATAGTGTATACATACCTTTGCTAAATGATTTAAGAAAGAAATTATTGGTTGAGTTTCATAATTCAACTTTTTCATGACACCCTCACATTACAAAGATGCTTGCTGATATAAAACATCAATATTTCTAGAAAAGGATGAAAAAATATGTTATTGAGTTTGTGACACACTGTTTAGAATGTCAACGTGTTAAAGCTGAGCATATGCATCCAGTTGGTTTATTGTATCCTCATAGCATACCACAATACAAATGGAAAGTGATAAGCATGGAATTTATATAAGGGTTGCCTATGTTAATAAATAAACATGATGTTATTTTAGTTGTTATGGATAAACTAATGAAGGTATCACATTGTATTACTTGGTAACCTTAAGGATGATTCACATGTTTTAGCAAAAAGGTTTGTACATGAAATGTTTAGATTACATGGAGTACCTGAATTTATCATATCGATAGAGATCCTAAAATGAATTAAGTATTTTGGAAAACAATAAATGCAACTTTAGGAACTAAGATGAATTTCAATTATGCATATCATCTAGAAACGGATGGACAAACTAAAAGAGTGAATAAAATTTTAGAGGATATGTTACGAATGTATTAGATGGATCAACTATATAAATGGGAAGAGTAACTTCCATTAGTTGAGTTTGCATGAAATAACACATACCACACCTCTATGAAGATGGCACCTTTCAAAGCATTATACGAAGGAAATGCAAAACCCATGTTAGTTGGGACAACATTGAGGATAGAGAGGTAATTGGACACGAAAGCCTTATGGAAATGGAAGCAAGCAAGTTAAAATGATTCATGAACACTTGAAAGAAGCATCGGATAGGCAAAAGAGTTATATTAATCTCAAGTAGGTTGATAGGAAATTTGAACTTGGTGAGAAGGTCTTTCTTCGGGTTAAACTGAAAAATATTTCTATAAATTTTGGCAAGGATGCCAAGTTATCACCTCGATATGTGGGACCTTTTGAAATTGTTGAATTAATCAACCCTATAGCTTATCATTTAGCATTACCTCCTGATTTATCATGAATGCATGATGTTTTCCATATTTCTTTGCTTAAGAAATACGTTTCAAATTTATCATATGTGTTAAATTGGAATACCTTGCAGGTCCAAGACCCAGGAATAATCATGGTTAAACCTATTCAAGTGTTGGAAACTCACCAGTTGAACTTAATAAATCATGAAATAAGTCAATGTAAGGTCGAGTGGGATTAGTTTAACGAGGAAGGTGCAACATGGGAAAATCTGGAAGATATTGAAATTAATTTTCCATATTTGTTTGAACAGAATTAATTATGTTGACTGATAAAGTATTAAGATTTTATTCTTATTATGTCAATAAATCTGCCAGTTTTGGGCAGACATTACATTATTTAAAATGGATAGCTACGTTAATGTTGATTATGGAATTTTAAAATCTAGTTTTTCTTTGAACATATGGAAGGAAAGATAATAATTTGATTTTCCTTGATGCAAATTGCTTAACTAAGTTAATCATCGGGATGATGATTCTTTTTAGGAGGGAAGTATGTAACATCTTGAAAAACTGTTGACTTTTTCCTCTTTACATTGCAAAAGTTGACATGTGATTTATCATAAGAAGGTGTATTCTTTTGACTATTGAAAATCATGTTTGCAATGGATAAATTATTTATGTACTTGGATTAACTTTGCTATGATGATGTTACTCGCAAGGAATCCATTCTTCTTGAGTTCGGTAAGGTTGTAAAATGGTGATGTTGTTTGCAAATTTATCTTTCTATAACAACAAAACCTTGGATCAATTCCATTGATCTAAGGTATGCTTCAATTCTTCTTACCTAGTCTATATGATAAGCTGGAATTCAGAAATTTAAGGTAATAAGGGACTGAGTCCTTGTATGTATACAATTTTATTGATCCTTCTTTAAATTCCTTGCTTTGCATATTGTTGTAAATTATGAACTCGGATCTTCTTGTTAATTTCTTAAGGACATTTTAACAACGTAAGGAGGATGAGGGTCTACTTCAAGAATATTAAGGTAAAACCTTAGTCCTAGATTTTTAAGATCTATCCTAGTGGATTCTAACCTAAGGTAAACTAGTCCTACCTTAGATATATTCTAAATCATTCTTGTTGCACCCTAACATAAGTTTGTATACTCTACGGGTGTGGGGTTAAAAATAACCTAAGGTAATAAGGGACCTATCTAGGACCTATTACCTAATACTAAACTACTATGGGACATGACTTAATCTATGATGGAATGCTTTCTATGGCAACTTTGAAAGACCTAAGTTAAATACTATTTATCTAAGCTAAGGTCGCATCCTAAACTAATGTTTATCTAACCTAAACTAATGTTAAGATGAAAGGGGACCTAAGGGGGTCACATGGCTATTGGGAGGTGGTGGCGATGGTTTTAATGGAATTTAAGTGATTTGATTTGAATTTATAAAATTTGGTACTACCAGTTTTGGTAGAGGCATGAAGGATAGAGGAATGCTCGGTTGGAATTATCACTAAAGTTAAGAGATGCATGTTTTAGTTGAATTTGAGTTCGCCAATTTTAGATGGCAGTGGCATGGAGATTTAGGCGGGAGAATTGAATGCAATTGCATTAATGAGCCTTAAGTGAATGCAAGTTAATTTTTGGGAGGTTGTTTTGTCATTCGATCATGGTGATTTTTGCTCTGCATGGGGATTCTTGGTTCTTTGAACCAACAGTTCTATTTTCAATCTTTTGCTATTTTTGGCACCTCTGGACTATTTTTGATCCAATGGAGGTATAAGAAGCATGTGAAGAAGAAGTTTTGGGTTGTTTATTTCATTTGGAAAAGAGAAACTATGGAATCTTGGCTTGAAACCTTTCAAAGAAATCAACATGAAGCACTATCAGGCATGATAGGCTCTTTCCATTAAGTTGTTCTGCCTTTTTACTAAATTTATTCATAAAAACAACTCTTCTCTTATGATCAATGGGTTTTTATTTTATCTTTCATTCTTGCTTGAAATTTCTCTATACTTTTCTAAGGAGGAATCTCTGTTAGATAATGTGGAATGTGGGTCATTTCTGTTAAGCTTAATGGTGAATCGTACCTTAAATTTTTGTTGAGCCTTGAATAATGTCAAATATGTGTGAATCCTTCTTGTCTACTCAAAAGGGTTTATGGAAATATATTGTTGCTATGGGTTTTGAACTGGGTTTTTCTATTATGGTTGATAGGAGGTAAGAAATATATTCTTCTCTATCGCATCTTTGGTTGTTTGGAGTCTTGTTACTTTTGTTGGAACTATGTTGATATGGAAGCTTGGATTAAATGTTATGTGGACTCAAAACTATTTGAAAGCAACATTAAATGAGTAACTTCTTCTTGAAATTTACTGTGAAACTTTCATTGCTTTGAACCTTGTATTTCAATGGAAGCTGAGTTGAAAAAAGGTGTTTGGATTTACTATTTTGTGGATTCAAATTTGTGTGGAAACAATAATGAAGGAGTTATTTATTCTCTTACTCCTTCAGTTAAAACTTAGTTGTTCGGATCTAGTTCTTTCTATGGAAACTATGAGGTAATGGTTACTCGGATACTAAGGTTTTGGAAATATCTTGTTTGAAGATAACAATGAATGAATTCTCCCTTTTCTAAACTTTATATGTATTTGGGTTTTTCTTTAAAACTCTGGAAGACTGGACTAATAGTTGGATAAATGAAGCTCTGTTATATTTAAGGATTTTTTGAGAGAGTTGGTTTTGTTTGAGTTGATATTTGGTTCTATGCACTTGAGCTTGTAAGATGTCAATCTCATTTTCTTTCTTCACCTTCAAGTTAGATAATGATCATTTAGACTTATTTGATTTTGATCTGAGTAAACCTCTTGAGATAACTTGCTAGTGTAGATTTGTTGAAACCTTCTTTGTTGTGATTTTTGAATATTTAACAAATGTATATATGGATTTCGGGTTGTCATTTTAATATCTAGGAATAACCAATAGGTTCAGTATGAAATTTTCTAGATTCTTCATTTTCTATGATCTCTGAGTATGTTGAAGGAATAGAATTTCTTGATGACTTAGTAGATTTGTGCAGTTGATTCTGTCCATAGAAATGGAATGAAAGGAATTCTGATTATCTAATCATTTCTTTAGTTGACTTGTGCACCTGTAGCTAAGTCATGTCGTCCTTATTTTACACATTATTTGAAATCAAACCTAGATGGATCTTTTTCGGTCTATCCAAAAGACGGGTTCTCTCACCTCTGTGAGGTTACGAATGTGAGTCGATCTTACTGATTGTTTCTCTTTCATTTTGAAAGAATTATTAGGAATTGGTTCCTCTAACTAAAACTTTTGATGATTGGGAATGACTTTGAAGGTTTTAATTTCATGTAAGTTGTTTAGAAAATTCAGGTTAATACATCTCCTTCTTGATTTTGATAATGTACTCACATCAATGTTATTATATCATTCGGGAGAACCATATTTTGAAATCGACTTACATAATACATTTACATAATTCATAATAGTATCTTCTAATGCATGTCTCTATGTTTAGAAGAGTTCAAGGATTTTTGTTTGGGTCCTGTACCAGTCCTTTTTGACCTTCTTTACTTGTTGGAATCCTCTTCTAAACATGTTGATTGACTCCTCTCTCTTTTACCCTTTGCGGTAAAGTTTTCATCGTTGTTTTCTTTAGAGACTGTAGGAGATTATATGTTGCACTCTCTCTTCTGAGTTGTGAAATGATATTTCAAATTTTACCGAATTGGAAGGGAAGTTCTAATTTTCTTTCTCTCAGTTTGTCCTTCCCTCTCCTATGTTAATCTTGCTTATAGATTGGATCGAGTTCAGTTGCATTACTTTCAAGAATGCATTTAGTAGTTGTTGATACATCTTACTCATTCACTTGACTTGTATTGAAGGAATCAATATTTGTTATGGGTGATTAATGTTATATGTTATATATTGAGTGAATACTTCCTAATTCTAATGTGTGGCCTAACTTGAGAACTTAGGCTATATCTTGGACTTTAAAATTAGGATATAGCATCTGAAATGGGAATCTCTTTTTTATGTTGTAGATGATTCATCCTAGAACCTTTCATGAAGTTGGAATTAGCTTGGTTATAGATGTCTTTTTATGAAATTGTGTAATGCTGAGTTTGATGGTTCTTGCTTCTTTAAAGTAACACTACTTTTGGAAAATATTGGAGTTAGTGTCTTTATTTCTAATTCAGATTGAATTACGTAAGAAATAAATAGTAAGTACCTTTAATAGAAGGAGATAAGTAATTAGGATGAAGTGTTACTTATCTAATATAATTATTTATAAGAAAATAATTGCTGAGGAGAGCTGATTATATCATGATCTTTATGAATGTTAATTTGGTTGTTATATTGTTCTTCCTTTTATGATTGTTATTTCTTATGATTTATCTATTTGTTGGCCTTGTTGTTTCATAAAAGTAGATTTTGTTTTACGAAACATTTAGTTGAAGGCACATCATTTTATTGCTTAGTGTTTATCATGCTCAAGTTGCTCAATGAATTGACCCGTCTTAACAATTTTTTAGATGGACTTCGTAAGTGATAAAGGAAGGTAATAAATTTTATGATGTATTGGTTACTTAAAGTCTAGATCTCTTATGAAGAAATATGATTCATTATTGAAATGTATTAAAAGAAGAAAAGTTGTATTCTTTATTGATCTTGATGTTGTTTGACATGAATATGTCTGAAATGTATGGTCTTGTAAAATGTGTATTTCACCATGATGAATTGAAAAGGATAAGAGTTACTTAAATCATGTGTGTCATTCTTCTTGAGCATTATTAGAAGGAAAGGTGTAATCTTCTCTTCATTTTTTCTCTTTCTTAACTGTTTGGATCCTTATTTTAGTTGGCATTGAATGAATTGGATGGAAGGGATTTAATTACAATATTCCTTACTGAAATGCAACTTATTAAGTTGGCATGCTTAGTTAATCTTTCATCTAAGCCTCTTTGGATTAGTAAAAATATGTTAATGAAAATTATAACTTAACTAAGATGACTTGTGTAATGGAATAAGGATATAACAAATTTCTAACACCTAACAAGAATGAGGAAGGTTCACTTCATCTTGAGTAATACCATGATAGGTAAACAACAAATGTATGGTATATATGATCATTTATCAATTAGAATTCATCTCTATGAAGTCTATTATAATAGAACCTGTTTTGGATCTTAAAAATACTATGAATGGTTGAGTTATACTAAGTAAATCTTATGGAGGTTATCGTTTCCATTTGATTAAGCGAACTTTAATCAAAAGATAATGAACATAAAACAATCATAGGTTTATATAGTACATTAACAACTCAATTAGGAAGATAATCTTAGGACCTAAAATAATTTAGGGTTTAGTAGTGTAGTTGTAACCAAACATTAATTATGAAACATAAGAGAGTAATAATCCCTCATAAGGGATATGTACACCGAGATGGGTAATTTTGTTGGATGTTGGCACATGCCAACTATAGAACTGTACCTTTGTGAAGACTAGGGTCTTCACAAGGATACTGATGTTGCAGTTGACATGTTGCAACACCCTTCAGTATTGGATCATCTAGGTCTACATAAACTTGGACTTGATCTTAGTTTCACTCTAGGTTATATTAGTATTATGAGTTAGCATAGGGAGTGACTCTCGATGGCTCAGGGTAACTAGACACATCCAATCAACTTAGGTCAATTGAGTATGCCTATGTACCCTTAGTCATCACGAATGGTTCCCTATCCTAATTTATGTTGCTAACCTAGGTTAGGGTCAAACCTTGAACAAGTGAACTGACAGAAGTCAGTGAAGACCATTCTAGATAATAGATGAGTGGGGTGAAGGACGTATTCCATTTGTGAGTATGCCATCTAGGAATAGTAACATGAACAGTATGTTGGAAATATTTTGCCAAAGTATCGCAAGCTATTGGTTACGTTGTCATATGTCACCTAGTTTAAGAAATGGGATTTTAGATGAATATTGGTAACAAATATTCAGATAGGTTTCTTAAACAGAACACTCAATACCTAGAACAGGGTAAGAGAACCAAGAATACTTAGTATACACTTTTTATTCAACACTTTAGTTAGAAGGTGAGTCATGAAATGAGAGATAGGTATTTCACCGAGTCATTTAGAGCCGCATATGGTTATCTATTATGAGATTGATTGGCATGGAATGTGTGTATAAATTATGATTATTTAAAAGAGAACATTATGTATTTAAAAAAATCCCTTATTTCTAAATTCTAAAAATGGGAATGTTACATCTTGGTATTAGAGCTGAAGGTTACAACTCTTGGACCTATTGTGTCCATAATCTGATAAAACTTAAATTTTCTTGTTAATAAAAAATTGTTAGAACAAGAGGAAATGCTGCAAATAACCCACCACCAGGTGGAGAAATAACAACTGCCCAAAAACTCGATGAGATCCTTACTACCCTGTTGGACACAAGAGATCATTTTGCTATACTTGAACATCAAGTAATGGGTAATGAGGAGGAAGAAGATGCTGGTAATAACAATCAACCACCTCTTGTGGACAACGCCAATGTGAAAAATTTGGGTGTTGATAGCAATAATGTAAACATACCTCATCACAAAAAATAAAAAATCCAAGGTTGGTAGTTGAACTCATAAATGATATAAAAGGATAAGTCCACCTAAGTTTGATGGCACCACATTAGGATATGGAGCTAAGAATTTTCTTTGTGAAATGGAGAAGTACTTTGCAATAAGGAACTTCTCAGAGGAAACAAAGGCAATATGGGGAGCATATCATATTTCCCATGAAGCATCTTCATTGTGGGACAGTCGTAAGGCCGAGTTGAACATTGATGAAATAAATATTACTTAGGATCAATTTAAAAGTTATTTTAGGCAACGATAGATATCACAACTTTATTATGATCAGAAAATGATTGAATTTTCAAACTTATCCCAAGGAAAATTAACTATAATAGAAATCGGGAGCGGTTTACTAGACTCCTTATGTATGTACCTCGGTAGATCAAGCGATGAGAAGTTCAAGATATGGAAATTTATCATGGGATTAAATCCCATCATAGGAGGATAGGTGGATGTTCGCATCCCAATGACTATGGAAGGGTTGAAAAATTCATAAGGTAGGAACAAAAATTAAAGGCAATTTCTACTCATAAGGAGGAATTCAGAAAGAAAGTTCCAAACTCCTCTTCATCATCTCTCACACCTAGGAAGGGACCATGGAAAAATTTTGGTATGAAAAATAAGTTTTCAACAGATAATAATAAGAAAACAACAACAAATAAGTCTCTTGCTAATGTATGAAATAATTTTTTCAAGAACAATAATAATGGACAAAAGTCCTATGGTGGTCAGAATAATAACTTTAAGGCTGGAAATAAATTTGAGCCTAAAAAGGGACTTGTAGGAGGTTGTTATAATTGTGGCAAAGATCATTACGTAAATCAATGTCCTTTGAAAAAGGATGACCGTAATCAGTAGCACAAGATACATGCTACAGTAGCTGATAAATAAGATAAAAAGCAAGTCACACCCATAAAGGTTCTGACTAAGTTATTTGGCATACCTGTAACTATTATTTTAAATCTTTGGAGCTCCTGAATGTTTTATTTATAATAAACTAGCATCGAAATTAAAAAGAAAAGATGGAAAAATGGATAAATCATGGGTTGTACATTATGGGAATAATGTTGTTCATATAGTTAGTATGTGTCTTTTTGGGGTAGTCCTTGATTTACCTAGTTTTTCCACAGAATTTGATCTTTATGTTGCTCCTTTGGGGTCTTATGATGTAATCATAGGTGTTAATTGGTTAGCTGAGCATAAAGCAAAAGTTGACTATTTTGAAAAACACATTAGTTGTTTAGATGACCTACATAAAACAACAGACATTCAGGGTGTAAAATGTGAAATTTCAATTAGGAAATTGTCAGTTATGTAACTTAAAAAGGCCAAAAATAAGGGTTATACCTTATATGCAGTAAAAATTTCTAAATCCTTCGAAGAAAGAAGTGATTTATTAGAAGCGATATCCATTGTTATGAAACTTGGTGATTTTTTGGAAGAATTACCAAGTCTTCTACCCAAATGGTAATTTAAGTTCACGATTGAAATCAAACCTAGAACCAAGCCTATTTTTAAGGCACCTTATCGGATGACTACTATTGAATTGGTAGAGCTTAAGAAACGATTTGCAAGAACTTTTGTCTAAAGTTTTATTAGACCAAGTGTCTCACCTTGGGGAGAACTAGTAGTCTTTGTTAAAAAGAAATATGGAACACTTAGATTGTGTATCGATTATAGAATGTTAAACAAGGAAATGATTAAGAATAGATATCCACTTCCTAGGATTGATGATCTATTTGATCAGATGCATGGAGCATCAATATATTCTAAAATAGATCTTTGATCTAGATATCATCAATTATGAATTAAGGATGAAGACATTCATAAAACAACTTTTAGAATGAGGTATGGACATTATGAATTCACAGTCTTACCATTTGGATTAACAAATGCACCTACAACTTTTATGAATTTAATGAATAATATTTTTCAAGAATACTTGGACAAATTTGTGCTTGTATTCTTGGATGATATTCTCATATACTCTAAAAGTATTTAAGAACACCATGAGCATTTGAAGATAGTTTTGGAAATCTTGAGGAAGAGATGGTTGTTTGGTAAGTTGTCTAAATGTTCTTTCTATGACATGGAAGTGCACTATTTGGGTCATGTTATAAGCAAGAATGGAATAGTTGTAGATCCCTCTAAGATTGTAGCTATAATTGAGTGGCTTGTACCAAGAATGTACATGAAGTTAGAAGCTTCATGGGTCTTGTTGGTTACTATAGGAAGTTTGTTAAATACTTCTCCAAGGTTATTTCATCAATAAATTCATTACAGAAAAAGGATAAGAAATTTGTATGGAATGAAAAATGTGAATCTGCATTTAAAAATTTGAAGGATCAGTTAACTTCTGCACCTATTTTGGTTATACCTGACCCTAATGGAGACTTTACTATTGTAATGGATGCATTCAAGGAAGGCCTTGGAGGTATTATTTTACAAAAGGGTCATGTCATAACTTACGAAATTAGAAAAATAAAGTTACATGAGATGAATTATGCTCCATATGATCTAGAGCTTGATGTCATTGTTCATGCTCTTCAAGTTTGGAGGCATTATCTACTTGGTAAACCTTTTGAACTAAAAATTGATCATCTTAGGTTGAAGTATATTTTTACTCAACCAAATCTGAATGCAAGTCAACGAAGATGGTTAGAATTTCTATCTCAATATGATTTTGACATAAGTTACATTAAAGGCAAGGAAAATAGAGTAGTGGATGCTCTAAGTTGTAGGAAGCACATTTCTACTCTTATAACGTTGAGAACTCAATTTAAAGATGAAGTAAAAAGTGTTATGGAATATGATTCTTATTTTCAGCAAGTAAAAATAGCACTTGCTGCAGATCCAAATGATGTGAGATATAAGGGTTTTCACTTTGATAATGAAGGAATCTTACGGTTCGAAAACAGATTATACATACCTTTGCTAAATGATTTAAGAAAGAAATTATTGGCTGAATTTCATAATTCACCTTTTTCTAGAAACCACGGCATTACAAAGATGTATACTAAAGTAAAACAACAATATTTCTAGAAAGGGATGAAAAATATGTTATTGAGTTTGTGACACACTGCTTGTTTAGAATGTCAACGTGTTAAAGATGAGAATATGCATTCAGTTGGTTTATTGTATCCTAATAGCATATCACAAGTACAAATGGCAAGTGATAAGCATGGATTTTGTACAAGGGTTTCCTATGTCAAGAAATAAACATGATTTTATTTTAGTTGTGGATAAACGAATGAAGGTAGAACATTTTATTTCTAGTAACCTTAAGGATGATTCACTTATTTTAGCAAAAAGGTTCATACATGAGATTTTTATATTACATGGAGTAACTAAATTGATCATATCTGATAGAGATCCTAGAATGACTTCAATATTTTTTAAAATGCTAAATTTAGATTTAGGAAGTAAGATGAATTTCAGTTCGCATATCATCTAGAAACGGATGCATAGCGAAAGAGTGAATCAAGTTTTAGAGGATATGTTACGAATGTATTGCATGGATCAGCAAAGTATAAATGGGAAGAGTACCTTCCATTAGTTGAGTTTGTGTACAATAACACATATCTCACCTCTCCTAAGATGGCACCTTTCAAAGCATTATACAAAAGGAAATGCATAACCCCTGTTAGTTGGGATAGCATTGACGATAGAGAGGTAATTGGACCTGAAATCCTTACGGAAATTAAACAAAAAGTTAAAATGATTCATGAATGCTTGAAAGAAACATCAAATAGGCAAAAGGTTTATGTTGATCTGAAGCGAGTTGATAGGAAATTTAAACTTGGTGAGAATGTATTTCTTCGAGTTAAACCGAAAAAGAGTTCTATAATTTTTTCCAAGGATGCCAAGTTATCACCTCAATATGTGGAACCTTTTGAAATTGTTGAAGTAATCAAACCTATAGCTTATCATTTAGCATTACCCCTACTTTGTCATGAATGCATGATGTTTTCCATATTTCTTTGCTTAAGAAATATGTTTGATTATCACATGTGTTAAATTGGAATTCCTTCAGAGGTCCAAGACCCGGGAATAATTGTGGTTAAACCTATTCGAGTGCTGGAAACTTACCAGTTGCACTTAAGAAATAATGCAATAATTCAATGTAAGGTCGAGTGGGATCAATCTAACAAGGAAAGTGCAACGTTGGAAAATATGGAAGATATGAAAAATACTTTTCCATATTTGTTTAAACGAGAATTAATTTTGCTGAAAATTTTATTCTTACTATGTCAATAAATCTTCCATTTTTGGACAAACATTATATTATTTAAAATCGCTTGACTAAGTTAATGCTGATTTTGGAATTTTAAAATCTAGTTTTGCTTTGAACATATGGAAGGAAATATAATAATTTGATTGTCCTTGATGCAAATTTCCTAACTAAGTTAATCATCAAGATGATGATTATTTTTAAGAGGGAAGTATGTAACATATTTGACAAACTATTGACTTTTTCCTCTTTACATTGCAAACGTTGACATGTGATTTGTCCTAAGAAGGTGTATTCTTTTGACTATTGAAAATCATGTTTGCAATGGATAAATTATTTTTGTACTTGGATTCATTTTTCTATGATGATGTTGCTTGCAAGGAATCCATTCTTCTTGAGTTCGGTAAGGTTGTAAAATGGTGATGTTGTTTGCAAATTTATCTTTCTATAACAACAAAAACCTTGGATCAATTCCATTGATCCAAGGTATGCTTCAATTCTTCTTACCTGGTCTGTATGACAAACCGACATTCATAAATTGAAGGTAATAAAGGACTGAGTCCTTATATGTATACAATTTTATTGATCCTTCTTTGAAGTCCTTTGCATATTGTTGTAAATTGTGAACTCGGATCTTCTTGTTAATTTCTTGAGGAATCTTAATGGCGTAAGGAGGATGAGGACCTACTTCAGGACTATTAAGGTAATACCTTAGTCCTTTATCTTTAAGATCTATATTAACTAAATTCTAACCTAAGGTAAACTAGACCTACCTTAGATATAATCTAAATCATTCTTGTTGCACCCTAACCTAAGTTTGTATACTCTACGGGTGTGGGGTTCGAAATAACCTAAGGTACTAAGGGACCTATCTAGGACCTATTACTTAATACTAAACTATTATGGGACATGACTTAATCTATGATGGCATGCTTTCTATGGCAACTTTGAAAGACCTAAGGTAAATAATTTTTATCTAACCTAAGGTCAGATCCTAAACTAATGTTAAAATGAAAGGGGACCTAAGGGGGTTACAAGGCTATTGGGAGGTAGTGGAAATGGTTTCAATGGAATTTAAGTTATTTGATTTGAATTTATAAAATTTGGTACTGCTGCAGTTTTGGTAGAGGCATGGAAGATAGAGGGAATGCCTAGCTAACATTATCACTAAAGTTAAGAGATGCATGTTTTTTTTGAATCCAAATGTGACAATGAGGCCCAAAGTAGCCAAAAAATAGCTACCAAACAAGACAAAACAACAAAAACACTGCAAAAAAGTAGTAAAGAGACCGCGAAAAAATAGCAGAAAAATAGACAAGTACAACAAAAGCACCAACATCTACTTCTTGGTAGCTTTGTCGATGCTGGTCTTGATATTCTTCCAGGATTTGAACATACCCAAAGTTGTCATGTGGGCAGCGTCAGTCTTATCCAGCTGATCAATGGTCCTTTTGCTTTCCTTATCATTGCCCCAAAGTGTTGCCGGAACTCCGCTGAGATTGGAGACACTTTTGACATGTTGCTCAATGAACTCCTCAATCACACTGAAGATGGCCATATTGTAGTCATGACGAGTTTTGGCCTTCCCTAAATGGGAGTCTAAGGAATTCAGCTTCTTGTATATATCATCAATCTGGCTGTTATCAATATCCACCTCCTCCTCCTCCTTCCTCTTACCTTTCTATTTTGCCAAGTTCTTAACTTCATCCTTCAACAATTTCATATCAGCCTCTAAGGCTTCCAGCCTTTTTGAAGAGATTTCCATATGCACATCCCGGGGACTGGCACTGCTAATGTTCAGTAGGTCATGTGCAATTTCAATTTCATGAGGACCCTTCTCCATAGCAAGAGTCTCAAGGTTAAGCTTTCTAGAAGCCCTGGTGACCGGCCTGGCCAAGGTGGAAGCGAAGTGGGGGCTGGAGCAGCAGTAGGGGGAATGGAAGAAGAAGCCTGGACGGCCGGCAGGGGGTGACAGCAGCGGTGGCGGGGGCAGAGAATGGAGAAACGGGGCTAGCAGCAGCAGAGGCCGGCAGAATTACGCTAGGAGAGGATGGGAGGCCAGGGTATTTGAGGAGACAACATTTATGCAGCAGAAAAATAAGCCCCTGGTGTAAAGGAACCACCCGGGTATGCTTTTGAAACTCCAAAATGGAGTGCTCAAGAGAGTTCAAGCAAGTAATGGGGGAAACAAACCATGCGATTCCTACGGAAGTGGTTAAGAAAGATAAGGTGCTTAGCAGGTACAGTGACAAACCTTCCTTCCAAGGAGATGAACCGTATCATCATGCGAGTAACCTCATCATAGGGTGGAGGGATTGAGCTAACAAGCAGGCCCGCTGTAACATATATCAGCTTCTCAGATCCCTCCACAAATCTCCTCTCTTCAACATCTCTGTCAACCCTTTTGTTGAAAAAATGGTAGCCCTCCATGCCAAGGCCGGTCGCTTCAGCAATAAGTTCCTCATTGACCAAGATCTTCTGCCCCCCATATTCCATAGTCCGCTCCTTCCAATCCTTCACAAAACGCACAGAAATGCTTTGATCATGCCCTTGAACCTTCTCTATGAAGTTGGTGATGCCACCCTTGCTGAGAATACTCCATAGCTCAATATTATCCTTCCAATCCGGGTCCACACTAGGCTCAATTTGACAAGGAGGACCCCCCATCTTCACTGTGCGTAACTGTTTGCAGAAAATTCCCAAATCCCTGAGAGCACTGAAGCCAATGTGCTTTTTACTGTTGTAATCCGCGCAAAATAGGAAATGGTAGCCGTTGCTTTTCCCATGAACGTCTGCGTGCTCTTTGCGATCAGAGCCTGCGGAAAATCACATGTGAGAAAAATGGCCTCTTTGTTAGTCCGCTCCCTGTCATCAGTCACATTACTACTATGTCTTCGGTTTCCGTGGAGCTGTGTATCCAACTTTTAGCAGCCGCAGTGCAGCCCGCATGCGCGATTTTCAAATCTATGTAACTCCACTTGGATTTCCCCCTATACTTCACTCTATATTGATTATTTGACAGGATTTGCGTAATCATGTTTTTTAAGTCAACACGTGTGGGGGTTTTATTGATGCTGATCCACACCCAATAATCATAACTCAACTCAAGATTTTGCTTGCGTATAGAAATCCGCATGAATGTTGTTTTTAAGCTGCTTAGGGATGCTAATATTATCCCAAACAATAAGATTAACATTAATGCCATAATTTTCCAGCGCATCTGCCAATTTATTACCCTCCCGGTAAGTGTGCATGATCTTGATGTTATTGAATGTTTGAAAATGTTTATGGACTCTGAGATAAAATCCTTGATGCTCCAACTTGGAGATGAGCACTGTTTAAGGAGATTAATGATATTCAAGGAGTCTCCTTCAATAATGAGGTTCTGTATATTTTGAGTCTGGGCAATTCTCAAGCCCCATAGAGCAGATAATGCTTCGGCAAAATGATTAGTTTGAATTCCCATTTTCCCAGCATACGCAGCAATCAGATTACCTTTATGATCCCTTATCGCTCCTCCACTGCCACAATCCCAGGGTTCCCCTTAGAGGCCCCATCAAAGTTCAACTTATACCAATTAAAATCAGGAGGATGCCATTTAATCAAAGATCTATCAATGTTATTCCTGGGATTGCTCCGACTATTGACAGTTCCAATCTGCCAATTGGATAAGATGTATTCTTCATTCTCTGGATATCTCTTGTTCTTGGGGGGTTTAAATCTAGCAATGTTCTCTTTGATACCATTAGAAATTTTACCAATACTAAGTTTATAGTTTTTCTTCTTTTTTGAAGATAATATCATTTCTATCCTTCCATATCCTCCAGATTAAATGAGGGATAACCAGCTTCCAGATCCTTTTGACAACACAATGCCTAAAGGGTGGGTTCCATTGAGTCCATAGCTGATTAAGATCCTTCGGCACCACCCAGAGAGCTTCAAATTTAGAGAGGGAAAAACTCCATATTCTGGTAGCATACTCACAATGTATGAACAGGTGGCTGATATCCTCAGAATCTTTCTTACAAAGATGACACCTATTAGGGATTATAAACCCTCTTCTCTTCAGGTTGTCAGTGGTAAGAATCCTACCTCTGATAGCCACCAAAGGAAAAAATTGATTTTAGGAGTTAATTCAGTCATCCAAATCTTATTCCAATTGAACTCTGTTTGACTACTGTGGAAGAAATTATTATATCCAGTTTTGACAGAGTAATTTCCGTCAATGGAATTATTCCAAACTAGCTCATCCTTGGAATCCAACTGACTTAATGGAATAAGATCTAACTGATCTTGAAGGGAGGAAGTAATTTGCATCAGATCCTTTCGCTCCACAGTAAGTTTTTTCCAATTCTTGCTGGTACCGTTTCCCTCAATATAGTCCTTGATTTTAATGCCATACTTGCTTATAAGACTGTCCTTAACAATCCCAAATCTATCCATGAGATTTCCATTAAACCAATTATCCTCCCAGAAGTTTATATCCCTACCATCCCCAACTTTCCATTTCTTGCCCCGCTTGATGAAATTTCTGCTCTTGACAGATTATTCCAAAAAATGGAACCATGGGGAGGTGCTCATCTTGTAGGAAAGAGAACACAGTTTGATGATTTAGGTATTTTACTTTTATTAGATCAATCTAGGGTTGTTCCTCAGACAACATTCTCCAACCCATTTTAGCAATGAGGGCCTCATTCATTTTCTCAATATCTTTTATACCCAGACCTCCCATAAACTTTGGGGTGCAAACCTTTTCCCAAACCACTAAGTGAAATTTGAACTTCTCTTCCATGCCTTGCCATAAAAATTTTTTTGAATCCTTTCAATCTTATCTCTGAAGGAAGAGGGGATTTTGTAGAGTGACATGACATAAATGGGCAGATTTTGAAGAGTACTTTTAATGAGCAGGCATTTACCAGCACTAGATAAAATGGCTCCTTTCTAACCAGCCATTTTTTTGGAATCTCTCCAATAAATCATCCCACACCTTGCAAGAGACTTTCCTAGTGCGAGAGGAAGGCCCAAGTAAGTGGTTGGAAGTGCACTTATTTTACAACCCAGAATTTTAGCAATTTTAAGTTGCCTTTCCTCAGGAGTGTTAAAAAAGAAGATGGAGCTTTTATCATAGTTGATCTCTTACCTGAAGTAGATTCATAGAGAGCCGTAAGAGCCTAGGTAGCCTTAGCTTCAATGACTGACACCAGAAGAAGGAGGATAGTGTCGTCTGCAAATTGCTGATGGGAGACAACTTGACTGATGGAAGTGGGCTTAGAGCCTTTTAAAAGCCCGTCATTAACAGCTTTGCCAATTGTTCTACTAAGGTCATAGCCAAAAGAATGAAGAGCAAGGGGGAGATAGGGTCCCCTTGCCTGAGCCCTCTACTACTAGTGAAAAAACCCAGGGTTCACCATTTACCACCACTGAGAATCTGGCCGTAGAGATACAAGCCTTAATAATTCTTCTAAATTTTTCCAAAAACCCAAATTTAGTTAAGACTTTGTCAAGGAAAACCCAAGAGACTTTGTCAAAAGCTTTATTCATATCAAGCTTGAGGACCATATTTTCCTTTTTATTATTTTCCATAGAATGTATAGTCTCGTGAACCATAATCACTCCGTCTTGTATAATCCTGCCTTTGATGAAGCCACTCTGCTGCCTTGAGATAAGTTCATTCATAATGAGCTGAAGCCTAGTAGTGATAATTTTGGTAAAAATTCTATAGATGGCATTCACAAGGCTGATAGGTCTGAAGTCTTTGAAATCTTTAGCATCCATTTTTTTGGGGCCAACACAATGTGAGTGTTATTAAGCTCTTTCAAAAGATTTCCCATTCTATAGAATTCATTCACCACTCTGAGAAGATCCTCGAACAAATTTCCCAAAATTTCTGGAAAAATTTTATGGAGAACCCATCTGGACCAGGAGCCTTGTCTCCCTCTAAAGAAAATACAACCTTTTGCAGCTCTTCAAGCGTGACCGCTTTGGTGATACTTCTAAATTTCTGTTCCTCAATTTTATCTTGGGGAATGGCCTCCAACATAAAAGAAATAGCTTCAGAATTGATGATATTCCTCTCCTCAAGAAGTTTTTTATAAAAATCAAGCGCTTCTTTCTTGATACTATTGGGATCTTTTATGATATTTCCGTTGTTTTTAGAAACTTCTAAGATCCTATTATAGGCTCTGTGCTTCAAAGTGGTCATATGAAAGAACTTCGTATTCTTGTCTCCCTCTTTAAGCCAAATAGCTCTAGATTTAAGTCTCCATAAAGATTCCTCTCTGCTGCAGATCGTATGCAACTCTGAAAGAATATTCTTTTCATTGACCTCGTCTTCATCCGATCTCCCCATAGTATCCATTTTTATTTCCAGATCCTGAAGTTTTTGTTTTAACTTTTTTTATTTTCAAACACATTGCCAAAAACGCTTTTATTCCAGATTTTGACTTGCTTTTTGACATTTTTGAGCTTTTGAACCAATCTAAATTGAGCAGTGCCTTCACCATTCCATCCCCACCATTATTTTATCTTGTCATGGATATTTTCATGCTCCATCCACATCTTTTCAAATTTGAATGAGCTTCTGGTGGGTTTAGTCCAATTGAGAAAATTTAAAGCAATCGGATTGTGATCCGATCCAACTCTGGGCAAGGAAGAGAGGTGGAAGTCTTGACTGAGAATCCAGCTCACTAAAATTAGTGCCCTATCCAATATCACCTAGATAAACTCCTTTCCCAACCTTCTATTATTCCAAGTGTATTTATTCCCATGAAGATCCACATCTAAGAGGTTATGTTCAGCAATAAAATCAGCAAAATCCTCCATACCAGTAGAAAAGCTGGAGATACCTCCATACTTTTCACCTGGGTTTAGTGGGGAGTTGAAATCCCCCATAATAAGCCAGTTAGTAGAACAATGCTGGTTTCTAAATGTTTTAAGGTCAGCCCAAAGCTTCCTTCTACCACTAACCGTATTAGGGGCATAAATGTTAGAAAGGATCCATTCACCATTATTCTCAATAGCAATAAATTTGATTGCAAGATGATTAATACTAGCATTGAGAACCATACCAGTACAGTGCCTTTTATCCCAAAGAGTAGCCAGTCCTCCAGAAGCTCCCTGGGAGTCGACAGCCGCCATTTCAGAGTTATCCCAGAAACTCTTTTTATTAGTTTCTAGGGTCTTAGCTTTCATTTTAGTTTCTTGCAAAATCAAAATACTAGGATTACTAGAATCCCATAGCTCCTTGATGATTTTTTCTTGGAGTTTCCATTTAGGCCTCGGATGTTCCAAGAAATAATCTTCATTTGGAAAGATTGGTTGGAATTACACGATGGTTCAACTATCATTTGTTGCACGCCATCTGCGTAATGTCTCTTTGTTCTCTTAGCTCTAAGAGCCTTTTAAAGGGCCTTCCTCTTTTTGTGCTTCCTCCAAAGTCAACTAATCGTCTAGCAGAAGATCTAGTTGTTCTAGATGTTGAGGTGTCCCAGTTGTTTTTTTCTTTTTCTTATCACTGTAGAGTGATTCTGGGATCATTTCAAATCCTTTCATTCTTTTTTTCTTTTTTGAAATGACCTTTGTGAATCTAGAGTCTGGATCCTCCTCATCCTTGATAGGCGTGACTTCTCCCTCTTCACGTTCTTTCTTAATCCTGTCAGGTGTGTGTGTATCAGTTGTTCTGGTGCTGAAGCAAGTAGGTGAAACCACTGATATGTTGTTGGAGCAAGGAGGAAAATCTGCAAATGATTTACCATCTCCCCTAGGAGTGTTTTTCTATAAAGATTCTTTAAAACCATACAATCCTTGTTCAAAGATTCCTTAATGATGCACAACTGATTATCTATCTCGACTTCCTTACTGCTCTGAAATTGCTCAATAGGGACTATATTAATCTTCACAGATCCTTCTTGCTCGTTCACCACCATGGATACCTTCACAGGATTTTCCAAGTTCTCCTTGTTAGGTGCTTCAAGCAAAGCTACGTTGTTGAGACTTTGGGATGCCAGACCAGATGTTTCCTTATTTGAGTTCTAAAACCCCTTTTTCCCCCTTCTATTGAACTCCAACTCCTTCTGACTAGGGGCTTTGTCTTTATTCCAGCTATCCATGCTAGGAACCCTACCATCCTTGTTTAGAACTGAGCCCTCCATAGGCTGTTCAGCTTCCATTGAAGAGGCCTTCTTCTTGGGACAGCTTTTGTCAGAGTGTCCTATGCTATGACAATGTTTACATCTCAAAGTTTCAAACTCAATTTTTTGGGTCCATAACCCATATCTAGATTTCAAGATTATGTGATCCAGAAACTCCTGTTCCATTGTAGAGAAAATGCGAAACGAGCAAAAGCAAGTCTGGATCTGTTTCTCGTGGGCCCATCCAGCCCGATAGGGGCACCAAGGGATTTTGTAATATTTAGCAGAATTTCATCATCCCAAAAATGCAATGGTAGCCCAGGTAGCCTACACCAGATTGGAATGGTGTTTATATTTTCAGTATTAGGGTCAAATCCAGGATACCATTTTTTCAAAAAAAGGCCCATATTACCCACCACCGGGGTCCTCCCGAAGCACCGATTCCAAATCCTCTTGCTTTGATTAAATTTTTCCAGATAAAATCCTTTTGGCATGATGGTGATGCTCGAGTCTCCCTTAGGTTTCCACTTTCTCAAAGCCCATTTCCTAATGAAATCAATATTAGGTCTAGATCCAAGGAACTTACCAACGAGGGAGAGATTCACTTTACTTAAGGCTCTATCAACACATCCATCTGGGACCCTCAGGCAGGTGGCACCCTCGTTGTCCTTTTCCCACGTGAACTGACCAGTAATTTTCAGACCCACTTTGATGTTAGGGCTTTGAAGCATCTTATTCCAGGCCAAAGGTCTGGATCCCAACATTTCCACATTTTCATTTACAACCATCCGATTTTGGCCACAGATCTGCCTCTCCTCAGCATTCTTAGGTGTAGCGCGCAGAATTTCTATAGACAGAACTGCAGAAACTACATTGACAATACCTCCAATGCTTTCTCCTTCACTCGTACTCGTGTTTACAACCATCTGATTCTAGCCACAGATCAGCCTCTCCTCAGTAATTTTAAGCTTAGTGCGCGAGACATTGCAGCGTAGCTGCTGAAAACCATGTTGCCATAGTTTTCTCCATCGCTCCCGATCTCCATTACGCCCACATTGAGATAAAGTGGAGATTCTTGGCGAATATTTTTGACGACGGCCAAATATTCTGGCCAAAAATCGGTCCCTTCACCCCCTTCATATTCTTGAAAGAGATGCATGTTTTACTTTAATTTGAGTTCACCAATTTCATATGGCAGTGGCATGGAGATTTAGATGAGAGAGTTGAATGCAAGTGCATTAATGAGCATATGTTTTGGTGAGAAAACCACCTTTGAAGCCATGTAAGAGAATTTTTGGGAGGTTGTTTGGTCATTCAATCATGTAAATTGTTTCTTTACATGGGTATTCTTGGTTCTTGAACCAACAGTTCTGCATTTTCAATATTTTACTAATTTTAGCACCTCTTGACTATTTTTGATCCAATGGAGATATAAGAAGCATGTGAAGAAGAAGTTTTGGGTTGTTGATTTCATTTGGAAAAGGAGAAACTCTGGAATCTCAGCTAGAAACCTTCAAGAAATCAACATAAGCACTATCAGGCATGATAGGCTCTACCCATTAAGTTGCTCTACTTTTTACTAAACGTCTTCATAAAAACAACTTTGCTCTTGTGATCAATGGGTTTTTATTTTATCTTTCATTCTTGCTTGAAATTTCTCTATACTTTTCTGAGGAGGAATCTCTGTTAGATAATGTGGAATGTGGGTCATTTCCTATTAAGCTTAATGGTGAATCATACCTTAAATTTTGGTTGAGCCTTGAATAATGTCGAATATGTGTGAATCCTTCCTATCTTCTCAAAAGGGTTTATGGAAATATATTGTTGCTAAAGGTTTTTGAACTGGGTTTGTCTGTTATGGTTGATAGGAGGTAAAAATGTATTCTTCTATGTCGTATCTTTGGTTGTTTGGAGTCTTATTATTCATTAGAACTGTTTAAATGGAAGCTTGGCTTAAATGTTATGTGGACTCAAAACTATTTGAAATCAACATTAAATGACTAAATTATTCTTGAACTTTCTTGTGAAGCTTTCATTTCTTCGAACCTTGTATTTCAATGGAAGATGAGTAGAAAAAGGGTTTTGGATATATTGTCTTGTGAATTCAAATTCATGTGGAAACAATAATGGAGTTATTTATTCTCTTACTCCTTTAGTTAAAAATTAGTTGTTCGGATCTAGTTCTTTCTATGGAAACTATGAGGTAATGGTTACTCGGATACTAAGGTTTTGGAAATATCTTGTTTGAAGATAACAATGAACAAATTATCCCTTTTTTGAACTTTATATGTATTTAGGTTTTTCTTTAAAACTCTGGAAGACTAGACTAATAGTTGGATAAATGAAGATCTGTTATATTTAAGGATTTTTGAAAGAGTTTGTTTTTTCTGAGTTGATATTTGGTTCTATGCATGTTAGCTCTACTCGAGCTTGCAAGATGTTGATCTCGATGTCTTTCTTCACCTTCAAGTTAGATAATGATCGTTTAGAGTTATTTGTTTTTGATCTGAGTAAACCTCTTAAGCTAACTTGCTAGTGTAAGTTTGTTGAAACCTTACTGTTGTGGTTTTGAAGATTTAACGAATGTATATACGGATTTTGGGTTGATGTTTCGTGATCTGGGAATAACCAATAGGTTCAGTATGAAGGGTTTCTAGATTCTTCATTTTCTATGATCTCTGAGTATGTTGAAGGAATAGAATGTCTTGATGACTTAGTAGATTTGTGTAGTTGAGTCTATCCATAGAAATGGAATGAAAGGAATTTTGATTATCTAATCATTTCTTTAGTTGACTTGTGCACCTGTAGCTAAGTCATGTTGTCCTTATTTTGCACATTCTTTGAAATCAAACCTAGATGGATTTTTTTGTCTATCCAAAAGACGGGTTCTCTCACCTCTGTGAGGTTACGAATGTGAGTCAATCTTACTGATTGTTTCTCTTTCATTTTGAAAGAATGATTAGGACTTGGTTCCTCTAACTGAAACTTTTGATGATTGGGAATGACTTTTGAAGGTTGTTATTTCATGTAAGTTGTTTAGCAAAATTCTGGTTAATACATCTCCTTCTTGATGTGGATAATGTACTACTATCACTGTTATTGTATCATGTTGGGAGAACCTTATTTTGAAATCTGACTTACATAATGCAGTCACATAATTCAGACTAGTATCTTCTAATGCATGTCTCTATGTTTAAAAGAGTTCAAGGATTTGTGTTTGGGTCTGTACCAGTCCTTTTATGACCTTATTTACTTGTGAAAGAAATTTGGAATCCTCTTCTAAACATGTTGACTGACTCCTCTCTCTTTTACCCTCTGAGGTAAATTTTTCATCACTGTTTTCTTTGGAGACTGTAGGAGATTATATGTTGCACTCTCTCTTCTAAGTTGTGAAATGATATTTCAAATTTTACTAAATTGGAAGGGAAGTTCTAATTTTCTTTCTCTTAGTTCATCCTTCCCTCTCTTGTGTTAATCTTGCTTATAGATTGGATTGGTTTAGTTGCATTACTTTCAAGAATGCATTGAGTAGTTGTTGATACATCTTACTCATTCACTTGACTTGTATTGAAGGAATTAATATTTTTTATGGGTGATTAATGTTATATGATATATATTGAGTGAATTCTTCCTAGTTCTAATGTGTGTACTGATTTGAGAACTTAGGCTATATCTTGGACTTTAAAATTAGGATATAGCATCTGAAATGGGAATCTCTTTTTTATGTTGTAGATGATTCATCCTAGAACCTTTCATGAAGCTGGAATTAGCTTGGCTGTAGATGTCTTTTTATGAAATTGTGTAATGCTGAGTTTGATGGTTCTTACTTCTTAAAAGTAACACTACTTTTGGAAAATATTAGAGTTAGTGTCTTTATTTCTAATTCATATTGAATTACGTAAGAAATAAATATTAATTAACTTTAATAGAAGGAGATAAGTAATTAGGATGAAATGTTACTTATCTAATATAATTCTTTATAAGAAAAAAATTGCTGAGGAGAGATGATTATATCATGATATTTCTAAATGTTAATTTGGTTGTTATATTGTTCTTCCTTTTATGATTGTTATTTCTTATGATTTATCTATCTATTGGCCTTGTGTTTTTCATAAAAGCAGAGTTTGTTTTATGAAACATTAGTTGAAGGCACATCGTTTTAATGCTTAGTGCTTATCATGCTCAATTCAATGAATTGACCCATGCTAGCAATTTTTTCAGATGGACTTCGTACAAGATAAAGGAAGGAAATAAATTTTATGATGTATTGGTGACTTAAAGTTTGGATCTCTTATGAAGAAATTTGATTTGTTATTTAAATGTATTAAAAGAAGAAGAAATTTATTCTTTATTGATCTCAATGTTGTTTGACATGAATATGTCTGAAATGTATGGTCTTGTAAAATGGGTATTTCACCATGATGAATTGAAAAGGATAAGATTTACTTAAATCTTTTTAGCATTCTTCTTGATCATTCTTAGAAGGAAAGTTATAATCTTCTCTTCATTTGTTCTCTTTCTTTACTTTTTGGATCCTTATTTTAGTTGGCATTAAAAGAATTGGATGGAAGGGATTTAATTACAATATTCCTTACTGAAATGTAACTTATTAAGTTGGCATGCATAGTTTATCTTTCATCTAAGTCTCTTTGGATTAGTAAAAATATGTTAATGAAATTATAACTTAACTAAGATGACTTGTGTAATGGAATAAAGATATAACGATTTTCTAACACCTACAAAGAATGAGGAAGGTTCACTTCATCTTGAGTAATACCATGATAGGTAAACAAAAAAATGTATGGTATATGTGATCATTTATCAATTAGACTTCATCTCTATGAAGTCTATTATAATAGAACCTATTTTGGATCTTAAAAAGACTATGAATGGTTGAGTTATACTAAGTAAATCTTATGGAGGTTGTTGTTTTTGTTTGATTAACTGAACTTTAATCAAAATTTAATGAACCTAAAGCAATCATAGGTTTATATAGTACATTAACAACTCAATTAGGAAGATAATATTAGGACCTAAAATAATTCAGGGTTCAACAGTGTAGCTGTAACCAAACATTAATTATGAAACATAAGAGAGTAATAATCCATCATAAGGGATATGTACACCGAGATGGGTAATTCTGTTAGATGTTGGCACACACCAACTGCAGAATTGTACCTTCGTGAAGACTAGGGTCTTCATGAGAATACTGATGTTGCGAGTTGACATTTACAACACCCTTTAGTATTGGATCATCTAGGTCTACATAAAATTGGACTTGATCTTAGTTTCACTCTAGGTCATATTAGAATTATGAGTTAGCATAGGGAGTGAATATCGATGGCTCTGTTAGGAAAAATAGATATTATTATTATTAGTGTGAGCATTAGTGAGTGTTTATTAGTTGTCTACTAAACAACTCAGAGTGATTTGTGGGATTGTGTTTGAGTTGTCTCCGATAAGCTTTGAATCCTAAATATTAGGATCAAGCTATTGTGTAAGAGAACATTGATTATTGAATAATAGTTACCTGATTTATTTATCATATTTGTTTTTTTCTCCTGTGTTTTGTGTTCTCTGTATATTTTTGGTTTTTAGATCTGGGTAATCAGCTTCATCTGGTATCAGAGCTATTAATTCCTAGGGCCATGTATTCTTCTTAGTGCATTGTTTAAATCCCATTAGGGAGCTTGTTCACAGTTTTTAAGGTTTCAATGGAAAATGTGGACATTACGTGGAGGTTTGAAAAATATTGCACCTTACACGAGAGTTATACCAACGACCGGATTTGACTATGGCTTTAACAAGCCTATGGATCGCTACGTATTGATAAAATCTTAGAAGGAGGATTAAATACGGCATGATAAATTCCATTCATGCACATCACGTAAGTGTCCCTAAACTATGTACACCCTCGAAGCTTCTCTGACCTCCGTAGTGCCCAACGTCACCTCTGACTTCGACCACTGTGTATACAGCTCCACGTGGTGATTAGTGCCGGAAGGTATTAAATTTTGGTTTCGAATTTATTAAGGTATATAAACCATATGCCATTTCTTAATTATCAATCTAATATATTATGGCATAAACCTTAGTATTAATATCTTGTTATAAGTTTAGCACAATTGGCTATAGACTTATAAGAAATATTAAAACTAGACTATTCCAAATTAGGGGGTGTATTTTGCTTTAATAAAGACAAAGTATTTGCAAAAATGATATAATTTCTAATGTATAGCCTTTGGCTATATTAGAAATTAGAATAGAATATCGTCAAAATATAGTGTGAATCGGGTGCATTATCGGTCAAAGCCGACACCCTGAAAAACCCTTGTAATAAGAGCGCATTTTCGGTTGAAACCGACGCTCTAAGGTATAATGGACATTCCACTAGACAAATTCAATGGATTGAACTTTCACACCTGGAAATTCAAAATCCAAATGCAATTAATGCATAAGAATCTATGGAGGATTGTATCAGGAGATGAATCAAAACCCACAGATCGCTGTAAAAATAATAGAGTGGGAAATAAGGGATGATAAGGAAAAAGTAATAATAGGACTTTCCCTATCAGATACTGAGCTACACTATGTGGATCTGGAAAAATTCTCAAAAATAATTTGGGAACTACTTGGCAAAACATTTGGCTCAAATGTAGTCAATTCTAAATTTTCACTAAAACTACAACTATTCAAATCAAGATGAATGAAAATGTGACAATGTCAAACCACATTAATGAACTGATATCACTCATAAGGCAACTTGTAGAAGTAAAAGTTGTAATAGAAGATGAAGATGATAAAGCTATACTTCTAAATAGTCTTCCTCCTAAGTACAGTAATGTTGTGTTTAATCTCGGATAGATGCCCACACAATCACTTGAAGACATGATATATACACGTCTAAGTGAGGAGAAAAGAACTAAAGAAGACAATCAAAAAGAGTTTTCTCTCTATGTTAAGAAAAATAATGCTAAAACCTATATAAACAAAGAAGAAGTAAAATGCTTCTATTGTAAACAAAAGGGGCATAAGTCTCCATTCTACAAAATCAGAGCAAAAGATGTCATCAGTGGTAAACTCAAAATGGATGAGGCCAATGTAGTTGTTGAAGAGTCAGAATATGAAGAAGAACCAGCACCAGAAGAACCTGACTACAATTTCGATGACTTTCTATTCTAAATAAAGATCTCGGAGGCTGGAGGCAAAGGAGGAGGAAAATTGCATCTCTTGTTAGTCACCAACAAAGAGATTGTTGCATTGTATTGGTGATATTTATTTTTCAGTTGTGTGTTTCATTCTACAAATAAAACTTGTTAAAACAAGTACATGATTGTATCACTTGCATTAGTTAGGATGTGATGGGGGTTAAAGAGATACTGGCATATAATGACATGGTTTTTGGTAAACCAGCAAAACCAATTGGTTGTAGGTAAACCATGGACAAACCTTCATTAGTGTAGACAACCATAATTACACCCAAGTAATATAAATACTTAAATTGCGCTAATTATCTCTTTCTAGAAAATTGATGACATATTGTCAAAATCATTCATATTCCCTCTTATTGTCATTAATTAATTACAATACGCTAATTGATTAAGTCACATATCCAGCTAACAACCTAATTAACGAGCTTTCGTTAATTATTTACCACGTCTATCCGGACTAATTAATTATTATTAATTAATTAGACTTTCACTTCATTTAACTAATAAATCAATATTTAATTGATTTAATCCCCTCATAATAACCTAAATCATATTAATATTCCTCTAATTGGCTTTATAAGCTTACACCTACCTATTAGTTAATCATCTTTGATTAATTAAAACGCCCCAACTCCCATGACTTGCTAAGTGTAAATTAAACCTTCTAAAGTAAGGTAACCTTTAATAAAGCAACCTTATCCATTCCTAATCATGTTTTACCTTTATCCCATGTGCAAAGGGATGAAGTGTTTTCTTTATCCATTGGGCTATATAAGGAGCCCTCCTTCTACCTTTATACCTACACCTAATTCCCTTGAGAAAGCAAAAGAAAGCACATAGTCTTGCACCAAAACCCTTTTGCCATTCTCAATCCCTTCCATCATCCATCTTGAAGAGATAAGCCTCACACCCAATCATCCTTGAAGGATCAAAGCAAGCAATGTTGTTGATTTCCATTGGACTACATATGTCCATTTGATTTAATTAGGCAATTTATAAGAATAGAGTTCTTGATTGGCATTATGTTTGATTTCACTATTTCAAAGTTATGATGCTAATGTAGGCCTTGTTAATTTATTCATCTTAATGGTACTCTTTTCTCATTTCTAGCTAGGTTAGGGAACTATTTTAGGTGGTAGTTCTTGCTTTCAATCTAACTTAGGAAAAACAATACTTGTACACAATTGGTTTTATGGTAAGTATGGAAAAACCATTTCTCAGGTTTGTGAATCCTTTGAAAATCACACAGTCATTGTTAGATGCAAAGTATAGGATGATTCCTTCCCCATGTTCACACTAAGGGGGTGATTGTTAGGAAAAATTCATATTGTTATTATTAGTGTGAGCATTAGTGAGTGTTTATTAGTTGTATACTAAACAACTAAGAGTGAATTGTGGGATTGTGTGTAAGTTTTCTTCGATAATCTTTGACTCCTAAATATTAGGATCAAGCTATTATATAAGAGAACACTGATTATTGAATAATAGTGACTTGAGTTATTTATCATATTTGTTTTTTGTCTCATGTGTTTTGTGTTCTCTATATTTTTGGTTTTTAGATCTGGGTAATCAACTTCAGGCTTAGGGTATCTAGACACATCCAATCGACTTAGGTCAATTGAGTATGCCTATGTACCCTTAGTCATCGCGAATGGTTCCCTATCCTAATTTATGTTGCTAACCTGGGTTAGGGTCAAACCTTGAACAAGTGAACTGGCAAAATTTAGTGAATAAAATTCTATATAATAGATGATTGGGGTGAAGGATGTATTTTTTTTATGAGTCTACCATCTAGGAATAATAACATGAACAATATGTTGGAAATATTTGGCCAAAGTATCGCAAGCTACTGGTTGTTTTTTCCTATGTCACCTAGTTTAAGAAATGGGATTTTAGATGAATATTGGTAACAAATATTCATATAAGTTTCTTAAACAGAACACTGAATACCTAGAACAAGGTAAGAGAACTAGGAATACTTAGTATACACTTTGTATTCAACACTTTAAGTTAACATGAGAGATCGGTTAGAAACCGAGTCATGAAATGAGAGATCGGTAGTTCACCAAGTCATTTACAGCTGCATATGGTTATCTATTATGAGATTGATTGGCATGGAATGTGTGTTCTAAATTATGATTATTTAGAACAGAGAACATTATGTATTCAAAAAAAAATCCCTTGTTTCTAAAGTCTTCAAATGGGAATGTTACAACCCATAAATAGATATAAGCTAGGTTTGTTAACATAACATTATATCCTACTTAAAACATATTTGGAGATCTGTGTTATGAGAGGAAATTCAATATCCTTCTTCCAATTGATTGAGATTATGTATGAAACAATAGGAATACATATTTTAACTCAATATTTTTTTTTATGTTGTTCGTAGAAGGAGATTAAAAGTTGTGAAAGTCGAGGCACCATTATCCTATATTAGTAAAATCTTGGACTCAAAGAATTTACTATAACCTAGGAGAAGGAGTATAGAGATACTAAAACCTTACAAAGATAGAGTGTCCTTACCATTTAGGATTGTATTAACTCACTCTATAACTAATATATGCAACATGTCTTCTCATTGAAAGGACTTGAAAAGAACAATAGATCTTGAGAAGAATCAACAACGTTGTCTAACCTAAATTCATCCCTAGAACATCTTGAGAAACTTGAACTACCTTCACACAAGTGTTTTGTAGGAAAGAAATCTCATTTTACTTCCATTTCTTTAGGTAATTTTTGAGAGAGAGAGAGAGAAACACTTATAGAAAATATCTCATAACTTATTTGACTCTTATCCAAATTGATTAAAACCTTTTAAAAAAATTCAAGCTTGGATTCCTCTCAAAAATTTATTCTATGATTTATCTAAAGGATTATTCATATTTTTTCTTGGGTGCTAAGAAGACAGAGGCCTCAAAATGCATTTTTCAATGAACTAGTTTTAGAAAAACTAGCATAACTTTCACATACCTCTTCATAACTTGATGAAATTTTTCATGGAGCATCAAAAATCACTCCTCAAAATGAACCATAAGTTTATTTTTCATAAATATTCATGTACTATTCAAACCTATCTCACTTACCTTAGCTTACACCATCAATCATCAAAGATAACTTTGGTGATTGTTTTATTTTGCGTCCAAGAGATAAACTTAGCCTTTTTTTTCTCACATTACCTAGATAACATTCCTAGAATCCTCCCATGCTCACATGATCTTTTCATAACCTTTACCAACCTTTCACACGTCATTAGGCTCTAGAAATAGGCTTGAATTATCCAATTTAAATTGATACTTCCATCAAATGACTTGGAAATCACTTTAAAATATCTAGACCATGATAATATATGACCTATATAGCATCTAAACCAGCCATAACAACCATGTACATGCTTCCAATGGACTCTTGCCTCATAAAGTAGGCCCGTAGAACACCGAAATTATCCTAAAACAATCTTGAATACTCATTGAACCACCGAGAAGGAACTACCAATCAACCTTCATGCCTTTGAATGAGCTTCAATCCACCATTCACTCCATTTCCTTCAATGTCACTTGACATCAATTACAACACCAATGACGAGGGTTAAAAATATCCACATTTGTCATTGATGGCAACATACTCGAAATATTTAATGACAAACACATATCATCTCACATCACCCTTCCTTGTTTCTTACATCACTTTCTCCCCCTTTGACATATATAATAAAGGGTTCTTGACCACTTTACATAAAACAATGAAAACTTACAACTAGTATGCATAATAAAATAAAATTACTTGTCCACAAGCTCCCCTTGGAACTATGTTTGTTCTTTTCTTGAGCTCCTATGCCATCCTTGAGTGACCTTTACTTGATTGAACTAAGCTCTCCCCTGAGCACAAACACTCTTACTTTGAAGGAAATTGACCTATCTCACCACCTAACCATGTCAATAATCATGAAGGAAACATCATCATACCTTTTCTTTGAGCCATAGTACCATAAACCACCTTTTGATCATGAAAATTGTGTCATTTCACCTCCAAACTCTATTTTTACCTTCAAGATACCACTTTAGCAGTCATATCCCTTGAGAGCATAGATCCTTGAATAGAACCTTCAGAGGTTTTACAAAAAACTTTGACAATCTCTAAAGCATCATTCTCCGTGGATGGAATAACTTTCCATTACTTCCTTGAAGTAGTACTATCTCATATTAGTGGAAGACATAAGAATTTAAATCCTAACCTTGCATGCAAGCCTTGAGATGAATGAAAATCACTTAAGCACTATTTATAAACCTTGTATTCACCCTTGTAGCCTCATATAAATGAGATAATGTAATAATTGAATCTAACATGCTTGTCTTTATAGGAAACTAGACAAAAAATACTTTGTATGGTTTCAAATCATCTTATAATACATTCTAGTGGTAACATCACATGCTCCCTCTATCATAAGTAACACCTTATAAACAATTGACACCTGTAACCACCTCTCTTCAAACTATTTGGACAAGATTTGTCACCAAGAGCCAACTTTCCTTTGTATCTAGCTTCCACTTTTTCAAGTACCGTACATTATTTATTTGATAATCTAAAGACTTATTGCATGCATTCCTGAGATGAATATACTTTGTGTATTGTTGCATAGAGAACTTAAAAATATTGTTACCATTCCTAAGATAACAACTTCACATCTCAAAACCTTAATAAAGATCAAACCCAACAATATACATAACACTGATATGTCAAAAGAACGCCATTTTTAAGAGTTTCACAAACCATTGTCCTCATATAGAAATTTTAAATGACAAATAGGCTTTATGTAACATTCGGATGCAGAGATATATCACATCTTTATAGCTCGATTTGCATTTATAGAACACAACATTTTAGCTATAATTATGATTCCATCCTTCACATATTTTTCCTTTACTCATACATTTTTGGAGTCACACAAGGACTTACCTGAATCCTTGAACCTTTCACCCACTTGGGCACAATCCATTAGGCCTTAAAATAGTCTTTTAGACCTAAGTGCTTGCATTCACACCTTGCAGCAAATAGAGACCCCTCAAGCACTTTCAAAAACCTAACTTCCCTCATAGAAAATTTTCTTAGTCCACCTTGATCAACTAAGCATCAATCACACCATGTATAGTTTGATAAACATTTAATTCACTATTCTGATAACTTTCTAGTACAACATGTTTTCATATTTAATCTTTACATCTCTTATTGGTGCAGCTTGGAAATAGAATATGGGAAACATTGTCCTTTGTAATCTTGAAGAAGAGTAATATTTGACATGCCCATTTTACCCATAATTTTTTTATATCAGATATTGACATTGGTATAGACCTATTTCAGACTAATGTCTTTCATCATGACACACTTGTGAGAACTAAAAGAGATCAGTTATTGTTTATCTTTTAGCATACAAGAAGACTATAGTGTCTTTTCATATTTGAGGTTAAGAGAAAATGCTAACACCATTCTCAAACATGAGACATTTGTAAAAATTTGAGGACTTGCACTATCTTTGAAAAAGACTACGAGAGATAACTTAGACAAGAATTAATATTGACACTTTAGAAATAGAAAAAATAGACCTTGAATCATAATGACCACACACTCTTTGCACAACTACTAAAGGGAACATCCAAGATCTTCAAAATATACTAAATAAGCATTCTTTGAATTAGGAATACCTTTAGAATCTGATAAAAAATTTAATTTGTAACTTTCCATCAAGAGCATATTCAGTGCTATTTACTCACCTTCAATAAAAAGAGTTCTTTTATTTGCACATTAATAGAAAAATGGAAAAACATTTTCTTCTTCTAGTTTTTTAATACCTTCTAGAATTCCAAAGAAGGCATACCTTCTTGTTGTGTCACCTCAAAACAAGATAAAGTCACCAAAAATAGCCTGATGACACAATTCTTTCTTTCCTTATCATTTTTATCTTGTTTATATCCTTAGATATATTCTTTGGTGTGACCACCACATCACTTGAGATCTCATCTTCTTCTTGAGTTAATGATAAACATATATGTTTTAATTCATACACTTTCTCTAACACTACTTGAGGAAGAAGTTCCTCATCCTTTGCACTAGAATTATTTTCATTTTTTTACCTTTTTCATCACTTGTTGATGTCTTGTTTGTACTATTTTATCCTTTCATTAAATTAGCTTGGTGTTCCTCTTCAACATCAGCCCTTGCTATCTTCTTATCATCCTTTGTTGTCTCAACTTCTAATTTTTCTTCCTTGACCTTGTATATCCATTTTTCTTTCTTCTTTCTAGTATCTCTCTCAACCATGGCTAACTTGGTCTTACTCTTAGAGTTTTTATTTTCTCTTAATATTATTTTGTATTTCCACTAGAAATCATTCATCTTGTAAATATATCTAGGTGATTCTTTACAATTTTGGAAAAATGCCCTTGCCCATGATAGTTGAAGCATACAACCTAGTTCTTGTCCCAAAATTAACTTACTGGATCTCCTAAATAATACTTGGTTATGTGAAATTTTATTTATAATTGAAACATACTATGTTCTTCTCATAATCAGACTTGTAATCTCTCCATGGATGATCTTCATCTACCTTTCTCTTATAATCTCTAGCTCTATGTCCAAATATGTTACATGAAAAACAAATTCCATGAAACTTACCTGATAATTTCCTTACATTTGGTTTCCTAAAGATCCTCTTGTGCTCTTTTTGTCCTTATTGTAATGATAACATCCTTGACAAGAAGTATGACTTGATTCATCTCTCAATTCCCTTTTCTTTACTTGTTCTAGCTCCTCTTTTAGGGTCTTTATTTCTGCACTTAGTCTTTCACATTCTTCACTCTTGGCTTGGATGGATGTTTGACATAACTCATGAATAATATCATGTTTTTTTCAATTTTACTTGCTTTATTTTTGAGTTCCAAACTAGGCTTGTCACTAGGATATGTTTTTTGATCAGTAACCCATTGAGTTTACTTGAAACCTTCTCTAACTCAACCTTCAAAGTCTCTATTTATTCTTCAAGTTTGAGACATGCATCACCTTTTTATCTCAAATCATTTAATACATTTTCAACATATGAGGACATCTCATTAATTTCATGGCCATGATTATCCTCCTTGAGTTTAATTTTTGTCTTAAACTCATTTATAAGATCTTGAGAAATTTCATACCTCTTTTTCAACATTGACTCTATTGATGTACCATGATTTTTTAGGATCACCTCCAAGTTGTTAGGCTTAATTCATATTGACCACACTTTGATGAATTTTTTGGAAACTAGGACACTGAGAGGGGGTGAATTAGTGTCTAATCAAACACCTTCATATGCTTTGTTATACACTCATTCAAGTTCACCTCACATTCTATCTCCGAGGTCACATTTCTATGAGTTCACAAATTTGTCTATGAGTTCTTCAATACATTCACTATCAAATTTCATCTCTATTTTTAGTTCACTCTCATTATAGTTTGAGTATCCTTCACATATAGTCACACTTGCAATATATAATATTCTTGGTCACTTTGTTTACTCTACCATGTTTTCTATATTGCTCCTTAGCTGATTCACTATAGCATTGTACTTTTCCTCACACACTAGTTTCATAGTTTCCTATAATACATTCAAGATACTAATATCAATTTCATGTCCTTTCACATAAAGTATATCACATCACCTTTCACCTAAATGTATACTTCGCAGTCTCTTTAAGATTATTAAGATAATAATCTCACTAAGATTCTTAGTTCAATCGACACTAACAGTTCTCCTCCAGTCAATTTCACAATGGTCAATTAATCAATGATTTGATATGTTCATTCTCACATCTCACTTTAAATTTTCATTACATTTAACTATATCCACTTTATATTATCTACAACTTTCTTCACCTGAATATATCTGTCGTCAAATTTCTCATTCATAATGAATTTAATGCACTAGCTACTAAAGAAACTAGAAACTTAGAAATGATGGAGGGTTTATGTTACCTTGGATGTACGATGATATGGGCGCATGCTTTGGTTGTTAGATCCTTGTTGTTATGAATCGATAAAATATATAAGTAAGATTGAAAATGATTTTTCTTAAATGATTTAGGTGAGGGTTGACCAAAAATTGGACCCAAGAAGCGTTAACTTCCTCGGTGGATGTCAACCCCCATTTGTTTAGAAAGGATGAAATAAAGAAAGTATTGTAGATAATATGTAGAAACATAAATAATAATGAATCTAGAACTGATTAAGATGGATTTAAAGATGATTTGATTGAAAAAACTGTAAAATAAGTGTAATCTAGTCTGGGTCGACAGTGACCTAGACTGTGTAAGGGCGAGTTGGCGGCGACCTCGGATACAAGATCAAGACAATAAGAAAAACATATAGACTATGAAAGATTTGACCGTAACTGGAAATCTGTAGAAGTCTGGAGATGCTAGAGTCAACTTGTATAGGAGATCTGAAGGAATAGAAACAAGGAAAATAATAGGAAACAAGGATCAAAGAGAGGATTGAAACTAGGACCACTGGTCAATGAAAACCGCGGTGTAAAGAGGTTAATTTTCTTGTGAAAGAGAGACTAGATGAGAGTTTAGCAAACTGGAATAGAGGCTAAGCTTATGCGGGGAGCCGAGGATGGCTATAGAACAAAAATCAAGGGATACTAAGGCTGAGTTGAGAAACCTATCGTGGTCGATGGTGACTATGAGAGAGATGGATAAGGTCGAGGAAAGGCAAGCTAGATGAGCAACCTGTAAGTATATATTTGCATAAAGAAGTTGATAACAAAGTTGCGAGCTCTGGTGCTGATAATCTTAAACCTATAAAAGGTTAAATATCAAAAATACCAAGATAATACGACAAATCTTACTAAAGAAATGTAAAATGATGACAATCTCACAAAATTTCTATCACAATTGATAGATGCATGTTGCAAGGAGCTCGGGTGGTCTCTAATGGCTTCTAGATTATTTAGGAATGAAAGATTTTCCACAAGTTGTAAGAGATATGCTATATTTTTCTTACGTTCGATGGGGAATAGAGGTAAATATCATAGCTTTATAAGTTTGATGGTGACTGGTGGGTCACCATCGATCGTGGGGAAAGTTTCCTCAATGGGAGGATTTTCCTATTTTTGGCATGATTTCTTTTTTTTAGGAGTTGGCTGAATTATTTAAAGCATTAGGTGGGAAGGGGTTGTTTAGGGATGAGGTGTAGGTGAGTTGGTAGTGGAGATAGGTTGGAAAAAGTGTAGGGAAAATCATAGGTGTAGATTTAGAATGAAAGCTTTCCAAAATAGAAATTTGGTTAGGGCATGATTAATTAATTAATTAATTAATGTTGATTAAATAGGATTTAAAGGTGATGGGCATTTAATTAATTAAGGGGGATAAATTAATTAAGAGGGAATTTGATTAAATAATGGGGATGAATAGAATAAAATATGTGCATGTAGGAGATGAGGGTATAGATACCGAATTTAGGTGTCTATAATTTTCCCCTTTTTGTTGAGTGGTTTGGGCTAGCAAGTCGTGAGACAAAAACAAGAAGGATTGGATGAGGATAAATGATTGATGATAAGCTCCCCCTCAAATGGGGGATCGATGATGTCAAAGGAAATTGATGACATGTTTGAAAAAGGTAGATGATGAAGGGTGGGTGGGTGAAGAAAGGATGGGTGAAAGCTTAACCAAGGTGAGATGCCCTAGGTAAAAAGGATCACAATAATGATGAAAATTATGGTGGTGACTCCAATATCACATCGATAGGTAAAATTGTGGTCTCAATGCAGACATGATACAATGATCTATGGACCATTGAGTAGGTGAAGATCACTGCACTATGGATGCAAGACGGGATGACCAACGAGTCATAAGAAAGTCATGAAAGTATGCACAACTATATTTAAAAGGTATAGAAAATACTTCATACATGAGGAATCGAGCGAAAAGGTATGCATCCACAATGGATGAAGATGAAAGGTATGGTGCCCAATGGAACACAAAAAAGGTCAATAAGGAAAAATGAAAATGTGAGTGATGAAGTAATATGCCCCAAAGGGGGAAAGTGTGATTGAGAAGGTGGAAATGAAATATGCCCCAATTAGGGAAAGGTATGGCCTCAAAGGAGGACTTTGTGCATAGATTGGATAAAATTGTGAAATAAAAATTCCTAAAGGGAAAGTAAATATGGCCTCGAAGCGAAGCGGAAATGAATGATTAAGTAAAATTTTCCAAGGGGAACTAATTATGGCCACGAATGTGGATGTTGAGGTAAATTTTTGAATTAAATTACCGGAGGAGAGAATAAATATAGCCACAAATTTGGACTTAGAATGGAACACGAGAGGGTGGAAAATATTGAAGCAAAATGCCCGACAAGAGGAATATAGATGGCCATAAGGGTGGAATTACTCTAAGAGAGATTATATGAAATCAGATAAGACATAACTTAATGATAGCAACTTATAGTTATGAACGAATCTACATCATATCAAGGAACGTGTGAGGAAAATATTCTTCCAACCGTGTTGGAGGTAAACAAGAGGATGATCTAGGTAACATAAGGCATATGTAATTAGCACCAATGCTAGCAAATAACCAATGCTAGTTAGTCATTTCAAGAATCATAAGGAAACGATGGATGATATGGTCTCATAATCCTAATGTTGACATGACAAAGAGGTTTGAGATGAAACTTGTACAAGGAAACAGGGTTCTCCAAAAGTGGTATTCCTTGAAATTATGCCCCAACTCGGGGAATGGGAAAAATAAATTTTACCACTACGGGAAGCTTTCTTAGGATGCTAATAAAATGGAAGGTTGATCAATGCGGGAATACTTCAAATGCCATAAGGATTATTCATCCTTCGAGGGTATGGTCTACTTTATACAATATATAGATGGCAAGAATAAATGATAGCCATCCTTTAAGGGATTGGTCTATTTATTTGATTTGGATTTCATGTTTTTGATTTTTTTACATGAATCATTGTCCTTCGAGGGCTCAATATATTTTTGATATTTGTGATTTTGATTTGAGCATCCATGAATTTTTATTTTTGCATGGGGAGAGTTGGGACTAGCTAAGTAGACCACTTAGGATGGGATAAAGAGTGTACAAGAGACATCCATGGACCCTTTGCATGGTTCTAATAGGTGAAAAATAGGATGATGGATGTTGTAATGAAATTACTTGTATAATTCAGATCATGAGTAGAAATATAACATCCAATAACACCATATTCTAGAATAATGATCTCAATATGCAATAAGAATAGCTACGCCACTTCGAGGGGGCAACCTCCAAACCATACAATAATACTCAAATGCTCCAATGATGATCAAATACTACCTACTAACCTCTATATATACTATTCCTATGTTATGGCCAACACCAAGGCCGACCCACTAATGAAAATATAACATATATGAAAGAAATACATAATGATAAGAAGTTATGATAGCCACAAGTCGGCTATATACATCCAATATAAGATATATGATTAAGGGCGTAGCATGCCCCTCCCCTTCAAAGCAACATTGTCCCCAATGTTGAGAAGATCTGGATGCTGCTGCAGGAAATTTGCATCCTCCCAAGTTGCGTCTTCATTGTCTAGATTTTTCCACTTGATCAAATACTCAGTGATGACCCTTGTCCTCAACCTCTTAGTGCGTGTTTGAAGGATGCATTCTGGTTCCAGGATGATTCTGCCCTCTTCATCAAGCTCTGGTAACACTGTCTGGGTTGATATTGTCTGTCCAATTACCTTCTTTAGGAAAGATACATGGAATCTGGATGAATTCGAGTAGTTGGAGGAAGTTCCAGTTTGTATGCTACATTGCCAATCTTCTGTAACACTTGATAAGGACCATAATATTTAGGTGAAAGCTTGTTATCCTTTTTGTGTTGTTTTAAGGACATTTGCTTATATGGTTGTAAACGCACAAAAACCCAATCACCGACTTCAAAATGTCTTTCACTGCGATGTTGGTCTACCTGCTGCTTCATGCGGTTTTGTGACATGGACAAATTCTCCCTGAGACTACAAAGCACCTCTTGTTGGTGTTGAATATGTTCTTCAACTGCTCGAACCTTTGGCTGGACTCTCAAAGATGAAGTGATAGATGGTGGATGATACCCATATAATGCCAAGAAAGGAGACATTTTAGATGAAGTATGAAAGGAGGTGTTATACCACCATTCTGCCAGCGGCAACCATTGGACCCATCTCGCTTGCTTATCTGATGTAAAACAACGAAGATATCCCTCCAAGCACTTGTTTACCACCTTGTTTTCCCATCATACTAGGGATGATAAGAGGAACTACGAGCTAGTTGTGTGCCCAAGCATGAGAACAAGTTAGTCCAAAAATTACTAGTAAAGATAGGGTCTCGATCACTTACTATAATCTTTGGTGTCCCATGTAGCTTCTGAATTGTATCCCTGAAGGCCGTTGCTACTGTACTCACAACAAATGGATGTGATAAAGCACAAAAATGGGCATATTTGGTGAGTCTATCCACCACCACCATGATTACATTTTTACCTTCTGATTTAGGCAATCCTGTGATGAAGTCCATAGACACCTCTTCCCACCTCTGGCTAGGAATAGATAGAGGTTGTAAAAGACCTGGGGACTTAATTGTTTCGCCCTTATTTTGCTGACAAACCATGCATTCTGCCACAAAATTTTGTACATCTCCTTTTAACCCTTCCCAGAAAAAATCATGCTTGATACGATGATAAGTCTTTAAGAAGCCAGAATGACCCCCTACTGGAGAAGCATGGAGCTCAGATAGAACCCTATTTTTAAGGATTGAATTCTTACATAGATATAATCTATCTTTATACCATAAAACATCTCCTTTCCATAAAAATTTTTCTGACATGTTTGGATCTTGTTGGAGATTTTGAATGAGATTTTGTGTACCTGGGTCATTTTTCCATTCAGACCTTACATCCTCTATCCAATCCTCCTGTAATATAGATATGGCATACAACAATGCCTGGGCAGATTCATCCTTCCGAGATAAAGCATCAAGCAACTACATTCTCTTTCCCTTTCTTGTATATTATCTCAAAATCATACCCCAACATTTTTGAGACCCATTTTGTTGTTCTTCTAATGATAAGCGTTGCTCTAAGAAGTATTTCAAACTATCATGATCTGTCTTTACTTTGAAATGTCATCCCATTAGATATGGTCTCCATTGTTTCACTGCATGAAGTATTGCTAACATTTCTTTCTCATAAACTGGTTTAGAGATATTCTTACCTTTGAATTGATGGCTCTCGAAAGCAATGGGTCACCCTTCTTGCATGAGTACTGCCCCCATCTCATACCCTGAAGCATCAAATTCAACAATGAATGTTTTTGAAAAATCTGGGGTGGCTAGAACTGGAGTGGTGCACATGGCCTCCTTCAACTTCTCAAAGGCCATAGTAGCTTGCTCATTCCAATGGAAAGAGTCCTTCTTCAATAAAGTTGTGAGTGGTGCTGCGATGCTGCCATAATTCCTTACAAATCTACGATAATAACATGTAAGCCCCAAAATCCTCGGAGATTTTTTAGGGTTTTGGGAACCTTCCATTCAAGCATGGATTTTATCTTGTTAGGATCCACTTTAACACCTTCATAAGAGACAATATGACCCAGATATTCAACCTCCTTGACACCAAAAGAACACTTAGAAGGCTTTGCATAAAGTTGATGTTGTTCAAGAGTTTCCAACACTTTATTTACATGATGCAGGTGTTCCTCCCATGTTTTACTATAGATTAATATATCATCAAAGAACACTAAAACAAAATTTTGAAGAAATGGCTTAAATATTGAATTCATCAAGCTTTGAAATGTAGAGGGTGCATTTGTTAGTCCAAAAGGCATTACCAAGAACTCATAGTGTCCTTCATGTGTCCTGAAGGCTGTTTTATGAATATCTTCATCCTTGATTCTAATCTGATGATATCCAGAACAAAGATCAAGTTTTGTAAAGTAAACAACACCATGTAACTCATCTAGCAAATCATCAATTACAGGAATAGGAAACTTATCTTTAACTGTGTACTTATTGAGTTCCCTGTAATCTGGACACATGCGCCAATTGTCATCTTTTTTCCGTACCATCACTACAGGAGAAGAGTAAGCACTTTGACTATGACGAATAAGTCCTGCTTCTAACATCTCTTGAACTATCTTCTCAATCTCACTCTTTTTCATATAGGGGTACCTATAAGGTCTGATGTTGGGTGGTTGACTCCTGGTACTAGTTGGATGGCATGGTCATGGTCTCTTTTCGGAGGCAAACCCTTGGGCATTTCTCCAAAACCCCGAGTGCTCATCTATAATTGCTTGCATATCTGCGGGTATAAATGTATTGGAATGATGTGCTTCCAATGAAAATAGTTGTGCCACAAACCCTTCTGCACCCTTTCTAAGCAATTTTTGCATCTGATGAGAACTTACCATCTGCGGGGATTTTGCTCTTAGTCCTTTTAGTTTAAAATTCCTCCCTTCTGACTGAAATTGCATGAACAACTCTTGGAAATTCATTTCAATGGTTCCCAAGGTGGTAAGCCATTGAACTCCTAACACAATGTCTGCTCCTCCCATGGCAATGGCATACATATTGCTAGTTAGCAAGTAATCTCCCATGGTGAGATTAATGTTATGGCATTTTCCTGAACAACTAACAGTTTTCCCATCAGCAATCATGACTTGACATTCTGGAGCTGGATAAACAAAGCAGTTCAAGCATACCGCTAACTTATGATTGATGAAATTATGAGTACTTCCCGAATCAATCAATCTTGTTCCCTACCCTCTTTTTTAAGAATCCAACTACTTTGAGAGTTTGGGGAGTGCTAATACCAGAAATTGCATGGCATGATATTGTTGGTTGGGAATCTCCTAATTCCTCCTCTGGCTCTACCTCTTCGTCTTCTTCATTTTCTTCTTCTTCAGTAGGTCCCTCAATGTAGAACAACTTCTTTTCCGCACACTTATGTCCTGGTCCAAATTTGTTGTCACAATTAAAACATAACCCTTTGGCTCTCTTTTCTTCAATTTGTTGAGGTGTCAGTCTCACTGGCCGAGGGAATGATGGTGGAAGGGTGCTACGATCTCTGATAGTACTGACAGTTTGTTTCCGACTTGAAAGAAATTTTTCCTCTGCCCTACGTGCCATGATCATAGAGTCTGAAACCTTATGAGGATTAAACATACGCACCTTAGTCTCAATTTGTTCTTTAAGACCCCCAAGAAATAAGTCATTCAAATTATCTTCAGGAATATTTTCCACCCGTAAGGAAAGGTTTTGGAATTGATGGATGTAATCTTTGACTGTTCCTATTTGTCTGAGCTTTGCTAATTGGCTGAAATAATTCTCTGACACACTAGAACTATAGTGCAATTGCAACTCTTCGGTGAATACTGTCCATGTAACATTGAGGCCACTCTTTTTCCTTTGAGCACATAACCATCGATACCAAATGAATTGGTCAGGTTCCAGATACAATGATGCCATGGTAACCTTTTGTCCCAATGGAATCTGATGAAGATCAAAGAAATTCTCCATCTGGTTAATCCAATTGAGTGGATCCTTTCCATCAAACTTACGCATTTCCACTTTTGGAAGCATGTGACGGGCTTGTAGAGTGTTTGTATTTGGATTGGTCATGTTTGCAGATCCACCATGGTTAGTGTGAGTATGATTGAGTTGTGGCTCATTAGGAATGCTATGATGACCCATGATATTGTAGCTAAATTGTTGAATGAAATCCTCCAATCGTTGTCCAATCTTTTCTACATCTTTTTTGCTGGCCACTCTACTTTCAAGGTTTCGCAACTCTAACTCAAGATAGCTGACCTTATGGTCAGTTGAAGTAAACCCTAACCCTGAGGACTCTGTAGCTACCCCTTCTGACTCTAACTCCTCAACTATTATCTCATCCTTATCAGGGGTTTTACCCGGAGTGATGGAATTCTTTTTTCCTCTTGTCGAAGGCCCAGCCATGATGCCCCAAAATAGTAAGATTTAAGGATCAAGGTCAAAATTTAGGGTTTCAGATTTCAATAGGAATTCGGCAAAATTTTATAAAACTCAAAGAACGAACTCAAACTGATTTTTAATATTATTTCTGGAAATGTAAATAACTTTGAAAAATTCCACAAATTACACCCTATGTAGCTGAATTATGAAAAAACATAAAACCGCTATAACTTTTGCAAAACAAGTCAAAAAGTATTAAAATTTTGAGGGAAGCTTACTTGACTGATTTCGCCACACCACAAAAAAATTTGCAGAAAAATTCGCTACTGATGTTGAGATATGGACGAACCTTCAAAATTAGGGTTTGACGCAGTGTTGGCCGAGTTCAAGCTCTGATACCACTTGTAATGAAATTACTTGTATAATTCAGATCATGAGTAGAAATATAACATCCAATAACACCATATTCTAGAATAATGATCTCAATATGCAATAAGAATAGCTACGCCACTTCGAGGGGGCAACCTCCAAACCATACAATAATACTCAAATGCTCCAATGATGATCAAATACTACCTACTAACCTCTATATATACTATTCCTATGTTATGGCCAACACCAAGGCCGACCCACTAATGAAAATATAACATATATGAAAGAAATACATAATGATAAGAAGTTATGATAGCCACAAGTTGGCTATATACATCCAATATAAGATATATGATTAAGGGCGTAGCAGATGTGATGATCGTGGATTTATCACTAAAGGGGAGAAACTATCGATAAGGAATATCCTATGGGAAGATCCATGGTTCCCATATTTAAGGTCACATCTAGGAAATGATGGATGACCACATAACTCCAATAATCACAATGAGAGATGGAAGAGGATAATATGGAGAAATGATCAAAATATGTGACTAAAATCTCACTAGAAGACATACTAACATGAGAATGGTCACAAGTGCAATGCGTTAAGAGGATCCACTTCTAGTTTACCTCCAAATAAATTCAAACTTTCCATATTGGCTCCTGATTAAAGTCACGTTCAAGATAGGATAAGAGTTTGAGGATGGGATATGATGAGATAGATGAGTGAAGATAAAATTACATGTTACCCTTAAGGAAGAAAATTTATGCATCCCCCAATGAGATGATTAGATGGTCCTCCAAGAGGGAGAAAGTATGGCCACAAAGGCATATTTAGAAAAGAATGGTCATAATAGTGGACTTTAGAAATAACTAGAATTTATGTGCTACCTTTGAGAAATGAGGAATGCAGAAAATGCATGTCTCCTCAATGAGATGAATATGTGAATGAAGGTGGACTTAGGATGAAAATAAATGGTCCCCAATGGAGGGAAAAATATGATTACAACGGTGGATTTTTGATGGAAAAAGGTTTCCCAAGAGAGACACGAGTATGGCCACAAAGGTGGACTTTGATGAAGATGGTGCCCCAAGAGAGGCACAAATATGACCACAAAGGTGGAATTTGGTGAGAATATGAAAATAGATGGTGCCCCTAAAAGAGACATGAGTATGGCCTAAAGGGTGGACTTTGATGAAAAATATGGAGATATGGTTCACCAAAGGAGGCACGAGTGTGGCCACAAATGTGGAATTTGATGAAAAGGATGGGAAATGGTCCCTCAATGGAAGGAAAAACATGGCCATGATGGTGGACTTAAGATGAAAATAAATGGTCTCTCAAGGAGAGATTGTAATGCCTACTTCAACTACCACTTGAGACCAAGAAACAAACTAGGAAAATTATGGAATAATTTTTTTGATAAGAAGAGTCTACAACTAAGTTGCAAGACACTAGTTTGAAACTAAATAGGTTCTGGAATAGATTTTGATTAACCAAACACAAGATTTCCATTTTTATCTTATAACAAGTTTACAAGGTTCCAATTTTAGGGTTACATGTTTTACTTAGGTTCAGGGAGCAAATTTCCCTCATGCCTATTCTCAAACAGGCCCAGAAGTTCAACTAGATTTTTCACACATTTAGAGTTATCAAAACTTTCCTAAACTAGGCTCATTGGATAGGAAATTTCCTCACCTTTCCAACCATATAAATAAGTCCTCCTAACTCCTTGTAAAACTCAAGTTATGGCCGGGCGGAGTTTTAGGGAAAATTCTCCCTTGGAGGTCCGTGGGGTCGACGAAGCAGGACACATGGTGCATCCTAATTGGCTGGGAAATAGGGAGTGATAGAGAAGGTTAGGTTTTTGGGAAATTTAACCCCAAAGTACAAAGGTTAAAAATAGTCGCGCACCTCCACCAAGGTGGAAAATGGGTGCCACGTGGCTCTCCCAAGCCATGTGTCAACTTCCTATTCATTGCGGGGATGGTGGGTCGGCAGAGTGAAATTTGGCGAAGGGGTTTTGGGGATTAAAATCCCAAAGGATAAATTATCCCCATGCTGGCTCAAATGGCCACATGGCATCTTGTGATTGGCCGCGGGCTGGTGGAGCAGCGGAGAATAATAGAGTTTTTCGCCAAAGAGATAAAAAGGTTAGAAAGAGTTGCGCGGGCCCGTGCCTCCAAGAGGACATGTTTCAACACCCTATTGGTTGTGGGGGTGCGGGTCTGCAGGGGGAAAAATGTGAAAATTTTCCAAAGGAAAAAATGGTTAAGTTTTCCATTTTAATCCATGCACCCCCCCTACCATGTGTCAGCATGTGATTGGTTCGGGGCCGCGGGGTTGCAGGGAAAATTTGGAAAATTTTCCCAAGGCAAAATTTTCAAAACGATAGAGTTTTCAAATAGTCTACCCCTCCAAGATGCCATGTGGCATCATCTGATTGGATAAGAGGGTGGCGGGGTGGCGGGATTTTCATGGAAATTTTTCCGCACTAAAATTTAAAATTTTCTAAGTTATATTAATTCATTTTTTGTTTTGGATGGCCATTTTGAAGTAAAACTTCAAATGGCCATAACTTTGATTGGGAACTCCATTTTGGGAAAACAAGGAATTTCTGGAAATATCTTGGAGTCCTCTTTGCATAGGAATCATCAATTTTGGAATTTGATAAGGTTTTAGAGGTCAATTTTGAATAAAAAATCTGTAGGGTTTTCTACTTCAAAATTGGCAATTTTTCAAACTTGCAATTTTTATAAAATTGAACTCTTCCTCCACTCAACATGTCAATCAGACATGGGGGATCAGATTAGGGAAGAATTAGAATGTTTTAAGTATGTCAATTTGATCAATTTATTCAAGTTGTGTTTTTCTCCAACAAGGGACAGAAAAATGACCTAGGAAGGGATTGTTTCAATTCTGAGATGGTTGAATTGTTTTCTTTGAGTTTTTCCTTGTCAAGTTGAATTTAATGAAGCCTTAGCATGGTAATGTATAAAATTTTAAGTTGATTGTGAAGTACAAAGGTGAGCTGTCCTTTTAATTAAAAATATACATTACTAGATTTGGATTTTGTACAGTGAGTTGTGCCTTTAAAATTGATTTGGCGATTTGTCTTTTGGATGAGCGATAAGATTTTGACTTAACCCATTACATTACTTCATCAATAAAACATTCAACTCTAACTAAAATGCATCTCTGAATTTTCACTTCAATATACAATTTTGTAAGAAGATAACACTCATTTTCATTTTGTATGCTTCTTTTCAACATTCCAAGATAAAATAGAATTCTATTTCCTATCTTTTCAAATTAGAATTTCACTCATGGACAGCAATACAAGTCCAAAATATGTTTCCACACAGATTTATAAAAGAACAATGTCACTCTTTATTGATCATTCAAATGATTTTACAATTGAATCCTTTTCCAACTTGATTTGATTCTTTTCACATTTCCAAATACAAGTATACAATACCATTTACATTTCTTTTCAAGTAAAAGAAGAGGATACATTTCTCAATTCAATTCCAACTTCCAATAACAAGTAAACATTTCACATCTCTATATCAATTACACTCATCCACTTGAAGTGGGAAGGATTACATTTTAAAAATTTACAAAAGGGATGACTGTCAAACTGTGAAAACTCTCCAAACAGCAGCATGTTGAATTCTCCATCTTCATTCTTCTTTTGATCACAACAAGGAAGGGGGAAAGGAAACGCTCTCCACCCAACCAAGACATCCAATGGGAAAAGAGAAGCCATCTTTCCCCATTGGCCCCGAGCCCCAACCATATTGGAATGGAACATGATAAAACAACACATGGAAACATAGCTTCTTTCACATATAACATACATTCACATGCACAAGGAAATGCACAAACAAAAATATGTAGTTCTCAACTACAACAAACAATTTCAATCAAAACAAAGGCTCCTTCTCCAAGCAAGCAAGCCAAGCAAGAGCAAGAACTATGGAGGTCTCCTTATGCCTCCCATGTTGAAATTGGGCATCCACCTAAAACAAACCACCAAAAAATAACCATCCCATAAACCTTATCCCTCCTCAACCCCTCCTTATCCCTCCTCCAAATTCATCCCTTATACCTCCCCAAAGTAATAAATGCAAGCATATTATTTTCCCTAGGTGGATCCCAACCAACACTCCCTCCACAAGATAAGTGCCAATGGAAAATACCTTATCCCTCCTCTGATAAACCTCATAGTCTTCTCTCCACACCATTCCCTAAGCATTCTACCCATCCCTCTAAGAATTTCAAACACAAACACATTCAAAATTCATGCTAAAAGAGGGGAAAATAGTAATTTTAAAAGAGTGAGAGCCTACCTCTCCATAATGGAGACTTGTTTCCAAAACAGCAATCTTTATTACACCAAAAACTAGTCCCAAATCAGCAAGGTAAATGAATGCACAAGAAAATCCACTTCTTCCACAAAGAAAGCTCCAAAATCCAAGAGGAATTTTCCCCAAGAGTGAAATCACAAACTTTCAACAACCTCAAATGAGGAGGCAAATCAAATTTTTAAAGGAGAAGGTGGAAGAGGATGATGTGGATTCAAGTGGGATGCCACATCATTTTTCCTCATTCCCCAAGAGTGCAATACACATCAACAACAAATCACCATTAATGAAATATGACAAAATTACTTACACACACAATATAGCTCATACCCCAAAAGGAATTCATTTAAAATTTGTAAGATAAGTGCAATCAATACTTACCCAAATTTATGTCAAAATGCAATAAAATAGATTTATTTTGACTCCAAATCAATAATCATGGTTGGTGGAGGATTTTGAGAGATGTGGGACAAGTTTAACTTGTCCCACAAGCCTCCAATTTAGGCTCCCAAGACCAAATCCGAGTTTCAAAGAGGATGGAGTGTTCTACACTCCAAAATCTGCCTTATACAATCTATCATTTCACTTACACAACTCTTACATCCTCTTACAATTTCTTACACATGCGTTTATATTTATGACATTTATTTATTACAATCTTTTATAAAGATTTATTTATTTACCACATGGCTATATATATATATATAAATCAATTTTCATTTTCAACCAAGACAATAACATTTAATTTATATTCCACATCCCAATTAATTCAATTGACATTTAACTATAAGACTCTCACATTATACTATCACATTACAATTTATTAAAAGAAGGAACACCTTACAAATAAAAATACACACAACAATACGAAAAGGGAACATACAAATAAAACACACATAATCAAAACACATACATGTCCCATGGTCACAATAATGGAAATCCCCCATGGGAAATCCTAACAAAACACAACATATAACTCAAACACAGTTGCCATGGTGACCTTGTTGATTTCACACTGAATTCCAATATGGTTAGTCTCCAATCCCCGACATTGTTGTGATTTTTAACCTGCAAAATAACAATACCTCCTTCGGCCTCATGACCATATCAGAACATCCAAGAGATATAAAATCAACATATAATTATCAAATCTAAATCACAACAATATCAAGGATTTAACATTTATCATTTAAAATTCAATTTGCAACTATATCATCATCCAATAGATCTCTATACTAGAGCTATTCATAATACCAATGTCACATGTCTAAAATCAACATCAATAACCTATCCATGTCAACCAGTATGTCATCATCCACATAATAATAATAATGTCTCCATGATCATCAAGCATAATAATTGAATCCAGATCAATGTTAATCCATAGTCTAACATCTAATCATCATACTGAGAAAAATATAATAATGTCCATAGTAATCCATGATCTAGCATATACACATCATACTACATCAAAAACATAATAATATCCAAAATATGATCAATAGTGTCAGGATCAGTATCTAAACAGTGTCAAAGGGAAGTGGGCACTACGAGAGATGAATATGGCCAAAAAGTGGACTTAAAATGAGATGAATATTTGGATAGGATTAATTTGGATTAGATTGGATGGATTTGGATGAGGTAAGTAAATCAATGTTAAGAGTGAATACCCCGAGTGTTAAGGGATTTGTTTTATTACGAGACAAGCTCAAGGAAGAGGGGAGAGCTGCTCCCTAGAAAAATATATTATATCACTATAAACGAATTTTATGTGGATGAGTTAATGGATTTCAAAATATTTTAGATGATATTGTCTTGAACTTGGAATGGATAAATAGTCAAGGATCACAAGAGTGATTAGCAAAACTAACAGTATCAATAAATAAGGGAGGACCCTCTTTAGGAGGAATGGTAAGGAATGATGTATATGAAGGAATATATTTATCAATTTGGTGGATGGGGATGTAGGAATTGGATTTGGATTGGTTTGTGTAGATGGAGAAAAATGGTTCCCATGAATGAGGAAATCATCTTTCTCAATAAGATTATGGAATATAGTCTGAAAGGCCATATAATTCTTAGTGTCATGACTCGGAGTTTTATGATAAGAAAAAGTGTGATTGGGACTGAAGCATGAAGGTTTGGGACTACTTGGATTAAAATTATTTAACATAGGGAAGTGTGATGGAAGATATTTAAGTTAGATGTAAAAGGATATCCATGTAGGACCTGATCGAAGTGTCAAAAGGAAGATAAATCTTATGGGTTTTAACATGATGTTTTGGCTTGGATTTAGGTACGGATGTAGATCGGATGGGTAAATTATATTTCTTGGAAGATGAATCAATTTTGGATTTTTTGGATTGGGATTTAGATGAGTATGTATATTGGATGGGTAGATTAGGTGTCTTATAAGTCGAATCAAATTTGGTTGGAGGATTAGATTGTTTATATTTAGATTTATCATTGTGAGACATCCTTTTTTGGAATTCTTATACTTGGATGCTGAAAATAGGGGTGGATATATTTTTGGTTTTGTTTTTTTGGTTTCATTTTTAGGGTTGGTTGATGATTTAGGGCCACACGAATTTGGACGTAGTGGTTACTCGAATAGATTTGATGGATAATGAAGGATCCTCTTTAGAAGAATCATCATTTAGAGGTGAAATGGATGTGAAATTTCATGAAGAATGAGGGGAATTTTTTATTTGGATAGATGAAGTCAAAGGTGTGGATGTTGAAGTGGAAGGAAGAGATTGGTTTTGTTTGGGAAGGAGGTATCCTTCCTTAATGAAGTTATGAACAATGGCTTGAAGTGCTCTGTAATGTTCAATATCATGTCTAGGGGTATGATGATATACATAGAAGAGGTTATAATTAGACCATGATGGATTATTTATATTCAAGTTGAATTCCCTACTAGGTGAAGCATGATTCCATAAATTTGTAACAAGTGTCGGAAGATCTTTGTATATGATTCAACCAAAGCGTTAGGAGGTGCTTTGTCTTTGTGGAATATCTTGGTCTTTGAAGAAGAAGTGGATGTTTGAGGATAAATTTTAAGCATGTTGATGTCTTGATGGTATAAATTCAGTTTTGGTATTGGTAAATGCCTTAGTGTTGAATGGTTTTGATTTTAGTTGATGAAATGTTCTTGATGAAAGTGTTGTCATGTTGGATTGTTTAGAGGTAGGAATATTAATTTCCTTATAGGAATGTATAAGGGATTTTTTAGATAATGTATTAATGGTTGTATATTTTATTTTTGAGGTTGTGTCCTTAGGAGGGACAACAAAATTTCCATTGGAGGATCTAGAGGTGGTGTTGGTATAGGCATAGGAATTTTTATTTGTTTGATGAAATCTAAGGAAAGTGAATATTTATTTGATTGTGTTGATCGGTACTTATTGTAATTTTAAGTGTTTTTGAAGGTTCTTCAAATTTTTTTAAGAGGGGAGGACGATGTGGATGTGGTCTCAATGATTGATGTGGTAGGTGCAAGAACTAGGATTGGATCTATGGATGGTATTATGGGTAAGGATAGAATAGATGTGGATGATGGAGTGGATGAGGTAGATATAGGTGTGGAATCAATGGTAGATGTGGGTATGGGTATTAAAAGAGGTGTTTGATGTACAATATTAATTGAATAAGGATTGAAATCATATGGTGTGGAAGGTAGAAATGGATCTATCGATGGTGGATCTAGGAAGGTTTTTTTGAAGATATCTAGGAGTGGAGACTGAATTGGTTGGGGAATTTTTAATATCGGGAAGTAGGGACATATTAGGGTGATTGATATTGTTGAGGTACATAAATTTTGGTAGATGAAGTAGGGATGGAATTGGTATAAAGTGACGGGGATAGAGTAAGACCCTCTTGATGACATGATTGAGAACCGAGGTTATAATAAAAGTATTTGTAGATGAGGTTTGAAGGAGACAAGCATGAGATATTGATCATGATATATTTTTGAGGTGTGGTGGTAATTGATGTTATAGGCATGGGGGTTGTAGTTATGGTTGATGTGGGTGTAGGATAAGTGTTGGATGGTCTTGGTTGTATAACATAAGGAGTGGATGGATAAGGATATAATGAAGGTAGGATAGAGGAGATGTTTGATAGGATGTTCGAGGTTGGATTAAAATATTTTATTCTTGGAGCACGCAAGAAGTGTTAATTTAGTAGATTGTGGTGATTAGATGGGTATTCTAAATGTAGTAGGGATAGGATTGATATGACATGATGTAGGTGTAATATGATCCACCGATGGAGTGGTTTGATGTGATTGAGGGTTTCAGGGGATTTATGACGTAGGAAATCATAGATGGGGATAGAGGAATAATTAGAGGTATCTAAATGAGCATAAGGTAGAGGTGTTTGAGGTATGATATCGATTAAAAATAGGGTATATTTATTTGGTGTGTTCGGTAAAAAAAAAAATTTCAGTGGTGGGTTAAGAAATGGCTCTCTGGAAATGTCAAGGAGTGGTGAAGATCGTATTGGTTGAGGGGGTTATGATATTGGTAAGGAGAGACATGATAAGATGGTTAGGATTGGAAGGGAATATCTGATGTATGAGGAACAAAAATTTCAATAGGTTGGTCATGTAGGGACAGTACAAGGGGTGGGATAGAATCTACTAGTCGGTGTGATCTAGAAGGAGACAAGCATGAGATATCTATTGTGGTAGATATTTGTGCAGAACCATTTGGGGTGAAATTTTGTTCCATTTTAAATCAATAAAGTTAGGAAAACAATTCTTTTTATGTTTTTGTTTAAGAAAGTATGAAAAAGAAAAGGGGAAATGGACAATGAGGTACCTAGGAGAAGGAAATCTATGTTTGGTTTTAGGTATGTTTTGGCTTGGGAAGTCTCAAGCAGATTCCTATTGGGTGATCAAATCCCAATCAGTCTACTAGGTAAGGAAATGTTTTGATATGTTAATTGGTTTTGAGTTTTAAGGTTGTGTGTGATAAGATGTGATATGTAGTAAGTTAAACCCCTACTTAAACTATATGAGCAAGTAGGATGCAAAAATAATGTTCTTTTTAAACCAAAAAAAGTGTGATATTTGATGAGGACACCAGACAAAAATGGAAAATTACAATGCAAAAAGCATAAAATAGGGAAAAATTGAATAATACCGGATAGCAATTTTCCAATTTGTCTACACTCTTGAGTTATGAGTGATCTAGGCCACGAACCCAACACAAGAAAGTAATAAAGCATAGCCCTACGTAGTAGTGTTATCAAAAGACAAAAAATTAAAGACAAAAGCAATAAATACAAGAGATCACCTAAAGGGTAGTCCCACCACAGGCATGCTAGGAATGTTATCCAAATTTCTCATTCATAATGAATTTAATGCACAAGCTACTAAAGAAACTAGCAACTTAGAAATTACGGAGATTTTATGTTACCTCAATTTGTGTGATGAAATTGGCGCATGATGGCTGTTGGATCCTTGTTGTTGCAAATCAAATAAAATCTACAAGTAAGACTAAAAATGATTTTTATTAGATGATTTAGGTGGGGGTTTCTCGACAAAAGTATACCTGAGAAGCATTAACTTCCTCGGTGGTTTTAACCCCATTTTTTATAAATGATTAAATAAATCAAGTATTTGTGGATAATATGCACAAACAACAATAATCTTGAATCTAGAACTGATTAAGATGGATTTGAATCTGATTTATTTAAACAACTATAAAATAAGTGTTACATGGTCTAGGAGTATGGTGACCAAGGCTGTGTAAGGGTAGGTTGATGGTGACCTATGAGACTAGATTAGGAAAATAAGAAAAACATGTAGACTATGCGAGATGCGAATGCAATCTAGAAGTTGCGAAGTCCTGGAGATGTTGGAGTCAACTAGTAGAGGACATATGAAGGAATAGAAACCAGGAAAAAAATAGGAAAAAGGGATCAAAGAGAGGGATCGAAACAAGGACTGCTGGTCGACAATGACCGAGGTGTAAACAAGTTGATTTTGTTTGTGAGAGAGATTAGATGAGATTTTAAAAAGCTGGGATAGATGCTAAGCACATGTGGGGGTTGAAGATGGATATAGAATAGAAATCAAGGTCTAGTGAGGCCAATTCAACAACGACTGTTAGGTTAATGGAGACTATGAAATAGATGGATAAGGTTGAAGGAAAGTAAGCTAGATAAGTAACCTACAAGTACATATTTGTAGAAAGAAGTTGATGATGAAATTTGGGAGATTTGATGTTGATATTATTAAACCTACAAAATGTTAAATATGAGAAATACCAAGATAATACAATAAAGTTGACTAAAGAGATGTAAAATGATGAAAAAATCAAAAAATTCTAATCACGATTGACGCATGCATGTTGCAAGGAGGTCTCGGAGGTCTATAATGGATTCAAGATTATTCAGGAACAAAATGTTTTCCACATGTTTCAAGAGATCTGCTAGATTTTTCTTGTGTTCAATGGGGAATAGAAGTAAAGCTCATAGCTTTATAGGATCGATGAAGAATAGGATGGTCCACCACCGATCTCGAGGAAAATTTCCTCAATGGGAGTCTTTTTACGCTTTTGACATGATTTATTATTTTTTGGAGTTGGTTGAATGCTTTAAGGCATTAGGAAGGAATCAATTGTTTAGGTATTAGGTGTAGGTGGGTTGGTAGTGGAGATAGGTTGGAAAAATTGTAGGGAAAATCATAGGTGTAGATTTAGAATGAAAGCTTTCCAAAATGGAAAGTTAGTTAGGGCATGATTAATTAATTAATTGATGTTGATTAAATAGGATTTAAAGGTGATGTGCATTTAATTAATTAAGTGGGATGAATTAATTAAGAGGTAATTAGATTAAATAATGGGGATGAATAGAATAAAATATGTGCACGCAGACGATGAGGGTATAGATACCAAATTTAGGTGTCTACAATATCTATTTCTCAACACTCTCTCAATACCCTTTCACAGTCTTATATATTTTGTGTATTCAAGTATTGATTGTTTCTTTTCACTTTATTATCACATATTGACTCTCAACTTCTATCTATGTTATCTAATGCTCGGGAAAGTAATAGAAAAGTAATCAAATCTTCAACTTCTCTCTTTTTGTTTTCATACCCTTTTGCAGCTTATTCACTTGTTCTTGATCACAGAAAGGCTCTTCACCTTCCTACTTTGAGTCGGGGAGAATATATTTTCATATATGTAACTTTCTATGCCTCTTTAGCTTCTTCATGTTCTCATTCACTTCAAACAAACATGACTCATAACTCTTCAACGTAAAAACTTGTAGATAAGACACTTAGTAACTTAGCCATTTTTTGTGTTTAGGCTATGTCATTCACTATTTACAACACTGGTAGACTCTAAGAAGATCCAGTACACTCCATTGATCATCAATTGATGTTAAGCGGATCATATTCAACTATTACAAGATTTTGTTGAAAGGAATTTTCATTTATTTTCTCAACCAAGACCTATCAACAAGATGATTTTCTTTCTCCTACATCAACTTTGTTATAAGAATCCGCTTCTTTAAAATGATATTTAGATCAAAGCTGAGCATGTATTATATGTTCGTTATCATTTAGATACTTTAGATGAAGGATTTTAAGATCAATCATGAAGGATTAACATCGAAACCATAAAAAACCCAACCTTTCACACGGTGTCACGAGTAACTCAAGAGATTGTTGAATAAATATCATCAATACTTTATGAAATCAGTTCACTCTTTTTACAACATTCTTGAATTTTATGCACATATATATCTCCAAAATTTTAAGAATTTTCACTTGGCTAAAACTCCTATTTCAAGAAAGTTTCTTCTTCAAACCCTAGGCGGAGGGTTTGAAACCTTTGTGAATACATGAGAGGGATAAAAAAATATTTCTTGCTCCATTATTGATTAAAACTGAAAATTCCAATCACTTTGGTCATGTGGAAGTGTTTACAATCTTCTCTAGTCATCTTGCAAGTTTGATCCACTCTAAATTTCCTTCGAGAACTAAGAACGAGATAGTTCTTAGTGAATGGACATTTTGAACAATATACTCATGTCAAGAAGTGATTTTATTTTAGGTCTAGGAAGACACTTTAGAAGAATTAATTTCATGGATGTAGCATGATATACCTTCTACCATGGCTCAGATATCACCAACCTTCCATTTATAAGCCAACCTATATTTGCATAGTGATAAACAGTTCATCCCATAACTAGATATAAGTTTGTTATGTTAACAGAAAATTCTAGCGTACTTAAAATATCTTTTGAGATTTGTGTTATGAGAGAAAATTCAACATTATACTTCCAATTGATCGGGATTATACATGAAAGAACAGAATACATCTTTCAACTCAAGATTTCAGCTTTATGGTGTTCTGAAAGGAGATTAAGAGATATGGAAGTCGGAGGAACCATTAGCCTATATTAGGACAATCTCATACTCAAACAATTTACTATAACCTTGGGGAAGGATTCAAAATCTACTTAAACCTTATAAATATATAGCATCATTACCATTCGGGATTGTATTGACTCACTCTATAACTAATATATGTAACTTGTCTTCTCATTGAAAGGACTTGAAAAGAACAATAGAGATTGATAATATTCAACAACATTTTCTAAAACGAATTCATCCCTGGACCATCTTAAGAAATTTGAAACACCTTCACATAGTATTTTGTAGGAAAGAAAACTCAATTTACTTCCATTGCTTCAGACCATGCTTGAGAGAGAGAGAGAGAAACTGATAGAAAAGAGCTCATAACTTATTCTATTCTTATCCAAATTGATTCAAACCATTTGTAACATTTTAGGCTTGGAATCCTATCTTAAAAATTCTTATATGATTTATCTTAAGGATTATTCATGTTTTTCTTTGGTGCTAAGAAGACAGAGGCCTCAATATGCATTTTTTAATGAACCAGTCTTGGAAAAACTAGCATAACTTTCACATACCTCTTCATAACTTGTTTAAATTTGGCATGAACCACCAAAACTCACTCATATACATGATTTATGAGTTTAATTTTCATAAATATTCATGTATTATTCAAACCTATTGCATTTACCTCATCCTACATTGTCAATCCTCAAAGCCAACTTTGGTGAATTTTTGAATTTTACCTCTAGGAGCTAAACTAAGCCTTATTGTTTCTCACACATTCCCTAGAAAACATTCCTAGGATCCTCCCATGCTCACATGATCTTTTCATAACCTATACCAACCTTTCACACCTCATTAGGCTCTAGAAACATGCCTAAATGAGCCAATTTCAACTGATACTTCCACTAAATGAACTAGTAGTCACTGCACAAGCTCTTGACCATTATAATATCATCATATATGACCTTTAGAGAATCTCAACCAGACATACCAACAATTTCCATGCTTCCAATAGACTCTTGCCTCACAAACCATACCTATAGAACACTAAAACTATCTTGAAACCATCATGAATGCTCATTGACCCACTGAGAAGGAACTACCAATCAACCATCATGCCTTTTACTAAGCTTCACTCCACCATTCACTAATTTTCCATAAATTATAATTGACATCAATGATAACACCAATGACAAGGGTTTGACAGTTAAATATTGAAAAATGCATTTTTGTAGTAGTAGGAGGCAAGTTCCTAGGATACATCATTTCATCCTGAGGCATATATGTTGATCCAACAAAAATTCAGGTAGTTTTTAAATTTCCCCACCCACTAATGAGTCAGGAATTAGATCTTTCCTAGGTAATTTTTGAGTAATTTGTAATTTTATCCCTTACTTACATTTTTCACCACATTAACGACTTATTCAAGAAAGAGTTTAGATAAGATTAGACCAATGAGTGTCACGAAGCATTTGAGTCAGTAAATTGATTACTAATGTCACTACTTACACTCATTCCACTGAAATTTTACCTTCCTTTGATTTTATATTCTTGAGCCGGTGATGTATCGATTGCATGCATGTTGGCATGAGAGGATGACGATGGTCATGAGAAGGAATTTTATTTCATTAGTAGTACTCTTCTCGATTATGAGATGTGATACACGTAGGAAGAGAAGTACTTGAATATTGCTTTCATAATGAAGATATTAAGGCACTACATGCTTAACCAAGAGACACGAGTGATTGTTAAATCTCACTAGTTGTAAAAATTCTTAACCCATGATACTTTATCCAAGAAGGCTAGTTGTTTCATTACATTGATGGGTGAGTTTGAACTCACCTTTATTAACCAAAATTCCATGAAGGGACAAATTATTGTTGATTGGTTAGAAAACCCTATAGACTATGGGGAACCGGTAGTTTTATATTTTACGGATGAATCTATATTCTATAGATATCCTTGAATCCTCCCATCTCTTCGTGTTCATGGTAAATTGATATTTTTAATCATATTGTGGACCTAATGTATCATAAGGAGAAACCTTATAGAAAATACGATGACTACTTGTCATAGCCGCCAAGTACATAAGTGTGGAAGAAGTGTTTTATCGGCGAGCCTTTGATGGTATGTTGTTAAGATGTGTTAATTAAGAATAATCATAGAAAAACCTCTTTTAATCCCAAAGTGGAGTTTATGGTGGGAACTTCGAGGAGGTCATGCAACTTCTCGTAAGATTCATCACATGGGCTATTTCTATCCCACTCTAGAACATGATGTTGTAGAGTATGTATGTAGGTGTTAAAAATGCCAAGATTTTTCACACAAGATACATCTTCCATCTCAAGATCTATAGTCCATTGTGACACCTTTTCCCTTCTCTACTTGAAGCCTTGATTTGATAGGGAAATTATCTCCATCAACATCAGATGGCCACAACTTTATCATCACGACCACTAAGTATTTTATGAAGTAAATTTAGACCATGCCTCTCACTATTGTACATGGATATGTGATTACCAATTTCATCTTAAACCAGATCATTTGTAGGTATGAAGTCTCATGATTCATCATCGTATATAATGGCACACCATTCAAGAATGAAGAGGTGCAAGAATTTTGTGCATAATTTAAGATATCCCATCACAGTGCCTATGTGTATTATCCTCAGGCTAATGGACAAGTTGAGGCTAAAAACAAAACCCTCTATTCCATCCTCCTTACGATGGCTAAGGATAACAAAAGAGAATGTCATCTCAAGTTATTTTTGGATTTTTGGGCCTATAGGACATCGGTAAGGACACCCATAGGGGCAAGTCTTTATTCTCTAGTCTTAATATCTGAAACGGTCTTACCGTTAGAAGTAAAATATATCTACAAGTCGTTTTATATGAATATGGATACTAAGATGCGTGACTGGTTTAATTGAAAACCCTTTATGAAGCTCCACTTAGATCTGAACAGCATCACCACTTTATGCTAAAAGGATATAAAGATAAATTGTATGAGCATGAAATACATGTAGGATATCTAGTATTGAGATTTGATATCCGGATCGACAAAAAGACCGGTGAAGGAATAAAGTTTAGACCCAAATGGTTAGGCCCATACCAAGTGATAGAAGACTTTAAGAATGGTTCATACTACTTGTGTACTTTAGAGGGTGAATATTTTAGCAAATCAATTAATTCTCTTCACCTCAAACACTTTTATGCATAGTTCATTTACATATCCACTTGTACATTACTACATCCATACTATTGTATACCATCTGCATTATCATATTGTGAAATTGTAAATCAAGAAACTTACTTTTCAAGAAAATTTTAAGAAACTTTCAAATATTGGCAGAAACATTTAATCATATCTCTTCAATTATCCATCATATCATCACCAAATTGTTCTAATCTCTTCATCATTTCAGCAATTAAGACATAATTTTGACATTGGTCCTACCAAGACTTGCACACTTAGTTCTATTCATGGTTTCTTCTAGCTTAGGTTTCTTTTCCCATAGTCTGTTCTAGAAGATTCTTGATGTCACATCTTTCCCCAAAATCCTCTCTCATAATAGAAGCAATCTAAACATTTCACCTGGAGCTCTTGTCTACCTATCTCAACCTTCGGTGGTGAGCCCTCGCATCTTACTGGTTGCATGGGGTTGAGGCTAGGGGAAAGCATTCCTTCCCAAAATCACAAGTCTAAAATAAATAAACAAAAAATATATAAATAAAAAATAAACAATAAATAAAAAAATGCTTTCATTTCAAAATAAAACTACACTTCTTTTCCCTACCAATCTTAGGTGATGATCCCACACTTTTTACTAGTGACATGAGGTTTACAAAGGAGGTAAGTTCCCTTACTTTCCTATCTCTTGTCCTTGGTGATGAGCCCATGATTCTTACTAGTAGCATGGGGCAAGATGTAGGGGGTCCCGTCAAATAAGTCAATGAATTGTAAACAAGTCAATTTATAAAAAATGATTTAAAATATTAACCATCCTAATAAAATGAGTTAGATGTGTAACTTACAATAGATTCATACCTAAAACCATATTTTGTCAATCAAAATGCCATCTATGGATCTAAGTCTAGATAAACTTGTAAGAAAATCACATTTTGAACTAGTTAGTTGACCTTGTTTAGGGTTGAGTTATAGGTTCCTAATTGGGTCTTTGTCAAAATATTGTCTTCTTGTCACCATCTCCATTCATAAAAATCATATAATTTGTTTCATTCATATATCTTGGTGATGAGACCTCACATCTTAATGGTTTCATGGAGTTAGGATTGGAGCAGGTTCATCTTTCTATTATACCACATTCATCACATTTTACCAATAAAATAGAATTTATAAATATTTATTGAAAACCAAACTATCTAATTCAAATTTTTATCATGTACATCATATATATATATATATATAATAAATAATCATTATATTTACACATTTATATCATCATCATCCACAACATACATCCATAAAAGCATATAAAAACCATCAGAAATTCTAACCATCTAAGTGTACATAGATTAAACAAGCCATAATTTAATCAAATCTTACATAGAATGGATGAACCAAAAATAAATGTATACATGTATATACCAATAACATCAATTTTCATGTAAAATGTCACCACACTCTTACGAGTGTAGTCAAAATGCTCATCTATGAGCTAAAAATCCAAAAAATGTGTATTCACAAAAATTATCTCAAAACAATAAGCGTTTATGTCCTATCCCTCTCTACGGGATAAAACTTCAAATTCAGCGATGAGAGTGACTTGGTGTAGTGTGGGATCCTTGGTGTGTCGATCAAAGAGATTTTCCATGTGAAGGGGCGGGTGATCTACCAATTATAGTAGTAGCCTCGCTGCGAGAATGGTCTCGTCATTGTCTCCTCTCATCCATCTCATATCTAGTAATCTCAACTCTCATACGGGTCAGCACCTTTATAGCATATCATGTCCATGCAAACACATCATTGTGACAACTAGCCATCCTTGTTGCCGAGTTTCTACAAGAAACTAGCCTCATGTATTCCCTGTAGGGATTGCGAAGGTATCTAATAGAATACGATGAATAAAATATTACCATCCATCGTTAGTAGATGAAAATTACAAATGAAAACAATATTAGTTATAAAACTTCAAAAAAAGTGTGTAATTTTCTAACAATCTAGTCTAAGAGTAAAGTTTAGAAAAGATTAAGTTACTTACTCGGATCTCCATGCATCCAAGATGGATCGATCATGGTGTTAGTGCAAGAGTTTTTATAGGTAACTCCTCTTCTCTAGCATCCACTACCATGGTATCCTCTACACCTATCTCTATCCAAAAACGGACTCTTCATCCCCTCCCCTCCGACGGCGATCAAAGTGTCCTCTAAGTGTAGTTTTCTTACCTCATCCTCTGCCTTGGCCCTATCTTCCATAGAAGCCTCTCTAGTGGCCACCCACTCTTTGTTTCTCTTTTGCTTTTGCTTTTCTAGGGTCTCGAGTCTTAGCTTCCTACTACTACTCTCCATTATGGGTGGGTCCTACCTCAATCTCTAAAATTATCCTCGGGTTGGCTAGGTCTCGTGTAGCTTATGGAGTACTAATTGGAAATCCAAGAATAGTAATGGTCCACTCAAGCTTTCCCTTCGGGCCAGCTCTATCCTCTCAGATCCCTTTATATATTGTCATGACTACTAGGAGGGAATCAACATATTGTAACCAAAAAAATTTTGGTACCCTTTCACTATATGGGAATCTACCTGCTGGTCCAATCCACTAACTTTGTCATGGATCTACATGTAGTCATAATAATCATCTCATCACCCCAAATGTCATCCATGTCCTAGTATGGTTGTGTGATCATATAATTTTTTTTAAGTGTAGAAACATTTCGATGTGGCCCCTTAACTTGAGCCATATCAACCCATCTATCTTCCCGATCACCCCATATATGCTATCCCAATTCCCCTCTAATAGGGGATCATCTGCTCATATACCCACTCATGACTAATGTGGGATGACTAATGACCTTTCCCTTCAGTCAAAAAACTTTGTATAAATCAGGATAATTGGCAATAAGGATGTCAGTACCCCATGCATATATGCAGACATGATGCTCAATGCTCTAAATAATGGGTTACCAATAGTAAACAATGTTTTCCCCTGCCCTTTTCCACAACCAAACGTGAAGCTAAAATTCCAATAATGGCCTTACACAAGGCAGAGATAAGTGTGGAGGTAGCGATAAGATTCTCATCCCATACTTGGCACCCGTGTTAGGTGCCTATGCATCTCCCATGTATGTTTCCCAACTATGGGCATATACTAATATACTCGCATTAGCTAAAACCAACTTCTTGCTAGTGACAGAACCCCAAGAATCCAATAGACGTCCTTTAAATTGATTGTCCACTCTCCCCTAACTCCACACATCCGGAAAGTGTTTCGATTTGTATCTTAGTAGCTCAATAAGTCACACAATAGGTTCTTGTATTGTGCAACTAATTATTTTTGTGATATCCTCCATATCCTAGCCTTATGTAATAGGTATCTCTCATCCTGAGTCAATGCCTCCAAAATCGGAGGCAACCAATCACACTCTCAAGATTTACTATATATAACATATTATCCATGCATTCATAATTATCATAAATAATAAGTTAGAATCATAAAATTGTATAATAATCTCACCAAAAACATCATAATAACAATAAAAACTATAAATTTTACCATACTTAGTCAATTTTAAGATTTTCCTCAGAAATTACACAAGCGTCACTCTATTCGAGTGGAATTTATGTAATCACCTCTCTATGTAGAGTGGAAGTTACGTAACCACCATGGAATATCCACTTATTTTATGATCCTTTTCATAGTTTTGTAACTAATGTGGTGATTTTATAACCATCACTCTATGCAAAGTGGTGGTTGTGCAATCACCGAGGTAGATCCATGTGTGAAAAGCGGACAATATGCTAAGGCCCCAAAAATTCAATAAAAGACCAAAATGCATCATTTTAAATAAATAAAAATCCACATCCCATGTGGCACCCCCTAGTGATCATTTTAACTGTAAAATTATAAAAATAACCCCCATGTCAAGTTTTCACATTTCCTACATTATAGGGTAGAAATAAACAAATGCAATTAACTCCTCTCTTTGTGATATGTTCCTCCCACTAGTTGGGCTTCCATCATACTGGAACACTCTTCATTTTGACTATACTCTCACATGAAACCATCACAGGTAATCTAGAGCTCAAATTTCACTAGGTGGGTAAGTACAAATGATTTCTAAAAATAGTAATTTTGAGATATATATAGCATGTTTTAACATTGTTTTGAGTGTGTGTGTTTTGCAAGGTGGGAGCACTGACACATGTATATTTCTCCTCCCTATGGATATGGTAAGTCCTCTTATCATTTTAGTTTTAATTTTTTTTTATTTTACATTATATCTGCACTTGATTCCCATTTTCTTCTTGCAGGTGGTGGGAAGCTTGGATTGGCGTAATATCTAACACATAGGCGTGTAAGGTATAATTTCTAACTTTCCCATTTGGGAACACCATACTCGAGACTTCATGTTTTATGCCTCTTCATTTATAAAATGTTTCTATGAGGGGGCAATATATAAGCACAAAATTAGCACGTGCTACATTTTCATAATAGTATAAATCCCAAATGATGATAAATATCGATTCCAATTATATCTAAGTCCATTTTCTAGCTTACAGCATGTTCTTGTGGCTTCCTTCACTTTGCTTATCTATTTTCCATATTTTGCTAGTTTCCTTAGTTGATTTGCATATTTTTCCTTATCTTTTAACCTTAAGTTACGGAACCACATTAATGGTTACATAACCACCCTAGCAGTTGTGTAACCTCTTCTCTTCCTTGAGCGGAGGTTGCATAACCACCACTCTTCATAGACCATTGGTGCCATACGCATTTAACCAATACTTTTCCAACATGTTTTGAATTCATGTTACCTTCTTCCAGTTCATCTTTCTCACATGTTTCTTTACTTGAATCAACTATTCTTGAGCTTGTTAGATGTGTATATACTTATTCTTCCCTACTTACTATTATTAGTAAGTTAATTGCTACTCCCATGAGTGATGTGGCACTTCTTGGCTACCAAGTGGGTTGGACCACTTCTCTACCAATTTTCTATTAAAACCAAGATTTTTCCCAAAGCATTGGTTAGATTATTTTGATTTGGAATTGCATTATTATGTTGTTGCAATCATACCAAGAACTATAGAATAAAAGACAATTCACTTTCCTTGTTATTCTCTTTCTTGCATTGATACCATATTTGCCTAAAAACTAGCTAGCTCCAACACTCCATTTCTTCACATTTCCAATGTAGTTCCCTGGACACATTTGGATATCTCATTGGAAAATAAGTTGAGGGGATCACAAAGCATAACCAATATTGGAATTGTCTCTACACTACATTTCTAGGTTGGAGGTGTTATTACATTCCTAGAAGCTTTCCTTTATTTAGATAGATTTCAATTCATAGTATTTTATAATACATTTTTTTTAGAGAAGTAGAATTTACAATACTTTTAATTTTGCTATAAGATTATTCCATCGATGATTTATTCTCATCCCATCCCTATGGATTTGTCTGGGAAGAATTTGGAGGAAGTTTTTGTGCACTAGAGTTTGTCAATTCTTCATAATCAATTTACCTGCAGAGTTCATTGCATTCATTATTTAGATCCCGTTAGCACATGAGAAAATATTTTATTGAAATATTCCTCCCTACCTATCCCTATGGATTTTCATGGGAAGTAAGTTTGAAGAAGCTTCTATATCTGTGCATTAGTTTTAGTTTCTACATATTTAGAAAGATTATATTTTACAAGGACGCTTCAAGGAAGAATTACTTCTAAGAATATTTTCAATCTTCCCATGATTCTGAGGTAGAACCAAGAGGAATTCATATCCACAATTACAAATTAGGAAAATATTCATTTTATTAGATTAGATTAAATTTATCTGCAACGGTGAAATAACCACATCTGGTTATTTCACTGTTTAGTTTATTTTATTTTAGAGTAGAAGTAATTTCCATTTTATTAGAATAATTTGTATTGTATATGTAGATTTATTTTGTTTAATTCCATAAAACATAAAATCCCCCAAAAAAAGATTAAATTAGTTATTTTCTTTTATTTGTCTTATTTCCTTTCTTTCAAAATCATTGAAAATACAAAAAAATAGATTTACTTCATCGTATCAAATAAATTAATTTCATTTATTTTAATTAATTAGTTTCACGTATTTTTATTTATATTCGAGGAGAGTAATAAATTTTATTAAATTAAAATATGCTTGCATTTATTTGTTAATTTAAACACATAGATTAAACTAGATGGGAATTAACACAACTTCCTATGTTTCCTTAGTTTCCCTAGGTTTCCGAACATTGATCTTTCCTCTTTCAAATTCTTTGTGTGTTTGTTTATTTCCTTAGATTAATTTTTTTCATGTCCACATGACCATCCAATGCCTTAGAAAACTGAGACAAGGTGTGTGTTCTCCAAGAGTGTCACAATGAACACAATTACACAATTGACAAATATTGATCACATCCTTATACAAGTCATATTCCAAACCACCCCAATTCTGCTAAGAATTATCTCATATCTAATAGCTTTGAATGATGAATCGTATAACACTAACGTATTATGCCACAAGCATCCTAGTCAAGATTATATTTTGTAATCCATAGATTTGTCCTTCTCATACGTCTCTTTTCACACCTCCATGACCTTGTGAGGATATTTTTACTTAGAAGATGCGGGATGATTCCCACATATCCCATATCCCATTCAAGGTATATTTATTGATTCTGATATTGATCAAAACCTTTGTGCAATCATTCTCTTTGGTCATTCGGTTTTGGGAACAAGCTAGACATGTGTTCATTTCCTTAGACGAGAATATTCCCGTAGTGCCCATAAGATACATTCATTTTCCTTTATATATATTTTTACCATGTTTTCCTATTTTTTTCATAGTACACCTATTCACCTTATTTATTCATTCCATATTCATATTTCCATCTCGTATCAATTATCCCGGCATGACCTTGTGAGGTCAAGTGCACCTTAGAGTCATGTGTTGATTCTTTGACGTACAATATCCTATCAACAATCATCTTAGTTTTGAAACCTTAAATGGTTTTTCTAAGGGTATTTACATCAAGAAACCCATAAATGATTCATACCATGAGCTACTCAAGTCTATAAAGGTAAAAAATAGTTTGTAGGATGATCCTAAGTCCATAAAAATTGTTGACTATGTTAATTCTATTTTGGTTTGATAAAAAATCATGAAAATAAACACAAAAATAATAATAATAAATTTCTAATTCATTCAATGAGGTCCCACTAAAATAGGATTCAAGGATAATCTTTCAACCCAAAAATCTCTCCCATATCTCTCACTCCCAAATATCTCTCAACTTACTCCAAAATAATCTATATGAGGTATAACCACAACTCACTCACTTTATTTACACAAAATATTAATAGACTATATTATTAATATGAGTTGTATTATGAAAACTAATTATTAATAATATTACAATATATAACTCACACACAAATACAAATCTAAACCGAATCAAATGTGAGCATTGACTAGATAAAATATTCATAGCATTCCCCTAGTGTAAATAAGGTGGAGAATCATTCACACTCTCATCTTCTCACCCATATAGTATGCCATACTATGTTACTCATGACCTTAACTTAAGAAAGGATATCTCCTTCCATGGATTTAAATAGATATACCAAAAACCTTTATGTGATTTGGAACCCATCGAATATCCACTTGATGTTTGTCTTATATATCTACCACAAACCTTTTCAAGATCCATGAATTGTCTTACACTGGTGATTTTGTTCCTCCACAAAATTTTGACATCCGGGAAAAATGTAAGAAATATAGCTCACATAGGATCTCACTTATTAGAAAAATTGAAAAGGAATGATTATTTGTTCTTATTACAATGCAACAGAAATCAAACACAAAATTGAAACAAACTACAACACCATTATGTTGCCCCATCTCTTACGGCTCGTTATAGGTCATTGATTGACCTCCTTCCTAATTTTCCTTGATCTTCCATTTTTTCTACTTAGTTGTATTTTATCATAAGGATCATTTATAAAATGCCCTCCCCCATTTTGAACTTGGACATTATGTACAAGTGAAAATGTTGTTAGAATTTGAGGATTCTAATAAATACAGATTTAATCAACTTACATATTACATAATGTTACAATAAATATTTAAATAAAGATTACATCATAACATAAGTAAATAAAGAAATACTTACAGGAAATAAATAACACAAGTGACACAATATTTATAGTGGAAAACCCCATAGGGTAAAAACCACTTTAAAAATAACCTTTTACTTCAAAGAACTTATTTTACATCCAGTAAGATCACCTCCTCCTTTGAAACCCTATTTACCAAGGGTAAAACCAAATCACTTGATTTGTACACCTTTGATATATTTCCCGAATATATCAAATGAGGACCTAAATTTCTTTTTATATAAGGTGATCGGGATGTCTCCCAACCCACCTTTTCAACCTAAAATGGTTGACACATACACCTAGGTTTATAATATTTAATATTAGAAATATAATCATTTCATGATATTAAATATTTAACCTAAATTATATACCTAGGTTAGCATATTTAATAATAGAAATATAAATATTTCATATTATTAAATATTAAACTATATATTAGTGATGGACCCATATACCTTAAGGGTTGGCTAGACCACTTAATCATTATGTTTTAACACTCCCCCTTAATGTTAAGTGAGATAACATAACATATGCCAATAGATTACCTTCCCGTGGTACACTATAGGATTTATAATCCTTAAACTAATAAGGTTTTAGGCTAGCATATCGGTTGAAGGATTTATAACACCTTCATCATACTCAAATTAACTTTTGGTACAAAAGATTTGGAATCCAAAGATCATCCCATGATCGGTGGATAAGTATGATTTGTGAGTTTTACATGTTCTCATAGGTTCTCATAAAAGGTTATTGAATCCAAGCATATAGGAGTCTTTTATAACCAAGGACCTCCTTAACAATATGCTTGTACTAGATGTTTACCAGTAAATTCTAAAGAGTTTCTCAAGGCGCCTTTAAGATCTTTCTACACTTCTTTTAAAAAAGAAGTGAGGAGGTATACATGACTGAAGGCATTTTTACATTTTCTCGAAGGTCTTTTTACACTTTCCGAAGGTCTTTTACATATGCCTAAAGGTCTTTTTACAAAAACCAAGTTCTATTAGGAAGTGACATTTTCATGCACACTTCCCTCAATGGCAACTCCGATAATCCAAGATTTTCACGAAAGTGACAAAACTTTGCACTACTTAGGGACTTTGTAAAGATGTCATCAACCTGCTCTGTTCAGTCAACATGAACTTGAGATTTGTCTCATCACTTTGCACCTTCTCACGGGTTAAGCATATATGTATCTCAATTTTCTTCATCCTCTCGATGTCGAACTAGATTATTAATCAAGATTAATACTACTCTGACCACCACATAGAATACAAATAATTCATTTATCTTACATGTGTATCTCTACCAATAGTTGTTGCAGCCACATGGCTTCTTTACTTCTTCCATTGTACTTCTTTGCCTAGTAGAAGAAATGGAGACTGTTGATTGTATTTGTTGTTCCAAGTAATGGTTCCTACACCAAAAACTTGAACATATATCTAGTATATTTTATAACACAACATCGGTATGGTTAGAATCACAAAATCTATATAAGATAGCATTTTCATTCTTATTATAATGCAACCCATAATTGATTGTTCTTTCAAATATCTAAAAATTCTTTTTGCAAGATTCCAATGATCTCTAAAAATGTTCATGCATAAACCTTGAAGTAATTCCTACTGTATAGGAAATATCTGATCTAGTTATAGTTAGACAAATCAAACTATCAACTAACAACAGCGTATATAAAATAGGATCAACCTTTTTCATTTGTATAATTAGGACCAATATTTATTCTAACTTCTATTGAAGTAGAAAATGGTTTATAATCAATCATAAGAAATAATTTCAATACAATGGTTGCATATTGTGTTTTGAAAAATAACAATAAAATGAAATACAATCATACAAATAACATGATGTAAGATACATAACTCATTCATTTCAAAGTACTGCTTCAATTTCTCTTTAATCCTATGAATTAAATCATAATTATCACCAAAAATAAAAAAATCATCAACATATATACATATAATGATAATATGCGAGCCTTATTGCTTAATGAATATATCATTGTAAGAAGAACAATTAACAAAACCTAATAGTTTAAAGAAGGAAACAATTTTCACATACCAATCTCTAAGAGATTGTTTTAAACCATACAAGGATTTCTCAACTTACAATCATAGTTTTCTTTACCAATTTCTTCAAATCCTTTAGGTTGAAACATGTAAAGTTCTTCTTTTAAATCACAATTCAAAAAAGTATTTTTCTTATCCATTTGGTGGATTTACCACCCAAATTGAGTGGATATTACAAATAAGGCCCTAACAATACTCATTTTAGCTACAGGAAATATCTCAACATAATCAATACTAGGTTTCTGAGTGAAACCTCTAGCAACAAGTCTAGTTTTATGTTTGTCAATACTACTATCAGCATTATATTTTACTTTGTATATCCACCTAGACCCTATAATACTTCACGGATCAGATTCATACAAGGTAATTGATGCATTGTGCATATGAAGGCTTCGATCATTTTCCCAAGGTTAATAGGATTTGAAATTTCTAACATAGATTGAGCCAATTTAATTTCTTATCTAGGAAGATAAGAGTTTCAGAAACATCTATAGCATCAAAACATCATCATGACCATTTACTAAATCAAAATCAAAACCATCATTTAGAAACATTTAATGAAGTAACTTCAAGAGAAGAAGACAACACATGTAAACTTTTCACTAGATTATATCTATACATTTCATATAAGCTTCGATAATTAACATGTCCTAACCTTTCATGCCATAGTTTTGAATTATTCAAACTTTGAGATATAAAACAAGATGTAGAAAAGAAATCATCAAAAATATACAGAACATTTATTTGAATTCCTTTAGCTATTTTACTCTCATTACTATCCTTGATATACCAAGTATCCTTTATGCATGGATTATAGTTATGTCCATACCTCTTTCGAATGTTCGATATTACCAATGTGTAGAAGGTACTCATTGTTCACATTGTGTAGAATCATAGAAATAGCCTCCTGCATTTGTTACAAGAATGTATTCATGTTATCTATAGTTGTTTGAAAAATGGTGGGAGAAACCTCAGATCTAAAAATAATCGTCCAGAGTTTTTTTGCCATAAATTTTGTTTTAACCCAAATGTTGTAGTTGGTTTCATTTAGGATTTAGATTTTGTCAAGACAAAAATAGTTGGATGTCATTTTTTCCTAAACTTATAAAACACACCCCATTATAATATACAATGTACCATAGAGTTAGATACATATTTATCGATAATAAAAATATATTTTTAATATAATCGATCTAAAGAAACTATTTGATCATAACTAATTTGTCATTCTGAATGCAAAAATCAACCTCTCATGATCAAAATAATAACCCACAATATAAATGGCTCTGCATTATAACCTAGATCTATATAAAAATATTTCTGACCATATAGAAGTGAAGAAGAGACCCCTAAGAATGTATAACAACTTCAAATTTCTGAAAAAATAAATGTAGAAAAAAAATCCAGCCAGCTTAAATTTGACGTCTAAATGACCGTCATAATGGCTTTTTTTTTGTCTGTCGTGACAGTCATTTGACCATAAATTCTAACACAATGAAAGTTTCTTGAAACCTATGAGCTTAAATTTGGTGTCTAAATGATCATCAAATTGTCTTATGTTGGTCTAGCGTGACGGTCATTTGATTGTCAAATTTAATGAAGCCAAAACTTGTGTATTTCGAATGTGAAATTCTAGGATTTATTCTTCTATATAATATTAGGAAGTCATATTTTAACACATTATAATAACTTATTATAAAATATATATACATTTTAAAAAAAAAAAAAAGGCATATGGTTTATAGAATGTAAATAAAAAACAACATATAGTTCATAAAAATTATAAACTATAGTTTTTTTATATAAAAACACATAACCCTTATTAAGGGGTTTAAAGGACATAAACTAGGTTTAAAAATTTTTACAGTGTACAAGTAGATTTATGAGAGTATAGATTATTTATAGAGGGGACAAGTAATTTCACCCGACCAATGAAATAAATTCAAATCCCTATTTTCATGAACCTTGTCTCCTCCCTTCATTTACTCTTAATTTTACCCTACACACATTTAAAACTATGGAAATATTGTAAAATATTTTCTAGAATTCTTACAAGCTAAAAACTTTAAAACTTTTATGTGGTATAATACCAATATTTTAATAAATATTTACAACACTTCACGTGGGCCACCAATAAACTAGCCCTACTTTTAATTATCCATTTATACTTGAGAGTTCCACATTTATACCTAAGATATTATCTCATTTTATTCTCCACTCCCACTCTTATATAAAAGAAAACCTTTAAATAGGTTTATTTATATAGTTTTTATAAACTATAAGATATAAATGAATGGGGCCGCCCCTTACATGGATAATATAAATGGTTAGGGACACATGTTAGGTTTTATTTAATAAGTATTAAGATTTAAAAAGTAATCCCTTCATGGCCAAACAATAAACACAGGCCCCCTTTCCAAAAAAAAGTAAGCACTTAAGTTTTTTTAAAACATATATAAACCAAATCTAATAAAATTTATATTTTAAGCGGTTTAAACTAACCATATATATAAAATATGATTTAAACTTAGGTTTGTTTCTTTTAAATAAAACTATATATGCCTAGATTTATAAGTTAAGTTTAAATATGATTTAAACTTAGGCTTAGAATATGGTCTGTTGACTCTTCCCTCAATCCCATGTAATTTTAATATGGTTAAAGAATTTTAATATATTTTTTTCTAAAACTATATAAATTTTAATATGATGTTTATATAAATTATTATATAAACCTTATTCTATATTATATATATTTTTATTTAAAAATAATAATATAGTTTTCAAATTATATAGGATATAGTTATAGATTAACTATAAACTATAGTTTTTCAAATTGAATCCTTTTAGAGGGGACCAAAGAACATGGGTATGAATTTACCTTCTGAAATATTTAACTTGCAAACATTTGAAATTATAGAAAACATGAAAATTATTTCATATAGTAATAAATCCTTTCTTTTTCTATGTGATTTTCACGCAGGTAAATATTTGAAGCCCCTTTCACCTGTGCACACATCAATCTCCAAACAAATATTAATTCCATATAATTTACAAAATGTAAATGAAAGTAAGAATCATATCATATTACATCTCCCCCAAAAAAAAAAAAAAATTAGGGATTTAAAATTGAAAAACCCTAAATTTTTTACCAAGAGTTTAATTGCACAAATGTAATGCTAAAATAAATTAGGGAAAAAAGAAGGGGACCAAATACTTTTAAATACCCTTTCGGGTTGGTTAAAAAACCCATACAAATAAAATAAATAAAATACACAACATTTGATCTTAATTTATATAATTTTACGACTCTGTTACCATGTTAGAATTTGAGGATTCTAATAAATATAGATTTAATCAACTTACATATTACATAATGTTACAATAAATATTTAAATAAATATTACATCATAACATAAGTAAATAAATAAATACTTACAGGAAATAAATAACACAGGTGACACAGTATTTATAGTGGAAACCCCAATAGGGTAAAAACTACTTTGAAAATAACCTTTTACTTCAGAGAACTTATTTTACATCCATTAAGATCACCTCCTCCTTTGAAACCCTATTTACAAGGGTAAAACCAAATCACTTGATTTGCACACCTTTGATATATTTCTGAATATATCAAATGAGGACCTAAAGTCCTTTTTATATAAGGTGATCAAGTATGTCTCCCGACCCACCTTTTCAACCTAAAATGGTTGACACATACACCTAGGTTTATAATATTTAATATTAGAAATATAATCATTTCATGATATTAAATATTTAACCTAAAGTATATACCTAGGTTAGCATATTTAATAATAGAAATATAAATATTTCATATTATTAAATATTAACCTATATATTAGTGATGGAACCATATACATTAAGGGTTGACCAAACCACTTAATCATTATGTTCCAACAAATGCATCTAGGAGAAATGTGATCATTTTTTTATCTCTTACAATGACACAAAGTATCAAAATTAGACTAACACTCTTGATTTAAAAATGAAACTTTCTATAATGAATGTTATTATTTGACCAAAAAAATTTACTAAGATGATATAGACAAGAGTATTACATTGAAAGACATAAATATTTTATAACTTAGAAAACTAAACTCTTAATAGATATTAACTATAGATTTAGTAATTTTTAATAAAATTATTGTTGGTAAAATAATCTATCACAAGGAAAAATTAGTGAGTTTACACCCACACTTTGAGAGTAAGTCCTTCCTCTTTGTAATAGAAAGTTTCCCATTTATTGATTGTAGAAAAATAAATCAACGAGTCATTGTAAAGTCGGGTATCACATAAGAATACTCCACTAGACCTATGAAAATTTTCTTTTACTTAGTTAAAGGGGGTAAAGGGAATAAGATTTATTAGAAAATGGGGTAAAGGGGAATAAGATTTTAGTTAAGGGAAGGTTAATTTTGTGAATAGGAACTTGCAGATTTCATATCTAGATTATATCCACACTCAATTAGAGGATTTAAACCATGTAAACAACAATGAGTTAATAAACCAAAGACACAAAATTCTATTGATTCATTTATCAAAGGTACCAATTCCTTTCTTGGTTTCAAAATATTTCCATGCTTACAAAGTTGCATATGCAATAAGTAGAGGAAACACAGACAAGAGGGAATAGAAGAAAGTAATATTTTTCTTGTATCTAGTAGAGAAATATATATCCATTATCAACTCACAATTGAAAACCCCTTGGAATGGAGGATCCATTCTAAGTTTTAGTATTACAAAATTTATTTTCATATCCCCCCACATGAATTTTCACATTTTTTAATCACTTATGACCTTTCATAGTCCTAGGGAATAAAATAAATACTTTTTCTTATTAATGAAAAATAACTCTTACAATGTATAATTAAAGATCACTTACGTGAATAAGACAAAATATTAAAAAATTACATCATGAATGAATATTTAGCATATGGGGAGAGAAGAAAGAAGAGACATAGGAGAGTTGAAAAATCTAATGAAGATTAAGCCTCTTTTGATGAAGAACTAATTGGTGGAGAACATTGAGGGAATACTCCTAGAATAATTTCCTCACATTTGAAATATTTATCTAAACGGTTTTCGAAGGTGCTACATTTTTTTCCTATGGAATACAAAAACTCAAATAATTGATCCAAGTTTGAGGAATGTTGGCAAGATTCTTGCATTTTTTGAACCATAAATGACGATATATTGTAGTATTAGATATTGGACATCTAATTTTCACAAGAAATTCTAAAGTGTACTTGTTGAATGAGAAGGGGTCTCTTGCCTCTTTCTTGACCAAATCTTAGAAGTACTTAAGAATATATGCCACATATGAATGTTCATTTAATGGGATGACACGAGCTTACATGCACTATTGCTCATACCTTCCAAGAACCGGGATGCATGATCACTAAAAGAATCAAGCTCACAAATAGCATGGTTTATCATTTTGTACATATCACTAATCATGTGAGACCATATGGGAGACACATTTTCAGATATGTCGGTGAATGCATTTTTTTCTCACCGAGGAATGAGAATAAAGATTACTCATTTATGATACCGGTGGAAACACATTATGTTGGCATGTTGAGTTCTACGTGTTTTCATTGATGTAAAATCTCATTAATTATAAGCAGTGATGGATAATTGTTATAGGATGATCAATATGATGGTGATATATAAGTTTCAAGTGTTGACATGATGGCATGAGTTGATTAAGTGAGATTGGCTTGGTCTAACAAGCCTAGTCAGGTGACCTAGTTATCCTAGGTGTTGGAGCATGTTGCATTGAGTGGCTTGCTAGATTGAGGAAATTTTAGAAACATGGATATAATTTTTGGGAGTTTTTAGGCACTCACATGAGTTTTAGGGTGTATGTAAATGTTGAATTTCAAGATTTAGGTATTCACCTAGACTAGGTCTACATGTTTGGAGGCATGAGGATGAGTAGTAGAGCCATGTGAACTCATGGATGCATGTATTTTTGTGATTCATGATTTAGTAATGTATTTTTGACCTTTTTATAGGTTTCGTGATGATTTACATTGTTATTTCAGTTAAACCCAGCCTAAACCATGAAAAACCCTAAGGGCTATCCATGCAAATGAAATGGGTTGAGAATATAAAGACCTACTTAAGCCATGTTGATGATTGGATATTCTACATATAGTTTTCCTAGAGGTTTGATAAAAAATTTGTGTCATTCTAAAGAAGATTTTGCAAGTTATGTTGTTTTTGGTGAAATGAGGTCAAGAAGTGAGAGTCATCTAGCTCAAATTGCACCTTGTGATGCTCATCATTAACTATGTGTTTTTAATGGGACCGTGTGGATTTTATGTATGATTTTCCATTTAACTAAGAAGGTTTTGCAAAAATAATTAGTTCATTTCATCATCATGTTTTTATGAATGAATGTTAAGAAGGTAAAAAATGTTTTGTGTGCTTAAAACCCTAACTTGAAAGTGGTAGTAGATATTTTCTTGGTAAGAGACCAAAATTGATTGGTTGTGATATTATGATGATTTATTATGTAAAATACTCCTCCAGGTTTCTAGAAATGTATGATAAAGCATGAGGTGATGAGTGGACCCCACCTGAAAATGTAAGTTTATAAAGAAGTCTAGTTTGAGGAAAGGTTATCCAAAGTAGTTGTAAAATAAATTGGAATTGTTTTTATTATGGGACTTGTATTTTATTTCCATTATGGTTTTAGATCATTTTGGTTCTTATAAATATCAAAGTGTGCCTTATTTTTTAAGACTCGGTCATAAGGCAATTTTGGGGCAATTTCAAGTAATTTTCAGAGATAGACATGATTGAAGGCCTTATACTTTGAGTTGCAAGAAAATGTAATATATTATGGAAATTAAATTTAGATATATTTCCAATCATATTTATTTTCTCTCATGATTATGATATTTTATTTGACATCCATCTTGATTTGTAGAGATGAAGGTTTGTTAGTTTCTCGGGATAGAACTATTTTTGCTAGAAAATGGAAGTAGAAGATGCATGAGATGATTGATTTTATGTTTGATATTAGTTTTAGAGTTAATAGGTATTAATTTTTTTCCTTTTTAATTCATTTTTAGGTATTCTAAGTGGAATCAAGGTTGAAAACTAGTTGAGTTCCTAAAACTTCTTTCTAGGCAGCTCAATTTGGTAAAGAAGAAAGTTGGAGTGGTTTTCACATATGGATGTTGCATGATATCTAACATGAAATTTTTTTATATAAAGGTATATAGGATTAAAATTCATTGTTACATTCCATATTTTATTTTTTCTTGATTGGTCTTTAGGCCCAAAGGTGAAGACAGGGTCCTGGAAATAGTTGTTTTGAGAAGGATATGAACCTTCTTGAGTTAGTTATGATAAATTTGATTGGTAAAATCCAATAAAATACCATAAATAATTTTTATATTTTATATTTCACATGTATGAGGAATTTTTAAGATTTTAAAATCATGGTTATGGTGTTTTTGGTTTTAGTTCATCCAGGTGTTGGGGTTTTGAGCTAGTTTTGTGCTTGTTTGGTACATTTGAGCATGGCGATCTATATGGGTGCATTATGAATGTTTTAATGAATTTTTGGGTTTGTGATAATATAAATTTTTCAAAATAAAATATTTATTCTTACTTTATTTATTTTGTGGAGATGAGAAGGGTATAAAGAAATGGTTTGCATTCAAATTTGAACTAGTCTTGTGAAAGGGAAAAAGTACAACCCAAGAGAGAGATTTTAATAGGTATTAAGGAATGATTTGAGATCTAAGAGAGAGTGTGACAAGTTGAATAATTTTTTAGAGTTTTTGTACAAGGTTTTTAAGAATAATAATTCCATGAAAAAAAGAAGGAAGAGCAAGCTAGGTGAATGAGGGTTTGAACAAGGGTTTTAAGTTTGTGAACTAAATAGGTAATTTCCATCAGTTTTTTCATCAAAAATATATCATATATATTCATCCAAATGTATTTGAGTGGTTTATTTATCATCTTATGTGTTTTTATCCTCCTTATGGAGTTTTGCTTCACTAACTTAAGGGTTGGTGCTCCTTGTAGGGTTGGTGCTCTAAAAAAGTAGGGGTCAATTATCCTTTTGAAGTTGGTGCTTCATTAAATAATTTAGATTTGAGTAATATAATCATATTTTTAGTGGGTTATATTCCCGTTGATGGTTTCCCACTTATATCTTTTGTTCTTGAGTCTCTTGCATGGTTATGTTGTTTTGATTGAATGCTTTGCACACATTAATGAATGGATGAATGGTTTATGGTTTAGATAAGTAAATATTAAATTGATTATAGTTTTTTAATGACTGATTCTCTCTCCCCCCTCTCATTCCATTATTATTCCAACATATTTTATCAGGGATGGTCCTTTTAGAGAAGTTTGATCACTTGAAAGGATATCCTTAAAGCAAAAAAATGGTGAGTCACAGAGTGGCTCTTCTACCAGTAAGGCACCATTGTTTTATGGAGTAAAATATGATTTTTAGATTATAAGGATGAGGAATCACATCATGTCCCTAGGGTTTTATATTTGGAAATTTGTGGAGGATGGTTGTACTTCTCCTATTACTCCACCAACTAGTAATACAAACAAGAAGTTATGTAGTGATAATTCAAAGGCTATAAATGTTATCATGTGTGGTCTAGGTGAATCTAATCTTGTGAAGGTGATGCATTTCCAATCATCCAAGGCTATGTGGGAGAAAATTTAGGTTATGTATGAAGGAGACTCCAAGGTAATAATTTTTAAACTATAAACTTTCAGAAATCAGTTTGAAGGACTAAAAATGAATGATGATGAGCCTATTGCTGCATATTTTCTTAGGGTTGACAAGATTTTCAACACCATGAAAGGATTAGGATAATATGTGAAGGAATAAGTTGTATTTCAAAATGTTTTGAGATCTCTAACACCTAATTTTGATTCCAAAGTATCATTATCGAAAAATCCAAGGATTTAACTAGTTTGAAAATGGATGAGTTACATGGAACCCAAACTGCTTATGAGATGAGAATTTAGAATGAAAAACCTATCAAGAAGGAGATAGACTTCAAGTTTGAAAATAATACAAAGGATAATAATACTAATATTTATGATGTTTCTCATGAGTTTGATGATAATGACTTATTTGTCATGGTTCTTTAGAGACTGAATGTTGGATTTGGTAAGTACACGGAAAACTTCCTTTTAAATGTTTCAATTGTGGTAAAGTAGGTCAAATTTTTAGTGAGTGACCTGATAATCATGAAAAGAAATGTGATGATGATCATGAATATGGTCATGAAAATAAAAATATGAAGTATAGTAAAGACAAGAAGGAGTTCAAGAAGTTTGATCACAAGAACAAGAGTTTTACACAAATGAAGAGGCTTGTTCCTTTGAAGAAAGTAGTGAGAGTGATCTTTCATATTCTAAATCTTAATAAGAGCATGGAGGGGTTAGAGATGAGGTGTTTTTCATGACTAAATATGTCATGAGATCTACTAGTGGTGGTTCTACATTATTAGGTGACTTCATATCATATTCTTGCAAATATTTTAAGAAGAATATGACATTGAGACTGAATTGGTATGTGTCCAATATGAATTGAAACATGCTGAAAAGAACAATAAGAAACTGAAATCTCAAGTCAAATAATATGAGGAAAATATTTAGGATATAAAGGAGAAACATTGGTTTATTACGAAACATTGGTTTATTACAAAATCTAGATATGTAGATGAGTACTATGACTCTAAATCTATAATCTAAGGAAGAAGAAGTGACACTTCTTAGAGAGATAATTTTTGATGCAGTCAACAATAAAATATCATTTCAGATATTTTGGAAGAGTACCAAGGATCTTAATGATCTTCTCAAGAGTCAAAAATCAACAGTTGGTAGAGTTGGTTTGGTTTTCAAAGAGGATTCTAAAGGAAAATAAATAAAGCAAGAGGATAGTGTTCCAAGAAATGATGGTAAAATACCAAACACCAAGGAAGAAAATAAGGAAGACTTCATCAAGGACAATGTGAAGACTAAGTCTATTAGGAAATCTAATGCTTCAATGTATGAAATATCTTCAATGGTCATTATTTTACTTGTAATGGATTTGGTCATTGGGAAAAGGAGTGTATGATTTATGCTAGATATGATCACCCTTGCAGGGGATAATAGGATTGATCAAGCTAATAATGTAGTGTGTTATAATATCCATGAGAGATTTAAATTTTTATATATTGTTTATATGATCTACCTAGTCGGTATGAAGGCTAAAAATCCAAGAGTTCAGTTGTGTGTGTTTCATTTTTAATGAATTTGGTCATGTTTCTAAAGAGTGTCATAATGGTTACTCAAGGAAAGAAAATAAGATCTCAAGTCAAATAATATGAGGAAAAGATTTAGGATATAAAGGAGAAACATTGGGTTATTACAAAAACTCTTGATGAAACGGTGGGGAATCTAGAGATGTAGATGAGTACTATGACTCTAAATCAACAATCTAAGGAAGAAGAATTGACACTTCTTAAGATATATTTTTCTGATGTAGTCAGAATTAAAATATCATTTCAGAGATTTGAGAAGAGTACCAAGGATCTTGATGATCTTCTTAGTAGTCAAAAATCAATAGGTGATAGAGTTGGTTTGGGTTTCAAAGAGGACTCTAAAGGAAAATAAATGAAGAAAGAGGATAGTGTTCCAAGAAATGATGATAAAACATCAAGCACCAAGGAATAAAATAATGAATACTTCATCAAGGACAATGTGAATACTAAGCCTATTAGGAAACCTAATGCTTCAATGTATGAAATATCTTTGAATGGTTATTATTTTACTTGTAATGGATTTGGTCATAGGGAAAATTTGTGTATGAGTTATGCTAGATATGATCACCCTTGGAGGGATACTAGGATTGAGCAAGCTAATAATGTATTGTGTTATAATTTCCATGAGAGAGTTCATGTTGTTATGTATTGTTTATATGATCTATGTAGTCAATATGAAGGCTAAAAAGCCAAGAATTCAATTGTGTGTTTCAGTTGCAATGAATTTGGTCATGTTTCTAGAGAATGTCATCATGGTTACTCAAGGAAAGATAAGATATTTCAATTTCCTAGGGTGTAATAAAGAGGATTTTGGGGTTCTAGATTGCATGCTAGTAGTCAAGGAAGGATATGGGAGCCTAGAAGGATCAACTATGATCTTCTAGGAATTGATATGGTTGTTAATCAAGGTGTTTCTTGGTGCTCAAATAATAAAAATTATATGTAAGTGAATTTAAAATGTCCAAGAGGGTTTGGTACTTCTTCAAGTATTTATTCTATATCCACCATGAAATATTATGTCTTTACTAAGCTTCTTAGAGATATAATGATCCATATGAAGCATTGGCTAAAGGGGAGATGATTGTCGTAGTATGATGTTCTATGTGTCTATCAAGGTATTTCTTCATGATTTTAATGTATGTATTGTTCTTCTTATAGTTTTATTATCTTTCAAACATTGTAAGTATGTGCTAACAGTGAAAAAGTTAATATAAGGGTGTTGAGTCATATTTTGAGTGTATTTTTGTCATGATATGGAGTAATTGTTGTTGTAATTCCTTGAAGTCTTATCATGATCCTTTAAGGTATGGTAATTATCTGTTGTGAGTTACTCTTAATCTAGGTATGATTCATGTTATAAAGTATATGGTCTGAGACACCTAGATAAGTCGTGAATGATGCTCAAGATCTGGTATGAGAAAATGTGTATCAACGAAGTCAAGTGTCTTGGTCCGAGTATGGAATTTTTTAAATATGTCAAAGATCTCTTTTTTGTAAGTGTCTTATGTATAAGTTAAGGTTTGATCCTAAGTAATAATTCATGTCATGATCTTAAGTAAAGAAGATTTGTCATTTTCTCGGTTAGCTAGGCATATCAACTTGTGTATACCTCAAGTCGAGCATTAAGTCTTGTTGGTATTTCAATTTTTTTGTGTCATAATGAGTAATTGATCATTATTAAGGTAAAATTTAATAGGTCATAAAGGAGGTTTTCAATGCATATTATGGTAATAAGTCTAGTTACTTGATATAAATAAATGTTAGAATTCATTCATAATGTTGTCATGTATAGATTCCTGAAATAGAAAGTTGTCTGAAGTGTTTACAGAGTTTTTGATGATAGTTTTAAGTCTTGAATCCTTAGAATAAGTGATCTACTACAAAGGGAATCTTCTCGAGCTTTGAGAAAATAGTAACCTATTTTATAGGATAAAAATTCCATAGAAGGAGATGGAGTGAATGGAATTTTATAAAAAAATCAACTTATTTTTTCAACATGATGAGGAGAGAGATTTGAAATTTTTAGGGCATTATGACATCGTACAGTCACTCATTATCTTTCCAGTATGAATCAGTGCTATGGAGACCTAATTAAAAGGGTCAAATTGCAAATTAGGTATAACTTTTTAAAAGAAATGGTACAAGGAAGATGGAGATGATAAAATGACCAAAAGTGTACTTATAATAGGTATGGATTCCTTGTGAAAATGCATACATCAAAATCTAGGAGTCTATTTCTCATAAAGTGGGGCTAGTTGCTGTGGAGGAGATTAGAGAAGATAAAGTGGGATAGAGGCTCTCTACAAGAAATTTTATCTTCAAAATAATTTTTGAGTCATTGAATGGATCTTGATAAAGCTAATAAACAATGTCAAACTTGTTTATGATCATTTGAGTTCAAAGTAACATTTGCAGATTCATGTCAAAGACTCGAGAATTTTGTATATGCTTAATGAAGTTTGGATGAAAGCGCAAGTTGGATTAGGATTGTGGTTATGTCTTAACTAGTTCATGGTAAGATGAGGTATTTTATGAGATAATTTTCCTCTCAGAGATGGTCAAGGATGAATAAGTAGCTCATAAGCCTGTGCAAAGTTAAGTCAAGAAAAATCCCTGAACTCGAGAAAGGTATGAGAATTTCAAGGCTTTAGTTGATGAATTAAGTTTTCACAAAGCTAGTATGACTTATCTATTTATAGGTATGAGGGTTAGATGAGGTTGATGTGTAATAATTAAAATTATTAATAATTTCTAGAAATTGTGTAAACGTTCAAATATCACATAGGTTGATAATAGAGGTATTATAGGGTTTTGTATGGGCAATAAAGACTATAATGATGTTTTCTCGACAAGGGAAGCTAGTTGAAGTTCTCATATAGATAAAATGGTGTTTTAAGAGGTCTAGAAGGTGATACATCATAAATTATTTTGATATTTTATGTCTTCTTGTTTACATGCTTTGAGAAAAATGCTTCCTAATTTAGGGTATTCTAGGCCATGATAACATGTTACATGTATGTGATGTTTCCAAGAGTTGGAGTATGAAGTTCTACATATATATGGACTTCACAAAGGTAGAATCTAATGGATAGGGTGTATATTAAGGTTTATATGATAAAGTGAAGTATTTTAAAAGAATTGAGAAGTTGATATCTTTCATTTTGGATGAATATTGAACTAAGAGAGCTCTGTAGGTTTGTGAATAAGGAAATGGAATCTTACAGTCCGTAGGTGATCTCCAAGTCAAGGGCAGCATGATTTTCCTCTCTATAAGGTGTTCTAGAAGACTAGAAGGAATGCAAGGAATATTTAATGATGATATGTAGGTACTTCTCAAGGTAAGCATGTGATTGACACTAGAATATTGCAATAATAGGTAAAGAAGAGTAAAAACACTAAAAAACTGATTTGGGATAGTATTGAAGTGTTTTATAATCCATAAAGGCATCCATATAAGGTAAGAAGATCAATCTTTGCACTTTCTACTAAAGTGGGATAATATGAATACAAGGAGTCATAAGGAGATTTTTATAGAGTTCTTGAGCTTCTAAGGCTTTGAGAATTTGGTGTAGAATACACTGAAAAATAGTCTTAGGGATTTCATTCCTAAGAAGTGTTGTGAAGACAAGGTATGCAAGAAAGTAGCCTATTTTGATTAAGACAAGTTAAGACATGACAAGAAAGAGGTAAGTGTGATTTTTATTGGCACGTGAATGAGGTGTGCACATATTCCAAGGACTATTACAATTCTCCCATAGGTTGAAAAAGGTCAAAAACAGGGTATAAGGTGAAGATAACAAGTTCTTGAGTCCTAATGATGATGTTGTGTGATGTTTGCACTCAAGAGAGAGGTAAGAAAGATGTTAATATCTTAGTATTATCATTCTTTACATGTATGAGTGTTATGTATGCTCTTTCCCATGGGGAGTATAGTCATAAATGTTTTGAAAGATGTCAAAATCAGAATTTTGTGAGAAATTACTAGTTTGTGAGCTAGTATGAAGACTTTGGTTGATTTTTCCAACCAAGAGATGATCCTATGAAGCTAAGAATGATGAATATCATGCAATTATAGGTATTATTTTCATTAATTTAAAAATTTTGTGAAGATTATGTATTTTTACATCGGTGAAAAAGGGGTATATTATTGGCATGTTAAGTTCTATGTGTTTTCATTGATGTAAAATCTCATTAATGACAAATAGGATGATGGAGAAGTTTCATAGGATTCAAAATATCATGGTTATATTTGATTCTTAGGTTTTGACATGATAGAATGAGTTGATTCAATGACGGTGGCCTTGTCTGCAGCAAGTCAGTCAGGTGACCTAGCTAACCTAGGTGTTGAAGCTTGTTGGATTGAGTGGATTGGTATCTTGAGGATAATTTTAGAAAAATGGATAGAATTTTTGGGGATTTTTTAGGCACTCACATGAGTTTGGGGTGCATGTATAGGTTGAATTCAAGATTTAGGTATTCATCTAGACTATGTCAGGTGATTAGAGGCATCGATGGATGAGTAGTAGAGCCATGTGAGCTTATGGATGCATGTAAGTATGTGCTTAATTATGTTTTAAGGTTTTTTTGACATTTTGGAGAGATTTCATGATGAGTTACAGTGTTATTTTAGTTGATCCTAGCCTAAACCATGTAAAACCCCAAGGGCTAGTCATGCAAATGAGATGGGTTGAGAATATGGAGACATATTTGAGAAATGATGATTATTTTAGATGATTCTCATGGGTTTCATAGAGGTTTTAGAAAAATTATGAGTCATTCTGAAGAATATTTTTCAAGTTATGTTATTTTTGTGAAATAGGGTCAAGAAAAGAGTGTTTTCTAGCTCAAATTACACCTTCTGATGTTCACCATGAATTGTGTAAATTGAATGGTACTTTGTTACTTTCAGATATGATTTTCCATTGAAATAATAATTTTTCACAAAAATAATAAGTTTTTAATGCCTTTTTAGGTCTTATAAGTTGAAGAAAGGGTGTAAACTAGTTGAGTTCCTAAAACCGCTTTCCGGGCAACTCAATTTAGTAATGAAGAAAGTTGGTGTGGTTTTCACATATGGATGTTTAATTATCTATAACATGCATGGATGTGATATAAAGGTCCATATTATTATAATGAGTGGTTACATTCCATATTTTATTTGTTCTTGAGTTCTCTTGAGACCCAAAGGTAAATACATGGTCTGAAACAATTATTTTGAGAAGGATATGAGCCTTCTTGAGTTAGTTATGATAAATTTGATTTGTGAAAGATAATTAACGACTATGGATGATTTTTATATGTTATATTTCATATTTATGATGAATTTTTAATCTTGAAAAATCATGGTTATGGTGTTTTTGGTTTTAGCTCATCCAGTGATGGGGTTTTGAACTAGTTTTTGCTTGTTTGGTGCATTTGGTCATGGTCAACCTATCTGGGTCTATTTTGAATTTTTTCAAATTTTTTTAGGTTGTATTATCAAACTAAATTATGGATATTGACTTTATTTTCTATTGTGGAGATGATAAGGGTATAAAGCAAGGGTTTGCGTTCAAATTTGAACTAGTTTTGTGAGAGGGAAAAAGTGTGACCCAAGAGAGAGATTGTGTAACTGGTATGAAGGGATGATTTGAGAGATGATATAGTTTATTAGGTTAAATAATTTTTTATAATGTTTCTTCAATGGTTTTAAGGATAACATGAAAAAATAAATAAGATCGAGCTTGGTCAATGAGGGTTTGAACAAGGGTTTGAAGGTTGTGAGATGAATAGTTGATCTTCATCAGTTGTTACAAAAATAATACATCAGAATTATTAATACAAAGGTGATTTATTTGATTATTGATCATCTTAGGTGGTTTTATCCTCCTTATGGAGTTTATGCTTCACTAAACTAGGGGTTGGTGCTTCGTGTAGGGTTAGTGCTCTACTAAACTATAGTTTAGTGCTCCTTGTGAAGTTGGTGCTTCACTAAATGCTTTTGATTTGAGTAATATAATCAGAATTTTCAGTGGGTTTTATTCACCTTTATGGTTTCCCACTTATATCTTGTGTTCTTGAGTCTCTTGCATAGTTATGTTGTTTTTATTGAATTTTTTGCACACATTAATGAATGGATCAATGGTTTATGGTTTAAATAAGAAAATATGAAATTGATTAAAGTTTTGTAAGAATTTATTACCCCCTATCAATCTATTTTCCTTTAAACACAATATTTCAGTGGTATTTCTCCTTCTCAATCTCCTCCTTTTTCAATTTACCTTTGGTAGTAGTGGCGACGGAAAATTTAAACAATGAGAGAACTTCTAGAAATATTTCCTTTCCTTTCTCAAGAATACTTTTAACCAACTTATCATTATCTCTCCCTTGCATTATATAACCTTATGATTTTTTATCAACTAAGGGCCAAATATATTTATGGGAGGAATGAATTCTATAGAAGGATATGTTAGAGCATTGGCTTCCAAGAATGATTGCACATAGGTAGTGAGAGTTCTCGCATGCTCCTCTAATTGCTCCATTATTTTTTACACTCTTTATTCTCAATAATCAAGCCGGCCACGGATCCTTGAATAGATTTATATCACCTTCCTTTATGGCTTGACATAAGGAGATGCATGTCATCTCATAATCATCTTGATTCATCTCTTTCATAGGTTTTGTAACCTTTGGCGAGAAATCTCCACACATTGGGATCTGAAATCACCAATGAAGAAATGAGAGGTTACTTGTGATTTCTTTCTCCACTTGGTTTTCATGAATTTTTAGATATCCTCATAATTAGGTGTTTTGGTTTTTATCATCTTTGAATCAATCCTAAGAAACTCCTAAATCTGAGGGAAATTTTCCACCAAAGTAGAGACAACATCGGGCATGGGGAACTTTCGGGTATACGATAGAGGAATACAACTTACTCATGATGGGATGATTCCCCTTCGAGAAAGATACAATTGGATGACATCGGTGAATAGTATACTGTGAAGGATAAATTTTACCTTATTTAAGAGGCTCAATGGGATCTTTAATGAACTTATATTTCTTATGGAGCCTCTTAGGATGGGAATATTTAGTGTACTTGTACGCACCCAAATATGCACGTGCTACATTTTCAAAAATCAGTTCAAAACCCCATTGATGATTCATGTATTTTCCAAAGGTGTTCGAACCCATTAACCTCTTTGCATCTTATATTTGTAGCCTAGTTTATGTTACATAGCCATTTCCTACTTTTCTACTGACTTCTTGCATCAATTTTCCCTTAGTTTTGACCTTTAGTTACAAAATTTCTTCCATGCCTAGGTGGTGGTTATGTAACCACCACCCTATTTGGAAGTGGAGGTTCTATAACTTCCTCCCTTCCCGAGAGGTGGTTTTTGACCACCGCCTTGTGTAAGGTGGTAGTCCTATGTGAATTTTCTAGAACTCTTCATCCATGAATTAGAAGTTTGATGCTTCACTTTAGTTCACCTTTAGAACATGTCTCTCAATCATTTTAACTGATTTTAATCTTGACTAACTTGTGGCAATCTCCTCTTTCACTTGTTATTTCTAATTCACTATTTAACTACCCCTTTATGTGTTGATGTGGTACCTCATTACTACTAAGTGTGATAGTGCACTTCCCAGCCAAATTTATATAAAACCATCGCTTCTTCTAAAGTAAATGGCCAAAGATTATTTGTGTATCTTGCTTAGTTGAGCTTCCACAATATTGTTATAAATTACACAGCCAAACTTTGTTCTCTTACGTAGTCTCCTTCTATCTCGCATTGTAAGAAGACTACCATCAAGCTACCATTTTCATCACCTTCTTTTTTTCTTCCTTTTCATTCCCAATTCCTTGGACTCAAGTGGACACAAAATATTGGTAAAGATAACTAAGGGGACAAAGTGATACCACAACTAGCATTGCCTCTGCACTATAATTCCAGGTTGGGGGTTGTTATTGAGTTTCTTCATTTATTTATTTATTTATGAATGTATGCACACATATCAAATAGAGTAGAAGAAAATAAATTTCATTTATTACAAATAGTTAGATTCATTTCCAAGAAGATTTTCACATCTTCTATAGAGGTTTCTAGTGATATATCCTTCCCTTCCTATCCTTGTGCATTTTGAAGGAAGAATATTTGGAGGAAGCTTGTTATATCACCATAGATAATAAAATTGTTGTAAATTGTAGTTTCCCTTAAATCCTCACATATTCTATCCTGGGAAGTTACAAGGGAAGAAAATCTTCTAAATATTTAACTCTTCCACAACTATAAATTGGAAAATATTTGTTTTGATTAGAATATATTTAATACACTATTGCACAGATAAATAACTACATCAGTTTTTTTATTTGTATAGGATTTGTTAATTAGGATTTGAAGCTTTAATTTCTTCATTTAATTCCAGAAAGTTCCAGAAAAGCACAAAAATATTTCTTTTAATTAGATTAATTGCTTTGTATTGCTTTATCTCTTTTACATTGGAAAAATACAAAAACATAGTGTAGCTTTTATTTACTTAGATTAGCTTGTTATTGATTTTCATAGATTAAATGAATACATGACAATTCCTAGACCATAACAAGAATGAACATACAATAGTGATCCTCAAGTCCCCTAACCAAATGGGCTCGAATTTCTTACGGAAATAGATACTAGACTTTGTATGCTTGTCCTCAGAACACCATCATGGTACTGGAACAAATTACATAACTGGACGTATTAAACATCGAAGCTGATAAGGATTATGACTATTGAAATTTCCCTGGAAACAAAGTCTAGATTCCATGTATGACCATATAAGGACCATGACCAGTGATATTTTATAGTTTTGATCCACCGGTCTTTGAACCTAATGGGACCAAAAACTAGTTAAAACTAGATACTAGATTACGTACACCAGTCTTTAGGATGTCCCCGCTTCTGCCAGACATTATTAGACAGTTAAATATTCTTAACAAAGAATCTCATCAAGCCCTCACATTCTCTATTGAACCAGCTAACTTCCTATAAAGCTAGTGTAACCACGCCTCTCTCCACTTTATTTCGTGACCTATTTTGGAAATCATTACAAGGCACCCATTGGTTTTACATGTATCCCATAACTATTAGAAAGGATTTAAGCGAAGCTCAACATTGATTGGAGTATTCATGTGGCTATTCTTTCTGACCCATCCATTAGACCCATTAAGGTTAGAAGGGCATTCCTTTCCCTTGACGAGTAGATCTTGATATTGCGCATCGAGGACATTATTTTTCCTTGATAGCTTGTTCATCCCATTCCCACATATTTTGTCTACATATCATATATTCGTTATATTTTTTTACCCATAGCCATCCACTCATTATACATTGGTTTTCCGGCATGACCTCGAGAGGTCGAGTGTGTCTTGAATATTATGTGTCAATTTTCATTTGTTTTGATTAGAATATATTTAATACACTATTACCTGAGTAAATAACTACATCAAAGGTTGTTTTATTTTTATAGGATTTTTAATTAGGATTTGAAGCTTTAATTTCTTCATTTAATTCGAAAGTTCCAAAAATCACAAAAATATTTCTTTTAATTAGATTAATTGTTTTGTATTGCTTTATCTCTTTTATATTGGAAAAATACAAAAACATAGTATAGATTTTATTTTCTTAGATTAGCTTGTTATTTATTTTCATAGATTAAATGCATACATGACAATTAGTAGACCACAACAAGAATGAACATACGGTAGTGATCCACGGGTCCCCTAACCAAATGGGCTCAATTTCTTACGGAAATAGATACTTAGACTTTGTATGCTTGTCCTCGAGAACACCATCATGGTACTTCTTTAACAAATTACATAACTGGACGTATTAAACATCGAAGGTGATAAGGATTATGACTATTGAAATTTCCCGGAAACAAAGTCTAGATTCCATGTATGACCATATAAGGACCATGACCGGTGATATTTTATAGTTTTGATCCACCGGTCTTTGAACCTAATGGGACCAAAAACCGATTAAAACTAGATACTAGATTACGTACACCGAGTCTTTAGGATGTCCCTTCTGCCGGATATTATTAGACGAGTTAAATATTCTTAACAAAGAATCTCATCAAGCCCTCACATTCTCTTGAACCAGCTAACTTCCTATAAAGCTAGTGTAACCACGCCTCTCTCACTTTATTTCGTGACCTATTTTGGAAATCATTACAAGGCACCCATTGGTTTTCCATGTATCCCATAACCATTAGAAAGGATTTCAGCGGAGCTCAACATTGATTGGAGTCTTCATGTGGCTATTCTTTCCGACCCATCCATTAGACCCATTTAGGTTAGAAGGGCCTTCCTTTCCCTTGACGAGTAGATCTTGATATTGCACGTCGAGGACATTATTTTTCCTTAATATCTTGTTCATCCCATTCCCACATATTTTTGTCCACATATCATATATTCGTTATATTTTGCTACCCATAGCCATCCACTCATTCTACATTGGTTTTCCGGCATGACCTCGAGAGGTCGAGTGTGTCTTGAATATTATGTGTCAATTTTCATTTGTTTTGATTAGAATATATTTAATACACTATTGCACAGTAAATAACTACATCAGGTTGTTTTATTTTTATAGGATTTTTAATTAGGATTTGAAGCTTTAATTTCTTCATTTAATTCCAGAAAGTTCCAAAAAATCACAAAAATATTTCTTTTAATTAGATTAATTGATTTGTATTGCTTTATCTCTTTTACATTGGAAAAATACAAAAACATAGTATGGATTTTATTTTCTTATATTAGCTTGTTATTGATTTTCATAGATTAAATGAATACATGACAATTCCTAGACCATAACAAGAATGAACATACAATAGTGATCCTCAAGTCCCCAACCAAATGGGCTCAATTTCTTACGGAAATAGATACTAGACTTCGTATGCTTGTCCTCATAACACCATCATGGTACTCGGAACAAATTACATAGCGGACGTATTAAACATCGAAGTTGATAAGGATTATGACTATTGAAATTTCCCTGAAACAAAGTCTAGATTCCATGTATGACCATATAAGGACCATGACCAGTGATATTTTATAGTTTTGATCCACCGGTCTTTGAACCTAATGGGACCAAAAACTAGTTAAAACTAGATACTAGATTACGTACACCCGTCTTTAGGATGTCCCCGCTTCGGACATTATTAGACAGATTAAATATTCTTAACAAAGAATCTCATCAAGCCCTCACATTCTCTATTGAACCAGCTAATCGCCTATAAAGCTAGTGTAACCACGCCTCTCTCCACTTTATTTCGTGACCTATTTTGGAAATCATTACAAGGCACCCATTGGTTTTACATGTATCCCATAACTATTAGAAAGGATTTAAGCGAAGCTCAACATTGATTGGAGTATTCATGTGGCTATTCTTTCGACCCATCCATTAGACCCATTAAGGTTTGAAGGGCATTCCTTTCCCTTGACGAGTAGATATTGATATTCAATGATCGAGGACATTATTTTACCTTAATATCTTGTTCATCCCATTCCCACATATTTTGTCTACATATCATATATTCGTTATATTTTTTACCCATAGCCATCCACTCATTATACATTGGTTTTCCGGCATGACCTCGAGAGGTCGATTGTGTCTTGAATATTATGTGTCAATTTTCATTTGTATATTACTCTTCCTCCGTAATAATTTTCTTTAATATCCTTCGAGTGAGTGGAACCCATGGCCTTCTCGGAATCCCTCAAAGAGGAATTGTGAGATACATGTCTAGATAGAGTCAGGAGACCACAAGAATAAATGAAATTAATTTTTTTCTCTTAAAATATTCTCTTGATCTTTGTATTACTATTGCGGTCCTCTCTTTAATATCACATGATTCTCTAGTATTCATGGATTCATATGAGAGGTAAAGATTGCAATACTTTGTACTTAGGGTAAAACAATTCGACCTTCATCTTCCCTTCAATGAACCAATCAATATTTATATCCCTCGTATGGTCTACGATCATCCACATATAGTCCTTTTTCCATACCTCAAAATCATCAATGTAATTATCTCATTAGTCTTCAATTTGAGGCATATGGTGAAAATTAGATAGATTAACACCTCTAGATTTCTCCTAATATCAAAGTCATACATAGATGTGCGGGAGTAGAGACTAAGGGTAATGAAGGATGTTTTTATGTTTTATACATATGTGATTGTTATCCATATTTCACCCCCAGGCAAAATATTGGATTGGCCATGACCTTGTGTGAGAAGAAAAAGAAGAAACAACTCTGTCAAGTTGTTTCGTGTCTTAAATCTATTTTACAAGCTTCAGGAAGATTCAACAATGGAATTGCAGGGTCAGAGAAGAAGGGGTAGTGTCGCAGAGAGGCCAGGAGCAAGAAGGGGAAAAATGGTGCTGATTCAAGGATTGAATAGATAAAGGGTTTTCAAACAAGCGCGGTGTTGCCACGTGTTCGGTATAAGCGGTTCATTAGGGAAAACATTTTTTTGTTTTGGCCCTTACCCCAAAGGGTGTAAAAGTTACAAAATGGGTTGTGACTCGCCAAGAGGAAAAAGTCAACATTTGAGCCCGAGTCAAACCAAAGTGGGGAGTCAGAGGAAAAGGTGAAAATTTTCCTTTTGAAAAAATGGCACAAAGGAAAAGATTAGAGCGCACCTCCCAGCCAACAAAAGGGTGCCACGTGTCCAAGCGAAGCAACGGGGCCATAGGAGTTTTTCTGGATTTTGTGATTCTCACGGAAAAAGGGGAAAAGATAAATTCTAAACCTAATTTTTCCCTAATCTAGCTGCCACATGTCCCACATTATCAAAAGGGGACCCATTTTTCAATTTGTTTTCCCACCCTCCGTACATACCCGATACAAACTTTAAAGGGAATATCTTTCAACTCGGGGCTTGAAATATTACAAATCGACACCATTGGAAAGATCTCGGCCTCCCCTATGCCATGGAGGTATGAGATTTTCATTTGAGGATGTTAGTGAAGGAAAATGGAGGAAAAATCTTTGGGCCTTCAATGCAAGATCTATCTGTCTCAACAACTAGATCAAATTTGATCTGTTTTTGTCATTTCCTCTTCCCTCAAGGTGCTGAACCAAGGATCAATGCACTAAATAAAGATTTGGGGGCAGATTTTATCAAAAGCATTAATAGCAATTGATGAGTCCATTTTTTGGCTCATTTATATATTTCTTCAAGCCAAAAATACTCTTTTGATATGAATTATTAATACATGGGGATGTTTTATGTAGTTATATCTTAGTAGGTTTGATGCATTTTCCTTGCTATAGTATATGAAAACCGATTATCACATGAACCTCCTACTCACTTTTTTTGAGAGATAAAACATGATGATGTGTGTAGGAAATGATGGATGTTGCTGGTAGTTATGGAGCCCGAGTTCGGAGCAAGTAGTAGGAGACTGTTTCCACCAAGTTGACCTATTAGTTGGGGCTTGTTCCTAACTGCCCGTAGAAATTTATGTGTTTTAATTAGTATTTGGTGGATAGTGATTAATGCCACCTATTATGGCATGCCTTGTAACTAACAATACCTATATGAAGACTTCATCTTCAGAACATATAAAGAGGAGAACTACTTTTTGATATACAGAGAAAGATTATCTGCATTCGATTTTTGGTATCATTATCTATTGTTTATGTTATGAAACTTATTCTGAGTTAATGGCAGTCACGATGTTTTGAGAATCAAAGGTTTTTAATCCCTCTATCCCAAGGAAGAGAAAGGGCCCACTCAACCAAGGATATAAGAGGTTATTTTGATTTCATTTACGCATATAGTTCTTTGATTGGATTTACTGCAATTATTGTTTGAGAATATTGCATGCATGCTTTGATTGACTATACATGTTTTCTTCATTACCACTTTCACTTAGAATAAATGTTTCCATTATGAAAATTTGGTTAACAAGTAATCTCACTTTCTGCTAAGCTTCATTTATACAGTTGTAATTTCATTTGTTAAAAAGTAGTGTGTGCGTATTTCATTTTCTAGCAAAAGATTAGTTGTTAGTTTCCTTTCATCGCAAATAGTTGAATTTTGTAGAACTGTATTTAAATTCCATAGATTTGAATTGCATTTCCATAGACTAATCACCAAACTAAGCAACCCTAATAGATCCAAGAAAACTGGTTTCATTAAACTCCTCCATTGCATACTTCCAGACACATCCCACGATTTAGAATGACATTGGCGTAACATTATGTCAGTTAAATTATTGGAAGAATACAGTGACCCATCATTTTTGGCACCATTTCCGGGAATAACCATAAGCACCATCGTTTTTATTCCATATGCTATGGGTGTTAATGGAGTTCATATAGGAAACTAGTAGTTGTCTTGGACCTCATTTTAAAATAACCAACCTTGATGCATAGGTTGCGAGATAACCAAGGGAGATTTATAGCACATAATATTCAGCAAATCTCTCTAGACAATTCACAAGGAAGAAACACTGAGAGTGATATAGATTCTAACTCAATGCCTAGAACCTCTTCTGAGCATTCTATATCCTCTTCACACCACTTAGTAATGGGGGACCCTGGGAATGTTAGAGACCAACCTTTAGGGTGAACCTTTACGTATCCCATTGTCCTCGATGCGGATGAGGATGCACCTATGAAAAACATCTCACCATCCATCCTCCCCATCTTTCAAGGTATGACCAAAGAAGACCCTGATCAGTTTCTGTTTGAATTTAAAATCTTGTGCCAGACATATGATTACCAAACTGACAATCAAAAACTCAAACTATTTCCTTCCACTCTCAAAGATTCTGCTATGAGATGGTTTATGGGGTTACCATCTAACTCCATTAATTCCTGGGAAGCCATGGAAATAGCCTTCCTGGATAAATACCAAGACTATTGTAGGGGAAGGGATAGGAAGGAAGAGTTCTTCTAAATATAGAAAAAGGAAGATGAGAATCTAGAGGATTATCTAGACAGATTCCTCTTTCTCCACAAACACAGTGGGTATGAGTTACATGCAAACATCACTAAGATAGTCTTTCTTAAAGGACTGGATGAGGAAACCAAGGATTCCCTCCATCTCATGGGAGGAGGAGACGTGCATAAACTCACCATGGACCAAATCACTAAGCTATGTAGAAGATACTCTAGAACACGTGGAGGAATACGAAGAAAACAAACATTCAAGTCTTCCTTAGGTACCTCTGAACTTCTGGAAGAAATGGCCAACATGAAAACGGACATTCTTCTATAATTAACATCAACCATAGATGGACTCAAGGAAAATCCAACTAGCAAAGAACCATTAGACATATATTTCCCTAAGTGTTGGAAGAGACACCCCTTGAGAGAATGTCCTTTAGATGTCACAGACATGTGCTTAATTTGTGAAGTTACTGACCACGACACTAAGCATTGCACATTCTTACCACAGTTAAAGGGAGGTTTGAATGTTATCTCTCAAACAAGTGCTAAATTAAACTTTTTCCAAAGACCAAACAATCAGGTTGGGTTCCCATCTAGGCCAGCTCAGAATCCCTAGAGGATGTCATGGCCAAATCAAGCCTCTCAGTCTTCTTGGGGACAACCTGAGTGGGAAAACTCAAACTGGATGACTTATCCATATCCACCACCCTGGAAAAATCCCTACACTTAGCCAGGTTGGGCACCACCACCCACAAAGCCAATCCTTGGCACAACCAGCAATGGGGTCCTTAACCAAATTTTAGCCAAAATTAGTCCTGGGCACCACCACAAAAACAATAATCAACAACACAGATTCCAGCAACCACAACAAGCTTTAATGCCTCCACCTCAATCTTACCAACATCAAGGACAAGAAACACAAACACAACTTCTAACTCAACCAGTATCCAATCCTAAAAATCAACAAACACTTCAATTGATGACACAGACCCAGGTAACACCATGCAAGTTAATACTATTGGTAATTTACGCCGTGCTCTGGAAAAACATTGAATCCTCCTATTGTTATCATAGAACTTCCTACTGATGCTGATAAAGAAGAAACCCTTGAGGATAATACTGGTCCTTCACCAATACCAGATACACCGGATGATCAAATACTCAAACAGAATATAGCCCCTTTTCTTGAGTGGTTATAGGACATTCAAACTGCAGATGAAACAAAGCTAGTTCAGGAATTAAAGAAAGTACATATTGAGGTCCCACTTCTGTGAGAAATAAGGGACATCCCTGAACTAAACCAAACCATTAGAAACGAGTGTATCAAAACACCGGGAAGGAAAAATAAGTACCCAAAGACTGTCAGGGTCGAAGGGAATTTGGCTGATTTAGTTGTTGGCACCCTTATCTCACCAAAATATGGGGATCCTGGGAGTCCTGTCATTACTATTTGTATAAACAACCAGTCAATATCTAATGTTTTGGTGGATCTTGGTGCTGCCATTAATGTCATCACAATAGAAATGTTTAATCTGCTATCCTTAACAGGACTTCAACCTACCAAAGACTATTTTGTATTTAACAGATCAATCCATTACTATACATGATGGTGTGGTTGAAGATATAATGGTCACTATTCAATCATGGGAGTACCCAGTTGATTTCATGGTTTTTTAGCCTAAACCTCAGAAGTTGGGATATCCAGTCATCTTGGGAAGGACCTAGTTGGATATGGTTATGCATACATCAATTGTAGGTCAGGCAACATGACAATTCTAAATGGGCAGAAATCCAAACACATTTCATTATACCCTCCTACCCAGCCTTATACGAACAATTGTGACTAGGTATGGGTGGATTCTTTGGATGCTAACTCTTTGAATTCTTCTTTTCTAGCCACTATTATAATACACAACCATATGGCGGACGTTGGAGTCATATACACTGACTGATTCTAAGGACCCTATGACTATGGAAATCAACACTATTGCTACAGAATATGGAACTCCAGCATTAGACATATCCTCTGCTATTTCTCTGGTAGACACTACCTCTGAGTCTGGTAGGAAACTCTATGCTTATAATTCTGAATATTTAGTTCCTGATTTCTATTGTCCTTTAACTAAGATTCTGTCTTTTGACAACATACCCATCCTACACATGCTTCAGCCCCATGTTTTCCCATTGAATTATTTTATCACTAGTACAGAGCTTGCTCTTGTGAATGATACCAAGTAGGTGCTTGTTAGTATGGGAAGAGAGCTGACCATAGGTAATGATTTGGAGGTCAATCAAGAAGCTAGGGTGCTTGAGGTTCTGAAGAAACACTCCCATGATTTTTCTTAGGATTACACTGATATGAAGGGAATTCATCCTAACATCTGTACACATCATATTTACACTGATGACGTCAAACCTATAAGGAAGTTGCAGCAAAGAATCAATCCAGCATTGAGAGACATAGTTAAAAGTGAGATAGAAAAACTCATAAAGGTAGGTTTCATCTATCCTATATCTGATAGTCAGTGGGTCTCCCCATTAGTTATTGTTCCCAAGAAAAATGGTAAGTGGTGAATATGTGTTGATTACAGGGAACTTAACAAAGCCACCAAGAAGGATTATTTTCCCCTACCTTTCATTGACCAAGTTTTGGACAATTTGGCTAGTAAGAAATATTTTTCTTTCTTGGATGGGTTTAGTGGGTATAATCAAATTAGTATTGCCCCTGCTGATCAAGATAAGACTACTTTTATGTGCCCTTGGGGTACATTTTCTTACCGAGTCTTACCTTTTGGGCTTTGTAATGCCCCTGCTACATTTCAGCGGGCAGTCTTGGCTATTTTTGCAGATCTTGCTAATGACTATGTTGAGGTTTACATGGATGATTTCACTATCCATGGATCCACTTTTGAAGAATCTTTGAGTAACCTAGAGAAAGTACTCAGTTGATGTGAACAACACCAACTATCCCTGAGTCATGAAAAATGTCTAATGATGGTTGATCAAGGAATTGTCTTAGGTCACCATGTTTCAGCCCAAGGTATATAGGTGGACCCCAAAAAGATATCAGTCATCACCCAATTACCTACACCAACTAATCAGACTGACATCAAAATTTTCCTTGGTCATGCAGGTTATTACCGCCGATTCATAAAATATTTTAGCAAAATTGCCGCACCTATGTTCTCACTGCTAACCAAAGATTGTGTTTTTGAATGGTCTCCTCAGTGTCAACAGGCATTTGATTCTATCAAAGAAAAGATGACCACGGCCCCTATCTTACATGGCCCTGACTGGGGACAACCTTTCCATATACACACTGATGCTTCTAATATAACCATGGGTGCTATCCTTGGGCAAAAAGACTCAGAAGATCATATGTATGTAATTTATTTTATCAGCAAAAATCTGACTCCTACGGAAAGAAATTACACTACTACGGAAAAATAATTCTTGGTTGTTGTCTATGCTTTGAATAAATTTTGTCATTACATCACTGGATATAAAAATTTGTTTACACTGACCACTCTACCATTTGATATTTGATGAATAAACCAGTGGTTGGCGGAAGGCTTATTCGCTGGTTACTCTTGTTGCAGAATTCAATCTCACCATTATAGATAAGCCTGGGAAATTTAACGTTGTTGCTGATTTTCTTTCTAGATTAAATGTTTCAGGTGATGATGAAGTAGTCTAGGATCAATTTCCCAACAAACACTTGTTTGCTATCTCGACTAAGACTCCTTGGTTCACTGATCTTGTGAATTATTTAACAACAGGGAAGTTTCCTGCCTATTTTACTCATAAGGAAAGAAGGCAATTGGTTAAAAATAGTGCAACATATAAATGGTGTAACGGATTCTTATTTAAATGTTGTCCTAACATGGTTCTTTATAGGTGTGTTTGGGAGGATGAGGTACACGAAATATTGCGAGCTTGTCATGATGAGCTAGGAGGTAGACATTATTCAATGAAATGAACAATTCACAAGATCCTTGGAGTAGGGTACTATTGGCCTTCCCTCCATAGGGTTGTCAAAAAGTATGTGTGGCAGTGTGATGCATGCCAACGAATGGGAAAACCTACACTTTCAACGGAAATGCCTCTTAATCCTCAGCTAGTTTTAGGACCATTTGAGAAATGGGGGATTGACTTTGTTGGACCATTTGATCCTCCATCTTTCAGAAGGAGTATCTCTTGGTATGCACGGACTACGTCACTAAATGGGCTGAAGTTCAAGCATTGGCATCTGCCAATGAGGATGTTGTTGCTGATTTTTTGTACAATTGGATATTGCTACGATTTGGAGCACCAAGGGCCATTGTATCTAATCAAGGTCCTCAATTTGTTTCAAATATGATTGAAGCTTTCTTGGAAATCTACATAATTAGGCATCGAAATCATCACCCTATCACCCCCAATCCAATGGGAAAGTGGAGGTAACCAATCGAGAACTCGAGAATATTCTAACTAAGGTGGTCAATGCCGATAGAAAGAATTGGGTACCAAAGCTTCCTGAGGCCGTCTGGGCCTACAACATGACCTAGAAAATAACTACTGGTTTTTCTCCCTATGAGCTGGTATTTGGGAAGAAGCCACTGTTACCTATTGAGTTCGAATTACACACCTAGAGAACAAAGGTTGGAAGTTGGGATCGATTTGGATGAAGTAAAATGAGAACGATTGTTGCAGTTGAATGAATTAGATGAAATGTGGATGGAGGCACATCAATAGATAGAAATTATACAACATCGTTAGAAAACCTGACATGATGCTCATATCAAAAAAGGACATTTCATGAGGGACAGTGGGTTTTACTCTTTGATTCTCACTATCAACAGTTTAAAGGCAAGCTACGTACACATTGGTTGGGTCCCTATCAGGTAAATCAAGTGTTTGATAATGGCTCTATTCGATTGTTACCTATTGATGGAGACAAATGGACTCTTCTAGTGAATGGACATAGGCTCCAGATTTATCACCAACCAGCTGGATAAGAAGACTTTCACCGATGACATTCTATTACGCACATGGACATGCATGTTGAGGAGGCTCTTTGCCTCTCAAGCATGGAGTAATCAATATATTTCAAATTCAATAAAGGAAGATGATCCTACATTCGATCTTCTTCCCTTAGTTAGTAGTTTTTCTTGTTGTTATTTTCAATAAATGTAGGAATTTTCATTATTTTTGTAGCTACTAATCACACTTCATCTCAAACTGCAAGGCATAGGAATCTATGGATATCAGCCGACTAAACATGGCATGGGTAAGTGCATCCTAACTTGCTAACAATATTTCCATGCAAAACATTTCCCCATGTACGCATTTGTCATCATTACGCCATCATGAAATGATTGCTATATTTATTTTAGATCTCTTTCCAAATCTAGTTCTAGTGGATGATGGCATAAAAGGGGTAATGTCTCATAATCACCGCATGCCTTGAATGTGTCACATTCTTCAAGTCAGGATGGGTGGTGCTCACTCCTCAATAGTGGGATATGTGCCGCCTCAAATATCTTAAATTCGCACGGGTGGCGGTCTCATTCACTATTTTTCCGCCACCACCTTTGCTTGATTTTGCATCATCCAAGGGATATGGTGTAAAAATTTAATGCTTCTACAACTACTTCTTACCATTGTTGTATGTGCATCAAGCACGATTAGTTCTATCAGTCACTAAACAGGAGTGGAGGATATGCTTTGTTCTATTTTTTTTTTGCTACCTGGTATTACTCACCTTTGGCTTCAGCATGGGACCATGAAAGAAATCAGAGCCTGATTCACCGGATGCCTTACTCGGAATGTCATGCTTTCACAAGTATTTCATGATTTTGGATGGTTGGATTTCATTCACCAATTCGAGGGTTTTGATGAAGGCATTGTGGAGGAATTCCTGGACAATTTTGAGTCCACCTATTCACAAGTCGGTGGAAGATGGGTTGAGATTACCAGTCAGGTCATTTCTGACCTATCCGGCCTGTCAGAATTTGGTTTGAAGGTCATGAAAAATGCTCCTCTACAAATCCTACTTGCTCAGTTTCATGATGAAGGGGAAGCATTCCCTGAAGTCATCCTGACCCCCTTGGGTATCCAGAAGGGCATTAAGTAGACGAGTCTACCTGGAATCTAGAGAGAAATAGTGAAGTGGGTCAACCGGTATTTCATATGCGATGGTCAGGCCTCTGTTCTAGGTGGTGATGCACTTAAAATTCTAATTCACCTTAAGAAGGGATGTGTCAACCAAGCCCTCGGGTAAATGTTCTTAAATACCTCGCGAACTCCATTATTAAAGTTTTCCAGAAGTACCAGTCCAGTGGAGGAAAGTCTTTCATTAAACACCCGGGGTTGATTCATTTGTTATGCTCACATCAGGTCTTCTTTAGACAAAAGTGGAGGCTTAAGGGACTTGTAGTGGGAGAAGGGTCTAGACCAAAGCAATTGAAATCTGGTCTCTCTTTTGCACCCTGTCTACCCTTGCACTGGGCCCTTGCCCTTCACGCAACCAAGTAGAGGTAGTTGATGTCCCCGAGCATGCGGACACATTTGGCACTCCCGAGGGTCCATCCCCTTCCACTTCCAGCTCAAAAGGAAAGTGCACCATGGCTCCATCTTCTTCCATGCACCTACGGTCTCGATGGCTCAGTTCATTTTTGTAGTCTGGCAGTTCCCGATCAGAGACTTTTTGATGATACCGCCCCCATTTGGGAAGAACAACATGAGGAGGATCACCTGGCCGTTCCGACACCTACTATTCCTACATCTACGGAAATTCACCCTATGGTTCCTGAAGTGCTTGGCACCCAGGCTACATCTTCTCACAACTATTTGGAGGAAATCACGCTACTAAAATCTCAATTGTGAGGTATGGAAGAAACAAACCTTTTATTGCAAACTGAATTTACACAAAGAACAATAGAGAAGGTTCGGGAAATCACTGCCCTATAGCTTGAAGTAAGTAGTTTGAAGCGTCAACATGATAAGAGTCTTAACATCTTGGATAGATTCCATCAGTTATCCCTTCAGGAAAGAGAATTGAGGAAGGAAAATCAGAAATTGAAAAGGGAAATGGAATCTATACAAGAGGAAAAGAAAAAAGTGACATCTATTTTAGACTTTGTCTGTCCTTTGGCCCTCAAGCTTCTATCCTGTAGAAAACCCTCTCCGGTCTATAGCATGTTCGTTCAAGAACAATTTTATTCCTAGCAGTTGTTCCAATTGTGTTGTCAAGCTCCTCATGAAATTCCCAATGGCACTAGTTTCTTATCAATTTATAAGTGTAGTACTCCTGAGATCCAAAATTTTCTTTGTGAATTCTACCTTCATAACATGATAGTTACAAATGTGCCTGATTTCTTAATCAATTTATTTGTGGGTGATTTCCAAATCAAGGCCTTTTAGTCTGCACTACGAAATCAGATCATCTGGGGTCAGCAAATAGATATTTTCAATCACACCGCTCATTCCATTGGGTTCCACATCCATCCAACTCATCACACTGATGTAGCTCTGAGAAAAAACTTTTGCTCACTTTACTATCAGGTAGGAGTCGGGGTAAACACTTCCCAGATTTTACTTCAATGTGTCATGGATTTTGAAAATTACAGTCAGGAGAACTTTGGGACAGCTTGGCAGGCATGTGATAGGAGGTGGGATACTCTGATTCTACCCTTGAAATGCAAGGAGGTTCTCTCTCCCCAAAACTTGAGCTGGAGCATGCGCAGGGGTGATGCCCTCATCACCATTATAAGACAGACCATAGAGAAAACCAACCAATAGTACAATGATGAATGGGCAGGCCTCCAAGTATGTCCACCACTCCTTTTGAGCCCTCTCACTACCTGGTAGAACAATGTAGCCCAGTCAAATGATAGTTTCACAACATGGGTAGAGATTACCTCCAACACTCAGGGTTGTAAGAACACCACCAAATAATATGTTGATCAATTTGAAGAATATGACATGGCTAAGCACTTGGTAGGTGGGCAGGATGAAGATAAGTTGCATAGGGACATGCAATAGGTAAAGTCAGGGGGAAAATGATGAGTGCATTGTTTGGCTCATTGATATCATTTCTTCAAGCTGAAAATACTCTTTTGATATGACTTATTAATACATGGGGATGTTTTGTGTAGTTATATCTTAGTAGGTTTGATGCATTTTCCTTGCTATAGTTTATGAAAACCGATTATCACATGAACCTCCTACTAACTATCTTTGTGAGATAAAACATGATGATGTGTGTAGGAAATGATGGATGTTGCTGATAGTTATGGAGCCTAAGTTCGGAGCAAGCGGTAGGAGACTGTTTCCACCAAGTTGACCTATTAGTTGGGGCTTGTTCCTAACTACCCATAGAAATTTATGTGTTTTAATTAGTATTTGGTGGATAGTGATTAATGCCACCTATTATGGCGTGCTTTGTAACTAACAATACCTATATGAAGACTTCATCTTCAGAACATATAAAGAGGAGAACTACTTTTTGATATACTAAGAAAGATTATCTGCATTCAGTTTTTGGTATTATTATCTATTGTCTATGTTATGAAACTTATTCTAAGTTAATGAAAGTCATGATGTTTTGAGAATCAAAGGTTGTTAATCCCTCTATCCCAAGGAAGAGCAAGGGCCCACTCGACCAAGGAGATAAGAGGTTATTTTGAGTTCATTTACGCATATAGTTCTTTGATTGGATTTACTGCAATTATTGTTTGAGAATCTTACATGCATGCTTTGATTGACTATATTTGTTTTCTTCATTACCACTTTCATTTAGAATAGATGTTTCCATTATGAAAATCTGGTTAACAAGTAATCTCACTTTCTACTAAGCTTCATTTATACAGTTGTAATTTCATTTGTTAAAAGTAGTGTGTGCGCATTTCATTTTCCAGCAGAAGATTAGTTGTTAGTTTCCTTTCATCGCAAATAGTTGAATTCTATAGAACTGTATTTCAATTCTACGTAGATTTGTATTGCATTTCCATAGATTAGTCACTAAACTAAGCAACCCCCAATAGACCCAACAGATAACTGGTTCCATTAAACTCCATTACATACCTAGGACACAACCCTAGTTTAGAATGACACTGACAAGAGATTATGTTAGTTAAATGATTGGAAGAATATAGCGACCCATCAAGCAAAGTGGTTGAGATTCTAACCATTTTTCTCATTTCTCTCTCTCTTTCTTCTCTCTAATCAAATCTATAAATACAGGCGGGATTCATTGTAAAGGGTTGTTCATTCTTCTTCCCTTTCCCCCTTTCTTTCTTTTGCAGGTCAATTTTGGAGTTTAAGTCTCCTCCCTTGGCTTTGTAATGGAATTTTCTTTCCTCTATCCCATTAATGGTGTCTTGTGTGAACTCCTGGAGGAATAAAAATTTTTTTCGTGATGTGTTTTGTCCATCCTTTTCTCATTTTGTTGTCTCTTCTCCCTCTCACCATTATAGGGTATATTGTGCATATCTCTGGTGTTCATTACGGAGTTTTGGGAGTTGTGTGTAAGGGGTTTGAAATGGTGTTCGTGTGAACTTTATCCTTGGTTTTGATGCATCTTTCTATCCTCTCCATTTCAGGTAGTTGGGTTTGTGATCAGCAATTCCTTTTTCTTGGTGTTATCACCTCTGTAGTGTAGGATTTATTTATTTTCATGCTCTCTCTCTCTCCTTGGTCCCTTGGAATTGTTATATTAGGAGTAGATAGTCACATTTACTTCCTTAGAAGTAGTTTAGTGCTAGGATTAGGAAGAGGAACCAGCCTTCTCTGGAGGATCATTCCCATTTGTAAGTCCCACAGCTTTGGGAATGATCCAATGTTATGCAAATCACACAAAATGACCATGCCTTAGAAAAGTAGATCCATAACTCATTTGGGGGTGTTGTGATTTCACACTAACATTTTTGGCATGCCTGGTGGGACAGTTTGAAGCACCTTACCACTTCACTTCATCAAGTTCAATGTGCTCTTGGTGAAGATTTCAGCCTTTGGAGGCACTTTCAAGCACATCTGTCGACTCCATCTAGTCAACAACCCATCCTCTGAGTTGCATACCTTCTTCCCATCCATTTCCACCCATTATTTCTTCCATATCCTTCATCTTCTTCAATCCCATGAAGTTGTGCAATCATGACTTCATTCCCACCATGGAATTCACATCTACGATGAAGCAATGACGTTATAACTCCAATAATATTTACAAATCCTTCAAATCAACATTATGAGATACGTTCGGAATCAACATGTCTATCCCTATGAGCAGCAAAGTGCCAAAATCACTTTAGCGATGGGGATTTCCAAGAATAGGGATGTGCATGCAATGAAGACAATCAAATGCAAGATACTGGTCTACTGGAGAAAATTCAAAAAATGGAGATTGGCATGGTTCAATCAAAGGAAAAATCTCGAATGATGGCTTTCAGAATTGGTTACAGGGCACCTTTTCCATGGGAAGGCCCTTTTCCAAGACACTACAGTCCCTCAGGAGAAGCTAGACTTCATGGTTGAAATGCTGCCCCAACTTGCACAATGGACTGAGGAGATTGAGGCCTATGAATTTGGTGCCAAGAAGCCTTGTTAATGGGTAAATCCTACACCATTATCTGGTAATTTTCTCTCCACTCCTCAAGCAACACCATCTCAATTTGAGCTTCAATTTTCAAGCTTCCCATTGTAAGTTTCCCTAAGTGTGAAATCCATATCTACATCCTCTAGTCTTCCATCCCATTTTAGTTCTTCTTCCCTTTTCCTTTCAAAAAAGTCATCCCCTATGAAAAAAAAATAATTTCTACCTCCCCCACCACAAACAATTAAAAAGTTGGTTGAACCCCAACCTTCCATTCCTATTACTTTCCCAAGTCCATGTTGGGAAGATACTCAATAATCTAGTAAAAGACAGTAAGAAGAGGAGCCCAACAAAAATAAATGACAGATAATCAAGAGTTGGGCTACCAAATTTGGGTTTACAAAGATCCCCTTGATGGTCAAGCCAATAGAGGAGGTCAGGATTTAAGAACTAGTGGTGGCTGAGGTTGAGTTTGCAGTAGAAGAAGAACAAGAACAAAAGGAGGAACAATCAATCCCAAGCCCCATTGAAGAGGAGCAGCTAGGAGAGATCAAATTAGTTTTGAGGCCAATAAATGAAGAAGGCTTCATTGAATATTTTTTTCTTTCATTTCAAGGGCCTAATTTGATTAATGAACCCATGATGGAGGACCATATAGTTTTAAAGGCTCTAAGTGTGGAGCAGCTATAGGGGAACCTTTAGTTCTTCCTCCCATTTCATCCCCTTCAAGCTCTGATGTTGAAGAAGAGTTTGATCTTTCAAACTTCATGTTTGAGGAAGAGAGAAACCATGGTGAGCAAGTTGTAGATCAAGAGGACACCATGAAGGAGGTAGAGCACTTGCAACAAAACAAGGAGGCAGACTATTTGTCAGACTTGAGAGATTTCTTTGATGAAGAGGAGCCCATGGATATTACATCATTCGCTCCTCCATCCATCTTCCACGCACATGAACTTGTTGCCATGAAGGAGAATATTCAAGTGCAAAATCTTGCACTCCATAATGGCCCTCTAGAACCAAGGTTGGAAGATCTTGATCTTCCATGTTCTTCAAAAGAGGAGGAAGGAAAAAGGTAGGAGGATGTCACCATTTCTCCCATGCCATTCATCCAAGAAGGTCCATAAGAAAACTCCATTCTTGGAGTTGAAACTCATAACAAAGGGCACATTCAAAGGATCAGACTATGCCCAATCAGGTACTTGGCTTCATTGGAGCCAAAGGAGCAGCCACAACCAGTCATGTCCATTTCAAGGCATGAGGATGATATGCAAAGCACCAAGGATCAGCTGCCATACCTCTTCAATCCAAATGTAGAGCAACTAAAAGAGGTATTTGATTTATCTCCAACTGATACTTTGGTGATTTGGGTGGAAGATCATCTTGTAGTTAGTTTTTCACTCATCCAACCAGCCATGTTCAGTGCCAAATCAGTTGCATGGCTGCCATTTTTTAGGAAGGGAAGCTATTTCTCCCTGCCAGTTGCAAGTTTTGTTTGAGTTCCCTTTGCTCTTGGTTAAAGTAGAGTAGGTAGGTTTTTTTAGCAGAAGAAGTGATTTTTCACACTCTGCATATCCCACTTGGAGTATGTATGATTTTAAGTTTGTACATAGTTTTTGGTGTTGTTGTTTTGCTCTTGCATAGTGCATTGTAATGGTTTTTGGCAAAGATCAACTTCAATTTTTAGTAGGTTTCCAAATGGCTCAGAGGTTGGAGTTTAAGATTTTAGATCAGTTTTTGTTTATCAGGTAGAATCCATGCCCAATGGATACTTCAAAGCCACTGGTCTCTTCATCTAGTAGGTAGATGTCCCCGTGAATCACCAAATTGTTATCCATATTTTGCCCCTCAAGAAAAAGATTGGATCGGCCATGACCCTGTGCGAGAAGAAATAGAAGAAATGACTCTATCTAGTCATTTCGTATCTTAAATCTATTTTACAAGCTTTAGGTAGATTCAATAATGGAATTGTAGGGTCAAAGAAGAAGGGGTAGCGCAGAGAGGCTAGGAGAAAGAAGGAAAAAAATGGCACCGATTCAAGGATTGAATAGATAAAGGGTTTTTAAACAAGCGCAGTGTCACCACGTGTCCCAGGTCAAAGCAGGTCATCGAGGAAAAGGTTTTTTTTTTTTCACTTACCCCAAAGGGTGTAAAAGTTGCAAAATGGGCCATGACTCCGCCAAGAGGAAAAATTCAACATTTGAGCCCAAGTCAAACCAAATCGAGGAGTCGGAGGAAAAGGTGAAATTTTTCCTTTTGAAAAAATGGCACAAAGTAAAATATTGGAGCGCATCTGCCTAGCCAAAAAAAGGGTGCCACATGTCCAAGTGGAGTAGCGGGGCCACGAGATTTTTCTAGATTTTTTTATTCTCGCATAAAAAGGGGAAAAGATAAATTCTAAACCCGCAAACCCAATTTTTCCCTAATCTGGCTGCCATGTGTCCCACATTATCAAAAGGGGACCCATTTTTAAATTTTTTTTCCTTCCCTCCTATACGGTCCCGATACAAACTTCGAAGGGGCATATTTTTTGATGCATGAATCAAAATATTGCAAATCGACACCATTGGAAAGATCTCGGCCTCACCTATTCCATGGAGGTCTAAGATTTTAATTTCTAGGAGGTTATGTGAGGGAAAATTAAGGAAACATATTCAAGCCTTTAATGCGGGGTCCATCTGTCTCAACAACTAGATCATATTTCATCTCTTTCTGTCGTTTCCTCTTCCCTCAAGGTTCTGAACCAAGAATCGATGCAGTAAAGATGGATTTGGGGATAAATTTATCGAGAAGAATTAATAGCTATGGTTGAGCTTCTATCCACTTTTCCCATTTCCCTCTCTCTTTCTTCTCTTCGATCAAATCTATAAATACAGGGGCAGGATTCATTGTAAAGGGTTGTTCATTCTTCTTCCCTGCCCCCCTCTCTCTTTCTTCTCCAGGGTTGAATGTGGAGTTTAAGTCTCCTCTCTTGGCTTTGTAATGGAATTTTCTTGCCTCTTGCCATTTAATGGTGTATTATGTGAACTCTTGGAGCAATAAAATATATTTTCATGATGTTTTTGTCCATCCTTTGCTCATTTTTTTGTCTCTTCTCGCCTCTCACCATTGCAGGGTATACTGTGCATATCTCTAATGTCCATTACAGGTTTTGGGAGTTGTGTTTAAGGGGTTTGAAATGGTGTTCTATGTGAAATTTATCCTTGGTCTGTGATGCATCTGTCCATCCTCTCCATTTCTCACCTCTCTCCATTTCAGGTAGTTGGGTTTGTGATCAAGAGTTCCCTTTTCTTGGTGCTATCACCTCTGTAGTGTAGGATACTTTATTTTCATCCTCTCTCTCTCCTTGATCCCTTGGAATTGTTAGATTAGGAGTAGATAGTCACATTTCCTTCCTTAGAAGTAGTTTAGTGCTAGGATTAGGAAGAGGAGCCAGTCTTCTCGGAGGATCACTCCCATTTGCAGTCCCATAGCTTGGGAATGAACCAATGTTATGCAAATCACACCAAATGACCCTACCTTACAAGCGAGATCCATAACTCATTTGGGGGTGCTATGATTTCGCACTAACAATGACATTATTATATGAATACATTCCCAAGGATATGGTAAATTACATACCTTTTTTTTATTTTTAGACTTAATATGAACATGATCCTATTTCTGTATAATTCGAAAATTATAATTTTTTCATTAGGTACCTACGTAGCTTATTAGGAGAAATATCATAGCTTAAGAATCTAATGTACATGAAGGTAGGGAACTAGATGAAGTAGCTCTCATAATTTTTCATCATCGCAACTACTTTAGAATAAATCCTCTACTCCAAATTTCCCTCAAGGTGTAAGTTTTCATACGAATGTGGAAAAGGAAATTGACAATTTCAAGCACAAAAACTATACCCCTATACCAAAATTTTCATTTCCTATCATTCACAGCACACTAAGTCCACCCGGTCAGTCAAAGTGACCCCCTAGACAATGTTATCTCATCCCCCTAGGTGATTTGGGAAATTTAAATCATTACCCTAGGTGATTTTAATATTTCATTTAAAATGTGAATTTTGGGAAGTCACATGAAGGGCTATCGTTGGCCTTCCTAGGACTAGAGCAACAACTCCATGGAGTGGATCGAGAAAAGAAAAATGAAAGTGGAAGAAATTAAAATTCCAAGGAACATCATGGAGGTTATTCAAATGTATTGGGACATCATGGAAATAATTCATGAATATTTTGGAAGGGGTCGGAGAAGGTGGGCGGTTTTGCTGAATTAGGGTTCGAGAGGCCTAGTCGGTTCACATGCCAAAATAGTCATTGAGATTCGGAAGGTGATTTTGGGATCTCTAAATGGATTTAGGATAAAAATTAAACATCTTAGGAAATATAATTCTAATACCTACATGATTATGAAATCATATTTTTCACAACAACACCTATAAGCAGCTTTTTCTCACGAACATGTGGAGTACAAAATCACAAATCCAATTTTTCAAGGATAAAATTGAATATTCAAGACATTAGAACCCAACCATTGGATTAAAAATGACATTTCTAGTAAGGATCATACAAAAATTTTCTGAAAATGTCCATCGGGAGCTCAAGTTATCATCGCTAAAAGTTATCTGCTTGGAGCAAGTATAGGACTTAGCCAAATGTTTGGAAGACACGTGTCGGCTCTAGGATCCTGACGGGATTTTATGTCCTCAAAGTTCCCGAGGTCTAGGTAAATCAGACCTTGAAAATTCTCCCAGCCCCCATGTGACCTCTAGAACCCCATATGACCATCAAGCATTACCAGTTTAGCCCCTGGGTGCAATTTAGAGCTCAAATTCCCTACCATCAGATCAACGCCACATGTCAGCTCTAGGACCACCATGGAATTTGATGTCCCTCATGTCCCTCACATGTTAGGGACATCAAACCTTGAAAAATTCACCCATCCCTCTAGGAGATATTTTTGGTCACCCATGTGACCCGCTTCCATCCCCTCAGTGCTTTAAAGCTGATTTTTGAGCACTCACTCCCTATCATCAGATCGAGGACACATGTCATATCCTTGCTTACCATGTAAATTGATGTCCCTCACATCCCTTTGAGGTGAGGGACATTAGGGAAAATAAAATTCACCCAGCCCTCTCTCAACATGTTTTTAAAAATTCAAATATTTACTTGTTTCCTTGCTTCTAACTACTTCCACTCCCATAAATAGACATTTCTACACTATTCCCTCGCAACCTCCTTGCCATCACTCCACCATTTCTGAAACTCAAACCAGACCTATCAAACAATGAAATCCTCTACTCTATGGTAATAAAAAGTCTCGAGAAGAAGACTTCATCGAGATAAGAAGAGGAAATGAAGAAAAAAAGAAGAAACAGTTGGAAATACCCATTGCCATGAAATCAAAACTTGAAGAAATCTTTCAAAATAGTGCACGGATAGATAAACCATCTTTTTATAAGTTCTTATCTATTAAATTGTTATCGCCAAATCACAAAGACCTTCTATGGCTTATACAAGCGTGCGTGTATTTGAACTCACGATGTGATTGGATAACATGGGTACTATCTCCAAGTTGTGGGACTTGCCACTTGAGTTAGACCTCCAGAGAAAGTTGGTTCTTGCTCCTAAACTACCTGCCACAATCTACTCTAATGTAGGGGAAACTAACTATTCTAATCTAACCTTCCAAGGGATCAGGGAGAGAGAATGCATAAAATGAAATCCTACACTAAAGCGGTGATACACCAGAAAAGGAGGGTGTGAGAGTAGTCTCCAAATGCGTGAAATACAGAAGCAAAGTGCACACTAGAAGAGGTGATGACAGTTCTCCATAATCTAGCAAAACACATTCACAACAATATTTCAAACATACACAATGATAATGGATCCCTGCATGAACATAATAATAGACACAATATTCTTGTAATCAAGGTTGAAGGGGCAAGAAGAATGCAAGAAAACACAGTAGGGGAAGATATATCCACAAACTTATATTTTATTGCTTCATGATATGCACAGTTCAATCTATTACAAGATAAGGGCCTAGATCACCATGCAAGGAGTCCAAAACAAGGGCCTGTAACACATCAGCTTCACAAATCAATTTTGGTAGAGCTTTGCTACAAAAACTACCTCCCTTTTACAATGAGCCCAACACTCCAATTTATAAGAAAATGAGAAGAGAGAGAGAAGGGAAAATGGAAATCCTGAAATCTATCCTTCAACCACTTGTAAGAGACATTAAATGGAGTAAAATGATTGTATATTACTTGCAAAAGGCTCCCCATACCATCCCAGGTGCTACAAAGAGAGAAAGAATGATGGCCATGCCTCTTAATTGCACTCTCAACCACCAAATACAACAACTTTGTTATGAACCCAGCCACGTTTTCTTAAAAATATCAATCAATATCTCATCAAATCCAGAATTTCTTGATTATTGTATGTCAATCTTGGAGTCATGATTCCAACGGTACCAAGTTTGTGTGATTTCATTGAGAAATGCAAAAGTTATGCCCTTCTCGAGTGTGGGAAAGCTATTTTGGGTCCGGCGGGCGTTTTGTCATTTGACGGGAATGAGCATTAAGCGACTGGAGCTGAATATGTTTCTTTTATTTAAATATATCTACCCTCATTAAAAATATGTTTCTTTGAACTAGCGTAGAGGACATTGTGCTCGTTCCATAAAGTCCAATTTTGTGAAAATCGGAGCTCGGAGTCAAAAGTTATGGCCGTTTGAAGTTTCATGGGTCAAACGTTGACTTTTCTCCTTTGCCTTCGGCCGTTTCAGCTTTTCGCATCCCACGCGTCCCTCGCATACTTTTGTCCCAACTGTCTCCAGATGAAAATCTCCTGCTTCGGCTGATTCGGGCTTCCTTGTTCCTGTTTGCGGCTTTTCACCTTTTCACGTCCCACGCATCCCTCGCGTACTTTTGTCCCAACTGTCCCGTGGACTGCCTAGGACAAATATCTCCGAAAAAAACGCCAAAATGGACTGTCTGTTGGTAAATCGGCTGATTCACGTCCCATCCGTACTTTTGTCCCGGCTATCCCAAAACTGCGTGAAACAAAAACTTGACGATTTTCCCTGCTCTCGGCCATTTCGGCTTTTCGCGTCCCGCGCGTCCCAACGTTCCAACTATCCCGCTGGACCGCCAGGACAAAAATTTCTAACTTAGCCAATTTTCTTTGAATTTTCGGCCCCAAGCTTGGTACGACGAACCTCTGTACGACCCAAACTGGTATGACCCGAACCCTTCAGACCCAAAATTCTTTAAAATAGTCCTGCAACCTTATTTTTGCATTTTTTCCATTTTTTCCAACTCGTTGGAATTTCTTCTTGGATGGGAGAGTTAGAGAGAAGCTGAGGGGACCCCAAAAAACATGATTTTGGGCCTCCAATCAATCTACTTGCTCGGGACTGAATAATTTGCTGCATGTTATCAAAATTACCTTGAGGGGTGAATTTTGGATAACATGAATTCCATTAAAAATCATATTCAAACCTAAAAATTTTAGAAAGCAATTCTCTGAGAGAATAAATTTCACTTCGACTCCACGAAGGACAAAGTTCAATTTCCTATCAAACCGGTTGTCGGATTGAAGTAAAATTTTACATGAAGCACCAGAAGAAAAAACCTATCACAATGGAATTTATTTCATCACAAACGGAGACAAAAACCATACCTAAAAATTTCAAGCTCCATTAATGGCCACCATGACACAGTAGTGGAAAAAATCAGTGAGCTACCTCTCCACTTCTCAGGGTTCCAATGGGTGAAATCACACAAAAATTAGAGGGAATGATCGTTGAAAAATCTAGTTTCGCATGAACTAGTTTTCACACCATGAAGTCCCTATTTTTAGGGATATGGAGGACTAAGTTTTTTTAGAGTTCTTCCCTATCACATGAATAACATCTATGAAAAATTTAGTGAGCTACCTCTTCAATTCTCAAGGTTCCAATGGGTGAAATCGCGTGAAAATTGGAGGGGATGATCATTGAAAAATCTAGTTTCACGTGAACTAGTTTTCACACCATGAAGTCCCTATTTTTTAGGATATGGAGGACTGATTTTTCATTAGATTTCTGCCCTGTCACATGAATAAAAATATCAAAAAGGAAGCAAGCTACCTCTTCAATTCTTAGGGTTCCAGATTACGAAATCGCACGAAAATTGGAGGGAATGATCGTTGAAAAATATAGTTTCGTGTGAACTAGTTTTTGTGCCATAAAGTATCTATTTTTTAGGGATATGGAGGGTTGTATTTTTGTCATTATTCTTCCCATGCTATGAAAATATCATTTTCCCACTTGTTTAGATGAAGGAGTTACTCAAACATGGAGCGTGGAACCTTGGAATAAAACCCAAAGTTTCAAGACTTTTTTTGTCGCATCCTGACATCCGCGGTGCACTTACTAAAAATAGCATGCCTTCCTATGTAAGGGTATGTTACTTTGGGTAATCCACCATTTGAAGGGGATATGAAAAAGGAAGTGAACACGAGAAGGAGTATCACAGGAAAATTCATCGAAAAGGTCATCTCGGCTCACAATTGACACTTAATAAAAATAGTAATTGGTTCCACAATCCCCATTATAAATAGTCAGTTGGTCCAAAAGGTTATTCAAACATAGTAAGAAGAAATAATTCAAGCTACCATAGCCGGCGGAGGTTGGGAAAAGCTAACTATGACACTTACTAAAAATAGTAAGTTTCTCGAGGTGTACTTACTAAAAATAGCAGGTTGTTCTCAAAGGGAAAGTTTGGCACAATAGAGATTTCCATCATCATTCAAGGATCATCAAAATTTATCAAGGGCAACATATTCTCCTCTTCTCTCTCATTTCCTCCCTCTCTTTTCTCTCTCCTTTCTAATTATTGGTTATGCATCATCATCCTATTCACTTAATTGACCTATTTTAAATTTGTAAAAATTATTGTTTGGCCCTAGAACATTAAATAAGTACAAAAGGCAAATAAGCACGCAAGGCCCAAGTTAAGGAAAGGTACATAAGGAAAAAGCATGTAGAGAAGGGTTTAAGAAAAGGGTTTAAATAATCCCATGGCGCGAGGTGGTGTGCACAGATAGAACCAAGGGTTCAGGACTTAGTCAAATTGGTCATTTAGGGTAGAACACATGAAAATCATGACCCGAGTGTGTATACGGAATGGATAAGGTGCCATCTTAGCAACAAAGTTGGCCTAGGAAGGAGTATACCTATGGTAGAAGCTTCTAGAAGCACATCATGGTATAAAGTGGAAAACTCAGGCCTAAGGAGCATGCTCGCATGGAGGACCACATTTAGACCCTTGGAATTGGATATGAGGGTGTTGGAGGATGAGTTGGCTACCCAGAAAGACTCTAAATACAAGCACTTGTAGAGTAAAAAGAAGAGAACTAGAGAGTGGGTGAATATCTATAGAAATACTTCAAGAACTCTCTTAGTGGGTAATTATATTTGGGAAAGGATGTATTGGGTACGGGGATTGTAAATTTTCTTTTGATAAGCCTAGCTACATTAGTCTCTTAGTGGGTAATTATATTTGGGAAAGGATGTATTGGGTACGGGATTGTAAATTTTCTTTTTGATAAGCCTAGCTACATTAGTCTAGTTGTAATGCATGATTTTATCGCTTCTCTATGACATTTTATAATGGCTCCATGGATGTAATGAGGTTACCACGATATATTAATATCAATGATTTTGATACATACATATTTTCCATAGGTTCTCTTGCATTTATGTTTATGCCAAGTATGGATTCTTGTATACTTCTTTATGTTATAGTACATGTCATATAATCTATTAAGTACTATATCTGGAACAACCTGCAAGAATCTAGAGGTCGTTCTAAGCTCTATGGTTCTTGTATGTCTTAAATTCATTTGAAATCTCTTAAACACAAATCATAGATGATGTTTCCCACTAAACTCACATAAAAGTGAGACTCGGCACCAGCGCGTGCCTAGAGTGAGTGCCCAAAGCATCCACTTTGTGTGATAGGTCGGCATGCATGGGGCTCCTTTCTTTTGTGATAAGGGTAAAAATGACTACATCTTGGCTCTATTTTTGGGACCTCTTTTAAAATTTGTAGTGGGAAATGGCATATATCATTATCTCAGGTAGTAAGTAATGACAGAGTGGTTAACTTTGAAAAGTGTTGAATCATGGTTTAAGAGCACAGAGGATGAATTTTCTCAGAGATTCAGCATCAAACCTGAGTTTGATGCATGTAGATGGGTAGAAGAGAACCTCTACCATGATCTGTATGAAACATTTTTCTACCGCCTCCTAGTGGAACTATATGAGTGTCTCAAAACCTATGCATCTAGATCAAGTTGGCATTATGGATCATGTGTGTGGACCAAGAAGAATATCGAGAGAGGATGTAAGATGCAGATCTGATGTGGACCCATGTTGTGGGTCATTGATGGGAAGGAGTACTTAGCTAGCTACACTTTAGAGTATGCCATTTCCACATATTCTTATCCAGAGCTTACTGAGTTTGAGTTTTTGTGGGATCCTAGGGGATCATTTCTACATTTTTTCCCTCTAGCTATGAAGATCTTGATGGTTACCATGAGTTTAGAGGCATTCTCAATGGCTGGCTAAACCATTCTGAGCACTAGCCGAGGAAGCTAGGGTGGAGGAAGATGGCAGATGTTGCGATGGAGAAATAAATGGAGGAGATGCGACTCAAGTATGGTGAATTGCATGAAATGGAGATTTCTAGACAATGTGAGGTTGTAGGTGTGATGGATGTATGGCAGCAGATGTTGCGGGAAGTATTTGAGGTTCACACAGAGGACGTGGAACCTGAGTAGTCTATGTGACCCCATCTTGGCAAGATCCTAAGAGAGACCCCTTCAGCTTCCGATGAGATTTCATCATGCGGAGAGAGAATAACCATTTGCAAGGATCTAAGCCCACCCGGTGATTGAACCCCGGTACTTGGTTTTCCAAATCAAGGGAAAAATATTACCAAATCAAGTTGGTTACATTAGAAGTGATTGGTCTACACTCAGGAGATATAATTTCTTGTTTGGGCCTTCTATGGCTGCAAACACCAACCTAGTTTTAGGAGGACTTTTTGTGCAAGGTATAGACACATAAGCCTTTGGTCTCACGTCTGGGAGTGATATGGGGTATACTATTGGTAGTGGGGCATTGTCGCAGACCATAGGCATGTAATTCAGTGGAATTGTGGGGACCCTTGGCACGACCACTACAGGATCTAGTGGATCTGGGGTGTCAGAGGAACAGGACCTGGTGGATCTGGTGGTTCAAGAGGAATAGGAGCTAGTGGGTCTAGTGGATCTGGTGGTTTAGGACCTAGCGGACCTGGTGGATTAGGTGGTGGAGGAAACATAGGCATAAACCAAGGCTCGCTCAAGAGGATTTGGGCCCCAACAACTCACCCAAGTTTTCTTTAAAATGTCTCTACATTTACCTAATTATAGAGGCATTGAGGATCTTTGCGGAACATGTTCACAAGTGTGAACTGCTATGGCGCATAAAGGGTATCACAACCCCGAGTGAAAGGCTAGCCATTTTGTAATCATGTTGCAAGTGCACGCACATAGCTCGTATAGGAAGTAGGACCCTCATCAAATAGTAGTGGATTATACTGCTATAAAGAATGCATTCTTGGCAAAATTCCACATCCTTGAGTTTGAATAGAAGAGCATTATCACTTTAAAGGAGATTAAGAAAGGAATGGAAGAGAGTGTGTGGGAGTATGATGTGCACTTCAAAAATCTCTTGTCTAAATTGTCATATGATATTCACCCTTCACAACATGCTCATTGGTTTGATGGAGGATTGATCACCCCTTTTAGAAGGGCCTTATCTCATAAAAATTTTACAGACCCACGTGAGGCATTGGAAACTACTCTATATGCCGAGGATGTTGGTAGTGTTGATAATGGCATTAGCCGTTCTAGAGGCTCAGATTGTTATTATAGCCTAGTATTTGGACAAGTTGTCTCGTGAACTCAAAGCACATGAGACTCGCAAAGTGGTTTTGGTGCATAGATTGTGAAGTAGAGGGGCATGTCAAGGATAATTTCCCTAGAGGATAGTACGCCATGGTAGAGACTGTGAAATCTGTCATAGGGACCATGATGCAAGTAGGTGCCCCTTGTTATAGCGTGTAATCTAGAAGAATGTGTCTTGTTATTACAAAATCTACACCTCTAAAACCCATGATACTAAGGACTATAGGCTCATTGATCAGATCCATGAGGCCATTGTTCATGTGGTGCACCTAACCAAAGCATTATCAGTAGTTCCAAGGGTGATGATCACCATTATGAGGAGCGCGTAGATGGAGGCGTGAGTGGAAGGGGTTTTCATGGAGGATTTCATAGTCATGCTAACCGTGGAGGAGGAAGGATTGAGTTCCCACGTGGAACTTTTTTCAATTTTGGATCTACAGAGCATTACAAACGAGAGTGCTCAGACTTGTTGCAGTGCTTGTGGTGTGGAAAGAAGCATAAGTATGAGGAGTGCCGGAATTGTTTGAGAACATGAATCAGTAGCACCGAAAAGACAAGGGCACTGCAATGGTTAGTATTAAGAAGGAAGACACATAGTGGATGCCTCGGGTAACATGGGATGCAGGTTTGGAGCCTGTCTTGGTAACAACAAGGGCACAAATTGTGTGCCCAAAAGAGATACCAAGGCAAAAGAACCTAGTTTCAAGTGAGGAAGTAGTTCATGGAAAGTACACAGACCCTACGCACCAAAAGGAGTTATATCAAGACATTATGGATGTCATTCAAAGTTTATAAGGGGAGATCCGATTGTTCAAAGGAGCATTCCATAAGGGAGGAACAAGTGAGGAGAGTCGATGTACCAAAGGATGACCTAGATGAGGTTAAGGATGTGTGTAAAATGCTAAGGCAAGATAATATCATTCCCTTGCTAGGATCATGGTTGAGAGAGAAGGTACCCTATGCGAGGAGAGTGCAAGAGGAAGGTCTTGCATGTAAACCTTCCCCCGACATCCTTGACTATGACAAGTAGACCACATTGAATGCATTTGTAGATGGATGGCTCCTTTGTAATATCCTCATTGACACAAGCGCGAAGGTCAATGTTCTCACTTTGGATGCATGGCATCAAATGGGAAGACCTGCATTACAGCCATCTTCGAATGTTTTGTATATGGAAAACAAGACTAAGGCGATGCCAATCAGTTTCTTAAAGGATGCAGCTATTACTATCTAGGAGCTACGTTTCATGGGACTTTGAAGTCTTGGTGCTCGCCAAGGAAAAAAATTCCCAACACTACTTGGGTGCCCATGGTGTTATAAGAATAATCTGAGACCTTCAATTCAACAAAGGGTACATCAACTTTGAAAAAAGGATGAGCAGTCATTATACCCTTGGCTGATGGGAAGTCGGTGCCCTATATTGAACCTTTGGGGGAAGAAGTTCTGGACAAGATATATGTGTTCTCAATCAGGGACCCAGAGATAATCCATCCTACCAATGGAGTTATCCAGTTTGAAGATGCTCAGTTAGTAAGTGATACCACCAGTCTAGCATGTGACAATTGGGTACATGGAACTTATGAATTGATCGGATGATAGTTGAGAGGGTCAAATGACAAAGGTAATAAAGGTGTGCATAGTCCAAAGCACATAGGAGGAAAGGAATTTCCTAACTATACAAGAGAATCCTTCCCGAGATCTTTACGTAGGAGATGGAAGCTCGGTTGAAGAAGGACAAGGAATGAGAGGGATGCTAAGTTATGTCCTTCTCTAACAAGAAGCACGGTGGTGGGCTACCCATCAGGAGAGCCTTTTGGAATGGAAAAAGGTAAGAATTGCTCTCTCTATCAAATTATCTAGAAGCAACGTACCCACCGCCATCAAGGACTACCATGGGAAGGAGCCCACCTCTTACCATATCTAGGAGTGTGAAAGGATCTAGAGAAAGGTGTAAGCACTTTGCCACCATTCCTTTGGGTGTACAAGTTGTATTCTACACTACGGGGTTATGCGTGTGCATGGTACATACATTCGGAGACATTTCATCGAGACGGGGAGTTGGCAAGAGCTAGCGGCTGATCTCATTCAAACCTTTGAGTATCAAAGTAACAAACCATCGGTTGATAAGGCCTTGTAGGGTATCAATTTCCTTACCATCAGGGATAGTGCCATCGTGGAAGATAGGTTTTTAGAGTTGCTAGGTGGACCAGGTTTAGAAGTGCACTTTGAAGAGGTGGTAGAGGAAACATAAGAGTTACAACTTCAGCACACATGTTTAAAAAAATAGAAAGGGAAGTTGGCGTATGTGATTGATGGGGAGGAATCAGAAATATTGGATGTTATTCATTATATAGGGACACGTGAGTTAGTGGAAAATGTTGATACTCATGTGTGCACCTACCATGAGCCCTTAAAGACAAAGAAATTTAACATCAGTTTAGGATAAGAACCTAAGGAAGATAATATTGGAGATTACTAGTCGGAGAAGGAAGTCTCTAAGATCATTGATCTATTACACAAATTTGAGGATTTATTCCCACATGGGTACCATGAGCTCAAAGGCATTCACCATTCCTTGGGGGAGATGAAGATAAATCTAAAGGACATTGCACGCCTGGTCAAGAAGAGGCCCTACCAAATGAATCCCAATTTGCATGTGAAGGTTAAGGAGGAGATAGATAAAATGATAGCTTTTGGGATCATTGAAGTAGTGGAGGAATCGAAATGGATAAGTTTGATGGTAATCAGCATCAAGAAGGATGGAAGATTAGGATCTGCATGGATTATAGGGAGTTGAACGTAGTTTATGTCATCCATCCTTTTCCAACCCCCTTCAGAAGAAATTTGGGAAGGATTTACTGGGTGTGAAATATATTCCTTTACGGATGGGTTTTCAAGGTACCACCAAGTTCGGATTAAAAGGAGGACCAGAGAAGAAGACAAATTTCACCACTGAGTGGGGAATTTTTTCATACATGGTCATTCCCTTTGGGTTGAGGAATGCACCTACTATTTTTTCATGTATAGTGGTGCAAGCATTCCAAGACTTCATCCATAAGTTTCTTTAGGTCTATTTGGATGATTGGAAAATGTATGGTCTAGTAAAAGACCATTGTGACAATCTGAGGTTAATGTTTGAGAGGTGTAGGTAGTTGAGGATATCCCTCAATATTAAGAAGTGTGTATTTGCTACACCCTTTGAGATGTTATTGGGGCATATCATATGTAAGGACGGCTTGCTGGTAGATCCTGCTAAAGTTGTAGTTATTGTGGGGTTAGGGGAGCCTACTAGCCAGAGCACAGTGCACTGATTCCTTGGGCATACAGGTTATTACAGGAAATTCATCAAAGGATATACAAGATCGCCACACTTTTAGAGGACCTACTCAGACATAAGAGTGCCTTCGATTAGGGAGAGGTGCACCAGAGGGTGTTTGATACATTAAAGGATAGGCTTGTCACCATGTTTATATTATGTTTTCTCTCTTGGGAAAATCCCTTCCATGTCCATGTAGATGCCTCAGAGGCGCTATTAGAGTCATGTGTGGACAGCCCAGTGAAGGAATTGTTGATCATCCTCTGTGTTTTGCAAGAAGGAAGTTAACACTAGTAGAGAAGGATTATACCATGACTGAGCATGAATCATTTTCAATGATCTATGTGCTTTTCAAATTAACGTGTTATCTGCTAGCAACACCCTTTGTATTTTACATCAACCACATGGCATTAAAGTATTTATTAAACAATCCCATTTTGCAAGGGTGCATATATCGGTGGGTGTTGTTATTCCAAGAGTTTGAGTTCACAGTATTAGTAAAGCCTAGGAAGAGTAATTATGGGCCTGATCATCTATTAAGAATTGACTCAGGGGAGGATGTGCAGAGTATTGAGGAGATAATTCTAGACGTGCAACTGTTTAGGTTGTGGCATGTGCCCTCATATTTGGAGGATATTGTAGTATTTTTAAAGGAAGGTGTGGCACCAGAAGGAATGAAGGCATTAGAGAAGAAACAATTAGCCATACGCGTCGCGCCCTACATGTTGATCAGTGGAGACTTATACAAGTTGGGACGTGATGAAGTTTTGCGTAGGTGTGTACTAGAGCATGAGCACCTCGCCATCATGGAGGAAGCACACAGAGGAAGTGTGGGTGGGCATTATGTAGGTGATGCCACCGCATGCATAAGATATTAATGGCAGGTTTGTGGTGGGAAACCATGTACAAGTATTGTAAAGACTATTGTAAAGCGTGTGACCATTGTCAGTGCATTAGTAAGCCAGGAAAGAGAGATGAAATGCCTTTGCACCCTATACCTAGAGCAGAAACTTTTGAGAAGTGAGAAATAGACTTTTTAGGCCCTATTGCACCAACAAAGCACGTAAGAATGGGTCACGCTATTTCATCACTTACAAGGAATATTTGACCAGGTGGGTAGAGGTAGCCACAACTAAAGACTATACAAAGCAGCCACAACAGCAAGATTTTTATGGGAAAATATTATCATGAGGTATGGATGTCCTTTGATTTTAACCAGCGATAGGGGTACACATTTCTTGAATGAGACTGTGAGGATCTTGTTAGCAGAGTTCATGGTGGCTCATCACAAGACTACACCCTATCACCCATAAGAAAATGGAACTGCAGAAGTATTCAACAAAATATTGAGTCATACACTAACCAAAATTTGTGATATCGGTAGACAAGACTGGGATGACAAAGTATCAACAATATTATGGGCTTACAGGACAACTTATAAAAGGATGAACAAATCCACACCATTTCAATTGGTGTTTGGCGTGGAATTTGTTCTACCAATTGATTTCATGTTACCTTCTCTATGAATAGCATGCACAAGACGGTTCGATGAGCAAGCATTGGAAGAAATAATTGATGATTTAATGAATTTGGATGAGAGATGATCACTTGTCGGTGGAGCCAAAAATAAAGAAAGCAAAGCGAAATATTGGCATGATCACCACATCGAAACAAGAAGTTTGAGGTTGGGCAGATGGTCTTAATGTATGATTCCAAGTTTCTACACCATCCGGGAAGTTAAAAGTCCATTGGTTGGGTCCCTACACAATCTTGTACATCCTTGATTTGGGTGCATGCCAGTTATAAGCACTGGATGGAATGAAGTTGCTTAGACACTTCAATGGGAGTAGGATAAAGCCCTACTATAAATAAGTCTTCTTGGTGTTTGTAAATAAGGTAATTTTTCCAGTTAGTTTAGAATTTTCCTTTATGCATTTCTTTTCTTGTGTTTCCCTTTCACGTTGTTGTTTTGTTTTGTTCCTTGGGCATCGGTAACCTTATTTCTACTTTTTGAGAATTTGTGAGTGTGCAGAGGGTTGGGCATCATTTTAGTGTGGGGTGGAGTAATGTGATAGAGTGCATGGTTAAAGTGCCAAGGAACTTTGTGTTAAAATGCCCAGTTTAATGGCTCGGTTTAAAGAGGTGTATGGAGAGAAAAGATGGAAAAAGGATGGTTGGTGTCAAGATAAAGCTACTTTCAGATCCCACATACAAAGGAGGAGAAAGTGCATTAAGCAACACGAGGTAGGCGAGAGAAAAAATTAGGATAAGAAGAAGTGCCTTCGGCACTAGTTATGCATGTGTAAGAATCTCTTGTCATGTTGATTTGGTTGTGCACCAGAAGGTTGGAGGATTTTCCACGTAGGTTTGGGAGTGTGAGGGAAAGCGCTTAAGTCTGGATTTGTTTGAAAAAGCCGCATTAAATGTAAAAAGTATGGTGGTAGGTGAAGTAGCAATTAATTCTTAAAAAGGGAAAAACTATAAATAAAGGGGTCGAGACACTTCATTTTTCACTTTGCGTATAAGGAGAACGAAGTGCTTTTTGCACCTTTACAAACTAGGGCTTCCAAAAAACTGATCCGTGTGAAGAAAAATTTGGAGAGATTGAAGCATGGGTAACTAGTTCGGATTTGCAAACCAGGAGGAAGGGATTTCAAAGGAGTAGGAGAAGTTAAGAGAAGGTGTCATCTTGTGAAGGGATTATCCCAGTTAGGGTTTTAATAACTAGGGCATGGGGTTAAGAAATTTTATTCACAAGTTCGATATCTAAGGTTGGAGAGAGTGAAAGAACAGAGTAACATGGAGTAATTGAAGTGGTAAGAAGACCTAGATAATGGCACCCAAGAAACTAGTTAGTACACCTACGAAGGGAAAGGAAAAGGGAAAGGGAAATCAACATGACACTGAAGCACACATAAATGAAGAGTGGTATGTAGAAATGTAGTACATATATGGAGTGTTGTTTGGGAAGGAGTGGGAGTCCCATTTTAGGAATATGTCTATGAATGATTACAATCATCAGAAAATCACAATCAAAAGGAGTTGGCACTAGAGTTAGTGCACCCAAAAAACAAAAGGATGCCAGAAGGTTTCCCCATTTATAATGATTACGTGAAGGTCAAATTGGAGAAGGAAGGGTTATTACAACTCTTTGAGTTATCCTAATTTGCGAAACCTAAGTGCTTATATCAGTGGCTGATGTCGCACATACATGAGGACTATTTCCACTTCACGGTGAAAAAGATGTTCATAACCCCTTAGCTCATTTCACATTTCACAGGCCTCATCTATGAAGGAGATGGTTTGGAGGATGACTTGACCGACAAGGAATTGATTAAGGAAACTATCGCCATTTATGCATATAAGAATGGGTCAAGGTATTATGATGTCGCAGACATTAAGGATCCAGTAATGAAGATGGCTGCGCACCTAGTGTCAAAATTAAATGGCCAGGAGAGATGGACCGGAGTTAATAAGCCATTTTTGAATGTTTTTAGGAATATTTCGAGGGCACCATCTAAAACTTTACCACATTCATCATGGATGAAATTATTATCTACGCGAAGGAAGGTGATAGGATTTTTTTGGAAATGTCTTGCTAACCATTGTGTTTTCAAAGATCGGGGTACTAGATGCATCAAACAAGTTTGTATGGGAGTACCCTATTAAAGACCCCTCACCCACAAAAATGTTTGAGAAATATACTTGTGACACTATGACAATAATTGCACAATCCACATTTGGAAAAGTGGTATATGCACTTAAGGAACGCGTTTAGGGAATAATGGAGAATTCTCAAATAAGCGCCACAATGGCCATTATGGGAGAAGAGGAATTTATTGTGTACCAAAGCATTTCTACAGGTAGATTCAAAATATCGATGAAACATGGATCCCATGGTGCAAGCTCCCCTTTGCCTTCACACTCAATACTTCAAGCGAGAGTAAACTAGTTCAAGGAGTCCAAGAATCTTAAGTGGACCTTGGTAGTCCGGACCAGATCACAAGGAATTGTGCAAAGGTTTTGTCTACCCTTGCAAGTTCACGTATATATAATTGTATGTGTTGCATGAAGTTTAAATGACAAGGCCCATGACTTTGCCCATTATAGAAGGATCCGCAGCACACGTGTACATTCACATAAGACCCAAGTCGGATAAGGGAACATATCTGAAAAATGAGGTATCTATACCTCAGGATCCAACTGGGAGTAAAATAACCATGCCTAAATGGGAGGGAAAAGAACTAGAAAAGAAAATCCAAGTGTGTTGGACACACAGGAAAAAGCTTCCCCCAGGACAAGCGCCAGACCCAGTATGTATGCGTGTAAGAAGAAGCCGATAATAAGAGATAAGACTCCAGAGCTAGAGAAACCATCAAACAAGGAGTCAAAATAAGAAGAAGAAATAGTTTCACCTACACCGGAATCCTGGTTAGGAAGAAGCGAGAGGGTAGAAAAGGAGACCATATCGAAAGAAGTTGGGAATTTGGACAAGTACATATGAGAAAAGGATGCTAACGAAGAAGAAGTAAGTGGGGAATAGGACCCGGGAAAGATCAAGTGCCACTAGTCTTCAATGTACATGATTTAGAGGAGGAAGGCAGAGAAGAAAAGGGGGTTCCTGTTTTGTGTCGCGCAAGGATAGCTAGGTAGGAGAAGGCACCCAGGACATGGGAAGAGGAGAGGAGGCTAGCATGTAGAAGCAAGAGGCTCCAAGTTCTACACAGGAGCATATAGCCAAGTGTGTGGCAGAAGAAGAGGAGACAAGGAACATTGAGACCCTGGTGGAGGACAAAGTGGAACACAGCGTTGAGCCAAGATTGAACAAGGAGAAGGAAGGGAGCATAAAAGATGAATGTGGAATCATTAGAGGCCTAGTTTTGACTATAAGTATACCTAAGGGTACACACATGGGAGGAAAGTGCATAGAGGGGGGAGGCTGGAGATGGATTATATTGATGATCCCAAGAAAGTGTTTCGTGTGTGGTTCCAAATTACAATTCCGGTGAAGGAGCTTGTAGGAATGTCATATTTTGACAAGGAGGCTGCATATCCGTGGAAAAGGAAGATGATCTCATGGGAAATTGAGTCCCACCTTGATGATCCAGAGTTTGAGGTAAGCCATGGGGCAGTAATAACATTACCAAGACCAAGAGAAGATAACCTAGTGGTGGATACCCAACAACTCTCGGATGAACAACTATGTAACGCACTCAACAAAGTCTCCATTGAGATCAAGGCTATACTCTTCGGGTGAAATGATAGGATCAGAGATCTAGAAGGGGAGATAAAGAAGAAAGAGGAAGAGCTAGCTACAATGACCAAGGAGCTGAGCTAGGAAAATTTGATCAGCGCCTAGTGGCGTGGAGTTGAAGGATAAAATCGCCAAGGTGAGAGTTTTATACAAGAAATTAGAATCCATCAATGGGGATATAATAATCAAGCATCCGGACCTAGCATCACCCTCGTGGAAATATGTATCGCCTTACGATACTTAGAGGATTTAACAAGGGTCCTCACCATGGAGAGGTAGCCTCCAGCCTGGAGCTTGAAAAAGAAGTCGTTGCGCACCTAGAGAAGGAAGATAAGTTGAAGATCGTAGCACTCGTCGTGGAATACAAAAAAGTTCTTGCTGATGTAAGGGTTACTTCCCAGACTATTGATGCTACATATGACAATTGTGTGGACAGAGACAAAGTGGCAGGCACCTTGGTCTCCACTCATGAATTAAAACTCAAGGAGTTTAAGGAGAAAAACAAGGGGAATAGGGTGGAAAGAGGAAAATTCCTTGCCGAGGTTGAGAAGAAGTCTAAATCCTTTGAAACCTTAAGGGATTCAATCAAAAACTAGTTGAAGTAACTATATCGTGTATCACATGAAGAATGGATGTACTTGGAGGATATGTGTAAAGAGTTGGAGAAGATCGGTGATACCCTGAGCATAGAAGGAGATGAAGTAAATTTTGAGTAGGTGAGTGCTCTTTCAGAGGGCATAGGATGAATTTGATTCCTAGAACAAGTTGGATGCCAACTTGCAAAAAAAGGATTTTCCAAGCTTGCTACACTAATTTTTTCACTCTCCCATTTTTTCTTCTTTCCCCATTATTTCATCCCCTTATTCTTTTCCTAGGTGTAAGCCTATTGTATTCTTTATTTCACTAAAATAAGTGTTCCCTGTGGATGGAGAATAGGCATAGTATGGGGTGATGTTAGGTACCTAGAACATTAACTAAGTACAAAAGGCATGTAGATGTGTAAGGCCCAAGTTAAGGAAATGTGTGCAAGGAAAAATCACGCAGAGAAGTTTTTAAGAAAAGGGTTTAAGGAAGCCCGTGGCACGTGTGGCACATGCGAGATGAAACCAAGGGTTCAAGACTTAGTCAAATTGGGCATTCAAGGTAGAACACATGAAAATCATGACCCAACTACACATACGGAATGGATAACATGTCAACCTATGGACAGTTGGCCCAGAAGGAGCCCGCCCGTGATAGAAGCTTCTAGAATCACATCATGGTATAAAGTGGAAAGCTCAAGCCTGGAGAAGCATGCTCACATGGAGGACCACATTTAGACACTTGGCATTAGATCTAAGGGCACTGGAGGATGAGTTGGAAGCCCAAAAGATTATAAATACAAGTTCCAGCAAAGTAAACAAGAAGAGAACTAGAGAGTGGGTGAAGCTCTACAGTAACTAGTGCAAGAACTCTATAAATTTTATTTTTAATAAGCTTAGCTACATTAGTCCAGTTGTAATGCATGATTGTGGTCTTCTTCTCTATGACATTCTGTAATGGCTCCATGGATGTAATGAGGTTACCAGGATATATGAATATCAATGATTCTGATACATACATCTTTTCCATAGGTTCTCTTTCATTTATGTTTATGCTAAGTATGGATTCTTGTATACTTATTTTTGTTATGGTACAAGTCATATAATCTGTTAAGAACTCTGTCTAAAATGACTACAAGGATCTAGAGGCCATTCTGAGCTCTATGGTTTATGTATGTCTTAAATCCATTTTAAATCTCTTAAACACAAATCATAGATGATGTTTCCCACTAAACTCACATAAAAGAGAGACCCGGCACCCGCACGTGCCTTGGGTGAGCACCAAAGATCCATCCTGGGTGATAGGCCGGTGTGCATGGGGCTCCTTTATTTTGTGATAAGGGTAAAAATGACTACAATTATTCTTTCAAAATTATAAGAGAAATACTTAATTCATGGAAAGTGAAAGGTCACAAGTTGAATATGGAAACAAAGAGTCATGTGAGGGATGTGAAAGGACAATTTAGATTTTTATAAATTGTAAATCCATTCTCTTTTCAAAGGGTTGGCAATTGATATTGTAAACTCAAGAGTGCATTATACTTAGAGAAAGAAAAGGAGATAGACATTTTCTTCTACTTTCCTCCACTCTCAAATTTTTCCATTCCCACACTATCTACAACTTTTGTTTGAGCAATCAATACAAGGAGTTTATAGCTTTCTTTCACTAAGGGGTTATTTGATACTTTGTGATCAATAAATTCTATTTGGTCTTGTTGTTATTTGTAGAGTAGTTTCTTCTCATGAATGCATGTGATGAAATTTATAACTACTGTGTGTAGGAATTTGAGTTTCTACCTACAACATTACTTCTCATACCTTTGTTCTCACTCCCCTTTCCCTCTCTACAGATAAATTATTCCCTAGCAAGAGATTGATAGCTTTTCTGTAGGGTTAGCGGAGTGCCCCTATTGGATCCCCAATTGAAAGGCCACCACGAAAATCCACATTTTCTCACACATGCATATATGGCAATTGCACCGGTTAAGTAGAGGGAATTAGATTCCCAAAGCATTAGCAAGAAATCAACAAGTTTTTCCACCCGAAAATTTTTCTCTCCAACAGTCTTTGACACCCACCATGGGGCAAATTTAGCAAAATATGCACCAAAAATACGACCACAAGGTCCAAAAAATTTCAAAAAAAATTCATTAAAATAGTTCATGAAAATCCATTACCGAAAGATGCACTGCTGATTTTCTGCACATGAATTTTCACATTTTGCAGTGTCTTTTCATATTCCTATTGCAAATTTTTTCATTGCTATAATTAAAAGAAGGATTTTCAAGCAAGAGCTAAACTAGAAGTAGAATAAATAATGATAGATGAAGAATAAATACCTCAATACATTGTTCCATGGGAAGGAATACATGATCTACCAACAGTTCACGCAAGAACTTTCCAAATTTCAAAGGTGACAAAACACAACATCTTGAAGAACACATCATTGCTTTCACAACATCATGTGGAATCCTTGGTGTCCAACATGAAGATGTTGCTGTGAGACTGCTTCGTGGAGTCCCTCTAAGAAAAAGTAGTGGAATGTTTTTACCTCATTCTGCTCGATCCATCACTAGTGGGAATGACATCAAGACTGCCTTCGAGGAAATATTTAAATCAATGAAGACTGTTAGGACCTCTTGGTGTAATTGGCTCAAATGAATAAAGGAGAAATTGAAACTATAAGAGACTTTGTTTCTTGCTTTGAATGGTTGCTTAGCAGGATACCGAGAAGAAGATTCACCGTCGAATAATATCAAGAGATTATTCATAAATACTCAACCACCAAAGGTATTATTTATCGTATGAAGAGTTCAACCAAGGAACATTATAGAAGCAAAAAGGATGGCAATTGAACTTGATGATGATCTCATCCTCTCTGAAAGAACAAAAATCCATCAAAGGGAAATACCCAACATCCTAGAGACGAGAGAACCAATCCATCGTTGTAAAAATTGGCAAATGAAATGGAATTTTTGAGGAGGGAAATATTTGAACAAGTTTATTCTCAAAGAAGGAACACAAATAAAATTGCATGATCACCCCAAAGGCTAACCTTGGAGGCCCCACACGTGATCATAAATTACAGGATTCAGGAAAAGGAAGAAGAGCTTGAACAAGAAAGTGAAGGTGGAAATTTCCTAGAAATTGATGAACTTGAGAACGATACACAAATAAGATTTTGTGAGTATTCGGAGGTAAGGAAGAAGATGAAGAAGATACACCTAGTTTCTCATGTGTAGTATTCACTCATTCTCAGTCTGAGAAAGGAGAACCTCCCTCCACTACTATAAAGGAAAAGAAGGTTAATGATCCTCTTGTGGTGACTCAAAAAAAAAAATCAGTCAAAGATCACCACTTCCTCATCCCATGGAGTCTTCATTGTTGAATCCTAATCATGTAGCAACTAAGAATGCTCCCACTATTCTAAGTAATTATTCTCATACCTCTTTGAATTCTAAACCCAAATCTACTCCTTTAAATATAATACTTTGAAATCTCCTAGTGTGCCATTAAAAATAACCTCCATTCCTTAAACATCAAATCCTACTCCCAAGCCTATCCAAACTCCAAAATCATTCCCTTCACCCCCTTTTCTCGCATCTTCTCCCTTTGACTTCATAGAATATGCAAACAAAGAGAAAGTGTAGATTACCAAAACATAATATTTGCAAACCCATCCTGAATAATTCAAGAGGTTTGTTCAATACATCAGGAATGGTAATCTAACACCCAATGATGTAGCTCCTCATCCTAAAGGAATACTACCAAACCCACCTACACCTCCCTCACAGAACATGCTTTCTCGAGTGCATAAAAGACTGATAAGGTTGATCCTTTCTATGTCTCCCTTATTGTTGGATAATATGTATTAAACAACTACATAATAGATTCGGGTGCCTCGAGATAATGTCATTCTGTGAAGCTCACCAAAGCTCTCAAACTCACCATGACTCCACCCATTCACTCTTGTTATTCTTTGGAGTAAAAATAGGTCCCACTTATCGGGAAGTCAAAAGATGTACAAATGGATCTTGCCATATTTCTAGAGAAGAAAGTTTCCATGATGATTTTGGTAGCAAACATCCCATCCTCGTTCGGAATGTTGTTGAGTAGAAGTTTCTGATGAGACTTGGGAGGGAAAATTCAGATGAATTGGTCATCTACAATGATATCAGTGAAGGGAAACATGGATAAATTACTTCCTGAGAAGAAGATGAGGTACACGGTATGAAATTCCAAAAGCCCAGAAGCTAACATTTTCTACCAAGATAGCAGGTGGGTGAATCACTTTGTGAAAATCGATGAGGAAGAGAATATTCCCATCTTAATAGGGCTAGACATGCCTTCCCAGAGATATTTGGATTTTTAAGAAGCATTGAGGAGATTCAAGTTACAAGAGGGAAACCCCGAATTACCAAATGATGCAAACCATGAGGAAGAGGAGATGGTTCTTGATGATTTTCAAGAAGAAAAATCAGCTTATATATCTGTTGGTTTGAAAATCTATCGAATGGGTAGATTTATGGATAAACGAGCTACAGCAATTAGCGGGCATGGCCCCTCTTGAGTCAAAGCAAAGCGAAACTCGGTTTATTACTATTCTACAAAGCAGGAATTTGTGCAAGTCTCACAATATTCTCGCCTTCGGGGTTTGGGATCTCATCCCAAAGAGGGGTGTTTCCGATCATGCGGGAAGAAAGGAATGAAATAGAGGATAAAGAAAGATCAGGTCCAAAGGGAGAAAAGAAATGAATTCCAAAGAGAAAGGTCAAAAGGTTCATGTTTTGGGATTGGTAGTAAATAGAACCAAACCTCCTTGCATAAATGAATAAAGCGACATCGATGAATAAATGACAATAAAATAGAAGTAGATCTAACAGAATAAACACACAGATCTGACGTAAGAAAGATCTGATGCATATAACACATGTATTCAGCACAAAGTCTAAATATTGTATTAATATTTCTTTCTGTTACAAAAAGCTCAAAGTCTTTTCTTCTCACTTCTATTTTTCATCTAAAAGATATCCACCCTCAAATACAACAAGTATTTGAGTATTTATAGAAGAAGGAGAAGAAGGAAGGCAAAAAGGAACCAACCACCTATTTACATAAAATATACAAAATATCTACAAGTCATGTTGACTTTTGACAACTTGATGGATGACATCATCCCATGGTGCAACATGGATGATGTCATCATTTGTGCCAACATACTTTAGACATTTACAAAAATAAAGTCAAAGAAGAGAGAAATTATTCATCGTCGTCGTCCCATGGCTGAAAGGGGATATCCTGTTGTTGTTGCTCGGGTGACGAGATGTGGAATTGGGCACGGTATTCCATGAACTTACTGATCATGGGCTCTAATTGATCCGGGAAGGACCCTTATGTCACTCGATAGCCTCGCAAGTCTCTTGCCTCTCTGTGAGCTTCTTTGGGAGTTTGGAATATTCATTCTCTGCTTCTATTAAGAACCCGATGAAGTCCCGACAGGCCAGCAGGTTATTGATGGATTCTGCGTCAAAAGTGACCTCTGGCCCCAGCCCTTGCGAAACGATCTCCTTGAAGATTTGGATGGTTTCGTCAACCTTCCTTAAGGTGAAAGAAGGAGTAAGCAACCCTGGAGACATCCTTAGAACAATTTGTTCCATCTGATGCATTGCGTCCAGGGCTTCTTCCTTTACCTTATCAATCTTTTTGAGGATGAATTCCAGTTGATCCATCTAGTAATCCAGAGTGGAAAGGATTTTATTGAGGGCCCTGGGGTGACCGAAAATGCTGAACTTGACCAGATCTTCGACTGAACAGTCGAACATTCTTTGAAAGGTCTCACGTTGTAGCCTAGCATGGTCCAGCTCTTTGGATATGGGTCCTGCTAACGCCTGGAGTTCCTTGTTCACCTTGTTGATGTTTAGATACAAATCGGTGAACTTGGCGATCACTTGTTCACTGTCCTTGAGGATTTGGCTCCTCCAGGTGGAAACTACCATACCCTGCTCACCGATCTTTACATATTCATTAATTTTATCCTGACTCAGAGGCTCAGGAGTTTCGGCGGTAGTTGTGGGAGGTGCACTACCCATCTTCTGTAAGGCGTGGAGCAGATGTTTATTTTTCTCTTTCAGTAGCCTTTTCTCTTCTTTTGCTTCTTGAAGCTTCTTACAGAGGGCGTCAACTGCAGATAGGGCCTCTCCCTGAAGGATTTCAGAAGACGTCCCCATTGTGACTTGAGTCACTGTGTAATCTGTCGGAGACAGATCCTTTTTATCCTTCAGAGGATTGGGGTATGCGATCTCCATTACCCTCTCTCCCAAAGCACTCTGAGAGAAGCGTGTGATGGGCTTCGCTTCTTTGCCCTTTTGACGGGATTACGGAGAAGTCCATCAAAGTGATAGAAACTTTCCTTTTCTGTTGACTTAGGTGCTGGGAGATCCAGGCTAGACTTATGGGAGAAGGACCAGAAACAGAGAAGGGGGCAGCTGCAGTAGTAGAAGGGAAAAACGTGGAGACACTTGGAGGTGGCATCGAGAGGGAGGCCAAGGAAGTGCTCACGGGAGGAAGAGATACTGTAAGAGAGGAAGACATAGGAAGGGAAGGGAGCTCAGAGATGAGGGAAGAAATGGAGGGGGACAGATCCACGAGAGAAGAGAAGATGGAAAAGAAGCAGGAGGAACAGTAGAAGAAGGGGGAGAGGACACGACCAAAGGAATGGTCGCTTGGGTCACTCGAGGAGGGGAAGGAGGAGAGGGAGAAGGGATAGAAGGGACCTCAATTGTTTCAGCAGTGGCCACATCCTGAGTGGATGGGCCTATTGGAACATCTTCCGTTGTTTCTTTCTCTGGAGAAGCCAGAGTTATAACTTTTTCGGGTGTAGTGGAAGGAGGACTTTCAGGAGCTTCCTCTTGGGTAAAGTTGGATTCACCCTCTTTGCCTTTTCCTTTCCCCTTTGAATGTTGTTTATCCCAAGGAGGTATGTTTCCCAATGGAGAGGTTGTGAAATCGACCCCGAGGTAGATGAGCCCGTTCATTCGGCACCAGTGCTCTGTTTTGCATAGAGTTTTCTTGACTCTCTCCTCAATTGTCTGAGGTGCTCTAGTTCTATCAATCAACGCAAAAGGCCAATCATCCCCACACGTGTCAAGATACACTTGATCCACTTCTTGCTCAGTAGTTTGGCATTCTTTTGGGACGATGGCTACCCCGTACTGGATGATTTCTACTAAGGCCAAGCGAGAATGATCCTTCCTCCTGAGCTCAACCTCATGATATATGTCGATGTAGATATCTTCGATCTGAGGGATGTGGATCGGGTCGAGCTTGGCTCTAGGCAAAAAATTTCTCGGATCGAAGGTGGGCCTTGCTGGGAAGTCATGTTTCAGATTCAGCAGCTCCAGTTCTACAAACATATCTTTTTCCTTGTGGTGAGTGAGACACGTATACCTACCCACTGTGAGGGGGAAAGGAGTTCCACCCTTCTTTCTCTTTAGGCACTTTTCGTGGTAAGTAACAAGCTGCCTTGACAGCTCCAATAGGATCAACTTGGGCCCGGCATACCTTGGCAGTCTAGTCGGTTCCCCCAAGAAATTGACTGCCCTCAGATAGGTGAATGTGGGGAATTGAGTGAACAGGGCCCCCCACTTCTCAGTAGCTGCTACTATGCTCTTGGTCATACGACCGTGAGTCATATTCGACCTCAACAGGCAGATGATGAAGTAGAAGAATGCATCATTGATCTTTGTGAATTGGGGGATGCTATTTTCCAGCTTCAGCTCTGGATAGTATTCATAAATTTTGACTTGGGGCCAAACCCCACATCGCATCAGAGCTGGATAGTCCCTTTCTGAAGCTGCAGCATAGACCACGTAGGAGTTCATATAGAACCTCCCCATTGTGTTAAGTTGTTGTAGCTGCTCGGAGATTGTGCTGCTTATGATTTTTGCCCATTCAAAGCGTTGATCGGGCACATTTTTGTTCATTGTTTCAAGGTACCGCAACATCCACTTGTGAAAATAATGGGCGTCAGGAAGCCCAAAGACTCTGCTTAGGAACGTAATGGTGTCATTGAGTTCCTCCGAAAATTCACTACGGTGAATGACTTGTGGCCACTGAGTCACTATTCTTTTGTTTTTCAGATAAACTTCATTCATCAACTGCATGCACCGATCTTCATTATCGTCCCATGCCTTGATGTAATCTTTCTTGGCCGACGGCCACAAAGTGCCGGTGATGAGGAATGCCGAGCATTATTTCAAAGTGCCTAGCAGTTAGGTTAATTATGACCTTGCCCTTCTCACCATGGACACATCTTGTGTCTTTGTTGTAGCATCGGGCTACCACCATTATAAATTTTTTTGTTTACAGACCGAATGGGATCCCACCAGCAAAGTGTAGGAACTACCTATCAGCTTGTCCATCCATGGACTTCTTATGACCTTCCTGGATCTGGTCCAGAACTCTTCCATGTCAATGTGACCTAGTTCTGAGTCTCTGATATCTAGGTCACACTCTGCTTGGGACTCGGGCATTCTGACCCTCTGATACTTATACTTCATTTCTTCTTCCGTGAGCTTGGCTTTACCCTTAGATTTGATAGGTTTCTTGCTTGATGTTGACATATGTTCTTCTGAACTTAGTTGCTGATCTGCAAGAATAAGAAGTGAAACCCAACGCAAGAAAGCCATGTCAGCTATCTGATTTTCCATTGAAATGCTGACAGAAGAAAGAGTTAGCAATTTTAAGGCCTCAGGGCGCAGGGCGCATGAATACCGCAGCTACTGGGGCTAAATAGTAAGGCACACAGAAAGGGTCACACAGGGGATAAATCAGTCTTTGAAGGGCGCATGGCGCATGGACACTATAGGGTGCATTCTTTTTTGTTGTAAGCACAAGTGCGCCTGTGCCATATGTATGCATTTTATAAAGGGCGCATGGATTCTTTATGTTACACGGGAATAGGATGCGCCCGTGGCGCATATAATTTTTATGTTGCATGGAACTTGGTGCGCCAAAGGCGCATCTAAGGTTTGTGTAACATATGCTTTTTGTGTGCTTAAAGGTAACTTGGTGCAGCGTAGGGAAGGAATGCATAACATGATGTTATTGCAATGATGGATGCGCCTGCGCCGTTTAAAGCTTTGCACTTGGCGTAGGTTTAGACTGGTGTTGCACAGATGCAGGGTGTGCCAAAGGGCACAGGTTTTAACGATGCAACAAATGAGTTTGGTGCGCCATGAGGGGGCACGAGGAAAGCATTTGCAACAAACTAAGGAAGTGCGCCTTGAGGGCGCAACTTTTCATGATGTAGCAGGCAGGGAATGTGCGCCATTGGCGTGGCTGCTCTTTGTGTAACAGGGGTGATAGATGCGCCATTGGCACAACTGTTCTTCATGTTGTAGGGTGCGCCAATGCGCCAAAGGAGAAGAAAAATACAGTTTCTTTTTAAGCTTTGATTCTTTCTCTGAGGGGTTTTACATATGGTTTAGCTTGTTCTTAGGGTCCTTGGGGTGATGAAGGGGCTTAAACAAAGGGTTTCAAGCCATTTTAGGACAAAGTTTCCTCTACCAGCAGATCTAGAAAGAGGGGGAAGAACATGTGGAAAAATGGAAAAGATAGCAAGGGGGGAGCAAGTTCATGATTTCAGTCTTTCCAATCTAATCCATACCAACAAGCAGCCAAAAACCACAAACACAAAGTGCACAAAAGAAAGAGGACCTCTTACCAGGATAAATAGTGGAGAAGTGTGCAAACGGGTCCATGAAAAGATTCGAAAGTGACAGGGCTGGTGCGCTGACAGGTACAGAGAAAAATAATCACGTGATTTGTGTTTGGTGACAATGACAGTGCAGACGCACCTATTTATAGGTGAGGAGGTAATAAATGTGCCACCAACTTTTTCAAGTGGCGCATGAAAAGCACTGTCAACACAAGAAAACATGCGCCCTTTGGTGCACCAAAATGTTTTCCAACACAAAGTTATGTGCACCTTTGGTGCACCGGAAGTGGTGTTGACAGAGGAATATGTGCACCCTTGGCACACCAAAAAGGGGTGCAACAAAAGTTATGTTGACATGAAGGCACATGCACCTTGGCACATGCAGAAAGACTCAACATAGAGAGGCACACCAAAATGCCTGTTGACACAAGAAAGCATGCGCCAAAGGCTTTAAAGGGGGCACATGAACATTTGATGTTGCATTGTCATTATATGCGCCCGACCAAAAAAAGACCAAAAAGGCTAAGTTCGGAAAACTAGATTTCCCGGAAAGGGATTTTGCAACGTTCGAACGCAAGGAATCCCCGACGAGGGATCGGAACAAAATTTCGGTAGGGTTATCTGTAAAATTTCCCTTTCCAATTTTACGGGATAACATATACTTATCCAAGATGAGGAGTTATTCTCATTCCCGTTTGGGGATGAAGATGATATCATTCTTGCCATATATGGAGAGACAAATTCAGCTTGTGATGAGCCTGTGAAGGGTTTGAAAGAAATTTATTTACAATAACTACTAAAATTTGCAGCAGAAACTAGGGACCTCGAGCTCAATCTCAAACTCCTAATACAAGCCACAAATCTACAAGACAAGCGTGAAGTTGATTTGGAAGCCTTAACCAATGTGAAGGTTGGCCATATTGAGATAAGGAAAGATGAAAAATATGATGCTGCTCTTGAGCTAATGGTTGATGGATGCAATAACGAAATGGAGATATTTTCTTTCCCATTTGAAGATGAAGAATCTTTCCATGACAAAGAAATTAAAGCAAGGAGTTTCGAGACCTTTGAAGATGAATCTCTTTTTGATGAAGGATTGGTAGAGTGTAGCGATTCCCAAAATGATGAGGTAATCCCTCTAGATAGTTTCCTTGAGCTACATTCTTCAAAGGCGTACAAAGATGAGTTATAGGAAACAATGAAGCATAACTCCATGTAAGAAATCTTAGATGCAATAGAAGTTGTGGAAGACCCCGAGCTGATTCTTGATCTCTTCACTCATGCCATGGACATACAAGACAAGTATGATTTTTCCTCCGATCCTCCCATCAGTACTCAAATGCCTCACAAGTGGAGTAGAGATAAAGGATGAATCTAATGTTTCTCATGGAGAATATGTCAATGAGCATAGACCCAGGAAAGAAAGTAACTCGAATATTCAAGAAATTTGAATGAAAATCAGCTTTGGGGCAGCGATGAGATGCTCAATGGAGAATCAACTATATGGATAAACACGGAAGGCAATCAACACTATGAAATTAATTCAAAGAACGTGAAGGCAATGAAATTTCCAAGAGAAGACTTGAGCATCAAGAGGCTCACATGGAATCACTCCTACAAAGTACAAAGACAATCATGTAAGCACCTAGATTTTATAAACAGTTAAGGAAAGGAGGTTACTTTCTCAAACATGTCAATGGCTTCACGTAGAACAACATCACTCAATGTTTCCCACTCAAGGGTAACTCATGAGGAATGAAAAGTGATTTAGTGAAATTAGGTTATCCCTCACCTTGTACCATAGGTGATTGTTAGGTATGTTCCCTTTCTGCCGTGTGTTGTGTGTTTCCCTTTTTCCTTATTTTTTGTTTTTTTCCTCCTCTCTCTCTCTCTTTGTAAGTTGTACATGACTCCATAGGGCCCAATGGATAAAGCATTGGTTAATGAGTTATATGGATTAAAATTCCTATTTTGGATTCTTCATGTCATGTCTTCGTTGTGCTCATTCCATGTCATGTCCCCAAGCTAGATCCATATATTGTCATGCAAATGTGTAATGTAAATTAACAATTTCCAAGCACAAAAACTATACCCCTATGCCAAAATTTTCATGTTCTTTCATTCCCAGGCACACCAAGTCCACCCATTCAGTCCAATGACCCCCAAAAAAATTTATCTCATCCCCTTAGGTGATTTAGGGAATTCAAATTATTCCCCTAGGTTATTTTAGGATTTCATTAAAAATGTAAATTTCAGGAAATCATGGGAAGGGCTATCGTTGGCCTTCTTAGGACTAGAGCAACCCCATGGAGTGGGTCAGAAAATAAAAAATGGATGTGGAAGAAATTAAAAGGCTTATGAACATCACGGAGGTGATTCAAATTTATTGGGACATCATGGAAATGATTCAGGAATATTTTGGAAGGGCTCGAGAAGTCAGGCGGTTTTGCCATAATTAGGGTTCACTGAGGCCTAATCGGTGCACAGGCCAAAAATATTGTTGAGCTTCGAAAGGTGATTCTGGGAGCTCTAGATGGAGTTAGTAGAAAAAAATCCTAAAATATAATTCCAATCCCTACATGATGATGAAATCATATTTTTCACAACACCTTTGTGCATCAGGTCTATAGGAAGTTTTTCTCAGGAATAGGTGGAGTACCAAATCACAAATCCACTTTTTCAGGGATCAAATGGAATAATAAAGACATGATACCCACAACATTAGATTCAAAAGGAAATTTCTATTCTAGATCATATAACATTTCTTCAAAATGTCCATCGGGAGCTCAATTTATCATCATCGTAAGTTATCCTCTTGGAGCAAGTGTAGGACTTAGCCAAATGTTTAGAGGACACGTGTCACTCCATGAGACTGACAGGATTTTATGTCCCTAAAATCCCTAATGGTCAGGTACATCAAACCTTGAAAAATTATCCCATCCCACATGTGACCTTTAGAGCCCCATATGACCATCAACATTGTCAGTTCATCCCCCGGGTGTAATTTGCAGCTCAAATTCCCCGCCATTGGATCAATGCCACGTGTCATCTCTAGGACCACCGTAGAAATTGATGTCCCTCATGTCCTTCATAGGATAGGGAAACTGGACCTTGAAAAATGTTCCCATCCCTTTAGGAGAAAGTTTTATTCACCCATGTAACCTGCTTCCAGCCCCTCAGTGCTTTAAAGCTGATTTTTGAGCACTCACCCTCTGCCGTTGGATCGAGGACACGTGTCACTGCTTGCTTACAATGTAAATTGATGTCCCTCACATCCATTTGAGGTGAGGACATCAGGGAAAATAAAATTCACCCATTCCTCTCTCACCATGTTTCTAAAAATTCAAATATTTACATGTTTCCCTGCTTCTAACTACTTGCACTCCCGTGCACAGACATTTCTCCATTATTCCTTTGCAACCTCCTTGCCATCACTCCAACATTGCTAAACCTCAAACCAGATCTATCACAGAAATTAAATCCTCTACCCCATCATAATAAAAATTCTCGAGAATAATATTTCATCAAGATAAGAAGAAGAAATGAAGAACAGAGAAGAAGAACAATGGAAATCCCCATTGTCATGAAATCAAAATTTGAAGAAATATTCCAAACTGGTGCATGGATTGAAAAACCATCTATTTCTAAGTTATTATCTCTTAAATGCCATTAAAAAATCATATTCAAACCTCCAATTTTCAGCAAGGAATGCTCATAGAGAAGAAAATTCACTGCTCCACGAAGGAAAAATTTAAATTTCCTATCAAACCAAGTATTCAGATTGAAGTAAAATTTCGCGTGAAGCACTAGAAGAAAAACCTATCAAAATGGAATATTTTTCATCACAAATAGAGACAAAAATCAAAAATAAAAATTTCAAGCTCCATTAATGGCTACCATGACATAGTAGTGGAAAGAATCGGCGAGCTACCTCTCCACTTCTCGGTGGTTCCAATGGGTAAAATCGCACAAAAATTGGAGGGGATGATCGTTGAAAAATATAATTTTGCATGAACTATTTTTGTGCCATGAAGTACCTATTTTGTAGGGATAATGAGGACTAATTTTTCATCAAATTTATGCCTGTCACATGAAGAACATCTATGAAAAAGTTAGGAAGCTACCTCTTCAATTCTCAAGATCCCAATGGGAGAAATCACGTGAAAATGGGAGGGATGATCATTGAAAAATCTAGTTTCATGTGAACTATTTTTTGTTCCATGATGTCGCTATTTTTAGGGATATGGAGGACTGATTTTTCATCAAATTTTTTTCCCTTTCACATGAAGAACAACTATGAAAAAGGTAGCGAGATACCTTTTCACTTCTTAGGGTTCCAAAGTGGGTGAAATTGCACAAAAATTAGAGGAAATGATTGTTGAAAAATCTAGTTTTGCATGAACTAGTTTTTACGCAATAAAGCCCCTATTATTTAGGGATATAGAGGACTGTGTTTTTTTAGTATTCTACCCACGCCATGATAGTATAATTTTCCCCACTTGTTCGGATGGATTTACTCAAACGTGGAACGTGGAACCCCGTGATTAAAACCCAAAGTTTCAAGACTTGTTTTGTCACATTTTGACATCCACAAAGTGAACTTACTAAAAATAGAATGCCTTCCTGTGTAAGGGTTTGTTACTTTAGTTAATCCACCATTTTAAGGGGATACAAAGAAGGAAGTGAAAACAGAGGGAGTATCACAGGTAAATTCATCGAAAATTTCATCACTCGCAATTGACACTTACTAAAAATAGTAAGTGCTTCAACAAGCCCCTGCTATAAATAACCGGTTGGTCCAAAATGTGATACGAACGTAGTAAGAAGAAATAATTCAATCTACCATAGTTAGAAGAGGTTAGGAAAAGCTAACTATGACACTTGGTAAAATTAGTAAGTTATGCGAGGTGTAATTACTAAAAATAGCAGGTTGTTCTCAAAGGGCAAGTTTGGCACAACAGAGCTTTCCATCATCGTTCGAGGATCATCAAAATTTATCAAGGGAAAAATATTCTCCTCTTCTCTCTCATTTCCTCCCTCCCTTTTGTCTCTCCTTTTTAATTTTTCATTATGTCTCATCATTTTATTTCATCTTATTCACTTAAGTGACCTATTTTAAATTTGTAAAAAGTATTCTTTCAAAATTATAAGAGAAATACTTAATTCATAGAAAAAGAAATGTCATGAGTGGAATATGGAAATGAAGAGTAATGTGAGGGAGGTGAAAGTACAATTCATATTTTTATAAACTTTAAAGCCATTCTCTTTTCAAAGGGTTGGAAATTGATCTTGTAAACTCAAGAGTGCATTATACTTAGAGAAAGAAAAGGAGATAGCCATTTTCTTCTACTTTCCTCCACTCTCAAATTTATTCCATTCCCACACTATGTACAACTTTTGTTTAAGAAATCAATACAAGAAGAAGGATTTTCTATCTTTCTTTGATTAAGGGGTTTCTTGATACTTTGTGATCAATAAATTCTATTTGGTCTTGTTGTTATTTGCAGAGTTGTTTCTTCTCATGAATGCATGTGATGAAATTTCTAACTAGTGTGTGCAGGAATCTGATTTTCTACCTGCAACATTAGTTCTCCTACCTCTATTCTCACTCCCCTTTCCTCTCTACAGAAAAATTCTTCCCTAGTAAGATATTGCTAGCTTCTTTGTAGGGTCGGTGGAGTGCCCTCGCTGGATCCCCAGTAAAAAATCCACCATAGAAATCCACATTTTCTCATGCATGCATTTATGGTAGTTGCACTAGTTAAGTAGAGGGACTTGGATTCCTAGAGTGTTGGAAAGAAATCCACAAGTTTTTCCACCCGAAAATTTTTCTTGTTAACAGTGTATAATAATGATCTTGGGAATGCATCATCCACCCTAGCATACGGGAATTTCTCTCCTAATGAGTTCACTACAAATACTTCTTATATGTAGGTATTTTTGAGACACATGGAGATATGTGGACAATCCTTTGAATGGTATCATGAAGGAAACGTAATACACTAGGTAATAATTCATGTTGAACTTCTTAGTGGTGAACAATTGCAACACCTCGCCCATAGATGTTTTCATTGATTATCTACCCCAAATCCTCCACCTGGTTTCCTTGTGTTTCCACGAGGATGAACTGAGCCATCCAAACTTGGAAATATTTTTTTATGTATTCCCCCATAACTCTACTTAATATAATAAAGGCATAGGAATAAGCCTCATGAAATTCACTCGCTTGATGTGTTCTCAAGGATACAGAAGGCTTTCTTCCTTATTTGAGCCATGAATCCAAGAGATTAGGCCTTATAGATATGAATGAATATTCACCAAATCTTGAGAAGAATATTCCTTTTTTAGGATGACCGTGTTTCTATTGGTAGGAATCTATAGACATTGAGAAATTTTGTTTAGTGTTAAAATTTCTAGGCATGAGTTTTCATTTTCCGAATTATTCTAGATTCATCATCGTAGTGTGGTGTACATGTGAGTTCTAATTCAAGTGCTTTGAACAGGAAATGCTTGAATCTTACCCTGAATATACCGCTCCATAATATTTTCACCTAAACTATTTCATGAGGTCTACCAAGCATTATTTTTTTGAAGTAATCCATATCTATATGGATTATATCATTATCTCTCACCCCATGATATTTAATGATTAGAGTTGAAATGGGCTCCAAATCTAAATATTTAAACTTCATAGTGTCAAAACTCAGCAAGATAGTAGGAATATGAGTTTACAAACCTATTTTGAGCTTAGTTGCAAGAATTTCTATTTATAGCAGGTTTTATCTAGGACAATTTTTTTAGTAAGTTTTCACAATTTTCTCCTTCTAATGTTTATTTCTTTGCCTGGATTATTGTGGGTGTTGATAATTTTTTTGAAAACATACTATTTTTGGATATGTGGATCTTTTCACACTTAATATTTATATTTTCTTCTGGAATTTGGATTACAATGAAATTAGTCTCAAACATTTTGATTTTAGTTCAGGACTTTTTATCCATTTTTTTAAGTATTTCATCTACCAAAGCTCCGTACATTCTAAAATTCAACCTATGGGTCTAAAAATTTAATATATCTATTGTAAATCATATAGATAATTAATGTAAATTCTCTTATATTCATCTCAAAGGAATTTTTCGGGAAGAGTGCACATGCAAAATGTTTTTGAAAATTGGTGCACAATTAGAGATTTATGAGTATATTTTTCATTTTGGAAATGGGTGTCTCGTGAAATTTTAGTAGCACCCTAGTGAAAATTGAGGTTTTTAGGGTAGTTCAACAACACTCGAATGATAAAAATTATAAGTGTTGTGAGTGGTGGAGAGTTGTTTAATTTATTTTTGCAAATCTTATCTCACCTTTGACATGGCATCTTAACTGGAGTTAGGATGTGGTTAAAGTGGATTTACAACTATGCATGGGAAAAGGGGGACACATGGGGAAAATATTGTGACTTGTACTAGATGGTGATAAGTGGCATCTATTTTTTCCTTATGGAGGTGATCTAGGTGCTAGGAAGGAGCACTTGGGGCCAAAACTAATTTTCTATATGACCGGGAGATATATGGAAGGAAAGACATCACACATTTGTGATCCACTTGTCCTTTTTACACCTTGGGGATAATGGCGACATCACGGGTGAAATATTTTGACTTAGGTTCAATCACATGAGAGAGGAACCAAGAAGAAAGAAATTTTATGCAGCTTAGGTGCATAAGTGGTGAGGGATGAGTTGTGAGAGGTTTGACATAATGGGGGTAACACTTTTGTGTCCCGCTTGTCCAATTTTCACATTGGGTATAAGAAAAGGGGACAGATGCGGTGAAATAGTGTAACCTAAGGGTTTGGTGATCATGAAAAGTGATCAAGCAACTAATATCTGTCATTTATTCACTCTAACACCCAAAGTCATATTCTCAAGAAAAAACCTCAAAAATGATGGAAGGTCAGTGTTAGTACAAATTCACATCACCCCCAAAATTACCTCTAGGATCCGCAATTTAGAAATGGGTCATTTGGTGTGAATGCACAACATGGAGTCTTTCCCAAAATGTGGGATTTTGCAATTAGAAAGACTCTCTAAATTGAGGTCAAGTTACTACTCCTTTGTTTAGGTGTATGCATGAATTTGTAAAGGTTCAATACTAAGTACTACTCTAAATTCAAAGGAGACAGAGTTAAAGATGCAAAAAGGGGAAACAAAACTAAGCTAAAATGGTGATACACCAAAGGAGTGATGAAATTTTGTTTTGAAAATAAACACAGATCATAAGAATGTAACACATAACATATGATTGCCAAGATATAATGAAGGATCAGAAGACAATAATAACACATGAAAGGATTGAAAAATCATTCACAGAGCATGCATTATCATTCCCAGTTTTTAATACGATGCATTATAATGGCAAGGAGGCAAAAATATGTGTTGCAGCTTGTATGAGAGGTATGAAACTCCACGAATCCACTTGCTAAGGAGAAAAGGGGATCCTACAAGAAAAACGTCCAACAAAACAAAGGATCGAATCCTTTCCATTTATAACTGAAGCAAAGAGAGAGAAATTAGAAGAGGGAGAAAATTAGATCATTTAACTCAACCATCCACCATTAATCCCTTTCAAATTGGCCTGCAAACTCACAAATCGATTCCTCTATTTCTATTTTGCATGTTGGAAGAAAAATGATGAATTTTAGCAAAATACATCTCTCAAAGCAATCTGATCTTGGTTTAATGGTGTGAGAAGACATTTTAGGTTTTTCCCATCAAATCAAGTTGATTCTTCATCCTTGGTGTGTGGGAGAAGGAAACCATGGCAGATTGAGCAAAAAATGACTCATTCGAAGCAATCTGGTTTGCATTAAAGGCATGAAAGATGTTTCTAGATTTTTCTTCCTCAAAACTTGCAAAAAATGATGTTTTTATTCCTCCAATGCATAGAGGAGATCAAGATCTTTCCAATGAGTCTGATTTTTCCCAAATTTGATCTCTGGATCGAAAGATATGCCCATCTAAAGATTTAGGGAAAAATCAGGGCATAAATTTGGGCACAAATTTCAAGGCACGAATTAGGTCGAAAAATGGTAGTGAATCAAATTTGAAAACGGGTCCATGGGCCCAAATTTTAATTTTTGCACTTTTGTAAAAATTTCCCAAAACACTCCACATCTCTCGCACTTTTGTTAGTTACGTGGCACCTATTGGAGTCGGCGGAGGCAGGGCTCCTTTTTTTATTTTTCCACTTTTGGATAAAAGTAAAATTTTTGATTTTACCTCTGAATCCCCACATGTCCACTACAACATTTTTATGCCACCTCATCACTTAATTCCTCGGGGCCATGGGTTGCTTCTTGTTTTTAAGCCTTTTGACAAAAATGGAAAATTTTCACTTTTACCTCCGAGTCCCCGCAGGTCTACTCCTGGTTTAGGCCTGCCATGTGTCGATTCTGGGTTCCTCCAGAGATGCGTTCAAATTTTGGACATAGAAAAAAATTTGTAAAAATTTCAAAGTCTCCATAATTCTTCGCCAACCTGCCTTAGCGCCATTACACGAAATGATGCCATGTGTCCCTTTCGGGACTTAGGCATTTTCCACTCTTGTTCCCTTTGGTGGGCTTACGGGAGTGCAAATGCATTTTACACTTTTAACCCAATAAGTGCTAAGTGCTCAAATTATTCCCCCACTCCACCAGCCTAAGATTCCCTGGAAAAAATCTCTCCCAAGCTCCGCAGGTCTACCTTGGGCAAATTTTCCCTCCTAACTCCACCGAGCCATAACTCAAAAAATACAAGGAGTTAGAAAGATTTCTTTACCTTTCTGGAAAGGTGGAGAAATTATCTATCTGATGGAGCCTTTTCCAGAAATCCTTGAGTTCTTGAAACTTGTGAAATTTGGACTGAGGAAAAAAAAGAGTAAGTTAACCCAAAATAAGAGGGATCTTATTTTGGTTAACAACTTTGGTGACTCACAGGGGTCATCTTCTTGCTAGATGAAGTGACCAGATGCCTGGAACAATCCATTGGGCATGGAGTCATAAACTCAACTACTTGTTACTCTCAATTCATTAGAAAATCTCTAAGATGAATATTGTGAGAGTAGAAAAATTACTTTGACCTGGAACATGATCTCGTAAAAGATGCATCCTTGGGGTAACAAAACCTATGCCAAAACACTTAGGGAAATGTAATCTAAGCTACAACAAAAAAATGTGCATAAACACTTGGAGGAATGAAAAAATATAAGCTAATATGTACAAGGTGAGAAGTTCCCCTTCTAGAAAGCAATGATTTAGATGGATTCTATTAACTGGAATCTGTAGTTCCTCACCATCCAATGTAGAAAATTGGAAGGAATTGTTGTTTTTTGCATTTTGTGACCATGTAGGGGCCACTCCAAATGGCATCAAATTTTGAATGCCTTCCTGGTTTTGCTCTGTCTTCATCCCATTTCAACACTAAATCTCTAACTTAGAAATTTCTAGCCTTAGTTTTCCTATCAAATCTTCTCTTGATCAATGTTTGGTCCTTTTCCATTGTTTGGGTTGCATGCTCTCTGGTTTCTTAGAGTTCCATCAATTCTACATATCTAACCTCCATGGGCTCACACTCCAACAATTCCAATTGCTTCATGAGTTCTAATGTTGGCAACTCAAGTGATATAGGCAAGACTGCCTCCTTCCCATAAACAATTCTAAATGGAGAGTTTCATGTGGATCTCTTGGGAGTTATCCTATCAGCCCATAGAGCTGATTTGATCTTAGTGTGCCAAGTCCTTTAATTTTCATCAAGAGTCCTCTTGATGATCCTTAATAGATTCTTTTTTGTGGATTCAGCTTGGTCATTACCTTGAGGGTAATAATTTGATGAAGTGCTCAAATAGATCCCATTTCTAACACCCATTTAGTTACCATTGATCCTATGAATTCCAATGCATTATCTGATATTATAGTGGTAGGTATATCAAATCTAGTTACTATCCCCTCATAGAAGTCTAGAATGCTAGATTCATTTGCCTCTTTGAGTGCCACCACCTCAATCCATTTGGTGAAGTAGTCTATTGCTGTTAGAATCCATTTGTGCCCTTGGTTTGAGTTTGGATTAATGACTCCAACGAAGTCCAAACTCCATTGCATGAATGGCTGGTCAACTGAGATTGGGTGCAATGGAAGTGCTGATAACCTCTCTTTGCCTATGAAGAATGCACAATTCTTACACCTCTTGATCCATGCATAACAATCACTAAACACTTTGGGCCAATAATAACCAACCTTCATGATCTTGAGAGCTATCACTCTTGGAGAAAAATGACCCCCAGCTGATCCATTATGGAACTCTTCTAACATTTTCTCAATCTAATTTGTCTCAATGTACCTCAAAAACACTCCATTGATATCTGTTTTGAACAAGACGCCATCAACAAGTACATATAGAATAGCCTACAATCAGAAGTGTCTTCTTTTGTATTTGTTCATCTCTGGAGGGCATAGGCCTATTTGTAAGAAGTGCATTATGTCTTGGGTCTAGCAAGGAGTGAGAAAACCACCATTTTCTTCTTGAACATCTCTTTATTCTCGGTTTTCTTGCAGCACCAAAACAACATTCCTCTCTTTGCTTGCTTTAATTGGTTGACTCAAGGAAAATTTCTCACACAATCCCTTTCCTTGGACCATATTGGTGACTTGATCTCAATGTCATACTCCATGACACGATTAATCCCTCCTGCATGTTTTTCATTTAGATCTTTGTTGAGGAGGAAGTCTTTAACTCCCACATGAGAAACCAGCAGTTGAACCTTGTTGTTTGAAACTAGATGCTTAAATTTATTTAAGTTCATAATCACTACAAGAACATGCTTCTTAATGAAGGAATACCTTACTTCATAGTCCTCCAAGCTTTGGCTAAAGAAGGAAATTGGATGCTTTGCATTTTCTTTGTTCTGTTGTACTAAAATTGCAGAAATTGTATCACCACCACCAAATGCATAAAGGATGAAGTCTTTGGAGAAAACTAGGTTAATGAGAGTTGGATCCCGTGAGATAGCTTCTTTGATTACCTCAAAAATTGCCTTACCTTCATCTTTCCATTTGAGTGCCACACTTTTATTCAACATCATAGTTATTTTCTTGACAAGGGCTACAAAGTTTGGAACAAACCTTCAAATAAAATTGATTCTTCCCAAGAAACTTTGAAGAGCCTTCTTATGACTTGGCAATGGAAGTGCTCTTATTTCTTCAACCCTCTATGGATCAATTAATGACCCTCATTTGGAAACAACGTGGCCTAGGAGCTTACCTTCATGAGATAGTAATATGCATTTTTGGGATTCAAGGATACCCCAAATCTTCTACATCTTTGGAACACTTGTCTCAAATGGAAGAGATGGTCTCATTGTACTTTTAGAAAATATAATAATATCATCTAGGTATATTAGAACTATTTTTTTATCAATCCTTGAATGTCATATCCATTTCCCTTTGGAAATTAGCTCCAGAGTTAGACAACCCAAATGACATTTTTCTATATGCATAGGTTCCCCATTTGGTGGTGAATGTTGTTTTGAAATGATCATCTTCCTTTAACATGATCGATTATACCCCAAATAACCATCTAGCAATGAAAACCTTTCAAAGCCAGCAACAACTTGCAAAATATTCTCCATAGAAGGAACCTGGGTAGTGATCCTTGAGGGATGCTCTGTTCAAATCTCTAAAGTCTACACACAACCTAATTTCTTCACTCTTCTTTCTAACTGGAACCAATTTTTCAACCCAACTTGAATGCTTGATGGGGAATATGATACTTGCCTCTATTAACTTATTCAATTTCTTCTTTATGAGAGGCTCAATGTGTGGATTGACCGGTCTCTATTTTTACCTCGATGGGCTTGTTGGGGTTAGCACACCGATTGTATAGACAATATATCAGATCTAAGCATACATGAAAATAAAAGTGGATATTCTACCAAAATAATTATACAAAATAAGAGACATAAATCAACACCAGATTTAACATGGTTCACCCAGTGTGGGCTACGTCCACCAAGAAACAATCCAATCTATTATCCAAATCTTTGACAAGATATACAATGAAGATTTACAATCTTCTACACTTCTCAGATGTTCAATACTTTCTTCCTTCAAAATTTTTTATTCTTCACCAAGAATTCTCTCTCACATAATTATCTTGTAATTATGATACATCCATTACTTCTAAACCCTAGCTTTTATCCTTATATAGTCATTTATAAACTTAGGGCACTTAGCCATGAAATTACATCCAATAAATCTACTTTAATGCTAAAAATAGATTTAATTCCTGAGAGTTAATTAAAACTTTCTCACACAATTAAGCGATTTGGTTAACCCGATCCAAAGTGTGGATCACTTTTCTGACTTGTACTAACAATGTTGGTTAGCACCGACCGACCGACTTTGGTTAGCCATGACCGCTGCCGATTCTTGTATTTTCAAAAATTTCCAATTGCATGCTAAAATAAAGTAATTAAGCTTCACAACTCAACAATCTCCCACTTGGAGTTTAATTCTTGCACCATACATGTACATCATCATTCTTAGATCCTTCCTTGGCTTTGTTTCTTCCTATTCAAGCTTCAAACTCGAATACCAACGAAGAAGTGGAGTGTAGCTCCAACTTAGCATATCCGCATGAGGGTTCTTTCCCATATGAATATTTTCGAGATTCAACTGTCCATCCTCCAATACCTGCCGTATGAAGTGATATCTCAACTGAATGTGTTTTGTTCTCAAATGAAATGTTGAGTTCTTTGCCAAATGAATTAAACTCTAACTGTCACTGAATAGTTTACAATTACCTTACTCCTTTCCCAACTCTTCCATGAACCTACTCATTCATATCATCTCCTTGCTAGCCTCTGTAGCTACAACATACTCTTCCTTTGTAGTAGACAAAGCCATAACCTTCTGCAATCTCGAAATCCAACTAAGCTGCCATTCCACCTACCTACTATGAAAATATATCCAGTAGTTCTCCTCCTACCATCCAAATCTCAGCCATATCCAAATCAACATAGCTACATAATGAAAAATAGGAACCTCCATAGCATAATTGCATGCTAGATGTCCCTTTCAAATACGATTATCTATTGGACTACTTTCCAATGCTCTTTACCTGGATTAGCCATATATCTACTCATAACTCCCACTACATGTGCAATGTTTGGTCTGGTACAAACCATAGCATACATAATACTTCCAACTGTAAATCATATGGCACTCGTGTCATGTATTTGACCTCCTCTTGTGATGAAGGAAACTGATATTTACTCAATTTGAAGTGTCCAGCCATAGGTGTGCTAACAAGTTTTTCATTCTACATGTTGAACCTTTCTAACATCTTGTAGATATAATCCTCTTGAGACAAATACAATTTCTTGTTTTTCCTATCTCTATGTATTTACATGCCAAGGATTCTTTTTGCAACTCCAAAATCCTTCATTGCAAATGTGTGAGCTAGCTTTCTTTTAAGCTCACCAATGTCCTACATACTAGATCCTGTAATAAGCATATCATCCACATACAGTAACAAAATAATAGCTCCCATTTTCAAGCTTCTTGAAATAAACACAATGGTCAAATTCACATCTCAAATAACCATGCTCATGCATAAAACTATAAAACCTCATGTACCATTGCCTTGGAGCTTATTTGAGCCCATATAGGCTCTTTTTCAACCTGCACACAAATTTCTCCTTACCCTTGACTTCATACCCAAGCGGTTGCTGCATATAAATCTCTTCATCCAAATCACCATGAAGGAAATCCGTCTTCACATCTAGTTGCTCTAAATGCAAATATTCTACTGCAACTAAACTCAATACAATACGAATAGAAGTCATCTTAACAACAGGAGAAAATATTTCACCAAATTCAATACCTACCTTTTGTGCAAATCCCTTTACTCTGAAAGCCTTTCCTTGTACCTTTTCTGTCCACCCTCTTCTTCCTTAATTTTGTAAACCCACTTGTTCTATAATGTTCTCTTTCTTGCTGGCAATTTAACCAAATCCCAAGTCTAGTTTTGTTCCAAAGAGTTCATCTCCTCATCCATGCCATGCTCCCACTAAACGTGAGTTTTATCCTGCATTGCTTCTTCAAAGCTTTTTGGTTCACCACTATCAGTCAATAATAGATAAAATAGAGAAGGTGAAAATCTTTCTAGAAGTTTACTTACCCTTTGTGACCTTCTCACAAGAGTTTGGGGTACCGGAGGCTCAATCTAGACCTCCTGGACATTAGTATCAACTTCTAACAGTGACCGATGCGGTCACCTATAACCGACGTCGGTTCGGCTAACCGACGCCGGTTCTGGTCCTCTGTAACCGTTGGCGGTTCATCTGACCGATGTTGGTCAAGGCCTAACCGACCACGGTTACTGTGTATTTCTGAAGGTGTTTCTTTAAAACCCGAGAGTTCATTTTCATCAATAAACTTCTCAATTTTCTCATCCTTGGGTACCAAAATTTGATCCCTGTACATTCTCTTTTCATTCCATTCAACATCATGACTCCTAACAATTTTAGAATTCCATAAATCCCAAAAACAAAAACCGAAATCACGGATCCATAACCAATGAAAGTACACCTCTTAGATTTTACATCCAACTTTTTCTATTTTCTTTATCAACATGCACAAAAGCTTCTAAACCAAAAACTTTAAGAAAAGAAAGATCTACCTCTTTTCGGTCCATGCTTCCTCTTGTATTCCTCCATATAGTGCACTTGAAGGGCCACGGTCAATCAAATAAACTATTGTTTCAACTGCTTCTTCCCAAAACTACAAGGTTAATCCAGAATGTATCCTCATACTTCTAGCACATTCCATGATTGTCCTATTCATTCTCTCTGCAACACCATTCTCTTGTGGTGTTCTTGGAACCATTATTTCTCTACATATCCCATTCATTGAACAATAATAATTGAAAGCCTTGCTATAGTATTTACCACCATTGTTAGAACTAAGGCACTTTAACTTAGAATTTGATTCATTCTTAACAAGGGATTTCCATCTTTTAAATGTTTCAAAAATATTAGATTTGTGTTTAATACAATAAACCCATACCTTTCTTGTAGCATCATCAATGAAAGTAACATAATACTGGGATCCACCATGAGAAACTACCTAAGTTGGTCCCCACACATCATCGAGTGAACAAGCTCCAATTTCTGCTCCTTAGTTGCCCCAACTTTGAGAAATCTCACTCTCTTTTGCTTTCCAAAGATACAATGCTCACGAAATCAAGATCTAAATCTTTCAAATCGATAAGTTACCCTTAGCCTTTAAGATATGTATTCCTTTTTACTCATATGACCCAACCGATTATGCCACATGCATGCATCGAATCTGAAGTAGATAATGTAGAAAAGAAATCGTAATACTGAGGTAGATAAATATAATGTTCCTACATTCTTACCTCTTGCCACAACAAAATCACCCTTGGTGACTTTCCAAGAGTCTCCTGTAAAAGTAACCATACAACTAGATTCACCTAGTTTCCCTGTAGAAATAAGATTCCTCTTGAGGCTTGGCACATGCCTCACATATTTCAATACCCATGTATTTCCATTTTGTAATTTTAGATGAAATTCTCCTTTACCAGTAATACTACAAGGTTCATCATCACCCAAATAGACATGCCCAAAATTTCCCTGGACATAATTTATGAAATAACCCTTATTAGGGGTTGCATGGAAAGAATCTCCTGAATCTAAAACCCATGATTCAATTCTACTATCTAAATAAAGAATAAGAGCATCTTGCATTACCTCTGATGTAGCAAGATTCACCTCTTTACCTTTGTCTAGTTGTTGGTTCTCTTTATTCTTTGACCAACAATCTTTCTTTGCATGTCCTTTCTTTCCACATTTCCAACAAGTAATTCCCTTACTTCTAGATTTAGATCTGTTATCCCTTGACTTTGATTTCCCATTACTCTTACTCTTGGATCTCTCCTTCTACTTGCCCCTTCTTTCTACATTCAAAGAATTTCCAGATGATGTTTCCTCTGTACTTTTCCTATGAATTTCTTCATTCAATATTATACTAACCACATCATCAAACTTCAAAATATTATTAGCAGATGTTGTATTACTAACACCATTACCAAGTTGTCCCAACTATCAGGAAAAGAACATAAGAATAAAAGTTCTTTTACTTCATCATCAAACGGTATTGAAACTGATTTTAACTGATTTACAATAGATCAGAAATCATTCAAATGACTAGAGGCAGATTCACCCGCATGCATCCGAGAACTAAAAGTTTCTTCATCAAATAAACTTTATTTGAAGCACTAGGTTTTTCATATAAATTAGCAAGAGATTTCATTAAGTCTACCGTAGAAGCCGCTTCTGTAATATTGGAAACCATGGATGCTACCAGGCTCAATATTATAGATCCCAAAGCCTTTCTGTCAAGAATCTTCCATTCTTCATCATTCATCTTCGTAGGTCTAGACTTCTCATCCAATGGTAAGTACAAATATCTCTGATACAGATAATCCTCAATCTGCATCTTCCATAATTGATAATTTTGGTCGTCAAACTTCTCTACCTTGTATTTATTATCTTTTGTCATTGTTGTAGCTCCCACTCAATCAGAAAACCCTCTGTGAGTAAATCTTTCAACACACAAAACCCTCAAACAAAGCTCTGATACCATTTGTTGGGGTTAGCTTTTGGTTGTATGAGACCATATATCGAGATCTAAGCATACATGCAAATAAAAGTGGATATTCTACCAGAAGAATTATTCAAAACAGAGACATAAATCAACACCAGATTTAACATGGTTCACCCAGTGTGGGCTACGTCCACCAAGAAACAAGCCAATCTATTATCCAAAGATTTGAAAAGATATACAATGAATATTTACAATCTTACACTTCTCGGATGTTTAGTACTTTCTTCATAAAATCTTTTTGATTCTTCACCAAGAATTCTCTCTCATATAATTATCTTGTAATTATGATACATCCATTACTTCTAAACCCTATATTTTATCCTTATATAGTCATTTATAAACTTAGGGCACTTAGCCATGCAATTACATCCAATAAATCTACTTTAATGCTAAAATAGATTTAATTCCCAAGAGTTAATTAAAACTTTCTCACACGCAGGTAACCGATTTCGGCTAACCCCGATCCGATATGGATCACTTTTCCCGACCTATCTTGACCGACATCGGTTAGCCACGACCAACGCTAGTTAGCCATGACCGACGTCGGTTCTGCATCGTATTTTCCAAAGCAAGTTCCAATTACATGCTAAAATGAATTAATTAAGCTTCACAACTCAATAGGGCTTAGCACTTGGATCTATTTCAATTGTGTGTTGAGCTAGCTTGGGATTGAAAGCTCTCAAGTCTTCATAGCTCCAAGAAAATACATCTAGGAACTCTTGGCAAAGTTGCATCAATTTATACCTTTCTTTCTTGGTTGTCACTTTACCAATTTGAATTGACTTGCCTTTTCCAACTAAAATGGGCTCTGAATCCTATCCCTTGACTTGGATGTTTTCTTTCTCCTTCCTAAATTGATCATCACGATTGAAGATAGACTCTAAAGTCACAATTCCTTTTAGGTAGTTTGTTGGTTCTCATTTGTACCACTTGATCACCATCTTGTTGTTCCAACTATTCCTAATTTTTGGTGAGAACTCAAACTTCCTCTTGAAAGAAATTGATGATTTCTTGGTCACTCTCAAACACTTGCCAACTTGCATTATTTTCTGCATCGATGGCCTCAAAATCACATGGATGTTTGGCTGCATTTTATCTCTTTTGATACTCTCCACAACATCAAAAGTTGCTCCAACTGTGCAGAAGCCTATCAATGACTTAGTTCTCTTTCCTAGGGATGGAGTTGATTCCAAATCCCTCAAAATCCTAAATGATATCCCACACCCTATTCTTATAACTCTTGAGTAGGTCATTCTTAGTAGTATCTTGTCCTTTAACTTGATTAACAATCAGCTCACTATCACCTAAGACTTGTAAGTTTTTATGCCTCTCTTCCTTGACTAATGCAATCCATGTATCAAAGCTTCATATTCCATGGTGTTGTTAGAACATGCAAAATGAAATCTAAAATCTGAATAATACTTAATGCCTTGAGGTGAAACAAGCATAGCTCCTCCTCCTGCACCTTTTCTACTTCTTGATCCATTAAAAAAAAACTTTCATACCTCATTGTCATCTCTATGGTCCGGCTTGTTGATGCTAGGAAGAGGTTGATTTTCTTCATACATGTAATAGACTCCTAGTTCATATTCCTCTATTTCCTTGTAGGGATCAAAAGCCCGTACCTTTCTTTCCCATTTGTCAAGAGTCAAATCTAGAATGCTTCCAACTTTGGTGTCAATTTCATGTGTGCTTGGATAATCCTCTTGATCAAACGCTGAACAATTGGCATTGATTGGGCTTGGAGTATGAGGCTCAATGTGAAAATTTGAAATAGTTTTAGACCTGATTGTGGCCTTGGCTCCATACCTTGTCCTAAACAGTGTGTGTGACCAATCATCAAATAGGTAGCCTCACATTCTAGCTGTAAAATTCCTTGAAAAACATATGGCAAAGAGTGGTGGAAAATCTATCACCGACACATCTTACAAAATAGTGACATTGGGGCATGCATGAAAAGTAAGGATCAAATATTTAATTACCCCTCTGTTATTCTTGTTGTCCCATCTAATTGCACCACCCCCTTGGTTGTGACTTCATATTGAAGGCCCAGTTAATCAGCTATTTTCTTGGGTATGATGGAACTACTTGCCCTAGAATCAATCATACAATTATGTACTAGTTTATCCCCAATGATCAATAAAACATAGAATGGAGGGGGCTTCAAAATTTTACCTTGATATCCTCCATGATTCCCCTTAGGTTGAGTAGTATTTGTGATTACCTTCTCTTGCATATGAGCTAGCTGATTTGAGGTTGACCAATTCTACTTGGTAGCTTGTAGTAGATCCCTTTGTCCTAGGATGGATAGTGACTCCCACATAGATATGTTCACATTGGTATTCTTCATTTGTTTAATGATGTTAAATGGGGATGAACCATATCTTTTCCTCCCTTTACTATGGACATTCTTTTCTTGTACATGGGCTACAACGGCTAGCATTTGAGCTGGTCTAGAAGGTGGCTTGGGTTGTCCTTGCACATTTGAAATCACATTTTTCTTGCCAACACCTTATGGAGTGATGGAAGGTTGTGAATCACTCGGATCTAATGACTTCCCTTCACCAATATTCCTCTTCTTTGACCATGTGTTAGCTACTACACTTTGAGAAGGTATTTGATTCATACAATAAAAATCTGCAGCCTGTCAATTCACAAGTGTAGTCTCATTTGGAGTTGTATCTTGTTGGGATGTCCCTTGTTGTTGGTTTGTTTCTCGACTCGATTCACTCTCTACACCAGTTTTTGTCACCATCAAGGCTTGGTTTAAAGAATCATTGAAGCACATAGATTGGTTGTGAGGTTCATTGCATGGGAAACACTAGTCATACTCTTGAGCTATATTATTTTGCACTAGCACTAAGGCTTTAGAGGTAGATGCAACATTGGGGTTATAGGGCTGAAATGGTCTATTTGTAGGAGGCCTTACTTGATTTTCATTTGCAGCTAGGTTGGGTGGACTATTAGGATGATATGGTTGTATATTAGGCTAATTTTGATGCTAATAAGAAAGCCTAAACCTTTGAGCTTGTTGTCTCTTGAGCGTAACCAGCTCATTTCCCAAATTTTGCAATTGTTTCATAACTTCTTGAATCTCATTTGAGGCACTAGAGGATGAATTAGAAGTTTCATTTGAACTCTGGTTTCTAGGGGTGGGAATAGGAGCTAAATTAGGTGCTTGACTAGTACTTGGGCTTCCCAACTCTAGATATAAGGGCATAGGAGGCCTAGGTGCAAGTTTACCATCTTGGATCAAACAATTCTCAACCCTAATGGTGATGTTGTAAGCTACAGGTAGAGTTACACCTCCCATGGATTGGATCAACATAGAAATGTCGAATTTAAAGCCTTGAGAAAGTATAAAAAAAGACCTTGAGCTGTTGGCCTCATTGCCAATGGGATTCTATTCCATGTTCTTTAAAATATTAAATTGAATTATGTTAGCTACTCATTGGGAGCTCTCTTGATAGTTGTCGAGTTACTCTAATAGAGACAAGTTGTCCCCTTTCTCTCTAAATTGGTTATGGAGGGCTATGCACAACTGGTTCAAATTTTTTATAGAGCCTACCTCAAGGATCCTGAACCATTGCAAGGCTTTCCCTTTAAATGAATATGCTAGCAATTTGATAGCAATTTCCATCTCATGAATCTCATGGATTGTGCAAACATTAGCAATGTATTTGACATGATCTTCGAGGAGTGGTCTGATTTTCTCCGAGTAAAGTATGGGATGTTCTTCAATGCAACAATTGGAACTAGGTTTTGTGCATGTAGAGCAAGTGGGTTGCTACCAATAAAGTTGACATAAGGATTGGGTCATGCCATTATGATTTGCCGAGAACCATTTTTGATTGGATGAAAGGTCTCCCAAGTGGAGGAGTTGATAGAGTTCTATTTTGTGGAGATGGAGACCTTTGAATCCTTCTTCCCATGTCTCCTCTTTCGGGGATAATTGTAGATAGTTAAATAATCCCTCTTCTCTGGTCCTTAACCTTTTTAGATCCTTCTCATGAATCTTCAAGCTTGGACTGCTAAAACCAATTGATTATATCCTTTTGGAGTCATCAGATGTGCAAATCAAGGCTTTTTCAAGCAAGAAACTTACAACAATTACACATAAACTTTGTTGTAATGAAGATGAAGACCTCTAAGGTCCCACCAAGTGTGCCAAAACTGTTAGTGAAAATCTACAGTACCCCTAAATGACCTTCAGATATGTAGTCCAGAATTGGGTCATTTAGTGTGATTACACAACATTGAGTTTTCTCCAAGGTGTGGGACCTTGCAAGGTGAGAAAAATCTCCAGAGAAATCTGGTTCTTACCCCTTTGTTTAGGTGTATGCATGAATTTTGTAGAGGTTCAATGCTAAATCCTACTCTAGATTCCAAGGAGACGGAGTTAAAAGATGTAAAAGGAAACAAAACTAAGTAAAAAATGGTGATACACAAAAGGAGTGGTGGACCTCTATTTTTGCAAATAGATGCAGATCATAAGAATGCAACACTCAAACATACACAAATTACCAAAATGTAATGAAGGATCAGAAGGAAACAATAAACACAAGAAAGGATTGAAAATTCATTCACAGAGCATGCTTTATCATTCCAATGGAAAGGAGGTAAAAAACATATTGCAGTTATAATGGGAGGCTTGAAACTCCATGAGTTCATGTGCTAAGGGGAAGAGGGGAGTCTACAAGAACAAAATGTCCAACCATTACAAAATGAGCCAAAACTGGCTTTTAACAATGAAGAAGAATGAAGAAAGGTGAAAAAATGTGGGCAAATTGATTTTTTACACCCACCAACCAACATAATCCATTAAAATGGCAAGGTCACCCTCACAAATCCATTTTTCGATGCATATGGCCATGCTGGAGAAGAAACGAGTGCTATACTTCATCAATTTTGGTGGTTGGGGGTCGGTTCTACATTTTTTCCTGTGGCAAGGACATTTCTTCAATTTTCTCCCACCAAACTCCATCAAAATTCAAAATTTAGGGGTCCATCATGTAGAAGATTTCAAAATATTTCCAATGACACCAAAATCATGAAAAAATCAGCTCTGGTTTGAAAGATATGGCCCTCTAAAGATTTAGGGCAAAACTGGTACAAAAAAGTCAAAATTGGGGTCGACGGGGTCAAACTTAAAATTTTCCCTTTTGGAAAAATTTCCCAAAAATCTCTGTGGCCCCTCAGTCCACATGACATGTGTCGACTTCTTATTGGCATGGAGGTGTACTTTTTTTTCTTCCTTCACGGGCCCGCGGCCTCAAACTTCACCTTTTACCCTCTTTTTAAATTTTGCGAAAATTGTCCAACAACTCCGCGCTCCCGCATGACATGTGTCAGCTTCTATTTAGAGTGGAGCCTTGACCATTTCCTTTCATTTTGGATATGTGGGCCAATTTTTACTTTGAGTTTTTAACCAAAGAGGCTAAGTGCCGAAAAAAATTTCCCAGCCCCACGAGTGCGCTTCATTCCTTCTTCAAAGCCGCGGGCCGCCTTATGACTTTGCACCTTTTATCCAAAAGGGCTAAGTGTCAAGTTTTCCTCCATTCCCCTGCCAACCCACCAATTTTCCTTGGTAAAAATTCCTCCTTACCTCTGCGGGCCCGCCTAGGGAAAATTTCCCCTCCAAACTCCGCTGAGCCATAACTCAAAAAATACAAGGAGTTAGGAGGACTTCTTTACCTTTCTGGAAAGGTGGAAAAATTCTCTATCTGATGAAATCATACCTAGAAAATTTTGAGTCCTAAAGCATGCAAAAAAATATTTTAAGTACCAGAAAAGGAAAAGGAGGAGTTAGCCAAAAATAAGCATGGGCTTATTTTGGATAACAATTTTGGCAACTCAGAGGGGTCATCTACCTGCTAGATGAAAAGAATAGCTACCTTGAAGCATCCATTGGGCATGGAGTCATGATAGATAGCCTGAAAATTGATCCTCTACTTGAAAACTTCCCTTTTAAGCCTCTTGGAAACCACTGAAACCGAAACCAGTTGTGACCAAATGCCAAGACAATGCACTATGCAAGAGCAAAAACCAGCACCACAAAAACTATGTACAAACTGAAAAATCATACATATCCCAAGTGGGATATGCAGAGTGTGCACAAGAACTTATTCTACTAAAAACAAACCTACCTACACTACTCTAACCAAGAGCAAAGGGAACTCAAATAAAGCCTGCAACTGGCAGGGAGAAATAACTTCCCTTCCTCAAAAATGGCAGCCATGTAAATGATTTGGAGTTGATCATGGCTATTAGTATGAGTGGAAAATTGAGAAGAATCCAGTCCTCCACCCAAATCATCAAGCTATCAACATTAATGGGAATTACCTCCTCAAGTTGACTGGAATTGGACTCTGGGAGGTATTGATGGTGACCCTTTTTACTTTTAATGTTCATCCTCATGCCCTGAAGTAGGCATGACTTGTTTTAGCTTCTCCTTTGGCTCTAATTAAGCCATGTACTTGATTGGGCATGGTCTGATCCTTTGGATGTGCCCTTTTCTGAAATTCAACTCCAAAAATGGATTCTTCTTGTGGACCTTCTTGGGTGGATGATGTGGAAGAAGTGGTGAAAATCTCTTTCTCTTCCCCTTCCTTTTCCCATGAAGTACATGGAAGATTTAAATCTTCCAAACTTGGTTCCAATGAGCTATCACAAAATGCAAGCTTTTTTTTTGAATGTTCTCCTTCGTGGCAGCGAGGCTCTTGATGCTGAAGAATGAATGGTGGAGAAGAGAATGTTGTAATTTCAGTTGGCTCCTCATCCAAACATTCTTCTAAGTCTGATAAGAAATCAAACTCTTCAATGTCCCGCTGCAACAAAGTCTCTTCCTCTTGCATGGTGACCTTCAAATCTGCATTTTCTTCACCATGTGTAACTTCATTTTCAAACATGAAACTTGGCAGCTCAAACTCATCCAAAAAATCAGATTTTTGGAGAGATGAAGTGGGAGAGAAACATGAAGTTTCTTGTGCATCTTGCTCATAATTCAATGCCTTTGGACCTGTTTTATTCACCTCCATAATGGCTTCATCAATCAAATCAGCCCCTTCAAATGAAAGAAAAAATTCATCAATAATGCTTCCTTCATCCAATGGCTTCAAACATGATTTAATCTCTTCCATTTTCTCCTCTTCAATGGGGTTTGGAGCTGGTTTTTCTTCCTCAACTACTGTTAAAAAATCAGCCTTGTCCACCACTTGTTCTCCAACTCCAACTTCCTCTTTTGGCTTCACCATCAAGGGGATTTTTGAAAACTCAAATTTAGTAGCCCAACTCTTCATATTTTCTATCATTTCTTCTCTGTTGGGTTCCTCTGTTTGATGTTCTCCTTGGCTAGTTTTTTTATTGTTTTCTTCCCAACATGGACTTGGGAAGGCAAGAAGAGTGGTGGGTTGTAACTCAATTAATTTTGTAACTTATTATGGTGGTGGAGGAGGTAGAACCTCTTGTTTCTTTGGAGGGAATGGCTGTTTTGAAAGGGGAAGAGTAGAGAAATTGAGGTGGGATGGGAGACTAGGAGATGGAGAAATGGAATCAACTTTTGGGACAGCAGATGGAGAGTTTAAAACTTGACACTGCTGAGATAAAATAGATTGGGAAAGAGGAAAATAAAAGGCATGAGATGGTGTGCTTATCAGTTGACAAGGTTGCTAAATACTCCTCTCATACACCTCTATTCCTTCATTCCACTTTGCAAGCAATGGCAGTGTTATAACCATGAAGTCAAGTTTCTCTTGTGGGCTATAATGCCTTGGAAAATGTCCCACCCATGGATAGGGTGCTCCACAACCAATTCCAAATGCTTTCATTTGTGCTTGAGCCCTAGATTGCACCATGGTTGCCTCCATATTTTGGATCTTCTCTAAAAAAACTACACTTTCTTCTTGACTACCCTCACAATCTGCATACCCTTGTGCTTGACATGCTTCATAGCCAAACTGACTTTGGCATTGCTCAGATGGGTATGCATATTGGTTTTGAATTTGATCAAAATGTTGATCTAGAGGATTTGAAAAACATGTTGGAGGTGGGAAACATTGTTGTTGCTGAAACAAATGCAAATTCCATGGGGAAAATGAATTCATGATTGCACAACTTCATGGGATGAAATAAGAATGAAGAGATGGAATGAAAATGGAATGAAAAATGAAATAAAATGAATGGAAAGAAGGTCTGTAACTTCAGAGATGGGTTGTTGATCAGATGGAGTCACTAGATGTGTTTGCAAGTGCCTCTAAAGGCTGAAATTTTAAATAGGAACACATCAACCTACAAAAATGAAGTGGAAGACCTCTAAGGTCCCACCGGGTGCATGCCAAAACTGTTAGTGAAAATTCACAGCACCCCCAAAATGACCTCTAGGATCTGTAATTTAGAAATGGGTCATTTGGTGTGAATGCACAACATGGAGTCTTTCCCAAAATGTGGGATTTTGCAATTGGAAAGACTCTCCAAATTAAGGCTAGTTCCTGCTCCTCTATTTAGGTGTATGCATGAATTTTCAAAGGTTCAATACTAATTCCTACTCTAAATTCCAAGGAGACAGAGTTGAAGATGCAAAAAGGGAAACAAAACTAAGCTAAAATGGTGATACACCAAAGGAGTGATGAACTTCTATTTTGCAAATAAACATAGATCATAAGAATGTAACACAAGAACATGCACAGATTGCAAGATATAATGAAGGATCATAAGACAATAATAACACATGAAAGGATTGAAAAATCATTCACAGAGCATGCATTATCATTCCTAGTTTTTAATATGATGCATTACAATGGCAAGGAGGCAAAAATATGTGTTGTAGCCTATGTATGAGAGGTCTAAAACTCCACGAATCCACTTGCTAAGGAGAAAAGGGGAGCCTGCAAGAGAAAAACGTCCAACAAAACAAAGGATCGAATCCTTTCCATTTATAACTAAAGCAAAGAGAGAGAAAGTAGAAGAGGGAGAAAATCAGATCATTTAACTCAACCATCTACCATTAATCCCTTTCAAATCAGCTTGCAAACCCGTCAAATTGATTCCTCTTTTTTTTGCGTGTTGGAAGAAAAATGATGAATTTTAGCAAAACATAGCTCTCAAAGTGATCTGATCTTGGTTTAATGGTGTGAGAAGACATTTTAGGGTTTTTCCATCAAATCAAGTTGATTCTTCATCCTTGGCATGTGGGAGAAGGAAACCATGGCAGATTGAGAAAAAAATGACTCATTCAAAGCAATTTGGTTTGCATTAAAGGAATGAAAGAAGTTTCTAGCTTTTCTTCCTCGAAACCTATAAAAAAAGATGTTTTTATGACTCTAATGCATAGAGGAGATCAATATATTTCCAATGAGTCGATTTTCCCAAATCTAATCTCTGGATTGAAAGATATGCCCATCTAAAGATTTAGGGAAAAATCAGGGCATAAATTCAGGCACAAATTTCAAGGCATGAATTAGGTAAAAAAATGGTGGCAAATCAGATTTGAAAATGGGTCCACAGGCCCAAATTTTACTTTTTGCACTTTTGCAAAAATTTCCCAAAACACTCTGCATCTCTGCACTTCCGCTGGTTACGTGGCACCTATTGGGGTCGGCGGAGGTAGGGCTCCTTTTTTTATTTTTCCACTTTTGGATAAAAGGAAAAAAATTATTTTACCTCCGAATCCCCGCATGTCCACTACAGCATTTGTATGCCACCTCATCACTTAATTCCTCGGGGCCATGGGTCACTTCTTGTTTTTAAGCCTTTTGACAAAAATGGAAAATTTTCACTTTTACCTCTGAGTCCCCACATGTGGTCTCCTAGTTTAGGCCTACCACGTGTCGATTTTGGGTTCCTCCAGAGATGCGTTCAAATTTTGGACTTAGAAACTTTTTGGAAAAAGTTCAAAGTCCCCATAATCCTCCGCCAACCCGCCTTAGCGCCATTGCATGAAATGATGCCACGTGTCCCTTTTGGGACTTAGGCATTTTCCACTCTTGTTCCCTTTGGTGGGCTTGCAGGAGTGTGAATGTATTTTTTTAACCCAATAAGTGCTAAGTGCTCAAATTCTTCCCCGCTCCACCGGCCCAAGATTCCTGGCAAAAATCTCTCCCAAGCTCCGTAGGTCCGCCTTGGGAAAATTTTCCCTCCTAACTCCACCGAGCCATAACTCAAAAAATACAAGGAGCTAGAAAGAGTTGTTTGCCTTTCTGTAAATTTGGAGAAATTCTCTATCTGATGGAGCCTTTTCTAGAAATCCTTGAGTGCCTAAAACTTGTGAAATTTGGACTGAGGAAAAAAAGAGTAAGTTAACCCAAAATAAGAGGGAGCTTATTTTGGTTACATCACACTTTGGTGTCCCCTTTATAAATTAGGTACAATCTAAGGGAACACCAAGGGTGATAATTTTGAAAAAGGAGTTTTGAAGTGTTGATATTACTTGTCAAGTGCATTTAAGGACATCGAAAGTTCTTTTTCTATCCCAGGAGCATGGAAGAGTGTTTCAAGGTCAACGCTTATATTTATTTGAATCCAAAACACATTTTATGGCCATTCAACCTATTATCAGGATCTAATTCTTCCTTATATTTCATTTTTGAATTATTTAATCTTGACTAAAAGGGGTAGTTGTAATGTCCTAGATTCTCACTGAATATTTTTGAGTCTTGAAAAAAAATTGATCTGTTCATCTGTAGAGGGTTCCAAGAAATTTTCATTTATTATTTTTCTTCCTCCCAAATCCTTCTGGAAATCCTAAAATAATCTAAACAATTTCTCTTTCACCATTGGAGCCTTCATTCCATGTGCCCAAAATTACCAAATATTTCACAAGTTGTTCATGAATTCAATTTCTTCCACAAAATTTCCCTAAAATGCATTAGATGACTATAGTTTTCTTTGAAACCAATCTCAGATGTTTTTAATCTTCCCTATAGGCTCCCGAGAGGGTATTTACTAGTTGTAAAATGGCCCTTTCAAGTGCTCTAGTAGCATTTATTCTTCCTCAAATCTTAGTGACTTCATCAATCACCTTTGTCATATATTTTTTTCACAATAAAAATTTGGAAATCTTGTTATCACATTGCTATGAACTAGAATGAGGGTGAAATAGAGGACGGGGATGGCCCAAAGAAGGGTTTATATTGATCAGGAGAGGAAATTTTTGAGTGTGGGCTTAGTTGTCATGGCCAAAATTTCAATTTTACATGCTATAAATTTAGCATGACAACATATGGCTCTAACTTTGGGACATTGAATAGTAAGGGGCAATGAAGGACCTTAGACTCTCTTGGAAAGAAGAATAGTTCTTTGAAAATTGGGTAGTAGATTTAATTATTCACCGGCTAATATAATAAATGAACACACACAAGGGAAACATGAACAAACACATGACAATAAAGGGAAACACACATGACTGGAAAGGAAACTATGGTATATGGTTAGGGAAAACCAACTTTACTACTTATAGAGCTTCATATGTTTCTCATTGTGAGGAAAATCCAATGGGGTCTCATAAAGGAAGGAAAGATTGTATATATTATCTCCACATAAACACCTAATCTTGAATGGTCCAAGCTAGAGAGAGTCACAATGTCCATGGATTCCTTTGGGATCTTTTCTCTTGTCCTAGATTAAGACAAGGTATCCAATATGAAAGCTTCTATCTTTTGTCTTTTGATCAAAAAGCATTTTCACTTTTGATTGGTGTATTTTTATCATGTCAAATTATACTTACATGTATTCATTTAAATTCTCTAAGTATAAAATCCTCTTATCAATATCATTTGAGTATTATCCATTTTTAATGCCTTCACTAGTTATAGTGTAGGTAATGTTATCACCGAATCACAAAGCACCCTCCGATTTGCACAAGTGTATTTGCATAAGCTCACGGTGTGATTGGGTAACATGGGTACTATCTCCAAATTGTGGGACTTGCTACTTGAGATAGACCTCCAGAGAAAGTTGGTTCTTCTTCCAACTCCTAGTATAAACTAACTCTCTTTGAAATAAAATGTATAAATACTCATAATCTATAACTTCCAAGGACCGGGAAAGAGAAAGAGAATGAAAATAATATAAATCTACACTACATAGGTGATGCACCAAAATAAGGGTATGAGAACAATCCCCAATGTGTGAAAATGGAAGTAAAATGCAGATTAGAGAGGGTGATAGTAGTTCTCCATAGTCTAATAACAACACTCATAACAACATTTCCATACATACACAACAATAAAAAATCCCTGCAAGAGCATAAGATAGACATAATACACCTGCAATAAGATTGAAGAGGAAAGAAGAATTCAAACAAACACATCAAGGGAAGATAAATCCACAAACTTGCATCTATTGCTTCATTAATATGTATAGTTCAATTATTACAAAGTAAAGGCATGGATCATCATGCAAGGAGTCCACTACAAAGGCTTGCAGCACATTGGCCTCACAAAATAAAATGGGCGTGTAACATCCCATTTTTATGACTTAGAAACAAGGGGAAAAAACTACATAATGTTCTCTATTCTAAATTCATACAATTCAGAACACACATTCCATTGTCAATCCATCTCATAACAAAAAACCATATGCAGTTGTAATGACTTGGTGTAACACCAATCTCTCATTTTATGAATCAGTATTAAACCGATCTCTCATGTTTAACTTTTTTCCATGTATACAATGTATATTTTGGTTTTTTACCCATTATGGGTCACTCAAGTGTTTTTCTAAGAATCCTATCTGAATATCTGTTACTGATATTCATCGAAATCCCACTTTCTTCAACTAGTCAACATAAGACAACGCAATCAGAAATTTGTGATACTTTGGCCAAAGTTTTAAACATGTTTACCATGTTTACATTCCAAGATAGCATACTCGTTGAAAGGAATATGTACTTCACCCCACTCGAACTGTTATCTAGATTAGTCTTCCTTGACTTCTCATCAACCAAACCTGAGTCAAAGTTTCACACTAAATAAGGGCAGCTCACATACACTAGTGTTGTAGTCTACTCATGGTGACTAAGGATAAATAGACATAATCAATCAACTCTCATTGATTGGGTGTGTTTAGATACCCTAAGTCAACATGAGTTGACCACTACACTAGTCCATGTGTCTATCTTTATTTAGAGTAGAACTATAAACCTAATTTCCACTTATTTCAATTGGGTTAATTGAACTAAGTGGGGTGTTGAATCATAGCTTGTTACATCACAGTATCCTCATAATGACTCTTTTCATTATGAGGGTACTTTGTTGCAGCCCCTATATTACAACAACCTACTAAGTTCTTTCAACGCACTAACATATTTAATAACCATTAGATTATTAACCTTCAATGTATCATCTTGTTTAATTAATCGATAAACATCACACCTAAGGGTCAAAGTAAGTATGATTGATCCCAATAAAGGATTCAATATGTACTTTTACACGATTGAAGGTATGCATATAAAACTTGCGTTCATGCATATGAAATGTTTAATCTTAATCGATTATTTCCTTTTATCATTAAATCTTATTTCAATATCAAGTAAGAAATATCATTAAGTTTCTTTACTATTGTTTAACAATGTAAACAATCTTGATTGAAAGCTTATTAATTAGACTTAGTGATATCATAATATTTAAATCCATCTTACTAATTCTTTTAATCTTTCCAATTTCCATTTATCGTTTTCATAAAGTAGAGCATACATCCAATCATCAATGATGATTATACGTTATCACATAATTATGGAAAACATACTTAGTTCTGATTTGATGATAAAAGGAAGTATCCTTTTCTTCCTAATGGAGGACTATTGTCCTATTCATGAAATCTGAAAGCATAAATATTAGATTCATAATAGTAATGTAACATTCAACTGTATAGAAACTATCCTTATTACCTTTTCCAAATAAGAATCTATAAATCATAATCATCATAGTTATGCCATTACCCCAAAACTAAATGGTTTGGAAATATATATATATTTCCTTGTCCAAGCATCATCCTATACTTTAGAATCCATTAAACCATGCATGTTAATATTTAAGAATATTAATCAAATATAATCATGCATGTTAATATTTTAGGATATTAAATAATGCCATAAAATAGGACATTTTACCAGTAGATGTCCTAACAAAGAGATCTCTCAAGAGGAAAAAATAGGAAAACTTGATAAGCCTAGTGGAGAGACTTTTAAGATACAGGAAGCTTGGTTGGATAACAAGGAGGAGGGAAAAAAATAAAGGCCAAGGGCAGGGGGAAGGGTTACCCCTCCACCAACCAGAGCTGAAATACAAGAAAGGAAAAAAGAGTTTTAGAACTCCAATCAGGAAACCACTGATTTGTAGGAAACTTTGGCATCCCAAAACCCTAAAGCGAGTGGGTGCATCTGAAGGTATTTTAACCTCCACATAAGATTTAGATTCTCAGACTCCAGTGAAGGTGTTTCTAGAGGTTGATGAACAAACTGAAATAGTGTTAGTAAATCTTCTTTCTAAGGAGGTTGATCAGAAAGGACTTTGGGATAAGAATAAGGACACTAGAGTTGTGCCAGGGGTATTAGCTGCTGAAAAGGCCTTTCCTGATCCTTTAAGTACCATTGAGGAAGTTATAAATGAGGAAAAATAAATGGTTGTATATGAAACCTCACTGAAGAGAGACTCTTCGTTGTTTAAGAGTTTCTCTCCTAAAAGTGGGAACCCCCTTTGCCTTTCCAACTCAAAGCATCTTTACAACTCTTTGATAGTGAGAAGGGAGAGAAAGAGGAGGGGGAAGTTATGCCACTCAAAGAAAATAGGATGTCGATGAAGATCCAGATCCCAATGGTTTTCTAGAGGTTAAATCTAGAAAAAAGAAAAGATTGAAGGGGTTTGAGAAGATCCCAAATTCATTGTATAATGAGAAGAAAAAGAAAATTGATAACTGGGGAGCTTCAACATCCGAACTACAAGATCTTCTACTAGAAGAGTAGTGGATTTTGGAAGTATCTCTAAAAGAGGTAGACCTTCTAAGAAGACTCTAAGAACCAAAAGAACAGAAGAAGATATTGCAGATGGTACTCAAAGCCAATTGAGACATCAGGAAATTGCATCACCTATATCTTTTAGATGAAGATCATCTCTTGGAACATTTGGGGTTTGAATGGAAATTCTAAACAAAGAATAATCAAAGAGTTAAGAGTTTCTAGTAGACCTGGCATTCTGCTTCTCTACAGAAACAAAGATGAATTCTAAGGTACTTGCTAATTGTAAAAGCAATTTTTGGGAAAATTCAGACATGGCTGCGGTGGACTCTCAGGGAGCTTCAGGTGGCATGGAAACTTTTTGGGATAAGAAGCATTTCACTGGTATGATTCTCTCTGAAACTAGTAATCATCTTGTTGTTAAATTCCATGCTATTGAAAATAATAATACTTGGATCCTCTCCAATATCTACGCGCCCAATACGGTTAGTGGAAGAAGGAAGCTTTGGAGAGATCTAAAGGTTTTTAGAATTCAGCATAGTGATGACAGTTTGGCTCATTATGGGGGACTTCAATTCCCCATTAAATCCAAGAGAAAAACAAGGGGGAAACTCTTGTTTCTCTACTGGTATGGATGATTTTGCTGATTTCGTGGCTGAACTAAATCTCATGGATGTGGACCTTCATGGAAATCAATATACCTGGACAAACCGGAGGTTGGGAAGGGATATGATTCAAGTCAGACTGGATAGATCCCTTATCTCTGCAAGTTGGATTCTTCATCAAGACTTTCATCTCACATCTTTTCCCAAAATCGGATCTGATCACAATCCGATAGTTTTAAATTTTGTTAACTGGGTTAAGCCTACCAGAAGCTCCTTTAAATTTGAAAAGATGTGGATGGAGCATGATGACATCTTTGATAGGATCAAGGATTGGTGGATTTTGGGGGAGGAGGAACTGCTCAATATAGGCTTATTCAAAAGCTTTAAAATGTCAAAAAATAGGTTAAAATTTGGAATAAAGAAGTCTTTGGGAATGTTTTTGTGAAAAAAGGAACTAAAATAGAGACTCCAAGATCTGGAAAACAAAATAAACTTACAGGGGAGATCTGGGGAGGATCATTTAGTGGAAAAAAATATCCTTTCAGAGTTGCACATGGTTTGTAGCAGGGAAGAATCCCTATGGAGACTTAAATCTAGGGCTATATGGCTGAAAGAGGGTGACAAAATATGAAATTCTTCCATATGACCACATTGAAGCATAGAGCCTGTAATAGGATTATGGAAGTCTCTAAAGGAAAGAAAACATCATAAAATATCCATGGATCATCAAGGAAGAAGCTCTCAGATTCTATGAAAAATTTCTCAATGAGAAGAGTGCTACTAATGATATGGCTGACTCTTTTATGTTAGAAGCTATCCCGCATGATAAAATAGAGGAGCAGAGATTTAAAGATATTACCAAAGTTGTTACTTTGGAGGAGCTTCAGAAAGTTGTTTTTCTCTTGAAGGAGATAAGGCTCCGGGACCTGATGGCTTCTCTGTCAATTTTTTTCAAATTTTTGGGAAATTTTCTCGGATGATCTCCTAAGGGTTGTAAATGAATTTCTTAGAACTGGAGATTTATTGAAAGAGCTTAATAATACCCACATCGTGTTGGCTCCAAAAAAATGGATGCTAAAGATTTCAAATATTTTAGACCCATTAGCTTGGTTAATGTTGTCTATAGAATTTTTACTAAGATTATTGCCACCAGACTACAGTTCATTTTGAATGATTTAATCTCAAAACAACAAAGTGGGTTCATCAGAGGTAGGATAATTCAAGATGGTGTGATCATGGTGCATGAGATTATTCACTCTATGGATAATAATAAAAAGGAAAGCATGGTCCTTAAACTTGACATGAATAAAGCCTTTGATAAAGTCTCCTGGTCTTTTCTTGACAAAGTTTTGGCCAAATTTGGATTTCTTGACAAATTCAGAAGAGTTATCAAGGCTTGCATTTCAACTACTAGATTCTCTGTGGTGGTTAATGGTGAACTAGTGGGATACTTCACTAGTAGTAGGGGACTAAGACAGGGGGATCCTATATCCCCTCTTCTCTTTATTATTATGGTGGATAGCCTCAGTAGAACAATCACCAAAGTTGTTAAAGATGGTCTTCTAAAAGGCACTAAACCTACCTCTGAATCAAACAACTTCTCATCAGCAATTTGGATGACACTATCCTACTATTAGTGGCATCTATACTAGAAGCTAAGGTGATCAAGTCCATTTGAAATTTTATGAGGCTACTTCTAGACAAGAGATCAACTTTGACAAAAGCTCTATTTTATTTTTCAATACTCCTTTGGAAAGACATAATAGAATTGCTAAAGTATTGGGTTGCAAAATCAATTTACTTCCCACTACTTATTTGGGGCTCCCCCTTGGTACTAAAAAAGTCTCAAACAAAGTCTGGAATGACTTATTGGAAAGATTCCAAAAGAAATTGGTCGGATGGAAAGGATCCATTCTTTCCAGTGCTGGTAAATGTCTGCTTATCAAAAGCACTCTTCAAAATTTGCCTATCTACATTATGTCTCTATACAACATTCCTTCTACCTTCAGAGAAAAAATTGAAAGGATTTAAAAAACTTTTTATGGCAGGGAATGGAGGAAAAATTCAAATATCACCTGGTTTCTGGGATCAAGTGTGCACTCCTAAAAGGATTGGGGGATTGGGCATAAAAGATATTAGAAAAATGAATATGGCCTTAATTGACAAAAATGGGTTGGAGAATGCTATCGGAGGAACAACCATGGATTGAACTCATCAAGGCTAAATATCTTGAGCAACAAACAACTTTCTCCTTCCTCCATGTAGAACAACTTCCCCATGGCTCCATTTTCTGGAACAACTTGATTCTTACCAGGAATTTTATCAAGAAAGGGTGTAGATGGAAAGTGGGAAATGGTAGAGACATCAATTTTTGGGGTGATAATTGGTCTAATCTTAGCCTCAATGATAGATTTGGTGTAGCTAAGGAGAGTCTTGAATAGAAATATGGTACTAAGGTCATTGATTACATGGAAATTGATGGAAATAAAAAGAGATGGAAACAACTCTCAGTGGATGGATTTGATTTGAACTTTGTGTTGTCCTCTCTTCAGGAGCAACTGGACCTCATCCCCTTGAATCAGGTGGAAGTCAAAGATGAAATTGTATGGCACAAATCTAGAGATGGGGACTATACGGTTAAATCTGGATATAATTCTTACTTTGAGAATACCCAGAGTGAATTTAATTGGAGCAAAATTTGGATGACTGAGTTAACCCCTAAAATCAAATTTTTCTTTTGGCTTGTGCTCAGAGGAAGAATTATTACTAATGATAACCTGATAAAGAAAGGGTTCATAATGCCTAATAGGTGCCACCTATGCAAAAAAATATTTGAAGATATTAAGCACCTTTTTATCCACTGTGATTATGCTACCATGATTTGGAGCTATGCCTTTTCCAAGTTCAATGTTCTCTGGATGGTGCCTAAGGACTTCATCCAATTTTGGACCCAATGGAATCCTCCTTTTAAGCATTGTGTTGTGAGAAGACTTTGGAAACTGGTCATGCCCCATATTATCTAGAGAATATGGAAAGATAGGAATGATATCATTTTCAGAAATAACAAACAAGCATTGCAAGCTCAACTTTGTTAAGATTGGGCATGTTGTTAAAGATAATATTGGGAGATTCAAACCTCCCAAAAATAAGAAGTATCCTGTTGATGAAGAGTACATTCTTTCCAATTGGAAGATTGGAACTACTAGTTTTAGAGATTAGGAATACCTCAAACATTGATAGGTCTTTGATTCATTGGATTCCTCCTGAGAGAAACTAGCATAAACTCAACTTTGATGGTGCCTCCAAGGGTAATCCTAGTTTTGCTGCTGGGGGAGGTGTTATTAGGGATCATAAAGGTTGTTTAGTTGTTGCTTATGTTGGTAAAATGGGGATTCAGATGAATCATTATGCTGAAGCCCTAGCTTGCTCTATGGGGGCTAAGGATTGCCAAAGATTATGATATATAGAACTTAATTTTGGAAGGGGATTCTCTTAACATCATCAACCATCTAAATCAAACTTCTCCTCCTAGCTGGACTATCAAGGACTTTATTTTGGAAGCAAGAAATATTTGTCAAAATTTCAAGAATATCATCATTAGACATACCTATAGGGAGGGGAATAAGGTTGTGGACACATTGGCTAATATGGGCATCAATAATAATCTTATCATATGGGATAATGAAAATTACATCCCTAAGGAGGTTCAAACTAGCATTAATGTGGATAATTATGGGATTACATACATGGAGTAATAATAATAATGACATGGAGTGGGCCTTAGCGGAGGTGAAAGTTCACACATGTGTGAATTATCCTCCTTATTACGGCCACATTAACGCCATTGAACCTCACACAGGTGGGAGGAATTTCAAAAAATGGGACAAACATAAGGAAGAAATAGACTCTTATGAGGGTTTTGAGCAGAAAATTCACAGGATTAGTAGGAAGAAGAAGAAAATGGGAGGGGTGCCATGTCAATTGGAGCCATGTTGTGATCCGGCCTGGAAGAATAATGAGGTACTTTGGAACCTCTTGCACAAGGGAGGCATCTCCAATTTCATTGAGTGCATTCAGGGTCATGATCAAAACATTTTGGTTCATTTTGCTATGGATTGGAAGGATAGAAGGGTCAAATATGGTGGCCACCATGTTACTATCAACGAAGAGCTGATTGTTGAGGCTATAGGCCTAGAACTGGAGGGCTATCATTTTTTCAGTAAAAGGATTGACAGGGTTGCCGAGGCCAAGAAATTCTTTGATGAGGGCGAGGAGCTTGATTTTTTTTTGCGGGCATAAGGGTAAGTTCTATTCCCAAGCCGTATGATGAAGTGACGAATATGATGGTTAGATATATTTCTTTGGAAGGGCATTATAAAAGCAATCCCTGTTAAACACCTTGTCTTTTAAAACCATTTTAGAAGGCATTTTGTGGTCTTCTTCCCACACTACCTACTCAATTCCCTTCAGCGCTCTGTTTTAGACTTTCAAAAGCACTCCCATGTTATTCCTTTGCATCAGGGCCTTATCTTCTTGTTGCACAAGCTTTGTGTCTCCAAGTTCCCTGGCTTCCCAACTACTCCCAGTGATCCACATGCTACCACCTCCTCTGCTCCCACTCCCATTCTTGACACCCCTTCCAAATCCAAAACCAAGAACCCCAAGCTTTCAAAAATAGACACCCCTCACACTGCCCAGATTCTCAAAAGCACCAAAGAGTTGGAGGTTTCTCAAAACTTGCTACATATCAAAAATGTTGGTATTGATATGGCCCTACATCAGGAGGGGAATCATGTGCCTCATAGATTGGAGTCTCTGGAGAAAGAGATGAAGCAGCTGAAGAAGGACCTTCAGTGTATGGAAAAGTAGAAAGGAAAAAGAAAAATTGATGAAGATAATGACAATGGAAAGGATCAGATTGCTGATATTTATAAGAAGTTGAACTCTCTGGATAGTAGACTAGGGAGAGCTAAAGATAGACATGATCACAACATGGCTATCTTCAAAGCCATAAGTGACTTTTTAGAGCAGCAAGTTCAGAGCATTTCCATGCTCAGTGGGATCCCTGCAACTATTTGGGGGAATGATAAAGAGAGGAGTCTAACCATCTCGCAGTTGAATGCTTTGGACCCAACGCACATCACCACATTGGCGTTGTTCACCTTGCTGCAAACGATCTAGTCCTAGAATTGAAAGAGCATCCAAGAAGTAAACTCACTTGGGTTGGTGGGAGTCATTTTAGATGTTGATCTTTTGTGGTCTTTTTGCTGTGACTTTGCTACTTTTTTGTTGTTCTGTTGCAGTCTATGTCCTTTTTGTTTCTTGTTTGTAACTATCTCTTGGTTACTTATGGAAATAGTGTTCTATCTAGATTTTGATCCTTTTTTGTTGCATCTACATAGTTATATCAGGTTGTTGAGCCCTTTTTGTAACAGGGTATAGTCCCTTTAAAACTATTTACCAATAATAATAAATAAATCACTAATCACCAATCATTACACAACAATCCATTGATTAAAAATATAATTCAATTCACTCCAATATTAATAAACATTTCATAAGTTTATAATAAAACATTTTCGGTAGTACAAAAATAATTGATACATCCTCATAGTTTTACCAAGTTCCTTTCAAGATAATTTCAATACATAAAGCATATAAGTGAAGAAAATGACTTCTTTAATAAACAATGCACTTTTTATAAGTCTTTCTCCTTTCACTTTTCATGAAGTCCATCTGCAAAATTTTTGGCATGGGTCAGTTCCACAAGAACTGGGCATGATAAGTGCTATAACGTTAAAACAATATTATTTTATATAACTATTTCATAAAAGGAACCCTCCTCTTTATAAAAATGTTCCAATTTCTCAAAATAAGATCAATTAAATAGAATGCCCAAAAATCCATAATGTTAGAAAATATAAGAAGTCACTAACATTCTTTAGGTACCAATAGCCCAAATAAAGTTAATTAATCCAAAAAATTAATTCCAACTATGTTACAATTATATTAATCATTATAAACATAATAACATTTAAAAATTCTAACTATATATTAAATAAAATAATTAATCAAAAAATTTAATCGGTCTTCATTAATATCAATTGTTCAACAAGCCATAAGTTCCACTATATCACAACCAATTCCCTATCATCCATCTAAAAGAAGGAGAGAAATAAACATGAATGAATTGACATGAACAGGATGTTATCAATACAAATCCTCTAATCAAATCCATGTTACAATCCATTAAAGGATACCAAAACAATAGATAAAAACTCGACAATAACCACATGTACTCGTTGTACATTCCTAGGAGGTTTATTCTTATCCAAGGAAAAGAAAAATTAAAAACAAAGACACAAAACTCCTAAAAGGTTTGTCTAACAAAAGGATCTAGGATTCAAAACCCATTTTATTAATTCAAGTCTATTTAACTAAGACAAGAGAGAGAGATTCAGTATTACAAACATTACATCTCAAATGATCAATCAACAAATTGAATACCAAGAAACTTCCACACCCAAGTTACAGGATGAAGAAATAAAACACAGAGTACAACCTTTACCTTAAAATATCAAGATCATATTTTTAAGGATTATAAACTTTCTTTACAATGATCACAACAACTCACATGATTCAAACATAGTTGAAATGATTTCAAAATATGAGCAAGAGTCACCACTCAGACACTTAAAAATGACCAAATTGCAAGCTCAGTCCCAATGAGACGTTTTTCATGAAATAATCATTCAATAAACATGCTACAGTCACCAAGGAATACACCCACTATAACTCTCATGACCTGATAACCACAACAATCACCAGGGATGAGTAAGAATAGATGCAAACCAAGCTATCTCACTCCTAGCACTTGAATATTAATAGATCTTCGAAGGGATGTTAAAACAAAAGAAAACAAAACCTAGTTCAAAGTGTAATACAACCTGGGTCCTTCCCAAAAATCAACTAAGTCCAAAAACTTAAGCCTACCCGAGAAGGGTATTCATGCAACGAAAAACATAACCAACAAAAAGAGAGAAACAAGATATTTACTAGTCCATGTTTCCAAAACAGATCCACCCGAGAAGGGTATATAAACAACAAAATGTAACTTAAAAAGACAGAGACAGAAGACTCTATCAGTCACCTTAATATTATGCACTTACAATGCTCAAAATACCTCCATCAAAGATACCCAGTATGGGTCGAGGCTCGAATCTCATAACAACAAAAGGAGCAGTTACGAAACTAAGCCAAAAATGAAAGATCATCAACCAAAATAGGAATCCCAATACATGCATTTTAAAAAAAAACGTCGACCCAAATAATATTTGGTAATACCCAGTTCCACGACAAATTAAAGTTCCAAAATCCAAAATACTCCCTTCAGAACCCTACGAAATTGTTTTAACATCAACATGTTATAAACACCATGAGATATACTTATCAAAAACATAAAATCCCCTTTCACAACCATTCATAGTTAAATATATAGCAAACACATATATTTTCAACCTTATTCAAAATCCAGAATCATGTATAACAAACTTCAAACTAGCACAGAGTCATTTCTATTCAAGAAACCATAACTTCATGAAATCCATAGAAGAAAGAAAAGAAAACAACACACAAACATGAAAACCATTCTTAGAGACATTTTCATGAAGAGCAAGAGTTCATTTAATGAAAATTTTAAATAAAAGAAATAAATATTAAAGAGATAGAGCCTATCATGCTTGGTAGTGCTCCTAGTTTCTCTTCCATGCTTCAAGTCTCTCTGCAAAGCTTCAACTAAAATATTTCCAACGAAAATGCCAAACAAATCCTCTACAACTTCCCCCATTTTCTTCTTATAGTTTCCACAAAAATTTTTTCCATTATTTCCACCATGCAATGGCGATTTTTAATTTGCAATAGAATCGAACTAATAGTTTGAATAATGAAAATACTACATGTAGAGCCAAAGAGCTCGAAAACTCCAAATTCACAATAAAACCAAACCATTCCTTTTTCCTCTAACCCATTCTACTATTCCCAGGAGGTTTTCACTCGGGTAAAGGATCATTAATGTCAACCATACTTCCATTGTCCCCTACTAATTTCCTACCAATGCCAACTCACTATTAGTTATAACTAACAATTAAAAACTTCTTTCAACTGAAATTAGCAGAGTTTCCAACTCGGCAATTTCACCACCATCATGGTTTGGCCAAAATTGGTGGCAACATGATATTTAATGAACCATTTAAACCTTTCTATCTCCTTTTGAATGGTGTCACCACCTTTAATAACTTGAAATCAAATCCAACCACATTTCCCTTAGGTTAGTTTGATGCCCTTAGGTTAGGTTTCCATTATATTAGTTTATAAACCATAGCTTAGGATAGTCCTTTAATTACCCTACTAGGAATTAATAATCGAATAAATACAATCACCTTAACTTAGGTTAAGGATAGGATAAATAATCAAAGGAACTTAGATTAAATAGGTCCCAATAAGTTAATCAAAGGACATTAAATTTTACAATTTATCAAAATGACATTATTATATCACTTAGAAGGGTGCATCAAAAAATGCTACAGGATGCCCCTATGATCCCAACACAAGCCTAAGTTCATAAATCAATACCGATCGATGAATCAAAATGATCAAAACATCATAAAATCATAGACATGCCTTGGATCACTGTAATTGATCCAAGGTATGGTTATTCCTGCATTTTGCAATCAAATAGACTGAAGAACAAGTTCACAAATGCAAATTAAGCCACGTACAGTCATAGTCTTATTGGACTAAATTTATTTCATTCACCAATGTAAGAATGTTTTTCAAATTTCAGCATAAGGAATATGTGAAATACTGCATTATTAATTTAGAATTGACATGGCATGATTGTATCTAGTTTTAGAAGATAAAACATATCATCTACAACAAACATGATCACTTAGTTCAAAAGAGTACACCGTCTTCAAACAAGAATCATTTATCAACGTTTGCAACTTTAGTTTTAGAAGCAAGCAAGGATAACAACCAAGGTGAGGGTATTACATACCTCCCTTGTAAAAAGCATCATTCTTCCGATGATTAACTTAATCCATATTCATTTTCAAGAAAAATAATCATAATTATTGTTCTTCTATCCACCAAATTTTTAAAAACAGATTTGTAGAAATTTAAATTTTCACAACTTATTACATCATCAAAATTGTTGTTACCCGACTTATATTACTCGCCCAAAACTAACATAAATTAAAGATATTTATTAATCAATTATTTAATTATCTCAAAAATCATAATTAATTTTGTCCAAAAAGATGAGGAAAATTAGTTTTCATATCCTCAAGGTTTTCCCATGTTACACTTTCTTCATTAAATTAGTCCCACTGGACCTTACATTGACTAATTTCATGATTTCTCAAGTGCAAGTGGTGAGTTTCTTGCACTCTTATGGGTTCAACCACGATTACTTCTTGGGTCTTGGACCTGTAAGGAATCCTAATTTAATACATGTGATAAATATTAAATTTATTTCTTAAGTAAAGAAATATGGAAAACATCATGCATACGTGACAAGGTGGGATGTAATGCTAAGTGATAAGCTACAGAGATAATCACTTTAACAATATCAAAAGGTCCCACAAAATGAGGTGATAATTTGGTTGCCTTGCTAAAGGTAATAGAGCTCTTTTTAGGCTTAACACGTAAAAAGACCTTTTCACCAAGTTTAAATTTCTTATTGACCCTTTCGATTTACATAACTTTTGCCTAGGTGTCAACAACTTCTTTCAATAGTTCACAAATTATTTTCACTTGTTGTTCCATTTCAGTAAGCATTTTAGGTCCAATTACCTCTCTATATTCAATATTATCCCAACTAACTGGAGTTCTACATTTCCTTCCATATAATGCTTCAAAAGGTGCCATTTTAAAAGAGGAATGATAAGTATTATTGTAATCAAATTCAACTAAAGGAAGGTATTCTTCTCATTTGTACTACTGATCCATATAGTACATTCATAACATATCCTCCAAAACTTGATTTACTCTCTCTGTTTGACCATTTGTTTCCAGATGGTATGTGGAACTAAAATTTAGTTTTGTTCCTAAGGCTACATTTAGTGTTTTCCAGAAACGGGATGTCATTCTAGGGTCTCTATCAGATATAATCAATTCAGGTACTCCATGTAATCTGAAATTATTAAACTATGGTTTTAATTGAAAAAATTAAAGTATTATAATAAAAAAACCTAATATGAAAATATTGTAATTTAATTCATTTGGGATATTTTTCATTATGAAGAGATTACATATAAATAGGTAAATGACATCCTTAGTATAAGGATTCAAACCATATCACATATCAATTACCCAATCCCCACTTATCTCTCCAACATGATTCTCTCCACCTTTATTTTCTCACAACTATCTAATAGTGAGTTGTTCTTACAACTCACGTACACCCAAAAGGATATAATAATAATATCTCACACTATTACAATATTATATTATCATATGGATAATATAATTCCACAAACATTATTAATGTTCACACTATGAACACATTAATTTCCTAACATTCACCCCCTTAGTGTGAACATGGGTTAGTCTTGTCTATTACCTGCTCATGTTCTACAATCCGATGGTTTTTAAATATTACCATCAACTCAGTTTTCTATTGGAACCATTAACCACTCTATATATGATTTTGAAGAGATTCACAAACTCCCAAATTGGTTTTCTAGTGGACCACAAACCACTTTCATAACAATGTACACGTTTCCCCATCCACATTTTACAAAAGAGAACAAAATATAGGAAAATATGTTCCTAACTATGAACATGAATTATCCATCTATTTTTATTTACTACCACACATGTTGAAAGTGCCAAACATAACTAAAAAACATGGCCACCAAAGCAGTATTGCGGCCTCATCAATGGTGTCTGACGAGAGGTCATTAAAACACCTCCTTCCTCTTGCATTTCCATCCTATATGTGTTTATTGCTATCTCAATTGGATTTGATCATAAGTCTCAATTTATATTTATGGACATTAATTACCACCAAAGCTCGTCCATAAGGCAACTTTTTTTTATTTTTCGACTTTTTATGAGGACTCACAATTGACACTTTTTTTATGACTTGAAAATAGTACCAAAACACAAAAGATAACAAATGATACTCAAACTAAAAAATAATTGACAATTACCTTTAAATCACAAATTGTCAAAATAAAAAAAAATAACAAGACTATATGAAAATAATGATCACAATAAAATCTAAAATTAGAAAAATAAAATTAACCAATACCTAAATAGTCATTATAAAACCTATAAACACTTTTATGTAAAATAAATTATAAACAAAATTCTTAATGACTATAATAATTTTTTTTTATGGTGAATAAACTTAAATAAGATTAGCCATATAATTTTAACAATATTTAAATAATCCTAGGACTTATACTTATAAATTATTCATACTCTAATAAAAAAACACAAAATAATCACGAAAAAATAACTAAAGTAATATAAAATTACTTTTATCTTTAAAAACTATAAACTATTAAACAATAAAAAGAATGTGCTGACATTACTAAGGAAAAACTAATACTAAGCAAATATAAACCGTATGAATTTTACATACAACATCAAAACAATAACTATATGATAATAGCAAAGACATGAGTTGATAATATTTGCACAAAAGTATGACAAGATATACGTTGGCCTGCTGATTTTATTTTCTCCCTCTCTAAACCTTGAATCCAAAGTTGTGGTTTCCAAATACAATGCAAATGAAATCACAATGTGGTTGACTAATCTGGCAAGAATACATAGCAGGTTATACGTCACAATAATGGATAAAATATGTTTTGACCATTAACATGAGTTTCACCAGTTGGATACGTTGGATATGTATGCTGCAAAGGCTTGAATCGTACGCATGGACTAAAATCTCTGAAATACTATCATAACATCCTACTCTGATACAGATATTAAATTATGGTTTTATTTGACAAAATAAAAGTACTGTAATAAAACACTCGAATATGAAAATATTGTAATCTAATTCATTCGGGATATTTTTCATTATGAAGAGATTACATATAAATAGGTAAATGACATCCTTAGTATAAGGATTCAAACCATATCACATATCAATTACCCAATCCCCACTTATCTCTCTAACATGATTCTCTCCACCTTTATTTTCTCACAACTATCTAATAGTGAGTTGTTCTCACAACTCATGTACACCAAAATATAATAATAATATCTCACACTCACCTAACTATTACAATATTATATTATCATATGGATAATATAATTCCACAAACATTATTAATGTTCACACTATGAACAAATATTTCCTAACAAAAATTTCATGTACAAATATTTTTGATAAAACAAGTCAATCATCTTTAAGATTACCAATAATAAAATGTGCTACCTTTGTTAATTTTTCAACTACAACTAAAATAACATCATAATTTTTTTTAGATATAGGCATCCCCCTGAATAAAATCCATACTTATTACTTGCAAAGGTTATATTATGGTATGTTATGTGGATACGGTAAACCATTTGAGTGCATATGCTCATCCTTAACTCGCTAACATTCCAAGCCAAAGTGAAACAAAATATGTTATGTCTTTCTTCATCCCTTTCCAAAAATATTTTTTTACATTAGAAAGTATTTTTATAACTTTAGGATGTCCTGAGTAAGGTGAATTATGAAATCCCATCATTAATTTTTTCATTAAATCATTTTTCAAGGTACATACACTTGCTTCTCATATCTTAAAATTCCTTCATTATCAAAGTAAAACCCCTTGTATCTTGCATCATTAGGATATGTAGTAAGTGTTGTTTTTACTTGTTGAAAAGTACAAATTAGAATCCATGATACTCTTTAATTCATCCTTAAACTGAGTTCTCAAAGTTACAAGTGCAACAATATGTTTCCTACAACTTAGTTCATCTTACACTCTATTTTCTTTACCTTTAATGTAACTTATGTGAAAATCATATTGTGACAAAAATCTAACCATCTTCGTTGTCTTGCATTCAGATTTGGCTGAGTGAAAATATACTTCAACCCAAGGTGGTCAGTTTTTAACTCAAATGGTCTCACTAAGAGATAATGTCTCCATACTTGAAGTGCATGAACTATGGTAGCAATATTTAGGTCATGGGGAGCATAATTCAACTCATGTAACTTGAGTTTCCTTCTCTCATAAGCTATAGCATGATCATCTTGCAATAGTATACCTCCTAGTCCTTCTCCAGAAATATATGTAACTACTGTAAAGCTTCTATTTAGATCCGGTACAGTCAAAATAGGTGCATAATTTAGTTTTTTTAGAGTTTTAAATGTTGATTCACATTTATCACTCCACACAAAAAAAAATTCTTTTTTTTTAATGAAGTAATCAGGGAAGTGACTTTTGAAAATTCCTTAACAAATTTTCTGTAATAACCACTAAGCCCCATGAAGCTTTTGACTTCATGTACATTTTTAGGTGCAGATCATTCAGTTATGGTAGTAATATTTCATGGATCAATTGTTATTCCATCTTTTCTTATGACATGTCCTAAATAATGCACTTTTGTTTCATAAAAAGAACATTTGGACAACTTACCATACAATTTTCTCTTTCTCAAAATTTCAAGTATAATTTTTAAATGCTCTTGGTGCTCCTTAATGCTCTTAGAATAGATAAGAATATCATCCAAGAATATAAGTACAAACTTTTTCAAGTATTCTTGAAAGATATTATTCATAATATATTCATAAAATTTATCACCGCATTTTTCAAACCAAAAGGTAAAACCATGAATTCATAATGTCCATACCTTTTTGTAATATTTATTTTATGAATATCTTCATCCTTAATTCTCAATTGATGATATCCAGAACGAAGATGTATCTTTGAATAAACTAATGCACCACACATCTGATCAAATAGATCATCAATTCTAGGAAGTGGATATTTGTTTTTTATTGTTTCTTTGTTTAAAATTATGTAATCAATAAAAATTCTAAGTGTTCCATCCTTATTTTCAAAAAAATTATCGGTGCTCTCCAAGGTGAGACACTCGATCTTATCAAGCCATTAGAAAAGAGTTTTTGTAACTATTCCTTAAGTTTACTTGCAGTTCAATTGTAGTCATGGGATAAGGTTAGTTGTAAATAGGTTCAATTCCACTTTTGATTTTGATTGTAAAGTCAAATTATTGTTTAGGCGGAAGATTGTTGTGAAGTTCTTTATGGAAATACATCGCTAAAATATCTTAATGCAATGAGATACTTTCCCAAGAAATTACTACCTTCTTCTGTTGTTTCAGAATTTTTTACTACATGTAACATGTAGCCTTTGTTTTTGGCCTTCTTAAGTTACATAGCTAACAATTTCCTAACTAAAATTTCTTTTTTACCCCTTGAATGTTTTGTTTTCGTAGATCATCAAGACATTTAATGTGTTTTTCAAAATAATAAACTTTTGCTTTATGATCAAAAAGCCGATTAACACCAATTATGACATCATATGACTCAAAAAGGAGCAACATAAAGATCTAATTCAGTTGAAAAACTTGGTAGCTCTAAGATTTCTCCAAAAAGACACTTACTAATAGTATGGACAACATTATTAGCATAATGTAAAGTCCAATATTTTTTCATTATTCCTACTTTTATTTTTAATTTTACAAATAATTTACTAGGAATAAAACATTATATAGCTCCAGTATCAAAAATTATAGTAACAGGTGTTCCAAATAATTTACCTGGCACTTTTATGGGTGTAACTTGTTTTTCAACTTGCTTATCAGCTATTGTAGCATGTATATTATGTTGTTGGTTGTTTTCATCTTTCATTAGAGGGCACTGATTTGCGTAGTTATCCTTACCATAGTTAAAACAGCCACCTATTGGTCCGCTTTTTGGTTCAAACTTATTTCCGGTCTTGAAATTATTATTTTGACCTCCATAATATTTCTACCCATTATTGTTTTTCTTCACAAAATTATTTCCATTATTTGTAGCAGGTTTATTTATTGTTTTTTCTTATTTTATCATCCACAAACTTGTTTTGAACTCCAAACTTTTTCCATGCCACCTTCTTAGGTGAAATGATGAAGAAGAGAAATTTTCTTTGATTCTCCTCTCTTTAGTACGTAGAAATTACCTTCAATTTTTGTTCTTTCCTTATGGATCTTTATACAACCCCTTCCATGATGGTTGGGTTGTGTACATCTACCTCTCCTCCTATGAAAAGGATTCAACCCCATGATAAACTTTGTATCCTAAAATTTTCATCATTTTGATACTGTGGAATGTACATGATAAGTTTAGTAAACCTCTCCTAGTCTTTAGTTAGAGTTAACTTTCCTTGAACTAAATTCTGAAATTCTATTTTTTCGGTCATAATAAAGATGTGGAATTCAGCATTACCTAAAGTAGCCCTTAAATTGATCCCATGTAATGTTTGTTTCATCAATATTCAGTTCAGCCTTATTTACGGTTGTCCCACCAAGAAGATGCCTCATGGGAAAGCTGATAAGATCACCATGTTGCTTTTATTTCTTCCAAGAAATTCCTTATTACAAATTACTTCTCCATTTCATTGATACAATTCTCATCCCCATCCCCCAGTGTAGTTCCATCAAACTTTGGTGGACTTATCTTTTTATGTCATTAGTAAGTTCAACTGCTAATCTTGCCTTTTTATTTTCAGGTGGATTAGGTGCATTTGCATTTGCAACGTTATTATGGGCATTTTCAACATTGTTATTTTCTACATTATTATTATCAACGCCAAATTTTCAACATTAGCATTGTTTCCTAGAGGTGGTTGATTTTTATTATCAAGCATCATCTTCCTCCTCTTCATTTCCCATAACTCATTGTTCAAGTACAACAAGACGATCTCTTGTGTCCAACAGGAAGTAAGAATATCATCAAGTTTTTGTGTAGTAGCTACCTCTCCACTTAAGGTGGATTATTTGCAGCACCTCCCCTTGTTCTAACCATTTTCTGTTAACAAGAAATTAAGTTTTTAATCAGATATGGACTCAATAGGTCCAAGAGTTACAAACTTTAGCTCTGATACCAAAATGTAACATCCACTTTTTATGACTTAAAACATAGGGAAAAAAATTTAGATAATGTTCTCTATTCTAAATTCATACAATTTAGAACACACATTCCATTTCCAATCCATCTCATAACAAAAACCATATGCAACTATAATGACTTGGTGTAACACCAATTTTTCATTTCATGACTCAATATTAAACCGATCTCTCATGTTTAACTTGTTTTGGTGTATATATGTGGTTCTTTTACCCATTACGAGTCACTCAAGTGTTCTTTCTAAGAATCCTATCTAAATATCCACATCGATATTCATCCGAAATCCCACTTTCTTAGACTAGGTGACATAAGACAACGTAACCAACAGTTTGTGATACTTTGGCCAAAGTTTTAAACATGCTTACCATGTTTACATTCCAAGATGGCATACTTTTCGATAGGAATATGTCTTTCACCCCACTCAAACTATTATCTAGATTGGTCTTCCTTGACTTTCTCAACCAAACTTGAGTCAAAGTTTCACACTAAATAATGGTAGATCACATACATTAGTGTTGTGTATACTCGTTGTGAGTAATGATAAATAGACATAATCAATGACTCTCATTGATTGGTTATGTTTAGTTACCCTAAGTCAACATTAGTTGACCACTACACTAGTCCATGTGTCTATCATTGTTTAGAGTAGAACTATGAACCAAATTTCCACTTATGTCAATTGAGTTAATTGAACTAAGTGGGGTGTTGAAGCATATTTTGTTGCATCATAGTATCCTCATAATGATTCCCATCATTATGAGGGTACTTTGTTCCAGCCCCTATATTACAATGACCTACTAAGTTATTTTAACTCACTAACATATTTAATAAACATTAGATTATTAACCTTCAATTTATTATCTTGTTTAATTAATCGATAAACATCACACCTAAGGGTCCACTAAGTATGATTGATCCCAATAAAGGATTCAAAATGTACTTTTACACCAGTTGAAGGTATGGATATGCATTCATGCATATGAACTTTTTAATCTTAATCTATTATTTCCTTTTATCAATAAATCTTATTTCAATATCAAGTAAGAAATATCATTAATTTTCTTTACTATTGTTTAGCAATGTAAACAATCTTGATTGAAAGCTTATTAATTAGACTTAGTGATATCATAATATTTAAATCCATCTTACTAATTATTTTAAGCTTTCCAATTTCCATTTATCATTTTCATAAAGTAGAGCATACAACCAATCATCAATGATGATTATACTTTATCACATAATTATGGAAAACATACTTAGTTATGATTTAATGATAAAAAGGAAGTATCCTTTTCTTCCTAATTAAGGACTATTGTCCTATTCATGAAATCTAAAAACATAAAGAGTAGATTCATAATAAGAATGCCACATTCAACTATATAGAAACTATCCTTATTCCCTTTTCTGAATAAGGATCTATAAATCATAATCATCATAGTTATACCATTACCCCAAAATTAAATGGTTCAGAAATATATATATATATATATATATATATATATATATATATGTGTGTGTGTGTGTAGTTCATTATCCAAGCATCATCCTATACTTTAGAATCCATTAATCCATGCATGTTAATATTTAAGAATATTAATCAAATCTAATCATGCATGTTAATATTTAAGGATATTAATCAAATCTAAGTCATATACGACCCTTGAATAAATCAGTAATCACCAATCATTACTCAACAATCCATTTATCAAAAAGAGACTTCAATTCACTCCAAGCTTAATAAACATTTCATAAGTTTATAATAAAACATTTTTTCGGCAATACAAAAATTAATTGATACATCCTCATAGTTTTACCAACAAGTTCCTTTCAAGAGAATTTCAATAAATAAAGCATATAAGTGAAGAAAATGACTTCGTTAATAAAAAAATGCAACTTTCTCTAAGTCTTTCTCCTTTCACTTTTCACGAATTCCATCTGCAAAATTGTTAGTATGAGTCAATTCACAAGAACTGAGCATGATAAGTGCTATAACGTTAAAACAATATGCTTTTATCTAACTGTTTCGTAAAAGGAACCCTATTGTTTATGAAAATGTTCCAAGTACTCAAAATAAGATCAATTAAATAGAATGCCCAAAAATCCATAATGTCAAAAAAGATAAGAAGTCACTAACATTATTTAGGTACCAATTGCCCAAAAAGAAGTTAATTAATCCAACAAATTTAATTCCAACTATGTTACAATTATGTTAATCATTACAAACATAATAACATTTAAAAACTGCAACCATCTATTAAAGAAGAGAATTAATCAAAATTCTTAATCAGTCTTCATTAATATTAATTCATTCAAAAGCCATAAGTTCCACTATATCACAACCAATTCCCTATCACCCATCTAAAAGAAGTTGATAAATAAACATGAATGAATTGACATGAACATGATGTTGTCACTACAAATCCTCTAATCAAATCTTTGTTACAATCCATTAAAGGATGCCAACAAAATAGAGAAAAACTTGACAAGAACCACATGTACTCATTGTACATTCCTACATGAGGTTTATTCTTATCCAAAGATAAGATAACTCAAACACAAATACATAGAACTCTTGAAATTTCTATCTAACAAAATGATCTAGGATTCAAAATCATTTTATTAATTCATATCTATTTAAATAAGATGATAGAGAGAGATTTGTAACACAAATATTGCATCTAAAATGATCAATCAATAGTTGAATACCCAAGCAACTTCCACATCCAAGTTACAGGATAAAGAAAACTGACAATTCAAAAGAACTAAAACACAGAGTAAAACCTTTACCTTAAAAGATAAAGATACTAGTTTTGAGGATTATAAACTTCCTTAACAATGATCACCACAACGCATAGCTTCCAAAATATTTGAAACGATTTCAAAATATGAGCAAGAGTCACCACTCAAATGCTTAAAAACTGACCAAATTGCAAGCCAAGTCTCAATGATACATTTCGTAGGAAAGAAGCATTCAATAAACATGCTACAGTCACCAAGGAATAAACCGAATATAACTCTCATGACCTCATAACCACAACAATCACCAAGGACAAGAAAGAAGAGATACAAACCAAGATATTTCACTCCCGACGCTCAAAGTTTAATACATCTTGAAGGAAGTTAAACCATAAGAAAAAAACCCAGTTTGAAGTGTAATACAACTGGGTCCTTCCCAAAAATCAACTAAGTCCAAAAACTTAATCCTACCTGAGAAGGGTATTCATGCAACGAAAAACATAACCAACAAAAAGAGAGAAACATGAGATTTACCAATCCATGTTTCCAAAATAGATCCACCCAAGAAGGGTATATAAACAACAAAATGTAACTTAAAAATACAGATACATGAGACTCTATCAGTCACCTTAATATTATGCACTTACGGTGCTTGAAATACCTCCATCGAAGATACCCAACATGGGTCAAGGCTAGAATCTCATAACAACAACAAAAGGATAAGTTACTGAAACTAAGCCGAAACGAAAGATGATCAACCAAAATAGGAATCCCAATACAGGATTTTTTTTAAAAATAAGTCGACCTAAATAATATTTGGTAATACCAGCCCACGATGTTGTCCTCTACAAATCTCCCTCTTTCGAAAGTCAAAAATTTAAAATTTTGAGTTTGACACCTTTTTTCGATGTTCTAGTAAAGAGAGAAGTAGAAAATTTTGGAAGATTCTACATTTTTTGAGTCATTTGTGTGATTTGTGGGTCTCATGCTGACATTTTTGTCCCATGTTTCCCAAGTTAACTAGGGCTCTCTATTAGCCGATTGTCCACCTTCTCGAAATCCATTAATTTACGGGCCCATCGTAACTTTTTTCCAACTATCCCAAGTTCACTTGGGCTCCCTATTCCCGATCGTGTTACCCACATCGTGCACTTCGATTACTTTTGTCCCTCATGTTCCTAAAGCATTTGTGCTCTCTATCCCCACATCACCACATCATCTGCATCGGCTGAATCACGCTTTCGCGTCTCGCGTGTCCCAAATGTACCAAAGGCCATCCGAGCTAATTTTTCCTACTCTTCCCAATGCTTGATTTTTTTGAGTTGGTGGATATGAATTAAATGCACATTTATAACCTTCTCTCTCCTAAAATGGCTATTTAATAGACTGCCCCTCTACGCATTTTTGCACACTGCTTTCTCATTATCATCTACTCATACCCTTGCGATTGAAACCATTTTCTCGCGTCCTCATTTCCCCTATAATTTCATCATGGATTCAAGCTGTGCATTTTTTTTTCTAAGTACTATCAACATGAAGATTAAATTCCAAGGTCAGGAGTAGGTTTCTCCACTCGAGTCTGTCGTTCCGATATCGGGGACAAGTGAAGTTCGTCACCTAGACTTTGCTGATTTTTGGACCAGGTTGATAGACCCGAACCCCTCTCCAATGGCACAAATGATTAATGATAGCGGCTTGGAATTTGCTGCTGGTTTTCCTATCTCGGTGCAATGTGTAGACATGGTACTCGCCTGTAGGGCTCACTTCAACCCCGGCTCGAGTGAATTAACAAATGTACATGGGGAGCTCATCACCAAGCTTGATGCTGCCACCATTGCTGCCCTAAGAATCCCAGAAATGGATAATTCTGTGGTGATCTCCCAAAATCAAGCACATGCACTCTTTGACCAAGATAGTGAAAAATACAAAGCTAGAATTGCAAATTCTTGGCTAAAGAACCCTAAGAAAGGGGCATCCCGACTATCCAAGGCTCTGTTTAGGTATGATTTCAATGAGGAGCTATCAGACTTCATAATTTTGTTAGCTCGGGTCATGGGCTTGCCTTCTACTAACGAGTTCCACTTTTGGATGTGCCCACTTATCAACATAGTGTGTGAAGGTACTGAACATCAACTGGGAAGAGATTATCTACATGAATCTGACAGAGCAGCTGTCCCATGTACAACAAACAAAAAAATTTCTACATGACTTCCTACCTGATGTATACCCTTGCAGCTTCCAGACAGTGGTTTGGCTTCACCTACATTGATGCTCAGAAAGATGATCCCATATATGATTACTGCCCTCAGTTCACCCTGAACACTAGCAATCATAATTTCAGGAGGGTGAATGATGCTTTCACCATGTACATTGTAAGGCTTCTAGAGAGTGACACTGCTAGGAGATTCTCAGATGAAGCCATGAGCCTGATAGTGAAGTACGGAGCCTACTTCATTCAGTTTAGAAGGTTCTCTTATATCAGGCTAGCAGGTTATGAGAGCACCCCTCTCAAGCTCCCCATGTTCTGTAATGATAAGATGGCCCTGATTGAGGTGTGCAGGAAATTGGAAAAATTGCACAGAACTTGTAGAGACAAGAAAATCACTGGTCTACACTTCCCCATATCTTTGGGAAACTATACATGCAAAACCGCTCTGGATGCCTAGAACATAGAGAGGGCCCTTGCTCCCATCACTGTCCACTTCTTCAATCCTATAACCTATTTCAACTTAAATAAATTCATTGAGTTGAACATTATAATCAACTATCATCATAGAAGGTAGACCTTTGAAGATTATTAGAAATTTGACTGCATGATGATTTTGAGGCCAGAAGGAGGCATTATGGCATGTTTTCTCTTCAGTTAGTTCAAGAGCTTAACTTATATCAAATTCCTAAAGGACTTCAGGATGAAAACACAAACTGTTGTCATATGAGTATGAAAATGTGATCAAACACACTCCCTTAGAGGATTTGGATTGGTTTAAGAGGGAGAAAGATGATTTGGCTGAAATCCTCACCCCTATCCTGGTAAGGACTAAAGTCTGGGTTGATAGGAAGATTTATGAGCTGAGGAAGAACACAGGAGAATCCTCTTCCAAAGACACCTCGACCCCGAGGAAGGAGGAACAAACACCCAGTTCAGAGGTACCTATACAGACTCCTCCTGCCTCATCAAGTAAAGGCCCTGCATCCTCCACTCCTTCCTCCTCCACTCAGGTCTATCAAAAGAAGGTGAAGGAGGTCAAAAAGGATCCCATTGAAGAAGACCCTCTGCCAAAGAATTCAGAACTACCTTCTTGGCCAGAGAACATCATTGTTCTCAGTGAGAGTGAAGATAGTGAAATGCCAAATCCTGCAGATGCTTCTGAAACCACAATGGATACAGAGAAAGAAATTCAAAGCACTGAGCTTCCAAGCACCATTGGCTCCTCTGTTCCAGAAGCCTCAGCTGCCCCACTCACATCTCAACTGGAGGCAACAGTGGTACATACTCTGAGTGCCATGAGTTCCCTTTCTCTTGGTCCTCTTGCCCCCCTTCTTCTTCCTCCTCTTTTACATGGGTGCAACCTTTTGTTGATAGTAGGAAGAGGAAGTCTTCTTCTCGGTTGACAGGACCCAACTTTGATGTTGTGGCGGCCTTGTTGGGCACTACTCCTTTGCTCCTGCCAAGAAAGCCAAGACCACTTCAAGAATAGTATCTAATTCACAAGGTCAACAATTCCTTGAGATAGCTAAGCCCAAGGTTGATAAGCCAAAGTAGGATTTGCAGGACCTCTGATCTGGAACTTTCAAGGATCTCAATGGGAGAGTCTACTCCTGAAGGTGAAATCCACAACCTTCAAGAAACAGTCACCAACGTCATTGGGAGGGTAGAGAAAGGGAAACAAACTATAGAGTAGTTGGAGGAGCGAGCGAGCTCAAGTACTTTCTAGTTTCATCAAGTCACTGCTATCTAAAGATAAGGTTTTAGACCCTACCCCACTGACTGTGCTTCCACCACCTGTGATCCTCAATCAAGATGAAGTCCAGAGCATCAAGGATATACATATGTACTCCATCTATGGGAGAGCTATAGAGGCCATGGTGGATGACATGCTTGTTACAGGGTTGAATTTCATTGGTGAAGTCTTCAAGCTCAACGAGAAGGTAAATAATCTGCAACAGAAGCTCTCCTCCACAATTGGAAATATGGATAAAGAGCTCAAACTTTGGAGCAGCTACATAGTAGACCTTCACCTCATGGGGCAGACTGATGAAAACCTTTTGATGGCAAGCAAGGTCTTTGATGATGTGAAAGATAATTTGTCAAAGTCATGGGTATTCAGCGTGGAGTGGAAAATCAAAGTGCTAGAGGAGGCTTTGGGAGAATTAAGGAATAGTTGGTAGAAGGGAGAAGCTTTCAAGACTTTGGTGATAGCTGCTTTCAAGGATATTCACTGCCACCTCCAAGATGAGACCTCAGGTGTGCCTTTCTCCCTACAGGAAATTAAAGCTCAATTCAGAGCTTTTGTCAAAGAAAATTTTTCAAAGAGGACTCCATCACCAAGGAGAAGATCAAGGAAATCTACTCCCTCCAGTCTGCCATTGAGGAAGCAAATAAGGAATACCATATGCACACTGAGTTCGACAAGGAGATGGAGAAATGTCTGGGATCTTGGACCCAAGCTACTACCAACACATCAGTTCCACGTGGCAGGGACATAGCAGAGGCCTTGAAAAGGTTTAGACAATGGATCCTCAAGTCAGTGGGCCCCTCCCAATCATGAGCACTTGTCTTCCCCTCCTGGCTTCTCTCTTTCTTCTTTTTCTAAATTTGGACTTATTGTAAATTAGTTGGGGTTTTGTGTTAAGCATCCCTTTAACTAAAACATTTTAGTTAAAAGAAGTAGTTACCAAGTGTAACTGATTTGTAAAATTATATAATGGTCTCTCTCTCGCCATTTTGAGGGGCTGGAACTTGGTTTATTTTTGAAAGTGTAAAGAGTAGCAAAGCAATCAATACAAAAGGATTTTCTTTCTTTGTCCATCTGATCTTGTTATTCTTTGTTATCCGTTGAATACTGTTGAATCATTTGTCTGCATTATGTCAAGAAGCTTTGTATTCTTGTGGATGTTATTTCTGGAACTTTGTGTCTTTGCAATAACATCGTATTGATTCAAATAGAAATGGTTCTATTCCAAATAATCTTATTCTGGCATGCATAAGGAATTATTTTGTTATCTATAGTTCTGGAGAATGCCTTTCTGCTCATTTCCACTACTTCATCCCTCTGTACTTTTGTATTGATGATCCATTTTATTTTTAAAACACCTTCATGGTATCCAAGTTCCACATTGAAACTATGCATTGTACATATGTAAATAAGTTTTTTTTGAATAAGGGAACCTCTACCATTAAAGAGGAGGGACTTCTTGTCCCATAACTATTTCTCTCAATGAAGCTCTTTTGACGACCAACACATAACAACTTGGAAATTACCACAATCCTAAAACTCCCCTCGAACCTCGTGAAATTGTTTTAACATCAACATGTTATAAACACCGTGAGATATACTTATCAAAAACACATAATCCCCTTTCACAACCATTTGCAGTTAAATATATAGCAAACACATATACTTTCCAACCTTATTCAAAATCTAGAATCATGTATAACATACTTCAAACTAAAGACAGAGTCATTTCTATTCAAGAAACCATGACTTCATGAAATCCATAGAAGAAAGAAAAGAAAAGAACACATGAACATTAAAACCATTCTTAGAGATGTTTTCATGAAGAGAAGATTTCATTTAATGAAAACGTTTAAATAAAAGAAAGAAATATTAAAGAGATAGAGCCTATCATGCCTGGTAGTGATCCTATTTTCTCTTCCACACTTCAAGTCGCTCTGTGAAGCTTCAATTGAAATATTTTAGACAAAAATTCCAAACAAAGCCTTTGCAACTTCCCCATTTTCTTCTTATAGTTTCCATAACAAATTTTTCCATTATTTCTACCATGCAATGGTGATTTTTAATTTGCAACAGAATCGAATTGATAGTTTGAATAATGAAAATACTACATGCAAATCCAAAGAGCTCAAAAATATGAATGCACAATAAAACCAAACCATTCCTTTTTCCTCCAACCCATTCTACTATTCCCTAGGTGGTTTTTGCTCAAGGTCGAGGCTCATTAATGCCAACAGGATTGCTAGTGTCCCCCAAAACCTCTCACCAATGCTAACTCATTGTTAGTTAGAAATAACAATTAAAAACTTCTTTCAACCAAAATTAGTAGAGTTACCATCTTAGAAATTTCTACCACCTTCATTCCTTGGGAAAAATAGGTGGAAACACAATATTTAATTAAACATTTAAACCTTTTTATTTCCTTTGGAATGGTGTCACCTCCATTCAATAACTTGACATCAAATCCAACCACATTTCCCTTAGGTTAGTTCGATGCCTTTAGGTTAGGTTTTCATTATATTAGTTTATAAACCATAGCTTAGGACCTTAGGAATAGTTCATATAATAGCTTAGGATAATTAGTATCCAAGACTTAGGATAGTCCTTTAATTACCCTTCTAGGAATTAATCATCACAATAAATACAATCACCTTAACTTAGGTTAAGGATAGGATAAATAATCAAAGGAACTTAGATTAATTAGGTCCTAATAAATTAATCAAAGGACATTACCTTTTGCAATTTATCAAAATGACGTTATTAGATCACTTAGAAGGGTGCATGAAAAAGATGCTACAGGATGCCCCTGTGATCCCAAAGCAAGCCTAAGTTCATAAATAAACACACTCGACCCCCATTTGAATCAAAATGATCAAAATATCACAATATCCTATAAATGCTTTAGATCACTGCAATTGATCAAAGTTATGGTTATTCCTACATTTTACAATCAAATAAAATGAATAACAAGTTCACAAATGCAACATAAGCCACATAATTCCTTAGTCTTATTGAACTAAATTTATTTCATTCACCAATGTAAGAACATTTTACAAAATTCAGCATTATGAATATGTGAAATACTACATTATTAATTCAGAATTGGCATGGCATGATTGTATCCAGTTTTAGAAGATAAAACATATCATCTACAATAAACATGATCACTTAGTTCAAAACAGTACACCGTCTTCAAACAATAATCATTTATCAACATTTGCAACTTTAGTTTCAGAAGCAAGTAAGTATAACAACCAAGGTGAGGGTATTATAGGAAAATATTTGATGTTCAAATCATCCTCATTTAGAATGAGCCCAACACTTCAATTTATAGAATTTTTAGAGGAGGGAGAGAGAGGGGATGCAATTCCCAAAATCCACTTTTCAACCAATTTCAAGTCATGATAAATGAGTTTGGTTGGTGAATATTGACCTACAAAAGCAATCTCAACATGCCCCATGACTTGAAGTATGCTCAATGAATGCTTCTACAACCACTTTTCAACAACCAATCATAACCTGGACTCATTTTCCTTAACACTTATCTACCAAATCTTCATAAATTTCTATATTTATTTATTGTTTTGCATCATTCTCGGAGCCATGATTCCAACGAGACCAATTTTTTCAAAATCCATTGAGAAATTCTCTAGTGATGGCCTTCAGGTGTAGGTAGATTATTTGGCTTGCAGCACCGCTTGCTTTTATGCTATGGGACTCGAGAATTAAATCCAAGTAGTTGGGAATCATAATTTAAATCCTTTCTTCTCCTCTCATCTAATGTTTTACATTAAAATGATTTTGATATTTTTAAATGTATTTTGGGCCCATCATTAATCTATATTGTTTTGCATAGGAATGAAGTGTGTTTTATTGTTTGGCTTTGATCATACTGCCACACTCGGTCGAGTTGGCTCCTCTCCCTTCCACCTCACCGTTCTCCCCTTATTTTTTTAGGCTTTGAGCTACATTTATTTCTTCACATGTCAAGTTACCTTATCACTCCATCTGTCACTTCGACGCCAACCCACTCACCTTTTATTGGGTCCCGACTTCTTGCATTGTGTGTGCCGAGTCATACCCTTGATTGGCAAGTCATATCGGGCACTTTGCATTAAACACCAAATCCTTATAACTCTCATTCTTCATTAAATTCACCACATGTTGAACCACCGCTTTACGATGTGGGAATTCGAATCACCACGTAACTTGTGACCCTTTGGCCGTGTTCTTCCTCGTCACTGTTACTCACACCATCGTTCTCACCTGTAACATGTCCTCCGAAAATTTAGGATTTTTGGCCCTATTTTCCCGTGAGCTACCTAGGTAATTTCAACCCGATATACCCGCATTTTGGTCTCGTGAATCGATCCAACTCCCGCATAATCTTAGTATCAAATCCTTTGGGATTTTTCGGTTGAATGTCCCTAGTTCATGCGGGACACTCGAGCTCGATTCTCTATCATTTTTACATTGATTTTTGTGGGCATTTTGGCTCTTTCTAGCACATTTGGCCCATGATCTAAAACTTCGTCAGAACAGTATTGCTCACCTTTTAACTCAACGATACTCCAAGTACCCCAATCGTCTCTATGTTGAGCTCACTAATCAAATCGAGTCCATCTCAAACACTCCTCTTTCTCACTAGCTTCACTAAGCCGAGTAGAGCCAAGATTCGTGGTTTGACCTACATCAACCTTCCCCTTTCGCTACGCCCTTAATCATATATCTTATATTGGATGTATATAGCCGACTTGTGGCTATCATAACTTCTTATCATTATGTATCTCTTTCATATATGTTATATTTTCATTAGTGGGTCGGCCTTGGTGTTGGCCATAGATAGGAATGGTATATATAGGGGTTAGTAGGTAGTAGTTGGGGGAGTTGAGCATTTGAGTATTGTTATATGGTTTCAAGGTTTCCCCCTCGAAGTGGAGAAGCTATTATAATTGCATATTGAGATCATTATTCTGAAATATTGTGTTATTTTTTGTTCTATTTCTGCTCATAATCTGAATTATACTAGTAATTTCATTACAAGTGGTATCAGAGCTTGAACTCGGCCAACACTGCGTCAAACCCTAATTGTGAAGGTTCATTCATATCTCAAAATCTGAAGATAATTTTTCTGAAATTTTTTCTAAGGTGTGGAGAAATAAGTCAAGTAAGCTTCCCTCCAAATTTTAAGAATTTTTTACTTGTTTTTCAAAAGTTATAGCGGTTTTATGTTTTTTCATAATTTGGCTACCTAGGGTGCAATTTGTGGAATTTTTCAAAGTTGTTTACATTGACAGAAAGAAGATTAAAAATTAGTTTGAGTTCGTTCTTTGATTTTTATAAAATTTTGCCGAATTCCTATTGAAATTCAAAACCCTAAATTTTGACCTTGATCCTTAAATCTTACCATTTGGGGCATCATGGCTGGGCCTTCGACAAGAGGCAAAAATAATCCCATCACTCCGGGTAAAACCCCTGATAAGGATGAGATAATATTTGAGGATTTAGAGTCATAAGGGGTATCTACAGATTCCTTAGGGTTAGGGTTTACTTCAACTGACCATAAGGTCAACTATCTTGAGTTAGAGTTGTGAAACCTCTAAGGTAGAGTGGCCAAAAAGAATATGTAGAAAGATTGGAAAAAAATTGGAGGATTTCATTAACCAATTTAGTTACAATATCATGAGTCATCATATCCTTCCTAATCAGCCATAAATCAATCATACTCATATTAGCCGTGGTGGATCTTTAGGTCAAAGTAATAGACAAACTAGCAAAGGTGGATCTCGCAAACATGAAAATCCAAATACAAACACTCTGTAAGAATGTAACATGATTCCAAAAGTGGAAATGCATAAGTTTGATGGAAAGGATCCACTCAATTGGATTAACCAGATGGAGAATTTCTTTGATCTTCATCAAATTCCATCGGGACAAAAGGTTATCATGACATCGTTGTATCTTGAACCTGACCAATTCATTTGGTATCGATGGTTATGTGCTCAAAGGAAAAAGAGTGGCCTCAATGTTACATGGAAAATATTCACCGAAGAGTTACAATTGTATTATAGTTCTAGTGTGTCAGAGAATTATTTCAGCCAATTAGCAAATCTTAGACAAACAGGAATAGTCAAAGATTACATCCATCAATTCCAAAACCTTTCCTTATGGGTGGAAAATATTCCTGAAGATAATTTGAATGACTCATTTCTTGGGGGTCTTAAAGAACAAATTGAGACTGAGGTGCATATGTTTAATCCTCATAAGGTTTTAGATTCTATTATCATGGCATGTAGGGCAGAGGAAAAATTTCTTTCTAGTAGGAAACAAACTGTCAGTAATATCAAATATCATAGCACCCTTCCACCATCATTCCTCATCCAAAGTGAGACCGACACCTCAACAAAAGAAGAAAAGAGAGCCAAAGGGTTATGTTTTAATTGTGACAACAAATTTGGGCCAGGACATAAGTGTGCTGAAAAGAAGTTGTTCTACATTGACGGACCTAATGAAGAAGAAGAAAATGAAGAAGATGAAGAGGTAGAGCCAGAGGAGGAATTAGGAGATCCCCAACCAACAATATCATGTCATGCAATTTTTGGTATTAGCACTCCCCAAAATCTCAAAGTAGTTGGATTCTTAAAAAAACAGAGGGTAATAGTGTTGATTGATTTAGGAAGTACTCATAATTTCATCAATCATAAGTTGGCGAGCAGTACGCTTGAACTACTTTGTTTATCCAGTTCTAGAATGTCAAGTCATGATCACCGATGGGAAAAGCTTAGTTGTTCAGAAAATTCCATAACATTAATCTTGCCATGGGAGATTACTTGCTAAATAGCAATATGTATGCCATTTCCATGGGAGGAGCAGACATTGTGTTAGGAGTTCAGTGGATTACCACCTTGGGAACCATTGAAATGAATTTCCAAGAGTTGTTCAAGCAATTTCAGTCATAAGGGAGGAATTTTAAACTAAAAGGACTAAGAGCAAAGTCCCCACAGATGGTAAGTTCTCATCAGATGCAAAAATTGCTTTAAAAGGGTGCATAAGGGTTTGTAGCACAACTATTTTCATTAGAAGCACATCATTCCAATACATTTATTCCCTGCAGATATGCAAGCAGTTATAGATGAGCACTCAGTGGTGTTTGGAGAAATGCCCAAGGGTCTGCCTCCAAAAAGAGACCATGACCATGCCATCCAACTAGTACCAGGGAGTCAACCACCCAACATCAGACCTTATAGGTACCCCTATATGCAAAAGAGTGAGATTGAGAAGATAGTTCAAGAGATGTTAGAAGTAGGACTTATTCATCATAGTCAAAGTGCTTACTCTTCTCTTGTAGTGATGGTATGGAAAAATATGACAATTGGCGCATGTGTCCAGATTACAGGGAACTCAATAAGTACACAGTTAAAGATAAGTTTCCTATTCCTATAATTGATGATTTGCTAGATGAGTTACATGGTGTTGTTTACTTTACAAAACTTGATCTTCATTCTAGATATCATCAGATTAGAATCAAGGATGAAGATATTCATAAAACAGCCTTCAGGACACATGAAGGACACTATGAGTTCTTGGTAATGCCTTTTGGACTAACAAATGCACCCTCTACATTTCAAAGCTTGATGAATTCCATCTTTAAGCCATTTCTTGAAATTTTGTTTTATTGTTCTTTGATGATATATTAATCTATAGTAAAACATGGGAGGAACACCTACATCATGTAAATAAGGTGTTGGAAACTCTTGAACAACATCAACTTTATGCAAAGCCTTCTAAGTGTTCTTTTGGTGTCAAGGAGGTTGAATATTTGGGTCATATTTTCTCTTATGAAGGTGTTAAAGTGGATCCTAACAAGATAAAATCCATGCTTGAATGGAAGGTTCCCAAAACCCTAAAAATATTCGAGGATTTTTGGGGATTACAAGTTATTATCGTAGATTTGTAAGGAATTATGGTAGCATTTTAGCACCGCTCACAACTTTATTGAATAAGGACTCTTTCCAATGGAACGAGCAAGCTACTATGGCCTTTGAGAATTTGAAGGAGGTCATGTGCACCACTCGATTCTAGCCACCCGCATTTTTCAAAAAATTCATTGTTGAATGTGATGCTTCAGGGTATGGTATGGGGGCAGTACTCATGCAAGAAGGGAAACCCATTGCCTTCGAGAGCCACCAATTCAAAGGTAAGAATATCTCTAAACCAGTTTATGAGAAAGAAATGTTAGCAATACTTCATGCAGTGAAGCAATGGAGACCATATCTAATGGGACAAAATTTCAAAGTAAAGACAGATCATGATAGTTTGAAATACTTCTTAGAGCAATGTTTATCATCTGAAGAACAATAGAAATGGGTCTCAAAAATGTTGGGGTATGATTTTGAGATAATATAAAAGAAAGGAAAAGAGAATGTAGTTAATGATGCTTTATCTCGGAAGGATGAATCTGCAGGCATTGTTATGTGCCATATCTGTATTACAGGAGGATTAGGTAGAGGATGCAAGGTCTGAATGGAAAAATGACCCAGGTACACAAAATCTCATTCAAAATCTCCAATAAGATCCAAGCATGTCAAAAAATTTGTATGGAAAGGAGATGTTTTATGGTATAAAGATAGATTATATATATGTAAGAATTCAACCCTTAAAAATAGGGTTCTATCTAAGCTCCATGCTTCTCCAAAGTAGGGGATCATTCGGCTTCTTAAAGACTTATCATCGAATCAAGCATGATTTTTTGGGAAGGGCTAAAAGGATATGTCCAAAATTTTGTGTCGAATGCATGTTTTGTCAAGAAATAAAGGTGAAACAATTAAGTCCCGGGTCTTTTACAACCTCTATCTATTCCTAGCCAGAGGTGGGAAGAGGTGTCTATGGACTTCATCACAGGATTGCCTAAATCAGAAGGTAAAAATGTAATCATGGTGGTGGTGGAAAGACTCACCAAATATGCCCATTTTTTTGCTTTATCTCATCCATTTGTTGCGAGCACGGTAGCAACGGCCTTCAGTGGATACAATTTAGCAGCTACATGGGACACCAAAGATTATAGTAAGTGATCGAGACCCTATCTTTACTAGTATTTTTGAATTGACTTGTTCTCATGCTTGGGAACACAACTAGCTCGTAGTTCCTCTTATCATCCCCAGTCTGATGGGAAAATAGAGGTGGTAAACAAGTGCTTGGAGGGATATCTTTTTTGTTTTACATCAGATAAGCAAGCGAGATGGGTCCAATGGTTACCTGCTGGTAATGGTGGTATAACACCTCCTTTCATACTTCATCTAAAATGTTTCCTTTCTTGGCATTATATGGGTACCATCCGCCATCTATCACTTCATCTTTGAGATTCCAACAAAAGGTTCGAGTAGTTGAAGAACATATTCAACACCAACAAGAGGTGCTTTCTAGTCTCAAGGAGAATTTGGTCATGTCACAAAACCGCATGAAGCAGCGAGGACCAACATCGTAGTGAAATACATTTTGAAGTCGGTGATTGGGTTTTTGTGTGTTTACAACCATATAAGAAAATGTCCTTAAAACAACAGAAAAAGGATAACAAGATTTCACCTAAGTATTATGGTCCTTATCAAGTGTTACAGAAGATTGGAAATGTAGCATACAAACTGGAACTTCCTTCGCTACTCAAATTCATCCAGTCTTCCATGTATCTTGCCTAAAGAAGGTAATTGGACAAACAATATCAACCCAGATAGTGTTACTTGAGCTTGATGAAGAGGGAAGAATCATCCGGAACTAGAATGCATCCTTCAGACACGCACTAAGCGATTGAGGACAAGGGTCATCACTGAGTATTTGATCAAGTGGAAAATCTAGACAATGAAGACAACTTGGGAGGATGCAAATTTCCTACAACAACATTCAGATCTTCTCAACATTGGGGACAATGTTGCTTTGAAGGGGAGGGGCATGCTACGCCCTTAATCATATATCTTATATTGGATGTGTATAGCCGACTTGTGGCTATCATAACTTCTTATCATTATGTATCTCTTTCATATATGTTATATTTTCATTAGTGGGTTGGCCTTGGTGTTGACCATAAGATAGAATAGTATATATAGGGTTTAGTAGATAGTAGTTGGGGGAGTTGAGCATTTGAGTATTCTTATATGGTTTGGAGGTTGCCCCTCGAAGTGGCGAAGCTATTATAATTGCATATTGAGATCATTATTCTGAAATATTGTGTTATTTGGTGTTCTATTTCTACTCATAATCTCAATTATACTAGTAATTTCATTACACCCTTTGAAAAAAGTGTCGACACACCATTCTAAGCTTGACCGAGATTTATTAATATAGTGGGTGATTATATTGGCTCGTCTTTATGAAAAATTTGGTATTCCAAGACCTATCCTAGCAATGCCATTTAGCTCACTCCATGCCTTATAAGGTAGTTCGGGCCCAAAGAGAAATAACTTGGTCAACAATGTAAATAGGTTAGCTTCTAAATGGCTTGGTGATGATTACATAGCTCACTCCATGTAGCTCAACCTTCCTAAAGACATAGTTTGGTTTTACTCTCATCTCTCTAAACTCCACAGAGCTCGATATGTAACCAAATAGCTCATCCCTCCTTTTGATCTTGGCCACACTTATATAGATCAGTCAAGAGATTGGGAATTATCTCGGTGGGAATTTAGAGTCAAAGTAACCCGGTCATAATGACATGAGTTTGATCACCCATAATTAGCTCAGTGCACATTTTCATGAGCTAGGAAGAAGCTTGGTGTTTGGCCTTGAGCATGTAATTCCATTATTTCAACCTCCTTTGGTCTATTATCAAGACTTGTGATATGGGGGCTAGTACCATGATTAGAGATGTCTTTAGATAAATGTTTGGGCCTTGCCTTATTGAGTTCCTCCTTTAACCAATTGTGAGCTTGTTTGTTTTCTAATTTCACAAGGGTAGTGAAATTAGATAACAATTTGGTGATATGTGGGGCCATTTACTGTTAAATGGAGTATGACCAGATTCCGTAACTATCCATTAGGCATATAGTCTACATGGTCATCATGGGTTGTGTTAAACTCTAAAAAAATTGACCAGAACACACGAGATGTCATTGCTCACACTGAACTACTTTTCGCCGCTCGCACTCTCCAACTCTCATAAGAAAATCTAGAAATTTATTTTTTGAGAGTAGAAATTTTTTATAACTTAAATTTCACCTTTTCCTAGAAACTGCAATCCACGAGGCTAAATTATGAATATCTTATAGCTTGGACAACATGGAACTCTATTAAGTTTTTCTTTCTTTCTTCTTCTGAATGTTCCATTCCTTTTGACAGGCTACTTGGATCTCTACTGCAGGCTGCATGAATTGTTATCAAACCTTGGAGATACACATGGGGGCTCATGTTTGTTGTTTAAACACTGATTTAAGGCTGATTGAATATTGAGGACCTTTATCTGTTACAAATTCAGACCTACCCTCAATATTGATTGCTGATTTGAGAAATTCATCTATTGATTCAAGGAAGAAAAGAATCAAAGATTTTAAAACTATCTCTTGACCTGATTTTAGTTTCTCTACATTTGTTTGAATTTGAAATTTGCAATTGTTGCAAGAAACTATGAGCTTCCTACTACAACTCTCTCTTCTGAAGCATGATGAACTATATACAAATCATACACTAGAAGCAATAGAATGTGTGCACTAGCACTTAGGGAAATTAAAACCTATTCTAACAACAAAAAAATGTGCATAAGCACTTGGAGGAATTGAAAATCCTAGAATAATATGTACAAGGGTGAGAAATTCTTCCTTCTAGTAGCAATGTTTGAGATAGATTCCATTGACTAGAATTTATAATTCTTCACCATCCAACTTAGCCAGCCAAAAGTCATTGATACTTTTGCACTCAGTGAACATATAGGGACCACTCCATATGGCATCGAAATTGGAATGCTTACTTGGTTATTCACAATTAGCATCTCACTTCAACACCAAGTCTCCTTCTTTGAACATCCTAGCATTATCTTTCTTATCAAAGCTCCTCTTGATCAATGCTTGATATTTCTCCATTGTTTGTATTACATGCTCTCTTGTTTCTTCCAATTCCATTAGTTCTGCATACCTTATTTCCATGGGTTCAAACTTAGCTAGTTCCAACTGCTTCATAAGCTTTAATGTTTCAAACTCAAGTGATATAGGAAGCACTGCTTCTTTTCTATATACAATCTTATATGGAGAGTTACATGTTGACCTCTTGGGTTTTATTCTATCAGCCCATAAAGCCAATTTGAGATTCGTGTGCCCGGTTCTCTGATTCTCATCAAGGGTCCTTCTTATGATTCTCAATAGGTTCTTATTCGTGGACTCTACTAGGCCATTACCCTAGGGATAATAGTTAAAAGAATTTTTAAGGTAAATACCATTCCCGACTACGATTCAGTTGATTTTTGTGCCAATAAATTCCAATGCATTATCTCGATAAGATAGTGGCGAGGACACCAAACCTTGTGACTATCCATTTGTAGAAATCCAATATGCTTGGATTCATTTACCTCCTTGAGTGCCACCGCTTCATTCCACTTGGTGAAATAGTTTGTTTCCGTAAGTATCCACTTGTGGACTTGACTTTAATTTGGATTGATAACTCCAATGAAGTCCAATCCCCATTGCATGAATTTCTAGTCAACGATATGGGATGAAGGGGAAGCACCACTAGCATCTCCTTTCCTGTGAAGAATGCACACTTTTTACATTTCTTGATCCATGAATAGTAATCACTAAACACCATAGGCCAATAGTAACTAGCCTTCATGATTTTGAGAATTGTTACTTGCAGAGAAAAGTGGCCTCCTACTTCTCCATCATGGAATTCATGTAATATCTTCTCAACTTGACTTCTTTGAGACACACCTCAATAACACCTCATTCACATCCTTCTCGAATAAGATGTTGTCGATGAGCACATACGGGATATATCGCAATCTGAAATATATTATTATAGATTTTTTCAATCTCGGAGGTAACAAACCTATTTGGTGATAATGCACCATGGCTTGAGTCCAACATGGAATGGGTGCATCATCAGTTGGTTGTTATTTCTCATCTTGCAAACACCAAAACATCTCCTTATTCATTATCTATTTCAACATGTTGCTTGAAAGCTATATGTTCACACAAACCTTTACCACAAACTAGCTTAGTCACCTTGATTTCAATGTCATACTCCATTACCCGAGTGATCCATACTAGTCTTTTCTTGTTCAAATATTTTTTTAGGATAAAATTCTTGACCCCGGCATGAGACACCAACAAGTAGATCTTAATGTTCAAGACCAAGTTTTTAAACTTCTTCAAACTCCTAATAACAGCAAGAACATGTTTTTCAATGAAAGAGTACCTCACTTCGTAATCTTCCAGGATTTGACTGAAGAATTCTATGGGTTGTTCCAAACCTTCCTTATTTAGTTGTACCAAGATAGTTGAGATTGTATCCGATCCTCCAAAAGCATATAACATGAATTCCTTAGAGAAATTTGGGTTGATAAGAGTTGGAGCTTGTGATATTCCATGCTTTATAGCCTCAAAACTCTCTCTTCTTTTTTTCCACTTGAATGCAAGACTCTTCTTCAACATCATTGTTAATGGCTTCACAAAGGTGGAAAAATTAGGCACAAATATGTAGACAAATTTTATCCTTCCCAAGAATCTTTGAAGAGATTTCTTGTGACTTGGCAATGGAAAAGTTTGAATAGCTTCAACTCTTTCAAGATCAATTATCAATCCTTATTTTGAAACAATATGGCCCAACAATTTTCCTTCATATGCCAATAATACACACTTTTTAGATTCAACAACACTTCAAATCTTCTACACCTTTGAAACACTTACCTGAGGTGAAATAAGTGGTCTGGGTGCATTCTTTGAGAAGATGGTGATGTCATCTATATTTACAAGAATTATCTTGTTGATTAGTCCTTTGAATGGCATATCCATAGCTCGCTTAAATGTAGCTTCATAATTTGACAATCCAAATGGCATCTTTTTATAACCATATGTGCCCCATTTTTTAGTGAATTTTTTTTTGAACTGATCTTCTTCCTTCACCATTATTTGATTATATCCTGAGTATCCATCTAACAATGAGAACATTTCGAACCATCTATAGCCTACAAAAATTTCTCCATTGATGGAAGTGGATAGAGATCTTTGAGCGAAGCTCTATTCAAATCATGGAAGTCTACACACAATCTGATTTCCCCGTTTCTCTTCTGCACTGGCACCAAATTTGCAACCCAACACAAATGTTTGATTGGGAATATGATGTTGGCTTCAATTTACTTGTTTAACTATTTTTTCATGAGAGGTTTAATGTGAGGATTTAACGGTCTCTGCTTCTACCTAATGGGCTTATATTTAGGATCTAATTCAATAGTATGCTTAGCTAAATTTGGATTTAAACCTCTTAAATCCTTATAATTCTAAGAAAAGACATCGGGAAATTCTTGGACAAGTTGAACAAAATCATATTTCTCTTGTGGAGTACTTACTTTTCCAATCTGCAACGTATTGCCTTCACCTACTGAAATAGGCTCGGAATCTTCAATCTTTACATGAATGTTTTCCTTTTCTTTCCAGAACTGGTCATTTGGGTTAAAGATCAATTCCAAAGTTACAATCCCCTTTGGTAGTTTTTTAGTTCTCGTTACACCACTTGGTCATCGTACTATTGCCCTAACTTATCCTAGTTTCTAGTGGAGAACTCATTTTCTTCTTGCAAGAATTTTATGATTTGTTGATCATTCTCAAAGACTTGCCAACTTGTATTGTTGTCCTGGGCACAACCTGGTCTCACAACCACTTTAATATGGGAATATTTTCACACATTTTTATACTTTTGACAACATCGAAGTTGCCCCAATTGTTGTAAGTTTGTCTACTACCTCATTCTTCTTTCTCGGGATGGAATTGATGTTAAAAGCTTTGAAATATTCAATAAGATCCCATACCCAATTTTTTTAGTTCTTCAAAAGATCATTTTTAGCAGAATTTTGTCCTCTTACTTGATTCACGATTAGCTCACTATCTCTAAACACTTACAAGTTCTTAATGCCTCTCTTTCTTGCCTAATGCAATCTGTGAATCAATGCCTCATACTCAATTATGTTGTTTGAGAAAGCAAACTAAAAATAGAAAGTTGAGTAATATTTTGTACCTTGTGGTGAAACAAGCATAGCTCCTCCTCTAACACCTTGTTTGCTTCTCAAGCCATCGAAGAATAGTTTCCATACCTTATTATCAAATTTTTTATCCAACTTGGCAATGCTAGGGAGAAGTTGATTCTCTTCATGTAAGCAATAAATGTCTAACTCATCTTCTTCAATTTCCTAGTAAGGGTCAAATACATGCCTCTTATTTTCCCATTCATCAAGAGTCAAGTTCAAAATGCTTTCGACCTTAGTATCCACTTCATAAGTGCTTGGGTAGTCTTCTTGATCAAAGGTAGAATAATTTACATTGATTAGACTCGGTGTATCAAGTGCTCAATGTGGAAATTTACAATTGGTTTAGACCTGATTGTAGCCTTGGCTCCATACCTTGTTCTAAATAACATGTGTGACCAATCAGTAGACAAATAACCTCCAATTTTAGTGGTGAAGTCTCTTGACAAGCACAATGCAAAGAGTGGTGGCAATTCTATGACTAAAACATCTTGCAAGACTATGACATTTAGGCATGCATGCAATGTGAGGCTCAATCCTTTGATTACTCCAACTATTATTATTGTTGTTCCATCCAATTACACCACACCTCTAAATGAATTCATATTGAAGGCCCACTGATCAGCTATTTGTTTCAGCATGAAAAAGCTACTTGCTCCCGAATCAATCATGCAATTGTGTACAAGATTGTTTCCAATGATCAGAGATATGTAAAATGGAGGAGGCTTCATGTTTTTACCTTGTTGACCTCCTTCATTTCCTTCTTGTTGAGCTGCATTTTTGAGCACCTTATCTTTATCTTTGGATGACTTATTTGTTATGGACTAGTTTTCCATGACAACTTGTAATAGATCTCTTTGGCCCAAGATAGCTAATGACTCCCACATTGAAATGTTCACATTCGTTTTCTTCATTTACTTAAGAATATTGAATGGGGATGAGCTATATTTCTGCTTCCCTTTACCTTACACAGTATTCTCTTGCACATGGGTTGTTACAACCGGTATATGGGTTGGTCTAGAAGGTGGCTTGGGCTGACTTTGCACATTCGGGACTGCACTTTGACTGCTAACACCTTGTGGGGTGATAGAGGGTTATGAAGTGCTTGGATTGGATGACTTCCCTTCTTCAATATTCCTCTTCTTAGACCGTGTATTGTCTGCTACACCCTGAGTTGGGACCTGATTTATTCCACATAAATCTTCAACTTGCCAATTAACAAGTGTGGTTTCATTTGGAGGTGCCTCTTGAGTAGCTTCCTGCTGCTGATTTTCTTCTTGGCTTGTCTCTTGTTCCACACCCATTGTTGTCACCATAAGAGCTTGATTCAAGGCACCATTGAAACACATTGACTGGTTATGAGGTTGATTGCATGGGAAACACCAGTCATATTCTTGAGCTATGTTATTTTTTACTGGTACCATGGCTCTAGATGTGGATATAACATTAGGATTGTAAGGATGGAATGGCCTATTAGCAGGAGGTTTTACTTGGTTCTTATTTGCAACTTGAGCGGTTAGCTTATTAGGATGATATGTAGGTCTATTGGGTTGGGTTTGAGGCTGATATAATTTTGCGCTTGTGGCCTTTTAATTGTCACCAAATAATTGTGCAAGTTTTACAATTGTTTCATGACTTCTTGGAGCTCATTTGAGGTACTAGAAGAAGAGGTAGAAGCTTCAGCAGAATTCTGATTCTTTGGGGCAAGGATGGGAGCTAATGTAGGTGTTTGGCTAGTGTTTGGACTTCCTAATTTTAGATAAAGAGGCATGGGAGGCCTAGGTGCAAATTTACCAACTTGGATTAAGCAATTTTCAGCTCTAATAGTAGTTTTATAAGTTGTGGGTAAAGTTGTACCTCCCGTGGATTGTATCATCATTGCTGTAATATCGAATTTAGAATTTTTAGAAAGTATAGGAAAAACTTTCAACTCCGGATCTCATAGCAAGTGGAATCCTATCCCATGTCCTTTGAAACCTAAAGTTGAAATCAACCATCTGCTCATTTGGTGCTCTCTTGATTGTGGTTAGTTTTTCTAACAAAGATAAGTTTTCTGCCTTCTCTCCAAATTGACCACAAAGAGCTATGCACAAATAATCCTAATTTTTAATTGATCACGCTTTCAAGCTTCTGAACCATTGTAAAGATTTTTCTTTTGAAAGAAGAATCCAATAATTTGAACCACATCCATTTCATTAACCTCATGTATAACATAGAAATTTGTAATGTCTTGAATGTGATCAATCGGAGTTGTATGGTTTTCTCCAATGAAATATGGAATGTTTTTCAATGCTGCAACTAGTTGGATTTTATGCATTAAGAGTAAGTGGGTTGCTTCCCATGAAGTTCATATAGGGATTTGGTGTCCCTTGTGGTGGTTTTTGATATAGATGTGTCATTATAATTTGTCTAATAAATCGGTTGATTGAATGAAATGCCTACCATGCGGAGGTGTTGATAGTGTTCTATTCAATGGAGATGGAGACCTTTGAGCTCTTCTTCCCCTTCTTCCTCTACCTGGAGATAGCTGTAAGTATTCAAATATTCCTTCTTCTCTAGTTGTTGACCTTGTTTGAATTCTTCTCATAAATTTTTACAAGATTGGAATGTTGAAACCGATGAATTATTCCCTTTAGCAGTAGCTAGATATGTAATTTCAAATCTTCTTACAAGCTAGAATTTTACAAGTGCACACCAATCTTGTTGTAATTAAAATGAAGAATTCTTCTCTATCCCACTGGGCATGCGAACTATTATCACCGAATCATAGCACCCTCTTATTTACACAAGTGTGTGTGCTTGAGCTCACAGTGTGATTGGGTAACATGGGTACTATCTCCAAGTTGTGGGACTTGCTACTTGAGATAGACCTCCGAGAAAGATGGTTCTTCTTCCAACTCCTAAAGACAAACTAACTCTACTAAAATAAAATTACTAACTACTCCTAATCTATCACTTCCAAGGGACCAGGGAAAGAGAAAGAGCATGAAAATAACATAAATCTACACTACAGAGGTGATGCACCAAAAGAAGGGTATGAGAACAATCCCCAATGTGTGAAAATGGAAGCAAAATGCAGATTAGAGAGGGTGATAATAGTTCTCCATAGTCTAATAACAACACTTAAAATAACATTTCCATGCATACACAACAATAATGAATCCTTGCAAGAGCATAAGATAAACACAATACACCTACAATAAGATTGAAGAGGCAAGAAGAATGCAAACAAACATAGCAAGGGAAGATACATCCACAAAATTGCATTTATTGCTTCATTAATATGCACAGTTCAAACTATTACAAAGTAAAGGCCTGGATCACCATGCAAGGAGTCCACTACAAAGGCCTATAGCACATTGGCTTCACAAAACAAAATGGGTAGAGTTTTTCTACTCAAATCATCCTCCTTTACAATGATCCCAACACTTCAATTTGTAGAATTTTAAGAGGGGAGGGGGGGGTCGGTGAGATTCCCGAAATCCACTTTTAAAACAATTGCAAGTCATGATAAATGAGTTTGGTTGGTGAATATTGAGCTTTAAAAGCAATCTCAAGGTACCCCATAACTTGGAGTAGTGAAAGAATGATTTCTCATACTCATTGAATGCTCCTACAACCACTTTCTAACAACCAATCAAAACTATATTCATTTTCCTTACAAATCACCACTAAATCTTCATTAGTTTTGAATTTCTTGGTTGTTGTCCATCGGGATTATATCCATGATTCCAACGAGAGAAATTTTACAAAACTCTATTGAGAATTGCTCCAGTTATGTCTTTCTAAGTGTAGGTAGTTCATTTGTCTTGCACCGACTTGCTTTACTATTACGAGAATGAGAATTAAATCCAGCAGTTGGGAATCATCATTTAAATTATTTCTTCTCCTCTCTCTAATGTTTTACATTTAAAATGATTTTCAACTTTTTAAATGTATTGTGTGCCCATCATTAATCTTTATTGTTTTGCATAGGAAGAGAGTGTGTTTTATTGCTTGGATTTGAATATAGCTAGTTTGGCCATCTCGGCTGAGATGGATCCTCTCCCTTCCACCTCACCGTTATCCCCTTATTGTTTTGGGCATTGAGCTATGTTTGTTTCTCCGCATGTTGAGTCATTTAATCACTCCATCCGTTACTTCCAATGCCAACCCGCTCCCCTTTGTATTGGGTCCTGACTTCTTACATTATGTGTGATGAGTCATACCCTTGATTGGCAGGTCATATCAATCACTTTGCATTGAACACCAAACCCTTATAACTCCCACTCTTCATTACATTCGCCACGTGTCGACCCATTGTCTTATGATACATGCATTCCGGCTTACCACAGAACTCGTGACCCTGTGGCCTTGTTCTTCCTCGTCGCTTGGTACCTGCACCGTCATTCTCACCTGTAACACGTCCTCCATCATCAAAGTTAGGATTTTGTGGCCATGTTTTCCTACGGGCCGCCTAGACCATTTCGACCCGATATACCCGCATTTCTTCCATCAGCGACGTGGGCTCGCAATTGAGCCAACTCCTGCATAACCTTTGGGTCAAAGCCTTCAGGATTTTTCCTCCAGAGTGTCCCTAGTTCAATGGTACACTCGGACTCCAATTCTCCATCATTTCCACATTGATTTGTGTGGGCATCTTGGATATTTCCCGCACAGCCATCTCGGGCTCTAAAACTCTGTTGTATCTACATTGCTTTCCTTTTAACTCAATGATACTCTAAGTACCCCTGATCGCTTCTATGTTGAGCTTGTTAATCGAACTGAGTCCATCTCGGCCGCCCTCTTTCTTATTGGCTTCGTTGAGATGAGTAGAGCAAGCTTTGTGGCTCAACCCATGTTGAACCTTCCCTTTGTAAAGTGTAGACACACCAATCTGAGCTTGACCAAGACTTGTTAATATGGTGGGTGTTTATACTAGCTCGTCTTTATTAAACAGTACGGACGGTATTCCAAGAGAAATCCTACCAATGCCATTTAGCTCACTTCATGCCTTATAAGGTAGTTCGGTCCCGCAGAGAAACAACTCGGTCAACAATGAAAATAGGTTGGCTTCCAAATGGCTCGGTGATTATTTGCATAGCTTGCTCCATGTAACTCATCCTTCCTAAAGGCATAGCTTTGTTTTCCTAACAGCTCCATGAACTCCACATGAGCTCAGTATGCAACCAAATAGCTCATTCCCTCATTTTGAGCTTGGCCACACTTATATAGCTCGGTCAAAAGCTCGATGGGCATTTAGAGTCAACGTAACCCACCACAATGACATGAGTTTGATCACCCATAATTATCTCATTGTACATTGTCATGAGCTCGGTGAGCTAGGAAGAAGCTCGGTATTTGGCTCTAAGCATATAATTTCATTCTTTCAACCTCCTTCGGTCTACTATCAAGATTTGTGCTTTGGGAGGCTAATACCTTTATTAGATATTCAAGTGCCTCCTTTAACCAATTGTAAGCTTTCTATTGTCTAATTTCACAAGGGTGATGAAATTATATAACAAGTAACTCTAGAGAAATTGGGATTTTATATTTGATTCCATATAGTAGTTAGAAAGGAAAAGTTTCAATGGCCTTCTTGGGTATGATCCAATCAGCCCATATTGCATCATATAATTTATTATGTGAATACCTCTAATTATCATCCACTAATTTTCAAACAATAGTGATAATATTTTTGTTACTAGACTTCACCTAGCCATTTCCCTTCGTATAGTAAGTGATAGAGTGAGATAGTGAGATAACATGGTTATAGAAAAATCCATCAATTCACTAGAAAAAAATTAGGTAGCATTTTCTTCTACTATCTTGTTTGGTATGCTAAATCTGAAAACAATATTGTCCTTCAAGAAATTGCATATAGTTTTTGAGTTGGCATGCTTGGTTGGAATAGCTTCTACCCACTTTATGAAGTAATCGTAGTAATGATGACATACATATGACCCGTGATTGAGTGTGCATTCAATACATAAATGAAATCGATTATTGGAATGGTTCCTCAATGACCACAGTCTTGAGAGGCAAAGCAAAAATCCTTGGTCTTCCTATAAATTGTTGTCATAGATCACATTTTCCATCCATTTTTATCCATCTTGGAATATGGTAGGCCAAAAAAAATAGCCACCTCTCAAATTTTTATGGGTTATTACCTTTGTTTAGAAATGACCTCCATGCATTTGATCGTGATATTCCTTGAAAATATTATTCTATTTTTCTTCCTTAATACACCTTAAGAAAGTGTCATCCAATCATTTTTATATAGTATATTTTTGCAAATAACATATTTTTCATCTTTGAGATGGAGAGTATGCCTTTTCTTGTAATCTGATCCTGGGGAAATCACCATAGGTCAACAAATATGTTATGTCAGAGTACCAAGGATTGGTGTCACTTACGAATAACATGATATAAATATCCTTAATCAAGCACTCGTAGCAGATTGGAACAATCTTCCCATTCTTCTTAAGCAAGGAGTTCACATAATCCATTTCCTCGTACCAATTTGGAAGGTCTAATGTCAAGGTCATACTCTTGTACTTTTGACACCCAATTTCCTCACTTTGCATAGGGATCTTGCTACATTCGAATCAATTTAACCACCTAGCTAAGGACCATGACAATAGTATGAGAGTTCAAGAGGTAAAACCAAAAATTATTCAAAGCTCTAATCACCACATAGGAATAATTCTTATGTTGTGAATAATTAATCTCATATTCCTTCAAAGGAGCACTCATTAATGTAATGGGTGACTAAACTTTATCATCATTTTCTTGGATGAGGACAGATAAAATGGTATGCTCTAAAGCATAACAATACACAATGAACTATTTGTTGAAATATGGGTGGACCAAAGTGATTTCTCTTGTAATAGAATCTTTGATTGACTTGAAAACTCCTTAAGTTCTTTACTCCACTTGAAATATTCCTTGGGTTTCATCATATGGATGATTTATTTTGTAATCTCATAAAATTATGGAACAAATCTTCTCGAGAAATTTACTTTTCAAAATAAAGAGTGCATGTTTGGATTACTTATAGGAAAATACAATCTTAGAATGGATTATACTCTCTTTAGGTTAATTCTTGTACCTTATTTTCTCACTATGTGACCAAGGATCTTTCCTTCGGTGATTGTAAAGATTGACTTCTTCAAATGAGAGAGATGTGATTCCTCCTTCAATGGATCAAAACATACTCCATCGGTTACAAGTGTTCTACCCTATTATTTGATTACCTTTGTGAGATCATCTATATACACCACTATGAATTTTCCTATAAAATCCTTGAGATCTAAGTCCATTTCCTCCGAAAGGTGGAACTCGCATTGATTATCCCAAACAAAGCATGTGATGATATGTAAATTTAAGGGATGGTTTTATTTTAGAGAGGCATGATATCATTTTTGAATCATTCACTACTTGTAGGATATGATCCATGACCTGGAAAGGGATAGTTTTCTTTTAGAGATTCTTGATTCAAATTTAATAAATTCACACAGATGAGGATTTCACCATGATTCTTCTAGACCGACACAAAATTTTCTATCTAGGTTGAGTGATAAATAGGAAATGTGATACATGCATTGAGTATTTTCTCAACCTATACTTTGATGGTCCTTAAAATATTTGGATTATACTATCTTTACTTTTTCTCTGGAAGGCCTTAGCATCTAGTTTTAGAGGGATGGAGTGTTGTATTGATTTTGGTTTAAATTATTTGAGATCATCATATGAATATGAAAGTACATTCAAATACTTATCCAACAAGGTTGAGAAGTTTCTTCGATCATTAGGAGAACAACATTTTCCTATGTTCACCATCCTTGGATATTCACTTGTATCGATTTTTATTTTCTCATATTCAGATGAAGATCTAGGTTGATCTTTGGATTTACTACGGATTAACATGTCATTCTTGTCAAAACATTCCTCCAATAACACTAGTACCTTTGGAATTTTTTTCTTTCAATTGGATTACTCCATCTTCATCTACTTGATTAGTTGTGTTATTGTCACTATCATTTATGGTAATCTCCTATGGGACTAAGTCACTCCCTTCAAAGTATATAGACCTTAAATAACTAGTCTAGTGCAAGGACAAAATTTGGTTATTGTTAGAGAAAAATCATAGCACCCCAAATGAGTTATGGATTTTCTTTTCTAAGGCAATGTCATTTGGTGTGATTGACCAACATTGAGCTTTCCCAAAGTGTGGGACCTTTGCAAATGGGTAAAGCTCTCCAGAGAAGGTTGGTTCATCTTCCTAAACTACCTACCACAAGCTATTCCAAAGGCAAGAAATCTAATCCTAAACCTAATCTAACTTCCAAGGAGACAGGGAGAGAAAGAAAACTAGAAAAAAATAAGCCTACACTAAAACGGCGATACACCGAGAGAAGGAAAATGTTGATCATCTATCAAAACTTCCATGGAATAAGAAGAGGTGAGTAATGGAAAGAATGGACAAGTGCATCACAGGATCAAAGATGGATTTCACACAGTAAAATGTTCCAAAACTCTATGAACATAGCTCCAAAACCTTCAATGAACATCCAAACATGCACAAATATCTGCAATGAAGAGATTCAAGAAGGAAACAACCAAAAAATGAGTAAGGATGTACAAATGCATCACAAAACATGTTTTTTATTCCTCAGAAGTTTGCACAGTGCATCATTTCACAAGTAAGAGGAAAAAAATTCCATTACAGAGAAGGGGAGGAGGTTCAAACTCCATTTTTGACCCTAGGGAATAAAATAAGGGAGAGGCAGAGAAGAATGATGAACAACCTTTTACAAATGAGCCAAAACTAGCTTTTATCGCTCGAACAGAATGAAAGAAATGAGAAAACGTGGAAAATTTGATTTAAAACTTCAACCAACAACAAGATTTATTTAATTTGCCTACAAAATGATTGGTTTCCATGAAAAATCCCATACTTTGAATTGCATTGCTTCACATAGCGAGAAAGAGACCCATACTTCATTAATTTTGGTGGTTGGGGTCGTTTTTCGTAATTTTTCCATGCCGAGATGTTTTCCATTTTCCTCCTGTAAAACTCCATCAAAATTTAAAATTGAAGGTTCCATCATGTGGATAATTTCAACAGCTTTCCATTGATACCAAAATAGCAAACATTTGAGCTCTGGTGCGAAAGATATGCCCCTCTAAAGATTTAGGGCAAAAATGGCGAAATTAGGGCAAAAATCGGGTTTGCAAGGCCGAAATTTGAACTTTTTCCCTCTTTTTTCAAATTGGGAAATTTTTCTATAAAATCTCCATGTCTTGCTTCTCTGATGACACATGGTGCCCTCTATTTGATCCGTAGCTTCAAAACAACATTTTTCCCCTTTGCGTAAAATTGGAAATTCTCCACAGCCCTGCCGCTCTAAGACACGTGGCATCTTTTGATCTACTGCGGAGATGCGGTTCAATTTTTTACCTTTACGCGTTTATGGTTTTGGAAAAAAATCAAAAATCCTCCTGACGCCATGATTCCCACCTGCCTGACTTGGACCCATGGCGCATTTCGATGGTGCGGGGCCTTAACCAATTTTCCTTCCATTCTCCTTTGTGGACTCGCGGGTGAACTTTTTACTTTTGCTCTTTTAGCCCAAAATCACTAAGTTCTCAATTTCTTCCTCCACTCCACCGGCATGAGCCTCTTATGGAAAAAAAAAAACTCTCCCAAGCTCTGTGGGCCCGCCTAGGGAAAATTTCCCCTCCAAACTCCACCGAGCCATAACTCAAAAAATACAATGAGTTAGGAGGACTTCTTTACCTTTTTGTAAAGGGGAAGAAAAATCCTATCTGATGAAGCCATTTACAAAATCTTTTGAGTGCTTGTAATGAGTGAAAATTGAATTTGAATCACAAGAAAGGAAAGAATGAATAGTTAGCCAAAATAAGCAGGGGCTCATTTTGGATAACAATTTTGGCAACTCGAGGGGTCATCTCGCCGCTAGATGAATTATCAATGGCCTTTGAAGCATCCATTGGGCATAGAGTCAAGCTTGATAAATTGATTCTGATCTGGACTCTAAAATTCTGACCTCTGAGCCACTTGGGAACCCTCTAAAACTTGGAGTTGTTCTTCACCAAAATTCCACTGAAATGGATTGTGCAAGAGCAACTAAAACAACACCAAACAACTATGTAAAAATTGAAAATCATACATGTTCCAAATGGAACATGTAGAGTGTGCAAAAGCACTTCTTCTACTGAAAGACAACCTACCTACTCTACTCTAACCAAGAATAAAGGGAGCTCAAACAAATCCTGCAACTAGTAGGGAGAAATAGCTTCCCTTCCTCAAAAATGGCAGCCATGCAACTGATTTGGCACTGAACATGGCTAGTTAGATGAGTGGAAAATCAACAAGAAGTTGTTCTTCTACCCAAATTAGCAAGGTGTTAGCTGAAATCAAATTAGATACCTCTTTTAGTTGCTCGCATTTGGATTGAAGAGGTATGACAAGCTGATCCTTGGTGTTTTGCATATCATCCTCATGCTTAGAAGCAAGCATGACTGGTTTTGGCTTCTCCCTTAGCTCCAATGAAGCCAAGTACCTGATTGGGAAAGGTATGGTCCTTTGAATGTGCCCATTGCTTTGAATTTTAACTCCAAAAATGGAGTCCTCTTGTAGACCTTCTTGGATGGATGGTGTGGAAGAGGTGATGGAATCCTCATGCTCTTTTCCTTCCTTCATGGCAATATAAAACTCTTCTATAATATGCAGCTCATCATTATTGATTGCAAGATCCAACGAAGTTGCTTTTGCATTATTGTAACTTCTGCAATACATTGTTGGCTCTGGAGTTCCTCCATTGTAGCTTTTGGAATATCAAATTCTTCCAACTTTGATTCAAGAGGCATGTTGGAAACTACAGATGGTGCTTGCATGTTCTCTTCCATGGAAGCAGGTTCTTGTGGTTGAAGAATGAATGATGAAGAAATAAAAGTTGCATTTTCTACATGCTCCTTCTCATCAAAACATTCTTCTAAGTTTGATGGAAAATCAAAATCTTCAATGTCCTGCTGCAGCAAGGTCTCTCCCTTTTGTATGGTGACCTTTAAATCTACATTTTTTTCACCATGTGGAGCTTCATCTTCAAACATGAATCTTGTCAGCTCGAACTCATCCAAAAATCAAGATTTTTGGAGAGATGAAGTGGGAGAGAAACATGGAATTTCTTGTGCAACCTGCTCATGGTCAAGTGCCTCTAAATTTGTTTTGGTCACCTCCATGATGGATTCATCAATCAAATCAGGCCCTTCAAATGAAAGCAAAAAATATTCAATAATGCTTCCTTCATCTAGTTCCAATTCTGATTTGATTTCTTCCAGTTTCTCCTCTTCAATGGGACTTGGAGCTGATTTTTCTTCCTCCTCCATGGCTGATTGTGAAAATTGGATTATATCAGCATTTTCTTCAAATAAAGTGCCAACATGGACACTACACTCGTAACAAACTGATGCTGTCTCTGCTTCTTCTTTTTCTCTTCTTCTGCTGCAACAAAATCAGTCCTAACCACCATTGACTCTTCATCTTTGGCCTCCTTTGTAGGCTTCACCAGCAAAGGAATTTTCTCAATCCCATATCTAAGAGCCAATCTTACTAAGCTCTTAATCATTCCTTCTTTGCTTGGTTCTTCCTCTTGCTGTCCTTCATGACTGATTTTCTAATTTTCATTTTCCCAACATGGATTTGGGAACACAAGAGGAGTGATGGGTTGGGATTCAACTGGTTTTGCAATTATTTGTGGTGGTGGAAGAGATGAAAATTCTTGTTTCTTTAGAGGGGATGGATATTTGGAAGGGAAAAGGACAAAAGAATTGAGATTAGGTGGAAGACTAGGGAATGGAGAAATGAAATTGACGCTTTGGGCATCATGGGGTGGATTTGGAATTTGGCATTCAAAATGAGATGGTGTTGCTTGAGGAATGGAAAGAGAAAAACTAGATAATGGTGTAGGATTTACCCATCGAAAAGGTTTCGACACCAAGTTCATAGGTCTTTATCTCTATTGTCCATTGTGTAAGTTGGGGCAACATCTCCACCATGAAGTCTAGTTTCTCCTGAGGGCTAAAGTGTCTTGGAAAAGGGCCAACCCATGGACAAGGTGCCCTACAAAAATTCATAAAGCCTCCATTTGAGCTTGAGCCTTGATTGCACCATGCCAATCTCCATTTTTTGGATCTTCTCCAATAGACCAACATCTTGCATTTGATTGTCTTCATTGTATGCATATTCTTGTGCTTGATATGCTTCATAGCCAAACTGATTTTGGCATTTCTCATATGGGTATGCATATTTGTTTTGAATTTGACCAAAATTATGATTTGAAGGATTTGTAAAGCATGTTGTTGGTGGAAACACTGTTGTTGTAAATGTGAATTCCATGATGGAAATGAAGTCATGATTGCACAACTTCATGGGGTGAAAGAAGATGGAAGAGGTGGAAGGAAGAATGGATTAAAAATGAATGAAAATGAATGGAAAGAGGGTCTGCAACTTCTGAGATGGGTTGTTGACTAGATGGAGTCACCAGATGTGCTTGAGAATGCCTCTAAAGGCTGAAATCTTCACAGGAACACACCAACTTGCAAAAGATGAAGTGGAAGACCTCTAAGGTCCCACCGGGCATGCCAAAACTATTAGGAAAAATCACAACACCCCCAAACGAGTTATGGATCTACTTTTCTAAGGCAAGGTCATTTGGTGTGATTACACAACATTGAGCTTTTCCAAATTGTGGGACCTATGAAAATGGGGAAAGCTCTCCAGAGAAGGTTGTTTTCTCTTCCTAAACTACCGCCACAAGCTATTCCAATGCAGAAAGATAATCCTAAACCTAATCTAACTTCCAAGGAGACAGGAGAGAAATAAAATTGGAAAAATAGAGCCTACACTAAAATGGTGATACACTAGAGAAGGAAAATGTTGATCATCTATCAAAACTGCCATGGAACAAGAAGAGGTGAGCAATGGAAAGGATGGACAAGTGCATCACAGACCAAAAATGGATTTCACATAGAAAATGTTCCAAAATCCATGAACATAACTCCAAAACCTGCAATTAACATCTAAACATGCACAAATACCTGCAATGAAGAGAGGCAAGAAGGAAACAACCAAAAACAAGAAAGGATGGACAAATGCATCACAAAACATGTTTTTTATTGCTCCAGAAGTTTGCACAAAACATCATTTCATGAGTAAGAGGCAAAAATTCCATTACAAAGTAGGGGAGGAGGTTCAAACTCCATTTTTGACCCTGGGGAAGAAAATAAGGGAGAGGTAGAGAAGAATGATGAACAACCTTTTACAAATGAGCCAAAATTAGCTTTTATCACTTGAATAGAATGAAAGAAATGAGAAAACATGGGAAAATTTGATTTAAAACTTCAACCACCGACAAGATCCATTTAATTGGCCTGAAAAATGATGGGTTTCCATGAAAAATCCCATACTTTGAAGTACATTGCTTCAGCAGAGTGAGAAAGAGGCCCATACTTCATTAATTTTGGTGGTTGGGGTCATTTTCTGCAATTTTTCCATGCCAGAGACGTTTTGCATTTTTCTCTCATAAAACTCCAAAATTTCAAATTGAAGTGACCATTGTGTGGATAATTTCAACAACTTTCCATTGATACCAAAATCATGAAAATCGAGCTCTGGTGTGAAAGATATGCCCCTCTGAAGATTTAGGAAAAAATGGTGAAATTAGGGCAAAATTTGGGTTCGCAGGCTGAAATTTGAACTTTTTCCCTCTTTTTTCAAATTGGGAAAATTTTCCAAAAATCTCCATGCCCCACTTCTCCGATGACACGTGGCACCCTCTAGTTGATCTCGTGACTTCAAAACAACATTTTGCCCTCGTCACAAATTGGGAAATTTTCCCAAAATTCTTCGCGGCCTCGCCGCTCCGAGACACGTGGCATCTTTTGATCTACTACGGAGATGCGATTCCATTTTTTTACCTTTTCTCCTTTATGGTTTTGGAAAAAAACCAAAATCCTCCCAACGCCCTGATTCCCACTACTAACTTGGACATGTGGTGCATTATGATGGTGCAGGCCTTAACAATTTTCCTTCCATTCTCATTTCATGGGCTCGGTGAATTTTTTTTTCTTTTAGCCCAAAAAGTTCTAAGTTCTCAATTTCTTCCTCCACTCTGCCGGCATGAGCCTCTTTGGCACAAAACTCTCCCAAGCTCCGCAAGCCTAGCCTAGGAAAATTTCTCCTCCAAACTCCACCGAGCCATAACTCAAAAAATACAAGGAGTTAGGAGGACTTCTTTACCTTTCTGGAAAGGGGAAGAAAAATCCTATCTAATGAAGACATTTCAGAATATTTTGAGTGCTTGTAATGTGTGAAAATTGAATTTGAAGCACAAGGAAGGAAATAATGAAGGCAAGTTAGCCAAAATAAGAAGGGGATCATTTTGGATAACAATTATCATCATTAAACACTTGCTTTATCTCTCGAGTTTATCGGAACACTTGGGTAGAAAATCATCTCCATCAAAAAAATTTCCCAAAATTTTTGAGATGCAGAATCATAAAAGAGGTAGAAACTACCAATGAATCATCCCTAGTGTTTTGATCTTGAAGAACTACCTTGATATCAAAATCTTCTAGGAAATCCCAAATTATATTCGTAGTAGTGACAGAGATGATATTTCTTCACTTAAAAATATCCTATACTTATCTCATGATTAACTCAATATCTCCTTGTACAATTAGCTTCTTGATTCCCATTTCTTTGGAAACTCACAACCCAAGAAAAAAGGCTTCATACTTGGTAGTACTATTGGTATTGGAGAATCGTAGCTTGTATGCCAAATGGAACAAATCTCATTGCAGAGAATACAAGACAATACCTGCACATGAGCTATTTGTTGAACATTTTCCATCAAATTCCATGCTCCAAATCTCGTCAAGCAATATTTGTTGGCATTTCATCCATAATGGTAATCTATCCATCTTTTTAGAACTCATGAAATCTTTTCCATCACCTCTTTCCTTGGAAATAATTGTGCATAGATGAAATCCATGTTTGAGGCCATATTCAATCCTATTAAATATGCACATGTTCTACTTACACAATTGTCCCAACTAAAAAAGGAACCCCATGAACCTATGGGGGACTTTGTTTCTAAGTTCAATAAGCTGATCTACAAAATTCTAAAGACTACCATGCCTACAAAGGATAACCAACTGAGATTCTTGACCAACGCTAAATTACTGGAGGTCATATTCATGTTGAGAAGAATTCATCCCGCTACTCTAGATGAGGTTCAAGACCTTGTCTTGAACATGGAATATGGTCTCGTGATGTATGGAAAGATTAAGAGAGTACCAAGAAAGGACAACGCTCAAATCTCAAGTTATAGAGCTATAGATTATTTATTTTAAAAACATGCTAACAATGTACTTGCTCTTAATAAGTAGCTTTCTTAGAATAACCTATATAAGGACATTCTAAGGAAGAACTTCCCGAACAAGAAAATAATCGCTGTTACACCCCATATACTTTCTCTCTAGGATCCACCCATGAATGTGACTTATAGAACCCAATTTGACGATGAAAATAAATAATAGGCTGCTTTAGAAAATGAAGGAGAAGAAGGTGAGTTGTTGATTGAATAAATTAGATCTACAGAGGTTGGTTTCTTTGAGTATGCATCTTCTTCTGAAGATGAACATGAATATTATGTAGCTGATACAAACAACCATTCTTGTGTCATATTTACATGATCGAAGACTCTAGAAAATGAAAAATCATACAATATTGAATAGAAGGAGAAATAAGACCCTTAACCGATGACTCTAATACTATAAAAAATACTAACTAAGATATGTTATCCACTTCGTCCACCCTTGGAATCAGCTTGAAAGAATTATAAATCCACACCTCATTCACAAAGCATATCCTAATCAAGGTAATTCAATCACTTCCACTTCCTCTAATAATGATTCTTCTACTGTACATTAAAAAGTAATGAACAATATGTAGTTATTTCCTCTAGATCAAATCATTTTATCCCTATTATTCCCTATGATTCGAGATCTCTTCTTTTAGCTTTGATATTATTGACCATGTGAAAAAATCCAAAGTTCATATCTCTGAATTAGAATACCTGTAAACTCACCCTAAACAATTTGATAAGCTAGTCAAGTTTATCAAAGGTGGAAGTTCCAAATCTAGTGTGTCATCCACTTCCAAAGGATTACTTCCCACACTTTATTCAATCCAAATACAAAATATTCTAGCTTCTAACTTATCATCTACTAGTAAAATTGTACCTTTCTATATTTATTTGTTGATCAATGGGTATCGAATTAACAATTGTATTTTTTATTCTAGTTAATTTGATAATGTTATTCCCACTAAGGTTTCTCAAGCTCTTGGTTTGAGTATCTCTAAGGAATTCTTTTGTTGTTACTCAATGTAGATGAAGGAGGTTACACTATTCTTAAAATAAAAGATGCTCAACTTGTTATTGTGGCCTATCAAAAAAATGGGTAAAAGGTAACAACTATAATGGTAGATATGAAAACTACCTAGATGGGATGCTCCTTAGTAGAATATTTTTCCAGGAGATGGAAGGTGAAATAAAAATGGACTAGTTTGCGGCCTTAATACCAGTCAAAAATGAAATGAAGAAGCTCCTCCATAAAATTAATATGAAATACATGGTTCATAATTTGGATGACCTTAGAGCATGTGTTCTCTTCCAAATTAGGAATTTGGTAAATTTATATTCGAGGAAAAATTTAATGGAAAATACTTCATGAGTTCCTAAAAATACAAATAGCTTCCCATTCCGGAAGAAATACCAACATTTATTTCCAACAAGATTTGTAGCGTGGAATTTGATGGACGTTGTTCAACAACTAGCTCAAGTGCGGTATTATCTTATCTTCACAAGGATATTTTTACCCTTTGGAATACAAGTTTCAATTCTCCAACATGAATAATAATACTAAATATGATGTCTTGTTTCTTTAGTTGCGAGATGCCATAGAAATGGGAATCAAGTAACTCATTACACAAAGAGATGTTGATTTGATTGTGAAATGTGTAATGGATATATTCTAAATGAATAACTCTCATCTCCATCACTACAGGGAATAGATATTGGGATTTCTTAGAATATTTTGATGCATTTAATATCAAGGAAGTTCCTTGAGATCAAAACATTAGGGTGATTCATTGGTACTTTATGCCTCTTTGATGATTATGTATCCCGATTGTAGTGGAAAAGTCTTAAGTGGAGATGATTTTCCACCTAAGTGTGTCATACATCTCAAATAGTTGTAAATTTTTAATGATGATAACCACATTCTATCCTTCTTCTCAGACAAGACCAGAGATTTTAGTACTTATGTACTTAAAAGGAAATGACTCATTCCCATGGGAGATTACCACAAATGATAGTGACAATAACAAAACTGATCAAATAGATGAAGATGGAGTAATACAATTTAAAGGAAACATATTTCCATAGGGGATTATGTCATGGAGAAATTTTTTTGACAAGCATGACAGGTTTATCCATGGTAAATCCAAGGATCAACCTATATCTTCATCTAAATATGAGAAAATAAACATGGTACAAGTGAACAACCAAGGATGGTGAACATAGGAAAATGTTGTTCACATGAGGAATAAAGAAACTTCTCAACCTTGTTGAAGAAGTATTTATATGTACTTGCATATTCATATAATGATCTCAAATCCTTTCAACCATAATTAATACAACACTTAATCCACCGAAAAATAGATGTTAAGGATTTTTCATAAAAAGAAAAGATAGTATAATCCAAAGATTTTTAGGACCATCAAATTAGAGGTTGAGAAACTACTCAATTCTTGTATAATTTTTCCTATCCATCACTCAACCTAGATAGTAAATATTATGCTATTCTATAAGAAGAATGGTGAAATCCACATATCTATGGATTTACTTAAATCTAAATCAAGCCTCTCTAAAACATAACTAATTATTTCTGGTCATGGATCATATCCTACAAAAAGTGAATGATTCGTAAATGATGGAATGGTTTAGAGGAGTGTTGATCAATATAATGAAGATGAAGCCTCCGGTGATGAAGAACTATATGCTTAAGAACATTGGGGAATACTCCTAGAATAATTTATTGACCTTTGAACTCTTTATTAAAATGGGATGTCAGAGGTTACACCATGTTTTCCTATAGAATACAAACAAAATCAAATCATTGATACAAGTTTCGTGAACGCCAATGGTCTTGCATTATTTGAGCTAGATCGATGATATCTTGCATTAATAGAGATTTAACCTCTAATTTTTGTGAGATATTCTAAAGTCTCATTATTGAATTATAAGGGATATCCTACCTCTTTCTTGACCAATTCTGGAAGGACTTAAGAATATCTTCCACAGATTAATGTTCATTGAGTGGAGGTGACCTAATCTTCTATACATTGTTTTTGATACCTTCCAAGATCTGGGATAATGCTCACCACAAGAATCAAGCTCAGAGATTGCATCATTTATCATGTCATACATAACATTCATCAGGTAAGACCAGTATGTGAGACAAGTTGTTAGAGATGGAAGTGAACACATTTTTGCTCACTAGGAGTGAGAATCAAGATTCCCATTTCATATGCTAATGGAAACACACTCGTCCAAGTGGGATTTCTCCTTCTCAATATCCTCCCTGGCCACTTACATTGGAAATAGCAGAAGATAAAATTTAAACAATGAGAGAACTTCTAGAAATAGTACCCTTTTATTTTTTGAGGATCCTTTCAACCCACCTATCATAATCTCTTCTTTGCATTATATAACCTTAGGATTTCTTGATCAACCGAGGTCAAATATAATGATGGGAAGAATGGAATCTATAGGAGGAGGTGACACCGCACCGGGTTCCAAGAATGATTTCATATAGGAATTGATATTTCTCATGTGCTCTTGTAATTTCTCCATTTTTTTAATACTCTTCAATCTGAGCAAGAAAGTGGCTAGCAAGCTCCTTGAACATATTTACATCACCTTTATGCATGGCTTAACCTCGAGGATATCCTCGGTCAACTCAAAATCATCTTGATTCATCTCTTCCATAGGTTTTCAAACCTTTGATTGTGAAACCTCCACATATTGGGCTCTATAATCCCCACTGAAGAAACAAGAGGTTATATGTGCTTTATTTTTTTGTTTGGTTTTCATAAATTTTGAGATAGCCTCAAAATTAGGTGTTGCGGCTTTTTGCACCATCCTTGACTCACTCCCAATAAAATCCTGAATCTATAGGAAATTTTATTCTTGAGTAGACACAATATTAGGCATGGGGAAACTTTTAGGTGCATGATAGGGGATCACAACTTTCTCACGATGGGATGACTTTGTATCAAGGAAGATACACTTGGATGTCATCAATGAAAAGATAATGTGAAGGATTAATTTTACCTCATTTTATATGCTCAATAGGATCTTCAATGATCTTATTCTTCTTACTGATCATCCTAGGATGGGAATCTTTAATGCACTCTTCTTTCACAATTATTTTCTTTGAATATTCTTTTGAGTGAGTGGAACCCATGGCCTTCTCGGATGCCCTCAGAGAGGAAGTGTGAGATACATGTCTAGATAGAGTCAAGAGACCATTGATCTCGATGAACGTAGTTCTCTTTCTCTTGAACAATTCTCTTAATCTCTGGATTACTACTACAATCTTCTCCTTAATATCACTTGATTATCTAGTATTCCATGGAGTTAGAGGAAGGGGTGAAGATTTCACTACTTGTACTTAGTGTCAAACAAGTATGACCCATCATATTTTCCCCTCAATGAACCAATAAAATTGAGATACACATAGAGTATACTTTAATCTGCATTTAGTCCCTTTTTGTACCTCCAAATCATCAAGTATAATTGGCCTAGTTGTCTTAAATTTGAGGTGAGGTGAAAGTCTCTAGATTTATCCTAAAATTGAAGTTGGTCCTAGATGTGTAGAAGTAGAGACTAAGGGAAGAAAAGGATGCTTTGATGTTTTTCGCATCTCGTGACATTCTTACATTAATATATTCCCAAGGATATGGGAAATTAAACACCTATATTTTTGTTATTTTTACACTTAACATGAACTTGAGATAGTTGCCTAAAAAATTCAAACATTATGATTTTTTCACTTGTGGGTACCTAGATAGCTTACAAGGAGAAATGTTATAGGGATGAAGTGGCTCCCATACTTTTCAATCAATGCAACTTTTTGAGAATACATATTCTTCTCCATATTTCCCTCATGGATCCTCGATAATGAGCACGGTGAATGTATCATTCACCCTGGCATAGTGGGAATTTCTCTCCTTATGATTTAGATTCAAATACTTCTCATATGCAGGAAATTTTGAGGCACATAGGGAGTTGTGGAAAATCCTTTGAATGGTCTCATGAAGGAAAGGACATACACTAGGTAAGAATTCATTGTGAACTTCTTAGTTGTGAATAATTGCAATAGCTACCCATGGATGTTGTCACTAATGATATGCCCCCAATCCACCACTTGGTTTCCTTCGATAAAGCCATGAGGATGAGCTAAGCCATCTAATATTTTAAATATTGCATTTTTTCTTCCCTAATCACTGTGCTCACTAGAATAATGGCATCATAATAAGCCTCATGAAATTCACTCCTTGACAGGTGTTCTTGTGGATACGGAATAATTCCTTCTTTATATGAGCCATGAGTTGAGTGAAAGCCCTTACAGATACGAATCAATATTTTCCCACTCCTAAAAATCATATTCCTTGGTTATGATGACCATATTTCTATATGTATGAATATGTAGGCACTAATAAATTCCCTTCGTTGTTAAAATTTCTTGGAGTGAGTTATCATTTACTCGAATTTTCTGTAGTCAAAGCATCATAGTGTTTTTGCATATGCGAGGACTAATTCAATGCTCGAACAGAAAAATGGGTGACCTCTATCCTAAATAGAACACTCAAGGATATTTTATCCTCTACTTGTTCATGAAGTCTTCCAAAAATATTTTTCAAATCTTCAAGATTTATATGGGTGACATCACTATCTTTCACACTGTGATATTCAATTATCGAGTTGAAATGGATCTTAACCTAATATTTAAACTTCATAGTGTCAAAAATTAGAGAGATACATATAATGTGATTTTCCACAAGTTTTTTTATCTCAATTGAAAGAATTTCTATTTTTAGCAGGTCCTATCTAAGACAACTATTTTTAGCAAGTTTTCACATTTTTCTCCTTCTGATGTTTTTTGCTTATTTGGAGTATCACGGGTGTTGAGAATTTACTATTTTTGGAAACTTACTATTTTTTAACATGTGTAACCATAAAAAATTACTATTTTTGGAAGGGTGTCTTCTAGATGTAAAATTGTAACAAAATTGGTCTTAAGGTTTTAGGTTTTACCCCAAGACTTTTTTCCCTAGTTTTTAATTTTTTTCATCCGCTAAAGCTTAATAGATCTAAAAAGGAAACCTATGGGTCTGAAGATTTTATATGGGTGATATAAATAATATAGAGTATCAATATAAACTCTCTTATATTCATCTAAAAGGATTTTTTTGAGAGGATTCCACAGAAATATTTCGTTGAGAATGGGTACATGATTAGAGAGTTATAAGCATCTTTCCATTTTGGGACATGGGTGTCTAGTGAAATTTTAAAGAAAGCATGCCAGGATGAAAATGGAGGTTTGGGAGGTTAGTTCAATAGCACTCTGAATGATTAAAATGGATAAGTTTTGTGAGAAGTGGATAGTTATTCAATTTCCTTTTGTAAATATTAACTCGCCTTTGACCCAACAACTTAACTAGAGTTGGGATGTGGTTGAAGTGGATTTTCACATGTGCAAGGGGAAAGAATATGACACAAGGGACAAAAAATTGTGAATTTCACTAGATGGTTACAACTTAAATATTTTGGTGCCTTGTGGAGGTGATACAAGGGGCTGGAAAATGGCACTAGGGGTCAAAACCTGATTTTCTATATGAACAAGAGTTGTGTCAAAGGAAGGGAGTCATAATTTTATGTCCCCTTGTCCCATTTACATTTTGGGGAATATGGGGAAATCAAAGGTGAAAAGGTGTGACCTAGGTTCAAGCACATGAGAGGAGAACAAGGAAGAAAGTAAGTTTTTGTAACCTACGTGTAGAAGTGGTGAGGGATTAGTTGTGAGAGGTTTTACAAGATGGGGTCACACTTTTATTTCCCAATTTCCCCTTTGAACCTGTGGAAAATCCAAGGGGACATAGAGGGTGAAAAAGTGTGACATGATATTTTGGTGATCATGAAAAGTGGGCCAAGCAACCTAAATATTTCATTTTCTCACTCTAACACCCAAAGTCATATTCTCAAGTGACAAAACCTCAAAATTATGAGGTTTCACACTTGGTGTTCCCTTGTCCCCTTTTAATCTTAGTGGAAAATATTAGGCAAAACCAATGGTGAAAAATTATGACAAAGGAGTTTTGAAGTGTTGATGTCACCCGTCGAGTGCATTTGAGGAAACTCCTGAATTCTTTTTCTACCATGGGACCATCTCTAGACCTTTTGAAAAATCACATGTCTAAAAAATCACTCCATCGGACCACCTAGATTTTCTACATATATTTTTGAATTTCGATGTCACCTATCAAGTGAATTTGAGGACAACTTCATGAATGGAAGGAAAATAGAAAGACATGGAAAGCAAAACGTATGGAAATGGATGGACAGGGAAGTTCGCAACTCAAAAAATTGGATTTTGGATCATGGAGTCACCGGATGTGCTTGAACATATACCTTTAAAGGTTGAATTCACCAAGAACACATCAACTTGGTAAATGATGAAATTTAATCTTTCAATGTTTATCCCACCAAGCATGCCAAAACTATAATCACAAAAAGTAGCTCCCTAATATTTGACTATTTAGACCTCTATTTTTTCTAACATAGGACCATCTCTCAAGTTTTGGAACTTTCTACTGAGCATGGACCCTCGGAGAAGGTAAACTTCGTACTCTAATCTTAATGCTAAATTACACCTAGAAGGAAAATGCAGCTAACTAATCATAATCTAACCATGCTAAGGGACCAGGAGAGAGAGAGAGGGTTAGAGAGATGCATGATGGATACTAATCATAATCTTAACACTAACAAAGTAGTGATAACACCAATAAATGGGGGTCGGGACACTCTCAAATGGATGACAATGGAGAGAATGGATATGGAGAGGGTGGAAAAAACCACATGCACTCACAAAAACACTCAAAACACCACTTCCATGAAGCAAAACATCATTAAACCTTGCCAGAGATTAAGAAAATGGATAAATACTGAAAACGTGAAGAAAGAAAGGATCAATTAGTAAAACCCGAGCTAGGGAGGTGAAACAACCACAAAACTAGATTTTATTGCTTCTGTAAGTTTACACAATACATTTTTCTCAAGGTAGAAGGCATGGTTCATCATTGCAATGCTCAAAATGAGGCTTGGAGCTCCAACATCTACCCAATAGTTGAGAAGAAGAGAGAGCATTTCAAAATGTCCAACAACTAAAAATGAGCTCTCTTTTACAATATATAGAAAAAAAGAATGAAAGAGAGAAGAGGTAATTCAAATATGCATCCAACCACTAACAAAATTCATTAAATTGCCTTAAAACATCAAGGAGAACCATGAAAATCCTATCCATCCATTAATTCATTTTCAACTATCTGGGATGTGTTCTTTTGAACTAGGATAGCTTTTCACATTTTCCACCCACCTACTTTTCATATTTTTTGATTTCATGATGAAGAGCTTGGAAAGACATTTCCAGAAAGTCTAATTTCTCAAAAAATGAAACACATGGGAGAAAGATATGACCATTCAAGTTTACGAAGTAGCTCTACTCAAGTTTGTGAGTTCCCATTACTTCAAGCTCCTTCGAGCTCAAATCCCGCACTACTCTCCTTTGCATTGGCGGTTTACGTGATTTTCGAGCACCTTTACTTCCCTCACTTCCTTTCTTTATGGGTTTCCAGCCTTACTTTACTTGGGATTGTGCTTGAGAATTACTTTGCAATAATGCCATGTCACATTACTCCGATTACTCCTCAACTTCGCCCTTTTCTATAGGTTTTGTGATGTGTTTTACTTGTGTCTTTTAAAGCAAGATTTACTTTGCATTTTTTCCACTTTGAATCTCTGGGATGTTCTTCTTTTTCCCTTCTCTATGGGTTTCCAACCCTCAACAACTTGAATTGGGATTTTGAACCGCTTTACTTGGTTACTTTTAGAAGTAAAGCAACCTCGGTTTAGCGCAAAGAGGGAAGTTATGTAAATCGTGTTTTTGGAGTAACTTTTCTTAGTTACTTTTAAGAAGTAAATAAATGTTGTATCCCCACATTACTACCTTTTAGGTCTTCATTCTATAGGTTTTGGGGATTCCTTTTGCTTTGCGTAATGCCACATCTAAAGTCCACATTACTCCATTTCTTCTTCTTCTTCCATTTTTCTTTATTTTTTCTAACTTTTGGATTTGTCTTGGACTAAGGAGTTATAAAATATATAGTAGAGTGGCCCAAAGAAAAATTTCCCATTTTACCATTTTTACTCAAATTTGGATAGGTTTTGAACTAAAGTAAAGGGAAATACCCTTAAATGATTCCAAGTTCCCAAAATCATGAAAATTACGTGTTATCTCTAGATTCTTTATTGAAGCTCCATCACTTGCCCAAGTCCAATTTTCTCAAGTTATCCATTTTTTCTAGGGGGTAAAAATATATTTTAAAATTGGTGACTCACTAGGGACATCTTCATGTGGATGAGTTGATAAGTGGCCTTCAAGAATCATTTGGGCATGGATTCAACTCGGTAACCATGAAATGGATCTCGCAACTTGAAACTCAACCCTTGAATCTGTATAAATGATTTTTGAACTTGGATATCATTTGTTAACTACTGAATTGACCATTCACATCATAAGAAATCTTTTGAATAAGGTTTTATGTGAGTGGAATTTTTTTGAATCTGAAAATTCATCTCTTTCCTCTACAAGTGATCTGTTGAGACTAAATGAATGCATCTAAAACTTGTCTCAAATCTAATTTCTCTACCAAGTTTTGAAGAAAATTGAACTAAATCATGGCAAAGGATGAAGCATTACATAGTTTTAGAATCACATGTTGATTTGGAGTGCACTTATAACGCCTTAAAGAACTGATTTCCCCATGAACACTTCCTCCAAAGGATAAAATGTATCAGAAAGAGAAAATAAAACACCACAAAAACTATGTACAAAGGGAAGATCATACATGTCTCAAGTGAAACATGCAGAGTGTGCACAAGCACTTCTTCTGCTGAAAAAAACCTACCTACTCTACTCTAACCAAATAAATGGGAGCTCAAACAAATCCTGAATGGCACAGTAGAATTAGCATCCTTTCCTCAAAAAATGTAGACCATGTGATCTTTTTACAATAAAAGCACTTGGTGGAAATGTAAACATGCCTTGCACTCCCAAATTATTTAAAGTATCAGAAAAAAACAAGATGAATACCTCCTCAAGTTGCTCTACATTTGGTTAGAGGTATTATCGAGTTGACCTTCGTACTCTAAAGTTCTTCCTCGTGATCTAAAGAAAGCATGACTGGTCGCAACTCCTTAGATGGGTCTAAAATTGCCAAATATTTGATTGGGCATGGTCTAATCCTCTGAATTTTCCCATCCTTTGAATCTCTACTCCATGAGTGGAGTCATATCGATACCTTCTTGAATGAGTTGCTTGTAAGATGATTAGGACTTTTCGTGCCTCAACAAACAACTTTCCACTTCCTCAAGACTAATTTGGGAATGGTTCCATCATCTCTTTCTTCCTCCTCATCCAACATAAAGCTTGCAATATTAAACTCATCTATTTCTTCTTGATGAGGAATCATATGGGTAGTAGGATCTTGTTGGGTATTCTCTTCGTGGTAAGTTGCTTTTGTGTTGGAAGATAGGTGATGGAATAGAAAAATTTGTAATTTCAATGGGCTCTCCCCACCAATGTAATCCTCCAAATATGATAATAAATCATCCTCTTTTATATCCATTGTGCAAAAGACTCTACATCCTCTATGATGGTGTTGATTTGGTAATTAGTTCACCATGGGTCTCCTCGTCCTCAAACATAAAGTTTGAGAGATCAAACTCATCCAAAAATGATTCATGAAAAGATGAGGTGGAAGAAGGATCTAAAATTTCTTTTATTGCCTACTCTTCACTCACAACCTCAGAATCTGATTTTTCCACCTCCATGGCATGAAACTCCTTGTGAATGGTTATAAGATTTGAAGATTTCCTTGGTGGATCAATGTAACTTTTAAAATTGCAGCAAGTTCTAAACATGCAGATCAATGAGGATCATTGCATTCCATTGAAACATCTTACACACTTGGGGGCCTCTCTTCCTTTGTTGATTCTTATGGGGGTAGAGCAACAACCTCCATGAATATGGTGACATCTTTCACACTATACTCCAAGCACAAGGACTCGTTGATCATTTTCTTCTTTTCATTGCTCCTCTATAACATCAGTTTTCACCACTTTTTTCTTAATCCCAACCTCTTTTAAGGCCTAATCATCAATGTAATTTGATTGAATTGAAACTCGTAGCCCAATTCTTCAAATTTTTCACAAGTTTTTCTTTTTGGGCTCTTCAATTTTTTTCCTCGACTAATTTTCGATTCTATTATTCCCAAAACAAAGGTTTGGGAATGCAAGAGGATGGGTGAGTTTTGTCTCAAACTAATTTTTACAATGGTTTTTGTGAAGGTGAATATTTATAATCTTCTTATGAAGGGGATGATGATTTGGAAGGAAAGAGGGCAAGAATCTGAAGGTGAGGTGGAAGGAAAGATGATGGAGAAGAGAAACTCTCAATGGGGACAATAGGTAGAAATTTATGGATATGAAACTTAGGTTGAGATGGCATGGGTTTGGGTAAGAGGAATGGGAGGGCTTTGAGATGGTAGTGTAGGAATTCCCACCGACAGTGATACCTAGCACTAGATTTTGACCCTCCATATTTTTACCTACTCAGAACTTGAGTCATTATTTCAATTATAAACTCGCAGTTTTTTTTTTTAGGATTGAACTTACTTGGTATAGGGTCATCCCATGGGTGAGGAATTTTGAAACCAATCATAGATTCCTTCATTGTCTTCTCAATCTCATCTGCACCATGTTCAGCTCTATATATTGGATCTTTCTCTATAAATCAACATCTCTAGGTGTAGGATGGCCTCCAAAATTTGCATACGCTTTCCTTTAACAACTCCATAGTTTGGTGAATGACCAAATTTATTTGCATCTTGCTCATATTGATATTCATATTGATTCTGATTTTGATCATAAAACTATTCAGAGGTGGATTGTAATAACTTGGAGATGGATTTGAATGGCACTGCTACAAATGATAATTTCAATATGGAAATAAAGTCATGATTTCACAACTTCATGAATAGAATGAAAATAGAAAGATATGGAAATTGATGGAAAGGGAAGTTCTATAACTCGAGAAAATGGGCTATTTGGATCAATGGATTCAACAGATGTGCTTGAACATACACCTCTAAAGGCTAAATTCACCAAGACCACATCAACTTGGAAAATGATGAAATTTAAGCTTTCAATCAGGCATGTCAAAATTGTTATCACAAAAAAGTAGCACCCTCAGATTTGACTATGCAAACCTCTATTTTTTCTAACATAGGACCATCTCTCAAGTGTGGAACTTGCTACTTGATATGGACCTCGAAGAAGGTCGGCTTCCTCACCTAATCTTAATGCTAAATTATGCCTAGAAGGGAAAATGTAGCTAACTAATCCTAATCTAACCATGCTAAGGGACCAGGGTAAGAGAGAGAGAGAGGGTTAGAGAGATGCATGAAAGGGAAATCCTACACTAAAAGAGGTGATAAAGCACCAAGAAAAGGGGTTGGGACACTCTCAAATGGATGAAAATGGGAGAAAATGGAGATGGAGAGGGTGGAAAAAGCACCACAGACCACAACAACACTCAAAAACCACTTACATGAAGCACAACATCATTAAACCTTTCCATGAGAACAAGAAAATGCATAATACCCGAAAACATGTAGTAAAGGCAAGATAAAGTAGTAAAACTCCGAGCTAGGGTAGTGAAACAACCACAAAACTAGATTTTATTGCTTTAGAATTTTTCACAATACATTAGGATGAAGGTAAAAGGTATGATTTATCATTACAATAATCTGGCCATAATAAGGCTTGGACCTCCAACATCTACCCAATAGTTTGAGAAGAAGAGAGCATCATTTCAAAATTTCCAACAACTAAAAATGAGCTCTCATTTACAATATATAAAAAGAATGAGAGATAGAAGAGAGAACTCGAATATGCATCCAACCACCAAAAAAATCATTAAATGGACTAGAACATCATGGAGAACCCTTCAAAGCTAATTCCTCAATTAATACATTTTCAACTCGCCCTCGACGATTCTTTTGAACTTGGAATTTTTTCACCTTTTCTACCTACCAACTCCACCTACTTTCCATATTTTATGTTTTCATGATGAAGAGCTTGGGAATAGGTTTCCAAATTTTTCAAAAATGGAACACCGAGAGAAAGATATGACCATTTGGGTTTATAAAGTAGCTCTCACTGGTTTGCAAGTTCCCATTACTTCAAGCTCCATCAAAATAAAATCCCGCACTACTCTCGCTTACATCACTCTTTCGCGTGATTTTGGGCACCTTTACTTCCATCACTACCTTAATTTTTGGGTTTTGGCCTTACTTTACTTAGACTTACTCTTGAGCATTACTTCCTAAAGAATGCTTAGTCACATTACCGATTACTCCTCAACTTCTCCTTTGCCATGGATTTTATGATGTGTTTTACTCTGGTCTTTTAAGCGAGCTTTACTTTGTAGATGTGTCGCTTTCAACTCGGGATGCTCATATTTTCCTTCTTTATGGTTTTGACCCCCAACTATTTGACTCTAGCTTTTGGAACTGCTTTACTTGATTACTTTTAGAAGTAAAGAAACTCTGGTTTAGCACAAAGAGGGAAGCTATGTAAATCAAAGTTTGGAGTAATCTGTGATTTTAATATCGTTAATAAGTAAATCAACTTCATATCCCCGCATTACTACCTTTCAAAGACTTCGTTCTATGGGTTTTAGGGATGCATTTTCTTTGCATTAATGCCACATCAAAACTCCGCATTACTCCATTTCTTCTTCTTCTTCCATTTTTTCTAACTTTTTGGATTTCTCTTAGACTGAGGAGTTAGAAAAATATAAGTAGAGTGCCTCAAAAGCAAATTTTCCCCATTTTACCATTTTTACTCAAATTTGGCTAGGTTTTGAAATGAAGCAAAGGGAAATACCCTAAAATGGTTCTAAGTTCCCAAAAATCTTTAAAATTACCTTACTATCTCCATATTCTTTATCAAGCTACATTACTTGCCCAAGTCCATTTTTTCAAGTTGTCCATTTTTACTAGGGGTAAAAATGAATAATAGGAACATGAAAGAGTATTTTGGGGTTAAAAATTATATGATTTGGACTCCAAAACACATGTTGATATAATTCCACCTATTAATAGGATCCAATTATTCCTTGTATTTCAATTTTAGTGCTTATTTCAATCTTGACAAGAAAGGGGTGTTATAGTGTCTTGATTCTCACTAATATTTTTGAGTCTTGAAACAAATTGATGTGTCCATCATGTAATATATTTTTGTTGATTATTTTTTTCTTCCCAAACACTTCTGGAACTCCCAAAAATTCATACAAGTTGGCTTTCATGTTGGATCCTTCATTCCTCAGGCCCAAAATTACTTAATAATGTACAAGTTTTTCTTGACTTTAATTTATTCCACCAAATTTCCCTAAATGCCTTGCTTGATGACTTCATTTTTCTCTTACACCACTTAAGATTTGGATATTTTTTGTAAGCTTCAAGGGTGTTTACTAGTTGTAAAATGGCCTTTTCAAGCCTCTAAAAGTAGGCGTTCTTCCTAATCTCATTGACTTCATCAATCACCTTAGGAATATATTTTTCACATGAAAAACACTTAGAAATATTATTATAAAATTCCTTTGGGCCATAATAAAGGTGAAACTAAGGGAAAGTTGGCTGCAGGAAGGGTTCACAGTGACCAGGAGAGGAAATTTTCAAGTGTGGGCTTAGTTGTCATGGCCAAAAATTTTATTTTGTATGTTATACATTTAAAGATGAAAAAAATTACTAATATCCTATTCTATATTTGTAATAACAAGTAATTAAAAATTTATAATGAAACTAAATTTTATACGAATTCTTACTTATTTGTGACCACTATAAAAACAAAGACAAACTATTGAATTTTTCATATTCTTTTAATTTTGTAACATCCATTGTTTGTACTTCATATCTAGGAAATTTTATTTTATTTTTATTCATTTATCTTAATTTTATGCATCTGATTTAAATACCCATATATTTAAATCCAACATAAACCTTAATGCAATCCATTTTTGATATATGTCATAAAACATGTGCAGTTGTATGAGGTAATACTGAACTTACTCGCTCTCCTCAACGCTCTATACGAGCCAATACATCAAATGTATCCTTTCATTTTCCTTTATTAGGATATGATATTTAATCAAAGATACCTAAGTGTCTACCTGGGTTCCACCTAGGAATTCCACATGCATCTCACAACTTAAATCATAGTGAAATCACGATAGTGTAATAAGCATCTTACACTACTTTGTGCAAAGTTTTAGAGTCATGTATGCCATGCTCAATTCCATGATGACACACTCATCATTAGGAATTTTTCATCTCACCTTAATCACTTATTCAGTTATATGGATTCACAATCATTGATGTTGTAAACAATACAATCATTTTACAAGGAACAAATCCAATATAACCTATAAGAAGGCGTACATCTTCTCTATGTCATCTTATGATGCCTATGGGAAATTAAGTGTTTTCATAATGATTCACCTCATTACTAAACCAATTTCCTTCCCATAACCATCATAAGTTGATATCAGGGTATGTATTTGTGAGGTTCAATCTTTCTTTATAACTCTAACAAGTTTTGTACTTAAAGCAACACCATGCCACAATCTAGTCTCTTGATGAGGAAACTTAGTACAGATACTAAGAAGTGGTATCCAAATGGTGGAAACTGTCATTATAGGGATACAACTGTTGTGTGTATCGATGTAGTGAGTTAACCCGCCAAGAGTCTTATATTGGAACATGGTATCTTATTGTTTTCAAGGTAATTATTAAATCATGATCAGAATAGCCTAGGTCTCGTGACAATTCCTCCTCGAATGAGTCATACCTAGGTTCATGTCTCTGTTTGATCCAAGGATATTTAATTCTCCAATAACACTTAATTACCTTATTAGATCTCATACCAATGATAACCATAAATGGAAATTGAAACTATCTTTCTTAATGATCAGTATTATAGATTAAATGTTGTCTTATCTTAATCAATTAAGCCAATGTTTGTTAATAGTGTAGTTATATATTATGCCACTAGTTGAGCTATAAGACTATAGGGAATCGTTTATATCAAGTTTATATATTTCTCATTAATAGAGATGATGCCTTTGCACATAGATGAATGTGTAGGTATGACTCCTTCCTTTATCAAATATTACATACAATTAATGTTAGTCAACATCTTCTCAAGCACACAACTTTTCTTTTTTTTCAGCTTAATTTAAAGTGTTCAATTGTACATGCTTTTATTAGGTCATTCACTGTCACCTATAATAAGTAATTAGTATGTAAGTATGTAATTAATTTTCATCACTTCAAGATTAGATCAACCCTATAACCTGTGTTACTTTCATTTCCATTTAAGAACATATAATCTTATGCATGAGTTCATAGTGATTTTTTTCAATACGGTTCTTAAAAAGGACATAATATCATTTCCATAATTATAATCCACCAACTATATATAAGGATTAGCAATACCTCAATTAATAATCATTTATGTCATGAATGTGTTCAATTAACATAACCTTGTTATAGTTCCTAAGGTCATCCAACTTTTACTTAGTAGCAGCCTTAAAGATAGACAATTTTACTAGAAGGTGCTTTTTCACCAGTTAAGTACATCCTATTCACAAATCCTTGATGAACTTAACACATATAGTCCTAACAAGTTGATATAATTCATAAATTACTTAGGTAATCACCCACTAGTAACTTGATCTAACTTTCAAGTATATTTAACACTTCATTACTTAATACATAAGATCCATATACAAACATCCCATTCATAACTTCATTTTCTTCATACTAGTATTCACACATATGTTGTATGTAGCACTTTATTTGATTTATACTTAGGATTATTAGAATAGTAACTTATATACAAACTACCTATCTTCATTAAATGTAGAACTATAAACTCATCATTTTCCAATCAATCACTTCTCAATCAAGATATTGTAATTGGAAATCAACATTAATACATTCCAGAAATAAGTACCAATTCATGTTTATAATAATGATCAAAATCTTTCATATCAAAAAATTTCATTAAAGGGCTAAGGGCCTTTCTCATTTCCAAACTGAAGTAATTAAATTAGGAATACCATAATCAGTTATCCCATTTAACTATCTTCAATCAAAAGAACAAATTAAACCATATATGTCATCCTTATTTCACAATATCCATCTGCAAAATTGTTAGCATGAGTTAGTTCTCATGAACTGAGCATGATAAGCGCTAACTCTTCATAATAGCATGCTCTACTTAATGATTTCATAAAAATAAATTTACTTTTTAATGAAATAATATTAAAGTTCTAAGAAGGTAAACAATTCTTTCTTAAGCATGTGAAGAACAACCAAGATAATGAACCATGAAAGAAGTCAATTTTAGTTGTACACTTTATCACAACTTTTCATCACAAATAATCAATCACTTCAGTACAACATGAACATGTGAATCAATATTATTCACAAAACTGAAGTACAAGAGTAACATGATTTTAGTCATGCAATCCCATACTTGCATTCTTGAAATCATTTACTCAACAATTTAGTAATCATACATACTAAGTATCACATTCAAGAAAAGTCACTAACATTACTCAACAGACCGTCAATAGAATTCATAACATCACCTTATGTCAATTTAGGACTAAACAATAATGTCAAGAATACTTAATAAAAAGTTAAGAAATTCAAATGTTAAACCTCAAGGAAGAGAAAGCAAGCATATCATCATGTTAATTAACAAACTTGCTTGAAGATAAAATTCATGCAATAACAAGCTACATAGCCAACACTTACCTCGACTATGGAAGTTATTATGAATAGAAAATTCATTTGAACATATCAAGATTTATTGAAATAGAAAACATGAATCAACAACACAATGATGTTATCAAACAAATCTATACCCCTCAAACACTACATATATCTCACATTCCTTAATAGGATGATTACAATTATTGTCATAAATGGAGGGAAGTTCATGATAAACACAATTGGCATTAATCCAATAAGACCAAATGGACATTCATTATCCTATGAATTGTCTCATATCAAGTTGAAATGAAAATAATCCATTATTCCGCATGATGAGTCAAGGACTCCATTAGAATATTAATATGATCTTTGAACCCATTCCATTGAATAAGGTTTAGAGCATACAAAACTCCATTAATGACACGGTCGCCTAATGAAATCAACAAAGAAACAGTTAAATGTCAAGGAATCACCGTAATTTCCCTAACGGAAAAAAAAAAATTATAGTTCGATATGAGTAACAAAGTCAAGATTCAGGGTGACCTAGAATACTACATGACCCTACATGGATTTGGATTAAATCATAACACTAATCAAGACTCGAAAGGTCCCTATGGACTCATTTTCATTTACAACCCAATCATCATCTCCCATAAGAGAAGTTTATAGCTTAAAATGTTATGACCATAAATGGGTTTCGAATCTCAATCGATTCTTATTGTCTCCAACAAAAATCATAGAGCATGGTCAATAAGACCAAATCAGATTCCTATAGAGTATCAAATAATTATGCATAGGAAACAATCACACCCCATTTGTTTCAACCCAAAAGATAAAAGACTATCTGCCTTAATCCACACAAATTCACAGTCATAATCAATGACCCTTAAATATTTATTCAAAATATAAAAACAGTTTCAAAAAAGAATACTACACAACACAACAAACACTCATCTAGACTTATGGAATCGATACATGTCGACTTCCTTAATCCATCCTAAAATGATTAGTTTGCTGACAATGTTTGATAAGAATTAAACCTACCATATTTATACAATCAAATTCAAGTAAGTATTCAGATAATTACCAGGAATTATCATACATTCTCCATCCTCATTATGGAATATTTTACTAATTCACCAGAGGAAAATAAATCAACAAATTCAATCAGCCTCCCCTTGAATCAAACCATTTTTTTATTCTTTTTCTTCTTATTTTAGATAGAGATCATATACAATTGATAAAAAGGAAAACACATTGTTGGGTGATAATATTATTATTGATATTCAATCCTATGTTTTTCACATTGTTACCTTGACTAACCTCGAACCCAAAAGATTAGAACAAGTCATAAAGACGGCCTAGGGCCATAGCTACCCAAACTAGGTCTTATCACTTTTCCTCGGGACTATCTCATTATGGATATACTTATTACTAATTCTCTCTATCCCCTAGTCCAATAACCATCTCAAGAAAAAAAATATTAACATCCATGAATCAATACTTCACTCAACGAATTTTATTTCAAAAAGCAAGACTAAACATCAAGTACCCAAGTCATTAATCCATCTACGAATAAAAATAGGTGATCACGACTCAATCAATTAAAATATTAAACCCCCAAAACCCAAGTTCATACAAATGAACCAGTTTCAGGAAAACTATTTGAGTATTCATAGGTAAAATTCACAAGGTCAAGAAAAATATGCACGATCGAAATGTTTAGTCGGCGGATAATCATTTCAAAGCAAGATAACTACTACGAGTTTAGCTTATGTTAATACCACTTTGATTCATCCTTACTCAGGATAATACACAAAGAACAAGAAATTAAATTTCAAACACACATATCATTAACACATTTGAAGGTTGTAAATTACAAGGAAGAGATGAAAACAATTTTCATGCCTACAAACCAATAATTCATTCCAAAACAACATACATCACAAATCAACAATATTTCTGTCTACTAAGTAAATTATTAACTCAAATACACAACCCTAGAAAAAAATATGCAAATTCCATTCAAGAGCAGTGTTCTTTTTGTGAAATAACTAAATTTATCAAGATATTATAGCGAGTTAGGGCATATCATGCCTACGTGTGGGAGCTTTGACTTCTCTTTTTGTTCTCAACTTCCGCAAAGAACCGAAGCTTGGAATCAAATCCAAAACCCTAAAATCACTAAGGATCCTCATTCTTAATAATTATAACGATCGAAACATTAGAAACTCATGATTATCTATCTCCCAGAGCATCACTTACTCAACAGTCACATTATACATGTAATGGCTTGCAAAAATAACATCCAAATCAAAGACAGAAGATTCCTTCAACATGCAAAGCTTTAAGACTCGCTAAACCAAGAGTAATGAATACAAAACTAAAAAAATACTGAGTTAACACAACCGACTCTCGATGCCCCAAGATCAAAATGATCCTTCTAATGTGCATTGATTTTCATTAATGCAAGATTCTATCACATTTTCTCACCAATATTAACCATCTTATTTTTGGCCATTAAAATTTGGCATGCAATACTATCTCATAGATAACCAATTTAGCATGTCACAAACTTAATTCAATTGGATGGTTGGTGGTGGTTCTACCAATAGCATTAAATTTTTTAGATGGGTACGAGCCACTTAGCGGCATTGAAACCACCACCACCACCTTCCCAATCTCCCATTTTTTAGGTAAGTTCACAAGTTAGGTTTGAAACCATACAACTAAAATTAGATTGACCTTTGCTTATTTGGAGTTAAGAAATCTCCAATAATATTTATTTAACTACTTTATATTTTGCATCTTTCCCCCTTTATAATATATAACAATGATAACGTTAAATTTGATCACGCAAGTTGTTTGTATGTGCTTCATGGGAACTAATACCTTCAATTACAATGATTAAGTCCTTAACTATACATATTTATTCCTTCAATAATGAAAATCCAACCATCATAGTATTAGGTTAGGTAGACTATTGGGTGGTATATAAAGACCAATAATTAGTCACAAGGAATTCTTAATCATATTCCAAGCTTTGGTCATCAAGCGACCTAATGAAATATTTTTTTATAGGAGGTAAAAGAGGGTTGAGGGGACCCTACCCCATACATAGTATGCAAGATCAAGAGAAAAGAGCCAAGGGAGTATCCATTGAAGCCCCACCAATACCAAAAACCAAAACTATAAATCCAATATCAAGAACACAAGCCTAAAATCCCAAAGTAAAATAACTAATACAGCAGGAGCCAAGGAACTAACAGCAAGACAATCACGAAAAAACCATACATCCAGAAAGGCATATAATCCATCATTCTTTAATTAGGTCTCCCACCGTGTGCATGCACCCATTCCATTCCTTGACCAAGCCGGCAATAGTTGATTTCTAGAACTGGTAATCCGGTTCAGCTATCTCCACTTTTGGCCCAAACCCATCCTTTTCTTTATTCTTCGCAACCTCCATGGAATGAATCATCTCAACTAGAAGTTTAAGATGGTGAATTTTTCTTGACATTGAGGATGTGAACATCCCTGATCTATAAAATAATCTCCTTCATTTTCAGCATATCATTCTCCATGGCCAGACATCTCTCATTTGCATTCTTTAGTTATTCACTAAGAACAATAGACGAGATTTTCTCAACTTTTCCTAAATTTCCCTCAGATCAATGGTCACCATGCTTATCTTATGTCTATTGATATCAGTATCCAACCTACAATTTTCAAACTCTCTCATGAAGACATTCGATTTGACTGTCGTATCCTAGGCTTTGAACAAATTCTTCTGAGAAGTTTTGAGAGCATGCAAACTCTCAATAGCTTCTTCCATGTTTTTGGATCTTTTTCCTCGTAGTTCTCTCGAATCTTTCCCAAACCTCCGGCTCCTCACTACCATCGGGGTAAGCTTCCTCTTCCTGTTGCTCCCCAATCAAATATCGTGGCCTTAACATAACTTAGTTAAAATCTTTAATATTAAAGATTTATTAGAGATGAGAAACAACATCACTAATCACTTCCAAAGCATAATTTATGCCAAGGATTTCATTACATACTACATCACAAAAGACATAATGTCCCATTAGAAACTTATTTTATCATTAAGGTAGGCCCCAGAATTAATAGGGTTTAGATCTAAGGAGCTCATCCTTAGCCTATTCATGTTATCTCGATTACCTGTTTACATCAAGGTTCACATTAATTATTGATACGCATAAGTGCAAGCATCAAAGAATAAAACCATTTTTGTATCATTCGTATAAAAACAATAGTGAAACCAAGGGTTCTTTGCATACCTCCCCTCTTAAAATCATCATCGTCCCGATGATTTTGTCTTGTTAAAATAAATCAAAACAATCCCACACAAGTTATAATAATGATCTTTGAAGAACAATCATTTTTTTCCAGGATAGTTTATGACATATCGCAATCGCAAATTGTCACACAGTCTACATTATGACATGATTTCTTCATTGTAGCAAATCATTTTGTTCATTATATATAATACATATAGAAGAAATAGTAAAAACAAGTTTTGTAAAGCTGAATCAAACAAGGAAACATTTTTTGATTTTCCCCAAATCCTCCCAATCGTCTTTTTCTATTATTCCACTTATCTTTTCATACTTTATCCTGGTAATTATAAATTCTATTCAAATGTACTTGGTGGTTTACCATATACATTTATGGTTATCAGCTTTTGTACTATTTCTTCTTACATATTAAAGAAATAAATCTATATTTCTAATTTTGTTCCTGGCTATTTATTGTATAGAAGGATCTCGGTTGCATTAGTCTCATATTTTTAAATAGGAACAGTCATTCATAATGATCTTACCTGGTATCATGTTAGGAAATATTTGTTCCTTTCTTACAGAAAACTTCAAAGTGTGCCTATATGTTGTGTTTCATTCTTGACATATCACATTTTCTGCTTTATCAAAGACTTCCTATTGAAAGGTCAAGACTTTACAGTCTTTAATCTATAAGAAAGATACAATCAATCATTCATTCAATTATAACTTAGATATTTCATATATCAGTTATCTACCACTTCGACACATCTTACTCTTTTTAACTCATAAATCCTAGTTTGATCAAAGAATACTGTTAACTTGGTTATCCAAGCTTATGGAACCATTAGAAAATTTTATTAAGGAAATTTTAACAAGCATTGACTCACAAATGAGTACTGATAACCTATTTATCTATCCTCAAGCAAGAGGTCTACAGGTTTATAAAAACCGAGAAAACTTGCTTACTTTAAATCTTACGAAGTGATAAGTAACAAAGTTACTTTATAAACTATAGACTTTTCCATCAACAACCTTTTATTCCATTATTCAAAGTCAAACAGTGAAATATGATAATTTCAATATCTTGAGTTGAAATAATACTTATGTATGTCAAATATTTGACAAAAACAAACAAAATAATTATTCCAATAAATTCTACATTTTGGACATAAGTCTTAAATTTACACATTTTTCTCCGATACTACAAGGAAAATTTAGGTTTCTAAGTTATTGGCTAGCTATTCATTAGGTATAAAAACTCCCTCCTTCTTAGCATTGTATTATACTAACCTCATGGAATCATGTACAACTTCCCCAACATCCTATTAGGGATACTTGTTCCTTTCCTTTATTGTCTGTCCTTGCAGTATGCATCATCATTCGATGATTGTTCATCTTCTTTAAAGGACAATTGTTGGCATAATGTCCATTACCACACGTGAAACATCCTCCGAGGTCCCGCTGCTTTGACCACATCTAACCTTTTTATTTGCAGCAGTATTCTACTTTTTCTTGTAGGTTATTATAGTAAGTTTTTGTACATTTTATTTTTGGTAGAACACATTTTCTGATATGCTTCTTCCACCAAATTTTATTAGCATTCTGAGATGAAGAAAAATTAACACTCTTATGATCCTTTTCATTTTTATGAGTGGGAATGTCTCGCAGATTTTGTTTTAGCCTACTGGCTTTTCCAAATATCACCTTATCGGAAAAAGGTCCATGTTTATCCAATGCATCCCCAATTTTGGGTTTAATTCATCTTTGGGTTTGTAATTCCAAAACTTGTCACCATTGTTCATTTCATCATTCAAAAACTCCCTTGTTGTTTGTTAATAACAAATTCAAGTTGTCCTTCATCCAACTTATCATTTTCACCCATTACCAGTTGTTCCAAGGCATCTATCTAGTTAGAAAGGGTATATCTAAGGATTGCTATAATTTTGTCCAACTTTTGCACTATTGAACCCACTGAAAAATCTTACCCGGTTCTTTCTTCATGGTACATCCTTCTCATATCCATTGTTCTTCGAAAACAAAATAAAAGTTTTAATAAGTGTAAGGACCCAATAATTCCAAGAGTTGCAACCTTCGGCTACGATACCAAAATGTAACATCCACTTTTTGTCACTTCATATCTAGGAAAAAAATTATTTATTTATTTATCTTACTTTATGCAATTGATTTAAATACCCATATATTTAATTCCAACATAAACCTGTAGTGCCCACATTTTTATAGCTCCAGTTATCTGTTGGTTCCTTTATTTCTAGACATGTTTTGATTGAGACTCTGATAGACTTTGGACATTTTACTATGATATTTTATCCTCATGGACATTATGGCATTTTGGGCGCATAGCGCCAATTGGACTAGATTCGTATACTGATATATTCTTTGATGTTGATGACACTAGCAGGGTTATATGGTATATTTATTGATTAGATGTTAGTCTCTTGTGGTTGATTTGATTAATAATATAGTGTTCTGGATTCAATGATGGTAATTTTCATGCTAACCTAAGTATATTTTGTTGCAATTTTAATTGTGGATGATTCATGGCAAACTATGTGGATAATTGTATGCATTGCACTATCAATTGTAAATTATGTTCGGACATTATAAGTTTGACTGATATTGTGATGTATAGATGATGTTTATTATATTGGACAGATGCGGTTAATGTGTGCAATGAGTGTGCAGGTGACAGGTATAGGAGAGCATGGGTTTCAGGGCAGCTACGCAATTGTGCACAAGCGGCCCACGGGCTGAGTCCTAACCATGCTAAATGTTTGAGGCCTTAGATTAGATGTATTTAATTGGGCACCATGGGTGAACCCTCATTTTGTAATGTAATTATGTCTTGTAAAATTAATTAGGTTTAGGATGTGTTTTTATTAAGTAAACTAGCTTAGGGGTTAATGATCTTATCTTAAGTTAAGTGTTGGTTTTGGGAAGTGTGTGTGTGTTGGTAGAAAGGATTGGGGACCACATGTGAACCTTGGGTGGACCCCACACCCTCTACCCTTGTCCCCAGCATGTCAAACCCAGAAATTGGGTTATTTTGGGTAATTTTAGGGACCCCTTTTGAGTTTGGGGGTTCCCTTAGCATGAAAATGGGCCCTTGGACCTTACCTAATAGGTAGGGGGGCCTATTTCCAAGGTTTGGAGGGAGTTTCCCTCCCATTTAGCCCTCTTTAGTCACCATCCATGTAAGATGGTTGGGTTGTGTGAAAGTGTTAAAAGTTGCTCCACTTTGTTTTATTTTAGTTTTTGGTATTTTGGGTGGCGATAAAGGTGAGTTTACTTTTACTTATTTGGTTTTGGAATCTTTGACTCTTGAGAGGAGAGGGGGTGACACTTGTCACTTTCCCATTGGTGAGGAAACTTTTGGGTTCCTCTTTTTATTCTTCCTCATGTGGGAAGAATGGGTCTTCTTGGTTCATTTTTTTTGGAGCACTTGGAGAATTTTGGGAGCTTGGAAGGAGCTTGGACAAAGGGGAAAAGCTTAGAGTCTTGGAAAGCATTATAGAGGTAGGGTTCTTAACCTTCTTCTTCTTAGTTGTGCTTATCTTGTATGTATGCTTGATCAATGAAATAATGTGTGTGAAATATGTGTTGAGAAGTGTATGATGAATGTAGTTGTTTGTTCTTGTGGTTTTCTTGTTTTCTCTCCACCATCATTTGGATTGATGGTTTTTGGAGAATGTAGGGGAAGAGAGAGGGATTTCCCTCTCAAACCTCATGGTTGTAGGTCAAGCCATGAAGGTCCCTTCTCATCCCCTCATATGGTTTGAGGTGGGAGAAAGGTTCATATGGCTTGAACCTTTCCCCATTCTTGGTGAGGAAACCCTTTTGGGTTTGAAAATCCTCCCAAGAAGGATTTCTATAGCATAAGGAGGAATAAGGAGGATGAATGATTAGGAGGTATAAGGAGTTTTGTATATATATATTTATTGGTGCTCCTATGGTTGGACACCTTGATTTGGGCATCCTTCTTCCTCTCTTCCCCCTTGTGAGGTTGACCTTGTTCTCCTCTTGTGTTGTTTTCTTTGTATAGTAGGTCTAAATGGTTGAATGGTCTTATGTCTTCTCTTGTTGTGTGTTTAAATCCCCATTATACTTGTGCACATTGTGGAAGCTAGTTCCTCTCTCCCATGGGCTTGGGGGAGGCTAGCATGACTTCCAACCATGGAAAGGCATGTGATGATGCCTATTGGTTGGGTGGTAAACAAGCCATGTTCTCTTGGAGTTGGATTCTTGTAGGAGTATTGGAGTTGGAGCTCAAGTTGGAGATAGTAGAGCCTCTTGTCATCTTGGACTTACTCATCTTTTGTGGGCATTACCTTCATTTTGTAAATAAGTGTAGCTTTGTGAAAGTCTTATACTCTTGTAAATATCCATTATTGTACTTATTGCTTCTTATAAACTTTAGTCATTACTAAGGAAGTTTTTACTTTATGGTTGCAAGAATTTTGTAAGATTATCGTATTGAAATCATAATGGAACTATGAGTTTCTCTTTATTTCAATGTCTTCATTTGGAAGAATTTGTTGATTAGAAATATGCAAAATATATAGTCATGAAATATACATTTGAAATATTTAGTTGTGCATTACATACAAAATCTACAAAATTTAGTGTGCTTGCTTTTCATTTTATTTCAACAAAAAAATTTGGCATTACAAAACCTTAATGGAATCCATTTCCAATAGTTTTCATAAACCATGTGCAACTGCATGAGGGAATACTGACTTACTCACTCTCCTCAATGCTTTGTATGAGCCAATACATCAAATGTATCCTTTGGTTTTCCTTTATCAGGATATGATATTTAAGTGAAGATACCTAAGTGTCTACCTAGGTTCCACCTAGGAATTCCATAGGCATCTCACAGCTTAGATCATAGTGAAATCATGACAGTGTAATCAGTAGCTTACACTACTTTGTGTAAAGTTTTAGAGTCATGTATGCCATGCTCAATTCCATGACGGCACACTCATCATTAGGAATTTTTCATCTCACCTTAATCACTTATTCAGTTATATGGATTCACAATCATTGATGTTGTAAACAACTACAAGTCTTGTACAAGGTAAAAATCTAGTTTAACCTACAAGAAGATGTACCTCTATGTCATCCTATGATGCCTATGGGAAAGTAAGTGTCTTTGTAATGATTCACCTCATTACTAGACCACTTCCCTTCCCGTAGCCATCATAAGTTGATATCAGGGTGCGTATCCATGAGGTTCAATCTGTCTTTGTAACTCTAAAATTTTTTGTACTTAAAGCAACACCATGCCACAATCCAATCTCTTGATGAGGCAACTCAGTATAGCTACTAAGAAATGGTATCCAAATGGTGACAACCGTCATTATAGGGATATGACTGTGTAGCGGATGTAGTGAGTTAACCCACTAAGAGTCCTGTATTGGAACATGGTATCTTATTATTTTCAAGGTAATTATTAAATCATGACAGAATAGCCTAGGTCTCATGACAATTCCTCCTCAAATGAGTCATACCTAGGGTCATGTATCTGTTTTATCCAATGATATTTAATTCTCCAATAACACTTAATTACCTTATTAGATCTCATGTCAATGATAACCATAAATGGAAATTGAAACTATCTTTGTTTATGATCAGTATTATGATTTAATATTGTCTTAGCTTAATCAATTAAGCCAATGTTTCTTAATAGCATAGTTATATATTATGCCACTAGTTGTTGATAACACTATAGACAACATTCATATCAAGTTTCTATATTTCTCATTATTAGAGATGTTGCCTTTGCACATAGATAAATGTGTAGGTATGAATCCTTCCTTTATCAAGTATCACATACTATTAATGTTAGTCAACATATTCTCAAAGCACACAACTTTTCTTTATTTTCAGCTTAATTTAAATGTTCAATTGTACATGCTTTTATTAGGTCATTCATTGTCACCTATAATAATTACTTAGTCTGTAAGTATGTAATTAATTTTCATCACTTAAAGATTAGATCAAACCTATAAGTGTGTTACTTTCCTTTCCATTTAAGAACATATAATCTTATGCATAAGTTCATAATGATTCATTTCAATATGTTTCTTAAAAGGACATAATATCATTTCCATAATTACAATCCAACAACTTTAGATAAGGATTAGTAATACCTTAATTAATAATCAGTTATATCATGAATGTGTTCACTTAACATAACCTTGTTATAGTTCCTAAGGTCATCCAACTTCTTACTTAGCAAGTTGCCTTAAATATATACAATCTTAATTCAAGGCACTTTTCACCATTTAAGTACATCCTATTCACAAATCCTTGATGAACTTAACACATATAGTCCTTACAAGTTGATATAGTTCATAAAATACATAGGTAATCACCCACTTGTAACTTGATCTAAATTTCATGTATATTTAACGCTTTATTACTTAATAGATAAGATCCATATACAAACAACCCATTCATAACTTCATTTTCTTCATACTAATATTCACACATATGTTGAATGTAGCACTTTATTTGATTTATACTTAGGATTATTAGAACAATAACTTATATACAAACTACCTATTATCATTAAATGCAAAACTATAAACTCATAATTTTCCAATCAATCACCTCTCAATCAAGATATTGTAACAGGAAATCAAACTTTAATACATTCCAGAAATAAGTACCAATTCATGTTTATAAGAATGATCATAATATTTCATTTAAAAAAATCATTAAATGGCCAAGGGCCTTTCTCATTTCCAAATAGAAGTAATTCAATTAGGAATACCATAATCAGTTATCCCATTTAACTTTCTTCAATCAAAAGAACAAATGAAACTATATACGTCATCTTCTTTCATGATGTCCATCTGCAAAATTGTTAGCATGAGTCATTTCACATGAACTGAGCATGATAAGTGCTAACTCTTCATAACAGCATGCTCTACTTAATAATTTCATAAAAAGAACTCTAATTTTTAATGAAATAAAATTACAGTTCTAAGAAGGTAAAAATTCTTTCTTAAGCATGCAAAGAACAACCAAGATAATTAACCATGAAAGAAGTCAATTTTAGTCATACACTTTATCACAACTTTTCTGTCACTAATAATCAGTCACTTAAGGTACAACATGAACATGTGAATCAATATTATTCACCAAACCAAAGTACAAGAGTAACATGATTTCAGTCATGCAATCCCATAATTGCATGCCTGAAATCATTTACTCAACAATTTAGTAATCATACATACTAAGTATCACAGTCAAGAAAAGTCACTAACATTACTCATCGGGACCGTCAATAGAATTCACAACATCACCTTATGTCAATTTAGGACTAAACAATAATGTCAAGAATACTTAATAAAAAAGGTAATATATTCAAATGTTAAACCTCAAGAAAGAGAAAGAAATCATATCATCATGCTAATTAACAAACAATCAAAGATAAAAATTAATGCAACAAGCTACATAGCTAACACTTACCTCGACTATGGAAGATTATTATGAATAGAGAATTCATTTGAACATATCAATCTTAGAGAAATGGAAAACATGATTCAACAACATAGTGATGTTATCAAACATATCTAGACCCCTCAAACACTACAAGCATCTCACACGAAGACTTAAGAGGAAGGTTACCATTATTGTCATAAAAAGAGAGAATTTGTGATAAACATGATTGACATTAATCCAATAAGCCCAACTAGACATTCATTATCCTATGAATTGTCTCATAAAAAGTTCAAATGAAAATAATCCATTATTCCACAGTGAGTCAAGGACTCCATTAGAATATTAATATGATCTCCTAACCCATTCCACTGAATAAGGTTTAGAGCATACCAAACTTCATCAATGACACAAATCGATGAAATTGACAAAGAACAATTCGAATGTTAAGGAATCACCGTAATCCCTAAGGGAAAAAAATTATAGTTTGATATGAGTAACAAAGTCAAGCTTCATTATTATTATTAGATTCGATATAAGTAAAATTTATACTATTATTTTCTCTGTCTTTGGTTAATGGTGAGCCGGTGGGGTACTTTACCAGAAGTATGGGTTTAAGACATGGGGATCCTATATCCCCTTTGCTCTTCATTATTATGGAGGATAGCCTCAAAGCAGAACAATTACCAAAGTAGTTAAAGATGGTCTTCTAAAAGGCATTAAACCTACCTCTATGAATCAACAGATTCTCATCAGCAATTTGTGGATGATACTATCATGCTTTTAGTGGCATCTATCCTAGAAGCTAAGGTGATCAAGTCCATTCTAAAATTTTATGAGGTTGCTTCTGGGAAAGAGATCAACTTTGATAAAAGTTTAATTTTCTTTTTCAACACACCTATGGAAAGACAACATAGAATTGCTAAAATATTGGGGTGTAAAATCAATTCACTTCCCACTACTTATTTAGGGCTCCCCCTTGGTACTAAAAAAATCTCAATCAAAGTCTGGAATGATCTACTAGAAAGATTCCAAAATAAAATGGCCGGATGGAAAGGGGCCATTCTTTCCAGTGTTGGTAAATGTCTTCTTATCAAAAGCACTCTTCAAAATTTGCATATCTACATTATGTCTCTCTATAACATTCCTTCTGCCTTCAGAGAAAAAATTGAAAGGATCTAGAAACACTTTTTATGGCGGGTAATGGAGAAAAAAATTCAAATATCACCTGTTTGCTTGGGTTCAAGTGTGCACTCCTAAAAGGATTGGGGGACTAGGCATAAAAGATGTAGAAAATGAATATGGCCTTAATTGCAAAAATGGGTTGGAGAATGCTCTTAGAGGAACAACCTTGGATTGATCTTATTAAGGCCAAATATCTTGAACAACAAACATCTTTCTCTTTCCTTCATGATGAACAACTTCCCCAAGGTTCCATTTTTTGGAATAACTTGATTCTAGTCAGGAATTTCATCAAGCAAGGTTGTAGATGGAAAGTGGGAAATGGTAGAGACATCAATTTTTGGGGGGATAATTAGTCTAATTTTATCCTCAATGACATATTTGGTGCAGCCAAAGATAGTCTTGAACATAAGTATGGTACTAAGGGCATTGATTACATGGAAATTGATGGGAACAAGAAGAGATGGAAACAACTCTTAGTGGATAGAATTGATTTGAACTCCATGTTTTCCTCTCTTCAGAAACACTGGACCTCATTCCTTGAATCAATTCGACCAAGGATGAAATTGTCTGGTACAATTCTAGAGATGGTGATTATACGGTTAAATTTGGTTATAATTCTTACTTTGAGAATATCCAGAGTGAGTTTAATTGGAGCAAGATTTGGATGATTGAACTAACCCCTAAAATTAATTTTTTCTTTTGGCTTGTTCTCAGAGGCATAATTATTACTAATGAAAACCTAATGAAGAAAGGATTCATAATTCCTAATAGATGTCACCTTTGCAAAAAAGAGTCTGAGGATATTAAGCACCTTGTTTTCCACTGTGAGTTTGCTTCAATGATCCGGAGCTATGCCTTTTCCAATTTCAATGTTTTCGGATTTGCAAGCAAAGGATTTTATCCAGTTTTGGATCCAATGGAATCCTCCTTTTAAGTATTGTGTTGTGAGAAGAATTTGGAAACTGGTCATGCCCCTTATTATCTGGAGGATTTGGAAAGATAGAAATGACATCATTTTCAGAAATAATAAACAACATTGCAAGCTTTAGCTTTGTTAAGATTGGTCATGTTATTAAAGATAATATTGGGAGATTCAAACCTCCCAAGAATAATAATTGTCCAAGAATGAAGAATATATTCTTTCCAACTGGAAGATAGGAGCTGCAAATTTTTAGATTAGGAATACTTCAAACATTGATATGTCTCGATTATTTGGATCCCTCCTGAGATTAACTGGCATAAACTAAACTTTGATGGTGCATCTAAGGGTAATCCTAGAATTTTTGTTGGGGGAGGTGTAATTCATGATCATAAAGGTTGTTTAGTTGTTGCTTATGCTAGAAAAATGGGGATTCGAACAAATCATTATGTAGAAGCCCTAGCTTCTCTATGGGGGCTAAGGGTATCCAAATATTATAACATATAGAACATAATTTTGGAAGGAGATTCACTAAACATCATAAATCACCTCAATCAAATTTCTCCTCCTAGCTGAACTATCAAGGAATTTATTATGGAATCCATAAGTATTTGTCAAATTTTCAAGAATATCATCATTAGGCATACTTATAGGGAGGGATTAAGGTTTTGGATACCTTGGCTAATTTTGTCATCAATAATAATATAACCATTTGGGATAATGAAAATTACATCCCTAAGGAGGTACATAATAGCATTAATGTGGATAAATATGGGAAATCAAGCATGGAGTAGGAATAATAATGGAATGGAGTGGGCTTTAGTGGGTGTGAAAGATCACACATGTGAGAATTATCATCCTAACTATGGCCATATTGATGCCCATGATCCTCGAACAGGTGGCTGGGTTCTTAAAAATCGGGACAGACATAAGGAAGATAAAGATTCAAATGAGGGTTTTGAGCAGAAAAATTATAGGAATAGCAGGGAGAAGGAGATGGGAGGTGCCCCATGCCAACTGGAGCCCTGCAGTGATCCATCTTGGAAGAACAATGAGGAGCTATGGAACCTCTTACAAAAGGGTGGAATTTCCAATTTTATAGAATGCATTCAGGGGCACGACCAGAATATTTTGGTTCATTTCATAATGGACTGGAAGGACAGAAAGGTGGAATATGGTGGTCACCATGTTACTATTAATGAAGAATTGATTGTTGAGGCAACATGCCTCGAGTTGGAGGGATATAATTTTTTCAACAAAAGGATTGACAGGGCCACCGAGGCTAAGAAATTCTCTAAAGAGGGAGAGGAGCTCAAATTTGTTTCTGTGGGTGTTAGGGTAAGCTCTATCCCCAAGCCATTTGATGAAGTTACAAAAATGATGGTTAGGTACATTTCTCTAGAAGGGCACTACAAAATTTTCTTTTCAAGCACTGGTCTTTCTTAATCACTTTAGAAGGCAATTTGCAGTCTACTTCCCACATTACCTACTAAATTCCCTTCAATGCTCCATTTTGGACTTCCAGAAGCACTCTCGTGCTATCCCTCTCCACCAGTGGCCTCATCTTCCTGCTTCATAAGCTCTGTGTCTCCAAATTCCCTTGCTTCCCATCCTCTCTTAGCGATCTACACATCACTACCTCCATTTCTCCCACTCCCATTCTAGACAACTCTTCCAAACCCAAGACTAAGAACCCAAAACTTCCCAAAATTTACATCCCTCACTCTGCTCGGGTTCTTAGAAGCACCAAAGACCTCGGAAGTTGCACATAATTTGCTACATATTCGTAATGCCGGCTGGATACAACACTACATCGGGAGGGGAATAACATACCTCATAGGTTGGAGTCTTTGGAGAAAAATATGAAGCAGCTTAAAGAAGGACCTGCAATGCATGGACAAGTAGACTATCTCACTATGGATATAATTAGTCCATGCGTTGCCTCACTTTTCCCGAACTATCTCAAAAGGAAAAAGTGAGACGAATTTTCCTCGAGACTATCTCATTATGGATATAATTAGTCCCAGCTTTCTCTCATGCCCTAGTCCAACAACCATCTCAAGAAAAATATTAACATCCATAAATCAATTCTTCACTTGAAGAATTCTATTTTAAGAAGGAATACTAAACGTCAAGCACCCAAGTCCTTAATCCATCTCGCAAATCAAAATAGGTGATAGTGGCTCAATCAATTAAAATATTAAATCCCCAAAACTTGAGTTTGTACAGATGAACTAGTTTCATGTAGACAAGTTGAGTATTCATAGGTAAAATCCACAAGGTCAAGCAAAATACACAATCAGAAATTTTTATTCATCCAAATAATCATTTCAAAGTAAGATAACCGATCGAGTTTAAATTATGTTAATACCCACTTTCGGATTCATCATTGCTCGGGATAATACACAGAGAACAAGAAATTTAATTTCAAACACATGATCATTAACACATTTGAAGGTTGTAAATTACAAGGTAGAGATGAAAATAATTTTCATGCCTAAAAATCGAGTAATTCATTCCAAAACAACATACATCACAAATAAAAATATTTCCTATTCTATGAAGTAAATTATTAACTCAAATTCACAATCCCAGAAATAAAGTATGCAAATTTAATTTAAGAGTAGTGTTATTTTTTTGAAATAACTAAATTGAGCAAGATATTATAGCGAGTTAGGGCATATCATGTCTCGCATGTGGGAGTTTTGACTTATTCTCTTTTTTCTCAACTTCCGCAGCTACCCGAAGCTTGGAATCAAATCCAAAACCCTAAAATCACTAAGGATCCTCATTTTTAATACTTATAATGACTAAAACATTATAAACTCAAGATTATATATCTCCAAATCAATTACTCAACATCACATTATACATGCAATGGCTTGTGAAAATAATAGCCAAATCAAAGATAGAAGATTCCTTCAACATGCAAAGCTTCAAGACTCACTAAAATAGGAGTAATGAATACAAAACTTAAAAAATACTATGAGTTAACAAAACCGACTCTCATATGCACCAAGATCAAGGGATCCTTCCAATGTACATTAATTTTCATTAATACAATATTCTATCATGGTTTCCCACCAAGCTTAAACATCTTATTTTTGCCATTAAAATTTGGCATGCAATACTATCTCATAGATAACCAGTTTAGCATGTCACCAACTTAATTCAATTACATGGTTGGTGGTCGTTCCATCAATATCATTAAATTTTTCAAATGGGTATGATCTACTTAGCATCATCAAACCACCACCACCACCTTCCCAATCTCCCATTTTTAGCAAATTTCACAAGTTAGGTTTGAAACCATACAACTAAAATTAGATTGACCTTTACTTATTTGGAGTTAAGAAATCTCCAATAATAGTTATTTAACTACTTTAGACTTTGCATGTTCCCCCTTTGTAATATATAGCAATAATAACGTTAACTTTGATCATGCAAGTTGCTTGTATGTGCTTCATGGGATTGATACCTTTAATTACAATAATTAAGTCCTTGACTACACAACTTTAGTCCTTCATTCATGAAAATATGACCATCATAGTATTAGGTTAGGTAGACTATTGGGTGGTCTGCTAAAGACCAATAATTAGTCATAAGGAATTCTTAATCATATTCCAAGCTTTGGTCATTAAGAGAACTAACAGAAATATCAAATCCTTAACATAACTTAGTTAAAAGCTATAATATTAAAAATTTATTAGAGATGAGAAACAACATCACTAATCACTTTCAAAGCATTAATTTACACCAAGGATTTCATTACATACTACATCACAAATGATGTAATGTCCCCTTAGCAAATTATTTTATCATTAAGGTAGGCCCCATAATTAATAGGGTTTAGATCTAAGGAGCTCATCCTTAGCCTATTCATGTTATCTCGATTACCTGTTTACATCAAGGTTCACATTAATTATTGATACGCATAGGTGCAAGTGTCAAAGAACAAAACCATTTGTCGTATCATTCTTATAACAACAATAGTGAAACCACGGGGTGCTACATACCTCCCCTCTTAAAAGCATCATCATCTCGATGATGTTGTCTTTGTTAAATGAAATCAAAATAATCTCACACAGGTTATAATAATGATCTTTGCAGAACAGTCATTATTTTTTAAGATAGTTTATGGTTTTTAGACTTGAAACTTAAATTTATTAGTCAGTAACAACTTGTCGGACTAAAAAATTATCACACAATCTGCATTTTAACATGATTTCTTCATTATAGAAAATCATTTTGTTCAATATATATATATATATACAGAAGAAATAGTCAAAACAAGTTTTGTAAAGTTGAATCAAACAAGGAAACACTATTTTTTTTATTTTCCCGGATCCTCCCAATTGTCTTTTTCTGTTATTCCACTTGTCTTTTTAGACTTTATCTTGATTAATTATCAATTTTATTGAAATGCACTTGGCAGTTTACCATATACATTTATGGTTCTCACTTTTGTACTATTTCTTCTTACATGTTAAAGAAATAAATTTAGATTTCTAATTTTGTTCTTGGCTAGTCATTATATACAAGGAGCTCAAATTGCATTAGTCTCATATTTTGAAATAAGTACATGTGCATTCCTAATGATCTTAGCTTGATATCATGTTAGGAAAGGTTTGTTCCTTTCTTACCGAAAACTTTAAGCGCGTCTATCTATTGTGTTTCATTTTGACAGATCACATTTTATGCTTTGTCAAAGACTTCCTATTGAAAGGTTAAGAATTTTTATTCTTTGATCTATAAGCAAGATACAATCAATCATTCATTCAATTATAAATTAGGTATTTCATATATCAGCTATCTACCACTTCGACACATCTTACTCTTTTTAACTCATAAATCCTAGTTTGATCAAAGAATATTGTTAACTTGGTTATCCAAGCTCTCATGAATCCATTAAAAAAGTTCATTAAGGAAATTTTAACAAGCATTGACTCACAAATGAGTACGATAGCCTATTTATCTATCCTCAAGCAAGAGGTCTACAGGTTTATAAAAGATCAAGAAAACTTGCTTACTTTAAATCTCACAAAGTGATAAGTAACAAAGTTACTTTATAAACTATAGAATTTTCCATCAACAACTTTTTATTCCATTATTCAGAGTCAAACAGACTGAAATATGATAATTTCAGTATCTCAGAGTTGAAATAATACTTATTTACGTCAAATATTTGACAAAAAAATTATTATTATTATTATTATTATTATTATTATTATTATTATTATTCCAATAAATGCTACATTATCGACATAAGTCTTAAATTTACACATTTTTCTCCCATACTACAAGGAAAAGTTAGGTTTCTCAATTATTGGCCAGCTATTCATTAGGTACAACAACTCCATCCTTCTTAGCATTGTATTATACTACCTCAGGGAATCCTTCACAACTTCCCCAACATCCTGTTAGGGATACTTGTTCCTTTCCTTTGTTGTATGCCATGTAGTATGCATCATCATTTGATGCTTGTTCATCTTATTTAAAGGAAAATTGTTGGCATAATGTCCATTACCACACGTGAAACATCCTCTAGTAGGTCCTGATTGACCACATCTAACCTTGTTATTTGCAGCAGTATTATGTTTTTTCTTGCAGGTTATTACAGTAAGTTTTTGTGCATTTTTATTTTTGGCAGAACACATTTTCCTGATATGCTTCTTCCACCAAATTTTCTTAGCATTCTCGAGATGAAGAAAAATTAACACTCTTATGATCCTTTTCATTTTTATGAGTTGGAATGTCTCGCAGATTTGGTTTTAGCCTATTGGATTTTCCAAATATCATTGATTGGAAAAGGTCCATGTTTATCCAATGCATCCCCCAATTTTGGGTTTAATTCGTCTTTGGGTTTGTAAGCCCAAAAATTTCACCATTGGTCAGTTCATCATTCAAAAACTCCCTTGTTGTTTATTAATAACAAATTCAAGTTTTCTTTTATCCAAATTATCATTTTCACCCATCACTAGCTGCTCCAAGGCATCTATCTGGTTCCGGGTATATCAAAGGATTGCTAGAATTTTGTCCAACTTTTGCACTATTGAACCCACAGAAAAATATGACCGGCTATTTCTTCACAGTACATCCTTCTCATATCCATTGTTCTTCTGAAAACAAAATAAAATTTTTAATTAGCGTAAGGACCCAATAATTCCAAGAGTTGCAACCTTCAACTCTGATACCAAAATGTAACATCCACTTTTTTCCACTTCATATCTAGGAAATTTTATTTATTTTTTTAATTTATTTATCTTACTTTATGCATTTGATTTAAATACCTATATATTCAAATCCAACATAAACCTTAATGCAATCCATTTCCGATAACTGTCATAAACCATGTGCAATCGTATGAGGAAATCTTGATAAATATAGAGTAGAGATAAATATAGATTCCTTCATGTACCCTTATCTATCCCTAGATGAGATGAGGGACCATCCATATACAAAAGAGATAGGGATAAAGAGCCTCTATAGATATGGAGTACAAGTTTATCGAATGAGTGGATTATCTATTATCTATTAAAGGATCATTATGATTTCTTATACTAAATTTTTGAACATTAATAACAGTTAAAGATTTATTTCAATCTCAATAAATGTTTCTTTATGACTCCTTTTGGTACATTTATAGGTCATATTACCTATAATGATGGACTCTTAGTTGATCCATAAAACATTGCATTCATCCTTTCGTTGTACATAACACAAATTCAAAGGAACGTGTGTGAATTCCTAGGACATTATGGATACTACAAAAATCATAAGGGGATATGGAAATATTTCCACACCTCTAGAAGAATTGTTGCATAATAATGGGACATAAGATTGGATAGAATCATAGTAGCATGAACTTGAATCACTTAAGGAGAAGTTGTTGAGAAAAACAATCTTATATCTCCTAATTAGATACCTCCTTCTCATGTTTATGTCAAGCATCTATAATGATATTCGATGTCATCCTTCCATAACCAAGAAAGGATAAATTGGACCACCTTATCTAATTTGCTAGTAGGAAGATCACATTAATAGAATGGAATTACACAATAATGTAGTGTAATGGGATTTCCATGATATCGGTACTATAAAAATGTTAACAATACTTATTGGCCACTCCATTTTTATGTTATACTATCCATGTGAAATTAAAGTATTTCGTAAATAAAGTTGTTTTCCATAGATGAATTTTGTAATGAATCATTTTATTTTTTGATTTATAATTCTCTATTGTTATCAAGCTCAAAAATATTAATTTAGGAATTGAGCACCTATTATGCATTAGCATTGGCGAATCCTCTTATGATCTAGATTAAATTATGTGAAATGTATAACTCTTCATATTCTAATGTGCACTCATTGAATGGTATATATTTCCACCTTTCTTACTTATGGTCTATACCTGACACCATGAATACTTTGGAGAATAAAAAAATAGTTATTATTCCCCTCACTAAATAATTGGATTTTAATGATACAATATTCCCCTTACTAAATAATTGGATTTGAATGATACTATATAGATTATAATGAATTCTTGTACATATGATTTGGAACATGAATGATAGAATATATTTTACATGATGTGCATGAGGGAATCACATGTGAACATTATTTTATATATGTTCTAGCTAGAAATATTTTGATGGTTGGGTTTTGATGGCCAAAACTTTTCAAATACACCAAAGACTATGTTCATAACTATAATCACAATTAGCAAGGGAAGTCGAGATGACTTAATGAAAATCCCTTGTATTATTTAACTATGAATAAACCATTTGAGAAGTGGATTCTATAATTTTTATGTTATATTTCTTCAAATACATATAGGATAGTACTTTCATAAATCATCATGGTGATTGTCTATCTCACTAGTCCGGTCAATACTATGCCTACACAAAACGCACAACCATGTCTATTATAATGTTCCTATCCAAAACTATAATAAGTCATTATATATGTCCTCTCAACATGAAAAGTGATAGGGAACTCATTTACTTAAAGTGAGTATCTGTATCTTGCTCTTTTATTTTATGGTTGTACACCACAAGAATAATCCTAATCACCCCTAGGTTAACAATACTAATAAAATATTCAATAATATTTTGGATAACACTTTTAATGATGTCTATGACATGGAAAGATGCAAATGAGATGACAACATTTCAATTTTTTATGATTACATAACTACATATAAGCGGTAAAACAAGGTAATGTCATTTTAGCTTTTTACATTATGGAAGTCTTCATCCTATGGAAAATATGATCCCATATCTAAGGATAAAGAGTTTCATACATTTATACGACAAAGAGTATATTTCTACAAGACTTTAGGCATTATTAAAGATAGATGAAAAGTGCATCATTTATCGATGGATCCATCATGGGAAAAGTCTTGGTAAAAGGTGTGGCATGATCACCAATTAAAAATAAGGTGTTCAATTGATGCACTTGTAGTCACTTTTGCACCCACTAAGAGCAAGGGAACCTCATGCACACCGGCCTATCACCCAGTGAGCATTGGGCACTCACCCGAGGCACACGAGATGGATCCGAGTCTCTCTTTATGTGATTCTAGTGGAAGGCATAGTTCATGATTCTGACTTAGTGATTTAACAGACATGAAGAGCTATAGAGCTCAGGACGGCTTCTATACCCCTTCAGTCATAATAGAACCAAAGCACGCAACAGAAATAATAGAACTAAGAGGTGTAAATCCACTACTATACTTAACCATTCAAGTAAGATTCACAATTATATAAGAAGCAAGTACAATATAAATATGCATGTAATATGAGAAATAGTCTTAATACATTTGTCATGGTAACCTTATCACATTCATTCATAGTGTTACTTATAAAAGATTACAGAAGGCAGACCGTAGTCATGCGCCATGTATGGATCCATACATGTATTCTCACAAGACAAAAATTTCATTCCCATTTCCCATTACATCCTTACTTGAATTCGTACCCATTTTCATCCCATAGTTCTTGCAGTAATTCTATAGAGCTCCGCTACCTCTCTTCTTCTCTCTTCTTTGCCAAGGGCGTGCGTATAAATAGGCCTCTGAGCTCTAACAAACTCCTCTACAGCCTCATATCGGCACCAAGTGTCAAGTGTGGGTCGCCCGACCACATGCCTCTCCATGTCATGATTAAATTTTTGGATCTTTCTATCGCAAGGTATATTCCCTCCAAGAAACCCTGTCGCCAAGCTGGAACCTTATCCAAATGGAACACGTTCTTCATGTGTTCTGTCCCAAAGGCAAAAATGGCTAAGTCTTGAATTGTTCTTCGCGTGGCGTGTGCATCCTGGGTTCTTCAAGAAGCCTTTTGAACTCTGCCTTGCATGCCTTCACTTGCACGCTTCCTCCGGCCATGCGCGCCTACACGCCCTTAAGATTTGGAAGCTAAATTAGGGGCCCAACATTACCCCACACTTCACCTATTCTCCACCCTCAAGAACCTTCTCAAATAATGCAAGATAAAAATAATGCAAGGCCTTGCTGAAAAGAATGGGGGAAGAATAAAGAAAGGGGAAGAGAAAGAATAGGGGAAAATTTTCCTAAAGGAGGGGAAAGTTTTGTTGGAGGTCGGCCGCCTCTAGTGTACTACAAGTGTTGACTTCCTTCGCTTTGGTTCAGATGCAGAAAGTCTTAAGCTAACCAAGGTGCTCACCTCATCGAAAGTTAGCCCCTCCCCTTGTGTAGTAATGGTTTCCACCATAGTCTCCAGTTCTTTAGTGTGATCTTCCAGGGCATCCATCTTCCTTGTGATGACCTTGTAGAGCTCTTTTAGCCAAGTTTTGATTGAGACTCGCCGGTTCTCAATGGATTTGGATTTCTTTTCTACTTTGTCTATGATCCTTTCCCACTCGGCTCTATTGCCCTTATTCTTTTCTCTAAATTCCTTCAACTCAGCTTCGTTGCTGGCAAGTAGTATGCTTGTCACTTTGTCTTGATCTACGCAATGGTCGTAAATAACCCCGTAGTTTGTGTAGCTTTTCTTACGTCAGTGAACACCTTGTTGTATTCAGCCATGAGCGCGATGACCTTTAACTTGTCTTCTTTCTCAAGCGCACTACTACATCTTTTGCCAACTCTAATGCCAAGGGCTGCCTCTCCATGGTGAGGATTCGAGTCAAGTCCTCTAGGCACTCCAGGGAGGATATATACTTTTGTGCAGGAGGGATAAGGTCCAGGTGCTTCATGATAATTGAATGGGGGATGAGCTCCACCTTCTTGGAAACTTCACGTACCCTAGCCTTTTCCTCCTAAAGCTCCCTCTGCATTTGAGCTGATTAATTTCTCCAGGCTGAGATCCTTCGTTAGCTTCACCACTTCTTCCTTCCTCTTCTCCAACAGGTCCTCCAAGACTCTAACCCTGTCATTCTACCAAAGAGCCTAGCCTCGATTTCCACAGAGACTTTGTTGAGTGCGTTGCACACTTTCTCATCCAATAGTTGTTGCGTGTTTACAATGGGGTTGTCCCCCTTTCCTTCAGACAGCTTTAATACCACTCCTTGGTTAATCTCGAATTTAAGCTCATCGAGGTGGGAGTCGAATTCCCATGATAAAGCATCTTCCTCATTCGTGGGTATCCACCCTCAGGGTCAAAGGACTCCATGGTGGTGAGCTCCTTGGTGGGCACGGTACTTTGGAAACATGCACGCAAAACTTTGTTGGGGTCATCAATGTAACCCATCATTGTTCTTCCCCCTTCCACACATTTACTTCCTATGTGCACGCCCTTGGGAATAGTTACGAGAGAGATTTGGGCCTTTTGTGCTACTTCCACTCTTCTCCCTCTACTCCTTCTTGAACTCACTAAGCACGAGCTCCGTGCTGCACCCCAACTCTTCATTGACCAAGGCATCAATTATCCTCTCTGCCTCCCTTGTTGCCTTTTCATTCACCTCCTCCTGAGTGAGCTTGGGCATATCTGGCTCCTTGGTACTAGCCCCTTCGCTTCCCTCTTTTGCGCACACCCTCCTCCTTTGGGTGCCTTTCCTTCTTACAAATATGAAGGCATCATTTGCATCCTTAGCTTCCTCTCCTTCTCGAGTCATGACATCAATTGGCTCTTGATCCACCTCTAGCTCTTCCCCTTCATCATCATCCCTTTCACCTACATAGGTGTTTAGGTCGTCTATATCTTCAGACCCTTGTTCCTCCATTCCTTGTTCTTCTTCCCTTGCAAAAACCGAGTTGGGGATGCTGTCTTTTCTTCATCTGAAGGTTCTTCAGGGGATGGTGGCTTTACGAGTGCTCCGGTCTTTTCCTTGACCATTGTTCTTCTCTTCTTCCGACATAGGTACTCGGCCCCATGGTACCTACATTCTACCTTTCCACCGCCCCTTGTTCTTCCTCTTCTTCTTCTTCTTCTTTCTCCTTGTGCTTTGGCACTGGCTTCTTCCTTCCCATGGGGTCGTCTGGGATGGATATTTCATTCTCTACGTACATGCCCTTCTCGAACTTTGGCCTTATGCGCAGGTAAATTTTGGCAGCAAAGACTCTCAACAATTGGTAAGGTCATCAGCCTTACGATATGCACATCCTGTGACACATACCTTTCAATGTATGTGCACTTCCCTGGGTAGACTAGCTTCTTTCTCATCTCTCTGTGTTCACTATCAAGGGTGGATAGGTCAAGTTTTAACTTCTTTGACTCCTCAGATTCGTTTACCTCGCTGGATGAATTGATCCGTGAAAGAGAAGGGGAGTTTGCACCGGGGACTCCAACCGCCATCCACCAAGATGAATCGCCATGTGGGAAGTGCTGGTATACCATGAACTCGCTCTCCTTTAGTCACCACGGGAGTTGTTCAAGAATTCACCATTCAGCCCCAAATGCGTTCCTAAGGCATGTGTACCATTTATCTAAGCACGCCTTGTGTACCCCTGTCATTGACTCACATGTGTACTTCTGGGAATCTATCTCGCAATGAAGATCCTTCACTGGGTAGATAGATTCCGTAAGCATCCTGCACCCGATTTTTCGAGAACACAATGGTTAATAGAATGTTCCCAAACAATATCTTTCCTCTTCTCACGCTACTTATGATCTCGTCTACTATGTACTGGGAGATATTGTACACGGTTCCTTCGTGACCTTTCTGTAGACACTCAACCAAGGCTTGCTCACTTAGGTCCACCTCTCTTTTCCATTTAGCTTGGAAACAAGGTGCGTGGCCATTTTCATCACTAGATCACTGATATCCACGACATCATAGTACCTTGATCCCTTCTTATAATCATGGGATGCAATGGTTTCTTTAATTGCCTCCTCATCCTGGAGGTCATCTAAGATCAAGTTCCTTTATAGCTTGGATCAGTAAAGTTCGAGATTAACTATGGAGTTATGTGTATTTTTTGCCTGTGAAGCACAAGAAATCTTCGTGCAAACGTGTCATTAACATATGGTACAGTGCTCGGGATTCCCAAAGTAGGGCAACTCATAAAGCTGGAGAAGTGTTTCCTTCTCCATTTTCACCTTGACTACATCATCAGTAGATCGAATCCCGTCAGGTGTTCATTTTTTTATGGGGCGCACCAGCTCCAATGCCATTTCCTTCGCAATTATACTCTGACGGGTGATCAGAATCGATTACGGTCATCTATCTAATGTGGGACTCCCACTCTTACCCTAGCAAAACCCCATCCGAGTATTGCATCTTTGAGTACCATTCCTCATTGGTATCCAAGGGGATTTCATCTTCTTTCTTCTTTCCTTTTCCATTCCCCTTTCCATTCTTAGATTGTACTACAGGCTTATCAACTGGTTTCATGGCCATCATTTTACCCTTTGCTTTCATTCCCTGGTTACCTTCGAGTTGTCTAAGAGTTTTCTTCATGCGTCCCGTGCCCTAGAGTACAAACCCTAATTTCTAACTTTCCTCCTTTGATCACGACGCTCTTTCCCAACGTTCCTCACACCCATGAATCACTTCTGCTCTGGTTTGTAGATCAACTAGACCGATTGCACATGAGTTTATGAGATTCTCCTTCACACGAGTTAGCTCTCGAACCCTAGCTCTTGAAAGAAAATTGTTCTCCTTGTTTTCGCAAAGTAAAATAATGAACTTCCCATCCTTGTATTTATAGCTTTTCCTACTTTTATGCATTAAAGGCTAGGCTACCTACCACCATATGACAATATTTAATGTGGCATTTTCAAACAAACCCGACTTCAACACTTTTCCTCATGTGCCCAATCCTTGCGCGAAACATTTTTCACCCACGCCCAATCCTTGCGTGAAAAATTTTCCAACCTTCTGGCGCACAGACAATCCATCTTGACAGAAGACTTTTGCATGTGTGTTACCAGCGCCAAAGGCACCTCTTCCATCCTCATGATTCTTGCTTTCACCTACCTCATGTTTTTGCACTTTTTCTCCTTTGTACGTGGATTTCCAATGGAACTCTATTTTGTCATCCATCTGCCTTCCTAATGCATATTTTCAACAGGGCCAGTTCAAATGGTCTACTAACTCAATCTTCATGTAGAATAACTTCATGCTCTTCTTAATCACCTCACCCCACACTAAATCGATCGTGGTCCTCTCGTGCAATCATAAGTTTAAAAAGTAATAAGGTTTCGGTGCCCAAGGCGCAAAACAAGACAACAATGCAAAATGGAAAAACAAGAAAGGAAAATCATAAAAGGAAACTCTAAAATAATCAAGAGAACGCCTTATTTACAAACACCAAGAAGCATTATTTATAGTAGGGCTTTCACCTACTCCCATTATCAAGTGTCCAGTAATTTTGTTCCATCCAAAGACTTATAATGGCATGCACCTGAATTAAGGATGTATGAAATTACATAAGGACCCAACCAATGCACCTTCAACTTTCCAGATGGCGTAGAAATTTAGAATCATATAAAGAATACCATCTCGGCCAACCTCAAACTATTTGTTTTAATGTGGCGTCATGCCATGCCTTTTGTTTATCTTTTTCATTGTTTCGCTCCATCTTGATAAGGAGTGCCTTTCATCCAACTTTATCAATTCATCAATTCTTCCAAAGCTTGTTCATCATCCAACCCTCCTACGCACGCTATATGCAAAGTGATGGTAGCATAAATTCAACCAAAAAATAGCCTCTCCGTAAGTGCAAACACTAGTTGAAATGTTGTGGCCTTGTTTAACCTTTAATACGTTGTTCGTATGCCCAAAGGATCGCGACACCTTGTCATCCCAATCCCGCCTACCCGGTCACATATCTTGGTCAATGTGTGACTAAGGATTTTGAATGCCTCTCGTAGTCCCATTTGCCTAAGGGTGATAAGGGGTAGTCTTGTGATGGGGTACCATGAATTCTCGCAATAGAATCTGATCATTTAATTTAAGAAGTGAGTGCCCTATCACTTGTTAAACTTAATGGGCACCCATACCGTCGATAATGTTCTCCCACAAAAATCTAACAACCATGGTCGTGGTGTAATCCCTAGTGGGCGCAGCCTCTGCCCACCTTATCAAATAATAAGTACAGGTAATGATATACCACGAGTTAGTCCTCTGCGCATAGGCTAGTGAGATTGGTCCGACAAAATCTATTGCCCACTTTTCAAAAGGTTCCATGCTAGCGATGGGGCGCAAGGGCATCTCATCCCTTTTTCTAGGTTTTCCAAGGCTGGCAGTGGTCACAGGCCTTGCAGAACTCAATACAATCCTGGTGAATCATCTCCCACCATAGTCCAATGACTAGGATCTTGCACGTGGTTGCGTTCCCTACATAGTGTCCTCTAGAAATCCCACCATGGGCCTCTTCTATTATAGCTACACATTCATGTTCTAATACACACCGGTGTAAAACCTCATCGCGGCCCATTTTATACAAATCCCCATTGATCAACATGAAGGGCGTTGTGCATATGGCTAACCTTTTCCTTTCCAGAGCATTCATCCCTTCGGGCACCACACCTTCCTTGAGAAAGATAGCAATGTCTTCTAGTTCTGAGGGCATGCGCGCAACCTGAACAGTTGTGCATCCAACATGGTTTCCTCGATACTCTACACATCCTCTCCCGAATCAATCCTTGATAAATGATCTAGCCCACAATTGTTCTTTCTTGGTTTTACCACCACTTTGAATTCAAATTCCTGAAATAGAAGAACCCAACGGCATATGCGCCCTTGCAACACTACTTTGTTTACCAGATACTTCAAGGCCATATGGTCAGTGTAGAATATGAAAGGAGTTGCCAACAGATATTGCCTAAATTTTGGAGCACGTAGATCATTGACAATGCCTCACACTCGGTCGTTGTATAATTTTGTTCTACTGGTGTCAACTTTCTACTTACAAAACACAAAGGATGATCAACAATCCCCTCTCCTAGTTGAGAAAGAATGGCTCCCATTTCTATACCAAAGGCATCCACGTGGACATGGAAAGGTTTATCCCATGATGGGAATCATAGAATAGGTGCGGTGATAATCCTTTCTTTTAGAGTGTCAAATGCCTCTACTGCACCTCTCCCCACTGAAAGGCACTCTTGTGTCTGAACAATATTTTCAAAGGCACGGTGATCTTGGCATATCCCTTAATGAACTTTTTTAGTAGACCAAGTGTGTCCAAGAAATCCGTGCATGGCGCTTTGGCTGGTAGGCTCCCCTAACCCCAAAATAACTGCAACCTTCACAAGATCCACCAGTAATCCCTCTTTACATATGATATGCCCCAACAATGTTCCAAAAGGAGTTGTAAAGATACATTTCTTGATGTTGAGGGAGATCCTCAACTATCGACATCTTTCAAACATCAACCTTAAGTTGTCACAATGGTCCCTTACCAATCCATACACTATCCAATCATCCAAATATACTTGAAGGAACTTGTGGATGAAGTCCTTAAATGCTTGTACCACTATGCGCGAAAATACAATGGGCGCATTCTTCAGCCCAAAGGGCATGACCATATATGCAAAGCTTCCCCACTCGGTGGTGAAAGTTTTCTTATCTTGGTCTTCCTTGGCAATCCTTACTTGGTGATATCCGAGAATCCATCCGTAAAGGAATAGACCTTACACCCAACAACTCCTTCCAAAATCTCTTCAGTAAAGGGGGTGGGAAAAGGATCTATGATACAAACAACATTTAATTCCTTGTAATCCACACATATCCTAATCCACCCATCCTTCTTTATGCTGATCACCATTAGACTTATCCACTCTAATTCCTCCACAACCTCAATGATACCGGATGCTATCATCTTGTCTAGTTCTTCTTTAACCCTTACGCGCATGTTGGGATTCATCTTGTAAGGCCTCTTCCTGACCGGGCGCGCACCATCCTTCAACTTTATCCACATTTTCCCAGTGACTGGTGGACGCCTTTCAATTCATGGTATTCGCATGGGAATAAATCCTCAAATTCATGCAAGAGATCGATGATCTTTGATACTTCCTTGTCCGACCAGTAGTCCCCAATGATGGCTTCCTTGGGCTCCTCTTCCGGCTGATGTTAACTTTCTTGGTCTTGAGTGGTTCATGATACGCATACGCACATGCATCCGCATGTCAAATACTTCATGCTCCAAATCGAATGGTCAACATTCGGGCTCTCCATCTCCTCCCCATCAATAACGTATACCATCTTTCCTTTCTCCTTTTCAAAGACACGTACACTTGAATTGTAAATCTTCGGTTCCTCCTCTTCGAATCACGCTTCTAAGATAGGTCCATTGAGTAAGTTTACTAACCTATCTTCCGCCATGGCGCAATCCCCATAGTGAGGTGCTTAATAGTCTACAATGCCTCATCAACTGGTTGCTTAGTACTTTGGTACTCAAAAGTGTGAACCAAGTCAGCCGCTAATTCCTGCCAACTTCCCGTTTGGCGGCATGTTTCAGAATGGATATACCAAGCATGCGCACAACCTTATAGTGTTGAATATAGCTTGTGCACCCAAAGGGAGGGTGGTAAATCTTCCACACCTTCTCCTTAGACCCTCTCACATGCCTAGATGTGGGAAGAGGTAGGTCCATTACCATTGTAATCCTTGATAGCGGTGGGTATGTTGTTTTTGCGAATCGACAGTGAGTGTAATTCAAACTTCACACCATTCCAACAATTTATCACTATGCGCGCCCACCATCTTATTGTTGTGCCTATCAAAACATAACCTAGCATACTTTGTCGCTCATTCTCCCTCTAGTGAGCTTCCATCTCTCTCAAAAATACCTCAGGGTATGCATCCCAAGAATACTTGGTTATTACCTTCCCTCCCAGGTGCCGAACTATACGTGTCGTTGTTACCTTGGTTATTGATCCTTTCATATGTCACCCAATCAATTCATAAGTCCCACGCACCCAATTATCACATGCTATACTGGTAGTATCACTGATAGATTGAGCATCATCAAACTAGATGATTCCTCCTGTAGGGTGGATGGTCTCTGGATCTCTTATAGAGCACACATATATTCTATCCAGGACTTCCTCCCAAGCGGGTTCAAAGATAGGGTGGACTTCCCATCAACCAGTGGTATAACTACCCACTCTTCCTTGTTTTCAAAGCTTATGTACCCCTTGTTAAACCAGAGATCTACATTATTCTTATAACACCACGGGCGCCCAAGTAGAGTTGGGAAATTATCTACCTCAGCAAGCGCCAAGACTTCAAAATCCCCAAGTGAACCTAGTCCCCTGAATTGTAATGGTTGCATCCTTTAAGACACCTATGGGCATTGCCTTTGTCTTATTTGCCATATACAACACATTTGAAGATGGTTGTAATGCAGGTCTTCCCATTTGATGTCAGGCATCCAGAGTGAGAACATTAACCTTTGCACCTATGTCAATGAGGATGTTGCTAAGCAACCATCCATCCACTATTGCATTCAAGGTAATCTCTTTGTCATAATCAAGGCTATGAGGTGGGAGGTTTGCATGCAGGATTTGCCTTTCGTGTTCTTCCCAACACATGGCACCTTTTCTCTCAACCATTCCCCTAGCAGGGGAATAATATTATCCTACCGGCAGTTTACAAACCTCCTTAAACTCATCCAATTCATTCCTTGGTGCTTCTACGGTTCTCCTTTGCTCATCCTTTCTAGTCTGCTCTTTTAAGCATTGGATCTCCCCTTGTAAACTTTGAATTATGTCCATGGTTTCCTGGTAAACTTCTTTCTGGTTAGCCGGGTTTGGATACTTCCCATGTACTACTTCTCTTGAAACTAGAGGTCTCTGCCTAGGCACTTCCCTTGCGCGCGGATTCCACCCTTGTTGTTACCATAACAGACTCTAGTTATGATTCTCATATTACTCGCAGAAGCCATTGCGTGTCATCCTTCTTAATACTCACCATGGCAGGCTCTTATCCTTCCGGGGTACGCTTGACTCATATGTTCGTGTAACTCTAGGCATTCTTTGTACTTATGTTTTTTTCCACACCAGGAGCATTGTAGAAGATCTGGATATTCACATTTATAATGGTCTGTGCCTCCATAATTAAAACACATCCCACATGGGAACTCACTTCTTCCTCCACAGTTACCACGACCACGAAATCCTTCGTGAAACCCTCTTCCATGTGCATCTCCATCTCTGCACTCCTCATACCGATGTTCATCTCCTTTGGAACTGCTAGCAATGCTGTCTGGTGCACACCAAGATCAATTACCTCATGAATCTGGTCAATCAATCTATAATCCTTGGTGTCATGTGTGGTTGAGGTACATATTTTATAATAACAAGATACATTTTTATGGATCACTCACTGCAACAGGGGACATCTACTTGCATCATGGTCTTCATGACATATTTCACAGTTTACTACTATGGCATGTACCGCCTTCCGAGTACATATCCCACCATTATCCTTTGTGTGTCCTTCCACATTACAATTTGTGCACCACATCCCTCCGTGAATCTCTGGAACTATGTTGGCAGACAATTTCTCCAATTGCTTAGCCATGGCAACAATCTGAGCCTCAGAAATGGGCTAACACTAGTGTCAACACTACCAACTGCTTTAGCATGTAAAGCAACTTCCAATGCTTCGCACGGGTCCGTGAATGTTTTATGAGATAAGGCCCTCCTAAAGGGTGTGATCAACCCTCCGACAAACCACTGAGCATGTTGTGAAGGGTGGATATCATAAGATAGCTTAGACAAAAGAGTTTTAAAGCACGCATCATATTCCCAAATTCTCTCTGCCATTCCCTACTATATTTCTTTGAGAGAGCTAATGCTCTTCTGTTCAACTCAGGTATGTGGAATTTTTCTAAGAATGCATTTCTCAGTGTGGTATAATCCACAACAATATAATGAGGGGCATACTTTCTATACCAACTATATGCGCGTCCTTGCAAGGTTGTCGTAAATTGACTGGCCTTTCAATCCTGGGTTGTGATTCCCTTCGCACGCCATAGCAGCTCGCACTTATGCACATGCTCATGGAATCTTCTATCCCACTGTAATATGGTAAGTGTAGAGACATCTCAAAAAATACTTGAGGAGGTGGCTAAGGCCCTTCCCTCCCGATCCAGTCCCTTGGTTTCCCCGGTGTTTCCTCCTCCGCTAGATCCACTAGATCCTGAGCCACCAGCTCCACCACTTCCACCTCTATATCCTCCTATGTTAGGTATAGGGCCTATGTTTGTGTGCTCGAACACTCTCGTCATCCCACTGAATTATGCACCAACATTTTGTGAACTAGTACCACTCCTAGTCGTAGTTCCTCCACCACTTCCTAACGCGCTTCCAAAACCAGCTATATGCGTGCCTTGTCTAAACATTCCACCAAATACCGAATAGTGTGTGAAGCCATAGAAGTCCCAAACGAGAAGTTTTATCTTCTAGGCATCAATCGCTGTTGCTTCCACCGATATCAAATAGATCAAATGTACTTTTCCTCGTTCAAACAAACCAAATGCCAAAGTTTGGTCGCTAGGTGGGGTCAGATGCGCGCCAATGACTCTTCTCTCTCTACGTGATGGACTCTCATTCAGAAGCCGCAAGGTTTTCTCTCCTGCACTTACCAAGATGGGGTACCATAGACTGTCAGGATCCATGTCCTCCGCGTGAACCTTAACTCCTTTCAACATGTTTGGCTCCATAACCCACTTGTAATCCCGTGTTGTCTATCAATCTCCTTTTCACGTGCTTTATTATACTTGAGTCGCCTCTCCTCCCTTTCTTGTTCAGTCATCAGATCAGCCATCCTTCCCCAACCTGGCTTCCTTGCCTAAGCGCTCAGGGTGGTTTAGCCGGCCATAGGAAATGCCTCTAAACCCATGGTTACCATCAAGATTTTGATCGCAAGGGGAATAACATGCAGAAATGATCCCCTGGGCTCTCGCAAGAACTCAAACTCAAGCAACTTCTGGATAGGAATACGTGGAAATGGCGTATTCCAGAGTGTAGCTAGTCAATACTCCCTTCCACCAATGATCTATAGCATGGGTCCACATTAGATTAGCATCTTGCAAGTTCTGATATGTTTCTTGGGTCCAAGGGTGTGATCTATAATGCCACCTTGATCTAGATGTATAAGTTGAGAGCCATTGAATAACTCTACTAGGAAATAGCAGAAGAAGGTTTCGTACAACTCATGATAAAGAGTGTCTTCCACCCATCTTCACATATCAAACCTAGATCCAGTACTAAATCTCTGAGTGAATTCATCCTCTGTGCTTTTAAACCAATCTTCAACACCTTCAAGTGTTAAGTGCTCTGCCATCACTTTTTGCAGAGATCATGATATATGCCATGTTCCACTACAACTTCGAAAAGAGGTCCCAGCAATGAACCAAGATGTAGTCACTTTTGCACCCACTAAGAACAAGGGAACCTCATGCGCATGGCCTATCACCCAGCGAGCATTGGGCGCTCACCCGAGGCGCGTGAGAGGGAGCCGAGTCTCTCTTTATGTGAGTCTAGTGGAAGGCATAGTTCATGATTCTAACTTAGTGATTTAACAGACATGAAGAGCTATAGAGCTCAGGATGGCTTCTATACCCCTTCAGTCATAATAGAACCAAAGTGCGCAATGAAATAATAGAACTAAGAGGTGTAAATCCACTACTATACTTAACCATTCAAGTAAGATTCATGATTATATAAGAATAGAAGTACAATAGAAATATGTAGGTAATACAGAGAAATAGTCTTAATACATTTGTCATGGTAACCTTATCACATTCATTCATAGTGTTACTTATAAAAGATTACAGAAGGCAGACCGTAGTCATGCACCATGTATGGATCCATACATGTATTCTCACAAGACAAAAATTTCATTCCCCATTTCCCCATTACATCCTTACTTGAATTCAGTACCCATTTTCATCCCATAGTTCTTGCAGTAATTCTACAGAGCTCCGCTACCTCTCTTCTTCTCTCTTCTTTGCCAAGGGCGCATGTATAAATAGGCCTCTGAGCTCTAACAAACTCCTCTACAGCCTCATATCTGGCCCCAAGTGTCAAGGTGTGGGTCACCCCGGCCACATGCCTCTCCATGTCATGATTAACTTTTTGGATCTTTCTATGCAAGGTATATTCCCTCTAGGACACCCTGTCGCCAAGCTAGAACCTTATCCAAACGAAACACATTCTTCATGTGTTCTATCCCAAAGGCCAAAAATGGCTAATTCCCGAATTGTTATTTCGCAAGCGCGCGCACATCCCGGGTTCTTCAACAAGCCTTTTGAACTCTTCCTTACGCCTTCACTTGTGCGCTTCCTCCGGCCATGCGCGCCTACACGCCCTTAAGATTTGGAAGCTAAATTAGGGGCCCAACATGCACTCTTGTTATCCTATATTATTTAAAGTAGATACATAACCTTAAAATATGAATACGCTTTGGTTAAAAACTTATGAGGTCCATGACATTTTTCCTTTGGAAATTATAAATAGAAAACTTTACATGGATTTTTGTAAACTATTCACTTTATTGGTAGTCAGTTAAATCTATAACATTATTGAGAACTATTTTCATCATAATAAGGAATATTCCATTATTCATTAGTATAATTCTAGAATTCAATTCAAAATATAAGTAAATTATTTTAGTAGAAAAAGTTAGTCTTTCAATAAGAACATATATATGTTCTATTATAATCACTAGTTTGACTTTAGCAATATTCAAGTATCCATTACAATTTATGACTTATGTTTGTCTTAACATGGATGAATCATCATGCATAAGTGTTCTTTAGGATTTATTTATGTAACAAATATTATAATTTTACATTCCCTTTGGTAAGTATAATTCACACAATGATACTAGCTCCATTAGACATGTAACACCTCAAATAATTTCCCAAAATTGAGGAAATATTTTTTTAATCGTAGAAATATTCATATTCAATCACATAAGTGAAATAAAGATTATTTATAGAAATCAAATATAAAACTTGATTACTAAATATTAATTTAGTTTGATTCATCTGATAACTCTTTTGTGTATAAACCTTGTCTGCAATTTCATTCTGAAAGGTTCTTAAATTCTCCTTTAGTCTACTCATTTAAAAGTAATCATATAATATTTAGTATGTTCAAAGGTTTACTTTTTTTCAAGTTTGAGACATCTATTTTTATCCTTAAATATCTACAACAAAATTTCATCTTCATATTCCTAAGATCTCGACATATCATTAAGGATGCGGTGAATAGACAATGAACCACCACTGCATTTATTTGGCCAAAGTTTTCTGCGTCTGCATAAACAACATATCTCGAGACCACACAAAACCTAAATATATATTCCTCTCGTCACCAAACATTTATCTCAACGCGGTTATCTTAATCTTTTTGTTTATGAAGGTGAACTTATTAAGGAGGAAGTATTCTTTATAGGACCATCTTTGTAAATGTAAATATATGTAACTAACTCGGGGTTTTTACAGAAAATGGAGAGACCACGTAATGGAATGATTCCTATTACGTCATCTTTCCATTTTTCAGAACTACCCCTAGTTAGTACTATGTCTAGGTAGATGTATGATGACGAGAGATTATCTATTCAATGTCATACTTAAGGTCAACTACCACAGACCTCATTACTTCTTACTATTATAATTTGAGAGTATGGTTATTTAAGTGAATCTTAGTCATATGAGGTTAATAAGGGCTTATTATATCATTTTACTATAATAACCTTAACTTTGTATTCTATCGAAGTTATAGTTTAATTTAGTAGTTGTTTTATATAAACTCATCTTGATGGGATTATGAACTACTAAGAAATTAAATTGACTTAGAAAGTAACTAGTCTCTTAATTAGAAATATTAAAATATTTTATTCATAAGTGTCTACTTATTGATTTATAAAGAGTTAATAACTCCCAAATAATCATTTTGAATATTTATAACTTCTTTATTGTTAAATATGATTAGATTGAATATTCATTTCCATAATAACTTCTTATTATGAAATAAAGATAATATCATTACCATTTTCTTTTAGTACTCTTATACTTCCTTAACATATTAACATCCCATATTGCAGTTTATGATACTCTATTTGGTTCATTCCTTGCTACTATTTATTAAAATCCACCTTAATATTAGTTTCATTAAGATCTCATAATGAGTATTATCTTATTCTTTCACCCTAAGAGTCTAGTGACCAATTAATGGATTATTGGGCTATTATATTACACCATTTATATGATTTAATCACAAAGAGGACAATGTCTTACAAGTACACATAATAACACAACCAAGTATTCATAATTTTTTAATAGAAAAACACTTGCAATTTTCAAGTGTAACTCCCTTATTACAAATTTCATAATTACAAGTTTACATCAAGGTCATCAACCCTTCTTTCATTCAATATTTCAGATGAAATCAAACAAATGATCATATACATAAAGATAGGAAAGTCAACTCAAGAGCTTACTTCTTAGCTTTATTGTTTTCATGTACAATCATTAAAAAATAAATATACATGTGTCAGCTTAATAAGAATTGGCATGAGACTACTTTCCATCCTCCAAACATATTGTTATAATACGATAGTAACAATCTGATTAAACTAAACATATGTTGATGATATCTATATTGGATTATCTTTAAGATAACTACAATAGAGTCCTCTTACTATGTTTATCTAAAACAAAAATTCATTTTTATTCATCAAATGATATTCTTGTATTAAATTAAATTCCTTACTAAGGTATTTTTAACCATACAAATACGTACACATAACCACTATTTGAACATTCAATATGAAAACAATCTCATTCAAAGTATTAGTATCCAAATAATCATATGTTCATAAACAAATACTCCCATTCAGCCAACATTCTCATGCAATGTTAACAACTAAATTAAATTATTATAATTATCACTTTACAACCGCATAAGAATCCCTTAAAAACATCTAACTCAATCTACCACGCACTGCTTTTAGGTCCACAAAAATGAGCCTTGCTTGAGGCTTATACATTTTCCTATTCAGAGAATATAGGAACAATCTTTCAAATAATAAAAGAAAATTCAGCAAGCAAATAGTCATGTATTAATATTTGAGATACGTAATAAAACTCATGCAGTTCCTTTAAGGAAATCAAATCATTGCCTTACCCTACAAGATATTCATACTCAAAAACTAATTAATTCAAAGCATTACGCAGTTTTTAAAATTAAAGATACAAAAGGTAATATTTTTAGTGTAGTCTATTTTGGAGTACTCTTTTTCATGTTAAAAACAATACACAACTCATAACAACCTTCAAATTCTCACTACCTCGGTTCTCATTCAAAATAATAAATCACATCCAAATTTCAAAGATGAGTTCTTAAAACATGGAACTCATCTTCCATGTTTTTATAAAACACTTATACCCAAGTCTTGTTTTCTCGTAATATAAAATAGAGTGTGTTCCAGTTCTTGAATATACAACATAAGCCAACTAAAATGAAACTTGATTACTAAACCACTTGATATAAATTTTAATTCCATAAACTAATTTACGTATCTACCCGTAACTATACTCAACTTATTTTATCTTCTTTAAAATATAACACATCTCGTTTGATATTTCATCACACGACCATACAAGTGACTATACTAGATCACATCGTATCTAAACACCATACAAATTGACCAAGTTTGTAAACCATTCATCTCAAAAAAATAACATTACTCATTTAATTATTTCTTCACATGCAATGCTTATACTTCCATTCATTATTTCAACCCCGAGTATGAAAATCACTAGACTCCATCTAGCTTTAATTTGGTGAAAATAATTATAACCATCTCGAATACTATATGTATTCACAAAAATACAACTATAATCGTTTATAATTTTTCCTTAGCCAATGTAAAATCTACTACGTTAGCCTCATTTACATAATAGTTTCATTAAAACCCAACGTAGTTCACATTTTTCTTAATAGTCGGAAATAAATTAGCAATGCATAGTTAATAGAGTTTCAAATAACCATGAAATCACTTAAGATTAACTCATATTTATTTTACGGACTCTTTTAACTCAACCCAAATTATATTTCACTCTCGACAAGGAAAATAACAATACTCGCTCTCTCATTTCGATACATGTAAGGTAGTATACAACATACAAAGAACATAATAATAGGATACCCACATTTTACAGAAATCGTAACAACAAAAACACCAGATTACATGATATCAAATCATAGTAAAACATGTTATAAAGAGAAAATAACTCATTCCTAGTTTTTGCACATTTTTCCTTAACTTTATTATCTTCCTCCTAAAACCTCCTTTGAAATTAGAAACCACATTATTGAGAGTAAAATATTTCTCTTTGCAACAAAATGGCTCCATATTCAAGCTCTCAATCACGTGTATGGAAAAAAACATGCATAGTGGCATAAATATTCCTCATTCACCATGACCCCAAAAATAGCATAGTGAAAAAAACAAAACCATGAAATGGACCTAATGACCTAATGTAAATAAAAATGGATTTTTTTCCACATATTCCATTGCTTATCATTCATGCCCATAAGCCACTTTCCCTCTATATTTACCTTTTCTAAGTTAATATCATGTAAGTCTAGCTCGCATGGTGTCCACCTAGGTCTAGGTTTATATTCACCATGTCCTCCCCTTAGGTCTAGGTTTATATTCCCTTATCCAAACCCAATAACATTTGCAATTTATGCCACCATCAATCAACATTGCATATGTTTCTATCCATGTATTAATATTTTGTATGCCACTAATCAAATAACATTCATACATGTCTTACATGTTTATACTTTCATGCCTTAACATTAACATATGCCTTACAAAATATCATTTCCTTATTTACCATTCATCAACAATCTTAGATTTTTTTAACATTTATGTTCCTGGACTTCAAATTGAAAGCTTTGTAAAGGTTTAAATGACCTCTTGACAAGCACTATTCACGCAACAAAGGAAACCAAAATTAATATATAGTATAAACACTTAATATAACCAATAATTTCAGAAGATGATCAATCAACTTTTATAACAGTTATCCAATGGTGATATCAAATATTAATAGAATTTTCGCAGTGAGCTAAGACTCCCGATTAGTTGCCTCGAAAAATATGACCATGTCGATTGGCCAATGACATGATAAAAAGAAATTGGGGTTTAAAGATCAGCATGTTACATACTTACCTACTAAAAATAGTCATCTCTCTCTCTCTCTCTCTCTCTCTCTCTCTCTCTCTCTCTCTCGTCTGTGCATGTGTGTGTGTGTAACTTTTTAAGGACAATAACTCCCGATTGAATAAATAATCATTAATCAACTTAAAACCAAATAGCAAAGTATATAAGTATTTTCTTTTTCAACTTTAGTTCGAAATGGAAAATTAGCTTGTAGTTCTTCCATATTTTCCCAAGTTGCATTTTCTTTAGAGTATTGGTCCCATTAGACCTTGCATTGCGAAACATCACTATTTTTTAACTAAAACTTGGGTGTTTCAAGAATTTTAATAGGCTCAACTGTGATGAGTTTGGGATCTTGTACCTGTAATTAATCCTAATTTAATACATGTCTTAAATCGAAACGTGTGTTTTCATCAAGGATACATGGAAGACATCATGCATTTGGATAATGGAGGAGGTAGAGCTAGCCTATAGGCTACGGGACCTGTAATTTCCAAATTTTCAAATGGTCCAACAAATCTAGGTGATAACTTGGTAGATTTTCCAAAAGTAATGGAACTCTTTTTGGGTTTCACTCTCAAAAATACTTTATCTCCTACATTAAATTTCATTTTTATTCTTTTATATTAGCATAACTCTTTTCTCGTATTCTTCTTATTTTAATCGTTCCCGAATAAGTTTCATTTATTTTTCCATTTCAGGTCCTACTATTTCCTATCCTCAACACTATCCCAACTGATGGGTGTTCTGCATTTTCCGTCATACAAGGCTTCAAAAGGATTCATTTTCAAAGATGAATGATAAGTATTATTATATGTAAACTCCACCAAAGGAATATATTATTCCCACCTTTATTGTTGATCCATGCAATGCATCCTCAACATATCTTCTAGGACTTGATTTATCCTTTCAGTGTGTCCATCGATTTTCGGGTGGTGAGATAAAATGAAATTTAGTTGTGTTCCCAAGGTCACGTTAAGCATCTGTCAAAACCTGGAAGTCATTCTAGGATTTCTATCTTATATGATTAGCTCTGGTATTCCATGCAATCTAAAGATTTCTTATATAAATATTATTGTCAATACCAGTGAATCAACTTTCATATTCCCAGATATAAATTTTTCCACTTTAGTGAGCTTATCCACCACAACCAATATTACATCATGTTTATTTTTGGGAATTGGTAGCCCTTGGATAAAGTCCATGCTAATTACCTACCACTTATAATGTGGTACATTTTTCGGATACAACAATCCCCCTAGATGTAAATGTTCCTCTTTGACCATTTGACATTCTAAGAAATGAGCCTCATAATTAGTTACATCATTTTCCATTCCTTTCTAGAACAAATATTAATAGAATTTTCGGTGCAAGCTAAGACTCCCGAGTTAGTTGCCTCGAAAAAAATTGACCATGTCAATTGGCCACTTACATGATAACAATTTTTTTGGGGTTTAAAGATCGGGATGTTACATACTTCCCTACTAAAAAGAGTCATCTCGATGACTTATTCATGCTTAAAATGGTAACATTTAATTACGGAAATGAACATTTCCATAAATGTGTGTGTGTGTAATTTTTTTAAGGAAAATAACTCAAAGTTGAATAAACAATCATTAATAAACTCAAAACCAAATAAAGATATAATTATTTTATTTTTCAACTTTAGTTCGTAAATGGAAAAGTAGCTTGTAGTTCTTCCATATTTTCCCAAGTTAATTTTCTTTAGAGTATTGGTCCCATCGCCCTTGCATTACGAAACTTCGTTGTTTTTTAGCTGAAACTTGGGTGTTTCAAGAATTTTAATAGGCTCAATTGTGATGATTTTCGGATCTTGTACCTACAATTAATCCTAATTTAATACATGTGTTAAATATGAAACAGTGTTTTCAGCAAGGATACATGTAAGACATCATGCAATTTGGATAATGGAGGAGGTAGATCTATCCTATATGGTATATGACCTATAATTTCCAAATTTTCAAATGGTCCAACAAATCTAGGTGATAACTTGACATAATTCCAAAAGTAATGGAACTATTTTTGGGTTTCACTCTCAAAAATACTTAATCTCCTACATTAAATTTCCTTTTATTCTTTTTATATTAGCATTACTCTTTTGTCTATCTTTCGCTTATTTTAATCATTCAGAATAAGTTTCATTTATTTTTCCATTTCAGCTTATCATTTCAGTCCTACTATTTCCCTATCCTCAACACTATCCCAACTGATGGGTGTTTTTCATTTCCCATCATATAAGGCTTCAAAAGGAGTCATTTTCAAATATTAAAGATAATTATTATTGTATGAAAACTCCTCCAAAGGAAGATATTATTCCCACTTGTATTGTTGATCCATGCAATACATCTTTAACATATCTTTCAGGACTTGATTTATCCTTTCGGTCGTCCATCGGTTTCTTGGTGGTAAGCTATACTCAAATTCAATTTTATTCCCAAGGTTGCGTTAATCATCTCGCCAAAACTTAGAAGTCATTCTAGGATCTCTATCTGATATGATCAGCTCTAGTATTCCATGCAATCTAAATATTTCTTGTATAAATATTCTTTCCAATACCGGTGAATCATCTTTCAGATTTCTGTATAAAGTGTGCCACTTTAGTGAGCTTATCCACCACAACCAAAATTACATCATGTTTATTTTTGGACATGGGCAGTCCTTGGACAAATTCCATGTTAATTACTTGCCACTTATAATGTGGTACATTATGCGGATACAATGATCTCATTTGGGTTATAAATGTTATGCTTTAACCCTTTGAAATTCTAAGAAATGAGCCACATAATTATTTCATCATTTTTCATTCCTTTCCAGTAACAAATATTAATAGAATTGTCAGTGCGAGCTAAGACTCCCGAGTTATTTGCCTAAAAAAATATGTCCATGTCAATTGGCCACTTACATGATAGCAATTTTTTTGGGGTTTAAAGATCAGGATGTTACATACTTCCCTACTAAAAAGAGTCATCTCGATCACTTATTCATGCTTTAAAAGGTAATATTTAATTACGACAATGAACATTTCCATAAATGTGTGTGTAATTGTTTTTAAGAAAAATCACTCAAGGTTGAATAAATAGTAATTAATCAACTTAAAACTCGTAAACACCCATAATTACGCCGAGCAATTTAAATACTTAAATTGCGCTAATTATCTCGTTTCCCTCAAATTGGCAACATATCATCAAAAGCACCCATTTTCTCTCCTATCGTCATTAATTAATTACACTACGCTAATTAATTAGGTCGTATATCCAACCAATACCTTTATTAATGACCTTATGTTAATAAATCCCCCTTTAGCTAGACTAATTAATTATTATTAATTAATTAGTTTCCTCTTTCATTCAACCAATAAATCAATATTTAATTGATTCAATCCTCTTCTATAGTCTACATCTATCTATATTAATTAATTAGCTTCCCTTTCATTTAACCAATAAATCAATATTTAATTGATTTAATCCCTTCTATAGTCTAAATCATGTTAATATTACTTAAAAGCTTTAATAGGCTTCGCACATCTATTAATTAAATCATCTTGATTAATTAATAGGCCCCCTTTATCCACATGAGTCACTAAAGGACAAACAAACCCTCCTAAAGTTAACTCAACCTTATCTAAACCCCCTTATCCACAACTAACTCAACATCTCTATTATCCCACATACAAAGGGATGTAGTGATTCCTTTATCCATTGGGCTATATAAAGAGCCCTCCTCCTACCTTTACACTTACACCTAAATTCTTTGAGAAGATAAAAGCAAAGCACATAGCAAATAGACTATAAGCTTCTTTGTCACTCTTGAAGAATTCACCATTGAAGAGCTAAGCCTCCTTCCTTCACCAAATTTGATTGCCATGGAGCCTACATAGGTCCATTTGATTTTGTTGTCAATCAAAAGAGTAGAGGTTTTTGACAATTAGCATGATTAGTTTGATTTATGCTTTAAAGTTCTAATGCAATAGTGTTATTGTCTAACCTTGTTTAGCTCTTATCTTGATGGTGTTTAGATTTTGATTTAGCTTTGTTAATTAAGACTACTAGGTGTTAGTTTTAATTTCCTTAACTTAGTTGAACAAAACCATGCACACATTTGGCACGCCCGGTGGGACGGATCCTTTGTCCCTTAGCATTTTTAGCTTGAATTCTATTGTTTTTTGGCTAACCCTTTGATATGCACATATAGTAATTAATGTTCAATTTCTTGGGATTTTTGCTAACATTATATGTGTAGGTTCTCACTTATAGCTATCATTTTAATGGGTTGTTGCTAATTTCAAGCTAACTTGTTAAAATTTGAAGTATTGTGAGCTTTTTTTGTGTTTGTCGCCATACTTTGGTTGTAGGAGTGGTGCAGGCACACAAAAAGGGTCACTGTATACACTTATCGTGGAGCAAGAACCTCTCGGGTGGTAAGCGTCTTGTCAAAGCTTGAATTTTTGTTTTTCGACCCTAGCACACATACACTAACCCCGGCGCACATACCTAACTAGGGCGTAGGCGCACTTAATCCGTGCATGAGACACCATTTCGTCATCGTACCTTCATTGCAATGCAAAACTCCGTCGAGACTAGCGCATACACACTAACCTGGGTGTAGCCATTCCTTGAAAGGGCGCAGAACTCTGCTTAATCTGATATTGTTTAATCTTCGGTGGTGCACACTCTTGTTCTTGTAGCGTAGGAACGCGTTTACGGTGGTGCAAGTGCTCTATCGTAATTTGTATACTATTGTTTTAATCTTTGGTGGTGCACATGTTGTTCTAGGGTGTACACACCTTTCTAGTAGTGCATGTGCATTGTAAGTCGTAAAAACATAGAGTGACACATCCACCCTAACCCAAGCACAGATGCCAAAATAGGGGCGTAGGTGTCTTTTTGTTTTTCTTGAGATTAAGATGTTAAGGTGCTAAATTTCTTGCAGGTTTTATCTAATTAAATACTCATTTTTGTAGGGTATTTTTACATGCTTTTACTTGATTAGATAAACTTTGCATGCTTGCTTATAAGAATAAGATCATGTATGCTCTTCCCTCGCGTCCTTGGGGTGATCTTGGGAATCAGAAATGATTCTTAGGTCTTTTTGATGCTTTGAAATTGTTAGGAATATCTGAATTGGAATGGGTTAACTTGGTGTGTTTGAATTAAAGTGTTTTTCCATTTGATATCTTCTTAGATTTTGGAAACATCACGTATGCTCTTCTCTTGTGTCCTTGGACGATCTTGAGAATCAAAAATGATGTTTACTCTTTTTATGGAAAACTACTAAAATTATCATGCAAGACCAAAACACACGTTTGTCAAAGAAAGGAGGAATCAAAACAAAGTCAAAAACTACTAATACAGTTGTCATATAGGTTTCCAAAAGGTGTTCAAGCAAACCACACCTAATTAAACAAGATAAAAAGAACAACATATTCAAAACATTGTATTGCAGGTTTCAAAAAGGGTACGTCCCTATCCGCTCAACTGGAACATAACCCCTTTGGCATAACGCCTTAAGCTACAACAATGGGGTGGTTCATGAACCCCAAAGTAACCCACGTAAGAGGGAACCTTGTGAACGAAATGGGAAGTTCTCCGCACTACCTACTTGATTAGTGATTCCTTGTGAGATAGTGTTACCGATTTTCCATATGGCGACCCTAATGATAGTACACGTAGACACACTAGTTGCCTACTATTCTTGAAGGGGGTAAAGTAAATCCAAGATACTCCCAAGATATTCGAGACTATTTGGGAAAATTCCACTCGCTTAAGACATGACTTTATAACACCTAGGAAAGAGAACCACCTAGGAATATATTCTTTGGCCAGAGCCCACTTTGACCATTCTAAAACAAAGGTGTTGAGTTATGAGCCATCTTTTCATCATGAAATGTGTGACATGTTACCTGTCGCTTAGTTTTCACTTGCCTTAAGGTGAGGTGAAACTCACAAAGTGAAACCAGCATTTTTATCCCCATTTTGATCTACTTCCTTCACATTCTTTTGACACTTTGTTCATCAAAAGAAGGGTGACTACTTTGTGTTACCAATCGATTATTTCGCCACTTTTTTTGTCTGTTTGTGGGTGGGTAAGTTAAACATCTAAAGTGTGTGGAGGCATATTCATATCATTGGTGGCCTTTGTGATCTTGATACCCATGTCAAGATCATTATTGAAGTTAGGCGTGGTTCATCATCTTGAACTTCCTTAGAAAGGTTATCTTGTTTGTATTGTATCACTACAATTTTTTTATTTACGTCTTGTTTCTTGTAAACTTGACTTAAATATCTATATTATAAGGTTATGCTACACACATTTTAACAATTACTAGTTATAATTTAATCTTTTAGTTCGATTCTATTATTTCCTCAATTTTGAAGAGTTCTATGTGTTACCACTTGTGTGTGTTATATCAATATCATCTTGATATCAATACCTTACTTTTCGTAAATTCGGTTAACATATCTTGGTGACATTGTTGTGTCACTCACAAATCAGAATGGCACTTTTTGGGATATAGATCTTAAACAAGTTTGAGCTCACTTCTAGTATACCTTGTTAGGAGGTCACATTAACTTCTTGTATTTACTTACGTCTTGTTCATTCTCTTGAACTTGGCATAAGTGAGAACATCTTGTTAATTATCTTGCGACACCAAACTACTTTTGAAACATAGTCTAGGAAGTACTTCATTTGATAGGCTTAGATACCAAACATTTGTGTCATTATTGATTTATCACTCTATCACATTGGTATTCTCACATTGTTACTCATTCATATTCTTGACATATCATCTTGCATTTCACTTAGGTGTGGTCACAAAGTTTTGAACACATTTACAACTTACCTTAGTGAAACTATCACAAATCATGGCTCCCAAAACACGATTAGGACTCAAGAAAAAAACATATGAGGAAAAACAAGCGCAAGCTTGGGAAGCCTCAAATAGACAATGGTCAAACCCTTTTATTGGACATGATCTAGGGCCTCTATTTTACGTGGAAAAGAGATAGAAGACATGGTCAATCATAGTGGTGATGAATTGAAGTCTCCACATGCATAATTTGACTTTGACCCCACCTTATTAGATGAGTTCCTCTTTAGAAACAAAGATAGGGTGCTAGCACAGTTGTAGAATTGGGGGCCAAAATTCCCACTATAAATGAAACAATCCCACCTACGAACAATACTAATGAGAAGTGACCTATTATCAACATGGAGGAAATTTTAACACATGGACATGCTTCTACCTCCTATGCAAGAAATGTTAATGTAGTGGGACATAGAATACCCTTTATCAAAGTGCCACGTAAAATTAGGTCAGGACACGAGAATGTTGACGAACCTCCACAAAATGAGGAAGAAGAGGAACCTTTAGGAGAAGAGATCACCATTCAACAACAAATTAGTAGCCTAAGCTGACAATTAGCCTTGCTAACCTCTCATGTACAAAAGGAAGCAAGCAAGAATGTTCAAAAACCAAGGCATAAGGTCAAAATCAGTGAACTCCATAGAGAAAATCAAGGAGAAGATGATACAGATTATCATCATGTATATATCCCAGCTTCTCCTACTAAGGAACAATTGTCACACAAGAAGTACAATCCATGAAGGCAACACTCATAAGCCTTCAAGAGAGCAATGTGGGGAGCATTAGAAAGTATCAATATGAAGAACTATGTCCCCATCCTTTTGAAAAAGCTATGACACTTCAACCTTTCCCTAAGAAATTCGACATGCCAAAATTTGACAAATATAGAGGAAAGGGAGATCCATGAGATCATGTCAAAGATTTATATATGGTGTGTCAAGAGGTGTCCTATAGTGATAATTATCTCATATGACTCTTTCCCAAGAGTCTAGGAGGTCAAGCCTTGGAGTGGTTTACTCGTTTTCCTCATGGGTCTATTTTACCTAGCCATAATTGGCAGAGAGGTTTGTGCGTCACTTCTCGTATAACATAGAAAGTGATATCACCATGGTGGATTTATGTGGCACCAAACAACGCCTAATGAGACTTTCACCATCTTCCTACAATGGTGGAGAGGGATAGCTAGTCACTTCCCTTGCGCTTTCCCCGAAAAATAGATGGTCAATATCTTTGTGCCCAACCTAAATCTAGACATCGCTTTCCACCTCCAAATGCATTGTGTTCACACTTTTGAGGAGTTCATTGAAAGGGTGTTCAAATAGAGAAAGCCCTTATTGCTAAAGGAACTCTTAAGTCACAATCTAAGGATAATCAAAATGTTAAACCTACGGAGAAGCTGAAAGTTTTCAACAAAAACAAAAACATGGTGGGAGGCGGGATCACAGATTCCAACGTGTACAAAGCGGTCCAAACCAGTCTAACCTTTTAAAATGGCCAAAGGACCAATTCAACCACCACCAAAGTGAAGAATGTTTACCCTCTTAATGATCCTTTTTCAATTATATTAAAATAATTGGATGCATCTCACATGGTGACATATCCTGTACACAACCATTTTGATCCTAATGCTCCAAAACCTTCATGGTACAAGGAGCATGACTATTGCAAAATGCATCATGTCAAGGACATAAAACATGATAAATGTACGTGGTTACGTCACTACATCCAAGACCTCATCGACAATGGGGAGATAGAGGTGGACAACCCAGAGAAAACTCAGACACCCAATGAAAAGATGGGGATATACAAAGAGCCATTCCCCAAACATGATAAATAAGAAAATTCAAAGCCGGATTGGGGAGAGTCATCCCAAAGTTATAAAGCAGTGAATTACTTATACACCAAGAAAGACAACAATCATTATGATTCTCTTATTGGATGTATTTGCTCTCCCAATGACCATGTCAACACCATCCAAATCAAGGGAAAGGTTGCGCCACGGAAAAGCCGTGCCCACCTCGTGATTCCTGAACCTTCTCCATCAACCCCACAAAATGGTAGGTATAACCTCCTAGAGAAACTTGAGAAAACATCTGCCAAGATTTTGATCTTGGATCTTCTTAAGATTTAAAATGTGCATAAATACATTCTCGTACCAAACTCTTCGGGGTCAGGAGTGCCTTGCAGAGGTAGATCTACTTATCTTCAAGTGCAGTAGCAAACATTGTACAACCAAACACATTGCCTTTAATCATAAGGAGATCCCTACTGAAAATCCAACACATAATATTCCTTTGTATATTGAGGTAGTTGTTACCCACAGAAGATCAAATGGGTGCTTGTGGACAATGGATCAAGGTTGAACATCTACACACTAAAGTTGGTTAAGCAGTTGGGACATACTGAAGCAGATCTTGAGTCAAACATAATCACTATCACCGCTTACGACAATGTGGAAAGGGAGTTAGTGGGCACAATCATGTTGCCCATGGAAGTGGGTCCCACTTGTCATCAAACAAAGTTCCATGTCCTGGACTTGGAACTTCCGTATAATATGCTTCTAGGCTGACCATGGATTCATGCCATGCAAGTCGTGCCATCGAACGTTTCATCAATGCATTAAAATGAAGCATGAGGGACACACTATTACAATACAAGGAGATTCAAAGCCCTTCGCTCACTGCAGAGCTCTTAATAGTTTTACACGTAAGGTTACATATGTGTGTCCCTCTGCCGATATAGTTGTCCCTCTCCAATCTAAGGCCATGGAATCTTGGGTAGATTCAGATTCTCTTAGTTCTTGCGCCCATGGTGCCTCTACGTCAACCTCTCCTTTTGATTCATGGGAGATGAAGGTTCTAGAATATGGTTATGGAGAATATAATGTGTGAAAATCCTTCTTGGTTTCATACCTCTCATTATCACCCAAGACTAGAGGTCGACCTAACTATCACTTCAGAATACCTAGAAATGAACACACTATTGGGTCATTCTTACCTGGAGGCTTGTTGGTGAAGAAAAATTGTTGGATCCACCTACAACTTGGGTCCCAGAGGATACTCAGCCAACCTACTATCAAACCCTTGAATACGAGAAATCCAATAAAATGATGTACTCCATGGGCTACAAGGGCCTAGGATGTGGAAGAAATGAGCAAGGAAAATGAGAACCAATGCCTCTCCCACATTTTAAAACAGAAGATACGGAATTGGAATTCTCCTTATGGGGCACACCCCAATGATCAAGATGCTACTTTCTCTGAACGTGAGGATAGTTCTCTATCTGAAACTGGTGATACAGATTCCCATTGAAGCCAATATGAGGATCTTGCCTCCATGAACCTATTCGTGAATATTGTTGTCCTAACCATAACCCCTACGGAACCTACCCTTGACCTTGTTTACCCTTCCCTTGTTGAATGGGACCAACAACGTCATATGCAACTAGATCTATTTGAGAATGATGAGACTATCGTAGAGTTCATGGGCATTTGGGATACAATTCCCATTGGAGACCAAAAAAAGGGATTTTATATTGACTTGAATACCTACGCCTACTTCGGTGAGGAGGATGAGCTTCATGGTCACAAAAAACTTAAGAAAAAGCGAGGGCAAAAGTTCCAACGTAAAGCCTCAGAAAAAATCAAAGTCCAAGTCGCACGGTGAAAAGTTGTTTGAGGCATTGGCCGACAAACAGGTGGAAAAATCAAAGGACAATAAAAGTGACCATGTCAAGGATGAAATTCTTGTGGAGACATCCTTGGACGAAGATCTCAACCTTCCTCCGATCCTACGCATATGGAGGACTTGTCAAAGTTGCTAGTAGAAGAAACTATCGATGTCAACATTGGTATAGAAGAGGACCCAAAAATAGTCAAATTGGGAGCATCACTCTCGGCACGGGAACAGAAAACATTCACTATGCTACTACAAGAGTTTATAGATGTATTCGCATGGTCCTATAAGGACATGTCAGGCTTAGATCCAACTTTGGTCGTGCACAACCTAGTTGTGCATGCAGATGCGAAGCCTATTAAGAAAAAGCTCAGAAAGATGCACCCAAGGGTGGCCCTCCTAGTTAAAGAGGAATTAGAAAGATTACTTGTGGCAGGATTCATTTGGCCTATTGATTATTCTGAATGGATATCCAACATCGTCCCTGTCTAGAAAAAGCTTGTCGGGATTAGAATCTGCATGGATTTTAGAGACATTAATAAGGCTTTCCCTAAGGATGATTTTCCACTGCCAAATATTGATATGATTGTGGATTCAACTACAGGATATGAGATTGTATCTCTTATGGATGGCTTTTTAGGATACAACTAAATCAAGACAAATTGATGAAAATTAGCACAAGACGGATTTTACAACTCCTTTGGGTACCTTTTGTTATCAGGTGATGCCATTTGGGCTTAAAAACACAGGAGCTACTTATCAAAGGGCAATGACGGTAATTTTCCATGATATGATCCATGATATCATGGAAGATTATGTGGACGACATCCTTGGAAAATCTAAGACAAGAGAGGATCGCCCTCTTATTTTGCAGCGGCGTATATTTGAGCGCCTATGAAGTACAAGGTCGGGATGAACCCAAAGAAATGTATATTCGGCATGTTATCGGGAAGCTGTTGGGCTTCATTGTATCAGACAAGAAGAGGAATTGAGGTAGACCTGCTAAAGTGTCTACTATTACTGAGATGCCTCCTCCTAAAAACATTAAGCAATCACATTGCCTTATAGGGGAAAATACAAGCCATTCACCGCTTCATCTCCCATCTTGGCCGATAAGTGTCATTCGTTCACCCATGTGCTTAAAAAGGATGCCACTTTCATCTAGGGACCAGGAGAAACAACAAGCCTTTGCTTTTCTTAAACAATACTTGGCCAACTGCATGCGTCCTCATGCCTCCAACTCTGGTGAGCCACTCTTTCTTTATATATCTCTCGCTATGCAATTTTTGTTGGTGCGTTGCTGCGCCCAATACGACCTTAGTCACAAAGAAAAAAGCGAGTGTACTACACTTAGTCATACTCTCATCGCTTATGAGCTCAACTATCCCTAAATTGAAAAAGCTTGTTTGGATATTGTTTTTACTTCTCAAAAGCTTCGCCATTATCTATTGAATACCAAAACCAAGCTTATATCCAAAGTTGGCCCGCTCAAGTACTTGCTATCTAAACCCGCCCTCATAGGTAGAATGGCTAATTGGATCATTATACTAAGTGAATTTGACATAGAGTTTATGCATCGAAGTTAAGGAACAAGTACTCAGCGACCAACTAGTAGAAGCACTTTGCATGGCACTAAACCTTTAAATCTAGATCTACCGGATGCCTCATTGTTATACATTGAAGAATTTGTCATTGATGTGAGATACACTTTGACGGGTCTTTTACTTTTCACTTGTTCAGTGCGAGGTGTGGTCCTCATTAATCCTCTCTGGCGACCCTATACCGCAAGATTTTAAATCAGGTTTTCCTTGCATGAACAACATCGCAAAGTATGAGGCACTTATCGTAGGGATGAAGCTCGCCATCAAGTGGAACATTCATCATGTCAAGGTCGTTGGTGGTTCTCGGTTAATTATCAAGCAAGTTAATGATGAACACAAGCTTAAGGATGAAAATCTCATACCTTACAAGAAAATTTGTGAGTAGAAACTCTAAAAAGAGTATTTTGTGTGCATCACATTTGAACAAATTCCACAAGCGCAAAACAAATCAGCAGATATTATGGAAAGCAGTGGGTTTTATGCTCCACATTCTACCAAGAAATAATGACATGCCATTCTTTGTGGAAAATCTACACAACCGACTGCATCGACATGCCAGGAATCTGTTTGGCTTGTGATGTTGTTAGTCCCAACTCCTCGTGGTATGAGCCCATCTTTACCTATCTCAAGGAAAACACATTCCCCCGACATCTCCCATTCCAAGAAACAAATCCTAATTCGCCAAATAGCTCGTTATACCCTTTAGGAGGTGCGCTTTATTATTGTGGCTACGATGGGAATCACATTACGTTGTCTCGATATGATGGAGTCGATCCAAGAAATCAAAGAAGCACATGAAGGGGTGTGCGGAGCACATACTAATGGAATGGTTTGGCTAAGAAGCTGTTGATAGTAGGCTACTATTGGCCTACCATGGAAACTGATTTTTATAATTATGTCAAAAAAGTGTGTACTTTGTCGAACTATGGAAATTTCATCCATGCTCCATCACACAGGCCATTCTGACCCATCACCACCCCATGGCCATTTTCTAAATGGGGACTTGACTTGATAGAGAAGCTTACCCCTACCTCATCGATGGTCATACCCACATCATCACGACTCATCGAATATTTTACCAAATGGGTGGAAGTTGTCCCTTTAACCTTATATAACAGGAGCTCAGATTTCCAAATTTATCATGAATCATATCAATTACCGGTATGGCATTCCCATGACCATTATTCTACGATAATGGAAATTTTTTCAAGAACAACAACAGTAAAGGGTCCCTGTCGGTTGTTCCAAATCAGGTTAAAATGGTCTACACCATATTATCCCCAAGGTAATGGATAGGCCGAGGCCACAAATAAAACTTTGGTGCGAATAATGGAGAAAATGGTAAGTAAGACAGGTCGTAATTGGCATTTGCAAATCCACCCAGCTCTTTGGGCTTATAGGACCTCTATTCGCACTCCTACGGGTGTGATGCCATATTCTCTTGGTATTTGGGATATAATCTATCATCCCACTAGAAATTGAACTTCCTTCCCTAAGAATCTCTCTTAGGGATTATCTGGATAAAGATGAAGATTACCGAGTGGCTAGACTGGCTGAGGTAGAACTCCTAGATGAGAAGTGTATTCGCGCCTTAATCACCTCAAAGTGTATCGAACGAGTCTCCATAAACTACAATAAGATAATCATACCTTGTTAATTTGAGGTTGGTGATTTAGTCATGAAGGAGAATCGGTTTAGCATAAGGGCGAGCGAGAAAAGAAAGGCAAGTTTGAACCACATTGGTTGTGACCTTATGTTATTGTGTCCAAATACGGCATAGGAGCATATAAACTCGCTCACCCCAATGGTGATGAGCTATGAGAGCCTATGAATGCCATGCACCTTAAGCGGTTTTATGCTTAAGCATGACGCAGAAAAGAAAAAAAATCAAAAACATGGTAAAATAATCAAAACACAAAAAAAAAATTTAAAAATGAGAAAATAGATCATCCATAAGTGAAAACCACGCAATTGTTGCACTTTGGATAGGTCCTTGGGTGAAAACCGGTTTCTGGCACCTTAGGAGGATTCGTTGTTCACGAGCATCTTGCATCTGAAGGGTATTTCTACTTAGCTTAGGGCTAGTTCAACATCTACCTATGAGATTCCTGTGAGCCCAATCTCAGCAAGCCTTGATCTAGCTTTATCTCCTTTTATTCATCTCTGTGAGGGCATGGTATTTTCTATTCCCCATCTTACGTTGGGGGCATTTCGGTGACTTCACCTTCCTCGTTCATAAGCATGTGGCATCGCCCTTTTATATTCCCCATCTAACACTGGGGGCATCCATGCTTTCTTGGTTACCCGTACATCCCCTAGAAAACTGTTGGAAAAACATAAAAACATTCAAAAAATATCAAAAACACAAAAACAATAGAAAATTGTTTTGCGAAAAAACCCTAAACAATAGAAAATTATTTCACAAAAACAAACTTGCAAAAACATTTATTTTAGTTTACTTGCATTGTCTTATTCTGCTTTGCTTGTTTTCTTGTATAGTTGCTTCATGTTTGTGTGTTTGTGTTGTTTGTTGCTTGAGTCGTACTTGATTAGAATTCATCTTTTCTTGATTAGATAAGATTAATTCTTACTTGTGCGTGTTGGAGTGTGTTTTTGCATGCTAGTGAATCATGGTGTATTGTTATACTTGTTCATTGTGTTCTTTGTTAGCATTTGATTGTGTTTGCTTGGTTCATGTGCATCATTTTGTTATCACATCATCATGTTTCCATCAATATCATCACATCTAACATCATCTATACATCATATATCAAGAAAAAGCTAAGTATACATACATCATACATGAATGCTAAGCTAATCATCGCATATCGTATCATCAAATGGGGGCAAGAGGGATCGCAAATATCAAAATCTATCCCCCACATCCATATCATCATATCATCACGTCCACTAAGTATGGCATATCACATACGCAAATACATTTGATATACTCTACAAATATCAATCATCTAGTAATCAAAACACGTGCGATAAATCAACAAAATCGTGATGCATATACATGTGAAATCAAATCAGCTAACATCATAAACACATCTATCTATCCATGTACTCCATCAGAAATAACAAACAAATGTCCAACATCTCATAAACACATATGTCATGTCAAAAATGTCCATATAATACATGTGTGGTATATCTATGTCAAAAATGGATATATGTAACTACCGTACATAAAAAATGCCTTCATTTGTGGCATAGAAAAGATGATATAGATATCACAAAACAACTTCCTTCATAGGAAGCATGTATAAAAACTACGGTGCATCAAAAAGCCTTCATCCAGAGGCATATGTGTCAAATACAATCATGGCTGACTCGAGCCCTTTGATGGGGTAGCTGGTCTATCTCGTGGTGGTGGCATGACATGAGCATCGCTAGCTCTCACTAGTCGTGGCTGCTCCACTGAGGCCTAAGGCCTCTCGGATCTGGTCCTCTATTGGGCCCATTGGCTATAGGAAGGCTCCTGTCGCTCAGTTGGAACTACCTCAAAATATAAAGATCTGTAATAAAAGGCTCGCCCTTTGTTGTAGCTTATATATATTTGTACTTAGGGCGTCATGTTGTACCATCATGCGTCGGAAAGACATTATCTACGATGAAGCATGGAAAGCTTTACTTGGCCCACTACACGCTCTACTCTCAGCCTATCTCGCTCTAATATCACGGGCTACTGACTAGGCTCTGTGTCGCTAATATAGGCCCGATCATCTCGAGCCATCTGTGAGGCCATCTTTCATATCTGTTGAAAGTGCACAAAGCTGTCGCCTCCCTAGCCGGCCTGACTGAGCTCGAGCACGATCTCTCTCTACTAATATCTGCCGATGTATGAGTCAGAGCTCGATCTCGCTTGGCTATCGTTGTCACACTCGGAGCTAGGGCTTGGTCTCTCTCGCTCTGCTCGGTCTCTCTTGGCCAGAGCCTGCTGAATCATAGCTACTATAGAGTGGTTATGTGCCTTGGGTTGTGCCACCGGGGCCGGTCCTGTGGCGCTCTGCATGACTATCCTGCTCTTCTAGTACTCTAGCTCTAGGGAAGCTATGCAGGTACCTATTCGGGTCCCTATGGCCTCGGTCCTTGTATGTCGTGTGGCATTCTACTCATCATGTGGTATCCCATCGAATGGATCCTCTCATTCATGGGATGTTGCATATGCTCTCTCATCACTACCATGTGAAGCTCTCATGGTGGTCTAGCACTTCACGCCCAGGCCTTCTCAGGATAGTCAGACATCAGGGTAAAAAAATGACATACCAAGTCTAATAATCTGCGGTAGTGCCGGATCTCTAATGCAGCGTGTTGGATCCCATACCCGTGGGACCACACCTAGAAATCGCCCTGTCTCGGGTCACTGTATACGCAGCCCCATGATCTCTCTCTCGGCATCTTGATGGGCATACCATATGTCGGGCCGACTTCTGTATCATGCCTAGTTGTCACTTTTGTCTACCCTGTAGAGCTCAATAATGTAACTATGACTACTACAATAAGAAAGTGCTCCCTTTGTGTGACACTTGAGCTCTATGGCATCCTCCGCCCTCTGTATATGCCTGTAGGGTCTCCAAATGATATCCGGTCCGGTAGCTCATCGAACTCTCGGCGGTACTGTATAGGTTGCCTGGGTGACCTTGTATGTCACCACCTACTGAAACCCACGCCATGTAAGATGGCTCCTCTGGATCTCAAACATGAAGAGTGCCCATGGGGTGCCCGATAGCAATGTGGTCCCATGACCAAATCTGTAGTAGAGAGGCAGGCCCCACCATCTTCTGACGGTGGTAAGTAATAAGATGCAAGTCCCAGTAAAGGTGTGCTAATATACACTATCCCCAACAATAGCGCTCACCACTAAAGATCCCCTGTACCAATGTCATCAACCCTCATGGAAAATATGTCCCAGTCTTATCAGTGAGTAAAAACCCATTGATAAGTGCCATAACATATAAAGGGGCCCTCGGTGCATTGTACGGTCAACGATACACTCATGGAATGCAATAGTCATACCGTCATGCGGTATATCATCTCGATTAAATAGGTCCCCGAAAGCTACTACCCGATCACGCCCAAAGATCTAAGTGTACTCAATTAGTGAACCCAGGATGGGCACATGGAGAATCCGCCACACATCCTCTATAAGTAAATCAGTCATCTCTCCCAGGAGTCAAGCTTGACTCTCCGTGCCACCGCTCGGCCGATTCGTAAAGTAAACCGTGATCTAACATGATAGAAGGCATCCGAGACATGGGGCATAGACCCCTTTACCTCGAGAATAATGGCTACCGCACGTCGGCCTCGCCAACGCATGCTCCCCTCTAGCTCGGCAATCCGTGAATGATGCTCCCGCGTCTACAACACCGTGCAAACGTCTCTACAAAATCAGTCCATTCGTCGGTTAACAAGTATTTCTTCTAAATTCTACCTATCATTTTTAGGGTTAACCCAAAAATCCTAAATTTTCTTCTAAGTGCCATCATTTTTGGCATTTTTCCTATCTATCATTTGTCTGCCTAGTGTGCATGTGTGTCCTTTGGGGCGTGTGTGTCACTCTTTCAACACATGCACATGCGCGCAACCGCCTAGGCACTTGAACCATCATTTGTGTCCCTATGCGTACGCACGCGTGCATAAACCCTATGTGTGTGCACTACCCTTCGGTTTGTGCGCATCCACACATGTTTGGTGCATGGGCATGTCCATGTGTGTGTTCAAGTGTGCTGCGCGCACATCTACCCTAAGGTGCCTGCGCCCCCAATTGGATGCTTGTGCCACCTTTAGCGTGCCTGCTGCCTATGCGCGCGCACACCCGACATGACCCCTAACCCTAATTCCTAATTCTAGGGCATTAATTGCAAAAATTGACAAGGAGGGTTTGAGTACTCACAAAGATGCCATTGTCGGCGTGTCACTCGTACCCTGACTGTGTCTTCCCATCTCAATCGGTCTCATGCTATCACCATCGTCCTCGTCGTTGTCAGAGCCTTGCGGTAAAAACTCAATAGTGGTCGGTAACAAATGAATTGGTCGTGGTGATTTACCCCCAGGTGGGGTATATCAAGTTGTTTTTCACCGCCGTGAGGGCCTAGAGGCTCGTTTTGACCGCCGTTTTCTCCTCTGTTCACCGTTGAATAATTATTTTAATTAAATAATTATTTTTCTTTTATTTTTCACCGTGTTGGGGCATTTTTGTTGTCGATACCCCTTTCTTCTCCCTAGGACAATTTTTATTGCTCCTAGGTGATTTTTCTTCTTATCCACACTCTCGTAAATAATTATTTTTAAAATAATTATTTTATTAATTTTTCCACTATACAAGGACATTATTTGTCACTTGTTTCTTCTTTCTTCCAAGTGGGGCATGTTAAATTGCACTGGGCCCTTCATTCTATTTCTTCTATTTTCTTCTACTATCCACCGCATTTTGGAAAACATAAAAACAAAATATATATATATATATATATATATATATATATATATATATATATATATATATATATATCACTTCAAAAATAAAAAACAGGCAAAATTTTTCACAAAATCCTAAAAAGTAAAAAAACCTACAAAAATAGGTAACTTGCTTATTACGGTTGAAACTTGTGTCTTACACATGGTATTCTCTTCATATCCTACTGGTTTGTTTCACATCTTCCCGATTAATACGACTCACGGATCACCGGATTCACAACCATTCACAAAGCTAGTTGTTTGCTTTATCGTACTACTGGGACACGTTTTGTTTCCTGGTGTTGTTTCGTTGTGCACAAAGCTTTCTACTTAGACCCAGTGTCCATTATCATTTCCCCTTGCATGTATCCTTTCTCGGGAATCATTTTTAACCCTTGTCGTTAATCACGAACATGTGGATCTCTTTAGCTTGATAACAAAACATTTGTACAAGTTTATGTTTATTTGTTGTTGGGTTGGATATGTGCTTTCATACTTGTTTTCCCTATTAAATGAGCTTGTTTTCTTCTCATATTGCATTGCATTTTGTATGTTGTATGGGGTTGGTATTTTCAAGAATGGACAATTGTTCGTAGTATGGATTTTCATGGCATTCTACTTTTGTCGTATGCTTATATTTTTAATAAGGACCGATGATGTAGATCTTTTGGCAATATGATGACACTTGAAGTTGTTCCAATACAAATCTTTGGAGGATAAGTTCTTCTCTTCACTTCTCCATACTTATTCTACATCACTTTCCTCTAATCACTATTCTTCTACTTCTCCTGGGGCATTCTCGCCCTACCCCTTATATGTATTTCTAACCTTTTCGATCATCGATCATCTTCCTTCATCACCCCATCGACACTCGAGGGGTCATCTCCATCCTAATAATTTTTCTTATATCCCTTCAAAATTTCATCCGTCTCTACTATCTTTGAAGTGGCATCACTTACGCCACCCCAAAGAGGGGCAAATGTAGGCACCCATAATTACGCCCAAGCAATTTAAATACTTAAATTGCGATAATTATCTCTTTTCCCGCAAATTGGTGACATATCATCAAAATCACCCATTTTATCTCATATCGCCATTAATTAATTACACTACGCTAATTAATTAAGTCACCTATCCACCCAATACCTTAATTAATGACCTTTCGTTAATAAATCTCCCTTAAGCTAGACTAATTAATTATTATTAATTAATTAGCTTTCTCTTTCATTTAACCAATAAATTAATATTTAATTGATTCAATCCTCTTATGTAGTCTACATCTATCTAGATTAATTAATTAGCTTCCCTTTCATTTAACCAATAAATCAATATTTAATTGATTTAATCCCCTTTATAGTCTAAATCATGCTAATATTCCTCTAAAAGCTTTAATAAGCTTGCACATCTATTAATTAAATCATCTTGATTAATTAATAGGCCCTTTATCCACATGAGTCACTAAAGGACAAGCAAACCCTCCTAAAGTTAACTCAACCTTATCTAAACCCCCTTATCCACAACTAACTCAACATCTCTATTATCCCACATACAAAGGGATGTAGTGACTCCTTTATCCATTGGGCTATATAAAGAGCCCTCCTCCTACCTTTACACTTACACCTAAATTCTTTGAGAAGGCTAAAGCAAAGCACATAGCAAATAGACTATAAGATTCTTCGTCACTCTTGAAGAATTCCCCTTTGAAGAGCTAAGCCTCCTTCCTTCACCAAATTTGATTGCCATGGAGCCTACATAGGTCCATTTTATTTTGTTTTCAATCAAAAGACTAGAGGTTTTTGACAAATAGCATGTTAGTTTGATTTATGCTTTAAAGTTCTAATGCAATAGTGTTATTGTCTAACCTTCTTTAGCTCTTATCTTGGTAGTGTTTAGATTTTGATTTAGCTTTGTTACTTAAGACTACTAGGTGTTAGTTTTAATTTCCTTAACTTAGTTGAACAAAACCATGCACACAAAAACAAATAGAAGTAGATAAGTATTTTATTTGTCAACTTTAGTTCGAAATGGAAAATTAGTTTGCAGGTTCTTCCATATTTTCCCAAATTGCATTTTCTTTAGAGTATTTGTCCCATTGGACCTCGTTCGCAAAACTTCACTATTTTTAGCTGAAACTTTGGTGTTTCCATAATTTTTATAGGTTCAACTATGATGATTCCGGGATCTTGTACCGTAATTAATTCTAATTTAATACATGTGTTAAATCATAAACGTGTGTTTTCAAAGCAAGGATACATGGAAGACATCATGAATTTTGGATAATGCAGGAGGTAGAGCTAGCCTATAGGCTATAGGACCTATAATTTTCAAATGGTCCAACAAATCTAGGTGATAACTTGGAAGATTTTCCAAAAGTAATGGAACTCTTTTTGGGTTTCACTCTCCAAAATACTTGTCTCTACATTAAATTTCATTTTTATTCTTTTTATATTAGCATAACTCTTTTTTTGTCTTCTATTTATTTTAATCGTTCCCGAATAAGTTTCATTTGTTTTTCCATTTCGCTTATCATTTCAAGGCCTACTATTTCCCTATCCATAACACTATCCCAACTAATGGGTGTTGCATTTCTGTCATATAAGGCTTCAAAAGAAGTCATTTTCAAATATTAATGATAAGTATTATTGTATGAAAACTCCTCCAAAGGAAGATATTATTCCCACCTTTATTTTTGATCCATGTAATACATCCTTAACATATCTTCTAGGACTTGATTTATCCTTTCATTTTGTCCATCGGTTTCTAGGTGGTAAGCTAAACTGAAATTCAATTTTGTTCCCAAGGTCGCATTAAGCATCTGCCAAAACCTGGAACTCATTCTAGGATCTCGTATCTTATATGATTAGCTCGGTATTCCATGCAATCTAAATATTTCTTATATAAATATTCTTACCAATACCGATGAATCATCTTATAGATTCCGGGTATAAAGTGTGCCACTTTAGTGAGCTTATCCACCACAACCAATATTACATCATGTTTATTTTTGGACATGGGCAGTCCTTGGACAAATTCCATGCTAATTACTTTCCACTTATAATGTGGTACATTATGCGGATACAACAGTCTCGTTGGATGTAAATGTTTCGCTTTGACCCTTTGACATTCTAAGCAATGAGCCACATAATTAGTTACATCCTTTTTCATTCCTTTCCGAACAAATATTAATAGAATTTTCAAGTCATGAGCTAAGACTCCCGAGTTAGTTGCCTCAAAAAAATTGACCATGTCAAATTGGCCACTTACATGATAACAATTTTTTTGGGGTTTAAAGATTGGGATGATACATACTTCCCTACTAAAAAGAGTCATCACTCAATCACTTATTCATGCTTAAAAGGTAATATTTAATTATGACAATGAACATTTCTGAAGTCTCTCTCTCTCTCTCTCTCTCTCTCTCTCTCTCTCTCTCTCTCTCTCTCTCTCGTGTAATTTTTTTTAAGGATAACTCAAAGTTGAATAAACAGTCATTAATCAACTTAAAGTATTTTCATTTTCAACTTTAGTTAAAACAAAATAGCAGTATATAAGTATTTTTTTCAACTTTAGTTCAGAAATGGAAAAGTAGCTTGTAGTTCTTCCATATTTTCCCAAGTTGCATTTTCTTAAGAGTATTGGTCCCATTGGACCTTGCATTGCAAAACTTCACTATTTTTGAGCTAAAACTTGGGTGTTTCCAAAATTTGAATAGGCTCAACTATGATGATTTTGGGATCTTGTACCTACAATTAATCCTAATTTAATACATGTGTTAAATCATAAACGTGTGTTTTCAGCAAGGATACATCGAAGAAATCATTCAATTGGATAATGGAGGAGGTAGAGCTAGCCTATAAAGCTAGGGCACAGGACCTATAATTTCCAAATTTTCAAATGGTCCAACAAATCTAGGTGATAACTTGGCATCTGTTACCCAATTCTCTTTTCCTCTTATATAGCTTATATAAAAATCATACTATGATAGAAATTCTAACCATCTGTGTTGTCTTGCATTTAAGTTTGGCTGTGTGAAAATGTATTTCAGACCCAAATGATCTATTTTTAATTCAAATGGTTTCCCTAACAAATAATGTCTCCAAACCTACAATGCATGAACAATAACAACAAGCTCTAAATCATGAGGAGCATAATTTTTTCATGCATTTTTAATTTTCTACTTTCAAATGCTACTACATGCTCATTTTGAAGTAGGACTCCTCCTAATCCTTCTCCTAAAGCATCTGTTACTACTGTAAAATTTCCATTTGGATTTGGAACCCTTAAGATTGGAGTTGAGGTTAACTTTTACTTTAATAAGTTGAAGGATTCTTCACACTTATTATCCCACACAAATCTCTTATTTTTCCTTCTACAAGCGGTGATTAGACCTCCCACTCTAGAGAAGTCTTTGACAAACTACCTATAATAACGAGTCATTCCCATGAAACTTCTAACTTCATGTACATCCTTAGGAGTTGATCGTTCTATAATAGCTTTTATCTTGGATGTATCTACTAAAATTTCCTCTTTAATAATTATATGACCCAAATATTGTACTTATTTTTGGTAAAATGTATATCTAGACCACTTGCCATACATTTTACAGTTCCTCAAAATCTGTAAAAATGTTCTTAAATGTTTATCATGTTCCTCCATATCTTTTGAATATATAAGTATATCATCAAGGAATAATAACACAAATTAATCTAAGTATTCCCAAAACATGTTGTTCATTAAATTCATAAAGGTTAGGTGCATTAGTGAGTCCGAACGGTAAAACCATGAACTCATAATGTCCATAACGTGTTCTAAAAGTTGTTTTGTGGATGTCTTCATCTTTAATTCTTAATTGATGATATCTAGATCGTAGATCAATCTTAGAATAGACTGAGGCACCCCTCATTTGATAAAAGAAAAATCATAAATTCTTGGAAAGGGATATATGTTTTTAATGGTTACCTTATTTAACATTCGATAATCAATACACAATCTTAAAGATCCATCCTTCTTAACGAATATTATTGGTGCTCCCCAAGGTGATACACTTGGGCGGATCAATCCTTTGGACAACAACTCATGAAGTTGAGCTTTCAATTCCACTAACTCTGTAGTATTCATTCTATAGGGTGCTTTGGCAGTGGCTCAACTCCTTGTTTGTGGTCTATAACAAAGTCAAACTCTCTTTTTGGGGTAACCTTGGTTGTTATTCAAGAAAAACATCTTTAAATTCATCTAAAAGAGGGTAATCCTCTATTTTTGGTTCATTTTCATCGCAGGAATCTGTTAATTTTACATGTAACATGCATCCTTTGTTTTTATCCTTTTTCATCTACATAACAACAATTTTTCTTACTACAAATTTTTTGTTTACCCCTTGTATTACTATTGTTTTTTGTTGTAAGCTCTAGCACTTCTAAAGTTGCTTTAAATAAATATTGTGTAACTCTATGAACATCATTATTACCATACCTAACAGTCCATGAATTTTCCATGTATCTAGCCCTTCTAGACAATTTTGAAGCTAAATTAGAAGAAATAAATCATTCAGTTGCTCCAGTATCAAATAACATAGTAACAGGTAAGCCAAATAGCTTACCCTTAACTTCAATAAGAGTAGCTTGTTTTTATGCCTCATAGTTACCTATAACAACATGCATCCTTCACTTTGAAATGTTTCCTTTTTCCCAAAATTATTTTTCCAATGTTGATTGTTCCCTAGTTATTCTAGGGACAATTACTAGCATACTGATCACATTTGCATTTAAAACATCCCCCTATAGGTCCATTTCTCTCAAATCTATTTTTAAAACTAGAATTGTTTTGTCTCTCCTTTCTGTTATTCATTACATATTTTTCTGTCATATTTTTCCTTTTCAGGTTTTCCCTTCTTTTCAAACCCTTTTCTCCAATTATTTTTAAAAGGAAGGTAAGGAGTTAGTATTTATTTTCTTTCATTTTTCCTCCCTTACACAAAGAAAGATTCCACACATTTTTTGTTCCTGTTTAATAGCCTTTTTTAAAACTACCTCCATATTGGATGGTCCATGCACCTGCACTTCACCCCATATGCTTGGATTTAAACCCAAGATGAACTTTTGAATTCTGAACTTCTCATCTCTTTGATATTGGGGAACATATTTCAGAAGTCTATTGAAATGTTCCCAATACTCAATTATTGAAAACTTCCCTTGATTTAAACTCTAGAATTCTGTCATTTTCTGGTCAAAACACAACTAGGGCAGCTAGCGTTGATAAAAATAACCTTTAAATTGTTCCCAAGTTATGGATGAGATTTTAATTCCTAGTTCCATTTTTCAATTTTCCCACCAAGTGAAAGTTTCATGAGAGTTGAAATTCTCCCCACACCTTGGTTTCTTCAGAAAAATCTCTAACCTCAAAGTACTTTTCCATTTCACTTAACCAATTTTCTACACCATCCCCTAAGGCAGTCCCATCAAACTTTGGTGGAGTGATTCTTTTTATATCCTTAGCCAATTCACCGGTCATGCGAACTTTATTAATCTCTCACTAGTTTTCATTATCCTATTGCCTAGGATGATGTTCTTACTCAGGTTTCTCCTCATGATTCTCGTTATCACCCCCTGACCTATTGCTCAGAGCGGTGATCTAGTTATGGGTATCTTGGAGAACTAAAAGTATTTCATCCAATTTTTCATTAGTTGTTCCATCATGATTTGTTGAGCTGGTTGCAACATCATTATTCATTCTTATTCTTACCATTATGTTATGTTAAAATAGAAGTAATTTCATATTAGCATAATGAACCCATTAAGTCCAAGAGGTGGAACCTTTAACTCTGATACCAAAATGTAACACCTCAAATAATTTCCCAAAATTTGAAGAATTTGTTTTAACTACAAAAATCTTCATATTCAATCACATAAGTGAAATAAAGATTTTTAGAGCAATCAAATATCAAACTTGATTACAAAATATTAATTTAGTTTGATTCATCTGATAACTCTTTTGTGTATAAACCTTGTGCATGCTAAGAAGGGTTATTCAATTCTCCCTTCATCCACTCATTTAAGAGTAATCATACAATCTTTAGTATGTTCAAGTTTACCTTTTTCAAGGTTGAGACATCTATGTTTCTATCCTTAAATGTCTACCACGAAATTCCATCTTCGTATTCCAGTATTTGACATATCATTAAGGATATGGTGAACATACAATGCAATCAACCACTTACATTACTTTGGCCAAAATTTTCTCGTCATGTATAAACAAAGTGTATCTCAAGACCGCATAAAGCCTAGAGATATAGTCTTCCATCACCAAACATTTATCTCGACACAATTATCGAATATTTTTGTTTATGAAGGTGAACTTGTTAAGAAGGAGGAAGTATTCTTTACAGGACCATCTTCGTAAACGAAAAGATCCATAACTAACTCGGGGTTCTTACGAAAAATGGAGAGACCACATAATGGAATTATTTCCATTACGTCCTCTTTCCATTTTTGGAACTACCCCTAGTTAGTACTATGTCAGTAGATGTATGACGACGAGAGATTATATCTAGTCTATGTCATACTTAAGGTCAACTACCACAACCTCATTACTTCTTACTATTATACCTCAAGAGTAGGGTTATTTAATTGAATATTAGTCATTTGCGATTAATAGGAGTTTATTATATCATTTTACTATAATAACCTTAACTTCCTATTCTATCGAAGTTATAGTTTAATTCAATAGTTGTTTTATATAAAATCGTCTTGAGGGGATTATGAACTACTAAGTAATTAAATTGACTTAGTATACTAACCCATCTCTTAATTAGAGATATTAACATCCTTTATTCATAAGTGTCTATTTATTTATTTCTAAGGAGTTAATAACTCTCAAATGATCGTTTTGAATATTTAACTTCTTTATTTTTAATTATTATTAGATTGAATATTCTTTTCCATAATAACTTATTATCATGAAAATAAAGATAATGTCATTACCATTTTCTTCGGTACTCTTATACTTATTTAACATATTAATATCTGTTATCCATATTTTGCCCCCCGGAAAAAGTATTGGATCAGCCACAACCCTGCACAGAAAGAACAAGAGAAAACACGTTTAAATCTTGCAAACAGTGTCGCAAAAGGACTCAACAATGGAGTGGCGGGGCTGCAAAAGACTAAACGACCTTGTGCAAGAAGAAAGAGAAGAAACGGATCTGTCGAGTGGATCCGTGTCTTAAATCTATTTAACGGGTTATAGGTGGGCTCGAGAGATAGAATAACGTGGTCGAGGAGGAGGAGGAGCAGTGTCACAAAGAATCCAGGAGCAAGGAAAGAAGAAACAACAAAGATCCGAAGTCTTCGGGTTCAAAACAGTTCAAAACGAGTCCAGAAATTGACTAAGTATGAAGGAGGCAACGGAGAGAGCCACGTGTCGGCACGGCGCTTCTCCAAAGTTGAATCCAAAAAGGGAAGTCCAGATGAGTGCTAGGCTTCCACACGTTCAGAGCCCCAAAACGTTGCACATCCGTTGAAAAGTCTTCGACTAGGTAGGAAGGTGTCAAGTGTCGGCTCAAAGACAAATCGAAATGGGAGCCCAAGGCGGAGACTCAAACTCGCGCTAGCCCTCCACGTAGCAAATGGTCAATAGAGGTCAAAAGGCGGATAGGAGGGCCTCAAAAAAAGCTAAGTCTGAAGTATTAGCGGGGACTGCCACATGTCCAAGCGGTGCATCTCCAAGGGTAGATCTAAAAGTGGAGGCTCAAATAAGCGCCAGTTTGCCACGTAGCCCAAGGTCCGAAAAGGTAAGGGAGAGGTCGTTGAAAAGTCCAAAGACTTGCGGAGGCTTCCAAGTGTCAACCCGACGCTCCTTCAAAGGCAAATCTTGATCGGGCTTTCAAGCGAGTGCGGAGCCTCCACGCGTCCAGTCTCAAAAAGGGGACAAAGTCGGGTTGAATAGTCAATGCATGGTGGCAGGCCGACGGAGAGTGCCAAGTGTCCAAACGGCGCTAACTCAAGGGTCGAATAAAGAGAGGGTTTCAGACAAGCGCCAGACCACCACATGTCCTCGGTCAAGAAATATGACCCCACCAAGCAAAGGACTTAGCCAAAAACATAGAAATTGAGTAGGCCGACAGAGGAAGCCACGTGTCAGCCCCACGCCATTCCAAGAGAAAAATACAGAGGTCACCCTCAGACAAGCACCAACTTCCATGTGTCCCATATTAAAAAGGGGGCCCATTTTTCAAACTAGTTTTCCCGCCCTTTTATACAACCCAATACAAACTTCGAAGGGGCATATCTTTCGACTCGGGGCTCGAAATATTGCAAATCTGACACCGTTGGAAAGATATCGGCCTCATCATGCCATAGAGATCGAAACTTTAAGTTTGGGGAGGTTAGGTGGGAGAAAAATGGAGAAACGTCTTCAAGGCCATTAATGCAGGATCTATTTTTTCCCCAACAACAGAGATAGGATTTGATCTTCTCCACAATTTCCTCCTCCTTCAAGGTGCCGAATAAAAATTGATGCGATTAAGGCAGATTTGGGGCGAGATTTTATGGGAGGCATTAATAGCGGTGGTTGAGCTTGGAAGGCTGTTTTCCGCTTCTCTCTCTTTCTCCCCTCGTGTTGAATCTATAAAAGCGGGGTCAAGACTCATTGTAAAGGGTTAGATATTCTTTTGTTTTTACGGGCTCCCCTTTCCAGCGAAGGAATTCGTGGAGTTCAAACCTTCCATTTAAATTGCAATACGTTTCGCCTTCTAGTCGTTTGTAATGCATTGTATCAATCTGCAAAGCAATAAAACACGTTTGTGATCAATTTTAGATCCTTTCTTGTCTCCTTTGCTCTCATTTGGTCTTTCATTATAAATTTGGTTATCTGTGTTTGATTATTATATGTATTTTGTTGGTTTTTTTCTATCAACAAAACTAATGTTCATCATTCCTTCGGTGCATCACCTTGTAACTTAGTTTTGATTTCTTGTATTCCTTTTATCCATGTCTCCTTGGTAAAACTTAGATTAGGTTTAGGAATAGGTCCTCTGCAAGTTTCCACGTATGCACCTAAACAAAGGAATAGGAACCAACCTTTAATTTGGAGAGTTTTCCCATTTGCAAAGTCCCACACTTTGGGGAAAACTCAATGTTATGTGAATCACACCAAATGAATCTACCTTAGAAAAGCATATCTGACGACTCATTTGGGGGTGCTGTGATTTTGCACTAACACATCCCATATTGTAGATTATGATACTCTATTTGGTTCATTTTTTACTACTTATTTATTAAAATCCACAATAATATTGCTTTCATTAAGATCTCATAATAAGTATTATCTTATTATTTCACCCTAAGCGCCTAGTGACCAAATAATGGATTACTTAGGAGATTTTATTACACCATTTACAAGATGTTATCACAAATAAGACAATGTCTTCTAGTACACATAATAACACAACCAAGTATTCATAACGTTTTTAATACAAAAACTTTTACATTGTTCAATCATAACTCTGATGCAAGGGCATATTAAATTGAAACCAAACAAGTGCAATTCCAGGGTTATAAGGTCAATGAGGTCTAATTGGGTATGTTTGGTCATGAAAGAGAGTGACTTGAGAGTGAGAAAGTTTAAAATTTCAAATTGTAACCTTCCCTCCAAAAGATGTAATCCACTTATAAGGGCACATTAGAAGTATTAGGTGTTTGATTAGGTGTTTTTAAGTGTCTAGTTAAGGGAAAGGGTGTGTCATGAGTCCTAAGTGTGTAGGAGAATCATTGAAGTTCTCAAAATAGTATGAGAAAGGCAGTTATGTATCTAGAAGATAAAAGGAAGTTCAAAGGTCACTAGATGACAATTACATTTCTAGGTGGTAGGTGCATGCATTTGGGGAATTAGAGTATAGGAAGATGGGAGGTCGAGTTAGAGTCGTTCCTCGTAGGAGAGCAGGAGGAGAGCATTAGAAGAAGGAAAATAATGGAGATAAGTTCAGATTTTGTAAAACCAATACAATATACTATAAAAGTTTGAACTCTGTTTTGCATAAGAGTATTTGTCTTTACACTCAATACTTGTGAGTTTGAATTGTGTAGCTTAAGGGTAGTAAATTCTTTGCATGGATTCTTAGAGGGTTCATTGACACCTTCTCAAAAGAAGTATCAAGGATTCGATGTTGTAAATGCTTGGTTTCGTATTGATGATTTTGTTTCTTACACCCAAAAGGGTCAAACTCGATTGATATTTTAGATTGTGATATGTTTGGACTACGGATGGTGTTGAGGGAATAAGATTTTATCTTTTTATATTGATGAATCCATGTGTGATGCTAATTCCTTCATTTGAAGCATGTGTATGCAGATCTAGAAAGGTTGTCTCGAGAGGTAAGACACAAGTTTAACCGAGCTTACTCGTTATTGAGAAAATTTGGATTTGTAAACTTCATGAAGTTTGTGCATCTTGATGTTTTCTTGTAATGAAGGTGTTTTCAGTCACCCCTTACAGAGTATGGTTTCCTAAATGCTAATCCAATGAAAATATTCTTTGAGTTACGAATCCAAAACAATCAGTCATGATCAAGTATGAGGGTTTGGTAAACCTTGTCCCAACGTATAAACGGTGGATTTCTCATTGTGGGAGATATTTATCTCTTGAACTTAAAGCCTTTGTCAAGCTATAACCTCGAGAAATGTCAAAAGAGACACGAGGACAAAGTCTTGGGTGTTGAGAATAAGAACTAGGCCTTTTATAAGAAATTTAGCTTTCTCGGCTTGAATGTGAGTAATGACCGGGGTTTGTAATTTGGAACATGAAATCAATGTCCTTTACTCTAAAACTTACAATATATCATGATAAGGACCCCCTTTATAAGATTATTAAGGAAATGTTCAATTTCAAGGGTTAACTTTGTAAATGAGCATGATAGTTTGGAGTAGGAAAGTCAAACACATAGTGAGGGCTAATTAAAGAGGGTATATAATAAAGGAAGTCACATTTCTATTTATAGTCTGAACTTGAAATTTCACATGCTTTTAAAACTCCATAATGGGTGCTGAAAAACTTGGATTTGTGTCTTGGAGTCCTTGAAAACAAAAATTATTTGAGTTTCCAAACTTCCCAGGACCTAGTTTGGGCTTGGTAAGCTTAGAGGGTAAAAGTGGAATAGAAGGAGCAAATCAAAGAGTTAGGTCTTCAAATTTGACATGCACCATTGGGTTGCTAGAAGGATGCTAATGAAGTATACAAAAATTATGGGTACCTCTAAACCATCCTAACCATGGAGTGGGCAATGGAATTGGCCTTAAGAGGAACTTGAGAGGCGGTTTGACAAAGGAAAATTGGTGTTTGGATGACTTTGATGACATTCCTTTGATTAATCTAACAATGGTCTAAGGTGGTGAAACAGGTTAGAGGAGCCAGGATAAAAGTAAAGAAGGGAAAATAGCAAGTTAGAGGATGGAAGCTAACAAGAAACAAGAAGGGAATGAAGGGCTAGGTAAGCACAAAGTGAGTATGCATGAAGAATGAACTATTTGGTGGTTGAAATGGTATTGTGTAGTGCATAAGAATAGTGTTGGAACAAGGTATTTAATCTAATGAATACCTTTTGAGTGATATTGAGTCACCATTGCATGTTTTAAGCCATCATAGGCTTGTTTAAGGATCCTCAAAATGTAAAGTAAAGGCGAAATGGTTGCTTGAACTTGTTTGTTTATTAAATGTATGAGATTTTAACATTTTCTCCGCATCAAACTCCCTTATTGTAAATTTCATAATTACAAGTTTACATCAGGGTCATCAAACCTTCTTTCATTCAAGATTTCATCATGAAATCATACAACACCGTTTGTAACTTGATGAAAAGGTAAAGTCTATAGATGGAAGACTTTATGATCATATACATCAAAGTAGGAAAATCAACTCAAGAGCTTACTTCTTGGCTTCATTGTTTTCTTATATATTCATTAAAAATGAAATATACATGTGTCAGCTCATAAGAACTGGCATGCGACTACTTCCCATCCTCCGAACATATTGTTATAATAAGATATTAACAATCTGATTAAACTAAACATCTGATGATAATATCTATATTGGATTATCTTTAAGATAACTACAATAGAGTCATCTTACTATGCTTATCTAAAATAAAAAAGTCACTATCATTGATCAAACAATATTCTTGTATTAAAGTAAAGTCCTTACTAAGGTATTTTCTTTTACCTTACAAATACAAACACATAACCACTATTCAGCCAATATAGAAACAATCTCATTCAAAGGATTAGTATCCAAATAAGCACAAGTTCATAAACAAATATTCCCCATTCAACCAACATTCTCATGCAATGTTAACAACTAAATTAAATGATTATAATTATCACTAAATAAAACCGCATAAGAATACCTTAAAAACATCTAACACAATCTACCATGCACTATTGCATGTCCATGAGAATAAGCCTTGCTTGAGGCTTATACATTTTCCTATTCGAGAGAATAGAGGATCAATCTTTCAAGTAATAAAAAGAAAATTCAACAAGCAAACAATCATCTATTATTATTTCAGACACAAAATAAAGCTCACTCGGTTCATTTAAAGAAATCAAACCATTGCCTTACCCTACAAGATATTCATACTCAAAAACTAATCAATTCAACATTACCCAAGATATTAAAATTAAAGATATGAAAGGTAAAAAAATTTAACGTAGTCGGGTTTAGAGTAATCTTTTTCATATTAAAATCAATGCACAACCCAAAACAACCTTCAAATTCTCACTACCTAATTCCCATTCAAAATAAGAAATCACATTTAGCACAATATGAGTTCTTAAAACCCGTAATTTATCTCTCACGTTTTATATAAAACACTTATACCCTGTTGTGTTGCTCCTAATATAAAATAGAGTATGTTCAATTCCTTGAATATACAACACAAGCCAACTAAAATGAAACCAGACCAATTGATGTACATTTTTAGTTCATAAACCAATTCTGAGATCTACCCGCAACTATACTTGACTTAGTCTATCTCCTTTAAAATATAACACACCCAGTTAATATTTCCTCACATGACCATGCAAGTGACTATCTTTGGATCACATCGTATCTAAGCACCATATAAATTGACCCGGTTTATACACCATTCATCTCAAAACAAATAACAATACTCATTTAATTATTTCTTCACATGCAATAGTTATACTCTTGTTCATTATTTCAACCACGAGTACAAAAATCACTAGACTCCATCTAGCTTTAATTTACAAAGTGAAAATAACCATACCCATCTCGCATACTATCCATATTCACAAAAAGACAACTATACTACTCTGTTTATAATTTTTCCCTTAACCATAAAATCTACTAGGTTAGTTTAATTTACATAATATGAGCCCAAAGTATAACCCAACTTGGTTCACATTTTGCTTAATGATCGGGCAAGAAATAAGCAATGCACAATTAATAGACTTTCAAATAACCATGAAATCACTTAGGCTTAACTTGTATTTATTTTGGACTCTTTTAACTCAACCCAGATTATATTTCATTCTCGACAAGGAAAATAACAATACCCAACTCTCATTTTTGACATGCAAGGCAATATACAACATACAAAGAACATAATAACAGGATACCCACGTTTTCTAGCAAGTAGACCAACAAAAACACCAGATTACCAATATCAAATCATAGCAAAACATGTTACAAAGAGAACAGAGCTCATGCCTAGTTTTTGCATGTTTTACTTTATTTTCTTCCTCCTAAAACCTTCTTTGAAATCGAAACCACATTACTGAGAGTAAAATCTTCCTCTTTGCAACAAAATAGCTCCATATTCGAGCTCTCAATCATGCCTATGGCCGAAAAACAAGCAAAATGGCAGAGAGATTCCTCATTCACTATGATCCCGAAAATAGCAAAGCAAAAAAACCAAAACAATGAAATGAACAAAATGACCTAATGCGAATAGCATGGCTTTGATCTAGCTTCCCGGGGAAGCTAAGCGCTCCCTAGGAGTCATGCCTCATTAATGGCCATTAAAACCAAAAACCCTGCCACCCTTTTTTTCCACATATTCCATTGCTTATCATTCATGCCCATAAGCCACTTTCCCTCTATATTTACCTTGGATAAGTTAATATCATGTAAGTCTAGCTCGCATGGTGTCCACCTAGGTCTAGGTTTATATTCACCATGTCCTCCCCTTAGGTCTAGGTTTATATTCCCTTATCCAAACCCAATAACATTTGCAATCTATGCCACCATCAATCAACATTATATATGTTTATATCCATGTATTAAGATTGTGTATGCCACCAATCAAACAACATTCATACATATTTTACATGTTTATACTTTCATGCCTTAACGTTATCCTATGCCTCACAAAATATCATTTCCTTATTTACCATTCATCAACAAATCATAGATTTTTTTGGCGTTTATGTGACTCGACTTCAAAGTGCAAGTTGTGTAAAGGGTTAAATGACCTCTTGGCCAAGCACTATTCACGCAACAAAGGCAACCAAAAGTAGTATATATTATAAACACTTAATACAACCAAAAATTTCATAAGATGATCGATCAACTTTTACGACCGCTATCTAACGGTGATATCAAATATTAATGAAGCGTCGATGCGAGCTAAGACTCCTGGTTCGTGGCCTTGTAAAATGTGACCATGTCAATTAACCACTTACATGATAACAAATTTATTTAGAGTTTAAAAAGCGAGGATGTTACGGACATGTTGGATGACCATGTGAAGGATTTAGTGTGGGGTAGTGAAGGATTATGAGGATTTTTACAATGAATAGGGTTTATATGTTTTTTTATGAGAAAAGAAAATATTGTAACATGTGAAAACATTGAGAAATTGGCTTGACATTCTAATCTAAGAAAATATTGGTGAAAATATTAAGGACAAGTGCATGAGAAATAATTCAAATGAAGCTTAAGATGAAGGGTGGAAAAGAAAAGGTTGTATTCAAGAAAAATATTGGGTACAAAAGCACATGAGGAAAGTAGTGTATTGATTTTCACTAGGGGCGGTGCATGCCCATAAACGTAGGAGTAAAGAGTTGGCATAGGATATTATTTTCCTCGTATTTATTTACTTGAAATAAATCCTCACCTTTGGTGACTCATATTGCTTAGGTGCACTTGGCATCATAAGAGTTTTTATGACATGTCATAGTGTGTCATATTACGTAATAGGAGTTACATTTCTATTTTGAGAATGTGAGTTCCCTTCCTATTCTTGGGAATATTATCATAAAGGAGTTACACAACACTCTTATTTGTACTTACCGTCACTTGAGCTATTGAATGGGAAATCTATGCTTTGCTACACTTGGAGTTGTTTATCAAGCTCTATTTGTAATTCTTGTGAGTTATCTTCATATATATACGTTAAGCATTTACTATCTAGCAAGTATCTATCTACCATAATGTTGAACTCAAGGAGCAAAAAGAAGTGTTACATATTGCATACACACCATAGGAAGGCATAATTTTGATTTATTTCATCGACACAAAGGTTTAAATGAGATGAAGTAGTTGAGCTCACTATCGGTAAGAAAGCACAAGGGCAACACTAGGGCAATGAATAGTTACATGCACAATGGCATAAAACATTAGGAGAACGACATTGAAAGCGAAATGTAGCACAACACTCGATGATTCACATGCGTGGTGACCACCAAAGTCAATTGAACTTTAGGCATTTGCATTTGTTTTCTAGTTAATGTGTGTTTGAGTGTATTGCGGGGTAGTTAGAGTTATTGTGTAGGTACATGTGTGAAATCTAGTGTTTTATGCAACATTGAAGATTCTAAAAGACAATAAAGAGCGGCATTGAAGTTTGCAAATTTTGACTCGAACGTGTCTAAACCCGTATAGTAAGGTTGGCTGTGTGTCGTGCGATCTTAATCGTACTATATAGTTTTGCCCCGGATATAGTGGAGGGGGCGGTGTGTGGGGAATGTTATTGTAAAAGTATAGATGCTTTCAAAAACCGATATTTTACTTTTTAACCAAAAGAATTTGCGAGTGATTATTTTGGATTTTTAATATGACTTATTTAAATATACAAAGGTAATTAGAGAGGAATTCGAGGTTTTGGATATTTTATTTAATGCATACGTTATCCACGAGTCCTTAACTAAGTTTCAAGTAAAATACGTACAAATTCAAAAATTGGCAAGGAGTAAAATACGTACATATAGACTAGTGCAAAGCCATTTGCGTTGTAAGAAACAAGGAAAGCGTGCAGCACTTTAATCCAATCCAAGCCCCACCCCCAAACACAGTGCAAGCAACAAAGTGATGAGGTGGGCAGTGGCAGTGGCAGTGGCAGTGGCAGTGGCAGTGGAGGTGGAGAGATCGAAGACCTTGACCTGGTCGATAACAGGACCGCAGAGAGAACTTCTGTCTAGGGTTCTGGTATTATAATATATACTGTAGAATGCAATGCGCGTACGTAGAGCCTTGGCTGTAAAGGTAACATTATTGGGGTCATATGTGCGGATTGCGGGAGGAGTGTAATGGAAGTTGTCGGCCTGATCCCTGCGAATGCCATGACAGCCATGGGAGTCTGGCAGTTGTCCCCTGCATCTCCCAACAGAAAGCTCATTGTGTAGTTACGACCGGGCTCCGTGTCCACCATCTGCGAAATGATCCCTTCCTTACCAGAAAGAAGCTCCACCGCCCTCCTCCCTCAGGAACCCTGTAGTGCTCCCCGTCTATGTATCTCACCGCCTTGTTCGACTCCACAACCCATCCTGGCAATGGAGATGTTGCCACGTCAAGGTTAGTCGGCAGCAGCACTCCCAGCGTTGCGTTGCGAAACATCCACGGCCCCTCTTCGAAGTCTCCATTAACGACAGCATTGCCTTTCACTTTGTCGGGAGTAGAAATGCGTTTCAAGGCCACGGCATCGATGACAGGGCCGCAGGTGGGGTCTTCTTCCATGCCTGGGTTGCCAAACACGAGGTGTGCGACCTCCGACTGAGCTGTGAAGGCCCAGGCATAAGCATCCCATCCTCTGGTGGTGTAAAGCGTCTGCAAGTCAATGTTGCGAGTGGAGGGAGGCACCGAGATGTTGAGCGACTCCAGCTGAGCGCAGGTCCGAGCGGCGCTGAAGGTGAGAGAGTAGGTTGCCCCCTTCTCCACTGCATTAATCTCCTGGCTTAACTGGGCGTCGTTCCCCAGTCTCACGGCGTGCCTCCCCTCAGGCACCACCACCACCATATTCCCCTGCCTCTGCCCTGCTCCTATGTACTCCACCGTCCCTCCAACACTCCATCCCTCCACCTCTTCTTCCCATGATGTCCCATTCCTACTCGGCGCTCTCTCGAAATCTCCATTCTCCAACATCCCTGATACAACCAAATACATACACATTATTATGAACGCTCTATACTATCAAATTTCACAATTAGACTTACCATCTTCAGCCGCTGCAATGAAGGGGAGCAACGCCAGGGCCAAGTAGAATGGGAATGGCTTCTTCTCCATCTCTTGCAAACTCAGTCTACTACAACCCTAATCTTTTTATTTTCATTCACCACTAGGTACCTAGGTAAGTAGTAGCATGCCAGGGAATTTCCCTTTCCGAGATGTGGACAGGCGGAGCATGCGCCGCTAATAACGATGTCGGATAACCCAATGGGTCCCACTGCACCATGCTTTGTCCGCGTTTTACAAAAAAGAAACGAATATACTTAAGCGAAGTCGGTGGTGATGTAGGTACACTCCGCGTTACCACTGACTAGGTAGGTTCCATCACTTAGAAAACTTTTCCCTCCCATCTTTTGCTTTTGGCCCACTCATCAAACCTATATTTTAATATGAGGAAGAGCTAGGTTAAGCTTGTAAGTGCCAGAACTAGCAATCGCATGTGTACAATGCAATGTGAACGCCGAATGGTATATGTTATTAGATTTAGAAAGACAATTATTACTTTTGTAGTTGATGTTGATAAGGGGTGTGATTGACAATACTGATTTTCTATTAAAGTCAGAACAAATGTTGCAAAATACATTAGAAGGGATGTTAGATAATAGTTAGTTGTGTAATAATTGAATACAAATGCAAGTGAGACATGTAAGTTTGCTAATACTCACTCTCAAGAATGTAGTGAATGTGAAGTGTTGTTGTCAAAGTAGATTGAAAGAAAGACTAAGCGCTTTAACATATTATCTCTCCATGAAGCTAAAATGAGACAGAATATGCAATTATAAATAAACAAATCGAAATGGTTATGGTACATTCCAAATTTCTTTATTACCTCAACGAGTTTGAGAGCATCATTGTTAGAGAACTATTTTGTGCATATTTTACAATCATAGCATTCCATGAGACCACATTTCTTTGAGGCATTTTGCAAACAAAAAACGGTATATGTTATTTGTGTTATAGGGATAGTTTGTTTTTTTGTAGTTGTGTTTGTTTAAACTATGGGTGATTGATTTGTGTATGTGTAGAAATATAGATGAGTCGCTTCATTTAAAAGCACAAACATGAGGTGTTACCCTTAAAACTCTCAAAATGCAAAAAAATGATATAATGTACAAAGCTTTGGATGGAAACAACTATAATTTGCATGGTCTTTTCTCAACATTTTAAATTTTTAGGTATTTGTGTGTAGATGAAGACATTAAAAATGTGTTGTTGTTGGTTAACATAAAGAAACGAGCAACAATAAAAGGAAAAATCGAACATGTAATTTTGTAATTGTAGATATACAGACATGAACCACTTCATTTAAAAGTTTCATCCCTTCATTTCAAAGTTGTTACATATACATTTACAAATCTCATATCATGAGTGGTATCGTTTTGTGAACTGTTTTATTTGAACTTAACATGAGAAGAATTATATCATGAATGATAGCCTTTTGAGGGTAATTTTATTTTCGATAAACATGAGTACATTTGATACCCTTGAACGGAAATGTCGTCTAGGATAGAAAAGGTGTTGAGTAAAGTAGTAGTGGAGGTGCTTTATCAAAGCATAGTGTAGTATTTACAAAGGGTTGAGTGATAGTATTCTTGCTTCCTCCTTTCTTCTTGCTCCAAGTGTTCTTAGGTGCACCATTTTGTAGTACCTTTCAAATGAAAAAGGAGATGAAATGCGTAGATTTGCAAGTGAGGCAACTTTGGAGAAAGTTGTGAATGTCAGACCCTACCTTTCATTAGTTCCAATGTCAAAGTTGCTTTATGCATAGTAAGTCCACAGGACTTGTGGATAGTTAATGCCCGAGACCATTTTAAGCAAAGAATTATCTTTGATTCCCTCTCAAAATAGGGGTATCGGAATATGTAATGAGTTGGAGGGATCCCAACATGGGTCTTTGTATCTATCAAATTTGACAACAAATAAAGATAATGTTGGTGGTGGCATTGATGCGTCGTAGACAATGTCGGTGATTGTTCTTGTAGCACCATTTATGAGGCTTACGTCAACCCATAAATTTGCAATAAGCATGATTTTTTGTTGTTTGCATAGCAGAACTTTGTGCTCTAACTGATCATCATCAGGATTTCTTGTCTAGCCCGCCACTTTGTTACTTTCAAAGAATGGATTGGGCGATCGGAACGTTTAATGCCTTAAGCATTTGAAGGTTGTGGGAGTCCACGAGATTGTTTTTTGCAAACAAATGTTGTGTGTCCTTAAAAATTTTGAGCTCTTGCTAAGTTAGGTGTGTGTCTGTGTGAGACAATAGGAGTTCCCAGTCCTCAATAAGAGGGGTTGAATCTCGCATGTTGAGCAGTAAATTCCAGAATGAAACTTGTGCATCGGTTGTTCCTTGTTGCCAAAATATAGTTTGCAATGTAATGGAAGAATAAAACCCCTTCCAAAGGGTGGCTCCATATGATTTACTTGCATAAAGAGGATTTGTTCATAACCGGTGGTAATTTCCGAGGTCTCAAGGAGGATGGTGATCTGTTTGCAAATTTAGATGTTTTTGAGTGTGGGAAAGCCTCGCGTAGCCTCTGTCAATTTTTCCTAGCAACTTTGGGCTGATGAAACTCATTTCATCAATAAGAACACATTCTATATGTTTCAAAGTTGACTCTTGAAAAGACGATAATGATTGGCCTTTAAGGGGTTTTAATTCTTTGATTGGAATATAGAGGGCCGCATGGATTGTGGGTACGGAGATCTTGAATGTTGAAACACTTGGTAGGGCAAGTAAAGAAAGAGGCGAGGAGATGTGATTAATGTTGTTGTAAATGAATTCGGATTTATTTATCAAAAATGATTTCCTCGTGCCAGTTGTTCCTTGAATTATCAATCTTAATGGAGGTAGAAGTGTTTTGTTTGCTGAATGGTGCAGTATGCTATCAAGAGCTAGTTGTTTTTATGAAGACAAAGGTAGTGTGGTAGATGGTGGTGTGGCCTGCATGCTGGTGTTATTTGTGTCTTCCTTTTCTCTCTCGATGAATGATGAACCAGTTATATGAAAATCATGCGTAATGCCATATATGTTCCAATTATTGTGTATGTCAAAATCTCATTTCCCCAACATTTCAAGACTGTTAAGACCCGTGTTGTTTCCCGAACGAAGTTGTGCAAAGACCTTCCATTCTTGCAATGGTTCGTGTTGAATGCTACATTCGACCTCAGAGTCAGAACTAACATATGTTTCATGTCATGTGTCTGTGGTAGTACATAAAACAAGCCATGGTCTATAGATGTGTTTAAACATGTCCCAAGTGTCGTTGATGTCATGTGGGCTTGAGCCACAATCGGAAGCAATATTTCGAAAGGCTTGTATAAAAGGAGTTCTAACCAACGAAAAGGTCGATAACGTTGAATCTTGAGTTGGGACATCCACAAATCTCGGGTGGACCCAAACAATTGTTGTAGTCGACCATGGTTTCCATTTATCTCCTTTACAGTTCATGTTGTAGCTCCAATCTCGAGCAACCTAAATAAGTGGTAGGTGTTCCATGGTTGCATAGGTGAACTCTATATGCATCCAAGAAAGTGGTTGTTTCTTGTACATCGACATCACTTTCAACGACACGTCTCAATATTTTTTTGCCAACATTTAATGTTACAAACGGACGAATACACATAACAAGTGGCAATTTTTGCTCATCACAGGAGCAGACCATTTCATCCAAACCAAAAATATTTAAATTAGATGAGTTTTCTTAATACTCTGGCTAGAACACCTCTTCCACGTAGGCAAAACCCAAGTTGGGGAAACACAAAATGGGTTATCAAAATTATCCAGACGGATAATGTAGGGGAATTCATGTCCACAAACTTACAATTGCTGCAAAGCTCATGTAATTTAAAGGCAATATACTACTTTGTACACTCCATAAACAAAGTTGTGGAAAGGGAAAACAAAATGATTATGGAGATAACTCAATAAATGTTGAAATAAGGTATTTCAAATAAATTATAAGCAGAGATTGTTGGTATTGATGTAACAATATAAAGAAAGTTTTGAAAAAGACAATGCTTGACAAATGAAATGTGTATTGGAACAGATACATAGTGACCTCTGTGGTCTTATGAAAACCCAGTCATTGCATGGTTCAAAGTACTTCTCTTATCTTAATGTTTCAGTGGAGTTGTAGAAAGGAAAATTTGTAGGAAAATCCCGATTCTCCAGAGTCAAGACAAATAATGGAGGAAAATTCATGGCAAAAGAGTTTGAATTACTGCAAGGCTTGTTTAACGAAAGGAAAAACCAATAATTATAATAGAGAAGGACCAATATATATTGGAAGGTTAAGGTCTTTAAAATAAAATTTGGGTGAGGTTTACATGGTGTAGTTCATTTGTTAAATATATGGTCCTAGAGATGAGTACTTGAAGAAGGCTGCTCGGGTTCAGAAACAACAAACAAAACATCTCAAGTTTTTTAAATCTAAAGAGTATGTTTTAATTTCTTAAGATTGAATGATTAAGTAAATCATTTTCCTATCAAATATAGTAATAATATAGAAGCCTATAGATTGCTTCATTTACAATACGAAAAAAAAAAAAAAAAATCTATGAGCGAGTGCTAGATGAAAAATTGAACTTGAATCAAGTTGATTCTTAATAGATCAAGGTGAGGTGCACAAAAAGTGATCAATCAAGAGAAAAAAATAGATGGAACCTCATTACAAGCTATAAATGCTCAAGATTTAGACTCATTTATATCCCTCGTTGGTAAACCTCACTCCATATGCAACCCTATAAGCTAATGTTTTCTTAAATAGGCTAAGAATTATTTTATTGGAACTCTTTCACATGTGCCTATCTCGACCTTGTAAATCATGGTGCTAAAAATAGACCGAGCATATATGACTACCCTTCTAATTATTATCTTTCATGTTTTGCAACTGACATTGTTGCACCAGGGTGACAATATCTTGCAGCGTGGACTCCGTCTCTCCACCCTCGATATGCGAGAATGAAATATGCATTTTTAACTTTAATATCGGATCTGGAACATCTATGGCTTTCCCCATGTATCGGGTATAGTCATTATTCTCAAAGCCTTACACCTAAGGTGGATTCCTTGCAATTAGGTTAGCATTGGTAACTACAGGGTAAATGCTTTAAGCTTTCATACTTCCTTTCTTTACTTCTAATAACTAAGACACCATCTTAGATGTAGGATGATAATATTAAGCTCGTAGCTGAGAATTAAGTGAACTTGGGAAATTCTTTGTGAATTAAAGTAATAGGAAATGCTCAAATTTAAGCAAAGATCGAGATAGCATTTTGATTTGGACATTTAATAATTCAAATTTGTTAATCCCTCGTTGGTAAACCTCACTCCATGCAGCCCTCCAAGATAATGTTTTCTTGAGTAGGCTAAGAATTATTTTATTGGAACACATCGATAAATATATATTAATAAAGAAAAGATAAAAGTACATATGGTTACAATAAGAGGGTGGCTAGTTGGTATAACCACGCTGGTAAAAACGGATCAAAAGCTAAACAAGCACAACACAAAACAGAACCTCATTGACCAAGAACCAAAGTGTAGAATCTGTTTCATAAGAGGAGGATAAGAAATATAGTTCTAGTGCTACATACAAGTAATTTAAAAATAGTAAAGCCAAATCAACATGCAAAATCGAACAACAAAATTGTTAAAAATAACAAAAGTAAAATTGTTAAAAAATAACAAAAACAAAATTGTTAAAATTAACAAAACCGTCATTTAAGTGTTTATCAAATTTGACACGGTCGCATGAATGTCCAAAGCCTTTTCCCATAGGGGTAATGCCTTCAGCGTAATAAACAATACATTTCCTTTCAAATCTTAATTTTTGATTATTTTATATAAAATAAATATGAAAAAAGTTTAACTTATCAAATATTGAAAAATTAATTTAACATCTTGAAAGGTAGTTAAATTAAATATCAAGATTCAAAAAATAACTACATATTCAACTTGCATCACTCAAAGGAAGAGTTACGTGAGATGTCATTATTTTCGATACCTCATATATCCAACTTTTGAGGTGTTGAAAGAGATAAAAACATTAATGTATCTAATGTATCCAAACAAAGTCTAGTCCTCTCAATAGTTTGAATGTGATTTAACCTAGAAAATCCTCTTTCACACGTTTATGTACTTGTTGAAAGTGTGAGAACTATTTTCCATAGTTTCATTAAATTAGGGGATGAATCTTTCTATATTTCATCCTCACCACATTAATTTCATGCCTTGAACATAGTCTTCTTCGGATGTGCTTTATGTAGATTGACAAAAAAACTTATATTTTACTGAAATATTTTATGTTCATATCATAGATTAGAAGAAGAATGAAGCTTCTAGATATGTTACATAGTGAGGATTAGCACCAACGTTTAAGTTCACGTACTAAAACCATCATCTCATATATTTTTAGTCTTAAATTTTTTTAGGGCTATAAATAAAATGTCATTTGGCATTCAATGCCAAATTGTTGGTATAAAAATATAAGATTCCAAAAAGAAACAAACTCTTTGTTATTTGTGAATAAGATTTGTTAGACAATTTAGAGCGATCAAAAAAATTGTAATTTTCTAAAGCCTATTAAGGTTGTAATAATAATCACAAGATATTTATTACATACAAAACAAATGTAAAACATATGAATTTTTCAAACCTCAAAAACTAAATGTGGTTTAATATTACATACCTTAATCTATCTTGAATACAAGAGTAATTTAGAGCATGGAGTCCTTAAATAATCTAGTTATCCATTGATTACACAATATTGAAGTTGTTAACTTAGAGGCATAACATTAAGGATTATTATTTTGACGATAAGTCTGAATTAAGAGAAACAACTAATATTTAAGAACCTAATTTCCAAAATAAAATAAGGGCATTGAGAAGAAAAAGCTAAAAGTCAAGTATTGCTATTATGAAAATAGAAACACTCAACTAATTTCTTATTTAGTGGTGATTCATCTTCTCCCTAGATTTTTTGCATGATTTGTGTAAAGTGAAAGAAGTTTTTTAACACAGAAAATAGAAAGTAAGTATGAGTTATGCACTACTATAATTATTCATTTAATAGTTAATTTATTAAAATGAATTCAATATTTATAAAAATTAACATAGCATTTAATATTTGTATGACAAGTGATTTTTAGTTGGCCCTTCTAATGAAAAATTAACATAAGTGACCTCATTTCAAGTATTGACATGTAATTTTAAATTTTAAATTTCTTTTCAAGTGTAAATTTTTAAACACCCTTCTATGACAAGTTGAAATACATTTGAAGGGCATTGACAACTTCAAATTTGATCCCCGAGATTCATGCCCAAGACACCCTTCACACATCCAAATACTTTGGTCTTCTCTCATGATGAATTAGGGGTGGTGTTTCAAAACATATCAAGATTAAAAATTTGCATACATTTGCAATTTCATAGATTGTGAAAACATAAAAAATTGAATACTTAATAGTTTCTAAAATATCAATATATTAATGTCACGTGTCATCACATGTATGTATGTATATGGATTTAATGTAGACATTTCTATTTTATTTTTTAATTAATAAATCTTTGGATGGTTTATATTTTTCTATTCATGTGATCAAATTAATCAATTCATATTCTCCACTTGTAACAAACAAAGGTTTACACTTAACTTGTTTTGGATGAAAAGAGAAACATCTTTCACACACATGAGTTCTCCATGGATAGGTGAAAGGATTGCGAGGTCATGCATGCATTGAGTAGTGCCCACTCGCTTACCATCTCACCGACCTCTCGTTTAGGTCTTGGTTTGGTGTCTTGGTGTGAATTTATGCTTATAAGTCATTTGATGTGATTTTTACCGCTTGAGAGTTGTAAGTACCTCGTCAAACATTGGGTAATGTTTAATAATAACCTTTAGTCACTAGTTTCAACAAATAATCATAATAATAAAATTTTCACAAATGCCTTGTGTAATACCCGATTTAAGGTCGAGCGTATGTCTTGTTAGAGTTGTAGAGACATGAACCACGATTAGATAATGATAATGATATAATAATAATAATAATAAAAGGGAAGCATGACGAGTGCGACATGGCTCTATAATGGAGGCTCAAGTTTATGGGTTATTTGTTAGAATTATTTGACATGTTGTTCGTGTTACGATGGCGAATGGCATTCTTGTACAAATCCAACATGAACCCCGCTTGAGGGAGTGCACTTTAGTTAAATTAAGTGTCTTGTCAAGCATATGAGTCCATTACTTTGGCACATATTTAGGTTACATGCCTTAGGACCCACAAGTTAGCCTATGTTAGATGAATGCAATTATTTTAATAATAATAATAAACTTAAATGAAATAAAATGGGAGGAGTGTTCTTGATGAAGTCATGAAGTTGGTGGGGTAGGTGGGAAGAATGCAAGGTAGGTGAGGAGGAGTGGGAGCTTGATTTTGGGAGGCACAATGTTAATCAATATAATTTTTTGTAGACTCAAAACCTATGCACTTGGTTACGTTTCTAGGTCCTAAAAGAATGCTAACATTTACATGATTCATAAGCAAGAAAACTAGAAATTGACAACTCCCATTAGCCTTTTACTTTGTCTTTTGCACTTTTTGGCTTCATACATCTTGTGCTCTTACAGAATTTAAGTTTTTTTATCTCTCTTTGCCCTCGGAAACTAGTGCCCAATCAAGATGCTAACACCAAGAACTCATGTCCTCTAGGTGATCATGTCCCTCTTTACCTCTTTCTTATCCTTTTGGACTCATTTCGCTTCTTGAATACTTTTTTATCACTTTGGGTCGACCTTTTAGTTGTCAATTACGAAATTTAAATAAGGGAATCATATAAATACATGGTTATGTTTTCAAAATAAGGAATCTTGCATCCAAAGGCACTAAATCACTTCAAGGCATCCATTTAGCACACTCATTCAAGGAAAAAAGTTACATTCTTTTGCATACACAATATAGGAGGGGAAGTCTATTCTATTCCATCCCACACATTTGCATCTGGAGCATTTTAGATCTAGCCTGCTATCTTAGTGTAATTTACACAAGGGCATACTAGGGCATCATTGCACACACTTTCACACAGAACTACATGGGTTTTGAGATGTAGTGCAACACTCAAAATTAATTTCACTCTTGAGGTGATCATTGGGGTCGATCGACTCTACATTATACATATTTTTATTAGATTTGATCTAGTTTGTGGACATGTGCGGGTAGATATTGTGTTTTGCGGAGTTATATGTACCTTCAATGATTAAGGAGAGAATATTAAGAAATAGAGAGGAATCAACAATGAACCTCTTGTGACATAAAAGAAATCAAATTTTGAGCATTTGCATGACCACCGGTACCTAGATCTAGTCATTAGTACCCAGACGCCATTTCTCTCAAGTGAGCGCCCTGTCTTGTGTTTTTTTGGGTTCCATAATTTCCGGTGAGCATAAACAACATTGTCTACAATTTGTTTGGTATTTCACACTGCACGAGATCACCTCCAGTTTGTTCAAAAATCATCTAATTCTTCCTATCTTCCTCTCTTGCTTAGGGTTTCACATTGTACATGCTTGTTTTCTTGTGTCTTTAGTGTACATTAGCAATTTGTATATCACATTTTACATTAGTTACTCTGTAATTAGATTTAATTCAAATTAAATTAAATCATCGCCACTAGGACTATGACAACATAGAATTGCAGGAGTGCACTAAATGTGTTTTTGAAATGGCATTGTAAAATTCCTCTAAACACATTAGCAAGTGTAAACACCAAGACTCCTCTACCCATGCCAACACCCTCCTAGTTGTACCAAACGCTTAGTCAATTACTTGCTTTCCTTTCATTTTTGACCAAAATCCTTTACCTTCATTCTATATGTCGCTTCCTCCCGCTTTATGCCAAACATGGAGCTTTGAAACCAGGAAAAGGCCATGACAATATAGGAAGATGAATTGGTATAATTTTGTGCTTAAATGGGTTTATTTAAATGGTTGTGGAAGCATACAATTTACAGTATTGAGCTAGAGTTTGATATGTTCACGAGAACGAAACTAATGTTAAACCCTTATGTTAAAATTTGGGGACTTACAAGTTGGAGGATTATGTGATCCTAAGATGGAGCGAGAGAGGTTGTTGGTATCTCGTGACATCCTCGAGCCACAAGAGTATGAAGAGAGCCAAATTCCTTAGCCACCACCTAGCTCATGTCAATGCCCTCCCTACCATGTAAATAATCCCTTGTGTTACCTCTTCTAATGAAACAAACAAGTTTTCTAATGTGGTCAACTTTCTTATGTTAGCATACTCGTAGAGGTGTTATTTTCTAATAACCCCATGTTATTTTGACAACTTACTAATCCATTTTTGGACTTAGGCAATGTTGTCATGGATCATGGAAATTTTAAATTTAATATATGGGAAAATCTCAATGTTTTTGGGTAAGTTCCGGTGTTTTTGGCATTATCCTCCATCTTTCTAGGTCTTACAAACTAAGGAGTTAGTCGAAAATAGGTTAAAACATGATAAATTTTCCTTTGGAGGAACAATTCCTCCATTCCTTATGTTTCGTGTTCCATCGCCCCGACCACATTGCAAAGAGAATTGGTGAAGTTAGATTTTTTTGCATAAATGGAATAATTATTTTGTTCCCACTATCCTTTTCTTCCTAATAGGCTCAAGTAGATCCAACTACACCAACAAAAGAAAAGAAGCTATGAAAAAATTGGTTAAGTCGGGTTTATAATGAACACGAGGAATGGTTCAAATGTTCTCGAGTTCTTTGAACCCCGATATGGCCAATAGGGAGAAAATGGCATTACAATTAGTGAAGTTTGGCATTTAAGGCACCTTGAAAGCAGTTCAAATGTTCCACCGTTTCACCAATTGGCCGTAATCCCTAACGTGAATTGGAGGGGATGAAGATCGGTAAAGTTAGGCACTGCGGGAATAATGAAAACTATTCGAACATTCCAAAGGTTCTTCGCATTTCTTCCATACTTGAACCCTCTATAAAATCAGCCCTACGAGGAACAAGTGGAATAGTTCCATTGTTCCATGTGTACCCCAAAACCCCGCCATGTGCACCAAACAATGCTTAAATCGGAAAAGTTGGGCATTCTCATCACTTAAGAATGATTCCACCATTCCTTCATTACCCTAACCATCTACATATCCGTCTTAGGGAACAATCATTAAATCATCTTTTGAGGGCCCGTGAGGAATGTTTCGTATGTTCTCCAAAACTGTACATGGGCGCATTGTCATTTGGTTTTTTGTGATAACTTATGACTTAGAGATCCAAATTACACAAAATGGTGGCATTGGAACCGTCTCTTCAAGGGCTTAATTTTGGTATAAATAAATGAAGAAAATGATTGAGTTTGGGGGTCAAAAGTGCAAACACAAGTTCTATAGGGAAAAGGGGCAATTTTTCTTATTTAAAATGTACAACCACTTCAATCACCTCACCAACTAGATTTTAATGTTTAATGGAACCAATGAATCATCTTATACCTCTAATGGCACACAAATTGAAGGGAAAAAGGGTGCCCATGCTTTGTCTTACAAAAAATGATGGCATTTGGTCCTTGTTAGGTGGAAATGGGCCATTTATGGTTGTTTGGCATGCCCTCTCTCTTTCCCCCTTTTCTCTCCCCCTTTGTCTATATATTGGCAAAATCTCTCATTTGTAAAGGGTTGAATGCTCTAAAATGCAAAGGCACCATGCCAAAATGGTTTCCCAAGTGTTTGTGAGTTGCAGACCACATATTTGGACTCTGCAAGTGCATTTTGTGCATTCTACTTCAAATTTAATTGATTGTTCATACTTTTATTGCAATAAAATCATGTTTTGTGGCTCTTTCTCTTCCTTAGATGTGATTTTATTACATTCATGCATCTCTATTTGTTGTTATTATGTTATGTGTTGCATTTGTGATTTTCTCCATTTTTGTTGTGTTTTGTGTGAGAAATGGAGGTTTAAATGCGTTTTGGTTTGTGGCACGTGTCTACCCTATCCTCCATTTCCTTCTTATTTTTCCCTCATAGAGAGTGTTCATCCCCCTTTTCTTGGTGTTATCACCTCTTTTTTAGCTTAATATTTCATTTACATACAATTTCTCTAATTTTGGTCCCTATGAATGACTAGTTTAGGTTTAGATAGTTGTGTTTTCAGTTTTAGGATTAATATTAACATTAGTTTTAGGTAGAGGAACTAGAATTCTCTGGAGTTTTGTCTCAAGATGCAAGGTCCCACACTTAGATACAATCCCAAGTTAGACAAAAGTATTGATCTTCCATGATCAAATCCTAGGGTGCAACTTTGGTGTGTTAAAAGTTATGACACACTCGGTGGGACAAGTTTATTGATATTTACATCATTTCACCAAGTTTGATGTGTGTTTGGTGATATTATAGATTTTGGAGGCTTTAAATAATCAAATCTGGCGACTCCATTGATATTAACAAACCATTTATCTCATTTACAGATATGTTATATTCTTGCATTTTCCTCCTTCATGAAGTTGTGAAATCACAACTTCATTCCCTCATTGGAACCCTCAATTTCAAGAGCAGTATCAATCCCCTCCATCCATTTGTTTTCAAAACTACCCTCCAAATTAGTTTTATGAGCCTTATCATGATGAATCTGCATATGACCCAACTCCCACTAATCCATATGGTTATCCATATAACCAAATTGTTGCTTAAGAATAAGGATATGCAAATTATGGACATAGTCTCATAATTGAAGATGAATTGTAGGTCAAGACCAAATATATGGAGGTCAAAATGATGAAGAATAGGGCTACATATCAAATTAAGGTAGTTCAAGTTGGTTTTAGAGTGCCCTTTCCATGGATTGGTCCTATTCCAACTTGGTGCAGCCCTCAACAAAGGTTAGATCTTATAACTAAGTTATTTCCTCATATATCATAGTGTATTTTGTTGATAGAGGCTCACCAATCTAGTTACATGGAACCATGTCAATGGGGAAACACTTCAATACCATCACATAGTCCTCCCATTTCTTCTTTCCAACCTACACCATCTCAACTAAGATTCTAGATCCATAGAGTGCAAATTTTCTCCTTCCATTCATCATCCAAAAGAAAACACTACACCTCCTCCATTAATCACACCCCTATAAAATTAGTAAGAATCCCAATTTCCCCTCTCACATTCCCAAACCCATTTTGGGATGAGCTTCATGATTAAACAAATTTGGGAGGGAAATCAAGTAGATAAGATCATATGCAAGATTTGAAGGTTTGGAGCTCAAAGTTTGAGGCCAAACAAGTGCTAAATCAAGAAGAAAACAATCCACCACTTGCATTTACATCGAGAACCGAGTTAAAGACGCTATGGTTGGGTTCAAAGAGGCTAATATTGACGAGTAGTAAGAGGAATATGATCAACAATATTTGTACTATGAGTGTAGAGTGCATATTGGCACCATGATCTTAGAGGTTGTTGATTTATTTGAGGAGCATAAGATAGAGGGGGACACATCAAACTCTAAGTATTTAAATGCAAAAGAGATTATTAAGATATATTTTCTCTCTTTTGGTGGTGAATATATTAATCAATCTTCACTCTCATTTAGGGAATCCGACTGGAGGATATCCCCAAGGAGAAAGATGAGGAGAAGGATATATTTGAGCTTTCAAACTCATTGTTTAAAATTGGGGAGGAGAATGGGGAGCCCAATGTTGAACCGAGCTGGTCGTAAGGGAGGAAACAAATGAAAAAAGTTAGGACAACTTATAAAACCTTTCCAAAATGAGGAATATTCTACATGAAAAATCTATTCATGGAGTGGAATGCAAAGGATATGGGAAAATCATATGGATCAACCCATTAATCCAAAATGTTGTGTTTAATCAAATATCTATCTAGCTTAGAGCCCAAATGGTAGTTGTCACTACGGTCATGCTCACTTGAGCATGATAAAGAGCTTCAAAACACCAAAGGTTATGTCAAATACCTAAAAAAAATCATCAAATAGAGGTGTTTTTTCTCTTTTCATCTTTTAATGAGAAGGGAAATCAGTTTCAAGATAATTTTCCACTCTCATTATAGACTTGCTTGTTGCAAAATTAATCAAATGGTCCAATTTTGTAAGGAAGGGAAGTTATTTCTCCCAACCAATATTTGGTTTTGTTTAGCTTCCTTGTTCTTTGTTTGTAGTAGGAATAGATTAGGTTTGTTTATTTCACAACAAGTTCTTGTGCACACTTTACATGTCTCCTCTTGGAGCATGTATAATCTTTATGTTTGTACATATTTGTTAGGAAATAAGGGATAAAATATGCGGAATAATCCCTCATAGAATCGCAACAGTAGAAACTAATATGCATAAATTATTACAGATCTCAAATAAAATTACAGAATAAAATAACACAACACAAAGAGACAGTATTTAACGTGGTTCACCCAATTTGGGCTACGTCCACCAAGAATCACTTGCTCAGATTTTATTACAAGCCACCACTCTCTCAATACAATACCCAGATCCGTTTGGAGCTATGCTCAACAAACTCTACAGAATTCACACCCGAATTCAAAACACATCTGCAATACATTTGCTTGTACATCTATCATATGCATAAGACCATATAAATAGACAACTGCTTAAGTAGTTTTACAAAACCGTGGGTATCAAAACCATGGGTAAAACATGTCCCATAAACCTATGGGTCAAAAAAATTGCCCATATGAGAAGAGCACATTTCCCGATATGTCGGGTGCATTTTTTGAGGCCAAAAAAATTACGCGAGGATACATGAAAAGTGTACAGTACTCTTAGTGTACAGTCTTCAACACTATCGAGATGAAAACAAGCTCCACAACCTAACAATCTCCCACTTGGAGACTATTTTTCCTCTAAGCAAGCTTCTCAACCCTTCACTAGTTTCTATGAAGACCAACCAAAGCTGAACACAACTTTAGTTTTTCCCTTGTGACCACCTTGGTCATCATGTCTGCAGGATTCTGATTGGTATGAATCTTATTCAACTTCAACTTCTCTTCCTCTAAAGTTGTCCTAATGAAATGGTACCTTAACTATATATGCTTCATCCTGGAGTGGAAAGCAAAGTTCTTAGCTAGGTGTATAGCACTCTGACTATCACTATGCATCTTACATTCTCCTGATTATGCTCCAACTCCTCAAGCAATTGTTGTAACCAAATCATCTCCTTGCTTGCCTCTTTGGCAAGAACATACTCACCTCCGTGGTTGACAAAGCCACCGGCCTTCGTAGTCGTGAAATCCACCACCTTTGTTGTCCCACCTATAGTGTAAATATAACCTGTTGTGCTCCTCTTGTTGTCTACATCTCCAGCCATGTCTAAATCTACATAACCACGTAAAGTGGTGTCTGATCCATTGTAGCACAAAACTGTCCCCATGGTCCCTCTCAAATACCGAAGGATCCACTTTACTACTTGCCAATGCTCTTTACCTGGATCACTCATAAATCTACTCACATCTCCCACTGCATGGGCAATATCAGGCCTAGTGCACACCATAGCATACATCAAACTGCCAACCGCTAATGAGTAAGGTACCTTGGACATCTGGTTTCTTAAAAGTCATAAAGACCTGGAGCTTGCTGAGAATCTGTTGCACATTAGTAACCCGGTGGAGGAGCCTAAGGATGAGGATTTTTTGGTCAGAATGGGTAAGATGGAAAAGGAAATTCAAGAACTTAAGAGTGTTATTAGAGAAATGGATAAAGCTAAGGGAAAAAGGAAACTGCAAAATGATGAAGAGGAGGATATCACTGCTGAAATTTTCAAGAAGCTCCAATCTTTGGATGGTAGACTTGGAAATGCAAAAGGACGTAACGACTGTATCCTCTCTGCCCTTAAAAGTATCTATAATTTCATTGAACAACATGTTCATAGTATTTGCAATCTCAGCGGTATTACCGAGGACATTTGGGGCTCTAAGGAGAAAAGAGATATTGCAATTTCTCAGGCAGATTTGAAAGACCCTTCCCAGGCCACCGCCATTGCATTCTTTGTCTCGCTTCAAACGATCAAAGCCAAGATTGACCGGGCTATCAAGTGATGCGGAGTTCTGTTGTTGTTTTCGGTTTGTGAAGTTCTTTGTTGATCGGTGGTTTTAGTGTCTTTGTCTTTTGGCTAAGATGTCCAGTGATGGTTATCTCTTGTTCATTTTTGTCTCTTTTGCTTTTGTTCGGATCACTGTACGTCTTGATCCTGTTTTATTACTGTTTTGTATTATCTGGCTATTGAGCCCTCTGATGTTGGACGTTTTGCTCCTTTTTGGGCTGTTTTTATCTCTTTCGATATCTAGCTTTTGAGCCTTCTGTATACAGGGTATAGTCCCTTCAAAACTATTTACCCATAATAAAAAAATAGAAATGTGACAATGTGTGATAATGAAATTCAATTCTCTCTCTTTACCCTCTTATTTGGATTGATTAAGATGACTAAAAATGTCTAGGGATGAGAATTTTGTAATGAATGATTTCATAACCAATTGGGTGAGGGTGATTTCATGCTAGCTTTAGTGCTAACTCATGACATTGAAGCTTAGATAAGGCGACAAAATGGTAACAAATGATGTTTATAGAGTTGTACCACATTCAATTTGTAACTCATGTATGTTATTAGAAGGAATAAATGAATAATTTCACTACAAGATGATTATTTTTTCCTTTTTGTATCCTTTGAAAGAAGAGAGTTGTATATATTATGTATGAAGTTTGTAATGAGTATATAAATGTAACTAGATATCAAATTTTTATGAATTAGTCACACCTAAGCAAGCGATTATCTTGATTATTTTTGTATTGATCTTATGAATATTGCATAATGTGGGATAGGAAGATTAAAAAAATGTAGAAATGGAGTTGTTTCCCTTAAACCTCTTCAATACACCAACATTCTCTTGGTTGCACTACAACTAACTAGGTAAACCATAACACTAGATAAATGAGAAAACTTTTGGATTTTTAATGTCATTGTATGGTTATATGTATAAGAGAGGTCTATTGAATTGTTTGTTACCTTATATGCATGACCCTATATTGGATATGACTACCTTATGTTTCCTTTTATACCTAAGCCACTTAATCATTTTACCTTTAGGTTTCATGTTTCCATAAATCATGCGATTTGTGTGTCGAGTTCAATGTGTTTCACAATATGTATTTTGTACCTTAGTGAGTAACCTACTCAGATATCTTATGTGTAACAAAAAGACATATTTAAGTGAAGTAAATAGTTATGAGCTAGTTGTACCTAGTATCTTTATTTGAGATCAATGCTCCCTCATAAATTAATGAGTCTAATCCTATAGGATATCAATGGAGAGCTTGTGAAAGAGATCATGTGATGTTTTATAGTAAGAATTTGTGGGAGTATTTTGAAATATTTTGACCTTAGAGGTTATGATACCTTTATCCCTTAGAGCCAATAAAAACTTGAAATTTATCATCTAATTTGAATTGTGAAGTATCTGTAATGAAATTACATGTATAAATCTGAATATCAGTAACAATAGAACACTAAAGAACAAAAGACCGTAGATAAATGATCAAAATATGTAAGTATAATAGTTTAGTCACTTCGAGGGGGAAACCTCCAAACCATACAATAAGACTCAAATGTTCAATATGATGATTAACTACTCCTCACTACCACTTATATATACCAATCCTATGTTATGGCCAACACCAAGGCTGACCTACTAAACATATGAAAGCATAAATGAATAACATATGACAAGAAGAGAGATTATGTAAGCCACAATTCAACACTACATATCCAATATAAGCTATAGGACTAAGGGTGTAGCATGCCCCTCCCCTTTAAAGAAACATTGTCCCCAATGTTGGAAAGCCCTGGATGTTGATATAGAAATGCTTCATCCTCCCATGTTGCATATTCAATGTTCATATTCTTCCACTTGATCAGATACTTGGTAATGAATTTGGTCCTCAATATTTTGGTGCATATCTAAAGAATACCTTCAAGTTACAATATGATCCTTCCTTCCTCATCCAATTCAGGAAGCACTGACTAGGTGAAAATGTGATGCCCAATGCCTTTCTTCAAGAAAGAAACATGGAATATTGGATGTATTTTACTTCATGGAGTTAGATCCAACTTATATGCCACAATACCAATTTTCTACAACACTTGGTAAGGAACATAATATTTAGGTGCAAGCTTATTATCCTTCTTCTATTGTTTTAAAGACAACTTCTTATATGATTGCAACTGTACAAAAAAAAATCACCCTCTTCAAAGTATCATTCACTACAATGTTGATTAACATGTTGCTTTATGTGATTTTGTGCCCTTTTCAAATTATCTCTAAGACTAGAACATACCTTATGCTAGTGCTAAATGTGATCTTAGATTTCTCTCACCTCAAGTTGACCTTAAAGCTAGAGATGAGTGATGGAGAATGGTACTTATAAAGTGCCAGAAATGGAGACATTGTGGAGGAGGTATAAAATGAAGTATTATATCACCATTCGTAAGTGGCAACCATTGCACCCAACATTCTTATTTATCTGAAGTAAAAAATTGAAGATATCCCTCCAAACATTTATTTACCACCTCCGTTTTTCCATGTGATTGAGGATGATAAAATGAACTCTGGTCCAATTGGGTACCCAAACAAGAGAAAAAATCAGTCCAAAAATTTCTTGTAAATATCGGATCACAATCACTTACTATAATTTAGGGCATGTCATGGAGCTTTTGAGCTGTGTTCATAAATGAGATGGAAAATATACTTGTGAAAGGATGATCCTAGGCACAAAAATGAGCATACTTGGTAAGTCTATCCACCACAACCATGATGATGCTTCTCCCCTTTTGATTTAGGCAATCATGTGATGAAGTCCATCGATACCTCTTCCCATATATTGCTAGGAATATACAAGGGTTAGAGGAGACCTAGTGTCTTAATGGTCTCTCCCTTATTACGTTGACACACCAAACATTCTACCACAAATTTTTAAACATCTCCTTTCAACCCCTCCCAAAAAAATCTTGCTTAACTCTATGATAAGTGTATGCATACTAAACTAACTAAGCTAATTGAATGAAACTAACACCAAGTAGTTCCAATAACATCAATGATAAATCTTAAAGGAAATAAATATCTAATGCATCAACATGAATAAAAATATAATGCTAAGCCATCCCTTAAAATTGGATGTGCTTTATAATGTATGATTGCTAATTAATATGATCCTATTTAGATCATAAGAAAATAATTTGTATTTTGTCTTCAAATTGAGGAAATGATCTCACCAAAATGGCTACGAGGCCATGTTTGGATATTCCTTTACTACTCAACTATGGATGCAAAGATGAAGAAGCTATTCCAACAATGGAGAATGCTTTATCAATATGCCTATAGTAATCACTATTCAAAGTGTGGTGTAAGGTGTGAAGGAAGGAGGTAGGTTCTTTATATAGCTTTCCAATTTGGGAGAAGCTAGAAACCTAGTGAATGTGGGATAAAAGATAAAGTAGAATTAGAAGAGATAAGCATGATTAGAATTAACAACTCATGGGAGTTGGAGATGATTTAATTAATCAACTAGGATTAATTAATAGGCTAGGATAAGCTTAGAAATCTATTTAAAGGGTATTTAGAGGAAAATAGGTAGGATTGATATATTTTAAAGGGGGATTTAATTAATAAGAAGGTTTATTAATTAAATACAAGGTTATAAAGACTTAATTAACTAATAATAGTTAATTAATTGATTAAAGGAGGATTATAACTAACGAAGTGTCGTTAATTGACATCTAGAATGGGGTAAAGGCTAGTTAATTAATGAAGTGTTGTTAATTGAATGAAATGGAGGGGAATGTTAACTAATTAGTGGGAAATCACTAATTATAATGGAAATGATGGGAAAGAGGACAATTAGTACAATTTTAGTATTAAAAATACATTGGCGATTTAGGTGTCTACATATAGTTTTCAAGAACCTAGAAAGGCCACCTAGTGGATAAGAAATGAGTTGTGATAGAACATGATGTTTAGTTGTAGAGTTCTTACAAAAATATAACTTGTATTTGTACCACAATGTATCCCCCTTCCATATAAATTGTTCATATATGGTTGGATATTTCTAAAGATTATGAATGAGAGTATGGGTTTCTGCATATTTCTACCATTCTTCCCTTGCTTGATCTACCCAATATTCCTTTAGTATAGAGATGGTACATAATAATGATTCTATGGACTCATCCCTCTTAGATAGAGCATCCACAATCACATTTTCCTTCCCTTTCTTATAAATAATATCAAATTCATAACCCAACATCTTTGTGACCCATTTTTGTTTCTCTTCGAAGATATTCATTGCTCTAAGAAGTATTTCAAACTTTTATGGTTAGTTTTTACCTTGAAGTGTCTACCCATCAAGTATGGTCTCCATTATTTGACTGTATGTAATATTACCATCATTTCCTTCTCATAGGTGAGATTCAACATATAATTTCCTTTTAGTTGTTGTCTCTCAAATGCTATGGGATGTCCTTCTTACATGAGTACTTCCCCGATCCCATTTCTTGAAGCATCACATTCAACTATGAAGGTATTGGAGAAATATGGGGTTTCAATATTGGAGTGGTGCACATTTCCACCTTCAATTTTTCAAATTCCCTAGAATCTTCCTCATTCCAATGAAAATAGTCTTTCTTCAATAATTTTGTGAGTGGTGTTTCTATACTGCCATAGTTTTTTACAAATTTGTGATAGTAATCTGTGCTACCTAACAAACTTTGTAAATTATTGAGGGTTTTGGGACTTCCACCATGGCTGGATCTTGCGAGGGTCCACTTTAACACCTTCATGAGAGACAATATGACCCAATCATTCTAATTTTTGTACCCCAAAATAACACTTCAAGGATTGTCATATAGTTGATGTTTCTCTAGGGATTCCAATATTGTATTGACATGATGTAAATGTTTCTCCTAGGATTTGTTTTAGATGAGGATATCATCAAAAAATACCAAGACAAAATTATGTAGGAATGGTAGAAATACTAAATTCATCAAACTTTGAAATGTGGATGGTGCATTAGTAATACAAAAGGCATCACTAGAAATTCATAATGCCCTTGATGAGTTATGAAGGTCTTCTTATGAATATCTTATTTTTTTACTCTAATTTGATGATACCCATAATGCATATCTAGTTTTTAAAAATAAATTACACCATGCAAATCATCTAATAAATCATCAATGACAGGAATAGGAAACTTATCTTTGATAGTGTACTTGTTAAGTTCTCTATAGTCTAGAAACATGTGCCACCTTCCATCCTTGTGGCACACCATCACCACTAGAGCGTAGAATAAGCACTCTGATTATGACGAATAATACCCATTTCTATCACTTCCTCCACAATCGTCTCAATTTCACTCTTTTGCACATATGTGTATCTATAAGGCATGATGTTGGGGGGTTAGCTTCCTAGAATTAAATGAATGGCATGATCATGATCTCTTTCAAGAGGCAATCCTCTAGGATACTCGAAGAAAACTTCATGTTGATCAATAAAATTTTGAAGATCAGGTTACATTACCATCATTGGTGGTTGAGCTACCATGGAAAGTAATCATGCTACAAATCCTTTAGTCCCCTTTTTAAGAATATTCTACATTTGGTGAGAAATAACCACTGAGAAGTTTTTTTTTCGTAGTCCTCAAAGTTCAAACTATCTACCCTCGAATGAAAGAACATGAATAATTCTGGAAATTTATCTCTATGGTGCCCAAAGTTGTGAGCCACTTTGAAAACCTAAGACAATAACAACTCTACCAATGGGAATAACAAACATATTTGATTCTATTGTGTAGTTTCCCATCATAAGTTTGATTTTATGGAATTTTCTTGAATATTGGAACATGCCACCTATTAGTGCTCAATTTGATCTCACCCTTTTATCCTCGTATATGCTTTCAAAAAATTCTCTTTGACTGGTTTACTCATGTGAAAATGTATGCTTGAAGTATATAGTCATGTCGAATGTGGATGAAAACCTTGTGTTTAGGGTGTTGATCCTCTTTTTTGGTCAAGGATTGTGAAAGTGTGTCATTACTTGAAAAACCCCTGTGAAATAGGTAAAAAAACTATGTAAAAGCGTGGTTTTTCCTTTCAAATGTTTCCTTGTTGTCCCTAGTACAAATGGAAGATCAGTAAAAACTTCTATGAATGGGCGGGTATTCAAAGACAAAAAATTGATAAGTCATAGAAGTGAGGAACATCATTGAAGAAAGAAGGAAGGTTATCCACATGTCCCTCCAGAGCACCTTTGAGAAAGCACAAGAAATTGGGAGCCTCCAAGTTATGAGGGTCAACCACGTGGCTTAAGTACAATAGGGTATCCTGAGTGGGCTGAAAAGATAAAACAAAGGAAAATAATGCGCACGCCCACATGTCACCCAAGGGTAATTTCAAAAGGGAAAAATTCCTCAGGAGTAAGGAAAGTTCTGTAGAACAAAGAAAATCCCTCACATATGGATATTCAAAACGCACTTTTCTAAATAGTTTTACTGAGACCAAGGTAAGAGTGAAAGGTGAGCCATGGATAATAAAGTGAAGTAGACCACATAATCCGGATGAGGCGTGGAAGGTTTTGGAAAGTTGCGATAGACTAAGGGATGGAGAAAACATGTGGAACGACACCATTAGATGCACTAAGGTGGGTTTCTTTTGCAAATGCAAATATGTCCCTAAATCCCGACACAGGACATGACTTTATTTCACAGTTAAAGTCAAAAGTGAAGCAACAAGTCAAGCATGTAAATTCATATATGTTTAGAAGATGATGGAAATAAAGATTCAGATGAAAAATTGGGGTTCTATAGGGGCCCCAACCCATGATGAAAAAAGTTACATACATATTTGGAAACTACATCAGAAAGAACAAGAAAATAAAAACACTTAGCCATCCACTACTCCTACTTTGAAATCTCCTCCAAATGGGGGATCTTGTTCAACAACCTGTTCTTCCTTGATATGAACTCATTTGAACCCTGATCTATTTGAGAAAATACAACTGACCCCACCAAATTTTGAGACATCCCCATCTCCATCAATGACTCAACAGTCATTATGGGACCATCCATAATATCCCCTAGCTCAATCTTCTTCTGATAAGAAGATACCAATCCAAAATATCTAAACTACCTATAGGAAATGTCATTTTCCCTTTTTCCTTGTAAGAAGTGGATTGACAAGGAGTAGACTGAGGGGGAGCATCTGGAGTGGCTAGAATAGCAAACAATACGACCCTTGGACTTGATGGAGCAAGATATTTAGAACTAGACTCACCCTTGTGCCTCCTCGTGAAAGGTGGATGCTCTCTTAGTAGAGGAACATGCCTCCTTTCAATCCAAAACTTCTTCAATTCTTCTGGAGAATTTTGATGTTCCCACCGAAAGAGATGATAGCACATGGATTGGAATAATGATAAAACATGATTGATCTTGATCAATCTCAAAATAAGGGAGAGTCGGACTTCCCGATATGTCGTGGTCCCTTTATTATCTCCTCTGGATCCACAATTTCAAACAAAGCCCTAACAAAGGCCTCATCTGGACCAGTTAGATCAAATATTTGGTTTAAATCTTCTGAGGATATTTATTTCAATCTATTCACCACAGCCACACTCGCCATTGTACCAACAAAGAGCTTTGCAATAATTCTTCACATTCAAGATTGGAAAAAGGATGCATATTGGGAGAAAATAGAGTTGAATTTATAATGAGAAGGTGTAGAGAAGCTAAGTCAAGTAGAATCAATGCCATCAAATGAAGAAATATCTTTCACTCAACTCACATGAAGGAAATAAATTTGAAGGATATTGGAATTATGCAACAAAATATGTTTGATTGATGTGATATGATCCATGTGAGGATACTCAGCTCTGAAAGACATGAACATGAGTATGTATTACTCGAGGTTGATTCTCAAAAGATGAAAAGGATTGCATATCACATCAATCCATATGGAGGCTCCTGGAAACTATCAAAAGGGATGACATGGCATCCTAGTCATATTTGAGGGAGTAAAAAGTAAAAAACATGACTAGCTCATAAATTTTCCACCTGGCAACATAAGACAAGATATTTTCAAGAGAATAATAATAAAATAGACTATATGCTATAAAGAAGAATATTCTCTTAGAGATTCATACTTTTGGGGGGGAAATGGAGAATGAGTGAATAAGTGAAATTGTATAAATACAATGAGAACACTCTCAAAAAGGGGGGTTAATTTTTCTAAGCTTTAGAAAAAGGGAGAGAACCTGTTTGTACTAGCTAAAAAGTGAACTAATATGAGATATTAGAACTGCTATTCATTTGTTCCCAATCCTTCTCGCTAAGATGATTACAATGTAAAATCATTGGAAAATATTGAGGTCATAGTGTTGTGTCCCCTTATTGAAGAATTTGTGTTTCTTGAATCAATTCATGTGTAGTCTCATGAGCACTGTTACTTTGTTCAAGATGAATTGTTTTGAATCGATTATCTACATTTTTGTTGCAATCTTATGCTAATTAATCTCTCTAAATTACATAAATCATAAAATAGTGACAATTTGGTAACTGCAATTGCAATATTGATGGATATTTCCTTCATAATGTGGTAAAAGGTTTTAAAATCATTTTGTATTTATTTGATCTAAAATCTTTATCAGTTCCTGAGTGTATCTAGAACGTATTTGATCAGAGATTTTTAGTATTTTGTTGAGAGTTTGTCATGAGATTTTGCATTTGAATTCTCAAAGTTTTTGTGAAATCCTGTGTTCTTAGGCTTCCATGAATACAAACCTTCTAGTTGAAGGAATGCTTTGGATTGTGTGATCCATATTTTACATCAAGAACAATTATGTCTCGTAGTATTTGTAAGGTTCATTTGAGGTTTTTTATAATCAACTTTATCCTGCTTAAATTTCCCAATAATACATCAAAATTACAACCAATAACCATCAGATCCACTTGAATTACCCCTACTTGCACTGTTTCATGCATAAATACTATGGATATTTGTTAAATTTGTTCACCCTTTATCCAAAGTATGCAAGAGAAAGTTGGAATTATGACTATCTTTAGTAACCTAAGCCTTCTTTAGAAGATATCTACATTTTCTAGTGTGACAACTCATGAGAGTTAGATAATATTTGTATTGACCATGTCTTCTTGAGGCTATTTTTCACTTCCCTGAGAAAAGGAGTCCAAATATTGTTGTTTTATCCATCACTTTTCACAAATACAGGTTATAAAATGGGTCCTCTCACCCTAGTTTCAAGAAGAACCTAAAGTAGTAGGGTAGGTCATACCCTTAGTGGAGGTGCTATCCAATATCCCCAAGTCAGAGTGAAAAGAGATTTCAGATCTATCACCGGCTATAAAATGACCTGAAATATAGGTCTTTTTTCTCTAAGCATCTTGCTTAGCCTGTTGATGCTACTCGACTTACAAGGTGGGACTGATTTGGGTACTAACACCACCATCTATAATCATTACTTGAAATTCAGGTGTTGAGTAGATGAAACAATTTAGCCTTGCTTCCATCTTATGATTGATGAAATTATGTGTGCTCCCTGAATCAATCAATATTGTCACCTTATGCTTCTTAAGGTAACCCATGACCTAAAGGGTTTGTGGAGTGCTAATACCTGATAGAGCATGACATGATATAGTGGGTTGAGGATCTTGAGTCTTCCTCTAATTTTTCCACTTCCTCACTTGATGTTTCCTCATATTATTCCTCATCACCAGTCCCTTCAATGTAAAATATTTTCTTCTCAACACATTTATGATCTGGTCCATATTTTTGTCATAGTTAAAACATAACCCTTTTGTTCTTTTTTCTTCAATTTGTTGAGGTGTTAGTTGAAAATTTGTGGGTATGATGCGGAAAGTGTGCTATGATATTTTATGTTAATGAAGGTCTACCTTCTATTGGAAAGAAATTTTTCCTCTACCCTACGTGCCATGATAATAAAATTAGAAACCTTGAGTGGATTAAGCATGTTCACCTCATGTTTAATGTGGTCCTTAAGACCCCTAAGAAATATGTCATTCAGATACTCTTTTGTAATATCCTCCACATGCAAGGAAATATTTTGGAATTGATGGACATACTCCTTTACTGAACCTATTTGTCATAACTTTGGTAATTGGATGAAGTAATTCTCAGACACAATAGAGATATAGTGTAAATGAAGCTCTTCAGTGAAAACTGTCCATGTGACACTTAGACCATTATTCTACCTTTGAGCACATAACCAACGATACCAGATGAATTGGTTAGGTTCTAGATATAAGGATTCCATGGTCACCTTTTGTCCTGATGGGATCTGATGGAGATCAAATAAATTATCCATTTTGGTAATCCAATTGAGCGAGATCATTTCCATTAAATTTATGCATTTCCACTTTTGGAATAAGGCTTTGCCGTTGGTGAGAGATCCACCTGAATGTGTAAAGGATCCTCCTTGATTGGAGTGATTTGGACTGTGTGAGTATTGCTAGAGGAACCCATATGACTAGAATTGGGATTTTTTTGAAAGAGTGAGCAATAGATCCTACTTCATTGATTAAAAATCCATATGAAGTTCACCCCTAAGGCTACCTTTCAGATGAAGAAGCTCATTATTGAGGCCATCCTTACCATATTATTTACCCTTTCCTAAAGTTGTATGACTACCTCAGATAATCCCGAGCTAGAAGATTATAAATCCATATCTTCCTTATTTGGGGTCATTCCTAGAGTTTCTTGACCTTTCCCTTGGCCTTGAGTTGATCTATCGGTCATGATGTAGGGTTTAGGACTCGGGATAAAAGGAATAGGGAAAAATTTAGGGTTTGGGGTTTCGTAAGATTATTGGCGAATAGAGGAAATCATAAAGAAAAACCCTAGATAAATTTTGGAAAGCTTTCTAAAAATATAAGAAACTTAGAAAAATTCCAAAAATTGCACCCTAGGTAGTTGATTTATGAAAAACATAAAATTGTTATAACTTTTACAAAAAAATCCAAAATGTTTGAAATTTGGAGAGGATCTTACTTAGCTAATTTTTCCACATCACAAAATAAATTGTAGATAATTTTTCTACTAATTTTGAGATATAGGTGAACATTCACAATTAGGGTTTTGACACGCTGGCGATATCAAAGCTTTGATACCACTTGTAATGAAATTACTTGTATAAATCCTAATATTACTAGTAATAAAACACCAAATAACACAAGATGGCAGATAAATGATCACAATATGTAAGTATAATAGTTTAGACACTTCGAGGGGGAAACCTATAACCCATAAAATAAGATTCAAATGCTCAATATGATGATTAACCACTCCTCACTACCACCTATATATACCAATCCTATGCTATGGCCAACACCAAGGATAACCTACTAAACATATGATAATGACATATGAAAATAAGAAGGATTATGTAAGCCACAAGTCGAAACTACATATCCAATATAAGCTATAGGAATAAGGGCATAGTAGTATCCTAAAATATAACACCCATTTTAAAGGGATATTATTAGTTTTGCTAAGCCTTTTATGGTTAATAAAAGTAAAATGAATTGTTCCATGTGGGAAAAGGTCTCTTAGAAATATAAATCTTAACTTGGACAAGTGGTATGGGACGTATATGTACTTTACAAATGATGAAAAATAAAATATCAAATGTAAAATTTACTTGGAATAAGATGAAATAAAATGGGGTGTTTCGACTATGTAAAACATTATAATGAGGTAGAAAATTTGCAAGTCAAAAACAAGATCTTCACACATTTATGTGTTAAAAATTCACATAATAACGATTGTACTAGTAATTTAATGATAATTATAGTCATGAAATCATGTAATTTCTACTTACATCAATGCCTCTAAGTATGTCATTATATACATGATTCCTAAGCAAGAAGACTAGACATTAACAACACTTATTTTACTCTTTCATTGCTTTTATCTTTCCCACACTCTTATTATTTAATTTTCTGGAATGATCACTTTACTTTTAGACACTAGACAACATGTGACCCAACTTTGTATTGACCGTTATATCTTCTCGAGCATCCCAAACACTACCTCCCATTAGGGATAAGAGCGCCCAAATGCTACTACCCCCTTTTAGCGCCTATGTCCTTTACCCTCCTTTTCTTGATTTTGAATTACCACATCATTTGGTATCTTTTCTAAAGTCTCTTTTATCACTTTAGGTCAACCTTTTTGGTTTTTAATGACAAAATTCAAACAAGGGAATCATATATATATACATTACTACTATTATTAAGGGTGGGAAGTTAGGAGTAATACTTACTATTTTTTACTTGGGTAAGGAACAACATTCAAGGAATCCATTTGGGATGCATTATTCATTGCATATGAGGGGATATTTTAGAATTCCATCTCACACATTCATCTGGGGAAAAATAGTTGCAGCCGCTATCTTGGTGTATTTGGAGTAGCGAAAAGTAAGATTCAAGGGACACAATTCATATCACACCCACACAAGAACTACATAGAGTATGAAATTCAATGTAGTGCTCGGTAACAATCACATTGGGATGATCTGTTGAGGTCATCATGAATAAAAAATATGCATTATTTATTTCATCTAATGTTTGATTAAGCCTTATGTAGGTAGATAGGGTTTTTTTACAAGAACAAGTGTGACCCCCGGAACCCTACGATAGATATGATGTGACAAAGAATGAAAGGAAGAAGTTAAGTTTAGACCTTGAAAAGAGCGAGATGGAAAGTACCTCCCAAGATAATAAAGCACCCATATCAAACACTAGCACCGAGGTGGTCCTCTACCAATTTCAATGTTTATGTCCGAATAAGTTATAGAATCTAGTTTCTCAAAAAAATCATACGTTAAGATCAAAACTTCCCATCCTATTTCGGTTGAGAATCAACCCAGATCTCCAGATACAAGATAATTCATTCTTATCTCACTATTTCTTACACTTTCTTGTACTTTTCATGCTATATATTTATTATTACTATTATATTCATTTGATCTTAGTCCTATGATAAATATTTAAATTTCTTTAAATCATTTGGTGAACCTAACTCTTACATGCCCATTGTCGGATCTATCTCTCATGTCCATTACCCGTAGTTATCATTTTGGTCTCCCATAACATATTGAGCTCATTCCACATACTCATACTCATTCCAACAATATGGATGAAACCACACATGATAACCCTCTATTCAATTCCCATCAGATCCCCCTCCATGACATAAAAACTTCTAATAACAAACAATCCTATGATGAAGACACTAATGTGGATCAAGCACAACTTGATGCTCTCATCGTTTCCATTCTAAATTACGTGATCATCCCACCCATGTAACACACATCCTTGATGCCTTATTAGTAGCTCAAAATTCCTGTGATAATGCTGCTCATGTTAGTATGGTTCATACCTTGGAGCTCTCTACTATTATCACTTCTTCTATTCCACTTTCTTCTTCCCCCACCACTATGGGGATATCCACCATTCATATGCATATTTCCACACCCACTACTCACTTTTATTCCCCTATCATTTCCCATATCCAACCCAACACTTCTTCAGGCACCCATGCCTTAGAGTCTTTATATCATGATTTACAAGCTCAAATTCATCAATTGCAACATGCCTCTTCCTCTTCCTCTTCATCTCTTGATTATTTGATTCTTCTTCATAATCCTCTTGCACCTAAGGTTTCTTCTTATCCACTCCTTCCCAATTTTGTCTCACCTAAATTTCCTCTCTTTGATGGCCATGGAGATCCCCAAGAGCACCTTCAATCATTTCATGTTGCATGCTTAGATTATGCTTGTGATGACACACTTTTGACCAAGTTGTTTCCTAGGAGCTTACATGACTATGCCTTGCGATGGTTTTATGATTTTCCTTTGCACTCCATTAGATCTTTTACTCCTTTAGAAAATCTATTTTTGGCTCACTTTTATATGAATATTGGAATGAAGATATCATATGCACAAATGGCCAAAATGTAACAAGGTTCTAATGAACATCTTAGTGACTATGTTTTGTGTTACAAGACCAATCTTGCTAAAATGAACAATGTCTTGGTTGAATCTGAATTACAAGATATTTTTATACAAATCCTATTACCTCCTTTTCAAGAATGTGTTCTCTTTAACTCTTTTCACTCTTTTAATCATCTATGTCATGTTATGAAAACAAATTCCCAAACAAATCATCCTTAAAGATAAATCCTAGTGAACCCAATCCTACTATCAATGTTGTGTCTCAACCTACGAAGCTCTAATTATAGCCTACATACTCTGCATTTTTTTACTAAATTGACATATTCACCACATCTTTTGTTACATCAAATACTAAAAATCAATCCAGTTTCTCTTTCATCTCCTTGTAGACACCAAAATTAGGTCACACTCCCCTTGGTCCCTTGTCAAATAACCATCTCAAGCATACTCATCTAACCATGGCCCCTTCCACCCCAAATTAATATTAATTTAATTAAATTAATACCCATCCTCACAATATTCATTACTTAATTATTTTAATTAAGCTAATTTCCACCTCACCTAGACACCTCACCCAGCCACCTCACCCTAGACCTATTCTTGGCATGTTTCCATAACTAACAATAACTAAGTCTTACTTGCCTTAATGAGATAAGATTTGGTCTAACCCTAAAATAAATCCCTAAAATCTCTCTAACCACATTCTCGCTCATTAGAAGGGAAGTTTTGTTCTAATCTGTGAGAATAAACTAATTGGGCCCAAGAAATTAGAAAGATCTGCCCATTTTAGTAAACCTAGGGAATCCCACCTTAACCGATGCCGGTCACCCCTAAACTGATGTCGGTCAACCTGGAACCATCGTTGGTTACCATTTATTCACCCAAACAACCTTGTTTTTGGGTTAGCACATTCTAAGAGCAAGGAAAGGAGATCAGAGTTGCATGCAAGCAAAAAAACATCCTTTTACGCATCCGGACATCTAAAGCCATCACTGGGATCAATCGTAGAGCCATTGCATTCACAAGAGCACTCTAGGAAATCACTGCTATAGGACATTTTTCTCTCGTAGAAAGCACATTTTCTCTCTCTGTGTCTTACCAAACTTGCACAAAAATTGAAATATACACATCTTTCTTAAACAACATCTTACCAGGGAACATTTGTATGTGATCACAAGATCTAGTTGATGTGTACTCCCGGATCGTTGCCTCTATTGAGTCATCATCTCAGAGGATGGCCCGCCCCGCCATAACATACCTAAAACCTCTCCTTTTAGATATCCTTCTTCGTAGGATGCCTTCCCAACCAAAAAAATTCTGTTCTAAATACACACAATCAATTCTAAATAGCATAAGCTAAACAAACATAAGAAAATCATTGTTAGGATCGTGCTTTTTCTTAGCATTCTTCTTGGCTTGTGTTTTGAGGTGTGAGACTACGAATCTCCATTTTCTTCTTCCTTGCACACTCCACCATCATAGTTAGAGTATTATGAATTTTTCTGAGTGTGTCAGGGCCCCATATCCTCATTATCAGGCTTCGAGTTTGATTCTTCACTTAATTTAATTCACAAAACCAATTTTCTTCATTCCTTTCTAATTTCATAGTCATCGACGTTGGTTGATGACCATCACGGTTCACATCGACGGTGTCAGCTTTTGGATTTCTAGTTACTTTACCTAGAATAGCTTTCATCATTACTTCTATTTTGTTTCTACCCCTCAGGGCATCATCATATTTCTCCCCTATTGATACTTACTGTCATACATAGTTTTCATAGATACATATCCAACATTCATGTTTCATTTTTTGAGACCGATTTCTTCCACAGTGATCGGTATCACTTTTAGAAACCTGTCATCGGTATTCCCCAACCATCACTGATTAGCTTGACCATCATCGGTTTTCCCATTATCGTTACTCAAGTCAACTTGACCATCATTGGTTGCCTATGTTTGATTTTTCAAAATCTAGACATTGAACAAATTCACCTCCGGACCCCATTATTCTCTATTTCTACTATTTTTTGTGTCATCTACGTAATACGCCTTACCAGTCAAGACTTATTCCCATGGTGCCGACTCATAGCCATAATAACGCCCTCATATTCCACACTAGTCGTCAACCACTCCCACCTAGTCCCTCACCGCCTTCCGTCCTATCACCCATGGATCCAACCTTACCTACCACCATTTTTACAGGCAATGAAGAGTTTGCACGACTCCTTGATTAGAATCTCATGGCCTTACAGTTCTACCTTTCCCACTCTTCCACCTGAGACTCCTCAGTCAGTTGATATATGACATGCCTGTATCAATCTCTCTTTCCCTTATTCTTACTTCTGCATCAACCCCTAATAATGCGATGTTACCCTCACCTACTTCACCCCGATAGTTTCATAGCTAGGACCCATACCTGCTATGACCACGGTGTCTGCAGCTTCCTCACACCTATCATATCTATTGCCCCCTTGTCAACCACCTAGACCATAACACAATTTACACCCATTATCTCACAAATACCCATTGCAACACAACCACTTGTGGTGTTAGTGACCCCTACTCCATTCCTGAATCTCATCCTCTCCATTCCACAAACACTTCCCCCAATCGCTACCAGAGTCACAAGACCATCTCACCTACATACACCTACTATCAACAACCCCCTATCTCGTATGTCACCCATTCTGGATATGTACCTTCTATATTGGTTCCTTATTCTCAACATCCCTATCGGGTTCAAGATCTACCTCCTTATGCCACAAGAGGTGTGTCCCTCCATCACAACTCTGCCAATGACCTCATCAAGTTGATGATGGAAATGATGCATACACTAGAAGCATTGGTTTTCGGCTCACGCAATTTCCTCACCTATGATGAAATTTGTAACGAGCCTATTCACCCATCCATTCCTATTCAACCATACCCTGTACATTGGGAAATGACAAAATTCGATCACTTCAATAACAAAGAAGATCCACAACAACATTTGCGGTCCTTTAAACATGGGTGTTACACGATTGCCACGATGTCGCTTTACTTTTGAGGAATTTCCCAATGTCCTCGATAAGACTCAGTATTGGGTGGTACAATGGAATACCAAGACACTCCATTTACTCATTCAATCAAGTAGCCCGAGCCTTCCTAGATCACTTCTCCATCAACATTGTTAAGAAGGTTACCATGACTGATCTTTATTCCACACGACAATATGATGATGATTCTATCATTGACTTCGTCACTCTGGCACAACCTCATTAACTAGCTCACATTCCAATTACCTCAAGCTGATATTATAGAACTATTTACTTGGGCATGTGCTAGACACATCTCACCAACCCTACAAGTGCAAAATTTTCACACTTTCGACAAGGCATTCACCATTACACAAAATTTGGAAATTCGTGCTATTGTAGAAAAGAAGATTCAACTTCATAACAAGAACACGTTCAAATAAAATGATACTTCTTCATCTTTGAAACCCCAAAACAAAAATTAAAATTCCAAAGGGTCTGCTAATTCCATAGTTATCAAGGCCAGTACCCCTCATCAATCAAACACAGCCAAACCCCCTTCTAATCTCTCTCATGTCCAAGCTTTCTAGTCCAGATGAGAACAACAAAAGTACACTTCCCTAGGAGAATATTATTCTTCTGTTTTGGAAAATATTGTTAAAGTTGGTGCCATTACCCTTCCACCAATAAAACCACATACTTGTTTCGACCCTGAGTGACCCATGCCCGCATGGTATAAGGAACATGAATTTTTTAACTATCATCGTGTCAAAGGTCACAATGACAATAACTACATCACCTTCAAGAATATCATCCAAGAAATGATAGACAATGGAGATCTAGTCTTGGATAGCCCGAATACACCCGCTAACAAAAACCTACATATCTTCAAGAAGCCATTCCCTAATCACACCCCATCTTCCAACCAAACCGTGATACCTCAAACAATGATAGCAATTTCCGTGAGATCCACACTATTTTCAATGATATACTAGTTGCTTCCCAATTGCCTCATGTTCCTTCCATAGATGAAATCTTAGCCCGCGCTCCCCTACCTACACCAAAATCTATTTCATCTACTCCTCTACCCACAAAGGAACCCCCTTCATGTTCCCCTTCACCCATGGATGAGCCTATAATCAACACGCCACCTTTGATCCCTCAAAATTTTGAGTAGTTGTCAGTGGCACCTCTCCTACTCATAGAAGATGCAGGTCCACTACCTACACCAATGCAAGAAGAGCCCACTTGGGCTGGTGGCCCGCCCTATCCTCTACCCATGGAGGATAATATAGAAGTACCACCACCTGTAGATGACCATTCACCATCAGACCTTTAGGATCCCGTTGATATGCTTTTGGCTCTCTTACCCACATAGTTTGAGGCTAGCCATTTCCCTATATCTCAAACACATTTTACAGGATTGCCACTTGATCCATGTCGGATCCACTTAAAATAGTACCATTCTCACACTTGGCCGATCACCTGGACTATGTCGATAGAGCCTTACTTTAGGGGCGTCTTCTAATTCCTGTTTCAACACAAATGTAGTTGTCACTCGCTGACACCTCCACTATCTATCCAAAATTGTTTCGAGTAACCAAAGCATACATAACCACAACTATTGTAATATCTTCCATGAAACCACTCATGTCCCAACTCACACCTCTTCCCATAGCCCAACCTGCATCTACACCCAAACCCACACCTATATCATCTCCCTTGCCTAAACCTATCACTACCTTAGGGGTCATACCAATAGCTAGCCTTACTCACCCACCCATCAAATTATATTTTTCTACATCTTCCAAAACTAACACCAAACTTAACCCGACCCCTAAAAAGAAGATCCAATCTCCTAGATATCATACCGCAACCTCGCCAACCACACCCTTATCACCTTCACCCCTTCCGTTCATCCTAAGACCTCACCCTCGACCCCGGCCAAGAAACCCCATCCACCAAGAAACCAAGAATGCAGCAACCCATTTCCCCATCACGGACCTCCGATATGCCCAAGAAACCCACACAACCTCCACCCTCACCCATAACCTTCTTACCACCCATACCTCCAATACCTCCAATAACTTCTTCACTACCCATGACACTTCCTTCTCTTTTACTCACGCCTCCTACCTAACCCGCACCACCTACCTCCACAACCCCTCGGTTACCCCCATGGGTAATACACCCTCTTCTACCATCTACTTTTCCGTCCACATCTCGTGCGCCCATATCACCTTTACCCAAAAATATGCAACCTAAAGCTAAAAATCCGCTACCCTCTAATAAGGTAGTTAAACCAACCACACCTTCTATTTCCAGTTCATCTACCATGCCCCTACCCAAGTAGATACGACCAACACCTAAGACCACACCACACACCAAACTAGTATCCCAACATAATATCCCTCTTATAAAGACTCTTCCTCCAAAGTAAGTCGCACCTGTACCCAAACCCACATTCACCTCCCATTGTGATCCATTAGTAGGATCCTATGCCAAAATCCTAACCAACCTCCTCAAAAATTCTGTCATCACATTAACACCTCTTAGACCTTACGACCCACTCAAAACAAAACCAAAAGGGTTTGATGAAACCAAAATTTGTGTCTACCATCGTGTGTCAGGACACAATGTAGAGAAATGAAAGGATTTGAAAACCGCTATTGTCCAATTGTGTCCTCCTGAAGAAAAATTTGACAATGATGATCTTCTTGATGAGGACCCCATTTCACCTTCACCAATTTCCACAGATCTTCCCTCATTGCCTACTCAGTGACCAAAATATCCACCCCCACAACTCTTAGATCCATCCCGAGATTCAAAATTAACATGGTTCGCATAAGAGAGTTGGCCAAACCACCACCCAAATGCCAATGCGTCCTACTCATCTCAAAAGGCTCGTATCCACCACTAGGGTTTTGTCCCTCTTACCATTATACCTTCCATGACACACCCTCTTCATCCACCTCCCCTCAGATTAACATGATCAACATTACCACCCATGCTCAAAAAGACAAGGGAAAAGAGAAAGCAACTGGCCTATCAACCAACCCCGTACTCCAATATACCATCCACACCCACACCCAAAGTCATCATTTGATGTCCCGCATATCCCATCTACAATGGGGTCATACATCGCATGAGAATGCTAAAACAACTACATCGATCCCCCTCAAAATGCCTTTATATGACCTCGTCCATACCTTAGATTCACATCGTCAAGACCTCATGGAGGTCCTTTAATCTATCGAAGTCTTACCAAATGACCCCACACCCGTAGCCTCCATCATTACCCCTCACCACGTAGCCTCTCTCACTAGGTCTTCGCCTTCCTCTACATCTCCACCCACTTGCCAAGTGGCCACCCTTAGCTTTGCAAATGAATAGATTACTCCCTTCCAGTCCGATGACCCCAACCTCGCTCTTTTCATCTCCATATTTATCGATAATATACGCATATGACGCATTATGATCGATGGTGGTGATAGCATTAACATCATCTCATCCCACGCGCATTTACACAAATGCAAATATTCCCATTGAATGCATGGTAATCCCATTATGTTATGTTCCTTCAATGATGCCATGACCTCTACACTAGGTACCATTATTATCCATGCCCACATAGGCCCCCACATCGTCCCAAAACTTTTCTATGTCCTAGAAGGGGAGTTCCAGTATAACTTGCTACTTGGTCGACCTTGGATCCATGTTATGGGTTGTGTCCCTTCAACGTTACATCGATGCCTCAAATTTGAACATGAGGGACATTATTACACCATCCCTGCCAACCCCTTACCTTTCAAGACCAGAACATGCTCTATCGACCAAATGATGTGCTTGTACCAGTTCAAGCATCCGCCACCAAAACCACTTCACCTCCACACACGAGCCCATCCACCCAAATTGCCACTACTTCTGCTACATCTAACCTCACTATCCCTACTACAGCTGTAGCCTCTACCGCTGGCACTCCTATCTCCCCCTCATCTAGCAATCCATCTATACCCACTACCCACATACCAACTACTGATCCCTTAGAAGGTGTTTTTCAACGCATCACTCTGGGGGAATATCACCTATACAATATTGATATCTTCGTCACCCCATAAGAGTACGGGAATCTGCATCAATACCCCAGTTAAAACATTCACATTGGTGACGTTTTCCCTTATGGCCCTCCCCACCTTTACACCAATCTAACGTATGGGGGACTTGATATGGTGACCTATAAACCTAAACCTCCATCCCAAACCCAACCATTTTCATCCGACCTACACTCCCTCACTAACCACCGTTTCACTCACACTTTCCTCCACCGGTGTGCGTGGAAGGGATTTGGCTTTGGTTTTTATGAACAAGGCCACCACACTGTCATCTCCTGTACCTCTCGTAAACATAATGACTCGTAGTGGCATTGGTTTTGACACTCCATCCTAATAAGGTTAGCATCGACCTTATCCAGGATGAGAAATCTTCCCCCTCTCATTCACCCATATTACCATCCTCACCCATGGAGTCCATAGATCCTGAATCTATACCTCCTATTTTTTTTCATAAACACCATTTCCCTAGGACCGCTGACCTATCAACACAATGGTGAGGATCCCTCTTCTCTCCCATTCTTGTATCTTGACATGATCGATGACGATATACCTTCAATTAACATCATTCAATGTCAGGATGATGAGTCCATCCTCACCTACCTTGGTGCAGAAGACTCTTATATTCACCGGTCATTACCCTTTGAGATGCAAACCATGTTGAACAAATCGACCATTGAAATCAACATTAATACTCAAGACGACCTGCACATTCTAAATATCGACCAATCCTTAGACGTTAGTGAAAAAGAATCCTTCACCTCTTTCATTCGGAACCATAGCAACACATATTCTTGGTCCTATGTTGATATGCCCGGTATCGATCCAAAAATCATGGTTCACAATATCATAACCATTCCTGATGCCAAACCTATAAAAAAAGCTGCAGAAAATGCATCCTCACATTTCTCTTCTCGGTCAAAGAAGAGCTTCAACTCCTCTCGTTTCGTCATTCTACCCATTGATTATCCCCAATGGATTTCTAACATCGTTCCTATCACGAAAGCAATAGGGGGACTCCACATTTGCATGGATTTCCATGACCTCAACCTCCTTTGTCCCAAAGATGATTTCCCTATCTTTTTGTGGTCAAGCTGAATCAACCAATAAAACCTTGAACAAAATCCTTATGAAGGTGGTCAATGATACTAGGAAGGATTGACATATGCACATTCCTTTTACCTTGTGGGCTTATCACACTAGTATTCACACTTCGACTACTGCCACCCCCTTTTCTATAGTCTATGGTACTGAGGCTATCTTACCTCTCGAAGTCTAGATTCCATCCCTCCGCATCTCACTACAAGACATGCTCAACGATGATGAATTTTTCTAGGATCGTTTAGTGTAACTTGAATTATTAGATGAACGTCGTCTCAACGCTCTTGACCATCTCCAAATCTACCAAAAATGTATCAAACATGCCTATGAAAATGTGTTCATGAACGAACCTTTCAAGTCGGTGACCTCGTCCTGAAGGAAAATCAACATGTACCTAAAGAGGAGAAAAGTAAATGGGGAAAATTTGCTCCTAATTAGCTTGGACCCTATATTGTCACCCATACCTATGGATCAGGTGCTTATCATTTATTTTCACTCAAGGGTAAACCCAAACCTAAGCCCCTTAATGCCTTACATATTCGACCATTTTGTTGTTGATATCAAGTCTTATATCACTTTCTATCAATTGATTGCTCATCCTTAAGTCTGTTCACCTTCCATAATTACCCATTTTGAGGATCCATGACTAAACAAGAATCATGTGATTACCCGTCACCTTTTAGCCTTGTCTTCAATATGAGTACCATGGCTCTACTCATAGCATGATTCTCATAGATAATTTTTGTCTTCTTTAAGATGGAATCCCATGGTTGTTCATCACTCGAAACCACCTATTTCATAGTTAATCTTTGTGTACTACAATCTTGTCTTCTAAATCAGGAATCTAATCATCCTCTATAATCTTGTCCATGACTTAAACGTCTAAAAAAAAAGGGATAAAACTCCTTTATTCAAAATTCCAAGTGAAAGATGACTCCCTCAAAAGGGACATCTCTTCTTTATATTCTACAACTATCAATAGACTGCTCCCTCGAAGGACAACTATATACGGTCATTACAAAATATAATAAATATTCATAAGCTTCCCACATCGATCAACTTCACAAATACCTCAAGGAGATAATATATTCATCCCATATAGACTTCCCGCATCGATCAGTCTATTAAAAACAAACAAATCAAGAAAAATATGAAATTTTTGTCATGGAATTGCCTATTTTGGATTATGGGTTTCTTGTTCAAATACATGTCGTTGTACACTAAGTTACGCTAAACCTCTCATTCTCACCTCCTTTTATTTTTCACCTAAATTCCTCGTTACTCAAGGGACTTGCCATAAACATGACATTTCATGATCATGTGAATTTTCTTCACCCTTAAAATAGTCCATTATGCAAGGCCTGTAGGGTCTTACATTCATAAGCCCATCTAGGGTATGGTAGACTCATTAGGGTTCTTATCAATTAAGTAGCTCTTTTACCACCTCTTACCATTCACCTTCCTCATTACCTATTGATTATCCTATATAGTACCACATCCTCGACATGTGTATTTAAAAATCAATCAACCATACCTACAACCTAAAATCAATCATGCTTATGACCTACATCACCCATTCCTAACACCTATCGACCATTCCACTATTTCACCCTAATCTTCCCTAGCTTATGGGAGAACTACATCGTCCTGAGGTCTCTTTTGACGGGACTATGTGGGCAAAACTCCCAGGGCATGGGGCCCTTGGAGGATAACTCATCCAATCTCTACCCTAAACTCCTCCCCACCCCTCTTCCACCTAACCACACCTCTCCCCATTCCTATTTTACCCAATTTTCCTTCCCAAATTCAAATCCCCTTCCCCCAAAAGCCCGTATTCCTTCCCTGACCTATATACCCAATCTACCTCCCAAACCAATGCAAGAGATTGAATATTACCTCATAAGGCTGCGACCCATGTGGTGGCACATCGACCACCGCACCCTGGTCCACTCGATCCCTCTCCCACCTCTACCATATCTAATCACCAAATCCAATCCTCCTGACCTCCACCCAATCAAAATCGATCCCCTTATGCTCGTGAACCCTTCTACATGGCTCCTCTAACCAACAAGATCTCTCTACCTCAGCAAGATATCATCCCACATATCTTCCTCCCGACAAAGCACACCTCGTTCAGTGCTCTGTCATTTTCACAAAATCCAAACCATACAAATGAATCCATCTTATATGGATTTTTATTTTTATATACCCACGTCGACTTGACTGATGTCAATTATACCAAAAACGACATTGGTCCTATCCCCTAGTGCACATGTGGTCGGTTATATCGAAACCGACATTGGTCATTTTTCCTAATAAAATGTCATCGTCTTTCCTCAACCATCACTAGTTATATATGACTGACATTAGTTACCTGTCATACTCTTTCTCATGCCCTTTCCCATTTCCAACCAACACTTAACCAAACCAGCCACCGTTTAACCTTACCTACCCTTATTGCAACCAACCTCCATGCCTACCTTACCTATACTTGTCTTTAATTATGTTTTGGGACTTGTTATTTTACCCATACCTCGGCCCTACCCATGTCGTGACCTAGCTACTTGGACCCAAAACATTGTTAGTGACCTGTGAACTCATGTGCTCACTATACCTTGTGACACTGTTACCCGTGTTGTTTGACCTAATGACCTTACCTTGCCTCTTGCTATGACTATTTATCCTGACCCAACCTTTGGTGTACCGAACATACCTAAATGTTCCTGCACCTGACCTGTGAAGTGCTTCCGCACCATATCCTATACCTTGGATACCGGAATCACCTCAACCTTGTTTGGATAAACCTATCAACCTTAGAAAATGTAGAGTTTGCATGCTCTTCAACCTGGTACCATGTTATAGTTTATACATGTGCATGCATTTGATTGTTACTACCTTTGACCCTGGTCCATTACCTAGATTACCCAATTGGACCTTTACCCCATTACTCCATTACCCCCATTATCCACCTTCCTCTTCATCACATTCACCTTTTATCAAACCACCCACCGATTCTGTCTTCTACCACATCAGTTCCTAGTTTGAGGGGGATCACCTTCACCCACACATTGGGCAACCACATCTTATTTTTGTCAGCATCACTTATCAATACAAGATACACAAGAAAAAGGGGAAAAATGTAGACACCAAAATCGGGTCACACTCCCTTGGTCCCTTGTCGAATAACTCGCTCAAGCATAATCATCTAACCATGGCACCATATCCTATACCTTGGATACCAAAATCACCTCAACCTTATTTAGATAAACCTATCGACCTTAGAAAATGTAAAGTTTGCATGCTCTTCAACTGGTACCATGCTATAGTTTATACGTGTGCGTGCATTTGATCACATTACCTTTGACCTCGGTCCATTACTTAGATTACCCAATTGGACCTTTACCCCATTACTCCATTACCCCCATTATCCACCTTCCTCTTCATCACATTCACCTTTTATCAAACCACTCATCGATTCTCGTCTTCTACCACATCGGGTTCCTAGTTTGAGGGGGATCACCTTCACCCACACATTGGACAACCACATATTATTTTTGTCACCTGCCGCTACCAATACAAGCTACACAAGAAAAAGGGGAAAAATGTAGACACCAAAATTGGGTCACACTCCCATTAGTCCCTTGGTGAATAATCGGCTCAAGCATACTCATCTAACCATGGCACCATATCCTATACCTTGATACCGGAATCACCTCAACCTTGTTTGGATAAACCTATTAACCTTAGAAAATGTAGAGTTTGCATGCTCTTCAACCTAGTACCATGCTATAGTTTATACGTGTGCGTGCATTTGATTATTACTACCTTTGACCCTAGCCCATTACCTAGATTACCCGATTGGACCTTTACCCCATTACTCCATTACCCCCATTATCCACCTTCCTCTTCATCACATTCACCTTTTATCAAACCACTCACCGTTTTTGTCTTCTACCACATCAGTTCCTAGTTTGAGGGGGATCACCTTCACCCACACATGGGGCAACCACATCTTATTTTTGTCAAGATCACTTACCAATACAAGATACACAAGAAAAAGGGAAAAAAGTAGACACCAAAATTGGGTCACACTCCCCTTGGTCCCTTGTCGAATAACCGGCTCAAGCATAATCATCTAACCATGGCACCATATCCTATACCTTGGATACCAGAATCACCTCAACCTTATTTGGATAAACCTATCAACCTTAGAAAATGTAGAGTTTGCATGCTCTTCAACCTGGTACCATGCTATAGTTTATACGTGTGCGTGCATTTGACTGTTACTACCTTTGACCCTGGCCCATTACCTAGATTACCCAATTGGACCTTTACCCCATTACCCCCATTATCCACCTTCCTCTTCATCACATTCACCTTTTATCAAACCACTCATTGATTCTGTCTTCTACCACATCAGTTCCTAGTTTGAGAGGGATCACCTTCACCCACACATGGGGCAACCACATCTTATTTTTGTCACCGTCGCTTACCAATACAAGCTACACAAGAAAAAGGGGAAAAAAGTAGACACCAAAATTGGGTCACACTCCCATTAGTCCCTTGTCGAATAATTGGCTCAAGCATACTCATCTAACCATGGCACCATATCCTATACCTTGGATACCGGAATCACCTCAACCTTGTTTGGATAAACCTATCGACCTTAGAAAATGTAGAGTTTGCATGATCTTCAACCTAGTACCATGCTATAGTTTATACGTGTGCGTGCATTTGACTGTTACTACCTTTGAACCTGACCCATTACCTAGATTACCTGATTGGACCTTTACCCCATTACTCCATTACCCCCGTTATCCACCTTCCTCTTCATCACATTCACCTTTTATCAAACCACTCACCAATTTTTTCTTCTACCACATCAGTTCCTAGTTTAAGGGGGATCACCTTCACCCACACATGGGGCAACCACATCTTATTTTTGTCAACGTCGCTTTACCAATACAAGCTACACAAGAAAAAAGGGTAAAATGTAGACACCAAAATTAGGTCACACTCCCTCTTGGTCCCTTGTTGAATAATTGGCTCAAGTATACTCATTTAACCATGGCCCCTTCCACACCAAATTAATATTATTTTAATTAAATTAATTAAATTAATACCCATCCTCATAATATTCATTACTTAACTATTTTAATTAAGCTAATTTCCACCTCACCTAGACACCTCACCTAGACACATCACCCAACCACCTCACCCTAGACCTATTCTTGGCATGTTTCTATAACTAAACTAAGTCTTACTTTCCTTAATGAGATAAGATTTGGTCCAATCCTAAAATTAATCCCTAAAATATCTCCAACCACATTCCCTCTCATTAGAAGGGAAGTTTCCGTTCTAATCCATAAGAATAAACTAAATGGGCCCAAGAAATTAGAAAGATCTGCCCACTTTAGTAAACCTAGGGAATCCCTCCTTAACCAATGCTAGTCACCCTTAAACCGACACCGGTCAACCGGAATCATCGTCGGTTACCATTTATTCACCCAAACAACCTTGTTTTTGGGTTGGCACATTCTGAGAGAAAGGAAAGGAGATCAGAGCTGCATGCAAGTGAAACAAGCATCCTTTTATGCATCCAGACATCCAGAGCCATCACCAGGATCAATCATAGAGCCATTGCATTCACAAGAGCACTTCAGAAATCACCGCTATAGGACCATACACATATTCTCTAATCAACCACCTCCACCACTCAACCATCAGATCCTTAACACAATAAGTATGGCCCTAACCAATAGGGTTTATTTCAGTTAGTAATCTTTATTACTCCTATTATTAATCTATTCTTTGCATGCTTATTGCTTCATCACCCACTTGCCTATGAACTCAAATATCCCTTCACCCATATCACCAAATCACATATCCTCACCTACTGTATACTTTTGAGCATACCTAAGACCTCTATAGACCTCCCCATTCACTCTCCCAAACTTTATTTGATCTCAGATCACCCCTTCCATTTAATCTATTTGAGTTTCTTTCACCTTGACCATAACGACACCGATTATCCACAACCACCATCGGTTCTACCTAAACCAGCATCAAGTAAAATTTAGCCGATGTCGGTCTCTGTGTTTTACACCTTGACCAAGAACAAACCCAAAAATCACCCTACCAGTTGACCTAAATAACCTAGAATCAGACCCTGACCAGTCATAGTACCTTAATAGACACCTCACCTCTCAGATCCAACTATAGCCTAGCCTGTTGTGATTGGATTTGCTTATTGTACTTGAATGAGATACCTAAATCATATCAACTACAATAGGACTTTTTTATTTCTCACATTAACTTGTTTTAAATAGTGGATTAACAGCCGTCTAGGAAGTATCACACTTCCCAGAACTAGCATGCACTAGGTAGTCCACTGTCATATATCATTTAACTATCTTTTTGTGGTCTTGTTTTCTATTACATGTAGTTCCTCCTAGCCAAAAGGAAGCTCTCACATTCAGTTGTGGATCAAGAAGTCAGAATACACACAACAACCATCAACCGACCAACATTTAATAGGTATTCCTCCTTGGCCCTTACCCTTATCTATTTCGTCATTTTGAAAAGGTGAAGAGAGCGGTGAAACACTCCTCTTTAGCTACATCCTAATAGATGTCGTGGAGATAAATTTGATGAAAATGCTCATTGTGATTACCGTATATGTAATTACCATTCTATTGAAATATGTTTCAACCTTAGACATCTAATCCAAGATCTAATTTATAATCATGACATTGAGTTCTTGAATCTACTATTTCTATTCCAAATTCTACTCATGATAATGGTAAGTTTGAAATATTTAATGACCCTTTTCCTAAACATGAAAAATATACTCTTGAATCCTCTTCAAAGCATGCTTATCATGTTGTTTCTCCTATGCTATCTTCATATAGACCTCCTTGATTTATTGTTGGTACTAATGTTCTTCCTCCACTTGTCATTAATTTTACAGATGCTATATTTCATGCCTCTTTTTCATAGCATATACTACACATTGATGCTTTTATTGGTCCTCATGATATTAAAAATGTTATGATAAATCCTACTTATAAGCACAATGCATGTTCACTATCTTTCTTGTAAGCCATCGATTTGCATTTTCTCGATGACTTGTAGGTATCCTATTTCTCATGGGAACACTACTCTTCCTATAACTATTGGGCCCCTCACTATCTCTATGCCATTAACTGTTGGATATATAGTTGTGCATTGTGACATGGTCTTAGGAATTCTTTAGCTTAGGGGTGCCAAATTTGTACCATTATGTAGACATAAAATATATGAACTTGGGTACATTTATAGGTCCTAGAGCATACTAATTTATACATGATTCCTAAGAATTAAAACTTGTGATTGACAATGTCTCTGGGCCTTTTTATTTTCTTTTTATATTTTTATTGACCTTACACACCCTAGAACCCTATCGGTATTTGAATGATTTATCTTTTGTGGCCTCAGAAATTAGCTCCCATTGTAGGAAAGACACTTTGAGAGGGGAGGGGTAAATTAGTGCTTCTTTAAAATTTGAAGACAATTCTAAATCTCAGCAGACCATTCAACCTTGCTCAACCTTTACAATGAAGAACAATGACATTCAAACAAAAACAATCAACAAATAAACACACATGAAGATAATAGTTAATGTGGGAAACCATTGAAGGGAGAAAAATCATTGAAAGTAATACACTATGATGGACAATTATCCCAAAATATATTAAAATGAATTCATATTTTTGAGCACCCACTCAACTTAAAGCACCAACTCCAATTTCTAAGCCAAACACCTACCTGATATTTTTGCAAGCTCCTACTTGCATAGAAGCAACAAGTCCTAATTTTGTTAACAACCTAATTAGTATTCATAAGTTTTTATCACCTCAATCTGAACTAGTTTCTTGAACCAACAAATTATTGATCTATTAAGCTCATATATCTTATCCTTCTTCTTCATACACCTAGATTCACCTATTTTCTTAATCAACCATACTTATGAAACTCGACTCTTCAAAAGACATTTTTGATGCAGATTTTTACATACATATATATGAGGATGAAATAATACCACTCTAATAATTCTCCAACTAAATTTTTCAACTTCTTCATCTCTTCAACTCGTACAAGAGACTTGGATGACATCACCTAAAAAACTACCATATTGTCATCATTGCAAGGGCATAAGTTTTAGTTATGGTGTATACCTTTCTTAACCTATCATGATGGTTATCCTACCTATGAGGAACTATAAATATCTCCCGAGCTCACAACAAACCTGAATAAATTGAAGATATTCCATTCTGACACTTGCAAATTTCATTTGTAATGGTTATTCCATTTTTGTCTTCTTCTTTCAATGTAGGAATCTTTATCTTTTATCCAATTTGGACAATGAGAAAAGTGTTATGAATATTTGTGAATGTTAGAATACTTCCTCCATATTATCTAATTCGTTGATAAAATATACACTCACCATTTCACCTTCAGATTCCATTATAGCTCATGAGCTCCACCAATTGTAAGATCTTCAACAACACAGTTCACAATTTGAGTGCAAGTGAGACACTTTTAGTTTATTTCATGCAGTACATTAAGGAGGAATGAATCTTCAAGAGGTATAAAAATCATCACATACTTATTTTATGTCATGCAATGCATTCGGGAGGAATGACCATTCCAAATCTTCTTCTCATCTTGGCATGCATAGTCATGGAGGATCCAAAAAAATAATCATAAAAATGATCAATCAACATTGAAGTATTCAATTTAAAACTTATTAAAACTTGGGGGATATCATATGTGACCTCTAGATCACCTTTAAGGTCTTGCAGCAAAACTACCACCTTCATTCAAACTTTGCGATACTAATTTGAATAAGGTACAAATTAACTCGCATGCTTAGAAAAATAGTCTTCATAATTGATCTAGTTCATACATTCAACCACCTATTCATTTCTCCTAAAGAAAATTTATGGAAGGATATATTTCTTGGGAAACTAAAAATCCCATATATTGCATCACTTCAGGCATCTAACTCAACTAAGATTATAGTTCAAGGACTACTCGAGACTCGGTTTCAAGCCCCAAGAAGCAGTCTTGCTTCGCTTGTTTCTAATATATCAAACTTCACCTTCATGGGAAAAAAATACATGAAACACTTCACAAGATTCTTAAAATTTAACTTCAAACACTCATTGGCCGGGTTGTGTGGAGAAATGCACACTTGTAGCCTAGTTTCTCGAGACCTTCTTGATAGGATAATTAGGATTTATTTGACCCTTGGAGATGTAGTACCCACTTCCCTTTGACACTTTTAGATACTGATTTTGATACTATTGATCATATTATGGATACTAATATGTTTTGTTTTAGTATGATGGTTAGATGTTAGATCATGGATTAGTATTGATCTGGATTCGGATTATTATGCATGATGGTTACTAGAGACATTTTATATATGTGGTTGATGATATAATGTTGTGACATGGATATATTATAGATGTTGATTTGGATTTATGGTATTAGATATTTTGAGTAGATCTGGTATGGTAGATTTTGATGATGATATAGTTGATTTATTTAATGAAAAAGGATAATGTTGAATTATTGATATTGTTGTGATTTGTGTGTTTAGATGATTTTGAGATATTGTTTATATCATTTTGGATGTTTTGATATGGCCACAAGGCCAAAGGAGGTATTTGCATTTTGTAGGTTAAAAATCACAACAATGTCGGGGGACCTGGAGACTAACCATATTAAAATTCTGGGTGAATTCAACAAGGTCACCATGGCAACTGTGTTATGAGTTTGTGTGTTGTGTTATGTTAGGAATTCCCATGCAAGGGATTTCCATTATATGTGACCATGGGATATGTGTTTTATTTATGTATTCCTTTTTATTATTGTTGTATGTACTTTATTTGTAATGTGTTCCTTCTTTTAATTAATTTTAATGTGGAAGATTAATGTGTGAAATCCTATAGTTAAACTTTTATAATATTTAATTGGGACATGGGATGTAATTAATAAATTTGTTGAATTTAAAAGATAATGTTGGAAGAGTGTGTAAGTTAATATGTAAGAATGTGTAAGAAATTTGTAAGAGCAAGTAAGATAGATTTTGGAATGTTAAACACTCCATCTTTTATGAAATTCGAATTTGACCTTGGAGGCCAAATTTGAGGCTTGTGGGACAAGTTAAACTTGTCCCACACCTCTTAAAATGACCCATTAACCATGCCTATGGTTTGGAGGTTAAATGTAGGCATTTATAATGCATTCTAAAGTGAAAATATGTAAGTTTTAATTGCACTTCCCTTACATGTTTTTAATTTGGTCCTTTTGGAGTATGGGAATTTTGGAGTATGTAAGTGATTTTGTCATTTTATTTATTGTGATTTGGTGAAGGATGTTGAATTTTTCTTGGGGTTGAGGAAGAATGATGTGGCATCCCACATGAACCCACATCATCCTCTTCTCTTCCCTCTCCTATCAAAGTGAAACTCCTTGCTTGTTTATGGTTGTTGAAACTTTGTTATTTCCTCTTGGGGGCAAATTTTTTGGTGTTGTTTCTTTTGGAGCTTGTTTGAGGAAGATCTTGGAGTTTTTTGCTTGCTTATACTTGTTAGTTTTGGAATACACTTTGGCATCTTTGAAAGATTGTGAGCTTGGAAAAAATTTAGTATGCAGAGGTAGGATCTTGAGTGTGTTTTAATTATTTTTCCTTCTCTTGCATGCATGTTTGAATGGTGTTTGTTTTTTGAATCTTGGCTGGTTGGGTAAAATGCTTAGGCATGGTGTAGGAGAAGGCTATGGGGATTTCATATGTGGGGCATAAGGGATTTCCAATGGCATAGATTTATTGTGGAGGGAGTTTTGGTTTGGGATCCACCTTGGAAAAGAAAATGATTACATTTCTTACTATGGGGGCATAAGGGATAAAATTGGGGGCATAAGGAGGGGTTGGGAGATATAAGGTTTATGGGGTTGATATGATTATTGGTGGTATGAATTTTGGTGGATGCACAATTCCAAATTGGGAGGCATTAGGAGTTCTCGATAGTCCTTGCTCTTGTTGACTTGCTTGATCAAGCCTATGTGTTGTATGAGTTGTTTCAAATGCGGTTGGGAACTATTTTGTATTGTTTTGAATTGTGCATTTTATTGATTGTATGCAATGTGAATGTTGCTTGTTTGTGATAGAAGCCTTTGTTGCTATGTGTTGATATTCACGCTCCATTTAAATATGGTTGGGGCTCGGGGGCCAATGGGGAAGGATGGATTCTCCTTTCTCATTGGATGTCTTGGTTGGGTGGAGAGCATTGCCTTTCCCCCTTCCTTGTTGTGATCAAAGTTGCAAAGAAGAAGAAACAAGCATGTTGTTGTTTGGAGAAATAATTTCACAGTCTTGACAATCCTATCTCTTGAGTAAATTAATTATAATCCCTTTCCACTTAGAGTGGATGAGAGTATAAATTTTTTAATGTGAAGTTATTGTGTTGAGGATAGAATATTGAATTCGAATGGAGAAATGTAAAGAATCATATTTGTTCTCTGTTGTTGTAAAAGAAATGTAAATGATATTCTATACTTTGTATTTTAAAATTTGAAAACCAAATCAAATTGGAAAGGAGATTAGTTGTAAAGTTATTTTAAATTTGTATGGTAATGTATACTGGATTTGTATTGCTGTCCAAGAATGAGATTCTGTTTTGAAAAAGAATAAGAAACAGTGTTGTATGTTTTATGTATTGTATTTGAATACAAATGGAAAGTGATAAGTTGAAAAGAATGCATTGTTAATCATCAAAATATTTCATTCCTTTCTTAAAAGTGTTTTACCTTGTTCATATGCTATCTTCTCCATTGGAAATTTGAGTTTTACTTGTAATAAGAAACCTCTGTTTGGAATGTTGAAAGAAGAATGCATATGGAATGAAAGTCAATGTTATTTTCCTTGCAAAATGTATATTAAAACTAAAATCAGAAATGTAGTTTCATTTAGAATTGGATGGATGATTTAATAAGAAATTTATTTGACTAAGTTAGGAATCATATGCACATTTAAATGACAAAATGGAGATTCCAATTTAAAGAAACAATTCACTGTAATATACTTCATCTTGACAATTCACATTTTAATAAAAATGAACAATTCATACTTGCACTAAACAATAAGTTATGAAACATTGAAAATTAGACTTAGTACTACCTAAGGAACTCAAATTCACTATAACAGTCAAGAATGAACCTCCAAAACATAATGCATTTCAATTCAGAGCTTGCATAGTCATTTTTACGTCTATTGCCGGAAAAATGCAACCTTGAACAAACTAGATAAATTGACTTCCCTAAAATAATCTAAACCTTCCCTATAATTATCTTCCATGTCTGTTTGACATGTTTAGAAAAGGAGGAGTTCTAATTTTATGAAAATTTTAAGTTGGAAATTGCCAGTTTGCCAAATAAAGGCCTGCAGATCATTTTTGCAAAATTGACCTTTAAAACTTCATCAAAAAGTAAATTTTATGTTTCTTGTACAAAGGTGGCTTTTAGAACTTTCTGAAAATTCCTCTTTTTCCAAAACTGAGCTTTCTAGCTCAAGTTATGACACTTTGAAGTATTTGTGCCTTGGTGGGAAAATTTTGGAAAATTTTCCCTAGGCCCGCAACCTAAAAATTTCGCATCAAAATTTTCCCTTAGAAAATTTTCAAAATTTTAAGCTCAGAAAATTATCACTTTTCCTCTCGCCGGTCCATGACCAATCGAGGCTTCCATGTGTCCTCTAGGGGTTGAGATGGAGGTGCAGATGTATTTTACCCCTTAAACCTTTTGAATTTTTTTGGAAAATTTTTACTTTTCCTCTCACGGCACAATGACCTAATCGAGAGGTGCCACATGTCCCCTGTGGCTACGATAGAGGAATAGGTTATTTTAAAACCCTTTGCTTTCATAATTTTTTTGTGGAAAAATTTACGTTTTTAGCCCTCGCCGCCGCATGGCCAATGATAGTGTGCCACGTGGCACCTGGGGGTGGAAGCGGGAGGGTGGACCTTCTTTCTCCCTTTTTCTTTGTGTTTGGGCTTTGGAAAATTTCATATTTTCCTTCCACCACCCGCAACTCTGCTTCCCCTTTTCTGCTTTGTCTTCCTGTGGGTGTGTGGACCCGCATGCCCTTTTGTTCCTTTTCCCCTAAAAGTGCGGACCGCCAATTTCTCCCCTACTCGACATTGTCTTTGCATTCGCCACGTGTCCTTGGCAGACTTGCGGAGGTGCGAAAGAAAAGTGATTTTTTCACCCATGCGTTGGGAAAATTTCCCAATGCCTCCCCGCGTCCGCCAACCCACCCAAGGTGAACTCCTCCTCCTCTTACCACGTGTCCCTCTATGAAAATTTGACCCCAGAACTCCACCCACTCATAACTTGCGTTTTGCTTGGAGTAAGGAGGAATTCTTTATATCATTGGAAAGGTGAGAAAATTTCCTATCCATTTGGAATGGTTTAGGAAATTTTGAAAGTGTTGAATATGAGAAAAATCTAGGTTAATTTTTTAGCTTGTTAGAGAGCAGGTATGGGATAAGATTACTCCCTGAATCTAACTAGAACGTCTAACCCTAAAATTTAAACCTTGTAAATGTGTTATAAGTTGATAAAGGAAACTGGTGCTTGGGTAAATATTTTTTCAAGAAACTATTAGTGAAAACTCGATGTCTTGTAACTTAGTTGTCGACACTTCAAAATAAAAAAATTATCCCATAATTTTCTAGCTAACCCTAGGTTGTTTCTTAGGTCTCAAGTGGTTGTTTGAATGGGCACTACAGTTTGGTATCAGAGTAGTGGTTTAAAGGATTGGACCATTGGGCACACTAGAAAACTTGAGACATGAAAACTTAAACCTAGCACACTGAAACTTAGAAAACAACTTAGCAAGAATTTGTATGTTTTTAGTAAACATGGAAGTTGTATAACTTAGCAAATGAACTGACTCTCACTTTGGTTTGTGCAGGAGGCTCAGACGGAGTGAGAGGAACCTTCACAGAGACTCAGATTCACCACCACCACCACCACCACCACCACCGGATCAGGGTGTAGCATCCATTCTACCTCAGATTCTATAGACCCTTCAGGATGTTAATGCCACTCTACATAGAGGATTAGGTGGAGGGAAGACAACTAGTAATGATATATATCCTTCCATCGAGGGTCAGGTATATCTTCGATTTAGGGAGGAGCATAGGGGAGAGAACTCCCATGCGGAGTTAGCTAGAGTAGATTCACCACCTAGGAGATAGGGTGACAGAGTTCGGAGCATAGAGAGAGGTCTCGGAGCCCTAGGCTTAGGGATGAGCATGCAGAGAGACCTAGAGGCCAACAGACCACAACAGTGGATCACATCAGGGAGATCCTAAAGCTTAGGCCCTCACATTACTTAGGTGATACAGGTGGATTTCAGGCAGAGGCCTGGCTAGTGAGCTTGAGTGGTTGCTTCAAGATTTTTCTTGCTTTAGCAACACAAAAGCTCGTGTTGCAATCCATCTACTGAGGGATGGAGCAGGAGTATGGTGGAGGACAGAGGAGCAGAAGCTCCATGTAGATTCAAAGACAATGACTTGAGAGCTGTTTGAGTAGATATTCAAAAGTAGGTACCTATCACGGAGGTTCATCCAGCAGAGGATTGACAAGTTCCATGACCTCCGACAGTGCTACCCTTTCAAAAGAGTAAATTATGAGAGTAGATTTCTAGATCTACTTCAAAGTATGTAGAGTATATGTAGGATGAGTAGGTGCACATTCACGCCTTCATTCGGGGCTTGAATTTGGACATTGGAGGTGCAAAGTGCGGATTCACTATCGAAAGAATTTAGCAGAGACCATCGAGAAGGCCTATATCAAGAGGAGACTCGCGGTAAAACCTAGAAAGCTAGAGACCAAGTAGGGAGCTGCATTCAGCAAATACAGGATGATAAATCAAGAGGTTTAGTACCTCTTCCTCATGGTGTTCAACATTCAACATAGTCATCCGTTTGGCCATAGCAGCAGCAGTAGTAGCAGTAGTCCCGTCCACCTTATAGACCTCCATAGAGAGCTGATGCACAGAGAGGCTGGAGTATGGGACCTCCTCGTAGGGGTTCCATCAAGACACATGGTGGACCTAGAGCTCAGTCAATGGGAGCTCACTAGTAGAGGCCACAAGAGACCACAAGCTGGATCATCGGGATCCACACAAAAGGGTTCTAGGGCACCTATCGGAGGTCTTGTTCCTTGGAGAGGATCAGGTAGTTGCTTTGATGTGGAGTAGCTGGAAATTTTTTGAGAGATTGTCCTCAGAACCCTAACAAGGGTAAGGCACTAGTTTCTAAGCTGAAATTTGGTGACATGGGACATAGCCACATGATTTATGTAGTGGTTGAAAACCACGGGTAGAGAAAAAGAGCACATTCATTGAGACCATAGGCAGCATTAGTGGTATTCCGACCTATATATTGTTTGATTCTGGTTCTTCCGATTATTTCATTGCACCATCTTTAGTAGAGCAATGCAAGCTAGTGGCAGTTAGGCAAGGTCTCGGTTGGGATGTTGAGATGGCTTATGGAGCAAAGATCTCTGTGGAATCCTTAGTTAAGGAGTGTGTTGTAGATTTAGGACCTTTCACCACTACCTTAGATATCCGTATTCTTCCTTTGGGCTCGTATGGAGTCATTTTAGGTATGGATTGGCTATCTGCACATAGGGCTAGGATGAATTGTTATCATAAGACTATAGCTTGTGTAGATGATTTGGGAGTTGATTCAATGATCTCGGGGGTTAGGAGACCCATTTCTATTTGTACCATTTCCGTTATGCGGCTTAAGTGAGTACGTGTGATGGGGTTGTCGATGTATGTCACAGGCTGTTACGGCTCGGTGATGATCGAGGATGGGTCTAGTGGGCCATTGCTAGATGATCATCCCATCTTGAGAGAGTTTCTGATGTATTTCTAGGGAGTTACTGAGATGCTACCCCCATGTGAGATTGATTTCCATATAGATCTAGTCCCTAGAGTAGAGCCTATCTCACGAGCACCTTATCAGATGATCACCCCGGAGCTCTGTGAGCTCAAGTTGTAGCTTGAGGGCCTTTTGGAGAAGGGCCTTATCCATCCTAGTGTATCCCCTTGGGGTGTAGTGGTGATTTTCATGAAGAAGAAGGATGGATCATTGCGGTTGTGTATTGATTACCGCTAATTGAACAAAGTGACGATCAAGAATCATTATCCTCTTCCTCGTATTGATGACTTGTTTGATCAGATGAAGGGAGCCATGGTGTTTTCTAAGCTTGATCTCAAGTTGGGCTACCATCAGTTGAGGATTTCAGATGTGGACATTCATAAGAACACCTTACGCATGAGATATGGGCACTATGAGTCCACAAAGTGGTGCCTTTTGGTTTTTAACGCTTCTCGTAGTGTTTATGAGTTTGATAAATGGGGTATTCAAGACCTTCTTAGATCACTTCATGCTTATCTTCCTAGATGAAATTTTGATATACTCACGTACACGTGAGGAGCATGATGGGCACCTTTGACAGGTTCTTCAGTGTCTTCGTGAGTAGTAGCTTTACGGGAACTTGGAGAAGTGTGCTTTCTTTCAATCAGAGGTGCAACATTTGGGTCATATCATTTCTAGGAAGGTATGGCGGTCGATCCTTCCAAGTTTAGCGCCACTATGGATTGGCCAGACCCACTATAGTGACCAAGGTGCATAGCTTCATGGGTTTAGTAGGGTACTACCAAAGAATTGTTCAGGACTTCTCTTAGATTGTGCACCCTATCACCTCCCTTCAGAGGAAAGGGAATAAGTTTGTTTGGTCGGATAGATGTGAGTAGGCCTTCTAGACATGAAGGAGTGCCTCACTACATCACCCATTCTTTAAGTGCGAGATCCATAGGGTGAGTTCTTTTTTTTGCATGAGATGTTTCTTTAGGAGGGCTTGGAGGTTTGTTGATGTAAGATGACAAGGTTGTATCTTTTGAGTCTCTCAAACTCAAGGATCATGAGATTAATTATCCTACCCATGATCTTGAGCTTGTAGCAATTGTGCATGATTTGGTTAGATGGAGGCATTTTCTTCTTGGACAGAGATTCACACTCAAGATAAGTCATTTGAGTCTTTGCCACCTCTTCATACAACCCAATCTAAACGTTCATCAATGACGTTGGATGGAGTTTATTTTGAAGTATGACATGGAGATAGAGTATGTGAAGGGGAAGGAGAATGTGGTAAAGAAACTCTCACCAGATGGAGACATGTGGATATGGCTACCTCGGTGAGCATAGATTTGTGAAGTAGGATTATTCAACAACTTCCTCTTGACAACTTCTACATGGCAGTATGAGTAGAGATCGAGTCACAAAGACCCCTTGAGGGGAATTTTGATGGATTTTCCTTAGAGGTAGATGGTATTCTCAAGCACAGAGGTAGGATATATGTTCCCAGAGATGAATTCTTGAGGTAGGACATCTTAGTAGAGGCACATTATGCACCCTATTAAGCCCATCCGGGGTGATGAAGATGCATGCTACTTTGCTGACAGGTTGTATCACCTTTGGAGAGGACTTCATCGAGAGGTGGTTGAGTTTGTGTCACAGTGTTTAGAGTGCCAGAGGGTTAAGGCCAAACATCAGCATCCAGTAGGTCTTCTTTATCCTCATGCCATACCGGAATGGAAGTGGGACACCATTTCCATGGATTTCATTGTTGGGCTACCTATGTCGAGATATCACCACGACGCCATTATGGTCATGGTTGATAAATTGACAAAAAGTGGCTCCCTTTTCTCCGGTGAAGACCACTTATACAACTAGATCAGTGGCACAAGTTTATTTGGATGAGATTGTCAGGTTGCATAGGATTCTGTGGAAGATCATTAGTGACCCCGATCCTTTGTACACTTCACACTTCTATACTACCATGCAGTATGTCCCGGGATGAAGATTAACTTCAGCACAACATATCACCCGAGATGATTGATAGACCAAGTGAGTAAATCATATTTTTAGGATATGCTCAAGATGTACGTGATGGATCAATAGTCTAAGTGGGAGGAGTACTCACATGTACTTAGTGGAGTTTGCCTACAATAATAGTTTTCAGAGTTCTATAGGCATGGCTTCTTTTAAGGAATTATATGGTAGAGAGTGTAGGACACCCCTTAGCTAGGACAGTTAAAGGACATAATATCTCTTGGACCAGCTCTTTTGGATGACATGGAGAAGTAGGTAGTGTTGATCAGGTAGATATTGCAAGAGACACAGGACATGCAGAAGAAGTATGCGGATCAACATAGGATTGATCATAGTTTTGATGTGGGCATGAAGGTGTTCCTTCGAGTTAGACCACATAAGAGCCCTATCTATTATAGAAAAGGTTCTAAGTTAGCTCCTAGATTCGTTGGTCCCTTTGAGATCTTAGAGCGTATCGCCCTTTGGCCTACCATTTAGCATTGCCACCCATCTTGTCTTGCATGTACATGATGTGTTTCATGTTTCATTCCTTAAGAGGTACATTGCGAGATCCTTCTCATGTGTTGGACTAGACATCATTGTAGGTGCAATATTAGGGGTAGTGACTATGGAGCCCATCCATATCATAGATCGTAGGACCCAGGCCTTTGAGGCGTAAAGAATGATCAAGTATGGGTGCAAAGTGGGACACATATGATAAGATTGCATCCACTTGGGAGGATGCCACAATATTATGAGTGTAGTTTCCATATTTGTTCCAGTGACTTCCGGAGGAAGTCGAGCGTAAGGGGAGGGGATGTAGTGCCCACTTCCATTTGACACTTTTAGATACTAATTTTGATACTATTGGTCATATTATGGACACTATTATGTTTTGTTTTAGTATGATGGTTAGATGTTAGATCATGGATTAGTATTGATCCTGGATTCGGTTATTATGCATGATGGTTACTAGAGACATTTTCTATATGTGGTTGATGATATCTTGTTGTGACATGGATATATTATAGATGTTGATTTGGAATTATGATATTGGATATTTTGAGTGGATCTGGTATGGTAGATTTTGATGATGATATAGTTGATTTATTTAATTAAAAATGATAATGTTGAATTATTGATATTGTTGTGATTTGTGTGTTTGGATTATTTTGAGATATTGTTTATATCATTTTGGATGTTTTGATATGGCCATGAGGCCGAAAAATGTATTTGCATTTTGTAGGTTAAAAATCACAACAATGTCGGGGGACTGGAGACTAACCATATTAAAATTCGAGGTGAATTCAACAAGGTCACCATAACAACTGTGTTATGAGTTTGTGTGGTGTGTTATGTTAGGAATTCCCATGGGGGGATTTCCATTAAATGTGACCATGGGATATGTGTTCCTTTTTTATTATTGTTGTATGTACTTTATTTGTAATGTGTTCCTTCTTTTAATTAATATTAATGTGGAAGATTAATATGTGAAATCCTATAGTTAAACTTTTATAATATTTAATTGGGACATGGGATGTAATTAATAAAGTTGTTTAATTTAAATGATAATGATGGAAGAGTGTGTAATTTAATATGTAAGAATGTGTAAGAAATTTGTAAGAGCATGTAAGGCAGATTTTGGAATGTTAAACACTCCATCTTTTATGAAATTCGAATTTCACCTTGGAGGCCAAATTTAAAGGCTTCACCAACCATGCCTATGGTTTGCGATGTTAAATTTATGAATTTATAATGCATTTTGAAGTGACAATATGTAAGTTTTAATTGCACATCACTTACATGTTTTTAATTTGGTCCTTTTGGAGTATGGGAATTTTGGAGTATGTAAGTGATTTTTTCATTTTATTTATTGTGATTTGGTGAAGGATGTTGAATTTCCTCTTGGGGTTGAGGAAGAATGATGTGGCATCCCACTTGGATCCACATCATCCTCTTCTCTTCCATCTCCTATCATAGTGAAACTCCTTGCTTGTTTATGGTTGTTGAAACTTTGTTATTTCCTCTTGGGGGCGCATTTTTGGTGCTATTTCTTTTGGAGCTTGTTTGAGGAAGAGCTTGGAGTATTTTTTCTTGTTTATACTTGCTGGTTTTGGACTACACTTTTGCATCTTGGAAAGCTTGTGAGCTTGGAAAAAACTTCAGTATGGAGAGGTAGGATCTTGAGCTGTGTTTTAATTATTTTTCCTTCTCTTGCATGCATGTTTGAATGGTGTTTGTGTTTGCAATCTTTTCGGTTGGGTCAAATGCTTAGGCATGGTGTATGAGAAGGATATGGGGATTTCATATGTGGGGCATAAGGGATTTCAATGGCATAGATTTATTGTGGAGGGAGTTTTGGTTTGGGATCCACCTTGGAAAAGAAAATGATTACATTTCTTACTATGGGGGCATAAGGGATAAAATTGGGGGGGCATAAGGAGGGGTTGGGAGATATAAGGTTTATGGGGTTGATATGATTATTGGTGGTATGCATTTTGGTGGATGCACAATTCCAAATTGGGAGGCATTAGGAGTTCTCGATAGTCCTTGCTCTTGTTGACTTGCTTGATCAAGCCTATGTGTTGTATGAGTTGTTTCAAATGCATTTGGGAACTCTTTGTATTGTTTTGAATGTGCATTTTATTGATTGTATGCAATGTGAATGTTGCTTGTTTGTGATAGAAGCCTTTGTTGCTATGTGTTGATATTCATGCTCATTTTCAATATGGTTGGGGCTCGGGGCTAACGGGGAAGGATAGATTATCCTTTCTCATTAGATGTCTTGGTTGGGTGGAGAGTGTTGTCTTTCTCCCTTCCTTGTTGTGATCAAAGTTGTAAAAAGAAGAAACAAACATGCTCTTTGTTTAGAGAAAGAATTTCATAGTCTTGATAAATCCTATATCTTGAGTAAATTCATTGTAATCCCTTTCCACTTCGAGTGGATGAGTGTATAAATTTTGTAATGTGAAGTTATTGTGTTGAGGATAGAAGATTGAATTTGAATGGAGAAATGTAAAGAATCATATTTGTTCTCTGTTGTTGCAAAAGAAATGTAAATGATATTCTATACTTTGTATTTTGAAATTTGAAAACCAAATCAAATTGGAAAGGAGATCAGTTGTAAAGTTATTTGAATTATCAATAAAGGATGGCATTGGTTCTTTTAAATTTGTATGGTAATGTATATTGGATTTGTATTGTTGTCCAAGAATGAGATTCTGTTTTGAAATAGAATAAGAAACAATGTTGTTTTCATTTATGTACTGTACTTGAATACAAATGGGAAGTGATAAGTTGAAAAGAATGCATTGTTAATCATCAAAATATTTCATTCCTTTCTTAAAAGTGTTTTACCTTTTTCATATGCTATCTTCTCCATTGGAAATCTAAGTTTTACTTGCAATAAGAAACCTCTGTTTGGAATGTTGAAAGAAGAATGCATATGGAATGAAAGTCAATGTTATTTTCCTTGCAAAATGTATATTAAAACTGAAATCAGAAATGTAGTTTCATTTAGAATTGGATGGATGATTTAATAAGCAATGTATTTGACTAAGTTAGGAATCATATGCACATTTAAATGACAAAATGGAGATTCCAATTTAAAGAAATAGTTCACTGTAATATACTTCATCCTGGAAATTCACATTTTAATAAAAATGAACAGTTCATACTTGCACTAAACAATAAGTTATGAAACATTGAAAATTAGACTTAGTACTACCTAAGGAATTTGTTATCCAAAATGAGCCCCGCTCATTTTTTGTGGCTAACTCCTTCATTCTTCCCTCTCTTGTGCCTCAGTCATAAATTTTGCTTTTCGGGCACTCCAAGACTTTCGGAAATGGCACCATTGGATAGAGCTCTTTCTCGGCTTTTAGAAAGGTAAAGTTTTCCTCCTAACTCCATGTATTTTTGAAGTTATGGCTCAAGAAAGTTTTGTGGGAAATTTTCCCTGAAAGGCCCGCATCCAATAAGATGGTGCCAAATTTCCAAGGAAGTGGCGGGGTCGAGGAAAACTTGTTTTTTTACCAAGTGTTTGGCAAAATTTCAAAAGGGATATTTCACCCCATGAGCCCCGCCGTCTAATTGGATTGCACCAAATGTCCAATGGGGAGAAAATTGAAAAATTTGACTAAGTGTTGGTGCCATAGAAAATTGGGAGGAAAGGGCCACGCCCAATCACATTTTGCCACATGTCCTATGGCCTCAGACCGGCGGAGTGCGAAGGTTAACTTAAAATTTTGGTGAAGTGTTTGGAAAAAAGGAAAGGGAAATTATTGGCTCGTGGCCCCGCCAACCAGTCAGGGCCCGCCACGTGTCCATGGGCACGTGGAACTTCGGAGCACGTGGGGAGATTGAGAATTTTTCCCAAAGGGATTACGTAGAGGAAAATGTTTACCCCAGGGCCTGCGGTGAATGAGATGATGCCACGTGTCCCGGAATGGTGGAAGGTGGGGAAAATTTGGGAAATTTTGCCAAAGAAAAATGAAGGAAATTTCAGAAAGAAAAAGGTCTACTCCCCAAACGTGATCCAATGGCATATTACCACGTGTCTAGTGGCATCAAAAAATACAAGAAAGGCCCGTAGGGAAAAAGGAAACTAAAATCCTACATCCAATAGGATCGTGCCACGTGGCACCAATCAAAAATGCCAATGGAAGTGTGGGGATTTTTTGGGAAATTTTCCCAAATGCAAAAAGTGGAAAATTTAAAAATTTTCACCGCCAATCCAATTTTGGCCTTGTTTTGCCCTAAATTTTCAAATGGCCATATCTTTCGATCCAGAGCTCATTTTTTCATGTTCTTTATATCAATGGAAAGATGGTGAAATTATCTACAAGATTCTAGGGTCATTTTTGTATTTTGATGGATTTTGGAGAGAGAAAATTGAAAAACACCTCTGGCACGTGGTCATGGATAGAAATGACGTTTCAACCACCATTTTTAATGAAGAATGGCTCGCATTCTCTCCCAGCATGGTGAAAAATGTTAGGGGATGGACCTGTAAGGATTCCCATGCTATTTTATTGTTTTTGGTAAGTGGTTGAAGCTCACCCACATTTTCCCAGATTTCTCTCTCCGGGGTCGTTTTTTGCACTGTAAAAGCCAGAATGGGCTCATTTTTTTAAAAAAGAGACACTTTTTCAGCTCTGCAACTTCCCTTTTCTTCCTTTTGGTAGAATTTGTGGAAATTTTACCTTTCCATGCAATACAACACCCTTTTTTCCTCTTGGTCACTATGATGCATTGTATTGGATCCGAAATGATAATGTATTATCTCGTGATTAAAATCCTCAATCTTTTCATATATTTACCATTTTTTCCGATCTTTCATTACATCTTGAGTAATTTGTGCATGCTTTTGTGTTGTGTTTTCTTGTGGATTGTGTATGTATTGTAGTATTAGGTGTCTACTACTCCTTTGGTGCATCACCTCATTAGCATTAGTCTCATTTTTCTTGCATTCCCTATCTTTGTCCCCTTGGAATTTAGAGTAGGAATTAGGAATTTAAACCTCTGCAACTTGTAAGTGATATATCTGATTAGGGGAGTTGAGGAACCAACCTCTAATCTAGAGATTCCTCTCCCATTTTTCAAGTCCCACACTTGGGGAGAGGATTCAATGTTGTGCAATCACACTAGATGTCCAAAAGATCAAACTAGAAGTCTGATCAACATCCAGGGGTGCTGCTGATTTGCAACAACAGTTTTGGCACGCCGGTGGGACCTTAGAGGTCTTCATCTTCATTGCAAAAAATTGATGTGCATTTGTTGCAAGTTTCTTGCTTAAAAGAGCCCTAAATTACACATCTGGTGACTCCAAGGAAGAAGAATCAACTAGTTTTAGTAGTGTAGACCTAAAAACTCATGAGAAGAATCACCACAAGGTCAAGAGTTGGAGAAGAAGAGGTGTTGTTTGAGTATCTGTAGTTATCTCCAAGAAGAAGGCAAAGAGGGAGGAGAATTCAAAGGTCTCCATCTCCACCAAATATAACTCTATCAACTCCTCCACCTGGTAGGCCTTTCATTCAATCAACAAGGGTTCTAAGGCCAATCAGAATGGCACAAAACAACCCCTATGTCAATTTCACTGGCAGCAGCCCACTTGCTCTCAATGCACAAAATCCAATCCCAGTTGTAGCATTGAAGAACATTCCATACTTTACTGGAGAGAATCAGACCACTCCTGGTGATCATGTTAAGGATATTGCTAATATTTGTGCAATCCATGAGATTAATGAGATGCAAGTTGTTGTCAAACTGCTGGCATCTTCATTCAAAGGGAAAGCTTTGCAATGGTTCAAGAGTCTTGCCTCAAGTTCTATTCAAAATTGGAACCAGCTATGTATAGCCCTCCATGAGTAGTTTGGAGAAAAGGGAGACAACTTGTCCCTTTTGGAACAATTGACAACCATCAAGAGAGCTCCTAATGAGTAAATTGATCGACTTCAACTTCAGATTTCAAATGACTTGGGAGAGGATTCTAGCAAAGAAGGCCAAAGAAGAAGGTGCTTTTCTATATTACCTTAAAGCTTTAAATTCTGATATTTCTATGTTGATTCAATCCATGGGAGGCACAACTATCCCTGTTGCTTATAGCATTGCCATTAGAGCTGAAAATTGTTTGATTCAAGCTGACAAGCTAGCTCCTAGGCCTCCAATGCCATTGTTTCCAAGTTTAGAGAGCCCAAGTACTAGTCAAGTGCCTAATTTAGCTCCTATTCCCACTCCTAGAAATCAGAATTTAAGTGAAGCTTCTACTTCATCTTCTAGTGCCTCAAATGAACTTCAAGAAGTCATGAAGCAATTGCAAAATTTAGGTAATGAGCTGGTTACACTCAAGAGGCAAAGCAAGCCCAAGGTTTTAGACCTCCTTTCCAGCCTCAAGCTCAGCCTAACAGGCAGCCATACCAGCCTCAAAGACCACCCAATCTAGTTGCAAATTTAAATCAAGCAAGACCTCCTGCCAATAGACCATTTCAGCCCTATAATCCCAATGCTATATCTACCTCTAAGGCATTAGTGCCAGTGCAAAACAACATAGCTCAAGAGTATGATTGGTGTTTCCCATGCAATGAACCTCACAACCAGTCTATGTGCTTCAACGGTGCCTTAAATCAAGCGTTAATGGTGACTACAACTGGTGTGGAGGGTGAAGGTAGTCAAGGAAATAACCAACAACAAGACACATTCCAGCAGCAATCAGCTCCAAATGATACCACACTTGTAAACTGGTAGGCAAAAGATTTTTGTGGCATGAATCAAATACCCCAAAGTGTTGCAGCCAACACAAGGTCAAAAAGGAGAAATTTGGGTGAAGAATAGCCATTAGCTCCAAGTAATCCACAACCTTCTATCACTCCACAAATTATTGGCAAACAAAATTCAGTTCCAAACACACAAGGGCTGCCTAAAACAAGCTCCTAGGCCAACTCAAATGCCAGTTGTTGCTTCCCATGTGCAAGGAATGAATGTGTAGGCCAAGGGACAAAGAGATGCTTCATCTCCATTCAACATCATTGATCAGATGAAGAAGACAAATGTAAACATATCAATGTGGGAATCACTATCCATCCCAGGCCAAAGAGATTTTCTACAAGCTGCCATGAAGGACTAGTCAACTTCAAATCAGCAAGTCCAAATGCAAGAGAAGGTGCTCACAAATGCTGCCCAGCCTGAGAGGAATCATGGAGGACAACAAGGTAAAATGTTGAAGCCCCTCCATTCTATGTTTCATTGATCATTGGAAACCAATTAGTACACAATTGCATGATTGATTCTGGGGCAAGTAGTTCAGTAATGCCCAAGCAAATAGCTGATCAGTTAGGGCTTCAATATGAATTCATATCCAAAGGGGTAGTGCAATTGGATGGGACAAATAATAACAATAGTTGGAGTGATAAAAACTTGAGTCTTACTTTGCATGCATGCCCCAACGTTGTTGTTTTGCAAGATGTCTCAGTAATAGATCTTCCACCACTCTTTTCCCTATGTCTATCAAGGGATTTCACAACCAAGATTAGAGGTTACTTATCTACTGATTGGACACACATGTTGTTTAGAACAAGATATGGAACTAAAGCCACAATCAGATCTGAGCCTATTGCAAACTTTCACATTGAGCCTTACACTCCAAGCCAAATCAATACCAATTGTTCAAGTGTTTGATCAAGAAGATTATCCAAGCACTGATGAAGTTGACACCAAGGTGGAAGCATCCCAGATCTAACTCTTGATGAATGGGAAAACAAGGTGCATGCTTTTGATCCTTATCAAGAAATAGAAGAATCTGAGCTAGGAGTCTATTGCATGCATGAAGAAAATCAGCCTATTCCTAACATCACCAAGCCAAACCACAAGGATGACAATGAGGTATGGTAGTTGTTTTTTGATGGATCAAGGAGTAGAAAGGTGCAGGAGGGGGAGCTATGCTTGTTTCACCTCAAGGAGTTAAGTATTATTCATCTTTTAGATTTCAGTTTGCATGCTCTAATAACACTGTTGAATATGAAGCCTTGATACAAGGATTACATTGGTCAATCAAGAGAGGAATAAAGAACTTGTAAGTCTTTGGTGACAGTGAGTTGATTGTCAACCAAGTTAAGGGGCAGCATGCTGTCAAGAATGATCTACTCAAATGCTACAAGAACAGGGTGTGGGACCTCATTGAAGATTTTGAGGGCTTTGGCATAAAATCCATTCCTAGAAAAGAGAACCAAGCTATTGACAAGCTTGCAGCAGTTGGGGCAGCCTTTGATGTTGTTGAAAGCATTCAAAAAGACAAGGTACAACCAAACATCCATGTGATTGTAAGGCCTTCAATGCCAAACAACAATGTAAGTTGGCAAGTGTTTGAAAATGATCAGCAAATCATCCATTTCTTGTAAGAAGAGGCTGAGTTCTCAGCTAAAAATTAGGAAAAGTTGGAGCAACAGTATGGTGACCAAGTGGTACAACTGAGAACCAACAAACTACCAAAGGGACTTATTACTTTGGAGTCCATTTTCAATCCTAATGATCAGTTTAGGAAGGAGAAAGCAAACATCCAAGTCAAGGGAGAAGATTCAGTGTCCATCTTGGTGGAAGAAGGCAAATCACTCCAAGTTGGTAAAGTGACAACTGAGCAAGAAAGGTATGAGTTCATACAACTTTGTCAAGAATTCCCTGATGTGTTTTCTTGGAGCTATGAAGATTTGAAAGGTTTCAATCCCAAGTTAGCTCAACATACCATTGAATTGGATCCAAGTACTAAGCCCATCAGAAAAAACAAAGGCTAGTCAATCCACACATGGAGCCTCTCATGAGAAAAGAATTGAATAAGTTGATAGAATCAAGAATCATATTCCCTATCAAGCATTCTAGTTGGGTGGCCAACTTGGTTCCAGTTAGAAAGAAGAGTGGGGAAATCAGATTGTGTGTTGACTTTAGAGATTTGAATAGAGCATCTCTCAAGGATCATTATCCACTTCCTTCCATGGAGAAGATTTTACAAGTTGTTGCCGGCTCTGAGAGGTTTTCATTACTTGATGGCTATTCGGGGTACAATCAGATTATGGTGAAAGAAGAAGATCAGTTCAAGACAACCTTTACAACCAAATGGGGAACTTATGCATACAGGAAAATGCCATTTGGGTTGTCCAACGCTGGAGCTACTTTCCAAAGGGCAATGGACATGGCGTTCAAGGATTTGATTAACAATGTGGTGCTGGTATATCTTGATGATATCACTGTTTTTTCAAAAATGCAAGCAGACCATCTCTTTCATTTGAGACAAGTGTTCCAAAGGTGCAGAAGATTTGGAGTATCCTTGAATCCTAAAAAGTGTATTTTTCTAGCCCATGAAGGAAAACTCCTTGGCCACATTGTCTCCAAAGAAGGATTAGCAATTGATCTAGAAAGAGTTGAAGCCATAAGAGCACTACCATTGCTAAGCCACAAGAAGGCCCTTCAAAGTTTCTTGGGGAGAATAAATTTTGTTCGGAGGTTTGTCCCAAATTTTGCAGCCCTAGTCAAGCCTATCACCAAGATGTTAAAGAAAAGCATAGCTTTCAAATGGAAATAGAAGGAAAAGAAAGTTTTTAAGCAATCAAAGAAGCCATCTCTCAAGCCCCAACTCTCATTAACCTGGATTTCTCCAAGGATTTCATCCTCTATGCATTTGGGGGTGATGATACTATTTCTGCAATTTTGGTACAAGCAGAACAAAAACAATGATGAGCAGCCAATTGCTTTCTTCAGCCAAAGCCTGGAGGACTATGAGGTGAGATATTCTTTCATTGAGAAGCATGTTCTTGTAGTAATCAGGAGCTTGAAGAAATTCAAGCATCTAGTTTCAAACAACAAGGTTCAATTGCTGGTTTCTCATGTGGGAGTTAAAGATTTCCTCCTCAACAAAGACTTGAATGAAAAAAGGGTAGGTTGGATTACTCGTGTCATGGAGTATGACATAGAGATCAAAGTCACCAAGTTGGTTAGAGGAAAAGGATTGTGTGAGCAGCTGATTTTGAGCAAACAAAAGGAAGCATGCAATGAGAAGGAGGCTGTTTTGGTGTTGCAAGACAACCATGAGCAAGGAAGCACTCAAGAGGAAAATGATGGTGTCCTCACTCCTTGCTGGACCCAAGACATAATGCACTTCCTAAGCACATAGGTCTATGCCCTCCAGAGATGAACAAGACCAAAAGAAGACACTTCAGATTGCAGGCTATCCCATATGCCCTTGTTGATGGTGTTTTGTTCAAAAAGGATGTGAATGGAGTGTTGCTGAGATGCATTGGTACAAATCAGATTCATAGGGTGTTGGAAGAGTTCCATGGTGGATCAGATGGTGGTCATTTTGCACCAAGAGTGACAGCTCTAAAGATCATGAGGGCTGGCTATTATTGGCCCAAGATTTTCAGTGATTGTTATGCATGGATCAAGAGGTGCAAGAATTGTGCATTCTTCACGGGTAAAGAGAGGCTAGCTGCCCTTCCATTGCATCCAATTTTAGTTGACCAGCCATTCATGCAATGGGGTTTGGAATTCATTAGAGTCATTAATCCCAATTCAAGCCAAGGGCACAAATGGATTCTAACAGCAATAGATTACTTCACCAAGTGGACTAAAGCAGTAGCACTCAAGGAAGCAAATGAATCTAGCATCCTAGATTTCTATGAGGGAATAACAACCAGATTTGGCATACCTACTACAATAATATTAGATAATGCATTGGCATTCATTGGGTCCAAGGTGACTGAATGGGCTGTCAAGAATGGGATCTACCTAAGCACTTCATCAAATTATTACCCTCAGGGTAATGGCCAAGCTGAATCTACAAACAAGAACTTGTTGAGGATCATTAGGAGGACTCTTGATGAAAATAAGAGGTCTTGGCATACTAAATTGAAATCAGCCTTATGGGCTGATAGGATAACTCCCAAGAGATCTACAGGTAACTCTCCATTCAAGCTTGTTTATGGAAGAGAGGTAATTTTTCCCATGTCACTTGAGTTGCCAACATTGGAACTCATGAAACAATTGGAGTTGTTGGAGTTTGAGCCCATGGAGGTTAGATATGTAGAATTGATGGAGCTCCAAGAAATCAGAAATCAAGCATCCTAAGCAATGGAGAAGGATCAAGCTTTGATCAAGAAGACCTTTGATAGAAGGCCAAGAATAGATCTTTCCAAGTTGGAGATCTAGTGTTAAAATGGGATGCAGACAGAGCAAAACCGAGAAGGCATTCAAAATTTGATGCCATTTGGAGTGGCCCATACATGGTCACAAAGTGTAAGGACAACAATGCTTTCCAATTGTCTTCATTGGATGGTGAAGAACTGTAGATTCCAGTCAATGGAATCCATCTAAAGCATTGCTACTGAAGGGAATTCTCCACCTTGTACATATTAGCTTAGGTTTTCATTCCTCCAAGTGCTTGTGCACATTGTTTTGTTGTAGATTAGTTTTCTTTCCCTAAGTGCTTTGGCACAAGCTTGTTATTCCTAGAAATGTGTTTTGTAGGCCTTGCTCCATCAGATGATGTTCTACCCTCCACCTTCCTCCTTGCAGTGTTCTAATTAGTTGGGGTACCAAGCAGAGAATTTAATGACTCCATGCCCAATGGATTGCTTCAGGCAACTGGTAACTTCATCCAGCAGGTAGATGACCCCTCTGAGTCACCAAAATTGTTATCCAAAATGAGCCCCCGCTCATTTTTGTGGCTAACTCCCTTCATTCTTCCCTCTCTTGTGCCTCAGTCATAATTTTTTTCTTTTCAAGGCACTCAAGACTTTCTAGAAATGGCACCATTGGATAGAGCTTTTTTCTCAGCTTTCCAGAAAGGTAAAGTTTTCCTCCTAACTCCATGTATTTTTGAAGTTATGGCTCGATGGAGTTTTTGTGGGAAATTTTCCCCTGAAAGGCCCGCAGCCAATAAGATGGTGCCACATGTCCAAGGAAGTGGTGGGGGTCGGAGGAAAACTTGTTTTTTTACCAAGTGTTTGGAAAAGTTTTCAAAAGGGATATTTCACCCCGCAGGCCCGCCGTCCAATTGGATTGCGCCACGTGTCCAAAGGGGAGAAAATTGAAAATTTGACTAAGTGTTGGCACCATGGAAAATTTAGGAGGAAAGGCCCGTGCCCAATCACATTTTTCCACGTGTCCTATGGCCTTGGACCGGTGGAATTTTGGTGAAGGTTAACTTAAAATTTTGGTGAAGTGTTTGGAAAAAAGGAAAGGAAAATTATTGGCCCGGGCCCCGCCAACCAGTCAGGGCCCGCCACGTGTCCATGGGCACGTGGACCTTCGGAGCACGGGGGGAGATTGAGAATTTTTCCCAAAGGGATTACGTAGAGGAAAATGTTTGCCCTAGGGCCCATGGTGAATGAGATGATGCCACATGTCCCGAATGGTGGAAGGTGGGGGAAAATTTGGGAAATTTTCCCAAAGAAAAATGAAGGAAATTTCAAAGAAAAAGTCCGCTCCCCAAACGTGATCCAATGGCATCTTGCCACGTGTCCTAGAAAGGCATGTGGAAAATAAAGGAAAGGCCCGTAGGGAAAAGGAAAATAAAATCCCGCACATTCAATAGGATCGTGCCACGTGGCACCCGTAATGCGAATTTGTGGGGATTTTTTGGGAAATTTTCCCAAATGCAAAAAAGTGGAAAATTTAAAAAAATTACCCGCCAATCCAATTTTGGCCCTGTTTTGCCCTAAATTTTCAAATGGCCATATCTTTCGATCCAGAGCTCGGTTTTTCATGTTCTTTATATCAATGGAAAGATGGTGAAATTATCTACAAGATTCTAGGGTCATTTTTGTATTTTGATGGAGTTTGGAGAGAGAAAATTGAAAAACACCTCTGGCACGTGGTCATGGATAGAAATGACATTTCAACCACCATTTTTAATGAAGAATGGCTCGCATTCTCTCCCAGCATGGTGAAAAATGTTAGGGGATGGACTGTAAGGATGCCCATGCTATTTTATTGTGTTTTGGTAGTGGTTGAAGCTCTCCCATGTTTTCCATGTTTCTCTCCTGGGGTCATTTCTTGCACTGTAAAAGCTAGAATGGGCTCATTTTTTAAAAAGAGACACTTTTTCAGCTCTGCAACTTCCCTTTTCTTCCTTTTTGGTAGAATTTGTGGAAATTTTACCTTTCCATGCAATACAACACCCTTTTTGCCTCTTGGTCACTGTAATGCATTGTATTGGATCTGAAATGATAATGTATGCTCTGTGATTAAAATCCCTCAATCCTTTCATATATTTACCATTTTTTCCTGATCTTTCATTACATCTTGAGCAATTTGTGCATGCTTTGTGTTGTGTTTCCTTGTGGATTGTGTATGTATTGTAGTATTAGGTGTCTACTACTCCTTTGGTGCATCACCTCATTAGCATTAGTCTCATTTTTCTTGCATTCCCTATCTTTGTCCCCTTGGAATTTAGAGTGGGAATTAGGAATTTAAACCTCTGCAACTTGTAAGTGATATATCTGATCAGGGGAGTTGAGGAACCAACCTCTAATCTAGAGATTCCTCTCCCATTTTTCAAGTCCCACACTTGGGGAGAGGATTCAATGTTGTGCAATCACACTGGATGTCCAAAAGATCAAACTAGAGGTCCGATCAACATTGCATACAATAATTTTTACGTCTATTGCCAAAAAAATGCAACCTTGAGCAGATTTGGATAAATTGACTTCCCTAAAATACTCTAAACTATCCCTATACTGATCCTCCATGTATGTTTGACATGTTGAGTGAAGGAAGAGTTCTAATTTTATCAAAATTTTAAGTTGGAAATTGCCGGTTGCCTAAATAAAGGCTGCAGATCCTTTTTGAAAAATTGACCTTTAAAGCTTCATCAAAAATTAAATTTTATATTTCTTATACAAAGAGGGCTTCGAGAGCTTTATGAAAAGTCCTTGTTTGCCCAAAACCAAGATTTCTAGCTCAAGTTATGACACTTTGATGTTTTTGTGCCTTGGCGGGAAAATTTGGGAAAATTTTCCCTAGCGGGCCCATAACCTAAAAATTTCACATCAAAATTTTCCTTTTTCAAAATTTCAAGCTCGGGAAAATTTTCACTTTTCCCTCCACTGGTCCGCATGACTAATCAGAGGCTACCACGTATCCTCCAGTAATGAGGCGAGGCGTGGATGAGTTTTACCCCTTAAAATTTTGAATTTTTTTGGAAAATTTTTACTTTTCCTCTCATTGTCTCATAGCCAAACATAGGGCACCACATGTCCCCTTATTTCTATGGAAGAGGCGTAGGTTGTTTTAAAACCCTTTACTTTTATAAATTTTTTTCTGAAAAATTTATGTTTTTGCCCCAGCCCGCGGCCAATGATAGCGTGCCACGTGGCACCTTGGGGGTGGAAGTGGGAGGGTAGACCTTCTTTCTCCCTTTTGTTTTGTGTTTGGGATTTGGAAAATTTCCAATTTTCCTTCCGCTACCCACAACTCCGCTTCCCCTTTTCTCCTTTGTCTTCCTGTGGGTGTGTGGACCCGCATGCCCTTTTGTTCCTTTTTCCTCCTCGGGCGCAGACCACCAATTTCTCCCGCCGTCCAATAATGTCTCTGCGATCACCATGTGTCACTGGCGAGACCCACGGGGCATGGAAGAAAAAGTGATTTTTTTCCGTGCGTTTTGGAAAATTTCCCAATTCCACCCCACGACCCACCAACCTGCCCAAGGTGCACTCCTCCTCCTCTTGCCACATGTCCCTTTGGGAAAATTTGATCTCGAACTCCGCCCACTCATAACTTGAGTTCTTCTTGGAGTTAGGAGGAATTATTTATATCACCAGAAATGTGAGAAAATTTCCTATCCATTGGGAATGGTCTAGGAAATTTTGAAAGTGTTGAATATGATAAAAATCTAGTTGAATTTTGAGCTGTTAGAGAGCAGGTATGGGGTAAGATTACTCCCTGAATCTAACTAGAACGTCTAACCCTAAAATTTAAACCTTGTAAACATGTTATAAGTTAATAAAGGAAATTGGTGCTTGGGTAAATATTTTTTTCCATAACCTATTAGAAAAGCGATGTCTTGCAACTTAGTTGTCGACACTTGAATCAAAAAAATATTATCCCATAATTTTCTAGCTAACCCTAGGTTGTTTCTCGGGTCTCAAGTGGTTGTTTGAGCGGGCACTCCAGTTTGGTATCAAAGAAGTGGTTTAAAGGATTGGACCATTGGGCACACTAGAAAACTTGAGACATGAAAACTTAAACCTAGCACACTGAAACCTAGAAAACAACTTAGCAAGAATTTGTATTTTTAGTAAACATGGAAGTTGTATAACTTAGAAAATGAACTGACTCTCACTTTGGTCTATGTAGGAGGCTTAGACGGAGCGAGAGGAACCTTCACAGAGACTCAAAATCACCACCACCACCACCACCACCACTAGATTAGGGTGTAGCAGCCATTCTACCTTAGATTCTATAGACCCTTCAGGATGTTAATGCCACTCTACATGGAGGATTAGGTGGAGGGAAGACAACTAGTCATGATAGAGCTCCTTCTATCGAGGGTCAGGTATCTCCTCAACTCAGCGAGGAGCATAGAGGAGAGAAATCCCATGCGGAGTCAACCAGAGAAGATTCACCACCTAGGAGATAGGGTGACAGAGTTTCAGAGCATAGAGAGAGGTCTCAGAGCCCTAGGCTTAGGGATGAGCATGCAGAGAGACCTAGAGGCGATAAACCACAACAACGGATCACATCAGGGAGATCCTAAAGCTTAGGCCCTCACATTACTTAGGTGATATAGGTGGATTTTAGGTAGAGGCTTGGCTAGTGAGCTTGAGCGGTTACTTCAAACTTTGTCCTTTGTTTTAGCAACACAAAAGCTCATGTTACGATCCATCTACTAAGGGATGGAGTAGGAGTATGGTGGAGGATAGAGGAGCAGAAGCTCCATGTAGATTTAGAGAAAATGACTTAGGAGCTGTTTGAGGAGAGATTCAGGAGCAGGTACCTATCACAGAGGTTCATCCAAAGAGGATTGATGAGTTCCATGACCTCCAATAGGATACCCTTTCGGTAGTAGAGTATGATAGTAGATTTCTAGATATACTTGGTATGTAGAGTATATGTAGGATGAGTATGTGTGGATTCATAGATTCATCTAGGGCTGAATTTAGACATTGGAGGTGCAGTTTGGATTCACTATCCACAAACTTTAGCAGAGGCCATCGAGAAGGCCTATATTACGAGGAGACTTGGGGCAAAACCCAACGAGGGCTAGAGACCGAGTCGGGAGAAACATTAAGTAGATACGGGATGGTAGATCAAGAGGTTCGTACCTATTCCTCGTGGTGGTCAACATTTAGCACATTCATCCTTTTGGCCATAGTAGCAACAACATCCGTCCCGTCCACCTTATAGACCTCCATGGAGAGCTGATGCACGAGAGGCTGGAGTATGAGGCCTCCTCCTGGGGTCCCATCGGGACATAGGGTGGACCTAGAGCTCGATTAGTGGGAGCTCACCATAAGAGGTGATAATAGACCTTATTCGAGATCATCGGGATCCACACCATAGGCTTTAGGGCACCTAATGGAGGTGATGTTCCATGGAGAGGATCTGTAGTTGATTTGGATGTGGAGTAGCTGGAAATTTTTTGAGAGATTTTCCTCGAGCCCTAACAAGGGTAAGGCACTAGTTTTTGAGTGACAGTTGGTGACATGGGACATAGCCATAGGATTTATGTAGTGGTTGAGAACCACCAGGTAGAGCACCGAGCATAGTCATTGAGACCAAAGGTATAATTGGTGGTATTCCTACCTCTATATTCTTTGATTCTAGTTCTTCGATTCTTTCATTGCACCATCTTTAGTAGAGTGAAGCGAGGTTGGTGGCTATTAGGAAGGGTCTCAATTGGGATGTCGAGATGGCTTCTGGAGCCAAGATCTCTGTGGAATCCTTAGGTAAGGAGTTTTTTAGATTTGGGACCTTTCACCACTACCTTAGATCTCTGTATTCTTCCTTTGGGATCGTATGGAGTCATTTTACGTATGGATTGGCTTTCTACATAGAGGGCCATGATGGATTGTTATAATAAGACTATAGCTTGCATACAGATGATTTGGGAGTTGAGTCGGTGATCTCGGGGTCGGAGACCCATTTATATTTGTACCATTTCTGTTATGTAGCTTAAGCGGTACGTGTGATGGGGTTGTCGGATGTATGCTATTACGGTCGGTGATGAGATCGGAGGATGGGTCTCGTGGGCCATCGCTAGATGATCATCCCATCTTGAGAGAGTTTTCTGATGTATTTCTAGGGAGTTACAGAGATGCCACCCCACATGAGATTGATTTACATATAGATATAGTCCCAAGAGCAGAGCCTATCTCATGGGAACCTTATCGGATGACCACCTCGGATCTATGTGAGCTCAAGTTGTAGCTTGAGGGCCTTTTGGAGAAGGGCCTTATCCATCCTAGTGTATCCCCTTAGGGTGCATTGGTGATTTTCATGAAGAAGAAGGATGGATCATTGTGGTTGTGTATTGATTACCGCCAGTTGAACAAAGTGACAATCAAGAATCATTATCCTCTTCCTCGTATTGATGACTTGTTTGATCAGATGAAGGGAGCCATGGTGTTCTCTAAGATTGATCTCAAGTTGGGCTACCATTAGTTGAGGATTTCAGAGGTGGAAATTCATAAGACCACCTTCCGCATGAGATATGGGCACTATGAGTTCACAGTGGTGCCTTTTGGTTTGACGAATGCCCCGAAGTGTTCATGAGTTTGATGAATGGGGTATTCAGGACCTTCTTAGATCACTTCATGCTCATCTTCCTAGATGACATTTTGATATACTCATGTACACGTGAGGAGCATGAGGGCACCTTCGATAGGTTCTTTAGTGTCTTCGTGAGCAGTAGCTTTACGGGAACTTGGAGAAGTGTGCTTTCTTTCAGATAGAGGTGCAATATTTGGGTCATATCATTTATAGGGAAGGTATCGCAGTCAATCCTTCCAAGTTTAGAGCCATTATGGATTGGCCAAGCACCCACGATAGTGACCGAGGTGTGAAGCTTCATGGTTTTAGTAGGGTACTACCGGAGAATTGTGTAGGACTTCTCTCGGTTGCGCACCCTATCACCTCCCTTCGAGAGGAAAGGAAGAAGTTTTTCGATCGGATAGATGTGGGCAGCCTTACGGAAATTGAAGGAGTGCCTCACTACAATACCCATTCTTGCAGATTACGGATCCACAAGGTGAGTTATTTTTGCATAGATGCTTCTTTAGTAGGGCTTGAAGGTGTGTTGATGGAGGATGGCGGGGTTGTATCTTTTGAGTCTCGCAAACTCAAGGATCACGAGCTTAATTATCCTACCCATGATCTTGAGCTTGCGGTAGTTGTGCATGCTTTGGTTATATGGAGGCATTTTCTTCTTGGAAAGAGATTCACACTCAAGATGAATCATTTAAGTCTTCGCCACCTCTTCACACACCCAATCTAAATGCTCGTCAACAACGTTGGATGGAGTTTATTTTGGTGTATGACATGGAGATATATCATGTGAAGGGGAATGAGAATGTGGTAGTAGAAACTATCACAGACAGAGACATGTGGCTATGGATACCTCAGTGAGCATAGATTTGTGGAGTAGGATTCTTCAGCAGCTTCCTCTTGACAACTTCTACATGGAAGTACAAGAAGAGATCGAGTCATAGAGACCCCTTGAGGGGAATTTTTATGGATTTTCCTTAGAGTCGGATGGTATTCTCGAGGCAAAGAGGCAGGATATATGTTCCCATAGCTGGAGGCTTGAGGTAGGACATCTTAGTAGAGGAACATTATGCACCCTATGCAGACTCATCTCGGGGTGAAGAAGATGAACGGTACTTTGCGATAGTTGTATCACTGGAGAGGACTTTGTTGAGATGTGGTTAAGTTTGTGTCATAGTTTTTAGAGTGCCAGAGGGTCACGGTCAAACATCAACATCCAACAGGTCTTATTTATCCTCATGCCATACGGAATGGAAGTGGGACACCATTTCCATGGATTTCATTGTTGGGCTACCTATGTCAAGATATCACCACGACTCCATTATGGTCATGATTGATAAATTTACAAAAAGTGGCTCAATTTTCTCGGTGAAGACCACTTATACAGCTAGATCGGTGGCACCAGTTTATTTGGATGAGATTTTAGGTTGCATGATAGGATTCCGTGGAAGATCATTTGTGACCACGATCCTTTGTACACTTCACACTTCTATACTACCATGCAAAGTATGTCCTCGGGATGAAGATTAACTTCAGCAAAACATATCAACTTTGAGACATATGGAAGGACCGAGCGAGTAAATTAGATTTTTGAGGATATGCTCAAGATGTACATGATGGATCAGTAGTCTAAGTTGGAGGAGTACCTGTACTTAGTGGAGTTTGCCTACAATAATAGTTTTCAGAGTTCTAGAGGCATGGCTCCTTTTAGGAATTATATGGTAGAGAGTGTAGGACACCCCTTAGCTAGGACAGGTTAGAGGACAAAGTATCTCTTGCACCAGCTCTTTTGTAGGACATGGAGTAGAAGGTAGTGTTGATAAGGTAGATATTGCAAGAGACACAAAACATGTAGAGGAAGTATGTGGATAAACATAGGATTGATTGTAGTTTTGATGTGGGCATGAAGGTGTTCCTTTGTGTTAGACCACATAAGAGCCCTATTTGTTACGGAAAAGGTTCTAAGTTAGCTCCTAGATTCGTTGGTCCCTTTGAGATCTTGGAGCATATCGGCCCTTTGGCCTCTACCGTCTAACATTGTCACCACTTGTCTTACATACATGATGTGTTTCATGTTTCTGTCCTTAGGAGGTACATTAAAGATCCTTCTCATGTGTTGGACTATACATCATTGTAGGTGCAATATCAAGGGTAGGTGATGGTGGAGCCCATCCCTATCATAGATCATAGGACCCTAGGCCTTTGAGGTAGAAAGATTGATCGGTATGGGTGCAAAGTGGGACATATATGATAAGGCTGCGGCCACTTGGGAGGATGCCACAAGATTATGAGTTTAGTTTCCACATTTGTTCCGGTGACTTCTAGGAGGAAGTCGAGTCTAAGGGGAGGGGGATGTAGTGCCCACTTCCATTTGACACTTTTAGATATTGATTTTGATACTATTGATCATATTATGGACACTATTATGTTTTGTTTTAGTATGATGGTTAGATGTTAGATCATGGATTATTATTGATCTGGATTCGGTTATTATGCATGATGGTTACTAGAGACATTTTCTATATGTGGTTGATGATATACTATTGTGACATGGATATATTATAGATGTTGATTTGGAATTATGATATTCGATATTTTGAGTAGATTTGGTATGGTAGATTTTGATGATTATATAGTTGATTTATTTAATTAAAAAGGATAATGTTGAATTATCGATATTGTTGTGATTTGTGTGTTTGGATGATTTTGAGATATTGTTTATATCATTTTAAATGTTTTGTTATGGCCACGAGGCTGAAGGAGGTATTTACATTTTGTAGGTTAAAAATCACAACAATGTCGGGGGACTGGAGACTAACCATACTAAAATTTCGGGTGAATTCAACAAGGTCACCATGGCAATTTGTGATATGAGTTGTGTGTTGTGCTATGTTAGGAATTCCCATGGGGATTTCCATTATATGTGACCATGGGATATGTGTTTTATTTATGTGTTCCTTTTTGTTATTGTTGTATGTACTTTATTTGTAATGTGTTCCTTCTTTTAATTAATGTGGAAGATTAATGTGTGAAATCCTATAGTTAAAATTTTATTAAATTTAATTGGGACATGGGATGTAATTAATAAAGTTGTTTAATTTAAATGACAATTATGGAAGAGTGAGTAAGTTAATATGTAAGAATGTAAGAAATTTGTAAGAGCATGTAAGGCAGATTTTGGAATGTTAAACACTCCATCTTTTATGAAATTCGAATTTGACCCTGGAGGCCAAATTTGGAGGCTTGTGGGACAAGTTAAACTTGTCCCACACCTCTTAAAATGATCCACCAACCATGCCTATGGTTTGGAGGTTAAATGTAGGCATTTATAATGCATTTTAAAGTGACAATATGTAAGTTTTGATTGCACTTCCCTTACATGTTTTTAATTTTGTCCTTTTGGAGTATGGGAATTTTGGAGTATGTAAGTGATTTTTTCATTTTATTTATTGTGATTTGGTGAAGGATGTTGAGTTTCCTCTTGGGTTTGAGGAAGAAAGATGTGGCATCCCACATGGATACACATCATCCTCTTCTCTTCCCTCTCCTATAAAAGTGAAACTCCTTGCTTGTTTATGGTTGTTGAAACTTTTTATTTCCTCTTGGGGGCGCATTTGTTGGTGCTGTTTCTTTTGGAGCTTGTTTGAGAAAGAGCTTGGAGTCTTTTTGCTTGCTTATACTTGCTGGTTTTGGACTACACTTTGGCATCTTGGAAAACTTGTGAGCTTGGAACAAACTTTAGTATTGAGAGGTAGGATCTTGAGCTGTGTTTTAATTTTTTTCTTCTCTTGCATGCATGTTTAAATGGTGTTTGTGTTTGCAATCTTGGCTAGTTGGGTAGAATGCTTAGGGCATGGTGTAGGAGAAGGCTATAGGGATTTCATGGGGGATAAGGGATTGCCAATGTCCTAGTTTTATTATGGAGGGAGTTTTGATTTGGGATCCACCTTGGAAAAGAAACTTGTTGCATTTCTTACTATGGCGGGGCATAAGGAATAAAATTGGGGGAAATAAGGAGGGGTTGGGAGATATAAGATTTATGTGGTTGATATGATTATTGGCGGTATGCATTTTGGTGGATGCCCAATTCCAAATTGGTAGGCATAAGGAGTTCCCCATAGTCCTTGCTCTTGTTGGCTTGCTTGATCAAGCCTATGTGTTGTATGAGTTGTTTCAAATGGAGTTGGGAAATGCTGTATTGTTTTGAATTGTGCATGTTATTGATTGTATGCAATGTGAATGTTGCTTGTTTGTGATAGAAGCCTTTATTACCATGTGTTGATATTCATGGTCCATTTCAATATGGTTGGGGCTTGGGGGCCAATGGGAAAGGATGGATTCTCCTTTCTCATTGGATGTCTTGGTTGGGTGGAGAGCATTGCCTTTCCCCCTTCCTTGTTGTGTTCAAAGTTGCAAAGAAGAAGAAACAAGCATGCTTTGCTGTTGGAGAAAAATTTCACGGTCTTGTGAGTCCTATCTCTTGAGTAAATTCATTGTAATACCTTTCCACTTCGAGTGGATTAGTGTATAAATTTTGTAATGTGAATTTATTGTGTTGAGGATAGAAGATTGAATTTGAATGGAGAAATGTAAAGAATCGTATTTGTTTTCTGTTGTTGCAAAAGAAATGTAAATAATATTCTATACTTTGTATTTTGAAATTTGAAAACCAAATCAAATTTGAAAGGAGATTAGTTGTAAAGTTATTTTAATTATCAATAAAGGATGGCATTATTTCTTTTAAATTTGTATGGTATTGTATACTATATTTGTATTATCGTTGTCAAGAATGAGATTCTATTTTGAAATAGAATAGGAAATAATGTTATATGTTTTATGTACTTGTATTTGAATAAAAATGGGAAGTGAAAAGTTGAAAAAAGAATGCATTGTTAATCATCAAAATATTTCATTCCTTTCTTAAAAGTGTTTTACCTTGTTCATATGCTATCTTCTCCATTGAAAATATGAGTTTTACTTGCAATAAGAAACCTCTATTTGGAATGTTGAAAGAAGAATGCATATGGAATGAAAGTCAAAGTTATTTTCCTTGCAAAATGTATACTAAAATTGACATTAAAAATTTAGTTTCATTTAGAATTGGATGGATGATTTAAGAAGCAATCTATTTGACTAAATTAGGAATCATATGCACATTTAAATGACAAAATGGAGATTCCAATTTAAAGAAACAATTCATTGTAATATACTTCATCATGGAAATTCAAATTTTAATAAAAATGAACAGTTCATACTTGCACTAAAAAATAAGTTATGAAACATTGAAAATTAGACTTAGTACTACCTAAAGAACTCTAATTCACTATAATAAAGTCAAGAATGAACCTCCAAAACTTAATGAATATCAATTCGGAGCTTCAGACAATCATGTTTATGTCTATTGCTATAAAAATGCAACCTTGAGCAGATGGATAAAATGACTTCCCTAAAACACTCTAAACCCTTCCTAGATCTGATCCCCCATGTCTTTGACATGTTGAGCGAAGGAGGAGTTCTAATTTTATGAAAATTTTAAGTTGGAAATTGCCAGTTTGCTAAATAAAGGCCTACAGATCGTTTTTGATAAATTTACCTTTAAAAATTCATCAAAAAGTAAATTTTTATATTTTTTTGTACAAAGAGGGATTTGAGAGATTTCTGAAAAGTCCTTTTTTCCCAAAGCGAGCTTTCTAACTCAAGTTATGACACTTTGAAATTTTTGTGCCTTGGCGGGAAAATTTGGGAAATTTTTCCCTAACGGGCTCGTGACCTAAAAATTTCGCATCAAAATTTGCCCTTAGATTTTTTTAAATTTTGGGCTTGGGAAAATTTTCACTTTTACCTCTTCCATTCCATAGCCAATCAGAGGCTGCCACATGTCCTCCAAGGGCTGAGGCGGAGGCACAGATGAATTTTACCCCTTAAACCTTTTGATTTTTTTTGGAAAATTTTTACTTTTCCTTTTGCCGGCTTTTAGCCAATAAGAGGGCACCACGTGTCCTCTTATGGATATGGTAGAGGTGCATGTTCTTTTAAAACCATTTTCTATTATAAACTTTTTGGAAAAATTTACATTTTGGCCCTGCCGGTCCGCAACCAATGATAGCGTGCCACGTGGCACCTTGGGGGTGGAAGCGGGAGGGCGGACCTTCTTTCTCCCTTTTGTTTTGTGTTTGGGCTTTGGAAAATTTCCAATTTTCCTTCCACCACCTAAAACTTCATTTCCCTTATTTTGCTTTGTCTTCCCGTGGGTATGCGGACCGCGCGCCATTTTTTTCCTTTTTCCCCCTGGGCGCGAACCGCCAATTTCTCTCGCCGCTCCGACGTTGTCTCCACGGTTGCCACGTGTCCCTCATGGACCAGCGGGGCGCGGAAGAAAAATTTATTTTTCACCCGTGCATTGGGAAAATTTCCCAATGCCACCCCGCGACCCGCCAACCCGCCCAAGGTGCACTCCTCCTCCTCTTGCCACGTGTCCCTCTAGGAAAATTTGACCCCAGAACTCCACCCACTCATAACTTGAGTTCTGCTTGGAGTTAGGAGGACTTCTTTATATCACTAGAAAGGTGAGAAAATTTCCTATCCATTGGGAATGGTTTAGGGAAATTTTGAAAGTGTTGAATATGAGAAAAATATAGTTGAATTTATGAGCCTGTTAGAGAGCAGGTATGGGGTAAGATTACTCCCTGAATCTAACTAGAACATATAACCCTAAAATTTAAACCTTGTAAACATGTTATAAGTTAATAAAGGAAACTGGTGCTTGGGTAAATATATTTTTCCATAACCTATCAGTGAAAATTGATGTCTTTCAACTTAGTTGTCGACACTTCAAATAAAAAAAAATTATCCCATAATTTTCCAGCTAAACCTAGGTTGTTTCTTGGGTCTTAATTGGTTGTTTGAATGGGAACTACAGGAACTAGGACAAAAACCACTTCACCATATCAAGTTATGGACTTCAAAATGTAACATTGGACTTATTTCCACCTTCCATGTTTTCATTTTTCTTCAGAAACATGCATTCTCATCAAGACTCTCTCAAACACCATGACCGGTTTTTGCTTAGTTAAGCCTTTAGTAGTAGACCATATTGGATGACACAGCTTCTCCAAAATTATTTAAAGGAACTCTCTGAAAATTATCATGGAAACTTTAAGTACATCCAAATATTTCTCCTATACTAGGTATTTCACCATGATACTTTCTACACCTAACTGTACCATTAAATCTTTACAAAAAAAAGATAAAATTATGTCATACGATTACACATGGAGCATGAAAATTCTACCACACTGAACTAAAGGATTAATTTACATCCTCGAGTCTTCAAAGAGGATTTCCTAAGTAATTTTAAGACTAAAAACTTGATTTCTTCTTCATTGCTATAGGACTATGATTTTAGGAGGTTTGAGACCTACTCGCTTCTTAAGGATCATTCATAAAGCTTAGGCAACCATTATTACTCATTCCACTTGAAAAATGAACTAGGTTTCATGCCCCATATTTGATGAAAATATTAGGTCACCATGCATAAGTTTAATGTGTCAATGAGCACTTCAAACTTGAACTTCAATCTAGAGATGGTCATTCTGAGAGCTCGGTAGAGCCTAAAACCTCATAACTCAAAAAATAGTCTTCGTATTACCCTAAATTTTGGTCTAAAAAACTAGAACAACCTCATTCATAAGTTTAAAGGATCATTTTATCATAAATAGGTATGTACCTTCTTGAACACCATGATTTGTCCATGCTTACTTGGATTTTCCACAAAAACATGACTTCAAAGGACTTCAAACATGCCTCTAAAAACTAAAATGTGACATGTAGAATCTTCCATATCCTTTGTACAATGGCCCTATACACTCCTCATTGCTCATAATGTCTTTCCCTACCTTGCTTAGATCCATTTTCCAAAATATGCTTGTATTAGGTCTTAGAACTAGACCTAATCAATATTGTTTTCACCATGAATCATGAGACCTGAATTATTCTTCATCGTGAAGATCATCACACACCCTTAAAACACCTATTGATACCCGTAGGACACCTTTGTAGTTCAACCCAAGAACCTCTATGCACCTAGTTTTTACTAATGCACCAAACATGCATCAAGACTTTGTGTATACACCATGACATCTTACACCACACTAAGACAACATACCAAGTCACTTAAAACACACCATTTGAGGTTTAAGGAAGGCACTACCAATTAACCTTCATGCCCCCGACTAGTTGACACCTCATCACTCACTCTTTCTAATGAAAACATAAATGAGACATGGTTCTACACTCTTGTCCCTTCTAGGTGCTCCTGAACTTATTTGCTTTCTTCTTACTCTTTTGGGTATCTTTTAATTTTAGGTAATATTTTACAACTTTGGGTTGGAATTTTAGTTGTTAATTACAAAATAAAAAAGGAAACCATATATATATATATATATATATATATATATATATATATATATAGTTATATCTCCCAAATAAGGGGCCAAGCACTAAGCAATACCTATCATCACCTAAGATTGCATTCAAAGGCACAAGAGCACTTCAAAGGAATTCATATAGCACACTCACACAAGGGAAAAGGGATGCATCACTCTTCATACACAACATAGGAGGGGGAAATTCATTTTATTCCATTACACACATTATATACATTGTTACATTCTAGATCTAACATGCTATCATTATGAAACTTGCACAAGGGCATCCTAGAGCAACATTACACACACAAAACTACATGGAGTATAAAATGTAGTGTAATGCTTGGTACTAATTTTAATCTTTGGGTGACATCCGAGGTTAGTAAAAATCTACATTCTCCATATTTATTTTTAGATTTGAGGTGGTTCTCGGGCATGTGGAGCTAGGTATCTCTCTTTATAGGTTACAAGTACAATAAATTACAATATATAAAAAAGTGTGACAAAAGGAAGCTAATAATGAATATTCTCATGCAAAGAAAAGGAAAAATATCTTAACTCCTAATTAAATACTAGTTCCCGAGATCGAGTCACTAACACCTAGGTGTTACTATCCTCCCATGAGAGATTTTATCCTGCACATCTCTAATTTTTAGAACCTCATATGAGCCTTGACAAGACTGCTTCTATCCATGCATGAGGTGTATATTTTTGTAGTAGGGAACTAGCGGTTTGAATTGGAGTAAGAAGACTTTGAAACCACACAAGGCTATTTTAGGACAAGTGGAAGGAAAAATGACATGCAATGTTTTGAGATAATAATAGGGATGAAATTTAAGTTATCTATAGATTAGTTATTGTTAGAATATATTTCATTCTCTCTGGTTGTCTTTGTAAGTGAAACATGTCTATTCTTAGCATGTAGCCTATTTTGAGGATGGATAGGCGGTGAAGGGAAATTCCCCACCCATATATATATGTATTGATTTACATGGTTTAGAGATCCATGTCTTGTTAGTGTTATGCTTTGATGGTTTATGGGTGCACATGACATATAATGATACTCTTATGCATGTAATCAGATTATGTGTTTTACAATGATTAATACAATAGATCTATGTGGTTGGATAATGGCTATTGATATTACTATGAATGGATCTTGTATGGTGAATAGGAACTTAGTTCTTATCGATTATTTATGTACTATGGTTAAGATTTAGATCAGCTTATGCATTAATTTTGAATAGATGTTATGGAATTGGATTATATATGTGTTTATCATGCTAAATTCTTGACAAATCTATCATAAAAGAGGGACCTACTAACCTTGTGCACTATGGGTGAGCACCCAGTTCTAGCGAAGTGATGTGACAACGTGCTTTGGGTTGATTGGTAAAATAAAAGACTACATTTTGGTTCCATTGCTAGGACCTCTTGATAAGATATTTATAAGTATGTTACATGATTAAGACTTACAGTTGACTTTGGCCAACATTGAGGTCCTGGGTAGAAAATCTAGAGGAAGAGTTTTCTCAAAGATTTAACACAAGACTTGAATTTTATGCACATGCGTGGGTTGAAGAGAATCTGTATCATGAGCTCTATGAGACATTATTTTCCTATTTCCCTATAGAGCTATATGAGTGGTTGGTAGTATACACATCAAAGAGAAATTGGAGGTATAGATCACTTGTTTAGACCTAGGAAGATTATTAGAATTTACATGATGCTGATTTGACTCGGACACGCGATGTAGATCATTGGTGGGGTGGTGTTTTGTAGAGTTACACCTTGGAATACACTATTTCTACTTATTCCTATCTAGTGGTTGTTCCAATTTTTTCATGAACCTAGAGGATCTTATTTGTGTGCTATCCCTTTAGTGATTAAGATCTTGATTATGACTCTAGATTTGGAAGAGCGATCTATGGCTAGCTAAAATCCACTACGCGCATAGGTGGGAGTAGGTGTGGTGAAAGATGGAAGACTTGGAAATAGAGAGATAGAGAGAAGAAATCAAGCTTAAGTTTAACAAGGCGCATAAGAGGGACTTGGTGAAGTAATGAGATGTTGTGAAACACATGGTTTTATGGAGAGAGATGACTCGTGAAGGTTTTGGAGCTCACGTGGATGATGTGGAGCTGGAGCATCTTTAACTCCCCCATTTAGGTAATCATGTCAGAGAATCCTCTTTGGCCTTAGATGAGAGAACACTTGTTAAAACTACAAGGATTGCAGGTGCACATTTGATCCCTCCTGGTGACCTAGCCCTTGTGCTTGGTTTTCTAGTTTTACGATAGTCATTGATAAGAAAGCTAGTGTGGGTGGTAGAGTAGTGATAGATAGATTTCATTTTCCATTAAGTTCAAGAGTTAATTAGATAACACATTCATCTATGGTGGTGTAGACATCATATTTATTATTTAGGGGTCCAGTTGGAGGTATATTTTTGGTGCAGAACATGGGCATGCAGAATGTTGGTATTACTTATGGAAGTAGTAAAACTTCACAGACCATGGGGTAGCACATCATTTTTTTGGGTGCCTGCTACAGTAGGAGGATCAGGTGGTTCAGGATCTAGTGGATCTGGTAGATCCGGAGGAGGATAAAACACATGAGGTAATACATGTTTTAAATCTAGTGGGCATGGTCCACACCAATCCCAACAAGCTTATTTTGAGATTTCCCTTTACCTACCAAAGTATAAAGGAATTGAATATATAGATGAACACGTGCATACATGTGAGATACTATGACACACTAAGGGGATCACAACTCCGAGTGTAAAGAAAGTCAATTCACCACTACCTTGTAAGGGCGTGCATAGTTGGTATAGGAAGTATAAACCAAACCAAACTTGTGTAGAATATACTACGTTGCGTGATGAATTTTTCATAGAGTTTCATATACCCGAGTTCAAATAGAAAAGCATCAAAGCACATTGAAGTACATAAAGTAGGGCATGGTTGAGAGCATAAGGAGTATGATATTCACCTTAAACAACATGCTCAATGGTTTTTTGAAGGTTTTATCACTCCTTTTAGAAGGGCGCTCTCACATAAGACTTTTAAGATCCATGTAAATCACTTGAGGTAGCTCTGCAAGTTGAGAAAGTTGGGAGTGTAGACACTAGAGTTAGCCCATTTTTGGAAGCTCAGATTACATGTATGGAATTTTTTTTGGAAAAATTATCAGCTAATTCAACTCATGAGATGTGTAGTGGTATTTGGTGCACAGAGTGTGAAGTTGAAGGACATAATAAGGATAGTTTCACTTATAAATTGGTATACACCATGTTATTGGATTTCGAGATCTATCACTTGGATCATGATTCAAGTAGGTGCCCGTTGTTGCAGTGTGCGATAAGAAAGAATGTGTTTTACTATTGTAAGATTTGTAAGTCTACCACTCATGATATAGATAATTATATAATGATTGACTAGATTCATGATGTCATTGTAATTGGTGTACGTAGGACCGGTGTTGCAAACAATTCTAAGGAGCAGGTGAGCAACATAATCGTAATAAAAATGAAGGGAAATATGATGGAGGTGGTAGAGGTTACCGTGGAGTATTTAGGGGCTAAGGTCATGGTGGTAGGAGAGGATTTTTCACAAGGAACATGTTATACACGTGGGTCCCCTGATCATTATAAGTGTGAATGCCCTCGAGAATATTGTTTTTCTCTGGTGTGGAAAGAATCATAATTATAAAGAGTGCTTAGATTTATATGAGCACTTGAGAAACAAGCACAAGTAGGATAAGGGCATGAGAATGGTTAGAGTATAATGCTTATTTGTGAAATATCAGTGGATGTTGAAGTTAGCACCTAACCATGAGATAATCCTAGTATTGGTTACTACACACATTGAGGAGGTAGTATGTGTGTGCAAGACTCAAGCATAAACCTGTTATTAAAAAATAGGAAGTATTGCATGCAAAGTATTCAAACCTTGTCCATCGAAGGAAGTTTATAAAGAGACGATGGAGGTCATTATAAACTTGTAGGGTTAGATACAATGATTGAAGGAGAAGTTGCTAAAGCTAGAGTAGGAAAAAGTAGTTGAGATTCCTCAGAAATATGTTGATGAATTGAAGGAGGTTTGTAAGTTTTTGCACTAAGAGAAAATTATTAATTTTCTATGGGAATGGTGAAGGGAGAAGATACCACATGTTGGAGTTGAGCGTGAGAGAAAAATATTGCATGTAAACTTACCTCCTCATAGTCTTGATTGTGAAAAAGAGATCACATTGAATGTAGTCATTTATGGATGGTTCTTTGATTAACATTTTGATTTATACAGTACAAAAGTGAATGTACTCACTTTGGATGTGTGGAATTAGATGGGGAAACCACCATTACAACCATCTTTAAATGTGTTGTATATGGAAAATAGAACCAAATCCATACCCATTGGAGTTTTGAAGGATGCCACTATTACTATACAAGGGAAAAAGTTTATTGGGGACTTTAAGGTCTTGGTGCTTGTAGAAGCATACAATTTTCCAATTTTACTTGGGTGCCCTTGGTGTTATGCAAATAATGCTGATCTGCACTTCAATAAGGGTTATATCAATTTTGAGAATAAGGAAGAGAGTGTGATCATCCCTTGATAGATGGAAAAATTGCACCTTATGTGGAATCTTTAAGTGAAGAAGACTTGAACAAAATTTATGTATGCACCATTAGAGATCTTTAATCTGGAACCATCGAAGGAAGGAGTCATTCAATGGGATGATGCACAATTTATGAGTGATACGAAAAGTGTTTCTTGTGACAACTTGTAACACCTTGGACAAACTATTATATTTCTCTTTTGCATTACAAGTGTTGGCATGTGATTTTCATGAGGTGTGTTTCCTTGATTTTTGAAAATCATGCTTGTTATGGATAAATCATTTCTACTCTTGGATTCATTAGAATGAAATGTTATGGCTTGCAAGAATCCACTTTCACTTCTTATTGATAAGCTGTAATCTGGTTTTGAGAGTTACAAACTTATCTCATTTACTGACTCATCCTTGGATCAATTTCAGTGATCCAAGGAATGTTTTAAATCTTCTTAACAGACTGAATGGTAAATTGACATTCATTGGTTGAGAGACATAGCAAACTGAACCTTGTATGTTACAAGTTCTTTGGACTTGAGTGATCGTGTCTTCATTCGGTTGTATGTTGTTCTTGGGTCTTCTGGGATTGATCTCTACAGGACATTATTGGCGTAAACAAAATATAGTCATCTTATGACTATGAAGGGGATCAGGATCCTAAAAACTTAAGGATAATCCTAATGGTATCCTAAGCTAGGTAAGAACACCTACTTCCTATCTATGTCTATTCAATTGGGTTGTAATCTAACCTAAGCTTCTTATTCTATTGTGTTGGGGGGTGACCTAACCTAAGCTCTTGTGCTAAATGAATAAGGGAGAAAGTTTTCTAAGGGGATATTAGGCTATGCTAAACTAATGCCTAATACTAATGGTTGTGAATTTAATCTAACCTAAGGTATTATTATCTATGGAAATGTTTTAGACCTAAGGAAATTACTTAGGAAATGATTTTTGACTAACCTAAGTTTTGGGGACATCTATCCTAAACTATTTAAAAGGGACCTAGGGTCACATGGCACTATGGCGATGGTTCTAATGGCTTTTATTTGATTTGATTGGATTTAAATGCAAGGAGGTACTGCCAGTTTGGCAAGGTCTAGTTAAAATTTAGTGGGGCTTATGTGGAGGCTTCACTAAGTATGGAATTGCATGTTGACTTGGAATTAGTACTCGCCATTTTTGGGAGGCGGTGGAAAGGAGAGATAAGCGGGAGAATTAGGAGTTATGGAATTAATGAATCTTAGTTTTTGTGTGCAAATCATCTTGGAAACATGGGAGGAGGGTTTGTGAGAGATTGTTTAGTTTTCATGCCTCGCAAATTTTTATCGCATGGAGTTATCCGGTTCTTTGAATCGGGTAATTTGCAGAGAAGTTGGGGGACAAAAAGGGGTCATAAGTGGACATCATATTGCAAATAACAACATAATTATTGTAGGATTATTAGCAATACATGCCTAGAAAAATTTTTATCAATATGAATCGTAGATCCGGAATCTAGTTTCTAAAATACTAATTTTTTTAAAAAATGGACAAGATTAGCTATATTTCAAAATTCAATGACTTGGTATTTTTTTTTAAAAACGCCTATAAGATTATAGTTTTGGATTTGGATTAATTGATATCTATTTTTTCGTTTTGGTGAAGTTAGATGCAATTATATATGATGGATATTTTGTATTTTTTTGGTTGAAAGTGGTATGAAAATATAAAGAAAACAGAGCACTTTCCGTTCTATAACTTCATCAAAAAATTTTCAAATAATCCTTTTTTTTTTTTAACATGTATATATTTCACCATGGTTGGGATGGTATAAAGTTTTATCAATTGATAAGTGAAACAAAATTTGCAGTCAACGTAGACATAAACATTCACGGGAAAAAGTGTCTTAAAGACCTACTATTAGTAAAAATTATAAAATGATATTTATCCTATTCTATTCACTTTAAAATCAGTATTTATAGAACTAGCCTTCCCCTACGCAATGGTACCATTTTTATGACATATTTTTTACTTTTCGGCATGGTTCAAGTCCGCGGAAGACTAAATTTGATGTTTTGCTATTTTTAATGTAAAATTCAGGATTTGATGTCCACTTAATTGTCCCCCAACTTGGTGCACTTACCCAATCAGCAGTTCAACTTCTTCTTCTTGGTTATTTTGGTTTCTCTAGTCTATTTTCGATTAAGGGAATGTATATGAGGCATTGAAAGAAAAATTATTTGTTTTTTTATCTATCGTGGAGAAGAAAAAGAGTTGGAAGCTCTACTGGAAGTCTCCTTCGAATTAGTAGAGACACTATCGTGCATGATAAGCTCTACCCATTAAGATTTCTCACTTTCTTCTAAATGATTCATTAAAATGATTATGATCTCATGAGATAAATATTTACATGATTGTTTTGGTTATTTAATTGCATGGTTTTATAAAAACTCTATGGATTTTGGAATGTAAATCCATTGCATAGTAATGATAGTTTTTGGGAAACTTTCTTTGTGCTAGTTTAATGGTGATATTCATGCAAACTTGTATTTGAAGCTCTGTAACTTGTGTTCGAGGCTGATGTTGACTAAAGCGACATTATTTACCTTATGATTTGTTCTAAACTTTTGTTGAAGCTCTATGATTGACACTGTACTTATTTTCAAGTACTTGCGTGATTCGAACTTGTAGTCGAATCGATGATTTTTTGTTCTATACATATACTTTGAGCTGGAAGTTTTATTCTTATTTAAGGATTTGAAAATGCTTGAACTCATATTAGAGAATTTTTGTTCTATTCTGAGCTTGTATTTAGGGCTTTGTGTTTCGTTATAGGCTCATATTTGAACTTCGTGTTTGTCTGAGCTAGTATTAGAGCCTTATGAAGTTCGAAATTTTTTCAAAGCTCATGTTTGACACTGTACTGGTATTCCATTCGTGCATGTTTTGAACTTGTGTTGGAATCAACATGTTTGATTCTATACTTGTATTTTGAGCTGGAGTTTTTTTGGTATTAAGGATTTGAAAAGCTTTAATCTCATTAAGGACTGTCTATTCAAAAGGGTCTTGAGAGATTTGTTTTGTTTAGAAGTAGACCTGGTATCTCTTGAGATCTTCTTCATGTGGATTCTTGTTGGACCAATTGTGGTACTTCTATTTTGGAGATTGTACCACCTTCTTTGAACATGATAGGGCATGTGGATAAAAAGTGTTTCATATTCTTCTCTTCCTGAGTGAACCCATGTCTTGTTGAAGCTTGACTATTTTGTTCATAGGATTAATGGACTGGAACTATGTCATGTTGAGGGTTTGGTTTATTTTTTTAGTTAGTTTGGAATAGTCGTAGAAATTTTAGAGACTTCTGGAAATGCAGTATTTACTCTCTTTCTTGTTTTAGATGTTGAAACAAATACTTTCTCTGTCTTAATCTTTTAACTAGAACTTGAGAGTCCTGGTTGTGATTTTGTTTCAGTTGAGTTAGAAGTAAGATTGGAACAACTCTTGACTTAAACGTCATTGGGGTTTCTTACTCTCTTTAGATCTTTTATTTGATTCTTGGGTTTTATTAGATTATTGAATTTAAAAGTTGTATCTTGAATTTTGTATGAAAAGATATATATTATCTCTATTCAGAATGCTTTGAATTAATGTTCTTATTGGGGATCATGGACTACTTACTCTGTTGCATCAAGTTGTTGAAGCCTTGTAATAGGATTTCAGTCTTTTGAGTTCATGAGTTGTATTGATCCTTGTATATCTTTCACTATTGTGGATTTCTATTCCTTGTTGGATTCATTGAATGAATCTCCAGTTTTAAAAAGAGAATTGAATATGTTCTCTTGGGGATAGTATACTATTAGGGACTGTACTGTGTACTTCATTCAGAGATTTGAATTTGAACTTGAGCTTGGTGAATGGAAATAGGTAAACCAGTTTGTTAGATTTGTTAAGGAAAATTAGAAGTGTGATTTCTTTAACTGTGTGTTTGGTTTTGTGTTCTCTTTTGGGAACTAGTTAAGAATTCTAAGTTTGAAATAGAAATGGGAATTCATTTCATAGTATAAATGAAATGAATTATAGATTGGGTCCTTTTCTATTTGAGATCCTTTTTCTGTTGTTTGGATAAGTTCATTTGATTGAACTTTTCTATTTTCAATCTTCTTCTGAGATGGAAAATTTATTGTGGAACGTTTGGTTTCAGATCTTGAATTATATCCTCTAACATATGGGAGTTAGTTTTGACTTGCGGGAGGAACTATTTTGACTCTACCCTACTTGGATTGATTTGGGATTCTTGTTAGATGCTTTGCCTTAATGTTGAATCCTTATATTGTTATCTTTGAATTGAGGCAGATTCATGTGTTCTAAACCTGTATTTGTCTTTCAGATGATTAGTGTTGGGGAAATAACATGTATTTATTATTACTCCTTTATTACATGCAATGATGAAGCATTCTAATATGAGCTATGCTATAATTAACTTCTTTTACTACTTAGTAAAGATAAATGTGTAATTCTATTCTTATAGAACTATGAAACAATTGGATGAAAAACTTGTTGATTGTTTTAAAGTAATTGATAAGATCAATTAAACCTTGTGATATAATTCTGATGTTGTGGATTATATTAAGTTCTTTTCTTAAAAGTAAATTCAGACTCTTTAATTGTACTTCTTTTCTGGATGTTATTACTTATGATTATTTGTATGATATATTAATTGTTTCATTAAAGCAGAGTTGTTTTAATGGAACAATTAGTGGAATGCACTTCACTTTAATGCTTAGTGCTTATCATGCTCAGTTCATTGAACTGACCCATGCTAGCAATTTTTGCAGATGGACATCGTAAGTGATAAAAGAAGGCAAGAAATTTTATGATGCATTGGCTTATTTAATTTTGGATCTTATGTAAAGAGTTTGAATCATTCTTGAGTTGTATTGGAAAAGAAAAGTGATGTTCTTTTAAGATCTTAATTATGATTGACATGCAGAATGTCTGAATTGCATAGTCTTGTAAATGTATATTTAAAATCATGAATTGAAGGGTTTTGTGTTGGACTCCAATTTTGGTGTGAAATCTTTTGTACTTGTATGCCGGAAATAATAGTGATATCTTTACGGTATTATTTATATCTGTTTGTATACTATTGTTGTTATCAGATAATGAGTTGGATTAAGGAGATAGTATAATCTCCCTTATTATAATGAACTTGTTAAATTGTAAAAGATGTCATTCTCTAACTACACAACTATAGTTTAATAATGAAATATGCATGGGACATACAATTAAACTATATGAGTAATGAATGATAAAAAGGTTATGTTAAAACCTAACATTTAACCATGTAGAGGAAGACTCTTCCTCTCCCAAAGAATGAAAGATAAAATGAATAGTGGTTATGATCCTTAATCTTTATAAATTTGTTTATAAAGTAAACACTAGCTGAATCTAGGTGGATGTCACACTTGATTTGGATAGCTAAGTTGCATTAGGAATTAAACGTTGATGTTTGCTGTCCTATTTTTGGGATAACTGCTTGTTATGCCATGTTAATAAATAACAATGCAAACTTGAATTAATGAAGTTATCCATATCTAATCAGGATAAGTATGGGTAAAGAAATTAATAAATGTTGGAATTAGGGTTAGGCATGGCTGCTGTAAGTCGAATCTTAATCCAATTTAATTATAATTAATGACCACTAAGGGTGTATGTACATCTTGATGAATCCATTCTCATGGATGTTGGCACACGCCAACTATAGGACTGTACCCTTGAGAAGTCCCTGGACTTCTCAAGGATATACTGTTGCAGTTGACATGTGGAAACACCCTTCCGTATTTTCTCATCTAGATTTATGCACATCTAGACTTGAACTTATTTCCTCTCTAGGTCAAGTTAGTAGCATGTTTAGGATAGTTAGTAGCCTTCGATAACTCAAGGTACCTCAACACATATGGTTGACTTAGGTCAACCGAGTATGCCCATATACCCTAAGTCATTGTGAGTGTCTTCCTATAATAAATTATGTTTCTAACCCGAGATAGGGTCAAACCTTGGGCAAGTGGACTAATGGTAGTCAGTAAAGACCATTCAAGATAACAAAAGAGTGAGGTGAAGGCGTATTCGAATGACGATTATGTTGTCTAGGAATAGTAACATGAACAGTATGTTGGAAATCTTTGGCAAAAGTATCGCAAGTTGTTGTTTACGTTGTCCTATGTCACCTAGTTTAAAGCAACGTGATGTCAAATGAATATTGGTAACAAATATTCAGATAGGTTCTTTAAACAGATCACTCAGTACTCGAGAATAGGGTAGGAGAACCAAGTATATGTAGTATACATAAAGTATTCTATACTTTAAGTTAACATGAGAGATCGGTTGATAACCAAGTCATGGAATGAGAGATCGGTAGTATACCAAGTCATTACAACTGCATATGGTTATCTATTATGAGATTGATTGACATGGAATGTGTGTTCTAAATGATGTTTTATTTAGAACAGAGAACATTATGTTTCAATTTTTTTCCCTTATTTCTAAAGTCTTAAAATGGGAATGTTACATCTTGGTATCAGAGCTGAAGGTTGCAGCTCTTGGACCTATTGTGTCCATAATATGATGAAACTTAAATTTTCTTATTAATAGAAAATGGTTAGAACAAGAGGAAATGTTGCAAATAATCCTCTACCTAAGGAAGGAGCAATAACTACCCAAAAATTTGATGAGATCCTTGCTGCCCTATTGGACACAAGAGATCGTTTGGCTGTACTTAAACAACAAGTAATGGGAAATGAGGAGGAAGAAGATGCTAATAACAATAATTAGCCACCTCTTGAGGACAATGCCAATGTAGGTGTTGATAATAACAATGTGAACATACCGATCAACTTTGAGAAAAAAGGCTAGGTGAAAGCTAAAATCACTAAGGATATAAAAAGGATAAGTCAACCCAAGTTTGATGGAACCACATTAGGAGATGGGGTTGAGAATTGGCTCAGTGAAATGGAGAAATACTTTGCAATAAGGAATTTCTCAGAAGAAAAAAAGGCAATATGGGGAGCATATCAGCTTTCCCATAAGGCATCTTCATGGTGGGAAAGCCATAAGGATGAGTTAAAAATTGATGAAACTAATATCACATGGGATAAATTTAAAGGTTACTTTAGGCAACGTTGGCTGCCGCAACTTTACTATGATCGAGAAAATTACTTGAATTCCAAAACTTAGGTCAAGGAAAGCTAACTATAAGCGAGTATTGGGAGTGGTTTGCTAAACTCCTTTAGTAAGTACCTCATTACCAAAGCGATGAGAAGTTCGGGATACAAAAATTCATTATGGGATTTGAATCCTATTATAGGAGGAGAGTTGTATGTTCTGGCCCAATCATGATGGAAGGGGTTGTTGAAAAGGCCATAAGGTAGGAACAAAAATTGAAGGCAATTTCTGCTCATAAGGAGGAAGTAAGGAAGAAAATCCCTAACTCCTCTTCATCATCTCTTACACCTAAGAAAGGACCATGGAAGAAATTCGGAATGAAAAGTAAGTTTTCATCTGATAATAATAAGAAAGTAGCAACAAACAAGTTTGTTGGTAATGCATAGAACAACTTTGTCAAGAACAATAATAACGGACATAAGTCCTATGGAGGTCAGAACGGTAACTGTAAGGATGGAAATAAACTCGAGCCTAGAAAGGGACATGTAGGAGGCTGTTATAACTATGGAAAATATCATTACGTAAATCAATGCCCTTTGAAAAAGGATGATTGTAATCAGTAGCACAAGATACACGCTGCAGTAGTTGACAAGCAAGCTAAGAAATAGGCCACGCCCATAGAGGTTCTAGGTAAGTTATTTGGTTTACCTATAACTATTATTTTTGACACCGGAGACTCTTTGCATGTTTTATTTATAGTAAATTAACATCAAAACTAAAAAACAAAAGCTGGAAACATGGATAAAACATGGGTATAAAGTATGGAAACAATGTGTTCATACAATTAGTATGTGTCTTTTTGGAGTAGTCCTTGAATTACCTAGATTTTCCACTGAAGTTGATCTTTATGTTGCACCTTTGGGGTCTTATGATGTAATCATAGGTGTTAATTGGTTAGCAAAACATAAGGCTAAAGTGGACTATTTTAAAAAACACATTAGTTGTTTAGATGACTTGTAGAAAACAACGAGAGATTCGAGAGTGCGAAACATGAGATTTCTATTAGAAAATTGTCAGCTATGCAACTTAAAAAGGCCAAAAATAAAGGTTGTACCTTATATGTAGTAAAAATTATAGAAACAACTGAAGAGAACAATGATGTTATGGAAGCGATATCTGCATTACGAAACTTTAGTGACATATTTCTTGATGAGTTACAGGTCTTCCACCCAAAAGGGAGTTTGACTTCACAATTGAGATCAAGCCTGGAACCGAGCCTATTTCTAAGGAACCATATCAAATGACTACTATAGAATTAGTAGAGCTCAAGGCTCAATTGCAAGAAATTTTGTCTAAAGGTTTGATTAGACCAAGTGTTTCACCTTGGGGAGCACTAGTAATTTTTATGAAAAAGAAAGATGGAACACTTAGATTGTGCATTGATTATAGAATGTTAAACAAAGCAACAATCAAGAATAGATACCCACTCCCTAGAATTGATGATCTATTTGATCAAATGCGTGGAGCATCGGTATATTCTAAGATAGATCTTTGATTTGGATATCATCAATTACAGATTAAGGATGAGGACATTTATAAAACAACAATATTTATGGAAAGGAATGAAAAAGGATGTTATTGATTTTGTGACACATTGCCTTGAATGTCAACGTGTTAAAGTTGGATGCAAAGGACTTCAAAGATTTCAGGCCTATCAGTTTGGTTAATGTTATTTATAGGATTTTCACAAAGATTCTCACCACTAGAATGCAACCTATTCTTATGGAGATCATTTCACAACAGCAGAGTGGATTCATCCAGGGAAGAATTATCCAAGATGGAATTATCATGGTTCATGAAACTATACATTCTATGGATAAAAGTAAAAAGGTAGGGATGGCCATCAAACTGGACATGCATAAAGCCTTCGACAGAGTCTCCTGGAGATTCTTGGATGAGGTCTTATCCAAGTTTGGTTTTCAAAGAAAATTCAGAAAAATCATTCACTCTTGTATCTCTACCTCTAGATTCTCTGTGGTTGTTAATGGGGAACCTGTGGGTTTTTTTTCCAGCAATAGAGGTATACGGAAAGGCGACCCAATTTCCCCTCTATTATTCATTATTATGGCTGACAGTTTAAGCAGATCTATTTCCAAAGCTATTGACATTGGCATGATAAAAGGCTTCCCTCCAACTACTGGTAATCAGATCTCCTCACACCAGCAGTTTGCTGATGACACTTTGCTTCTCCTGATGGCTTCTATCATTGAGGCAAAGGCTATCAAAACTATCCTTAGATTTTATGAGGAAGCCTCGGGACAAAAAGTTAATTTTGACAAAAGCTCTATTTATTCTAGGATGCACTATTAATTCTCTACCAGCTACTTACTTAGGTTTACCTTTAAGTACTGGCAAGATTTCTGTGGAGGTATGGAATGATCTTATTAAGAGATTTCAAAGAAAGTTGGTTGGCTAGAAAGGAGCTATCCTTTCAAGTGCAGGTAAGTGCCTTTTGGTTAAAAGCACGCTTCAAAACTTGCCTATTTACATCATGTCAATGTTCAGCATGCCTACAGCAGTGATGAACAGTATTGAGAAGATTCAAAAGCACTTTTTATGGCACGGTACTGAGGACAGATTCAGATATCATCTTGTGGCTTGGGAACAGGTTTGTAAACCTAAGAGACTTGGGGGTTAGACATCAAAGATATCAAACATATGAGTACTGCCCTTATTGCAAAATTAGGATGGAGGCTTATAAAAGAGCACAGACCTTGGATAGAGTTGGTTAAGATCAAATATCTTTCAAACCAAAACAATATTTCCTTCATATATGATCAGTCTCTTCCGAGTGGTTCTATTTTCTGGAACAACCTTCTTCGCAGCAGACACATTCTCTCTCAGGGATGTAGCTGGAAGCTTGGAGATGGACAAAACATAAACTTGTGGACTGATTCTAACTGGATTTCTACTTATGATCACATTAAAGATAGCTTAATTACAAAGTATGGGCACAAAATCCAGGGGTACATTGAGAGGGATGGAAACAAAAGAAAATGGAAACAGCTAAAAGTGGAGAATGATAGTATACAGGCTGATATTTCATCTTTCCAGAATCAACTTTCTCTAATCCATATAAGTAATCAAAATCTTAAGGATGAACTCATCTGGAAAGATTCTTTTGATGGGGAATACACTGTTAAATCAGGATATAATTCTTTCTTTGTATCCATGGAAAGTGAAATTAAGTGGCACAAGTTGTGGATGCCGGAGCTAACCCCTAGAGTGAACTTATTTTGGTGGCTAATTATTAATGGCAAGATCCTAACTAATGACAACCTCATCAAGAAGGGATTCATCATGCCAAATAGATGTTGCATGTGTCAGAAAGAGGTAGAAGATATAAAGCATTTATTTCTCCATTGTGAGATTGCTTCCAAAATTTGGCAGCTCATTTTTGCAAAATTTAATCTGAGATGGATTTTTCCCCTTACCTGTATTCAGGCTTGGGAGCAATGGGACTCTCCGTTTAAGCATTGTATGGTGAAAAGATTGTGGCAACTTGTTCTACCCCACACTATGTGGAGAATTTGGAAGGCTCGTAATGATAACATTTTCAGAAACAATAGACAGGCTTGTAACAAAGTCTCTGAGGAAATTATCATTCTTTGTACAAGATAATATTGCTAGATTTAAACCCCCTAAAAATAGACTTTACCCGGAGAATGAAGAATACATCCTGACTGATTGGAATATTGACATTGTCAATAGAAATAACAATGGTATTGATAGAAACATAGTCCGATGGATTAAACCTCCCACTGATTGGCACAAGTTAAATTTTGATGGGGCCTCAAAAGGCAATCAGGAGACTGCGGAGGAGGGAGTCATCAGAGATCAAAGAGGCTGTTTTGTTGCTACTTTTTCTGGGAGAATGGGTAGGTAGACTAATCATTATTCCGAAGCCATGGTGGATCTTTGGGGTATAAGACTTGCCAGAGATTGTAATATTCCAAATATTATAATTGAAGGTGATTCTCTGAATATTATCAATCTTTTAAATAAAAAGCAACACCCCAGCTGGTCTATCAGGGATTATATTGAGGAAGCTATTGATATATGCAAGAGCTTTGAAAAGGTCCAAATCACCCACACCTATCGGGAAGGAAATAGGATTGACAGTTTGGCTAACTTCGGTGTTAATAATTCCTTTCAAACTTGGCTTAGGGGGATGTTCTGCCGCTCAAATCAATAAAGCCATAATCATTGATCTACATGGCAGTGAAAATCAACACTAACGGCTGTAATTTGGACGCTAATGTGCAGATCCTCAAGTACATTATGATGACATCACAAAAGATATGGATGATTGATGCGATCTGTGTGGGATGGACCGTCATCATTTCTTGGCATAGGAGGAAAGCCGAGGAGTGGGGCAATAATAACAAGTATAGCATAATAATTAAACCTGCTTTCACGGAAAGGAAAGATTCAAATATCAAAATCAAATGTCTTCTGTCCCGCATGTTAGTAGCTTTTTTACCATTGAGAATAGGAAAATAAGCAGAGGAAACATGGGGGGTTCGCCTTCTGGCCCTGAACCGACCCAAAATCTTGCGTGGAAAGAGAATACAGCGCTTTGGAATTACCTGCAATTCGGGGGCCTGTCTAATTTAATTGAAAGGATTCAAGGATTTGACCAAGACATTTCTATCAGATTCAGCCAGGGATGGATGAATAGGATTGTCAAATATAGTAACATGGAGATGGAAATCACGGAAGAGATCATCACCGAGATCATGGGCCTCAGCCTGGAAGGCACCAAATTCTTGATAAGAAGGTGGACACCAAGAAATTTTTGGATGAGGGGGAGAATCTTGAATTCGTGACTGCTGGCATCAAGGTGGCGTCGATTCCTGAACCTTTTGCTGAGCTTGCCAGGATGGTGGTTAGGTATGTAACTCTTGAAGGAAGATTTGTGACTATACCTCAAAAGCATCTGATATTTCTAAATCACTTTCGTAGAAATAACATAATCAGCTTTCCTCACTATTTGATAAACTCACTGGAGAAATCAATTAGGGAAGTTCAGAGCCACTCTAGGGCTGTCCCTTTGCACCAGGGACTTATCCTCCTGATCCACCGCCACTGTTCCAGCTGCCCCCCCGTGAATCCTACCCCACCTCCCTCCTCCATACCTCCACCTGCCCACACCGCTTCCACTCCCCCTTGCTGAAAAGAAAGAGTGAAGCTGTTGCTTCCAGCAAGAAAAGCAAGAGCATCAAAGCTAAAATCCCTGCTTCCCAATGGGTCCTAAGGAGCCACAAAGACTTGGAACTTGCTGAAAACCTCCTGCATATTAGTAAACCGGTGGAGGAGCCCAAGGAGGAGGAATTGTTGGACAGGGTGGACAGATTAGAAAAGGAGATACAAGAGCTCAAAGGGGCTATAAAAAATATGGAAAGAGCTAAGGGAAAAGGGATTCTTCAAAGTGATGAGGAAGAGGGGTTATTTTGAAGTCTTCAAGAAGCTACAATCCTTATATGGCAGATTGGGGAATCTTTAAAAGCCATGAATTTGCATATTTTCTTCCCTCAAAAGCATTTATAATTTCATTGAACAACATGTTCATAGTGTCTGCAGTTTAAGTGGGGTTAATGAGGACATTTGGGGCCCTAAAGAGAAAAGGGATATTGTAATTGCTCAGGTGGATTTGCAAGACTCCTCTCAGGCCACTGCCATTGCCTTCTTCATGTCGCTGTAGGCTATCAAGACCAAGACAGAGCTATCAAGTAACGGGTTGTTGTGATGCTATTTTTGGCTGCAAAGTTCTTTTTTAAGCGGTTATGGAGCTATTTTTGGTGGAGCTCTATATGCTATTTCTCTTTTGGTTTCTTTTTGATATTTCCTGCTTCTTTTTGGATCATTGTACGTTTAGATCCTTTTTTTACTTTTATTGTAATATTTGGCTGTTGAGCCCTCTTTAGTTGAAACTTTTTCCCTTCTCTAGGCTGTTTCTCTCACCTTTACTATCTAGCTTTTGAGCCCTTTTTTATACAAGGTATAGTCCCTTCAAAACTATTTGCCCTTAAAAAAAAAAAAAACGTGTTAAAAGCGGAACATATGCACCCATCCAGTTTATTGTATCCTCATAGCATACCACAATACAAATGGCAAGTGATAAGCATGGAATATGTACAAGGGTTTCCTATGTCAAGAAATAAACATGATGTTATTTTAGTAGTTGTCGATAACTAACTAACAAAGGTAGCACATTTTATCACTTTGGTAATATGAAGGATGATTCTCTGTGTTAGATAAAAGGTTTGTGCACGAAATTTTCAGATTACATGGAGTACTGAATTAATCATATCCAGATAGAGATCCTAGAATGACATTAAGGTTTTGGAAAACACTTAATGTAGCTCTAGGAACTAAGTTGAATTTTAGTTCCGCGTATCATGCGGAAACGGATGGAGCAGATTGGAAGAGTTAACCAAGATTTAGAAGATATGTTACGAATGTATTGTATGGACCAATATTATAAGTGGGAAGAGTACCTTCCACTGGTTGAGTTTGCATATAATAACACATATCATGCCTCTCTTAAGATGGCACCTTTTGAAGTATTATATGGAAGAAAATGTAGAACCCCTGTTAGTTGGGACAACATTGAGGATAAAGAGGTAATTGGACCTAAAATTCTTACTGAAATGGAACAACAAGTTAAAATGATTCGTGAGCACTTGAAAGAAGCAGTAGATAGGCAAAAGAGTTATGCTGATTTAAAGTGGGTTGACAGGAAATTTGAACTTGGTGAGAAAGTATTTCTTCGGGTTAAACTGAAAAAGATCTCTATAAATTTTGGCAAGGCTACCAAGTTATCGCCTCGTTATGTCGGACCCTTTAAGATAGTTGAAGTAATCAACCCTGTATCTTACCGTTTAGCATTACCTTCTACTTTGTCACGAATGCATGATGTTTTCCATATTTATTTGCTTAAGAAATACATTTCAGATTTATCACATGTGTTAAATTGGAATTCCTTACAGGCCCAAGACCCAAGAATAATCGTGGTTAAACCCATACGAGTTGGAAACTCACCAGTTGCAGTTAAGAAATCATGAGATAAGTCAATATAAGGTCCAGTGGGACCAGTTTAATGAAGAAAGTGTAACTTGGGAAAACCTAGAAGATATGAAAACTACTTTTTCATATTTATTTGATCAGAATTGACTATGATGACTGATAATTTTTTTGATTTTATCTTTATATGACAATAAGTCTACCAGTTATGGATAGAAAACTATTTATTTTTGAATAAAAAACTATGTGAATGCTGATTTCTGGAACTTTAAATCCTGATATTGTTGCAAACATATGTTAAGAAAGTGAATAAATTGATTATCCTTAATGTAATGATCAAAATAAGATAATCATCGGGATGATGATTATTTTTAGGAGGGAAGTATGTAACACCTTGGACAAACTGTTATATTTCTCTTTTGCATTACAAGCGTTGGCATGTGATTTTCTTGAATGAGGTGTGTTTCCTTGATTGTTGAAAATCATGCTTGTTATGGATAAATCATTTCTTCTCTTGGATTCATTAGACTAAAATGTTATAACTTACAAGAAGCCACTTTCACCTCTTATTGATAAGCTATGATATGGTTTTGAGAGTTGCAAACTTATCTCATCTCTTGAATCATCCTTAGATCAATTTGGTGATCAAGGAATGCTTTAAATCTTCTTATAAGACTGAATGGTAAATTAACATTCATTGGTTGAGAGACATAAGCGGAATGAACATTGTATGTTCAAGTTATTTGGACTTGAGTGATCGTGTTTCATTCGGTTGTATGTTGTGCTTGGGTCTTTGGGATTGATCTCTATAGGACACTATTGGCGTAATCAAAATATAGTCTGCTTATGACTATGAATGGGATCAGGATCCTAAAAACTTAAGGATAATCCTAACGGTATCCTAAGCTAGGTAAGAAAACCTACTTCCTATCTATGTCTATTTAATTGGGTTGTAATCTAACCTAAGCTTCTTATTCTATTGTGTTGGGGGTGACCTAACCTAAGCTCTTGTGCTAAATGAATAAGGGAGAAATTTTGCTAAGGGGATATTAGGCTATGCTAACCTAATGCCTAATACTAATGGTTGTGAATTTAACCTAACCTAAGGTGGTATTACCTATGGCAATGTTTATAAACCTAAGGAAATTATTTAGGAAATGATTTTTGACTAACCTAAGTTTTGGGGACATCTATCCTAAACTATTTAAAAGGGACCTAGGGTCACATGGCACTATGGTGATGGTTCCAATGGATTTGATTTGATTTGATTGGATTTAAATGAAAGGAGGTACTTGCCGGTTTGGCAAGGGCTAGTTAAAATTTAGTGGGGCTTACATGGAGGCTTCACTAAGTATGGAATTGCATGTTGATTTGGAATTGGTACTTGCCAGTTTTGGGAGGTGGTGGCAAGGAGAGATAAGTGGGAGAATTAGGAGTTATGGCATTAATGAATCTCGGTTTTTGTGTGCAAACTGTCTTGGAAACATGGGAGGCGGGTTTGTGAGAGGTTGTTTGGTTTTACATGCCTCACGAATTTTTATTTGCATGGAGCTATCTGGTTCTTTGAACCAACAGTTTGAATTCTTCTTCTTCTTGGCTATTTTTGGTTTCTCTGGTCTATTTTTGATCAAGGGAATGTATATGAGGCATTGGAAGAAAAATTGTTTGGTTTTTGATATGTTGTGGAGAAGAAAAAGAGTTGGAAGCTTGGTTGGAAGTCTCCTTCAAATTAGCAGAGGCACTATCAGGCATGATAGGATCTACCCATTAAGATTTCTTATTTTCTTCTAAATGATTCATTAAAATGGTTCTTCTCTCATGAGATAAATATTTGCACGATTGGTCTTGTTATTTACTTCCATGTTTTTATGAAAATTCGTGGTTTTATGAATATAAATCTATTACATAGTAATGATAGTTTTTGATACTGTCTGTGCTAGTTTAATGGTGATATTCATGCGAACTTGTATTTGAAGCTCGTAACTTGTGTTCGAGGATGGTGTTGATTGAAATGACATTATTTTCCTTATTCTTTGTTATGAAATTTTGTTGAAGCTCTGTGATTGATACTGTACTCATTTTCAGTACTTGCATGATTCGAACTTGTAGTCGAATCGATGAGTTTTTGTTCTATACATATACTTTGAGCTGGAAGTTTTATTCTTATTTAAGGATTTGAAAATGTTTAAACTCGTATTAGAGCATTAGTGTTCTATTCAGAGCTTGTATTTAGGGATTTGTGTTTCATTATAGGCCCGTATTTGAACTTCATGTTTTTCGGGGCCAGTGTTAGAGCCTTATGAAGTTCTAAATTTTTTTTCGAAGCTTGTGTTTGACAACTTTGTCTTGGTATTTCTTTCGTGCGTGTTTTGAACTTGTGTTGGAATTAACGTGTTGATTCTATACTTGTATTTTGAGCTAGAGTTTTGTTGGTATTAAGGATTTGAAAAGCTTTAATCTCATTAAGTACTATCTGTTCAAAAGTGTCTTGATAGATTTGTTTTGTTTGGAAGAGACACGGTATCTCTTGAGATCTTCTTCTTATGGCTTTTTTTGGACCGATTGTGGTACTACTCTTTTGGATACTATACCACCTTCTTGAACATGACAGGGCATGTGAATATGAAGTGTTTCCTATTCTTTTATGCCCTGAGCGAACCCACGTCTTTTGAAGCTTGGATTGTGTTTTTAATAGGATTATAGGATTGGAACTATGTCTTGTTGTGGGTTTGGTTGATTTTTGTAGTTCGTTTGGAACAGTCGTAAAATTTTTGAGACTTATGGAAATGTAATATTTACTCTCCTTCTTGTTTTAGATGTTGAAACAAATAATTTCCCTATCTTAATCTTTTAACTGGAACTTGAGAGTCCTGGTTGTGATTTTGTTTCAGTCGAGTTGGAAGTAAGATTGGAAAATCTCTTGACTTAAATGTCATTGGTGTTTCTTACTCTCTTCAAATATTTTATTTGATTCTTGGGTTTCATTAGATAATTGAATTTAAACCTTGTATCTTTGAATTTTGTATGAAAGGATATATATTATCTCTGTTCGATTGCTTTGAATTAATGTTCTTATTAGGGATCGTGGACTACTTACTATGTTGCATAAAGCTGTTGAAGCCTTGTAATAGGATGTCAGTCATTTGAGTTCGTGAGTTATATTGATCCTTGTATATATTTTCTTGTTGTGGATTTATATTCCTTGTTTTATTGATGAGCGAATCTCCGAGTTTAAAAAGAGAATTGATTATGTTCTCTTGGGGACAATATATTGTTTAGGGACTGTAATGTGTACTTCGTTCTAGAGATTTGAATTTGAACTTGAGCTTGGTGAATGGAAATAGGTAAACCAATTTGTTAGATTTGTAATGGAAAATTAGAAGTGTGCTTTCTTTAACTGTGTGTTCGGTTTTGTGTTCTCTTTTGGGAACTAGTTAAAGAATTTCTAAGTTTGAAATAGAAATGGAATTCATTTCATAGTATAAATGAAATGAATTATAGATTAGGTCCTTTTCTATTTGAGATCCTTTTCTATTGTTTGGAAAGTTCATTTGATTGAACTTTTTGTTTTCGATCTTCTTCTGAGATGGAAAATTTATTGTGGAACGTTTGGTTTCAGATCTTGAATTATATCCTCTAACATATGGGAGTTAGTTTTGACTTGCGGGAGGAACTATTTTGACTCTCTACCCTACTTGGATTGATTTGGGATTCTTGTTAGATGCTTTTCCTTAATGTTGAATCCTTATATTGTTATCTTTGAACTGAGGCAGATTCGTGTGTTCTAAACTTGTATTTGTCTTTCAGATGATTAGTGTTTGGGGAATAGCATGTATTGATTCTTCTTCCTTTGTTATATGGAATGATGAAGCATTCTAATATGAGCTATGCTGTAATTAACTTATTTTACTACTTAGTAAAGATAAATGTGTAATTCTATTCTTATAGAACTATGAAACAATTGGATGACAAGACCTGTTGATTGTTTTAAAGTAATTGATAGGATCAATTAAACCTTGTGATATAATTCTGATGTTGGATTATATTAAGTTATTTCTTAAAAGTAAATTCAGACTCTTTAATTGTACTTCTTTTCTGGATGTTATTACTTATGATTATTTGTATGATATATTAATTGTTTCATTAAAGTAGAGTTGTTTTAATGGAACAATTAGTGGAATGCACTTCACTTTAATGCTTAGTGCTTATCATGCTCGGTTCGTTGGCTGACCCGTCTTAGCAATTTTGCCAGATGGACATTGTAAGTGATAAAAGAAGGCAAGAAATTTTATGATGTATTGGATTATTTAATTTTGGATCTTATGTAAAGAGTTTTGAATCATTCTTGAGTTGTATTGGAAAAGAAAAGTGATGTTATTTTAAGATCTTAATTATGATTGACATGCAAAATGTCTAAATTGCATAGTCTTGTAAATGTATATTTAAAATCATGAATTAAAAGGTCTTGTGTTGGAATCCAATTTTTGGTGTGAAGTATTTTTACTTGCATCTTTGGAAATAATAGTGATATCTTGGCGGTATTCCTTATATCTTTTTATATACTATTACCATTATCGAGATAATGATTTGGATTAAGGAGATAATATAATCTCTGTTATTATAATGAACTTGTTAAATTGTAAAAGATGTCATTCTCTAACTATGAAACTATAGTTTAATAATGAAATATGCATGGGACATACAATTAAACTATATGAGTAACGAATGATAAAAAGGTTATGTTAAAAACTAAAATTTAACGATGTAGAGGAAGACTCTTCCTCTCCCAAAAGAACGAAAGATAAAATGAATAGTGGTTATGATATTTAATCTTTATAACTTCATTTATAAAGTAAACACTAGCTGAATCTAGGTGGATGTCACACTTCATTTGGATAGCCAAATTACATTAGGAATTAATCATTGATGTTTTCTATCCTATGTTTGGGATAACTACTTCTTATGCCATGTTAATAAATAACAATGCAAACTTGAATTAATGAAGTTCTCCATATCTAATCAGGATAAGTATGGGTAAAGAACTTAATAAATGTTGGAATTAGGGTTAGGCATGGTTGTTATAATCTGAATCTTAATCCAATTTAATTATGATTAATGACCACTAAGGGGGTATGTACATATTGATGAATCAGTTCTAACGGATGTTGGCACACGCCAACTGCAGGACTGTACCCTTGAGAAGTCCTTGGACTTCTCAAGGATACAATGTTGTAGTTGACATGTGGCAACACCCTTTCGTATTTGTTCATCTAAATTTATGCACATATGAACTTTAACTTAGTTCCTCTTTAGGTAAAGTTAGTAGCATGTTTAGGATAGGTTGTAGCCTTGATAACTCATGGTACCTCCACACATCCGGTTGAATTAGGTCAACCGAGTATGCCCGTATACCCTAAGTCATTGTGAGAGTCTTCCTATGATAAATTATGTTGCTAACCCGGGCTAGGGTCAAACCTTGGGCAAGTGGACTGATGGTAGTCAGTAAAGACCATTCAAGATAACAGAAGAGTGAGGTGAAGGAGGTATTCTGGAATGACGTCTAGGAATAGTAACATGAACAATATTTTGGAAATCTTTGGCCAAAGTATCGCAAGTTATTGGTTGCATTGTCCTATGTCACCTAGTTTAAAGAAATGTGATGTCAGATGAATATTGGTAACAAATATTCAAATAGGTTCTTTAAACAGATCACTCAGTACCTGGAATAGGGGAGAAGAACCAAGTATACGTAGTATACATAAAGTATTCTATACTTTAAGTTAACATGAGAGATCAGTTGATAACCAAGTCATGGAATGAGAGTTCGGTAATATACCGAGTCATTACATGTGAATATGGCTATCTATTATGAGATTGATTGGCATGGAATGTGTGTTCTAAATGATGTTTTATTTAGAATAGAGAACATTATGTTTCAAATTTTTTTCCCTTGTTTCTAAAGTCTTAAAATGGGAATGTTACACAACTAGGCACATGGGAATTATGAAATGGTTGGGTGTGAGATGAAGAGCATAATTTATTAGGTAAGATATGGATTTTTTTAGTGGTGAATATTAATAATTTGTAAAATATTCCATTTATTGAAAATTTGAAAAGGTAAGTTTTTGGAGTAGGTTAGTGTCTTTGTTCACCTAAAATTTTCGGTATAAATTTGTTTAAGGGTCAAACAACCTTTATTGAAAACTACTCCTATATAAACCTAGGTAATTCACCTAGTAGTATACTAGTAACTTACTAAGGTACCATCCAAATTACTTGTAAATTACAAGAAGACAAAGTGTGGATTAGAGTCTCAGACTGGTTATTGTAGACTTGTAATAGGAAAGTGTCACTGACACGTGACAAGGAATATTTTCATTTCCAGATGGGCGAAAATATAGTGTTGCTGACGCATGACAAGAGAAGGTGTTGATGCGTGATAAGAGGGTTTTGATGCACTAAATGAGGGTTGTTGACGCGTGACAAGAGGGTTATTGATGCGTGACAAGGGAGGGTTACAGGTGGTGATAAATGAATGTTGTTAATGAGTGATAAGAGGTTTATAGATGGTTGAAAAAATGAAGGATTTTTTTGTGTCATGTGATAAAAAGGCTTATTGTCATGTGACAAAAAACCTTGTTGTCACCCGACACCAAAAAAATGTTGAGTGCTCCCCCTTAAGAAAATGATAGGAAAATTTTGACTCGAAATCCTTGAAAATTTGCCTTTAGACAAAAGTGGTTCAAGCTATATTCACCGGGATTTTCCACCTCCAATTTACTAGAGGATTCTTAAAATAAACCCTGTGGTAAGTAGGCCGTCTTTGTGTTAGGCACTTGGGAAACATCTAGGTAGCAAGGTACATAGGTGAAGGAAATATTGAAGTATTTTTGGGATCTATGGAAGTCTAGTGGACAAACCAATTAGAAAGAAGGAATATGCTAGTAGATACATTACGTGGGACAATAGTGCACTGGTGGATGGTACATAGGGATAGTATTTTAGAGTGGTAAGAGGTGAGCATCACCTTCTCTTCTAGATTTCTTAGGAGTAATGCACCTACAAAGACATGTGAATTTCATGGGAAGGATTACGCCGCACCATATTCGAGAAGTGTGAAAGACTCAGACGAGAGGGTAGGAGGCCATATTACCTTGATATGGGTGCATAAATTCTACTTCACTCTCGTGGCTATGTACATGCATGGTATATATATGTGGAATTGAATAAAGAAATAGGGAATTGGCATGAATTTACTATAGGTATGATTCAGACCTTTGACTATTTTTCTACTAAACCTCTTGTGAATGAGAAATTGTAGATTATGAAGCTCTTGACTATGAGATATAGTGTAAAGGCTAAGGATATTATCCAATAATAACAAGGTGAGTCAGATATGGAAGTGTGATTTGAAGAAGGAGAGATAGACGAAGAAAAAAATTGGGTGTTCTGCTAGAAAAAGAGAAAGGAAAGTTACTTTACATGATTCTTTGATGAAGAAGTGAAGAATCGGATGTTGATCATACGTGGGTAAATGTGAGGTCTTAGAAAGTATAGATGAGAAGGAATGCACATATCACAAGCCTATGAAAATAAATAATGTCAACATTAGGACAGATCACGAGAACCAAAGGAGGCCATTATTGGTTATTATTGGTTTGACTTAGATGTTGTAAAGATAATTGAGCTATTGCACAAATTCTAGGACTTATTTCGTAGAGGTTATCATGAGTTGAAAGGGGTAAATCATTCTTTGGGTGAGATGCGGATCAAGTTAAAGGAAGGCGTGCACCTAGTTAGGAAGAGGCCTTACAAGAGGCGAATTCTAATCTGCACGTCGAGGTAAAGGAAGAGATTGATAAGATTTTGAAGTTGTCGATCATTAATCCCATTAAGGAGTTAGAATGGGTTAGCCCAAAGGTGATAAGCATAAAAAATATGGAAGGATAAGGATATGTGTTGATTATAGAGAATTAAATGCTGTATGTGTAATAGATACCTTTCCCACACCATTTACAAAGGAGATTCTGTAAGGCATTACATGGTGTGAGATCTACTTCTTCACTGATGGATTTTCTGAATATCATCATGTGTGGATTGCTAACGAAGATCAATAAAAGAAAAATTTCACCACTGAATGGGTAAGTTTTGAATATATAGTTATGCCTTTTGGATTGAAGAACACACCTGCAGTCTTTTCACGTATTATTGCATAAGGATTTTATGACTTCATTCATAAGTTTTTGCAAGTTTACTTGGATGATTAGACAATTTATGGGCTAGTGAAAGATCATTGTGACAATTTAAGACTTATGTTTGAGAGGTGCCAACAGTTGAGCATATCCTTAAACATTAAGAAGTGCATTTTTGCACCCTTTGGGACTTTGTTGGGACATATTATCTGTAAAGAAGGATTTTTGGTAGACCATGCTAAGGTTGTTGTTATTTTGGGTTTAGAGGAACCTACTAACCAAAGTGAGGTGTGCAGATTCTTGGGGCACACAAGTTATTACAAGAATTTTATCAAAGGTTATGCTAGGATTTCCATACCCTTGGAGGAATTGTTGAAGAGTAAAGGAAAGTTCCATTAGGGTGAGGCGCAACAGTTCACATTTGAGACATTGAAGGAAAGGCTTACTTCTACGCCTATTTTGCATTTTCCTTCATGGACCAAACCATTCCATGTGCATGTGGATGCCTATGGAATGGTCATTGGAAAAGTGTTAGACCAAAATGTAGAATGTATTGTTGATCTTCCTATTTGATTTGCAAGTATGAAGTTGACACTAGCTTAGCAAAATTATACAACTACAAAGTGTGAAGAATTATCTATGATTTATGAGATGCAAAAATTTAGAAAATACTTTCTAGTAACTCCTTTATAAAGTACTTGGTAAACAATCCCGTTTTGTAGGGGTGCATATGCCATTGGATTCTGTTGTTCCAGGAATTTAATTTTACAATTGTGGTAAAGCTAGGAAAAATTAACTCAAAAATAGATCACTTGTTAAGGATTAATTGGTGAGGAAGCGCAAAGCATTGAGGACATAATGTCGGATGCATAACTATTTAGATTAAACCACGTGCCCTATAATTTAGAAGATAATTCTATATTTTTGTGGACTAGTGTGGCAGCTGAAGGGATGAAAATCTTAGAGAAGAAACAACTTTCCATACACACCACACCCTACATGTTGATCAATGGATATTTATACAAGTTAGTCGAGATGAGGTTTTTGCGTTGGTGTGTATTGGAGCATGAGTGTCTTGCCATTACAGAGGAATCTCATGGTGGGATTGCAGGTGGACATTATGCAGGAAATGCTACCATGAGTAAGATTTTATTGGCAGGCCTTTGGTGGGAAACGATTTATAAAGATTGTATTAAATATTGTAAGGCATGTGACCATTTTCAACATCTTGGAAAGTGTGGGCATAGAGATGAAATGCATTTGAGGCCTATTGCTAGTGCAAAATATTTTGAAAAATGGGCAATTGAATTTATGGGCCCTATTTCCCCACCTGCGTGCAAGATTGGATCACTCTATATTATAACTTGTACATAGTATCTTTTAAGGTGGGCGAAGGAAGTGCCTACAAAGGATTGCAAGGAAGCTAAAAAAATAAGGTTTCTATGGGAGAATATAATCAGCAGGTATGGATGCCCATTGAGTCTAACAAGTGATAGGGAAACTCATTTTCTTAATGATACTATCAGGATACTATTGGAAAAATTTATGGTGGCACACCATAAAATAACACCCTATCACCCTCAAGCCAATGAAATTGTTGAGGCTTTCAACAATATATTGGGACATACATTGAATAGGATTTGTGATGTTGGGAGGAAGGATTGGGATGAAACAGTTTCTGCTGAACTTTGGGCATACATAAAAACTTATAAAATATTGAACAAAGCCACACCATTTTAATGGTGTTTGGTGTAAAGGTTGTTTTACTCATGGAATTTTTGTTACCTTCTCTACGTATTATGGACATAGGAGGCCTACATAATGAGAAATCACTTAAATAATGTATAGATAAGATGATGTAGTTAGATGAAAGGGGCACCGTTGCTCATTAGAGTTAGAAGACAGAAAAGGCTAGGAAGAAGGCTTGGCATGATAGGAATATTAAGAATAAGAAGTTTGAATTTGGATAGATGGTTCTTCTTTATGATTCAAAGTTTTTGCACCACCCTGGAAAGTTCCAAGTACATTGGTTGGGACCGTATGTTGTGACTTACATACTTGATTCCGAGCACTTTAGTTATAGGCATTGGATGGGACACGGTTGCCTAGTTACTTCAATGGGAGTAGGTTAAAGCCCTACTATAAATAAGTCTTCTTGGTGTTTTTAATAAGGTAGTATTGCCATTAGATTATATTTATTTTTAATGCATTCCATTATGTGTTTCATTTCAACGTTCTTTATGCTTTGTCAATTTAGTCCATTTTTTTGTTGTAATAAATGCGGTTGCACGCAAATTGCTGATTACTATCCATTGAGTTCATGCATAGAAGACCACACATATCATTAGTGTATGGTCTAAGGAAAAAAGAGTGCACATGAGGGATCCTAAGTACCGAGAAGGGCACACGTAGAAATGGTGATCTTTGGTTGTTGAAAAATGGTGACAAGGTATCATAAGGAGGATGGTGATAATAAGGATGATGCCAAAGGATAATCCATGTACAAAGAATAAATGTGCATGGAAATGTGAGGTAGGAAATGACATGGAGAAATACATATAATAGGATGCAAAGCTTGATGTACTTGAGTCTAGGAGTGCACATAAGGTGGTCTGTGGTTAGTGTAGTTTGCGTACTAAAAGGTTGTAGAGGTTACATGCATTGGATGTGTGGGGGTAAACGTGCTTGGGACTATGGTAAAGGTAGGAAAAGTGGAAATAAATGCATTCATATGGTGGTAGGTGGCAAGAATTAAATATGGGTAAAAATTAAAACACTATAAAAGGAGCATCGGGGTAAATCATTTTTACCTTACCTTGAGTGAATTTTGAAGAGATATTGCATGAATTAGGGAAAAATTTGACATTCAAGAGAGAAATCGATTCTGAGCTAAAAAATAGTACACTAGAGGGAAAAATAGAACACAACTGAGTAAGGAAAGTTTATTTGGTAGGAATCCTACAGATTGGATGGTGTGGTGTGGAGTTTGAATTTCTTTGGTTAGGGTTTTGAAAAATTAGGGCACGAAATTCAATATTTAAAAAATAACAACAATGTTACACCTATGGTTTGTCACAAGAGGTTTAAGTATTAGGAAAATCAAGGTACAAGGTAAAAATTTGATATTGTACACTTACAATCGCACCAAGGAAACCACAACTATGTCACCAAAGAAGAGAGAGAAAGGAAAAGAAAAACCTACCCCCACAGTTGATGTTAAGGAAGAATGGTACTCAAAAATGAAGTACCATGATGACTTGCTAATGGAAAAAGAGTGTTAATACCATGTAAGGAACATGGTGGTTAGTGATTACAATAATTGCATAGACCTAACCACGCATGACATGGAAATAGAGCACGTCAACCAAGTGATGAGAGAAATGTGAATGATAAACTAGTTTATGATGATAGGGTAAAGAGGGTATTGAAGAGTGTTGGATTATTACAACTATATGAGCTTCCATTCTTCAGGAATCTGAAATACTATATCAGTGGTTAATGTCATCATTGTATGATGGAAAAGTGACATGCGAGCATGAGAATCTACAAGTAACTCTTCCTCGCACCCAACCTCTCGAGGTCATGCCGAGATAGCTGGTGGGGATGGAATACATGCGGGATGCAGATAAGCTAGTTAGGTAATCTTATTTCTTCAACATGCAATAGTGGGATCTGCGAATCTAAGGCAAAGAAGGCCCTCCTAACCTGAACCGGTGTGATAGATCGTTTAGCGAGGATAGCTGCTCGAAGGCTCCAATCAATATCAAGCTCTGCCGTGATCCGATCTATGGGTTGTGGAATACGTGGAAGATGACCTATGGGTGCTTCGTATATACCTCCCGAAAAGGTCATGAAAATGGAATGGCTAAATGTGTAGTGGATCTTTTGGTGCTTTATGGATGATTCTCTAGTCTAGTCCAGAAATCTTTAGCTTGGTTGGCTGTTACGTTTAATAATGATAGTTGTGTGATGATGTCTGGTGGGAGTGGAGAGGACCTAAATACTAATGTTCGCAAACCAACATCAACGTTGGTTTGACTTGTAGGCCCATTGGGTTGTGGGACCTGTGGATCACAACCATAAGTTTGTGGTTGTTGTGGACCTCCTATGGTCATATGAAGAGTCAACCCCTTAGTCCAAGTATCTAGTAGTCATATGCCTTTTCAGCCTCTATGTTTAGAACTAGAAGTTGCATGATTTTATCGGAGTACCTAACAGGTGTTCTAGCAACTTGGATACGTAAGCTAGTGTCTATATCAACAAGGAGGTCTCCTGCATCTAGATGTGGGACTAGTGGATCACTGGTTGAATGTTTTCTCTCTTTCAGGTCCTTCTACAGTCATATGGATATCTATCAAGGCAATCTATAATTTGTCTGATTTGACCAGAACGTGTGTGATTTATCATCTTCTATGTTTAATACTCTTAGCTGTGCGCTGATTTCTTATAGGTCTGTTGTTGCTCGGAAGACCTGAATTATGAGATTTTGATCTATGTCAATTATTGCTGCAACAATATTTGGTTGAGGCATGATTGGCTCAAAAATGTATTCCCTGGGCTCCCTAGGTCTCATGATTGTCATACAAGATCAATATAAGCCTAACTGAAATGAAATAAACTAACTATGCAAGATATATCTACAACATATATATATTCCTCTATTTTTGTATTTTTGATAGAATTTTGAATAGAATTGAAAGAGAAACTAATCTAATACATTCAGAAAATGAAAACTAATCTAATAAAAAAATTAAAACAAACAAGGTAGCCCGGTGTAGCTACTTGCTTGTGCGATTCGTGAGTTTTATCCTAAATAACTAGATAGCTGATTAACTTAATTGAAAGATTATCGATCCGCCTCGAAGTGAGGAATGAATCATAGTTTCTCAGAAACTATCAATCCCCACAACTTCCTTGGAAATATCGAAAATAAACTTAAGCTGAAATGAAATATTTCACTACTCTATTTGATATGTTTTATCTATAACTTTGATAGATAAAACTGTAATTTAATAGAACAATGGCGAATCTAGTAGTGTATGATTTTGTCCCCTCGAATGATCTCCTCATTCCTTCGTGTTCACGTGAGTCTAGAAGAGTGTGTATATGCTACCATCAACATAACAAGGTATTTTGAACAATGACAACTTTGGATATAGACCAAATAAAATAGTAGGAGAGGACAAGCAAGTGGAAGAGAAGGACAAACAAGTGCAGAGTAGATTCTAGTAGATTGGCATGATGCATCCCATTCGCAACCTAACCTCATTACCTAAACTTCACACAATTATTTATTAATTACCTTGAATGATAAACACAAGTGTACCTCAAGAGATTCTAGATTCTAACCTTAACCTAATTAGGACCCATGAAGAACATCCATAACTCTAATGCCTTGAACTCTAATGGTTACTTGGACCAAGCCACGCGGATCTCTCGGGAGAAAAGCGGGGAAGGTGGGCTATTTTACTAAAAATAGCCTACTTTTTCCTAACCGATGCGGTTGTTGTCGGTTTGTAAATGTTCCCAAACCAAAACAACGGATCGGAATTTCATTTTTGTCGAAGGATTCAAAAAGTCCAGCCATGTTGATTGACCAAGAAGAGGCGAGTGAAGAAATTGTTGCGCCAACGAGGAGATCAAGTTGGTTGTTAGTTACATCTGTGGTGGAACATTATAAAATGCTTTTTTGCAAATCCGTTCTGAATCCATTTACGTTTAACTATCATTCCTTAGCTTCTAACCATACATTTCAATCATCCAAAAATCAGCCATTACAAACTCCTGACCAGCCCGAAGATCCTAGAACCCACCGGTATCGGTTTTGTTCGGTTATAGGTTTGACATCGGTTCCTTTGATCAAAACCAGGAAAAAACTGCCTTTCCCCTGATTTGATTGATATTTTACAATATTTTGTGTTAACTCATATTAGCTTGAAACTCACCACCTTGAAAGGAAGTTTTACATTTGAGTTTCCTCATTTATTGTTTAATCAAATCTTGTGGTCTAGTGTTTTAGTCCTTTGGGGATGATTTAACCTAACCCTAACCTTATTGTATCGAAGCATTTAGTGTCTTATGAAGAACACAACTTACTCTAATGGATTGAACTCTAATGGTTTACTTGGCGTATCAGATCTTGTTGTTGTTGTTGTTGTTTTCGTTGGGGATGATTAAAATCCACCATGTTGATTGTTGGGGTGAAATTGTTGTTTCGTTGGTTGTTAACTTGTGGTGGAACATTTAAAATTTTTGCTTAGTTAGTTTGGTGACCACTTCATCTGCGATCACTCCATGAGTTTTGTTAAGATTTTAGGTCCTTGATTGGTGTTTGTGGTAGTATGATAAGTCATAGTGTTTTGGTTGGGGATGATTAACCTCCCATTTGTTCCATATGTCTTATAACCACTATCTATTGTAGCTTGATATATTTGAAGAGCGCTCTCGAGCACTTCATCATAAGTTATTAGTGGGAACTTCTGGACTTCTTCCTTTATCTCTCTACCGAGAGAATGAAGGAATAAATCACATAGTTCCATCTGATCCATGTTTGGAGTGCATCCTAAAGAATAGAGGACTATACGCCATCTTTGGATGAAATGAGCAACTGATTCATTGTGTTCTTGCTTAATATGAAAGAATTTCCTGATCCCTATTTTAAACAACTTGTTCATGTCAAAATCCTTGATGAATTCGACACAAGTTGTTTAAATGAATGTATTAAGGCTTCAGGTATTCTATAATACCAATCAAGGGTGATACCTCTACAATTTTGGGGAACATTTTAGCAACAACTCCATCCCAAGGAGCGGTTCTCGAATGGCTATGACATAGGCCTTAGTATGTGCATTTGGGTCTCCTCCTCCCTTGTACTTGGGTAGGTCTGGGAGAGGTCTTGGAAGCATGACGCTTCATATAGTGAAGTCCAAAGGTTCTTTCAAATATTCTAAATAATTTCCTATTGCATAGGTTTTGACCATTGATAGTGTTTTACGAAGGGGTAGAGGTGGAATGGGTTGTTGATATGGCATAGCATATGTATTTGCGGGGGCATAAGGGAATCCTTGTGGTTGAGTGAACATCTTTGGGAGAAGAGAAGATATCTCCCTGTGGTGATTTGGAATAAATGTTTAAGTATGGAGGAGCATTTCTAAGGAATGGATTGTTTTGTACTAAACCGGGGGATATTATATTTTCAACTAGAGCGGTGTTAGAAAATGCGGTTCTAGTTGGTGTTTGTTGTAAGTACTGAGGGGGCATACCCAATGTACCTGTTCCTGTGAGGAGTTCTACTTGGCTGGGATGATGTGGAATATTGGAAGTTCCTGCTTGCATGAATTGTGAATTTTGACTTGCTTGAGCAAGTTCCAACCCTCTAAGCTTCTCAACTAAGGCTGATATGACCTCGTTTGGTGAAGACATGGTATTTTTCCTTAGTGGAATTTGTTGTATATCTTGAGGTTATATAGGCATATGGTACCCTGCTATGAATTGATCAAGTACCATGCCAAGTTTCACCAAGGAAATTTACCATTTGTGGAGGAATGGGGGTGTTTTCTTGGAATGAGACCTCGGGTTGTGTTTGCAAACCTCCTTTAGATGGGTACATATTTTGAGAGCATTGTTCACTCCTAGCATAATGTACTAAGTATTCGTCATCTAATAATAGATATGGATCTGACTGTATACTAATTTGTGGTCTAAGAAACACCTAGGGAGATGAACCAGATTCTCTAGTGAGCGTCATATTGTTCGAGCCTGAAGGCTCTGGTTGTTACGTTTGAGTGAGCTGATCCAACTCCTCTATTTGGAAAGAAGAACTATATCTAGTCCTTTGAGGTGGAGTTTGTGTTGAAAATTGGTTAGTTGAATAGTTGTCACCCCATGCTGAGAGCGAGGGTGATGGTTGTCTATTTAATTGATCGTAGTATGCTTCAAGACCTAGGAGAGGTCTGCCATATGCATCGTATCCCGACATATTTGGGGGTATATGAATACCTGTAGAATAATGGGAAAGAGTGAAGGGTGGATGAAAGAATAGAAAGAGGAAAATTAGCTTGAGCCACGTCAGGTTCACCAATTTTGTTAGTGAAGCTGATGTGGAGGCTAAAGAGGTAGAGAAGATGAAATAGTTGTTTGTTTCACGTCGGGTTCACCAATTTTGTATGATGGAAAAGTGACATGCGAGCATGAGAATCTACAAGTAACTCTTCCTCGCACCCAACCTCCCGAGGTCATGCCGAGATAGCTGGTTGGGATGGAATACATGTGGGATGCGAGATAAGCTAGTTAGGTAATCTTATTATTTCTTCAACATGCGATAGTGGGATCGAACCATTGTGATAGATCATTTGGCGATAATAGCTACTCGAAGGCTCCAATCAATATCGAGCTCTGTCATGATCCTATCTATGGGTTGTGGAATACATGGAAGATGACCTATGGGTGTTTTGTATATACCTCCCGAAAAGGTCATGAAAATGGAATGGCTAAATGTGTAGTGGATATTTTGGTGCTTTATGGATGATTCTCTGGTCTAGTCCAAAAATATTTGGCTTGGTTGGCTGTTACGTTTAATAATGATAGTTGTGTGATGATGTCTGGTGGGAGTGGAGAGGACCTAAATACTGATGTTTGCAAACCAGCATCAATATTGGTTTGACTTGTAGGCCCGTTGGGTTGTGGGACCTATGGATCACAACCGTAAGTTTGTGGTTGTTGTGGACCTCCTATGGTCATATGAAGAGTCAACCCTTAGTCCGAGTATCCATTAGTCGTATGACTTTTCAGCCTCTACGTTTAGAACTAGAAGTTACATGATTTTCTGAGAGTACCTAACAGGTGTTATGGCAACTTGGATATGTAAGCTAGTGTCTATATCAATGAGGAGGTCTCCTGCATCTGGATGTGGGACTAGTGGATCACAACTAAATGTTTTCTCTCTTTCGAGTCATTCTACGAGTCATACGGATATGTATTAAGGTAGTCTATAGTTTATGCGATTTGACCGAGAATGTGTGTGCTTTTATGTCTTCTATGTTTAATACTCTTATTTTGCACACCGATTTCTTATAGGTTTGTTGTTGCTCGAAAGACCTGAATTCTGAGATTTTGATCTATGTCAGTTATTGTTGCAACAATATTTGGTTGAGGCATGATTGGCTCAAAACGTATTCCCTGGGCTCCTAGGTCCCGTGATCTTCATACAAGATCAATATAAGCCTAAGCGAAATGAAATAAACTAACTATGCAAGATATATCTACAACATATATATATATATATATATTCCTCTATTTTTGTATTTTTGATAGAATTTTAAATAGAATTGAAAGAGTAAGTAATCTAATACATTCAGAAAATGACAACTAATCTAACAAAAAAATTAAAACAAACAAGGTAGCCTAGTGTAGCTACTTACATGTGTAGTTGTGAGTTTTATCCTAAATAACTGGATATCTGATTAACTTAATTGAAAGATTCTCGATCCTGCCTTAGAAGTGAGGAATGAATCATAGTTTCTCATAAACTATCAATCCACAACCATTCCCTGGAAATATCGAAAATGAAACTTAATTGAAATGAAATATTTCAATACTCTATTTGATACGTTTTAACTAGAACTTTGATAGATAAAACCTAGAATTTGTAGAATAGTGGCGAATCTAGTAGTGTATGATTTTGTCCCCTCAAAATGATCTCCTCATTACTTCATGTTCACGTGAGTCCAGAAGAGCATGTATATGCTAGCATCAGCGAGAAGAAAGTATTTTGAAAAATGGAAGCTTTGGATATAGACCGAATAAAATGTGAGTAGGAGATGGACAACGCAAGTGTTAGAGCTATGGGACCCACAGTGATGGTTTTCAATGAGAGTATAATTGAAACGTTTGTATCGAGATAGTGATCATGCCTCGCGTGAGCGAGAACCTTGACTAGTGAGATCCCGAGGTTAGTTCTCGATTTAACATTTTTGCACCCAAAATGTAAAAATGATGAATTTTTTTCGTGGGGGGGTTATTTTTAGAAATGTCAATTTTAAACGTCTCTTAGGGGGCGCCTAATGGGTAGGCTTTTGTTTTAGCTAAAAAGGTCAAATTTTTGTATTTTTAAGAATTTTAGGGCATGCGACCCATTTGTAGTTGTGGGATAGGACCGTTGCCTTCCAAGGTGGCGGTTATGGAACCGTTGCCCTGCTAGGGCGGTGGTTCTCTTCAGAATGCTAAAACAACACTAATTTGAATTCATTTTTGCATTTTTAGTGTCCTTACTTGCTTTAATGATTTTTCTAATGCAATCTTGATGCTAACTTGCTTCTTTTTGCATGTTTTTGGGTGTTTTGTAGAAGAAGGAAGAGTACATTAGATGGAGCTGAGAGAGGGAGTGTGATTGGCTTCCAGCAGTGTTAGATGCACTCTCTCAGGATGAGCAGGATACTCTCCAGAGGGTAGGCATATTGAGGATTGCATGGGTCCCCCATGTTGCACCTGCCAGTCACATATTATGTGACTTATTTTCTTATTAGGATGTAGATCGGAACACCTTCCGATTTCTAGGTGTTAGGGGTGAGTGGACTATCACCCTAGAGGATGTCTACCACATTTTGGGAGTCCCGATTATTGGGAGGAGACTTTCATTTGATACAACAGTATCCAAAGCTTAGGTGACTCAGTGGGCCACCTATATGGGAGATGCAATTGTCTTGATGGTTCAAAGAAGGGTCTGAAGGTTCGTTCTATTCTTGGCTTGCCCATCCCTCTGATCCGTCAGGCCATTATGGGCATCCTTGCTTTGAGATTGATTGGAGACAAGGGAGGGGATACTTTTCTCTACTGTTGGGCCCCCATCATCACACAAATTGAGGCACATGGTCAGATTTATGCTTGGGGAGCTGATATACTTGGGACCACCTATCACGACTTATACAGGGTGGTTCGATTACAGGGACAATCATTGAGCCATCCGACCTTAGTTATGAGCTAGGTCTATGAGTGCATTATCCCTTATGGGAGGGGCATAGAGGTGGAGGATCCCGGGGCCATGAGGGAAGCTAGATGGATAGAGATGACGGTGCTTAGAGCACCCCACCAGCCAGTTACTTCCCTAACTACTGAGGATATGGAGGCCACACCTTATCAAGCCATGGTGGGGTTGTGGGGCAAGGAGACCTTTACTTTGATTTCCTACTCTACTACAGGGAAACTTGTGGATAGGATGGGAAGGTAGAGACACACCCCTTTGATCGAGTGCCTCAGCAGTTTGGCCTTGCTTATATTGACATGCTTCCCCTAGTGGTGCCAGTGTTCGAGATCGATTCGGGAGAGGCTAGAGCGAGGTCCTAGAGGCTGGGGTTGGACTGTTGTTACTCTTGGCATCTCTATTGCAGCCAAGAGGGTGGTATGCACTCGAGGGAGAGATGGTGCTCCTCAGGCACCTTTACTTTGGATTATTGCCAGCCCTACCCACAATAGTGATGACCCCATTGATATAGACTCTGAGTCTAAGGAGTTCACAGTGGGAGAGATGGAGGAGGAGACCAAGGACATGCGGCTCGGTGAGTCAGGTGAGGAAGAGGATAGCGATCTTGAGTGGCATGATACTCAGGAGATCTTACAGGCTGAGAGGGCGGAGTAGAGCATGGAGAGGGTGACTCTAGTCTTAGAGGAGTTACTTTCTCAGGACCTAGGCGAGAGAGGATGAATCCGTGGTAGGACACCATGTTGTCCTAGATGTAGGAAGGGGACACCAGTCAACGGTGGCATCTGTGGTAGGCACGGATCCCAGAGATCCTTCTTGGAGGCCCAGAGATCTAAGTGAGTTGTCACTCTTCTTTTGATATTTGTTTTTAGCTAGGATTTCCTTAGTTGCTATCTCTCTTTTTGTTCATCCTTGGTTTCACCTTTTGATCATTTTATAATTTGTTTTCTCCTTTCCTTGTAGAGACTGTTGATGAGTGGTGAGACTTGATTCGTCGGGTATGTACTGACACCCTGATGCTCCCCATGGAGAAGACTCGTGCAAGCTATCCGTGGATGCAGGGGAGCCTTCAACAGCTAGTAGGCATACCAATGTTTTTGCCCCTATCTAGCATGTGGCCAAGATGGTGACCTCCCTCCATACCGAGTTAGCTAGGTATAGGACTGCAGAGCACTGATGAGGAGGAGCCACTCTCATAGCGAGGCTACAGACTACTGTTTGGGACCATGAGTCCTCAGTGCACTCAGAGAACCGGTGTAGCCGGAGTCGGGCATGATTGTGCACCTTCTGAGGGATCTCATAGGGATTGAGAGGCCACTTGGTTCCTTTTGTAGTGACTCTTGCTAGATTGTTTATACGACCATTCTGTATTTTCGAGCTCATTGAGCGTTTTGACCATGCCTAGTGCATGATGGCATTGTACATAAAACCTGATTATATATATACATCTCTTTTTGGATCTAGATCTCTTTGTACCTAGAGTTTTGTGATTCATTTTCACATGTATATTAGATGTTTATAATTTTTTTGTTTTTATATGCTTTTCAGAATGTATGCAATGGAGAAAAAATATCACAAATGTTTTCTTTTTGTATTTCATGATGCTGATGTATGATGATGTGGACACTATGTGATCTTGAACTTTAGTTTCTATAAGCAATTTTCCGGTACTTCATATTGTTTTGACAAAATGTGATGATGAGCTGGTATGATGAGCAGATGAACTTGCCCCACTCCTAACTCCATGCAACCAGTAAGATGTGAGGGCTCACCACCGAGAGCTAGAAAGGGCACAAGATATGTGGTGTGTTGAAATGGTAATGATGGGAGATAGAAAAAGAGTTGGTTTGACCAAATTAGGACACTACAAACCTATCTTACTCAAGTGACTCCATAGTTTAGAATGCAACTCACTTTGCAGTTTATCCAGACTTAGATCTGTAGATGGCCACTTGGTTGAAAAATCTGGTTTTCAGGGTTTTGAACTCTCTTGGAATTTTAGACATCTGATTCATTTGTTTTTGACTCAAGATTTCAAAGGTTTGTTTGAACTATTTGCTTATGAATTTTAACATTTTCTATCAAGTGGACCCCCTACACCTTGCCCCATGCTACTAGTAGGAAGCATGGGCTTATCACCATGGAAAAGGCATAGGCAAGTAAAGGCATTCCCATCCTTTCCCAACCCTACATCACTAGTAAGAGATGCAAGTTCAACACCGAAGGTTGGTAGGGCAAGGAAATGTGTAAAAGTAAAATTTTCTGTTTGATCTACATTTGACTTACTTACTTGAGAAAAATGTCAGGATGTTCTTATTTCCAATGAGATATATACACGGGATAGATGTGACACCATGAAGCTTCTAGAACAGACCATAGGCAAGACACCTATCCTAGGAAGAAACCAAAAAGTGAGAACAAGCATGCAGGCCTTGGTATGGCCACCGTTAGGACTTTTTCATATCTTGCTTTAATTGATGAAATGATTCTGAAATAGTTGATGATGTTATGAAAATGAAGAAGTATGATTTGAATGCTCCTACCAATACTATCAAAATTTTGTAATGAATTGCTTAAGAATAAGTCCCTTGATCACCAAATTTTACTGAAACGAGTGAACAAAATGAACCTATCTAAATGAATATGTAATGTAGATATAATTATATAAATAGTGCCAATGCTTCATGCGTGAAATCATTTAAGATGCAAGGAATTGACTGATTCATTGAACTCCTCACCCTCTAGTATGTACAAGAGATACGCACCGTTCCCGTAGTCTTTCATGACCTGATATGTGCCCAACCATTTGGGCCGTAACTTTCTTCCCTCGCTAGTTTTCTTATCGATCCGACTGTCTAGTCTTAGAACTAGATATCCTTCATATATTTCTCACTCATAGAATTTTTTGTTATACTGTCGGCACATCCAATCAGCATAGGTTCTATGCCATTGTTTGGAATTTATCCTAGCTTCATCAAGGCTCTCTAGTTGAGAGAGGTGTACCTCCATGTAAGCTTCCTTGTTCAGAATCCCTTGTAATGAGATGCAGAGACTGAGTATTTCAACCTCAAGCGGGAGAATTAATTCTTCTCGAATACCAACAAGAAAGGAGTTGCTCCTGTTGGTGTTCTTATTGAGGTTTGGTGGGCCCACAAGGCCGGATATAGTTTTAAATGCCAATCTCGTTTATTCTCCTTGATTGTTTTAAGGAGAATAGCTTTCAATGTTTTGTTTGTTGCTTTGGCCTACCCATTGGCTTGAGGGTAGTAAAGGGAGGCTATGTGATGGTTTATATTGAACTTGCTACATGACTCATGAACCTCTTCATTCATAAAGGACATGCCATTATCGAGATAATGACTTGTGGGACACCATACCTGCAGATAATTTGGTTCAAAATGAATTTGGAAATCACCAAACCTAGTACAGTGGTGAGAGGCATGACCTCCACCCATTTGGTAAAATATTTCGTGGCTGTGATTATAAAATTATGGCCATTGGTTGATGAGGGAGAGAATTTCCCTATTAAGTCTAGACCCCAAGTGGAGAAGGGCCACAGAGTCGCTATTGGTTGTAGGGATTGTGCTAGCATGTGAATCTCGTGAGAGAATTCTTGACATTTGTGGCACTTACGTATAAATTCCACTATGTCATGCTCGAGAGTGGGCCAAAAATAGCCCATCCGATGTATTTTACGAGTAGTGGCGTGACCACCGAAGTGGCCCCGCATATCCCATTGTGGGATTCATGAAGAATCCTCTTGGATTCTTCTATGTCGACGCATCTTAGAAGCATGCCGTCGAAGGCTCTACAATAGAGTACTTGGTCTAAAACAACATATTTAGCTACGATAATGCATAACCACCTTCTTTTCTATGGCGTGGCACCTTCTGGATACATATGGTCCATGATAAAATTGATAATATCAGTATACCAAGGACATGTAGAGATGGGGGGTCTGGTTTCAAAAAAGTATACACATTCATTAGGAAAGTCTAGATCTACCAGCTTGCCTCTATCTAGTGGATTGTTAGCCAACTAGTCTGCAATGATTTTTCCTTTAACAGATTTTTGGTTTATGAATGTTAACTCAAATTCTCCCATTAGGTTATGAAACTTCCAACCTTTTTAGACAAGGAACCTTGCGTGAGGAATGTCCGTAAATGGTCTGTCTTCACAATGACCCTTGTTTCTTTATTTAACATGTAATGTCTTTAATGTTTTGTGGGAAATACTATGGCAAGGCATTATCTTTCTACCTGTGTATAACACATTTCATTTGAGCAACGTTAGATAATGAAATAGATCTCACATTCTCGTTTATCATTATCTTCTTGAGCCGATGCATGCATGCAAGTGAGACATGAGTGGATCTTGAGTATTTGATTAAAGGGAGGTGCTGGATTGGGAGGCATTAGCATGGGTGGTGACAACCGAAGTGCTTAACTACTTGAAGACCTCATTGTAATCTTGATCCAATCGTTACTATAATCTTTCTTGAGTAAATTATTGATTGGATGAATGAAAAGCTTAAATTTGGGATGAACCTTTGGTGCACTGAGTTTCCCAAGAAATGACCACGATTCGAGACTCATCGAAGGTGGGATCATTTCAAGAACATCTCATATTTTGGCGGAATCAACATCAATTCCTCGTGAAGATATAATTTATCCTATAAGTTTACCTCCTTTTACACTAAAAACACACTTTCTCTCGGGTTTAATGTGACACCATACTCAATTATTCATGAGAGGATGATATGGAGCACCTCGAGTGATCACAACGCTTCTTGGCCTTGGCCAACAAGTCATCGACATATGATTCCACAATTTTATGGATAAGAACATGGAATATATACTTTATTTCCCACGATATGTAGCCGGAGTTCTTAAGACCAAATGGCATGAAAACATAACAATAAGTTCCCCATGGAGTTATAAACGTGGTTTTGGCTTGGTCTTGTTTAGATATTTTGATTTGATTATATCCGAGAACCCATCCATGAGAGACAAAAGCTCAAATCTAGCTGTTGCGTCAATGATGATGTCAATGGATGGTAATGGGAAATCATCCTTGGGACAAGCTTTGTTAATATCTTGAAAATCTATGCAAATGCGTATCTTCCCATTCTTTTTGAGAATGGGGACGATATTAGATACCCATTGTGAATAATTGACTGGTTTGATGAATCCTACTTGGAGAAGCTTCATCACTTCTTCTTTTACCATGAGAGCTACTTTTGGTTTCATTGGTCTTGATTTTTGTTTAATTGGCTTTGCATCTAGTTTGGTGACAAGATTATGTACTGCGATGTGCGGTGCAACTCCTGTCATTTCTTTATAATTAAATGTGAAATCCTTTTGATGTTCTTTGAGAATTTGAGTGTGTATTTCTATTTCTTCTAGAGTTAGCGAAGATCCTAGTTTCAAGATCTTTGGTTCTTCCTCCGTTCCGATGTTTATATCAATCGTTCCTTCGATTAAAGAAGCGTTACCTTCTTCAAATTCAGGTGGGGCTGGAGGTAGTTCCAAGTCTTCTCCATTTTCTATCTCGTAAATATCAAGATTATTTTGTGGGGAGCTCCGCCATGGGATTTCCAAAGTAGGAAGAGGAGTGTGGTATTAGGGAAAGATCAACTATAGGGTGAGCAAGGTGTAGCTCTACATAAGCATTTAGATATTTGAGAGTGACTTTATCACTGTCAACATGATGTAAGATAGAAGATTCATTCTCAATTATATTAGATGTGACATTTTCTTACCAATGGTTCAAGTGATACTTTGAAACTTGTATCTTCCAACTCATTACTTGGGGTAAAACGTGAAGTTGAGGTTTCTATTGAATCTGTGAGAAGGTTCTATTCTCATGGGATTTCCTCAATGGATATGAAGTTGAATCCTTTGCTTAGGTCTAATACCGCTATTTTATAGACATGTAAGTGCTTTGCTCTAGTCTCATATACTTCAGAGACTTGGTTTGCAACTAATTGTGAGTCTCCCAACACTCTGATGTCATTAACACCGATCCTTTTGGCTATAATGAGGCCAAGGAGGAGGGCTTCATACTCAGTGCTATTGTTTGTGCATTTAAAGTTTAATTTAAAAGAAAAAGGTAGGATCTTTCCCTCAGTGGAAGTGAAGATCACACCTGCCCCGGCTCCATAGTGGCATCTAGCTCCATCGAAGTGGAGAGTCCAATACTTACTAGGAAAAATGGATGCTAGGACATTCTTTGTGTCTGTTTCTTCTGTTTCGGTTACTTCTACCATGCAAAGTTTCTCTGCTAGAAGAGAATCAAATCCTAGGGTACATCCCATACTGTGGAATCAAATGGTAGGAATATTGGTAGATCTTGTTCAGAACTTGAAATTTTTACAGTAGTTCCTATTGACTTTGTTTCTACAACGTTAGATTCATCCTTAAGTGGGGATGCCCTTGACTAGGTTAGTAATTTCTAGTTCTGTTGTAGGTATTAAATTTTATCCTAGTTTTGAGTCGATTGGTTTGTTAATTTAGTTTGTTGGGAGTTCAAACTCGAGTGAACACACGGTATTTTCTTCGGGTTTGCTAGGTGTATGTCGAATGGTTTTGGGTCACCTTTTGCTACAAATATCTTGCCTAGGTGTAAGAATCTTATTTCTGGAATAACGTAGAGGGGATTGATTTCATGCAATGCATCTATGGTCAATCGAGGATCATATTATAGTTGGTTTCCTAATCTATGATATAAAACTCGGTGAAGATTGTCTTGGGTCCTAAGGTGACTGGTAAAATTATAGTCCCAATTGAAGTAGCTTTAAGGCTATCATAACCTCTTAGCGTATTTATTGTTGTGGAACAATTTGTTTCTCCATATCCTATCTTTTGAAGGAAAGAGAAGGGGACAATGTTAACTACTACCCCATTGTCAACCATTACATGTTTAACATAATTATTATAAACCCACACCTATAATTACAAGGCCAGATCACCTCTACGTGTAATTTCAGCATCTATTGGCATTTTGTTTATGTCGAATATAAACTTAGTATCCCTATCCATGCCCCGCCTGGAGGGTGGATATTGAAGTCTATATGGTTTACTTGTGTTTTAGGAGGTGGAGTGATGTTAATTAAATGACCAAAACCTAGTGCTTCTAAAAGAGTAGCCCTATGGGATGGAGAGTTTTTCAATAAGTCCAAAAAGGAGATGTGAGAGAAGGTCTTTGTTAAGTCATTAATTAAATCATAAGCACCCATGGGTTTTACCAACATTTGTTGAGTGTTATCTAGCTCTAGTGGATAGATTGGATTTGGTTGAGAAGAATATTCTCATGCTCTTGTTATGGCTTCTACGTGTAGCTCAGTATCTAACTCCACTAGACCAACTATCTTGGTTTGTGGCTGATTCCCTAATTGCGGTGCGATAGGTGGATTTAGTGAAGTTGAGGCTTCATGATCATTATTTCCTATCATTACACCTTTGTTTGTCCCATTCAGATTTAATTTATTATTGTGATTTGGGAGTGGATCATTAAAGATCTTGAGAGGTGTGTTTTGAGGGAAACTACCCCTGTGAAAGTATTCAGAATAGGTGTCACAGAATATGTTAAGAACATATCTATGAAGAGTTGTCTTTGTTCTTTTGGAAAACGTTGCATGAAATTATTGTAATCACAACAAGTCCTAGTGTCATGGCCTTGAATTTGGTGGAAACCACAATATGAGTTGGGATTATAATTCCTAGGTTGTTGGTTTGGCATGTGTTGTGGCCCAAAACTCGATTCATTTGTTGACTATTAGGATTAAAGTTTTGCATTTGTTGTCTTTTGTTTTTGTTTTGATATCCAGTTGAGTTTTGACTTGGACCCTATGTCTGGATCTTCCATTGTCGTTATTGTTGTTGTTGTTGTCGTTGGTGATGATTAAAATCCACCGCGTTGATTGTTAGGGTGAAATTGTTGTTTTGTTGCTTGTTAACTGGTGGTGGAACATTTACTACATTTCTTTTTTAGTTGGGTCATTCACTTCATCTGTTGTCACTCCACGGTTTTTGTTAAGGATTTTAGATCCTTGATTAGCATTTGTGGTAGTAGGATAAGTCGTAGTGTTTTGGTTGGGGATGATTAACCTCCCATTTGTTCCATATGTCTTGCGACCGCTATCTATTGTAGCTTGATCTATTCGGAGAGTGCTCTCGAGCACTTCATCATAAGTTCTTAGTGGGAACTTTTGGACTTCTACCTTTATCTCTCTGCTGAGAGAATGAAGGAATAAATCACATAGTTCCATCTGATCCATGTTTGGAGTGCTTGCTGAAGAATAGAGGGCTATACGCCATCTTTGGATGAAATGAGCAATGATTCATTGTGTTCTTGCTTAATATGCAAGAATTCCCTGATCCCTATTCTCAACAACTTGTTCATGTCAAAAGCCTTGATGAATTCTAACATGAGTTGTTTAAATGAATGTATTGAGGCTTCAGGTATTCTGTAATACCAATCAAGGGCGATACCCTCTAAAGTTTTGGGGAATATTTTAGCAACAACTCCATCCCAAGGGAGAAGTTCTCCAATGGGTGTGGCATAGGCCTTAATATGTGCAATTGGGTCTCCCTATCCTTTGTACTTGGGTAGATTGGGAAGAGGTCTTGGAAGCATGACGCTTCGTATAGTGAAGTCCAAAGGTTCTTTCAAATATTCTGAATAAGTTCCTGTTGCATAGGTTTCGAAAATTGATGGTGTTTCTTTGAGGGGGTGTAGATGGAATGGGTTGTTGATATGGCATAGCATATGTATTTTTAGGGGTATAAGGGAATCCCTGTGGTTGAGAAAACATGCCGGGAGAAGAGAACATATCTCCCTCTGGTGATTTGGAATACATGTTTAAGTATGGAGGAGCATTGCTCAGGAATGGATTGTTTTGTACTAAACCGGGGGGTATTATATTTTCAACTTGAGTGGAATTAGAAAACGTGGTTCTAGTTGGTGTTTTTGTAAGTATTGAAGGGGCATACCCAACGTACCTATTCCTGTGAGGAGGTCTACTTGGCTGGGATGATGTGGAAGATTGGAAGTTCCTGCTTGCATGAACTGTGAATTTTGACTTGCTTGAGCAAGTTCCAACCCTCTAACCTTCTCAACTAAGGCTGATATGACCTCATTTGGTGAAGACACCATATTTTTCCTTAGTGGCATTTGTTGTATATCTTGAGGTTGTATAGGCATATGGTACCCTGCTATGAATTGATCAAGTACCCTGCCAAGTTTCACCGAGGACATTTACCATTTGTGGAGGAATGGGGGTGTTTTCTTGGAATGAGACCTCGGGTTGTGTTTGCAAACCTCCTTTAGATGGGTACATATTTTGAGAGCATTGTTCACTCCTAGCATAATGTACTAAGTATTCGTCATCTAATAATAGATATGGATCTGACTGTCTACTAATTTGTGGTCTAAGAAACACATGGGGAGATGAACCAGATTCTCTAGTGAGCGTCATATTGTTTGAGCACTGAAGGGCTCTGGTTGTTACTGATTGAGTGAGCTGATCCAACTCCTCTATTTGGAAAGAAGAACTATATCTAGTCCTTTGAGGTGGAGTTTGTGTTGAAAATTGGTTAGTTGAATAGTTGTCACCCCATGCTGAGAGCGAGGGTGATGGTTGTCTATTTAATTGATTGTAGTATGCTTCAAGACCTAGGAGAGGTTTCCATATGCATCGTATCCGACATATTTGGGGGTATATGAATACCGTGCAAAATAATGGGAAGGAGTGAAGGGTGGATGAAAGAATAGAAAGAGGAAAATTAGCTTGAGCCACGTCAAAGTTCACCAATTTTGTTAGTGAAGCTGATGTGGAGGCTAAAGAGGTAGAGAAGATGAAATAGTTGTTTGTTTCACGTCGGGTTCACCAATTTTGTATGATGAAAAAGTGACATGCGAGCATGAGAATATAAAAGTAACTCTTCCTTGCACTCGAACTCCGAGGTCGTGCTTGAGACAACCGGTGGGGATGGAATACATGCGGGATGCGAGATAAGCTAGCTAGGTAATCTTATTTCTTCAACATACAATAGTAGGATCTACAAATCTAAGGGAAAGAAGGCCATCCTAACACTGAATCGGTGTGATAGATCATTCAAAGAAGGATAGCTACTCAAGGCTCCAATCAATATTGAGCTCTGTCGTGATCCGATCTATGGGTTATGGAATATGTGGAAGATGACCTATGGGTGCTTCGTATATACCTCCCGATAAGGTCATGAAAATGGAATGGCTAAATGTGTAGTGGATATTTTGGTGCTTTATGGACGATTTTCTAGTCTAGTCGAGAAATCCTTAACTAGGTTGGCTGTTACATTTAATAATGATAGTTGTGTGATGATGTCTAGTGGGATTGGAGAGGACCTAAATACTAATGTTTGCAAACCAGCATCAACGTTGGTTTGACTTGTAGGCCCGTTGGGTTGTGGGACCTATGGATCACAACCATAAGTTTGTGGTTGTTGTGGACCTCCTATGGTCATATGAAGAGTCAACCCCTTAGTCCGAGTATCTAGTAGTCATATGCCTTTTTGGCCTCTACATTTAGAACTAGAAGTTACAAGATTTTCTTGGAGTACCTAATGGTGTTCTCTAAAATTGGATACGTAAGCTAGTGTCTATATCAACGAGGAGGTCTCCTATGTCTGGATGTGGGACTAGTGGATCACAACCGAATGTTTACTCTCTTTAGGTCCTTCTACAGTCATATGGATATCTATCAAGGAAGTCTATAATTTTTCTGATTTGACCAGAACGTGTGTGCTTTTTTGTCTTCTATGTTTAATACTCTTAGCTGTGCACTGATTTCTTGTAGGTCTGTTGTTGCTCGAAAGACCTAAATTTTGAGATTTTGATCTATGTCAGTTATTGTTGCAACAATATTTGGTTGAGGCACGATTGGCTCAAAAACATATTCCCTGGGCTCCCTAGGTCCCGTGATTTTCATACAAGATCAATATAAGCCTAACTGAAATGAAATAAACTAACTATGCAAGATATATCTACAACATATATATATTCCTCTATTTTTTGTATTTTTGATAGAATTTTGAATAGAATTGAAAGAGAAAATAATCTAATACATTAAAAAAATGAAAACTAATCTAATAACAAAATTAAAACAAACAAGGTAGCCTGGTGTAGCTACTTGCTTGTGTAGTTGTGAGTTTTATCCTAAATAACTAGATAGCTGATTAACTTAATTGAAAGATTCTCGATCCTGCCTCAGAAGTGAGGAATGAATCATAGTTTCTTAGAAACTATCAATCCCCACAAAGCTTCACTCGCAATATCGAAAAGGAAACTTAACTGAAATGAAATATTTCAATACTGTATTTGATATGTTTTAACTATAACTTTGATAGATAAAACCTGGAATTTACAGAACAATGGTGAATCCAGTAGTGTATGATTTTGTCCCCTTAGAATGATCTCCTCATTCCTTCGTGTTCACGTGAGTCCAAAAGAGCGTGTATATGCTAGCATCAACAAAAGAAGGTATTTTGAACAATGGCAACTTTGGATATAGACCGAATAAAATGTGAGTAGGAGAGGGACAACGCAAGTGACAGAGCTTGGCGTATGTAATTCCTAGCGGGATTTATTGCGGGAATACAACACAAGTGTACCGAGAGATTCTAGATTCTACCTTCTGTGAAGAACACAACCTACAATTCTAATTGATTCAACTTACAAATGACACTATTCTGCTTTAAACTAATTTGCATGAATAGCAATGAACAAGACTTAAACAAGAAGATTGAATAGCTTCCAAAAACAAAGGAAAACTAGCATGGATGCAAACATGAAAACAAAATGAGCTCTAAACAAGGGATTGAAAGACTACACAATGGAAATGAGAAGTTGAGGGGAAATTTGCTTGAAAACAAGTGGCTATTTATAGATTTCACATTCACCCAAAGGTGATTCATATTAGAACTCTTTTACCATTAAACAATGAAGAAACACTATTCTAGGGAACATAAAACATTAATATGAGCTAAGGCGGTTGAGAAAAGATGGTGAAAGTTGAAAAATTACACAAGTCATGATCAAAGGAGCATGCTGGAAAACACATGAAGGACCGCCACCACGAGCGGGGTGGCGGTTATAGGACCGCCATCTGGCAGGGCAAAGGTTTCGTCACTAAAGGGAAAAAGGCATTAAAAAGGGGGGCGAGGGATAAAACAAAGCACAAGGAACTTGGACAAAGCATTTGGGATGATAACATATACTTCATGAGCTTCTCTGGACCCCGAACACCTTGTGAGGTGACCTGTATCATCATTGGGGCATGTGTGACATCATTCCGGTAGCACAATACCCTACAATTTTGGGTACGCATAAGTCACACATGCATGAATATTACTTCTAGTTTGTAGGAAGAACAATGTACATCACCACACATTTAATTTAGACATACAATGGGCTCATTAACACTGGTATCTCATTTGATGATGACTTGGGAAATGATGAAGAGGTGAAGAAAACGCCAAGGAGTTTGAATACAAGAAGGGGGAGTGTGCTTTTGACATTATAAAGTTAAATGACCCTATTATGAAGATGGCCATGTGCTTGCTCAAAAATTTAAGTGGGACAGGACAGATGGACCCAAGTAAACAAAAGGTAGCCCACTATATGTGTGAAAAAGGATATCAGAAGGAACTATATATAACATCACCTCCTTCATGCAGAATATATTATTGATGTTGTGCGCGATAGTGAGAAGATGATGTTTGGGAACATATTACCGCTAATATTGTTCTCAGAGATTGGGCTACATGATGGGCCTAGAGACAAGATATGGGAGTATCCTATAGGGAATCCCTCCTTTGTAAAATGATATGTTAGTGTGTACTGCAACATGATGACACCGATTTATAAAGCGTGTATAGATAAATGGTACAAATAAATGTGTGATGTATTTGGCACTGTATCGAGGATTTTAGAGCAGCTTCACGTGCTTGTGGATGGAGTTGCAATTTTTTCTATGTATCAACGATTCAACATTAGGAGGTTTATGTTGACTAATGGCACTAAGATCTCATGGTGCAAACTCCCTTTTTCTTTCACAACACAATACTTCCATAGTGTAGTAAACAAGTTTAAAGAGGTGAAAAAATTGAGGTATGACTTGAGTGAAGTAGATAAAGAGCACCATGAGATGCTCTAAAAACTTATCTACCCTAAAAAGTGCACTTATGAGGAAAAGTATGTCTCTGAGAGCATACATTTGATGAAGCCAATAACATTGCCCATAGCTTTAGTGGATGCAACAAAGATATATATTTATCTAAGGCCTCGAGTTTTGGATAGGGCATTTGTAGAAGATGATGTAAGCATTCCTAAGGAGCTTTCTATGCAAAAGAAGCTCAAGAGTAAAGAGACACCTGCTATTATTAGATCCAAAGGAGTGGGAAAAGATAAAACACCAGCTTCTAGCACGCACATGGGACAAACCTTAGAAAGGAAGGAGGTAAGAACTAGCACTTATGTCAGGATGAATTCCACTAGAATAAGGTCTTCAATACAAAAGAATAAAAACATGATCCACTAGTCAGATTCTAAGAATAATGAGAGACATGAATAATAACACATTAAAAGTGAAGAATAGATGGTAAAGAAGCCGTGCCCACAAGTGTATACAATAGAAGAATTATATGAAGAATAGCATGACAAGCACTATGAAAATACTCACACCATTTATGTGGAAGGAGAGGGTTTTGGGATGGCCAACATGTATGTGATTAATGAGAATCTAGACCCTATAAAGGAGATTGAGGATAAGTGCACTTCGATCCAGAACTTGAGTAAAAAATGGAGAGAGAGGTTATGGATATTATTGATAATTTGGTAGAGCATGAGGTTGTGCGAAGTGAGGAAGAATAAAGATGGGAACGAAATGAAGAGGAGAAGAGCCTAGGAAAAGAAGGGATCATACATGGAGAGTCACGCATTGTTGTAGGTTTCCCAAAGGGTGGATGAGGAAAGAGAGGAACCTATATTCCCAAGGAAATATAATGCAATATGTTGAGAATACGAGAAAGGTTCTACACACAAGGTACCAGAGTATAATTCCTATGGATCAACTATTCTATGGGTCATCATTTGATAAGAAGAGTACACTCTCGTGCATAAGAAAGATGTTGTCCTGGGATTTTTAATCCTATATTGAGTAGCCATAATTTGAGGTAAGCACCCATGCATTACTATATTCCCATGAATCTTCAGTATCAAGAGACATTTACCCATTATTTGATTCTCAACAGATGATAGATGAACAAGTGTGTAATGCACTTAATAAGATATCGGTGGAAGTGGGATCCATATTTTTGACAAAAATAATAGTATAAGGTACATGTAGAGCGAGTTGGTGGAGAAGAATAAGGAAATAATTGAGAGGGATAAGGAGATTAAAGAGAAGGAAGATATTATTGTGCAACTAAAGGAGTTAAGAGATGAAAAGGGGGAGATGAACACACTATACAAGAAGGCCGAGTGCATAATAGATGTAATTTTGATTGTGTGCCTGGACTTGGTTCCCCTAGAGAAGACAACCTATGATTCTAAATTTCATTATCTTAAAGATCTCATTCCCATAATCACTTCCTACTAGCGGCTACCCTTTCGCTTGAGTTTGTAGAAAAGTTATGTCACAACAAAAGGAACAAGAAAGAGATCGAGATCTAGGCCACCATAATGAGAATATAATGAATTTTTGGGAATTTAAGGTAGCCGTGAACATGGTAGAGGTTTTGTATGATAATTGTGAAGATAGAGACCATGTGGTGGGCCTACTAGTTGTAAAATATGAAGCAAATCTTAAGGATTTCTAGGCCAAGAATAAAGGGAATAGGGTGGAATGGGAAAAGATATTGGCAGAAGTTGAACAAAGGTGTGAGGTAATTGATTCATTAAGGGCCTCGATTAAAAATAAATTGAAGGAAATCTACCCACAGGTCACACACAAGATGGATGTGCTGACAGATATGGGAAAATAATTGGAGACTTTGGTGGACACACTAAAGGCTAAGGGAGAGGACCTAACTTTGGAGGAGGTCACTGCCATGATAAGAGAAGCTTTTACTCAAGTGTGTAGTGAACTAGAAAGGCATAAAACATTAGAAGCCCTAGTAAATAAGGAGTTTCCTCTCCTTTTTGCATAGTAGTACCTATATTATTTCATTATGTGGTGTCATCTAGATAGATTCTTCTATTTTGTGATTCTTGGAGGATTCTTTATTTTTGGGAAGACAAACAGAGTGTTGTCGAGGACAGACAACATACCTAGTGTGGGGTAATGTTGGGCCCTAAAAAATAGCTAAGTATTGGAAAACACATAGGAATAAAAGGATAAATGCACGTAGGTGATAAAATGGTGAATGTACTTAGGGTTATCGGTGTTCACACATGGACGTCGAGAAAATGGTGCTTAAAGGTTGATTCTAGAAGGAAAGAAGACTTAGTCAATTTGTGGGCATGATGCTAAGTATAGAGATGGCGTAGGAAACATGTAAGAGAAGAATCCATGTAGGAGGTGTCTATTTTTGGAATAGGAAAATAACAGTTCGAACTGGATTTTGAAGACTTAGAGGCCACACAAGATTGTTTTGGAACAAGTAGAAGGACAAACAACATGTAGTGTTTTAAACTAATAGTAGGGATGGAACTGAATTTATCTATAGATGAGATATTTTTATAAGAGCTTACATGCTCTTTGGTTGTCTTTGTATGTGGTGCATGGATATTCTTAGCATGCAACCTATTTTGAGGATGCATAGGTGGTGAAGGGAAAGTCTCCACCCCTATATATATGTATTGATTTGCATGGTTTAGGGATCCACATTTTGTTAGTGTTATGTTTCTAGTTAATGGGAATGCATGGCCTATAATTATACTCTTATATATGTATTCAACTTTTGTGTTTTACAATGATTAATACAATGGATCTATGTGGTTAGATAATGGTTATTGATATTACTATGGATGGATCTTGTATGGTGAATCTGATATTAGTTCTTGTCTGATTCTTTATGTACTATGGTTAAGATATAGATCTGTTTATGCTTTAATTTTGAATGGATGTTATGGAATTGGATTATATATGTGTTTATCATGCTAACTCCTTAACAAATCTGCCATAAAAGAGGACTTGGTACCCTTGTGCGCTTTGGGTGAGCACTCGGTTCTTGCTAAGTGATGTGCCAATGCACCTTGGGCTGATTGGTAAAATAAATACTACATTGTTGTTCCATTTTCGGGACCTATTTATAATATATTTGTAAGGATTTCACATGATGAAGACATACCAGTTGACTTTGGCTAGTATTGAGGACTGGGTAGAAAATCTAGAGGAAGAGTTTTCTCATAGATTTAACACTGGACCTAAATTTGATGGACATGTGTGGGTTGAATAGAATTTATACCATGATCTCTATGAAACATTATTTTACTATTTCACTATAGAACTCTATGATTGGCGGGTAACATACACATCAAAGAGAAATTAGAGGTATATAGAACTTTTTTGGACCCAGGAAGATTACCAGAATTTACATGTTGCCAATCTGAATTAGACATGTGCCGTAGATCATTGGTAGAGTGGTGTTTTACAGAGTTACACCTTAGAGTACGCTATTTATACTTATTCCTATCTAGAGGTTGTTGAGTTCTAGTTCTTGTATGAACCTAGAGGATCTTATTTGTGCACTATCCCTTTAGCGATTAAGATTTTGATCGTGACTCTGGATTTGGAAGAGTGTTCTATGGCTAGCTAAACTTAACCACGCGTGGGGAGGGAGTAGGTGTGGTGAGAGATGACATACCTAGCGGTAGAGAGGAAAAGAGAAGAAAGGTGGCTTAAGTTTAATGAGGCACATGAGAGGGACTTGGCAAAGTAAAGGGATGGTGTGGAATGAATGGTGTTGTGAAGAGAGATGACTCGTGAAGGATTTATAGCTTATGTGGAAGACATGGAGATGAAGCATCTCAAAATCTCCCATTTAGGTAAGCATGGTAGAGAACCATATTTATCCTCGGATGAGAGCGCACTTGTTGAAACTATAAGGATTGTGGGCACACATTTGATCTCTCCTGCGAGCTATCCCTTACACTTGGTTTTCTAGTTTCTATAATAGTCATTGATAAACAAGCTAGTGTGGGTGGTAGAGTAGTGACAAATAGATTTAATTTTCTATTAAGTTCAAGAGTTAATCAGATAACACATTAATCTATGACAGTGTAGACTTCTTATTTGTTATTTGGGGGTCTTGTTAGAGGTATATTTTCCGGCACCTCATTAACATAGAATGTGGGTGTGTAGAACATTGGTATTGATTATGGAAGTAGTACAACTTCACGTGTGGGAGTTAAATTTATCACAACTATTGGAACAAAGGGTAGCACATCCTCTTTTCTAGTACCCATTATAGGAGGAGGATCGGGTGGTTCAAGATCTATTAGATATAGAGGAGGGAACACATGAGGTAATATAGGTTCTAGATCTAGTGGGCACTGATTCGCACTAATCCTAACAAGTTTATTTTGAGATGTACCTTCACCTACCATATTATAGAGGAATTGAATATGTATTTGATCACATGCATATGTGTAAGATACTATGGAGTTCTAAGGGAATCATAACTCTTGAGCATAAGAAAATTTAGTTTGTCACTACCTTGCAAGGACATGAGCATATTTGGTACGGGAAGTATGATCCAAACAAAACTTGTGTAGAATATACAACACTGCATGATGCTTTCTTAGCAGAGTTTCATATACCCGAGATCAAGTAGAAAAGGATCAACTTGTTGAAGGACATCAAACAGGGGCATGGATAAGACCGTAAGGGAGTATGATGCCCCCTTTAATTTTTTTTTTTATCAAATTTATCCTATGATATTAACCCTAGTTAGCATGCTCAATGGGTTTTCGGAGGTTTGATCACTCATTTCGAAGGGAGATCTCACACAAGACTTTTATAGACCCATGTGAAGAAATTGAGGAAAATTTATGTGCTTTGAGGAAGTTGGGAGCATAGACACTAGAGTTAGCCTCATTTTGGAAGCTCGATTATATTTATGGAAAAACAATTGGAAAATTGTCAACTAATTCAGCTCATGAGACATGCAGTGGTATTTGGTGCATGGATTATGAAGTAGAAGGACATACTAAGGATAGTTTCCCTCATAAATTTATGCATTCCATGTTATTAGATTACTAGATCTGTCACTTGGATCATGATTCAAGTAGGTGCCCCTTGTTAGAGTGTGATAAGGAAGAATGTGTCTTGCTATTGTAAGATTTATAAGTCTACCACTCATGATATAGATAATTGTAGATTGATTGATCAGATTCATGATGCCATCAAAATGGTGTACACTAGACCAATGTTGCAAATAATTCTAAGGAATAGGGTGAGCAACATAATCGTAATCACAATGAAGGGTGATCTGATGGAGGTGGTAGAGGTAGAGGTTACTGTGGAGGATTCAGAGCCTAAGGTCCTAACACTGGGAGAGATGAATTTCCATGAGGAACATGTTATACATGCAGGTCCCATGATCATTATAAGTGTGAATGCCCTCAGAATATTATTTTCTCCTAGTGTGGAAAGAATCACAATTATGAAGAGTGCCCATATTTGTATGAGCACCTGAGCAAGAAGCAAAAATAGGATAAGGGCATGAGAATGGTTAGACTATAATGTGATGTGGAAGATTAATGAATGCCAAAGTTAGCACCTAATCATGAGATAATCTCGATATTGGTTAGTACAGGCGTTGAGGTAGTATGCACGTGTGAGAGTGTGAAGCAAAATGTATTATTAAAAATAATAGGTATTGTATGCTAAGTATCAGACCCTTCCCATCGAAGGAAGTTTATAAGGAGACCATGGTGGTCATTAGAAACTTACGGGGTTGAGATACAATACTTGAAGGAGCAGTCATAGAAGCTTGAGCAAGAAAAAGCGGTTGAGCTTCCTAGAAATATATTAATGACTTGAAGGAAGTTTGTATGTTACTACACCAAGATAACATCATTACTTTACTAGGGAATGGTTAAGGGAGAATATATAGTGCGTTGGACTTGAGCGCAAAGAGACCGATATTAAATGTGAACTTACCTCCTCAAATTATTAATCATGACAAAGAGATCACATTGAATGCAGTTGTTGATGGATGACTACTGATAATGACTGTTTATTAGTGAATGAGTCATACCCGATTGCTTGAATATTACAAATTTGTGTATGCAGTTATTGGGGTTCTAGAATATGCAAACTTCAGGTTTGTAGACTAGGTTAAATTAAATGTATAAGGAGTCGATAATACTATATAATTTCCATGATAAGTTTTAATAGACCACTTAATTAGGTAGTGGATACGCTCATTGGAAACATCAATATCAATAGGAAATCAACATTAACAGATTAATAATTATTGGGAATGTCTTATAGACACTACACAAAATTATTAAATGAAGGTAAAGAAAATTTATCTTGAACACCCATGAAGCTGTTAAGAGCCCGATTAAGAGGATATCAACTATAATTTTGTTATTATGTTTTCTCACCCTTGGCTATGTTTTGTTTTCTGTTCCTGGACATATAAGGAAAATCGGGGTTCTATGCATAACTTAGTAGGGTAATTACCTCTCGGAATAGTAATATGTTATGGACAAATGGTAGCTCGGTTTTCATTTTACCAATTTTATTCTATGTGGGATTAGGACAAGTAGATGAGTTTAAGGTAACTAGGACATTCCATAATAATTTTGAACATCAACCTTAATAAATTACGGTATGGTTATCTGTTATGGTTTGATTGTTGCAAAATGATTAATTCTTTCAAATAAGTAAACACTAAGTGTGTTGTATCTAACATCTAGCCTACTTGACCACACTATTGCAACAATTAGTAAAAAGAGGGCTATATTACACTTGTATGATATTGGTATAATTTTTGGGTATATATATTCCTATATATATAAAGACTTCCTTAATTAGGATTCACAACCCGAATTAGGGATAAATATCTACATGTTTTGAATGTAGTTGTTTCTAATTAACATTGTTCCATGAAGGATGAGGCATTAATTTATAGGGTTTATTATTCGAGATGAATAATTTTGATTGAGTAAATTATTTCGAGGCTATAAATATACAAGTAACAAATGTAACTTTCATTTATCTTCAAACCATCTAGTAACCTTGTGTACCGATATTGTTAAGTTGATTATTTTGGTCTATTGTTAAGGAATGAGCAATGTTTTTTAATATAGCATTCGAGTTTATAGGTAATTCAATACTCATACTTATATATTTAATTGATTGGGCCTTTGGATTTTCTAATAACCCAAGTTTCTAGATAAAATAATTACGAGGCTAAAAATCTCTTGATAGCATTATGTAAAATATCCGAATTCGTATGACAACGACATTATAGGAAATCGGGAAGATGATAATTGTATACTTTGATGGTTGATTATGGTTTAGTTTTGGGAAAAATATGGATTTCCTTAAAATAATTAGCAACCACTATGAGAAAGTATCAATTATCTAAATAATTATTTGCTTGTTATGCAAAATAAGTATGAAGAATTGAAGTAAAGATTGGAATCTATTCTAAGAATTGATGTCTTGGATTAAGATAAGATGGTATTATTCATTTCAATATTTAATTTGGTCAAATTTGAGATTGTTGTTAAGATAATAGGATCGAGTGTAGTGCGTGGTTAATATTATGCATTATGAACTATTCTGCATGGATGTTGATTGACTTGTGTGTTATTATGCTTTTAGTTAATTATTACAACATTCAAATTATGCCTATAATAAATGACATAAAATTTTATTTGGGAGAAAGGAATTATCATGCCAGTACATTATGAATGACCATGTTTATACATGTTGTTGTTCCTTCTAATTTGTAGGGATAAATAAGTATCCGAAGGATAAGGATAGTGATTGGTTCATTGGGAAATGAATATTTTGTCTTGATTCTTATGAAATGAAATAGATACCTATGTTCTTGAATAAAATGAAATATTTAATCAGCAAAGTTTCTAAGGCTGATGAGTTTGATGTAAGAATGAATAACATTTGATTGATTAAATTGATTTGATTTGTAGTCACAAACATTATTATTATTGAATTATTACTTGATTCTATGTCTACTTATACTCACGATTATCCTTAAAAGGGTTAATGTAAATGGAGCTATATAAATTTCTATTATTGATGAGGATGAGAAATAAATTGAGTTTAGATGTGAAATCAATTTTAGATTAATCATCTTAAAGGTAATGTGGAAGTAATGAATCGTAAGTTGGAATAATATACTGATTAATCGACAGTAGTATTCTATTTAATTTATGAAGTTCATGAATGGTGAGGATATCCTTGTTAGGGATAAAGGAATATCAACCTTGTATATGTTGCCCTTTTCATAGTCTCCTGCTAGCTTTGAGTAAGTATTAAATTTAAAGATTCTTAAATTAATTAAGTCTCCTATATATTGGGTATGTGAATTATTTGAGGAATTTATGTTAGTTAATATGAATTACATAAGTGTCATAGGGAGAGTATATTTTACTAAAAACCATTAAATACCATATAGTGGTATAGAGATGAATGAAATAGGAATGCTTATATGGCACCAAGACTCATCCTTGCATTATTGAGATATGTAAAGCTTGGATAAACCCATTAAGCATGCCATTTTATGAAAATATTGAGTTACAATTTGTATTTCTATAATGTTTTATGAGGTGAAGAATGTCATACCTTGGGTTAAACCAGAGAAAAGCCCAAGTTTAAGGATAAAAAGAATATGAAAACATAATGGGTTCAATTAGGAAGAATAAGGGTACTCTGTATAATGAAATGGATGTAAGGATCATATAATGAGTAATATGTTGTATTGGCATGAGTGATTTGAATATCACACATTAGATGGACAAATTATGGAATAATGTGATATAATTACAAACTATGGAAATATTATAAAATAGTTGCTATTATTTTACTTAGATAATATGTGGTTCAAATAAGGGAACTTCTTGGGAATATTACTATGCTTGAATAAATAGAAAAGCTAGGTTGGAAGAGTTGATGCAGTAAGTAAATTTACATCTGCAACTTGGAAGTAAAAAGGAATGTGAAGTACAACAAGGAACTACATTCAATTTATGGTTCAACTTCAGATAGGACCTTAGGTACAATTCATTCATGGTGAAAGTATCATGAGATCTATGGTAACATATCGTGATTTAATTAATTACTTAGAAATAATTAAGTTACAATGTTTCAATTTATGGTACTAGGCAAGACAACTCACTATGGAAGTTGTGTAGTCATATCCATTTAATAAAGATGGTCATTAATTGAATATTTCTGCATAGAAACTACAATGAATTGCCTTGTCAAGCCCCTCCGATAGTGACAGTCGTAACACATCTAAGAATTTTTTTTGTTAGAGTTACAAAAGTGGATTGCGCCACATGGATAGGCATCACGATGTCAACTTAGGATGGCTATGGGAAGGGAAGTGGTCTAGTAATGATGCAAATCATTATAGAGACACCTTCCCATAGGAATTCTAAGTTGTCATAATGGCATGTCTTCTTGTAGGTTAATCCATATTTGTACCTTGTATGCAACTTATAACTATCTAGTCCTAATTTAGATAATAGAAATTAATGAGGTAATGGAAAATTTCCTAACGATGAGTGTGTCATCACGAAAATGAGCATGGCATACATGTCTCTAAAAATTTAGCTAAAGTAGTGTAAGTTGTTAATTACACTACCCGGAGTCACCAAGGATCTAAGTGTAGGATGTCAGATGGGATTCAATGATGGATACCCATGTAGACACTTAAAATCAAATATTTAACTATCCATGATACATGAAGAAAACCATTAGTATACTTTGTATACACTAAACCGCATTATACAATTGGTGTAATTTCTCGTAAATAGTAAACAAAATCCTAAAGAGTGTTGAGGGGATCTAGTAAGATCTGTACCCTTATATGTGCACATGGTTTATGAATGTTATAGGATGGATTGACTAAGATGATGTTAGTTATAAATTATGATAATTTAGAACAAAGAAACATGAGATAAGAACTTAAGATTTATGATATATTTAAATATATGGGTGTTTAAATCAATGAAGAATGAAATTAAATAAAAACATTCCCTATTTGAGAAGCATAATAAAGCTGGTTACCAAATTTTGGTATCGGTCTTTGAAGGTTGCAGCTCTTAGACTTATTAGGTCCTTACGCTTACTAAAATATGATTTCATTAACAAGATAAAATGAATGAGATAAGGATGTATCATGGATAATGAACTTCAACAAAAATGCTCCATGTTTTGCCATAAGTAAGTTATATAACACTCTAAAATTATTTTATGACATACGAAAGTAGAAGGATCGTTGGGAGAAACTGGTAAGTGTGAACATAATCAGCCAAGGAAAACAACTTGTGTTTAATTATAATAATCAAAAGAGAATTGCTAGATTGATTGAACTATCTTAATGATAGATTTGGAACTTAAATCCAATATGAAATAAAAACCCGCATAGGGTAGATGAAGTAGATAGGAGAGGACTATCTACTGTAGTTGCAGTAAATAGAAAGGCCAATTAGGCTATAATGAAATCTGTAATGAATGTTGACTTGAAAAGAGTAAAAGAAAAATAATAGCATTGTATCATCGTCACCATTGACTTTTAGGAAGAAAGGTACGTGGGAAAGAGAGATCCTGAGATGCTCAAGGGTCTGTAATCTTGATTGAAGAGAAATAAATCAGACCATTTGTATTGAATGATCCTTTAATATGAATATTTCTTGATCATTATGACCTGTGATTATTTTAAATTACATTAGATTATCATTGTGTTGTATGGATTAATGGTGAATTAAGCAGGAGAACGGTTTTAGATTCTTAATCGGCTTTAGGAAGAAATATTCCATGAGGCCTACTTATACTGATGAACAATGAATGCTTCTAGAATTTTAAAGGATTCATGTTATAATCACTAACTCATGGACTTTTTATGGTTTGAAGAAGACTACCAAGTTTATTATAGTCCTTTCAAGTACTTTGTGTGCCTTGATAGAGATGAGGAAGGAAGAAATCAATACTGAAGGTGAAATTTGTACTCTCAAGCCTAAGGCGAGTTGAGATCATTTCAAGTGATTATTTAACATATTTATAATTTTACTCCTTGATGATATTGAGTATACATGATGGAAATCATATATTTTAAGTTGTGTATAGGGTTCTAAGGCCTATCGATCAATAACGATGGGTCAAAATGCAGATCATACCTAACTCATGTCTGTAACCGTGTGAAGGTTAACATAAGGCAATAAAGGCATGGTTCACTAAGTTTTATGTGGAAGTGCAACTTTACTTGGTGGAAAATCTAGAGGAGTCATTTCAGGTATCTATAAGAATTAGGAACTACTTGAATCACTATTCACCCTTTGCATGTGAATAAAAAACAACTTATGAGGATCAATGATAAATTGAAAACAATGTTTTTCATGTTTGTAGCTATGGGTTATGACTTTTTGATTATTTATATGATATATATTTATTAATATTGAATGAAAAAATTTTTTACATGTTTGTAGCTATGGGTTATGAATTTTTGAGGGTGTGAAGGTTGATCGAGAAAAATCATTTCAAATTTCCGAGGAGATCCGTGTAAGGATCCTTGATGCAGTGCTAGATCCTCTCCCTCAAAGGATGTAATGGTGAAATATTTGGTGGTGTGGGATGCTTGGAGGAGAGAACCTTGTTCCCCCTCCCTCCCCGAACTTGGGTTGGAAAGATAATGATTCGTCCTTGAAGTCTCTGTTGAAAAGGGCCACTTATAGGTATGGGATTTCATTCTTGGTATCTTTGTTGGAATTCGACAAAACATGGACACAGTGGGACTCGATCTAGAAGAAAATGGGCCCCTCGTGGATATATACGTGTGGTGGCCATTGTAAATAAATTATTTTCTTTCGATTCAATAGGGAGGAGTAATACCTTGAGGCCATTAATGGAAGTCCCTAGCTTTATGGAAAGATCATGCTTCATTTGGCAAAACGATGTCCAGGTATTGACATGATTTTTTTGAACCTAATGCCTTTCCTATCTAGGTCAAACATCCCGACTTGAATCTCGTGTTATGGGAAGTGGATGTTTTGAAGGGGATTGCAAGAGCCATTATGCTAATCATTGACTCGATAACGTTAGCTAGGACTAGAATGGTTGTAGCGAGAATGTATGTGAATGTTTTTCTTGGTAAACAACTACCGAACTTTATTCATTTCTACTCGAACTATGGAGAAATAACATAGGAGATTGAGTATGAAAAATCCCATGTGTTTTGTGCTAAACGTAGATTTTGGGTCACAACGTTGTTGCATGTAAGGGCTTGGTTCGGGAATGAAAATTGAAGCCTCGGTTTACGATGCGGGTGGGTGCTTTGTCTCCTATCCCCTATTTTCTAGTGGGTCGAATCCCTTTAGTGGTGGTGAGGTATTGGTTGGGGAAGGGATAACTATCATATGTGTAGCAGAGGAAGTGATAGGGCTTGGCGTGGCCTCCATGGTGGTATTTTCAATGTCCCGTACTTCTACCATGGGAGAGGGTCCCAACCCCAATGATTTGGATGACATTAATGAGGAGGACCGAGAGGACATTGAGGAATCTAGCAATTCTAAGGATGAGGATGATTATTCATCTAGATATGAATCGAGAGGAACTAATGGAAAAATTAGTTTCATCATATTTTGTTCTCGATGGTGCATATATTTGAGTTGGAGGATTCATTTGAAGTAACAAGATGCAAGTATTATGAAAGGAAAAATAGAGTCTTAAAGAATCAGAGTAATTTTGTTTGTATCAAACCTGAAAGCCCATCAAATGTGGTGGATGTATCCCATTTGGGTAATCTTGAGGTGGTTATGGAGTTTAATAATGAGGATAATATGAAGATTTCCTCGAAGATTCCTCTCCCCAAAATTGATCCGGACTCCCTTAAAGTTCTTGACTTTTGGGAGGGTGTAAATTACAGAGACTATCTCAAGGAGACATTTGGGTTTGTGGAAAATTATGATGACGGATGACACACCTTTGCAAAATCTAGAAGATCCAAGTGGTGGTCAACCGACCGTATGCACTGCACTATTGTTATATGGACTGATTTCCTGGGTTAAGTTTTCTTAACTCTTTCTTTCGGTCTTTTTCTCTTTCTTTTCCTTTGTGTGTGTTGTCACAATGCATCTTTCATTTTATGGCTTATGGGAGCCTTCTTCCCTATTTTTACCCAATATAATAAAAACATTGAATCAAATAACTAGTTGTAATGACAAGAAGTATGTCATATTTATGACTTTGTAATAGTTTAGCTGGTTGAAAGGATGATGTAGCCATATAGCTAAAATTTAGATATAGAAATTTCAATTATTCATGGAAAATAATGACTGTTCTTTGAAATTATTGGATATAGCCTGAGTTTGAATTTGATAATTTTGAATAATAATATAAAAAATCATTGGGATGATGATTCATTAAGGGGGGAGTATGTCACACCCCAAAAATTTAGTTTGTAATTACACAGGTAAGTCATACGCTAATGATTTCTATGTTTGATGTTTTGTGATTTATCATTGGCTTGGGTAAACTTGTTGTTCTACTAAAAGATCATATCTATTGTATAGGTTATCATGAAACAAATCCTAAAGTAATACCTTCATATATTTTTTTATCGGCATATCTAATTGGTACATTTAGGCTCTTCAAGGTTGGTCATACTACACATGGACATGGATCTTTACATATACTTACCTTATTGAATTGGATGTTATGATGCCTTGTTGTACTACTTGACTCGTACATGAATAAGTGTTTTAGGCCCTTACTAAAATGTGAGATTTATCTTAATTATTGTGAGTAAGGAAATTGATAATTGCTTGATAGTTGTACATGTGGTAATATTGTTAAATTAATAGAATAACCCATTATTAGGGCAAGAACATGCAATAGTAATACTATGCCAAGGAAATGATAAGAAATACTTGACTGATTAATTACATGGCCCTGGGTTATATTTTTGTATGATATTAAAAATATAAAATGCCATATTATGGTACTTCGTGACCCTTGTTATAATTCAGGATCGTAATTATATGATCAAATCAACCTCACTATTTTTAAGTTTGAAAGGTTGATTATTTGATAATAATGGTTAAAATTATATAGGTGGTTACTCATCTCTAACTATTTAGGGTGCACTAAATGGACTAGCATTTTGATTGTCTTGGGCTATATGTTTAAACCTTAATTCATGATATAATGAGGTCATATTAGTTTAAAATTAAGTCTTCTTTTGACCTCATTTAACAAATTACAAATGATAGGTTGAGCCCTATCTTATGATAACAATCCATGTCAAATTAATATAGTATTCATTGATATTTACACTTTCCACTAATTAAATGGGGATATATATATAAATTTCAAAGTATAATCAGTCTTTTGACCATATGCGAGAAGATGGAATAATTAAAGAATAACCATGTAAGGAAGGTGGATTAAATGGATTAGTTAATTATTGTTTTATTTAAATACTTGGATAATTTGAACCAAGCTATATCTGCGAAATTCAAAGGCGATGACGAACTTACCAAAAATATTGATGTGGCTATGTATTAATTAAATGATCATTTAATAGAGATTCACAGATCCTCAAACTAGGAGAAGCTTCAAGTTGCAGCAAATGTAAGACCATTGTCAGTTCATTAATTTTGCTATTTTCTCTACTTCCTACTTGGAGCTCTGCATCCAAATCCATAGGTTATCAAGCCATAACTGGTTGTTCTTAATCTAAAAATAAAAGTGTTGGCATATTAAAATAGTGGGTGTTCACTTTGAGAAGGTGGTTTTCAACCTAGTTCGACTTGTTCGAACATTTCGAAGGTTGGGAGTTTTTCTTGTTTGCTGAAACTTATAGAATTTGGTGGAAGAAGGGCAGCCACTTGGTTTCTATTTAGGCATGATTTGTTCATTATTTTACCTAACAACTTATCTCATTTACTATATGCATAAGTAAAATCTTGCAATAATGTTAGTTCAATTTTGTGATTTGCGTGTGTGTTTGGTAGTATTTTTGGGTTTTATGAAGTGGAACCTCTAGGTGTTGTTGTTATACTCCTTTAATAAAGTCTAGTATTAAATTACTTTCCTTAACCTCGTAATCTAAAATTTTGTGGGTTTTCATTTACCCTATTTTCAAGTTTTTGTTGGTAATAATATTTAGAATTTTTCTTAGTGAATGAGTCATACCCGATTGCTTGAATATTATGAATCTATGTATGCATTTATTGGGTTTGGATAATGCAAACTTCAGGTTCATAGAATGGGTTAAATCGACCGTATAAGGATTCGATAATACTATATAATTGTTATGGTAATTTATAACAAAAATTTAATTAGGTAGTGGAGACACTCATTGGAAATGCCAATATCAATTTGAAATCAACAATTACAGTTAATAGTTATTAGGGAATGTCTTGTAGATAGATGTAAGTAATATGGGTGTAATCATTAAATGAAGGTAAAGAAAATTTACCTTGAACGCCCATGAACTGTTAAGATCCCGATTGAGAGGATGTAAACTTTTCTTTTGTTATTATTTTCTCTCACCCTTGGCTGCATTTTGTTGCTTGTTCTTGGGCATATCGGGAAAACTCAGGATTTTGTGCATAATCACTAAGGTAATTACCTCCCAGAATAGTAACATGTTATGGACACATGGTAGCTCTAGGTTTTGTTTTACCAAGTTTATTCTATGTGTGGGACTAGGAAAATCGATGAGTTTAAGGTAACTAGGACATTCCATATTAATGTCAAACATCTACCTTAATAAATTCTGGTATGGTTATACTCTGTTATGGTTTGATCATTGAAAAATGATTAATGCTTTCAAATAGGTAAACACAAGTGCCTTGAATCTAACATCTATCCTTCTTGGCCACACTATTGCATCAATTAGTAAAAAGAGGTTGTATTACACTTGTATGATATTGGTATAATTTTGGGGGTATATATATATATATATATATATATATATATATACTTTCTTAATTAGGATTTACAAACTGAATTAGGGATAGGTATCCACATGTTTTTGAATGTAGTTGTTGATGCTTATTGTTGTTGGGTGAAGGATGTGTTTTATATTTATAGGTTTTATTATTACGGATAGATAATGTTGATTGAGTAAAGTATTTACGAGGCTATAAATATACAAGTGACAAAGGTAACTTTCATTTATGTTCAAACCATCTAGTAACCTTGTGTATGTGATATTGTTAAGTTGATTGTTTATGTCTATTGTTAAGGAATGAGCAATGTTTTTGAATATAGCATTATGAGTTTATAGGTAATTCAATACTCATACTTATATATTTAATTGATTGGGCCTTTGGATTTTCTAATAACCTGTTACTAGTGTTATCCAAAATTCACCCCTCAAGGTAATTTTGATAACATGCATCAAATTATTCAGTCCCGAGCAAGTAGATTGATTCGAGGCCCGAAATCATGTTTTGGGGCCCCTCGGCTTCTCTCTAACTCTCCCATCCAAGAAGAAATCCCAACAAGTTGAGAAAATGGAAAAAATGCAAAAAATAAGGTTGCAGGACTGTTTTAAAGCATTTCAGGTCTGAAGGGTTCGGGTCGTACTAAGGTTCGTCGTACCAAGCTTGGGGCTGAAAAAACAAAGAAAATCGGCTAAGTTAGACATTTTTGTCCCACGTGGTCCGCGAGACAGTTGGGACGTCGGGATGCGAAAAGCCGAATCGGCCGAAAGTAGGGAAAATCGTCAAGTTTTTGTTTCGCATGGTTTGGGAAAGCGGGAAAAAGTACACATGTGACATGAATCGGCCGATTTGCCAAAGACGGTCCATTTCGGGTAGTTCGGAGATTTTTGTCTGGGACAGCCAGGACAAAAGTACGCGAGGGATGCGCGGGATGCGAAAAGGTGAAAAGGCTGCAAAAGAGACAAGGAAGCCGAATCGGCCGATGCGGGAGATATTCATCCGAGATATGGCTGGGACAGAAATACATGGGACGAAAATCTGAAATAGCCGAAGGCAAAGAAGAAAAGTCAACGTTTGACCCGTGAACTTCAAACGGCCATAACTTTTGACTCCGAGCTCGATTTTCACAAAATTGGACTTTCTGGAATGAGCACGACGTCCTCTACACCACAAAAACTGGATTTATTATTTTTAACAAGGGTAGATATATTTAAATAAAAGAAACATATTCAGCTCCAGTCAGTTAATGCTCATTCCCGTCAAATGACAGAAAACGCCTGTCAGACCCAAAATAGCTTCCTGCACTCAAAGGCCATAACTTTTTCATTTCTCAATGAAATCACACAAAATTGGTACCGTTGGAATTGTGGCTCTGAGCCCGACACACAGAAATTAAGAAATTCTAGATTTGATGAGATATTGGTGGGGAGTTTTTACAAAACGTGGATGGGTTCATAACAATGTTTTATTTCGTGGTTGGGAGTGCAATTAATAGGCATGGTCATCAATCTTTCTCTGCTCACGCAGCACCTAGGACAGATATGGAGAGACTTTTGCAAGTAATATATAATCATTTTACTCCATTTAATACCTCTTACAAGTGGTTGAAGGAAAGATTTCGGGATTTGCATTTTCCCTTCTTTTCCCTTCTCATTTTTCTATAAATTGGAGTGTTGGGCTAATTGTAAAGGGGGTAGTTTTGTAGCAAAGCTCGCCAAAATTACTTTGTGAAGCCAAAAATTAGGCCCTGTTGTGGACTCCTTGCATGGTGATCAAGCCCTTATCTTGTAACCGATTGAAGCTGTGCATACCAGAAGCAATAAAATACAAGTTTGTGGATGTATCTTCCCCTGTTGTGTTTTCTTGCATTCTTCTTGCCCCTTTAACCTTGATTACAAGAATATTGTGTCTATTATTATGTTCTTTTAGGGATCCATTATCATTGTGTATGTTTGAAATATTGTTGTAAAATGCATTTTGCTAGATTATGGAGAACTGTCATCACCCCTTCTAATGTGCACTTTGCTTCTGTATCTCACGCATTTGAAGACTACTCTCACACCCTCCTTTTCTGGTGTATCACCGTAGTGTAGGATTTCATCTTATGCATTCTCTCTCCCTGGTCCCTTGGAAATTTAGATTAGAATAGTTAGTTTCCCTACATTAGAGTAGATTGTGTTAGGTAGTTTAGGAGCAAGAACCAACTTTATCCGGAGGTCTATCTCAAGTAGCAAGTCCCACAACTTGGAGATAGTACCCATGTTATCCAATCACACCGTGAGTTCAAGTATATGCACTTGTATAAAAAGATGGGTGTTTTGATTTGGTGATAACAACTAGATAAAATAATTACAAGGCTAAAAAGCTCTCAATAACATTATGTAAAATATCTACCCTGCATGACAATGACTTAGCAAAATATGAGAAAGTATGGATTTCCTTAAAATAATTAGTAGCCAATATGAGAAAGTATCGAGTTATCTAAATAATTCTTTACCTTTTATGCAAAATAAGTATGAACAATTGAAGTAAATATTATTGGAATCTATTATAATAATGGATGCCTTGGATTAAGATAAGATGGTATTATTCATTTCAATATTTAATTTGGTCAACTTTGAGATTTCTCTTAAGATAATAGGATTGAGTGCGGTGCATGGTTAATATTATGCATTATGAACTATATCTGTATGGATGTTGATTGAATTATATGTTATTACGTTGTTAGTAAATTATTACATCATTCTAATTATGCTTATAATAAATGACATAAAAATTTTGTTGGGAGAAAGGAATTATCATACCAAGATACATTGTGGATCGAACATGTTTATACATGTTGTTGGGTCCTAAAATATTGGCTAAGTACCAAAGGGCATGCACACATAGGACTTGTGAGAAGAAGGGTGTTATGGGGAAAGTGCGTAGGAAAAAGGGGTTTAAGAAGGGTTTAAGTGAAACCAGGGTGTGCATGGGAGGTAGAACACGAGTTTAAGGGACTTAGCCATATTTGGAATTCTAGAGACACTTGAGAAAAATGTGAGGATCCGAATAGGCGTGATGAGTGGATAAGGTGCCAGGTTGGAACCTTGGAGGTAAAGAAAAGGATATTCCATGTAGGGAATATTCCTAGAAGACATAATTATAGAGAGTGGAGGGTTTTCAAAGGGATAAACATTCACCAATGAAGGATCACATTGACACTTGGAACATGATCTGTTCAAGGGAGAAGCCATGATGATGGGTGCTGATCCTATAAAAAGAGATGCTCGGGAAAGAGATAGATATACAAGAGGGAATGTGGAGACACAAAAAGAGATAGATGAGACACATAAACATGCGTAGAGGATGCGAGAAAGAGAAAGAGAGTAAAAAAGTGTTGTAGTAATGATAGGGTTTAGAGCACTTAGTGAAATGGGTTACAAGGATGCCACACATATATGTATGGGTAATGGGATATGTAACAAGGAAAAAAATGGAAAGATTATAGTTAGGGTCTCATATCGAGAGAAACTTATAGGAGTTGAGTATACGTGATTTAATATGTATGGAATGAGATGACCATTTTGACTCGTAATGTGGATACGGAAATATGTTAATATATATATATATATATATATATATATATATGGGTTCGTTTGGTATATTTGTTTATGGGTGTAAAACCTCATGTTATATGAATTATCATGGCTTAGATCTAGTTTATTATGCTTCTTACAATGTTATTTAGCTTTTGTGATGCATTAATGTTATATTTTTAGTTGCATCTTCTACCTATTTAAATAAGTGAATATACTTCTACTTCTGTAAATCATCCTCCATTAATGATGAAACCATCTCAAAAATATCACATAAAGGAGGGCGCGACACCGCGCGTGCTTCAGTGAGCAAACTGTAACCAAACTGGGTGATAGGCCAACACACTTGGGGTTAGTAAAGGTATTAAGGGTAAATAAATGACTACATCATGGTTCCATTACCGAGACCTATTTTTGAAATCTGTTATGAGAATGGTGTGCGATGAGAGAGCACTTGACCTTAGAAAGTGTAAAATCATGGCTTAAAATCATAGACAATGAGTTTTTCGAGATATTTAGTACTAGACCTGATTTTGATGCACGTAAATGGGTAGAATAACATCTATATCATTAGTTGTGTGAGACCTTATTTTGTTGTTTTCCAGTGGAATTGTATGAATGGCTTTCGGTGTATGCATCTAGATCGAGCTGGTACTATATACCTCGCGTATGGACCCAAGAGCAGTATTAGAGGCTGCATAATGCTGATCCGACTTGGACATGGGTTGTTTATCATTAGTGGAGTAAAGTGTTGATGAGTTACACCTTAGAGTATGTTATTTCTATGTATTCCTATCTAGAGATTACTGAGTTTGAGTTTTTGAGGGAGCCAAAGGGATCATTCTTACATGTTATCCCTTTAGCTATAAATATCTTGATGATTACATTGATTTTAAAAGCATTTACTATGGTCAAATAAGCTTCTTTGAGCACGGGGTAAGGGGGATATGGTGGAGGAAGATGACGGACCTTGTAGCTGAAAAGGAGAGGGAAGAGATATGAATCAAGTATAATGAAGCTCATGAGAGGGAGTTAGATAGAAAATGTGAAGTTGCGAAGAGTGATGGATTTATGGAGGTAGATGTTGCGGGAAGGAATTAAGGTTCACACAGAGGATGTGGAGCCTAACCAATCTGTGCTACCCCATCTTGGAAAGTACGGAAAGAAAACCCTTCACTTCCGATGAGAGCTCATCAAGAAAGGAGATCCATCAACACACATCTAAATCCACCTAGTGACCAACCCTTGGTGCTTAGTTTTCCAAATTCAGAGATAAGTATTACTAACCCAGTTGGTATTGGTGGAAGTAACTGATCAACACCTAGGAGGTATAACTTTTCATTTGGCACATCTATGGCTACATAATCATTTCCTATGTTTAGAGGTATATTGTATGGAATGACATTTAGGAAAAGTATGGGTACACAAATCTTGGGTATCACATCTAGAAGTGGTGCGGTAAACACATCTAGTAGCGGTGCAATATCATAGACTATTGCCATGCAGATTCAACGTGATATTGGGGACACAAGGTGTGACCACTTCAGGACCTTTACCAACTACTAGAGGTGGATCTGGTGGATCGGGAGGAATATGTACTGGTGGATCCTGGTGGTGCAGAAAACACGGAGGGAATCAAGGTTCTAGATAAGGAAAAAAGGGCCTCAACCACATCAACAAGTTTTTTTGAAATGTTTTTACATCTACCGATTAAAAATGTGTTGAGAATGCTATAGAGCATGTATAAGAAATGTGATTGCTATGGCACATGAAGGGGATCACTACCTTAGAATGGAAGGAAAATCATTTTGCAACAACATTATAAGAATGTGCACATAGTTGGTACCAAAAATATGACCCCCACTAGACAGTAGTAGATTATACTACGCTGCGTAATGCCTTCTTATCTAAATTTCATATTCATGAGTTTAAATAAAAGCATGAGCGTCTTTGAGATTCAACAAAGTGTCGCTAAGAATGTGTGGGAGTATGATGCACATTTTAAGATTCTCTTTTCAAAACTATCTTATGGTATTCATCCTTTTCAAAGCATGATAAATGGTTTGTTGGAGGATTAATAACACCTTTCAAGAGAGCACTATCACACAAGACTTTCACAGACACGCGAGGCCTTAGAGGCTTCCCTAGGTGTTGAGGCTATGGGAAGCATAGATATTGGTGTTATCCATTTTATTGAAGCTCAAATGAGCATTTAACTAGAGAAGCTATCTATAAAGTTGACACATGAGACTCACAGTGGCCTATGGTGCATGGATTGTGAGGTAGAGGGGCATACGAAGGATAGTTTTCCTTGGAGATCGACACGTGCCATGAAAATAGACTTTAAGATTTACCAAGGAGATCATGATGCAAGTAGTTATCCACTACTACAACGTGCGATATATAAGAATGTTTCTTTCTATTTCAATATTTGGACTTTTATTACTCATGACATCAAGGATTGTAGATTGATTGACTAGATACATAATGCCATTGATATTGGTGTGTGCCAAACCAACATTGCAAACAATTCCAAGGACAATGGTCATCACTATGAAGGATGCGTGGATGGAGGAGCTCATGGAAGAAGATTTTGTGGAGGATTTAAAGGCCATGGTAATGGCGAAGGTGGAAGAAGTGAGTTCTTGCATTGAACTTGTTACAATTGTGAGTCTATGGAGATCAATAAGTGTGAATTCCCGATCTGTTATAATGCTCTTAGTGTGGAAAGAAGCACAAGTATGAGGAGTGCCTACAGATATTTGAACATATGATCTAACAACATTTGAAATAAAAAGGTGCCAGGATGGTAATCATTAAGAAAGCTGACTTGCAGTGGATGCTAAGGGTATCGCGTGAGTTAGAATTAGAACCTGCACTAGTGATGACGTGAGCTTAGGCTGCACATGCTAGGGAGATACCAAGGTAGAAACCACTGAGTAAAAGAGAAGAGGTGGTGTAAGGGAAGTATCCGGACCCTACCCATAAGAAGGAAGTCTATCAAGAAACCATGGACGCAATCATGAGTCTTTAAGGGGATATTAATTGTCTAAAGGAGAAATCTAGGAAATTTGGGAAGAATAAAAGTGATGAGGTTCCTCGGTTAGATATAGATGATTTCAAAGAGGTATGTAAGATGCTATGCCAATAGAATATCATTCCTCTATTAGGAGAATGGTTGAGGATTAAGATACGAGCACCGAAGAAGAGTGTGAGAGGTACATTTTCATGCTAACCTTCCTCCCCACAACCTCAAATACGATAAATAGATTTCCTTGAATGCGATTATTGATGGATGAATCCTAAGTAATATTCTAAATGAAATGGGTGCAGAAGTCAATGTTCTCACCATGGATGCTTAGAATAAAATGGGAAGGACCCCATTAAAATCATCTTCAAATGTGTTGTATATCACCAATAAGACAAAGGAAATTCCCATTGGTGTTTTAAAGGATGTTACTATCACTATTCTAAGGATTAGCACTTTTTGAGGAGGAAAACTTTCCAGCGTTATTTGGGCACCCTTGGTGCTATAAGAAAAAAGATGAATTACATTTCAATAAGGGGTATATAAGTTTTGAGAAAAAAAGGAATGCATTATAATTCCCTTGATAGATGAGAAGTCAACACGCTATATTGAGCCTTTAGGGGAGGAAGACCTAGATAGAATTTACGTGTTCACTATCTGGGATCTTGAAGTTGTGAAACCAACAAAGGAGGGCATTATTCAGTGGGAAGACACTCAATATACAAGTGATATAACTAGTGTAACATGTGAAAATTGGGTGCACAAGACATATGAGTTGGTTGGAAGGAAATTAAGAGGCTCTATGATGAGAGTAACAAATGCACACTCAGTCAGGCACCTAGGAGGAAAGAAGTTGCCAAGTTATTCTGGAGGAGCTAACCCTGATGTTTTCCTACAAGAAATGGAGACCCAATGTAGAAGTGAGATAGAAAGGAGAAGGATTCTCATCTATACCTTGCTCAGGACCACAAAACATTGGTGGGTGACCCATTGTGATATCCTTCTAGAGTGGCGTGAACTATGGATTGTATTCTCTATTAAGTTTTCTCACAGAAAAGCACCTACTATCATACAAGATTATCATGAGAAGGAACTGTCCTCGTTTCGCATCCAAGCATGTGAGAAGGCTTGGATGAAAGGCAAAAATCCTTGCCACCTTCTTTATGGGTGCATAAGTGGTACTCCACCTTACAGAGGTTGTGCACGCATATGATATAGTCACTCGAGAGATACATTGTCGAGATAGGAAATGACGGGGAGTTGACAACTAACCTCCTTCAAGATTTCAAATATCAGTACCAATCCATCGGTGGATGAGGTGTTGCAGGTTGTTAAGTGCCTAAGGATGGGAGAGAGTGCCATAGAGGAGGATAAAATACCGGAATTATTGGGTGAACCTAGTTTAAAATTACACTTTGATGAGGAAGAATTAGAGGAGATACAACTTGAGCATGCATGCATGGAAAAAGGAAAGGAAAATTGGTCTATGTGATCGATCGTGAAGAAGTGGAAAATTTGGATGCTAACCATGCTTTGTAGGTATGCACTAAATTATGGGTTGTACTAATGAGCAAGTGTGTGCCTACCATGAACCTCTCAAAATAAAGAAGGTCAACATTGGCTCAGAAACGGAACCTAAGGAGGATACTATTGGAGATTCTTGGATAGAAAAGGAGGTTTCAAATATCATTGATCTATTGCTTGAGTTTTAGGATTTATTTTAGTGCAGGTACCATGAACTTAAAGGATTTCACCAATCCTTGGGGGAAATGAAAATCAAGTTAAAGGAGCGAACACACCCACTTGAGAAGATACCTTATCGAATGAATCTGAATCTTCGCGTAAAAGTCAAGGAGGAGATATATAAAATGATCGCATGTTCAGGAATTAGAATGGACAATTCTGATGGTCATCAACATTAAGAATGATGGGAGGAAAAGGATCCATGTTGATTATAGAGATTTTAATGTGGTATGTGTCATTTATCCCTTTCCAACCCCTTTCACTAAGGAGATCTTGGAAGGAGTGGCTAGGCGTGAGATCTACTCCTTCACATATGGCTTCTCAGGATATCATCAAGTTAGGATTGCAAAGGAGGACGAGGAATTTTTTTTTTTCCACTGAGTGGGGAAGCTTTGTCTACACAAAGTCATGCATTTTGGATTGAAGAATGCACCTACTATGTTTTCACGTATAGTGGTCTAGGAATTTCAAGATTTTATCCATAATTTCCTTCAAGTCTACCTTGATGAATGGATAGTGTATGGACTAGTGAAATACCATTGTGAAAATTTGTGGTTGATGTTCGAGAGATGTTGATAGTTGCACATATCCATCAACATCAAGAAATTTATCTTCGCTACTCTATTTGGAACCCTATTGGGGAATATCATATGTAAGGAAGGTTTGTTGGTGGATCCTACCAAAGTTGATTTTATTGTGGGATTGGGGGAACTTACCAGCCAGAGTGTAGCATGCAGATTCCTTGGGCATATGGGGTATTACCAGAAATTTATCAAAGGGTATGCCAAGATCGCCATGCCATTGGAAGAGTTATTAAAACACAAAATTCCATTTCACTAGGGAGAGGCACAACAGATGGTGTTTGATACATTGAAGAATAAGCTTATCACTACGCCCATATTACACTTTCCTTCTTGGGATAAGCCATTCCTTCTACATGTATATGCTTTGAGGATGGTAATTGTGGCAATATTAGAACAACCTGGAGAAGGAATTATTGACCACCCTTTATGGTTTGCTCTTAGGAAGTTGACACCAACATAGTAGAACTATACTGCTATTGAGTGTGAGGCATTGTCCATGATCTACGGGCTACAAAAATTTAGGCAGTATCTACTGGAAACACCATTTATCTTCTATATAGACCACATGGCATTGAATTACCTAGTAAACAAGCCCATTTTACGGGGCACATATGCCGGTGGGTCTTGTTGTTTTAAGAATTCTAGTTTACGGTAGTTGTGAAACTGGGTAAGAGTAATTTGGGACTTGAACATTTATCAAGGATTGACTTAGGGGAAGAATCATAGAGGCACCGAGGATACAAATCCAGATGTACAACTATTTTGATTATGGTGCGTGCCCTCCGACTTGGAAAATGTTGTTGTATTTCTCAAAATGAATGTGGCACTGAGAGGAATGGATGATATGGAAAGAAAGCAACTATCCATATGCACCTTGCCCTACATGTTAATTAGTGGAGACTTATACAAGCTAGGCCGCGATGAGGTTTTGTACCGGTGTGTCTTAGAGCACAAATGCATTGTAATCATGGAGGAATAACATGGTGGGATTAAAGGAGGACACCATGTAGGGAATGGAACCGTGCACAAGATTCTTCTAGCAGATTTTTGTGGGAAATGGCGTATAAGGATTTTACTAAGTTTTGTAAGGTGTGTGACCACTTCCAGCACCTTGGAAAACCAAGAAGAAGAGATGAGATTCCCTTGAGACCAATAGCTAGCAAAAACCATTTGAGAAGTGGGTGATTGATTTTGTAGGACCAATTTAACCTGTCACGTAAAGGACTCGGTTCACGCTTATATCATTATAATCATAGATTATTTTACGAGGTGGGTAGAAGTGGTGCCTATAAGGGATTGCATAACGATGACAACAACTAGGTTCTTGTGGAAAAATAAAATCAATAGATATGGATGTCCGCCGAGTTTAACAAGTGATACGGTTACTCATTTCTTAAATGAGATAGTTAGAATCTTGTCGAGTAGAATTCATGGTAGCCCACCACAAGACTACCCACTATCACCTACAAGCTAATGGAACTATGAAGCATTTAACAAGATATTGAGTCACACACTGACCAAAATTTGTGATGTAGGAAGAAGATATTGGGATGATAAAGTTTCTATTTTGTTATGGTCATACCGGACTACTTATAAAAGATTAAATAAGGCCACACCTTTTCAATTGGTGTTTGGCGTTGAAGCGATGTTACCTATTGAATTCATGTTACCATCACTACGTATAGTGTGTCCAATAGGGTTAGTTGATGAACATGCACTTAAGGAGATAATTGATTTGTTAATGAAATTAAATGAGAGGCATCCTATTACTCATTGGAGTCAGAAAAATAAAAATCTAGGCAAAAGGCATGACATGATAGACACATCAAGAACAAAAAGTTTGAGGTTAGCAGATGGTTCTATTGTATGATTCCAAGTTTTTATGCCATCCTAGGAAATTCAAAGTCCATTAGATGGGCCCATACATTATATCCTATATACTTGATTTAGGTGCTTGCTAGTTACAAGCACTGGATGGAACATGATTACTAGGCCATTTCAATGGGAGTAGGTTGAATCCCTACTATAAATAAGTCTTCCTTGTGTTTATAAATAAGGAAATATTTCCATTTAGCCTAGGATTTCCCTTAATGCATTTCCTTTCTTTGTGTTTCCCTTTCTCATTGCTTGTTCCCTTTATTTTTTTATTGTGTGTACATTGTGTGCTAGTAGCCACTTAAAATTTCAAAAGTTTTCTATGTGCAGAGGACCGCACATCAATTTTTGTGTGGGGTGAAGTGATACAAAAATTCCTGGAAGATGGTAGTGGATGCTATGTCTCGATGGCACGGGTTGAAGGATCAAAATTTTGTGGTTTGAAGAGCACATATAGAAAAGGTGAACATAAGGAGGTTGGTGTCAGGAAGGATTTACAAAACCACATACAAGGGTGAGAAGTGTAGGAACAACATGAGGTAGGAAATTTCAAAAATCATTGTAAGGATAGAATAAGTTCCTTTGGTGCCTTAAGCGCACGCGTAAGGATCTTCGGTCGAGTAAGGGTTTTACGTGCGAGGAAGGTTGTAGAAATTTTGTGCAAGATTGGGCATGGGGGTAAAATCACCGAAGGTCGGATTTAGAAGAAAAATTGACCTTCATTGTAAAGGTATTTTGGTAGGTGGCATGGAATTTATTGAATAAAAAAACAACAGCTATAAGTAGAAGGTTGAGATTCATTATTGTTTACCTTGCATTTTTGATATCGAAGAGCTCTTGCAAACTAGGGCATCCTTGAAGAAAAGTTGTGTGAAAAATATTTGAGTGCATAGCTAGTTTTATCAACAAACCAGTGGAAAAATAGTACATGTGCATGAGGGAGAAGGTTGTAGAAGTTTTCAAATCCTGCAAGTGAATACACCGTCTTGTGGAAAGAAGGGTTTTCCAGGTTAGGGTTCCACAACCTAGGCACATGCTTGAAGGATTTTCATGAAGGGGTAGAGCCACGAGTCGAGTAGAGAAAATATCGGGAGAAAGAAATAAATTTTAGTGACCCGACAGAGAAATGGCACCAAGGAAAACAACAAATGTTTCACCAAAGAAGGGCAAGGGAAAAGGGAAATAAGCTATTTCCACCAATTTCAACGAAGAATGGTATGCGGAGATGAAATACCCAGATGGCATATTTCTTGGAAAATAATGGGTGTCTCATGTTAGAAAGATGGCCGTAAGTGACTACAACCATCAAATGAGAACCATAGAGAACAAGATGGCATTGGAATTGGTTCACCCTACAAACAAAAGGACACTAGATGGAATGCCTATCTATGATGATGAGGTAAAGGTGAAGATTGAGAAGGTAAATTTATTCAAACTCTACGAGTTGCCCTATTTCGAAAAAAGCTAAGTAATCTGTAAGAGTGGTTAATTTCATGTGTACATGAAGACCATTTCTGCTTTGCAGGATATAGGATGCAGATAACTTCCCAACTAGTTTCTAAGTTTATTGGTCTTGTTTACAAAGGAGAATATTTTGATGATGAATTGGATGATAAGGAGGACATAAAGAATACTATTAAAGCCTATGAATACAAGAAGGGGTTGTGATACTTGACATCTCTATGATTTCTGACCTTGTAATGAGGATGGTCATGTGCTTGGTCACAAAACTAAATGGGTAGGAGAGATGGACACAGATCAAAAAGGCTTGGTTGAACTTTTTCCATAAGATCTTGGAGGGGACCATCTATAACATATCGAAAATCATAACAGAAGAAATCATCAATGCCACACGGGATGGAGAAAATATCATGTTTGGTAATGTACTCCTTACCATCATATTTTAAAATATTGGAGTTCCTGATAGGCAAGATAATTTTTTTTGGGAGTACCTCTTATCTAAATTCCGCTGCTCGCTAAAATTAGATAACAAACATATTCCTATTGAATTGAACAATTAAGATCTAAGGTTCTGTAGATTTGAATCCCACCAGGATCAATCCTTCACAACATGGAAGAAATAATTAGTCAAATAAATGATGAAAAAATAAGTTGGGACAAGCCAATTCAAAAGAGAGAAGCGATCTCATTGAATATGGGAAGTGTAAACTCGCGCAGTTCCGAGAAAGCAAAAAGGGGAGAAAGCTTAAAAATCCTACGAGGCTTACACATGGAGTCAACTATGAGCATCCCTCCCAAGAAAAATTCTTCACATTAATATGTGGTAGGTTCCTTACTTGCTCAATGGAGAGCAAGAGGCTTTGAGACGATGCTAGGTGTCACCTTGCTTCTTTGTGCTTCCAAAAGTAAAAAGGGAGAAAAGACCCTAGAGAAACACTTGGCCTCCACGTGGATCTCATAATAAATAGGCTCTCGAGTTTGAAATAGGTTGTGAAGGATTAATGAGAAGCCAAATATCACGTATGGGAAATTATGAATCCTATCCAAAAGTTTTAAATTCTCAATATCTTTTCAAAATATAGAACATAAAGGGTCATTCAGATGGTCTTTTTGTGAAAAATTTAATTCATAGTTCCATGTGAAGGGTGTGAACTTGAAAATACTCAATTTGTTCACCGCATTGAGAAGGTCATTTTTATAGAATGAAAAAATAGGCACCAATTGAATCATCCCAGGACCCGATGCATAAGTGATTAAAAGTTTAGATACATAATAAATATTTGAAAGAATAAGTCCGCTCCAAGGTAGTCGGTTGTAAGATAGTTAAGAGATGTATTAAATGAGTATGGCTCTCACTCCTTAATAAATAAATCATAGGGAAGTTTGAGACAAATCTTGCAATCTACTTCTGTCACTTCACACCATTTACCATAATGGACAAGTAGTTGAGAAATAGTTTAAAAATGATCTTCTTATCTTCTTCCCCTCCTATATATTGAAAATGAAAGGTTTTAAAAAACATGGATATTGGGAGTTAGAGAATTCTTCTTTTCTGTCTCAGTTCCTATTCTGTAAAAGGTAGTGGCCTAGAGCTCTGGCCTTCTTTCCAAGCTTTGTAATAGCACTCTTGCCTCTTATCCATTGTAATATTGTGCACATTTTTTGGAGTACTATAATATGCCATGTGGTGTATTTTTTCCACCCTTTGCATATATGTGTTGTCTCTCGATAGCCATTATTTTGACGTGGGTATACGGTATGTGCATGTTTATAATGTTATTACTATCTTTAGAAGTTTGTGCTTGATTAGTTTGAAGTAGTTTTCTATGTGAATATTCTACGGCATATGGTGTAATCTCATCCACCCTTTTCATTGCTCACATTTTCCCTATTTCAAGTGTTGCATTATGAGTTAGCTCCTTCACTTTTTCGCATCGCATTAGTTATTTTATGTTTTATCTATGTGACCCTATCTAACACTCAACAGTGAAGAGCCATCTTATTTAAAATCTAGAGGTTACCTTAGGGAACATGTTCCATAATCCTAAGGTATCCAACGACTCTTACGGTTCATCTATAAGGTATCCTATAGTGAAGGGCATGCCGGGTAGGGCTCGAAGGATATAATTATTGCATTTCATCCAGTTGGTGTGTTCTTGGTGAATTTCAGCCTTTGAAGGAATTTATAAACACATTCGGTAACTCCATTTAGCCCATATGACCCCTTCCTTGAAGTTGTAGAGACCCTTCTTTTATGCACATCCATTCATCTTTCTTTCCACCTCCCTAAGTTTCCTCCATTTAAGGAAGTTGTGTAGTCATGAATCAATTCTCACAATGGGATTCATGCTTCGGTGGTGGTATTATCGTATCTAATGAGATTCACAACTACTCTAAAACAAACAACATAACCAATTTCAAAATAGCTATGGAGACCAAATGAGAAAATCCAAGAAATTTGTCTTTGAAAGAAATCAAAGTTGCACATTTGGTGACAACGGTCAATTAGAAGATGTTGGTATTCTCGAGAAGATATCACAAATAGAGGTAGACATGGTTCAATCCTAGGCCACCACATAAATGCAGGAATTCAAAACATGATATAGGGTACCTTGTCCATGGGTTGGCCTTGTTCACAGACACTATAGCTCGTAGGAGAAGCTTAGATTTTTAGAATAAATAATGCCTTCACTTATGTAGTGGATCGAAGGTAATCAAATATATGGGTGAAGCATGAGACAACCTTGTTGATGGGAGGGTCAATCAATGACTCTTTATTCATCTCCCATCCCACCTTAAGTTTCACCATATCATACTACTCAAAATGCCAAGTTTCCCATCTCCATCTCAAGCCATCCATTCCACCCTTCCCTTTCCTTTGAACAACTTTTGCCCCCAAATGAATGAGTAATGACTCCAAATTCAAAAGAATAGGAGCATATGGTGAGAGGTGATGAAATCTCATGGGGTTTGTATAACGAGATGAGTGTTAAGGAAGCTATAGATCTTGCCTCCATTTTCCCTCCCCACAAAAGTAAATCTCTTGGAAGAGTTTTGGCCAATGGGATTCATATTTCAAGATGAAGCTATACATGATGGAGAATTTTAGACTCAAAAACCATCATACAAGAGGGGGAGACCTTGGCACAATAGGATGAAGATAAGCTTGATTTCTTATCTAGATTTTGGGGAATGCCTCGATGAAGAAGAGCCCATAGAAATTACAACTTTGTTTTTCATCAACCTCACAAAAAAACAACCTACTACTCATGATAGTTCACTAGATCAAATTCGGGGCTTTAGAAAAAAGTACCATTCAAATATTTTTGATTTCAATCAAAGAGTCTGGATTTTGTCAATGAAGCTGCTAAAAAGGGTGAGGAGAAAAAGATAAGGATGACACCATTGATGAGAGGTCTAAAAAGGACCTCTTCCCAAAAGGTGAAAATTTAGAGTGATGGGAAAATGAAGAAAGTTCAACCCCGCCCCATCAAGATTTTGGCCACACTAGAGATAATGGAAAAGCCAACACCATTCATGCTCAATTCAGACCATGAGGATGATCTTCAAAGCCCCATGGGTCAGTTACGATGACTCCAATCAAAATATAAGCATCTTAAGGAGGTATTCATCCTGTTTGTTGATACCGTGGGTGGAAGGGTGAAAGGTAAATTTTCACTCTTATTACAGGACATATCTATTGCTAAATTAATTGCATGGCTACACTATATAAGGATGGGAAGTTATTTCTCCTTCATGTTTTAGGTTTTTTTAGCTTCTCCCAAGTCTAGTTAGTGTAGGAGTAGTAGTAGATTGCTTTCAAAGAATAAGTGCTTGTGCACACTCTGCATGAATCATTTGAGGCATGTATGATTTGTATCTTTTGTATATAGCTTGTGTCTAGTATTACTCCATAAAATACACCAGACTCTCCAATGTTTGCAACAAGGGAATTCATAGCTTCCTATAATAGTTGAAAGCTTCAATAAAAATATATGTAGAGCAACTAAAATCAGTCAAGGGGTGATTTTGTAGATTCTTAAATTTTCCACTCTCACAACACAAGTTGTAGATTTTTCCTTATGAGAGTAGGAAAAAAGAATCAACTCCCATGAAAGCGACTACAGAGGCTCGGCCAACCTTTAGATACTGTGAACCAAGGTTCAGATCATCTCATAATAATCCTCAAGCCTAATGAATAGTGGAATATTGTGGTTTATTTCCATTTAGTAGGCTAATGGCCCCCATGAGTCACAAAATATTATCTAAATTTTGTTTCCGCTAAAATTAGATAACAAGAAAATTCTGCTGAATTGAAAGTAAGCTCTAAGGTTCCACATGATTCAAATCCAACAGGGTCAAACATTCAATAACATGGAAGAAAGACTTAGTTGAATCAACGATGAAAAAATAAGCTGGGACAAGCCAATTCAAAAGAGAGAAATGATCTTGTGGAAGATGTGAAGTGTCAACCTAGCACAAGTTCCAAAAATTAAAAAGGGGAGAAAGCTTCAAAATCCCACATGGGGCTTACATGTGGATTCAACTATGAGCATCCCATAAAATAAAAATTCTTCGCATTAATATGCGGTATGTCCCTTAATTGCTCAAAGGAGAGCATTAGGCTCGCAGATGATGTCAGGTGTTAGCACAACACATTTCCAAAAGCTACAAAGGAAGTAAAGACCCTAGAGAAGTGCTTCACCTCCATGTGGATCTCACAATAAATAGGCTCTGAGTTTGAAACAAGTTGTGAAGGATTGATGAGAAGACAAACACCACGTATGGGAAATTATGAAGCCTATCTAAAAGTTTTAAATGCTCAAGATATTTTCAAAAGATCAAAGATAAAGGTTCATTTGAAGGTATTTTTAGTGAAAAAGTTAATGCATAGTTCTGTGTGAAGGGTGTGAACCTATGAATACTTAATTTTTGTTCACATGTATTGAGGGGTCATTTTAATAGAATAAAAATAGGCACCAATTGAATCATGATCCCAGGACCCAATGATAAGTGATTAAAAGTTTAGATATGTAATAAATATTTGAAAGAATAAGTCCGCTCCAAGGGATTCGATTGTAAGATAGTTAAGAGATGTATTAAATGAGTATGGCTCTCACTCCTAAAAAAAAATCATAGGGAAGTGTGAGATAGATATTGCAATTTACTTCTATCACTTCACACCATTTACCATAATGGATAAGACATTGGGAAATAGTTCAAAAATGATCTTCTTATCTTCTTCCCATCGTATATATTGAAAATGAAAGGTTTTAAAAAACATGGATATCGAGAGTTAGAGAATTCTTATTTTCTATCTGATTTCCTTTTCGTAAAAGGTAGGGGCCTAGAGCTATGGCCTTCTTTCTAATATTTGTAATAACACTCTCTTGCCTCTTATCCATTGTACTAATGTGCACATTTTTGGAGTAATATAATATGACCTGTGGTGCATTTTTTCACCCTTTACATATCTATGTTGTCTCGATAGACTTTATTTCGATGTGGGTATACTTGTGCATGTTTATAATGTTATTACTATTTCATGAAGTTGTTCTTAAGTAGTTATAAGTAGTGTTATGTGTAAATCTTCTCTAGCTTGTGGTAATCTCATCCACCCTTTTCATTGTTCACATTTTCCCTATTTTTCATGCGTTTCTTTCATTTTTCCGAGTTAATTCCTTCATTTAAATGTGCATCATGTTATGTTTTATGTTTTCCCTAACCATTTCTCACACTAACAAAATAGAAAACGTCTTAAAATCTAGAGGTTACCTTAAGGCACACGTTCCACCAACCTAAGGTATCTAATGACTCTGATGGTTCATCTGCAAGGATAACCATCAATAGTTTTCCGCACACGTCGGGTGGGACTCAAAGGATATTATTATTGCATTTCATCCAACTGGTGTGTTCTTGGTGAAATTCAACCTTTGGAGGCATGTATAAACATATTTGGTGACTCTGTTTGGCCCAAAAAACCCTTTCCCTAAAGTTGCAAACCCTTCTTTTATCCACCTCCATTCATCTTTCTTTCCACATCCCTCAATTTCCTCCATTCCAAGAAGTTGCACAGTCATAAATAATTATCACTAATGGGATTAAACTTTTTAGTGTATCATCAACATCTAATGAGTTCCACGCTTGCTCAAAAAAAGTTACATAACCAGTTTAAAAATAGCTATGGCAACCCAGATGAGAAAAACCAGAACTTGTTTAGCTTTGAGAGAAATCAAAGACACTTGTGCACGTTTGGTGACTACGGTCAATTAGAAGATGCTTGGTCTACTAGAGAAGATAACACAAATAGAGGTAGGCATGGTTCAATCTTGGGCCACAACACAAATGGAGGCATTCAAAATAGGATGTAGGGCACCTTGTCTATGGGTTGGCCCTGTTCCCGAACACTATAGCTTTAGGAGAAGCTTAGTTTTTAGAAGAAATACTGCCTTCACTTATGTAGTGGATCAAAGGTATTGAAATATATGGGTGAAGCATGAGACAACCTTGTCGATGGGAGGGTCAATCACCGACTCTTTATTCATCTCCCATCCCGCCTCAAGTTTTACCATATCATACCACTCCAAATTTGAGTTCCCTTCTCCATCTCCAAGCCATCCATTCCACCCTCCCCTTTCCTTGAATAACTATGCCCCCATACGAATGAGTAATGGCTCCAAATCCAAAAGAAGAGGAGCATATGGTGAGAAGTGATGTGAAATTTGGGGGTTCATATCATGAGCTGAGTTTTCAAGAAGCTATGGATCTTACCTCCATTTTCCCTCCCCACAAAGTAGAGCTCCTGGAAGAGTTTGGGCCAATGAAATTCATATTTCAAAATGAAGCTACACATGATGGAGAATTTGTAGATCAAAAACCATCATGCAAGAAGATGGGGGACCTTGGCACATCAGGAAGATGATAATCTTGATTTCTTATCAGATTTGGGGGAATACCTTGATGAAGAAGAGACTATGGAAATTACAACCTTTACGTTTTTATCAACCCTGCAACAAAAATAACCTCTTGCTCATGAAAGTTCTCTGGATCAAATGAAGGGGCTCTAGAAAGAAATATCATTGAAAGCTTTTTGATTTCAATCAAAGAGTCTAGATTTTCAAGAGAATCTGCTAAAAAGGGTAAGGAGAAAGAAGATAAGGATGAAACCATTGAGGAAGATCTGCAAAAGGTCCTCATTTCAAAAGGTGAAAATTCATAGTGATAGGAAAATTCAAAAGTCAAGTCCCTCCCCATCAAGATTTTGGCCACACCAGAGCCAATGGAAAAGCTAACACCATTCATGCTCACTTCAGAGCATGAGGATGATCTTCAAAGCCCCATGGTCAGCTACAACAACTCCAACCAAAAGATAAGCATCTTGAGGAGGTATTCATCCTATTTGTTGATACCATGGGTGGAAGGGTGAAAGGTAATTTTTCACTCTTATTACATGCCATATCTATTGCTAAATTAATTACATGGCCACATTTTATAAGGAAGGGAAGCTATTTATCCCTATCTATTTCAGGTTTTTTGTAGCTTCTCCCAACTCTAGTTAGCGTAAGAGTAGGACTAGATTTCTTTCAGAAGAATATGTGCTTATGCACACTCTGCATGAATAATTTGAGGCATGTATGATTTATCTCTTTTGTATATAGCTTGTGTCTATATTACTCCATAAAATGTACCAGACACTCCAATGTTCATAGCGAGGGAATTCAGTTACATGTAATGGTTGAAAGATTCAATCCAAACAAATGTAGATCAAATAAAATAAGTCAAGGGGTGATTTTGTTAATTCTTCAAATTTTCTACTCTCACAAAACAAGTTGCAAAGTTTTCCTTATGAGAGTAGGAAGGTGAAAGGATCAAATAGTGGCTCCCACAAAGCAGAGGCTCAAAACATTCAAATAATGTGAACCAAGGTTTAAATCAACTCATAATACTATCCCAAGCCCAATGAATAGTGGAAGAGTGGGTTCTTTCCATTTAACAGTAGGCTAATGGTCCCAGTGAGTTACCAAATTATTATCTAAATTATGTTTTCGCTAAAATTAGATAACAACTAGACTTTCTCGAATTGACCAAGTAAGCTCTAAGGTTCCTACAAATTCAAATCCACCAGGGGTAAAGCCTTCTGAAACATGGAAGAAAGAATTAGTCAAATCAACGATGAAAAACTAAGTATGGGACAAGCTAATTTAAAAGAAACTAATGATCTCGTGGAAGATGCCAAGTGTCAACTGGCACATGTTCTAGAAAAAAAAGGGGAGAAAGATTCAAAATCCTATGGGGCTTACATGTGGAGTCAACTATGAGTGTCCCACCCAAGAAAAATTCTTCACATTAATATGTGACAGGTCCCTTACTTTCTCAAAGGAGAGAAATAAGCTCACAGATGATGCAAGGTGTCAGCCCAACAAACTTCCAAAAGCTACAAAGGGAGTAGAGACCCTAGATAAGTGCTTGGCCTCCACGTGGATCATGTAATAAATAGGATCTAAGTTCGAAACAAATTGCGAAGGATTGATGAGAAGCCAAATACCACGTATGGGAAATTATGAAGCCTATCTAAAAGTTTTAAATGCTCAAGATATTTTTAAAAGATCAAAGACAAAGGGTCATTGGATAGTCTTTTAGTGAAAAATTAATGCATAGTTCCGTGTGAAGAGTGTGAACCTGTGAATACTTAATTTTTTCACCTGCACTTGAGGGGTTAATTTTAACATAATAGTATAAAAATAGGTGCCACCAGAATCATGATCCCATAACCCGATGCATGAAGTTTAGATATGTAATAAAGATTTGAAAGAATAAGTCCACTCCAAGGGAGTCGGTTGTAAGATAGTTAAGAGATGTATTAAATGAGTATGGCTCTCACTCCTTACAAAAAAATCATAGGGAAGTGTAAGATAAATATCATAATATATTTATGTCACTTCACACCATTTACCATAATGGACAAGTAGTTGGGAAATAGTTCAAAAATGATCTTCTTATCTTCTTCCCCTCATATATATTGTAAATGAAAGGTTTTAAAAACATGGATATCAGGAGTTAGATAATTATTTTTTTGTCTCAGTTCCTATTCTGTAAAAGGTAGGGGGCCTAGAGCTCTAGCCTTCTTTCTGAGCTTTGTAATAACACTCTTTCCTTTTATCCATTGTAATACTATGCACATTGTTTGGAGTAATATAATATGCTCTATGGTGCATTTTGTCCATCCTTTGCATATATCTGTGTTGTCTCTGATAGAATTTATTTTGACCTGGGTATATTGTGCATGTTTATAATGTTATTACTATATTTAGAAGTTGTGCTTAAGTATTTCAAATTAGTGTTCTTCGTGAATATCTCCGGCATGTGGTGTAATCTCTTCCACCCTTTTCATTGCTCACATTTTCCCTATTTCAGAGTAGTTATGTTATGAGTTAACTCCTTCAATTTTCAAAGTGCATTGCTTTAGTTATTTTTATGTTTCTTTTGACCCTATCTCACACTACACAGAGAAGATCCAGCTTCATTAAAATATGGAGGTTAAGTTAGGGACATGTTCCACCAACCTAAGGTATGTAACGATCTACGATGGTTAATCTACAAAGATAACCATCAACAAGTTTCCTGGCATGCCGGGTGGGACTCAAAGGATCTTATTATTGAATTTCATCTAGCTCGATATGTTCTTGGTGAAATTAAGCCTTTAGAGGCATGTATAAACACATTTGGCAACTCCGTTTGGCCCAAACAACCCCTTCCTTGAAGCTGTAAACCCTTATTTTGTTTACCTCCATTCATCTTTCTTTCCACGTCCCTAGTTTACTCCATTCCAGGAAGTTGTGCATTCATGACTCAATTATCATAGTGGGATTCATGATTTCAATGGTTTCATCAACATCTAAATAGCTTCACACCTGCTCTAAATGAGTAGTATAACTAGTTTCAAAGTTGCTATGGTGACCCAGATGAGAAAAGCCAAGACCAGTTTGGCTTTGAGAGAAATCAAAGACATGGGCACACATTTGGTGACTATGGTAAATTAGAAGGATTATCATCTACTGAGAAGATAACATAAATAGAGGAAGACATGGGTTAATATAAGGTCACAACATAAATGGAGGCATTCAAAACAAGATGTAGGGCACCTTGTCCGTGGGTTGGTACTATTTGTAGACACTTTAGCTTGCAGAAGAAGCTTGGATTTTTAGAATAAATACTGCCTTCACTTATGTAGTGGATTGAAGGTATTGAAATATATGGGGGAGAAACCATGAGAGGGTCAATCACCAACTCTTTATTCATCTCCCATCCCACCTCAAGTTTCACCATATCATACTGATCCAAATTCAAATTCTCTTCTCCATCTCCAAGCCATCCATTCCACCCTCCCCTTTCCTTTGAACAACTATGCCCCCCATATGAATGAGCAATGGATTCAAATCCAAAAGAAGAGGATCATATGGTGAGAAGTAATGCAAACTCAGGGGGTTCATATCATGAGCTGAGTGTTCAAGAAGATGTGGATCTTTCCCATGTTTTCCCTCCCCACAAAGTAGAGATCCTGGAAGATTTTGGGTCAATGGGATTCATATTGTAAGATGAAGCTACATATGATGGAGAATTTTTAGACTCAAAACCATCATGCAAGAGGGGGAGACCTTTGAACAACAGGAAGATGATAACCTTGATTTCTTATAATATTTGTGGTAATGCCTTGATGAAGAAGAGCCCATAGAAATTAAAACCTTTTCTACTTCATCAACCCCACAACAAAAACAACCTGCTATTCATGACAAATTCCTCTGGATCAAATTCATGAGGATCTAGAAAGATGTATCATTGAAATCTTTTTATTTTAATCAAAAGCCTAGATTTTCAAAGTGAAGTTGCTAAAAAGGGGAGGAGAAAGAAGATAAGGATGAACCATTGGGAAAGGTCTAAAAGGGCCTCGTCTCAAAGGTCAAAATTTAGAACGATAGGAAAACAAACGTAGAAATTTGAACACCATCCCATCAAGATTTTGGCCACACTAGAGCCAACACTAGTCATGCTCACTTCAGAGCATGAGGATGATCTTCAAAGTCCCATGGGTCAGTTACGATGCCTCCAACCAAAAGATAACCATCTTGAGGAGGTATTCATCCTATTTTTTTTGATACACAAGTGAAAGGGTGAAAAGGTAATTTTTCACTCTTATTACATGCCATATCTATTTCTAAATTAATTGCATGGCCACAATTTATAAGGAAGGGAAGATATTTCTCCCTGTGTGTTTCAGGTTTTGTTTAGCTTCTCCCAAATCTAGTTAGCATAGGATTAGGAGTAGATTACTTTCTGCAGAATAAGTGCTTGTGCACACTCTGCATGAATCATTTGAGGCATGTATGATTTATCTCTTTTGTATATAACTTGTGTCTGTATTACTCCATATAAATTTCATTAGAATCTCCATTGTTCGTAGCAAGGGAATTCGAGTTTCTGTAATAATTGAAGGATTCAATCTAAACAAATGCAGAGAAACTATAATTAGTCAAGGGCATGAATTTCCAGATTATTCAATTTTCCACTCCCACAAAACAAGTTGCAGAGTTTTCCTTATGAGAGTAGGAAGGCACAAGGATCAACTCCCCAAAACTTTAGAGGCTCGAAAACCCTTTTGATACTGTGAACCAAGGTTTAGATAAGTTCATAACATAGTCATGAGCCTAATGAATAGCAGAATATTATGGGTTCTTTCCATTTAGTAGGCTAATGGTCCCCATGAGTCACCAAACTATTATCTAAATTTTGTTGTCTCCCAAAATTAGATAATAAGTAGATTCCTGCTGAATTGACCAAGTAAGCTCCGATGTTCTTGTAGATTAAAATCCCACCAAGGGTCAAGCCTTTGGACAAACATGGAAGAAATGATTAGTTGAATCAAAGATGAAAAACTAATTTGGGACAAGCCAATTCAAAAGAGAGCATCGATCTCACGGAAGATGCCAAGTGTCAACCTGGTGTAGGTTCTAGAAAAAAAAGAGGAGTAAGATTCAAAATCCTATGAGGCTTACACGTGGAATAAACTATGAGCATATCCACCCAAGAAAAATCATTCGTATTAATATGTGGCATGTCCCCTACTTTACTCAAAGGAGAGTAGTAGGCTCGTAGATTATGCCAGGTGTCAGTCCGATGCACTTCAAAAGCTACAAAGGGAGAAAAGACCCTAGAGAAGAGCTTGGCCTCCATGTGGATCTCACAATAAATAGGCTCCAAGTTTGAAATAAGTTGTGAAGGATTGATGAGAAGATAAATACCACGTATGGACAATTATGAAGCCTATCTAAAAGTTTTAAATACTCAAGATCTTTTCAAAATATCAAATACAAAGGGTTAATCAAATGGTCTTTTCAATGAATAAGTTAATGCATAGTTCCGTGCGAAGGGTGCAAACCTGCGAATACTCAATTTGTTCACTTGGATTCAAAAGGTCATTTTAATAGAGTGAAAAAATAGGCATCACTTGAATCATGAGCCTAGGACCCAATGCATAAGTGGTTAAAAGTTTAGATATGTAACAAATATTTGAAATAATAAGTTTTCTCCAAGGGAGTAAATTGCAAGATATTTAAGAGATGTATTACATGAGTATGAATCTCACTCCTTAGAAAAAAAATCATAGGGAAGTGTGAGACAAATCTCACAATCTACTTCTGTCACTTCACACCATTTACCATAATGGACAAGCAATTGGGAAATAGTTCAAAAATGATCTTATTATCTTCTTCCCCTCTTATATATTGAAAATGAAAGGTTTTAAAATACATGGATATCGAGAGTTAGAGAATTCTTATTTTCTTTCTTAGTTCCTCTTCGTAAAAGGTAGGGGCCTAGATCTATGGCCTTCTATGTGAGCTTTGTAATAGCATTCTTGCCTCTTATCCATTGTAATACTGTGCACATTGTTTGGATTAATATAATATGCCTTGTGGTGCATTTTTTCCACCCTTTTCATATCTTTGTTGTCTCCGATAGCCTTTATTTCGACGTGGGTATACTCTGCATGCTTATAATTTTATTACTATCTTGAGAATTTGTGCTAAGTAGTTTGAAGTAGTATTCTGTGTGAATATTCTCTTGTATGTGGTGTATCTCGTCCACCCTTTGCATTTCTCACCTTTTCCCTATTTCAGGTAGTTACGTTCTAAGTTAAATCTTTCACATTTCGGTGCATCACATTAGTTATTTTTATGTTTCTCCCTGACCCTATATCACATTATAGAGAAGAGATAGATTCTTTAAAATATTGAGGCTACCTTAGGCGTAGTTTCCACCAACTTAAGGTATCCAACGATTCTAACATTTCATCCGCAAGGAAAACCGTCAACAAGTACCTAGATGAGAACCATTCCCCTACCAACATATTTGAGAAGTACACTTGTGACACCATGATGGCCACCCAAAAGGTGCACCTAGAAAAATTGTATAAGTGGATGTGTGAGGCATTAGACTTTGAGTGGAGAATACCCGAGTAGTTACCTAGTTTACTATAATGAAAGGTTGAATTCACCATGTACCAACATTTCTATATTGACATGTTTACTCTGCTTAGAAGGTGCCAAGGGTCCTTGTGAAATTTCCTTTCTCCTTCACAACACAATACTTCGGGATGGAGTCAATACATTCAAATATTTAAAGAAGATAAGGTTTGAACTCAACATGGTAGGCCAATATTACCATGAGTTGCACAAGAAATTGATATATCCAAAGAAGTACGCTTATGTGGATAAGTATGTCTTTGATGACGTACATATGTTGAAGCTAGTAGCATTACTTGTTTTTAGGAGGACCGCAACACGTATACCTGCAAATAATACCAAAGTATGAGAAGTGAACTTATGTTTAAAATGATGTATTTATCCCGAGTAAGATCCCACCATAAGAAAGAAGGAATCACCAAGGAAAAGGGAGAGAGAGGATGCCCTGAGAAGAAGACACCAAATATACGTAAAATACAATCTATAGGCACATAGGGGTTAGGCAAAAACCAAGCACCTATACATGGAGGAAGAAGTACCTTGTAGAGAGAGATAGAAGACACCATAGGAAGAGGCGCCGAGATAAAGAGAAGCCCCCGCAAAAGAAGAGTCACCATAAAGAAGGAGTCCCCTTGGGAAGAAGAAAAAGAAGAGTCTCTTATATTGGAATACCGGTTAGGAAGAAGAAAAGAGTAATAGAAAAGGTAGACTTAGAAGAAACAGAGAGCATGGAGGCCGATAAGGGTAATGTGGATGATGAAGAGAATAGTGAGGCTCAAGACCGCCCTTTGTATGATCTACATGAGTCAAAGGAGGAAATAAAGAGAAGGATAAGGATGAAGGAGGTGCTCATGGAAAGGGGGAAGTGAGGAAGTCAATATGAAGGATCAAAGGACTCGAGCCTAACCAAGGAGAAGATAGAGGATGCCATAGAAAGGGAGGTAGCAGGAATCATAAAAGACTTGGTGGATCAAGAGGTGGAGTGTAGTGTCGAAGAAGTACTCAAGGAGATGGAGGAAGTAAAAAGTTAGAAAAGGAGTATGGAAGCATGGGAAAGGATCCCATCCTGGCAGAGTAAAATTCCCAGAGATAGCACACACGGTGGAAATGGTATGGTAGTGATGTAGGAACAAGGAATGAATTACATAAATGATCCAAATAAGGTACTACGTGTGTGTTTCCAAAGTACCATGCCTTCAAACCAACTCCTTGCATGGTCTTATTTTGATGAAGAGGGTGTGTACCCACGTACAAGGAAGATGTTGTCTTGGGATTTTGAGTCCCATGTTGATGAGCCCAAATTCGAGGTCAACCATGAGGTGTTAATGAAGATATTAGATACCAAGGAGTAAACCCTCGGTGAATGCTCAAAACTATCAAATGAGAAAGTTTGTAAAGTAGTCAACAAATTTTTGTGGAGGTTGAGGTGAGGATCTTAGGGAGAAATGAAAAGTAAGGGTTAAGGAGAAAAATATTGAAAATAAAAATGAAGAGATCATTGAAAAGGATAAGGAATTAAAGCAGGAGGAGATGATCAATGCAAAATTTAAAGCGTGAATTAAGGGAGGAGAGAAGGAAAGGTGCACAAGATCCATAAGAAAATAGATATGATTTTAGATGCCATAATCTTGAAGCACCTAGACCTAACCCCACCGAGCAAAAATATGAGTCAACCATGAAATGCTTTGAAGAATTTACCCCCATCCTCATGATGGAAAGGTGGCCACTCACATTAGAATCATTAGAAGAGGAATTGGCATGCCAGAAGGAGGAATAAAAATTAAAGATCAGGGAGAGAGTTACTCAAGATTTGAGCTCCTTTCCTTTGTAAAGACCACGCATAAATTTACGAGGTCGTATATGAAAATTTTATTGACAGAGACAACGTAGTAAGCATCATGGTTCCTATGCATGAGGTAGATTTGAAGGAGTTTCAAGATAAGATCCTAGCCAAGGTTGAGAAAAATTTGGTAGCAATCGAAACCTTGTGGGGTTCGATTAAGAATTGAATTAAGGAGCTATATTTCTAGGTCACTCGCAGAATGGACATCTTTGGATGACCTTGGCAAGTGACTAGAAGGAATTATAGATACATTGAATGTTAAGAGTGACGAATTGAGTTTTGATGAGGTGAGCTCTCTAGTAGGTGACCTACTTCAGCAAGTGTAGGGTGAGGTGGATGCCTAGGAAAATATTGAGGCAACAGTGAAGAAGAAATTCCCACTCCTCCTACAGTAGTAGCAGATTCTTCTATTCTTTCATTCTTTATTTAGATTTTCCCGTTCCACTATTCTTTATTCTTTGAAGAAGCATGATGTTTCGAGGATGGAGAACATGCATAGTGTGGGGTGATGTTGGGCCCTAAAATATTAGCTAAGTACCAAAGGGTGAGCACACAACATTGATGAGTAGAAGGGAACTCAAGGAAAGCACACATGACAAAGGGTTTTAAAAGGGTTTAAATGAAACCGGGGTGTATGCGAGAGGAAGAACATATGTTTAAGAGACTTAGCCATATTTATAATTCTAAAGACACTTGAGGAAAAATTGAGGACCGACTAGGCATGATAAGGGGATAAGGTTCAAGCACGGAACCTTGGAGGTCAAGAAAAGGATATTCCATGCATGAAATATTCCTAGAAGAAATCATTATAGAGAGTGGAGGGTTTGCGAAAGGGATACTAATTCACTAATTAAGGACCACATTGATACTTGACATGTAATCTATTCAAGGGATAAGGCATGATTGTGGGGGTTGATCCTATAAAAAGAGATTCTCTGGTAAGAGATAGATATAAAAAGAGGGAATGTGGAGACACACGAGAGAGATAGATATACATTGAAAGAATGTGTAGAGAATGCAGACAAGGAGAAAGAGAGTAACAAAGTGTTGTAGTAATGCTAGGGTTTAGATCACTTAGTGCTAGGGGGTTATAAAGGATGCCACAAGCATATGTATGGGTAATGGGATCTGTAACAAGGGATAAGATGGGAAGAGTATAGTTAGGGTCTCATATAAGAGATGCTGATAGGAGTTGAGTCTCTATCATTTAATATGTATGGTCTGAGATGACCCTTTTGACTATAATGTGGCTACCAGAACTATGTTAAATCAATATATATGGGCTCATTCGGTATATCTATTTATGGGTGTAAACCCTCATGCTATATGACTTATCATGGCTCAGATCTAGTTTATTATGCTTCTTACAATGTTATTTAGCTTTTTTGATGCATTAATGTTAGATCTATTAGTTGCATCTTCTACCTCTTTAAATAAGTGAATGTACTTTTGCTTCCACAAATCATCCTCCATTAATGACGAAATTGTCTCACAAAGATCATATAAATGAGGGGCTCGGTGCACACTTATGCCTCGGTGAGTGACCAACACCCATTGGGTGATAAGGCGACAAACTTAGGGTTGGTAAAGGTATTCAGGGTAAATAAATGACTACACATGTTGTTGTTCCTTTTAATTTGTAGGAATAAATAAGTACCTTAAAGGATAAGGATAGTGATTGGTTCATCGGGAAATGGATATTTTTGTACCGATTCTTGCAAAATGAAATAGATACTATGTACTTGAAAAAAATGAAATATTTTGTGACAAATTTTCTAAGGCCGATGAGTTGGATGTAAGAATGAATAAAATTTTATTGATTAAACCAATTTGATTTGTATTCACAAAATTTATTATTATTGAATTATTACTTGATTCTATGTCTACTTAGACTGCTGATTATCCTCAAAATGGTTAATGTAAATGGAGCTATATAAGTTTTATTATTGATGGGAATGAGAAATATATTGACTTTAAATGTGAAATCAATTTTAGATTAATCAGATTAGGTAATTGGAAAGTCATGAATCGATAGTTGGAATAATGTCTTGATTAATCGATAGTAGTATTCTATTTAATTTATGAAGCTCATGACTAGTGAGGATATCCTTGTTAGGGATAAGGGACGTTCAACCTTGTATATGTTTCCCTGTTTCATAGTCTCCTGCTTTGGATTTGAGTAAGTATTAAATTAAAAGATTCTTAAATGACTTAAGTCTCCTAAATATTAGGTATGTGACTTATTTCAGGAATTCTTGTTAATTAATATGAATTACATAAGTATCATAGGGACATTATATTTTACTAACGAGACCATTAAATACCATATAATGGTATAGGGAGGAATGAACTAGGAATGGTTATATGGCACCTTGATTCATCTTTGCATTTTTAAGATATGTAAAGCTTGGATAAACCCATTAAGGAGGCCATTGTATGAAAATATTGAATTATGACTATATTTCTATAATTCTTTATGAGGTGAAGAATATTGTACCCTAGGGTAAACAAGAGAAAACCCCAAGTTTAAGAATAACAAGAATATGCAAACCTAATGGGTTTAATTAGGAAGAATAAGGGTACTTTATATAATGAAATGGATGCACGAGGATAATATGATGAGTAGTATGTTATATTGGTGAGTGAATGAATATCAAATATTATATGGACATATTATGGAATAATGTGATATAATTACCAACTATGGAAATATTATTAAATAGTTGCTACTATTTTACTCGGATAGTATGTTTCTCAAATAAGGGAACTTCTTGGGGATATTACTATGCTTGAATAAAAGACAAGCTAGGTTTGTAGAGTTGATGTAGCAATCAAATTTACATCTACAACTAGGAAGTAAAAGAAATGTGAAGTACAACAAGGATTTACATTTGACTTATTGAGTTAACTTCAGATAGGACCTTAGGTACGATTCATTCGTGGTGAAAGTATCGTGAGATATAGGGTAAAATGTCATTATTTAATTAATTACTTTGAAACAATTAAGTTACGATGTTTCAATTTAAGGCACTAGGTGGGCCAACTCACTATGACAACTATGTAGTCATATAAATTTAATAATGATGGTCATTAATTGGATATTTATGCATAATAACTAGACTAAGTTGACTCATCAAGCCCTCTCGATTGTGATAGTTGTAACACATCAAAGAAAAACTTTGTTAGAGTTACAAAAGTGGATTGCACCACATGGATACATACCCCGATGCCAACTTAGGATTGCTATGGGAAGGGAAGTGGTCTATTAGTGATGCAAATCACTACGGAGACACTTACCATCGTATAGGAATTCTAAGTGTCATAGTGGTATGTCTTCTTGTAGGTTAATCAGGATTTGTACCTTATACGAAACTTGTAACTATCTAGTCATAATCAAGATATCAAAAATTAATGAGGTGATGTAAAATTTCCTAATGATGAGTGTTCCGTCACGGAATCGAGCATGGGATACATGTCTCGAATTTTTTTCCCAAAGTAGTGTAAATTGTTGATTACACTATCCTAGAGTCACCAAGGATCTAATTGTAGTATGCCGGATGATATTCAATGACGAATACCCATGTAGACACTTACAATGTAATATTTAACTATCGATGATAGATGAAGGAAAACATTAGTATACTTTGAATACACTAAACCAAATAATATACTTGTTTGTAATCAATCGTAAATAGTAAAAACACTCGTAAAAAGAGTGTTGAGGGGGATCAAGTAGGATTTGTACACTCTCATGAAAATGCACATGGTTTATGACTATTGTAGGATAGATCGACTAAGATGATATTAGTTATAAATTATCAAAAATTAGAACAAGGAAACATGAGATAGGAACTTAAGAGTTATGTTGGATTTAAATATATGGTGTTTAAATACATGAAGAATGAAGTTCAACAATTTTTAGTTGCCAACATTATTATATGCCAATGTTTACGGTATTTTCCCTATGTTTTTTTATGACTTCTTTTATGCTTTGTGCGCTTGAGACCTTATTATCTTGTGACATTGTGAATTATATCCCATGTATGAAACCTACTTTTGCAGCCCAAATTGTTTACACACTTTCTTGATTACATTGTCTTATATTGCATGCCTTTTAATTTTTCTACTAACACATGTTACTAGCCACTTTGTTTTCACATGCCTTAGTTTGTACCATACACATCCCCTACCCCATGCATGTATCAACTTTAGGTAAACATTAGATCCTTTAATTTGGGCCACATTATCCTACGGTCCTTGCATGCACCCCAAACAAAGGGGACATACTTTAGATGAATAAATAACCCCTATAAAAATCAAAGCTATAGTTTAATTTATCAAAATATAAAATTAGCACATGAAGACAGTCATAGAATGACCTAGAATAAAACTTGGGTCAAAATTACAACACAAACACCAACGCGTAGACTTAGACAAGAGCACCTGGGTGCCTGTGTCCTCCCTTGGGCGCTAATGTCTGGGGGAACACATAGTTAGCTTATAAGATAAAAATAGTTCACAAAATTATTCGAGATAAATTTGATTATTACAGGCACAATCCTTGAGTTACAACATCCATGCAATCTCCTATAATCCATTTCAATTGAAACAATTAGTATATTCAAAATTAATTCAGAATAATTTTGGACAACAATATCAAATAAGGGATGCATCATCTGCAATGGTGCTTATCGGGAAGATTCATGGAAGGAGAGTAACTATACACCACTCTCCTCAACACTTACTCTTTGGCGTGAAATTGCCCAAAAAAGTCACACTTGGCATGAAATTTCCCAAAAAACTTGCACTTGGTGTGAGATCTCCCAAAAAACTCACACTTGGTGTGAGATCACCCAAAAAATTATACTTGGAATGAGATCACCCAAAAAAACCACTATATGCAACATTTTAGGACACTTTTCTATCCTTTTACGCTCTTTTACATCAGGTGCACTATTTCCTTTTACGCACTTTTACATACTTATGTACATTTTTCTCTGATTTATCATATACAAGACTTTGAATCTATTATTTATCTTCTTTTTTAAGTCCATCCTTACAAGAAGAAACAATTAGAAGCTACAAAAAAACAGTATAACTCATACACTTCACCCCTAGGGTCACTTTCCTTTCCTAGTCTTCACACTTCACTTTACATCATTCCATGCTTCACGTATCCACTCGGCACACATTTCACCGCACACTCTATAGGATCATAAGGTACAAATATTCTATTTACTTTATGTTATCAAGTATTCACTAAAAAACATAAAGTGAGTGAAAATGTAGACACAAAATCACATACTTGGGTACATTTCTAGGTCCTAAAAGCATACTAGCATTCATATGATTCCTAAGAAATAAAACAAGTGGTTGAAAACTATATTTGACCTCTTTTCTTTGTTTCTTGTTTTATTTTGGTATTATACACATTACAACCCAACCAAAACTTTCCGATTTATCTTTTATGAATTCGAGACACCAATGCCTAAGCACTCCTGCCCCCTTTGGGCACCCTTGACCCTTTCTTATCTATATCACTCCTTTTGGGTATCTTTTATATTTTGGGCATATTTTTCACTTATGGGTTGACCTTCCAATTGTCAATTACAAAATTCAAACAAGGGAATCATATAAATACATAGTTATGTGTTCAAAATCAAGGACCAAGCACTAAACATTACTACTATTACCTAAGCTTGCATTCAAAAGGCACCTAAAGCACTCTAAAGCATCCATCTAGAATCTATTCAAGGGATAAGGGACTGAATACTATGCATGCACAACATATGAAGGGGAATTTTATTGTATTCCATCTACATATTTGTATTCTAGATAAACTCTAACACACTATCAGTGTAATTTGCACAAGGGAATTAAAAATCAACACATGACTTTTGAATGCAAGTGACCTCCGAAGTCATGTCGGGACAACCATGATGTGTAGGATTGGGGAAATGATTATAAACAACTATAGGAGAATCAGGGACTAAGATCGGGTAGTGTGAATTCCTAGTAGCTAAGTTGGTAAAGGTAAAATTAGAGGCTAAGAACGGGTAGCATAAGTTCCCTATTGTTTCATTGTTTGATTTGATTTGTTTGTCAAATTACATCTAAAGTTCATTTTAAATAAATAAATAAAGTAAATTCAACATAAATAAAAGGCAATTTTTTTAATATTTTAATTAGCTAAATTCATTCCTAATTAATTAACTAAAATGAAATAAATAATCTAATCTATTTGTTTGAAAAGAAATGACTTGAAAGAAAACTAATTAAACAACTAACATCTTTTTGTATTTTTCATAATTTAGATAAAACAAATTAATAAACTATTCTACAGATATAGGAAATTAATTAAAATAAAATACCACTACTATTACGAGTAAGATAAAAGCCAAGAATAGCCGGATGTGGCTATTCCTATGTTGCAGGGTTGTCTAACAATTATATTATAAAATAATGTATTCAAAAATTATTAATCTAAATAAAATAAAACAAACATCTTCTAACAAAGCTTTTTCCTCAAGTTTTTTGGAAAGGAAAAACTTCTCAGAAGTAATTTCCTCTTTTCCGTATGAACTTTCCCCGACAAAAGTAAGTATAAGATAATTAAAATAAATAAATGATGTGTAAGGATTTATTCACTTCTTCCCCCAATTAATTTCTTGAGAAGATCCACAGGATAAGAAGGGAAGAATTTATTAAAGGAAGATGTATGCAAGAAATGTTTTGAAAGAAATACTAGAAATAAAATAAATACATTCAGGAAGTGATGAAATCTTCCACTTCTACAATTCTACCAACTCAAAACAAATGCATTATTTCTATTCTAACAAATATAAATTAATTAAAGCTTCAAATATTTCAAAAAAACCCCAACCTAGTTACTACTACACTTTGGTAGCTTCCCAAAGATGATATGTTCCCTTTGTATCCTATTCCAAAGATGAAGTCCAATTGATCCAGGAATGCAAAAATGTTGGTTGGTAGCAAAGAAAACAAAATAATGGTTGTGGCTAGCTTGGTGAAAGAAATGCCTGAAAGTAAATAGTAAGAAAGAACATAAAAAAGATCTGGTTGTCATGTGTGGTTCCTCTCAAAATTTTAGTAGCATAACTTAACCTCAAGAATATTAAAAATCCAACCTATCATATGGGTAAAAGTTTGGATTTTTATAAAATATGGGAAATAAGAAGTCAATTACATGTGTTAAAGAATAAGTGACAAATCATAAAAAAGAGATGTAGTCGACATTATAAACATACCCAAAGAGGAGGAGAAAATCAAGACAATTCCAACAAGTCCAAAAATAGGCAAAACTATTGAGAAATGAGTGATAAAATCACTCCTAACATCAAATGTGAGTCGACCAATGTGTGTTTTAAGTCATTATTTTAAGTGACGGGACCACCAGTCTACGTAGTGGGTTAGTTATGCAACCACCATAGAGGTTACTGAGAATCACCGAGGCGGTTACACAACCATCACTTAGGACAAAGAAGAAGCTAAAAAGTGGTCTTACAAGAAAAATAAAAGGCTGTAGATAGAACAAAAGGGTTAATTTTAGTTAAAGGAGGGAAACAAAGAATAGGGGGAATGATCTGGACCTCATTTCTACATTGGAAGAAGATTTAATCATCATTGGAGATTTTAAAATTCGACAATGTAACACATGCAATTTTGGGTGCGTACATGAATCCTATGGCATCAATCTTACACACACTCACAATAACTACATGGATTCTAAGATGTAGTGCATAACTCAGTCATAAGTTCACTCTCAAGGTGACCTGTGGTCACTCGACTCCCCATTCTACATCTTTCTTTTTAGTTTTGATGTGGTTTATGGGATTGTGTAGGTGAATTCTTATTTTGTAGGTTACACATACCTTCGGTGATATAGGAGTTACCATAAGGTAATCAATAGGAAATTTTTAAAACCCTAATGATATAACATAAATTAGTTTGAGAGATTTTGCATAGTCTTGTTTGCCCATTATAGTCACCAATGCCCCAGACACACCCTGTCATGCCATGAGACCTCTACCCAACCTTTTTGTGAGTTGAAAAATTTCCGGTGTTTTGTTATGACACTACCTACATTCTATTCATTAATTATTCTAATCAAACCACTTCTAGATTACGTGGAAATCAACTAATTCTCTCTCCTTCTTTTCTTAGGGTTTCATATTTTAAATATTAGCTTTCTTGTGTCATATCAATATTTCATCATTTATGTAATAAGAGACTGAAATATTTATATTTGATTGATAATTAATTAAATCACTCCTTATAGAGATCTGAGAATCATCTAGAGAGGTTAGGTTTCACTTTTGGGGTGTTCATTCCTTGCACCTAGAAAACCCACTTTTGAGTAGATTGTCCTTGAATAATCAATTATTACTAAATATTCATAAATTTATTCCAAAAAATTTAAGACTACCTGAAATCACTTTTGAATCTTTTATATATTTCCTAAAATCTCTCAGAGGATTCATTCCAGCCTTAGAATGAAAAAAATTGTCCTTTTTAGGCCTCTGGGAAGACTTGTCTTTATTTGAACTTTACCAAATTCAACAATCAACTTCATCATCCTTATTTTATTAATGAGGCATTTTTGAAAACATCATTAGGAATTTATTTGGGGATAGGATGATGGTTGTACTTGAGACAGTTTAGATAGGAGGAGGTTTTAGTGTGACTGGGAGGAAATATTTATAAATGTAAGCTTAGTTATCATGCTTGAAAATTTCAAATTCTTAAGCTAGTCATTTTACATGACAAAAAAGTGCAAAATTTTCCCTTCCATATCTATGAAAAAGTTCTAGATGTATTTCTTTGCATTGATCAAGTGCCTATTGATAACGGATGTAAGAATTAGAGTCCTAATTGGAAGTTGGTATTTCTAATTCAAAACAATAAAAACTATTAAAGCATGGATCCAATAACACAGGGCCCAATGTATTGAACCAAAATCATCAATTTACTACAAATGGTTTTACCAACCAACTTGAGAAGAGCCTAATGTTATGAAAACTAGTAACACAAACAAGAATAAATATAGCATGGGAACCAAAGAAATCCTATCGTTATCCCATCTATCAACACATTGATTTCAACCATCCACCCCCACATAAAAACAAATCCCAAGGTAAAAACCAATACCAAAATCATGACCAAGGGGCAAAAAATCTAAACACAATAATAAACTTTAGAATAATAATTGATGGTTCAAATAATAATACAAGTCAAGCTAAAGAGCATTGGTCATGATTCATGCACTTGTATAGATTATAATATATTTATTCAAAGGATCCTAGAGGATGAAATAAAAATCTTCATGTACATGTTTTTAGGGAACCCTAAAGGATCTTCACAACCAAGTTATAAAGGAACTTGTCGCACCTCAAAATGTAAATTTAGAAATGTATCAAGATCTATTCCTAGGCATCTAGAAGAAGAGAAGGTAAATACTAAAAATGTCAACAAGGGTATTCCTAGTAGGACCTATGACCATGAAGCCTCAACTTCTGAGAATTATTGGGTTTCCCCAACCTAGACCAAAGAAACAAGAGAAATATTTTGTGACTATTCAAATCAGAAACTAACCCAAAAATTATTGCGATGACTCGATAAGGAGTAAATTTTCACCTCTCTCCACTTACTCCCTTTTTTAGGATAACACTTTTATAGTCCCAAAACTTTAGGAACATATAACTTGATTACATATTTAAATAATACCTTTTATAACATTTATTTTCTATATTTGTTAAGTAATTCTCTAGTACACCATTCGATCTACTATATGCATTGGGAATGGTCATATAATCCATGATATACCTTCACCCAAGGATAAAATCAATCATATTGAATTCGACATACATATTGTGGGATAGAACAATAGGGACTTTGGGTATGTGTTTGACATAAAAAGATGCTCTACGATGCCAAAATATCCTTAAGAGGAGATCCTAAATTATAGTTACATGTTTGGGTCTATAACAATTACATTAAGATATCCATGATTGATGACATGGTTATTGCGTATTTAGTCCCCTATTCTTTATTGAAAAATTTAGGATGTGGGGATACCAATTTATCCTCTACTATAAACACATTGCGAAGATATGATATTCTCAAAGATAATTCAATTATAACCATATTCTTTCCAATTTCCCTCGAACCGAAGACCATTTTAACTGAATTATACATCATATATTATTAAGGAAACAAACTATAACATTCTCTTGGGAAGATGATGGATTCACAGGATGAAGGCCATTCCTTCCACTTTATTCCAAGAAATTAGATTACTCCATTTGGGTAAGGTATTTTTCATTCAAGGGGATACTAAAACCTTCAACATAAATTTGGAAAACATAAAAAAGAAAATTGGATTTCATTACGAATTTAAACTCCCTATGAACTAATTAAACAAATCACATCCTCTAAAGGAATTGGTTACAATCACAAAGTGGGATAAAAATCTAATCTCAATAAACTGAAAAAAATAGAAGGAATGGAAATACGTGAGAATAATATTTCTTCTATAGAAATAATGTCCACAAAAACCACAGTGGAAATAATAAAAATCTTATCGAATGATTCACTAATCATCCTTCCATTTTAACCACAAAGAATTAATAATATTATTGGTTTGTCTTCTCTTCCTAATTATGATCACATAGATATATGTATAATAGAAGTGTTAAAGGTACGATAGGAAACTCATAAATACAACATAGACAATTGTTTTTCCCAATAATCATTTGCTGATATGGTGTAGGCACAAGGGTGATCTTAACTTCTTTGTAAGGGAAGATCATCCCTTTTATTTCATATTTTACTTTGAGTTTGAATGCACCAATAATGGGGTAGAGTATGAAGCTTTTATTTTTGGTCTCATTATCACTAAGAGGATGGGAGTTAAAAAAATTAAAATCTTATGGGATTCTCATCGATAGCTAGTCGAGTTTATGAAGTTTATAAAACCAAGTCAAAGCACCTCCAAATCTACAAGGATTCTATGTGTGAGATGAGGAAAATTTGTGAATTTATCTCCATTAAAGCCATTCATAGGAGAGAAGCCAATTAGCTAAATCTATGGCTTCCTCTTCTTCCTACTTTTACCGAGATATATACTTAAAAAGTCCATGTTTTTGTATCCATGAGATCTAAAACCTTGTTGAAAATAATTCCAAATGAAACCATACTCCCTACATAGAGAACAAGGGTGAACTCATTACCATGGACTATGTTGAGAATGACAAGGTATGTGACATGTGTGAAAGATTTAATATATCTCATAACATTGCCTCTCTTTACTATCCTCAAGCCAATGGTCGGGATGAGGTTATGAACAAAACACCAAAGTCCATTCTCATTAAAATAATCAATGATAACAAGAAGTATTGGCTTCACAAGTTGTTCATGGCGTTATGTATGTACAAGAATTTCATTCATATCTTGACAAGAGAAAATCAATTTTCCCTGATAATTAGCTCAGAAGTTGTTCTACCTTTATAGGTGGAACTCCTTAGTGTTCATGTGTCACTAGAGGGTATATCATATGAAGATAAGTATAAAAATTCATGCGTAAAAAACTTAGAAAACCTAGATGAGAAAAGGATCATAGTTGAGCAACATGTGTATGTTTGTGCGAGACTAAATGTATCGATAATATAAAAAATTTTTTATGAACACATATTTCAAGTGGGTGACCTTGTGTTAAGGCTTGATAGTAGCATAGATAAGAATATTGGCAAAGGTAATAAATTTAGACCAAATTTCCTAGGCCCTTACCAAATAATTGAATATTTCGGGAATGGTGTTTACTATTTGTGCAATTTATATGGTGAGGAGTTTGGTGGATATGTAAAATCAATTCACCTAAAACATTTCTATATATAAGTATTACATATCCCCACTATCCTTATTACATTTTAACCCTATGTGTCATTTTCATTATCATCTTGTCAAATGACTATGGATCTACATACTTTAAAAACACTTTAAAATTTCAAACATTAGAAAATGTATCAATCATAATATATATACTACTTCTTCACAATCTTCAATTAACATTTTTTAGTAAATCTAGACATATTATAGTCCAAACAACTAAAAATATAACTCTCATTGGAGTTTGTTGGTGTAGTAAATTTTAATGTTCTAAATTATGTGTTTCCACCAATGCTCACGGGGTTACGCCCCTCCTTCTTGTGTATGGGGAGGATCCCATTATTGAATGTAAAATATATTAATCCTATAAAATAGCTGTGGGGTGGCCAAATAGGCCACAAAACACATAGGAACACTTCACTATACCTGTGGGAAAGTGTTTGTATGAAGTACAAGGGAGGAATTTACAATTATGAGGGATAAAGGAGAGGAATTAGGAGAGGGGAGGTTATCGTTATGAGTAGAAAAGTGTAGATTTCACACCTAATAACTGGATTAATTCAACATTAAATTGGAGGAAAAAAATGTAATTAGTGAGACTAAAAAACTAGAGACACACAATTCTTCAAGTTCATCTATCAAAGACACCAAGTTCCTTCTTGATCACAATGTATGGAAAGTCACGAAAAGAGAGAGTAGATGAAAACATGAGCAAGAAATAAAAGAATTTATCTTTTATTGCTTGTGTACTGATGAATAAAAACATCAATCAATCTACCACAATTCAAAATCACTACCAAGAAATAAAATTCAGTATCCCTTGGAATGGAGAAGCCATCCAAATTTATAGCTTTGTAAATTGAACTTTCATCTCCCCCACATGACTCTTCATGTACCTATTATAATTATGACCTTTAAATTTCCCTAGAAGAGATAAATTAAGTATATCTCTTATAATTTTGAGAGAATACTTTGTTAAAATTTACAAATATGTGAGTAAGTGAATAGGAAATAATACAATGATTGTGTACAATGAAGAATTAGAAGAAAGGGAGATAAGATAAGGGGAAAGATATTGAATGATCTTTTGAAGAAGATCCCTATGATGTAGATATTTTTGATATGAACCATGATGATCTCAATTTCCTCCTCCTAATAGATGTAAGAATACTTTGGGATGTCGAATGAGTGTTTAGAAAAAAAAATTATGAGACCTTATGAAGTGATCTTGAGATGGACACAAAACTCACCCATGATGATGCATTCCTGATCTCACAATGAGAATGATTATCACTCTCTTGTTATTTAGTATTTTTGTAATTTTCATTCATGAGGAACAATCCTATTGATTCTTGTATTCTTTGTTCCACACACTATGATGCAATTTTGAAAGATTTTCCTAAAATTCTCTAAGAGATGTCAGATCTTTCCTAGCTCACTCCTCAATCACTTTTTCTTGTCTAGATCAATCAACTCGACTCAAACAAATCACTTCCACTCATCCATATCATTGGCTCACCCAGATCATTAAGCTTAGCTCACTCGGCTCAATGATTTTTCTTCAACAGATCACTAAGAGATGATGATGCATCCAAATTTACTATTGAGATATGATGACATGTTCTAATGAATTAATGGAGTCCTTGACACCCTTTTAATATTTTTAGTTGCTCAAGCAATTTGGAATTTTATCGGTTATGCTTCACCATGCTCTTGGGAATAATAGTGATTAAGAAGATGCTTCCAAGACCCTTATGAAGGTTTCATTTCTCTGTTTGATCTATGAGATCATATTACAACCATGTGAATATTTAAAAAATTGAAAAGATGAGTGAAAAAGGAGCCAACTACAACTTTCTACATCCAAAACAAAGACTTTCTATTTTTAGCAGGTAGGACCAAGACCTGCTATTTTGGGACATATCACATATTTTGTTCAAACACGATCCTATAGACCTTATGGCATATGAAATTATCATTTTTTGATGATATATTACTATTTTTAGTGATTTTCTATTTTTAGCAAGTTGCTTTTTAAGGCGTGTTATTTTGGGAAAATTTCCAATTTTGCCTTGCTTTCCATTTTACACTATTTATTAATGTTTTGGGATATCCAAAATTGAAATATTGAGTGACTTAATATTTTTGGTATGTAAAGGGTCAGTATATTAAGAAAAATAAGTCCTTGATATTTTGAAAAATAATCAACTTCATCATGTAAAAACTAGTTTCAATAAAACTAGATTTTTTGAAGATCCTTCCCTATGAATTTATAATGATTTCACCTATTAGATATTTGGGAAATTTAAAATTTATTCAAGGAGGATATAATTATGATGAAAAATAAATTCATTAATATCCCTAAAAATAGGGACTTCATGGCATGAAAACTAGTTCACGTGAAACTAGATTTTTCAGGATCTTTTCCTCCAATTTTCACGTGATTCCACCGATGGAACCTTGAGAAGTCAATAATATTATTGATTAACCTTTTATAATATGTCATGGAATTCATTAATGGATTAAATGAACTTCCTTTTCTCACTAGAATGATTTGAGAAGAAAACTTAGCTCAAAACCTTGGTACGATCAATTTCTTTGTTTATTGGCAGTGAAAAATATTCATCCTTACAACCATGGATGCTCTGAGAGAAATTTGACATGGTATAGGATTTTTTTCATGTTTAATGGAGTTTATTACTGATAAATCATGGATTTCATGAGGAAACATGAAGTAATAATAAATTACTTTTGTGTTAAAAACTTCCCAACAACACTTTTGGTTGGGGGAGAGGAAAAAGTAGAAAATAACGATGTACAAGGACTTAGCAAATTTTTGGTTTGCATCCTCCAAGGAAGGGGGAATTTTTTTCCCATAATTTACCCACTATCCCAAACTCCAAAAAAATTGGGATAGTCAGGAAATTTTGGACGCCAAAATGCGCCAGCCATCTAACTATGAATTTTACTAACTCCTGAAATCATGAAACCAACTTTGCCTTAGTTGTGTGAACTCTTTTTAGGAATTTTTTTTTATATCAATTTAAATAATAAGAAAATTTTAATATCAATGGGAGGTTTTTAAGAATTTATTCCACCTCCTTCAAAAAATTATAATTTTTCATTCGGAACCGCAAGGTGAGTCGATGAGATTGGTCTACATAGAGAAGCGCTTGAGTCTTGTGTAGAAAGAAAAAAATCCATCATGTACAAGATTATATAATATTTATGAAGATATCTTTTTTCCTATTGAATCATCCTGGAGCTCCTAGAATCTTCCATTCAATTTTAGGTAGGTTTTTTCACTACAAGATCCTTAAGCCTCAAAACCCGCCACCGATCTTGCTCCAAAACCTTTGAAACTTTCTTGAATATTCCTAAACATGATGCATTGCATTTAAATCTCTTCAATGACATATATAGATTGAATTAGGCTTCATGATCAACCCTAGAGGATGCAAGCCTATCCCAAAAAGGATAAGCAATAACCTCTCTAGGCTTAGTATAGATTTATTCTATTCAAAACACCAATGGATGGAGTGAATGACCTCATGATAAAATTTAAAAAACATGGGAAGGTTATTCATCACATATTAATATTTTAAAGGATAAGATAAAAACTATAGAGAGGGCATACAAATTTATGAAGGCCTAGGATAAAATGTTTGACACTTGAGTCCGTTGACATGCTTAAAAATTTGATATTTTCATGTTGCACATCTTCATGAAAAAAATGAGTCTAGCTTGGGAATTATTCTTGATAAAATGAAGTGAGGAAAATATAAGCATAAAATTAATAATATCAATACACTTGGACCAGTGACTTATCCATTGGGATCTATAGAGTGACCACAAATATATACAACATAACTTCCTTTATTGAACACGTACACATGATGGGAAACAAACACACAAAATGAGAAAGGAAACACATAACACCAAAATGAAAAATTTCTAAATCACCTATGTACATTTTGGGGACAACCCGATTTCATTGAAGTAATTAATTTAAGTGAGTTCCTACCTCTAAATGGGTATCACTAAATGCCTTGCTTATACCAATCCATTGACAGGTTCACTAAAGTATGAACCCCTCCTCATCTTCTTGAAATATTTAATATCAATGCTAGTGAAATTGATGATTTTATTATTCAATTCATTTACTCTGTTTCGTTTGAATATTTTTCGGCCTCTCTTGATTCCGAGTTCCTTCCATTTTCTTATTTATCATCACTTCCATGAAGATGATTCTTGATTATACTTGACTTATCATTTTCATACTTGAGAAATGTTTTCTTCATTTTTCATCTACTTTATGACCACCACTTATGAAGGTTGATTCTCAAAATATCTCTTGGAAACTCCATCATTATCGCCAACCTCGTGATGTTCTCTATTTTTCAATTGTTTCAATAAGAAATATTTCTCGTGTTCCTAATATTTCACAACATGCTTCCTTACACAATGTGTCACATGTATTGCATCATCATATTGGAAATAAAATTAACTCAATGTTAGGCATACAACATAGAAAATTCCATCTTATTCACCTTGTCCCTTTTGGGATTCATCCTCAATTTTTTAGGGCATCCTTCTTTTGGGAAAAATGAACACTGAAGGGTTGAAGTATATTAAGAATGTTTCCATTTTGAAAAAAATTAGTCCGAGGACCAAGAAACATTCTATTTCTCTATTTTTTGTTAAGAATGTTTCCATTCTCATGAAGAGGGAATGAGAAAAATAATGGGGCTGAAGTGTTGTGGTTATATTTTTACCATTCTTGATCTCCAAGAACCAATAATTCCATTTCCATGATGAAATCATCATCTTCGTGAATAGGTTCACGTTCGAGAGGTAGAAACATGTTTTCATTCTCAATTTTATTTTCTCCTTCTTCTAATGATAATGAAAATTATTCGTAATCACAAGAATAATCATGACATGAAAACTTATACCGAGCATCAAGAACATGATTGAAAACATTGAACTTACATGTCAAGAAGTTGTTGAGTATCAATCCTTCTTAATCCACATTGCTCTTCACTTGATATTTTTTATTGCAAGTGGATGATCTCCTCCTCATCATTAATATCTAGTTGAAAAAATTCATTTATACTCTCATCCCATGGAAAATACACACTCTCAAACTATGATATCATAAAATCATCATGATTTTATTTGATCGACTCTATGATTCTTTGATATTTTTTCACCAACATGGGAAGCTCAAGATCATCCTATAAAGTCATGAAAAATTTGTAAGATTTAGAATTTTAATATGGGATGTCTGTCATTGGGTCATATGGATTTCATGCAGTATACTTCATTTTTATGATGGGAATAATTTTCTTTATTTTACCATTGACCGGGATGGTAGCATGTGACCAATCAAGTTGTATATATCCTTCGATATCTTGACAAAAATTCAGCCCAAAAAATACCATACAAGGAAAGCATGTCGCTAAAAGGATTCTCATTATGATTTTCTTGTCAGGGAAGTTTGCCAATGCTACCTCAACATCTTTGATCTGACCCATAAGAGGAAATTATTTCATTTCCATGGAGAGGCAATGGCCAAAGGTAGGATAAAAGGAGAGGATGAGGATTTAGAAAAATTTGCAGAAATGATATTGTCCAAAGCACTCTTGAAGTCAATGATGAATTTGTTTTATCTTCTACCGGTCTACTAACAAGGCTATGTAGAAAGGTTCTACCTTCCTAGAGGTGGAGGGTGTGGAAGTGAGACAATTTAGAGATGGAGTGGATTGAGATACATGAGGTGGTTCTTTAGTGGTGGCATCTTTAGGACATGAAACAGAGCTACTTCCTTTGATATGTTGAATAAGTTTCTCAAGTTTCTTGGGATGAGTTCTCAAGTACTCAAATTCAAAAATTTAGAATTTTGATTTTTGAAATGGTCAATGATATCAAAGGATGAAGAGGTGGTAGGAACATTAGGGGTTGTGGAAACTTTGACATGGATGTTCTTAGGATTTTTATAAAAAAAATTTCAAGGTAATTTGAAGGAGACCTACTGGAAGAGGTGGAAGAATTCTTGGTCGGAGTGTTCTCACACTTCTTCTTATCTGGCTCTACTGAATTGGAATTCAATGATCCTCATTTCATTGTTGTTTTCTTAGAGTCACTATTTGAGGATTCAATTTCTTATCTTAGGAATCAGAAGAAGAACCTTCTTTATCCTTTTGTGATCAAGTGAACATTGCATATGAGTGACTATCTGTGGGTTCTTCATCATCAAGTGTGCATTAAAAAATACCAATCTGAGAACATTCTTCTTCTTCATTTGTAAATTTTGATTCAAAAATTTCTTCTTCTCCATCTTCATTGATCTCATATATTGCATTAAGTAGTGAAGCCTCCAAGGAAAGCCTTTGGGGTGCTCCTGCAATCGATTCTTGTTCCATTTTGGATGAGATGTTCATTGAGAAACCTCCTTTTTAGAATTATCAATTAATTTTCCAACTTCTGCAACATTTGATCAATTCTCTCATCTTTGGAACCCTAGGACTTATCCTTCATTAAATTATTCTTGATCTTACATGATAATATGAGGTCATCTTCCACCTCAACAAAAATTTCTTGGGCATGGTCCAAATATTGTGATTGGAATTTCCACAGTATGAAGCTTACTTTAGGAAATTGAGCATTCATAAAGAACATCTTCAGATTATATACAGTGGGAAGAGAATCAACGAGATTATTTTGATCAGTTTTTAGAATTTTTCTACAAAATATCTCATGGAATTTTATAGATATTTCTTCATTTGAATAATCTTTGGAGGTCTTGAATATTTATTCAAACTTATTTTTATACCACCCTGATCAATGATTGTTCATGATGGAAAATAGTAAAACAAGTCTTCTACAACATCTTAAAATGTTTCCACAAATAACCACACGACAAACATATTCATGTTTCACTCTAAGGATGTTATAGGATGTAGTAAAGGGTGTGATATGATTGTGAGGATATTGCTTGCCATATTCATAAAATTTAAAGAAGTTATTTCTTAATCCTTATGGAATATCATAGAGTTGTGGAGCCAAAGCCAATAGACTAGTGTTTTTTCCCCATGGTATAGGTGCTTGTGCTGCCATTTCTTCCTCCTTTCTTTCTTCTTCAAGTTCTTCCTCTCTTTATTCTTCTTCTCTTGGGAATTCAAAACTAAAAGACGAGTGAAAGCTAGGCTAATTTTTAGGAGTGTCAATAGGAGTTTGAATAGGGTTACCATGGGTACCACTTGATGAATCATATGGGGATGAAGCTTGAGATAAGTAGTATGGATTATCTCTAACTTGATCTTGTTGATTTTGCAAAGCTTCAAAAGTAGGGTCAATGATTCCTCTCAACCTATTCAATCTTGTATATCTTCTTTTAGCTAAGTTTTCTCAAGAGGTTTGCAAAAAGGATTTTTGATCATTCAAGTAATTTTTTTATTTTTTTAATTCTTTTTTTGTATTTTTCAGAGATCTGTAAGGGCATACGAGAGAAAATATCTCCCCAATAGAGTTTCTAATAACTATTTGTGAAATAATTTATCATGTTGTAAATTATGTGTTTCCACCAATGATCGTGGGGCTATGCCTCCTTGTGTGTATAGGAGGTTACCATTATCGAATTTAAACTATCTTAATCATGTCTAATAGCTTTGGGGTGGCCAAATAGGTTAGGGATCACTCGGGCATACTTCGCTATACTTATGGCAAAGTGCTTGTATGGAGTAGAAGGGAGGAATTAACATCGATGAAGGATAAATGAGAGGAATTAGGAGAGAGGAGGTTATCATTGCAAGTAGACAATTGCACAGTTCACACCCAATAACTAGAGTAGTCCAACATTCAATTAGAGGAAAAAAATGTAATTAGTGAGATTGACAAACTAGAGACACACAATTATTCAAGTCCATCTATCAAAGACACAAAGTTTGTTGTTGATCAACATGTTTGAAAATTTGAAAAAATGAGAGAGTTAAGGAAAAAATGAGAAAAGAAATAGAATAATGTAGCTTTTATTCCTTATGTAGTGATGAATACAAAACATCAATCAATCTACCACAATTCACAATTGCTACCAAGAACTAAAATTTAGGATCCCTTGGAATGGAGAAGCCATCCCAATTTATAGCCTTGTGAATTGACCTTTCATCTCCCCTCACATGACTCTTCATGTCCCTATTCTACTTTCAATTTACCCTAGAAGAGACAAATTAATTATCTCTCTTATATTTTTGAGAGAATAAGTTTTTACACATTATAAATATGTCACTTAAGTGAATAGAACAAAATATAACGATTCTTTTCAATGAATAATTAAAAGAAATAGAGAGAAGTGAAGAGGAAAGGTATTGACTGATATGTTGAATAAGCTCCCTTTGATGTAGATCTTGCTGATTTGAAGCATGATGATCTCAATTTCCTCCTCCTACCAGATGCACATATACTTGAGATCTTGAATGAGTGTTTAGAAACAATGTTATGAGACCTTTTCTTTGTGAGATTGAGATGGACATGAAACTCACCCATGATGATGTATTCCTAATCTCATGATGAGAGTGAGGATCAATCTCTTATTCCTTAGTACTTCACAATTGTGATTCATGATGCACAATCCTCTTCGTTCTTGTATTATTTATTTGTACATTGTCTTTTTGTAAGATTGAAAACTCTTCCTTAACTAATTTGAAATATGCGAGCTCTTTCCTAGATCACTCTTAGGTCACTTTGTCTCAACTAACTCAATCAAATCTACTCAATCACTGAATTTAACTCACCTATCTCCCGATTCACCCAAATCACTCACCTCATTAAGATTACCTTAACTAACTCTTTGAGAGATGATGATGGATCTAACTTGACCAATGAGCTATGATGACATATTCTGATAAATAAATGTTGTCCTTGACACTCTTTTAATCTTTTCTAGTTTCCCAGAGTGATCCAAATTTTTTCCATTATACTTTACCAAGCTCTCGGGCACAATGATGATCAAGATGATGCTTTCAAGAACCTTATGGACTTTTATTTCTCATTTTGAGCTATGAGATTATCCGAAAATATATGAAGATGTCAAAAATTATAAATATGAGTGAAAATGGAACCAAGTGCAACTTTTTGTATCTAAAATAGAGACTTTCTATTTTTAGCATGTAGGACCAGGACCTGCTATTTTGGGAAAGATCACATATTTTGATCAAACATGATCCTATGTAATTTATAGCATATTAAATTATCCTCTATTGATGATGTATTTATATTTTTATCAACTTTCTATTTTTAGTAAGCTTCTTTTACGGGCTTGCTATTTTGGGGAAATTACCAATTTTGCCTTGCCTTTCATTTTGCACCATTTATAACTTTTATGGGAGATAAAAATTTGCAATATTGAGTGAATTACTATTTTTATTCAAATGGGAAACATGCTAAGAAAAACTAAGTCCTTTATATCTCAAAAAAAGTAACTTCATTGTGCACAAAAACTAGTTTGATGAAAATAAATTTTTAGAAGATCATTTGAATTTTAGATGATTTCTCTTATCAAATGTTCAAGAAATTGAAAAATTATTTTATGAGGGAATAATTATGATGAGAAAAACAATCCTCCATATCCATAAAATATAGGGACTTCATGGCATAAAAACTAGTTCACGTGAAACTAGATTTTAGGAAAGTTTCCTCCATTTTTGAGCGATTTCACTTATTGGAACCTCAAGAAGTGAAGATGAGCCTCAATGTCGAAAGAAAAATTGACTTAGAGGGGTGGGGTGAATAATTCATACAATAATTTTACTTCATATACACAACAAAACATTCATCAATTAAGTTGTCGACACATCATTCATAACCATACATGTGTATTAACCATTCACAATATCACAACACAAGAGAGAGTAAAAAGACAAAAACTATAAGTAGGAAACCCTCAAGGGAAGAAAAACAACTGATTTTTTTCTGATATTACTCACAACAAATACTTAAGTGAATATTACACATCACAAGAGATTTCCTTAGTGAGACACCAACCTCGCAAGGAACACCAACCCCTAAACCCTTGTTGATATTACTCACAACAAGAGAATCCTATGAATATGAATCATCATAATATATTTTGCAGAAGTATGAAAAATGAAAATATGTTGATACCACAACTAATTGTGATCCCAAAATTCAGCTCCAAATTCTTTCAAACCCTCATTCAAGAACACCTTATTCAACTCGCTCTCTTTAGGTCTTTCATAGACTTGTCTTGATCTCAAACATTTAAAAAATTTCTTCATAAAACTATTCAACCTGTAACAAAATGTATAATATTTCAAAAATTCCCTCATTCCTATTACACTCCCCTTCTTGGGTTACACTTTTCCCCCATGCATGACTAGTTCATAAATGAACTCAAAACTCTTCTTTATAGGATTCTCTTCCTTTAAAAACAATATATGTCAATCCTCCATCATAATTTAGACCAAAAAAAATAATAACATCTCAATACATTCATTCAAATGTTCATAAATAATCCATATAGGTTTGTCATGCCCAAAACCACTCAACTTGCACATAACGGGCTCAAAACCCCATCACTAGGATGAGCTAAAAAAACTAATACCAAAAACATGATTAGTTATATATATATATATATATATATATATATATATATATATATATATAAAATTAATCACACATGTGTAATATATCATAAAAAAATCATCCATGATCATTAATTATCTTGGACCAATAAAATAATTCATAACACAAGCCAAAAGGCTCATATCCTTCACCAAAAAGCTTGTTCAGTTCTCACTTTGTCTTTACCTTTGGGTCTTAAGGCTACCAAAGATAAAAAAATATGGAATGTAGCCACTATATATAATCATAAGGAAATTTATAACACATCCATACATGTTATACCTCTTGAAACATCAATATACGTAAACCACAAAAACTTTCCTCTTCACTAAATCATGATGGCCATAAATCTATTTTTAAAACTCAACTAGTTTGCACCCTTTCTACCACTTTAAAGAAGTAAAAATCCTTAAACAGGAACAAAATTCATCCATATTCACTCTCCAACTGATAGAAAAAATCAAATCATCCACTACATGCATCAACTAACTCAATCTTTCATCATAAGAAAAACTATCCTAAAAACCAACATACCTTCTTTCTCACAAATTAACCTAAATGACCTGTCACATAAACTCAAAAGGAAACCAAGAATACATTAATGGAAATACCTATTAATCCTTTTTGAGTGCATGTTATAGCTATTTAAAACTCCAAGTGGAATGCCTTCATCCAAGATCATATCGAAAACAATTTCTTAAGCCTTCTAGGACTCGGGAACCATCATTGAGATCAACTTGTTCCATCACCTCAAAACTCACTTTCAAGCTTAACAAAAGCATGTAAAACCCTTATAAATGTTGTATAATCACTCAGAAACATTCAAAAATAATGAACAAGATCATACATATCATCTTACCTCATGAAGCTACTTAACACTCTGCTAGAACACACATCCTGCAAATTTAACCCTCAAAGAAAAGGTCATAACTTCTTCATACCGTATCAAAAACATATTTTTATATACCAATGGAAATATATCTGAAGCAATATCACAACAAAACTTTAAAGAAGTCCTAAATTTTATTGTAGCTCTTGCGATTCAACTTTTACCACAGACTACTTCAAACAACCCCAAATACTAGTCTTTATAAATATGCTATACTAATTCATTTTTCACCTCAAACATGATATGAAACTATCATGAACATGTAGAAAAACATAGGGGATAAAACAAATTTTAATTTATTCATCATCTTCTTTGGAAAAATTCTTCACAAACTAAACTTCTTCAGAAATAAGAAATTTTAGGTGGGGCCCACATACATTCACATGCAGTAATAAAAATTTATGGAAATATGAAAGTGTCCTCTACAAAATCCAATCATATATTTTGAGAAATCAATAAAAAAATATTCAGCATACCTCTTTTTCTCCAAGTCACTTTTAGCTAGGGTTTCAAAGCAACTTATCTTCTTAACAATCATTCATAAAAACATGATGATAAAACCACCTCATTATTTTTATGAAACCTTCATAACTGACCTAAGAGGCTATGAAAAGGATCTTAGGTCCTCACACAAAGCACACATCTTATAATGAACAACCGAAGGTTGACCTTTACTTCAAAATCACACTGCTTTGTAAAACACCGAGTTTCACAAAAATTGACATATGTTACAATTACTTCTTCATATTGATCTAAAAAATTTCATGAAGAATCATGAAAAAATCATCTCACTTTCCATACTCACCACCTAGACTAAATAGATCTAAAAATCTCCATCCCTTAAGAATTACTTGTGTAAAATTATATGTTCTCACCTTCTTACTTCCCAAGGACCTCATAAATGCACTAAACCTCTGAATACTAAACTAAAAATCATCACAAACTCCATGTAAAATTCCACCATGATGCTACTATGATCAAATAAGATTTATCAGCTCCAAAACTCATACCTCCTTACCATTTTGTATGCTCTAGGGCTAGAAATAGGCCTAGAATGACCTGACTCAACACATATAACCCATGAAATGACCTGGATGACCTCATGTAGAACATTAAAAAATTATGGAACATAATAATAACCATGTTTGACCACATGAAAACCTTCATCCACTTTAAAATAACTCAAACCATGATTATGCAAGCTAGAACCATGCTAGGACAACATGACAACTCACAAAATCTTGTCACTACCAATCAACCTTCATGCTTCACATCATAATAACACCTTATAGAGACACATGAACTCATGAAACCCTTTGGTATTAAGAAAATTGACATCAATGATAACAATAACACATAATGGCCAACAATCTCCTCATTTATCATTGATGGAAACCAATAAGAAAACACACCTACATGACCTCATTTCCATGTTTCTGATTCTTCTCTCCCCCTTAAAAATCTATGAAAAAGGATACAATGATAACAAGACATGTAAAATGAAAACACACATCATGACATAATGCAAATAATGCACAAACTCAACTTACTTTCTCAAAAGACTCCCCCTTAGACATGTAGTTTCTCTTTCAGAACTCAACAATAGAAATGAATGATCCATAGACCTATAATGAGCCTCAAAAAATATCCCCCTAAGAATATATCCCATTCACTTTTTCTTCATTCATGCTAATCATATCCATCTAGGTCTGAACTATGTAAGAAATAAAAAAATCTACCTCTAATACTTGCAAAACCTCCTTTACGACCATTGTCCATAAACCACATATTTAGAGCAATTTAGATGAAATTTTTCCAACCATGAAAACCAATACACAACATAAATCCACTCTTTATAGCTCCCATGTGGAACCATACTATCCTTCTCTAACTAAAAACACAAAATTAGGACCGCTTACCTTGCATATGAGTCATAGAGATGACTCAACCACATTTCCTCTAACTGAATCACTTTCTCAGTCATTTGGACCTAAAAAACATGATACCTTGAACTTATTGAGTTAAGAAACCATCTTCATTTGGAATGGACTTGAATTTCATCAATCACCTTGCCTTATATACCTTCTAGACATCTGAAACTTCTACGATAATTTCATACCCCACTAGTTCACGTTGGATAAATGTATAATTTTGTCTAGTGGTAGGTGATATTGTCGTTGGATATCATACTAGGCTTGATAAATGTATAGTAATAAAAAATCTGTTTGTTTTTAATAATTTTTTTGATTTCATTATCTATAAGGTTAATAATAATGGCTTTATTTTGTTCTATTGGATTGCTTCACTGATCATCATTACACTTTTGTATCGATTTTTTCAATGAAGTGCATTCATTTAATTTTATGATCCTTGTGACTTTAGTTCTATGAAGATCATTTTCACCCTTAATAGATAGAATGGTCAATGACCATGGTTGGAAATAGTGATATTTATGATAATAGGGTCTTAGAACTAGGTTCTTGATTAATTTTGTCGAAGCCTTTTAATGGCCATTCAAACCAATGTTGTTTGGTTTGGGAAATGAGAATAAATATTGTAATGTCGAATAAGATATATACATATACATATGTATGTATGTATATATGTATATATATATATATCTACATCTAGATACACACACACACATATAACTACATATGTTATGGCCTTATATTTTAATTTAAACTAAACCTTAATAAGGTCAAGGCTATATTGTTATGGGAAATGTTATCATGGTAAGGGTAGACAACTCGGTTGAGCCGCACTTGAGCTCATAGGAGAGCGAGCTATCTATAACAACACCTTAGCCAAGTTATAATTAGCATAGTGTTTCTTCAGCCAACCTTCCAGTATAGAAGATCATGGATGTTATTTAGAAATGGTCCTAAACCGTTAGATGTCGGATAACCACCCGGATGGAGGTGAAGATTCGATAGAATGTATTACATATTGTCAAAGTTGTGTCGATGGTTAACTTGGAGATAAAGAGGGAAGATAGGGGAGATGGTAGTGTCAGTATTAATGGAATTTAATTTTGTACCTACAACCCTTGGGAGAAGGAAGAAGCTTCTTGAGGAAGCTAGCACAAGAACTTGAGCTATTTTAGGTTTATTGTTTTTGTTTAATTATTTTCTCACCAATGCGAGCTCTGTATGTAAATTTGGCATGGATATTATCATGCAATATTGTTTCAGAATATTCATGTATTTTTATAATCTATGAGCTTTCTGGGGGAATATTTAAGGTTGTGTAATGGATGTAATGGAGTGCCTTAGTCGATTGGAGGATATACTCTTTTCTAGTTTTATTCGAGTTTTGGAATTTGGTTGGAAGGAAGAGTCGGACTCGATTGATTTGTGAAGAAGGTGATAAGGAGAACCTCTACAAATATTTTCAAGCATGGAATTTTCTCCTACTCATCTTTATCATTTATAGAATTTAAATTTTTTTAATGGTTGTGTGGTGAAAATTAGTCTTTTGTGTTAATGTTTTTATCAATGTGTTTCGATAATGATTTGTTTATATCCATGTTTGATCATCTTATTGTGAATGTATACTTATTTGTGTATACATTTTCTAAGTATTTTATTGTAAGCATATTATATTTCTTGTGTGGGGTTGAGTTATAATAAGGCCATATTGATAGTTGGACATGATTTAAAATACTATGAGTATATCGAATTTGTATATTATGTTGCATATATTATTGTATGTGTATTATCTTAACTGGGTGTGGTTGGGTTTTACCCATAACCATCATGCCTGGTTTGGTTTGTGAAAAGGTTCCTATGTTTTTAAATGGATCCGATATCATAGATCATATTCTTGAAAGTTTTTATTGTTATCACCAATTTGTTAGAACTAGGTATTAGGTGTAGATGGGGAAATAGAACACTCATCTCATTTTAATTTGGGTTAAGATTTGATCATGGGTTTAAGTCCTTCCTCTCAACTAGCTATCCGAGGGTAGTAATAATATTTTGGTGTTATTAATATCTCTTGTATAACTGCGTTTAAGTCATTTATATGTCTAGATTTGGAAATGATTGTTGTAATATATTTAAGCTTTTGGAATACTTTTGTTAACTCTATTTGAATCCATTTGGGTTTTTAGTCTATTAGATTATGTGGCATGTTTTAAACTATGAACGTCATCATCTTTTGATCTATGATATCATATAAATTACTACATTACTTCTAATATTAGTAAGGTGTAAAGTGTGTATGTCTTGAAAAAATTAATTTTTTGGGTTATGTAATATCATATAGTTGATTGAGAAACATTTATGAAATAGTATACTTATGTGGATTAGCTTTAAACAATTAGGTTGTATTAAAGTTATATGAAATATTATGAGTTATGAAATATTAAAATAAATGGATGAGGATTATTATTTTATAGTTATATGCATGAACTCATTCTATTATGGTAAATGGTTGGTGACTATTTAATATACAGTCATAAGCATGAAATTGATATTATTATGGATGATTGTATTATATTTTGTTGATGAGTTCAAGTAAATATGTACTTAATAAATGATACAACATTTTCATAATCCAATAAATTATGGATTGGATTAATAATAAAATATGCTCCCTTAATTATATTAAGGATACTTAATTGATGTACATAAATAAACTTATGAAATTCATTGAAAATAATGATCAAAACTAGGTTCTGGACCTTAGGATTGAATTCATATGAAATAAAGTATCACTATGTTATGAAATCAAATCTATCATATATAAATAAGGAATTACAACATTCCTAATAAAGGGAACTTGGTAGGCCAACTTTGGATGGATACTGTAATTTAATGTCCATTTAATGATGTAAGTCATTAAGTGAATATTGATGTATAACAGGTATCCTAAGTTGTCTTGTCAAATTCCATTTATTATGACTATCATAATTAGTCAGAATGTGTGTTTATGCAAAGATGTGGAATTTGATTTTCCATCTCGATTAAGTCACCTCGGTACCAAATTATGTTGGCTACGAGGAAGAAATTGGTTGTGTGATGACTCAAGTCATTACGTGAGACTTTTCTCTCCCATAAGAGACCTAATTTGCACGAGATGTTCTTCATCGTACATGTTGAATAAGTTTTGAACCTTGTGTGTAATTTAAAATTGATTTATCTCAACTAAGTGATTCAATTATAATAATTTAGCCAAGTGGCATGTTGATGGGACAAGTTTCTATTGATAAATGTGGAGTATAGAAAACGAGTGTGCAACGCATGAATCTTAAATTTTTTCCAAAGTAGTGTAAGTCATTACACTATTAGGATGCACCTAGTTCTAACAAAAGTGTGAGATGTCAAATGGGATTCGATTGACTGAATTCCATATTGAAACTTAGAAAAACATATGTAAATCAATACCAAGAAGGGTATTAAATGTATACTCTGTATACAGACTCGAAAGAGTAACCTATGGGGGATCGGTGGATCTAATTGACCCATAGTTATGCACATGTTTAATTGATTTGTTATCTGAAGAATTGTAATTAAATATTGCTGGATTTAAATGTTAGGATGTACATTTAAATCATTGAAGGCAAATGTTAGTTTTAGGAAAGATAAAAACATTTCCCTTAATTTGAAGTAATGAAAGTAGGTGTTACATTTTTTTATTAGAGCTCAAGGTTGTATCTCTTAGACCTATTATGTCCTCATGCTAACAAAAAATTAAATTCTTTTATAACAGAGAAAATGGTTAGAACAAGAGGAAACATTATAACCAACCAACCTCCAACTAGAGAGGCAACCATAATTCAGAAGTTCGATGAGATTATTGCTTCCATTCAGGATACATGAAACTGTATAGTTGTTCATGAACAACAACCCATGGGTAATGACAACGGTGATGATAGTGATGAAAGTGAACCATATCATAAACAACCTAAAAATGAAAAACAACAATGTTTGTAGATCTAAATCCGGTAAATAATGATCTGCATATGATAATGTAAATATGAATATTAATGCAAACATGAATGTTAACAAGGTAAACCAGCATGAGATCAATAGGGCATGTTTAGTAGTTGAACTGTCAAATGATATGAAGAGGATCAACCCATAAAATTTTGACGATACAACCTTAGGTGATGGATTCGAGAATTAGCTCAGCGAAATAGAGAAGGATTTAACCATTAGAAATTTCTCAGAGGAAACCAAGGTGGTTTGGGGAGCTTATCAAATCTCCAATGAAGCATCCTCTTTGTGGGAAAACCAGAAGGTGGAGATAGATGTGGATGAAGATAATATGAATTGGGATCAGTCAAAGTCATAACTCAGACAATGCTTTGGCTACCCACACTTTATTATGATAAGAAGATGTCTAAATTCTAGACACTAACACAAGGAAAAATGATAATGACTGAGTATTGGAAGAAGTTCATGAAACTTCTCAAGTATGTGCCTCAATACCAAAAGGATGAAAAATTCCATATTAGGAAATTTATTATTGGGTTAAACCCTGTGATAGGAGCTGGAGTTGATGTCCATGGGCCATCAACTATGGAAGTTGTTTTTGAAAAGGAAATAAGACAAGAACAGAAACTGTAGGCTATTTCTACACATAGAGAGGAAAAGAAAAAGAAAAATATTAGTGCACCATCACCATTAGCACCTAAGAAGGTGGCATGAAAAAAATTTAATAAAAATAGGAATGATAATGGTAACGGAAACAAAAACACAACAATTAAGACTTCTGCAAATAATAAGAAAAATGGACAGAACAATGTAATGAGGGAAAGTAAAACCAGAGGAAAGGACCTTTTGGGAGCTACTACATCTATGGCCTAGATCATTATTTTAATAAATACCCTCGAGAGGAAGAAATATGGCCACCAACAACATCATATTCTTGTTGCAATGACTAATAAGCAAGCTAAAAATAGGCTACACCGATTGAAGTTATAGGTAAGTTATGCAGACTACCTATAACCATTTTATTGACAACGACACTACTGAATGTTTTTTTAATACTAAATTAGCATCTAAACTTAAAAGAAAATCTGGTTATATGAAATAATCATGGTCTATTCAATATGGGAACAACACTTTCCACACTATTAAACAATGCTTTTTTTTGGCACAACACTTTGGGCTGCTAATCTTTACCACCGAAGTAGATCTTTATCTAGCTCTTTTAGGATCATATGACATAGTCATAGGTATAAACTAGTTATCCCAACATAAGGAAACTATAGAATGCCTAGAAAAGTGAATAAAATTCCTTGATGACCTAGAGAAAACATAAAAAATTCGAGAGAGTAAAAATATGTTTCTGAGTTAGATAAATCGAGTAATGCAACTTAAGAAGGCTAAAAACAAAGGCAAAGTGATATATGCTATAAAAATGGATATTTGGGTGAAGAAGGTAATAATTTTGTGGAATATTATCCTTTGCTACGTGAGTACAATGATGTCTTTCTGAAGAACTACCTGGCCTTCCCCCGAAAGAGAGTTTGATTTTACTGATAGATATCAATGGGAACCGAACCAATTTATAAGGCTCCATATAGAATTACAAAAACATAACTTGTTGAGAAGAAAACAAAACATCATGAAGTTTTATCTAAAGGTTTGATCAGACCAATGTCTCTCCTTAGGGAGTAGTAGTTATCTTTGTAAATAAGAAGGATGGAACACTTAGACTATGCATCGATTATCAGATGCTTAACAAAGACACAATCAAAAATAGGTATCCCCTTCCAAGAATTTATGACATTTTTGATAAAATGGGAGGAGCATCAATTTATTCTAAGAATGATCTTTGACTAGGATACCATCAATTGAGAATAAAGGAGGAGATATTCACAAGACTACATTTAGGACAAGGTATGGACACTATGAATTCACTATGTTACCTTTTGGGATTACCAATGCTCCTACAACTTTTATGAATATGATGAACAATATCTTTAGGTAATACTTGGACAAGTTTGTGCTAGTATTCTTGGATGATATTCTCATTTATTTGAAAAGCATTGATGATCATAATGAACATCTTAGAATTTTCTTAGATGTGTTAAGGAAGATAAAATTGTATGGTAAAATTTCTAAGTGTTCATTTTGTTAAAGTATAATATCTTGGACATATCATAAATAAGGATGGTATTTCTATTGACCATCTAAAATAAAAGCAATAACTGAATGGATAGCACCTAAGAATGTACATGGAGTTAGAAGCTTCATGGGGTTGGCTGGATATTACCAAAAATTGTGAAAGAATTCTCAAAGGTTGCGTAACTCCAATTACCTTGTTGGAAAAAGGATAAGAAATTTGTGTGGTATGAAAAGTGTGAAAAAACTTGAATTTTCTGAAATAAAAACTAATTTCAGCACCTATATTAAAATTTCCATATCTTAATGGGAAATTTACTGTAGTAACAGATGCCTTTGATTAAGGCTTAGGATGTATTTTTCTGCAAAATGATCATGTAATCACGTATGAGAGCAGAAATATCAAGGTGCATGCACTGAATTATGCTCCCCATGACTTAGAGCTTGCTACCATTGTGCATGCTTTGCAAGTTTAGAGACATTACCTTTTGGGAAAGCCCTTTGAACTGAAAAAAAAACAGATCATCTTGGGCTGAAATACATATTCATGCAACGTAAATTGAATGCAAGGAAATGAAGATGGTTAAAATTCTTATCGATATGAATTCAATATCAGCTATATAAAAGGTAAGGAAAATAGAGTGATAGATGCATTAATTCGTAGGAAGCATATTTCTTCCCTTTTCACTTTGAGAACCTAATTCAAAGATGATGTAAAGAAAGAAATGTTGGCTGATTCTTATTATCAGCAGGTTAAAATAACACTTGCTGCAAATCCTAATGATAGGAGATACAAAGGATTCAGATTCGATAATGAAGGAGTCCTAAGATTTGAAAATTGAGTTTATGTACCCTTGGGAAATGAACTAAGGATGAAAGTGATAAAGGAATTTCACACGATGCTCCTTATTATGGACATCTTGGAGTGACTAAGATGCTTGCTGATGTAAAACAACAATATTTTTGGAAAGGGATGAAGAAGGATATAATGAACTATGTATCACATTGCTTGGAATGTTAGTGAGTTAAGAATGAAAGTATGCATACAACATGGCTGCTATACCCTCATAGAATTCGTAGTATAAATTATAAGTAATCAGTATGGATTTTGTGCAAGGATTACATATGTCAAAGAGTAAACATGATGTAATTCTAGTCGTAGTTAACAAATTAACAAAAGTGGCTCAATTTATAACAGGGAATCGAAAGACTATTCACTGTTCTTACAAAAGGTATATGCATGATACTTTTAGATTGTATAATGTACCTAAATTGATATTTTCAGATTTAGATCCTAGAATGAGTTATCATTTTTGGAAAACCTTGAATACTACTTTAGGGACAAAGCTGAATTTGATTAGAATACTATTCGAGAAATAGATGGAAATACTAAAAGGGTAAATCAAGTGATAGAAGACATGCTCAAGATGTACTGCATGGATCAATAGTACAAGTGGGAAGAATATATTCCATTGGTTGAGTTTTCCTACAATAACACTTATCACTCCTTGCTGAAAATGGATCCTTTTGAGGCCTTGTATGGACATAAGTGTAGAACACTTATCAGTTGGGACAATGTGGAATAAAGAAGTTATAGGACCTAAAATGTTGATTAAGATGGAACAATAAGTTAAGCTCATTCGTGAGTGATTGAAAGAGGCTGGCGATAGTAGAAAGGCTAGGCTGATTTAAAGAGAGTTGACAAAAAAATTGAACAAGGAGAAAAAATTTTCTTATGGGTTAAGCCCAAGAAAAGTTTAATTTTGTTAGGCAAAGAAGCCAAAATATCATCTCACTTTGTTGTACCCTTTGAATTATTGAAGTAATCAGCCCTATAGAATACCATCTAGCATTGCCTCCTACATTATCCAAGATGCATGATGTTTTTCATATCTCTTTGCTTAAAAAGTATGTATCGATTTATCACATGTACTTAATTGGAACTCTTTACAAGTTCAGGATCTAGGTGTCATCATAGTTGAACCCATAAGGGTGCTAGAAACTCACAAGCTACACTTGTGAAACAAAGAAATAAGTCAGTGCAAGGTCCAGTGGGACCAATTTTTTGAAGAAAGTGCAACTTGGGAGAATCTGGATGAAATGAAAACTACTTTTTGCACCTATTTTGAATATAAAGATAAATATTTGTTGACTTTCATTATACTTTTTCTTTTCATTATTGTTTGAATGACTAGAAAATGTCATAAAATATTACTATTTTAGGAAAAATTTGGTGAGTTTAGGCTATTACAACTGTTAAATACCGTTTTAAAATTATGAAAACTAGATGTTGTAAGTTTTAGTTATGCTATTATGAGTTTGTGACATTTTAAAACCAGAAATCATATTAATTGGTTTAAATTCTATGAATAATTGGAGCAAATCATCATCAACGATGATACATAAGGGGGAGGTATGTCGTACCTTGCTAGTTCATCTTGGATAAATGCATAATGTTTTTACGGCTATAGGTTATATTGTGATTGGTTATCATACTAGGCTTGATGAATGTATAGTAATAACAATTATGTTTGTTGTTATAATTTTGTTGATTTCATTATCTATAAGGTTGATAATAATGGCTTGATTTTGTTCTGTTGGATTGCTTCACTGATTGTCATTACACTTTTGTATCGATCATATTTTTGTAACAAAGTGCAATTATTTAATTTTATGATCCTTGTGATTTTAATTGTTGTGAAGACCATGTTCACCCTTAATAGATACAATGGTCAATGACCATGGTTGGAAAAAGTGATATTTATGATAATAGGGTCTTAAACCCAGGTTCTTGTTTAATTTTTTCTAAGCCATTAAATTACCATTTGAACCAATGTTGTCTGGTTTAGAAAATGAGAATAAATCTTGTAATGTCAAATAACACACACACACACACACACACACACACACACACACACACACACACACACACACACACACACACACACACACACACACACACACACACATACACATGTAGACACACACATGAGACACAAAGTTATATATGTTATGACCTTGGATTTTACTATAAACTAGACCTTAGTAAGCTCGAGGCTATATTGTTATGGGAAATGTTATCGTGGTAAGGGTCGGTGGCTCACCCGAGCCCCACTTGAGCTCATAGGTGAGCAAGATATTTATAGCACCATCGAGCCAAGTTAAACTTGGCATATTATTTCTTTGTCAATGTGCTAGTATAGAAAATGGTGGAGGTTGTTTGGAAACGTTCCTCAATTGTTAGATGTTGGATAACCCCGGATGGAGGGTGGAGATTAGGTGGTAGGTATTATGGATTGCAAAAGTTGGCGGTCGGTGGTTAACTTGGAGATAGAGAGGGAACATAGGGGATATTTTCGTGGCAACACTAATGGAATTGAACTTTGTTCCCATTTCCCTCGGGAGAAGAAAAAAACTTCTTGAGAAAGATACTACGTAACTTGAGCTATTTCGGGTTCATTTTTTTGGATAATTATTTTATTAAATGGCCATTCAAACCAATGTTATGCAGTCTAGAAAATGAGAAGAAATCTTGTAATGTCAAATAATATATATACATATACATATGCATATACAAGTATATATATACATACATGTAGATACACACACACACATTTTATGGCCTTAGATGTTACTTTAAAATAGACCTTAATAAGGTCAAGGCTATATAGTTATGGGAAATGTTATCGTGGTAAGGGTCGGTGGCTCAGTGAGCCCCACTCGAGCTCGTAGGTGAGCGATCTATTTATAGCACCATCGAGCCAAGTTAAACTTGGCATATTGTTTCTTTTTCCAACGTGCCAAGTATAGAAAATGGTGGAGGTTGTTTGGAAATGGTCCTTAGCCGTTAGATGTAGGATAACTACCGGATGGAGGGTGGATATTAGGTGGAACGTATTATGGATTTCCAAATCGATAGTTTGTGGTTAACTTAGAGATAGAGAGGGAACATAGGGGATATTTTCTGGCAGCACTAATGGAATTTAATTTTGTTCCCATTGCCCTCGAGAGAAGAAAAAAACTTCTCAAGAAAGCTACTACCAGAACTTGAGCTATTTCAGGTTCATTTTTTTTGGTTAATTATTTTCTCACCCATGCAAGCTCTACATATAAATTTGGCATGGCTATTATCATGCAATCTTGTTTTTTACTCTGCATGTATTTTTAACAATCTGTGAGATTTTTGGGGGAATATTTAAGGATGTGCAATGGATTTAATGGATCTCCTTGGTTGATTGGAGGATATACTATTTTCTAGTTTTCTTGTGAGTTTCTGGAAGTTGGCTGGAAGGAAGATTTAGACTCGGTCGAATATGAATAAGGTGTTAAGGAGGGCCTCTATAAACATTCTCAAGCATGGAATTATTCTCCTACTCATCTTTATCATTTATAGCATTTAAATGATTTTAATGGATGTGTGGTGAAAATAATTCTTCTGTGTTGATGTTTTTATCAATGGTGTTTCAATAAAGGTTTGTTTAGATTCAAGTTTGATCATCTTCTTGTGAATATATACTTGGCTATATATACCTTATCTACGTATTTTATTGTATGCATACTATCTTTCCCGTGTGGGTTTGAGTTATAATAATGTCATATTGATAGTTTGGAAATGATTTAAAAGACTCTGAGTATATCGAATGCGTATATTCCGTTATGTATCTTATTGTATTCATATTATCTTAACTGGGTGTGGTTGGGTTTTACCCATAACTGTCATGCCTAGTTTGGTTTGTGAAAAGGTAAATGTGTGTTTAAATGGCTTCAAGCTCACAATTCGTATTCTTGAAAGTTGTTATTTTTATCACTAGTTCGATGGAACTAGGTATTAGGTGTAGATGGGGAAATAGAACACCCATCTCGTTTGTAGTTGGGTTAAGATTTCATTTTGGGTTTCAATCCTTCCTCTTGACTAGTTATTTGAGGGAAGTAATGATATTTGGGTGTTATTTATATCTCATGTATAACTACATTTATGTCATTTATATGCGGCTTGGGCAACAATTGTTGTAATATATTTAATGTTTTGGATTATAGTTAACTCTATTCAAACAAATTTAGGTTTTAGGTCTCGTTAGATTACGTGACATATTGTAAAGCTGTGAATGACATCATATTTTGATCTATGATCTTTAAAAGAAAAGATGGGTACCAAATGGCTAAACCCATGTCAAAGGACATCATTGTCACTTCAATTTACACTATGTGGGTTCTTTGTTTTGAAATGACCACTCTATGGTTGATGCTCCATAGGTTTTCATTATTCCAAATCCTCTTGTTTCATATTATTTTAATAATAACTGTTGATGTCAATCATGTTTGGGTTACTGATCAAACCCGGAGGGTATCAATGCATTCGGACTTGAGGGAATTTTTTAGACTTAGTCTAGATGACTAATACTATAAATCAACCTTTAGACTTGGTCAAATCCTTCTCTATCTTGAGTCATGGAAACAATGCTTTTAACTTTTAATTCTATGAGAAGGAATAAATGTGTTTCAGATTGGTTAAGGTAGTTTGATAATATTAAGGTATTGTGTTTTGAATATTTTATTATTATCAAATCTAAATATTGGCTCTTATTATTAGTAAAGGACTGGAGTGATTTTATTCTCTTCTTCTTAAACAAGTATTTGAACCTTGATTGAAGGTTTGATAAATTGTTGAAGACTTACCTTATTGTTATGGTATGACCCTTATTGGGTAGAAAAAACCATAGTTAACATGTTCCTAGAATTCGGAATTCATATTTATGATCTGTTTAGTATTCTGATTATTCTTTAAATGATTTGAGGTAATTAAATCATATGTTTCCTTCTTTATGATTTATGAAAGTTAGGAAAAAGAAATAAAAGGGAAATAGTTGAATGTTCTCTTTATGGGGTTCTGAATATGATGGTTTAGTTGGATTATGTTCATTGAAATATTTTAGTGCTATAAATCATAAAGATAAGATGGATGAATTTTTCATGCCAATTCTTTTGAACTGACCATTGCCTAACATTTTTATAGATGGCAAAATTTAAGTCTTATCTGGCGGATGATTTTAAAATGGCTATGTTGATTCATTGTTGATTATGATTAAAAGTTGTATTTATTACATGATTGATTGTAAAAGTGAGCTTACACTTCATTGTATAATTTTTTTGGAAGGCATTATGGCCTCTAAAGTTATTGTATAATTTTGGGAAAAGAAATATAAATTTTGTATTCAATTTTGGATATTTGTTGTAATAAAGATCTTGGTTGATCATATAAATTACTACAAGTACTTATGAAATCAGCAAGGTGTAAAGTGTGTATGTCTTGAACAAATTGATTTATTGGGTTATGTAATATCATATAGTTGATTGAGGAACATTTATAAAATAGTATACTTATGTGGATTATCTTTAAACAGATTAGGTTGGATTAAAGTGATATGTAATATTATGAGTTATAAACTATTAAAATAAATAGATGAGGACTATTATTTTATAGTTATATAAATGAACTCATTGTATTATGGTAAATGGCTAGTGACTATATAATATACATTTATACCATGTAGATGATACTATTATGGATGATTGTAATCTATTTTTTGATGAGTTCAAGTAAATATGTACTTACGAAATGATACAACATTGTCACAATCCAATAAATTATGCACTTCTATAATAATACAGTATATTGCCTTAATTATATTAAGGATACTTAATTGATGTACATAAATAAACTTATAGAAATGATTGTGAATAGTTATAAAAACAAGTTATGGACCTTAGGATTGAATTCATATGCGATAAATTATTGATGCGTTATGAAATCAAATGTGCCGAAAAATTTATTCATCGCGATGAAATAAAAATAAGGAATTATGATGTTCCTAATAAAGGGAAATTGACAGAGCCAACTCTAGATGGCTGCTTTGTAACTCAATGTCAATTTAATGACGTAAGTCATTAAGTGAATATTGATTAATAGCGGTATCCTAAGTTTTATTTTCAACTTCATTGTAATACTTGGACTTTGTTCCATCACTCATTTCTCACTCTTATTCCGGTTTTCGGGCCTTCTTTTGTATTCAAGGGTATAGTCCCTTTCAAAATCTATTTGCCAATATTTAAAAATTTTTTTGATTAATAGCAGGTATCCTAAGTTTTATTTTCAAATTCCAATTATTATGACTGTCATAATCGGTCAGAATTTGTGTTTATGCAAAGATGCAGAAGTTGATTGTCAGCCTTGATCAAGTCACCTGGTGCCAACTTATGTTGGCTATGGGGAAGAAATCAGTTATGTGACAATGGAATTCATTACGTGATAATTTTATCTCCTTTAGGAAACCTAAGTTTGAAAAGGCATGCTTCATCACATAGGTTGAACAAGTCTTGGACCTTGTGCATAACTTGAAATTAATTTAACTCAACTAACTGATTCAATTTTGATAATTGAACCAAGTGGCATGGTGATGGGACAAGTTTCTATTGATGAATGTACCATCTAGAAACCGAGTATGAAACACATGAATCATAAATATTTTCTAAAGTATTGTAAGTCATTACACTATTAGGATGTACCTAGTTCTAACAAAAAGTGTGAGATGCCGGATGGGATTTGATTGACTGAATTCTAGGTAGACACTTAGAACAACACTTGTAAATCAATATCGAGAAGGGTATTAAATATATACTCTATATACAGACTCAAAAGAGTAACCTATGGGGGATTGGTGGATCTTGGTGACCCATAATTATGCACATGTTTAATAATTTTTTAGCTAAAGAATTGTAATTAAATATTTCCAGATTTAAATGTTAGGATATACATTTAAATCATTGGAAAGAGATGTTATTTTGAGGAAAGATAAAAAAATTCCATTAATTTGAAGTAATGAAATTAAATGTTACATAGAAAATAAAATCATGTTCCTCTATCTTAGTGAGCTAATAAAATCTATAAAAAACCATATTTTGACTACCATAAACCTACAACATCTTATTAAGCAACAATCCAACACACTAGAAGCAAAGAATCAACCAAGTAGATATTGCATTACTCTTAACTCTTCCCAAGAAATTTTCATGTCACCTTTCTCATGATATTGAGCATAAAACTTGCTTCCCCTACCTTAGACACCACCTACTGGACTGCAGCAGTTACATTTTTCACTTCTTTCTTAGTCACTGTACCCTGGTAACTAGTAATATTTGCATGAAATCATCATTACAAGACCTGTTAAGAATCCTTCTTCACATCTTAAGAGAAATAGGTCTTCATATACCCTTATGGCCTGATGGAAGAGTGACACCAACTCCCCCTCAACCTATGTCATCATACTAAGACCTCCAACACTCATATGTAGGCTTGAAAGATTGCATAACAACTTAGAAACCTAGTTCTATAACCTATTAGAAAATAAATAGATTCATAACAAAAAAACGTAATAGAATTACATCGATTGTCGGAAAAAATGTAGAAGAGAAAGAGCACCCTGCAGACTCAATCAACTTCCTTTTTCACCACTTCCAAGATGAGTGATCATACTAAAAAGCTTCTCAATCATGATTCAAGAAGGGATACTCATCATTTGATCTCTTGACAATCCAAAATGCACTTGGAGAGTACCTCTATAGTCTTTATTCAACCAAAATCAGACTTGGATAATGCAACATGAATAACCAAACACCTTAACATCCTTCAAGATTTATATTTTTGCATACATATACCTACATTCCCTTCTCAATACATCAACACCACCTGTCTTTCATATTTCTAGGTAGCTACAAGACCTTCACTCTTGATAATTTATTGTATCAGACTCAGAGTACCATCTTAGACAACATATGACCTCTAATTCCTTCATAAGCTTGAATAGGAGAAAAGAATCATATTTAACTTACTTGGCACATTAGACACCTTTTGACTATAATGACTCCTCAAATTTTAAAACTTATTTTACTAAGACTACACACTATGTAATGAAATCCATTTTTCTCATTCAACCTTTGAGAAACACACTCATACTCTTTTGACAACAGAACCCTTAACGCCATGAGACAAAGATTTATGATGCACATAATTATTTTCTTATGACAGGGATATAGATACACCAACATATAAGTTTCAGTCACTAAGAAATTTAACAAAAATATTGAAGAAATATAATTGAGAAAGAAATAAACTCTTAGAATTACAACTCAAGGAACAAATTTGAACACATTATTTTGAATCGGATGAGAGTACCATAACAAATTTCATGCTTTCAAGGACCATCTGAAGGTACACATACTTTCTTGGTGAAAGAACTTAATGAGCACACACAAATCCTTTGAAAACCCTAACACATTTTCATATTTCTTATGACATTCTTACTTCTAATCGGACTTCAATATACTATATTCACTTAGAATGATGGATAATATTTCCTTGACACAACCAAACCTTAATATTTTGCTTCATGATACTCTCTCACTCAAGACTCTAGGACTGAGGGAATACATGCTATAGATAACACAAATAATACTCACTCTCAATGAGATGAAAACAAGGACTTTGACACACACCCTTTAGAGGAACACACAAACCTTATCTAAGATGAAAATATGACAAACCAGAATCTGTATAAGTAGTAAAGACACAAAAATAAACACATGGAGATATCACATCGAATAACTTATCACCCTTAAAGTGTCCCAAACACATAGCTTATTCAGCTTTCTCATACACAAGCTGAAGCACTGAGACACATATGATCTTCTTCAACCAATGAAAACATACTTTCTTGACCTGACTTAGGATTAAGAGACTTTTCTTCCATCATGATGGCACTATAACATTCTTTCTTTTCTAACTTTGAATCTTCATTGACAAATATTATTGGATTAGGCTGTAATTTAGAGGCGAGAATTAGTTTTCTTGACTTCCTTGACTTGAGAAACCTCCTTCTTGACCTTTGGATATGACATGGTAGTCTTGGAATCATACATGAGGCTAACTTTCTTCTTGAATTTTTTTCCATTAGATGTTTAAAACCTATCAACTCTTGATTTTCCACCTTGAAGATAATATATAACAACATGTCCTTGTTTATAAAACTTACGATACACAACACCATTATTATTCCTTCTTTGTTCAAACACACTTAAGTTCCAACCATAATCCTTATCCCTATGGCCATACTCACAACATGAAAAAAATCACCTTTGAAGAGGCCCCATAATTTCTAGGAGACTTCCTTTTCCAATATCTATCTCTATGACCAAAAACATGAAAAACATAGCAATAAAAATTAAATGAAGAACCATACCTAATAGCATTAGGTTGTATAAAATATTTATACCCTCTCAAAAAAGTCTTCTTAGTCACCTTCTCATCTTATTTGGAACTTGGACCAGCTTCACCATCATTCTTCACATGTTCTCCCTTGAACCCTAGACCTGTTTTGTCACTAGCCACTCTTTAGCTCTCCAAGATCCCCTCAAGATTTTCAGAAATATTTTATAACCTCTCATACTTCTTCAACCTGTTTAATGCATCAACTAAATCAGATTCCAAATATTTCAACCTCTCTTCATACCTGGAACAAATGTCTTCTTTCTCCTTTAGGGATTTAGAAACACTTTCAACCTGTGACTCCAAACCCTTGATAGATTGACCATGATCTATCTCTATATAATTGATATGATATTATAATCCATGAGTCAAATATTGAGTAACTTCATATCTCCTCCTTAATGCAATTTAATTTTTTAAGACATTCCCATTGTTTTTTCTTCTAGGATATCCTTCAAGTGATTAGAATTACTTGTCAAGAAACTTCTCTGATACCAATTGTTAGGAGAAAAATGGACTAAGGGGGTGAAATGTTCCTACAATAATTTTTATTCATTTACCAAACCATACATTAATGAAGTAAGTTGTCCATACATCATTCAAAACAATACATGTGCATATTAGATGTGTATTAACCATTCACAATATCATAACACAAGAGAGAGGACATAAGACACCAAATATAAGTGGGAAAACCTCAAGGAGAATAAAAAAATAAAATATTTTCCAATATTACTCACAAAAAATACTCAAGTGAATATTACACAACAAGAGATATTTCTTTAGTGAGGCACCAAACCCACAAGGAGCACCAACCACTAAACCCTTGTTGATATTACTCACAAAAAATAAACACCTATGCATAAAAATCATCATAAGAAATTTTGAAGAAGTATGAAAACTTAAATAATATGATGATACCATAGCTGATTGTGATCCTAAAATTCAGCTCCAAATTCCTTCAAACGCTCATTCAAGCATACCTTCTTTAACTCGATCTCTATAGGTCCTTATAAACTTGTCTTGATCTCAAACCCTTTGACACTTGAATTAAAGCATTCTTCAACTTGTAACACAATTTATCAACCCTCAAAACTTTCCCTCATACTTGTTATAATCTCCTTCTTGGGTTTCACTTTTCCCCATGCGTGATTAGTTCACAAATGAACTCAAAACTCTTACTTTATAGGATTATATTCCTTTAAAAACAATATAGGTCTATAATAAATCATAATTTCAACCAAAAAAACTTAATAACATATCATTACATTTAATACAATGTTAAAAATTACCCATATAGTTCGGCCATGCCCAAAACCCCATCACTAGAATGATCTAAAAGCAATAATACCAAAACCATGATTAGTCCAGATCTAAAATTCATCAAACATGTGTAAAACAGAATTAAAAAATCATCCATGGTCATCAATTATCTTGGAACAATCAAATAATTCATAACATAAGGAAAAATGATCATACCCTTCACACAACAATTATTTCCAAAACCCTGTCTTTACCTTTGGGCCTCAAGAACACGCAATATCAAATAAAATATGAAGTTTAACCACTATATGGAATCCTCGGGACATGTAGATAACAACCATGAATATTATACCTATAGAAACATCCATATACAAAAACCATGACAACTTTCCTCTTCACCAAATCATACATCCTAGAAATATTTTCTTCAAACTCAACTAGTTTGCACCCTTTCTTACACTTCCAATACCTCAACAGGCCTTAAATAGGAAAAACATTAATCCCTATTAACTCTCAAAATGATAGAAATAATCAAATCATCCATTACATTCATCAACTAACACAATATTTAATCATAAGCAAAACTATCCGAAAACTAACATACCTTCTTTCTCACAAACCGAGCTTCATGTCCCATCAAATAAAATCACTAATAAAAAAACTATACATAAATATAAATAAATTTAAATCCTATTTATATAACATATTATAAATCCTTCCAACTTTAAGTATAAGGCCTTCATCCAAGACCATCTCTACAAAATGCTTCCCTTTTAGGACTCAAGAACCAACATTGAGTTCAACTTTCTCCATCACCTCACAAATCACTTCAAAGATTAAAAAAATAATTGATGACCCTTAGAAATTTTTATAAGCACTCAAAAACCTTCAAAAATCATGAAAAAATCTGAAATATCATCTTACCTCATGAAGCTAATTAGCACCCTGCTAGAACAAGCATCATCTTGATTTGACTCTTAAAGAATAGGTCATAAATTATTCATACCGTATCAAAACCACAAGTCTGATATAACAATGGAAGTATCGTTGATATAAGATTAAAAAACTTTAATGAAGTCTTAACTCTTCTTGTATCTCCTGTAACTCAACTTTTACCATAGACTACTTCAAACTGCCCCAAAAACTAGTCTTTATAAAGAGGGTATACTTTTCAATTTTTCACCTTAACCATGATCTAAAACTATCATGAACATGTATAAAAATGTAGGGGATAATAAAATGTCAATTTATTCATCACCTTCTTTGGAAAAATTCTTCACAAACTGAAACTCTTCAGAAACAAGTAATTTCAAGTGGGGCCCACATACAATCACATGCACTAATATACCTTTCTAGAAAGCTTAAATATTCATATACAACATCCATCATATATTTTTCAAAATAAATATAAATAGACTTTTCATACCTCTTTTTCTCTAAGTCACTTTTAGCTAGGGTTTAGTTAGTGTTTCAAAGCAACTTATCTTATTAACGATCATTAATAAAACGTGACGATAAAACCACCTAATTATTTTTGTGAAACCTTAATAACTCACATAAGAAGCTATTACAAATATCTCATGTCCTCATGTAAAGCACACAACTCACAATGAACATCGAGAACGTCTAGTTTTTCTTCAAAATCACACTATAAAACACTCGGTTTCACTAAAACTAAAATATCTTGCAATTCCTTCTTTAGAATGAACTCAAATTTTCATGAAGAATCATGGAAAAATCCTATCACTATGCATACTAATCACATAGCCTAAGTAGCTTTGACACTCTCCACCATTTAAACTTACGTGCCAAATTTCTGTTCTCACATTCTTGCTTTCTAAGGACCTCATAAAAGAACTAAACCTCTTAATACTGACCTGAAACTCATAACACACTCCATGTACAACTACTACCATGCTACTACTATGATCCAACAAGATTTAACAGCTCCAAAACTCATACCTCATTACCATTATGTATGCTCTAGGGCTAGAAATAGGCTTGGAATGACACGACTCAACACACACAACCCACGAAATGGTCTTGATGACCTCATCCAAACCCTTAAAAACTCATGAAACATCATAGAAATCATTTTTGACCACATGAAAACCTTCAAATATGTTATAATAACTCAAACCATGACTATTAAAGCTAAAACCATGCTAGGAAAACATGACAACTCACCAAATCTTGTCACTACCAATCAACCTTCATGCTTGACATTATACTAACACCTCATGGAGACACATATGACATCATGAAACCATTTTCCATAAATGGAATTGACATCAATGAAAAAAATAACACACAATGGCCAACACTCGGTGCCCTTTTGATGATGTTTCATGGAAACCATTAATAAAGTCATTAAGCTTCCTTCATCATTGAGATGCTCTGGAGAAGAAAATTTAGCTAAAATCCTTAGTACACTCAATTTATTTATTCTCTAGAAGTGAAAAATCTTCATCCTTACAACCATGGATGCTTTCAGAGAAATTTGACATGGTGTCTGAAAAATTTATAGGTTTAATGGAGGTTATTAATAAGAAATCATGGAGTTCATGAGGAAATATGAAGTGGTAAAAAACTACTTTTGTGTTATAAAATTCCCAGCAACACTTTCGGTTCAAGGGAGAGGAAGAAGAAAAAACCAACAAGGTAAAAGGAATTAGCCAATTTTTGGTTTCCAACCTCTAAAGCATGGGTCACATAATTTTGTCCCCACTTTTCCCACTATCGCCACTATCCTAGATAGTTGGGACAGTTGGGACAATCCATATACCAAAATGTGCCAGCCAGACTATGAATTTCATTAACTCTTGAAATCATGAAACCAACTTTTCCAGAGTTATAGGAACTATTTTTTGGAAAAAAACTATATCAATTTGAGTCCCAACACCATTTTAAGATAAATGGGAGAGTTTATAATACTTGATTCTACATCCTTCCTAATTTTTTTATTTTTCATTCGGGACCACAAGGTGAGTCTACTAAGATTGGTCTATGAAAACTACATCATGCGAGAGGATTCTATAAGATTTTTGACGATATATTGTTACAACTTGAATCATCTCGAGCTCCTAGAATCTTCCATTAAAGTTTAGGTACCTTTTTCACTACAAGATCCTTAGTCCTCCAAAACCCACTTTTACTAATCTTCCTCCAAATCCTCCAAAATGTTCTCAAATATTCCTAAACCTACTTCATTACATTTCAAGATCTTCAAGGACATCTGCAAATTAATTTAGGCTTCATGATCAACCCCAAAAGATGTACACCGATCTGAGATAGGCTAAGGAATAGCCTCTCTAGGCTTAGTACAAATTTATTCTTTTCACAACATAGAAATGTTGTTCATCACATATTCATATTTGCGAGGATAAGATAGACACCATAGAGATGGTAGACTGATCTGGAGAGGATTTAAGAAGGCCTAGGAAAATGTTTTTGACACTTGGGTCTATTGTCATGCTTGAAAATTTGAAATTTTCATGTTGCACATTTGCATGAAAACATAATCCAATATTACTAGTTTTGGAGTCTGAAATATTAAATATTGACATTTACTCTACTCCAAAATTATAGATATTGGTATTTGAAAATTAAAATATTAGAATCTAGAAATTAATATATTGGAATCTCTTACCACTTTCTAGAGTCCAATAAATCTGATTATGGATTATGATAATGAATTTGGGTGAAATCATTAAAAGATTTTAGGGAATCCAATATTGAACTACAAAATAATAAACAAAACATGTTTTTATTCTATCTTGGCTAGCAACCACTAGAAATTATTTATGGTTTGAAATATGGATCTTATAAATTTTATAATGCCTTTAAGACTAAAATATGGTGATTTGAATAGTTAAAATGTCTAGCAACTTAGCAGAAAATAGGCTAATGAAATAAAATATGACATACATTGTGTCATAAGGACACGAACCCCAAGTGGGAAAATGTGGTACACCAATAACACGAATATAAAATTTATTTTGTTGAGATGAAGATGAAGAATAATCCAATATTTTAGAATGATGTTTGGAATTGGTTCTCAAAGCTTCGAGTGATCTAATATAACTGAAACATGAGCCCTTCTCTAGATATGTGAATCTAATCTTCGTTACTATGAATCAATATTTGTTTCAGGAAATTAATCTGGGGCACAAATCTATAGTGAATTATTTCACCCCACCACTATATATCTGAACACAAATAAATATAATCTCCCAAAACACCAACCATTTGATCATCCACACTAGTGATTTCCGATGACTATCCATAGTTCTTGATGGAGACAAAATATTGTAAAGATATTATGAGTTCTTAGATAAGATATATAGAGAAAGGGAGAAAATGATCTATACGGGTAATGGGTGATTCTATTCATAATGTGTGATATCATATGGATATATATAGTTTAGTTGTGGTGGGGATACAAATGACTAAAAATTCTATAACCCCCTCATCTATGAGTGAGATAAGATATAGGACCACCCTAGAAATGAAATTTAAAGGGGATGTAACTAGACTATTGTGAAAGTAATATTTAACTTGGTGGAAATATGAACTATTTTAGAATAATGTGATTCAAACTTAAAATAGAAAGATAATTACCGAAGATGTTTTGAAGAACCTAGAAGAGGGTGGCGATCATGATGTGGAGAATAAGCTAGTGACGATTTTATATCATATAAAGTTTAATGTTTTGAAATTATTTGTAGTTAATAGGATCAAAATCATTTGGTGTAATCATCTGCTCTCGGGAAAAACATTAGAAATAAAATAATAATATTGAATATGAAATGATAATGGGAGAGTCTACCCTTGCTACAATCCTTGAGTAGATACATAAAGGAAGCTAGAAAATTAATATATGAGGGTGGATATGGAGAGAACGAGAGAGAATGAAAGGGAGATAGAGAAATGGATAGCATATGGTTAAAAGGATAGTGTACGATGTTGTATTTGGATACCATTTAATTTTACCAAGGGTGAATACTAATGATAAACAAGAAATGTAAGATACCTCCAAGTAAATTTAAAACTATTGGGAAAGGTTATAAGTAAATTTATGTCCTTGTTTTAAATCCAAATCCCGTTGCGAAGGGGAGGGAATAGTAAAAATATCATACATGTTAGATTTTGTAGAGCCTATATTTAGGGGAATGAAGCAAATTGATAGAGTGCATAGTAGAGTGTATGAAACTACACTATTTAACATTGAGAATTTAATTTTGTGTGCAATCATAGGTGTTGGTAAGACCAAGGTTACCATGTTAACTATACTTCAACAAATTTATCAGAATAGGATTCTAGATGGTTCCATTGATTTGAGAAATTTTACGATTGTTTACATGGAATGTATGAAAGCATTGGTTATTTAGGTGATTAGGAATTTTTCAAATCCTCAAATTATTGAACACCTCTACAACCAATGATTTCATAGGTACCACGTAAATAATCCTAAAATTAATCAAATCAATGGAACCATCTAGACTCCTATTGAGAGAAATATGTTGAAGTATGGTTAACATGACAACATTGGTCTTACCAACACCTATGGTTATGCACAAAAGTAAATTCTCATCGGTAAATAGTGTAGTTTCATATAATCTACTTGATTAACTAAAATGATCTAACCTAAGTAGTATGAATATAGTTAATGTAAGCTATGAAAAAATATAAATGAAGTAAATAAATGTAGAAAATAGTATGCTAATGATCTAAGAAAATATGTAAAATGAAATACTAAACCCTAATGTGTAAGAGATAAGAGGAAAAAATCAGCTAATAACAAATTCTTGTAGAACAATGTCATAGAATTAATTGGATAAATTAGAAGCAAGAACCTTTATGTCGGGGTCTCGAGAGGAAAGATCTGGGTTGTATGGCTAGACTAGAGTACCTAAGAGAGGACTGGGGTGCCCATGTGCACTCCTAGTAAGCAAAAAAAGTGCCCTGGCATGGGAAAAATGTCTAAAACTAGTCTTCACAAGTCTTGGAGATGACTGATAACCTTCGCTACTTATCACATTAATTTTCCTATCTTTGCATCGAATGCTCCAAATATTCCAAGAGGGAGAATAACTTGCAAAAGACCAAAAGGAAGTATTAATAACCATAAAAAAGAAATATGCAAATGAATGTGTCGGACTAACCTCAATTTCCACAACACTTGGGCTTACTAATCGAGTGTTGCACTACATTTCATACATAAATGTAGTTTTGGTGTTTGTGTGTGCATGTTATGTCCTAGGTTCTTTTATGCTAGTCACACTTTGTGAAATAATGAGAAATAACTAAATGTAGAAAATATAAAAGAATCATGTGCATGGAGTATAATAGAATCCCTCCTCCTATGAAGTGTGATGTAAATATCCTAGCTCACACCTTGATGATGGAGCTATGTGGATGCCAATGAAATAGATGTATGCAACTCTATATGGAGTGATAGTATTAGATGATAGTAATTCCCTCATTATGGTCTCATAAATTTATATTTATAGGGTTTTCTTTCTCTAATTTCATAATTAATCCCAAAAAGGCTAACCAAAAGAAAGGTAAAGATGAAAAATGACTGGAAGATGCCCAAAAAGTGGTGGTAAAGTGTAAAAAAAAGTACCAAGGCGCCGCCAAGTGGGACCAAGGAACCCATGGGCGCTCTAGTACTAATCTCGGTGCCCCATACAAGGCTAAAATAATGAGGAATATAAGAAAATGGATGAGCATATGGGTGTAATAGGTCACAAATTATGAAATAAAATAAACAAGATGGCTAAAAGGACATGGGTTAATTATTACTTCCTTAAATCAAGAACCTTCCAAATATTAGTATGAGACCATGATAAAAAAATGTCTAAAGTGCATGATTTTGTGACAAATTTTTCCCCCACTTTATGTTAGTTAGCGTAAAGCTCGGTAACATAGAATAGATAGAGATGCGTAGCTGATGTCCATGAAGAGTGTAGTGGAAATGCACCAAAGGGTTAGACAAAGCGTGGAATGATAAAAATATGGAGGAGCGTGGAAACGATAGATGAAAAATGCGCAAAGAAAACATGATGAGAGTGAACCTAGGGTGCAATACGTGTGTGTTTCTACCGCTATGTGTAGTGTACTGCATGGTTAGTAAATCATGTGGAATGCTTCATAACATTGTTGTTGACCTTGTTGTTGTTGTTTCCCCATTTGATTGTTTTTTTCTCATACGGATGGAATTGTAAGGAGACAATGCTCAAGTAGTCAAATATGTATGTATGTAAGTGTAAAAATGGTATGTCAAAGACGATAACGTAAATGAAAGATGTAAATATAAGGGTAAATAGAACATGTGCACTTGATCCATGTCAAGAGAGAAATTTTAGAAGGATATCTTGTAGTTCAAGTTTTTGGTGTGATATCACACCATAAAGGCTGAAAAGAAGTTTAGGGAGGAAATGCTTTGTTTCTGTAAGATCTAACTACTTCCTTGAATGATGTGTAGAGATATACATGTTGTCCTCATTTTTGGGGTGATCCGACGCAACTGACCGAAGTAGTGTAGAGAGGTACACAAATTGTAACCTCCAAGCCTATAAATGATTCCCACAAATGCTAAGGACACCGTGTCATATAAAATATGCTATATATGGGGTTCATAGACTAGTCTTAACCCACTCGTTGTATGTAACCCACAATGACAAGGGTAGAAAGTGCATTGAATAGAACCAATGTAAATATGTTGTGTTAGTATAAACCCCAAAATGATTCCCACCCTCTTTGGGGGTGCATGTGACATCAATAATAAGAGACATGTGGTCCCAAAAGAGTACCAAATGCATGTACACTGGAACCCTGGAAAGTTCTTAGTAGAAACCAAGGCATGCAAAACATGAAGGCTAGCCAAAACCTATGTAAACACACATTCATGTAGAAAACAATGTGTAAGCTTCCAATAAAATTAATGCAAACACACAAGAATACAATTAAAAGAATACAATTAAGCCACCCAAAGCGGGCTGCAAACATGGGACATCACTCATGATGTCACAAGACATACAAGGCCATCATGGCAAAAAACAACAAACAAGTGCACACCAAACATAGGGCAAGGTTCGTAAACAAAATAAAATGATAGAAAATCAATGTAACAAACAAGTATGGAAGAAAATACCCTACATAAAAAATGATGCACAAGAAGCACTCGTTAGCATGTTATAAAGATAGCTAGTATGTCAAAAGTGTGTATAGGAAAGTAATGTAAAGTGTTAAGTACAAAATGAAAAAATAACACATGGAAGAAATGAAAGTGTGAATGACCCTAATGACCAGTTTAGGAAGGGTAGAAAGTGAACATTAATGTTGTGTGTAAGAGACTTGTATATATGATACCAACTAGAGAAATATGTCAACGTGCATGTGTGGATAATTATGATAAATGAAATACAAGTAATCTAACTACCATATGTAATAAAGTGACCATAAATGAGAAAAAGTAAGAAAGAGTATAAGAAACCATAATATGCAGTAAGTTGTGGATGGATAGAATGGAAATTCAATATGAAATGATAGGAGTTGCATGACCCCCAAGTGGATGGAAGTGTATGCAATAAGGTTCATTTCCCCTCCTTAGAAGTCAAGAATTAACCATAAACAAGAGTGCATCATTGAGAAGTGGTCGAGGTGTGTGCATGTTGTGTCTAAGCGATGTGAATGCATGTGTAGGTGTAGTGAGGAGATGCAACCTAGTGAAAATGCATATGTGAACCTTATAGCTGAAGCATATATCATGACTAGATAAATGTAAGAGTGATTATTAATCGTAAGCACATATCACTATAAGATGAGTGGATGAGTGATGATTTAGCACTAAGTGAATATCATTATAAAATGTACGGAGAGTGTCGTGATGTAACCTAAGATGTAGACCACTAGGAAATGGAAGAATGGGTGTAGTCTCTTTAACATATATCCTCTAATTTTTCTTTTAACCCAAAGCATGCCAACCTATCACCCAAGTTCTGGTTTCTCACCCAAGATGTGTGTGGGTGTCAAGCCCCTCCTTTATGTAAGCCTTGTGAGAATGTTCTACCATTAATGGAGGAAAGGTTTGAGAACAAGAACACATGCATTTAGTCTAATACAAAGGTAGTAGATCTAGTTCTAAGCATAAATTCTCCATGAGATAAACACAAACATCACTACAAAATACTAGAAACATATATGAACCATGAATAACATAAAATCACTATAAGGTTTAGTCCATAAAAATAAATGCACAAAACATAGCTCCACATATTGATTAAATCCATTTACAGTAGCCATATTACATCAAAAGAGGTCATCCTAGACCATATAAATCTATAAATAACATTCCAATCCTACAAAACTACGATAAGGATAAATCCTAGCTATGCTTTCCTATTACAACCCTTGTTCATACCCGAGCACATACAACTATGATTAGTAACAACATTCTTGTAGTACTTCATTACCTCTCCAACTCTCTTCTCGGTGTTTAGTTTAGACCAAAGAACTCCTTTAAATAGATTATGGATTCATTGTCATAGCTTCACCCATGAGAAAATCACATGCCAAGTGGAAATGTGGTCCTCCATGATTGATCGAGTGCTTATGTCAGCTTACAAAGGCCTCCACTAATTGTAATGATCCTCTTGGTAATATTCTCTACATGGAATATTATTTTCTTGACCTCCAAGGATAGAGGTTGGCACCTTATCCATTTATCACACCTACTCAGGCCCACACGTTTTTCTCTTGCGATACCACCTTTGAAATGTGGCTAAGTCCCGAAACCCTCTTTTCTTCTACACACTAACCTATTCTCCCACATGCCTTTCCTTGACCGCCTTCCTAAATGCTTGCCTTGCATGCACACAATCCTTTTTCCTTGGGACTTATTCAATTCAGGGACCAACATTACCCCACACTACACTTGTTATCCATCCTCGAAATAATCAGCTCTTTCACAAAAGATTAAAGAATAGGATAGATGAAAGAATTTGAAATTGAATAAAGAATGGAAGAATAGAAGGATCCTGCCATTGCTACATTAGGGGTGGGAAGTATTTCCTCATGAATTCTTCAATTTTATCCCAAGAATCTATCTCTTCCTATGTATGTTGAATTAAATCACCCACCAAAGCACGCTAAACTTGTCAAAACTTAGTTCAATTCCCTTTGCCTTCAACATATCTCGTGATGTTTTCCATTTGCTTTCTAAGGTCTTCCAACATGTCCATCATGTGAGAGACTTTGAGGTACAAATTTTTCAATTTATTTTTAATCGAAACCCTCAAGGTTTCAATCACCTCTTATTTCTTCTCAAATTCTACCAATATCTTATCTCACTCCACCCTATTGCCCTTGTTTTTCCCTTGAAAATTCTTTAGATCCTCCTCATGGCTAGCAACCAATATGCTTGCTACTCTATCTCTGTTGCCAAAATTTTCATACACATCTTCAGCCATTTTCATCGCGGTCTTCATTGAGGCAAGGAGCTCAGATTTCCGAGTTCTTTGTCTCCCCAATCTTTAAATTCTATTCTCCCTTCTCGGCATGCCATCACCTCTTCTACCGACTCTAATACAAGTGGTTTCATTTCCATGGTGAGTATCCATGCTAAGTCTTCCAAGTAATGCATGGTCGACTCTTCCTTTTTCTCGGGAGGGGCCACGTCTGGGTGCTTTAAGATAATGACAATTGAAATAACCTCTATTTTCTTGTAGACTTTGTGCACCTTCACCTTTTCATCCACTCATGCCTTAAGCGTGCATTGATCAAATCCTTCTATTTTATCTCCTTGCCCCTCTCAATGATCTCCTCATTATTTTTCTCAAGCTCCTCCTCTAAAACTTTTATTCTATAATTTTTGCCAAAAATTATTGCCTCCACCTCCACCAAAACTTTGTTGAGTACATTACAAAATTGCTCATCCAATAACTATTGGGCATTCATAAGAGGGTTTATTCCTTTTCATATGGTGTCTTCATCAATGCATCAATATTTACCTCGAACTCGGGTTCATCAACATGTGACTCAAAATCCCAGGATAACATTTTCCTTGTGCATGGGTACACACCCTCTTCACAAAAAGAAAACCAAGTAAGGAGTTGGTATGTGGGCATTGTGCTTTGGAAACATGCACGAAGTAAATTTTTGGTTCATTGATGTAAGTCATGGTGTGTTCTTGCACCACAACCGTGCCATTTCCACCTATGTGCACCTTGCCTTGGGAAAATTACTACCAAGCTGATATCTCCGCCCATTTTTCCATACTCTTTCCCCACACTCTCACTCTCCTCTATTTCTTTTAGCACCTACTTCACACTACACTCAACCTCAAGAACTACCAACTATTGTATAATACCTACCACCTCCTTCTCTACTATGTCATTTATCTATTTTATGGTTGGGGTCCAGGTCTTCTGAGCATGCATGTTTACTTCCTCACTTCCTCCTTTGTTATGGACACCTTCCTCATCCCCATTATTCTCTCATCTCTTTCTTCATCAAAGTCATGTATATTGTGAACATGAGGACTCTTATCTTCTTTTCACACTTCATCTTCCTCCACAGTGTCATCGCCCTTGATGCTCTTTGTCTCCTTAGAGTTCGAGCTTTGCGCCAATTTCTGATTATTCTTCACCAATGAATCCTATAATACTGAGGGCTCTTATTTTTCTAGTAACTCTTCCTTATCAACCGAATCCTTTGTAGTGGAATTCTACTTGTGAGAGTAAGTTCTCGTGCCCATTTTGGATTATTGTGCTCCCATAGTCTAAACTATATGTGTGCTCAAATCCTTTTCTATTGGGGTCTCTATATGATAGAAAATTAACATGTGAGATAGGTGGTGTGGAAATGAAATATAAGTGACAGTGATGGCAGCGATCAAGCTAATTGGGTAACCTTATGTCTTGAAATGTAATAATGGAATCAGTAAATCGAAGGAAAAGAATGCTTTCCTAACTTTAAGGGGTGAGATGGTACGATCTGTTATGATAGCTACTCAGAGAATCCAATTGATGTATAGTTCTAGCAATATTCTATTGATTGGTTATAGAATATGTGGAAAGTATCCTGTAGGTGCCTTGTATGCGTTTCCAGGACATGGTCATGGAAGTGAAAACAAGGGGCGTAGTTGATCTGCGCAAGAACTATTGGTGATTTTATAGTCTTTCCTGAGAAAGTCTTAGCACGATCGGCTACTATATTCAACAATAAAGCTATGTAATAATGTCATATGGGAGTGGTGAAGATATGAATACAATTGTGTGTAAACTAGTGTCAATATCTATTTGCCTAGGCTTGGCCATTGGGCTATGAGACTGTGGATCACAACCAAAGACTCATTGAGGCTGAGGCCCTCGTATGGTCATACATGCAATCAAACCCTATTTCCAGGTGTAGTCTAAAAATCATGGGCTTGATTATCAATGATATTCAATGTATCTAACCATCCTATTTTCTCAGCGTATGTTGTAGGTGTGCGTAAGACTATTAAACACAAACTTGTTTTAATGTCAGTTATTAGCTCCAGTCCATTGGGTTGTGGGACCAGGGGATCACAACTGTAAGTATTTTCTGTTGTGGACCATTATTGGTCATGCAAGAGGAATTGATTTTCTTTCAGTAAATAAAATATCTATCAAAGGAAATCTAACTTATGTTTTTGGTGTTTTCTCAATATATCGGAACAAAGCAGTAAAACAAGCTAATCTATGGAAAGTAAATTTTTAGTTCTTTTCTAAATTTTTAAGACAATGAATATAATTTGATAAAAAAATTAAATATAAAAATTATCCGGATGTAGCTAATTATTTGTGCGAGATGTGTGAATCTAAATCTAAAAATCTATTCTAATTCAATTAAAATCCTTCCAAACTTACCTTAGAAGTGAAGAACAAATCATAACCCTATGAGCTATTGTTCCATGACTTCCCTAAATCTTGTTGAAGAGAAAACTTACTATTGATATGATCTATTTGAGATTATCTCACTAATTAAAATGAATTGTTTCTCTACTCTATTTGATATGCAATTGAAATTAACAATTCGTAATTGACAATTTGATAAACAAAGCAAACAAATACACAACTCCAACCTGGAAGAGAAAGAACCTTGGAAAATCTAGTAGTATCAGTATTTGTCCCCTTAGTTCTTTCCTTTCTTTCTCTGAGTGTTCATGTGAGTCCAAGGGATTGGGAATGCAAAGAACAACAACAAGAGGATGGTGCTTGAGCAATGGTAGCTTGGAAGCAATCTGGATGTAATATAAGTAGAAGAGAGATAGCACAAGATATTTGAGCTTGGCTATGCAATTCCTAGAGAGAATATTGCAGCAAAACAAAACAAGATACACAAAATTATTAGGCCCCCTTTTCTTGAGTAAAATCATTGAATATAGGAATGGAGGCTAGGAGGTTACGTCATGCACAAGGAAAGAAGAGGTAGTTCAAGTGATTAAATATTATTTAAAATAGAAGGAACAAGGAGAACAAGCTAAAAAAGCTAATTTTAGAAAATTCAGCTCATAGATGCAAGTAAAAGCAAACTTAAGTGAACCATCGCATGTTTTAAAACACGCATGAAGAATTTGGAAATCGTGGGTAGGACCGACGCATAGGCGGGGTGGCGGTCCTAGCACTTAAGGCCAAAACAAGCACAAAAGAGACGGGGAGATGGAAAAATGCATGGAAAAGTTAAATAAGGCTATATAGGCTACAAATATACGGTGAAAATGGATTTTGGAGCTCTAAGACCTTGAAAGGATTTTGAATAATCATTGGGGATTCTTGTAACCATTTTCTTGACAATGTAGCATGTATAATTTTGGGAGTGTACATATTGCCCCCTCGAGAAGCGTATTAGCCATGAAAAGGCGTAAAACGTAGAGTTCGAGTATGGTATTTCCAAAAGGGGGAGTTAGAAGCTATACCGACATGCCCGTGTGCCAAAATCTGATTGTCAAGCTTCCACTTGCTTGCAAGAGAGAAAGAAAACTCAATTTTAGATAGATAAAATAACGAAAAATAAACACTAAACCAATTACAAAAAGAGGACCTACATTTGCGGGAGGATGTAGAAATATACCTGCGCCAACGCTCCATCCATGTAAACACATACACTCAAAAAAATGAGTTTAAAATTATATATATGTGTGTGTGTGTGTGTGTGTGTATGTGTATCGAAACAAACTCATTTTTCAATTCATTTATGCATTGTTGATTTAACGAATTTGGAGCTCGGACCCATGTTGACCGTTTCTGATGTGAATACAATCAAAACGACCGTTCGAGATAGCGATCATGCCTCCACAAGTGGGAAATCGACTGACACGTACTTAGGTTAGTTATTTCCTCTTTTGTCTTTTTGTGCCCTATATGTTAAAATGTTGAAAAGTTCACCTGGGGGACATTTTCAAATTTTCTTGTTTTAAATGAGTCCTTAGAGGGGGACGCCTATAAGGCATTCTTTCATTTAGTAAAAAAGGTCACTTTTGTAATTTTTGAGCATTTTTAGGTTTAAGGAACATATTGGGAAATCAGGTCGGGACCGCCGCCCAAGACAAGATGGTGGTCACAGGACCGCTACCCGCATTGGGTGACGGTTACAGTATAGAATGTCAAAAATGCACCTTACCTTGAATTTTTTTACATCTTCAATATTTTGCTATTTTTTTGATGAGCTTATCATGTGATGCAAATTAATAACTTTCTATTTTCTCATGTTTTGGTGAATGCAAAAAGAGGAGTACATACTACTGGAGAGAGAGAGAGAGAGAGAGAGAGAGAGAGTTTGATTGGTTCCACGGGATTTTTATCGCCTGACCCGAGGATGATATGGATGTACTACAACAAGTGGGAATTAGGTGGATAGCACGGGTGCCCCATGTCACTCCTTTTAGTCACATTTTGTGTGACTTATTCTCTTATTGGGATGCACACCAGAACACCTTTTGATTTCCAGGCATTAGGGGTGAGTGGACTATCACCTTAGAGGATGTATACCGTATTCTTGGGCTCCCGATAATTGGGAGGAGACTGACATTGGAGACAATGGGGTCTAGGGCCATGATGATGTAGTGGGCCACATATATGGGAGACATCATTGTCTCATCTGGCTCGAAGAAGGGAATGAAGGTTTGGTCCATTGCTACTGCTCCCATTCCTATCCTTTGGAGAGCCATCATGGGTATCCTGTCCTCAAGACTAGTCAAGGACAAGGGAGGAGATACACTCTTATACTATTGGGCCCCCATCATTGCATAGATCGAGGCTCATGGCCGTAAGTATGCATGGGGGGAAAATATTTTGGGGACTACCTACCACGATTTGTACAGAGTAGTCAAATTATAAGGACAATTTTTGAGCCACCCCACTTTTGTTATAAGTTAGCTTAATGAGAAGTTTATCCCCTATGGAAGGGGGTACTAGTATCAGACCCACGGGTTGTCTGAGCGGACTAGATAGACAGGTATGTCGGTGCTCTAGACACCATATCGGCCAATGGCTTCCCCGAATATGGAAGACATGACTGCCACATCCTACTAGGACATGGCAGGGATATGGGATGAGGAGGTTACGATGATGGTGGATCTCTATTCAATGAGTTAGCTAGTTGATAGAGTTGGGAGATTAGAGACTCACCCATTTGACCGAGTACCTAAGTAGTTTGTCCTTCCATACCTTGTCATGCCTCCCCCAGTGAATCCTATTTATAGGACTATTTGGGAGGCTTGAAGGGGTCCTAGAAGGGATCCTAATTGGAAAATGGTTACTCCTGGCATGCCTATTATAGTTATATGGGTGGTTCATACTCACCAAGAAGCTAGTGCCCCTCAGGCACCCTTACTTTTCATTGCGGAAATTCCTACCCACAGTGGGGAGGATGATGAGCCGATTGAGTTTGACTCCTACTCTATAGAGGATATGGGATATGATACAAAGGGGGAGTCCGGTGAAGAGGAGGCCAAGGAGGAGGATGAGGGGGAATCCCTTTGAAGGGAGAGGAGAGCTACCGTAAGTGGAATGACACTCAGGAGATCCTCAGTTAGCACGGGAGGAGGAGAGTGCAGAGAGAGAGAGACACTAGTCTCGGAGGATACATTTGGAGAGGATGACGAGTTTGTGATTAGACATCATCACACCTCTGGATTTGGTGAGGCTCATGCAGCCTGCAGTAGCACTTGAAGTTGTAGCCATTGATCCCACATGGATGCTCGGAGACTCGAGTATGTTTGATACTCCTTTCTCAATTTTGTCTATTGATTTTTGTATGTTTAGCTTAGCATTCTCCTTTTGATTTGTGTTCTGTGATTTTCTAGCTCATTATATCTCTCTTTTTTTCTTTTTGCAGCATCTACACATGAGTGGCGAGAACTCATTCATCAAGTATGCGTGGATACCCTATTGATCCACTCGGGGAAGACCCAGGAAAAGTTGACTGCGATTCGGGACATCCCTTAGCTGCCAAAGCCGATATACCGAGCGTGTTCACTCCCTGCCCGGAAGGTGGCAAAGATAGTAACCTCCCTTCGTACCTAGGTAGTTGGATATAAGACTGCGAGTGCACGATGAGGTAGAGCCACTCTCAAAGTGAAGCTATAGGTAGTGAGTGCCACCACGAGAACTCGCACCATTTGGTCTATTCTCAACGCCATCGCAGCCATGGGAGGAGCCCTAGATGTGGTCGTGCACCATCGAGGGATCCCACAGGGATTGACAGGCCATTAGGCCTTTATTGTTTTGAGACAATTTTTTCTCATATTGATTTTTTTATATCTTTCAGGCTTATTGTGAGCGTTTTGGCCATGCCTAATGCATGATGACATTGTATAAAAACTTGATCTACTATGATATATACAGACTCTATTTTGGTTCAAAGTATTCCATTGTATTGGAGTTGACTCTCTTTTGGCTTATTTCTCATGTGTATTCTATATTTTTAGAATTTCCACTTTTCAATGCTTTTAGAATGTATGCAATGGATATGAATGATAACAGAATGATTTCTTTTCTTTTTATTTTATGATGCTAATATATGATGATGCAAACACAATGTGACCTTAAACTTAGTTTCTTTTGTAATCTTCGGTACTTCATATGGTCTTGACAAAATGTATGATAAAATGATATGATAAATAGATGTACTTGTCCCACTCCTAACCCCACACAACTAGTAAGATGTGAGGGCTCAACACCAAGAGTTAGAAAGGGCACAAGTTATGAAAAATTGTTGAATGGTAGTGATGAGAGAAAGACAGAGGTTTGGCAAAACCAAATTGGGATGCTACAACCTTACCCTACTCAAGCTACTTCATAGTTTAGAATGTGAATTTATTTGCATTTTATCTAGACTTGGATCCGTAGATGGCCACTTGGTTGACAAAATCTGGTTTTGGGGTTTTAAACTCTCTTGGAATTTTGGACATCTAACTCACTTTGTTTTTGACTTATGATTTCACAATGTTTGACTAGTTTGTTTCTAACTTTCAAGTTTATCAAAGAGACCCCCTACACCTTTCCCCATGCTACCTGTTAGGAAGCATGTGCTCATCACCATGGATAAGGCATAGATGAGTAAGGGTGTTTCCCTCCTTTCCCAACCCTACGTCACTAATAAGAGATGCAAATAAATGTGTAAAATGAAATTTGGTAGGGAAAATAAATGTGTAAAATGAAATTTTCTATGGATTTGCGTTTGAATTACTTATTTGGGAAAAATGTTTGGAATGCTCTTATCTCCAATGAGATGTATATGGGATAGATGTGACACCATGACACTTCTAGAACATACCGTGAGAAAATACACCTAACCTAGGAAGAGACCAAAAGTAGAACCAAGTATGCGAGACCTTGGTATGGTTACCATAAAATTTTTGTCTTATCTTGTTTGGATTAATAAATGATTGAGAAATAGTTGATGACACTATGAAGGTTTAAAGAGACATGTTTTGAAGGTTTTGTCAATGTTTTCAATTTTTTTTAGGAATTTCTATAAGAATAAGTTCCTTGATCACAAATTTTTAAAAATGAATGGACAAATGAAAATGCAATGCAGATGCAATAATGTACATATGAAAATGCTGATGGATCATGTGTAGTATCTCTTTAGGTGAAGAGAGTTTACGGATTCGCTAAAATCCTCACCTTCTAGTGTACACAAGTGAAATGCCCCATTTTTGTAGTCTTCTACTACTCGATATGGACCTAACCACCTAGGTCTAAATTTTCTTCCCTCGCTAGTCTTCTTGTCTATCTAGATGTCAAGTCTTAAGACCAAGTCTCCCTCATATATTTTGTATTCGTAAACTTTCTTATTATATTGCTGATCCATTTGGTCATCCTAAACCTTTGTACCATTGTGCAACATTGAGTCTATCCTCATCGAGACTTTCTAGTTGAGAGAGTCATTCTTCATGATAACCCTCTTCTCCTAAGATCCATTATAATGAAATACAGAGACTTGGTATCTCAACCTCAAGTGGTAAAACCACTTCAGCCTTGAACACCAAAGAAAAGGGGTTGCCCTGTTTGTGTTCTAACTAACATTTGATAGGCCCATAAGGCCGGGAAAAGCTTTAAATACCAATCTCTTTTGTTTTCCTTAACGAGTTTTAAGAGAATGGACTTTAAAGTCTTATTGGTAGCTTCAACTTTCCCATTATCCTACGGATAGTAGAGAGAAGCCGTATGATGACTTATCTTGAATTTTCCACATAGCTCATGTACCTCATCATTTTTGAGAGATGTGCCATTATCGAAATAATAACTTCCGCACCCGTACCTACAAATGATCGGTTCAAGATGACCTTAGAGATTACGAGAGATAGCTATGGTGGTAAGGGGAATGGCTTCTACCCACTTGGTAAAGTATTATGTGGCCGTGATTATGAATTTATGGTTGTCCATTGATGAGGAGTAAACTTGCCTATAAAATCTACGCCCCACATGGAAAAGGGCCATGGGATTGTGATTGGTTGTAGAGCCTGTGTCGGTATGTGGATCTCATGGGAGAACTCCTGACATTTATGGCATCTATGCATGAATTCTATTGCATCATGCTCTAGTGTGGGCTAGAAGTAGCCCATTCAATGTATTTTTGAGTAGTGGCGTGGCCACCAAAGTGACCTCCACATACCCCACTATGTGATTTGTAAAGAATTTTTTCTGATTCCTCTACATCAACACATCTCAACAACATTCCATCAAAGGCTCTGCGGTAGAGAACTTGTTCCAAAATAACATACTTAGTAGCAATGACGTGTAACCACATTCTTTGTTGTGATGTTTCCCCTTCTGGGTATGTGTGGTCCATGATGAAATTGACAATGTCGGTATACCAAGTACATACAGAGATAGGAAAGTCCAGATCTACCAAATCACCCCCCTCCAATGGATTTTCAGCCAACCAATCTGTAATGATTTGTCCTTTAACAGATTTTTATTTACAAATGTTATTTCAAACTCATCCATCAACACTATGAAATTCCTAACCTTTTTAGACAAGGATCCTTGCATGAGGAATGTCCGCAAGTGATCTGTCTTAAAAATAACCCTTGTTTCTTGATTAAGCATATAATGCCTTAAACACTTTGTTGCAAAAATTATGGCAAGGCATTCCTTTTCTACCTGTGTGTAACATGTCTCATAATCAAGCAATGTCTGACTAATTAAATAAACTACATGTTCTCATTTATTATCATCCTCTTGAGCCAATATGCAGGATAGCGAAACATCCATAGTTTGTGAATACAAGATCAAAGGGTGATATGATCTAGGCGGCATTAGTGTGGGAGGGGAAAAAGGAATCATTTAAATTCCTTGAAGGTATCGTTGAATTATTCTATCCAATCAATGTTATAATCCTCATTTCAACAAATTATTGATTGGATGAATAACAAAGTTCAAGTCGGGGATGAACCTTCGGATTGCATCGAGTTTCCCAAGAAAAGATCCGATACTAGATTAATCTGATGGTGGAACCATTTCTAATACAATCCAAATTTTGGCTAGGTCAACATCAATCCCTTGTGAAGATATAATGTAACCCGAATATTTCCTCTTGTTACATCAAAAACACATTTCTTTGGATTTAATGTGATGACGTACTCAATTAAGCACAAAATGATGATGCAGAGTGCCCTGTGGGTGATCTCAAGCACTTCGGCCTTGGCCAATAGGTCATCTATGTAGGATTCCACAATCTTATCAATAATATAATGGAATATATAGGTCATTTCTCATTAGTATGTAGCATTGGCATTCTTAAGACCGAATGGCATGACATCATAACAATAGGTTCCCAAGGAGTTATAAATGTAGTCTTATCTTGATCCTCTTTGCATATTTTGATTTAATTATATCCCGAAAACCCATCCGTGAGAGACAACAACTCAAATCCAGCTAGCGTGTCAATGATAACATCAATGAATGGTAATGGGAAATCATTTTTGGGGAAAGATTTGTTAATGTCTCGGGAGTGTATGAAAATATGGATCTTTCCATTCTTTTTGAGAATGGCTTTGATATTAGATAGCCATTGTGAATAATCGATTGGCTTGATGAATCCCCACCTGGAGAAGTTTCATTACTTTTTCTTTCACCATGAGGGCCACTTTTTGTTTCATGGGCCTTGACTTTTACTTAATTGGTTTAGCATCGACTTAGTGAGAGATTGTGAATTGCGATGTGTGGTGCAATTCCTGTCATTTCCTTGTAGCTAAATGTGAAGGATTTTGATGTTCCTTGAGGATTTGGGTATGTATTTCCACTTCCTTTAGAGTCTAGGAGGACCCCAATTTTAATATCTTTGGTTCCTCCTCTGTTTCGATGTTTATATCAATTTTCCTTTAATTAAGGAGGCATTTCCTTCCTCGAATTCCGGTGGGGCTGGAGGCAACTCCAAGTCCCCTTATTCTTCTACCTCATAAATCTCAAGATCCTTTCCTGGAGAGGACTCAATCATGGGATTCCCAAAATAAGAAGAGGAATGTGGGATTAGGGAGAGGTCTATCTCATGGTAATTAAGATGCAACTCTAAAAAGTGTTTAGATATCTTAAAGTTGCTTCATTACCATCAATGGGGTCCAAAAAGTCAATCCGATCCTCGGCTTCCACATTAGTCAAAATTGGCGCCATTGGAGCTTTATGATTCAAGGGCTCAACATGGATCAAAATTGTGAAGTTGGTGTCCTCTAGGTCACTACTTGGGGTGAAGCATGAAGCAGAAGTTGCTATAGAATTTATAAGAAGGTTATGTTCACATGGGCGCTTCAATTGAGATGAAATTGAACCCTTCGGTTAGACCTAAGCTTGTTGTTTTGTAAAGTTGTAGATGCTCAGATCTAGTCTCATACACTTCAGATACCTAATTTGTGACTAGTTTTGAATCACCTAACACCCTAATATTGAGGATACCCATCCTCTTAGTGAAAATGAGACCTAATAGAAGAGGCTCATATTCAGCCCCATTGTTTGTACATTCAAAATTTAGCTTGAAGGAAAAAGGTAGAATCCTTCCTTCAGGTGAAGTAAGGATCACACCTACCCTAACACCAAAGTGACACTTGGCTCCATCAAAATGGAGGGTCCAACAATTACTCGAAAGATGGACATTGATTCATCTTTTACATCTTTTCCTTTTACTTTAGTCACCTCAACCATGCAAATCTCATATCTTTGGGAGAGAACCGAGTCCTAGAGTATGTCCTACACCCATAGAGTCAAATGGGATGATAATAGGAAACTCCCTCTCCAATAGTCAAAAAATCATTGCTTTGGTTCCTAGTGACACTATCTCTACAACCATGGTTTCATCTTTGATTGTTGAAATGCCCTCAATTAACCCCGTGACTTCTATCTCTATCATGGGAACTAAATTTTCCTCTGGTGTTTCCCTTGTAGGTTTATTTAACTAATTCGTGGGAAGATAAAACTCTAAGTGAACACCTGACCTTTTATTTAAATTAGCCAAGTGTATGTCAAAAGGTTTTGGATCACCTTGTGCCATAAAGACCTTCCCTAAATGTAGGAACCTTACCTCTTGAAATAGATTGAAAGGGATTGCCTTCATGCGGTGGATCAAAGGATGACCAAGGATCATATTATAGTTGTTTTCCCATTTTATAATATAAAAATCAGTGAGTAACATCTTGGGCCCGAGAGTAAGGAGTAATACTATGGTTCCAATCAAGATTTTCTTGAGGATATCATAGCCCTTCAAAGTGTGTTTTGTGTCGAGGAGAAATTGGTCTCCCCATATCGCAACTTCTGAATAAAAGAGAAGGGGATAATGTTAACCACTTCCCCATCATCGATCATTACACATTTCATGTAGTTATTGTAGATCCAAACTTGTAAAAACAAGGAAGGATCACCTCTATGAGATATTTCAACATCCGTATGCATCTTACTTATGTCAAACACAAACCCAATGTCCCTTTCAGGTTACCCTGGAGGGAAAACATTGAAGTCTATATGATTCACTTGCATTCCTAGTGAGGGGGTGATGTTAGCCAAATTACCTAAACCTAACGCCTCTAACAGCACGGCTCTATGAGCAGGGGAATTATTCAATAGGTCCAAGAAGGAAATGTGCAAAAAGGTCTTGGTTAGATCACTAATTAGATCATAAGTCCCTACTAGCTTGCTTAGCATATTGTGAATATTTCCTGATACATCTAGATAAATTGGGATTGATTGCAAAGAATAATCCCTAGCTCTTGTTGCAACATTAATTTGGGGTTCAACGTCTAACTCAACCAAGCCCACAATTTTAGTTTGTTGGTGGCCATCCGAGGAGGTGCCACTTGTGGGTTTGATGAAGTTGAAGCTTCACGATCGTTAGTCCCTATCATAATACCCTTGTTGGAACCATTGGGATCTAATATACCATCCTTTGGATGCAGTGGGAGAGGATCATTGAAGATCCCTAATGATGTGTTATGCGGGGACACTGGTCCCATATAGGTGTTTTGCATTGGTGCAGTGGGGTTTTTTAGGAACATATCGACAAAAAATTTCATGATCCTATGGAAAGTGTTGTAGAAACTTATTGTAATTGTGGCATGTTCTTGCATCATGCTCATGAACCCTATGAAATATTTAGTATAGATCAGGATCATAATCTCGTGGCCTTTGATTTGTTCCTTATTGTGGCCTGAAATTATGGTTATTGTTTGGTTTGATTGTTATGCTTAAAATTATGAAACCCTTTCCCTTGGTTCTGGAATTGGTTGGGGTATTGACTAGGGATTGGGGTTGACATTTGACTCTATTACTGAGGTTGTTGTTATTGAGGATGATTAAAATCCATAGCATTTACCAAGGGTGAGAAATTATTGTTTCTCTGATTATTGCCATTATTATTATTGTTATTTGTAACACATGTGTTAGTAGGATTAACCACATTAGGATTTTTGGGATGGTCAGTCACACCATTGGTCATGACTCCATGATTCTTATTAAGGATCTTTGGTCCTTGATTATTTTTCGTGTTGTTGGAGTAGCCAGGAGCGTTTTGAGTAGGAGTGACTAACTTCCCATTTTCCCCATAGGTCTTATGACCACTGTCAATGGCCACTTGGTCAATTCGAAGAGCACCTTCTAGTACTTCCTCATAGCTCCTGAGTGGGAACTTTTGAACCTCTTCCTTTGTCTCTCTATTGAGAGAGTGGAGGAATAAATCACAAAGTTCTATTTGATCCATGTTTGGAGCACTTGTGGAAGAATAGAGAACCTATCACCACCTCTGAATGAAGTGGGTTGTGGATTTGTTATGTTCTTGTTTGATGTGTAAGAATTATCTAATCCCTATTCTTAGCAGCTTATTCATATCGAAAGCCTTAATGAAATCTGACATGAGTTGTTTAAAAGAGTGTATCGAGGCCTCTCGGTATTCTATAATACCAGTTGAGAGTGATGCCTTCTAACGTCTTAGGGAATATTTTTGCAATAACTACATCCCATGAGAGTAACTCTCAAATGGTTGTTGCATAGGATTTGATATGAGTATTTGGGTCACCTTCCCCTTTAAACTTTGGAAGATCAGGCAATGGCCTTGGGAGCATGACTTCCCGGATGGAAAATTCTAGAGGCTCCTTTAGATACTCAGAGTAGGTTCCCATTGCATATGTTTCAACCATTAAAGGTCCTTGTTGGGGAAGCAAAGGTTGCATTGGTTACATTAACGATATGTCATAGGTATTTGTTGAAGCATATGGAATTCCTTGTAGATAACCATAAGGGCCCATATAGGTGTATGTATCTCCTTGTGGTGTCTTAAAGTACACGTGCATATAGGGGTTGGCCACTTTGTTACGGAGCTGAACGCGTGAAGTCAGGGTCACATTTCTTGCTGGTATAGCGTTTGAGAATGCACTTCTAGCTGGTGCCTATTGTAGGTATCCATATGTGGCTTGAGGAGGCATACCCAAGGTACCCGTCCCAATTAATAAATCCCTAGGGTTTGGAGTATTCATGTAGACTGGAGGATTTTGTGTAGTAGGTATTTTCCCATAGTTCTGTGGGTAGGATGGAGTTCGCTCTTTCCCTGCGTATGAATTCTACATTTTTGGGCAAGCTCTAACTCTTTGACTTTGTCTACCAAAGCTGAAATGACATCACTCGTTGATGAGGTGGTGCCTTGCTAAGGTATCTTTTTTTGAACCCCCGAAGGTTGTTAAGGAGTATGGTATCCTGCTAAGAATTGTTCATGATGTTGCCACCCCTCATTGGTTGAATTGTCAGTTGGTGGTGGGGTGGTGTTGTTGTTTTGAAGCAAGACATCACCTTGTCCTTGCAACCTATCAAAATATTGGTTCATGTTCTAGAAGTGTTGTTCACTCCTAGCATAATGTGCTAAATAATCCTCATCTAGATGGGGGAGTTGATCGGATTGCATGCTAATGGGATGTTGAAACAATACCCAAGGAGATGAACTTGCTTCACTAGTGAATGTCATGTTATTTGAACTTTATTATTCGAGGGGATAAGTCTAAGTGACCTGATCAAGTTCCTCAATGCATACAGAAGAACCAACATTGGTTCCCTAAAGAAGAGGGTTTTGAGCGGATGAGTGGTTGTCTGCCCATGTTAAAAGTGAAGGTGATTATTGTGGTGTATTTGATTGGTAATGGAACAAGTCAAAACCCGGGATGGGATGACTGTACTTGTCATATCCTAACATATTTGGGGGGTATAAAAATACCCACAACATAACAGATGGACAAATAAGGTGGAAACATTTAGAGACTATCTCTTCATGTTGGGTTCACCAATTTTGTACAATAGAAAATCAACACGTGACCTTCTTCGCACTTGACCTCCTGAGGTTGTGCCAAGACAACCAGTGTGGAATATAAAGTGATGTGGTGATCAAGATAATTGGGAAATCTTATGTCTTTGACACGCAATACTGGAATCTACAAATCTAAGGAAAAGAATGTTCTCCTTAACTGAAGGGGTGTGATGGTACGGTCTGTTATGATAGCTACTCAGTGACTCTAATCGATGTCTAGTTCTACCGAGATTCTATTGATTGGTTACAAAATATGTGGAAAGTAAATTGCGAGTGGCTTGAATGGGTTTTCATAAAAGGTCATGGAAGTGAAAACAAGAGTTATAGTGGGAGCTGTAGGAACTATGGGTGATTTTCTGGTCTTTTCCAGAAAGTCTTAGCTTGATCGATTGTTATATTCAAAAATGAAAGCTGTGTAATAATATTGGGTGGGAGTGGTGAAGATATGAATACCAATGTGCGTAAACTAGTGTCAATATCTAGCTGACTAGCAGGCCCGTTGGGTTGTGGGACATGTGGATCACAACCAAATACTCATTGAGGTTGAGGCCCTCGTATGGTCATGCATGCAATCAAACCCTATTTCCAGGAGTAGTCCAAAATTTGTAGGCTTGATTAGCAATGATATTCAGTGTATCTAACTGTCATATTTTCTCAGTGTATGTTGCGCAGTGTGTGTAATCTTGTTAAACATATACTTGTGTCAATGTCAATTATTAGCTCTGGCCTATTGGCTTGTGGGACTAGGGGATAACAAATGTAAGCATTTTCTTGTTGTGGACCATTGATGGTCATGAAAGATGAATTGATTTGATTTCAGTAAATAAACTATCTATCAAAGGAAATCTAACCTATGTTTTTGTGTTTTCTCAATATATTGGAACAAAGCCAGTAAAACAAGCTAATATATGGAAAGTAAATGTTTTTGTTCTTTTCTAACTTTTCAGACAATACATCTAATTTAATAAAAAAATTAAATATAAATAATTAGCTAGATGTAGCTAATTATTTGTGCAGATGTGTGAATCTAAATCTAAAAATCTATTCTAATTCAATCAAAATCCTTCCAACCCTACCTCAGAAGTGAAGAACAAATCATAACCCTAACAGAGCTATTGTTCCCCACAACTTCCTTAGTAATGTTGAAGAGAAAACTTCCTATTGATTTGATCTACTTGAAATTATCTAGCTAATTGGAATGAAATATTTCTCTACTCTATTTGATATGTAATTGCAATTAACAATTTGTGTTTGGAAATTTGATAAACAAAGAAAACAAATACAAAACTCAAACCTGGAAGAGCAAGAACCTTGGAAAATCTAGTAGTATTAGTATTTATCCCCTTAGTTCTTTCCTTTCTTTCTTTGAGTGTTCATGTGAGTCCAAGGGATTGGGAATGCAAAGAAAAACAACAAGAGGATGGTGCTTGAGTAATGGCATCTCGGAATTAATCTCGATGCAATGCAAGTAGAAGAGAGATAGCACAAGAGATATGAACTTGGCTATGTAATTCCTAGCAAGATTATGGCAGAAAAACAAAAGAAGATACACAAAATTCTCTAGCCCCCTTTTCTTAAGTACAAGAATGGAATATATAGGAATGGAGGCTAGGAGGTTACTTCATACACAAGGCGATAAGAGGTAGTTCCAACATTTTAAATATTATTTAAAATAGAAAGAACAAGGAGAACCAAGCAAACAAATCTAATTTTAGAAAATTTGGCTCATGGATTCATGTAAAAATCAAACTTAAGTGAACCGTCGTATGTTTTAAAACACATGTGAAGAATCTGGAAAAAGTGGGCAGGACCACCGTTGCAGGTAGGGTGGTGGTCCCGGAAATGAAGGCCAAAACAAGCACGTAAAGAGACAGGAGATGGAAAGCATGGAAAAGGTAAGTAAGGCCATCTAGGATAGAAATATACACTTTGAATGGATTTTGGAGCTCAAAAACTTCTTGAAAGGATTTTGAATCATCACTAGGGATTATTATAACCATTTTCCTAACAATGTAGCACATGCAATTTTGGGTGTGTATAGTCTCCTCTCATTCCCTCTTTCTTATTACCACTTTCTTCCTCCCGGTGGGGTCTTCTGGGATATATACTCAATCCTCAACATAAGCGCCATTTTCAAATTTTGTCCTTAGATGTATATATAACCTTGCTACCGTTCTCCTTGCGATAGGAAATTTCACCGGTTTCAACATATGTACGTCATACAAGGCATAATTCTCAACATAAGCACACTTATATGACACTTGGATAAAATCTAAGTTTCTTCTCCTCCTTAAACTGATTGACCATGCTATGAAAGTATTGCACTATGAAAGAGAAGGGAAATCTACACCAAGGGCTATTGGTGTCATCAATCAAAGTAAACCTACCAATAAAAAAGTGATAATACACATCAAACTCCACTTATCCATCCACCAATGCCAAAAATTGTTTAGGAATCTCCATTCTACCCCAAACATGTCACACATTCATTTATAAAACTTCTCCAAGCACGTCTTATGAGCAACTGTCATCATGTCACAAGTGTAGGATTAAAATATTTTAGCAAGGGAGGGGTCCTCATCGGGGTATTCCCAAACATTTTTATCTGGCCAATCGGGCACTATAATTTCTGAAAACACTATGGTGATAAGGACGTAACCATACATAAATATTTTCTTCATTGCGCATGGTGTCTATGATCTCCTCTATGATAAAGGATGAAGGGTTATAGATTGTTCCCTTCGATATCTTGGGGAAAATGTTCAACCAACTATTTTTTACCTATGTCCACTTCTCTTTCCTGTTCAAATTTTTACCAAGTGCGCGGTCATCCTCATGACATGGTCAGTGATTATGGAGATATCAAAATAGCACAAACTCTTCTTGTACTCATACGCCACAATTATCTTCTTGATGGCCTCCTTGTCACACAAGTCATCATCTAGTGGATATCCTTCGTAGATAATGCAAGTGTAATTTTTAATCAATTGAGGAGTTATGTGCATTCTGCATCTTGCGAATAAAAGTGATCCTCATACACACGTGGCATCATCCATTGGTATAACCTCTTTGGCTTTTTGAAATAGGAAAGATCGTAGAGTTGTAAGAGTCCAACCTTCTCTAAATTGGTTTGCAAATCATCATAATACACATGTTTTCCATCTTGTGTTCTCCTTCCTGTGGGGAGAACCGAATCCAGTGTCATTTATTTTCTATTGTGCTTGTCCAATGGTTATAATATCTCATGACCATCTTGCATATGTGATATACCCATTCCTTCCCTAACAACACACCATCTGGGTACTGCATCTCTGTGTACCAATATTCATTACAAATGGTTGATATAGTAGGTTCTCCTTTTCCCTTCTTTAGTGAATCATTAAACCCCTTCCTTGGTGTCATTTCTTAATTTCCATTCTGGTAAGCTCTTCCTTCCTTCTTTCCCTAACTCGCTCAATCCTATAGCTTTAATCCTCTGTGAAAACTCCTAATCCCGTGCCCTAGATTGGAAAGTGTTTCTTCCACAAGATGATGTAACATCCATGGGAATCCTCCAAACACACTTCTCCACCCACGCCCATGTACTCCCTTTCCACTCTTATTGTGAGATCTGTTGAATCTTCTGCTATGCACATAAACCTTCACAATTTTTTTTTTGCAAGGATGCCCTAATTTGCAAGAGCTCTTCAACACAAACACAAGGTAAAATAATAGCTCACCCCAACCTTATATTTATAGCTTTTTGTTTTTCCCACAAAAACTTTGATGCAACCTACCCACATACGAACACAATAAAGTCAAATTGTTTCAATGACATCCCTCTGGATGTTTTATCCACTACTTTCCCTCTATGTGAAAACTCACGCAAGAATTTTTACAACCTTCTAGCATGAAATAATTCATTGATAGAATACTAACTGCACACACACCCCGTGCCAAAGTATGTCAACCTCTACATCCTTTACCAAGCTCTTACCTTTTCCTACCTCATGTTTCTCCCGTGCTTTTACCCTTGTGACACAGGTTTTCTCAAATACATTTGACACCAATATTATCTTATGATCACCTCTGCTACACGTGCTTTTTTAAACCCAAGTTCTTTTTATTTTCATACTTGGTATGCCTATGCACATCACTCCCAACACTTCTACTTACTGCATTATTTCACAACACTCTTCTTTGACACCTTCCACCGCACACTAAATAGATGTATGGTCCTCTTCGTATAGAAACTATTTAGATAGTAATAAAGCTAGCGGAACACAAGAACGCCCAAAACAAATAAAACAAAAGAGAAAGCAAAATGACGAATAAGGGAGACATAAATAAGGGAAAATGAAATAAGGGAAATACTAAGCTAAATGGAAATCTTGCCGTATTTACAAACACACCGATGAATTATTTATAGTAGGACTTCAACCTACTCTTGTTAAAATGACAAGGTAACATTTTTCCATCCAGGACTTATAACATGTAAGCTCCCGAATCAAGTAGATGAGATATAACATATTAAACCAATCAATGTAATTTAATATTCCTTGGGCAGCGTAGAAACTTGGAATCACACAACAAGACCATCTACCCAACTCGAAACTTTTTGTTCTTGATGTGCCTATCATGTCATGCCTTTTTCTGGCTTTTTCCATTTTCTAAATCCATCGTGATATTTTACGTCTCTCATCTAACTACATTAACTTGTCAATCCTTTCCTTAAGTACTTTTTCATCATCTAAACCTTCTACATGCACAATACGTAGTGATCATGACATGAATTCAACAGGTAGCGTAACCTCCACGCAAAACACCAATTGAAAATGTGTTGTCTTATTTAGTCTTTTATAGGTAGTTTCATATGACCATAACATGATATAAAAATTTCATCTCAGTCCTTTCTCCTAAGATCACAAATCTTGGTCAATGTGTGGCTCATAATTTTGTTAAAAGATTCCGTTGTCCCATTAGCTTATGGGTGATAAGGGGCATTCTTGCGATGGGCCACCATTAACTCAGCCAACAAGACTCTAACTATCTCATTTAGAAAATGAGGACCCCGTCACTTGTTAAGTTCATTGGGCATCCATACCTATTGATTATTGTCTCCCAAAATAATATAGCTACTGTCACCACCATGAAATCCTTCGTAAGTGTCACTTCTTCCCACCGCATAATATAGTTTGTGCATGTAATGATATAGAGTGAACATTTACTTTGTGCGGCTAGGGAAATAGGTCCTACAAAGTCAATTTACCAATTCTTGAATGGTTCTGCACTAGAAATAGGCCTTAATAGCATCTCATCTCTCTTCCTTGATTTACCAAGGTGTTGGAAATGGTCACAGGCATTGCAATACTTGATACAATCCTTGTAAACCATTTCCCAAAAAATTCTAGCTAAAAGGATCTTACTGGCGGTTACATTCATCACATAGTGTCCTCATGCAATTCTATAATGAGCCTCCTCCATGATTACGGTGCGCTCATGATGTAACACCCATCGGTGTAAAATATCATCATAGCCTAGCTTGTATATGTCTCCACCAATTAACATATAGTGTATGACATCAGACGGCTAACTTCTTCCCTTCTAATTCCTTCATCCCTTCTCGAGCCCCACCCATTCGTAGGAACAACATAATATCTTCCAATTCGAGAGGGCGTTCTTTGGAGCCCACATAATTGTGCATCTAACATCCTATCCTCAATGCTCTACGCATCCACACCGAGGTGATCCTCGAAAAATGATCAGGTCTGAAATTAATTTGCCCCGGTTTCACCACAACTATAAAATCAAATTCCTAAAACAATAGGACCCACTGGCATATGCACCCTTGCAAAATGGGCTTGTTCACCAAGTATTTCAATGTCATGTGGTCTGTGTAGAAAATAAAAGGATTTTCTATCAAATACTACGTGAATTTTGCAACACGTAGATCATTGACAATGCCTCACGCTTTGTGGTGGTATAATTCTATTTTTGGGGTGAGATTCCTACTTGTAAAACACAAGGATGGTCAACTATTACCTCTCCGAGGTCATGCTAAGACCACTCCAATCTCCATACCAGATGCATCAACATGCACATGAAAAGGCTTATCCCAAGAGGGAAAGTGTGAAATGGGTGCGATGGTAAGCTTTTTCTTCAATGTGTTGAAAGCTACCTCCTGCACCTCTCCCCAATAGAACTTACTTTTATGTTTATAAAAATTTTCTAGGGGTATGGAAATCCAAGAATATCCCTTGATGAATTTCTTATAGTATCATGTGTTCCCTAGGAACCCACACACCATGCTTTGACTAGTAGGCTCCTCTAATCCTACTATAAAAACCTAGTTTTTCAGCTCTACCAATAATCCTTCTTTGAAAATAATGTGTCCCAACAACGTGCCAAAAGGAGAGGAAAAAATACACTTCTTAATATTCACAAAGATGCTCAATTTCTCGCATCACAAACATCAACCATAGATTGTCATAATGGTCTTTTACTAGTCCGTAAACCATCCAGTCATCTAGGTAGACTTGAAGAAACTTGTGAATGAAGTCCTAAAACACTTGAAATAAAATGCACAAAAACAAAATAGGTGCATTCTTCATTCCAAAAGGCATTGTTGTATAGGAAAAACTTCCCCATTCAGTGGTGAAAGTTGTCTTCTCTTGGTCTTCCTTTGTATTTCAAACTTGGTGATATCCCAAAACCCATTTGTAAATGAATAGATCTTTCTCCTGGATACTCCTTCTAGGATCTCCTCACTAAATGGGGTCAGAAAGGATGTATTACACATACCGCATTCGAATCCCTATAGTCAATGCAAATCCTAATCCTCCCATCCTTTTTGACATCGATGAATATCGGGCTTACCCATTCAAATTATTCAATAGATTCTATGATTCTAGATGCTATCATCTTATCAATATCCTCCGTAACTTTGATGCATAGATTCGATTCATCCTATAAGGTATGTTTCAAATTGGGTGCACACCATCCTTTAAATTGATTCTCATTTCTCCTAGTGAGCCCTTTAAGTTCATGGTACCTACGTGGAAAAAATCCTAAAAATCATGTAGAAGCTCGATAAGTTTTTAGATCTCCTAGTCTATCCAATAGTCCCTAATAATAGATTCTTTTTGTTCCGCCTCCATGCCAATGTTGACCTTATTTGTCTTCAATGGCTTGTGGTAAATGCATGCTTGCTCATCAACACTATCTAACACTTCATGTGTACCTTCTATATGACTAACATCCAATTTCTCCAACTCTTCATTTTCTATCAAGTAGACCAACTTTCCTTTCTCTTTATCTAGGTAGGTGAGCTCAAGTTGTATTTCCTCTTATTCTTCCTCCAATAAGAACTCCCTAACTTTGGTTCACCTACAAACTCTATAATCCTATCATCCGCCATGATAATTTCTCCCAAGTTAAGGTGCATGACTACCTATAATGGATCATTCACTCGATGTCTAAGTACTTCGATATCAAAATGTTTGAACAAGATATGCCGTCAATTGTTGTTAGTTCACTATCTATCGCTACAACTCTAAATGAATATACCATTTGTGCACGTAGCATTGTAAGGTGGAATATAGATTATGCACCCATAGGGAAGGGGGTAAATCTTATGTGCCTCCCATCCAATTCTTCTCACACTCATGAACATGGCATGAGGTGTATCCCTTCTCATCATAGTCATTAATTTGAGATGGTGCATTTCTTTGGAGGAACCTAATAGAGAGTGTGATTCTCAATTTTCACCACTCTAGAAGATTATCTCGATGTGTTACCCACCAATGTGTTGCTGTCCCATGCAAATTATAAGTAAGAATATTCCTTCTTTCCACTTGAGACATCCAATGGGTATCCATTTCACATAGAAAGACATCAAGGTTGGATTCCCTAGTGTATCATGGAAACTTCCTTCCTCCAAGCATCTAATTGAGTGTGATATGATAACTTGATCCTCAAGTATCTTTCAAATGCCTTCTAACTAATTCGTACATCCCATGTGCCCAGTTATCACAAGCAACACTAGTTATATCACTTATGGAGTGTGCATCATCCCATTAAATGACCACTTCCTTTGATGGTTGAATGAACTCGGGTCCCCGATGGTGCACATATATACCTTGTTTTTCACCCAATGGCTCCACATACAACACAGAATGTCCATTATTTAGTGGAATGATCACGCACTCTTCCTTGTTCTCAAAACTGATGTATCCCTTATTGAAATACAAATAAACATTATTTACATAGCACTAAGGGTGCCCAAGTAATCTTTGGAAACAATCAACATCAACAAGCTCTAGGATCTCAAAGTCCCCAACAAAATTTTCCACTTGAATAGTAGTGGATGCACCTCTTAACACTCGTAGAGGCATGGCCTTTTTCCTATTAGCCATGTACAGACATTCGAAGATGCCTGCAATGAGGGCCTCCCCATTTGATTCCATGCATCTAGAGTAAGGAAATTGACCTCTGCGATCGTGTCAATCAATATATTACTCAGGATCCACCCATCAATAACTACATTTAGTGTGATCTCCTTGTCATAATCAATGTTGTGAGGAGGTAGGTTAACATGTAGGACATGTGTCTCGTGCCCCCTCTAGTGCGTGGTGCCTTATCCTTAGCCATTCTCCAAACATTGGAATATTGTTCTCCTGTAGAAACATTCAACACACTTCCCTAACCTCATCCATATCCTGCTAAGGAACCTCAATACTCTTCTTTTGTTCTAATTGGCGTGATTTCTCCTTCAAATATTGGATTTATGCTTGCAAAATCTTGATCACCTCCATGGTTTCTTGGTACACTTCCTTCTGGTGGATAGGATCAGGATATTTTCCATGTATTACTTATTCTCTTGTAATAATATTCCTCTTCTTTGGTTCCTCTCAAAGCGTACATAACCTTAGCGCATGTAGTGACCAAAATAGGCTCTAGCTCGGAGTTAAGCACTACCCTCGACATCCATTATGGGTCAGTCCTCTTCACACTCACCATCCCCACACCTTTTTCCTTCTTCTAATTATTTCTCATGTGGTTATACAACTATGGGAACTGTTCATACTTGTGCTTCTTCTCGCACCATGAGCATTGTAACAAATCAGGGCACTCACGTTTGTAGTGTTTAGTCAATCCACAATCAGTAATGAGTCCCATGAGGAAATTCACTTCTTCATCCTTCGTGATTTCCGTGGCCTCTAAATCCTCAATGAAAACCTCTTCCTCAATCTCCTCCATCCGTGCGCCCTTCATAATGACAATCATGTCCTTAGAACTTCTCCTAATGTTGGTATGGCACACACCGACATCAATAATATCATGGATTTGGTCTATCAATATACAATCCTTGGTGTCATGAGTAGTAGAGATGTTAATCTTTGCAACAACAAGACACAATCTTATAGATTATGTACTGTAACAACGGGCATTTTCTTACATCATGATCTGAATGAAAATCTCACGATCATCGACATCGAGCGCATTGAATTTCATGGGAAACTATGATTTGCATGTCCTTGTACTTCACAATCTATGCACCATAAACCACCTTGTGAGTCTCATGATATAAGTTTGGAGATAATTTTTCAAGCTACTTTTCCATAGAAAAATTTTTGCTTCAATAAATGGGCTAACTCGGTATCAATGCTTCTCACTACCTCAATGGGAAAGGTAGCCTCCAAGGTCTCGTGCGGATATAAGAAGGTATTATGTGAAAGTGCCCTCTTGAATGGGGTGATTAGTCCTCTGACGAACCATTAAGCATGCTATGATGGATGGATATCATATGATAACTTTAATAGGAGAGTCTTAAAACACATGTCATACTCCCGTACGCTCTCTACCATACCTCACTAGATTTCCTTTAATGTGTTGATGCTCTTTTGTTTAAACTCATGAATGTGAAACTCACAATAATTCATCACACAAAGAAGTATAATCCACCACCGGTTGTGTGCGTACCCCTATAATGTAGTTGTAAATTGAATTGCTTTCCTCTTAAGGGTAGTGACACCATTTACATGCCACAATAACTCACATTTGTGCACATTCTCTACAGTGTCTTCCACACCCTTGTAATTAGGTAAGTGGAGTGACATCTTATAAAATACCTGCTCATGGTGTTGTGGAACTTGCCCACTAGATCTAGAACCTTGACCTCCTAAATTTCCTCCACCACTATCTCCTATCACTTTGGATCCTCCACATACTCCTCCTATTGTAGGTAAGGGGCCTAACGTAGTTGCGTTCTACATTCCCGCTGTCACAGTAAACTATGCACCGATAGTTTGTGATACTGAACCACTCAAAGATGTGTTTCCCATTCCACATCCAGATGTGATACCAAAACTTTGTGAACCCACACCTTGCCCAAAAAATGTTCTAGAAAATAAACTCCAAACATGAGAAATGTCTACATGGCCATAGATGAGTGTAACATAAAATGATATCTTCCTGAAGCTATTTTCTCACCAACACCAACTGAAATAAAAGTACTTGTCTCAGATACTTGAAAAATAAGCACCATGGTTTGGTCACCAGGTGGGATAATATGCATGCCTATAGCTCTCCTTTCTCCATATGATGAGCTCTCACCAGAATCTAAGGGGGTATCTCCCACGTTTTCCAAGATGGGGTAATATATACCGCTGCTCAGTCTCGCTCCCTCTACACTAACCTAAAATCCTTCTCACAAATTTTATCTCCATAGGTCCATCACACTCCAAACTTCACATTATTTTTCTAAATCCCTTTATTGAGCTTCATTATACTTGAGACGCATCTCCTCTCTTTCTACCTCCACCGCAAGATACGCCATCTCCACCACACGGACTTCTCGTGCCCCATGCCTAGCGAGAGTTTAGCTATCCATAGGGAATTATTCCAAAATAGATTAATAATCAAGATCTTGATGGATAATGACAATGCATGAAAGAAAGATCCTATGGGTTCTCACAAGTACTCTAACTCAATAACCTTTGGACAAGAATAAGTTGAGATTTTGTACTCCAATGTGTAACTAGTCAACACACCTTTCCACTAGTGATCAACAATATGAGTCTAGGTCAGATCAACTTCCTACAACCGCTGATATTCATCCTCAGTCCAAACACAAGGTTTATAGTACAAACTCATACTTGATGCATATGTTGAGAGACATTCATACAAATCTATTGGGAAATAGTAGAATAGTGTCTCATAGAAAAAAAAATACAAGTTTTCCTCCACCCATTTATGTGCATTAAACTCAGATCCAGTCTTAAACATATGAGAAAACTCATCCTCCATGATTTAATCTAGGTCTCAATGTTATCCAAGGTCGACGATCCATCATCACACATCATTCTCACAACAACTTCAAAAGAGGTCCCAAAAACGAAACCATATATAGTCTCTTTTACCTCTATCCTCTAATCTTTCTTTTAACCCCAAGTGCAATGACCTATCACCCAAGTGTTGGGTGCTCACCCAAGGCATGTGTGGGTTCCAAGCCCCTCCTTTATGTGAGCCTTGTGAGAATGTTCCGCTATTAATGGAGGAATGGTTTGTAGAATAATAACACATGTATTTAGTCTAATACAAAGGTATTAGATCTAGTTCTAAGCATAAATTCTCCATGAGATAAAGAAAAAAATCACAAAAACATAATAGAAATAGATATGAAGCATGAAAAACATAAAAACACACTAGGATTTATTCCATAAACATAAATTCACAAAACATAGCTCCATACATTTATTAAATCCATTTACAAAGAGCCATATTACATCAAAAAGGGTCATCTCAGACCATATACATCATGAAATAACATTCCAACCCTACAAAACTACTATGAGCAAAAATCCTATCTATGGTTTACCATTACAACCCTTGTTTCAACCTCGAGCGCATACATCTATGCTTAGTAACATCATTCTTGCAACACTTTGTTGCCTCTCCAACTCTCTTCTCTTTGTATATTTTGGACCCAAGCACTCCTTTAAATAGAATCTAGATTCACCACCATAGCTTCACCCATGATAAGATTGCATGCCAAGTGGAATTGTGGTCCTCCATGATCGATTGATGTTTATTCTAGCTTGAAAAGGCCTCCACTAATCGTAATGATCCTCCTGGGAATATTACTTGTGTGGAATATGCTTTTCTTGACCTCCAAGGCTTTAGGATGGCACCTTATCCATTAATCATAGCTACTCAGACTCCCACGTGTTTCTCTTGTGATACCACCTTTGAAATGTGGCTAAGTCCCCAAACCATATTCTACTTCCACACGCCAACCTCTTCTCCCATGTGCATTTCCTTAAGCGCCTTCCTAAACACTTTCCTTATGTGTGCACGATCCTTCTTCCTTAGGAATTAGTAAATTCAGGGCTGAAAAATGGATGACGATTTATCCTAAAGCTTATATCACTACGAGATGAATAGTATGGATTGGTGATGTAACGTATGATGTATACCACTAAAAAGAGATAGAATAGGTGATGATTAATCATAAAGCATATGTATCTAGCATAGGAGTGTCACATGATGAATATAAGGTCGTGTGATGAATATAAGGTCCATTTGATTTTTAAACCCTCGACAATTGAGTATGGTGAGGCTCGAAGTACATCATTGGGTAGTGAGTGCAACATGTAGAGGATAATGTAGTGTATGTAATGGTAACAATTGACCACGTGAGGAGTGGAATGTATAAATATGCTAATGCAAGATGTATAAAATGTGAAAAATGCAAGGTGAATAGAATGTGTGAGCATTCATGATATATAGTAACACAACGTATTATGTAGAGTGTAATAAGTGTAATGCCTAAGAGTGAATAGTATGTAAAATATAGTGCTAGATGCACAAAATGTGTAAGTTTTATTGCATGGAGTGGCATATAATGTATGTAGCTAGAATAGTAATGTAAGGATAGACTCTATATGATGAAAACTAGTAGAATATGTGTGAGAATATGTGTTGTAGTGTGTATGATATGTAGACTAAATATAAAGTGTAGGGTGTATAACGCATAGTGCATGATAAGATGCAATGTGTAGAGATTACAGTACAATGTGTGGGGTTCGGTGTAGTAATAATCCCTCAACATTCAAGTGTGAAATGAAGCACAAGAGTGTGTCATCGGGTAATGATAGTGCTAGAATGTGTGATGAAAATATAAAAATGAGAGATGTGTAAATGCTATGGTGAGTGAGGGGGTGAGTGTATTAGGTGCTATGTCCCCCAAATGCACTATGATGATGGAGAAATATGCAAAAATATGAGAGGTTCCATTCCATTATGGGAGAGCATTGTCTATGTCATGATAAGAGAGAGGGCCAACACAATGGTAGGCCGAAGCAACAAAGTAGGACCATGCAATGGTGGCGAGAATTTGAGATGTGTCTTGTTCATCAGTAGGAGTAGTAGCTTTGACAAAAGTGATTGGATGTGATAGAGGAGTGTGACCATCAAATGGTTCATCATCATAGTAAGTGTCATCTAGGTCCCAATCATCAACGTATGTAGGATCTATAACGGATGTAGGAATTTGAAGCTTTACTTTAGGTAATGATTGTTGTGTATAACTTGGTGAGGTGGTTGATACCTTTAATGGAAGAGGAGTGAGATCATAATTAATATGAGGTTATTTAGGTTGACTTGGTGATTCTAGAGATAATTCAATAATATGAATGTTACTTCACTCACGAGGGTCTTTCACCCTTCTTACTTGGGCCAATTCTTGCACCCACTGATCATCGTTATCTGGAGGAATTTCTCGACACTTACGACCATGTTTTTGGTCACTTGATGATGCATGTCTCCAGATCTCTCTGGTTTCACGTGGCAGACTCAGATCCACCCCACCATGTCTGGAGCATTCTTCAGTCCCTCTATGGAGACCCTTCACATACTTCCACCATTGTTGTTACTGCTGATCCAGTTGTCTCCTCTATTTCTTTGTGTGATGATAGTTCCACTAACATAGACTCACTTGGTTCTACTTCTGATGACAAGGATTGTGCACCCAGTTATGATTTCGAGAGTACTATAAAGGAATCTTCTCCTCCTCTCACTATTCTAGAGAGTGTTGACACATCCCACATCTCATCAGATATTGAGCAGTCTCATATTCAGTCTCATACAGTCATCACACGCGCCTCTTTTCCACCTTCAGTGTGTTAGGCCCCTTTCACTCCTCTACCTTCATTGGATGACTCATACCTATCTAACATTTCTATTTTGTTTGTTGAGCCCCCTCGTTGGGATGAGTATCTGCCTGACCTTACTCATCTTTTTGCAAAGTACACTAGTGATGTACTACAAGTTCCTCATCCATCTATAGGTATTTCAGAGGATTTCATCATCTCCATTGTTGGTAGAGCCCCTTCTGGGACTCTTACCACTTCAAGTTTTCCAAAGACCATTGATCCACTCTTGTTTGTGGATACCTTTTCTATTGGGGTTATGTTACCTTCACATCACTTGGACATCCTTTCTGCGGGTGTTCACTCTTCACACTCGATAGTTCGCACTTGTGACAAGTACCTTTGGTTATTTCACACTCACTTGCTAGACCTATGTCACACTTTCTGAGACAAAACTCATATTTCTTTTTGCTGCTACCTTTGATTTACTTTACGGAGTGGGCAGACTTCTAGCATGCCATTTCTGTCCTTCCTAAGTGAAGGCACATAGTTTGGTGTGGATGGATCTTCTTCATTCCAGAGGCATAGGATCTCATGATTGATATTCTTTTGGGAGACCTCCTAGAGCTATAGAGTTCATATCCATTCATGGCATCTTCTACATTCCTCTTGTCTCCCTCTTCTTCTCTCTTCTTCTTCTTTTTGAGAGATTTCCTTTTTGTACATGGGTACCTTTATATGCTTGTCTGTGGTAGTGGGACCCATCTTTGGCATCTTTCTTAGATTAGAGAGTGGACTTGTCTCTCTTTTGGGGGAGTTTTTCCCACTGGGTTTTCTCCTTTTACTCCAATTTTTAGAGTTTCTTGTATGTGGGTACCTCATCAGGCTTTGTGTCGGGACCCATTTCTCATTTTTGACTTGTTGCCTCATCCTAAGTTATGATGAAGGGGGGTGTTGGTGTAGGTGGTATTTTTCTTCACTTATTTAGTGTTATTCCACCTCACCGGGTGAGTCATCTCACTTAGGTGGACATGGATCTAGGTGTCACCTTAGTTATGATAGATTCCCTTACAAAATATGTCATATGTGTAAGTGTGTCATAGGAATTACATTCCCATTTGGGAAAGTAAATCATCTTCTCCACTATGGAGGAATCTTATCTTACATGGGAGTTACACATTCGCTCCCCTTTATGTAAACCACCTCTTTTGATCTATGACAAGCCAAGCCAAGAAATTCCATTTTAATCCATTTTTTAATCTTGAGCTCTCATATGCATACACATTGCTTTACAAATCTTGTTTTCTTTAATCTCGCAACTCCTACACTTTTCGAAGTGCAACTATTCAATGCATGTGAATTCATTCCAGGTCTTCATCCTTCTCTCCTTCAAGTTTTACACTCTCTTGACTCACCTAGCCTTAATTCATCATGAGTTAGCTCATTCAAGCTGAGCTTAGTTGTGTGGAAACCCTAACTAGCTAATTCTTGCTCATTTGTAAAGAAAATATGTAGTCATTTTTACACCCATCACAAAGGAAAGAAATCCCATACGTGCTAGCCTATCACCCAGCGGGTGCTGGGCACTCACCCAAGGAACACGCGAGGTGCCGAGTCTCTCTTTTATGTGAGTTTAGTGGAAAATATCATCTATGATATGAGTTTAAGACATTTGAGAGGAAATAAGACATATAAGCACCATAGAGCTTAACGGATTCTAGATCCTTGCGGTCATTCCAGCACAGTAAAAGTGCTTAATATATTATAGAACTTACACCAAAACAGAAAGGAAGTTATACAAGAATTCATACTTAGTTCATAAACATAAATGAAAAAGAGCTATGAAGAAGGATGTATGCATTAGAACCATTAATTCTCATATTAAAATAAATTGGTAACCTCATTACATTCATTAGGCCCATTACAGAATGTCACAGAAGGGTAGACCGCAGTCATGCATTATAACTAGATTCATATAGCTAGGCTCTCAAAAGAAAATTTATAACCCCCAAACCCTTGATACATCCTTTCCTATGCTTATTTACCCAAGCTAACAAAGTCCTTGCAGTATTTCTGTAGAGCTCCACCCTCTATCCATTTCTTCCTCTTTTCTATCCAATCTATCTCTACTCTCCTATATCTCTCTCTTTCTTCTGTGGGCACTTGTATTTATAGGCATCCTAAAGTGCCAACTCATCCTTCTGTGGCCTTAGATCCATCACCAAGTGTCTGAATGTGGTCCTCCATGGGTGCATGCTCCTCTAATCCTAAGCTCACCACTCCTTGCCATGATGTCCTTCTAGAAGCTTCTATCACATGGCATATTCCTTCCAAGCCACTGTCACTAGGCTGACACCTTATCCACTTGGGTCATGTTTTTCTCGCATCCTTCCTGATAGGTAAAACAATGTCTAAGTCAAAATTCTTCTCCACGGGCGTGCATCTTGGGTTATACCAAAACCCTACTTGAACCCTTCCTTGCATGCCTTATCTTGTGCGCTTTTTTCAACCTTTCACACCTATGTGCCATTTTTAGACTTAGTTGATATTTCAGGGGCCCAACATCACCCCACAATTTACCTGTTCTCTGCCCTCGGAAACTTCCTCAAAGAATAAATAATATACAAAGAGTTAACGTCTTGGAAAAAAAAAAGGGGATAAAGAATGGGAAGAGAAGGAAGAATGGGGAATGATGCTACTTACAGAAATAAGAGAGGAAATTTATTCGTAAGCCACCTCCATTGTTCTAGGCATCAAACTCATTATGTGCTCTCTGGAAAAGATCACCTACTAAGGTGCTCACTTGATCAAAACCTATCCCATCCCCTTATGTGCTCATGGTGTTAAAATTTTTCTCTAATTCCTTGCCTATATCCTCTAGCGCATCCATCCTTCGTGTAATATGTGACTATAGTTCCTTTAACAAGTTTTTAACTGAGCCCCGTAAGCCCTTAATAGCTTCTAATTTATTTTCTACATCGGCTAGGATATTTTCTCGCTTTGATTTGTTCCCCTTATTCTTCTCCTAGAACTTTTTAAGTTCTACTTCATCATTGGTGACCAACATGCTTGCCATTTTGTCTCTATATTCACATTTTTCATACGCAGCCTCAAAGTCTGGAAAGCAATCTTTACATTAGTAAGGACCTTGTTGTATTCATCTATGAGCACCATGAATTTCAATTTATCCTCCTTTTCTAAATGTGTGGCCACTTCTTTTGTAGATTCCAAGGCTAGCGGCTGCCTCTCCATGGTGAGGATTCTTGTTAAGTCCTCCAGGCATTCCAGGGCAGATCCATACTTTTGTGTGGGAGGCACTAGGTCCAGATGCTTCAACACTATTGCATCTATAATGGACTCCACCTTTTTGTATACTTCACACACTCTAGCCTTCTCGTCCTTTAACTCACGCTGCAACTGGGCATTGATAATATTTTCTTGACTTAGCTCCTTTTCCCCTCGGCCTAGATCTTCCTCTTTCTCCTCCAGGTTCATCTTCAAGAACTTTGATTCTATCATTTCACCCAAAGTGTCTAGCTTCGACCTCAACAAAGACCTTGTTGAGTGTGTTGCATAGTTGTTCATCCGAGAGCCGCTGAGCATTCACCATTGGGTGGTAACCTTTTGATTCTAGAAATGTTATTATTTCCCCATGGCTTACTTCAAATTTTGGCTCATCAAGATGGGACTCAAATTCCCATGAGAGAATAATCCTTGTCCATGGGTATGCACCCTCCTTATAAAAATATGAAATTTCTAGAGCTCCTCTACCGTAATCGTGCTTTGAACCATGCATACAACACTTTGTTGGGGTCATCAATATAGCCCATCCTTGGTCTTTCCTCCTCCGCATGCTTTCCTCTGCATGTGCCCTTAGGAATATTTATAGTTAAAGTGGGGCCTCCAAGTGCTTTCGTGGTCCTTTTCTCGCACTCTCTTCCTTATCCTAATTCATCACCACTCAAGACATTGCATTCCAACTCCTCTTCCACCAAGGTCTCAATAATATTCTCAGCTTCTCTTTCCGCCACCTTGTTTACCTCTTCCTTGGTGAGGTTTGGGGCCCTCAGATTTTTCATGTTTTCCTTTTCACTCCCTTCCTTGTCCCTGGTGCCTTCCTCCTCCTATCTTCCATTTCTTCATGTGAAGATGTGATCATTATTCTCTCCTTCTCCCTCCTTTGAGTCATGTACACATAACACAAAGTTGTTCTTGGTTTACCTTGATCTCATCATCCCTTTCACCTTGGTAGGCCCTCAAAATCTCAATGTACTCAGAATCTGACTCCTCCGTCATCTTCTTCTTCTTCCTAAATGGGGATTATGGTGTAGGTGACTCTGTCTCTTCTTCTTCCGATGACTCCTTCTCTAACGAATTCTATGGCTCCAGAGTATTCTCTTTGACTATGGAAATTTTCTTGCTTGAATACATGCTTGTTCTAGCACTTTTCCTAGGGGTACCTATTGCCTGTGTATCCACTACACTTGGTCCTTTCTCCTTTGGTTCTTTTTCCTCCTGTTTAGGCGTGGGTCTCTTCCTACCAGTTGGGTCCTAGGTATGGACACCTTGTTCTCCAGATATGCTCCCTTCTCAAATTTATGTATTATGTGGAGGTATACTCATGTCATGGACCCTCCTGTAATGAGAATAGTCATGGGTCTTACCATTTGGACCTCATGCGACACATACTTCTCCACGTATGCGCTTTTTGGGGTAGACCAACCCTTTGCACATTCTCTATGGTCTCGGTTCGGATTACCAAGGTCCAACTTAAACTTCTTGGAATCTTTGAACATGTTCACTCCCACTTAGAAGTGTTGGTGTGAAGGAAAAGGGAGCTTGCACCATGGGATCCATGTCTCATCTATCGTTTAAATCTACCAAGGTAGAAATGTTGCTACACAGCAAAATCAGCTTTCTCCTTGGTGGTCATTGATAATTGTTTAGGGATCCTCCATTCCACCCCAAACATGTTCCTCAGGTGCGTATAACACTTCTCCAGGTGTGCCTTATGCATGGTCATCATACTATCATAGGTTTACTTATCAAACCTCTTCGCGGGTGAAGCATATTCAGTAGGGTACTCCCACATGAATTTGTGTGCTATATCCAACACTCCAATATTTGAGAACACAATGGTTAACAAGACATTACCAAAGAGGATTTTATCAACTTCCTGTGCACTATTGACAATCTCATCTGTGATGAATGCAAACAAGTTATAGATGGTGCCCTCTAAAATCCTCCTGTAAACATTCACCTAGGACTTGTTTACCTCGGACAATCTCTCCGACCATTTAAATTTATCACAAGGTGTGCATACATCTTCATCACCGGGTCCTTGATTTTGTGCTATCAAAGTACCTTGACCCCTTTTTGTATGCATAAGCGGTGAAAATTTTCATAATATCCTCCTTTTTGCATAGGTCGTCCTTCAAATTTTCTCCTTCTGGATGAGGCTCGTGATATGTGAAAGAAGCCGAGGCTCGTGATATGTGCACGTGTGACATCAACCATTGATATAGGTGCTCGGGCTTTCTAAATTAGGAAACTCAAAGAGTTACAATAATCGACTTCTCCAACTTCACTTTTACCTCATCGTTATAGATGGGTAAACCCTCTAGTCTCCTTTTATTCGTCACGCGCACTAACTCCGGTGCCATTTCCTTCTCGATCGTGCTCGAGTGATGATTATAATTATTTACTAACATTTTTCTTAAATGGGACTCCCACCCTCACCCAAGAAATACCCCATCTGGGTCCGCATACCACTCTTCATTTGTACTTGCGATAGTTTCTTGTTGCTTTCTCTTTCCCTTGCCCTTTCCCTTTCCCTTCTTAGGTGTGCAAACTCATTTCTTGGGTGCCATTGTTTATGTTAACACTTTAAATTATTTCAATTACTTTGTTTTACTACCCCTTTCCAAGTTGAGATCTCAACTGGTGAAGAAACTCTTTTTGACCGTGCCCTAGATACCAAACCCTAACTAAAATTTCTTTTCACCAAGATGCTTCTCCACAAATCTTCCCACACCCATGAATCACTTCCTTTCTGGTTTGTAAATCCAAACTGGTCACTCACACTCAAATTCTTACAAGTTTTCTTCACACGGATCAACTCTGGAAGCCCTAGTTCAAAAAATCTCTTCTCTTCGTATTCACAAAGTGAATAATGAAATGTCCAAACCTATATTTATATTTTTTCCCATTTTTAATAATTAAATGCTACTTCACATACCATTGTACTTTTAACGTTTAACACAATTTTTTCAAACAATGCCTAAATTTTGCTCCCTAACTCATGCACCCAACCTTGCATGGACAATCTACCAACCTTCTAGTACACAACCAATCCATCTTGACAGGAGACTCTTGTGCACGTGTCACTGGTACTAAAGGCACTTCTTCTATCATGATTTTTTCTTTCACCTACCTCATGTTGTTTTTACGCTTCTTCCTCTATACGTGGGATCTAAAAGTAGCCTTATTTTGACACCAACCATTCTTTTCCACCTTTTCTTTGATGCACCTCTTTCAACGGGGCCATTTACCGGGATTTCAACACAATCCTCCTGGCACTTTACCCACACTTTCCTTCACATTACTCCACCCCACACTAAAATTATGTGCGGTCATCTTCACATTCAAAACCCTAAAAAAATAACAAGGTTCTCGGGCACCCAAGGTGCAAAATAAAACAACAACGCAAAAGGAAAAAAAGGAAATGCATAAAGGAAATTCTAAAATATTTGGCAACACTTCCTTATTTACAAACACCAAGAAGACTTATTTATAATAGGGCTTCAACCTACTCCCATTGAAGTTTCCAAGTAATTCCGCTCCATCCATCCAGTGCGCATTGAATTAGCATGCACCCGAATCAAGGATGTACGAGATTATATAGGGACCTAACCAATGGAACTTTAATTTCCCAGGATGGCGTAGAAAATTTGAATCATACAGTAACACCATCTACCCAACCTCAAAATTTTTGTTCCTAATGTGGCGATCATGCCATGATTTTTTCTTTTCTTTTTATACTATTTGGGTCCACCTAGTGAGTGACCATATTTCATCTAGCCTCATTAACTCATCAATCCTTTCTTCCAAAGACTTGATCATCATCCACCCTCTTGCGTGCACTATACACAACAAAGGTAACATAAATTCAACTAGTAAGACAACCTCCACGCCAAACACCAACTAAAATGGTGTGGCCTTATTCAAACTATTGTAGGTTGTTCTGTATGCCCAAAGAACATCGACACCTTATCATCCCAATATTCACTACCAACATCATAGATATTATTCAACATGTGACTAAGTATTTTGTAAAACACCTCAACAGTTCCATTTGCTTGAGGGTGATAGGGAGTATTCTTGTGATGGGCCACCATGAATTATGATAACAAAATCTTGACCGTTTCATTGAGAAAGTGTGTACCTCTATCACTTGTCAAGCTCAATGGGCATCCATACATATTGACTATGTTACGCCATAAAAATATATTAGCTATAGCTATGGTACAATACTTAGTGGGTGCTTCCTCTGCCCACCTCATCAAATAATCAATGCAAGTAATGATATACCGTGAACTCTGTCTTTGCGCTACTGGTGAGATTGGTCCGACAAAGTCAATAGCCCATTTCTCAAATGGTTCTCGCTCTTGGTATTGGTCGTAAGGTCATTTTATCCATCTTTCAAGTTTGCCAAGGTGCTGGCAATGGTCATAGGCCTTGCAAAAATCTATGCAATCTTGATAAATGGTCTCCCACCAAATCCTTGTGAGTAGAATCTTCCACATGGTTACATTTCCCACATAGTTTCCTCCTACAATCCCACCATGTGCTTCTTCTATTATAGAAACATGCTCATGCTCTAGCACACATCGGTGCAAAACCTCATCATGACCCATTTTGTATAGGTCTTCATTAATTAACATGTAGGGAGCGACACATATAGCTAACTTCTTTTTCTCCAAGGCCTTCATCCCTTCCGATGCCACACCTTCCTTTAGAAATACTGCAATTTCCTCCAAATCTGAGGGTGCATGCCACAACCTAAGTAGTTGTGCATCTGGCATAGTCTCTTCAATGCTCTATGTGTCCTCCCCTGAATCAATTCTTGACAAATGATCAGGTCCATAATTACTCTTTTTAGACTTCATAACTATTGTGAACTCAAACTCTTGAAATAATAGCACCCACCAAAATTTGTGCCATTTGAGAATGGGCTTGTTCACCAAGTACTTTAACGCCATGTGATAGGTGTAAAATACAAAGGGAGTTGTTAGCAGATACTATCTGAACTTGTGAAGTGCATAGATCATAGAAAATGCCTCGCGTGCTCTGGTCGTAATATAATTCTTCTCTCTTTGGTGTCAACTTCCGATTGCAAAGTATAGGGGTGATCAAAAATTCCCTCACCAGGTTGTGCAAGCACTACCCCAATGGTTGTTCAGGAGGCATCTACATGAACATGGAAGGGCTTGTCCCAAGAGGGGAAACATAGTATAGGCACGGTGACAATCCTATCCTTCAATGTGTCAAACGCCTTCTATTGCACATTTACCCAATGGAAGGCACTTTTATGTCTGAGAAACACTTCTAAAGGCATGATGATCTTGGCATACCCATTATTGAACTTCTAATATTATTCTCTGCGTGTCCAAGAAACCTGCACACTATGCTTTGACTAGATGGCTCCCCCAATCCCATAATCACTACAATCTTGGCAGGATCCAATAATAATCCTTCTTTGCATATGATGTGTCCCAACAAGGTCCCAAACGGGGTAGAAAATACACACTTCTTGATGTTGAGGGATATCCTCAACTGTTGACACCTTTCAAACATCAACCTAAAATTATCATAATGGTCTTTCACTAGCCCAAACACCGTCCAATCATCCATATGGACCTAAAGAAATTTATGGATGAGGTCCTAGAACACCTGTACCACTATGCATGAGAAAACAACAGGCACATTCTTCAACCCAAAGGGCATGACTGTGTATGAAAAACTTCCCCGTTCATTGGTAAAATTTGTCTTCTCTTGGTCTTCCTTTACAATCCAGACTTGGTGGTACCTTGAAAATCCATCCGTAAAGGAATATATTTCACGTCTAGCGACTCCCTCCAAAATTTATTCAGTGAAGGGGGTTGGAAAAGGATCGATGACACAAACTGCATTCGTCTCCCTATAATCCATGCAGATCCTAATCCTCCCATCCTTCTTGATGTTGATTACCATTAGACTTATCCACTCCGATTCTTCAACAACTTCAATGATTCCTGACACTATCATCCTATCTATCTCTTCCTTTACCTTCACAAAAAAATTGGGATTAATCTCGGTAAGGTCTCTTTTTGACCGGGTGGGCAACATCCTTCAACTTTATTCTCATCTCCCCCAAGGAATGGTGGATACCTTTGAGTTCATGGTACCCATGTGGGAATAAATCCTCAAATTCACATAAAAGATCAATGATCTTAGAGACTTCCTTCTTCGACCAATAATCTCCAATGATAGCTTCCTCGGGTTACACCTCCAACCCAATATTAACCTTTTTTATCTTTAAAGGATCATGATAGGTGCACGTTATTTCATCAGCACTATCCATCACTTCACGTGAGCCTAGAGAATGGTTAACCTCTAAATTTTCCATGTCTTCACTGTCTATGACATAGACCATCTTTTCTTTTTCTTTCTCTCGCACACGCGTGCTCAAACTATATCTCTTCGTGTCTTCTTCCTCAAAGCGTGCCTCCGGGCCAGTTCACCTAAGCAACTCCAATAGCCTATCTTCAGCCATTGCACTATACCTAATCGTAAGGAACTTAACAACCTGCAATACCTTATCCACCAAGGGTTTTTTAATCCGATACTCTAATGTTTGAATGAGATCAGCTACTAACTGTTTCCAATTCCCTATTTGGTGGCATGTCTCAGAGTGGATGTACCATGCACGTGCATAACCCTACAGTGTAGAATATAGTTTGTGTACCCAGAGGGATGGTTATAAAGATTCTCGCACCTTCCCTCTAGGATCTCTCATAGGCTCGGATGTGGAAATAAGAGGGCTCCTCACCATGGTAGTCCTTGATGGTGGTGGGCGCATTGCTTCTAGAGAAATGAATAGAGAAGGCAATTCTCACTTCGTGCCATTCTAAGAGATTATCCGAATGCATTTCCCACTAGTGTGAAATAGCTCTAGTAGGACATAACTTAACATCCCCCTTCTTTCATTTTCCTCCTTCCACCGAGCTTCCATCTTCTCGCAAAATACCTCAAGGAGGCTCCTCCCGAGTACTTTGGTAGCTCCTTTCCTCCTAGGTGTCGGACCGTGTGCACATTTGTTACCTTTGTCACCGATCCTCTTAAATTCCATTTGATTAACTCATAGGTTCCATGCACCCAATTATCACATGCTAGACTAGTGGTGTCATTTATTAACTGAGCATCCTCAAACTAGATAATTCGGTCGGTAGGATGGATTATCTTGGATCCCTGATTGAGCACACATATATTCTATCCAAGACATCTTCTCCCAAAGATTCAGTATAGGGTGTTGAATTTCCATCAACAAGGGGTATGATGACCCATTCCTCCTCATTTTCAAAGCTTATGTACCCCTTGTTAAACTGAAGATCCACATTGTTCTTATAACACCATGGGCACCCAAGTAGTCTTTGGAAATTGTATTCCTTGAGAGCAACAAGACTTTGAAGTCCCTAGTAAACTTAGATCCTTGAATGGTGATAGCTACATCCTTTAAGACACTGATGGGCATTGCCTTCATTTTTTTTTGCCATATACAACACATTCGAAGATGGATGTAATGCAAACCTTCCCATCGATGCCAAGAATCTAAGTGTAGACACCAAATTTGTGTCTTACGACCCCCGTGCCCCGCATCTCATTTCGCAACCTAGCCTCACCACCTAAACCTTGCATAATTATTTATTAATTACCTTATATTTAATAAATCCACATCTTCAAACCTGCCACAACATTTTGCCACCTCATCATGACCTAGCCCTAACCCTAAACTAACCTAATTAAGACCTATAACTTGGTCTACATCCACACCCATGACTAATTACTCCTCACCCGCACTAAAATCAACCTAATAATAACTTGACCAAGCCCAAAACTAATTCCTCAGGAGAAAAGGAGGGAAAGTTGGCTATTTTACTAAAAATAGCCCACTTTGACTTAACCGATATCGGTTCCTACTCGACTGCCACAGTCGGTTACGTAATCGCCATCGGTTCCCTATAAATGACCTCCCCCAACCAAAAACAAGGGATCAGAATCTGGGAAGTCATTGGAAGAATCTGGATTTCACTTGGCCGAGCAGAGACAAGTGAAGGAAAGAGAGGAGTTTGCAGAGAAGGACATCAAGCCCAAGACTACAACTGAGTAACCGGAGCCCAGTGACACTCATCCAAGCATTGGGAGAGAAGATAGCTCATCTTTGATTGTCCGATCATCCTACCTGAGCCCTGCCTTCGTTATCACAGTCTTTGGACCTGATATCTCCATCAGGAATTAGTAAGTAGTATCTTGTATGTTCTTTTAATAACATTTCTTGGACTTCTGAATCACAGCAATTATAAGTCTATTCCTAGATCTAATACCCGGTAACACCCTCCATCTAAAGCTGTCATTCCTCTACCCCTACATTGCCCCAAGAGCAGCCCCATACTCTCTGAGTCTTCTCCATCACCCCATTACCTATCCCCAATCATTTACCAACCTTATAAACACCATAGCCACCTTATGGCCAACCTTCACTAAAAGCCCTAAATCACCGCCCTCTACCGATATCGAGTTATCGAAACAGTGCAGTGACGGTGATAGTGGTAGCATCGATCCGTGATTCAAAACCAAGACCAACCTTTTCTCCATTGTTTTAACAAGGTAATTAAATTGTAATTTTGAAATAACTTCTTTGTTAGAATTTGTGTTAATTCATATTAGCGAGGGAACCACCACCTTCGAAAGGAAGTCTAATATTTCCTGGGCCCAGGCGGTTCCCTCATTTATTGTCTAATTAGAATCTAGTGGTCTTGTATTCTTACTTGCTGCAGTAGTCCTTCCTGGATAAAAAGGAGTTCTTTACAATCGATCGATCTCTCTCTATGGTGCGTGCACACCCTCTCAACATTTAATGTGTATTCCTCCTAGCCCTAACCCTTATCTGTTTCTCAAAGGAATGAAAGGATAGAAGCAACTCTATTCCAGGAATGGAAGCATTATGTGTGAAACATTTTGGCACACCGGTGGGACCCATTTTGGGTTTCTTTCTTTCTTGCTTGCTTTCATATAGGGAGCACACTTGTTATTTTCTTCTTCTAAAATATTCACAAAATATTTTATTATTTGGTAAAAGAATTTGTCTTGCTTTCCCATCTTTGCATTAGTGAAATTCATCTTCTTTGCTTCATCGAATATCATTTTTGATTTGGGTTTAAAACACTTGCATCACATTCTTGCTTGCTGTTTTCAATTCTAGTGAACGTAGATTAAGTAATAGGTCGTACACGTGGGGTGATATCCACGGTATTGACAAGAAATTAATCTTACTTTCACTGCACAACACATACTGAATCACATCATAATTAACACAATAGCTCAAACATCCCCCTTTTCCGCGGTATTCCTCCGCCCAATTGAGGTAATGTTATAAGCCAAAACAAACTTGACATTTCCTCTAGGTCTTTTGTTTAGGATTGACATCATTTTGCGTCTAAGGCATAAGCCCAAAATAATTAAAACTAATCCTAGGGTTAGTCTGTTAATTTTCTTGTGCATCTTGCTTGTTTTTAGTTAGTTGTTTCTCTATCATACAAAGTGTTTTTGTGATCACTTGAGCAGTTGGGTAGACATACTAAGCATCGTTAACCTTAGATCAAGACTTCTTACGACTTCTTACACGGTCCTATTCTACCGACATCGGTTAACTTACCGACGCCAGATATAGTCCGTGACATCGGTTACCTAACGATATCGATATCGGTTACTATCTTTTGAGTTCCCAAAACCAGCAACCTACCAATTCCAACATTTTGTTGTTGCTTCTATTCCTGATAGATTGCATCCTTACTGTGTACTCTTGTCCATGGTTGTTGTCACTCGGAAACAAGTTGCAGCCATGGTTTCACATGCCTACTCCGTGCCTTTTCCTGAATCACCCCCTTCACATCCTGTGGGGAATCCTACGGACACCAGCGAGGTTCCCAAAATCCTTGTAGGAGATAAGGAATTTGTGAAATTTTTGGACGCTAATCCTAGTGCTGTACAATACTATTTGTCTCATGCCCCTGACCATACACCCGACGGTCAACTCCTTGTTGGCATGCCTATTAGTATAGCCACTCACTTAGCTCCTTCCCCACCTGATAACTCCACCTTTCCTTCTTCATCCTTAGCCCCGTCTCCCAACTCAGTGGCTTCAGAGGTTCTTACGGCATAGATTGGCTTTCCTTTTGTTAATCTGGGGCCCCATGTATCATTACCACCAACTACTCCTACCTCGTCTCTCTCGCAGACTGCTCCTTTCATAACTTGCTCTCTGCCACCTATCCACACAAGCTTTCCTTCTCAAGCTCCGCCCACCTTTTCATTTCCACACACGTATCCGGTGACTTCAACATCTTATATAGGACATCCCTATTTGGTCACCTCAACCTATTTTCCTAAATACCTTATCAACATTTAACCCCACCATTGTCTCGATTTACAAGAACCGCACCATCATCTCATCCAACCACTGATTTAATCAAACAAATGATGGACAAGATGCAAAATCTGGAGGCTTCTGTTTCAGGAAGCCATAGCACCCTGACATACGAGCAAGTTTGTCGGGAGCCTATTCATCCTTCTATCCCCCTTCATTCATATCCTCCTCAATGGGAATTACCAAAATTTACTCGTTTTAATAGTAAGGAGGATCCTCAACAACACTTGCGATCATTTAGACATGCATGATATCGATTGCTCATGACGATGCCTTACTACTCCGCACCTTTCCCATGTCCTTATCAGGACCCGCCTTGGAGTGGTACAGTGCTTTAACCCAACACTCAATCTTCTCTTTTAACCAATTAGCCCAATCTTTCTTGGATCATTTCTCCATTAACATTGCCAAGAAAGTATCTATCACCAACCTCTATGCCATCGACAATTTGAAGACGAATCTATCATAGATTTCATTGGACGATGGTGGGGCCTTATCAACCAACTTACTTATGCCTTGCCTCAGGCCAAACTTATCGAACTCTTTACGCGGGCCTGCGCTAAGCACATTTCTCCTACCCTCCAAATTCAAACTTTCCACACCTTTGATGAGGCCTTTACTATGGCTCGAAAACTAGAGATTCGAGCCTTAGAGGAAGAGAAATTGCGGTTGCGCAACAAAAACCCCAATTTCCAAACCCAAGACTCCACCAACAAACCTAACACCACCAATCCTCACGCATCGACTGCTTCGAAATCAAAAGGAGTTGTACACGTGGTGATGGTCAAATCCCAAACACCATCTAATACCCCGCCAAAAACCACCTATAAGTATAAAGCCGAGCCCATCAATTATACTCCCTTAGGAGAAAATTATGGTGTGATATTGGAAAAATTTCTCAAAGCAGGAGCTATTACCTTACCTCCTGTTAAAGCTCACTCTGGGTTTGATTCCACCTGCGCTATACCTTCTTGGTACAAAGAAAATGACTTCTGTAACTTCCACCACGTGAAGGGACACAGTCATGAAAACTGCAAGATGTTGAAAAACATAGTGCAGGAAATGGTTGATGCAGGGGATATAACCCTCGATAATCCTAACGCCCCTGCTAACCAAAATTTGAAAATCTTCAACAAACCATTCCCAAACCACTCTTCTAACAGTAACATAAACCAAGATATCTTAGCCGAGGAGAGTGTTCATGAAATCCATGCAGTCTTTGACTCCCAACCAAAAGCTTCTATCGAGGAAATTTTGAATCAAGCCTCTTCACTAACGCAGGGACCCGAACCCCCTTCACCACCATCAAGACAAGACGAAATCCTTGCCATTCCTTTACCCATAAAGGAATTAACCGCCCAGAGTTCTCTTCTCACAGATGAGCCTTCTTACACCACATCTCTGCAAGACTGTGAGCGGATGTTATCTAACTTATCTATTTCCCAAACATCTCCTTCTACCACTCTTGCTATACAAGAGGAAGGCATGGCACTTTTTTCGTCATCCTTAGATGAGAAACCCTTTGAACCAACATCACCACATTCTTTAATCATGACGGATCCCCTCAAACATGCCCTTCTACCTATTAGTTCTTCATCACCTAAATCTTTTCAGCGACCGGTTGACCTCTTAACACCCATTGATACAGAGACTCATTTACCCCCTGTATCACACCCACAGTGGACCGGAATTCAACACACCTCTCTTCCATACAAAATTTCCTATTCACATGTGAGGATTGTCACCCCTCAGAAGATAGACGAGTCCTATGGGAACATTTGAGTACACCATATTCTACTCAAATGCAGATGACCGATCCAGACGCCTCTACCATATACCCGAAGTGTTTACAAAAGCTTAAAATGCCTATGTCCTCATCTTCACCCCCCTCATCTCTACCAAATACCTCATCCACCTCTATTGACCTAACCAAACCTTCCCCTACACTTGGGACCTCACCAATACCCAGTCTAACACACCCACCTAAACGGTTAGATTTATCCAAAAGTAAAGCCGTCCATCCACCTAAGAGACAAACTCGATCCCCTAAAGCCCAAGTCCAATCTATGCCTCTGTCACAACTAAAACCCTCACCATCACACCTACCTTCTATATTGGGACCTCATCCCTCCACCTTGCATCAATACATCATACCTCCTATGTTTTCTTTAAAACGACCTACACCTTCTGCACCCATACAAAGATCCAAGGGTATATCAACACCGTCACCCCAAGTATCCTGTCCACCTATCAACCCTAAACAAACTCCATCATCAAAGGATTTGTTTACTATCACTCCTCTTTCTCCATGGTTGTTTTCTGCTACCACGTCATCTGACCAGCTAAACATAACTTCTGCGCCGAAGAGGCCACGTTTAGTTAAATCCAATTATCAAAACCCCTTGGCTAAGCCGCCACCCGCATACAAATCAACCATACCCAGTCATTACCGAAACCTACCCAGTCAATAGCCTCATCTTCCTCTGACTTTGACCCGCTCAAAGGGTCTTACGAAAAAATCCTTGCTATGTTGGTGGAGAATGCGACCATTTCCCTACCCCCACTTAGACCCTATGATCCATCTAAACCTCGACCTATAGGTTATGATGAGTCTAAAATCTGCTTACCACCGCACACCAGGACATGATGTAGAGGGATGCAAAGCGTTGAAAGCCATACTTCGTCAGTCACCTCTCTCGGATAGAAAGGTTAAGAAAGACAACTTATAAAGGGAGAAACCTTTAGCTTCAATCCCCTCTCCTATACCACCTGTCCCCTCCTCACCAAGATCTATCATTATTACAACCCCACCTCTCGAAGACCATGACTTATCCCTACCGTCTTCCTCCTCTCATGTTCACGAGATCAACATGATTAGTGTTGCTACTCGAGGGCAGAAAAACAATGGGAAAGCTAAAGAAAACACTCCTGCGGTCTCTCTTTCTCCGTCTACCATCCCAATCGGACCACCACCTAAAGTGGTTATTCGTAGACCTTCCTACCCCATCTCTGATGGAGTGGCCCACCGTACCATGATCAAACAACTTCACCAATCACCTGTAAAAATGACACTGTATGATCTCATTCAGACCTCTGAATCTCATCGACAAGCTCTCGTTGAAATCCTTCAAGGGATAGAGGTCTTACCTAACGAAACCTTTCCCGTTACCTCCATCTTAACACCCAACCACATTGCCTCTCTCACCAAACAATCTACCACTTCCGTCCCTGTGCAGCAAACCACTGCTGTCAGTTTCTCCGAAGATGAAATTGTTGACTTTGGTGCAGAAGATCCTGACCCCGCTCTTTTCATCTCAGCTTACGTCTGGGACATTCGGGTGCATCATGTTATGATTGACGGGGGCGCTAGCCTAAACATCATCTCTTCCAAAGCCTTTCAACAAATGAATATCCCCTCTAGCTGCATGTGTGCCAACCCCACCATGCTGCGTTCATTCAACGATGCTATTACTTCTACCTTAGGCACTGTGATCCTTAACATTCATGTAGGGCCACGTACCTTACCCAAACTCTTCTATGTCCTTGAGGGAGAATTCCAATACAACATGTTGTTAGGCCGCCCTTGGATCTGGGCTATGGGATGTGTTCCCTCCACCTTACATAGATGCATAAAATTTGAGTACGAGGGGAAGTCCTACCCCGTAAAATCTGATCCTTCCCCCTTCAAAACCTGTAATATGTTATATCGCCCTAATGATGTGCTTGTACCAGTCAAGACACCCATTCATCCAACCCAACCATCCACTTCAACCACACCTCTACCATCCACCTCAACCACACCTACACCTTCAACCAATGAAACCGCCATCGCAAATACCACTTCCTTTCCGGCGGACAACATCCCAACCTTAGACCCATTAGTAGATGTTTTTCAACACCTTACGCTGGGGGAGTATCACCTATATAACGTTAGCTCTTTCCATACCCCATAGGAGTACGGACAGTTACATGCGCATCCTACCTATGACCGTCGTGTGGGGGAGATAATCTCCTACGGACCACCTAATTTCTACACCAACCTAACGTATGGGGGTGTCGACGCATCCTCCATTACCCCTGAACCTCCCCTTGGTGTGGTTCCCTTCCAATCCAATTTTCAATACCTGACAAATCATCATTTCTCCCTCACCTTCTTGACTCGTTGTGCTTGGAAAGGTTTTGGTTTTGGTCTTTATGAACAAGGCCGACATACAATCATTCCCGTGACTACACGCAAACACAAAGATCGTAGTGGTCTTGGATTTCCTAAAACACTTACACCAAAGAAACCTCATGTCAGTTGTATCCAGGAAGATGACAACGTCACCCCTACCGAACCATCATCACCCATTTTGCCATCGTCACCCATAGAGTCGATAGACCCTGAATCTATCCCTCCTAACTTTTTTTTTTCATAAACACTATCTTCCTGGGTCCTCTCACTTATCAACGCGATAATGAGGACCCATCTTCTCTTCCCCTTCTATATCCAGACATGATCGAAGAGGATTCACCTTCAATTAATGTTGTTGAGTGCCAGGATGACGACTCCATCCTCACTTACCTTGGTGCAGATGACTCTTATATTCAACGCGCCTTACCATCTGAAACTCAAACCATGTTGAATGAGTCGACTATAGAAATCAACATCCACACAGAGGATGATCCTCACATTGTGAAGATTGGACAATCTCTTAACGCATCAGAACAAGCCACCTTTACTACCTTTCTCTATGCCGTAACCAATCTTTCACTCGGTCCTATGCTGACATGCCAGGAATTGATCCAGATACATTGTTGTCCATAACATTACCCTGAAACCGATTCCAAACCAGTTAAATGAAACTTAGAAAAATGCATCCACGCATTGCCCTCTTGGTCAAAGAAGAGCTTCAATGACTCCTTTCTATTTCCTTCATCTTACCTATTGACTATCCTCAATGGATCTCTAACATCGTACCTATTACTAAAGCAACGGGGGGACTTCGGATATGCACAGATTTCTAAGACCTTAACCTCACTTTCCCAAAGGATGACTTCCCCCTCCCAAGTATTGATCAACTTGTTGATCTCACTGCATGAGCCATGAGATGCTTTTTCTCATGGATGGCTTCTCGGGATACAATCAAATTTTGGTAGCAAATTTGGCCGATCAACATAAAACTACCTTCATAACTCCTTGGGGAACCTTCTATTATCGTGTCATGCCATTTGGCCTTAAGAATGCTGGTGCGACCTATCAGCGGGCTATGAATTACATTTTTCATGACATTATGCACACTATCCTTGAGGATTATGTCGATGATCTTCTTGGAAAATCTAAACATCGCAGTGAACATCTCGATGTTTTAACCATTATTTTCGATCACCTGTTACAATATTGTGTTTGTCTTCAACCAAAGAAATGTGTCTTTGGTGTCCTTTCGGGAAAACTTCTTGGTTTTATCATCTCTTTGCATGGCATCGAGGTTGATCCATCTAAAGTCAAAGCTATCCTAGAAATGCCCCCACCTACTAACATCAAACAATTGCGTAGTTTGCAAGGTAAACTCCAATCTATCTGGCGTTTCATCTCCCAAATCTCGGATCGATGTCAACCTTTCCATCACCTCCTTAAAAAGGACATTGCATTTAATGGAGCGAAGAGTGCCACCAAGCCTTTGAGGCTCTCAAATCCTATCTCTTGCAGCCACTTGTTCTTATCCCACCTTAGGACGATCACCCTTTCTACCTTTACCTTTCTGCCACCGACCATGTTGTAGGAGCCATGCTCGCACATCGTGACTCCGAGCATCGAGAACAAGCTGTTTATTACATAAGTCGTACTCTCGTGGATTACGAGACTAGGTATACACATGTAGAAAATTTGTGCCTAGCCCTATCATTCATAGCCACCAAACTCCGACACTACCTCCTGAATCACAAAACTTTTGTCATCACCAACACGGACCCCATTCATTATATGTACGCCAAACCACATCTAAACCAACGAATTGCCCGATGGCTTATGCTCCTTGCCGACCTCGACCTTGAATTTGTACACCAGAAATCAATAAAAGGACAAACTATTGTAGACCAACTCGCGGAAGCCCCTTTACCTGGGGAACAATTTACCAATTTTAATTTCCCCAATGAACTCATCACCACTCTTTCACTTAGTGAGGAGTCATATCCAATGACCCTCTTCTTCGATGGATCCAAATACTAGCGCGGTGGAGGAGATGGCGTTGTTCTCATTCCTCTTGACGCTGAGCCTATGCCTCTTTCATTCCAGCTCGATTTCCCCTGCACTAATAATACAACGGAATACGAGGCCCTTGTTTTGGGTCTCCAGGTTGTGTTACACTTAGGTGTCAAATCTATTAACATCTTCGGCAACTCTCAACTGGTTGTCAATCAAGTTATGGGCATCTACCAATGTAAAAATGAGGAACTTCAAAAGTACAAACATTACGTGGATTCACTTTTGACCTTATTTACTCATTATTCTATCCAAACCATTCCCCGCTCCACTAAGAAATTTGCGGATACTATGGCTTGCTTAGCCTCACAAATTCCTGCCTCACCAACTAACTCTGACATATTTTTCTTGGTCCAACAACTCTTTGCCCCATCTTACTCAGCCCCGGATGTTTGTATGGTAAATAATGTGTCTGCTAATTTGCAGGATACCTGGTATCACCAATTTCACGACTACCTTACAACCTCTATTCTCCCACCTGACCTTACTAGTAATGGCAAACGTGCTTTTGTTAAAAGTGTTTCTCATTATGTCGTCATGGGGGGACTCCTCTACAAACGTGGCTTTGATGGCATCCTCCTTCGATATCTAACCGGTGCGGAGGTCACCTATACCATCCAACAAGTCCATGATGGTATTTGTGGTGGACATTTTAGTGGCCTTGCCATGGCCAAATGAATCCTTCACCTAGGCTATTATTGGCCTACTCTTAATAACGAATACTACGAATATGTTAAGTTTTGTGTTATGTGTCAAAAACATGCCAACCTTCAACATACTCGTAGCCATCCGCTACAATTTGCACGAGATCTTTGGCCTTTCTCACAATGGGGTTTAGACCTTATCGGTGAGATTCACCCGCCCTCTTCGCAACGTCACCGTTGGATAATCACAGCAACCAAATATTACACTAAATGGGTGGAAGCCATTCCACTCATTTCAACCAAAAAAGAAAAAATCGTAGAATTCATTAACCATCACATTATCTGTCGTTTTGGCATTCCTCATCGCCTGATAACAGATAATGGAAAATCTTTCAAAAATAAGTTGTTACAAGACCTTTGTGAAAAATTTGGTATCAAACTTAGCTTCTCATCACCTTACTATCCACAAGCAAATGGTCAAGCCGAATCTTCTAATAAAACCCTAACCAAAATCCTCATGAAAGTTGTTAACGATTCTGGAAGCAATTGGCCTGATCACATCCCCTTTTCCCTTTGGGCTTATCGGACTAGCATTCGCACCTCCACTAATGCCACCCCATTCTCTTTGGTATATGGTACCGAGGCTGTCTTGCCTCTCGAAATACAAATACCCTCCCTAAGAATATCTCTTCAGGATATTCTCACCAATGATGATTTCCGCCAAGAGCGGTTAGCCCAATTGGAGCTTCTTGACGAGCATTGTCTTACAGCTCTTGACCACCTTCAAATCTATCAAAAACACATCAAGCGTGCTTATGATAAGCGACTCCATGAGTGTACCTTTAAGGTTGGTGATCTTGTCCTCAAAGAGAATCAGCATGTAACCAAACTAGAAAAGAGAAAACGTGGAAAATTTGCTCCTAATTGGATTGGGCCCTACATTATCACTCATACTTACGGATCAGGCACTTACCGTTTAGCTTCGCTTAATGGTAAACCTGAGCCTGAACCCCTTAATGCCTTGCATCTTCGACCATTCTACTATTGAATTTAGTGTTATATCACTTCTTATCTACCTTGCGCTCGTCCCTTGAGCTCATTTACTACCTCATACACTTTTGTTCCATGCATCTCAAAATAGAATCAAGCTCACATGGTTTGGTCATTACCTCCTCTTAAAGATGCCTTCCCCTTTTTAGTCTGGTCCATGACTTAAAAGTATCAAAATAACATGTTCTCAATTATACACTTATGGGATATTCTTGAGTCAAACTTCCTACAAAACTAGATGCTTCATGCCAAACAAACATCTAGACCTCTAAAGTTATACATAGACTGCTCCCTCAAAGGACAGCTATGTGCAAAGCCACTTCTACTATTATAAATAGACTGCTCCCTCGAAGGACAGCTATACACAAAAACCGCATCTGCTACTATAAATAGACTGCTCCCTTGAAGGATAACTATACAAAGTCAGCCTTTATCAGAAGCTTCTCGCATTGATCAGCTTCATGAAGAGCTCAAGAACAACAAAATGCATATCCCCTATGGACTTCCCGCATCGATTAGTCTATATCCAGAAAATTAAAAAGTAGTATTCCAAAGCACTTTTGAGTCATGGACTTGTCTATTTAGGTTTGGTTCTCTTTCGTCAAAATAATCACCTTATAATAAGTTCTCTGCACCCCAGCTATACCAGCCACCTCACCTCACCATTCGTCAACACAACAAAACTCAAGGGACGTGACGTATATCCAATATATTGTGATTATACGACTCTTTTCACCTATCGAATTCTCACCTATGCAAGGCACCTAGGGATTCAAGCCCATCCTATGTTAATATGTGGTTTGTTTAGCTCTTCTCAACTACGGGACACTTTTGCCTCTTTTACTCGACTCTAGGATTGTGTGTTGACCTTAATCAGGACATGATTCCCTACTACTTGGGTAAGCTAACTTTCATTTCACCTATACCTACACCAACATCGCCAATACCTTACCAACACCAACAACATTACCCTACCAATATCAATATTTTTTTACCAACCAACAAATTTCCTAACCACAAACAAATTGCCTGAATTCACCTCTCCCTGGTCCTAAGGGAGAACTACATCGGTCTGAGGCCCCTCCTTGCTTTGTGCAATGGGCTATGTAGGCAGCACTTAGGAGACATGGGGTCTCCCAAGGTTAGCTCGACCATCCCCTACCATAACCTATCATGTGTGGTACATATAAATATTTTTTTGTATTTCTATTTGCTCACATTCATCTTTATCCTTTTTCAAAACAAAACATTCAAAACATAACCATTCTTATTATTATCATCAGTCAAATCAACATACATATTTAGTTTTATTTAGATGTTAAATAAATACATCTTCTCTATCATTGTCGGCATCCTTATTTATTCTTATACTCCTATGAAATTCACTTAGACCCTTGCGCCTCCTCCCGAATCAGGTGGTGATCATGATCGTCGATGCCACTCACTTGGCCTCTCCATCCTCAAAGGTGCCACTGCTATTGGTTCCTCCCACCGATCTGCCAACCTCTCCTGTAACATATGAATACACCCTCTCGCGTGGCAGAATCTCACCTCTAGTCTCTCCACTCGTGACTCTGCAACCGCTAACAATCATGTTGTCTCATTCACCCGTGTTTAGAGCTGATGAACTAAACCTTGCAGACGATCTCTCTTGCTTTGTAATCACACGGCTATGTCAGGATGATCACGTACACCTCGCAGCTCTGCTACCCACCATAATCTATAGGCCTCTGTCACTCCCGCATCCATTACCCTGTGATCGGCTGCTATCTCCTCTGGCCCTTCTAGAGGTGTCGGCCGGGGAGGTGAGAATGCTGCCTTGGCGTCGATCCTCATGTATGGTCTATAAGCCATAGGTATATCCTGAACAAATCCAAATTGTCACTGCACGCGATCTAGAGGAATCCTCTCGTACTTCACCTCAATCACTCTACACCCTCAACTCCTCGGCCTATGTGCTCCGTCACCATATAGTTCCCGTAAGGCCTCCAACAAATATCCGCAATCATTACCATCTCCCACACCTACCTATAATACTCGATATCCTCTGTCATGCCTAGGATCTTACCTCTTGTTCCGCTCTAGACCCATCGTTGAATCCCAACCTCTGCACTCCTATCTCTCCATTTGGACGGACGGGTCGGCCTATTGGTCGTACACAAACAATGTGCTCATAGGCCCAACAATGTAATAAGTATGCACAATCAATGTTGTCTGTGATTTTCCTTGCAGGCCCATAAACCCCTGTATATCTCCGCCGGATATGCGGGTGCCCATGTGAAAGTCACGTTCCTTTCTATCATTTCCCAAATAACACTCATCAATGCTTTTGGAAATCTTCCCCCCTCCGCCCTCGGTAATGCATAATACCCCACCGCTATCATTAATATCATTGCCAACCTTGTTTCCTTAGGGTGTGTTGCATACATTGTACCATAAGTGAATGTCAAACCTCGTTGTGTCAAATCTCGTGTAATTTGAACCAAATATTATTGTTATCACTCCGCACACGCGCCAGTAACGCGCTTTGATACAACTGGTCTCCTATAATTGGGAGCCTCAAAATTATAAACACATCTTCAACGTCACTATCGTCTCCCCTGTTGGTAGATAGAATGTATTCTTTTCTAGGTTCCACCTCTCAATCAACGCTCGCAACATAGCATGATTGCATGTGATTTGTGACTAATAAGCGGATTCCACTTAACCCCACATGGTTTATCAATGCCCATTCAGCTGGTGTTACATCCGCTCGGATTCGTGACAACAAAGCTGGCACACTATCATTCATCCTCAACCCTACCTCCGCTGCGCATACAAAACGACACACAACCATTTAATAAATCAAATCCCCAAGTGTTTTTTCTCACATTTAGAAATTCCCACAATGCTTAGGTATTGGTTATAGATAACCAATACCGGTTTACTAATCGATACCGATCATCGTCAATCCTATACTGACCTACTTAAAAACATCCCCTACGATAATGATTTTTCTTGTTTACTCCTCTCTATACCTATAAACATACGTGAACACCCCGCTTTACCTAACCCATAACACTCACTCTATCCCAAACCCTTGCCTATCACCTTTTCTTTCTCATCTCTACCCTCTTACCTTCTCTCATCCTATTCATCAAAACATGTAAGAATTAAAATACAACCAAACAGTTTACCTCTTGGGATGTAGCAGCTTGGGGTGGAACCTGTCTTCCCTCTCGTCCTGCTCTTGGATGCTTCTCCTCATCCAGCCATGTTCACCACCCTCTTCAAATATAACTTGCCTTTCTACCTTCTTAATCTCATCCCACACTCACTTTACCTGTCTCTTTCCTCCTTATCACTCAATTCTTTCATGCAATTACCTGTATCAGTCGTCAAACAGCGTCGCATTCGCATATTTAACTTGTTGCATGACTCTAAAAATAAGAACTTCAGTTTCTGCCCAAGCTTTTCTATTTTTAGAAAATCTTGTTTTGGAATAACCGGTATCGGTTACCTAACCGATATCGGTCAACAATCTACCGACGTCGGTTAGCTAACCGATATCGGTCACATGCCTCCTTTTTCTTAAACCTGGGCCTTTTCTTTATTTTTTGCAAATTTTTGTGGCACCCACCTCTTTTTCCTGCATAACTACACCATTATCAATATTTTTCATCAAAATCACATCAATATCTCATCACAATTTCATCAACATCATCTATCTACAATAAAACAACCATCAACAAAATACATACGACATTTTAATATATACATCAAACCCATCAGTATATACACCATTTGGATCAAACTCATCATCTATACACATTAAATTTCAAAAAACACCATCGACAAAACACATAAAACATTTTATACACACCATGTGGATCAAAATCATCATCTCTATATATATCAATGTTTAAATATACAACTTGCCCTGCATGGGGGCCTCTGTGATCTCAAAATAATACAAAGCCGGCACGCAGGCCGCTATCACTGTCAAAATCTCGACTCGGCTCGCAGGCCGGTCTCTCATGTCAAAAATATACTCGGCTCGCAGGCCGGTATCAACTATACAACCTGTACTCGGCTCGCAGGCAGTATATACAACAAGAATGAATAAATAAATCATATGTAGGCACGCAGGCCTCTATATACATAACTGGTTCACAGACCGGTGTCTATATCCAATATCCAAAAACCCATCTCCACTCCAGGGATGTCTCAGCTCTCCCCACCACCCTCAGCCCCTCTCCTTCTAGTCCCTGTGCTAGCTCTCACCTCCTCCCTATCACCGACCCAGGCATTATGGCCGCACCCCCCAGGATCTCTCGGCTCCAAGAGGTCTCGGCTCAGGTGTGCCGCATATATGGCGATAGTCGCCCGGTACCATCAAGGACATCCTGATAATACCGGGCCTCCACTCTCGCCTCCATATAGTGGGCCCATGCCACCATGGCTGCTGGGGCTGGTCCCCTAATCCTAATAATAGTGGCCCATGTCCTGCCGGTACACCTTGTGCCTGTACCTGTGGTGGTGCCGGTGGTGCTCGTGGTGGTGCTCTGTGGCTATGCGGTGTACTATGGTGGTGCTGTGGCTGTACTACTGTGCTCGCATACATGCTGGCTAAGCTACCCCTATAGTACCACGATCACATACTGTGTAGCGGCCAATTTGCCCTCAGAATAACTGCACTTGTCCTACGAGCCGGTCCCTCTCTGCTATAACAGCCACTAAATCTGGTTGTGGGCTGTGCTCTCCTAGCTGCTCTCTCCCCTGCCCACCACACCAAAAATGAACCTGTGCACCTGGCGTCATCCACTGTATCGTCTACCGGCCTCTCTGCTACCCAATCTGGGTCAACGGGCTGCGGTGCAGGCAGTGGGGCCTCTACATCATCCCTCTGGTACTGTGGGAAGGGAGGTGGCTCATCCTGTCGCAGCCCCAACTGCCGTCGTACCCTCTCTAGGGGTATCCGCTCATGCTCTCCGGGCCTCCGTCCAGCTATCCAGAAAGTATACTGGATCCAGCGCATCTGTGCTTAGGCTCCTCCTTGGGGCTGATGGCCTCTGTAGGGCCTCCCTATAATGTCTAGTGTGGTGAAGCTTTCTAACATATGATGGTAGTAGGCTACATCCCATCCTACGAGCACCACTCATGGCTGGCCCACGACCCCAACCACCTCTGAAAGCCATATCTGTATACAATCTATGGCCCTGGCTGCTGGGGCAGCCCTACTGGTCGTATACATATGATGTGCTCATATGCCCAGCAGTGTAACAAAAATGTCGAGCAAATCCCAAATCACCTCATCCGGCGATAACCCCACAGCTCTCTGTATAGCTGCACCAGATATACTGGTGCCCAGGCATAGCACGTATGCTCCTCTACCATCTCGTGTAGCACTCCCATCAAAGCCCATGGGAAGCGGCCTCCCTCTGAGTCCGGGAGGGCGAAGCATGTGATGCTATCATCATCAACACGGCAAGCCGTGTCTCCTGTCGGTGGGCATGATACATATCGCCATAGGTAATGCTCACACTGTGATAAGTCAATAATGTGGCTGCATCCCCAAATACCTGAAGAATGCTGTCCATCACCGTCTCTGCATCTACCTGGAACACTGCCTCCCCTACGATCGGCAGTCTCAGGATGTGATACACATCCTCTAGGGTAATAGTCATCTCTCCAGTAGGGAGATGGAAAACATTGGTTGTTGGATCCCATCTCTCGATGAGGGCAACCATAAGGCTGTGGTCCCTATCCATAGCCCTATACCACTGGACTCCGCCGAGTCCCACCTCTCGCATAATGGCCCAATGCGTTGTGGACACATGTGGCTGCATCCATCTCAATAGCGGGGCATCCGATCCCGCATCGTAAGCTGCTGACATGCCTACAAAAACAACCCACTTCATTAGACCTACCCTTTACAAAAATAACTACCTTAACCCTCTATACCCCCTTACCCACCCAACCACAACCCACCTCTATAACACACATCTACACCCACCTATATTACCCTAAACATCTACGATATCCCCTTTCCTTATCTCACACCCTACCAACCACCCCGATCTACTCTCGCCATCTAACTATACCCCTACCAATTTAACACCTCCTAATTCATACCCAACACCTAATCTATCCTAACCGAACCAACCACACAACCACCCCATTTCCCCACCCCCCACCCCAATCACCTTTCCTATCAACTCTACCCCCTCCCTCTTCACCCCCAAACAACAAACAAAAACACACAACAAACAACAAACAAAACAAAAACATACAACAACCAACAAAACACAAAACACAAAACAACAAACAAAACAAAAACATACAACAACAAACAAAACACAAAACACAAACAACAACAAAACAAAACAAAACAAACCTAACTAATGACCAGTATTGGTCACCCTTGACATCCTATGCACCGGCACCGGTCGACATACGACCGACGCCGGTCTACCAAAAATCCAATTTGTGCAAAATATTTGGTGACCGATGTCGGTCGCCTAGTGACCGACATCGGTCACTATCCAGGTCCAGAGCCGAACCCGACATGGCCCCCAAAAACATATTTTTTCCTATTTCTACCCTTTTACCCACTGGAAAACCCTACAACCCTACCCACCCTACCGTTTTAACCTAACTAACCTACCTACCCACTCCATTTTACAAATTACTTCAATTTATTCATTATTTTATTCAAATTTTGGATTCCTACCCAAAACCTAAATCTAAGCTAAACTCATTCAATTCAAAAGGTAGGAGTTTCGAACCTACCGGTACGACTACACGTCATCGTGGTGGGATTGGTGGCGGTGGTTCAGCTGGTCCAGCACCTCTTGCTCCTCCTGGCTGTGCCATGGCTATAAATCTCCTCAGCTGGGTCCTCCACCAATCAAATTCTGCCTCCTACTCGCTGGGGTCTACCAATCACTCACTCCTCCACTCAACTACTACCAACTCAGCATACAAACTCAACAAAATCAATTTTAAACCCAGACAAGCCGTATTGGTTATCAAATTGACAATGTGACAATGATAGGCCATTTTTTTATAGGTTTTTTACCTATAACCGATATCGGTTATATTGTGCCCTAAACCACCGGTATCGGTCATCTAACCGATACCGGTCATAGCTAACCGATATCGGTTTAATCCCTATTTTACCACAATTTCTGCCCTTATTCACCAATCTCCCTTTCTCACCACATCGCCTATACCCTCCTTTGCTAAATAGCCTTTTTTGACTTCATTGGCCCAATTCACGGCCACACCCAACCAACCATTTGGCTCGACCCAAGGCCGCAACCAACCAATCAGGCCCGACCCAAGGCCGCAACCAACCAATCAGGCCCAACCCAAGGCCGCAACCAACCATTTGGCCCGACCCAAGGCCACAACCAACCATTTGGCCCGACCCAAGGCCGCAACCAACCAATCAGGCCCGACCCAAGGCCGCAACCAACCATTTGGCCCGACCCAAGGCCGCAACCAACCATTTGGCCCGACCCAAGGCTACAACCAACCAATCAGGCCCGACCCATGGCCCTCACTAATCAATCGGCCCAACCCAAGGCCGCACCAATTAAATACCTTGCCCAAAACCAACAAATTACAATTTTATCCACCCATCGTGTAACTTTTTGATTGATTGAGCTCACTGTTCGTGTTTTAGCATGATTAGGGTACTTGATTTGATCGGATCGACCAACTTTGCCTAGGCCGAGACCGTGACATTTATCTCAACCAAACCAACCATTTGAGTGCGCCAAACATGCCTAAACGTTCTGTACCTTACCCATTATATCCCCCTGGAGCTACTTCCTATGCCTTGGATACCAGGATTATATCACCCTTGTTTGGATAACTATCGACTGTGCCTATGAATTTCTTGTTTGCTCTTCAAATCATGTACCCTGGTCACACTACTACATTTCAATGTGCGTCTGCTTCCTTGAACCTCCCCACCATCTTCCCATCATCTCCAAACCATTCACTCTTTATCAACCCTATCCCCGATTTCACGTCGCCTCAATCGTGATAGATTTGAGGGGATTACCTATACCTTTAACAGAGTAACCACTTCTTATTATTTTCAGTGTAGCTTTAAAGACAAGCTACACGACAACAAGGGCTAATGTCGACACCAAATTTGTGTCTTACGACCCCCGTGCCCCCGCATCTCATTTCGCAACCTAGCCTCACCACCTAAACCTTGCATAATTATTTATTAATTACCTTATATTTAATAAATCCACATCTTCAAACCTGCCACCACATTTCACCACCTCATCATGACCTAGCCCTAACCCTAAACTAACCTAATTAAGACCTATAACTTGGTCTACATCCACACCCATGACTAATTACTCCTCACCCGCACCAAAATCAACCTAATAATGACTTGACCAAGCCCACAACTAATTCCTCGAGAGAAAAGGAGGGAAAGTTGGCTATTTTACTAAAAATAGCCCACTTTGACTTAACCAATATCGGTTCCTACTCGACCGCCATCGGTTACGTAACCGCCATCAGTTCCCAAAAATAAGGGATCGGAATCTGGGAAGTCATTGGAAGAATCTAGATTTCACTTGGCCGAGCAGAGATAAGTGAAGGAAAGAGAGGAGTTTGCAGAGAAGGACATAAAGCCCAAGATCAGAATCGAGTAAGCGGAGCCAAAGTGACACTCATCCAAGCATTGGGAGAGAAGATAGCTCATCTTTGATTGTCCGATCATCCTACCTGAGCCCTGCCTTCGTTATCACAGTCTTTGGACCTGATATCTCCATCAGGAATTAGTAAGTAGTATCTTGTATGTTCTTTTAATAACATTTCTTGGACTTCTGAATCACAACAATTATAAGTCTATTCCTAGATCTACTACCCGGTAACACCCTCCATCTAACTGTCATTCCTCTACCCCTACATTGCCCCCAAGAACAGCCCCATACTCTCTGAGTCTTCTCCATCACCCCATTACCTATCCCCAATCATTTACCAGCCTTATAAACACCATAGCCACCTTATAGCCAACCTTCACTAAAATCCCCTAAATCACTGCCCCTACCGATATCGGTTATCGAAAGTACCGGTGATAGTGACCGGCATCGGTCACTGTGATTCAAAACCAAGACCAGCCTTTTCTCTATTGTTTTAACAAGGTAATTAAATTGTAATTTTGCAATAACTTCTTTGTTAGAATTTGTGTTAATTCATATTAGCAGGGGAACTGACCACCTTCGAAAGGAAGTCTAATATTTCCTGGGCCCAAGGCAGTTCCCTCATTTATTGTCTAATTAGAATCTGGTGGTCTTGTATTCTTACTTGCAGGTAGTCCTTCCCAGGAAAAAGGAGTTCTTTGCAATCGATTTGATCTCTCTACGGTACGCGCACACCCTCTCAAAATCTAATAGGTATTCCTCCTAGCCCTAACCCTTATCTGTTTCTCAAAGGAATGAAAGGATAGAAGCAACTCTATTCCAGGAATGGAAGCATTCTGTGTGAAACACTAAGGTGATAACATTGACTTCCGTGCATGTGTCAATGAGGATATTACTAAGGAGCCATCCATCCATGACTGCATTTAACGTGATCTCCCTATCATAGTCAAGGCTGTGAGGGGGAAGTTTTGAATGCAAGACCTACCTTTCGCACTCTTCTCTGGTGCATGGTACCTTATCTCTCAACCATGCTCCTAGCAATGGAATAATATTCTCTTTCCTTAGCATTTTACATACTTCCTTGACCTCATCCAGGTCATCTCTTTAGCACCTCAACCTTCCTTCTTTGCTCCTCCCTCCTGGACTACTCCTTTAGACACTAGATTTCTCCTTGTAAACTCTAAATGACATCCATGGTATCTTGATATACCTCCTTCTGATGAGCAGGATTCGGGTAATTTCCATGCACCACTTCTTCTCTTGAAACTAGAGCCCTTTGTCTTGGCATCTCCTTTGCGCGCGTGGCCTCGATCTTGTTGTCACCATAAACGGGTTCTAGGTTTGCATCATGTGTTACTAGTGGTATCCATTGTGTTTCCATCTTATTAATACTTACCATTACAACACCCTTGTCTTTCTAGTGTTGTTGATTCATGTGCTCAAACAACTCAGGGAACTCCTCATACTTGTGTTTCTTCCCACACCATGAGCACTACAATAGGTCTGGGTACTCTCATTTGTAGTGGTCCGTAGATCCATAATTGAAATAGGTTATGCATGGGAACTCACTTATTCCTCCTCTGTGGTTATCATGACCACGAGAATCCTCCTCAAAATCCTCCTCCACATGTGCCTCCATCTATGCACTCTTCATAATAGTAGTCATCATTCTTAGAACTACGGAAATGCTAGTCGGCACACTTTATGATCAATGGCCTCATGGATCTGGTCAATAAGCCTACAATCCTTAGTATCATGGGTCGTAGAGGTGCATATATTATAGTAGTAAGACACATTCTTCTAAATTGTGCATTGTAACAAGGGGCATCTACTTGCATCATGGTCCCCATGAAAATTTCATAGTCTACTATTACAAGTGTGTACTATCCTGCAGGGAAACTATCCCACGACATGCTCCTCTACTTCATAATCTATACACCATATACCATTGTGAGTCTCATGGGATGAGTTCGCAAATAGCTTATCCAACTACTTATCCATACAGCAAGTAGTTTGAGATTCCAGAAATGTGCTAACACCGGTGTATTAACACTTCCAACAAGATCGGAGCATAGAGCATCTTCTAACACCTCATGTGGGTCAGTGAAAGTTTTATGAGATAAGGTCCTCCTAAAAGGTGTGATCAACCTTCCAACAAACCACTGAGCATGCTATGAAGGGTGAATATCATATGATAAATTAGACAAGAGAGTTTTAAAGTGCGCATCATACTCCCGCACACTCTCTGCCATTCCCTGTTGAATCTCCTTTAGGGCATTGATATGCTTATGTTCAAACTCAGGAATGTGGAATTTTGCCAAGAAGGTGTTCTTTAAAGTAGTATAATCCACCACTATTTGATGAGGGTCATATTTCCTATACCAGCTATGCACGTGCCCTTGCAACGTCATTACAAACTAACTAGCTTTCCACTCCGGGGTTGTGATCCCCTTTGTGTGCCATAGCAGCTCACACTTGTGGACATGTTCTACAACATCTTCAATACCTCTCTTGTAATCTGGAAAATGTAAAGACATCTCAAAGAAGACTTGAGGGGTGGGGCCCTTGTCCTCCTGAGCTAGAGCCTTGGTTCCCTCCGGTGTTTCCTCCACCATCGGATCCACCAGATCCACCAAATCTTGTGCCTCTTGAGCAACCAGATCCACCCAACCAGATCCACCAGTCCTATTCCTTCGATCCACCAGGTCCTGTAGTGGTCATACCAAGGGTCCCCAAAGTTCTACTGAACTATGTGCCAATGGTCTGCGATAATGCCCCACTACCACTAGTGTACCGGTGCCACTCTCATACATGAGACTGATGGCTTGTGTACTTGCTCCTTGTCTGAAAATTCCTTTGAATACTAGAATATGCATAGCCATAGAAGTGGGAAATTAAAAATTATATCTCCTGGGCATGATCTCTCACTTCCACTGATACCAACTGGGTCAACAATACTCCTTCCTTGATATGGAAAACCAAGCACCAGGGTTAGTCACTAGGTGGGTTCAGATACATGCCAACAACTCTTCTCTATTCATGTGATGAACTCTCATCAGAAGCCAAAGGGTCTCTCTCTTATGTGCTTGCCAAGATGGGGTAGCACAAATTTCTCAGGTTCTACATGTCCTCCGTGTGAACCTCAACTCCTTCCTGTAATGTCTACCTCCATAGATCCATCACACTTGCAACCTCATGTTGTCTAGCAATCTCCCTTTCACATGCTTCACTATACTTGAGTCGCATATCCTCCCTCTCTTTCTCCATCGTAATATCTACCATCTTCCTCCACCCTAACTTTCTCCCCTAGTGCTCGAGAATAGTTTAGTGGCCATTAGAAATACCTCTAAAATCAAGGTAACAATCAAGATCTTCATTGCCATAGGGATAACACATAGAAATGATCCTCTAGGCTTGTGTATAAATTCAAACTCAGTAACTTCCAGACAAGAATATGTATAAATAGTGTACTCCAGAGTGTAGCTAGCCAACACACCTTTCCACCAATGATCCACAAAGACGAGTCCACGTTAGATTTGTATCCTATAACCTCGGTAATCTTCTTGGGTCCAAATGCATGATCTATAATACTAGCTTGATCTAGACGCATATGTCGAGAGCCATTCATACAACTCTCTTTGGGAAGCGACAAGTAATTTCTTTCATACAAATCATGGTAGAGGTTCTCTTCTACCCATCTACGTGCATCAAACTCAAATCCAGTGTTGAATCTCTAAGCAAATTCATCCTCCATGCTCTTGAACCATGATTCAACACTTTCTAAAGTTAAACACTTTGTCATCGCTCATTATACAGATCATGATGAATTTTATTTCCCATTTGTAACTTTGAAAAGAGGTCCGAGAAAGCAGAACCAAGATGTAGTCATTTTTACACCCATCACAAAGGAAAGAAATCCCATGCGCACCGGCCTATCACCCAGTGGGTGTTGGGCACTCACCCAAGGCATGCACGGGTGTTGAGTCTCTCTTTTATGTGATTTTAGTGGGAAACATCATCTATGATCCGAGTATAAGATATTTGAGAGGAAATAAGACATACAAGCACCATAGAGCTTAGAACAGCTTCTAGATCCTTGCAGTCATTCCAAAAAAAAAGTTCTTAACTGATTATAGAACTTACACCAAAACAAAAGGAAGTTGTACAAGCATTCATACTTAGTTCATAAAACATAAACAAAAAAGAGTTATGAAGAAGGATGTATGCATTAGAACTATTAATGCTCATATTAAAATAAATTGGTAACCTCATTACATTCATTAGACCCATTAGAGAATGTCACGAGAAGGGCAGATCACACGGTCATGCATTATAAGCGGATTCATATATCTAAGCTCTCAAAAGAAAATTTATAACCCCAAACCCTTGATACATCCTTTCCTACAATTATTAGTAATAAATTCCTAGCAGTATTTCTTTAGAGATCCTCCCTCTATCCATTTCTTTCTCTTTTCTATCGATCTATCTCTACTCTCTATATCTCTCTTTCTTCTACGTGTGCTTGTATTTATAGGCATCTGAAGTGCCAACTCATCCTTATGTGGCCTTAGATCCATCAAAAAGTGTCTGAATGTTGTCCTCCATGGGTGCATGCTCCTATAAGCTTGAGATCACCACTCCTTGCCATGACGTCCTTCTATAATCTTCTACCGTAGGGCATATTCCTTCCAGGCCACCTTGTCGGTAGGGTGGCACCTTATCCACTCAGGTCACGTTTTTCTTGCGTCTGCCGAGATAGGTCAAAAAATGGATAAGTCCCAGTTACGCCGTGGGCGTGCATCCCGGGTTATACCAAAACCCTACTTGAACCCTTCCCGCACACCTTATCTTACGCACTTTTTAAACCTCATGCGCCTATGCGCCCTTTTTGGACTTAGTTGATATTTTAGGGGCCCAACAAAATATATCATGTATTCAAATTGGGAGAAGAAGTAGGAGGTGTAAGAAGTGTGTGGAGAGGTAAAGATCTATGTAATAGAGTCTAATAGTCTCATGAAGATGTGAAAGTCCATGAATTAGCTATATAAATATTTTGAGGTGATATCTTGTGTATGAAACGTATTTTTAATCAAAGTGTATCAATACTTTTAATGTGTTCATGATATGTAAATGTTGAATATGGTGTGAGAGTGTGTGTAATTTCAATGTGTCATTGGTGTGATTCAAAGAAGGTGATACCTATGGTAGAAAGTTTTTATGTAAGTATGGAGCTTAGTTTCATGTATATAGGTAAGGTAGTGTTGTTATTAATTTGAATAGATAAAGTAAATAAGACTAGTTAGAACATTTTTAAATAACTAAACCCTAGTTCATAGAAGACAACAAGTAATAATAACGAACATATGTTTGTGTGTGTGGATTGAGAAGGCCAAATAAAGTTAGTTACGAGGTTGTGAGTCACTTATTTGGTATTGACAAGATTTGAACTCGAATCGAAGATTGAAATTGGTGCAAGATTCCATATGGAATCATATAAAAAAAGGACACTGTGGAGACTAATAATACTACGTTGTGTTAAAATGTTATTAAAGGAGACAAGCTGTTTGAAGGATCATCTCTTGATAAAAAAGAGAACTTGGGCGTAACTATGCACAATTTGAGGGTTTTGAGATAACAAGGTAACTTTGAGTATGTTGTTCACAACATGAAAATGGTTTTAAGGAGACTATACAAGAAATGTGCATGAATGAGAGAATACGAGAGGCCAAATGGGGAGTCAAGGAGAAAAGAATAACAAATAATCATTTTCTGGACTATAAAATTCTATCTTAGGGTTAGAGATTGAAGTTTGTCTAAATATTAAAACTTACCTCTATAGTATTGATAAAAAATCTTGAAGTAAAACCTAGGGTTTTAGGTTGTATGAGGAAGATTCTAGAGGAAAGGATATTTTCTTGATCAAATCGGTGTTAGTCGACATGACCAGTGCATGTACATATTTGGAGAAATTAGTGTGGAAATAGAGTCATTCTTTCATCTGTGAAGATCTAAGAAGACTTTGGTAGTTGTTAAGAGAAACTAAGGAGGTCAAAAATTACTTTCCCATATTTGAGGTTCGGTGTCTTGAGTGATTAATGAGAAAAGTGAATAATGTAAAATCAGGATTAAGGGGTATTGAAACAAATAATAGTGAGCTAGTGATTGTTTTAAAGGAACATGCAAGTAAAGTGATAATAATAGGTTTATGAATGATTGAATAAGTATGTTAAAGCTCGATGGAACATTAAATAGGTCCTTATAACCAATAACTATGGAAAATGCATACTTGTCCATTTGGGGGATAGTCGAGATAGCGTGAGAAACCTTAAAGGGAACAAACAATAATTGAGTAGAAGTAATTTGAAGAGGAGAGTGGAGTATTGGAATAAGACAAGGGATTTTTAGGAAGGGAAGATAAATGATTAACAAGAGGAATTAAATAAGGACAAACAAGTGTAAACCGAGCTAAGAGGTTTGTAGGTTCGGTTGTACAGAGAAAGCAAGTAAGAAGTCATGATAGAAATCTTGATGGACTGAGACAAATAATTCTTATGAATGATGAGAATAGCCTAGAAAAGTGTGAAATAATTTAAATAAGGTGAATTTAATTCTTGAGTGCATTGGAAGGTAATAAAACCTTGAAAGTGCCTTAAAAACCATAGTTAGATCTTATTGAAGCCCTAAAGAAGAGCAAAGTGGAGCTTGGAAGTTTTTGTTTTGAGAGTTATCATAAAATATACATGAGTGTAAGAATGATGAAATGGGTATCCAAATTTTATTTTACTTTTGCATTAAGTTTTGTAGTTTTCTCGAATATGGAGCTTTGTATAAAACCGGGGCTAATTGAAAAAATTGGCAAATATGGTAAATTTAGTATAAAAGCAAATGGGTGTAGAGTTACTTGATGAAACTTTGTAGGATGATTGTTGGGATAAATGGGTCTTCAAAACGTTTACCGGTGACCCATGAAACAAGGTCGTGTGGTTTTTATGCTGAAAAATTCCATTTTGAATGGTTAGAAGGAAGTAAGAAGGCATAGAGTGACTTTGAGAGAAGATGAATTTGAGACTTATTCAAGCTTGAAGACATTTTTGTTTATGAATTGGAGATGTTGTAAATCCTTCATAAGATTTGAATCATTGTATATAGTAATTTTGGGTAAAAGAGCAAGTTTTATTATTTGTGAAAAAGTGAAAAATTGGGCGACCTTTGAATATTGCTTTCAAATGATTGTTCTAACTTTTCGGTTGTTGTTTATGACGATCCTCTACATCATCAAGGATATCAACAAGGGTAGGCTATCCCATTATCATTTCATCTTCAATCATTTTCCTTTCTTTCATATCCTTTTTCCTAGCCAGATGAGTACACCAAACTATCTTGAGCATGTTATGTAAAATAAATTTAATAAGATCAAAATTTTTATAATTCAAAAGCTTCACCATGTTATTATTAAATTTATTGTAATATCATTCCCATACTATACCATATTTATAAATTAAAAAATTTCCAAAGATATATGCAAACATTAAATAAAATTACATTACTCAAAATATAATCGAGCTTATAGAAAGCGTGTTAAAGATTTTTTTGTATTCTAACGTATCTATTGATAAAAAAATTAAAGCCTTTTCGTATTATAACATTACTAAAGATAAACATAGACATTACATAAAATAAAATTACTAAAGAAAAAATCACAGATTATACAAAAAAATTTTAATTTTTTCATAACATGATTATGTAATTGTATTACCATTTCCCCGCATGGATATACTTACATACAAGACCATCACTAAAGATAGATTCACACATCAAAGAAATAGATTCTATTTTTATTTGTAACATAGATATGTAATTATTTATAATACCATTACTAAATATATACTTATAGTAAAACATTTTAAGCATTTTTGAAATTAATTGTAATACCATTTCTAAGATAGATTCCCAAATTAAAAAACAAAATCAAAGAAAAGTTTCCTAAAATAAATTTCGAGACATTAAATAATTGTAATTGGTTTTTGATTTAATAACATATTGGATGTCTTCCACATTCTTCAATGGTTGCAACAAAGTCCAGAATCCATCTAACAAGTATTTGTCTGTAGATTTAGATCTTATGTTAAATGTTTTTGCAATTACGTAGTTCTCCACATCATTGAACTTGTTTTTACGTAAAGATTTATTTATAAGAAGCGTATTCTTACAATTGTAAGATGCATTAGACAGGAACCAAAAAGGTTTTAATTTAATTGAGAAATAATTTGGGATTCCCAGAACCTTGGTAATCGATCACGTCTAACCTTGACACCATCTTCGTGTGTAAATATAAACTTGAAGCTGCCAACATATAAGCATATGTTTTGAAGTAAGGAAGACATCATGTCATTTACGTTTGAATTTCTCCTTGATGTCCATAACACTATTTTGAATTTTTTGCAACATTGCAAGAAATATTTAACATTTGGTCTAAGAGAATAATATTTATTTTTGAGCTTGATACCACCAAACATTGTTTAACATATCATGTGCCAAATCAACATTGTGGATGGTGTGTTCCAAAACATCATTTATATCGAATATTATCAATTTAATGTTGTATATGTTCTTATATGCAAATGAAGAAAACCGTAATCAAATGGTTGTGGGTGGTGAATTAATTTAAAAATAAAATCACATCCATGTTTTCATAGTGTATTAGGACTATTTTGTTTGCAATTTTTTTGAATCAAATGAAATGTTTGTGGGCGGGGACTCTGTAAAAATATAATGTAGTTATTTCATTCCATATAAATGTGTTATAAAATTTTTATTTTGGAAGCAAAAAATAATATTCAAGCACCAATAGTATGTTTGAAGGTTTTTAGTGATCTACACATGTTCTTGTGTTGTCCTACATGTTTCAACCATGTACATAATTGATTTTAAATCAAATAATCAGTGTATATTTTCCATCAAATCTCCAACAAGTTGGGGTTTTGAGAGTAATTTCCTCTTTAACATCGAAATACATGAATCTATTGTCATCGATCAAAATAATATTGTTTTCACCATAGACATTACCAAAAATGTCTAGTATCTACTAATTGGTACTTGTTACGGTATTACATTATCTATGTCCCAAATGAACGTGAAGTAGATATTTCACATCTAACTAAATTTTTCAATGAAACTGTACTTCACAAGTGTTGAATCCATACATGTAGACCATAAGGAAATGTAAAAATATTTTGTTGCAGTTCTTATCAAATCAACACTAAATACTCGTTCAAATTATTTATAGTTCCCGTGTGTAAAATCTAGAACCCTATTACGAGGTATTTTGTTGCCAATACCATAAATTCCAAACAACAAACCTTCAACTCAAAAAAAAGTAGTAATTTATGAGGCTTCCTAATTAGATCTATAAAAATAGCTTAGAATTAATTTAGGCTTCCTAACTTGATCAATAAAATAGCTCGAATATTGTTATAACATTATTTTTGTTAATGTACTCACACAACTTATACATTTATACTCTCAACTTATAAAGGACGTGTTGGCATACAATTTTTACGGATGCGAAATGTGTCAATAGTGTAAAGGGGAAAAAGTCCCTCCTCAATTATGGGTGAGGTTTCCCTTATTGAAAACCAAAATTTTATTTACAACTATACATTCAAAATAGTTTTTTTGGGGGAGTTTTGGGTTTTATGGAATAAAATAAATAGATATGAAGAAAGAAAGAAAAGGAGTTGAATATAATGTAGGAAAGGATGAATGATAGTGAAGAACGATGCATGTAAGATTAAGAAAATGTAGATCATAAACTCATATACACCATAAAAATAAACATAGTGAATGACAATTGAAAGAAAACATCATATTCTTAGAGAGTGAGAGTTTTCACATTCATTAGACATAAGAATAACAAATTCTTAAGAAAAGGAAACACATATAAGATACAAAGCTCTTCATAAATGCTCCTTTATTCCTCTTCAAACAAGAACACAAAGTTTCTTACTATCTCTCTACAAAACATTATTTCTCCTTGCTCTTCCAAAGTCCCCTTACAAATGAGCTCTAACTAGCTTTTATAACCCAAAAGTTGGTTATAAGGTAGTTATGGTTTACATGACATCACTTTAGGGCACAATTAGGTCACATTATAATTTATATCTTTATTTTAATAAAGTAAAGTGACTTTATTAAAATAACACAATTTTATCACATAAGTGACCTAATTAAAACTATTTATTACAATAATAAAGTGGGTACATGTGGACCCCACTTGGATAATGACATGGAAAAATAAGATATTGACACATGGATTCACTATGACACTTAGGATTAGTGCCTTACCCATTGGGCCAAGAGTCCACCTATCTCACTCGTAGGAGAAATGAACTCATTGGTTTCCAAGGGAAACTAGAACAAAACATTGAAAATATCATTTTGAGAAACCTGGATTCAAACATCTATCCATTTTGAACTTTCTATACTTTTCAAGTGATTCCAATAGCTTTGGCTCTTTAGGAAAGCTATGAGGTGTAAGACAAGTTTCACAGATGACTTGTATTTCCATAATTTTATCAGGAACTTCATGGAATTGCACCATTTTCTCTCTTATATTGACAAATAAGTTTTGGAGTTTGATGAGTTTATCAAGTGAATCAAGGCCAAAACTTATTGAAGAAATATAGTGATTTTTTTATTAGATTCAAAATTCCTCTTTTAGAAGTTGCATTGAGATCCTTTGATTGTGCTCATTGACAAAACTGCAAGGGATCTCCTCAATGAATTCTTGAATGACACACATGATTGTTTCTCCTTTGTATTTTATATCATCAAATTGAGCTTGAACATCAATCAACACCATCTTCCTGTATTTAGAAAATTTAAGCCATTCAATATGAAGACCACGTTGATTTAATTGCAGAATTCCCTCATTGACAAGGGATGAAAAACCCATTTGTGCGAGTTCCTGAATATCTGGAGAAATTTTTTTGATAGTTCTTGTTTTATCTTTTAGAGACTCCTCAAAATATATGATAGAATCCATATAGGCATGGATATTATCATATATTTTAATTGCTTCATCAATTACCGAAAACCTTGTATCAACACATTGTCGATCCATGCTTTAGTTTCTCAACCCATACTATTTATCTCTTTTGATAGTGTAAGGGTCTCTTGATTTGACATTACCACTATGGAGGGGATTTGAATAGTGGAAGAGATTGGATTGATTAGATGTTGGATGTATGCAACTAACTATCAATTTTATTCTTTAAGATGAATAGTTTGAAGCTTATATTTCTCCATCTATCACCAAACCATATCAACCAATTCATGAGCATGAGCTGCATCATTTTCCATGGTTGATTTTCCAAGCATCACTCTAGAGACTTCATAGTCTTCAACAGTCATTTCTCTTTTGTCTTTATCAACAATCGGTGTTGTTATATCCGCATATCGAACTCCATAGTCATTGATAATAACCTTGGCGATGACTTTGGGTTTTTTGGGAGTGTTGGAATTAGTCAATGATGTAATGGCCTCAAGATCAATTGTAATTGGTTTGACTATCCTTTTCCTCTTTTTAATTTCTCCATGGATCTAAGAGGGGACATTATTGATCAATTCTCCGCCAAGGATACTTTTATTTGATGGGATTTGTTCAAGCATTATGTGCAAGGGTTAAGATTTAGGAGGTTCCCTTATAACATCTTCACACTGATGAGGAGGAGATGTTGTAATGTCTTCATGGTGAATTGGAGAAGATTGCAGAGTACCTTTATGAAGAGGAGGTTCAGGTGAATTTGAGATCTGGATTATTGGAACTTACACCTGATCCGATACCACAAATTACAAGGTGGTATTTTCAATCAATCCTTGAAAATCATTGTGAGTCGATGAATGAAAATTTGAATTTGATATTCCAGAAACACATTCCTTTTTCTTCTTTAATTTATTTTGGTTTCTCAAGTTTCTTTATTGTTGAAGGCTAATCCTAAGATAACTTTGACCTCCATTGTTTCTTACTAGCTTGGGTGTATGATGAGGCATGTGTTGCGAGGTGAGAGGATGAATGAGTGGATTGCACAATTCTCTTCTCACTCTGATTGAATGGTTTTTGATCCTCTTGTGCATTTTTATTTTCTATAATGAATCGAGCTAAAGATTCTTCATACCAAGAAAGACTTCTCTTGAGCACTTGTTGGATTCTCTCATCAAGTGAAGTGCCATCATGTTTGGACCAATTGACCTTAGGAAGAGGAAACATTATGACAAAATCATATTCAAGATCAATCATATCAAGGCCATTATTAGTGAATCCTTGAGGAACTTCCTTTAATCGAATTAGAAAATTTGATCTAAAGTCATCCTAGAGTAGTCAAGATGCCATACTTCAAATTCATCTACAAATTTGGCCAAAAATCCTCTACTTGTGGATGATGTTTGTATTTAGGTCCTATAAATATTTTTGTAAATCCATAGATATCGAACTCCCATCTTCTTACAAATGGATGCAAAGTCATAGTGGTCATTTCCTTATCCATTGATTCAGCTATGTGAAATGATGGACACTTGTACACACAAATTGAAATTAGAAAACAAGCACTGCGATAATTTTTCTCTCCCAAGAAGTGGTTCACTAATGCCAATTGTCATGAAAGTTCCATGAGAGCCCATTTTCACTCATGTATTTAGGCAACTTATAAGGTACTCCATTAAATCCGCCGACTTAGATGTATGAAAAGTGGGAAATTGAATGAACCATGAGCCCCATCATGAAATCATTTCTTTAAACCGCTTCGAGAATATCTCATGTGGTTTATTTGTGAGCATTCTGATAACATAAAAGAGAAAAGCATCATTAACATGATGAAAATGGTGTGAAATTTATTTGAACTCCAGTTGTGGATAATAGTGAAAAACACTATTTTTCCTAGGTGTCATGGTGCCTCTAGTTTCAAGACTAGTAAAAATCCTTCTTCGTGCCACTATGTAGACTAGGTAAGAGGTCATGTAAAAATGACCATTCATCTTTACTTCAACTAATTGCTTGTGTAAGGTATCACTGATGATGGTAGCCTAGTCTATATGAATCCTTTGATCCAAATTTACATAGATAAACTTATACATCCATGGTTGAAAGTAGCGTGCGGAGGGGATGCCAAATGCTCTACTCAATAAAGTGATCATGTATACAATATCATCTCAAAACTCAATATGAGGAAATTATTTAGGAAGTTGGGTAGCATGTGATCACCTGTTGACATTTTACCGAGTCTTCATCCCAATACTGTTGTGCAGACTCTTTAATAATTTCAGCATTCTCTTCATATTCTGGAATCCTAAGCATTTCTTTAATGTGCTCATGTGTAACCAATAAGATAGGCTCATTATTATGGTTGAAAAATCCTCTTTTCTTAGCATCATAGTGCATAGTGCAAGTGATGACGAGTTATAGACACTAAACGGAGATTGGAAACGTTGGTTCTTGTGGTAAGCCATTGCAGTACATGCATTGTGAGAACAATGTATGACCTTCAAATTTTTTTCTGTCACAAAATTGACTCATATTAACATGACCCAAATTGGTGTCAGTTATATGGTCGTAATTGGAAACCAATGCAGATAAGGGAATGACACCTTGAAATTCATACTTTAGTGTTTATTTATTTGATGTTGACATCATTAAGCAGAAGCAAGAGAAAAGCAAATAAAACACAATTTTACACTGCGGGGTATTCGTCTCCGAATTTCCCGCAATAGACAAGAAAACAAGATTTTATTTAATTTATATCTTTTACAATTCTTATCTCAAATTTTTCTGTCTTTTTTTAAGAAAAAGAAAAAGAAGAAGCAAGATGAAAATATTACAATTTAATTGCCGTAATTTGTTTAATTTCTTTCTCTTGGTGAGCTTGAGTTACAACATCCGTGGTGTGCTCGAACCCGAACCTTCCTTAGTATTCACAACCATTTACCATTTACACTGGTTAGTGTCTGTGCGTGAATAAGGAGACTCTTGTTTTCACGCCAATATGATGCAATCTCCTGTCAATGCATTGGTTTCAGCTTTATTTTATATATATTTTTAAAACAAATTCACTACTGGTCTGGATATATTTCTTGAGTGCCAGGATAATTCCTTCCCTCGGACGTTGCAAAATCTTACTACAATCTCCTGCACATAAAAAAACTGATTTATTCTATTAAAATGCAGGCCGTATTTTCCTTTAATCCTCCATGTCGAAATTTAAACAACCGAGCTCCTATATTTTGACTGAGTATTCAACCCAGGACGGGAATGAGTAAAATTTATTGTTATTGGTTTGCAGGTTGCATTTCCTCTCTTCCTACTAGCTAGGCGCCTATTTTTCCTTCTCTAATTTCAACGTGAGCTTCTATTTTGATACCCTTTCACCATGTGCTAAGAATGAAGGTATTTGAAGAGCGCCTATATCTACTGGTTTGCTGGGCGCCAATGATTCTTTATTCCCTCCAGGTGCCAAGTATGCAGTATTTTTGTAAGAATGTGGAATAATTATTTGTCTCTTCTCCATTGCGCAGACTTTGAGCATTAATAAAGTAACAAAAATATTTAAAAGACTGATTTTCCTTGCTCTTTGCATGAAAAATATATTTGACTTGGAATTTAATTTGTTGATTCACCGCATATTTGCTTTGCTTCCAACTTCCATTTCTTCAATGTGCTGCTTTCGCTAGAAGTTTGGGTCATGTGCTCTCGGAAGTATTATCTCGCGTACACAAGAGAGAAACAAGTTGGAACAAAATAGAAATCAATGATCGATTAATTTCCCCTATAACTACCTTTGTAATTTCAGGAAGAGGGAAATAAGTGTGGGAATGGAGAAATAAAGAAGTCGAGGAAATTAAGGATTTTCTATTGTGTGGAGAAAAAATCTCAACGGTATGTGTATGGGAAGTGATTAAATTTTTACTGGATTATCGGATTCTGTTGAATGGAGAAGTGGGAGTTACACCCCACTTTACCATTAATTCAAGTCCAGTTAAATAATTAATTAATGTATTTATAAAATTGATATTATTAATTTGATAATTAAATTTAGAATTTAATTAATAAAATTGATAATATCACTTTATTATAATTTAATTAATTAAATTTTAACTAAATTAATGATAGTAAATTAATTACTTAATGTTAATGAATTAGTAACTTGAATTAAATCGAAATTACTAATTAATTAAATTTAAATAATTAAATTATTATCACTAATGAAGCGTTATGAACCATTTTACAAAGTTGTGGAGTGTGTAAGCACAATGTGAGACATTAACAAAGGCGGAAAAACAACAATGCGGATTATGACATAGTGAAATGATGTGGAAGGATGAATTGGCGAGATATTAAACGTGAAAAGTTTCAAAATTTTCCCGAAATTTAGTGTGTTAAGTTTCAAGACAACACAATGAAGATATAAATACTCCCAATTTATAAATGTATAATCTCAACATTTAAAACAAAGAGTGAACATATGAATGTATATTCTTTCCAATGTTAAGCAAGTAGCATTATAAAAACATTTTGAAATGATAAATAGTTATTTAGTTTTTGCTTGCTCCAATTTTTGTGGCCCTCTACAACACTCAATCCCTGAGACATTATTAGTGTTAAGTTTCGTATAAATCAGTCACTAACCACATATCTTTGAAACAATTATCTCCAATGCTTTTCCTACCAAACCTAAAGTTTTTGGAGGGTTTCCCTTTGCACCTATTGTGATACATAATGTGTCTTTAGAATTGAAAGAAATATCATCTCTACTCCAAACCTTTTGTAGATCTCTTATTGCAATTCCATCACATATATTGCAATGTTCTTTTCCCCAAATAAGTATTGGATTCAATTCAATTACTAATTTTTTATTTACAAATTTTGTCATATTTTTAACCTCGCTAGAAGTGAGATTGTCGGACTAGAATCCACTTCAAATTTTGTTGATAGTAATTTTAAAAATTCTTTCAGGCCACCTCACAAGTTGATAGTCTCCTTGCTGAACTTGAATGCCATCTCCTTATGGGATTGGTTTTCTCATATAACAAGCCCTCCAAATCTAAAATAAGTAAATAATGTAGTGCCCACTTCCCTTTGACACCTTTTATTATTGATCATGATACTGTAGACTATATGACAAACATTTTAATAGTTTTGATTTAGTATGGTGTTAGATGTCAGATCCTGGATTATTGTTGAATCTGATTATATATAATGCATGGTGATTATTAGAGACACTCACATGTGGATGATGATATACTATTGACATGGATGTTTAATGGAAGTTATTCAGACATGTGATTTTGGAGATTATGAGTAAACCTAGAAAAGGAAAATTATTTGATGATGATATAGTTGTCGATATAAACTATAAATGATTTTTTTGATTGCCTTGGTGATTGTTGTGATTCATATGTATAGATAATTTTGTGATTTTGTTATATATTCATTTTGGACGTTCTGATATGGCCACGAGGCTGAAGGAGGTATTTGTGTTTTGCAGGTTTAAAATATCACAACAAACATTGGGGATTGGAGACTAACCAAAGTGGAATTCTAGGTGAATTCGACAAGGTCACCATGGCAACTTGTTTTGTGTGTGTGTTGTATTTTGTTAGAGATTCCCATGGGGGATCATCCTTACATGTGACCATGGGTTTGTGTATTTTATTAATGTGTTTCTTTTATTTATTGTTGTATGTATTTTATTTGTAATGTGTTCTCTTCTTTTAATAAATTAATTGTGATAGATTAATGTGAGGAGATCATATGTTTAAAATTTAAATAAATTAAATTGGGATATGGGAAAGTAATTATTAGAGTTGTTGGCTGTTGTATTTAATTTGTAAGTGATGTGTAAGTTGTGTAAGAGATTGTGTAAGGCTGTTTTTGGAGTAAGAAATACTCCACCTCCATAGAAATTTGATTTTGTCCTGGGGCAGTTTTTGAGGCTTGTGGGACAAGTAAAACTTGTCCCATGCCTCTAAATTTAATTCACCAACCTTACTAATGGTTGGAGATGTGATTTTTGACTTCTATAATGAATTTTATTCATCATGTTGCTTGTTTTGGATTGTAATCTGTACATTTCATTTATTTTTTTGTCCCTAGAGGTGTGGGCTCTTTTGAGTGTGTAAGTAACTTGTCATTTTTCACCCACCTCTTTATTGAGCCTTGGAGTTTGGAGTTTGTCCTTGGTGTTTGAATGTGAGGATGTATGATGTGGCATCCTACATGGATCCACATCAACCTATTCTTTCCCTTTCCTATATATTTCAAACTCTCTTCTTGTTTTGGGTTGTTGAACCTTTTTGCATTCTTCCTTGGGGGCACATTTTCTTGTGGGAGCTTTGGTTTTGAAGAAAGTTTTGGAGATAGATTTGCATGCTTGGGAGCTTGCTGTTTTGGGTTGTGTTTGGCATTTGAAGCTTGCTATTTGGAGACCAAATAACCATGGAGAGGTAGGAATTTAACTCTCTTTTATTTCTGTTATTTTCTTGTTGTGTTGTGTGGAAAATGCATGCTTTGTTTTATTTGTTGCTTGGTTGGGTAGACTGCCTTAGGGAAGGTGTAGGAGAAGGCTATGGGGAATTCTTGTGGGGGCATAAGGGAATGCCATTGGCATCAGAATTTTGTGGAGGGATTTTGGGCTTGGGATCCACCTTGGAAAAGAAATAGCTTGCATTTCTTACTTTGTGGGGGGCATAAGGAAATCTGTGGGGGCATAAGGAGGGATTTTTTTGGGGGCATAAGGAAATGTGTGTGTGATGAATTAATTGGAGGTTTATTTTTTGGTGGATGCCCAATTCCCAATTGGGAGGCATAAGCAGCTTCCTCCATAGCTCCTTTCTCATTTGGCTTACAAGATCAAGCCTAAGTTCTATTTTGAAATGTTTTTAAATGTAATTGTGAACTACTATTTGTTTTGTGTTGCATTGTGTTTCAAAAAAATGTGTATGTGAAAGAATGTTGTGTTGTGGAAGCCAGTTGTTGCCATGGTTGAATTACACCTTTGATTGTACTTTGGTTGGGGCTCGGGGGCCAATGATGAAGGCTTCTCCTTTCATTGGATGTCTTGGTTGGGTGGAGAGCATTGCCTTTCCCCCTCTCTTGTTGTGATCATTTTGGAGAAAAATAAATTGAGCATGTTGCTGTCCTGGAGCAAAGAGAAATGTACAGTTTGACAGTCCCTTTCTTGTGAGCAAGTTATTGTAATCCTTCCCACTTTGAAGTGGATGATTTTTATAGTTATTTATAATGAAAAGATACTTGTATTGATGATGAAAGTTTGAAAGTGAAATGTGAAATGTAAAGAGTTATATTCTCTTCTCTGTTTTAAAAAAAAAAAAGAAATGTGAAAGAGTGTTGTATATTTTGTAAATTGTATTTGAAACCAAATGAAAATTCTGTTAATTGCATTCAGGCATTGAATGATGTAAATATGTTTCTCTTTTTGAAATCAATAAATGATTGTAAGTTTATCTCTTGTTTACATTGTTGTAATTGAAATGGGAATATCTAATGGTGATTGAAGCTCTGTTTGATTGCAAGAAGAAGAAACACGTAGGTGGGAATTATATTGTATTGTTTCTCCTTTGAATTATATTAAATTTGAAATCAGAACTTGTAATTTAACATGGAAATGAATTGTTTAGAATCAACTGAATGTAATGGATTAGTTTAGGTATTAAATACCATACCTATATGACAAAACTGATAAATAAATCCTTCAAAGAAACTGATCACTGGCATTGTGTATAATTTTAAACCGGCAAAAAGGAATGCAATCAAATTATACAGTTTCAGACTGCACTTAACAATCAACTTAAAAATGTTATAGATTAGTATGCTAAGACATTTAGGAATTCAAATTGACGAAGGAAACTTAAGAAGATAAATTGTTCATTACAAATTTGGACACAATCCTTTCGGGTCGTGTTCTGTCACTTGTTGGAAAAATTCCAAATTGGAATCAATTGAACAAAATTTACTTTCCTAAAACACTCTAAACCCTCCCTAGACTAATCCTCCATGTCTGTTTGACATGTTGAGTGAAGGAGGAGATCTAATTTAACCAAATTGAGAAGTTGAAAATTGCCAGTTCACTAATTATAAGCCTACAGATCATTTTTACAAAATTGACCCTTAAAAACTTATCAAAAAGTAAAATTGATGTTTCCTATGTAAAGAGGGCATCGAGAGATTTCCAAAAAGTCCTCATTTTCCCAAAACTGAGCTTCCTAGAAAAATTTATGGCACTTTGAAGTTTTTGTGCCTTGGCGGGAAAATTTGGGAAAATTTTCCCTGGCGGGCCTGCAACCCAAAAATTTCCCATCATTTTTCCTTAGAAAGGTTTTGAAAAAAATTTAGTTTGGGAAAATTTTTCCATTTTCCTCCATTGGCCCGCAGCTAATCAAAGGGTGCCACGTGTCCTCTTAGGGCTACGACGGAGGCACGGTTTCCCTTTTGCCCTTATCTTTTTTGAAATTGCCTTTGGGAAAAATTTCCCACTTTTCCCCGCAGCCCTGCTCCAGTGCCTTGCCTTGGAATTATTCCTTTCACAAATGTGCGGGCTGCGCGTGCCTTCTTGTCTTCTATTTCCCTTTGGCTTAGTGCCTTAAGTTATTCTTCCGTCACCCGTCTCATGTGTCCAATCAGCGCATGACATGTGGCATTATGGCGTCGGCGTAAGCACGGATCAATTCGATCCCTTAGCACCTTTCACCCTAAAGGACTTAACATCCTATCCCACTCCGCTAGCCTATCATTCCTCCCGATCAATCTGGGCATGACATGTGTCTCCCCATCGGGCTCGTAGGCACGTGAAGGAAATTTGCACTTTGCGCCCAAGAAGGGAAAATGCCCCTAAATTCCCCGCCGCTCCGCCATTCTCTCACCCATTTCCGCTTTGCACAGGACTTGACACGTGTCCACTAGGGACCCGCAGAGGTGCAAAAGAAATTTCACCTTTGTGCCGCGTGATGGGAAAAATTTCTCAAGCCACCCCGTGACCTTCCAACCCATTGAAGGTGCTTTCCCCACCTCTTGACATGTGTCCCCCTAGGGGAAAATTTGACTTAAAACTCCACCCACTCATATCCTGAGTTCTATAAGGAGTTAGGAGGACTTCTTTATATCACCGGAAAGGTGAAAAAAATTCCTATCCATTGAGAATGGTTTAGGGAAAATTTGGAAGCATTAAGTATGAGAAAAATAAAGCTGAAACTTTGAGTCTGTTAGAGAGTTGGGTATGGGGGTAAATTACTCCCTGAACCTAACTAAAACTTCTAGCCCTAAGTTTTGGGCCTGGTGACCTACGAGAATTGTTTATAAAAGAGAAGTTTGTTTTGGTGGATTTGAGTTGCTCTGGAACCCGTTAGTGGTAGTTGTTGCGGTGTAACCTAGTCGTAGACTCTCTTAATCAAGCTCTGGGAGTGGGTTAGTGAGACCTTACTCTATTGTTTTAAATATGTATTCCCTTCGCACTACAAATAAACCCTGCTCTTGTCTTGATCTTGTGGAATTAAATACCTTGGGTATTTAATTGTTTTGGGTCCCTTAACCCTAATATTTCTAATCGGGAAACATTTAGCTAAAATGTCAATGTAATTAGTAATTAAATTAATCCTTAGAGAGATTTGAGCTAGGGTGGACCTATTGCTCTTGTTGATTTTTAAATGTGGAATTAGTAATTCTATAAGGGGAAAAGTTAGTAGTTGAATTTAACTGTCTTTGAGACTTTGGTCGTTAAATCCTAATAATTTTTTTTTAATCAGCTAGACCTAGGTTGTTCATGGGTCTCAAGTGGGTTGTTTTAACCAGGCATCACAAATAATCCTTTTGGCTAACTCTAGGGAAGAAAATAATTTTCTTTTCAATCGACCATAATTCAATTCTAACCAATTAAAATAAAAAACACATTAGGAGGATACCAATTATTGATTGAGCTTACGGCTTGGCTGACATTGACCTCACCCATAGTTGGTTATTTTGATGTACATAATATTTCAAATAACCATTACACAATTCAAAATCAATTTTATGTGGAGGTAAATTAATATATGTTTTAACACTTTTTAGTGCGTAACACCAAATTAAAAAATCATAATGGCATCCATGGTAATATGGTTAGTTGAAGATCAATAGTTCTCTAAGTTGTGAATGAATTTTAGTAACCACTAGGCTACGATTCTATTTGTTGGACTACCCTTTGCTGGACAATATTTCAAAGCTATAGATGTAGATTAGTGACCGCTAGGATACACTATTATTGGCTAAACTACCCTTGGTTGGGAAACCTTTGATGAGCCTAGCCAAGTGGTGTACTACATACCCATGAGTAGGATCAAGCCTTATGTAGTTATCTTTATTATGATGTTGAAAGTATTAATTACATATGGAAACACAATGTTAATTCAATGTAATTAGCTAGTATACGATGACGGAAATAATGAAATCATGTTTGCAAGTATTAATTACATATGCCAACACAATGTTGATTCAATGTAATTAACTAGTATGTAGTAGGAAATAATGCCTAGTGGTTGTCAATCCTTACAACTCTTGTATTGAACATGAATGAATAACGTCCACTAAGCTCTGTAGTTTATCTTATATTATTAGCATATCTTACAAATGGATATCCTTAAACTTTATCTTCTATCGTATATCAAGTATCAACATTAATATCTGTTAGTTATCAAGAATAGAAAAAATATAGAGCCTAATTACCACCATGATTCGTATGGACATGGTATCATATGAATATAAAAAATAGGCCACTTGGTTATTCCTCCATCACAAATGGTCTGTATTCTATAATTAGTTATTACTGAGTTTCCTATAAATTTATGGGGCATAGAAATGACCTTTTTATAAATGGACATGACTAATATACTAGGTTATGACTACGTATTCATGTGTGATGTGTTAGTTTGCTCCACAATTCTATTCATAACTATATAAAATAGAGTATGGTTAAATAAACAAAAACCATGAAAATTGAGTTATTGTTAAATGATTATTTTTATAAAATTATTAAAGGCCAATCACTTGGTATAGATTCATCATTTGTTTATGCATCCACATTTGGCGCAACAAGTTGAATCGGTTATACATTAAAAATTGATCATCTCTAGTAATTTGATGTGGCTTAGAGCTCATGATTACTTCATTTCTTTGTTGGTTGTCTACATAAATATAGAATGTAATTGTATCTTTTATTGGTTCAAAGTCATTAAACAAGATGAATTGTTCAAGTTGAATTTGTCAATGAACATTTTTACAAATGATAATAGTATTGATTTAAAAACATTTATTGATAATGTGTCTCAACAATTAGAATGGATTCAACAAATGCATGCAATGAAACAATACCACCATAAAGCACTACTATTAGAAAATTTACGAAACAACATCGAGTGAAATATTGAAATCAAAACTAATAAGATTTCTCATAAGGAAAAGGATTTATGTTTCCTCATAGGCCAATTTCTCTTCCAGTCACCAATTGTTGTGGTAGTTACTCCATCCAATCCTTGCTGAATTTCTCTCTCTCATCATTGTTAGTGTCACAATTGTGCACACTAGTTATTGCGTACATAAGATACACAATTTTAAATTTCCAATTAGTGTCATATAATGTATCATCCATCCACAATTGATTCCCTTATGTATTTCAAATTTTCCATGTATTTTTTTGTTGTCTATTAACATTTTTATACAAGAAATTGGTAAGAGAACAATAATAATAAAATTTAGTAGGATGAAAAGCTGTTAATAGGCCCATTATTGCATCGGAAGAATACACATTCGCAAAAATATGTGATCACACATTCTGCATTGAATTGATAAGTTGATGGAATATATTAAATAGTTGATAGAAAATGAAAGGGATATGCACATTGACAAGTAATATCTTATATATATTTCATCTTTGCTAGTATATATTCTTCCTTTGAGATCACATAGTTGTCTAAAATTATTTGAGCCTTGGTGGGAAGAACTTCTGATACCTTAGGATCAATTTATCTTTTTTATTTTTTTTTCACTTTCTTAGGAATAAATTTTTATTTTTCCTTTTCTCTCTTCTCCCAAGAGTACAAACAACTGGCGGTAGTGAGATTCATGGAATCCAATATTTTCAATAACATTGGATTCATTGCATTTTTCCAATATAATATTATCTAGATGTTTATTTTTCAAATACTTTAGAACTTTTCCTCTCATTTTTCTACCACCTTTTACTCTTCGGAAATAAGATTCAAATGTCTCTTCTATGATTCCTAAATTAATAGATCTAGTTATCCATACATCCATTGATTTCACTTTATCAGCTAGTATTGATAGTTCTTTATTGGTCATTCCTCTTACATCCCTGAAGCAATTGGACGTGAATCTTGAAAGTGAATTTGGATGAAAGTTAGGTTGATTATGCTTAAAAGGAGAAAAAACAAGTCTACCTGATCTAAACAACTAAAAGTTTGTTTTACATTTATTTCATATAACCTTAGGCAATAATAGGAAAGTCCATTTGTCATATAGACTCTCTGGTTTTTGCACAATGAAAATAACTAGACATTTCTTCTCAAAGATCTAAATGGAAAGGAAAAATAATATTTTTAATTTATTCATATTAAATAAATAGATGTTAATAACTAATACAATAAAAAATCAATTACCTTCCACTCCTCAATCTTAGTGTTTCCTAATCCGAGCCTCCGAGGACATCCTAGTGATTTCTAAACTCGATCGATATTTGTAGAGAAAATCAATACAATTGGTTTCAATACAAGTTTCATTTGCTTTGTTTTGTTTCTTACAAATATTAAAAATGGATTCACTAGATGCTTTTGAAGACGAGAATGTGATACTTTTGAAACTATAACCTTGAATGCTATTACTTGTAAGTGTCTTCCGTAAAAATTTTCTTTTAAGCACAAATTGTATTTTTTTGTCTAGTATGTAGAAATGCACATCACCCCATGTCAAGGTCATTTGGATCATCGAGTTCCATAATATCCTTCGTATAATGTAAGAAATGAAGAATAATTGCATCCCTCTTTGTAGGAATAAAATTTATCAACATAGAATGGACAAGAAGGTCAACATTCTCCTCATCTACAAGATGGTAACGATACTCAAGTGGTGCTACATGGCACTTTGAAACATCAATTGAGAATTTCTCACCATTGAAAAAAAAATTAAACCATTGAATGGTAGAAGATTCTACTTTCTCAAATATATTGGTTGTTTTCTTCAATAATGTAGCCAATTTATTATTCTTTTTTAACCCATGAAACTTTGACTTAGATGGGTCGATCTCCAATTTAGACAAATAATATCGCCTTAGAATTATAAATATCTTGGCATGTTCGGAGGAGAAAGAAAACCTTTTCTATTCAAATGATGACAAACAGAAGAGGTATTATCATATCTATACAATTTTTTTGAATACTGAAATCATGCCATTATGAATTTCAACTACATTTACACAAACAGCTTTTTTTTAGAGTCTATAAACTTCCCCAAATTCTAATTATATTTACAACATGAATTAATATGGTTTTCTATTGAAGCTTGTATTTCCCTTTTCCTGAATAAGGAAACTTCCAACTCCATATCTAGAATAAGAAACTTATTCATTTCAACATCAATGTGTTTGACCTCAACATGCATTCTTTAAGGATCAATAAATTTTGAGGATAGAACCATACTTGAATTCCTAATGTACATCATCATTAACAAAAGTAACTACAGGTTGGTGTGATATATTTTAGGGGAATGGATTTCTACAAACCATTCCTCATCCTTTTTGTTCCAACACTCTGCGCCTTCAACAAAATGAATTTATAAAAACGGAGCATGGACAATGGAAGATATATTACCTATATTTGGAAAGAATCACCTTAATATTTCATAAATAAATGAAGCATAAAACATTTTTTCATCATTGTCTCATATGAAATATAAGGATTACCCTATCGACCACTAACTTCTAGTGTTCCTTAATTTGTATCAAAGGAGATTTATAAAATCAAAGCTAATGTTCACGATAGATCAAAATTCATTTTCACCTATTAAAATGATTATCCTTGAGTCGGGAAACCTCTAATGCTCATTAATTTGTATGAAAAGAAAGTAATAAAATGTAGATCTTAGTAGTCGTTAGGATTCTTCTCGGTATATAAATGGCTAACATAAAACATTCCTTATTATTCATTAACACTTATGGAATGAAATATGTTAAAGGCCAATATGATATAATATTTCTTATTTTGAGTAGATCTAGTTGGAGTAACAAATCATAGTAATGGAGTTAGTGGTCGCTAAGCATTTTCTTTTATACAAGCCGATGTGAAATATGTGTGTATCAGACATTTCGTAGTATATAGGATTATATGGATTTAACAAATAAAAGTAAGATATTTAGAACTTAGATTTTTAGCTAATGCATTAAAAAACTATAAAATACAAATGGAAAAGATTATTACACTTTTCGTAAACATAAGTATGGCCTATTATAATGTATCTATTTTTTTGGAAAAATGTAGTCTTGATGACCATGGAGGGCTCTTCCTAGTCTAGTAAAGAAGTTAATGTTTAAAACATTTCTGGGGTGCTCATAAAGAAAGCCTCTACTATCTTTTATTCTGAATATTTTATTAGATTAACATATAATATTAACGGAAAGTATCGCAAATAATTCAAGAAAATGTTCATACATTGAAAGGATCATCCTTCATTGGTACGTATTAAAATGATTAGCCTAATGGCTGCTAACCTCTAGTGTTCCTTACTTTGTATCAAAGTAGAGTAATAAACTTAAAGCTTAATAAACACTAGGATTTGAATAAAAATGATATCAAGCATAAGTATCCATAAATTTCCTATCTAAAATTGAAATGGTTATGATACAAAGTTATTTGTTGATAAAATTTACTTTGAATAAAAAATATCCTTACGACATTGCAAGGCTCTAATGTCTCTCACTCTAAATATTTGGTTAGATTAACAAATCAATAATAATGGAACATTTTATAAGGATTATCCTTTCGTTGAAAAACCTCTAATGTTCATAAATTTGTATGAAAGGAATGTAAGAACATTTAGAGATTAACAACCACTAGTCTTCTCCTTGACATATAAATGGACATCATAAAATAATCATTGTTGTTTATTAATACCTTTGGAATGAATAACTTATCATACATAATACAATCTAATGTTTCTTATTTTGAATATAGCATTAGCATAACAAATCATAGTTATGGAGCTTAGTATTCACTAAGATTTCATATTTTATACAAGGGGATACAAAATATCTTCATATCAAACATTTTGTAGTCTACGGGAATATATGGAATCAACAAATCAAAGTAAGATATTTAGAGCTTAGCGCTCACTAGATAATGATTTCCATAAATATAATTCCCTTCTACAAGATGCAGAATAAGTACCCTACAATATTTGTTAATCATAACCTTCTTTACACAACAAGAAAGATATCTTCCTAGACTTATGACTACATTCATCCAGATTTTTTTTTATGTCATATGACGTACTTAGGTTTATAGAAGTAGACAACTAGATAGCTTTAAAATTATTTTGATTTTCATTTCTACCTGCTAAAAGGAATGGAATAACAACCTCTAATCTCAATTTTTTAGTTATTCTATACATACATTACAACAAAAAGAATAGGAATAAAGATGAGTGACTGCTAGTCTATTATATTAAACGAGTCAAAATAAAAAACATGCATAGGTCGATGCCTAAGATTTATGCACCACATAATAGATTTACTTATGTGAAGAGTAAATAACACTAGAACATTTACTAAAACATGGGGATATTATAAATTTCAAGTCACATCTCATATTCTTAGTGGGCATTATTTGAATAATAACGTTACGTGTTTATACAAGTTTAAAATCATTTTTATGCGATTCTGCGAATGTAAACTTCGTATTGAATAATGGTGTAAATTTTAATGTGTCACAATTACCAGGTTTAAAACTTGACACATGTCATATGGGTAAGTGCATAAATATGGGGGCAAAAAGGGGGTAAAAAAGGATAGTTTTTTCCTGAAATTAGTGAAACCTAAACTTCATCGAATAATTCGGCATGCCTATGCTAAAAATTTGACAAAGTGATAAGAATAAGTACCATAGATCTTGAAATATAGTTTCTAAAATATTAATTTTTTTAAAAATGGTTGAGATTAAGAGGCTCAAATGTTGTGCACACACAAAGTATGTCTATTTTTGTGTAAAAAAGATAAGAACCTATTGTGTGTGCACTCCCCCATTTTTTGAGTTGTATAATTTTTTTCAAATCCCTTTGTTAGAAAGTTAGATAATACCATATATGAGGTTCCACTAAATTTTCATAATTTTTGGATGAATAGATAATTTTTTATTAATTTTCAAAGTGCACATATCTTGAAATTGAAATATTTGTGTGTGCACCCCCATAACTTTGAGAAAAAAATTCTTTGTTTAGTTTTTTTGAGTGCGCGTAGAATGGAGTTTAGAAAAAACCACAATTTTTTTAATTTGGATGAAAAAATCATAAATTGTGCACCAAAACATATGCATAGGTTTTTGCAAGAAAATAAGGCACTAGTATAAGAAATTATGGATTAAAGCCTTAAACTAATCATATTTTGGAAAGAATTATATCGTCATCAAGGTAAAAACAAGATTGACATCGTAGTTTAATTTATTTTTAAATATTATGTTTTAATGCACGAGATATTGGGGTACACACGAGAAATTTTGATGTTTTATTTTTCAAACACAGTTTTAATCACGCAATACATAGTCCAAACCTCTGGTTTGGAAATTCAAGCCTCTGGATTGGGTATTCCAAACCCCAACAAGATGAAATGCGAGCACATTATAATGTGCTAGCATTTGTATTTCCAATGTGAAATATGTCCATTTGGGAGGGATAACATGGAAAAACACATAGAAAACCATAACGTGAGCATGTTATAACACTAGCACGAGGGTGTTATAATGCGAGAGTGTTTTGGCTTGGTAAACCCAAGCCATAATGCGAACGCGTTATAATGCGACCTAGATTTTCCCTTCTCATGTTATAATGTGACCAAACCATAACGCAAGCGCGTTATGGCTAAAATGGCCAAAAATGGATTTGTGTCCACTTTTTAGCCCCCATCTTTATGCATACGCCCATATCTAAATTAGAGAAATATATTAAAATAATGTGCACTATATCTAATAATGTTGATAATTTATTTTTTTTTGAGTTTTTGCCAAGTGTTTAACAACTATCTTTACTTAGGTATTAATTAAAAAAATAGTTTTATATTTTGTATTTTATAACTCCTAAAACTATTTGTGGTATGTTCTTATATTATTTTATTGTACTATTAAATTATGAATATAATTTATTAATTTTGTTTACTTTTAATATATTTTATTATTCTTATATGTAGTGTTATGTTGTATTTCTTATATTTGTTAATGGTTAGAAAATTATATTTGTTTATTGCCAATGAAGTGATGAGGTTCTCCAAATTTATATTTGAGTGCACTATTTTCAAGTAGACATAAATATATTGCATTTTTTTAATTAGACATAAATAAAGTACATTATTTTGAATTTACATTTGAGTGATTTCTTTATTCCCAGCGAAATAACAAGGTTCTACGAATTAAAAATAATAATTTAAATTTTTATTTTCCCCCTATCCCAATTTTTTCAAATTTCAACTTCCATCATATTTGAGAAGGTTTGAAATTTCAATATCCCTCAATTTTTATTAATGAGGAGGAAATTTTGAAATTTCAATGTGGAATGCGTGAAGAAATTTATTAAATATCTTTAAGAAAAATGGGTTGGCTTTGTTTTGGTATAGTAGGAGGTAGTTTGAGAAATTAAAATAAAACATTTGCAAAGCTAAGTGCACAAATTGTGACCATTTTTGTAAGAAAAAAATGAAGCAGTGGTTATAATATGATTTGCAGAGTAGGTACGGAAAAAATGAACACAAAGGAGGTTGTATAGAGGATCGCGGTGAAAGGTTGTTTCATAGAGTAGGCAGAGGTTGGAAGACAATTTATCATCAATTATATTGAAGGGGTGGGCACAATACAACAAGTCAACAAACAGAATGTAGAGACATTCATTGATAAACATGAAATCATTTCATATATTTCTAAAATAGGTATTTATCAAAAACATCTGCGATACTATTTGTGTACCTATTTGATTGCATAATATTATCCAATTGATCATCTCTCTTCTTGGGAGTCCTAATAAACCACTATGTTATGGATATGTCTTAGACCAATGTATTAGGTAGTTTTTATATAAATTCTATCAAGTCTTGAAAGTACATAAAAATCAAAATATTAGGGTTATCAATACTTGTACCGAAAGTTGCAATGTTGGGACAATGTAAACTATTCAATGAAAAAGTGCTCCTCCTTTCGTTGAGTGAAGAGACTGTAAAAAATGATAACTAAATAAAAAATATTAGATATATATAATAACGAATTTCTTGGAAAAGGTCGATTCCAAAATCTAAGGGAATTCCTTAAAGGGTGTCAACTCATTGATACAATTAATTATATTTTGATAAAGATAAATGATATAAGATAAGGAAGCTAGAAATAGAGATTGATAGAAATATATTGTTCAACTTTGTAGGTGGCCCAGGATAGGGTTGTGGTGAGATCAAAGTCCTCAAATTAGTTATACCAATGCTCCTAGTTGCTTCTTGGATCTCATTAAGGATCTCAAACTATTCTTTGATGTCCTCGAAATTTGGTGGAAATATGATGGCGCACAAAGTGAGCTCATGGAGGATCTCGAAATTCTCCAACATGGAGAGTTGTTGGATGATTAGAAGATCATAGATGTTTGTGATTTTATGTGATTAGCCTAGAAAAATCATCTATAGGAAACAAATCTTGCAAATAGACATATTAAGTCCAGGTTAATAGATAAAAGATGATAAAAGTGCAATGAATAATAAATATATCTATATTGATAGCAATCGAGAGGAGATTCACAGAAATAAAATGTGATATGGGATAATCATGGGTGATTAAAGGAATCATGGATGATTACTTTGAAAAAGTTAATTGTTTGCCAAAATAATAAACTGGTTAAAAAAAGAGACTACGATGATTGTTTGGTCCTTTTTCTGCTACATAAACAAAAAGGAAATAAGAATAAATAGATAAAGTTTACCTTTGATGTGAGAAAAATTGTAAAATTATTACAAGAACTAGGTGAGCTTTTGGTGATAAAATTATTACCTTGTCGACAATTTAAGGAAGGTATTGAAGATGTATGACTACATAAGGTGATGTGATATGGCTTCTTGGGTGATAAGGCTTTATTACGATTCTTGAAGATCAATGGAATGACATATTTTTTCTAGAGAATTCAAGGATCCCCAAAACAAGTGTTGTGTGCTTCTATTTATAATTGATGTTAATTTTTTAGAGTCACCGACAATGGGAAATATGGACAAATATATTTGAAAGTGATTTCTAAAAATTTCAAAATAGGGGTTTTAGGATGGGAATGACGATAAATGGTTAGGGGGGAGAGGTTAGGATTGGTTAGGGAGCTAGGTGGTTAGGGTAAAAAGGGTTAAGATGGGTTGGAAGTTGTTAGGAGGGTTTAGGGTGGTTAGGGTAAGTAAGTAATATTTATAGGTGGTAAAAATGATTTTACTGGGGTGAGGGTAGTGACTTAGATTATGTTAGAATGATAGGTTAAATGATTTAATGTGTGTATATAGGGTGTAGGTGGGTGACGAAAACCTGGTGTCTACATTTTCCCCTTTTATCAAGTGGTTTGTAATGGAAATTTTTTTGGTGAAAAAGGATTGAGATGGTTTGAATTATGCTTCTATGGGTGATTTTCCTCAAATTAGGGGTGATTGTGAAAGAGTGTAATGATAATCAATTTGAAAGAGCTTTTGAATGAGATAGGTTTGTTTGACATTTGTGTTTCACTTTGAGGTGCCCCATTATGATTCATAGAAACAAGAATTCCCTAAGGGTTGATTCACACTACCATGGATTCAAATGATTGGGGAACCAAAGGGTTCGTAACCCATGGATGTATGAATCACACGAAGCAAAGGAGGGAGAGAAGATATTGGTTGGGTATGCTATCCATAATGTTACCACAAAGGTGGGATCAGTAAATTAATAATTCAAGTGATAGGGGAACCAAAGGGTTCATGTCCTATGGATGTATGACTTACTAGTGCTAAGGCTACAAAAATATGAGGTGGATTTTAGTAAGGGAAGACTTTGACTGATTGGGTTGTGAGATCAAGGCAATATTTGGCTGATTACTTATTGATTTTGAAAGGGGCTTGGAGCCCATAAATGTATAATTTTGGCAAGGAGTGATGAAAATGATGGCTTGGTGAACCGTTTAAAATGGACTGGATGGTCAAATACCATGTTTTGATAATTTTAAGAGAATCACTTTGGAGATTTAAGGAAATTATCGGTGACCGTGAGGAATCGTCGAGTGATTCATGGGCGGGAATTTTTTTCCCTATAATTAGGTAAAAATTACCACAATGATTTCAATTTTACCATGGGATTTGAGAGATAAGAGTTGTTATTTAAGAGTCAATTAGTGAAAAAGAGGAGAATGGAGGCTGCAAGAGGATTTTGGAGATAGAGAAGACACACTCTAGGAGAGGTAGGTCCCTTTTTTGTGTGTGTTTTTTAATTAGTTTTTAATTTATTTATATTTTGGGCCTTTTTTAGGGCATGTTTGTTCAATCGCTTGAATTATCAATGATTTGGTAAAATCCCTAGGATTGGGATGAAATGCTAGTGATTATAGTGAATTACTAGCGACTAGGTGAATATGTAGTGTGATTTAATTTCATGTTGAAAATTGATGAAAATTTAACCAAGAGACATTCTAATAGATATTTTTATGCTGTGGATGAAGATGAGGGACAAATTGACTATACGTGACAAGATTACAATGATTTTAGATGATGTACAAGCATCCTTATCAAATGATGATTGGGATCACTTGGATGATGTGGGCCTAGAAGTGATGCATCACTATATATGTATCCAAAAACAAAAAAAAATTCTCACTTTGTTGAAGAGATGGGATCATGTCACAAGGAGTTTTGGTTTCCTACGGAGGATATGACCATCACTCTAGAGGGCGTACATAGGATTTTGAGATTTCCTATTCAGGGGGAGCATGTATATTTGATTGATGAGACACAGAGGCCCGAGGTGATGAGGAGCGTATGGTGATGAGTTAGATGGGGTGGAGTTTTCCTTGGGTGGACTCATATGGGACACTATATAGTGCGATGACATAGGGTTGGTCACCCATGACCCGATGAAGATTAGTATTAGTTGTTATGTATTTTCTAACTCGCCAAAGGTCAGTTTTCATCGATGTTGATAGGGCTATTGGTAGATATAATTGAATAGAAGAATATTTTTCCATGCGACCCTACATTAACCACACAAAATTATAGGGATCTTTGGTCATGGAGGATATGGTGGAGGCTTGGTATTGATGTAGGGTATTTACTACTATTGGCTAGATTTTTTCATAGCTAAAAACCTAGGTAATCATGAGATAAATATCCCTCATTTATTGGTGAGGATCTCGTGTAAGATTTATGTCAGTTATGTATTCTAATAACTATATGTGGGTTTTTTTAATGCAAATCTCATGAACCATAAATAAGGAATATTATAGTAAGTAATCGAGATGTAAAGAAATATTTGCAAAAGGAGGAATAGTTAAATATGGAAAGGAAGAGAAGATGTGTAATCCAAACAATAGTTTACAAAGTTGGTCTCATACACATAGATAAAACAAATAGATCTCATAATACAAAATTAAAGGAAAGGAAATATTATAATCTAAATCTTAGACAATGCAAAGTTTATCTAAAGATCTACACATAATTAAGTATCCAATGCACCATTGACACAAAGTTCTCTGGAAATCCACCTCTGTTTAATTCTTTAGCTTTTCAAGAAAGATATCAAGGGTTTTAACACAAAGTCTTGAACTCAAGAATGTTGATTACAAATTCTTATCCTTTAACCCATAGCCTCTTCCTCTATTTATAGTTTATATAGAGAAATTACAAATAGGAAACTTTTTTTTGATGAATTGCCACATGTGGAAGCTATGAAAAAGGGAAACAACTAGAAATATTCCACCGGAATTCCTCTTTACATGACATGAAAGATTTATAACTGAAAATAGAAATTTCTATTTTGCATGTCTTCCACCTATTTCAAGTGATTGAATTCTTCCAAGTAACTTGAAGTAACGAATTTTATAGACAATTACCCAATTTTTACAATTCTAATTAATTTCTCGATGTTTTTTCGAGAGAAAATAAGAGAAAGAAGAAGAAAGAGGAAAAGAAATAATAAGAAAGCTACAAAACTCTTAGTATTTTTTTCTTCCATCCTACTGCATGTTGATCTAACCTATATTGCACTTCTACTTCATTCACTTTAGCAATGAATGATTTGAATGATATCTCTTCCTTGAATATGAGATGCCTTTTTCTCCCATATTTTGTTGAATCATTTTCTTTAATTCTCACCAAACTAGATCCGGGAAGCAACTAACTATGATTTTTCTTACGAGTGTTGCCTCGACTGTCTTCCCTCTTATCTTAGAAGATTTTGCATTTCTTCTTTGAAAGACGTGCACCAGTAAAATGCTTTCCATAAACAATTCAGAAAAAAATCATCATCTTTCATTTTTAATTACATAAGAGCAATTTTAAATTTTGGAGAGCACTCTGAGTGAAGGAAAATACAAGTAAATTCAATTCAGTATTTATCCGGAAGATTGGGAGTACATGCACAAGATCCGGAAGGAATTTTCCATGAAATGACTTCCACTAGGGCTATGTCGAAACAAGAGGATGATTTTTTCGAGAATCCTTTGCAATTATGAGAGCTGGATCTATTTATTCCTTTGATTATGAAGATATATTCAATGTATCAGACATTGAATTCATCTTCTTTTAACCAATATTAGCACCAAGTGAAGTATTATTGCAAATAATTCAGATAAATATGCAGTCCATAGCATGAATATCTAATTTCTTCACCGAGATCTGATTATAAATTTTGCTTTCTCTATTTTTAGACTTTTCTTGCATGCTAAGAAAGTTAAAAATATTATTCTATTCACCTATGCACTCACATCAACATGCAGATAGCCAGAATAATAAAAAAATCCTTTCCAACCCTAGGAGCCAAAACTAGATACTTCCCGATAATTTTTGAATTCATCTTTTAGGCATTTAGCTATGATAGAATGGGTCACCCGTTTTGGATAGAAGTCATGTTAAAAATAAGAAGGAAAGGAAGTGGGAATTTTTATCCTTTTAGGGAGCTCCAAAATTTCCATATTTCACTTAAGTGATTTAACTTTAATGATGGGAAAAACAAGCTTCCAAGAAGGCTCCAAATTTCCACCTTCCTTCCACCACCAAAATTCTCATTGGTACTTAAAATCCCTCCTTCCAAAAAATCTGACTTGCATGGAAGAAAGCTTCTTCCCAAAAAGAGTGACTTGAATGGAAGAAAGCAATAAAACTTTCCATTTTTGGAAAGGGTGAGAAGATGTAGCAACAAAAACTTGCAAGTGCCATAACTTTCACTTTGTGGCTCCATTTTAGGTGTCATTTTCTCTAAAAGTGCATATTTTCTTGAGCTCTATGCATTGATGGAAATAATATCCTTATTTTCATAAAATCCATTTTTCACCTTTTGGACCAAACAACTTCTTGCAATCTCCTGAAAGAATCATGAGCTCTGATCACCTTTAGATAGATTAGTAATTAAAAATATTGGATAGATTTTCAAAACCCTAGGCCGGGAAAAGATCTTAAAGGAAGAATGATTAGGCCATAGGAATTTCTAGAGAAAACAAAACAAAAGAAGCTATAGGAAATTGCTTGAAAATTTTCTCCAATTAGTTGATCTGCAAAAATTATTCCCCCGAGTGAATGTTCTATGGTAATAATGATGGGGTGAAGTGCTTTATATAACCTAAATCCTCTAATTTTATCTCAATCTATTTTTAAAATAACTTTATTTATTTAATAAATAAATAAATAAAACACTTGCAGACAAGGTCTAGCGAAGGGATTGAGTGAGCTTTGACATGTGGGTATTTGTCAAATTTGGATTTTATGACTCTCTAGGGATACCTTAGAGCAATGTAAACAACTACGGAAAAACAAACACAAAATGACCCGTTACTTTGAAAAGAATGATTTATTTAAAAAGGGTAGTCCCAGATTTTAGGGTGAAATCTTGGGGACACTAGTTTGAATCATCAATTAAAATTTTAAAACTTAGGTAATTGGCTATAAAAGTCGTTACTTCAAGTTCTTTGGAAGAATTCAATTACTTGGAAATAGGTGGCATACATGTAAAATATAAGGTTTTATTTTTATTTATAAATCATGCATGTCATGCAAAGATGAATTCCAGGAGGAAGATTTCCAAATACTTCCCTTTTTCATAGCTTTCACATGTGGAAATTTATTAAAAAATCTTCCTATTTGTAATTTCCATAGACTATAAATAGAGGAAGATCCTACAGGTTAAATGATCAAAATTTGTTTATCAACACTCTTGAGTTCCAGACTTTGTGTTGTAGCCCTTAATGTCATTTCTATGAAAGATGAGGAATTGAATAAAGGTGGATTTCTAGAGAACTTTGTGTCCACAGTGTATTTGCTTCTTACTTCTGTGTGGATATTTAGATAAACTTTGTGTTATCTGAGATTTAGATTAGAAGATTTTATTTTCCTTTACTTCTGAATATTGTGAGATCTACTTGTTTATTTAATCTATGTGTATGAGACCAACTCTGTGAACTATTGGTTGAATCACACATCTTTCTTCTTTCTTTCCCAAATTTCATTATTTCCCCCTTATGAAAATACTTCATAAACAATTGTTTACTTCCTATAGAATTGCTTAGCTATGGCTCATGAGATTTTTGATTAAAGTAAAACCACACAAATAGTTATTAGGATTCATACCCACTAATTGATAAACATATTACATGGGAGCCTCACTAGTAATTGAGGGAGTTTTATCTCATGACTGCTTAGGTTTTTAGTTGTGCAGAAAATCTAGCCAATAATTTTTATAGTTTTTACGGTTTTGGAGTGGTTTTTGGGCATGACCGATGATGATTAGTATTAGTTGTTATGCATTTCTTGACTCTACCATAGGTTAGTTTTCATGGATGTTGACAAGGGTATTGGTAGATATAATGGAATAAAGGACTATTTTTCATGTGACCTTACATTAACTACACAAAATTCTAGGTATCTTTGGTCATGGTGGATAGGTGGAGGTTTGGTATTGATGTAGGGTATTTAGTATAGTACTAGGATTATGAGCATGTTGTGGTGGCTCGGAGGATGGGTATACCATGGGGTGTCTTACAGGGTTTTGAATGAGAAAATTGAATTTGTATGATGGAGGTTAAATAGGGGTGAGGCAGGGGACAATGAGAGGAGAGGAGAATTATTGACAAATTTTCACGGGATTGCATAATGGTGATGTTAGATGGATTCCCAAAGCATGGTAGGGAAATTAGGATGAGATTATAGCCACAAAACATGATACATGGGTTTAGGGTAGATGGCCAGGTGAGTGGGAGATTACTATATTTTTTCACATTAGGCTATAATTTATCTTGTACAAGATGTTCTCGAGGCAGCCACAACCTACGGGTGTCTTTGGTAGTAACATGGATATGTCACTTTTAGCTTTCCCGGATCTTTGTGCCATTACGGATGAGGAGGGTGCAATGAGTGTAGATGATCAAGGTACACCTACATCGGTGGATGATGTTAGGGTTACTTGATGAGTATGTTGTATGGTGATAGGACTAAATTATGAGGATTGATAGGTGAGTACAAGCCCATGTAGAGGTACTAGTGTGGTGAGGGTGGAGGAGGTGAGGATGCTGGTTCAAGTAAGGATGAGGTTTCCTCAGGCTACTATAAAGAATCTAGAGGCCGAAAAGGCTAAATTTATAGTTGAGTGAATGAACTTGACAAGAGAGAGATAATTTTTTCAGAGAGTGCGATGGATTGAGCTAAAGACTTGCCACTATATAGGTAGAGATGACATAGGATATATCCGATAGAGACTACTATCGAAAGAAGTGAGAGATATTACGAAAGGCCCTTGGAATCACTAGTCCTTCATTTTTTAAGATCAAAGCTACAAGCATCTCAAACTTAGGCTTAGGTAAGTGGTGAGATGGGGCCACCAGAGGTGTTAGCATGGAAAAATACTAATCACTATGCAAGGAGCTATGGTAATATGAGTAGATAATGTGACGGAGGCTACTAGATGAGCCCCAATATGTTGTGTACCTACCAAGGAAATAGGTGGTATCGATAGGGAATGTTGTGAGTGTCGGCGAGCGGTGAGAGATCTAGATAGAAGACTTGATAGAGGTCCTAGTGATGATTAGGGGAGTAGCACCTAAGGAGTCATCCAACTGACATATGTTCAATTTACTCAAGTAGATGTGATGTTTTTGATGTATATGACTCATTTTAATGTTTTATGTTTATGATGTGATGGTATTTATGCATATCGATGTTGATTATTATTTTTGATGTGGTGTTGATATAATTTTTATGTGATGTTTAGATATGATGTTGACATGTTGATCTTGATATAAGTTAGATATATTTGATTGTGTTGTCGAGATATGATGAGTATGGATTTTAATTTTATTCATTGATGTGATGTGACTTCAAATGAAATGGTGATGATATATGTATTCTAAAATGTACTTAATCATGTTTGGGAATAAAATGTGAACATTTTCTTTCAAACTAGATTTGATACATATGTGTGGATAAAATGCATAATGAAGGCTTTTCACTTTTGGACATGTAAAAAAGTTAACACATAACTAACAATAAGTAGTCACATGTAGGATCTTGGATACAAATGGAAGTGAATTTTTATACCTTCCTAGGACATGGGAAGGGTTGACATATGTATTTTTTATGGGAGAGTAGGTTCTCCTTTCAATCACTTCATAAGTTCATGCCCCATATATATATATATATATATATATATATATATATATATATATATATATATATATATATATATATATATATATATATATATATATATATATATAATTTTGACACAAAGGTATCAATACGGGATGTTTGATTTTATGGGAAAGATTATCAATGTGGTAAGCATTCCTTGTATGATTTTGATATTTTCACTTTTTGAAGGTTGATCGATGTGGGAAGCATTTTTATAGTGACATGAGTAGCCATACTTGAGGAACCTGGTCTACAATTATTTGAATTTTCTTGAATAAACATCCTTTGAGGGATCAATCTATTTTTGATAAGAAACTTTCCTTCAAGGATCGGTCTATTTTTGAAAATATGATTTTGATAGTTTTACTTCAAGTGATCACTCTATATTTGCATAGGATGCATCCATAAATATTCTTGATTTTCATTTATACACTAAGGGCATGCTTAGTAGATCATTTTGAGGATAGTAAAGAACATGTGTATAGACTACATATGTGTATCCCGTAACATTTTTTTAGTTGGTAGAAAAAAGGGGGATGGATGTACTTATTATGGGGTTAGTGCTAAGGAGGAACTTGTCCATGTGAAAGATGTGATGAATAGATCAATGGTGCTCATCTTTAAGGTATTGATCATAGGATTTGTTCATCACATATTTGATCAAGTAGTTGTGGGATGGTTGATCAAGTATATGCACAACAATATATAGTTTGGAATCTTCAGTTGATATGGGGATGAGTGATGCAAGAGAAGCCATGGTGTCTTAAAAATTATTCAAAGATCAAGGAATTGTTTGGATAGTGTAACGATTAAAGGATTCTAAGATAAACTCGAGAATGGTTTAATATTTTGGTAGAATTTTTTTTTGCAATGATAAATTCCTTTGATCTGCTTAATAACGAGTTGTGAGTCTCTGTAGATGTCAGGATTTGAACACCAAGCATGATAGCGGTTTATAGACCTATGATAAGATCTTCATATTAAGCCATATTGTTAGTGCATTAAAATTTTAATTTGAAAGATAAAGGGATATGAGTCCCCTAGGGAGGTATGATAATGATACTGAAACCTCCTCCCTGTCGACACTTTGATCATTTTATTTAGGAATATTTTTAATTATCTACTCAAATTAATGTAGTGAAATAATAAAAAAACAGACCTCGAGAAGATGATGATATATTGATTAGTATGGGTGACCTCCCCTTCAAAATGGGGTGGCAAAGACAAATGATGTAAGGAACACCAGTTTGATAGATTTTTTGGATAAGTTTGGCATGCCTTTCCTAAAATGTTTCCCTAGGTCGGGGTATTGAAAAGGGAATGCTACCTTTGAATCAAGTGATAGGGGGAACCAAAGGGTCTATTACCTATAAACATATGATTCATAAAGGTAGGATGAAATGATGGGGAATTCAAGTGATGGGGGCCAAAGGAACACATCCCATAGATGTATGACGTATCCCGAGACAATTTGTTTGTTTGATATTTAACATTCTAAGGATTGGGGTCCTTTTAAATGAGATAATGTGTTGAAAAAATGGGATAATTTGATGTGGATATAAATAAATGTGAAAATAGGGGGATCACTAATGATTCGGGAAAACACAGTGTGAGTGATGAATCACTTTGAAAATTTGAGGAAATGATGGTGATTGGGATGAAAGGGGTTTTGGCGACAATAAAAGCCAATGTTGATTATGAACAATGAATTATTACAACCATATTTGTGTGATTGGGGGAGAGAGACTAAGATTAAAATGATGATTGAGAGTGTGATTGAGTGAGAAATAGTGATGGCATCTTTGAGTAGACATAGGAGGCCTGCACAGGCACATGTGAGTCCTCAATTTGTTTATTTTGATGAATTTTTCTAGTTTTTGGATTTTTTTTCCATTGTTTTTGTGCACAGAGGTCTAGATTTGGGAATCACAGGAATCATCCATGATTCTTAGTGATCATCGAAGATTCAAGTGAATCACTAGTGATTGGTCTGATTTATGTTTTTGATAGAAATATTTTTGTTGAATATTTTTTTATAATGAAGCGAGATGTTTTAGGATGTCTTTGATAGTGGATTTTAATGTCGGTCGTTTTGTGTAGGTGAGTGAAAATATGACCCTTTGAGATAGGATACTGATTATTTTAGAGGAGGTGTGGGCAGATATGATAGATGATGATTGGGCCCATGTAGAGGCAGTGGGATTTGTGGGGATGAGGATTATAGGTAGATTCATAGATGTCGAGGTTGTTGTTGGCATTGATGGAGAGGTGGAATCCTGCCACCTATACTTTTTGGTTACCGATAGGGAGATTACTATTACAATGGAGGATATTCATAAGATTATGAGATTTTCAATGTGTGGAGAGGGAATTTATACTATTGATGAGTTTGAGAGAGATGGTGTTATGTAGAGGTTGTATGGGGACGAGGTGGATGATGTGAAGTACTTGTTAGGAGATTTTAGTTATCAGGATTTGTATTTTCCATCGAGAGATAGGTGCACATGGATGACGATGATGATGATGGCTATTTCATGTTTTTCCCTCCCTGATTCTAGAGGAGGTAGGTTTCCATGGATGATGATAGGAGTAGTGGCTAAGATGATGGAGCATCAATATTTTTGAGTGGGCACCGACATTATTAGCACAAATTTATAGAGAGCTATGGGCTTGGAAATTCCACAAGAGGTTTGGTATTGATGTGGAATTTTCATTGCATTGTTGGACATACAAGCATATAGCCATTGCTCATCCACAGGGTTTTCCATGGGGTGGTTTCATGGATATGCATGTTGGTTTTATGAGATGGAGAGAGGATAAGTGTCACCAAAGATGAAAAATAAGGTGAGTTATCTGAGAGATATTTTGATAGGATTGTAGGTAGGTGATGTGATATGGAGGCCTTATGTAGGGTTTCTGAGTGGCTTGGATGTGAGGATGAGCTTGTTGGGACACAACAAGACTTATGAATACATAATTTGAGAGTAGGGAGTATGAGATGGTTATATTTAGCCATGTTTGATGAAAATTTTGTTTGATACAAGATGTACCTAAGGAGCCTATTCTTTATAGATGAGAGGATGGGGATACATAGACTCCCAATTAAGTTGGACAACATTTGTTTGTGATAGTAGTGGAGCAGAGGGCTATGGGTATTGATGAGGAGGGGAATTAGTTCCTATTGATGATGCTATGGTGAATTATGATTATACCCAATGGTAGATGAGAGCGTATGATGAGTTCAAGAGAACTACATTGATTTAGAGGGGGAGGAGAGTGCATGATCGGGTAGAGGGACCACAAGAGTGAATGTTAGTGATGATGAGGATGAGGAGGAGGATGAGGGGGAATTGATAGCTGTAGTGACATAGTTGACAACCGAGAAGGCCACAGTGGAGGTGAGAGGGATAGTCTGAGGAGAGAGAGATGATTTGGTTGGGGTGAGGGATACACTAATTGGAGAGAGAGATGGTGTCATAGCTAAGTGAGATGGAATTAGAGCACAATTGGCACAGACAGTGAGCTGATCAACATCGAGTATCATCAATAATGGGACACTTTTAAGAAGGCCCTAGGAATTATGGGTTCTTCTATATCTAGGTAGAAGAAGTATGCCGATTAGCATAGGATTGATTTGTAGCTTTGATGTGGGCATGAAGGTGTTCCTTTGTGTCGACCACACAAGAGCCCTATTCATTATGGTAAAGGTTCTAAATTAGCTACTAGATTCATTGGTCCTTTTGATATCTTGGAGCGTATAGTCCCTTTGGCCTACCATCTAGCATTGCCACCCAACTTGTCTCGTGTACATGATGTGTTTCATGTTTTGGTTCTTAGGAGATATATTGTAGATCCTTCTCATGTGTTGGATTGGACATCATTGCAGGTGCAGGATTACGGGAAGGTGATGGTGGAGCCCATTTGTATCATAGATCATAGGACCATGGGCCTTCGAGGAAGAGAGATTGCTTAGGTAATGGGTGCGGTGGGATAGATATGATGAGACCGTAGCCACTTGTGAGAATACCACAGTATTACGAGTGCAGTTTCCACATTTTTTCTAGTGACTTCCAGGAGAAATTCGAGTCTAAGGGGAGGGGGATGTAGTGCCCACTTCCCTTTGACATTTTTAGATATTGATCTTGATACTATTGACCTTATTATGGACACTATTATGTTTTGTTTTATTATGATGGTTTGATGTTAGATCATGGATTATTATTGATCTCGATTTAGTTATTATACATGATGATTACTAGAGACATTTTTTTATAAGTGGATAATGATATATTGATTGACATGGACATATAATAGATGTTGATTTGGACGTGTGACATTGGATATTGTGAGTAGACCTAGTATGGAAGATTATTGATGATGATATAGTTGATTAATTAATTGAAAATGATAATGTTGAATTCTTGATGTTGTTGTGATTCATATGTTTAGATGATCTTGAGATTTTTTTATATCATTTTGGATGTTCTGATATGGCCATGATGCCGAAGGAGGTATTTTTGTTTTAAATGTTAAAATTTCACAACAATGTCGGGGAACTGGAGACTAAGCATATTAGAACTCTAGGTGAATTCAACAAGGTCACCATGGAAACTTTTGTGTGTGTGTGTGTGTGTGTGTGTGTGTGTGTGTGTGTGTGTGTGTGTGTGTGTGTGTTGTGTTATGATATGGATTCCCATGGGGGGGATTTCCATTATGTGTGACCATGGGGTTGTGTATTTAGTAATTTGGTTTATTTATTAATGTTTGCATGTGTTTATTTTGTGATGTGTTACACTTTTCATTAGTTCTTATATGTTGTGTTAATGTTGTGGATAATCATGTGTTAAAATAAATAAATCAATATGTTATAAGAATGTAATTAATGAAATTTTTGATCTTAAATGTAATGTTGTAAGAGTGTGTAAGAAATGTGTAAGGGATATGTAAGAGAATGTAATGTAGATTTTAGAGTGTGAAACACTTCATCCTCTTGGGAATTCGAATTTGTCCTTGGAGGCTATATTTGGAGGCTTGTGGGACAAGTTAAACTTGTCCCACACCTCTTAAAATTATTCACCAACCATACCTATGGTTTGGAGGTTGAATTTAGGCCTTTTTAATGCATTTTTAAATGACTAATTGTAAGTTTTAATTACACTTCTCTTACATGTTTTAAATTCAATCCTTTTGAGGTATGGGTTATTTTGGAGTGTGTAAGTCAATTTGTCATTTTATTAATTATGTTTAGGTGAATGATGTTGACATTGATCTTGGGTTTGAGGAAGAATGATGTGGCATTCCACATGGATCCCCATCATCCTCTTCTCTTCCCTCTCTTTTAAAATTTTAACTCGTTGCTTGTTTGGTGGTTGTTGAAACTTTTCATACTTTCCTTGGGGTGAATTTCTTGTTGTTTTGGACTCTTGATTGTGGAAGAAGTTTGGAAACCATTGCATCTTTGCATGTTGCTGATTTTGTACTATTATTGTGGCATTAGGAAGCTTGTTGATCTTAGAGAAAACTCCATTATGGAGAGGTAGGAACTTGAGCCTTTTTAAATGCTTTCTTTCTCTTGCATGCATGTATGAAATGGTGAATGCTATTAGGTGTGTGTTGGCTGGTTAGGTAGATGGCTTAGGGAATGGTGTAGGAGAAGGATATGGGGATTTAAAATGGGGGCATAAGGGAATTCCAATGGCATCAATTTTATTGTGAAGGGAGTTTGAGATTGGGATCCACCATGGAAAATAAATAGCTTGCAGTTCTTACTCTTGGGGGCATAAGGGAGAAACTCTAGGGGGCATAAGGAGGAATTTGGGAGGGCATAAGAATATGTGAGATGGTTTATTTGGCGGGTTGTATTAGTGGATTCCCATTTCCCATTGGGATGCATAAGTAGTTCCCCATAGATCCCTACTCTTGTTAGCTTGCTTGATGAAGCCTCGGTTTCATTTGCACTTGTTTAATGTTGTTGTGAACTACATTTTTCTTGAAATGTGTTTTGAATGTGAAAATGTTGGGGATGGGGGCTAATGAGGAAGGATGAATTCTCCTTCTCATTGTATATGTTGGTTGGGTGGAGAGCGTTGCCTTTCCCCCTTCATTGTTGTGATCAAGATGAAAATATGAAGAAACTAGCATGATTTTGTTTTGGAGCAAGAAGAATATACAGTTTGTGATCCCTTCTTTGAGCAAGTTCATTGTAATCCTTCCCACTTTGGAGTGGATGAATTGTATAGTAATTTGTGATGTGAATATATTTGTATTGATAACGAAAGATTGAAATTGGAATGTGAAATGTAAAGAAGTTATATTCTACTCTTGTTTTGAAAGGAAATGTGAAAGGATGTTACATGCATTGCATTTTGTATTTAGAAATCAAATGGGAAAGAGATAAATTGTAAAGTTGTTATTTGAAATCAAGAAAGGAATGCTCTACCTTATCATACTTGCATGATTGTGTTGAAATTGAATTGTTGTTGTGAATCAAATATCTGTTGGAATGAAGAATGCGTATGAAGGAAAATATAGTGTTTTATTCTCTTGAAATGAGTTGAATTTGGAAATCAAGATTTGTATAATTTCTATTGAATGGTTGAATGAATCAATTGAATGCATTAGACTAGAAAGGAAATGAATTCTCACACTTGGAGGATGGAAAAATGTTTAAGAACCTTTAATGTTGATCTCTGTTTTAATTTCCAAACCTGGCAATCAAATTTATCAAAGAAATGAGCAGTTCAAACTTGCACCAAGCAATAAGATATGAAACATTGAAATTTAGATGTAACAAGTCCTAAGGAACTCAAATTGACCTTAACACTTAAGAAAGGACCCTCAGAACTTTATAAAAATCCAATTTGAACTTGCACAACCGTTTTGTTGTCAAAAGATGGAAAATTATCAATTGCAACTCAATCAACTAAATTGAATCTTGAAACCTCTCTTAAATCCATCCAAGAATAAGTCTCCATGTCTTATTGACATGTTGAGAAAGTAAGAATTCAAAATTGAATGAAATTTTATAAGTTAAAGATTACCAGTTTGCTTTGCAAAACCCTACAGATTGTTTTCATCAAATTGACCACTTAAAATTCATCAAATTTCAAAATTTATGACTCTTGTGTAAAGAGGGCTTCGAGAGATTTCAGAAAGTCCTTGTTTTCCCAAATATGAGATTCCTATCAAAATTTATGGTCCTTTGAAGTTTTACTTTAAATTGGCATTCAAAAATAAAATAAATCTAACTGTGAACTTTAATTTTTGACTTTGGAAAAATTTCCACAAAAGTCTGCGGCCCCCACCATCACACAACCAATCGAGAGACTTGCCACATGGAACCTCGGAGAGGTGGACCAAATTTAAACTTATATTTTTTAAAATTTTACCTTGGGAAAATTTTCCCATTTTTCCCCGCATCCCCGCCGGCCCACAACCAATCATTTACTAACATGTGGTAAGGTGGAAGGGTGGACCCTTTTTGAACTCAAACTTTTTAAGGTTTTGGACCTTAGAAAAATTTCCAATTTTTCCCCCCATCCCCACTAACTCGTGACTAATCACATGCTAACACGTGGCATTCTTAGGCTCAACGGAGGCATGGAAATTATTTTGAATTTGAACTTTTAACCTTTTTGAAATCGTAAATCCACGAGCGATCCGAAAGCCCATAGACCCATGCCCAATAGGGTTGTGACACGTGGCACCCTTTTACCTTTGGTAGAGGTGCACGTGAGATTTTTCCCTAGCACATTTAATGATAAAACCCTAAATCTTCCACCACTCTTACCCATTTGTTTTCCCTACGCCAATCCTTGAGTGACACATGGCATCATGGTGTTGGCGTGGGCATGGACCAATTCAGTTCCCTTACACTTTTTGGTGAAAGATACTTAAAGTCTCAACCCGCTCCATCGGCCTCGCCATTTCTCCCAACCAACCGGGAGCAACAGGTGTCTCCCTCATTGGGCTCATGGGCACACAAAGGTGATTTGTGATTTTGTGCCAAAGGAGGGAAAATGTGTTAAGTTTTTCCCCACCCCGCTGACCCACGCATGGGGAAAATTTTTCTCCCTAAGCCCATGAGACTATTCTTTGGGAAAATTTCTCCCCTAAAGCCCACCGACTCATATCTTGCAAAATTTAAGGAGTTAGGAGGACTTATTTATATGGTTGGAAAGGTGAGAAAATTTCCTATCCAATGGAAATGATTTAGGGAAATTTTGGAAGTGTTAATCTTGAGAAAAATCCTATTAAAACTCTGAGGCTGCTAGAGAGTAGGCATGGGGGTAAATTACTCCCTGAACCTAACTAAAACATATAACCCTAAAATTTGAACCTTGTGAACTTGATATTAATTAATGAAGGGAACATATGTTGTAGTACATTGGTTTGTTGCAGAACCTATTAGTGAAAGTGATGTTTTGCAAACTGGTTGTAGACACTTCAAATTAAAAAAATTATCCCATAATTTTTCTAGCTAGCCCTAGGTTGTTTCTTGTGTTTCCAAAGTGGTTGTTTAAATAGGCACTTCAGTTTGGTATCGAGTAGTGGTTCAAAGGATTGGACCATTGGGCACACTAGAAAACTTGAGACATGAAAAATTAGACCTAACACACTTTAAATCTAGAAAACAACTTAGCAAGAGTATGTATGTTTTAGTAAACATGGAAGTTGTATAAACTTAAAAAATGAACTAACTCTTGCTTTGGTCTGTGAAGGAGGCTCAGATAAAGTGAGAGGAACCTTTAAAGAGACTTGGACTCACTACCACCACAACCAGATTAGGGTGTGGCAGCCATTCTACCTCATATTCTATAGACCCTTTAGGATGTCAATGCCACTCTACGCGGAGGATTAGGTGGAGGACAGGCAGCTAGTCATGACAGAGATCCTTCCATCAAGGGATAGGTATCTCCTTGACTTAGTGAGGAGAATAGAGGAGAGAACTCCCATGTGGAGTTATCCTAAGTAGAGTCACCACCTAGGAGATAGGGTGATAGAGTTCTAGAGCATAGAGAGAGGTCTCGAAGCCCTAGGCTTAGGGATGAGAATGCTAGAGAGACCTAGAGGCCGATGACCACAACAACGGATCACATCAGGGAGATCCTGAAGCTTTAGCCCTCACATTACTCAGGTGATATGGGTGGATTTTAGGTAGAGGCTTGGCTAGTGAGCTTGAGTGGTTGCTTCAAGCTTTGTCCTTATTCTAGCAACATGAAATCTCATGTTGTGATCCATCTACTGAGGGATGGAGCAGGAGTATGGTGGAGGAAAGAGGAGTAGAAGCTCCATGTAGATTCAGAGATAGTGACCTAGGAGCTATTTGAGGAGAGATTCAGGAGAATATATTTATCATAGAGGATTGATGAGTTCCATGACCTCCGACAAGCTTCTCTTTCAGTAGTAGAGTATGAGAGTAGATTTCTAGATCTACTCCAGTATGTAGAGTATATGCAGGATGAGCAGGTGCGGATTCACAGGTTCATTTGGGGCCTAAATTTAGATATTGGATGTGCAATGCAGATCCACTATTTGTAGACATTAGTAAAGGCCATCGAGAAGGCCTACATTGTAGAGTAGACTCAGGGAAAGACCTAATAGGCTAGAGACCGAGTCTAGACTTGCATTCAGCAGATGTAGGACAAAGTAGGTTGAGGGGTACAGTACCTCTTCCTCGTGGTGGACATAGTAGAACATAGTCATCCTTTAGGCCACAATGATAAAGTAGAAGTATTAGTCCCACCCATATCATAGACCTCCATAGAGAGTCGATGCACAAAGAGGTTGTAGTATGGGGCCACCTCCTGGGGTCTTGTTAGGACGTAGGGTTGACCTAGAGCTCGGTCGGCGGGAGCTCGCAAATAGAGGCCATAGTAGACCACAACCATATCATGAGGATCCACACCATAGAATTTTAGGGTACCTACTTTGGAGGTGTTAATCCTTGTAGAGGATCAGTCATTTGCTTTGGAAGTGGATTTGTGGGACATTTTTGGAGAGATTTCCCTTAGAACCCTAACAAGGGTAAGACATAGATGTTAGAGATGAATGTAGGTGACATGGGATGTAGCCAAAAGATTTATGTAGTGGTTAAGAACCACTAGGTAGAGCATCAAAGCATAGTCATTGAGACCATAGGTAGTATTGGTGGTATTCCTAGCTCTGTATTGTTTGACTCTGGTTCTTCCGATTCGTTTATTACACCATCTTTAGTAGAGCGATGTAGGCTGGTGGATGTTAGGCATGGTAATTGTTGGGATGTTGAGATGGCTTCAAGAGCCAAGATATTTGTAGACTCCTTAGTTAAGGAGTGTGTTGTATATTTCAGACCTTTCACCACTACCTCAGATCTCCGTATTCTTCCTTTGGGCTCGTATGGAGTCATTTTAGGTATGGATTGGTTATCTGCACACAGGGCCAAGATGGATTGTTATCATAAGATTATATCTTGTGCAAATGATTTAAGAGTTGAGTCGGTGATCTCGGGGGTTAGGAGACCCATTTATATTCACACCATTTCCGATATGCATCTTAAATGGCATGTGTGATGGGGTTGTCACATGTATCTTTGTTACTGATTAGTGACAGATCAAAGTATGGGTCTAGTGGACCATCGTTAGATGATCATCCCATTTTGAGAGAGTTTTCTGATGTCTTTCCAAGGGAGCTACTAGGGTACCACCCCACGTGAGATTGATTTTCGAGATAGATCTAGTTCTGGAGCAGAGCCTATCTCACGAGAACCTTAAAGGATGACCACCCTAGAGCTCTATGGGCTCAAGTTACTGATTTGAGGGCCTTTTGGAGATGGGCCTTATCCATACTAGTATATCCCCTTTGGGTGTACCAGTGATCTTTTTGAAGAAGAAGCATGGATCCTTATGGTTGTGTATTGATTATTGCTAGTTGAACAAGGTAATGATCAAGAATCATTATCCTCTTCCTCGTATTGATGACTTGTTTGATCAGATGAAGGGAGCCATAGTTTTCTCTAAGATTGATCTCAAGTCAGGCTATCATCAATTAAGGATTATGAAGGAAGACATTCATAAGACTGTTTTCATACAAGATATGGGCACTATGAGTTCATAGTGGTGCCTTTTGGTTTGAAGAATGCCCCTACAGTGTTTATGAGTTTGGTGAATGGGGTATTCAGGACCTTCTTAGATCACTTCATGCCCATCTTCCTAGATGACATTTTGATATACTCACATATGCGTGAGGAGCATGAGGGCACCTTCGCGGGTTCTTTAGTGTCTTCATGAGCAGTAACTTTACGGGAACTTAGAGAAGTGTGTTTTCTTTTAGATAGAGGTGCACTATTTGGGCAATATCATTTTTGGGGAAGGTATCGCAGTCAATCCTTCCAATATTAGAGCCATTATGGATTATCTAGCACCCACTATAGTGACCGAGGTGCGCAACTTCATGGGATTAGCAGGATACTACCGAAGATTTGTTCAAGACTTCTCTTGGATTGTGTACCCTATCACTTCCCTTCATAGGAAAGGGAAGAAGTTTGTTTGGTGAGACAGATGCAAGCAAGCCTCCATGACACCGAAGGAGTGCCTCATATAACACCCATTCTTGTAGTTGCTAGATCCATAGGGTGAGTTCTTGATTTTCTCGATGCATTGTTAGCGAGGGCTTGGAGGTGTGTTGATGTAGGATGGAAGAGTAGTAGCTTTTGAGTCTCAAAACTCAAAGATCAAGATTATCCAACCCATGATCTTGAGCTTGTGGTAGTTGTGCATGCTTTGGTTAGATGGAGACATTTTCTTCTTGGATGGAGATTACACTCGGGAATAATCATTTAAGTCTTTGCTTTACCTATTCATGCAGCCCAATCTCAACACTCATTAGTAGCGTTGGATGGAGTTGCTTGGTGAGTATGAAATGGAGATAGAACATGTGAAAGGGAAGGAGAATGTAGTAGTAGACACTCTCAATAGATGGAGAAATGTGGCCATGGCCACTTCGGTGAAGCACAAATTTATGAAGCAAGATTCTTTAGCAACTTCCTCTTGACAACTTCTACATTGCGGTATGAGTAGAGATCAAGTCACGGGGACCCCTTGAGGATAAGTTTGATGGTTTTTATTAGAGGTAGATTTTATTCTCAAGAACAGAGGCCGGATATATGTTCCCAGAGATGGAGGCTTGAGGTAGGACATCTGGTCGAGGCACATCATGCACCCAACCCATCCCGGGGTGAAGAAGATGCACACCACTTTGCAACAGTTGTATCATTACAAAGGACTTTGTAGATATGTGTCCTAGTTTGTGTTACAATGTTTAGAGTGCCAGAGAGTTAAAGTTGAGCATCAACATCCAACAGGCCTTCTTTATCCTCATGCCATACTGGAATGGAAGTGGGACACATTTCTATGGATTTTATTATTTGGATATCGATGTCGAGATATCATCATGATGCCATTATGGTCATGGTCGATAAATTGACAAAAGTGGCTCACTTTTTTTTTATGAAGACCACTTATACAGCTAGAGCAGTGACACGTATATATTTGGATGAGATTTTCAGGTTGCACTGGATTTCGTGGAAGATCATTTGTGACCATGATCCTTTGTACACTTCACACTTTTGGACTACCATGCAGTATGTCCTCGGACAAGGATCAACTTCAACACAACATATCACCCTAAGACAAATGGACATACCAAGCGAGTGAATCAAATTTTAGAGGATATGCTTAGGATGTATGTGATGGATCAGTAGTCTAAGTGGGAGGAGTACCTGTACTTAGTGGAGTTTTCCTACAATAATAGTTTTCATAGTTCTATAGGCATGGCTCCTTTTCAGGATTTGTATGGTAAAGAGTGCAAGACACCTCTTAGCTGCGACAAGTTAAAGGATAGAGTATCTCTTGGACCAGCTCTTTTTAGGAGATGGTGCTATAGGTAGTGTTGATCAGGCAGAGATTACAAGAGTTACGGGACATGCGAGAAAAAGTATGCAGATTAGAATAGGATTTACTATAGCTTTGATGTGGGCATGAAGGTGTTCCTTCTTGTCAGACCACATAAGAGCCCTATCCATTATGGAAAAGGTTCTAAGTTAGCTCCTATATTCATTGGTCCTTTTGAGATCTTGGAGCATATAGGACCTTTGGCCTACCATCTAGCATTGCCACCCAACTTGTCCAAGCGTAAATGATGTGTTTCATATTTCGGTTCCTAGGAGATATATTGTAGATCCTTCTCATGTGTTGGATTGGACATCATTGCATGTGTAGGATTAGGAGCAGGTGATGGTGGAGCCCATTTGTATCATATATCATAGGACCCTGGGCCTTTGAGGTAGAGATTGATCAGGTATGGGTGCAGTGGGATAGATACGACGAGACTGCAACCACTTGGGAGGATGCCACAATATTACGAGTGCAGTTTCCACAATTTTTTCTAGTGACTTCTAGGAGGAATTTGAGTCTAAGGGGAGGGGATGTAGTGCCCACTTCCCTTTGACATTTTTAGATACTGATCTTGATATTGTTGATCTTATTATGGACACTATTATGTTTTTTTAAGTATTATGGTTAGATGTTAGATCATGGATTATTATTGATCTGGATTTAGTTATTATGTATTATGATTACTAGAGACATTTTTTTATATGTGGATGATGAGATCTTGTTTGACATGGACATATTATAGATGTTGATTTGGACATGTGACATTGGATATTTTTATTAGACCTAGTATGGAAGATTATTGATGATGATATAGTTAATTAATTAATTGAAAATGATAATGTTGAATTCTTGATGTTGTTGTGATTCATATGTTTAGATGATCTTGAGATGTTGTTTATATCATTTTGGATGTTCTAATATGGCCACAAGGCCGAAGGAGGTATTTGCGTTTTGTAGGTTAAAATATCACAACAATGTCGGGGGACTGGAGACTAACCATATTGGAATTCTGGGTGAATTCAACAAGGTCACCATGGAAACTGTTTTGTGTGTGTGTGTGTGTGTGTGTTGTGTTATGTTAGGGATTCCCATGGGGGGGATTTCCATTATATGTGACCATGGGGTTGTGTATTTAGTAATGTGGTTTCTTTATTAATGTTTGCATGTGTTTATTTTGTGATGTGTTACCCTTTTCATTAGTTATTATATGTTGTGTTAATGTTGTGGATAATCATGTGTTAAAATAAATAAATCAATATGTCATAAGAATGTAATTAATGAAATTTTGATCTTAAATGTAATGTTGTAAGAGTGTGTAAGAAATGTGTAAGGGATATGTAAGAGAATGTAAGGTAGATTTTGGAGTGTGAAACACTTCATCCTCTTGGGAATTTGAATTTGTCCTTGGAGGCTATATTTGGAGGCTTGTGGGACAAGTTAAACTTGTCCCACACCTCTTAAAATTATTCATCTTGGAGGTTGAATTCAATACTTTTAATGCCTTTTGAAATGACTAATTATAAGTTTTAATTACACTTATCTTACATGTTTTAAACTCAGTCCTTTTGGGGTATTGATAATTTTGGAGTGTGTAAGTCAATTTGTCATTTTATTTATTATGTTTAGGTGAATGATGTTTAATTTGATCTTGGGGTTGAGGAAGAATGATGTGGCATCCCACATGGATCCACATCATCCTCTTCTCTTCCCTCTCCTTTAAAAGTCTAACTCACTTGTTTGGTGGTTGTTGAAACTTTGCATACTTTCCTTGGGGTGAATTTCTTGCTATTTTGTAGTCTTTCTTGTGGAAGAAGATTGGAGCCCATTGCATGTTTGTGTGTTGCTTATTTTGGACTATTACTGTTGCATTGGGAAGCTTGTTGATCTTGGAACAAACTCCATTATGTGGAGGTAGGAACTTGAGCCTTTTAAAATTCTTTCTTTCTCTTGCATGCATGTATGAAATAGTGAATGTTGTTATGTGTGTGTGTTGGTTGGTTGGGTAAACTACTTAGGACATGGTGTAGGAGAAGGCTACGGGGATTTCAAATGGGGGCATAAGGGAATGCTAATGGCATAATTTTTATTTTGGAGGAGTTTGGGATTGGGATCCACCATGGAAAAGAAATAGCTTGTATTTGTTACTCTTGGCGAGGCATAAGGGAGAAACTCTGGGGGGCATAAGGGAGAAAGCAGTAGGGGGAATAAGGATGATTTTTGGGGGCATAAGGATATTTGAGATGGTTTATTTTGTGGGTTATATTGGTGGATTCCTATTTCCCATTGAGAGGCATAAGTAGTTCCCCATAGATCCTTTCTCTTGTTGGATTTCTTAATGAAGCCTCAATTTGGTTTGCACTTGTTTAATGTAGATGTGAACTACATTATTATTGAAATGTGTTTTGAATGTGGAAATGTTGCATGTTTTATGTGAAATGCTTTGTTTCCATGTGTTGTATTGCATCTCTTATTTCAATATGGTTGGGGCTCGGGGGCCAATGAGGAAGGATGGCTTCTCCTTCTCATTGTATATGTTGGTTGGGTGGAGAGCATTACCTTTCCCCTTCTTTGTTGTGATCAATATGAAAATATGAAGAAACTAGCATGCTTCTGTTTTGGAGCAAGAGGAATATATAGTTTAATAGTCCCTTCTTTGAGCAAGTTCATTGTAATCCTTCCCACTTTGGAGTGGATGAATTGTATAGCAATTTGTAATGTGAATATATTTGTATTGATAATGGAAGATTGAAATTGGAATGTGAAATGTAAAGAAGTTATATTCTACTCTTTGTTTTGAAAGGAAATGTGAAAGGATGTTACATGCATTGCATTTTGTATTTAGAAATCAAATGGAAAAGAGATAAATTGTAAAGTTGTTGTTGGAAATCAATAAAGGAATGCTCTACCTTCTCATACTTGCATGATTGTGTTGGAATTGAATTGTTGTTGTGAATCAAATCTCTATTGGAATGAAGAATGCGTATGAAGGAAAAGATAGTGTTTTATTCTCTTGAAATGAGTTGAATTTGGAAATCAGGCTTTGTATAATTGCTATTGAATGGTTGAATGAATCAATTGAATGCATTAGACTAGAAAGGAAATGAATTCTCACACTTGGAGGATGGAAAAATGTTTAAGAACCTTTAATGTTGATCTCTGTTTTAATTTCCAAACCTGCAATCAAATTTATCAAAGAAATGAGTAGTTCAAACTTGCACCAAGCAATAAGATATGAAACATTGAAATTTAGATGTAACAAGTCCTAAGGAACTCAAATTGACCTTAACACTTAAGAAAGGACCCTCAGAACTTTATAAAAATAGAATTTGAATTTGCACAACAATTTTGTTGTCAAAAGATGGAAAATTATCAATTGTAACTCAATCAACTAAATTGAATCTTGAAACCTCTCTTAAATCCATCCAAGAATAAGTCTCCATGTCTGATTGACATGTTGAGAAAGTAAGAATTCAAAATTGAATGAAATTTTATAAGTTAAAGATTACCAGTTTGCTTTGCAAAACCCTACAGATTGTTTTCTTCAAATTGACCACTTAAAATTCATCAAATTTCAAAATTTATAACTCTTGTGTAAAGAGGGCTTTGAGAGATTTCAGAAAGTCCTTTTTTCCCAATCTAAGCTTCCTATAAAAATTTATGGCCATTTGAAGTTTTAATTCAAATTGGCATTCAAAAATAAAATAAATCTAACTATTAACTTTAATTTTTGACTTTGGAAAAATTTCCACAAAAATTATGCGATCCCGCCATCCCATGACCAATTGGGACGTACCACGTGGCACCTCGGAGGGTGGGCCAAATTAAAATTATCTTTTTGAAAATTTTACCTTAGGAAAATTTTCCTATTTTCCCCCATCCCCACCGGCTTGCAGCCAATCAATTGCTGACACATGGCATGGTAGAAGGGCGGACCCTTTTTGAACTTAAACTTTTTAAGGTTTTGGACATCAAAAAAATTTCCAATTTTTTCCCGCATCGCCACTAAACTAGGACCAATCACATTTGACACATGGTGGTCTTAGGCTCGCAATTTGTAGATATTCTTTTGACTTTAAAATTTTCACCTTTTTGAAATCATAAATCCCTGAGCACTCCAAAATCCTGTGGACCCGCGCCCAATAGGGTTGTGACACATGCCACCCTTTTTCCTTTGGTGGAGGTGTGTATGATATTTATCCCTAGCACATTTAACCCTAAAATCCTAAATCTTGTCACTCCCACCCATTTGTTTTCCCTTCACCAATCCCTGAGTGACACGTGGCATCATGGCGTCGGTGTGGGCATGGACCAATTTGGTTCCCTTGCGTTTTTTGGCGAAAGAGACTTAAAGTCTCAACCCGCTCCGTCAGCCCGCCATTTCTCCTAACCAACCAGGGAGTGACATGTGTCTCCCTCGCCGGGCTCGTGGGCACGCAAAGATGATTTTCACTTTTGCACTAAATGAGGAAAATACGTTAAGTTTTTCCCCACCCGACCAACCCACACATGGGGAAAATTTTCCTCCCTAAGCCCATGGACTATTCTTTGGGAAACTTTCTCCCCTAAAGCTCACCGGCTTATATTTTGCAAAATTTAAGGAGTTAGGAGGACTTATTTATATGGTTGGAAAGGTGAGAAAATTTCCTATCCAATGGAAATGATTTAGGTAAATTTTGGAAGTGTTAAGTATGAGAAAAATCCTATTGAAACTCTGAGGCTGCTAGAGAGTAGGCATGGGGGTAAATTACTCCTTAAACCTAACTAAAACATATAACCCTAAAATTTGAACCTTGTGAACTTGTTATTAGTTAATGAAGGGAACATATGTTGTGGTACATTGGTCTTGTTCCAGAACCTGTTAGTGAAAACTGATGTCTTGCAACCTAGTTGTAGACACTTCAAATAAAAAAAAATTATCCCATAATTTTTCTAGCTAACCCTAGGTTGTTTCTTGGGTCTCAAGTGGTTGTTTAAATGGGAACTTCATAAATAGATAGTCGTCCTTCGAGGGATCAATCTATGATTTTATTGGTAGTTGTCCTTTGAGGGATCAATCTACATTTTTCTTGTGATATATTTTTGATATATATTTTGAATAGTTTTCCTTTGAGGGATTAGTCTATTATTTTTGATTTTTTGATAAAGAGAATCCTTAGATATTTTTGAATTTGAGCTGAGGGAAAACCTTAAGAGACTATTTTAAGAAGGGGAAATATTTGTACACAACCTATACATGTGTTCCCAATGACATGTTTTTATTTGATACAAGGTTAGATGGATGTAATGATTATGTGTTTCCTACTAATGAGGAAATTGTCTAGTGAAAGCTGTAATCCACAGAGCGTTGGTGCTCATATTTAATGTTTATAAAACAGTGATGAAAAACCACATGCTTTAAAATCATTATTATGAGAAGATGACCAGTTGATGGTTTCATAAGGCCTTAGATATAACTAGTGTCATGATGATCAAAATTTAATAGTATAAAGGACGTAAGTATAATGCATTCCAAGGTTTCTTTTCATGTGTGCCATCAAGGAGGCTAGAAGATACACTCCCAACCCATATTTGTGAGTGATGACATATGGACCAACCAAATTAGGGGAAAATTTTACATGTTTACTCTATTATAAAGTAGTGACATTTTAATTTTCTTTAAGAATGAGGTCACCAATTTTGAATTCATGTTATTTTACATGTTTATTGTAGGCACATTTGACACGTTCTTGATAGAATTGATGATATTCAAGGGAAATTTAATGTTTTTCATCTAATGATTCTAGTTGTGCAAGGTAGCCTTGTCAATATTCTTTTCGGGATAAATTATTTGAGTGATACAAAGAGTAATGGGATTTTAACTTCGAGGGGTAGAACCACCTCAGAGCCATATAATAGAGAGAAATATGTAGTGCATGTAGGAGTTAAGATGTATTGGGTTTTAAAATGATACTTTAACAAACCACAATTAGGGGACAACAAGTCCCTCCTCTTTAATGGGAGAGGTTCCCTTATTGAAAGCAAGTAGCAAAACTTATATACAAATGTACAACTTTCAAAGTGTGGATTCCTGATACTTTGAAATGTTTAAGGATTAAATATCATTAATACAAAATAATAGAATAATTAAGGAGATGAGAGAGGAAGAACAAAACAATACATGTAGGAAATATAGATAGTAGAGTATAACCTTATATGTATTGAACCAGGGAGATGTAGAATATAATCATTCACTTTCATAACAAATATAATTCCAAAGAAACAAAGTTCCAGAAATCATATAAACAAGAACACAAACTTTCCTATCACAAAAGATGGATGATTCCCAAATTTTTAGACAAGGAAAGGAATAGTAAAGGAAGAAAAGGAAAAACTTATGTATTGATTACTTCAAATCTATTTCCTCTGAGAGTAACATGATCTAACCCTAACTATGGTGTGGAGAAGCCATTAAATATCTTCCAATAATGGTTACATTCACTTACAAAAAATGATGGAATTGATTCAAGAAACCGATGTCTGAAATTATTCAATGCCTTGGCCATTTCCATGCTCGGTGGTAAAACCAGATGCATTGAATTGTATTCGTTCATCCTGGCTTTGGAAAATTTGAATTTGAGCCATCCATATGGGAGAGATTTAAACTAAAGCGGGCTTGAGGATTCCTTTTGTATTTTATTCCTTTTAGAGAAATGACACTTTGGAACATTTTGGCCCACCCACCCACTTTTGATATGGGCTTGACACATGGCTTTACTTGAGTGGTGACGGAGCTGCGGGTCACTTTTATAATTTTACCTCTTTTCAACGCGGGCTCAAAAATACAAATGGATCCGCCAAACCACCTCCGCACTTTGAATTTTGATACAGATCAACATTTGATTTTATCCCTTGGCATGAGTAGGGCCACGAGATCACTTTATAACTTTGAGCTCTTTATGGAAACAAAACCTAAATTCCCAAATCACTCCAACAACCCTCTTTTCCACTTTTAATTTTAAAAATCAAGTCATAGCTTACTTTATAATTTACACACGAATGGAAATAAAGAAAAATTCCCAAATTGCTCGACATCCCACTTTCCCACTTTCACTTTTCAAAGAATCAAAACACAAAAAGGGTCCGCCTTTCCACCTTTGCTTAAAACATGACCTCAAGCACCTTTGCGGACAGGTTCATTATTTTTTTTTGACTAAGTCCCTTTTATTTGGTGGGGCCATATGTCTGACCCTAGACACATGGAGGCTCAACACACATTTGGGACCTACCTCGGATTTTGCCTTTGAAGTTGCACCGAGCTAACACGTGGAGGCTTCCGTAAACCATTTTATATTTATCCAATTTAATGTCTATCTCTACCCCTTCTTTGACTATGACCACGCGGCAAGCCACACACACTTGAGGACCCACTATGATTCTTCCTTTGAAGTTGTGCTGAAGAGACACATGGAGACTTCCACTTATTCTTTTATAGTTAAGCTGATTCAAAGCTTGCTACCCACTTCACTTCTGTTGGACCCTAGACACATGGAGATATAGAGCTCATTTTTGTTTATGCTTTGGATTTAATCCCTAAAAGGGTCCCACGATGACACATGGCTCCTGCCACTAGTCCTAGACTCTTCCACAATCTAATTTGTGTCTCTTTTGACTCTAACCATGTGGTGAGCTAGCACGCATTTGGAGATTGGCCCTTTGGTCTCACTTTTGAAGTTGTGTTATTGAGGCATGTGGAGGCTTTTATTGACCCTCTTATAATTAGTCAATTAAATGGCTGGCTTTGTCCCTTTTTGAAACCTAGGACACATGGAGGGCTTGCGCAAGTTACGGGATCTGTTCAGGCTTCGACCCTTAAAGTTGCACCATTTAGACATGTGGCGTCATCTGCTAAACCTTCCATAATTAGCCAATTCATATTTTTCTGTCTTCATTTCAAACTTGGGACACGTGGTAAGTCTGTACTTATTTGAGGATCTGTCCCTTGGGCCTGCCCTTGGACTAGCGTTGTTGAGATGCATGGATGCTTGCTACTCGCTTAAAACATTTCCACACCACATCCATTAGAGATGTCCATGTACTACCCATGGATGTTTTGGAAAATGTTGACAAGGAAGATACGCCCGTCGTTCATGACTGTGGAAAAAAAAAATAAAAGGGAAAACCCCACCTTTACACTTGAATTTTAAATTATTCTCCATGGAATGAAAAAATATGAAAAATACCAGGCTCTATGAGATCCATAGCCAAAGATAAGGATTGACAATGACATCCAAATGAAGGAAAATATTTTCAAGCAAAAGAATAGATTACTCCAAGGTACCGACTCAAAATTTTCAAATCTTGACTTCAAAAAGAGGGGAATTTTGAGGGCGACAACAATTGGCTCTTTCTAGGGATGACTTGATAGAGGAATGAGGAAATATCAAGAACCATAGAAATTTTTTAGGAAAGTATACCAGTACCTCATCCATTGGGAAAATAGAGTCAAAGGAAAAGAAAATACGAAGACAAAACACATGAAAGGGAAACAAACAAAAAAGGAAAAACAGAAACAAAACAAAAAGGAACGACCAAAAACCAAAACACTTCACACAATATACAGAAGGATCACCTAGTCACATAGGACTTGAAAAACTTCAAATACTGCCCACTATAAGGAAGTGGGAGAGGGGATCCATCCATATAATCCAAATAGAAATAATTTTCTTTAGCAAAGTACCTGATTTTGAAAGGACCAAACCAAAGAGAATAAAACTTACCATGGCTTCCTTGAGGTTCATGTATTTTTTCCCACATCAGAACAATGTCTCCCACTTGAAAATCTCTGGGTCTATCCTTCTTATCAAACAAATCTTTCACCGTTAGTTAATGAGATAAGATTCTATCAAAAACATGCAACTGTCTTCATCCAAACACGGAGATACATGATCCTCTTGTCCAAGGAACTGGTAAAAATTGAATCTTCAATAGCCTTCATTAAGTGCAAGGATGGTAATTCCATTTTTACTGTAAAGTGAGCTTCAACACCATACACCACTTGAAATGGAGACATCCTAATTGTTCTTTTAGGTGTAATCCTATCTACTCAAAGAGCATCATAAAGTTTCTTGTGCAAATTCCTTTGAGAGTCATTGAAAAGATTACGAATGATGGTTTGCATTCTTATTTGTTAATTGCGCTTGTCTATTCCTTGGGGGTAGTAGTCTGAAGAGTGAGCAAGGGAAATTCCATAACCATAGCAGAAATCCATCATCTTAGAAGAATAAAAATTTGAATCATTATTAGTCACAATCTTGTTTGGTACCCCAAACCTTATCAATATGTTCTCCTTAATGAAATTACACACCACCTCATAAGTAGTGCTTTTGACTGGAATGGCCTCTACCCACTTAGTGAAGTAGTCTGTAGAAGTTAGCACATGAGTATGTCCAACACTGGAAGGTGGGTTAAGAGTTCCAATGAAATCCAATCCCCACTATTGAAAAGGCTCATCAATCACTATTATTTTTAGTGGAAAATAAGCCAACCTAGGTCTTCCAACAAAAATATGATAGGATTCACACTTACCTACCCACTTTGATGCATCTCTAAACAATGTAGGCCAATAGTACCCAACACGAAGGATTTTATGGGAAGTGATAGTAAAATATAAATCCCCCCATAAGCCTGATCATGAAAAGATGAGAACAAATTATTTTGTTGCTCTTTGTCCACACACTTCATGAATCTTCCATCTATGCCTCACTTGAACAAAGCATTCTCCCATAACACATATTGTGTAGACCTTAGCTTAATATTCCTCTTTTATTTAGCACTCAAGTGGGATGGACACTCTCCATAAGTAATAAAATGTGAAATATCAGCATACCATTCATCTGTTGAACTAAGGAAGAGGACAACAGGAACATCAAATGCTTCTTTAGACAACGTTGCATCAGCTCCTTTAGCAATAAGATCACACAAGCCTTTACCCCGAAATAGCTTAGTTGGCTTGATATCAAGGTCATATTATTGAACTTTTTCTACCCAATTTCATCTCTTAGTTCCAAACTCCTATTGTGTAAGAATATACTTGATGGTTGTATCAGGTACAAGCACAAGAGAGTGAGAATTAAGAATATAAAAATGAAACTACTTGACAGCTTTGACCACTGCAAAATCATGTTTCTCCATCATAGTATATTTCAATTCATGATCTTTCAAAACATATCTCATGAAGGCAATTGGAAGTTCATGATCCTTAGAATTCTTCTAAGTTAGCACAACAACCAAGGTATTCTTTGTAGCATAGCAATAGATGATAAAATCCTTGCTGAAATCAGGACATGCTAAGATGGGAGTTTTAGCAATGGCTTTCTTGATACCTTCAAATTATTCCTTACCCTTAGAAGTCCAACCAAAGTTTTCTTTCCTTTCATCATGTGAGAAATTCTCATAGTCAGTTCTACAAAATCAAGAATGAATCTCCTTAGGAATTTTATCTTACCAAAGAAAGAGTGAACACCCTTTTTGCTTGTGGGAAGAGGAATCTTTTGGATTGCTTGAAATCTTTCTAGATCTATCTTGATTCCCTCTTTGGATACAATATGCCCTAGCAAATTGCCTTCAGTGACACAAAAGACAAACTTCTTTGGATTGAGAGAAACTCCATGTTCTCTGCATTTTGGATGACTTCTTCAAGATGTTGAAAGTGATATGCCCTTGTTTTGGAGAAAACAATCAAGTCATAAAGGTACACAACAACAGACTTCCCTTTAGACTTCCAAAATCCAAGTCCATTTCCTTCTAAAAGGTGGCACCAACATTGATAAGACTAAAAGGAATTCTCTTATAGGCAAAAATTCCCCAAGGAGTAGTGAAAGTAGTTTTGTGTTGATCTGGGGTACTGAATTCCACTTGATTGTATCCAGAGAATCCATCAAGCATAGACAACATCTCAGATCTTGTGACAGCTTGCAAGACTTGATCCATCATGGGAAGAGGATAGTTTTCCTTCAAAAAGGCTTGATTCAAATTCCTGAAATCCACCTAGAGGTGAATCTCACCATTATTTTTCTTGACAGGAAAAATGTTGGCAATCCATGTTGAATGATGTATAGGGAAAATGATCTTTGGTTTTAGTAACTTTTGGATTTCTTGAAAAATAGTGCCAGCAACCTTGGGATTGTATTTCCTTTTGTTATTCTTGAATGGTTTGATCCCAAGTTTCAGAGGGATAAAGTGTTGCATCTCCTTTCGCTGGAAAGCCTTGATATCATCATACGAATAGGAAAGAACATCAACATACCTTTTAAATAAATTTACTACCTTTTTCTTCTCCTCTTGAGTGTAACATTTTCCAATGTTCACCATCTTGGGTTCATCAAGACTCCTAATATTAACCTTTTCACATTCATCAAACTACTGAGCTCCTTGGGAAGATTTAGACTTAATGTACCTATCATGCTTATCAAACAAATCTTCCAAACTCACTAGCCCCTTAGGGATCTTGTTACCTTTAAATTTCATCATAGTACCATCATCATTATTAGCTTCACCTTCTTGCTGGTCCATTTCACATGGAGGATGGGGTAGAAAACACCTATCACACCAATCAATATCAGCAACTTCTTCAACATCAGAAACCCTAGCAGTTAAGGGATCAGGTAACACTATCCCTTCACGTGTGTGAGGATGTCTATTTGTAGACCCCATAGGTCATTTTCCTCTATCATCTACCATTTGATCACCTCTAGGATGATTGGAAAATATGTCATGATTTTGTGCTCTTGGCTGACCTTGTGAAGTTTGCCCAATTCCTTTCTCAGCTCTTACCAACTTGTATGATATTTCTTTGATAGACCCTGCCAAAGTTTTCACAACCTCCTCTAAATCAGCACCCTTACTAGCTTGAGGTTTTTTAGGGTTTATCAAATTTAATCCATCTCTCTTGAGAGGTTTCCCAATAGCCTTGATATTGTTTTCAATTTGAAGTGCCATGGTGAAAGCTTGTCTCAGATTGGTAGGGTTCTTGTCTCTTAAGTAATAGGCTGCCTTCTTATCAAATGCATCTGCATATTTGATTAAACAAGACTCATCACAAGGCCTCAGATTAATAGGAAGCCTTCTCAAAGTTTTGTTAAACCTTGTGTTAAATTCATGGACTGATTCATTGGGGTTCTTCTTGATATTCTCAAATTTAGACAAGAGAAATCTAGGATCAGTCTTGTCACCATATTGCAATCTAAATGCATTCTTCATTTCAGTCCATGAATCAATAGAATTATCAGGCAGAGCCTTGTACCAATCCCTAGCATCCTCTTCTAATGTATGAATGAACAAATTAATATACACATCTTCAAACTCTATCTCAAAATATTCCATCATGTTAACAAAAAGTTTGAGATGTTGATCACCGTTATTGCATTGTATATGTATACACATGGATTAGATTGAACTAAGAGAATATCAAACCCATAACTCTACTCTTCATTCCAATCTTATAAATCTGATCAGAAGATGATACTCAGATTTGTAATTGCACATAAATCACATAAGAAGTATTACTAGGGATCTAAAATACTAAAATACTAAATAATGTCCCCATCAATGGCGTTAGAAAGTGTTGGTGCTGTTAATGGGCTAAAAAGATATGGACTGGTAATGAATCAACAAACCAATCTCAGCAACACAAATTAGTTCCTAGGAATTCAAAACAATCCTGGCAACAATGCCAGAAAGTGTTGGTACCCAAATTTGTTCTCCTTCTCAGTCTAAGAAGCATCAGAAATATGGCATGAAGCTTGAAGGCAGATAGATCTTGATATATGTAATTTTTAGCTGGGGACATGATCTAACTAACACACAGATTTATGGAGAGATGGATATCACTTTGAAAGGATTTTGATCGACCCTCACTATTTTAGGTTGTGCCTTTCAACCAAGGTAAGAGAACCCATATTGTAACCCCCAAATGGTGAAGGAGATGAAGAAACCCCTCAATTTATGTAAATATTATGAAAAGGCCTTGGGAAAATATGATCAACACTCCAAATTTGACTTTCACAAGTTGTCACTCCCAGATTATGGAGATACTTTCAATGCAAGGCAAGGGTTACTGAAGACATTGTATAATCCTGATTTTCCTTCTACATTTTTGTAGATGGGTTAGATTATTTTGTTGAAACACAATGCAATGTAGGGGTAGTATGGGTAGGATTAGTTTGTTTGAATGAATTTTTTGGTGGGGCATTGACAAGACAAACTTGGATATATCAGACCTTTGACAACCTCTACAATACTTGAACAACTATCAGATAAAATGCTTCAAATAATCAGGATATTCTTTCAACCAGAAGATGCATAAATGGAAGCCCAAGTTGCACTCTTCACACAATCTTTGAGAACTCACCACAAAATATTGAAGTAAAGAACCCAATTAAACACAAAAATCCTTGATCAAATCACACCTAAGGTACCCCCAAAGGCTTACAAGCAACCTCTGTAGTCAAGGAAGGTAAAGTGATTTTAAATTTGTTTATCTCTTTATCAGATGAAGGCTCTTCTAAATATGAGATTGTAAATGCCACTAAACTATCAACAAGAAATGGAGATTCTATGTGATTTCCAAAGACTTTAAATGTAATACTACAACAAGAACTATGGAATCTATTTACAAGCATTTAAAAATAATAACAAACATCATATTGCCTAGAAAACATAGATTAACTCAAAATATTATTACATTCATTAGTAGGGGAGAGTTTCATAAACAATCTTAGAGTTGTGTGATGGCTATACACTTGTAACCAACTCACATACATGAATATCAACACAAGAGAAGTTAACTGCTTCTTTGGTGGGTTTCTCAGAAAATGAGCTTTCTCTCAAAATGGGCTCATGATTTTCAACTTCCGACCTCTTGAATTTTTCAAAAATGCATTATATACCTCTTGCCACATTGGAGCCTTCTTTCCCAAGCAAATAATATGCCAAGGGATCAAATTTGTTAGAAAATATTCTCATGATTCACTTTGAAAATGGCATTTAACAAATTTGCAATGATATTTTCAGTGTTTAAAAAGACTAAATCATTACAAATATTCGGATCATTATCCTTTGTGAAGGCATGTTTTTCATCCTCAAGACATGCGGCCCCCTCATCCCTAATCCTCTCATCATTTCATCTTATCCTTTTCCAATTTGGTTCTGCAACTTCATAATTTCACATTTCACATTTTACATGGGCATGAGTAAAATTTATCTCAAAAACATGTCAAATTTGCAAATTGAGTCATGAAATAGATTCCAATGATCCTAGAAGGCAAAAACGACCTAAATTCACCAAAAATTTGATGAAAAAGATGCAAAATTTACATCTCCAAGATTCCTGGAGAAAAAATGGTGGCCAAAAATGAAAGTGTATACAGTTTCCCTTGATTTGCTCTTTTTCCTTCAATCTGGGCCCTCCACGTGTCAAACTACAATTGGGAATGAAAAGGGGATAATTTTTACCTTTCCACATTTTTTGGAAAAAAGGAAAATTTTGAACTTTTTTCTCCGCCCCTCTGCCCTTGAGTTTTGGTGATGACACGTGGCACATGGTGGGTCCCATTGGGATCGCGCTTCAATTCTGCGCATTTTGACCTTTTTGGAAAATTGGAAAAATTTCCCCTTTTTCCCCGTGGGCCCACACCTCTACCTTTGTCCTTGACATGTGTCATGCTCCCTATCACTGAAATTCCATAGGCTTATTTCATGTTTTGACCCCTTTTTCACCAAGGAAAATTTTCAATTTTCCTTCCACAGGCCCGCGCCTCTGATTTCTCCTTGCCACATGTCACTTTCTCTATCGCTAAAATCCGTGGGCTCAATTCTCATTTTAACTCCCTTTTTTAGCCAAAGGAAAATTTTCCCTTTTTCTTCCACCGGGCCACCGACCCGCTCTGCCCGCCATGTGTCTCCCTGTGGCTCATTCGCAAGCCCATGACTTAATTCTTTATCTTAACTCTTTTTGCCAAAAAGGGAAAAAATCCCCATTTTCTTCCATAGCCCGCACTTCCCTCTGACATTTTTATGGACATGTATCCACCTGAGATTGGCCATGGGGCTGCGCTTTGAAATTTCACCTTAGGCCTTTTTGACCAAAAGGGAAAAAGTTCCCTTTTCCTTCCACGCAGCCCGCACTTCCCCACTTTTCCACCATGCCACCACGTGTCCACCTCCTGCTCCAATTCGGACCCACGGGATTTTCCTCATCTTTTTCCCCTTCACCAAAAAGGCAAAAAATTCCTAAGTTCCCCACCGGCTTCCCACTCTGCCTTCGCATAAGAACATGACACGTGTCCTCTCTGCGGAGTTGCGGGGGGAATTTTGAATTTTTCCCAAAACCCAAAAATGACTAATTTTTTCAGAGAAACCCACCGATCCTTGTCCAACCAGAAGTGGCCACATATGAGGGGGATTTTGAGATTAATTTTGATGGTCAAATTGCACACATATGACCGTAAAAAAACACAGAGTTTGCCAAGAGATGCCCAAATTTGATTTTCTCTTCGTGGGTGATGGATTTTTTGCTCAAAAAACAAGGGGAAGTTGATTTTATGCAATTTTCGACCATGGGGAAGGGTTTTTTAAGGCATATATGCATGAAACAAAAAAAATTGTTTTTTCACGATCAGACAAGAGGGAAAAAGTTACATAGCCCTGATTTTGAAAAATTAGGGCACAAACAAGGCATACATGGGTATTTCTTCACAAATGAGGCATGGAAAATGATTTTTAAAATGAATTAAGGCATGGGAGCAGAGGAAGAAACTTCATTTCACCCATTAAAACTATAGAAAATGTTTCAGGAAGTGCATAGTGAAAGGAAAATTAGGGAAAAAGCATAGAGGATCAAAATGGACACCAATAGAAACAACAAAGTTAAATGCAGAATATTTGATAGAGTTGACAAAAAGATGATAAAATTGATAAATGAAAAGTTTTTACAAGAATTATGACAATTAGGCCAATAAATGATGATTAGGGGAATTGTTGATGGTTTGAGAGAATTGTAACAATTTAATGAAAATGAATATTTGATGATACATAATAGTGTTTTAGACTAATTTAAAGTTTAAATATAACTAGAAAGAAGAGAAGTGAGATTGTAAAGGTCTTGTATGAAAGAAAATCAACATGTGACCTTCTCGCTTTGAATTCTTGAGGTCATTTCGAGACAATCGGTGTAGAATAGACACAAATGTGTGTATGTGGAGGTGATGGATAATTTAATGAGACAACCTTATATCTTCAACACATAATAATGGGATTTGTGAATCTAAGGCAAAGAATGTTCTCCTAACTGAAGTGGCATAATTGATCGATCGATATGATTGCTTCTCGGAGAATCCAGTCATTATCAAGCTCTGTTGAGATTCTATTCACTAGTTGTTGAACACACAGAAATTGACTGCGGGCGCCTTGTATAGATTTCCATACAAGGTCATTGAAGTAATAACGAGAGGCATAATGAATACACAGGACTATGGATGATTCTTTGGTCTAGTCTAGATGGTCTTAGCACTGATCTGCTACTATGTTCAATAATGAAAGTTTTGTAATGATATCGGGTGGAAGCGATGATGATATAAATATTGATGTGCACAAACCAGTGTCAGTGTCTAATTTTTTAATAGGACTGTTGCATTGTGGGACCTGAGGATCAAAACCAAATACTCCTAGAGGTTGTGGTCCTTGTATGTTCATGTGCTTAATCAAACCCTATTGCCAAGAGAAATCCAATAATCATAGACTAGATTAGCAATGATGTTTAGTGTGTTTAGTTGTCCTATTTTCTCGGTGTAAGTTATAGGTGTGCGTAAAAGCTGTTAAACTTAAACTTGTATCAATGTTAGTTATTAATTCCATTTCATTAGGTTGTGGGACTAAGGGATAAAAAAATGTTCATCTTCTCTTTTTGTGGACGGTTGATGGTTATGTAGAATGAATTTGAGTGATTTTAATAAGAAAACTAACTATCAAAGGAAACCTAATCTATGATTTTTATTTTCAAAATATATTGGAACAAAGCAATGAAAGTAAAATAATCTAATAAAAGTAAATATTTTTATCTTTTCTATTTTTCAAGTAACACGTCTAATATAATAACAAACTAAAGATAGGTAATCAGCCAGATGTAGATGGTTACTTGTGCAAATATGTGAATCTAAATATAAAATAGATAACCTAATCTAACTAAGACCCTTAAAAACCTACTTCAGAAGTGAATAAAAATCATGACCTTGACAGAGATATTGTTCCCCATAACATCCCAAGTAATGTCAAAGAGAAAAATTTCTAATGATTTGATCTACTTGTAATTACCTAATCAATTAAAATGAAAATTTTTACTATTCTATTTGGTATGCAATTGAAATTAATGATTTGAAATTGAAAATTTGATGAATAAAGAAAACAAACACACAATTCCAACCTGGATAAGCAATATTTTTTGTAAATCTGGCTATATTTATATTTGTCCCCTCAGTTTGTTCCTTTCTTTCTCTGAGTGTTCATATGAGTCCAAGGGATTGGGAATGCATGAACAACAGGAGGAGGATGGCGCTTGAGTAATGATAGCTTGAAGATATTCTCGATGCAATGCAAGTAAAAGAGAGATAGCATGAGAGATCTCGATCTTGGCTATGCAATTCCTAGAAAGATTGTGGCGTAATACAATACAAGATACACAAAAATTCTTAGGTCTTTTGCTTGAACACAAGAATAGAATGTATAAGAATTGGGTTTGGGATGTGCCTTCATGCACAAGGCAAGAAGAGGTAGTTCCAACTAACTAAAGCACATGCAAAAATAGCAACGGGAAGGAAAAACAAGAAATTGAAACTATTTTTAGACAAATTAGTTCACAAACACATCCTAAAAGTAAATTTAAGTGAATCGGTGCATGTTAAAAACATGCATGATGAAATATGGAAAAATCATTGAGGACCCCCACCCTACATAGGGTGGTAGTTTTAGAACCGCTACCAAGGCATGGTGGCAGTCCTAGCACTAAAGGCCAAAACATGCATAGAAAGAAGTGGGGAGATGGAAAAAAGTGTGGAAAGGCTAAGTAAGAATGTATAGGCTATAAATATACACTGAAAATGGGTTTTGGAGCTCAAACACCTCCTTGAAAGGACTTAAATCATCATTGAGGACTTCACGTAACTATTTTTGACAATGTAACACATGTAATTTTGGGTGTGTACAGGTACCTTGGATTGATGCAAAGCTAAAAGATGCCTCAAACCTTTATTTGGAGAAGATTTGAGTTAACGGAGAATGTTACGATTATGCCTACATGGTTGGGTGATGTAAGATGGTATTCAAAGGATAAGCAAAGGCTTGATAATGATTTGATAATGTTTGGTGATAGCCTTGATGTCTTTTTTTTGGTGATGGAATGCTTGAGAAATAAATTTGGGGCTCAGAAGATTCAAAATTGAGGATCCTAGAGAAAGAGCAAAGAACTGCTATTTATAATTGCGAATGATTCAAATGAATCATTGACGATTTGGTTTGGTTTTGGGAGTTTGAATGGTAAAGTTGTTAAAACCACTTCTAAATAAAGTTATTTGGTTTTGGAGTCTGAGTAAATTTTGAAGGGTTGTTTTTATTTGAGGTGAATAGGTTTAAATGGTGATGAAATGATTTTTTTTTCTTTATTTGACTTATGGTTTTCAAGTAGTTTTAAGTAGTTAAGTGTAGATTTAAGGGTATATTTTACAGCTATTGATAATATTTATGCTAGGTAAATATGATGGAGGATTTAAGACTTAGGATAGGGGATATATGAATTAAATGACGGGTTTCATTAATTTATTGTGTAGATAATGTAAGTGTTAATGGATTGTGATTTCTAAGTGTCTACACCATCAAAGAAAAGTTTCATTTTAATAGAAGTGTATTTATGATCGATGGTATTAATAGAGTCATTAGGAAATTGTTCATGAGAAATATGATTATTAGGACGGGAGATTCATCTTTGGGAAAAGAGAGGTTGAGATCTCATAAGTACATGCAAATGCACAAATTTCCAAAGGATTTGGTTATGGGTATGATATTAGAGACCCACTGTAGGTAATCAATGGGAAAGATGAAATTAGTAGAGATAAGATCTTCAAAATCTGATTTGATGAGAAGAGCCATGCGAGGGTGCATCCTATATAGATTTTTTTATAGGCTTAACATTGGGATAAGTGACAATATTATGAAAAATGATATTAGTGTAAATCCCCAGCATGTTGATATACACCATAAAAAATATTAACTATATTTAGAGAGGAATATGTTGAAGTCCTTCAATTCTTTTGAATCTAAGGATTAATCAACGTTGACTATGTGAGGATCCTACAGAGTCCCTATGTAAGCGTTGATAGTGGATTTGTTAAGAAGTGTGGATGTGTCGGGTCATAGACAATTTTTAAGGTAATGGTTCTCGACCCCATAAAGGAGAGGATATATTTTTCATCCTAACATTAAAGTATGTCAATGGTAGGGAGTCTTCCTTTATCATTTTAGGTAATATGAGTGGGAAGGTATTAGTACCATTGTTAGTTTGATAAGTAAGCGGTCCTAAGGTAATCGTATTGACTAAAAAAAATTTAGATGGGATAGAAATGGTGTCATTTGTGTCCATAAGGTCATCGTGTGATGGTGGAGAAGATGGTTCTAGTTCTATCACAGATCCGAGATGCAATACTTGTGGAGGATTCGAGGCTGGTTTCTTGAAACCTATTCTGTATTGTTCATGAGGCTTATGAGAATGATCAAGGATTAAGTCATGAATACCCTATTCATAGTGTCTTAGGCCAAATATCTTCTAGACACAACGATGGAGGTACATCTATGAAAATTATTATTTATATAGAAAGGTGAAATATGATATGAATGGATTTGCATGACATTAAATATTAGGACATGGATAAGGATGATTGTTAACTCCATAGTAGAGATTAGTTTTAATATGTTGTGAACCAAAGGAGATAACATCTCTGAAATTAGAATCATATATGGGTTATTTTCAGAGTCTTCCACATGTCTTTAGTGTAATAAGTGAATTAAGGGTGAAAAGATGATATTCCCCCAATATAAGACATTGCATGACATTGACAAAGGATGTATCATCTGGTAATTTTGATGTGGTGACATAAGAACTCGTAGAGGATTCGTTAGAGGAGCTCAATTTTGTTTTAGGTAAAACCACATCATTCAGTTGATACATCATATGACATGCTTTAAAGGGGTTTGGGTCAGCATAAAAAATGAAGGTTTTACCCTCATGTTTTTATTTGAGAAAGCGATGGAGGGTGGATGGGATATAATGCATAACACAAATCATGGGTCATCCTAATAACATGTTATATTGAAACTCTCCTTCCACCAGATATAAGAGTTCATGGAGGGTCTTGATACTGAATTTGATGGGTAAGATAATCATGCCTAGTGTGGGGGTGAGGGTGTCATTGAAGGCTCATAGTAGTGTAGGAAATTGGGAGATGATAACTTCATGTAATTAAAGTTGATCAAAGGCATGTGATGATATAATATTTATGGTGGCGCCATTTTCAAGTCATGAATATTTTAATAAGAATGTAATTTATTTGGGTGGAAATGAATAATGGAAGGTCATGGTCTTCAAGTTGCAAGGACAAGATTTCAAAACTATCAAAAGAGATGGAAAAATACATTTTAAGCATACCAAATAGATTTGTGAATGGATGGGGATCATATGAAGGTAATGATATAGATTGAGTTAATTCAATCATATCTTGTTGATTTTGTGGTGAGGTTTGTACAAACTTGTAGAGGGATATATATACTTGTAGCTTAATGAAGTTCCATTATTATGGTGTTTTATACTGAAGCAATGGATTGGGTATGTGGAGTGGAAAATATGGATACCTTATCATTAATGAAGGTATTGGGTTAGGTGATTTTGGAGCGAGAGGGATAGAGACCTTAGAATTTCTCTCATCTAAAGTCTTAGGGTCTTGTGCACAATATCTAATAGTTATACACACTACATCAATTTGATGAAGTGATGATTTTCTAAAAGAGGCCTTGCCATTATTGGATGCGGATGTAGTAGCAACGGATGGTTTGGGTATACTGGTTTTAAATTTATGATGGGTTGTTTTGAATGGGTTGTATTTTTCTAGATCTATGGGAAGAAGTAATTTATTAGCAAGAGCTCAAATAAAATCATGAAAGGATTTATAGTCCTTTATGGAATGTTATGGTATTCGATGATAAACAAAAAATTCTTCAATGTTATACTAGGACGTGTTCCGCCACAAGAGCTAGATGGCTCTAGAGAAGGAAGCGTTATGATGGATTGATGGATGAACCTTTCAAGGATTTTTGCATCATGTCCTGTAGAGGCTGAGGTTGAAGGAATTAATGTATAATTATATGATCTTGAAGTAGATTTTGGAGGGATAGTTTTTTGTGTGATGTTCTTAGGTGTTGAATGAGGAATGATCTTGGATTCTATAATAGTAACTAAAAATTTGGATGAGGTGTGTGGCCCTAGAATAGAGGGAAAGGAATTTTGATACGATCTTTGGAGTTTACGTATGGTTTCATGGTGTGATAACTATATATTTGGGTGGAGGAATCATAGGTCATCTATTCTACTTTTTTATATTTGGTATATAGTGTCGGGTAACATGATTTTCATTAGATGTCTTCGTGATTTGTATGATGAGTTATTTTTGAAAGGTATTACAAGGTTGAAGTGGATGTGGAGGGATTTCTAGTCTTTATAGAGGTAATAATAGGGAGATTGTATGAACTAATGGGTGTTTCGGGGTAGAAACACTAGGTGTTGCTGATGTGGATACTTTAGATAACATTTCTATAATAGAAAAAATAGGTGTAGATGATGTGGCTGGTTCGTATGGTGCTTCTATGATAGGAGAGTTAGATGGTGAAGGTGTAGATGATTGAATTTTTATAGTGTTAATAGTGTGATGGGAATGGATGAAATTAGACTGTGGTTGACTAGTGGATGGAGCATGGTTTGGAAAGGGATGTTTGAAAAATTCTAAGTTCTATTTTTGAGGTTCATTTGGGTTATCCAGTTGTAACTCACCTTCTTTGATAAGGTCCTGAAAAACATTTTGAATGAGTGAAATCTTTTGATATCATGACCCTTGACCCTATGATCTTTATAATAATAATTCTCTTAGTACCAAGAGAGTTTTGATATAGATGTGTTGATAGGATGAATAGGAAAAAGGGTGTGCATACAAAAATCTAAGAGTTAATCAAAAAATACATTGTAAGAGTCGCAAATGGGTGTATAATTACATTGAGTATGCGTACATTTGGGATTTGAAGGTTCTTTGGAGGTGGATTTTACAAAAACCAAGTTTTCTAAAGTTTTTGATTTGTCATGATTTGGATGATGGTATGAATGAAGATTCTGGTTTATGCTTATTTAATACAAGTTTAGACCTACCATCATCGATTGTGTGAAGTTCTAGTTTGTGAGCCATGTTAAAGGCTTCACTTTGAATGTTTGGAAATATTAAATTTGTAATGTTAATGATATATGTTTGGCATAGGAGAGAGAAAATATCTCGATTGATTCTATTTTTGGAAGGAGAAGGATTAGTGGTTAATAATACCCCTATAATGAGTGAAAAATATGCAATAGATTCTTAATTGAACTGTTTAATGGTAGAAATATCCATGATGGTGAATTTATGGGAAATGTTGATTGAAAAGTGTTCTAATAAAATCTTTACAAATAATGTGAAGGATAAGAGTGAGTATTGTAGGATCTTGTTATACCAATATAACCTAGGCCTAACTAAGGACCATATGAATGTTCTCAACTTGCAGTCTTTTTTGTGTTTGATAAGGTAATAAGCATGAAAATAGGTCGAATGGGTATTTGAGGGTCCTCTTTAATATACAATTTAAGGAATTTAGGGAGTTACCAGTGTGAAGGGTATGCTTTGTATGGTATAGAGGGATGAATGGTGTTATTGCAAATCTATTCATAAGATAACGTGTTTTTGGACCCATGGAGGAAGCTTCAAGGCTAGAGATCCTATTCATGAATTCCTATAAGGGATCATTTTTCGATGGTTAATTTTTGGGATGGAATGATGAATGACATGATTAACTATATGTATGTGGATTTAGTTGCTGATATGGCTGATAAAGTAGGGATATTATGCTAGAGTGGAGTACTCATGGGAATGTTGTATATTGGCTATGAAACTAGAGGTTGTGAGGGTTGGATATATTGATATTGGATAAGCAATCGAAGTGTTCGAAGAGGTTGTGAATATTGAGGAATATGTTTAATGGGGATGGAAGTGTGGATAAAGGGTTGATGCTGCTATGGTATATGCTTAAATGGGATGAAGTATGGATGAGGAGTTGAGATGATTGAGGTACATGTTGAGAGGGGATTTGTGAAATAGGGGTGTTTGATACATGTTGTGAAGAAGGATGTGTTCTAGAAATGGAACAAGTGTTGATAAGGGATGTCAATTTTGGGATGGACATGATGATGCTCTAAATAAATGATATGGGTTGTTGTGAAGAAATAGGTTGAGATAGACTAAGTGGGATGACTATCAAACTTACGGGAGGTGTTTAAATAGTGGAAGAAACTATAGGAATAGAGGTATAAGAAGACGTATTGATTAAATTTTGTGATGAGGAGGTTTTAGATGAAATATCTAGTGAGGATGATTACTGTTGGTAGGTTGTATATTGGGAAGAAACAACATTGAGATCAAAAGTGATGACAAGGTTTGATGAAAAGGGATTCCGTGTTTGAGAATCAATGAAAATGGAATAGGGATGTAACTATTGAATAACCATCTTGTGGTTAAGATCAACAACTCATGAAAAGTCATATGTGAAATCTTTGTGAATACTGGATCACCTCTATCAAAGATATGAATTGGGGATTTCTGATGTGGTAGATTGATTTATAGGAGAGTGTGGGGGTTGTTTATCGTCCTTTGGAGATGATGAAGATGTTCAATATTGGTCAATGATATATGGAATGTCATTAATGTGGAACTAGAAATTTTCTAATGATTGTTGTAAACATTTTGTCATGCTATCAACGTTCTATAGAAGGGATTTTTGTTTGGTTAAGAACATGAAAAAGAAAAAACAATCACTAAAAATAAAAATAATCTAGATGGTTGATTACAATAAAAATACAATTTACACTAGATAATTATTTATATCTTGATTAACTTAAGAAAAGGTGAAATGTGAAAAATGGTTTAAGAGGTACTAAGAAATGGAAATCTAAGGCTGGTTTTAGGTGATATTTAAAGATGAAGTCCTCGATATACTTGAAGGTAAATGAAGCTGAATTTGTGTTGGTTTTGGTACGAGGTGTGGTCCCCCTTCACTTTATGGTCCCACATTGATAAGCATGTTGAGTTCCTAGCTGATATACCACCCACCAAGTTATTTATACTCAACTAGAACACTAAGTCGAGTTATCGTCTTGGTGATGAAATCAAAGTAGGTCCTACTTGGTAAGGAATGTTTTGATGTTATTTATGTTCAATGTGGTTTGGTTGTGTATGAGGGGAGTTATGTGAATGTAATTTATTAAATCCTAATTAAACCATGTGATCAATAAAATGAAGATTCATTTTATATCCAAACAAAATGTTAATTTGACGAGGACAACAATTAAATGCAATGCTAGAAAATAAAATTGATGAGAGAAGAAAGTGTACTTCTGATTTATTTTACTTTTGATTTTGATTTTTATCTAAATTGATTGTAGAAAAAGAAACTCTAGAGAATAAAACATGCAAGGTTATATGAAAGCATAAAGAATAAGAAAATAAATTGATATGAAAGGAAAGCGGTAGAGTAATCGGGAAAATTCACGGGAATCATCGGCAATTTTAGGAATCAATGGAGATTTTGTGATATCGTGAGCAATTATAGAGCATAGACTAAAAATGACTAAAAATAATTTAATGAAAATAAATGGAATTGGGTCCCATTTGAGTGCTAGGAATGTGTTAGGTATTTTTAGTAAATGATATCAAGTGTTGTAAGTACCTAAAACACAAAAATAACATGGTATATCGATACTGTACCAAAAGTCACAATGTTGGGAAAATGTCAAGTGGTCAATCAAAAAGAGATCCTCCTTTTTTGAGTGAAGAGACTTGCAAACAATGAAAGCTAAACAAAAGAGATTAGATAGATATGATAATGAGTTTCTAAGTAAAGGTCAATCCGGCGAATCCAAGGGACTTATTTGAAGGGTGTCATCTCAATGATACAATTAAGTGGATTTTGATAAAGATAAATGATATAAGATAAGTAAGCTAAAACTCAAGATGGATAGAAATATCATGTTTAACTTCCTAGGTGGCCTTGGAGAAGGCTGTGGAAAGCTCAAAGTCCTTAAAGTACTTGTACCAATACTCCTTGGTTTCTTCCCATATCTCATTAAAGATCTTGAACTATTCTTCAATGTCCTCAAAATTCAATGCAAATGTTATGTTGCATAAATTGATCTCATGGAGGATGTATAACATCTCCCACATGAATGGTTGTTAGATGATCGAAATATCATAAATTCTTTTGATTGGATGGGATTGATTTGAAACATTCATTTATAGGAAACACATCTTGCAAACAAATAGGTTAAGTCCAAGTTTATAGATAAAAGATGATAAAATGCAATGACTAATAAAGATAATTGGATTTACAACAATCACAATCAATTCATAGAAATTTCACGTGATTTGGGATAATCACGATTGATTGAAAGAATCATGGATGATTCATTTGAACAAGTTGATTGTTTGAAAAAATGCTAAAACTATTTAAAAAATAGAGTGGGATGATTTTTTGGTATTTATTTTCTATGCAAACAAAAAGAAAATAAGAATACGTACATAAAACTTAGCTTTGATGTAAAAACACTTGTAAAATGTTTACAATAACTAGTTGAGCTTGTGGTTATGAAAATTTTGAGTGTAGGACACTATGAGGAAGGTCTTGAAGATGTATGACTGCAATGATTTTTAATTAATATGTTATAAATAAATGTAGATAATTATTACACTTAACTTTATATATATATATATATATATATATATATATATATATATTTGATTAATTTTCCAATGACAATAGTATGTCAAAGCACTACTAAAACTTTAATTTCAAACATTAGTAATTTAAAAGATGTAGATACAAGATAATCAATACTTTACATCTTTCCATAGAAGTTCTTATTCACGGGTAGATTGTTTGAATAAGGATTAGAGGTAGACAAATTAATTTTAAACTATAAAACCATAACAATTTTTTTAATTGTATTACATATATATGTTTTCCTATATATAAATGGTAAATTGGCATATGAATGTTTAGATATTTACAATATTAGGTATATTAATTGGAATTGACAAATATACATGCATGTATTTATAAAATATATACACGTACATATATTAAATTATAAATATCAATCGATTTACTTATAAATGCATATTTAACTTTGCACACACTAGGATATGTAGAAAAATTACATAGATTAGTGGAGGATATGCTATAATACTTTTATTTTAAATACCACTTTGTATATGGTTACTAATCTATTTAGAAATAAGTGTGAAACCGAGAGAGGGATAAATTTGATATAGAACACCATTTTTAATAAGTTAGGGATGCCTAACTGAGGCATTAGGGTTGTGTAAAATATGTAAATATATAATTGTATATATGTATATATATATATATATATATATATATACACATTATATATTTATGTGTTTTCATTTAAATATTTTAAATTGGAGAAGTTATATCCTAAATCAATCCATTGTCCTTCGTATACTTTATTTTACACCCTATCGTGAGCGAGTTGTCTAGCCTAGCGGTCGCTCGGCTATATTTCTCCTTTTTAACCTTAACTATTTATAACTTTCAGTTTCATTATATAAGATTCTTGTAAAAGTACATAAAACCATCTTAAGAAATATACTTTTTTCATTAGAGTACCCTATTCTACGTCTAATTGATATTGTGTTTTTAATAAAACTCTTTATATAGCTTAACGACCGCTAGGTTCAATCTCTTCATTTTAGATATAGGTAAAAACTGTTGTTGTTAAAGGTATTATATTATATACCATTTGGGGAAATAGTAGTTTAGTATAGTGGTTACTAGGCTATATTTCTATTGTTTTAACAACAAAGATTAACAATTTAGTGTCATTATAAACAAGATAAAATTCCTTTAGTCATGCAAAATTGTATAAATTAGTAGACACTAGGTTCATCTATTGTACTCTATCATTATAAAAACTTCTAATATAGCTTAGAAACCACTAGGATCTAACCAAGTACATCTCATCATTGTGAAAACTCTTTGTATATATTTTTGGTGATAGTCTAAGTGTCTTAAATTGTCATATAAGAAAAAATCTATCCATCTAATTCATGTTGGAAATGTAAAGTATTTAAAAAAAAATTACTTTGGTGACCACTAATATTTTAGTGCTTTTCATTTTTTATAATTTTTTTATGGATGGACAACCCTTAGCAGAGCCAAGTTCTGAAAATTATACCCTCGAAAGGGATAAGGTCTTATGTAGTTATCATGAGATATATTTATATATCTCTATGTATTTAGATATTTATATACATATTTTATATTGATATATGTTATACACAATATAGAAGAAATATATATATATATATAATATAAATTTCAATATTTATATACATTTATATATATATTTTATATGGATATAATGTTATATACTAAAAAAATATAAGGTTTTTTAGAGCTTAACGACAGCTAGGATTCTCCCGACATAAAAATAGACAACATAAGACATTCTATGTTGTTCATTAATACTTATTGAATGGAATGTATTAGTTTTTGCTATGCTCTAATGTTTCTTATTTTGAATATAGTGTTGGAATAAAAATCATAGTAACATAATAAAAAATAAAAAATTGCAACAAACATCCATTTATAATGAGGACTAGAGCATAAAACCATGACAATATTGGCTCACATGAGATAAATTTCAAACTGGATCGCATATATAAATCACAAAATCACCCTTTTTTTTTTAATGGGAAGGTACATTTATAAAATTTTGGGCCTATATTTTACCACCCAATTAAGGCACGATTACAAAATAATTTAAGGAATATCTCGACAACTAGTCATTTAAGAAATATCCTAATTGATTCAGTTAGGATATTTTACAATGAAAAGGTTATCATGAAAAAATATAGCCACTCAAGGAATCAACGTGGTTACTACTTAAATATGGGTCATTCTTGATTGGACCCACTTTTCAAGTCACTTCATGAGTTGGTTGGGATTGTATGGGGTTTTTTGTGACTGGTTTCTTTCTTGTTGTAATAAAATCTTCCACACAAATCTTCTAATATTTATCTAAATTTTACTAAGTCCATAATAGGATTTTTGAAGAGTACATGAGTCTTGTCAATAAAACCTTCTATAGAACGTTTTACTTTCCTTTGAATTCCCTTGAGTATCTATCTTTTGGGTTTTTCCTAGTTTTGGAGACAATATCAATGAGTTACAAAGCTTTTGATTCATTTTCCTCTATTACATTTTTCAAAACCGACCAAGAATTGTTTAAGTAATATAAAAAACTCTTCAGTAGATACCAATTCATGGTTTTCCTTAAAAAAACCCATTATTAAATCTTATGAGAAAATATGATTTCATCTCAAAATTATATCATCATACTCGAGAGATAATTCTCTTATCGGTCATTCCATTCCTTGAGTCTTTCTCTAGTATAATTGTCATATATCTAGCATATGCCTATATCCTCCATGGTTATAATTGAAGGGTACTTGAAAATGCATTCCTCAATATCTTGTGTCATAAATATTAACATTATATGTATAATTCCCACCTTTCAATGATAGTTTCGTTCTTATTTACAAAGTATTTCTCCTTCAAATTGGCCTCAACGCGCTCCTTTTTAACATTATACATGCCAAGTAAGGCCTCTTAAACAATAGAAATGATACCCTTAGGAACTATGGCCTTTAATTTAATTTCAAGATCTTTATTTTGGTCATGTAATCCTCTCACTAATTCTATTTCTACCTCAACTAAATCCCTTATGAAGGATTCTAGATCTTTCTTGTATTAGACTGAATGGGAACCTTTGGCTTTCCTTTTCTAGGGAAGAGATACGACGTCCTCTAAAGTTTCATGAAAAATGATGGATTTTTGTGTTGACATCCTCATTTTGGTTACCCTTTTCAAGGTTCCTGTCATTGGATTGAATTCAATTTTTATTAAGAGCTCTTATTATGCCACCTATTCTAGTTTTTCTTTGTGAGAAATTATGGCTTTCTCCACCCAATCTTGATGAGGTTCTTGTGGAGTGGTGGGAGAAGGATGAGTTTATTGCATTGATGCTACCCTACCTTAGATTTCAGTTTTAATTTATTCATGTTCTTCATATGAAGAAGGTAAGTCATAAGTCACCAAAGTAGGAGTTTAATAGGTGTGGGACTAAATTTTTGAGCCTTAATAACTATTTTAATTAGTGCATGAAACCCTAGATTAGATGGATAAGGAGGGTTTTGGGGCTATTATGAAGGGTTTGAATAGATTACTACCGTAATTTTTATAAACTCTTTTTAATAGTTCCTCTTAGAGGGGAACTACCCCTGTTGTCTTCATAGTTCACTAAAATAAGATATCATCTATATGGGCAATCCATAACTAGTCATTGAGACACCTTTCCTTAGTCATGAGTTGGTTGTATGAGAGCATTGTCCCTTATGGAAGGGGAGTATCAATGTTGGATCTAGGGGTTTTTGGGTAGTGAGGTGGATAGGCATGTCAGTATTTGGACACCCCACTAGCCAATGGCTTCTTTGATCACGACAGACATGGTTTCCACACCCTACCAGGACATGGTAGGACTATGGGGGAAGGAGGTGACCAAATTGGTGGCCTTCTCTACTACAAGGAAATTAGTTGATAGGGAAGGGAGATTTGAGATCTATCCATTTGATCAGGTCCCTCAATAGCCCCTGTCTGGTTATGTTTCTTCTAGTGGCACCGGTATATATGGCTATTTAGGAGGCCCGGAAGAGCCCTAGAGGGGACCACTGGATAGACAATGTTTACTCCTAGTTTTCCCATCATAGTTAGGAATGGTTTCCACGCGATGAGTAGATGATGCTCCTCAAGCAACTTTACTCTAGATTGTGGTCGCTCCCTCTCACGAGAAGAGAGGAGGTGAGCCTATAGATGTAGAATTTGATTCAAAGGATTACACAAGAGATGAGACCAAGGAGGATTCATCCAGGAGAGGAGGAAAGGGATGAGAGATCGGGAAGTGAGGCTGACATGAAATCCCACATAGAGGAGGAGGAGAGTGATCCCGAGTCGCATGACACTCGGGATATTACGAGAGTGGAACATGAGGAGGTGAGTTTGGAGAGAGAGACCTTGGTCTTAGAGACATCACTTCTTAGAGATGGAGAGGGAGATAATGAGTCTATGATAGGAAAATGTCTCACCTCGGCTTTAGGGAGGTGCCAAAGCCACCAATAGTAGCAGTAATAACCACTAATCCAACTTGGATGCTTGGAGATTCAAGTACGTTAACACTCTTTTCTTGACTTTGTTAATTGGAAATATCATTTGGTACTTATTTTTTCCTTGTTCTTTTTTTTTTTGAATTTTCTAACTCGTTTTTTTCTCTTTTCTTATTTGCATCAACTACATAGGAGTGGCAAGAGATTATTATATGGGTGTGTGTGGAAACCCTATTAATCCCCTTGGGAATAATTGACCCGAGCTAACTAAGGATTTAGGCCAGCCACTAGTAGCAAAGTGGACATACTAATGTGTTTTCATCTATCTAAAGAGTAGAAAAGATGATGACCTCCCTTCGTACTTTGTTGCATGGGTATGAGGAAGTTGAGTGATTGATGAGGTGGAGCCACTCTTGTAGTGAGACCATGGTGAGTGTTCATCACCATGAGTACTCACACAATTCAGTTCATTCCCATCATTGTCATAACCCTAACACTATTTTGGATGTAGCTATGCACCATCTACGGGATCCCAGAGGAATTGATTAGTTAATTTTCCTTTTATTGCTTTGTTGTGATTTTCCAATCATTTATATGATTTTTGTATATTTCAAGCTCATTGAGAGCATTTTGACCATGCCTAGTGTGTGATGGCATTGTATACAAACTTGACTCACCATGATATATACAAACTCTTCTTTTGGTTCAGTAATCCATTGTATCTAATTTGGCTTCCTTTTGGATTATCTCTCATGTATACTCTAGATGTTTAGAATTTCTATTTTTTGTGCTTTTCAAAATTTATGTAGTGGGTGTCAATGATAATGAGAATGATTTATTTTTATATGTTATAATGTTGATATATGATAATTTGAACACAATGTTATGTTGAACTTTAGTTTTTAAGCAATCTTTGATACTTCATGTTGTCTTGGAAAAACGTGGTGATATAATGATATGATAAGTAAATGTACTTTCCCCACTCCTAACTCCACACAACCAGTAAGATGCAAGGGCTCAACACCAAGAGCCAGAAAGGGCACAAGTTATGAAAAATTGTTGAATGGTAATGATGAGGGAAAGACAATGGTTTGACAGAACCAAATTGAGATGCTACAACCTCACCCTACTCAAGTTACTTCATAGTTTATAATGTGATCTAATTTCTAGTTTATCTAGACTTAGATCCATAGATGGCCACTTGGTTGACAAAATATGGTTTTGGGGTTTTAAACTCTTTTGGATTTTTGGACATCTAACTCACTTTGTTTTTGACTCATGATTGCACAATATTTGAATGAATTGTTTCTAAATTTCAATTTTTTCAATGAGACCCCCTACACCTTGCCCCCTACTACCATTAGGAAGCAAGGGCTCATCACCATGGACAAGGCATAGGTGAGTAAGGGCATTTATCTCCTTTCCCAAACCTACATCACTAGTAAGAGATGCAGGCTCAACACCAAAGGTTAGTAGAGAAAAGAAATGTGTAAAATAATTTTTTTCTATGGATTTACATTTGACTTACTTATTTAGGAAAAATGTTTACAATTTTCTTATTACCAAATATATGTATCTTTGGATAGATGCGACACCATGAAGCTTCTAGAACGGACTATAGGCAAAGACACCTAATCTAGAAAGAGGCAAAAGCGAGAACCAAGTATGCGAGGCCTTGGTATGGCTATGGTAAAAACTTTGTCTTATCCTTTTTGGACTGATGGAATGATTAAAAAACAATTGATGATATCATGAAGATTTGAAGATATATGATTTGAATGTGTTTCCATTGTTTCTAGAAGTTTTAGGAGTTGCTATAAGAATAAGTCCCTTGATCACAAATTTTACAAAATGAGTGGTAGATGAAATGTAGTGCAAATGCATTAATGTACAAATGAAAATAATGATGGATCATGCGTAGTACCTTTTTAGGTGAAGAGAGTTTCTGATTCACTAAAATCCTATCCCTTTATTGTACACATGTGAAATGCCCAATTTTTGTAGTCTTCTATCACTCAATATGGACCTAACCACCTAGGTTTGAATTTCCTTCCTTCGTCATTATTTTTTTATTTCTAGTTATGAAGTCTTAAGACCAAATATCCCTCACATATTTCATGCTCATAGACCTTATTGTTGTATTTCCAAGCCATCCGGTCTATGTAAACATTGTGTCATTTTCAACATTGAGTCTAGCCTCATCAAGACTTTCTAACTAAGAGAGTCATGCTTCTTAGTAGCCTTCTTCTCCTAGAATTACTTACAGTGAAATACAGAGACTAGGTATTTTGACTTTGAGCGGTAAAACCACTTCCACACCAAACACCAAAGAAAAGGGGGTTTCCCCTGTTGGTGTTCTAACTGATGTCTAATAGGCCCACAAGGCTGGAAAAATATTTAAGCTCTAATCTCATTTGTTCTCCTTAATGTCTTAAGGAGGATGGATTTTAATGTCTTATTCATAGCCTCAACCTGTCCATTGTCCTGAGGATAATAAAGAGAAGCCATGTGGTGACTTATCTTGAAATTTGCACATAATTCATGTACTTCATCATTTTTGAATGATGTGCCATTATCTAAGATAATGACCTATGGAACCCCATACCTACAAATGATCTAGTTCAAGATAAACTTAGCGATTATAGACCTAGGTATAGTGGTAAGAGGCATGACTTCTACCCACTTAGTAAAGTACTTTGTGGCCGTGATTATGAAGTTATGGAAATATGTTGATGGGGAGAGAATCTCCTATAAAATCCAAGGCCCACATTGAAAAGGGCCATGGGGTTGAAATTGGTTGCAGAACTTGTGCCGGTATGTGGATTTCATGGGGGAACTCTTGACATTTATGGAATTTGCACACAAAATCTACCGCATCATGGCCTAGCATGGGACAAGAATATCCCATACCATGTATCTTCCGAGTAGTGGTGTGGCAACTAAAGTGACCTCCACATACTCCGCTATGTGATTCATAAATAATATTTTCAGATTATTTTGCATCAACACATCTTAACAACATTCCATTGAAGTCTCTACGACAGAGAACTTGTTCCAATATAACATAGTGGAAATGACGTGTAACCACCTTATTTATTGCAATGTTGCCCCTTTTGGGTGCGTTTGTCCACTATAAAATTAATGATGTCAGTATACCATGGACACATAGAAATGGGGGGCCTAGTATTGAAAAAGTATACACACTCATCGAGGAAGTTTAGATCTACCATATCACCTCCATCCAACATGTTATCAGCCAACTAGTCTGCAATGATTTTTCCTTTGACGAATTTCTGATTAACAAATGTTAACTCAAACTCAACCATCAGAGTTATGAAGTGCCCATTAGATAAGGATCCTTGTGTGAGGAATGTCCGCAAGTGAGCTGACTTAACAATAACCCTCATTTCTTGATTCAACATATAATGTCTCAAACGATTTGTCAAAATACTATGGCAAGTTATTCTTTCTCCGCCCATGTGTAACATGTATCATAATCAAGAAATGTTTGAATAATAAAATAGATTGCATGTTCCCATTTATCATCATCTTCTTGATCCAACATGTAGGCTAGTGAAACATCCATAGATCATGAATACAATATCAAAAGGTGATCTCGAACTAGGTGGCATGAGTGTGGGAGGGGATGATAAGAATCGTTTAACTAAATCAAATGCCTCATTGCATTAATCTGTCCAATAAATTCTATAATACTTTTTCAACAAATTGTTGATTGGGTGAATAGAAAAGGTCAAATCAGGGATAAATATTAGGATTGCACCAAGTTTTCCAATAAAAGAACTTATGCCAGAATCATCTAATGGTGGATTCATTTATAATACAACTCATATTTTGGTAGGGTCTACATCAAATCCTCATGAAGATATGATGTATCCAAACATCTTACCTCCGTTACACTGAACACACATTTTTCTTGATTCAATGTGACGTCATATTCGATTAAGTGAGAAAGGATGATATGAAGAACCGTTGGGTGATCACAAAATTTTATAGGCTTAGTCATAAATTCATCCACTTAGGATTCCAAAATGTTATGTATAATATTATGAAATATATAAGTCATTTCCTCTTGGTACATGTTACTATCATTCTTAATCACGAACAACATAACACCATAATAATAATTTCCTCAAGGAGTTATGAATGTAGTTTTGGCCTGATCTTCTTTAGAGATTATAATTTGCTTATACCTAGAAAATCCATCTATGAGAGACAATAACTCAAAACAAGTTGTTGCATCGACAATAACATCATTAGATGGTAATGGGAAATTATCTTTGGCACAATCCTTGTTGATATCCTTAAATTCTATACAAATACATATCTTTTCATTCTTCTTGAGAATGAGGATGATATTAGAAACCCATTGTGTGAGTAGTCAATCGGCTTGATGAACCCTACCGGAGGATTTTCATCAATTCTTCCTTCACCATGAGGGCCACCTTTGGCTTCATGGGCCTTGACTTTTCTTAATTAGCTTAGCATATGGATTTGTGAAGAGGTTGTGAACTACAAACGTGATACGATTCCCATCATTTCCTTATAGCTAAACACGAAAGATATTTGATGCTCCTTGAGGATGTGAGTATGTATTTCAACTTCCTTAAGAGTTAAAGAGGATCCTAGTTTCAAGAATTTGGTTTTTCCTCGGTCTCGATGTTTATATCAATCATTCCCTGATTAAGGAGGCATTTCCTTCCTAAAAGTTAGGTAGGGTCAGAGGAAAATATAAATCCCCCTCTTCTCCTACCTCATAAATTTTGAGTTCCTTTCCGGGGGAAGATTTTATCATTGGATTTCCAAAATAGGATGAAGAGTGTGGAATTAGGGAAAGATCAACCTCGTGATGAGTAAGATGTAATTTTGAAAGAGTTTTTAGATATCCCAAATTTTCTTTGTTAATTTACATGTGATATATAATGACATAATCACTCTAGTTTTCTATGTATGTCAACATTGGAGTTATCAATGTCTTATGAACCAAAGGCTTAGCATGAACTGAGACCATGAATCAAGTATCTTCCAACTCACTTTGCTTGGAATAATTCAAGAAGTGGACATTGTTATTGAGTCTAAGGGGAGGTTTTGATCTCATGGAATTGCTTCAATTGATATGAAGTCAAACCCCTTTGTTAGATTTAACACTACTAATTTGTAGAGTTGTAAATGCTCAACTCTAATCTCATATACCTTAGATATCTGATTTTCAACAAGTTGTGAATCACTTAACACCCTAATATTAAGATCACCAATTCTTTTGGCTACAATGAAACCATTTAGAAGGACTTCTTATTCAGCCCCATTATTTGTACATTCAAAGTTTAACTTGAAGGAAAAAGGAAAAATCCTTCCCTTGGGAGAGGTAAGAATCACACTTGCCCCAACACCAAAATGACACTTGGCTCCATCAAAATGGAGAGTCCAACAATTACTTGGAAAAATGGATGTTGGATCATCCTTTGCATCCTCTTCTTTTACCTCAGTTACTTCAACCATAAAAACTTCATCTGTTGGAAGAGAACCAAGTCCTAAAGTATGTCCCATACCCATAGAATTGAAAGGAAGGAGGATAGGTAAATCCCTCTCTAATATCTCAATAATCTTCATTGTGGTTCCCAAAGATATTTTCTCTATGATGATGGTCTCATCTTTGACTACCTAAATGCCTTCAATCAAACCCATGACTTCTAATTCCATTGTAAGAACCAAATTTTCCTCTAGTACTGAGCTTGTAGGTTTATTTAACTGATTTGTAGGAAGCTCAAACTTAGAGTGGATCCCTAGCCTATTTTTCAAGTTAACTAGATGTATGTTGAAGGGTTTTGGATCACTCTGCACCACAAAGACCTTCCCTAAATGTAGGAACCTGACTTCCTAAAATAAAGTGGAGGGAATTTCCTTCATACAATGAATCCAAGAATGGACAAGAATCACATTATAGTTGGTTTCCCGATCTATAATATAAAACTTAGTTAAAACCATCTTATGCCCGAGGGTGACTAACAACATTATAGTTCTAATGGATGTTTCTTTGAGGATATCATAGCCTCTCAATGTATTTCACATTAAAAAGCAATTGGTCTCTCTATAACCTAGATTTTGAAGGAAAGAGAAGGGGACTATGTTAATCATTTCCCCATCATCAATAATTACATGCTTTCCATATCTGTTATAAATCTAGACTTGTAAAAATAATGTTGGATCACCTCTATGAGCTATTTTAGTGTCTGTGGGCATCTTATTGATGTCAAATACGAATCCAACATCTCTTTCAGGATTCCCTAGAGGATAGACATAAAATTCCACATGGTTTATTTGTGCCTCTGGAGGAGGAGTGACATTAATCAAATAGAAAAGACCTAGCACTTCTAATAGAGTGGAAATGTTTGTAGGGGAATTATTCAATAGATCCAAGAAAGAAATGTGAGAGAAGGTCTTGGTTAGATCACTAATAAAGTCATAAGCTCCTATTGGCTTGCCTAATGTATCATGAATGTCATCTGATATAGTTGGGTAGATTGCAATTATTTGTGAATAATAATCCTTGGTTCTAGTGGCAGCGTTAATATGAGGTTTAGTGTCTAACTCCACCAGCCCTATAATTTTTGTTCGTTGGAGACCATCCAAAGGAGGTGCTATCGGGTTTAATGAAGTTGAGGCTTTCGTGATCATGGGTCCTTATTACAATACCTTTTTTCAAACCATTGGGATCTATTCTACTATCTTTTGGATGTGTGGGAGAGAATCGTTAAATATTTTGAGAGGTGTGTTCTATGGAGATCTTTGGACCCATGTAGGTGTTTTGAGTTGATGTTGTTTGGTTTTCCAAAACATGTCATCAAATAATTGTCTTTGATCCTTTGGAAAATGCTATAGAAACTTGTTATAATTACGGCATGTTCTTGCCACATTCCTGCAAACCATATGGAAACCACAATATAAATCAAGATTATAATCTCAAGGCCTTTGGTTTGCACCTTATTGTGGTCTAAAATTATGATTATTATTTAGCTATTGATTTTTATAGTTAAAATTTGGGAACCCTTGCCCTTGGTTTTGGAATTGGTTCAAATACCTACCTAGGTATTGGTTAGGGACTTGGGTCTACGTTTGTCTTGATTCGAGGTTGTTGTTGACTGGTAAAATCTACATCATTGACTAAGGGTGAGAAGTTATTGTTTCTATGATTATTCACATTGTTGTTGTTTTTGTATTTAGTACTTGTGTTGGGAGAATTATCAATGTTAGGATTCTTGGGTTGGTGGGTCACACTATTGGTCGTATCTCTAGAGTTCTTATTAAGGATTTTTGTCCCGATTATTGTTATAGTAACCAGAGTTATTTTGTTTAGGAGTAACTAACCGTGATTTTATCCATAAGTCTTATGACCACTATCAATGTCTTCTTGGTCAATTCTAAGAGAACCCTCTGAACCTCTTCATATCTCCTTAGAAGGAAATTTTGAACTTATTCCTTTGTCTCCCTATTGATGGAGTGGAGAAATAAATTAGAAAGATCCATCGATCCATATTTGGAGTGCTTGCAGAGGAGTAGAGAACCTGTCGCCGCCTTTGAATGAAATAGGCTTTGTGGACTCATTGTGATCTTGCTTGATATGAAGGAATTCCCGATTTATGTTATCAAAAAAATTTCATATCAAAATCCTTATTAAATTCTTGATACGAGTTACTTGAAGGAGTGTATTGAAGCCTCTGGTATCCTATAGTACCAATCGATAGCAATACATTCTAGCATCTTAGGGAAAATATTTACAACAACTACATCCCATGGGAGAAACTCTCGAATGGCCATTGTGTAAGATTTGATGTAGGAGTTAGGATCACCCTCCCCTTTGAATTTCAGGAAGATCGACAATGGACTTTGGAGCATGATTGTCCAAATGGAGAAGTCTAGAGGCTCCTTAATATATTGATAATAGATCCCCATTACGTACATTTACACCATTGAAGATCCTTGTTGGGGAGGTGGAGGTTACATCGATTCTTTGAAAAGGGATAATGTAAACATTTGTTGGGGCATATTTCATCCATCCGGTTGTCCATACTGGACACTGGGTAAGTGTACATATGCCCCATGCGGATATTTAGAATACATGTGTACATAGGGGGTTGATTACTTTGATATGGAATCGAAGGCACAAAGCCAAGGAACGTTGCATTTCCAGATGTATGGAATTTGAGAACACACTTCTGGTTGGTTCCTATTGTAGATATCCATATGTGGTGTGAGGGGGCATACATAAGGTGCTTGTCCCGGTCAACAAATCTCCGTGGTTTAGAGTACTTGTATAAACCGAAGGGTTACGCACAGTAGGTATTTTCTCTTAATTATGTTGATAGGAGAAGTTATTTGTTTCCCCACATATGAACTTTGAGCATTTTGGGAAATCTCTAGCTCCTTGAATTTGTCTACCAACACCAAGATGACATCACCCATTGATGGGGTGGTGCTTTGCTTAGGTGATTTTTTTGAACTCTTGGAGGTTGTTGAGGAGTGTGGTATCCTGCTATGAATTGTTCACTATGCTTGCCACCCCTCATTAACAATATTTTCATTTGGTGAAGGGGTAACGTTATTTTTTGGAGCAAAACATCACCTTGTTCTTGAAACCTATCGAAATCTCAATTCATATTATGGAATTTTTGTTCACTCCTAGCATATCATGCTAAGTATTCCTCATCTAGATGCGGGAGTTGGTCCAATTGCATGCTAATGAGATATCAAAACAATACCGAGGAGATGAACTTGACTCTCCAGAGAAATTCATGTTGTTTGAACTTGATTGTTCATGAGGATATGTCTACGTGATCTGGTCAAGTTCCTCAATATGTACAAAGGATCCAACATTGGTTCCCTAAAGAAGAGGGTTTTGAGAAGTTGAGTGGTTGTCTGCCCACGTTGAGAGTGAAGGTGATTGTTGCAGTATACTTGTTTGGTAGTTATAACTATCGAAACCTAGGATGGGTCGACCATACACATCGTATCCTGAAATATTCATGGGTATAAGAATACCTACAAAATAAAATATGGACAAATAAAGTGGAAAAGTTTAGAGAATATCTCTTTAGGTTAGGTTCACCAATTTGTACGAGATAAAATCAACATGTAGTCATTTTTACTCCCATCAAAGAAGGAAGGAACCCCATACATGCCGGCCTATCACCTAGTAGAAGTTGAGCACTCACTCGAGGCACGCATAGGTTTCGAGTCTCTATTTTATGTGTTTTTAGTGGGAAACATCATCTATGATTAGTGTAAGAGTGTAAGACATACAAGAACCATAGGGCTTAGAAGCGCCTCTATATCCTTGCAAGTCATTTTTGACTAAGTGTTTTAATAGAATCCGAGAACACGCATTATGACATGAAATAATTATACAATCATTCATTCATAACATGAAATGAAAGAGAACTTATAAGAAAAAAATATGCATTAGAACCATTGATTTCACGTATATATTATATCGACAATCTGTTATCCAAAATGTGCCCCTTGCTCATTTTGTGGCTAACTCCCTTCATTCTTCTCTCTCTTGTGCCTCGGTCATAATTTTTGTCTTTCAAGTACTCAAGAATTTCTGGAAATGGCACCATTGGATAGATATTTTTTTAGCTTTCCGTAAAGGTAAAGTTTTCCTCCTAACTCCATGTATTTTTGAAGTTATGGCTCGGTGGGATTTTTGTGGGAAATTTTCCCCTAGAAGGCCCGCAGCCAATGAGATGATGCCACATGTCCAAGGAAGTGGCGGGGTCAAAGGGAAACTTGGATTTTACCAAGTGTTTGAACAATTTTAGAAAGGGATATTTCACCCTTGCAGTCCGCCATCTAATTGGATTACGCCACGTGTCCGAAGGGGGAAATTTTTTTAAACGACTAAGTGTTGGTGACATGCAAAAATCTCAAAGGGGGCCATACCCAACCACATTATGCCACGTGTCCTATGGCCTTAGACCGGTGGAGCACGGAGGTTAAGTTAAAAATTTTGTAAAATATTTTGCGAGGGCGCAAGGTCAAATTTTTCCCATGGGGTCCACATCCAATGACCTCATGCCACGTGTCTCAAGACCCGCAGACCACTGGGGAAATTTAAAATTTTGGAAAAGTGTTGGGGAAAAAGGAAAAGGAAAATTGTTGGCCCGTGGCCCCACCGACCAGTCAGAGCCTGCCACGTGTCCATGGGCATGCGGGCCAGTGGAGCGTGGGAGGAGATTGGAAATTTTTCCAAAAAGGATTGCGTAAAAGGAAAGATGTTTGTCTAGGGCCTGCGAAGAATCACCCTCGCCACAAGGCACACAAAATGGTGGAGTGTGGGGATTTTGGGGAAATTTTCCCAAATACAAAAAGGTGGAAAATTTCAAAATTTTCACCCGCCAATCTATTTTGGCTCTGCTTTTTTCCTAAAATTTCAAACGGCCGTATCTTTACGTCCGGATCTCCGTTTTCACATTATTTATATCAATGGAAAGCTAGCTGAAATTATCTACAAGATTATAGGTTAATTTTTGTATTTTGATGGTTTTTGGTGAGATAAAATTAAAAAAACCTCTCGGCACGTGGTCATGGATAGAAATGACGTTTCAACCACCATTTTTAGTGAAGAATGGCTTGCATTCTCTCCCAGCATGGTGAAAATTGTTGGGGATGGGCCTGTAAGGATGCCCATGCTGTTTTACTATGTTTTTGGTTAGGGGTTGAAGCTCTCCCACATTTTCCCATGTTTCTCTCTCTAAAGAGTCATTTTGACATTATAAAAAACAGATTTGGCTCATTTTCAAAGGGTTGAACATTTTTATGTATTGCAGGCTCCCTCTTTCACCAAAAAGGGTGATTTTTGTGGAAAAATCAGGCCTCTTCTAGGACTGCAACATGTTTTCTATCTCCCAGATGCTGTAATGTATGTATTTTGACATTAAAAATGACAATGCAAGCTCTGTGAATGAGTTTCAATCCTCTGCTTATGTTGTTTGCTTTCTTTCTGATCTTTCATTACATGTCATCAGTTTGTGCATGAAGTTTTGTTGCATTCCCATGATCTGTGTCAATCTAGAAGCAAAAATGCTCACCACTCCTTTGGTGCATCACCTTATTAGCATTAGTTTCAATTTTGCATTCTCTATCTTTGCCCTCTTTGGAATTTAGAGTAGGATTTTGAATTCAAACCCTCTGCAACTTGCAAGTAATACACTTGATCAAAGGAGTTGAGGAACCAACCTCTAACCTAGAGATTCTTTTCCCATTTTACAAGTCCCACACTTGGGGAAAAGATTCAATGTTGTGCAATCACACTGGATGTCTAAAATGTCAACTAGAAGTCTGATCAACATCTAGGGGTGCTGCTTATTTGCAACAATAGTTTTGGCACGCCGCCAAAGTGGGACCTTAGAGGTCTTCATATTCATTAAAACAAATTTGATGTGTATTTGTTGCAAGTTTCTTGCTTAAAAGAGCCCTAAATTACACATCTGGCGACTCCAAGGAAGAAGAATCAACTAATTTTGGCAGTGTAGACCTGAAAACTCATGAGAAGAATCACCACAAGGTCAAGAGTTGGAGAAGAAGAGGTGTTGTTTGAGTACCTACAATTATCTCCAAGAAGAAGACAAATATGGAGGAGAATTCAAAGGTCTCCATCTCCACCAAACAAAACTCTATCAACTCCTCCACCTGGTAGGCCTTTCATTTAATCAACAAGGGTTGTAAGGCCAATCAGAATGGCACAAAATAACTCCTATGTCAATTTCAATGGAAGCAACCCACTTGCTCTCAATGCATAAAATCCAATCCTAGTTGCAGCATTGAAGAACATTCTATACTTGTCAGATCGAGATAATCAGACCACTCCTGGTGATCATGTTAAGGATATTGTTAATATTTGTGCAATCCATGAGATCAATGAGATGCAAGTTGCTTTCAAACTGCTAGCATCTTCATCAAAATGGAAAGCTTTGCAATGGTTCAAAAGTCTTGCCTTAGGTTATATTCAAAATTGGAACCAACTATGTATAGCCCTCCATGATTTGTTTGGAGAAAAGGGAGATAACTTGTCCCTTTTGGAATAGCTGACAACCATCAAGAGAGCTCCTAATGAGTAGCTAACTAACTTCAACTTCAGATTTCAAATGACTTGGGAGAGGATTCCGGTGGCGATAAGGCTAGCGTGTAGAGAAGGTGCTTTTCTATATTACCTCAAATCTTTAAATTCTGATATTTCTATGTTGATTCAATCCATGGGAGGCAAAACTATTCTTGTTGCTTATAACATTTCCATTAGGGCTGAATTTTTTTATTCAAGCTGGCAAGCTAGCTCCTAGGCCTCCAATGCCATTGTTTCCAAGTTTAGAGAGCCCAAATACTAGTCAAGTGCCTATTTTAGCTCCTATCCCCACTCCTAGAAATTAGAATTCAAGTGAAACTTCTACTTCATCTTCTAGTGCTTCAAATTAACTTCAAGAAGTCATGAAGTAATTTCAAAATCTAGGCAACAAGCTGGTCACACTCAAGAGGAAGCAAGCCCAAATCTTTAGACCTTCTTTCCATCCTCAAGCTCAGCCTAACAGGCAGCCATACCAACCTCAAAGACAACCCAATCCAGTTGCAAATTTAAATCAAGCAAGAACTCCTGCCAATAGGCCATTTCAGCCCTATAATCCCAATGCTACATCTGCCCCTAAGGCATTAGTGCCAGTGCAAAAAAACATAGCTCAAGAGTATGATTGGTGTTTCCCATGCAATGAACCTCACAACAAGTCTATGTGTTTCAATAGTGCCTTAAATCAAGCGTTAATGGTGACTACTACTGGTGTGGAGGGTGAAGGTAGTCAAGGAAATAACCAACAACAAGACACATTCCAGCAGCAATCAGCTCCAAATGATACCACACTTGTAAACTGGCAGCAGGAGAAGATTTTTGTGGCATGAATCAAACAATTCCCCAAAGTGTTGTAGCCAACACAAGGTCAAAAAGGAGAAATTTGGGTGAAGAACAACCATTGGCTCCAAGTAATCCACAACCTCCTACTACTCCACAAATTATTGGCAAACAAAATGTAGTCCCAAGCATGCAAGGACTACCTAAGATAGCTCCTAGGCCAACTCAAATGCCATTTGTTTCTACCCATGTACAAGGAATGAATGTGCGAGAGCCAAGGGACGAGAAGAGAGATGCTTCATCTCCATTCAACATCATTGATCGGATGAAGAATACAAATGTAAACATATCAATGTGGGAATCACTATCTATCCCTGGGCCAAACATATTTGCTACAAGCTGCCATGAAGGACTGATCAACTTTTAATCAACAAGTCCAAATGCGAGAGAAGGTGCTCAAAAATGCTGCCCATCCTGAGAGGAATCATGGAGGATAGCAAGGTAAAATGTTGAAACCCCTTCCATTCTATGTTTCATTGATTATTGGAAACCAATTAGTACATAATTGCATGATTTATTCTACGAGGCAAGTAGTTTAGTAATGCCCAAGCAAATAGCTGATCGATAGGGATTCAATATGAATTCATATCCAAAGGGGTAATACAATTGGATGGGACAACAATAAAATAGTTAGAGTGATTAAAAACTTGAGTCTTACTTTACATGCATGCCCCGATGTTGTTGTTTTGCAAGATGTCTCAAGTAATAGAGCTTCCACCACTCTTTGCCCTATGTCTATCAAGGGATTTCACACCCAAGATTGGAGGGTACTTATCGCTGATTGGAAACACATGTTGTTGTAACAAGATATGGAACTAAATCCACAATTAGATATGAGCCTATTGCAAACTTTCACATCGAGCCTCACACTCCAAGCCAAGTCAATACCATTTGTTCGGAGTTTGATCAAGAGGATTATTCAAGCACCGATGAATCGACACCAAGGTTGGAAGCATCCCAAATCGACTCTTGATGAATGGGCAAACAAGGTGCATGCTTTTGATCCTTATCAAGAAATAGAAGAATCTGAGCTAGGGTCTATTACATGCATGAAGAAAATTAGCCTATTCCTAGCATCACCAAGCCAAACCACAAGGATGACAATGAGGTATGGCAGTTGTTTTTTGATGTATCAAGGAGTAAAAATGTGTAGGAGGGGGAGCTATGCTTGTTTCACCCCAAGGAATTAAGTATTTTTCAACTTTTAGATTTTAATTTGCATGCTCTAATAACACTTTGTTGAATATGAAGCCTTGATACAAGGTTTTCATTGGTCAATCAAGAGAGGGATACGTAACTTGAAAGTCTTTGGTGATAGTGAGTTCATTGTCAACCAAGTTAAGGGGAAGCATCTGTCAAGAATGATCTACTCAAGTGTTACAAAAACAGGTGTGGGACCTCATTGAAGATTTTGAGGGCTTTGGCTTAAAATCCATTCCTAGAAGGGAGAACCAAGCTGTTGATAGGCTTGCAGCATTGGAGAAACCTTTATGTTGTTGAAAGCATTCAAAAAGAAAAGGTACAACCAAAAATCCATGTGATTGTGAGGCCTTGATGCGTGAGAAAACAATGTAAGTTGGAAAGTGTTTGAAAATGATCAAGTAAATCATCCATTTCTTGCAAGAAGAGGCCGAGTTCTTAGCTAAAAATCAAGAAAAGTTGGAGCAGTAGTATGGTGACCAAGTGGTACAGCTGAGAACCAACAAACTACCAAAGGGACTTATTACTTTGGAGTCCATTTTCAATCCTAATGATCAGTTTAGGAAGGAGAAGGTAAACATTCAAGTCAAGGGAGAAGATTCAATGTCTATCTTGGTAGAAGAAGGCAAATCACTCGAGTTCATAAAGTGACAATGAGAAAGAAAGGTATGAGTTCACACAAGTTTGTCAAGAATTCCCGATGTGTTTTCTTGGAGCTATGAAGATTTGAAAGGTTTCAATCCCAGGTTAGCTCAACACACCATTGAATTGGATCTAAGTACTAAACCCATCAAGAAAAAACAAAATTCCAGTCAATCCACACATAGAGCCTCTCATGAGAAAGGAATTGAATAAGTTGATAGAATCAAGAGTCATATTCCCTACCTAGCATTCTAGTTGGGTAGCCAACTTGGTTCCAGTTAGAAAGAAGAGTGGGGGAATCAGATTGTGTGTTGATTTCAGAGATTTGAATAGAGCATCTCTCAAGGATCATTATCCACTTCCTTCCATGGAGCAGATTTTACAAGTTGTTGCTAGCTCTGAGAGGTTTTCATTACTTGATGGCTATTCGGGGTACAATCAGATTATGGTGAAAGAAGAGGATCAATTCAAGACAGCCTTTACAACCAAATGGGGAACTTATGCATACAGGAAAATGCCATTTGGGCTGTCCAACACTGGAGCTACTTTCCAAAGAGCAATGGACATGGCATTCAAGGATTTGATTAACAACATGGTGTTGATATATCTTGATGATATCATTGTTTTTTCAAAAAATGCAGCAGACCATCTCTTTCATTTGAGACAAGTGTTCCAAAGGTGTAGAAGATTTGGAGTATCCTTGAATCCTAAAAAGTGTATTTTTATAGCCCATGAAGGAAAGCTCCTTGGCCACATTGTCTCCAAAGAGGGATTAACAATTGATCCAGAAAGAGTTGAATCCATAAGAGCACTACCATTGCCAAGCCATAAGAAGGCCCTTCAAAGTTTCTTGGGGAGAATAAATTTTGTTCGGAGGTTTGTCCCAAATTTTGCAGCCCTAGTCAAGCCTATCACCAAGATGTTAAAGAAAAGCATGGCTTTCAAATGGACAACAAAAGGCAAGGAAAGTTTTAAAGCAATCAAAGAATCCATCTCTCAAGCCCTAACTCTCATTAACCTATATTTCTCCAAGGATTTCATCCTCTATGCATTTGGGGGTGATGATACTATTTCTGCAATTTTGGTACAGTAGAACAAAAACAATGATGAGCAGCCAATTGCTTTCTTCAGCCAAAGCCTAGAGGACTATGAGGTGAGATATTCTTTCATTGAGAAGCATGTTCTTACAGTAATCAGGAGCTTGAAGAAATTCAAGCATCTAGTTTCAAACAACAAGGTTCAGTTGCTGGTTTCTCATGTGGGAGTTACAGAATTCCTCCTCAACAAAGACTTGAATGAAAAGAGAGTAGGTTAGATTACTCGTGTCATGGAGTATGACATTGAGATAAAATTCACCAAGTTAGTCATAGGAAAAGGATTGTGTGAGTAGCTGATTTTGAGAAAACAAAAGGAAACATTCAATGAGAAGGAGGCTATTTTGGCGTTGTAAGTTACCATGAGCGAGGAAGCATTCAAGAGGAGAATGATGTGTCCTCACTCCTTGCTAGACCCAAGACATAATGCACTTCCTAAGCATAGGTCTATGCCCTCCAGAGATGAACAAGACCAAAAGAAGACACTTCAGATTGTAGGCTGTCCCATATGCCCTTGTTGATGGTGTCTTGTTCAAAAAGGACGTGAATGGAGTGTTCTAAGATGCATTGGTACAAATCAGATTCATAGGGTGTTGCAAGAGTTCCATGGTGGACCAGTTGGTGGCCATTTTGCACCAAGAGTGACAACTCTAAAGATCATGAGGGCTGGCTATTATTGGCCCAATATTTTCAGTGATTGTTATGCATGGATCAAGAGGTGCAAGAATTGTGCATTCCTCATAGGTAAAGAGAGGCTAGCTTCCCTTCCATTGCATCCAATTTTAGTTGACCAACCATTCATGCAATGGGGTTTGGACTTCATTGGAGTCATTAATCCCAATTCAAGCCAAGGGCACAAATGGATTTTAACAGCAATTGATTACTTCACCAAGTGGACTAAAGTAGTAGCACTCAAGGAAGAAAATGAATCTAGCATCCTAGATTTCTATGAGGGAATAGCAACCAGATTTGGCATACCTGCTACAATAATATTAGATAATGCATTGGCATTCATTGGGTCCAAGGTGACTGAATGGGTTGTCAAGAATGGGATCTACCTAAGCACTTCATCAAATTATTACCCTCAGGGTAATGGCCAAGCTGAATCTACAAACAAGAACTTGTTGAGGATCATTAGGAGGACTCTTGATGAAAATCAGAGGTCTTGGCATACTAAGTTGAAATTAGCTTTATGGGCTGATAGGATAACTCCCAAGAGATCTACAGGTAACTCTCCATTCAAGCTTGTTTATGGAAGAGAGGAAATTCTACCCATATCACTTGAGTTACCAACTTTGGAAATCATGAAACAGTTGGAGTTGTTAGAGTTTGAGCCCATGGAGGTTAGATATGTAGAATTGATGGAGCTCCAAGAAATCAGAAATCAGGCATCCCAAGCAATAGAGAAGGATCAAGCTTTGATAAAGAATACCTTTGATAGAAAAGTAAAGAATAGATCTTTCCAAGTTGGAGATCTAGTGTTAAAATGGGATGGAGACAGAGAAAAATCAGGAAGGCATGCAAAATTTGATGCCATTTGGAGTGGTCCATACATGGTCACAAAGTGTAAGGACAACAATGATTTCCAATTGTCTTCATTGGATGGTGAAGAACTGCAGATTCTAGTCAATGGAATCCATCTAAAGCATTTCTACTCTGAAGGGAATTCTCCACCTTATACATATTAGCTTAGGTTTTCATTCCTCCAGGTGCTTTTGCAAATTGTTTTGATGTAGATTAGTTTTCTTTCCCTAAGTGCTTTTGCACAAGCTTGTTGTTCCTGGAAATGTGTTTGCAGGCCTTGCTCCATCGATGATGTTCTACCCTCCGCATTCCTCCTTGTAGTGTTCTAATCAGTTTGGGTACCAAGAAGAGAATTTAATGACTCCATGCCCAATGGATTGTTTTAGTAAATCGGTAACTTCATCCAAAGAGCAGATGACTCCTCCGAGTTGCCAAAATTGTTATCCAAAATGTGCCCCTTGCTCATTTTGTGGCTAACTCCCTTCATTCTTCCCTCTCTTGTGCCTCGTAATAATTTTTTCCTTTCAGCATCAAGAGTTTCTAGAAATGGCACCATTGGATAGATATTTTTTCATCTTTCCAGAAAGGTAAAGTTTTCCTCCTAACTCCATGTATTTTTGAAGTTATGGCTTGGGGGTTTTTATGGGAAATTTTCCCCTGGAAGGCCCACAACCAATGAGATGATGCCACGTGTCCAAGGAAGTGGCGGGGGTCGGAGGGAAACTTGGATTTTTACCAAGTGTTCGAAATTTTAAAAAGGGATATTTCACCCCGCAGGTCCACCGTCCAATTGGATTGTGCCACGTGTCCAAAGGGGGAAAAATTGGAAAAACGACTAAGTGTTGGTGACATGAAAAAATCTCTGCGGTAGGGCTGTGCCCAACCACATTGTGCCACATGTCCTATGGCCTTGGACCAGCGAAGTGCGGAGGTTAAGTTAAAATTTTTACAAAATATTTTGCAAGGGCGCAAGGTCAAATTTGCCCATGAGTCCACATCCAATGGCCTCATGCCATGTGTCTCAAGACCCATGGACTGCGGGGGGAAACTTAAAATTTTGGAAAAGTGTTGGGGAAAAAGGAAAAGGAAAATTGTTGGCCCGTGGCCCCAACGACTAGTCAAATCCCGCCATGTGTCCATGGGCACGCAGCGAAGCGTGAGAGGAGATTGGAAATTTTTCCCAAAAGGATTGCGCAAAAGGAAAATGTTTGCCTGTGGCCCACGGTGAATCACCTGCTGCCACATGGCACATGGAATGGTGGAGCATGGGGATTTTTGGGGAAATTTTCTCAAATACAAAAAGGTGGAAAATTTTAAAATTTTCGCTCACCAATCCGTTTTGGCTCTGTTTTGCCCTAAAATTTCAAACGACCGTATCTTTCAATCTAGATCTTGAGTTTTCACGTTCTTTATATCAATGGAAATTTGGTGAAATTCTCTATAAGATTCCAGGGTAATTTTTTTATTTTTATGGAGTTTGGAAAGGGAAAATTAAAAAATGCCTCGCACGTGGTTATGGACGAAATGACATTTCAAGCACCATTTTTAATGAAGAATGACTCGCATCCTCTCCCAAAGATGGAGAAAATTGTTGGGGATGGGCCTATAAGGATGCCCATACTATTTTACTATGTTTTTAGTAGGTGGTTGAAGCTCTCCCACATTTTCCCCATTTCTCTCTCATAGAGTCATTTCGACATTGTAAAAACCGATTTAGCTCATTTTCAAGGGGTTGAACATTTTTATGTATTGCAGCTCCCTCTTTCACCAAAAGGGTGATTTTTGTGGAAAACTAAGGCCTCTCCCAGGATTGCAACATGTTTTCTATCTCCCAGATGCTTTGTAATGTATGTATTTTGACATTAAAAATGATAATGCAAGCTCTAGGAATGAGTTTCACTTCTCTCGCTTATGTTGTTTGATTTTTTCTCGATCTTTCATTACATGTCATCTGTTTGTGCATGAAGTTTTGTTGCATTCCCATGATATGTGTCAATCTACAGAAGCAAAAAATGCTCACCACTCCTTTGGTGCATCACCTTATTAGCATTAGTTTCAATTTTGCATTCTCTATCTCTGCCCTCTTTGGAATTTAGAGTAGGATTTTGAATTCAAACCCTCTCGCAACTTGCAAGTAATATACCTGATAAGAGGAGTTGAGGAACCAACCTCTAACCTAGAGATTCTTTTCCCATTTTACAAGTCCCACACTTGGGGAAAAGATTCAATGTTGTGCAATCACACTGGATGTCCAAAATGTCAACTAGAAGTTTGATCAACATCCAGGGGTGCTGCTGATTTGCAACAACAAGAACCTCATTAGATTCATGATTCATTACGAGTGTCATAGAGAGTAGACCAAAGTCATCCATATCACTTTGGACTTGTGTAACTAAGATACCAAAAGAAAAATTACAACTCCATGCCCAAAACATTCTCTCCTAGATGAAATTATCCATTAATAGAGTCCTCGCAAAGATCTCGTAAAGCTTGGGTTACTCTCTATATTCCAATTCCCACTCTCTCTAACCCACTATATCTCAAACTTGTATATCTTTTACTCTGTAGGAACTTGTATTTATAATTCACCTACACTACCAACTCACCTTCCAGTGTCCTTAGATCTGGTTCCAAGTGTTGAATATGGTCCATGTGAGCATGCTTCTCCAAGCCTAAGATTTCCACTTTATCTCATGATGTTCTTCTAGAAGATTCCACCCAAGGCATGCTCTTTTGTGGGCTAGTCTATCGCCAAATTGACATCTTATCCATGAAAAACCTATCATGATTTTAACATGTTCTACCCTGGGCACTCAAATTGACTAAGTCCCAAGCCCGCTTTGCGTGTCGCAGTGTTATGTGCTTTCTTAAATATTTCTCTATTTTTCTTTTTCCGTGTGCACCTTTTCATAACTAGGAGGATGCATGCCTATGCACCTTCATACTTGGCCAATATTCCAGGGGTCCAACATCACCCCACACTATGCCTATTCTCCGTCCTTGGAAACATTTTACTTGACCAAGATTCCTGCTATCTAGGGAACCAATGAATAGTCTTACACTTTACAAAAATAATAAGGAATGAAAGAATCAGGGAAAGAATGAAGAATGGGGGACATCAATTCAATAAGCTAGGAAAATATTTCGAAGGTATGCCTCTAGCTTATTCCATACTTTGACCTTGCCTTGTGCCTTCTGGCAGAGGTCTCCCACCAGGGTGCTCACTTCATCAAAACTCAAGCCAACTCCTGGGTGCCCAAAATGTCCACAATATGCTCCATCTCTTTGCCTAGGTCCTGAGTTTATCCATCCTTCTAATAATATGGGGGTATAGTTCCTTTAGTCGAGCCTTAATTGTCTCCTTAAAGCCTCGTTGACTCGATTTCTTCTCTACTTCAGCTTCGAACCTTGTCCCTCTCCGCCTTTTTCCCCTTGTTATTTTCTTGGAATTCTTTTAGTTCCACTTCAATTGTGGTGACCAAGGAGCTCACCACTTTATCTCTGTCCATGCATGTATCATATGTGGCCTTTGTAGATTGGGAAATGATCATAACCTCCACGAGTACTTGGTGTACTTGGCAATGAGCACTACCACCTTCAACATGTCCTCCTCTTTCAAGCATGCGGCCACTTCTTCTATAGATTCTAGGGCCAAGGGTTGTATCTCCATAGTGAGGATGGGTGTTAGATATTTTATACACTCCAGGAGGGATGAGTAATTTTGTGTGGGTGGTGCTAAGTTCGAGTGCTTGAGAAGGATGGTGCCTTTGATAGACTCTATTTTCTTGTAAACTTCCTAAACCTTTACCTTCTCTTCCTTCAACTCACACCTTAATTGTTCGTTGATCAGTTCTTCTTGTTTCAAGCTTTTGGCCTTCTCTGCTAGTTCTTCTTCCTTCTTTCTTAACTTCACCTCCAACACTCTTATCCTATCATTGAGCATAAATAATCTAGCCTCAATCTTGACTGCTACCTTATTTAGTACATTGTAGACTTGCTCATCCGAGATCTCTTGAGAATTCACTAAGGGATTGAATCCCTTAGATTGTGGCAATGTGATGAGTGCTCCTTGGTAGACTTCAAAGTCTGGCTCATCAATGTGGGACTCAAACACCCAAGAGAGCATCTTCTTTGTTCTGGGGTACATGTCATCCTTCTCAAAAGACCCCATGGCTATGATCCTTTCCATGGGTACAGTGCTTTGGAATCATGGGTGTAACACCTTCCTTGTGTCATCAACATAGCCCATTACTTTCCTCTATTCTGCATCAAGAGTTCTCCTACCCGAGTGCGTGCCTTTGGGAAACTTATTATAAGAGTGCAGCCTCCCTAGGCTGCCATGATCTTTTTCGATGTTATCCTCCTTCCCTTCCCTCAACACTATGTCCACGCTATGCTCCAAATCTTGGTCTACTAGGACCTCAAGCATCCTTTGTGCTTCTCTTTCTGCCACCTTAGTGATCTTCTCCTTTGTAAATCTTATGGCTCCCCGTTTATCCTTGAAAACCTCCGATCCTCCTTCATGTCTTCGATGTCTTCCTCATCCTGTGCACCCTTGCAAAACATGAATATGAACTCCTACTTCTCATCTCCACTCTCCTCTTTTGATTCGTAGATGCTAAAGACATGTGGATCCCATGCATTCCCTACCTCTTCTTCCTTTCCGTCATCTCCCTCACTCTCATCTTCTCTTTCTCCCACGTATTTCTCCAAGCTGTCAGTCACCTCTGAGTCAGCTTCCTTATCCACCCTCTACTTTTTCCTAAGAAGTGGATCTTGATCAGGGGATTCAACCTTATCTTCTACCTTGGAGATAGGTTACCTAGGTGCCTCTACCTCTGGTGTCTTTTCCTTCACCGGAGACTTCTTCCTCCTTATGTAAGTGCTTTCCTTAGCACTCGAGGATGGCATGCTCACTGATTGAGAAGTCTACACACTTGGTTCTTTCTCCTCTCTTCCCCTCTTCTTGGGCGTGAGATTCTTTCTCTCCATGGGATCCTCAAGTATGGAGTCTTCATTCTTCAGATACGCACCCTTCTCGAACTTCAACCTTATACGTAAATATACACATGTCACATATCCTCTAGCGATGGGTAGTGTCATCGGCCTTGTCATTTGAATCTCATGCAACATGTACTTTTCCATGTATGCACACTTTATCACTGGGGTAATTCAGATTCTTCCTCATCTCCCTATGTTCTCGGTCCAGACTACCCAACTCTAGCCTTAGCTTCTTTGACTCCTTAAATCTGTTCACCCCCACTTGGAAGTACTGAGTAGTGAATATGAAGGAAGCTTGCACCAAGGGCTCCATGATTCATCTATCATCTTGAATCTACCCAGGTAGTAGTGTTGATAAACCATGAATTTGGCTTCCCCCTCGGTGGCCACTGGGAGTTGTTCAAGGATTCTCCACTCTACCCCGAACATGTTTCTTAGGTGCGTGTACCATTTCTCCAGCCTCACCTTGTGGGGTGTTGTCATTGTATCGTAGGCATATTTTTCAAACCTCTTCACTAGGTGAAGGATCCTTGGTGGGGTACTCCCATACAAATTTTTCTCGGTGCGTCAGGCACCCCAATCTCCGTGAATACAATGGTGAGTAAGATGTTTCCGAAGAGGATCCTGTCCCCTTCCTTTACACAACTAAAAATTTCCTCCACGATGTACACAGATAGGTTGTATATGGTTCCCTCTGCAATCTTCTTGCAGACATGTAGCCAAGGTTTGTTGACCTGCATCCACCTCTCCTAGCCATTCAACTTAGTCACCAAATGCGCGGCCATTTTCATTACAAGGTCCTTGATGTCTGAAATTTCATAGTACTTGACCCCTTCTTGCAGGCATACTCGGTGATGGTCTCTTGAATAGCCTCCTTGTCACTAAGGTCATCTTCTAAGATATCTCCCCGACATATGAGGCCCGTAAATTATGAGATCGGATGGGGAGTGATACGCATCTTACGCCCGTAAAGTGGGAATAATCTTCATGTACTTGTGACATCAACCACTAGTATAGACACTCGGTTTTCCAAAATAAGGTAACTCATAGAGTTGCAGAAGCCCTGCCTTCTCCATTTTGACCTTAACGTCATCATTGTATATTGGAAAACCCTCTGGTGTTTGTTTTTAGTGGGGTGTACTAATTCTAGTGTTATTTCCTTTTTTATTGTGTTTGTGTGGTGATTATAGTCACTAATAGGTACACTTCTTAGGTGGGATTCCCATTCCTTCCCCATCATCACCCCATCTAGGTATTGCATCTTTGCATACCATTCTTCATTTGTGTCTACCTTGGGTTCTTGTTGTTTAGCCTTGGCTTTTCCCTTTCCTTTCTTGGGTGCTATGGTCGAGGTATTTTTATCACTCCTATTCTCTCCTTATTACTCTATCTTACTTCTTCGAATCCTTTGATCTCAAATCCATGATACAACCCTTCTGAACCCATGCCCTAGTTTTTCGAACCCTAATCGGGATGAAAATCTTCACAAGACATGCCTCTTCACTTTCCATGACCATGTAAAACTTTCTCGGTTTGAAAAATCAAACTGGATACTTCAATCTCATGAGATCTTTCTTCACTCGATTGAATCTGAAAACCCTAGTTTATGGAACTCACTTAAATCTCAAAATTATCTATTTCGCAAAGTAAAAATGAGAGTGCCTTGACCCTTTACTTATAGTTTTCTTTTTTATGAACATTAAATGCTACTTCACCTACCACCGTACTTCATCCATTTAATGTGACTTTTTCAAACAAATCCCATCTTCAAGTGCCTTTTCTTATGCACCAACCTATGCAAAAAATCCTCCAACCTTTTGGCGCACAAGCAATCCAACCCGACAGGAGAATCTTGCACACACATAACCCGCGCCAAAGGCACTTCTTCCGTCATGATTCTTTCTCTTTCCTACCTCATGTTTCTTTAAATGTGATTTCTCCTCTATGGGATCTACAAATAGCTTTATCCTGGCACCAACCATTCTTCCATCTTCCTCTTTATATACCTCTTTCAACCTAGCTACTCAACAAGGCTTTTCAACATAGCTTCCTTGGTACTTTAATCATGTGCTTCTTCACTTTCCTCCACCCCACACTTAAAGAAATGTGCGGTCCCTTGTGGATTAACACATCCTCCAAAAATAGCAATAAGGTTACCGGTGCTCAGGGTGTAAAAAAAAAACAACGTGAAAGGGAAACACAAGAAAGGAAAAAATGCATAAAGGAAACTCCTGAACTAACTAGAAAAACTACCTTATTTACACACACCAAGAAGACTTATTTATAGTAGGGCTTCAACCTACTCCCATTGAAGTGTCTAGGAAACTTCGTCCCATCTAGTGCTTGTAACTGGCATGCGCCCAAATCAAGGATGTACAAGATTGTGTAAGGACCCAACCAATGGACTTTCAACTTCCCAGGATGGCGTAGAAACTTAGAATCATATAATAACACCATTTGCCCAACCTCAAACTTCTTGTTTCTAATATGGTGATCATGCCAAGCCTTTTGCTTTGCCTTTTCTACTATTTGGATCCATCGGGTGAGTGATTATCTCTCATCTAGTTTCATTAATTCATAAATTCTTTCTTCCAGTGCTTGTTCATTAGCTAACCCTCCTACGCTTGCAATTTACAAAGAAGGAAACATAAATTAAACTAGAAAAATAGTTTCCATGCCAAACACTAATTAAAAAGGTGTGGATTTATTTAGTCTTTTATACATTGTCTTGTAAGCCCATAATAGTGCCGATACTTTTTCATCCTAATCTTGTCTTCTGACATCACAAATTTTGGTCAAGGTATGACTCAAGATCTTGTTGAATTCTTCCATGCAGTCCCATTTTCTTATGGGTGATAGTGTGTAATCTTGTGATGAGCCACTATGAACTCGATAATAAAATCCTCATGATCTCATTCAAGCAATGTGTACCCTATCACTAGTCAAAATCAACGGGCATCCATACCTTGTGATAATGTTCTCCCATAAGAACCTTGTCATTGTTGTTGCCGTGTAGTCTTTAGTTAGGGCTGCCTCTACCCACCTTGTGAGATAATCTATGTAAGTGATGACATAACATGACCTAGTCCTATGCGTTGCTGGTGCAATAGGTCCCACAAAGTCTATCACCCACTTTTCAAAAGGCTCTGTGCTAGGAATAGGGTGTAAAGGCATCTCATCTCTCCTTCCTGGTTTTCCAATGCATTGACAATGGTCACAGGATTTACAATAGTCTCTACAATCTTTATACAAGGTCTCCCACCAAAAACTTGTCATTAATATCTTGTGGGTGGTGGTATCACCGCATAATGCCCACCCGAAATTCCTTCATGTGCTTCCTCCATGATGGCTAGGTACTCATGCTCTAAGAAAAACCTGTGCAAAACTTCATCATGTCCCAACTTGTATAAGTCTTTATTGATTAACATGTAGGGGACGATGGATATGGCCAACTGCTTCTTTTCCAATGTCTTCATTCCATCTTGTACCACACCTTCCTTTAAAAATATTACAATCTCTTCCAAATCTGAGGGCATGCGCCGCAACCTAAACAGTTACACATATAGCATTTCTTCCTCAATACTCTGCGCATCCTCCCCTGAATCAATTCTTGACAGATGATCAGGCCCATAGTTGATGTTTCTGGGCTTCACTACAATGGTGAATTCAAACTCTTGAAACAACAATACCCATCGACATATGCATCCTTCTAGAACAGGCTTGTTCAATAAATATTTCAATGCCATGTGGTCGGTGTAGAACACAAAGGGTGTTGCCACTGAGATCGTTATCTAAACATGAAGAGCATGTAGATCATTGACAATGCCTTGCACTCAGTTGTGGTATAATTTTTCTATGCTGGTGTCATCTTCCTACTTACAAAATAGAGAGGATGATCAACAATCCCTTCACTTGGCTGTGTAAGCATTGCTCCAATGGCGGTCCCTGAGGCATCTACATAAACATGAAAGGGCTTGTCCTAAGAGGGAAACCATAAAATAGGTGCGGTAATAATCCTATCTTTTAATGTATCAAATGCCCTCTGTTGCACCTCTCCCCAATGGAAGGAACTTTTATGTCTAAGCAGCTCCTCTAACGGTGCAGTGATCTTGGCATATCCCTTAATGAATTTTCTGTAATAGCCCGCATGCCCAAGGAATCCACACACTGCGCTTTGGGTAGTAGGCCCTTAACCCCACAATAACAAAAACCTTAACGAGATCTACCAAGTAATCCCTCTTTACATATGATATTCCCAATAAAGTCCCAAAGGGTGTAGTAAATAAACATTTCTTAATGTTGAGGGATATCCTCAATTACCTACACCTCTCAAACATTAACCTCAAATTATCATAATGCTCTTTAACCAGACCATATACTATCCAGTCATCCAAATAGGCGTCAAGAAATTTATGGATGAAGTTCTCGAATGCTTACACCACTATGCGTGAAAAGATAGCTAGCGCATTCTTCAACCCAAAGGGCATGACTGTATATGTAAAAATTCTCCACTTGGTGATGAAAGTTGTCTTCTCTTGGTCTTCCTTTGCAATCCAAACTTGGTGGTACCCTGAAAATCCATCCGTAAAGGAATAGATTTCACGCCCAACAACTCCTTCCAAAATTTCCTTAGTGAAGGGGGTCGAAAATGGATCAATGACACAAATTGCGTTCAATTCCCTATAATCCACCCATCCTTCTTGATGTTGATTACCATTAGAATTATCCACTCCAATTCTTCCACTACCTCAATGATCCTAGAAGCTATCATTTTTTCTATCTCCTCCTTGACCTTCATGCACAAGTTGGGATTCATTTGGTAGGGCCTTTTCCTAACTGGGCACACACCATCCTTCGTTTTATCTTCATCTCCCCCAAGGAATGGTGAACACCTTTGAGCTCATGGTACCTACATGGGAATAAATCCTCAAATTCATGCAATAGATCAATGATATTTAATAGTTCCTTCTCTATCTAGTAATCCCCAATAATAGATTCCTTAGGTTCTTCTTCCGAACCGATGTTAACTTTCTTCATCTTTAAAGGATCATGGTAGGCATGCACATGAGAATTTGCACTATCAATACCTCGTGTGTCCCTATAGAAAGATAACATCTAAGCTCTCCAATTCCTCTCCATCAATCACATATACCAACTTTCCCTTCTCTTTTTCCAAACATGTGTGCTCAAGCTGTAACTCTTCTACTTCCTCTTCTTCTTCAAATCACACCTCCAATCTTGGTTCACCTAGTAATTCCAATAGCCTATCTTCCATCCTAGCACTATCCCTTATGGTAAGGCGCTTGATACCCTATAAGGCCTTATCAACCGATGGCTTAGTACTCTAATATTCAAATGTTTGAATAAGGTCAGCCGCGAGATCTTGCCAATTCCTTGTCTAGCGGTGTGTCTCCGAATGAATGTACCATACACGCACACAACCCTGCAGTGTAGAATACAACTTGTGCACCTAGAGGGATGGTGGAAAAGCTTCTGTGCCTTCTCTCCAAACCCGTTCACACTCCTAGATATGGAAAGAGGTGGGCTCCTTCCCATGGTACTCCTTGATGATGGTGGGTACATTACTCCTAGAAAATATAACAGAGAGCAATTCTTACCTCACACAATTCTAAAAGGCTCTCTCGATGTGTGTCCCAAACATCGAGCCTGTTGTGCCGAGCAAGAAGTAACTTAACATCTCCCTCCATTCCTTCTCATCCTTCCACCGTGCTTTTACCTCATGCAGACACAGATCTCGGGAAGGTTCCTCCGAATAATTGGTCAGTTCTTTTCTTCTAAGGCTCCTAACTATGCGCGCCTTTGTTACCTTGGTCACCGAACCTCTCAACTACCATCCTATTAATTCACAAGTTTCATACACCTAATTGTCACATGCCAAACTGGTGGTATCACTCACCGATTGAGCATCTTCAAATTGGATAACCCCGTTAGTAGGGTGTATCATCTCGTGGTCTCTCGATTGAGCACAGATAAATCTTATCTATAACTTCTTCTCCCAACGGTTCAATATAGGGTGTTGAGTTCCCATCAACCAAGGGTATGATGACCCATTCCTTCTTATTCTCAAAGATGATGTACCCTTTGGTGAACTGAAGGTCCACATTGTTCTTGTAATACCAAGGGTGCCCAAGTAGTGTTGGAAAATTGTCTTCCTCGGCAAGCACCAAGACTTTGAAGTTCCCAGTAAACTTGGATCCCTAGATAGTAATAACTAAATCCTTCAGAACACTGATGGGCATTGCCTTAGTCTTGTTTTCCATAGACAACACATTCGAAGATGGTTGTAATGTAGGTCTTCCCATCTGATGCCATGCATCCAAAGTCAAAACATTAACCTTTATGCATGTGTCAATGAGGATATTATAGAGGATCCATCCATCTACAACTAAATTCAATCTAATCTCCTTGTCATATTCAATGCTGTGAGGGGGAAGGTTTGTGTGCAAGACCTATCTCTCACGCTCTTCTCTAGTGTGTGGTACCTTCTCTCTCAACCGGGATCCTAGCAAGGGAATTATATTCTCTTTCCTTAACATTTTACACACCTCCTTGACCTCATCCATGTCATCCTTTTGTGCCTTGACTCTCCTTCCTCGTTCCTCCCTCCTAGATTAATTCTTTAGACATTAGATCTCCCTTGTAATCTTTGAATAACATCCATGGTGTCCCGATATATCTCCTTTTGATGCATGGGGTCCGGATATTTTCCATGAATGACATCCTCCCAAGTACCTGTGGTCTTCTCTTGGCACCTCTTTCACACGCACGGCTTCTACCCTTGTTGTTACCAAGATAGGTTCCAAACCTTCATCTCACGTTACCTAAGGCATCCAATGTATGTTTTCCTTCTTAATACTGACCATTTCCCTTTTCCTTCTGGTGCTTTCGATTCATGTGCTCAAATAATTCGGGAGCTCCTCATACTTATGCTTCTTTCTATACCATGAGCACCGTAATAGGTTCGGGCACTCACGCTTGTAATGTTCTATAGATCCACATTTGAAACATGTTCTCGCACGGAACTCACTCCTTCCTCTTCTATAATTACCTCAATCATGGAATCCTCCTCAAAAACCTCTTCCACGCATGCCTCCATCTCGCACGCTCCTCATAATGGTGATGATTATCCTTGGAACCACCGGCAACGCTGGTTTGGCACACCTCATGATCAATTTCCTCATGGATCTCGATCAATGAGCCTATAGTTCTTAGTATCATGGGTGGTAGAGGTGTAAATTTTGTAATAAAAAGATACATTCTTCCCGATCATGTGCTTTGCGAAAGCAAGGGAAATCTACTTGCATCATGGTCCCTATGAAAAATTTCACAATCATCACGGCATGTACCATTCGCTAAGGGTAATTATCCTTAACGTGCCCCTCTATTTCACAATCTGTGCACCACAAACCACTACGAGTCTCATGGGCTATGTTTACAGATAATTTTACCAGCTAACTTTCTAAAGCAGCAATCTGAGCCTCAAGAATGGGCTTATGCCAGATCAATACTACCAACAGCCTCGGCACGAAGGACGGCTTCAATTATTTGCATGTATATAAACATTTTATGAGACAAGGCCCTTCTAAAAGGGGTGATAAATCCTCTAACAAACCACTGTGCATGCTAAGAAGGATGAATATCATATGATAATTTAGATAAGAGAGTTTTAAAGCGTGCATCATACTCTCACACACTCTCTGCCATTCCTTGTTGAATCTCCTTCAAAGCACTAATGCTCTTCTGCTTGAACTCAGGAATGTGGAACTCTACCAAGAATGCATTATTTAAGGCGTTTAGTCCACCACCATTTGATGAGGGTCATACTTCCTATACCAGCTATGTGCATGCCCTTGTAACATGGTTGCAAACTAACTAGCCTTCCATTCTGGGGTTGTGATACCCTTCACGTGCCATAGTAGTTCACACTTGTGAACATGTTCCATAAAGCATCCTCAATGCCCCTATAATCTAGAAAATGTAGAGACATTTCAAATAATACTTGAGGTGGTGGTTGAGGTCCCTATCCTCTTGATCCTGAGCCTTGGTTCCCTTCGGTGTTTCTGCATTTCTGATCCACCAAGTCCTCGTGCCTCTAAAGCCACTAGCTCCACTAGAACATGTGGGTCCAATAGGGCCTATAGGAACTATGCCAACACCCCCATGGTCCCACTAATTTGTGCACCAATGGTCTCGTGATAGTGCCCCACTACCACTACTTTGTCCCGTGCCACTCCTTGATGCAAGACCGAAAGCTTGTACACTTGCACCTTGTCAAAGACTCCTCACGAATATTGGAATATGTGTAACCATAAAATAAGGAACTAAAAATTTGTACCTCTTAGGTTTGGATATATCTCTTCCACCGATATCAACTAGGTCAATAACACTTTTTCCGGTTCAGAAAACCAAATGCCAAGGCTCGATCACGGGTGGGTTCGGATATGTGCCAATGAATCTCATTTCTCTATATGACGAACTCTCACTAGAATCCAAGTGGTCTCCCACACGCGCTTTCCAAGATGGGGTAACACGGACTCATCAAGCTCCAAATCCTTCACATGAACCTTAACTCCTTCCCGCAACATCTATCTCCATAGATCCATCACACTATTAGCCTCACGTCATCTAACAATCTCCCTTTGACATGCTTCAATATACTTGAGCCATCTCTCTTCCCTCCCCTTTTTTTTCATGATATCTACCATCTTCCTCCACCAAATCTCCCTTACCCAACACTCGAACAATTTAACCGGCCATTGGGAGTGCCTCTAAACTCATGGTGACCATCAATATCTTCATAGCTAGAGGAATAACACGTAGAAATGTTCCTCTAGGTTCTCACATAAATTAAAACTCAAGCAACCTCCAGACAAGAATACGTGGAAATGGCATACCTGTGGTGTAACTAGTTAGTATTCCTCTCCACCAATGTTCTATAGCATGGTTCCATGTCGATCTGCATCCCTGCAACCTTTGATAGTCTTCTTTGGTCCACCCATGCGATCCATAACACCAACTTGATCTAGACATATAGGCTGAAATCCATTCATATAGTTCTACCTGGGAAGCGGTAGAAAAGGTCTCATATAATGTAACGCTTGTAAAGCCAACCCTCTCGTAGATCTATGATTAACCTACGCTTAGTTAGCTAAAAGAGGAATAATTTTTTTTGTTTAAATACTATCTCAAGCATATTCTAAGACACACATTTGAATATACCACAACATGAGATAAAATTTATGATTTTTCATATATTTAGTTTTATATGTTCGTTAATATCTAATATACTTATTTACTTTGGTGAATGTTGTCTCTTGTGGAAACTAATGTTTTGATGTCGCCATGTATAAAATACAAGGCGCCATAAGCTTTTTAAAGTAGTAGGCCCTAGCCCATAGCAACTCCGGTTGTGCTCCTACAGCAGCCCGTAGCAACTAGCTATCCTCCTCCTACAAAGACTGTAATAACCGCAAGCCTTCCCATAGTAACTCGGATGTGCACCTATAGCCACCCATAGTAACTCCTAGGCCTACCTATAACAACTTTGGTTGTGAACCTACACTACTTGAAGCAACTCCAGGCCTACCCGTAGCAACTGCAAGCCTACTTGTGGCAGGCTACGGCGTGCACCTGACCTCCCATAGCAACTCTAGGCCTTCCCGTAGCAACTCTGGCTATGCACCTACAACAACCCGTAGCATCTTCTAGAACTACCTGCAACAAGAACTTCAAAATGCTATAAATTTTGATTGGGAACTCAGTTTTTGATAAAATTGGACTTTTTGGAAAGGTGACGACGTCTACCTTGCATAAAAATCATAAAAATTAGGATTTCATGAGTTTTAGATAGTCATTTTTGCAAAACAGTCATGCAGATCCACGGTCAAGATAGGTAATTTTGTGAGTGAGTCCTTTTGTTAAATTTGTTTTTTTGAAAGCTTCTAAGGTAAATTCCTTGAGTGTGCAAGTTTTTCTTGGGTCTGTTTTTGTCTTACAAGGCTTAGTTGGTTCACTTCATTCATTACTTAAAGGTTTGAGGGGTTGTTTGGTTCATCATTGGTTGATTAAGCGTACATGCATAGTGCAAGAAGGGAAGATCATATTACTATATTCTATCTGAATGAAACAACAACTCTTAAGTATGTAAGAACATCATTTAAAATCATTTTATGCTATCTTAAAATAAACTTCTTTCTTCAACGATTGATAACAAGATCTAAATGAAGTCCTTATTCTTTATAGATTGAACGTTTCCTAGCAAGACAAGTAACAAGAATGACATAATTCCCTTATGCAATATTTGCTTCCAACATTCCAAAATAGATAATCACATGCATTTGAATGATTCTTACTTACACCAACTCATACCAACAAATGCAAGAAAGTAATTATTTTAATCATTTCAAATGTAATATACAAAACACAATTTGATCCCTTTACATTCTTTCAAGCATGAAGTCACATTATGATTGAGCAATCAACTTGGACAAATGCAATCCAATGGAGGCAACAACATATCTCCTTTTTTCATTATGCCATGAATGCACAAATACAATACCATAAAAATTCTCTCAACAGAAGAAGAGAATATTGTTTCCCTTTCTCAAATCAAAATACATCTTGCATGGTCAATACAACATCTTTACAATATAATGATAGTTACTGGTCCATCCACAAAGAGTGGGTAAAAGAAATTACAGCAAGAAGTAAACTAAAAATGATGAATTTTAACTTTGCATCATGATCGACTGAAAAACAAAAAAGATGCTTTACATTTTTCCTTCGATTGATCACAACAAGAAGAGAGGGGGAAAGGAAACACTCTCTTCCCAGCCAATATATCCAATGACGAGATGAAGCCTCTCTCGTCATTGGCCCCCGAGCCCCAATCACAACACAATGAAATATGGGGTTCAACACATGGCAACATCCACAAAGCCCACAACACACACAAGTATATTTATAACAACAAAACAACCAAAAAAAAACATACATATTTCCACCGTATTTCACAATCAAACAACACATAGGCTCTATTTAATCAAGCCAAAGGAGCAAGGACTATGGGGGAAGCTACTTATGCCTCCCAATCGGGAATGGGCATCCACCTATAATCATACCGCCAATATAACATATCATATCCCATAAAACTTATGCCTCCCAACCCCTCCTTATGCCCCCACAAATTTTCCCTTATGCCCCCCACAAGTTTTCCCTTATGCCCCCACAAGTAAGAAATGCAAGCTATTTCTTTTCCATGGTGGATCCCAAACATAAAAATCCCTCCAAAAACATTGATGCCCATGGCATTCCCTTATGCCCCCATAATGATTCCCCATAGCCTTCTCCTACACCATCCCTAGGCAATCTATCCAACCGAAAAATGGAGAAGAGACACACATTTACATTCCATAATAACATGCAAGAAAACAATAGTATAAAGATGAACAAGCTCTTACCTTGCCATAGAAATGATAGCACCTTTGCAAGCAAGAAAAGACAGCCCCAAATATTAATTTGAATGTCCACTAAATATTCTTCAAAAGAGCAACAAGAATTCCCAACTCATAGTTTAGAAACAACAATATTCAAATACAGGAATGCAGCCCCAATGGTCACTTGAATGTCCACCAAAATAGTCCTCAAAAAAGCAACAAGAATTCCCAAATCACAATTCAAAAGAAATAGCTTCAAATGCCAAGAATGCAGCCCCAACAGTCACTTGAATGGAGGCGAAATGAAAATCCAAAAACAACAGCTTCAAATGCCAAAATATAGTCCAACAACAAGCTTTAACGATGATGAAATGATATTCTAAAAACAACAACTTCAAATACCAAAAATATAGTCCAACAACAAGCTTGAATGGAGGTGAAATGATAGTCCAAAAATAGCAGCTTCAAATGCCAAAAGATAGTCCAACAACAAGCTTGAATGATGATGAAATGATAGTCCAAAACAGTAGCTCTCTCTAATGCCAAGGAGACAATCTAATAGCAAACATTCCAGCAAGATAAGAGCTCCAATGGTTTCCAAAATGTGCAGCTCCAAAACAAAAACATTCCAGCAAGAGAAGAACTCCAATGGCTTCCAAAACATGCAGCCCCAAAACAACCAAAAAGAAGAAGAAGAGAAAAATGCGACTCTTTCCAGCGCTCTCCAAAAATGCAAGTGAAAAAATAATGATCCTCCAAAAATGAAAACCAGAAAGGAATGTAATGTCCTCATGCCAATCAAATCAACTTTACTTGCAAGCCTCCACTTACACCTCAAGGATAGCTAATTAAATTTTTGTAAGAAAGTACACTTACACAAGCAAAATTGACAAGAAAAAATGCATTTAAGAGGAAAAACTAAACACTCTAATCAAGATAAAGTTGGTATGAAGCTTTTAATGGGTGTGAAACAAGTTTATCTTGTCCCAAAAGCTTCCAAAAATACCCTCCAAGTACAAATACGAGTTTCAAGATGGTGAAGTGTTTTATAATCCAAAGATCAACTCTCTTACACACATTAAATGCAAGGATCAACACATTAATAACTATATTTAAGCAAGTCTTATTTAAATTTATCTTTCACATTCTATTTAAATAAAGGAATGGACACATTCACAAATAAAACACATGCAAGATAACAATAAAATAAGGACCACATACAAACACACACAAACCCCCATGGTCACATATAAAGGCGATCCCCCATGGGAACCCCCCAACAACAAACCACATGCAAATGGCTAGTTGCCATGGTGACCATGTTGAATCCATCCAAAATTCCATTATGGTTAGTCTTCAATCCCCCCGATGTCTTATTGTGATATAAAATAGCCTGCAAAATACAAATACCCCCTTCAGCCTCGTGGCCATATTAGAATGCTCAAAAAATCATCGTAAGTATAACTACATAACACAACATCGAAATAGAGACTATATCATTTTATAAATTAAATCAACCATTCTATCGTCATTTAAAATTTTCATTTTCTATATACAATCAAATGATTAAACATCACATATCCGGATAGCATCAATGATATAACTATGTCAAATAAAGCATCAACTTCTATATATATATATATATATATATATAATGTTTATAATAATCATCATGCATCCTATATAAGTCTAGTCAGTAATGAAGTCCATAATCCAACATCATACTAAACCAAGAAAAAATAGTGTCTAATACATAATCCATAGTTTGACAATAAGAAAAATAGTGTCGAAGGTAAGTGGGCACTACATACAAATCATGATAGAGGTTATCTTCTACCCATCTACGTGCATCAAAATCAGGTCCAGTGTTGAATCTTTGAGAAAATTCATCCTCCATGCTCTTGAACCATGATTCAACATTTTCCAACATGATGTATGCTATATCCCACTTCTACTTCAAAAAGAGGTCCTTGCAACGGAACCAAGATGTATTTTTTTACTCCCATCACAAAAGGAAGGAACCCCATGCGTGCTAACCTATCACCCAGAGAAGATGAGTGCTCACCCGAGGCACGCGCAGTAGTCCGAGTCTCTCTTTTATGTAATTTTAGTGGAAAAGATAATCTATGATTAGTGTAAGAGTTTAAGACATACAAGAACCATAGGGCTCAAAACGGCCTTTATATCCTTGCAGTCATTTATGACCGAGTGTTTTAATAGAATCTAGAACATGCATTATGATAGAAATAATTATACAATAATTCATTCATAACATGAAAGGAAAGACAAATTATAAGAAAAAATATGCATTGGAACCATTGATTTCATGTATATGTTATATTGATAACCTCATCAAATTCATGATTCATTACAGAGTGTCACAGAGAGGAGACCACAGTCATGCATATCACTGGACTTGTGTAACTAAGCTATCAAAACAAAAATTACAACTCCATGCCCAAAAAATTCTCTCCTGGATGTAATTATCCATTAATAGAGTCCTCACAAAGATCTTTACTGAGCTCAACTTACTCTCTATATTCTAATTCTCTCTCTCTCGACCCTCTATATCTCAAACTTGTATATCTTTTCCTCTATATGCACTTGTATTTATAATTCTCCTACACTACCAATTCACCTTCCAACATCCTCAGATCTGGTGCCAAGTGTTGAATGTGGTCCATTCAAGCATGCTTCTCCAGGCCTAAGCTTTCCACTTTATCTGATGATGTTCTTCTAGAAGATGCCATCCAAGGCATGCTATTTCATGGGCCAGCCTATCGCAAGGTTGGCATCTTATCCACATGCAACTGATCACACTTTTCACATGTTCTACCCTAGGTGCTCAAATTGACTAAGTCCTGAGCCCCCTTTCACATGTTACGTGTGCTATGTGCTTTCTTAAACCTTTCTCTCGTGCATTTTAGTTTTGTGTGCCTTTTCATAACCTGGGACCCTAAACACCTATGCACCTTCATACTTGACCAATATTCTAGGGTCCAACACCTTCTCTCGCACCCAAATTCCCGAGGTCATGCAAAGACAACCAATGTAGAATAGAAATATATCTATGTATGTGGCGGTGATGGATGATCTAATGAGGAAGCCTTATATCTTCAACACACAATAATAAGATTTGTAAATCTAAGGCAAACAATTCTCTCTTAACCTAAAGTGGTGTGATTGATCGATCCGATATGACAATTTCTCGGAGACTCCAATCTATATTGAGATATGTTGATATTCTATTCACTTTGTTTGTTGAACATGTGGAAATTGACCTATGGGTGTCTCGTATATCTTTCCGAAAAAAATCATGGAAGTAAGAACCAATGACGTAATGAATCCAGCAGAGACTATGGACAATTCTCCGATCTTGTCCGAGAAGGTCTTAGCCTAATCAGCTTCTATGTTCAATAATGAAATATTTGCAATGATATTGGGTGGAAGTGGTAATGATATAAATACTAATGCATGCAAAAAAGTGTCAATGTCTAATTGGCTGCTTGGCTCGTTGGGTTGTGGTACCGAAGATCACAGCTAAAGACTCATGCAGGCTTTGGTCCTTATATGGTCATGTGCGTAATCAAATATTGTTGCCAAGATCATTCCAATAATCATAGGCTTAATTAGAAGAGATGTTTAGTGTGTTTACTTGTCCTATTTTCTCAGCGTAGGTTGAAGGTGTGTGTAAAAATTTTAAACATAAACTTGCATCAATGTCAGTTATCAATTCCGCCCATTAGGTTGTGGGACCAAGGGATCACAACTATACGTATTCTCTTGTTGTGGACCGTTGATGGTCATGCAGAATGAATTGAAATGATTTTAATAAGAAAAATAACTATCAAAGGAAACCTAATCTATGTTTTTTTTTGTTTTCACAAGATATTGGAACAAAGTAACAAAAATAAACTAGTCTAATGAAAGCAAATATTTTTGATCTTTTCTTCTTTTCAAGTAATGTGTCTAATCTAATAAACAAACTAAAGATAGGAAATCATCCATATGTATCTAGTTACGTGTGTGAATATGTCAATCTAAATCTAAAATAGATAACCTAATCTAACCAAGACCCTTAAAACCCTACCTCGAGGTGAAGGAAAATTCATGACCCCGAAAGAGCTATTATTCCCCATAACTTCCCTTGTAATGTCAAAGAGAAAAATTTCTAATGATTTGATCTACTTGTATTTTTTTAATCAATTGAAATGAAAAATTTTACTATTCTATTTGAAGTGCAATTGAAACTAATGATTTGAAATTGAAAATTTAACAAATGAAGCAAACAAACACACAATTCCAACCTAGATAAACAAGATATTTGGAAAACTGGTCATATTTGTATCTCTCCCCTCGGTTTGTTCCTTTCTTTCTCTCGAGTGTTCATATGAGTCCAAGTGATTGGGAATGTAAGAACAACAGGATAAGGATGGATCTTGAGAAATGGTAGCTTGAAGGCGATCTGATGCAATGTAATTAGAAGAGAGATAATGCAAGAGATTTGAGCTTCACTATGCAATTCCTATCAAGATTGTGGCAAAAGTACAATACAAGATACACAAAAATTCTTAGGCCTTTTTCTTGAACACAAGCATGGAATATATAAGAGTTAGGGCTGGGATGTGCCTTCATGTACATGGCAAGAAGAGGAAGTTCCAACTAAATAAAGAACATGCAAATATAGAAGAGGGAAGGAGAACCAAGCAATCAAAACCATTTTTAGAAAAATCAGTTCACAAACACATCCTAAAATTTAATTTAAGTGAATCATTTCATGTTAAAAAATGCATGAAGGAATCTAGAAAAATCACTGTGATCTCCTCCTAAGTAGGGTGGCATTGCAGGACCAATGCCTTTGTTAGGTGGTGGTTTTAATGGCGACTGGGAAGGGTGGAGGTCCTGTACTAAAGGCCAAAACATGCACGTAAAGAAGCGTGGAGATGGGAAAAAGTGAGGAAAGGATAAGTAAGGATGATTTGTAGCTTAAGTAAGGAAAGGATAAGTAAGGATGAATAACCCTTGAAAGGACTTTAATCATCATTGGGTACTTTTGTAACCATTTTATGTCAATGTAGAACATGCAATTTTAGGTGCATACATGTACCTTGGATTTATGTGAAGCTAAAATATGCCTCAAACCTTTGTTTGGAGAAGATCTAAGTTGATAAAGAATGTTCTAAGGTTGCCTATAGGATGGGTGATGCAAGTCTGGTCTTCAAAGGATAAGCAAAGGCTTGATAATGATTTGATAATGTCTGGTGATAGCCTTGATGTCTTTGTGTTGATTGATGGAATGCTTGAGAAATAATTTTGGAGCTCGGAGATTCAAAATTGAGGATCCTAGAGAAAGAGTAGAGAATTGTTATTTATAATCACTAGCGATTTAAATAAATCGTTAAGCGATCTGATTTTTTAGGATTTTGAGTGGTAAAGTGGTTAAAACCACTTCTAAATGAAGTTATTTGGTTTTGGAGTCCGGGTAAATGTTGAAGGGATGTTTTTATTTGAGGTGAAGAGGTTAAATGGTTATGAAATGATTTTTTTTTTATTTTTTTTATTTGTCTTTTGGTTTTCAAGTGGTTTTAAGTGGTTAAGTATATATTTAAGGGTAGATTTTACAGTTGTGGATAATATTTACACTAGGTAAATATGATGGAGGATTTTAGACTTAGGATAGGGGATATATGAATTAAATGATGGGTTTGATCAATTTATTTTGTAGATAATATAAGTGATAATGGAGTGGGATTTCTAAGTGTCTACACCATCAAAGAAAAGTGTCATTTTAATAGGAGTGTATTCATGATCGATGGTATTGATAGATTCATTAGGAAATTATTCATGAGGCATATGATTATCAGGATGGGGAGAACCATCTTTGGGAAAAGAGAGGTTAAGATCTCGAAGTACATGAAAATGCACAACTTTTCGAGGATTTCGTTATGGGTACGCTATTAGAGACCCACTATAGGTAATAAATGGGAAAGATGAAATTAGTAGAGAGAATATGTTGTAACTCTTATTTTATGAGAAGAGCCACGTGAGGGTACATCCTACATAGATTTATTTTTATAGGATTAACATTGGGATAAGTGATAATATTATGAACAAAAATGATAGGGTAAATCCTCAACATTTTACTATACAACCATGTGAAAGCTTGAATATGTTTAGAGAGGAAGGTGGTGAAGTCCTTCAATTATTTTGAATCTAAGGATTGACCAACTTTGAATTTATGAGGATCCCACGGAGTCCCTATTTTAGAGTCGATAACATATTCATTTAGAAGTGTGGATGTGTTAAGTCGAGATAATTTTGAAGGAAATGGTTCTCGACCCCATATAGGAAAGGATAGATTTTAATCCTAACATTAAAGTATGTCAATGGTAGGGGAGTCTTCCTCTATCATTTTAGGTAATATGAGTGGGAAGGTCTTAGTACCGTTGTGAGTTTGATAAGTGGTCCTAAGGTAATTGTATTGACTGAAAAATTCATATGGAATGGAAATGGTGTCATCTGTGTCCATAGGGTTGTCATGTGAGGGTGGAGAAGATGGATTTGGTTATGTCGTAGATCCAGATGCAATACTTGTAGAGGATTTTGAGGTTTGTTTCTCTAAACCTAGTCTGTATTATTCACAAGGCTTACGAGAATGATCAAGGATTAAGTCATGAATACCCTATTCATAGTATCTGAGGATAAACCCCTTCAGGACACAATGATGGAGGTACATCTATAAAAAGGATTGGTTATATAGAAAGGTGAAATATGATATGAATGGTTTTGCATGACATTGAATATTAGGACATGGGGAAGGATGATTGTTACATCCATAGTAGAGATTAGTTTTAAGATGTTGTGAACTAAAGGAGATAACATCTCTTAAAATAGAATCATAAATGGGTTATTTTTCAAGTCTTCCATATGTCTTTGATTTAGGAATTAAATTAAGGGTGAAAATATGATGTTCCCTTAGTGTAAGATATTTCATGACATTTTCAAATGAGGTAAACTCTAGTAATTTTGATGTGGTGATGGAAGAAGCTGGTACAAGATTTTTAGAGGAGATCAAGTTTGTTTTAGGGACAAGCACATCATTCAATCTATACATCATATGACATGCTTTAAATGGGTTTGGGTCAACATAAATAATGAAGGTTTTACAGTCATGTTTTATTTGAGAAAGCAATGGAGGGTGGATGGGATATAATGCATAACACATATCATGGATCATCCTAATAACATGTTATATTGAAACTCTCCTTCTACCATATATAATAGTTCATGGAGGGTCTTGATACTGACTTTGATGGGTAGAATAATCATTTCCAATGTGGGGGTGAGGGTGTCATTAAAGGCTCATAGTAGTGTAGGAAACGGGAGATGATAGTTTTGGGTAATTAAAGTTGATCAAAATCATTTGATGATATAATATTTATGTTGACACCATTTTCAATCATGACTCTTTTAATAAGAGTATCATTGATTTGGGTGGTGATGAGTAATGGAAGGTCACAGTCTTCAAGTTGAAAGGAAAGGATTTAAGAACTATCAAAAGACATCACAATAGACATTTTAAGGGTACCGAATAGATTTGTGAATGGTTGGGGATCATATGAAGGTACTGATATATATTGAATTGATTCAATCATATCTTTTTGATTTTGTGGTTAGGTTTACACAAGATTGTAGAGGGACATATTACTGGAGCTTAATGAAGTTTCTTTAATATGGTGTTTTGTACGGAAGCAATGGATTGGGTATTTGGAGTGGAAAGGATGGATATGTTATCCTTAATAGAAGGTGTTGGGTTAGGTGATTCCAAAGTGAGAGGGATGGAGACCTTGGAATTTCTCCAATATGAAGTCTTAGAGTCTTGTGCACAATATCTAATAGTTATACGCACTATATCACTTTGATGAAGCAAGGATTTTATGGAAGAGTCCTCGCCATTATTAGATGTGGACGTAGTAGCAAGTGATGGTTTGGGTAAAGTTATTTTAAATGTATGATGGGTTGTTTTGACTGGATTGTATTTTTATAAATCTATGAGAAGAAGTAATTTATTAAGAAGAATTCAAATACAAGTATGAAGGGATTTGTAGTCCTTTGTGGAATGTTATGGTGTTTGATGATAAACAAAAATGATTCAATGTTATACTAGGATGTGTTCCACCCTAAGAGGTAGATGGCTCTAGAGAAGGAATGATTATGATGGATTGATGGATGAGATTTTCAAGGATTTTTTCATAGTGTCTTGTAGAGGTTGAGGTTCAAGGAATTAATCTATCATTATATGCTCTTGAAGTCTATTTTGGAGGGATAATTTTTTTGTGATGTTCTTAGTTTTCGAATGAGGGATGATCTTGGATTCTATAATAGTAACTAAAAATTTGGATGAGGTGCATGGCACTAGAATAGAGGGAAAGGAATTTGGATCCAATACTAGAGTTTTCATATGGTTTCATTGGGTAACAAATCGTATTTGTGGGTGGAGGAATCATAGGTCATGTAGTATGCTTTTTATATTTTGTACATAGTGTTGGGTAACATGATTTTCATAAGATTTCATTGTGATTTGTATGATTTGGTTATTTTCTGAAAGGTATTAAATTGGTTGAACTCGATGTGGAAGAATTTTTGGTCTTTCTAGCGGTAATACTAGGGAGATTGTATGAATTGATGGGTGTTTCTGGGGTAGAAACACTAGATGTTGATGATGTGGATAATTTAGATAACATTTATATAATAGAAACAATAGGTGTTGATGATATGGATGGTTCGTATGGTGCTTCTATTATATGAGCTTTAGATGGTGAAGGTGTGGATGATTGATTTTTTATATGTTAATAGTGTGATGGGAGTGGATGATATTAGACTGTGGTTGAGTAGTAGATGGAGCATGGTTTAGAAACGTATGTTTGAACACTTCTAAGTTCTAATTTTGAGGTGAATTTGGGTTATCCAATTTTAACTTACCTTTTTTGATAAGGTCCTCAACAACGTTTCGAATGAGTGACATCTTTCGATATCGTGACCCTTGACCTTATGATATTTATAATAATCATTCTCTTAGTACTAAGAGGGTTTTGAGACAGATATGTTGATAGGATAAATAGGTGAAAGGGTGTGTATATATGAAGCTAAGAGTTAATAAAAACTATGTTGTAAGAGTCAAAAATGGGTGTATAATTACATTGAGGATGGGTGCATTTGGGAGATGAATGTTCTTTAGAGGTGGATTTTACAAAACCAAGTTTTCTAAAGTTTTGGATTTGTCATGTTTGGATGATGGTTTGAATGAAAATTCTGGTTTGGTCTTATTTAATACGAGTGTAGACCTACCGTCATCAAGTGTGCGAAGTTCTAGTTTGTGAGCCATGGTAAAGGCTTCATCAAATGTTTGGAAAGATTGAATTTGTAATGTTGATGAAATACGTTTGGCATACAAGAGAGAAAATAGCTCAATTAATTCTATTTGTGGGAGGGAGAAGGATAGTTGGTTAATAATAGCCCTATAACGAGTGACAAAATATGCAATAGATTCTTCATCAAATGTTTTGATGGTAGAAATACCCATGATGGTGAATTTATGGGAAATGTTGATAAAAAATTGTTCTAATAAAATCTTTACAAACTATGTGAAGGAGAAGAGTGAGTATTGTAGGATATTGTTATACCAATATAACCCTGTGCCCAACTAAGGAAATGGGAAATGTTCTCAACTTGTGATCTTTTCGTGTGTGATAAGTTAATAGGCATGAAAGTATGTCCGAATGTGTTTTTAAGGGTCCTTTTTGATATATAATTTAAGGAATTTATGGAGTTACCATTGTGAAGGGTATGATTTGTATGGTACAGAGGGATGAATGGTTTCATTGCAAATCTATTTGTAAGATGACGTGTTTTTGGACCCATAGAGGAAGCTTCAAGGCTAGAGATCCTATTCATTAATTCTTATAAGGGATCATTTTGTGATGGATGTTTTTGGGGATTGAATGATGAAGGACATGCTTAAATATATGTATGTGGATTCAGTTTTGTTATCCCGTAAAATTGACAAGGGCAATTTTACCGATAACCATACCGAAATTTTTGTTCCGATCCCTCGTTAGGGATCCCTTCCGTTCGAAACGTTGTAAAATCCCTTCCCGGGAAATTTGGTTTTTCGAACTTAGTCTTTTGAGCCTCTTTTGGCTGGGCGCATGAAATTGCTATGTAACACAAACTTTTGGTGCGCCCCCTTTAAAACCTTTGGCGCATGATTTTCAGTGTCAACACACCTTTTGGTGCGCAAAAGTATGTTGAGCCTTCCCTGCGTGTGCCAAGGCGCATGCGCCTTTGTGTTGTCACAACGTTTGTTGTGCCCCTTTTTGGTGCGCCAAAGGGTGCACATAATCCCGTGTCGACATAACTTTTGGCGCGCAAAGGCGCTTTAATTTCTTTGCTGGTAAATGTTTTCATGCATCGAAGGGTGCACGCTTTTCTGTCGCCGACAACTCTCATGCGCCCTTTAAAAAGTGGGTGGCGCATTAATGACAAGCTCACCTATATATATATATATATGTGTGTGTGTGTTTGCGCGCCCAAATGTCATTATCATCAGACGCATATAATGTGATTTTTATTCTCTGAGCCTATCAGCCTCTGCATTGTCATTTTCAATGCATTGTGGACCCGTTTTCAAAGACCTTCACTATTTATCCAGGTAAGAGGTTCTTCTCCCTCTTATGCGTTTTGTGTTTTCATCTCTTGGTGTGTTCGTGGTGGTTTTAGCTTGCTGGTTGGTTGTTGATATACAAATGTTGAGCTAGCCCTCCCCTGTGTTGTCTTTCCTTATTGTCCTCCCCCCTCTTTCCAGATCTGCTGGTAGAGGATGTTATTTTGAAAACATGGTCTGAAAACCCTTTGGATTTAACCATTTTACTTCCCAAACACATCTTAGAAGGAATGGAGAAAAGAGGACTGTTTTTCCCTTGGGTGCATCGGTGTGTCCTGCAACATCATAAATAGTTGCGCCCCCATGGCGCATCTCTGTCCCCCTTGCAACATGATAAAAACCCGTGCCCTTGGCGCACCCATCTTCTTGCTCGGCCGCAATCGCTAAACTTGCACTCCAATGGCGCGCGAACCTTCCTTGTTGCATCCCATTTCCATGCGCCAATGCGCACCCAAAGACCCATGCAACACAAGCTTTATCTGCGCCAAGTATAAAGTCATAAAAGCGCAGGCGCATCCCTCCTTACAGTAACATTCGTGTTGTGCAAACCCTCCGTGCGCCGCGCCATATTTCCTTTGGCGCACGAAAAGTTCATGTTACACACTTTTCCCATGCGCCAAAGGGCGCACCAAATCCCAATGTAACATGAAAAGTCCATGCGCCCTTTACTAAAATGCACTCTACAAGTATGCATGCGCCATGCACCTTTGGCGCCAGTTTAACCTTTTCAACATCCTCTTCCTGTGCGCCTTACCTATTTTAGCCCTGTAAGCTGCAATTTTCTCGCGCCTGGGCACGAAAATCTCTAACTCTTTCTTCGCTAACATTCCAATGGAAGATCAAATGGCTAATTCAACCTTTTTGGATTGGGTCTCGCTTCTTCTTCATGCAGATCATCAAAGAATCGAGTTCGAAAGAACATATGTCTACATCCAGCAGGAGACCCACCAAACCAAAAGGAAAGGCTAAGCTTATAGAGGAAGAGATGAAGTACAAATATCAAAGGGTCAGAATGCCCGAGTCATAGGCCGAATGCAGCATGGACGTCAGAGACTCAGAATTGGGGCATATCGACATGGAGGAATTCTGGGCCAGAACTCAGAAAGTTACAAGGAGTCCATGGATGGAAAAACTAATAGGCAAAGGCTCCCTGCACTTTATCGGAGGAATCCCCATCAGCGCCGTCAATAATGAATTTATGATGGTGGTTGCCCAGTGTTACAACAAAGACACAAGATGTGTCGAAAACAACAAGGGCGAGGTAGTCATTAACCTCACTTCCCGTCATTTTGAGATCATACTTGGCATCCCTCACCACCAAGCACTTTGTGGCCGTTAGCCAAGCAGAGTGCATCAAGGCCTGGGAAGACAATGAAGACCAATGTATGCAGCTAATGAACGAAGTATATCTGAAAAATAAGAAGGTGGTAACCCGGTGGCCCCAAATCATCCACCGCAGTGACTTCTCAGAAGAGCTCAGTGATACCATTACCTTCCTGAGTAGGGTCTTTGGGCTTTCTGACGCCCATTACTTCCATAAATGGATGCTGCGCTACTTGGAAACAATGAACAAGAATTTGCCTGATCAGCGCTTTTGCTGGGGGAAATTATAAGCAGCACCATCTCCGAGCAGCTACAACAATTCAGCACAATGGGAGTATTCCATATGAACTCCTACGTGGTCTACGCTGCAGCGTCAGAGAGGGATTATCCAGGCCTAACACGAAGTGGAGTTTGGCCTCAGGTCAAGATATACGAGTACTACCCAGAGTTGAGGCTGGAGAATAGCATCGCCCAATTCACCAAAATCAACGATGCATTCTTTTACCACGTCATCTACCTGCTGAGGCCGAATATGACTCATAGTCGTACAACCAAAAACATAGTGGCAGCCACAGAGAAATGGGGAGCCCTGTTCACCCAATTTCCCACATTCACCTATCTAAGGGCTGCCAACTTTTTGGGAGAGCCAACCAGCTACCAAGGTATGCTTGGACCTAAACTGATTCTACTAGAGCTATCAAGGAAGCTAGTCACATACCACGAAAAATGCCTTAAAAGAAAGAAGGGTGGAACTCCTTTGCCCCTCACAGTGGGCCGATACACATGCTCTACCCACCACAAGGAAGGAAATGTTCGCAGAGCTGGAGTTACTTAATTTGAAACACGACTTCCTAGCCAGGCCTACCTTCGACCCAAGGGGCTACCTGCCAAGAGCCAAGCTTGATCCAATCCATGTTCCTCAGATCGAGGATATTTATATTGACGTCCTCCATGAGGTAGAGCTCGAAGAAAGGATTATTCTCGCCTAGTATTGCGAAATCATCAATATGGGGTAGCCATTTTCCCCAAAGGCTACCAAACAATAGAAGATGAAGTAGATAAGGTATACAATGATACAGATGGGGAGGATTGGCCCTTTCTGGCCATTGATAGGACTAAGGCTCCTCAGAAAATTGAGGAGAGGCTCAAGGAAACTCTGTGTAGGACATAGCACTGGTGTTGAATGAACCGGCTAATCTACCTCGGGGTTGATTTCACAACATCCCCATTGGGCAACGCACCTCCATGATCCAAGAAGTAGCTTAAAGGCAAAGGTGTAGAAGGTGAATCCAGCACCATTCAGGAAGAAGCCCCTGAGAGTCCTCCTTCCGCACCAGAACAGGTAATAACTCTGGATTCGCCAGAGAAAGAAGCAGCAGAGGATAGTCCCATAGGCCCATCCACTCAGGATGTCGGCATTGCTACCACAACAGAGGTCCCTTCTATCCCTTCTTCTTCTCTTCCTTCCCCTCCTCGAGTGACTCAAGTGACCATCCCTTTGGTCGTGTCCTCTTCTTCTACTCTTTCCCCTTCTTTGTCTATCTTCCTCCTCACCGCTTCCTCCATTTCTTCCCCTATCTCTCTCCTCCCTCTATGTCTTCCCGATCTTCCTCCTCCATTTCTTCCCTCATCTCCGGTCTCCTTTCCCTTCCTATGTCTTCTCTAGTCCTTCTTCCATAGGACCTGGATCTGCTGCAAAGAGGAAATTTCCCATCCTTCCTGATCCCCATGGACACTCTTCCGCACGCTTTAAAAGGCTATTCTCTACCCCGATCCCCTCAAAGAGAAAAAGGATCTGTCTGCCGACAGATTTCACCTGTGACCCAAGTCACGTGTCGAAATCCAGTGGGGAAGCTCTTTTCACCCCTCTTCTACTAAAAGAGAAAACAAATATCTCGCTAAGCCCTCCTCCTCTGCTTCTCTAGTCCTTCTTCCATAAGATCCTCATTTTAAACAGAACAAGTGAAATTTTTTTTTTTGGATCTCTCGGTTCTAAAAGCATAATTTAGAACTCACAATTCAAATAACCATTCATATAACAAGCAACCATACGCAAAGAGGAAATTTCATTCCATCGCTCCGATGAACTATTCATGTGTAATAAGAGTGATCCTTACAGCCTAAAGGGGCAAAGAAGGAATCTAACTCGAATCAAGCGTTACCATTATTCATCGGTTTAGACACGCTTCTCTAAAAGTTATTCCTGCATACTCCCGCAGTGAGACTACGAGGGGTGATCGCCAAGGTCTCTGCATTGGTTGAATAATGGAAATTGCATACCCCGACATACTCGCTCGTGAATACTCGTAAATCTGGATCCCTCAAAGATAAAAAGGATCTCCACAATCAATCACTCTGAGGCGATTCGAGGTGATAAGATTTCACGAGGGTTAGTGGATTGTGACCCAAGTCACAATGGGGACATCTTCGAGGTAGTCATATAACAAAGTTCTTAATCGGGTCTCTGTGCGGGGAAGCTCAATTTCGCCATAAGTCACGGTTGTAACGATCCTAATCTTCTCGGATCAAAAGCTTCAAGAGAAGAAAGAAGAGAAAAGGCTAAGGTTACATTTAAAATTCATTTTCTTAAGACTCGACCCTCCTCCATTAATCCCATTACTTGGTAGAGGTAAAACGATTCTAAGCAATGTATCTGCATAATATCTCAAATATGCTGCCGCTCCATTGAAGCCTTAACTCGAATTTATATCATACTTTTAGTTTAAAGCTATGAATGATTAAGAATCCAATTTACTATTGTCCTGGGATAAGATGGGTAATTCAATCCAGTAGCGCTCCCATTTTAACCTATCTTCTAGAGAGACAATAATTAAATTTCGCGAGACTTCGAGCTTCTCTAGAGAAAATCAACAAATATGCAAATATCGTACATAGACCGAAAGAAGTGGAATGGAATACAACACATGGTTTCAACGCTTATTTTCATTCCTTTTCTTAACTCATTTACCGCTTGGAGGAGCCAAATCCTCAAAGAATCAAGTGTAATTCTTTATAAATCAAAAAGTGATCGCGATCGCATTCATATTTCTCTGACTTATACATGAATATCGGCAAAGGTGAAATAAAGAACTCAAACATGTAACTCTATCAATCAAATATCGCAAATGCATATTCGACCAGATAATGATCCTTGTAATACAAAATGATTACAAACATGTAACATATCATTGTTACGGCCCTAATATATCGAAACAAGAAGAGCATTAAACAATCATATCCAAATCACGCATCGGGTCGATTGTTTCATTCTTTAAAAGGAAATAACATAACAATGGATTCCACCAATATGTTACAAAAATAATTTCCCACTGTTAAACAAACATCAATTGCGTGAACAAAGGAAGGCCTTCATACTTCCAAATGTTCGATCTGCCTTCACATATGAAAACATTCAACCAAGATAAAAAGAACAAGTTAGACACGCCAATCGTCAAGATCACTGTTCGGCGTAACACATCAACTTTGGCCATCCAATGGTCCTCTTAACTAAACTGAAAACAAATCATGTCCACTGACTACAAAGGGTGGACTTCCAAATCATGCACATTGGAGAATTTATTCATATTCTTGCTCACCAAAAGATCAAGTGAACAAAATCAAGGAAGAAGCCCTAAGATACATCCAAATGCATCAAAAATGGAGTGAATTGTTCTCAATATGTCTCGTGGTCAACCAAGCATGCTCACTCCTCATCTAATTTACCTTAAGGACATGTCTGATGAAACCATCCATATTTTCAAGGAGATCGCATTAAGTCAACACTTAACTAATTTGGTTAAAATATACAATGAAATTCATCGATCGAGGCCTGAGGTCACATTTGACACCGGTGAATGAATCGAACTAACAAAGAATGCAATCATAAATCAATACGCCATATTCATGGTTAACAATCAAAATCAACTTAAGTAAAACAAGGTTAATAAGCTTTTGACATATGGGCCGCCGAACAACTGAAGTCTTTATCATCATCATAAATCAATAGAAACGTAGCATGGTTACAATCAACATCAATGAAAGTAAAAGGGACTTTGTCGGGTTTCTCATTCGAAGAGGCATGAGAAGGACTTTTCCAAACTCCCAGATGAAGCTTATTATAGATGAGCGAGAGACTTGTGAGGCAATAAGTGATAGGCACAACAACTTTGATCCTTCTCTGTTCCCAACTAAAAGTTGAAAACAAATGAAACCCGAAAGATCAACTGTCAACAAATCCAATAATTAGTCACCCAAATCATTTTTACAAGCTTTGGAATACACGCGCATCGTGGTTTCATCCATAGGTATATCAATCACTCATGCATAATCCGAGAAGACAAACAAGTAGAGTTAAAATTCGATTTCACAAAACCCAACAAAGCGGATTTGAAGAAAAATCGAACATTAAGAAATACTAAGGTAATAATCAAACTAGATCTCATAGAAAATTCATCTAATCTTCACAAAACAAATGAACAGAGTTGTTTTAATGAAGACATTTGAAAAAGACAAAATATTTAAAGGATAGGGCCCCCCTCCGAAGAAGACCAGAGGAAGAGCTCAAACTTCCTTTTCTTTTTTCCCAAATACAACTGACCAACAAAATTCGGCTGATGACAATATATCCTCCATATCAAGAGAAAGAGCCGGAGAATTTCATTCTCGCATACGCTTCTTCTTCTTCTTCTTCTTCTTCTCTCTCTCGAAATCTTGCGGCGATACCATCCAAAACTCCAAACTTAGTAATTGCCTTTCTTGTCCTCAAATGTCTAAAGTATGTCAAGCAAACAAATGATGACTATGTTACTAACCCTTATCAATTGGTTGGTCCTTCTCACATCATCCATGCCGTGTCATGGGATGATGTCATCCATTAAGTCATTAAAAGTCAACATGACTTTTAGATATTTTGTAAATATCTTTGTAAATAGGTGGTTGTAATCTCCCTTTTGCCTTCTTTCCTTCTCCTCTTCTATATATATATGGAATACTTGTTGTATTCGGTGTGGACATTTTTTAGATGAAAATAGAAGTGAGGAGAGAAAGACTTTGATTACTTGGCTTTAGAAGTCTAGAATATTGATGAACTGTATAATTCATTCCGTGATCGATTAATATTCAAATCCACAAATGAAATAAATAAAAATATTGAGACAAGAATCTGCACTAAAGAAATTTGTCTTTGAAATACATGTGTCCATGTGTCGAAATTTCTTATGTTAGAGAAAGAAATCTCAGACGTGTTTGTTTATTCTATTAGATTCATATCTACTTAAAGAACTGTCATTTGCTCATCATTTCAAATTGCTTTGTTTATTTATGCTAGAAAAGTAGGTTTGGAAGCCCCTTGATACATGCATCAAATGGAGTGAATTACTACCAACCCAAAAACATAAATCTTCCGACCTCAACAACTCCCGCTTTGGAATTCCATTTCTTTTCTTCCTTCTTAGGCACAAGGATCCTTCTCAGATCAACTTCAATAATTAACTCCGCTCTTTCAAGAAAACGCCCTTTCTCATCCCCTCTTCCTTTCCTTTCTTTTCACAATGGAAACACCCCATTGGGATGAGATCCCAAACCCCGAAGCGTAGAATCTATGAGACTTGCATATTTTGTAAATTCCTGCCTTCTTTCCTTCTCCGGTAGAGAATAGAATGCAGGAGATAAAGAATTTCGCTTTCTTAGAAATGACTACAAAAGACTTTGGGCTATGCCATACGCAGTTATGTGCAAATTTCTTATGTTAGATGCTGCTCGTTTATCCATTAGATTCATATCTACTTTTCGTCATTTTCTCATAAAGATTGCTTTGTTTATTTATGCAAGTAGGTTTGGCTCACATACAAGAGAGTTACTACCAACCCAAAAACATTTTCGGACCAAGCTCCTTTCCTTTCTTTTTTGACTGGATGAGATCCCAAACCTCGAAGGTAGAATCTGTGAGACTTGCGATAGATTCCTCTTTTGGGAGTGAATAGATCTCGTTTATCCAGATCTCACATCTATGATGATGGTAAGATAGAAAAATAAGATAAAAAATAAGAAAATAAGAAAATGCTCTGCTTGCAAATCTCAACTTTTTGTTAAAAATCCAAAATTTACAAATTTTGCTGAATTGAAAAATTTTCTTGAGATCCATAGATCTCGGCCTAGTTCCAAATCTTTATTTCGCTGAGTTTTTATAAAAATTAGTATTTTGCCGTAGATATGAGTTTTTGGTGTTTGCAAAAAGTTTGAAACCCTCTAAAAAAAAAAAAAATCAAAATCAGATCTGAAAATCAGCTTGCTAATCTTCCTCGCAAATCTTATCCTCGTTGTTATTTATCATTTAACCACAATCGGTTTTCTCAAGAGGATAGTTTTAAATATTTAGAAAATTATTTCTGCTGGTTTTTATCGAAAAAACCAGAAAATCAACAAGTACAACCAAAAGAAAGTTTGAATCTACGCCATAATATCGCAGATCTGGAAGGTACACTGGCACGAGTGAACCTTTTATGTGCGCAGCAGAGAGCCCATGGATAAGCTGATCCTACTTTCGATTTGCTTCAAAGGCACAATTTCAGCGTGACACCGGCACGTTTTTCAGACTAAGCTCGGCTAGCCGGTCATCCAGAGTGTCTCACCTTCACGAAGAAAAAGTCTTTGCGAGGATCATCCACATCCCTATGTAGTGCCTTCTACTCGGCGGAACCACACTTCCAGCCCGTGTTCTCTTTCCAGCCCTTCAAATGGTGGTACCATGGGGAAATGCCATGGGTCCTTTGGCCCTACCACATCCAGTTCACGCGCTCCCTCATGGAAACCGAAAGAATTTTCCTAAATTTGACGGGAGTGGAAATCAAAGCATGGATTCCCACATATCTGCATTCATCATGTCATACAGTATTCTGGACGTAACTCACGAGGATGTGTCAGTTCACCTATTTTCGAAACCCTACAAGGACCTACAATTTGAATGGTTTCAGCATTTTCCGGCCGGATCTATCACCAGTTGGGCCACCTTATGGGATGCTTTCGAAGACAGGTACAAGCCTTCAGAGGATGCATTTGCATTACTATCACGAATCACTCATCTAAAGAAAGAGGCAAATGAAACCATGCATGATTTTATCGCTTGATTTAATGCACTAATCAACCGTGTCCTCGTTGCCATGCTTCCAATGCCGGAAAATCAAAAGTGTTTCTTCGTAAACGCTATGAGTTCAAAAGTTAGTTTCTTACTCCTTCAAGAACGAGTTTCCACCTTGGTTCTCGCCCAAGCCGCTGCCATTCGGATAGAGGATAATCTGATAATATCTGGCAAATTGAAAAAGGAATCAGCCAAGCCTAAATCTTTGGGCCCTTCACCCACTACTTCGTCTGATCCATCCTTTCAAAAGATGGCAAATGACTTGCTTGCATTGAAGAAGCAGTTGGCCCAGGCCTCTCCTAGTTCCTCATACCAGGATATTCCGCGGAGGAATTTCGTTCCTAACAATGTTTCACAAAGGCCGCGCCTACCTACAGTTGCTCCATGGTTGGCACTTGAGGCTCCTCCGGTCAATGCTCTGGCTGAAATCGAAGAAGAAGAGTAGTATTATGAAGAACCTTCGTCTCAAGGCGAGGATGATCAAGATGTCGATGAACCGACTGGCGACTCTACTATCGGGTATATGGAATTTGATGAGGAAGAATTTTATGAAGAAGAGGGTACCCAGGGATACACAAGCGGATAGTCATACGCTGTTTTTACTCGCTCGTAAGGAAAAGAAGTGGAAGTTGCTGCCCATGTCCAGCAGGAGAAGGCCGTGTCAAACGCGCCTCCGATCATTGCTAAAAGAGGTAATCCTCTTCCTACTCAACTCCCTGGCAAATATTTTACAAAGAAATCTTTTCCCCCTATCTCTCCTCCAAATCAATCCTCTCACATTCCTACTAAGGCCACCAACCCTATTCCATCATCGCGAGGTGAGGGACTCATTCCTTTACCAACGCAACTCTTGGCCGCATTTGATATCATAGATCATGCAAAAAAGACCAAGATCCAAATGTCTGAAGCTGAGTACCTTCAGTCAAACCCCGAACAGCTTGTAAGATTGACCAAATATATTCAGAGTCAAGCTGTTGCATCTAAGTAGGTTTCCCCAAAAGGAATCCTTTCCACTCCCCCTGAATCCCACATAAATGTTGCTTCAACATCGGCGTCAGGCAAGATAGAGCCTTTCTATCTCTCTCTCCTAATCAATGGCCATAAGTTGAGTAACTGCATAATTGATTCCGGAGCTTTTGATAACGTCATGCCGGTGAAAGTCACCCATGCTTTGGGCCTCACTCTTACCAAGCCTTTCGGCAGATGTTATTCATTGGAAACCAAGCAGGTTCCGTTGGTTGGCCAAATCAAGGACGCACAATTCGCATTTGCGGCTTTCCCAGATAAAAGAGTAAAAATGACAGTCCTCATTGCTGACATTCGCAGCCTATGGAATATTGTTGGGAATAAGTTTTTACAGCGAAGTTGGTGGAGAAATTCATATGGACTGGTCTAAAGCTAGAATTCCAGTCAAAGGCGTAATGCAGACTTTGGAGCCGGAATCACAAAAGAAGTACTTGGTTACTAGTTCTGAAGACCCCAAGGCCCAAATCCTTTTGAATCATCAGGGATGGGGAACTACTTCTTATCTACCGAGACAGATAAAATGGGTGTTCTCATTCAGGAGAAGGATCTTAATGAGATCTGGACCTTGCAGTTTGATGGCAGCTGTGCAACTAGTGGATGTGGCGCTGGGGCCGTGCTGATATCTCCCGAAGAGGAGGTAATTCCTCTCTCGTTCAAATTGCAGTTTTTCAACACTAACAATACTGCTGAGTATGAATCTCTGTTATTTGGTATGCAAGCTGCAAAAGAAAGAGGAATTAAAAATCTAAAAGTACAAGGTGATGCAGAGCTAGCTAGTAAATCAGTCAAGAGGATATATCAAGTTAAAATGAAAGGCTCGGGCATTACCGTAATGCGGTAGGGGACAACATTGAAGAATTCAAGATTTTTCAATAGAGTCCATTCAAGGGCTCGAGAATGACATGGCCGATTCATTGGCCGTTTCAGTGTCCTCATGCTCCCACACCCGAGTGTTTGAAAATAAACAAGTACACCATTGAGGTGGTTTTCCGCTTGAGCGCATGCGAGACAATTCTCAAGCATTGGCGGTATTCAACGACGATAATCAACTCATTGCTTTTCTAGAAAAGGCGGAAAATTTTAAAGAATTACACTTTGAAGGGTCTACTTCCACTTGCCGCGAATCACCACCGATCAAGGCGCATTTAATCGAAGGAGCGATGGCATATGTCACTCAAAGGAAATAAAATTCCAAAAGGCCTCGGTTTCTCCGGAGCACTGCTCGGCTGTGCATGACCATTTTGTAAAAAAGAAAAAGTGGGATGACCCTGACTCATCCCCGGAAACCGAACCGGTCAATATAGGTTCGATAGAGCACCCGCAATTTGTGAACATTGGAAAATGTTGCACGCCTGAGGAAAAGCAAAAATTTGTCAAGTTGCTGAAAAAATATATGGACGTGTTGGCATGGTCCTATGCCGATCTAAAGTCCTTTAAGCCAAAGGACGTTCAGCATGACATTCCGTTGAAAGAAGATGTCAAAGCCTTCCACCAGAAGTAGAGGCACTATAATCCTAAGATCTCGGGTACCATCTAGGCTGAAATTCAGAAGATGCTGGATGTGAGGATCATCTTCCCAATCCATCACAGTACTTGGGTAGCAAACATTGTGCCAGTGCGCAAGAAAAATGGCGAAATACGCATATGCGTAGACTTTCACAATTTGAACCAAGCTTCCTTGAAAGACAACTACCCTCTTCCGATAATGGATCAAGTTCTGCAAGCAGTAACTGGATCAGAGATGTTGTCCATGCTTGACGGTTTTTCAGGCTATAATCAGATTGAAGTTTCACTTGAAGATCAGTTTAAAACAGCATTCACTACTCCCTGGGGTACATTTGCCTACAGCAGGATGCCTTTTGGCCTAACTAATGCTGGCGCCACTTTTCAGCGGGCCATGGATTTCGCATTCAAAGGTATGATGGGGAAAGTCATTGTGGTTTACCTAGATGACTTAACCATGTTCTCTAAACAATGAAATGATCATTGTGATCATTTAGAGCAAGTGTTGGCCAGGTGCCGAGAACATGGGATTTCCCTAAATCCAAAAAAATCTGTTTTTGGAGTCATGGAAGGGAAGTTGCTAGGACATGTGGTTAGCAAAGAAGGAACAAAGATAGATGCCAAAAGAGTTAAGGCTATTCAAATCCTTACTCTACCTACAAGCAAGACTGGTGTTCATTGTTTCTTTGGAAAGGTGAACTTTCTCAGGCGTTTTGTTCCTGAATTTGCTGAAAAGACCCGTCACATATTGAACATGATGAAGGGGTCACAAAATTTCAGATGGAGTGACGAGGGAAAAAGGTCATTTGAAGAAATAAAAGCTTCCATTGCTCATGCACTGAGTCCTAGTCTGTCTTGATTTCTCCAATGACTTCATCATGTATAGTTACGCATCGAGCATCTTGTCCGCAATCTTAATGCAAAAGGACTCGGAAGATGTTGAATCCCCGATCGCGTTCATGAGTTCTCCCCTCAAGCCTCACGAACTAAAAATGACTCAACTGGAAAAGCATGCCTTCGCCATTGTCAAAGCAATGAATAATTTCAGGTATTACATTCTAAACTCGCATACGGTGGTGTTGGTCCCAGACACGGCGGTGAAATCAATTCTAACTCAGCAGGAGTTAGGAAGCTTGCGAGGAAATTGGATCGCAAAGGTCCAGGAGTATGACCTAGATATTAAACCAACCAAGCTGGTGAGGGGCAAGGGCCTGTGTCAGCTAATGGCTGAAAACAAAGATTCAGGAAACCCTGATGATAGGGGTGACTACACCAACGAAACACAGGACCGGCAGGAAGAGCCTGATTCTCTCCCTCTGGTTCTATTTGTTGCAACTAGTGATGAGTGGTACTCCGACATCACTTTCTTCCTTACCTACGGCGAATGCCCAATGCACCTAACTGCAAAGGAGAAGCGCACTATAAAGCTCAGAGTGGCTAAATATGTCATCTGGGATGACGGTTTATATAAACGTGGGATAGATGGCATCTTTTTGCGATGTGTTGACAAACCCCAGCAAGTAAAACTACTGGAAAGTTTTCACAATTCAGCCTGTGGAGGGCATTTCTCTTCCTCCGTAACTGCACACAAGATCATTCGAGCTAGGTACTATTGGCCGACGCTCTTTCAAGATACAGCCACCTGGGTGGCAAAGTGTGAACCTGTCAGCAATTCGTCGGCAAGCCCAAGTTGGTTGCCTTTCCCCTAAGGCCGGTCATTATCAATGAACCATTCAGGCAATGGGGAATTGATTTTATTAGTGCACTCAATCCTCAATCGAGTGCCGGACATAGCTATGTCCTTACAACAACGAATTACTTCACCAAGTGGGTGGAAGACATACCTATCAAGCATGCCACTTCTGAGGTGGTTTGCAATTTCATTAAAGAAAATATCATTGTCAGGTTTGGCGTTCTAAACAAAATCATTGCTGATAATGCTTCTAACTTCTCCTCATGAGAAGTTATTAGTTTTGCTATGAATATGGGATAACTTTGTCTCACTCCTCGACTATTACCCTTAGGGAAATGGTTAGGTGGAATCCAAAGAATAAGAATTTGGTGACCATCATACGAAGTTAGTAGATGAGAATCGGCGAATGTGGCACAAGTCTTTGACGACGCTTTGTGGGCCGATCGTATTACTCCAAAGAGATCTCTTGGCATGTCACCTTTTCAAGTATTATATGGCACTGATGCCGAGCTTCCCATTTCTACGGAACTTCCTGCTCTGCGTTTGGCATGAGCCATCGAAGACGAATCTTTCCAAAATTCTCTTGAAAAGAGAATCATGTATCCGGCGTAACTTGAAGAAAAGAGAGTAGGGGTGGTCGGCGGGATCACCGAACATCGAGAATCAAGTTAAGAGGCTTTTTGATAAGAAGGCCAAGCAAAGATATTTTCAAGAGGGAGATCTCATCCTTTTGTGGGACAAGCGAAGAGAGCAAAGGGCATGCATGGAAAGTTTGATTCCCTCGTGGAGAGGGCCCTTCAAGATCAAGCGGCTCAACCGAGAGAATAGCTTCTATCTCTCATATCTGGATGGAACCGAACTCCCGCTTCCTTATAATGGACAACATTTGAAAATCTTCGGGAAGTAGAGCTTGCTCTCTTCTTTGTACAGTTTGCTTTATGTTGTGTGTTTGCTTTCGTCGTGTGTTTGCTTTTGGTTTGTTGTGTGTTTCTTTTGCTCCCCCTCCAGTCGCCCTTGTTTTTGACTCTGTTACCCAATGGATAGGCACATGAGAACTGGGATTCTCTACCCCGAGTTTGCTCAGGGATAGTCCCTAGAAAGAGCCAGCTGTTATCCCGTAAAATTGACAAGGGAAATTTTACCGATAACCATACCGAAATTTTGTTCTGATCCCTCGTTAGGGATCCCTTGCGTTCAAAACGTTGTAAAATCCCTTCCCGGGAAATCTAGTTTTTCGAACTTAGTCTTTTGAGCCTCTTTGGTGGGCACATGAAATTGCTATGTAACACAAAACTTTTGAGTGCGCCCCTTATAAACCTTTGGCGCATGATTTTCAAAGTGTCAACACACCTTTTGGTGTGCAAAAGTATGTTGAGCCTTCCTGCGTGCGCCAAGGCACATGTGCCTTTGTGTTGTCACAATGTTTGTTGCGCCCTTTTTGGTGCACCAAAGGGCGCACATAATCCGTGTCGACATCACTTTTGGCGTGCCAAAGGTGCGCTTAATTTCTTCTGGAAAATGTTTTCATGCGCCGAAGGGCACACACTTTTCCCTGTCGACAACAACTCTCACGTTCCCTTTAAAAGTGGGTGGTGCATTAATGACCAGCTCACTATATATATATATATTTGTTTGCGCGCCAAATAGCATTATCATCGACACATATCACGTGATTTTTATTCTCTCGAGCACTCGGCCCTCTGCATCGTCATTTTCAACGCATTGTGGACCCATTTTCAAAGACCTTCACTATTTATCCAGGTAAGAGGTTCTTCTTCCTCTTATGCGTTTTGCATTTTTGGCTCTTGGTGTGTTTCGTGGTCCTGGTTTTAGCTTGCTGGTTGGTTTTTGATATACATATGTTGAGCTATCCCTCCCCGTGTCTTTGTCTTTCCTTATTTTCCTCCCCCCTCTTTCCAGATCTGCTGGTAGAGGATGTTATTTTGAAAACATGGTCTGAAAACCCTTTGGATTTAACCGTTTTACTTCCCAAACACATCTTAGAAGGAATGGAGAAAAGAGGACTATTTTTCCCTTGGGTGCATCGGTGCGTCCTGACATCAGAAATATGAGTTGCGCCCCCATGGCGCATCTATCCCCCTTACAACATGATAAAAACCTGTGCCCTTGGCGCACCCATCTTGCCTGCTGCAATCACTAAACTTGCACTCCAATGGCGCGCCAACCTTCCTTGCTACATCCCATTTCCATGCGCCAATGGCGCACCTAGCACCCATGCAACACAAGCTTTATCTGCGCCAAGTATAAAGTCATAAAAGCACAGGCGCATCCCTGCTTACAGTAACATTCGTGTTGTGCAAACCCTCCGTGCGCGTGCCATATTTCCTTTGGCGCACGAAAAGTTCATGTTACACACTTTTCCGATGCGCCAAAGGGCACACCAAATCCCAATGTAACATGAAAAGTCCATGCGCCCTTTACTAAAATGCACTCTGCAGTATGCATGCGCCATGCGCCTTTGGTGCCAGTTTAACCTTTTCAACATCCTCTTCCTGTGCGCCTTACCTATTTTAGCCCTGTAAGCTACAATTTTCCTGCACCCTGGGCCTGAAAATCTCTAACTCTTTCTTTTGCTAACATTCCAATGGAAGATCAAATGGCTAATTCAACCTTTTCGGATTGGGTCTCGCTTCTTCTTCATGCAGATCAGCAACTGAGTTCGAAAGAACATATGTCTACATCCAGCAAGAGACCCACCAAACCAAAAGGAAAGGCTAAGCTTACAGAGGAAGAGATGAAGTACAAATATCAAAGGGTCAGAATGCCTGAGTCACAGGCTGAATGCAGCATGGACGTCAGAGACTCAGAATTGGGGCATATCGACATGGAGGAATTCTGGGCCAGAACTCAGAAAGTTACAAGGAGTCCATGGATGGACAAACTAATAGTAAAGGTGCCACTCGCACTTCACGGAGGAATCCCCGTCAGCGCCGTCAACAATGAATTTATGATGGTGGTTGCCCAGTCTTATAACAAAGACACAAGATGTGTTGAAAATAGCAAGGGCGAGGTAGTCATTAACCTCACTGCCCGTCATTTTGAGATCATACTCGGCATCCCTCACCACCGGCACTTTGTGGCCGTTAGCCAAGAAGAGTGCATCAAGGCCTGGGAAGACAATGAAGACCAATGTATGCAGCTAATGAACAGAGTATATCTAAAAAGTAAGAAGGTGGTAACCCGGTGGCCCCAAATCATCCACCGCAGTGACTTCTCAGAAGAGCTCAGTGATACCATTACCTTCCTGAGTAGGGTCTTCGGGCTTTCTGACGCCCATTACTTCCATAAATGGATGTTGCGCTACTTGGAAACAATGAACAAGAATTTTCCTGATCAGTGCTTTTGCTGGGGGGAAATTATAAGCAGCACCATCTCTGAGCAGCTACAGCAATTCAGCACAACGGGAGTATTCCATATGAACTCCTATGTGGTCTACGCTGCAGCGTCAGAGAGGGATTGTCCAGGCCTAACACTAAGTGGAGTTTGTCCTCAGGTCAAGATATATGAGTACTACCCAGAGTTGAGGCTGGAGAATAGCATCGCCCAATTCACCAAAATCAATGATGCATTCTTTTACCACGTCATCTGCCTGCTGAGGCCGAATATGACTCATAGTCGTACGACCAAAAACATAGTGGCAGCCACGGAGAAATGGGGAGCCCTGTTCACCCAATTTCCTACATTCACCTATCTAAGGGCTGCCAACTTTTTGGGAGAGCCAACCAGGCTACCAAGGTATGCTGGGCCTAAACTGATTCTACTAGAGCTATCAAGGCAGCTGGTCACATACCACGAAAAATGCCTTAAAAGAAAGAAGGGTGGAACTCCTTTCCCCCTCACAGTGGGCCGATACACATGCTCTACCCACCACAAGGTGAAGGAAATGTTTGCAGAGCTGGAGTTACTTAATTTGAAACACGACTTCCCAGCCAGGCCTACCTTCGACCCAAGGGGCTGCCTGCCAAGAGCAAAGCTTGATCCAATCCATGTTCCTCAGATCGAGGATATTTATATTGACGTCCTCCATGAGGTAGAGCTCAGAAGAAAGGATCATTCTCACCTAGCATTGGCAGAAATCATCCAATATGGGGTAGCCATTGTCCCCAAAGGCTACCAAACAACAGAAGATGAAGTAGACAAGGTATATAATGATACAGATGGGGACGATTGGCCCTTTCCGGCCATTGATAGAACTAAAGCTCCTCAGACAATTGAGGAGAGGGTCAAGGAAACTCTGCGTAGGACAGAGCACTGGTGCCGAATGAACGGGCTAATCTACCTCGGGGTAGATTTCACAACCTCCCCATTGGGCAACGCACCTCCACGATCCAAGAAACAGCTTAAAGGAAAAGGTGTAGAAGGTGAATCCAGCACCATTCAGGCAGAAGCCCCTGAGAGTCCTCCTTCCGCAGCACCAGAACAGGTAATAACTCTAGATTCGCCAGAGAAAGAAGCAGCAGAGGATAGTCCCAAAGGCCCATCCACTCAGGATGTCAGCATTTCTACCACAATAGAGGTCCCTTCTATCCCTTCTTCTTCTCTTCCTTCCCCTCCTTGAGTGACCCAAGCGACCATCCCTTTGGTTGTGTCCTCTGTCCCTTCTTCTACTCTTTCCCTCGCTTCTTCATCTATCTTCTCCTCCCTCGCGGATCTGTCCTCCTCCATTTCTTCCCTCATATCCAGCCTCCCTTCCTTCCTCCATTTCTTCCCTCATCTCCGGTCTCCTTTCCCTTCCTATGTCTTCCGCACTGCAGCTTTCCCTTCCTCCCGTGGACACTTCTTTGGCTATTATCTCAATATCACCGCCGCGTGTCTCCACGTTTTTCCCCTCTTCTACTGTAGCTGCCTCCTCCTCTGTCTCTGGTCCTTCCATAGGACCAGCCTGGATCTCTCAGTAGCTAAGCCAACAAAAGAGGAAAGTTCCCATCGCTCCGATGGACTTTTGATGATCCCACCAAAGGGGAAAAGAAGTCAAAAGCTCATTACACGCTTCTCTAAAAGTGCTACAGGTGAGAGAATCATGGAAATTGCATACCCCGATCCCCTCAAAGAGAAAAAGGATCTGTCTCCGACAGATTTCACTGTGACCCAAGTCACAATGGGGACATCTTCTGAAAGTCTCCAGGGGGAAGCTCTTTCCGCGGTTGACGCCCTCTGACAAAAGCTTCAAGAGACGAAAGAAGAGAAAAGGCTACTAAAAGAGAAAAACAAATATCTGCTCCAAGCCTTACAGAAGATGGGTAGTGCACCTCCCACAACTGCGCCGAGACTTCTGAGCTTCTCAGCTAGGAGAAAATCAACGAATATGCAAAGATCGGTGAGTAGGGTATGGTTGTTTTTCACTGGAGGAGCAAATCCTCAAAGACAGCGAAAAAGTGATCGGCGAGTTCTCTGACTTATACCTAAATATCATTAAGGTGAATAAAGAACTCCAAGCGTTAGTAGGGCCCATATCAGAAGAGTTGGAACATGCCAAACTACAAAGACGAGGCCTTCCAACAAATGTTCGACTGCATTCACCGAAGATGCAGTCAAGTTCGGCGTCTTCGGCCATCTAAGGGCCCTCAACAAAATCATGTCCACTCTGGACTACCGGGTGGATCAGCTAGAATTTATTCTAGAAAAGATTGACAAAATCAAGGAAGAAGCCCTGGATACAATGCATCAAATGGAGCGAATTGTTCTCAATATGTCTCCAGGGTTGCTCACTCCTTCCTTTACCTTAAGGACAGCTGATGAAACCATCCGGATCTTCAAGGAGATCGCTTCTCAAGGAACGGGGCCAGAGGTCACATTTGACACTGAATCTATCAACAACCTGCTGGCCTGTAGGGACTTCGTCGGGTTCCTCATTGAGGCGGAGAAGGACTTTTCCAAACTCCCGAGAGAAGCTTATAGATGAGCGGGAGACTTGTGAGGCAATAAGTGATAGGCACAAGGATCCTTCTCAGGATCAACTTGGGCCAATAATTAACAAGTTTTTGGAATACCGCACTCAGTTCCATATCTCATCACCTGAGCAAGCATCAAAAGTAGGCTACCCCCTTCGGGCGCAGGATGATGATGACGAGTAGCTAGCCACGCTTCTTCTTCTTCTTCTTCTTCTTCTCTCTCTTCTCCGACTTTCTTGTTGAAATGTCTAAAGTATGTTGGCACAAATGATGACATCATCCATGTTGCGTCATGGGATGATGTCATCCATCAAGTTGTCAAAAGTCAACATGACTTTTAGATATTTTGTAAATATCTTTGTAAATAGGTGGTTGCCTCCTTTTTCCTTCTTTCCTTCTCCTCTTCTATATATATTGGAATACTTGTTGTATTCGGTGTGGACATTTTTTAGATGAAAATAGAAGTGAGGAGAGAAAGACTTTGAGCTTTCTTGTAACAGAAGAAAACAGTAATACAAATATTGAGACTTTGTGCTGAATACCTGTGTTATGTGTCAGAACTTTCTTATGTTAGATCTGTACGTGTTTATTCTGTTAGATTCATATCTACTTTTCTGTCATTTTCTCATTAGTATTGCTTTGTTTATTTATGCAAGTAGGTTTGGCTCTGTTTACTACCAACCCAAAAACATAAATCTTCTGACCTTTCTGCTTTGGAATTCATTTCTTTTCTTCCTTCGGACCTGCTCTTTCCTCATCCCCTCTTCCTTTCCTTTCTTTTCACAGTCGGAAACACCCCACTGGGATGAGATCCCAAACCCCCGAAGGTAGAATCTGTGAGACTTGCATAGATTCCTGCTGGTAGAATAGCAATAAACCAGTTTCGCTTTGCTGACTCAAAGAGGGGCTATGCCCTGCACACTGTTGGCTCGTTTATCCATAGATCTGCCCAAGCGACAGATTTTCAGACCAACAAGTTTATGATACAATAGAGGATATTATGTTGGAGTGGAGTACTCATGGGAATGTTGTAGGTTGGGTGTGAAACTAGAGGTTGTGAGGGTTGGATATATTGATCTTTGGATATGAATTGAATTGTTTAGAAGTGGTTGTGACTATTAAGGAATATGTTGAATAAGGATGGAAGTGTGGATAAAGGGTTGATATTTCTATGGTAAATGCTAAAATGGGATGAAGTATGGATGATGGGTCAAGAGAATTGAGGTACATGTTTATAGGGTATTTGTGAGATAGGGGTGCTGATACATGTTGTGAAGAAGGATGTGTTCTAATAATGGAATAGGTATTGATAACGAATGTTGATGTTTGGATGGACATGACGATGCTCAAAATGGATGACATGGGTTGTTGTGAAGAAATAGGTTGAGACACACTAAGTGGGATGGATATCAAAGTTACAAGAGGTGTTTAGATAGTGGAATAAACTATATAAATAGAGGTAGAAGAAGATGTGTTGGTGATATTTTGTGATGAGGAGGATTCGGATGAAATATCTAGTGAGGACAATTAATGTTGGTTGGTTGTATCTTGTGAAGAAACAACATTGAGATAAAAAGTTATGATAGGGGTTGATGAAAATGGATTCCATGTTTCAAAATAAATTATAGGGGAATAGGGATGGACTGTTGGATAACCACTCGTGGTTAAGATCAACAAGCTAGGAAATGTCATATGTGAAATTGGTGAAATGAGGTCACTATTTAGGTGTGGGTTGTTCTAGGAAAACTCCTTTAGCAAAAAGATATGAATTCAAGGCTAGAGGGTTTGAATCTAAAATCTCTATGAATACTAGACCACCTCTATCAAAGATATGAAGAATAGGTGGATTGGGGATTTTTGATATGGTAGATTGATTGATAGGAGAGTGTGGGGGTTGTTGATCATCGGTTGGAGATGATGAAGATGTTCAATCTTGGTCAATGATATATGGAATGTCATCAATGTAGGAATAGACATTTTCTAATGGTTGTTAGAAAAATTTGGTCATGCTTATCGAGTTTTATGGAAGGGATTGTTATTTGGTTAGGAACATGAAAACAAAAACCATTCCATAAAAAGAAAAATAATCTACATGGTTGATTACAATAAAAATACAAGTCACACTAGATGATTTTTTCTATCTTGATTAAGTTAAGAAAAAGTGAAATGTGAAAAATGGTTTAATCGGTACCAAGAAATGGAAATCTAAGGTTTTTTTAAGGTTATATTGAAAGATGAAGTCCTCGATATACCTGAAGTTACGCAAGGCCTAAATTTGTGTTGGTTTCAGTTTGAGGTTTGGTATTGGGGCCCACCTCTTAACGTAATTGTCCCACATCAATAAGCATGGTGGATGTATAGCTGATATACCACCCACCAAGTTATTTATACTCAACTAGAACATTGAGTTGAGTTATCTTGGTGATGAAATGAAAGTAGGTCCTCTTGGGAAGGAATGTTTTGATGTTATTTATGTTCGTTGTGGTTTGGTTGTGTATGAGGGGAGTTATGTGAATGCAATTTGTTAAATCCTAATTAAAATATGTGATCAAGAAAAATGAAGGTTTTTTTATATCTAAAATAAATGTTAATTTGATGAGGACAACAAGAAAATGCAATGCTAGAAAAGAAAAATCATGAGAGAAGAAAGTATTCTTGTGATTGCTTTTAATTTTTATTTTGATTTGATTTTTATTTTTATCTTAATTTCATTGTAGAAAAATAAACTCCATAGAAGAAAACATGTAAGGTTAGATGAAATCATAAAGCATAAGACAAGAAAATGATATGAAAGGAAACTAACTAAGTAATCGGAAAATTCATAGGAATCGTCGATGATTGTAGGAATCGCTAGAGATTTTGTGATATCATGAGAAATTACAGAGCATAGATTAAAAATGACTAAAAATAATTTAATGAAAATAAATGGAATCGGATCCCACCGAGCATGCTAGGAATGTATTATGTAGTTTTTAGTAAAGTCTATCAAGTGATGTAAGTACCTAAAACTCAAAATAAGATGGTTTATCGATACTGTACCAAAAGTACCAATGTCGGGAAAATGTAAAGTGGTTAGTGAAAAATCACTCCTCTTTTCTAAGTGAAGAGACATGCAAACAATGACAACTAAAAAAAAGATAGATATGATAATGATTTTCTAAGTAAAGGTCAATCCGAGGAATCTAAGGGACTTATTTGAAGGGTGTTAGCTCAATTATACAATTAAGTGGATTTTGATAAAGATAAATGATATAAGATAAGGAAGATAGAACTCAAGATGGATATAAAGATCGTGTTCGAATTCCTAGGTGGCCCGAGATAGGGTTGTTGCAAGCTCAAAGTACTTAAAGTAGTTGTACCAATACTCCTCGGTTTCTTCCCGGATATCATTAAAGATCTCAAAGCTGTTCTTAAATTTCCTCAAAAGTTAATGCAAATTTGATGTTACACAAAGTTATCTCATGTAGGATGTATAACTTCTCACATTAATGGTTGTTAGATGAGCATAATATTGTAAATTCTTGTTATTGGATGGGATTGTCCTGAAACATTCATTTATAGGAAACAAATCTTGCAAACATATAGATTAAATCCAGGTTGATAGATAAAAGATGATAAAATACAATGACTAATAAATATAACTAGATTGACAAAATCACAAGCAATTCATAGAAATTGTACGTGATTTGGGATAATATTTGGTGATTGAATGCATCATGAATGATTCATCTGAATAATTTGATTGTTTGAAAAAATGCTAAAATTTTAAAAAAATAGACTCGGATGATTTTTTGGTCCTTGTTTCGCTACATGCAAATAGAAATAAAACAGAATAAGTGCATAAAACTTAGCTTTGATGTAAGAACAATTGTAAAATGCTTACACGAACTAGCTGAGCTTGTGGTTATGAAATTTTGAGTGTAGGACATTGTGAGGAAGGTCTTGAAGATGTATGACTATAATGGTTTTAATTAAAATGTTAAAAATAAACATAGATAATTATTACACTTACCTTTTTATATATATATTTTTGATTAATTTTCCAATGACAATAGTATGTCAAGACCTGCTAAAACTTTAATTTCAAACATTGGTAATTTAAAAGATGTAGATACAAGATAATAAATACTTTACATATTTCTAGATAAGTTATAATTCACAAGTAAATTGTTTGAATATGGCTTAGAGGTAGCCAACTTAATTTTAAACTATACAACCATAACAATTTTTTTAATTGTATTACATATAAATGTTTTCCTATATATAAATGGTAAAATGTCAAATGAATGTTTAGATATTTACAATGTAAGCTATATTAATCGGAATTGATATATATGCATGCATGTAATTATAAAATATATACACGTACATATATTAAACTATAAATATCAATCGATTCACTTATAAATGCATATTTAACTGCCCGCTAGGATATGTAGAAAAATTACATAGATTAGTGGAGGCTATGCTATAATCCTTTTATTTTGAATATCGCCATATATGGTTACTAATCTATTTATAAATAAATGTGAAACTAGAGAGGGATAAATTTGATATAAAACACAAATTTTAATAAGTTAGGGATGCCTAGCGGGTGTTAGAGTTTTGTAAAATATGTAAATATATAATTGTATATATATACATTATATATTTATGTGTTTTCATTTTAATATTTAAAATTGGAGAAATTATATCCTAAATCAATCCATTATCCTTCATATATGTTATTTTACACCCTATCGTGAAAGAGTTGTTTAGCTCAAGCGGCCGCTCGGCTATATTTCTCCTTTTTAACCTTAAATATTTATAACTTAGTTTCATTAGATAAGATTATTTTAAAAGTATATAAAACCCTCTTAAGCAATATACTTGTTTTCATTAGAGGCCCCTATTCTATGTCTAATCGATATTGTGTTTGTAATAAAACTCTTTATATAGCTTAATGACCACTAGGTTCAATCTCTTAATTTTGCATATAGGAAAAAAATTATTATTGTTAAAGGTATTATAGTATATACCATTTGGGGAAATATTAGTTTAGCATAGTGGTTGCTAGGCTATATTTCTCTTGTTTTAATAAAAAGATTAACAATTTAGTGTTATAATACAACATCATTATAAACAAGATAAAACCCCTTTAGTCATGTAGTTGTATAAATTAGCAGACACTAGGTTTTGTCTATTGTACTCTATCATTATACAAAACTTATAGTATAGCTTAACAACCACTATGCTCCAACCATTACATCTCATCTTTGTAAAAACTCTTGTATAGATTTTCGATTGATAGTCTATGTGTCTTAAATTGTCATATAAGAAAAATCTCTCCGTCTAATTCGTGTCGCAAACGTAAAGTGTTTAAAGAAAAATATTTCTTTGGCTGACCACTAATTTTTAGTGATTTTCATTTTTATAAATTTTTAGTGGTTGGACTACCCTTGGCAGAGCCAAGTGCTTCACCTTATACCCTCGAAAGGGATCAAGTCTTACGTAGTTATAATAAGATATATTTATATATCTCTATGTATTTATATATTTGTATACATATTTTATATTAATAAATGCTATACACAATATAGAAGATATATATATATATATATATATATATATATATATTGATAAAATGTTATATACATTTTGTATGTATATATATATATATATATATTATATTGATAACAATATAATTTTTTTTTAGAGCTTAACGACAACTAGGATTCTCCCCAACATCAAAATTGAAAACATAAGACATTTCATGTTGTTCATTAATACTTATTGAATGGAATGTCTTAGTGGTCGATATGGTCTAATGTTTCTTATTTTGAATATAGAATTGGAATAAAAATCATAGTAAAATAATAAAAAATAAAAATTGAAACAAACATTCATTTTTAAAAGGACTAGAGCATGAAACCATGACAATATTAGCTCACATGAGATAATTTTAAAACTCGGCTCACTTATATAAATCAAAAAATCACCCTCTTTAGTTTGAATGGGCATGTATATTTATACAATTTTGGGCCTTTCTTTTACCACCCAATTGAAGCATGATTACAAAATAATTTAAGGAATTGTTGGCGAGAAAAATTGTCTTGTGGAAAAATTGGTGGGTTCCAAGCCAACTCTATGGGAATGTAAATCCTCGACTTGAACAGTGCGGCTTCCGTAGTTGCACGCATAAAAGGTGGATTTTAATGGTGGCATTTTGACTAGAGATCCAACAAGGGCACTCCACCGACCCTGTGGCAAAGTTAGCAATGTCTCACTAGAGAATAAACTTTGTCTTGGAAAGGGAAGGGGATTGGAAATGGAGGTATGAGAAAACTAATGTTGTGAGTATAATATCGATGCCCACACACATTAATTAGAAATTTCATTTACATGCATTTATAGTTAGAAGAAAAAAAAATCCACGGGAGAATCTACATGACCGAATGAAATTTATTGGTCACAAGGTACTAAACAATCCCTCAATCAAAGAGTTGAAAATTCCTTCTTTTATTATTCAAGCTAAAGCAATGTTTGTACAGAGCTTTGAGAATAGAAGAAGTATGGAATTTTCTATCTTTTCTAGGTACAAAGCACTCTGGTCTTTTTGAAATCAATCACCAGCCCTTTGGAATGGCTTTGAGGAGAAATTATATCTCATGCCAAAATGGTTACAACTTTACAAATCATTTACACCTCTTCAAATTCCTCCACTGCGAAGAAAACGCTCATGGTGGGTTAAAAACTAGATCTTGCAACGTGAACGTTACATTTGATTTTCTAGTTTGAATACAGACCATTTGATTTTCTCTTATAACTTTGAAATCATGAGCGTCTACGTGGTAGGAAGATATTGGAGTGGGTATGGGGAAAGCCTTTATAGTCTTGATTAGGACAAAAGTTTTTTTATTATTTTAATTTTTAAAAAAATGAAAATAAATTTTGGATGCGTGTTGGCAAGGATGATGTGATTGATTAGATGGCATGTGGGCTCTTAGATAAGGATATGGGCATCCTATGCAGCTTACAATCTGTCATTATCATTGCACAATAATTTTAGCATTTTATATGGGATCCTATTTGTGGATCACATGAAACTTTGGGAAAAAAAAATTTAGCAGTTTTTGGATTGTACATTGTACATGAGGCATGGTTATCCTCACAAGACAGTCTCACTATTTTGTTTATGCAACATACAGGCCTCTAACCTGATCACTTCACCCTTGCCACACATTCCCAGCCTGTTCCAAAATATGAGCTCTATAGCAGGTTATGGATGTTTAGCAAGGAGTTTTTTTCAGGTGCTGTAGTCGGAAGTGCTCTGGTAGATAAGTATGTAAGCCGTGGAAGCATTGACAGGCACAAGAGCTATTTACATAGAAACCCAAGTACACATTGGGATTTTTATAGTATTTGGTTAGTGCGCAAGGCAGGTGATTTAGTGGAGCAAATGCAATTGACAAGCTTAAAGCCAAACTCCTCCACATTTGCCAGCATATACATTCATGTTGTAATCTTCTCCCAGCCTACATAAAAAAATGAGGAAGCTCTAGAACAGGGTAAGGATGTCCATCAAAGCATATTGGAAATCTAATTTTTTTCGTCACTTTGCTAGCTTCCTCCCAATCTGCACCAAAATGGAAATTGTTTTGTCATATGTCTTTGCTACGAGTGCCTGATAGATATATATGTTATTGTGGAAATGTGTGTTTATCATGTGAACTGTTTGACTGAACACTTGAAAGAATTTTGCGCCATGGAATGCATCGATAATAGGATTTGTATGAAATGGTTTTGTTGAAAAAGCTTTGGAACATTGAGAAAGAAGGATTATGACCATTTTTCAAGAGGCTACAAGATCGTTTAAGGGGAAGATCATCTTCATGTTTGTTATCTGTGAAATTATTAAAGAAAATAAAGATGTTTTAGACACTAAAGTGGAGATCGTTAAACACGAGGAGGTTGTTACAACTCAATTTTTTACAACTACTGACTTAGAGGTTGTATGGAGGAAGCCAAATCCAGACTTGGTGTAAAGTTGATGTAGGAGGGTCGAATGAGGGTCAAGAATTTGTAACATTTCCACCTACGGAACTTGCAGATCATGCTTTGAAAATGGCCCATGGATTTGTGTTAAAAGGAAAGTAGATGAGAGTTCCGGGTGCACGCAAACCATTTAACAAAGTGCTAAAAGAAATTCAACACCTTCTGGAATGTGGATGAACCCCTCTTCACTGCGGACGCAAATATCTCCCAGGCATGGTTCATCTCTCCTCATCTCTCATAACTATTCTTCAGTTTTTCTTTTACAGCGGAATAAAATTTTTAAACTAAAAGAATTTTCATATGTTTGATTGTATTAAATAAACTTGTATTTTAAGACAATAAAATGTTGTATCGTAACATATATGATCTAATATTCCTCAGTAAACAATGAACTTAAATCCTCACTTCGTGATGATCTAGCAACATCCTAACAGACTAGTTTTCTATAGTACCCCTTATATTGACAAGTTGAAGTTGACTTCCCGGTAATTATGTTGACCATTCCTTTGTTTAAATAGATAAATTGTGACTTCGGAGACTTGTAAAGTAACCTTCGTAACTCTGGAAAGGGGAGGTTAAGCTTCCTTCATGTACCTTGTTATGTGAGGTGTCACTTTAATCTTTGGATCGACCCTGAATGAACATTTGTGACCTTTTTGATGCCCTTATAGGATCCCTGTTACAGTGTTTTACAACACTAGGAAGTTGTTAAATCTAAAAAGTTGGATTTCATTTTGAACCGCCATTTGAAACTTGGATAGAGAAATTATTATCCATCTTTGCAAACCTCTAGTGTTTTTACTAGACAATTGCATGGAACATTCAGTTTAGGGAAAACACTTTTTTGTATAGTTTGGAAAAGCCATTTTGTAGGCCTCTAGTCATAGTTTGATGAGGTCAAACTAGACCCATTATGACTTGTCACTCTAGAAAACATGTTGCCATTTGAAAATAGTTTTCTAGTTTGAGTTCTGTCGACTCTGATGAATTATCCATATATGGGGGAACTTGTAGGACTTTTATCATGACATGTACATCCATCAAACGTTAGTTTTGGATGTGGTTTACTGATCCCTTGAGATAACTTTTAATCATTTGTAACTAGGCCAATTATGACCGATGGCCCCAGAAAACTAACCGCCAATTGTAAACCTTTCGCTAGTTTTAAAATTCATTAGTTCCTATGAACTCTTGGTATATAAGTGGACACGTAGAAATTTGACTGTGGTGTGATTGATCATCGGAAGACAACATTTGAAAGGGGATTCTTTGCCTCCAAAGTTGATTCGAACATTTATAGCTAACATGAAAATATAAAAAGAGAGTTGTAGGACCTCCCATTGGGTTACCAAACCACCATGGAAACCTTTGACACCTGTAAATAATTGTTTGAAAAATCCATAGTGTAATGTGTGTGAAATATAAATTTTGACAAAATGGTGTTTCACTCTCTCTTCCTTTCTCTTTCTCTCTCCTTGGATTACGAAATGAAGTGAAATGAAATGTAATGAATACATGTCTCTAAACCTCTTCTTTGATTGCAAATTGTAATTATTATTATATGTGAATGGGAAACTGAAAAAATGTTAATTATGTTAGATTAGGATGGATGCCATGCCAGCGATTTATCGTTGATTTCATGCTCACATGTTTTTACAGGATGTAAGAAAGATGGTGAAAAGGTGATGTGTAATTCATTATTTATTATTGTAATTTATATAGGTCATTATAAAATGAATAAATGTATAATGTAGTATCTTGTTACAGAAAATTTATATTTGAAATTTGCTAATATGTATGAGATGTTAGTTTTAGGGATATCTTAGGAAATGTGCATTTAATCACAAGTTCAATTTGATTCATAGTTGTGTATGGAAAAAGGGTTTGATATATATAGTAAATGAATTTGAAGTTAATATATTGTAGTGCTTTTCTAGTGTTCAATAAATGATTAATTAATTATTGGGTTGTATTCTTACCTTGTAAATGTAATAAAGAGATTTAATCAAAACACTCAACCCTAATATAAGATCTGTGCATAACATGTCTTCATGTGTGATCCCTTTTACCATAGAAGAGATTGAAACCGTAGAATGAACTTAAACTTTGCACTTGATGGAACCTCCTAGTTAGGTAAATAAGATCCCAAGAATGGGTTTATCATCTTAGTCAGTATATTTTGTGACATCATCATAAACCTGATAGATAGGAGTGGCACATTCAAACTTCATTTGGACTAAGTAGAGATAACTATTCCTTCGTATCCTAGTGGAATACCTTATCTTCCGAATATAGATTTAGAATTAAATTTCTTCATCGAATGAATTGCTCATGGGACCCAGATGACATCATGGAGCTAGTGAAATAGTTGTACTATCACTTAAAATTTTGTTAATGAACTCTTTAGATCCTCTCAGCTAAATGTCTTATCTTTGGCTAGTGAAAATATAGTGCCTTGACCCTTTTCGAGGTCTATAGGGTGAATATGTTTTGAACCTTAATCTAATATATAATAGGGCATAAAGACTGAGTGAAAATTGGAATTAAACTAAACCTTAGTTGATTAGGAGGTTAACTTGTGGGTATAAAATTATAAGTAACTCTTTGAAAATGAAATTGATTTGAAAGATGTTGATTTTAGAGAACCCAAGAAACTAAAATCTTGTCCCGTAATCCCTTGTTATGTCCTTTTATGACATTAAGAAATAAAGGGTATTTCACATGTGGAATCATGAGATGTAGAAACATGGGATCTTACCTTGAACACAAATCACTTGTGGTTCATGTGTAGTTTATAATGCTTATAACCATGTACTTCTTTAAGATGTCAGACAAGTACTTTCGTAACTCTTTTGTTATAAAGCGATGGTAATAATGAGACCATAATGCAATGTAAAAGTAAAGCATAGAAGAGTAAAAATGAGTTTTGAGGTTAGGGATAATGCCACTCTTGGAGTCCTTATAACTCAATTAAATATATTGATGTGTTACAAATAATATGAGTTTCCCCTTGGTGAGATCAAACTTGGAGAAAAACAAAATATATATATATAAAATCTAAATACAATTTCTTGTTGTGAGAATGTTGAATCGGGAAATAAAGATACCGTGATCGAAGAATGTTTATGGGAAAAATGTATCTTGAATCTAAACCCCCTCCTTAATCAACTAATATTGCCTTCTGGACATCAAGTCAGATTCTCTTGAGTTGCAAGGGTAAAATGTAGACATTGAATAAATGTTTGAGAAGCATATTCTTAACATAAGAACAAGATAATTAAGTACTTTATATGTAATTTGAATTATGCCAAATAAGCATGTAAGTTATGGAAATTTCCATGAAGCATAAAAATCCAACTTAAAATGGTCAAACTATAAATTAAATGTGGAATGAACTTAAGATTCTGTAGATGGAAAAAGGATAAAGTTATCCTTGTACAATAATGTTCTTAGAATGTTAATCATAACTAAGATGCAATAAATTAAATGATGCATTGTGGGTTTGACAATCCTTGAGTCTTTTTTTGTGTGGTTGGGTCATTACTAGTATTCATTCATTAGTAAAAGTGTGACATCAAAATGCCTATGTTGTTTTCATGTGTCTATGTGAGTCGATGACTTATGTAATTGTCGTATGTGTTGTCGAGTTTCTGTATTTGCACCCTTGCGGTGTTGTGTAGTGAGTAATGTAAGTCAAAAAAAAATTATCTAGGTATTTTACTGTTATATTTATGTGTGTAAAATGTGAGGTGTAACAACCTTTCGCATTTTGTGATTTTTCATGAGATTTGGCAATTTGGAACAAATTGGCCCCTGACCCCGCTTTAACTTCTCAACTTAGGCACATGGCACACTCTTATTGGAAAGGGGTTGCGGCCTTTTTCTCAACATTTTAACCTTTTTTGGGAAAAGGCTCAAGAACTCAAATTCTCTCTGCCGCCGCATTGCTCAATCAAACTCTTGACAGGTGGCATGATGTGATTGGAAATGGGGTCATGGCATTTTTCTCAACATTTTAACCTTTTTGGGAAAAAGGCTCAAAAACTCAAATTCCTCTGCCAACCCGCTCTCCCACTTTAAATCTTGACATGTGGCACCCTCTAATTAGAAATGTGGTTACGGCCTTTTTCTCAACATTTTAACCTTTTTTGGAAAAGGCTAAAAACTCATTTTCCTCCGCCGCCCGCTACTTTGATTTGGCTTTCGACACGTGGCATGTCTACGGTTGGAGATGGGGTCAAGAGGAAAATTGACTATTTTTGCCAAAAGTGACCAAAAGTTTTAAGTTCACCAAAAATCCCATTCCTCCTCATCCAATTGGATCGACAACGTACTTGCATTCATTGGGGCCAAAATTTGATGGGGAAAAGACACACATCATCTCAACTATGGAAAATGCACAAAGGAAGATAACTTCATCATTTTTAGTCCCATTTTATAATTTCCTTCGTGAACCAGAGGCATGGAGGCAAAACAATGATTTGATGACCTAGGCCATAAAACAAGTGAACAATGTTGATTAAAAATGGAGGTTGCAAAGAGGATATTACGTGCACAGACTGGGAAATGGAGGATTTCTAACAACGAGAAAAACAAAGGTTTAAAAAGCTCTACGGAATGACCTTTCCTAATTTATTGAATCTCTAACTTGGCTTAAACACTAACGCAGGGCATGAGCTCAAAAAAAAAAAAAAATTGGCTATGAAAATGCAAAGACTTTTTTAGGAGACAACTGTTGGCTCTAGCTTGGGGACATGGCGTGAATTGGGCATGGCTAGGGCACAACACGTGGATCCAAAATCTCAAATTTCAAAACATATTACATTGACCAGTGCCTTATCCATTGGGCCTTGCAGAGTCATGTACAATTATGAGAGAGAATGGAAGGAGGGAACACATAAACAAAAACACACAAAGCCAAACCAAAACCACACAACAGAAAAGGGAAAAAATGCACCTATGCTACAAAGGGATTCACTGATGGTACAATTTAAAGTATTTCCCACTTTGAGGCAACTCCAATGGAGTTACATCTAAGTATGAGAGGAGAAAAATTCTCACCACAAGCTCCATGAATTTGGAATTGGCCCAGCCACAATGAATCAAACTTTCCATGGCTGCCCTTTGGTTCTCTTCTCTTGTCCCATAGCAGGACAAAATCTCCAACTTTTAAATTCCTTGCTTTGGTCTTCTTGTCAAAAAATTTCTTCACTTTCAACTAATGCTCCTTAATTCTATCCACCACTTGGCATCTTCTTTCTTCCAACTTTTCAGGAAGAGGATCCTCTTATCAATGGAGTCTTTGTATTGACCATCTTCTATTTCTTGCAGTAACTTGAGAGCTGGCATCTCAATTGTGAGGGGAATCTCTACCTCAACTCCATACAACATTTGGAAAGGTGACATACCTATTTCCTTCTTAGGAGTGATCCTATCAGCCCACAATGCATCATATAACTTCTTGTGCTAGTTCCTTTGATTCTCATCTACTAGTTTACGAACAAAGGTCATAATGTTCTTTTTTCTTGACTCAGCTTGCCCATTTCCCTCTGGGTAGTAGTCAAAAGAGTGGGATAGGGAGATTCCAAAGCCACAACAAAACTCTGTGAGCTCCTTGGAAGAGAAATAGGTGGCATTGTCTACAACAATTTTTTGTGGTATTACAAAATGAATAATGATATTCTCCTTGATGAATTTGCAGACTATTTCAGAGCTAGCTTACTCGGTTAGGATGGATTTCACCCATTTAGTGAAGTAATCAATTGCACTGAGTACATAATTATGCCCTGCACTAGAATGAGGATTTAGAACACCAACAAAATCTAGCCCCCATTGCTGAAATGGTTCTTCAATCACCATTATGGCTTGAGTGGAAATGCAACTAGTTATGGATTTCCAACAATTTTTTGGCATGCTTTGCATTTGGAAACCCAATCCTAAGTGTCTGGAAAGATGGAGGGCCAATAATATCTCCCTCTGAGAATATTATGTGTAGTGACCATTGCTGAGAAATGTCCACCACAAGCTTGATCATGATACGACCTAAGAAACTTTTCTTGTTGCTCCTTATCTACACACCTGAGGAAACAACCATCTAGGCCTCTCTTGTAAAGTGCATGATTCCAGATCACAAAATTGGCTTCCTTTAGCTTGAGTGTCCTTATTTTTTTGTAATCAAGATGGGGAGGGCATTCTCCATAAGTGAGGTATCAAGCAATGTCAACATGCCACTCATCAATAGTGGTGAGAAAGAGTGCCAATGGTGTCTCTGAACCGGTTGAGCAAAAACAATATTTTTCTCACGATGAGATTTGAGAGCTTCATCTTCAGCAATCAGCTTGCACAAACCATTTCCTCTTACTAGATTAGAGGGTCTAATCTCCAAGTCATACTCTTGGGTCTTTGCAATCCAACTTCCTCTCTTAGCCCAAGGGTCTTATTGAGTCAAAATGAACTTGATTGCACTTCCAAGGACCATCACCATTGTACGGGAATTGAGAATGTAGAATCTGAACATTTTAATGGCTTTGACCACTACGTAGGCATGTTTCTCTAATTGTCTATACTTTAGCTCATGATTTTTCAAAGGGCATCTCATGAAAGCAATGGGTGCTTCCAAACCTTCATCATTTTTTTGAACAAGGACAACAGAGAGTGTATGTTTTGATGCATATAAATACATGATGAACTCCTTGTTGAAATATAGGGATACAAGAGTTGGAGCTTTGGCAACGGATTTCTTGATCTCCTTAAATGATATTTTTCCTTCCTTATTCCACTTGAAACTTTCTTGAGGTTTCATCATGGAAGTTATATGCTTAGTCAATTCAGAAAACTCAGGCACAAAATGACAAAGGAATTTTACCTTTCCAAGGAATGAATGAACTCCCTTCCTCTTGGTTGGGCAAGGCTAGTGCTTGGATAGCTCACGATCCTATTAGGATCAATGTGTGATCCATGTTTGTTCACAATGTGTCCTAGAAACTTACCTTCTATAACTTCGAGCATGCATTTATTTGGATTTAGAGAAATGCCATGTTTCCTAACCCTTGTAAGGACTTTCTCCAAATGATAGATATGATCTCCCCTCCTCTTTGAAAAAACCATGAGGTCATTAAGGTAAATGACAATGTAGTATTTCAAATCTTTGAAGGCCAAGTCCATTGCTCTTTAGAAAGTGGCTCCAACATTGATCAAGCCAAAAGACATTTTACTATAGGAAAAAGTGCCCCAAGGTGTTATGAAGGATGTTTTGTTGCAATCCTCTTCTGCCACCTTGATTTGGTTGTACCCTAAGAATCCATCAAGCAAAGAGAGCATTTCAGATCCAGTGACTACTTGTAAAATATGATCCATGATTAGAAGAGGGTAGTTGTCCTTGAGAGATGCTTGATTCAGATTTTGAAAGTCTACACAAATCCTTATTTCCACGTTCTTATTCATTATTGGCACAATGTTAGCCACCCATGTTGAATGGTGGATGGGGAATATGATTCTAGAATTGATCATCTTTGTCACCTCTTCTTTGATAACATTGGAAATCTTTGGATTGTAGGGCCTTTTTTTTTTCTTGAAGGGCTTAGCTTCTTCCTTCAAAGGAATGGAGTGATGAATTTCATTTGGCTGAAAATATTTGAGTTCATCATAGGAATAGGCCAAGACATCTGAGTACTTTTTTAGCAGAGCAACAAACTATCTCTTCTCTTCTGGTGAGCAGAATTTACCAATGTTAACCATTCTTGGATTCTCTTAAGTGCCAATTTTTTCTTGATCAAAATCAGACCAGAAACCGAGAAGACTATTTTTCTTTCTATTGTATGAACCTATCATGCTTGTCAAAGAGTTCTTCCAAAGAAACTAGGCATTTAGGGATTTTGTTTCCTTTCAATTTGATTACTCCATCTTCATCAATTCCCTCAATTCCTGCCTTCTCTTCTTTGGGGACTAATTCACAGTGTGGATTTTCACTTCCTTCAAAGAAAATATTATTGAATTTATCCCTTTGTTCTAAGAAGGCTAGGATTTGATTATCATCATTGAAGACTTGTTAGTGATTTGCATTGTCTGGTACACTGGGTCTGAACACCATCTCAATGGTCACTTTATCCTTGCTAAAATAAGGACGAGGTGTCACTAAGGAAGATGGAACTACTAAATAATCAACCTTTTCATTCTTCTCCCTAGGGATAGATTTAATGGAGAATGCATCAAAGGATTCAATGTAGTCCCATACTTTGTTTCTATAGTGCCTGAGTTTGGGGTTTTTCACCTGATATTGTTGACGGACCTACTTTAACACAACCTCTTCATAACCTTTGCATCTTAACTTCTTGATTTCCATGTCCTCTGTTGTATTCATGCCTAATATTAATACTTCATACTCTGTTGTATTATTTTTCTTGTCAAATTGTAGCTTGTAGGAAAGAGGATATACCTCATTAGAGGGAGAGTATAATACTACACAGCCTTCGAACCTTCCTGTAATGAGCGCCATCAAACTTCATTGTCCAAATTCAGTCTTCTTCTTCCTCTATGAGAAGTGGAAATTCCTTTTCCTTATTTGATGTAAGGAGGTAATTTCCAATCCCACAATCTTGAAAAAGGATATCAGCTCTTGGATCATCATTCTTCCTTACTGTGAACTTCATTTTTATGACTGATAATGAACTTATTAATTTCTCCTTTCACTGGGCTAGTTGCTGGATGACCAATCCATTTTTATTTCTCCACCTAGATATATGCAAAAATTCTATTCAATATCATACCAAAAGATGTTGGGATGTCTACCACCAAAATAGTCAAGAGTATCTTCTTATATGGGTAATCTGCTAGTGCAACCTAGGCATCCTTAATCCTTCCTACCAATGGAACTTGTTTGGATTCCATTGAGTAGCATGTGCCATTTACCCAGAGTCAAAGTGAGGCCAAGATAATTTACAACTTTTTCTAGCATCACATTATACGAGGCTCCAGAATTTATAATGCAATTATTCATCTTGAAACCTTTGATGAGAAGTGATAGGTAAAAAGGCTCAACTTTGTTGGTGGTGGAGGAACTGAGGGCTAGCATGTTTTGAGAAGATGGTGTGGATGGTGTGGGAAGTAAGCCTTTAGAATTAGAGATTGGGGATGTAGAGTTACCACCCCATATTTCCTTGATGAATCCGTAAAATTAGGTAGGATGTGTTGTTAGGTATTCAGTTTTAGAGAGTGGACTTTGGTTTTTCTAGCATGCTCTACAAAGTCAAATGAAGTTATGGTAGATGAGGAAGAGGTTCTAGTAGTGGATGAGGACTTAAATGATAGATGCATCATTACTTTTGGTGTTGGGTTCTCCTTTTCAAATGTAGAAATTGGCTTAGAAGGAGATGGGGTGTAGCCTTTGATCAAAATCTAGATGTTCTTGCTAAGAACCAATATTTAGAAGAGGATTGATCTTAAAAATTTTGAGTTGGGAGAAGAATCGGATACGACTTGACACAACAAGTGTGATCCTTGACAACTAGTGAATCTGATTTCTCTCTAGCTGATTCCATGGAAGGTGGTAATGGTGATCCCCTATTGATGATCTTGTTTAGTGGAGGCTTTGGAGAGATATATTCTTTGTTCTTCCTACTCTCAGTTGTAACTACTGAGGCTGAAACACCATTCTTGGATTGTGCATGAGTGAAAACAACACATGAAAAACTTGGATATTATTCATCATCTTCCTCCTCATCTTCCTCCTCATTAGTAATGTATTCAATCAGGCCATTGTGCATTCCAACCTCTTCAATTTCAAGATAGTTTTCATAGTCATCCATGATTTCTTCTTCAGTTTCCTCAACATCTACTCCTTCTTCTGATTCCCTAGTGTCACAGATGGCATTGACTGGTGGTGCTTCAAGAACAATCCTACAAGGAGGTGGAGCAATTCTTGGTCTATCAGGAGGATTTGATATCCTTGGAGCATTCCTCATTGTGATTTGTGACAACTGCTTCTTCAAAGAAACTAGGTCATTTGCCATTTTTTGGAACATTGGATCAGTGGTGACTAAATTTAAACTCTGACCTTTTTATTTTCATTTGGTCCTTTCACTTTACGAGAAAGAATTAGATCATCATTAGTCTCAATTAAAAAGTCTTGAGCTTCCCGCAATATTCTTGGTTGGGCTCTTCTGAGGAAGAAACCAACTTCTGATGGCAAAGCACTAATCAAGAACCATTTCAAGTTGTTTTTAGAGGGTACCACATCTTCTGGGATCCTTCTTGTCAACCTATCATACCTTACTACAAAATATCTCATTGATTCAGAGGTATCCTTCTTCATCTAAACCAATTGGACCAGCAGATCCTAACAATCTTCTGTGCTCTTGAACCTATGTTCAAATGCACTTCTTATATCTTCCCAACATGTGACAGATCTTGGGGGAAACATGTAGAACCATTCAAAGCAAATCTTTCTTGGAGTGAATCCACAAAGATCCTAACTGAAAAATCTTCATCTTCAACTCCCAAAACTCCACAAGTAGTGATGAATTCTACTACATGTTCTTCAGGGAGCTGAGAACCATCCCCTTTGAATTTTGGGAATTTCTTTCTTGAGCCTCTTGGGAGCTCATGAAGTGGTTGTGGAAGAGAAAGTGGACTAGTATTTCTTCCCCATGGTACATCAGGCTGCATATCTCACGCTCATGATCACCCATTCTATTCCTGTTTCCAGCCTCCAATCTTGCTAAGGCTACTTTACTGTTGCTCTTTCTTTTGCTTCAATTTGGAGTCTTTCTATTTCTTCAAGTTGAGCCCTTATCTCCTCTTTAGCTCTTTCCTCTCTTTCAATCTCTTCAAATGTGGGATCAATTTTTCCTCCTTGCCTCATTCTTTGGGTATATCTTCTATCAGCCAAATTGAAATTTTATGCTCTTCTTTGGGGTGGTGGGAATTATCCCTACCTTTCCAATTCAACATGTTCCTCTTCTAGGTCTAGAGTCCTTATGGTAATGAAGTATTGATTGAAACTTTGTCTATTATGCCAAATAACTTCTCTCGAGATCGAAGAAATGTCTTCTTGGATGTGAAAGAGTAAACTGTATTTCAATGGGAGGATTTCCCAAAATAGCCATGATTTACATCTATGTAGTTTGTGTGATTACTTAATATCCCAAAAATTTTCTTCTAGAATCTTTTTTTTTGTATTTTATGACTCGAGGTTGTTTTTAGGTGCGAGATGTTGCAAACTCTCCCCACAGTGGGTGCCAAAAATGTTGGTAAAAAAATTCTTGTGGAAAAATTGGTGGGTTTCAAGCCAATGCTATGGGAATATAGGCCCCTCTACTTGAACTGTGCAAATTCTATAGGTGCATGCATAAAATGTGGATTTCAATGGTGGCCTTTTGACTAGAGATCTAATAGGGGCACTCCACTGACCCTGTGGCAAAGCTAGCAATGTCTCACTAGAGAAGAAACTTTGTCTTGGAAAGGGGAAGGGGAGTGGAAATGGAGGTAGGAGAAAACTAATGTTGTGAGTAGAATATCAGATGCCCACACACATTAATTAGAAATTTCATTTACATGCATTTATAGTTAGAAGAAAAACAAATCCATAGGAGAAGCTACAAGACCAAATGAAATTCATTGGTCGTAAGGTACCAAACAATCCCTTAATCAAAGAGGAAAAAATTCCTTATTTTATTGAAGCTAAAGTAGAATTTGTACATAGATTTGAGAATATAAGAAAAGCTAAGGAGAAGGTAAAATAGAAGAAGTATGGCGTTTTCTATCTTTTCAGTCTGAGAACACTCTGGTCTTTTTGAAATCAATCTCGACCCTTTAGAATGGATCGAGGAGCCATTTTATCTCATGCCAAAATGGTTACAACTTTACAAAATCATTTAGACCTCCTCAAATTACTCCTTTGTGAAGAAAATTCTCGTGGCGGGTTAAAAATAGATCTTCTGCAACACGAATGTTACATTTGATTTGCCAGTTTGAATACATACCATTTAATTTTCTCTTATAAATTTGAAATTAGGTCATCCATGTGGTAGGAAGAGATTGGAGTGGGTACGGGGGAAAGCAATTCACATTTTTTGATTTTTGTGAGATTTGGAAATTTGGAACAAATTGCCCCATGCACCGCTTTGAATTTTCATCTTGGGCACGTGGCACACTCTAATTGAAAATGGGGTCGCAGCCTTTTTCTCAACATTTTAACCTTTTTTGGAAAAGGCTTAAAAAATAAAATTCCTTCACTGGCCCACTACTTTGATCAAATTCCTAACACGTGTCGCCCTCTTATTGGAAATGGGGTCGTGGACTTTTTCTCAACATTTTAGCCTTTTTTAAAAAAGGCTCAAAACTCAAATTCCTCCACCGGCCCACTCTCCCACTTTTACAATTAACATGTGGCACCCTTTGATTGGAAATGGGGTCGTGGTATTTTTCTCAACATTTTAACCATTTTTTGGAAAAAGGCTCAAAAACTCAATTTCCTCCGCTTGACCCGTTGCTCCAATTTGGCTTTCAACACGTGGCACGTTCTGGCTGGAGATGAGGTCATTGGGAAACTTTACCATTTTTTCCAAAAGTGAAAAAAGTTTTAAGTTCACCAAAAATCCCATTCCTCCTCATCCAATAGGATCTCGGCCACATACCTTCATTAAGTGGGAAAAAAATTTGACTGGGGAAAAGACACCTTTCATCCCATCTGTGGAAAATACACGAAGGAAGAGAACTTCATCATTTTGAGTCCAATTTTTGAATTTCCTTCATGAACCAGAGGCATGGAGGAAAAAAATGATTTAATGACCCAAGCCATAGAACAAGTGAACAATTTCGATCAAAAATGGAGGTTACAAAGAGGATATTATGTGCAAAGACCAAGAAATGGAGGATTTTTGTAACACCTTGGACAAACTATTATATTTCTCTTTGCACTACAAGCATTAGCATGTGATTTTCTTGAATAAGGTGTGTTTCCTTGATTGTTTAAAATCATCCTTGTTATGGATAAATCATTTCCACTCTTGGATTAATTAGACTGAAATGATATGGCTTGCCTGGAATTCATTTTCACTTCTTATTGATAAGCTACAATCTGATTTTGAGAGTTGTAAAATTATCTCTTTTATTGACTCATCCTTGGATCAATTTCAGTGATCCAAGGAATGTTTTAAATCTTCTTAATGATGAATGGTAAATTGACATTCATTAGTTGAGAGACATAGTGGACTGAACTTTGTATGTTACAAATTCTTTGGGCTTGAGTGAACGTGTCTTCATTCAATTGTATGTTGTGCTTGGGTCTTTGGGATTGATCTCTATAGGACATTTTTGGTGTAAAATAAATATAGTCTGCTTAATAATAGGAAGGGGATCATAATCCTAAAACTAAAGGACTATCCTAACAGTATCCTAAACTAGGTAAGAGCACCTAATTCCTAGCTATGTCTACTTAATTGGATTATAATCTAACCTAAGATTCTTATTCTATTTTTGTTTGGAATGGTGTCCTAACCTAAGCTCTAGTGCTAAATGAATAAGGGAGAAAATTTTCTAAGGTAATATCAGGCTATATTAACCTAATGCCTAATACTATATGGAAGTGAATTTAATCTAACCTAAAGTGGGTACTACCTATGGAAATGTTTTAAGACCTATGGTGATTTATTGTTAGACTAACCTAAGTTTTGGGGACATCTATTCTAAACTATTTAAAAGGAACCTAAGGGTTACATGACACTATGGTGATGGTTCTAATGGATTTGATTTGATTTGATTGGGTTTAATGCATGAGGTACTGCCAGTTTGGCAAGGGCTAGTTAACTTTAGTTGATTCTTACACGGAGGCTTCACTAAATATGGAATTACATGTTATTTTGGAAATGGCATTTGCCAGTTTTGGGAGGTGGTGGCAAGGAGAGATAAGTGGGAGAATTGGGATTAATGACATTAATGGATCTCGGTTTTTGTGTGCAAACCATCTTGGAAACATGGGAGGCAGGTTTGTGAGAGGTTGTTTGGTTTTTCATGTCTCATGAATTTTTCTCTACATGGAGCTATCTGGTTCTTTGAACCAGCAGTTTGACTTCTTCTTCTTAGCTATTTTTGGTTTCAATGGTCTATTTTTGATAAAGAGAATGTATATGAGGCATTGGGAGAGAATTTGTTTAGTTTTTGATCTGCCATGGAGAAGAAAAAGGGTTGGAAGCTCGGATGGAAGTCTCCTTTGAATTAGCAAAGGAACTATCATGCATGATAGGCTCTACCCATTAAGATTTCTTGTTTTATTCTAAATGATTCATTAAAACAATTTCTGCGTTTGTCATGAGATAAATATTTGCATGATTTTTCTGGTTATTTACTTGCATGTTTTTATGAAATCTCTGTGGTTTTTGGAATGTAAATCCATTGTTGGTAATGATAGTTTTTGGGAAAATTTCTTTGTGCTAGTTTAATGGTGACATATATGCAAAACTTGTATTGAAGCTACGTATTTCATTCGAAACTTGTATGCAATCTTGGTGTTTTTCAGAACTGACATTAGTTACTTGTGTGGTTCTGAAACTTTATAGGAGTCTTATGTTTCATTTAGAACTATTATTTGGAGCTTGTGTTTCATTTGAACTCATATGGGAGCTTCGTGTTTCATTATGATCTCATATTTGAAGTTTGTTTTATGTTGAGCCAATAATAGAGCTTTGTGTAGTTCTGAACTTTTGTGGAAGCTTCAAGTTCGACATTGTACTTATGTTTAGTACTTGCATGATTCAAACTTGTAGTCGAATTGATGTGTTTGATTCTATACTTGTATTTTGAGTTGGAGTTTTGCTTGTATTCATGGATTGAAATGCTTGAACTCATTTATGGACTATCTACTCGATAAGGGCTTGAGAGATTAGTTTCAGTTTGAAGTTGATCTGGTAATCTCCTTGAGATCTCCTTCGTGTAGCTTCTTGAGTGTGAATGGTTTTAGTACTTCTATCTTTTAGACTGTTCATCCTTCTTTGAACTTGATAGGGCATGTGAATACGAAGTATATCCTTTCCTTCTTTTCTCTGAGGAATCCCATGTCTTTTTGAAAGCATGACTATTTTGTTTGAAGGATTATTTGACTGTAACTATACCTTGTTGTGGGTTTGGTTTGATATAGAGTTCATTGGAATGGTCGTTAATAGTTTAAGAGGTTTGTGGGAATACAAGTATGCATTTTCCTTCTTGTGAACAATGTTGAAATGAATACCTTCCTATCGCAAGCTATTTAGATGGAACTCGAGAGTCTTGTGGTGATTCTGTTTTAGTCGAGTTGGAAGTAAGATTGGAACATCTCTTGACTTAAACGTTGTTGGGTTTTCTTACTCTCTTCATATTTTCTTAATTGATTTCTTGGGTTTTATTAGAAAGTTGAATTTAAAACCTAGTATACTGAATTTTGTATGGAAGGATACATTATCTCTGTTTAGAATGCTTTGTATTATTGTTCTTATTTGGGATCGCAAACTACTTACTCTATTGCATTAAGTTGTTGAAGCCTTGTAATGGGATTTTAGTATTTTGAGTTCGTGAGTTGTATTGAACCTTGTATATCTTACACTATTTGTGGATTTATATTCCTTGTTGGGTTCATTGAACAAATCTCTGGGTTTTAAAAAGAGAAATGAATATGATCTCTTGGGGACAATATACTATTTTAGGGACTGTACTGTGTACTTAATTCTATGAACTAAATTTGAACTTGTGTTTGATGAATGGAAATAGGTAAACTAGTTTGTAAGATTTGTAATGGAAAATTTGAAGTGTGATTTCTTTAACTATGTGCATTCAGTTGTGTTCTCTTTTGGGAACTAGTTAAGGAATTCTAAGTTTGAAATAGAAATGAGAATTCATTTCATAGTATAAATGAAATGAATTATGGATTGGGTCCTTTTCTATTTGAGATCCTTTTTCTGTTGTTTAGATAAGTTCATTGACTGAGCTTCTCTATAATTGATTCTCTTCTGAGATGGAAACTTCTTTTGGATTGTTTGGTCTACTTTGTATAAGTCATTGGTTGTTATGAAGTGGAAAGAAATTAATTGAATCAGTATGTTGGAAAGAAAATAATAACATACTTAGAGTGACTGTATTTTACTTTATTAAGTCACATTCCATTTGGATTAATATTGGAAGGTTGTTTCTTTTCACACTCTATTTTATTATGAACCCTTCTTGGATGGATTGGATAAGATATTTATTCTGTTTGAATCTAGCTTGGATTTGTGGAAAGTCTAGTTTTAGATCCTTGAATTATATCTTCTAACATGTAGAAGTTAGTAATACTTTCAGTTAGACTGTTTTGATTTCCTATTCTTCTTGGATGGATTCAGGATTCTTGTTTAGATGTTGTCTCTTATTTATGGAATCCTTATATTGATATCCTTGAACTGAAGCAGTTAGGTGAGTTCTAAACTTGTTTCTATCTTTCAGATGATGAAGTGTGTAAGGAGTAGTATGTATTGATTCTTCTTCTTTGCTTAAGTTGTAGGATGAATCATCCTAATATGAGCTAGGCTGAAATTAACTTCTTTTGCTGCTTAGAAAAGATAAATGTGTATTTCTATTCTTATGGAATTATGAAACAATTGGATGACAAGACTGTTGATTATTTTAAAGTAATTGATAGGATCAATTAAACCATATGATATAAATGCAGGTGTTGTAGATTATATTATGCTCTTTTCTTAAAAGTGAATTTAGACTCTTTAATTGTACTTCTTTTCTGGATGTTATTACTTATTGGTAAAGAACTTAATAAATGATGGAATTAGGGGTAGGCATGGTTGTTGTAATTTGAAGCTTAATCCAATTTATTTATGATTAATGACCACTAAGGGGGTATGTACATATTGATGAATCAATTTAGATGTTGGCACATGCCAACTTCAGGATCGTATCCTCGAGAAGTCTTGGGACTTGTTGACGATACAATGTTGTAAATTGACATGTTTCAACACCCTTCCATATTTGTTCATCTAGATCTATGCATTTGGACTTGAACTTAGTTTCTCTCTAGGTCAAGTTACTAGCATATTTAGGATAGGTAGTAGCTTTCAATGACTCAGGGTACCTCGGCACATCCGGTTGACTTAGGTCAACCGAGTATGCCCATATACCCTAGGTCATTGTGAGCGTCTTCCTATAATAAATTATGTTGCTAACCTAGGCTAGGGTCAAACCTTGGGCAAGTGGACTGACGGTAGTCAATAAAGAAAATTCTAGATAACAAAAGAGTGAGTGAAGGATGTATTCTGAAATGATGAGTATGTCGTCTAGGAATAGTAACATGAACAGTATGTTTAAGTTCTTTGGCCAAAGTATTATCTGCTAGTTATTGCGTTGTCCTATGTCACCTAGTTTAAAGCAACGTGATGTCAGATGAATATTGGTAACAAATATTCAGATAGGTTCTTTAAATAGATCACTCAATACCTAGAATAGGGTAGGAGAACCAAGTATACATAGTATACATAAAGTATTCTATAATTTAAGTTAACATGAGAGATCGGTTGGTAACCAAGTCATGGAATGAGAGATCGGTAGTATATCGAGTCATTACAACTGCATATGGTTATCTGTTATGAGATTGATTGGCATGGAATGTGTGTTCTAAATGATGTTTTATTTAGAACAGAGAACATTATGTTTCAAAAAATTTTTTTCCCTTGTTTCTAAAGTCTTAAAATGGGAATGTTACATCTTGGTATTAGAGCTGAAGGTTGCAGCTCTTAGACCTATTGTGTCCATAATCTGATGAAACTTAAATTTTCTTGTTAACAGAAAATGGTTAGAATAAGTGGAAATTTTATAAATAATGATCCACCGAGGAAGGAGCAAGAATGCCCAAAAAATCGATGAGATCCTTTTGCCATGTTGGACACAAGAGATCATTTGGATGTACTTGAACAAAAAAGTAATGGGCAATGAGGAGGAAGAAGATGCGATAACAATAATCAGCCACCTCCTGAGGACAACACCAATTTAGGTGTTGATAATAACAATGTGAACATACATGATCAACCTGAGAACAAAAGGCTAGGCTAGCAACTAAAATCGCTAATGATATAAAAAGGATAAGTCCACCCAAGTTTTATGGCACCACATTAGGAGATGGGGCTGAAAATTGGCTTAGTGAAATGGAGAAATACTTTGTAATAAGTAATTTCTCAGAAGAAACAAAGGTGATATGGGGAGTATATTAGCTTTCCCATGAGGCATCTTCATGGTGGGATAGTCGTAAGGCTGAGTTAAACATTAACAAAACTAATATCACATGGGATCAATTTAAAGGTTACTTTAGGTAACGTTGGCTACTACAACTTTACTATGATCAGAAAATGACTGAATTCCAGAACTTAGCTCAAGGAAAGCTAACGGTAATTGAGTATTGGGAATGATTTATTAAAGTACTTATGTACCTCAGTACCAAATTGATGAGAAATTCGGGATATGGAAATTCATTATGGGATTGAATCCCGTTATAGGAGGAGAGGTGGATGTTCATAGCCCAACCATGATGGAAGGGGTTGTTGAAAAGGCCATAAGGTAGGAACATAAATTGAAGGCAATTTCTGCTCATAAGGAGGAAGTAAGGAAGAAAATCCCCAACTCCTCTTCATCATCTCTTGCACCTAAGAAAGGACCATGGAAGAAATTTGGAATGAAAAGTAAGTTTTCATCTGATACTAATAAGAAAGCAAAGAACAAACAAGTTTGTTGGTAATGCATGGAACAACTTTGTCAAGAACAATAATAATGGACAAAAGTCCTATAGAGGTTAGAACAATAACTCTAAGGCTAGAAATAAACCCGAGCCTAGAAAGGGACCTATAGGAGGATATTATAACTGTGGCAAAGATCATTACGTAAATCAATGCCCTTTGAAAAAGGATGATTGTAATCAACAATTAGACAAGATACACGCTGCAATAGTTGACAAGTAGGCTGAGAAACATGCCACACCCATAGAAGTTCGGGTAAGTTATTTGGTTTACCTATAACTATTATTTTTGATACTAGAGCTACTGAATGTTTTATTTATAGTAAATTAGCATCAAAACTAAAAAGAAAATATGGAAACATGGATAAAACATGGACTGTACATTATGGAAACAATGTTGTTCATACAATTAGTATGTGTCTTTTTGGAGTAGTCCTTGACTTACCTAGATTTTCCATTGAAGTTGATCTTTATGTTACACCTTTGGGGTCTTATGATGTAATCATAGGTGTTAATTGGTTAGCAAAGCATAAGGCTAAAGTGGACTATTTTGAAAAACATATTAGTTGTTTAGATGACCTACAGAAAACAACATAGATTCAGGGTGTGAAACGTGAGATTTCTGTTAGAAAATGTCAGCTATGCAACTTAAAAAGGCCAAAAATAAAGGTTGTACCTTATATGCAGTAAAAATTGTAGAAACAACTGAAGAGAACAATGATGTCTTGGAATGATATCCCTGTTACGAAACTTCAGTGACATATTTCCGGAAGAGTTACTAGGTCTTCCACCCAAAAGGGAGTTTGACTTCACAATTGAGATCAAGCCTAGAACCGAGCCTATTTCTAAGGCACCATATCAAATGACTACTATAGAATTAGTAGAGATCAAGGCTCAATTGCAATAAATTTTGTCTAAAGGTTTGATTAGACCAAGTGTTTCATCTTGGGGAGAACCAGTAATTTTTCTAAAAAAGAAATATGGAACACTTAGATTGTGCATTGATTATAGAATGTTGAATAAAGCAACAATCAAGAATAGATACCCACTCCCTAGGATTGATGATCTATTTTATCATATGCGTGGAGAATCGATATAGTATAAGATAAATATTCGATATGGATATCATCAATTATGGATTAAGGATGAGGACATTCATAAAACAACTTTCAGAACAAGGTATGGACATTATGAGTTCACGGTTTTACCTTTTGGATTAACAAATGCACCTGCAACATTTATGAATTTAATGTATAATATATTTCAAGAATACTTGGACAATTTTTTCTCATATTATTGGATGACATTCTCATATATTATAAAATTATTGAGGAACACCATGAGCATTTGAAGATAGTTTTGAAATTTGAGAAAGAGATGGTTATATGCTAATTTATCTAAATGTTCTTTCTATGACACGAATCACACTATTTGGGACATGTAATAAGTAAGAATGGAATTGCTATAGATCCTTCTAAAATCATAACTATAACGAGTGGCATACAGAAGAATGTACATGAAGTTAGAAGCTTCATGGGGCTTGCTGGATACTATAGAAAATTTATAAAAGATTTCTCTAAGGTGGCTGCACCAATAACTTATTTACAGAAGAAGGATAATAAGTTTGTTTGGAGTGAAAAATGTGAATCTACATTTAGAATTTTGAAGGAACAGTTAACTTCAACACCTATTCTAGTGGTACCAGATCCTAATGGAGACTTTATGGTAGTAACTGATGCATCTAGTGAAGGTTTAGGAGGTATTTTGTTACAAAATGATCATGTCATAGCTTACGAAAGTAGAAAACTAAATTTACATGAGTTGAATTATGCTCCACATGATTTAGAGCTTGCTTCCATTGTTCATGCACTATAAGTTTGGAGACATTACCTACTTGGTAAGCCTTTTGAATTGAAAACTGATCATCTTAGGCTGAAGTATATTTTCACTCGGCCAAATCTTAATGCAAGACAATGAAGATGGTTAGAGTTTTTGTCTCAATACGATTTTGATATCAATTATATCAAGGGTAAGGAAAACAGAGTGGCTGATGCTCTAAGTTGTAGGAAGAACATTTCTTCTCTTATAACATTGAGAACTTAGTTTAAGGATGAAGTAAAAAGTGTTATGGAATCTGATTCTTACTTTCAACAAGTAAAGACAATGCTTGCTCTTAGATCCAAATGATTTGAGGTATAAAGGTTTTCACTTTGATAACAAAGGAATCTTAAGATTTGAAAACAGAGTATACATACCTTCACTAAATGATTTAAGAAATAAATTGTTAGCAAAATTTCACAATTCACCTTTTCTGGACACCCTGGTATTACAAAGATGTTTGCTGATATAAAACAACAATATTTCTAGAAAGGAATGAAAAAGGATGTTATTGATTTTGTGACACATTGCCTTGAATGTCAATGTGTTAAAGTGGAACATATGCACCCATCCGGTTTATTATATCCTCATAGCATACCGCAGTACAAGTGGCAAGTGATAAGCATGGAATTTGTACAAGGGTTGCCTATGTCAAGAAATAAACATGATGTTATTTTAGTAGTTGTTGATAAAATAATGAAGGTAGCACATTTTATTTGGTAATCTGAAGGATGATTCTCTATATTGGCTAAAATATTTGTACACGAAATTTTCAGATTACATGGAGTACCTAAATTAATCATATCGATAGAGATCCTAGAATGACATCAAGGTTTTGGCAAATGCTTAATGCAGCTCTAGGAACTAAGCTGAATTTCAATTCTACGTATCATCTAGAAATGGATGGATAGACTAAAAGAGTTAATCAAGTTTTAGAGGATATGTTACGAATGTATTGTATGGACCAGCAATATAAGTGGGAAGAGTACCTTCCACTAGTTGAGTTTGCATATAATAATACATATCATGCCTCTCTTAAGATGGCACCTTTCGAAGCATTATACGGAAGAAAATGTAGAACCCCTATTAGTTGGGACAACATTGAGGATAGAGAGGTAATTGGACCTGAAATTCTTACTAAAATGGAATAGCAAGTTAAAATGATTCGTGAGCACTTGAAAGAAGCAACAGATAGGCAAAAGAGTTATGCTGATTTAAAGTAGGTTGACAGGAAATTTAAACTTGGTGAGAAGGTATTTCTTCGGGTTAAACTGAAAAAGAGTTCTATCACTTTTGGAAAGGATCCCAAGTTATCACCTCGTTATGTGGGACCCTTTGAGATAGTTAAAGTAATCAACCCTATAGCTTACCGTTTAGCATTACCTCCTACTTTGTCACGAATGCATGATGTTTTCCATATTTCTTTGCTTAAGAAATACGTTTCAGATTTATCATGTGTTAAATTGGAATTCCTTGCAGGTCTAAGACCCAAGGAATAATTGTGGTTAAACCCATACGAGTTTTGGAAACTCACTAGTTACATTTAAGAAATCATGAGATAAGTCAATGTAAGGTCTAGTGGGACCAATTTAATGAAGAAAGTGTAACTTGGGAAAACTTAGAAGATATGAAAATTGCTTTTCCATATTTATTTGATCAAAATTGACTATGATGACTGATAAAAATTTGTGATTTTATCTTTATATGTCGATAAGCATGCAAGTTGGAGTAAATAACAATTTATTTTTAAATAAACAACTATGTGAATGCTGATTTCTAGAAATTTAAATCTTGATATTGTTGCAAACATATGTTAAGAAAGTGAATAAATTGATTCTCCTTAATACGATGTTCAAATGAGATAATCATTGGGATGATGATTATTTTTAGGAGGGAAGTATGTAAAACCTTGAACAAACTGTTAAATTTCTCTTTGCATTACAAGTGTTGGCATGTGATTTTCTTGAATAAGGTGTGTTCCCTCGATTATTAAAAATCATGCCTATTATTGATAAATCATTTATACTATTGGATTCATTAGACTTAAATGATATGTCTTGCATGAATCCATTTTCACTTCTTATTAATAAGCTACAATCTCGGTTTGAGAGTTGCAAACTTATCTCTTATACTAACTCATCCTTGGATCAATTTCAGTGATCCAAGGAAAGTTTTAAATCTTCTTAACAGACTGAATGGTAAATTGACATTCATTAGTGGAGAGACATAGCAGACCGAACTTTGTATGTTACAAATTATTTGGGCTTGAGTGAACGTGTCTTAATTAGATTGTATGTTGTGCTTGGGTCTTTGGGGATTGATCTCTACAGGAAATTTTTGGCGTAAAAGAAATATAGTCTGCTTAAGACTAGGAAGGGGATCATAATCCTAAAACTAAAGGACTATCCTAACGGTATCCTAAGCTAGGTAAGAGCACCTACTTCCTAGCTACATCTATTTAATTGGGTTATAATCTAACCTAATATTCTTATTCTATTTTTGTTTGGAATGGTGTCCTAACCTAAGCTCTAGTGCTAAATGAATAAGGGAGAAAATTTTCTAAGGTAATATTAGGCTATATTAACCTAATGCCTAATACTATATGGAAGTGAATTTAATCTAACCTAAAGTGGGTACTACCTATGGAAATGTTTTAAGACCTAAGGTGATTTATTGTTAGACTAACCTAAGTTTTGGGGACATCTATCCTAAACTATTTAAAAGGAACCTAAGGGTTGCATGACACTATGGTGATGGTTCTAATGGATTTTATTTGATTTGATTAGGTTTAATGCATGAGGTATTGCCATTTTGGTAAGGGCTAGTTAACTTTAGTTGAGGCTTACGTGGAGGCTTCACTAAATATGGAATTGCATGTTATTTTGGAAATGGCATTCGCCAGTTTTGGGAGGCGGTGGCAAGGAGAGATAAGTGGGAGAATTAGGAGTAATGACATTAATGGATCTCGGTTTTGTGTGCAAACCATCTTGGAAACACGGGAGGTGGGTTTATGAGACATTTTTGGTTTTACATGTCTCACGATTTTTTCTCTACATGGAGCTATCTGGTTCTTTGAACCAGCAGTTTGACTTCTTCTTCTTCTTGGCTATTTTTGGTTTCTCTGGTCTATTTTCGATCAAGGGAATGTATATGAGGAATTGGAAGAAAAATTGTTTGGTTGTTGATCTATTATGGAGAAGAAAAAGGGTTGGAAGCTCGGTTGGAAGTCTCCTTCAAATTGGCAGAGGCACTATCAGGCATGATAGGCTCTACCCATTAAGATTTCTTTCTTTCTTCTAAATGATTCATTAAAACAATTCTTCTCTCATGAGATAAATATTTGTATGATTTTTCTAGTTATTTACTTGCATGTTTTTATGAAATCTCTATGGTTTTTGGAATGTAAATCCATTCCTTGGTAATGATAGTTTTTGGGAAACTTTCTTTGTGCTAGTTTAATGGTGACATGCATGTGAAACTTGTATTGGAAGCTCTGTATTTCATTCTAAAACTTGTATGCAAGACTGGTGTTGTTCTAAACTGGCATTAGTTGCTTTGTGTGGTTTTGAACCTTTATGGGAGTCTTATGTTTCATTCTGAACTATTATTTGGAGCATGTGTTTCATCTGAACTAGTATGGGAGATTCATGTTTTGTTATGAGCTCGTATTTGAACTTTGTTTTATCTGAGCCAGTATTAGAGCTTTGTGTAGTTTCGAACTTTTGTGGAAGCTTTGAGTTCAACACTGTACTTATGTTCAGTACTTGCGTGATTTGAACTTGTAGTCGAATCGATGTGTTTGATTCTATACTTGTAATTTTGAGTTTGATTTTTTCTATTATTCATGGATTGAAATTCTTGAACTCATTTATGGACTTTCTACTCGATAAGGGCTTGAGAGATTAGTTTTGGTTTGAAGTTGATCGGTAATATCTTTGAGATCTCCTTCATGTAGCTTCTTGAGTGGGAATGGTTTTAGTACTTCTATCTTTAGGTATTCAACCTTCTTTGAACTTGATAGGTCATGAGAATAAGAAGTATATCATTTCCTTCTCTTCTATGAGGAATCCCACGTCTTCTTTGAAAGCATGAATTTTTTGTTTGAAGGATTATTTGACTGTAACTGTACCTTGTTGTGGGTTTGGTTTAATATAGAGTTCGTTGGAATAGTCTTAAAAATTTAAAAGGTTTTTGGGGATACAGTATGCATTTAGTTTCTTATGAACAATGTTGAAATGAATACCTTCCTGTTGCAAGCTATTTAGATGGAACTCGAGAGTCTTGTGGTGATTCTATTTTAGTCGAGTTGGAAGTAAGATTGGAACATCTCTTGACTTAAATGTTGTTGGGTTTTCTTACTCTCTTCAGATCTTCTTAATTGATTTCTTGGGTTTTATTAGAAAGTTGAATCTAAAACCTAGTATACTGAATTTTGTATGGAAGGATATAGTATCTCTGTTTATAATGCTTTGTATTATTGTTCTTATTTGGGATTGCGAACTACTTACTCTATTTCATTAAGTTGTTGAAGCCTTGTAATGGGATTTTAGTCTTTTGAGTTTGTGAGTTGTATTGAACCTTGTATATCTTACACTATTTGTGGATTTCTATTCCTTGTTGGGTTCATTGAATGAATCTCCGGGTTTTAAAAAGAGAAATGAATATGATCTCTTGGGGATAACATATATTGTTTTAGGGACTATATTGTGTACTTCATTCTATGAACTGAATTTGAACTTGTGTTTGATGAATGGAAATAGGTAAACTAGTTTGTAAGATTTGTAATGGAAAATTTGAAGTGTGCTTTCTTTAACTGTGCATTTGGTTTTGTGTTCTCTTTTGGGAACTAGTTAAGAAATTCTAAGTTTGAAAAGAAATGAGAATTCATTTCATAGTATAAATGAAATGAATTATGGATTGGGTCCTTTTCTATTTGAGATCCTTTTTCTGTTGTTTGGATAAGTTCATTGACTGAGCTTCTCTGTAATTGATTCTCTTCTAAGATGGAAACTTCTTGTGGATTGTTTGGTCTACTTTGTATAAGTCATTGGTTGTTATGAAGTGGAAGGAAATTAACTGAATCGGTATGTTGGAAAGAAAATAATAACATACATAGACTGACTATTTTTCTTGATTGAGTCACACTCCATTTGGATTGATATTGGAAGGTTGTCTCTTTTTGCACTCTTTTTTTATGAACCCTTCTTGGATGGATTGGATAAGAGATTTATTCTGTTTGAGTCTAGCTTGGATTTGTGGAAAGTCTAGTTTCAGATCCTTGAATTATATCTTCTAACATGAAGAAGTTAGTAAGACTTTCAGTTAGACTGTTTTGATTTCCTATTCTTCTTGGATGGATTCGGGATTCTTGTTTAGATGTTGTCTCTTATTTATGGAATCCTTATATTGATATCCTTGAACTGAAGTAGTTAGGTGAGTTCTAAACCTATTTTTGTCTTTCAAATGATGAAGTGTGTAAGGAGTAGTATGTATTGATTCTTCTTCTTTGCTTAAGTTGTAGGATGAATAATTGTAATATCAGCTAGGCTAGAATTAACTTCTTTTTCTTTGCTTAGAAAAGATAAATGTGTATTTATATTCTTATGGAATTATGAAACAATTGGATGACAAGACTTGTTGATTGTTTTAAAGTAATTGATATGATCAATTAAACCATATGATATAAATGTAGGTGTTGCAAATTATATTATGCTCTTTTCTTAAAAGTGAATTCAGAATCTTTAATTGCACTTCTTTTCAAAGCATGTTATTACTTATGATTATATATATGATATATTAATTACTTCATTAAAGTAAATTTGTTTTAATGGAACAATTAGTGGAATGCACTTCACTTTAATGCTTAGTGCTTATCATGCTCAGTTCATTGAACTAACCCGTGCTAGCAATTTTTGCAGATGGACATCATAAGTGATAAAATAAGGCAAGAAATTTTATGATGCATTGGCTTATTTAATTCTAGATCTTATGTAAATAATTTCAAATCATTGAGTTGTATTGGAAAATAAAAGTGATGTTCTTTTAAGATCTTAATTATGATTGACATGTAGAATGTCTGAATTGCATAGTCTTGTAAATGTATATTTAAAATCATGAATTGAAAGGTTTTGTGTTGGAATCCAATTTGTGATGTGAAATCTTTGTACTTGTATGCCGGAAATAATAGTGATATCTTGGCGGTATTCTTTATATTTGTTTGTATACTATTATTGTTATCAAATAATGAGTTGGATTAAGGAGATAGTATAATCTCCCTTATTATAATGAACTTGTTAATTTGCAAAAGATGTCATTCTCTAACTACACAACTATAGTTTAATAATGAAATATGCTTGGGACATACAATTAAACTATATGAGTAACAAATGATAAAAAGGTTATGTTAAACCTAACATCTAACCATGTAGAGGAAGACTCTTCCTCTCCCAAAGAACGAAAGATAAAATGAATAGTGGTTATGATCTTTAATATTTATACTTAGTTTATAAAGTAAACACTAGCTGAATCTAGGTGGATGACACTCTTGATTTAGACAACTAGGTTGCATTAAGAATTAAATGTTTGATGTTTTTGTCCTATTTTTGGGATAACTACTTGTTATGCCACATTAACGAACAACAATGCAAACATGAATTAATGAAGTTCTCCATATCTAATCAGGATAAGTATGGGTAAAGAACTTAATAAATGATGGAATTAGGGTTAGGCATGGTTGTTGTAATCTGAATCTTAATCCAATTTAATTATGATTAATGACCACTAAGGGGGTATGTACATCTTGATGAATCATTTTTAACAGATGTTGGCACACACCAACTACAGGACTGTACCCTCAAGAAGTCATGGGACTTCTCGAGGATACAAAGTGTTGTAGTTGACATGTGGCAACACCCTTCGTATTTGTTCATCTAGATCTACACACATCTAGACTTGAACTTAGTTTCTCTCTAGGTCAAGTTAGTAGCATGTTTAGGATAGGTAGTAGATTTCAATGACTCAGGGTACCTCGGCACATCCGGTTGACTTAGGTCAACCAAGTATGCCCATATACCCTAAGTCATCGTGAGCATCTTCCTATAATAAATTATGTTGCTAACCTGGGCTAGGGTCAAACCTTGGGCAAGTGGACTGACGGTAGTCAGTAAAGACCATTCTAGATAACAAAAGAGTGAGGTGAAGGACATATTCCAAAATGACGAGTATGTCATCTAGGAATAGTAACATGAACAGTATGTTGAAAATATTTGGCCAAAGTATCGCAAGCTGCTAGTTGCATTGTCCTATGTCACCTAGTTTAAAGCAACGTGATGTTAGATGAATATTGGTAACAAATATTCAGATAGGTTCTTTAAACATATCACTCAGTACTTGGAATAGGGTAGGAGAACCAAGTATACGTAGTATACATAAAGTATTCTATACTTTAAGTTAACATGAGAGATCGGTTGGTAACCGAGTCATGGAATGAGAGATCGGTAGTATACCAAGTCATTACAGCTACATATGGTTATCTGTTATGAGATTGATTGGCATGGAATGTGTGTTCTAAATGATGTTTTATTTAGAATAGAGAACATTATGTTTCAAAAAAAAAAATTCCCTTGTTTCTAAAGTCTTAAAATGGGAATGTTACAATTTCTAACAAGGAGCAAAACATAGGTTTAAACAGCTCTAGGAATGACCTTTGCTAATTTATTGAATCTCTAACTTGGCTTAAACACCAATGAAGGTCATGAGCTAAAAAAATTTGAATTTGGCTATGAAAACACAGAGCATTTTTCAGGAGACAACTTGAATATCCTGACAACTATTCATTTAAGAAATATCCTAATTGATTCGAGTTAAGAAATTTTACACTTAAAAGGTTATCATGAAAAATATAGCCACTCAAGGAATCAAAGTGGTTACTACTTAAATATGGGTCATTCTTGATCCGGGCCCACTTTTCAAGTCAGTTCACGAGTTGGTTAGGCTTGTATGGGGTTTTTTGTGATTGGTTTCTTTCCTATGGTAATAAAAACCTCCACACAAATCTTCTAATATTTATCTAAACTTTATTAAGTACATCATAGGATTTTGAAGAGCACATGACCCTTTCAAATAAAAACTTCTAGAGAACATTTTACTCTCCTATGATTTCCTTCAGAGTATCTATCTTTTGGGTTTTTCCTAGTTTGGGAGATAATCTCAATGAGATGCAAAGCTTCTTATTCATTTGCCTTTATTATATTCTTTTCAAATCGAATAAGAATTGATTAAGTAATATAACAAACTCTTCAATAGATATCAATTCATTTTTTCCTTAAAAACACCCATTACTAAATCTTGTGAGAAAATATGATTTCCTCTTTAAATTATATCATCATGCTAGGGAGATAATTTTCTTATACGGTCATTCCATTCCTTAAGTCTTTATCTCGTATAATTTTCATATATCTAGCATATGCCAATATAATCCATGATTATAATTGAAGGGTCCTTGCAAATGCATTCCTCAATATCTTGTGTCATAAATCTTAACATTATATGTGTAATTACCACCTTTAAATGATAGTTTCGTTCTTATTTAGGAAGGATTTCTCCTTTAACTTGGCCTCTACACAATCAATTTTAACATTATACATATCAAGTAAGGCCTCCTAAACAATAAAAACAATACCCTTAGGAACTATGGCCTTTAATTGAGTTTAAATCTCTTTATTTTGATCATGTACTCCTCTCACTAATTCTATTTCTACCTCAACTAAAGCCCTTATGAAGGACTTTAGATCTTGCTTGTATTAGAATGAATGGGAACCTTTGGCTTCCTTTTCTAGGTAAGAGATATGATGTCCTCTAAAGTTTCATGAAAAATGATGGCTTGCTATGTTGACATCCTATTTTTGTTTACCCTTTTCAAGGTTTAGGTCATTGGATTGAATTCAATATTATTGTGCCACCTATTCTAGCTATTCTTTGTGAGAAAGTATGGATTTCTGCACCCAATCTTGATTAAGTTCATGTGGAGTGGTGGGAGAACGATGAGTTAGTCCCATTGGTTACGCCCTAACTGATATTTCAGTTTGCATTTTTTCTTGTTCTTCATATGAAGAAGCTAAGTCATAGGCCACTAAAGTAGGAGTTTAATAGGTGTGGGATTAACTTTTTGAGCCTTAAGAAGTGTGTTAATTAGTGCATGAAACCCTAGATTAGTTGGAGAAGGAGGATTTTGGGGCTATTATGAATGATCGAATAGATTACAACCCTTATTTTTTTAAAAAAAATTAATATTTCCTCTTAGAGGGGAACTACCTCTGTTGTCTTCATACTTCACGAAATAAGATATCATCTATCTGAGAAATCCATAACCAAGTCATTGACATCGAGTATTATGTGCATAGGCTATACTTATCTATCCCCTAAGTGACATTAGATGTTTGGCCACACTTTTCCTTCGATCATGTTTTCTTAGAGGGTGTTGGGGAAGATGGAATGAGTTTTATGGGCCCTAAAAATTTCAAATTAGGACATGTCTTGAATTTTGTGCATCCTAAAAAGAATGTAAAGGGAGGATATGTTCTAATATTCTTATCTTTGCACTTTCAAAATATACCATTGCAAATATAATATGTCACTTCTTACTCTACCAATTTTTATATCATATAATATTGGAGCTAAAAATGAGGTGTAAGGAGTCCCTCAATCAAGATAACAATATAATATGGGTAGATGAATACATCTCCCATTTTTATTATTAAAGTTAGGATACCATCAAAAATCTTGGTGTGGTTGTTTCATGCATTTCTTGCTAGAAAGTGGGATAGAAAAAAAAGTGTAGATACAAGTCTAAATACAATTCATTCACCTCCAAATGGCATGAGGGAAGCCATGGTCCCACAAAAATTGACATTTGAGAATACCACTAACTGCATCAAATAGACATGAAGCCATGTAGAAGGATTGATTATTATCTATGAAATTTCTTCTTTGGGTCACCAAATTGGAAGTGACCACTTACCCTAAAGAAGGAATATTTCCTTCATCAATAATCATAAAAAGTAAAGGGAGCCAGGATACATCAAATTTATAGATAAAATGGTTTCCATATAGATTGTTCATGAGGGACATGCTAATATGGATCCCAGGTCTAAACCTTTGAATATAAATGTCACTAAAATGAAATCATCCATATTATCTATTGGGCTATCAACCCAATTATATAAATTGACTCTTACATTCCTTCTGGACATCCATTAATCAATTGTAGTTGAGTTATACAGGATTCAACCTTTGGTGATTTTTAATAGGCTATGACCGTATGCCCATCAAAGGAAGTTATTCTATTTTTCCATGATTTAGAAAATAGGGCCAAACCCTTTGTATTAACATGAATTAGAAATAAAGAGAGTATATTGGGGCATGGAAGTACCTCTAGTTTAGTGGTAATTAAATTAATACCATCTCTTTTTAATTCCCTAATTTCTTAAGACCTTAGTGTTTGATCTACCGAGATTCCCACTTCAACATTGACATCGAGTCTTTCCCTTTGGACTATGGAGAATATAGTTGAATAATGTTGAAACTCATGATTCAAGGAAGTTCAATTGAACACGTTATGGCTAATTACTATGGTGTTTGTATATGAATATATAAATGGATCTATGTTTTACAAACCTAGTTCTCCCGCCATGATTAAGGATTAAAGGTCCATGACCATTGTAACAAACTCCACAAAATAAATGCTAAGAAAACATGATTAAACCTTAGGTAGTTCTCATAAAATATATTTATATATCTTTATATATTTATATATTTGTATAGATTTTTATATTTATATATTTAATACAAAATGTAAAATAAATACACACACACACACACACATATATAGATATACGGTTATATATGGAAAAAATATAAAGATTTTTATTTAGGCTATTAGTATTCTCTCTGACATATAAATGGACAAAATAAAACATTCCTGTTGGTCATTTACTTATTAAAAGGAATATCTTAGCGACCACCAATCTCTAATGTTTATCATTTTTAATATAGCATTGGAATAAGAAAGCATAGTAATGGAGCTTTAGCATTACTAAGCATTTTATTTAATACAATCCAATGCAAAACATGTGTGTAGTAAACATATTGTAGTCTACATGATTATATGTCTTTAACAAATCAAATTAAGATAATTAGAGCTTAGTGAAAGCTAGCTAATGCCTTAATAAGCTATCAAATACAAATTGGAAGGCTTAAACTTTTTGTAAATGTAAGTATTGCCTATGGCAGAATATACATATGTGGATAAATATAGTCTCGAAGGCCAAGAGGGTCTTTTGTAGTTGGATAAAAAATTAATTATTAACAAAGTTTAGAGGTTATTCATACAACATCATGATCAAAGGACATGCCATTCGAAATTTGGCTGAGGCATGCGGGATGCCGCTTCTACATGATGTGGATGAGTATCCTACACACTTTTTTAGATAATAAAATTATTTACCTGACTATGTAGAGATATTCATGTCATTTGTGACTAAAATCATATACAAAAATAGATATTGAGCCATAAGATATACTTCCATTTACAACAAGGATCTAGTATCTCTTACAATGAATATTTGTTTAGATTAACAAATCATAAATGTGTAGAGGATAGTTTTAATTATATAATATTATATGTTTGTAAAAAATCAAATAAGATATTTAGAGCATATTAGTCTCTAGGAAATTCCTCGATAGAATATTTAGAGCTTAGCGGTCACTAGGTAATAATGACAGGACAACTATTATTGAGCGAATTTGTTTTGTACTAGATTCCCTCTTAAGGGGTCAATCCTTTTATAGTTATCATTAGTTTATTTTCAAGATTATTACATTGTGGTGTTTGTTGTCAAAGTTATTACATTATACACCCTTTGATGTAATATTATGTAGCCTAGTGGACGTCGGACCATAATTATATTATTTTAACCGAAATGATTAACAATTTAGTTTCATTAAACAAGATCATTTTAAACTAGCTAAATCCCCTTTAGTAATAGAGTTATATAGATTAACATTTTATGCCTCATCCAATGGATTTTGTTATTGTAAAATAAAATTTACATGCTTACTATCCATTAGGATCGAACCATTAAATATTTTTTTTGTAATAATACTATTTGTATAGCATAGTGGCGGTGAGGATCCAACCATTAGATCTTATCATTTAAAAAAACATTTGTATAGTTTTGCGACTATTTTGTTTCAAATATTTACAATCTAGTTTCTTTATATATGACTATTTTAAACTAGATAACAACCTCTTCATTAATGTAATTTCCATTTGCATTCTAAATTTTCTCCTACATTAGATAATGTGAAGGGAATTATTTTGTATGTATACATTTTCGAGACTTGGTAGTGAAGGTGATCTTGAATTGTTACTCCTATTTGACCATGACCATTTTAAAACTAGAGAAATTGTCAAGAAGAGAAAACCTCATAGATCTATCTACTCCATATAACATTTTATCCATATAAGACATGATATAATGACCTTAAATAAAACCCTATTCATGTCTATAAATTATCCACACAAACATATGAAATTAAAGGTTGGTTGTATTAAATATGTTTTTAATGTGATAGCTCTTGTCACATATTCTTGATTTGGCGATCACTAGTTTCACTCACCACTAGATTCACACTTAATTTTATTCAAATTTTAAACCTTATATTTCATATATATTAAATATATGAAGTATGTTATATGAATATCTTATGACACCAATTATAGATTTGAAAATGAAGTTTACAAGAATTTAATAAAATATAGATGTGAATTTGGCGGTGCTTCCTTCTTCCTATCCTCTTCATCATTTAAAAAATCTGCAATTCCTTCTTCCTATCATCCTCTTCACTTTGAATAAAGGCATCACTTCCTTCAAGTTGGTGGTTTATGGAGATGATTATTTTACATAGATATCATTATGGTATATGAATAGTTTAAGAAATTTTCAATGGATAAAAGGTAAGTTATGAGAAAATCTTGACTAAAATACATATGTTGAATGAAAAAGAGTTTTAGGGCCTCTAAATAACTTCATAGGATTTATAATACCTTCCAAAATATTTCTCCTTTAGAATATAACCTCTCGTACTACCTAGATCAATCAAGACAATAAGACTTGTATGTAAAATACCATCAAGAAATATATTTCTTTAGACAATTTTCAAGTTTACACTCAAACTTGGAGTTAGAAACCCTTCCCAATAGTTATTTACCTTCTACAGGATCAAAACACCTTCCTTAAGTATCACTATGTGTCTTTCAAGTGCTCTGTATTCATAAATATTGTTTAGCCAAGTATAGGTTGTGTTCTCAAATTATAGGGTTTATACTTCTCCCTCTCACTATAGTGTTAGTATTAACTTCAAGACTACGAACCCTTTATATATTCTCTATGAACATTATATATATATATATATATATATATATATATTCACAAGATTATAATTATAACAATTTCCTTATGCTTCAACCTCCTAATCAAAACAAGAGAGCAATTAATTGTCTTGGTTCACTTATCTTGATCTGTATGCATGGTAATGTTATTGTTCAAGATCTTAATATCATATTTACAAAGGAAAATTCCATCATAATTACTATATTCTCATTAATCAAAATTAACCTTGTTATCCTACGATTGATACTATGATGTATTCATTACTTTATTTTACTAAAACACCTATTTTAAGGATAAAAGGACACAACCATTTCTTTACTCATAATTCATATTTCCAAGCATTAAAAATATTTATTCATTCAAGGATATTCATAGTATGAGTTTCCATGATCCCTCCTACATATATCCTAATCCCTTATGGCTCTTCCAATTAATTTCCAACTTGTACTCACCTTCTCTCCACCATCATCCCTTATTTTCATCAGAATATCTTATTTTTCTTAGCCAAGATGAGGGTAGTAAAACAAATTACTAAAACCTAACCATTATAAAATGTGACCATACTTGTGTAATCCTAGAGGAATGAGTGTGAAACATATAATTTACATCAATAGTGTCCCCTCACTAGTGTCCATTTTGTTTCCCAATGAATGCATATTTTCATAATATTAAGATATGAAAAATCATGGATAACCCATGTATAATCCCTATTAAGGTATTGAAGTCCCTTCCTATACCTAGTGTTGGTTAACATCCCATTGGTTAGACCCATCTCATTTTTTATTTTTCACGAATGGAATAATCCCTTAGTAGTAATCAATTATTATTATTATTCAAGAATACTTACAAAATTAATATTCTATTATTATATTTTAATGAGATCCTCTTGTCTCTAGATTATTCATGACTTCACTTACCTAAGATTAATTTCTGTTGGCTTAGTCTAAACTATGAACCCTTTAATAATGTAGTTACAAACCCCTACTAAAAGGGAATTCATTTTGTAATGCACCAATCTTCATTTGTGTAGTTACATACCCCTATTAAGAGGAAATTCACACATTTTCCTTCTCTACCACATTTGATATTATAAAAAATTTCTGAGCATAAATTTTCACATTTCATGAATACACTATTATAGTACATGAATAACTTATTATCCAAAATAAGCCCCCGCTTATTTTGGCTAACTTTCCTTCATTGCTTCCTTCCATGTGCCTCAATCAAATTTTTTCACTTTTGTGCACTCAAAATTTTATGGGTATTGCTTCATCAGATAGAGGATATTCTCCCCTTCCGAGAAAGGTAAAGAAGTCCTCCTAACTCCTTGTTTTTGCAAGTTATGGCACAGTAGAATTTTTTGGGGAAATTTTCCCTTGACAGCCCACGGACCGATGAAAAGGTGCCATGTGGTGGTGAAGGTCGGGGCGGCGAAGTGAAGTTGGAGAAATTTCCAAGGATTTGGTGGAGGGCACAAAGGGAAAATATTGAAGCACATGCTCACGGAGAAGAAGGAAGCGTGTCGGAAGAGGCAGGAAAAATTTGGGCACTTAGCCCCTTTTTGGGGTAAAAGTCAAAAATCAAAATTGGCCCACAAGCACACGAACCAACCGAAGGATGCCACGTGTCCATCGGTGGCAAAGGTTGGGCCGGTGGAGGTAAGTTGGAAAATTCACCAAGGAGTTAGTGGAGGTGAAAAGGGAAAACCAACCCCCACGGCCCTCGAAGATAAAAATGGAGGAAAATCCTTCCGAGAAACGAGATGGTGCCACGTGTCCTATCAGTGGGAAGGAGTCGGGGTGGCGAAAGTATTTTCGAAAAATTTCCAAAGTTGGAAAAGCGCCGAGGGGGGTTTGAGCCCACATCTCCGCAATTAATGGGAAAGTGACACGTGGCAAGGGAGTGGTGGGGAATGGGGAATATTTGGGAAATTTTCCCAAAGTTAAAAAAAGGAAAAAAATTCAAATTTTGGCCCGAGAATCCATTTTTGCCCTAATTTTGCCAATTTTTCCCTAAATCTTTAGAGGGCCATATCTTTTGATCCAGAGCTTGGTCTTTTGCATTCTTTATATCAATGGAAAGATTGTGAAACCCTCTACATAATGGACTATTAAATTTTGTTTTTTGGTGGAGTTTGTGGGAGAAAAATGAGAAAACATCTCTGGCACATAAAAAATATAGAATTGACATTCAACCACCAAAATTAATGAAGTATGGGTCATTTTTAGATCTCGTAGAACAATATACTTTGGTGTATGGATTTTTCCATGAAGCCCATCACCTTGCAGGTGAAGTTAAAGGGATTTGATTGGTAGTTGAACTCATAAATCATTTTTCCCATGTTTTTTCCTTTCCTTCTTCTGCTTCGCCATTAAAAGCCAGATTTGGCTCATTTGTAAAGGGTTGGACGTTTTGTTCTTGCAAACTCCCCTCTTCCTCTTGGCACGTGAATTTGAGGAGTTTCAAACCTTCCATGGAACCTATGACATGTTTTTTTCCTTTCTGCTAGTGTAATGCATTGTATCAAATTTGGGAATGGTAATGCATGTTTTGTGAATGATTTTTCTCAATCCTCTCATGCGTATATTATTGTTTTCTGGTCTTTCATTACATTCTAGAAATCTGTGCATGCTTGGTGTTACATCTCTATGATTTTTGTTTATTTTCAAGACAAAATTTCATCACTCCTTTGGTGTATCACCATTTTTACTTCATTTTTTTTCTTTTTTGCATCCTTTATCTCTATCTCCTTGGAATTTAGAGTAGGATCTAGTATTAAACCTCTACAAAATTCATGCATACACCTAGACAGAGGAGTAAGAACCAGATTTATCTAGAGAATTTTCTCACCTGCAAGGTCCCACACCTTGGAGAAAATTCAATGTTGTGCAATCACACTAAATGACCCTAATTCTGAATTGTAGATTTGGAGGTCATTTAGGGGTGTTATAGATTTGCACTAACATTTTTGGCACACCCAGTGGGACCTTAGAGGTCTTCATCTTCATTACAAAAAAGTTGATGTGCATTTTTTGTAAGTTTCTTTCTTGAAAAGAGCCTTGATTTTCACATCTGGCGACTCCAAAAGGATAGAATCAACTGGTTTCAACAGTCCAAGCTTAAAGATTCATGAGAAGAATCCAAACAAGGTCAAGGGCTAGAGAAGAGGGATTGTCTAAGTATCTACAATTATCCTCAAGAAGAAGAGAAAGGGGAAGAAGGATTCAAAGGTCTCCATCTCCACCAAACAAAACTCTATCAACTCCTCCACCTGGTATACCTTTCACCCAATCAACAAGGGTTCTCAGGCCAATCATCATGGACACAACCCAATCCTTATGTCAACTTTACTAGCGTAAAGCATCCCACTGCTCTCAATGCACAAAACCCAATTCCAATTGTAGCATTGAAGAATATCCCATACTTTACTGGGGAAAATTAGACCACTCTATTGATCATGTCAAAGACATTGCTAATGTTTGTGAAATCCATGAGATTGTTGAGATGTAAATTGTTGTCAAATTGTTAGCATCTTCATTCAAAGGGAAGGCCTTGTAATGGTTCAGGAGCCTTGAGGTAGGCTCTATCCAAAATTGGAACCAATTGTGCATAGCTCTCCACAACTAGTTTGGAGAAAAGGGGGACAACTTGTCTCTATTGGAGCAACTGACAACTATCAAGAGAGCTCCCAATGAGTAGCTAACAGACTTCAATTTCAGATTTCAAAGAACATGGGATAGGATCCCATTGATAGTGAGGCCAATAGCTCAAGGTTCTTTCTTATAATTTCTCAAGGCTTTAAATTCTGACATTTTTATGTCAATCCTGTCCACGGGAGGTGCAACTATACTGCAACTTATAAGCATCACCATTAGGGATGAGAATTGTTTGATCAAGGTTAAACTTGCACCTAGGCCTCTTTGCCCTTATATCCAGACTTGGAAATCCCAAGTACTAGTCAAGCACCTACTTTAGCTCCTATTCCCACTCCTAGAAATTAGATCTCAAATGAAACTTCTACTTCATCCTCTAAGTGCCTCAAATGAGCTTCAAGAAGTTATGAAACAATTACAAAGTTTGGGAAATGAGCTGGTTACACTCAAGAGGCAACAAGCTCAAAGTTTTAGGCCTTCTTATCAGCCTCAAACTTAGCCTAATAGGCATCCATATCAGCCTAATAGGCCACCCAACCCAACTAAAAATTAGAATCAAGTAAGGCCTCCTGCCAATAGACCATTTCAGCCCTATAACCCCAATGTTGCATCTACCTCTAAAGCCTTAGTGCCAGTGTAAAATAATGTAGCTCAAGAGTATGACTGGTGTTTCCCATGTAGTGAACCTCACAACCAATCTATGTGCTTCAATGGTGCTTTGAACCAAGCTTTGATGGTGACAACAACTGGTGTAGGGAGTGAGGTGAGTCAAGAAACAAACCAACAACAAGGGACATCTCAACAAGATACAACTCCAAATGAGACTACACTTGTGAACTGGCAGGATGAAGATTTTTGTGGTATGAATCAAACAACTTCTCAGAGTGTAGCAGCTAACACATGGTCAAAGAAGAGGAATATTGGTGAAGGGAAGTCATTAGATCCAAGTGATTCACAACCTTCCATCACTCCACAAGGTGTTGGCAAGCAAAATGTAGTTCCAAATGTGCAAGGACAGCCCAAGCCACCTCTAGACCAGCTCAAATGCCAGTTGTTGTAGCCCATGTACAAGAGAAGAATGTGTAGATTAAAGGGAAGCAAAGGGATGTTTCAACCCCATTTAGCATCATTGAACAAATGAAGAAGACAAATGTGAACATATCTATGTGGGAGTCACTATCCATCCCAGGCCAAAGGGATCTACTACAAGTTGCCATGAAGAATTGGTCAACCTCAAGTCAGCAAGCTCATATGCAAGAGAAGGTACTCACAAATGCCACTCAGCCTGAGGGGAAGTTTGGAGGACAGAAAGGTAAATTTTTGAATCCCCCTCCATTCTATGTTTCATTGATCATTGGGGATAAACTAGTACATAATTGCATGATTGATTTTGGGGCAAGTAGTTCCGTGATGCCCAAGAAAATAGCTGATCAGTTGGGCCTCCAATATGAAGTCATATCCAAGGGGGTAGTGCAATTAGATGGGACAAATAGTAGCCACAGTTGGGGTAATTAAAGATTTGAGCCTCACTTTGCATGCATGCCCCAATGTCACTATTTTGCAAGATGTGTCAGTGATAGATTTTCCACCACTCTTTGCCATATGTTTGTCAAGGGATTTCATAGCTAAAATTGGAGGCTACTTATCTATTGATTGGTCACACATGTTGTTTAGGACAAGGTATGGAGCCAAGGCCACAATTAGGTCGAACCTATTGCAAACTTCCACATTGAGCCTCATACTCCAAGCCCAATCAATGCCAATTGTTTAACATTTGATCAAGAGGACTATCCAAGCACACATGAAGTTGATACCAAAGTTGGAAGCATCCCAGATCTAACTCTTGATGAATGGGAAAGCAAGATACATGCTTTTGATCCCTACAAGGAAATAGAGGAATCTAAACTAGGAGTTTATTACATGCATGAAGAAAATCAGCCTCTTCCTAGCATCACCAAGCCAGACCATAAAGATGAAAATGAGGTATGGCAAGTTGTTCTTTGATGGATCAAGAAGTAGACAAGGTGTAGGAGGAGGAGCTATGCTTGTTTCACCTCAAGGAATTAAGTATTATTCAGCCTTTAGATTTCAGTTTGCATGTTCTAACAACACTGTTGAATATGAAGCCTTGATACATGGGTTGCATTGGTCAAGGAAAAGAGGCATCAAGAACTTACAAGTCTTTGGTGATAGTGATTTGATTGTTAATCAAGTTAAAGGACAACATGCTACCAAGAATGACCTACTCAAGAGTTATAAGAATAGGGTGTGGGACCTCATTGAGGATTTTGAGGGCTTTGGCATCAACTCCATCCCTAGGAAAGAAAACCAAGCTGTTGATAGGCTTGCAGCAGTTGGAGCAAATTTTGATGTTGTAGAGAGTATCAAAAGGGATAAAATGTAGCCAAACATCCATGTGATTGTGAGGCCATTAGTTCTAGACAATAATGTAAGTTGGCAAGTGTTTGAGAGTGACCAACAAATCATCAATTTCTTACAAGAAGAAGTTGAGTTCTCAGCCAAAAATTAGGAAAAGTTAGAACAACAGTATGGTGATCAAGTGGTACAATTGAGAACCAACAAACTGCCAAAAGGACTTGTGACTTTAGAGTCTATCTTCAATCCTAATGATCAATTTAGGAAGGAGAAATAAAACATCCAAGTCAAGGGAGAGGATTCAGAGCCCATCTCAGTTGGAGAAGGCAAGTCACTTCAAATTGGTAAAGTGGCAACCGAGCAAGAAAGGTATGAATTCATGAAACTTTTCCAAGAGTTCCCGGATGTATTTTCTTAGAGCTATGAAGACTTGAAAGGTTTCAATCCCAAGCTAGCTCAACACACAATTGAACTAGATCCAAGTGCTAGCCCATCATCAAAAAAACAAAGACCTAGTCAATCCACACATTCAGCCTCTCATGAAAAAGGAATTGAATAAGTTAATAGAGGAAAGTATCATATTCCCCATCAAGCATTCAAGATGGGTTGCAAACTTGGTTCCAGTCAAAAAGAAGAGTGGAGAAATCAGGTTGTGTGTAGACTTTAGAGATTTGAATAGAGCATCCCTCAAGGATCACTACCCACTTCCTTCTATGGAGTAGATTTTGCAAGTTGTTTCTAGCTCTGAGAGGTTTTCATTGCTAGATGGTTATTCAGGGTATAATCAGATCATGGTAAAGGAAGATGATCAGTTCAAAACATCCTTCACCACCAAATGGGGAACCTATGCATATATAAAAATGCCATTTGGGTTGTCTAACACCAGGAGCTACTTTCCAAAGGGCAATGGATATGGCGTTCAAGGGATTGATCAAAAAATAGTGTTGATATACCTAGATGATATTACTATATTTTCTAAAAGTGCAACAGATCATCTCTTTCATTTGAGATAAGTGTTCCAAAGATGTAGAAGATTTGGGGTATCCTTGAATCCCAAAAAATGCATTTTTCTAGCTCATGAAGGCAAGCTCCTAGGCCACATTGTTTCCAAAGAGGGATTAGCAATTGATCTAGAGAGGGTTGAAGCAATAAGAGCACTGCCATTTCCAAGACATAAGAAGGCTCTTCAAATTTTCTTGGGAAGAATCAATTTTGTTGAAGGTTTGTTCCAAACTTTGCAGCCCTTGTCAAGCCAATAACCATGATGTTAAAGAAGAGTGTGGCATTCAAATGGAAAGCTAAAGGTAAGGCAAGTTTTGAGGCAATCAAAGAGGCTATCTCACAAGCTCCAACTCTCATTAACCTAGATTTCTAAAGATTTCATCCTTTATGCATTTGGTGGTGATGATACAATTTTGCAATTTTAGTACAACAGAATGAAGAAAATGTAGAGAAGCCAATTGCCTTCTTTAGCCAAATCTTGGAGGACTATGAAGTAAGGTATTCCTTCATTGAGAAGCATGTTCTTGCAGTGATTAGGATCTTGAAGAAATTTAAGCATCTAGTTTCAAACAACAAGGTTCAACTATTGGTTTCTCATGTGGGAGTTAAAGACTTCCTCCTCAACAAAGATCTAAATGAAAATGTGCAAGTGGATTACTCATGTCATGGAGTATGAAATTGAAATAAAATTCACCAAGCTGGTCCGAGGAAAGGGATTATGTGAGAAATTGGCCTTGAGCCAATCAATTGAAGCAAACAAAGAGAAGAATGTTGTTTTGGTGTTACAAGACAACCAAGAACAAAGAGATGTTCAAGAAGAAAATTGTGTTATGCTCACTCCTTGTTGGACCCAAAACATAATGCACTTCTTACAAATAGGCCTATGCCCTCCAGAGATGAACAAATCCAAAAGAAGACACTTCAAATTGTAGGCTATTCCATATGCACTTGTTGATGGCATCTTGTTCAAAAAGGATATCAATGGAGTGTTGCTGAGATGCATTGGGACAAATCAGATTGAGAGAATGTTAGAAGAGTTCCATGGTGGATCAGCTGGGGGTCATTTTTCTCCAAGAGTAACAACTCTTAAGATCATGAAGGTTGGCTATTATTGGCCCAAGATGTTTAGTGATTGTTATGCATGGATCAAGAGGTGTAAGAATTGTGCATTCTTCACAGGTAAAGAAAGATTAGTAGCACTTCCATTGCACCCAATCTCAATTGACCAGCCATTCATGCAATGGGGTTTGGACTTCATTAGATTCATTAATCCCAAAAAAATCCAAGGACACAAGTGAATTCTAATAGCAACAGACTAGTTCACAAAATGGACTGAGGTGGTGGCACTCAAAGAGGCAAATGAATCTAGCATTCTAGACTTCTATGAGGGGATAACAACCAGGTTTGGCATACCTACCACTATAATATCAAATAATGCATTGGCATTCATAGGATCAAGGGTCACTGAATGGGTTGTTGGAAATGGGATCTATTTGAGCACTTCATCAAATTATTACCCTCAAGGTAATGGCCAAGTTGAATCTACAAACAAGAATCTATTAAGGATCATCAAGAGGACTCTTGATGAGAATCAGAGGACTTGACACACTAAGCTCAAATCAGCTCTATGGGCTGATAGGATAACTCCCAAGAGATCCATAGGTAACTCTCCATTTAGACTTGTTTATGGGAGAGAGGCAATCTTGCCTATGTCACTTGAGTTGCCAACATTGGAACTCATGAAGCAATTGGAATTGTTGGAGTTTGAACCCATGGAGGTTAGATATGTATAATTGATGGAACTCCAAGAAATCAGAGAGGTTGCAGCCCAAACAATGGAGAAGGACCAAGTTTGATCAAGAGAACCTTTGATAGGAAAGCTAAGGCTAGAACCTTCCAAGTTGGAGATCTAGTGTTGAAATGGGATGTAGACCGAGCAAAGCCAGGAAGGCATTCAAAGTTTGATGCCATTTGGAGTGGCCCCTACATGGTCAAAAAATTCAAGAACAACAATGCCTTCCAATTGTCTACATTGGATGGTGAAGAACTGCAGATTCCAGTTAATGGAATCCATCTAAACATTGCTACTAGAAGGAAACTTCTCACCTTGTACATATTAGCTTAGATTTTTATTCCTCCAAGTGCTTATGCACATTGTTTTTTGTAGCTTAGTTTTACATTTCCCTAAGTGCTTTGGCATAGGTTTTTTTTCCCCAAGGATGCATCTTTTGTAGATCATGTTCCAGATCAAGTAATGTTCTACTCTCACAATCTTCATTCTAGAGATTTTCTAATGGATTGAGAGTAACAAGTAGTTAAGTTCATGACTCCATTTCCCAATGGATTGCTTCAGGTAGCTGGTCACTTCATCTAGTAGGAAGATGACCCCTCTGAGTCGCCAAAATTGTTATCCAAAATAAGCCCCTACTTATTTTGGCTAACTTTCCTTCATTCCTTCCTTCCTTGTGCCTCAGTCAAATTTTTTCACTTTTCAGGCACTCAAAATTTTCTGGGTATTGCTTCATCAGATAGAGGATCTTCTCCCTTTCCGTAAAGGTAAAGAAGTCCTCCTAACTCCTTGTTTTTGTAATTTATGGCCCAATGGACTTTTTTTTGGGGAAACTTTCCCTGACAGCCCGACCAATGAAAAGGTGCCACGTGGCGGTGGAGGTCGGGCCGGTGGAGTGAAGTTGGAGAAATTGCCAAGGATTTGGTTGAGGGTGCAAAGGGAAAATATTGAAGCGCATGCCCAAAAAGAAGAAGGAAGCACCTCGTGGAGGCAGGGAGAAATTTGGGCACTTAGCCCCTTTTGGGGTGAAATTCAAAAAATCAAAAATTGGCCTACAAGCACGCAGACCAACTGGAGGACACCACGTGTCCACTCGGTGGCAGAGGTCAGGCCAATGGAGGTAAGCTGGAAAATTCACCAAGGAGTTGGAGGAGGTGAAAAGGGGAAAACCAACCCGTGGTCATGTGAAGGAAAAAATGGAGGAAAATCCCATCGAGCAATGAGATGGTGCCATGTGTCCTATTAAGCGGTGGGATTCGGGGTGGTGGAAGTATTTTTGAAAATTTTCCAAAGTTGCAAAAAGTGCAAGGGTGATTTTTGAGCCCGTATCTCTATATTGAATGGGAAAGTGACACATGGTAGGGGAGTTGTGGGGTGCGGGGAAATTTTGGGAAATTTTCCCAAAGTCAAAAAAGGGAAAAAATTTCAAATTTCGTCCCGCGAATCCATTTTTCCCTAATTTTTCCAGTCTTTTCCCTAAATCTTCAGAGGGCCATATCTTTTGATCCAGAGCTCAGTTTTTCATGTTCTTTATATCAATGGAAACATTGTGAAACCCTCTACATGATGAAATATTCAATTTTTTTTTTAGTGGATTTTGGTGGGAAAAATGAGAAAACATCTCTTACATGAAAAAAATATAGAATTGACATTCAACCACCAAAATTAATGAAGTATGGGTCATTTTTGGATCTGCAGAGCAATGTACTTTGGCGTATGGGTTTTTCCATGAATCCCATCACCTTACAGGTGAAATTGAAGGGATTTTATTGGTATTTGAACTCAAAAATCATTTTTCCAACATTTTTTTGCTTTCCCTTCTTCTGCTTCGCCATTAAAAGCTAGATTTGGCTCATTTGTAAAGGGTTGGATGTTTTGTTCTTACAGACTCCCTCTTCCTCTTAGCACATGAATTTGAGGAGTTTCAGACCTTCCATGGAACCTGTGACACGTTTTTTTCCTTTCTTCCAGTGTAATGCATTGTATCAAATTTGGGAATGGTAATGCATGTTTTGTGAATGATTTTTCCAATCCTCTCATGCGTATATTATTGTTTTCTAGTCTTTCATTACATTCTAGAAATCTGTGCATGCTTGGTGTTACATCTCTATGATTTGTGTTTATTTTCAAGATATAAGTTCATCACTCCTTTGGTGTATCACCATTTTTACTTAGTTTTTTTTCTTTTTTGCATCCTTTATCTCTGTCTCCTTGGAATTTGGAGTAGGATTTAGTATTAAACCTCTGCAAAATTCATGCATACACCTAGGCAAATGAGTAAGAACTAGCTTTTCTCGAGAATTTTCTCACTGTGCAAGCTACCACACCTTGGAGAAAATTCATTGTTGTGCAATCATACTAAATGACCCAATTCTAAATTGCAGATTTGGAGGTCATTTTTGATCCTAAGAAAATTTGATCAAAATGACTCGCATATTAGTATATATGATATTGAACACTCCAAGTGAGTGAAATTTAATCCAATAAAGCTACATGGGAATGAAATAATAATTACTCTTATAGTGCAAAAAAATTAGTGAAGTGATATATAATAAATTTCGATAACATAAATTTTCCAAACATTACATCTAAGCTCTAATAAATTTCTTAGAGAAATCATTACATTCAAAAATAATTTCATGGAACATTCAATTTAAAATGAAATTTAAGTATAAATGTCTATAAAATCCTGTTGAGGGTGGTATTGAAAGCAAGGATCAAATTATAAAAATAATTTGGTAAAGCATTTGATTTAAGCCTAAATTTTAGTATAAATGTATACAAAATCCCTAACTGATTAAAATACCTAATTTAAGATGCAATAATATGGTACTCTTTCACCATAGTAATCCTTATTTTCATTATTTCACAATGGATGAAGGATAGAATGTGTACCATGTTCATATTTTTAATAGTAAAGAAGGATATGAAATAGTCTGTGATGACCAAGATCTTGAACGAAGTGATGTGTTTATTTAACGACAAAGAGGGAATTGGAGGATGTTGTTCACTTGTTGTTGCTTCTCACATTCACATCTATATTTTATTAAATTCTTATAAAATTCATTGTCAAATCTAGAATGGGTGCCAAAACATATTTTTATATGGTATAGCATATATTTATTATATATAATATATAAGGTTTTCAATTTCAATTCAATTTAATGCAAATCTAGTGGTGAGATGGTACTTGTGACTACAAATAGGGAGTACATGACAACAAATGTCACATTTAGACATGTTTTTAATATAACCAACCACCAATTTTATATATGTATGTGTGATGATTCTAGAGACATGAATATGGTTTTATTTAAGGTCATCATACCATTTTTATACTGATTAAATGTTACATAGATTAATGCACACATATTAAAAAGGTAATCCTTAAAATTGATTTAGGAAATCCTTACTTTAAAAGGTGTGCTTTGTATTAATAGTGCACATATGACTTGATGTTATTAGCCCTCACAAATTATTAAATTTTGAATTAATGTGCCTTTTTAACTAATACAACTACCAATTTACTTAGCCTTTCACGTGTATGACAAGTGTGATTCCCATTTTCCACAAAGTGTGAGTAACGAGGACTTGATTTTTATTACTTGCACTTGGAAGTCTGATCTTTGAATACTCTCTTAAATTATCATGCTTAGAAGTGAGATTACTCACCCTTTGACCTACGAGAAAATTCAAATGCTTAGTTAGATTTTAAAAATTTCAAATTATGAGTACAAGAAATCTATGGAGCGTGAGTGCAAGGAAAAGAAAATCCAAGTGAAAGTGCCAAAATTTTCTAAGTTGCGATTGATTTAAAATGTTAGGTAATGAATTAGTTCAAAAATTTAAGCGAAGCATTAGTAAGGTACCCCCACTTTAAAACTTACATTGATCCAAAGGATAATTAGTTCAAATTGTTAACTAGTAAAACATGGAGTGTCCTTAACAAGAAAATGTCAACATTTTTTTGATGAAGGGGGTTATGCAATAACAATATGCATATATGTATATAAATTATATGAATATATAATACATAGAGATATGTAGTTACATATATTTGATATATTTGTACGTGTTCTTATTAAAAATGTATAAATATATATTGACCACATGTGTATGTAAAATTTGTATAAATAAAATATAGCTACCTAGATTTGATATATATAAAGTTTCCATGCTAATATTTTTCCCTTTTTATTTTGGGTTACAATTGATAATGAACCCTATTTTTGAAGAAGGAGAGCATGTAGATTTAATCTCCAAAGGTATACAAGTTGCATAGGGACTAGTGTATCCATCTAGAACTACACTCCATTATAGAGGCATGTGCTATAGCTTATTTGTTGTCACAATAAGCATTGTATTCAATGATGAGTGAGGCTACAAGACACAATTGATGATTTTTAAACCCTATAAGACATTGTAAACAAGGGATACTTTATCCCATGAGAAATGAAGTAATGATTAAGCATACCATTTTAGAAGTTCCACATGTGGGGCTTGATGATATGAAAAATATCATGAACAAGGAATCGAAGGATACATTTGATACGGATGAAAAATTTAATTGTAACAATGAAACTTATGGTATCACAACTCATAAATATAGAGTTCAATTTTCTACAACCTATGTGGTGTTAAAACATAAGTGTGCTTTGAAATATGGTGACATAGAAAATGGTTTTATATCTTAGGTATAACAAGAAAATGTGATTTTGGGAGTATTGTTGGGACACATGTGATTTGGTGTTTTTGTAGAAAATATTATAACTACATGTAGTGATTTTTATCTAAGGATACAAAACCAAAAGAGAAGTTTCCTGGCCAATCAAAAATCTGGTGTATCTCGAAACAAGGAATGCACCACGTGTTAACAAAAATATGAATTTCAGGAATCAACCTCCATACAAAACACTGACTACAATTTGAATTTCAAAGGGGTTGCAACAAATTTGATACATTTTTATTCAAAAGAGAAAAAAATTGTTGTATAAGTGATAATTACAAATGTCTATGAAGGAGACATGGTGCAATTTAAAAAATTAGATGAAAATACATTTGGGGTGCATATTGATAAAATAATAAATGCTTATTTACAATGGTTTCTCTATATATGAAGGATATCTCGTCGATGGAATGCTTTGAGTTGCCCCATCTAGATGGTTTGGTTATGGAAATAAGGCTAAAAGAAATTCCAGAGGAGGTTCTAGTAAAAATGTGGAGTGCATTGGAAGAGCCACTACCTCAACTGGAATATCCAATTTCATTTGACTATAAAGAATTTACAATTCCCATAAATTCCATAAGGTAAATACTAGTCCATCTAGTACACTAAAGGCAAGAGAAAATGGAAAAAAAAAAACCAGAATTAAATCTTCTTTAAATTTGAGAAGAAACCATGTTTAAGGAATTATGTATCTCTAATACATGTCTTAGTTGTTTCAATTATAGTTGGAATACTACTGTAAGGATGAATATAAATTCAATTAAAAAAATTGTACTTAATGTATTCACCATAAATGCTATAAGTTTTGATGGATGCCAAACTTTGGGTAAAACTATAGATAAATTGAAATTATGTGCAAGGTATGTATGTCAAAATACATGGTATAGATGTTAGGGGATCCCAATGAGCACCTATTACGGTTATATACAATATTGAATGAATGGTGAGAGGTAGGAAGTAAATGGTAATATAAGAAAATATAAACAAATGCCAAGTAGTGTCACAAAAATTTCTTTGATATCCAAAATGGTGGAGAGAAATTCTGATATATTGCCACTTATAGCTTGATAAGTGGTAAAATATGGAAATAAGTTACAATGAGATCATTACCTGCATGCTATAGTTATGTTTACATCCTAAAAAATTGTAATGAGGGCCTTTCATTGTTGAACCTTCCTCCAACATCACAGTAAAATCTCAATAAAATATGAGAAGAACAACTATCCCATGTTTTGATTACCATGAATAACTTCTTCACCAAATGTGATGATTTCACAGAGCTTAAGAACAAAAATATAACCACCTCACATACACAAACACGAGTTATGTAGATCACCTTTATAAATGAAAAAATGAATACATTTAAATTTTCATGTAAATTACTATGCACATATAATGCAATCAGAGGAACAACCTAATAGATTCTTGAGAATTGTGCATAAAAAAATAGATAAGATGAAAATTAGCATACGAAGGACAGGAAGAAATAGAAAATTAAATAAGACATGTTATTAACCTCTTGTCACTTTGACTTGTATGCTAACACATGAGCACAAAACTAGGGGTTTTGGACCTAACTTTTATTGAAAATGGAGAAAACTTCATAAGAACATCATTGGATCTATGTATCAATAAGCTAGAATAAACATTTACTCATGAGTATGGTGATTTATTATATAGTACTTTGTGATATCAAAGCACTCTTTACATGATGTACTATTGTAAAATGATGTGTATGAAAATATCAAGTACAAGCATTAACATGTGCATTCTCGTACAAATAATATTATAATTAGATGTACATGTTCATTTATAATACAACCACTAGTTCTCTACTTGCAATTAGATAATTATTTGAATATGTGAACTTGTAAGTTACCTTTAATAGGAAGGTGGTTTAAAAAAAAATTCAAATTTTTGCCATCCTGTAAAAATTTATTACCTAAAGTTTTTCTAAGAAATTGGGAGTTTTGAACTACAAGTCCAAAATTCAGGTTTCAGATTTGGATATCTCTTATTTTGGGCTTTTCATTTTTTGTAAGAAGGAAATTTGTTCAAACTTATGAAATCTGAAACTCTAAAGTTCTAAAGTTTTGAAACTTTGAGATTTTGGGTTTTAGATTTTTACTTAGTATTTCTCATTTGTTTTCATATTTTATTTCTAAACTCTTAAAATACTAAGTTCCAAAATTTTGTAACTTCCAAAATTTGGGTTTCTGGGTTTCATTTCACACCCAGGGATACTTTCATCCAAATACTTCTGAAGTTTGAAAGTCTGAAGTTCCAAAATTTTGTACCTTTGGCCTTTTGGTTTTTTTATTGAAACTATCATACTTACATTTCAGATTCTGGGATCTCTAAGGAACATTTAATTTCCAACTAGTCCACACATGTCATCCTGCCTGCATTAATTTTGGTTTTACCTATATAAACCTATATTTTCACCTGTCATTTTTACCTGGCTTTTGCTCTGACACCTTGATTTTTATTACGCCATATCGTACCTTAAGGCATCATTTTCAAGGTAATTTTTGGAGTTTATTTAATATTTTTTATTTAGATTGATCATGGTTTTTATTTACTATCATCCTTTTATTTCCATTCTTTCTCTTCTTACTTAACATGGAAGCCACTGCTATTTTTTCTGTTTATTTTTAGTCTTTTCAAGCATGTCGTATGTGTTTTTTTTATTTTGCAAACAAACATCAAACCTCATCGAATTCAAGGGTTGTGCAAAAGTTTCCTTATCAACTTTCGGAAGTAACCATTTTAGGAGTTACCTTTTTGGTCTTTCGGAGGTGTGTGTTTTGGAGGTTGCTATTTCAAACTTTCGGAACCAAGAATTTTGGAACCAAGGATTTCATACTTTGAGGCTTGATTTTTTCATATTTTTAAGAGATTCTTAATAATATTTTCAAGGTTCAATCGGATTTTGAACCACAAATTCATGTCAATCTCTTCATCAAAAAGGAAAGGGAAATATGAAGTATACATTCTTAGGAGTCTCTTGTCATACTTTTTTATTTTCATATGTAGGAAAAAATGAAGACACTAATTTGGGATAGGTGGACATTTCATATTTCTAGGAGAGACTAAAGGCTCCCACGAAAAAAACCTAGATGCAATATTTTTATAAGAGTGGGACTTCTCTCACACGCTTGTTTTCCCGCATCCATACATTTCCTAGAGTATGATTTAAGCTGGAAACTCATTTAAATAAAGATACTAAGTCTATCAAGGATGATGATGACAATATTGTAATCAGATTGGATGCTAATTTCTTCAAATATTTATTCAAACTTGTGGATGTTGAGGAATATGCAACAATTTCTCTGAGATATGGTTGTCAAACACCATAATAAAGAGTATTAATTATGTACAAAAGTCATGATGAAAATTTACTTAGCTAAGGGTACTACTAAGCTCCCTAAAAGATTGTTCCATTTGGAATTTATCCAGGAGGTCAATGACCTTATTATTCTCTTGAGTAGAGTTTGTCTTGCTTCGGTGAAATAATTTCATGAGTGGATGTTCCTATATATCGCCACCATAAAAAAGAATAAGGAGTTCATACGATGGGGGAGCATATTAGTACTTCAATATGTCATAAATTGGAAACTGTTTTGGTTTCAAAAGACTTTTTCATGACTTCTTTCCTTATATATGTAGCAACTGTTATGGGAGGTACATCGGAAAAGTGATAGGTGAGCTTGAGAATCAATAAGTAACTCTTTCTCGCGCACCCGACCTCCCGAGGTCGTGCGAGACACCCGTGTGTGGGTAGAATGTGCAGGCAAACTAGTTAGCGATCTAATGTCTTCGACACGCACTAATGGTATTTGTGAATCTAAAGCAAAGAAGGCCCTTCTAACTTGGACTGGTGTGATAGATCGATCAGCGAGGATGACTGCTCGAAGGCTCCAATCAATATCGAGCTCTGGCGTGATTCGATCTATGGGTTGTGGGATGCGTGGAAAATGACCCGGGATGGTTTCGTGTATTTCTCCTGATAGGGTCATATGGTGGATATAGTCAACTCTATGGACGATTCTCTGGCCTAGTCCAAAATTCTCTAGTTTCGTTGGTTATTGTGTCTAGTAGGGATAACTGTTGAATGATGAGAGGTGGAATCGGAGTAGACTGAAATACTAATTTACGTAGGCCAGTGTCTATGTCTAATTCTCTTATGGACTCGTTAGGCTGTGGGATCTGTGGATCACAACCATAGACTCTTGGTTGTTGCGGTCCCGTTATGGTCATACGGGAGATCAAGTTCTGATTCCTAGTATCCAGTAGTCGTAAGCTTTTTCAGCTTCTACGTTTAGAACCAGCAATTGTGTGATTTTCTCAGAATATCTTACAGGTGTTCTAGCAACTTGAATTCTTAAGCTGGTATCTATATCTATGAGGGTATCTCCAGCGTCTGGCTATGGAACTAAAGGATCGCACCCGAATATTTTTTCTCTTTCGAGCCCTTCTCTGATCATGTGGGTATTTTCTAGGGTAATCTGTAGTTTGGCTGATTTGACCAAAACAGATGTGCTTGGTCGTCTTCGATGTTTAACCCTCTCAACTGTGCCCTGATCTGTTGGAAGTCTGTTGTTGTTTGGAAGACTTGTATCCTAAGGTTTTGGTCAATATCAGTTATTGCCACTACGGTATTGGGCTGGGGCACAATTGGCTCGAAAATGTATTCCCTGGGCTCCCTAGGTCCCGTAATTGTCATGCAAAAGCAGTAATGAAACAAACTAAAATAAAGTAAAATCTAAGTATACTTCTAGCATATATAATTTCTTTTTGTATTTTCTGGCAATTTATAGGAAAGCAGCTATTTAAAATATTTAGAATTGACAACTAAACTAACAACGTAAAACAAACAAAATAGCCGATTGTAGCTATTTGTCTGTGCAATTTTGTATATCTATTCTAAACAACGAAATAACTAATCTATCTGCAAGATTCTCGATCCTACCTCAGAAGTGAGGAATGAATCATAGTTTCTCAGAAACTATCAATCCCCACAACCTCCCTGGCAATATCGAGAATAGAAATAACTGAAATAAAATGATTAACTACGTTATTTGATAAATTCTAACTAAAACTTTGAAAGATGGAACCTGGATTTCGCAGAACAGTGGCGAATCCGACGGTGTGTGTGTTCTTGTCCCCTCAGTATGATCTCTTCATTCTTTGTGCTCACGTGAATCCAGAAAAGCGTGGAATGCTTGCATCAACAGGAATAGATATTTGGATCAATGGACAGCCTTCAGAATGCAGACAGAATAGAATGCGGATAGGAGAGGGATAGCGCAAGAGTACAGAGCTTGGCCTATGCAATTCCTAGCGGGGTCTACTGCGAATCATGCAACAAAAGCGTCCAGAACCTGAAACTAGTCTGTATGAAGAGCAAAACCTGCAACTTTAATGGCTGCCTAGACTATTCTACTCCAAAACAATAATTGCACAAGTTGATTTGCACAAGTTAACACAAAGGATCTGTGGCTTACCAAGCAAACTAAAGGGACACAAAGCTAAAACAAACCGAATAATGTAACTTGCAAAGTTGGATATGTGGCTTACCAATCCTAAGCAAACTAGAAGACCGAACTCATGAAAGTGATGAGTTTCTAAAACAAGAAATGAGGGCCATTTGCATGTGCACAAACCATGCATTTATAGGAATCCAAACATCCAAAATCAAATCCAAACTGAACTCTTAAACATTAAACAAAAGAAAAACACTATTCCAGGGGACCAAAAACATTAATGCATGCTTAAGTCGGCAAGAAAAGCTGGTGAGTCGTGATATTTCACGCGGGTCACATCAAAAGAGCGTTCTGGAAAACGCGCAGAAAGCCGCCGCCTATTTCGGGGTGGCTGTTCTGGGACCGCCGCCTTGCCTTCAGGGCGGCGGTTTCATCACTGAAGACCAAAAAGCCAAGAAAAGAGGAAAAATAGGGAAAACAAAGCACGCGGGGGCTAAGCGGGGCATGCGGGATGTTAACGCATATCCGTAAAGCTTTTCTGGATCCCGAACACCTTGCGAAGAGGCTGTATCATCATTGGGGCACTTATTACATCATTCCACAGTACAGTACCTTACAATTTTGGGTACGTACATATTGCCCCCTCGGAGAAGCATTTTAGCCATGAAGAGGCATAAAACGGTGGGTCCGAGTATGGCCGTCCCGAAATGGGAAGTTAGAAGTTATACCTTACACGCCCGTGTGTTGAAATGTCGCCATCCAAAATTCCCGCTACCTGCGAAATGAAAAGAGAACTCAAATGCAGATAGATACAATAATTTGGAAAATAAACGTTAAAATAATAGAGAAAGAGGACGTACCATTTGTGCGAGGATAGAAACTTACCTCCGTCGGTGCTCCGAACCTGTGAAAAAGATATTTTAAAACGAATCGGGGCGTTATATATATGAAAGTGGGCCCATTTTCCTATTCATTTGCGCGAGTCGATTTGGTTGATTTCGAGCTCTGGGACCCACGGTGACGGTTTCTCACACGAGTAGAGTCAAAACGTCCGCAGTGAGATAGAGATCATGCCTCCACGTGCGGAACGCCACCCTGCGAGATCACAGGTTGGTTTTCTTCAATCTTGTGTTTTTCCCCCTTCTGATTTGAAATGTTAAATTCTTTGCAATGGGGGTTATTTTCGAAAATGTTTGGTTTAAAGGGTCCATCTAGGGGGGGCGCCTACTGGGTAGGCCCCATTTTTGATAAAAATGGTCATTTTTTGCATTTTTTGGGCTTTTTAAGCCTAAAAACCCGCGCGGGTTTTCGGACCGCGACCGCCGCCCTGGACAGGGCGGCGGTTACACGACCGCCGCCCTGTGCAGGGCGGCGTCTGAGACCGCCGCCTTTAAGGCGGCGGATTTAAAACCGCCCCTGCTCGGGGTGGCGGTTACAATGAATAAAAGAACCTATTTTGAAAGCTTGTACTTGCATTTTTAGCATTTGTACGTGTTTTTATGCTTCTCTTGATATTGTTTAGATACTAACTTACTCTTCTTTGTGTGTTTTTGGGCGTATGCAGGCAAAAGAGGAGTACATTAGATGGAGCCGGGAGAGAGAGTGCGACTGGCTGCCCGGGGTATTGGATGCCCTCTCAGCAGATGAGGAGGACACATTGCAGAGGGCCGGCATATTGCGATATCGCGTGTGCCCCACGTTGCTCCATCCACCACATTCTTTGTGACCTATTTTCATATTGGGATGCAGATGATGAATGGAACACCTTCCGACGCGCCTGGGGGTCCGTGGTGAGTGGACCATCACTTTGGAGGATGTTTACCGCATCCTCCGGGGTCCCGATTATTGGGAGGAAACTCACACTAGAGACTAGCTTTGGTTCCAAGGCATGCGAGATAGCTCGATGGGCTGGTTATATGGGAGATGAAGCTATTTTCACGGGGCCGAAGAAAGGAGTGCGAGTGATCCATTCTTCTTTGTTTCCCATCCCTATCTTTCGACAAAGCTATTATGGGGATCCTTGCTCGAGACTCATCGGGGGACAAGGAGGGGACACCTTATTATTGTTGGGGCCCCATCATTGCACAGATAGAGGGACATGGTTGGAAATATGCCTCAGGGCGTGGAATTTTGGGACCACCTACCATGACTTATATAGGGTGGTCCGATTGCAGGTGGAGTCCTTGAGCCACCCCACTCTAGTCATGAGTTGGGTGTATGAGCGCTTCATTCCGTATGGCGAGGCGTGGAGGTGGAGATCCCGGGCGGTGAGGGCAGCCCGATGGTCGAGATATGTTAGTGCTCGAACACCTCACCGGCCAAGTAGCCACCCTTACCACCACAGCAGACATGGAGGAAATGTACACCGTACTCAGACTTATGGCCGGTATATGGGGAGAGGAGACCACGACATTGGTTTTGCTCCATCACAGGGTAGCTTATCGACCAATGTGGGATGGGTAGATGTACATCCCTTCAACAGGGTTCCTCAACAGTTTGGCCTTCCATACGCGGCTATGCTTCCTCAGTAGCACTGTTTATAGATCAGTCCGAGAGGCTCAGAGGGGGCCCAGAGGCGTGGTTGGGCAGTGGTTACCCCCGGCATTCCTATTGCAGCCAGGGATAGTTCGGGCCGAGGGAGAAGGTGCGCCTCGGGCACCATTATGATTCAGAGACTGCAGAGTCCTGCTCATGATTAAATGGCGACCCCATAGATATTGACTCCGATTCGAGGAGCACACAGAGAGGAGGGTCGAGGAGCAGACGGACGAGAGCGATCCCGAGTGGCATGATACTGTAGGGACATTGGTATGGTTAGAGAGGGAGGAGGAGAGTGCAGAGAGAGAGACAAAGTGGCTTCGAGGAGCCACTCTCCCAAGGCCATGGTGGAGATGATGAGTCCTTTATGGGGCACCATGTTGCCCCCAACCACTTTGGAGCAGATTTCCTTCCTCGGTCTTCTTGGCATCGGCAAGTGGACAGCAGTAGGTGCTGGCCTGCGTGACCCATCTTGAGGACAGTGATCCGAGTAAGTTATCCTCTCCTCCTTTTGGGGTTTTTCTTTGAATGTTAACTCCTTATATATTTGTATTGTGTATACTTTAACCTCTTGCCTAGTTCTAATTCGTTTTTCTTTCTTTTCTTTGCAGAGACTATTGATGAGTGGCGAGATCTAATCCATAGGGTTTGCGTCGATTCTTTGATGATCCCTATGGATAAGACCCGTGCGGAGTTATCCGTGGATGCCGGGAGCCCTCAAAGAATGTGCAGCAGCACACCGACGTCTTTGCTCCCGTTTGGCATGTGGCCGAAAGATGGTGTCAACTCTCCGTCTGAGTTGGCGAAGCTATAGACAGCCGAGCGCCTTATGAGGAGCCACTCTCATGGGTGAGACTACGACTGCCCCTAGGGACCCCGAGCCTTTGTCCATTCGAGCGCCGGCGAGAAAGGAGTCCTAGGCGAGGGCACGCACCTTCAGCCGGGATCGCGCTGAGGGGTTGAGAGGCCACTTGGCTTTTCTGTATTTGTATTTAGATTATTTTTGTATTACGAGCTCTTTGAGCGCTTTGACCATGCCTAGTGCATGATGGCATTGTATATAAACTTTGATTATTTATATATATGTGTCGGTTTTGGATCAAAACTTGTCATTTGTATTCTACTTTCTTTATTTCCAATTTGTGAAATGTATACTATGATGTATGTATTATATGCTTTCTAGAATGTATGCAATGGAAAACAGATGATGCAAATGTTTTCTTTTTTTTGTGTTTCATGATCTTTGCCGATACATGATATTGTAGATATATTGTGATCTTAAATCTTAGTTTCTGTGAGCAATTTGGATACCTCATGATTTGTTTTGGCAAAGTGATGAAAATAATCAGTATGATGAACAGATTAACTTGCCCCACTCCTAACTCCACGCAACTAGTAGGATGCGAGGGCTCATCACCAAGAGCCAAGTGGGCGCAAGTTATGGAATATGGTGAAGTGATAGTGATGAAAGACACACCTTAAGCATTTGGTGGAACCAAATAAAAACTACAAGCTTATTCTACCCGAATGACTTCATAGTTTTGGATGTAACTTGCTTTTGGTTTATCCAGACTTAGACCCGTAGATGGCCACATAGTAGACAAAATCTGGGTTTTTAGGATTTTTAACTCTCTTGGAATTTTGAACATCTGATTCATTCGTTATTGACTCAAAGTTTGAATTGATTGTTTTATGACCTTTTAACATTTACTTTATTTAGAGGACCCCCTACACTTTGCCCCATGCTACCTGTAAGAAGCATGGGTTTATCACCGTGGGCAAGGCATAGGCGAGTAAGGGCATTTCCATCCTTTCCCAACCCTACGTCACTAGTAAGAGACGCAAGCTCATCATCGAAGGTTGGTGGGGCAAGGAAATGTGTAAAAATAAAATTTTCTGTTTTAATCACTTCTTGACTTGTCTATTTGAGTAAGATGTCAGTATATTCTTATTTCCAAAGAGATGTGCATATGGGATAGATGTGACACCATGAAGCTTCTAGAACAGACCAAAGGCAAGACACCTATCCTAAGAAGAAATCAAAGCAAGAATGAACTTGCGAGATCTTGGTATGGTTACCGTTAGGACTTCGTCATGTCTCGATTTTGTTTGATAAAAGATTACGAGTCGATCAAGATATTGAAGTCCTTGGAGAAGTATGATTTAAAGAACTTTATGCCGAAACATCACGAGTTTGAAATAAGTTGCTTTGAGAATAGATTCCCGATCACAATTTGTGTAAGAACAAGTGGACAAAATGATCCTAATTTATATTAAAATGTCGATGTAGATAGTTATATAGGTAGCATTAGCTACTTACGCGTAAACGCTTGAGGTGGAGAGAATTGACTGTTTCACCAAACTCCACCTTCACCTTCTAGCGTGCATAAGAGGTATGCACCATTTCCATAGTCCTTCATGACTTCGGTATGGGCCCAACCATTTGGGCACGAATTTCCTTCCTCGCCGGTCTTCTTATCGATCCGGCTGGTATCTAACCTTAGAACTAGGTCACCTTCGAATGGCATATGTCACGTTCAATAGACCTCCCAAGGAGTTATAAACGTGGTTTTAGCACATCTTGCTCGGCATAGACTTTGATTCGTTGTATCGGAGTCTAACCTAGTTTCATCCAGACTTTCTAATTGAGAAAGACGTGCTTCTCTGTAAGCGTCTTCATCCATGGATGGTAATGGGAAGTCGTCCTTAGGACACGCTTTGTTGATATCTCGAAAATCTATGCAGATGCGTATCTTTCCATTCTTCTTGAGAACGGGAACGATGTTAGATACCCATTGGGAGTAGTCAACTGGCTTGATGAATCCTACTTGGAGGAGTTTTATTACCTCCTCTTTTACCATGAGGGCTACTTTGGGCTTCATGGGTCTTGATTTTTGTTTAATTGGCTTTGCATCTGATCTAGTGACGAGGTTGTGTACCGCAATGTGGGGTGCGACTCCTGTCATCTCTTTGTAATTAAATGCAAATGCCTTTTGATGTTCTTTGAGAACCCGAGTATGTATTTCCACTTCCTCTGGGGTTAACGAAGAACCTAACTTTAAAATTCTTGGTTCATCTTCCGTTCCGATATTGACATCGATTGTTTCTTCAATTAAAGAGGCATTACCCTCTTCGAACTCAGGTGGTGCCGGAGGTAGATCTATATCATCCCCGTTTTCCACCACGTATATATTAGGTTCTTTTTGTGAGGGAAGATTCATTACAGGATTTCTGAAGTAGGAAGATGAATGCGGGATCAGGGATAAATCCAGCGTGTGATAGGAGAGATGTAGTGCTGCAAAGGCATTTAAGTAATCCAAAGTAGCCGCATCATTTCCAACATGGTCTAGGATGGTAGATTCACTTCCGTTTGAAAGAGGATCCATCATTGTTTTTATTAATGGTTCGTTACGAATGGATACCGTGAAATGAGTATCTTCTAGCTCATTGTTTGGAGTAAAACGTGATGCTGAGGTTGCTATTGAATCAGCGAGAAGATTTTTTTCTCGCGGGATTGCTTCAATGGATATGAAGTTGAATGCCTTGCTTAAATCTAATACAGCGTTTTTGTAAAGTTGCAAGTGTTTGGCTTTAGTTTCATATACCTCTGAAACTTGGTTTGCCACTAATTGCGAGTCTCCTAAAACTCTGATATTATCGATACCAATTCTTTTGGCTAAGGTAAGGCCAAGGAGGAGGGCTTCGTACTCAGCGACGTTGTTTGTACATTCAAAGTTTAATTTAAAAGAGAATGGGAGAACCTTTTCTTCGGGCGAGGTAAGAATTATACCTGCCCCGCTCCATAACGGCATTTAGCTCCATCGAAATGGAGAGTCCAATACTTAGCCGGGAGTATGGATGTAGGTGTATCGATGTGTTTGCACACTCTACTTCTACCATACGAGAGATCTTCTCAGGCAAGGAACCAATACCTAGGGAAAATCCGATACCTCTTGAATCGAATGGTAAGAACATTGGTGAATCTTGTTCTATCAACTCAACGATCTTTAGTAGTCCCTAATGATACTATTTCTTTAGTTTTGCCTTTAGGGGTTGGAATTGTTTGGGCTATGTTGGTAGTTTCAAGATCCGTCGTAGGTATCAACTTTTCCTCTGGCTTTGGGTCAGAGGGTTTGTTAAGTTGGTTTGTTGGAAGTTCGAATTCTGAGTGTATACCTGGTCTTTTCTTTAAATCAGCTAGGTGTACGTCAAACGGCTTTGGATCACCTTTGGCTACAAATACCTTTCCCAGATGCAGGAATCTTACTTCTTGAAATAGCGTGGAAGGGATTGCCTTCATTCGATGTATCCAGGGCCGGCCGAGGATCATATTATAGTTAGTTTCCCGATCTATAATATAAAACTCAGTCAGGATTGTTTTAGGTCCCAAGGTAACCGGTAGTATTATGGTTCCTATCGACGTGGCTTTAAGGCTATCATAGCCTCTCAAGGTATTTCTTGTAGTAGAACAGTTTGTTTCTCCATATCCCAATTTTTGGAGAAAAGAGAAAGGGACTATGTTAACTGCAGCCCCGTCATCAACCATTGCCCGTTTTACATAGTTATTATAAACTTGTACTTGCAAGTGTAGGGCTGGATCGCCTCGGCGTGCGATCTCAGCATCTGTAGGCATTTTACTTATTTCGAATATGAATTCAACATCCCTCTCTGCTTGTCCCGGAGGATAAACATCAAAGTCTATATGATTTACTTGTGCTTCTGGTGGTGGAGTGATACTAACTAAATGACCCAAACCTAACGCCTCTAAAAGAGCAGCCCTGTGAGCAGGGGAATTCTTTAGTAAATCAAGGAATGAAATATGCGAGAAGGTTTTTGTTAGATCATTAATTAGATCGTAAGCACCCATAGGTTTTGCTACGGTTTGCTGGATGTTATCTGTTTCCGGCAGGTGGCTTGGACTTGGTTGAGAGAAATACTCTCGTGTTCTCGTAATTGCTTCAACGGGTAATTCGGAGTCTAACTCTACTAATCCAACTACCTTAGGTCGTGGTTGACTTCCTAGTTGTGGCGCGACTAACGGATTTAGTGAGGTTGAGGCCTCGTGATCGTTGTTTCCTGTTATTGCACCTTTGTTTGTTCCAGCTGGTTTCAACCTATCGTTATCATGATTTGGGAGTGGATCATTAAAGATCTTGAGAGGGGCATTCTGAGGGGAAACTGCCCCTGCGAAGGTATTTGCCGTTGGTGACGTAGGATCTGCTAAGAACATATCCATAAAAAATTGTTTTTGCTCATTTGGCAAGCGTTGCATGAATTTGTTGTAATCACGACGTTCTAGTGTCATGCCTTTGAATTTTATGGAAACCACAATAAGAATTGGGGTTGTAATTCCCGTTTTGTTGGTTTGGTGTGTATTGTGGCCTAAAATTCCGATCAAACTGTTGCCTATTAGGACCAAAGTTTTGGAATTGTTATTTGGTTTTGACTTTGGTTTTGATAACCAAAGGAGTTTTGGCTTGGTCCTTGTATGGGATTTCCGTTGTTGTTGTTGTGGATTATTAAAATCCACCGTATTGATCGTCGGGGGTAAAATTGTTGTTTCTTTGGTTGCTTGTTTGTGTGAGCATTAACGACATTTACCCTCTTGGGCTGGTCAGTTACCCCATCTGTTGTTACCCCACGATTTTTGTTAAGGATTTTGGGTCCTTGATTGACGCTTGTAGTGGTTGTAGTGTTTTGAGTAGAGGTGATTAACCTCCCGTTTGCTCCATACGTCTTACGGCCGCTATCTATCTATTTGCTTGATCAATTCGTGAGCGCTCTCCAAGTACCTCGTCATAAGTCCTTAGTGGGAATTTCTGGACTTCTTCCTTCACTTCTCTGCTAAGAGAATGAAGGAATAAATCACATAGCTCCATCTGATCCATGTTTGGAGCGCTTGCCGAGGAATAAAGGACCGTGCGCCACCTTTGGATGAAATGGGCGACAGACTCGTTATGTTCTTGCTTGATGTGCAAGAACTCCCTGATTCCTGTCCTTAATAGTTTGTTCATGTCGAAGGCTTTGATGAACTCAGACACGAGTTGTTTGAATGAATGTATGGAAGCCTCGGGTATTCTGTAATACCAATCGAGAGCGATGCCTTCCAACGTTTTGGGAAATATTTTAGCAACAACCCCATCCCAGGGAGTAATTCTTCGAATGGCTGTAGCGTAAGCTTTGATATGCGCATTTGGATCTCCTTCTCCTTTGTATTTGGGCAAATCGGGAAGAGGCCTTGGAAGCATAACGCTTCGTATGGCGAAATCTAAGGGCTCCTTTAAATATTCTGAATAAGTCCCTATGCATACGTCTCAACCATTGATGGTGCCTGTTGAGGAGGTGGTGGCGGAACGGGTTGTTGATATGGCATAACATACGCGTTGGCAGGGGCATAAGGAGGTCCCTGCGTTAGAGCAAACATGCCGGGGGATGAGTACATATCTCCTTGTGGCGATTTGGAGTACATGTTTAAGTACGAAGGTGTACTATCCAGGAATGGATTGCTTTGTACTGGACCAGGAGGAACAGTGCTAGCGATAGTGGGTCTAGTTGGCACTTGTTGTGAATATTGAGGAGTCATACCTAACGTGCCTACTCCTGTGAGGAGATCTACTTGGCTAGGATGGTGCGGAGGATTGGAACTCCCTGTTTGTATGATTCTCGAATTTTGACTTGCTTGGGCAAGTTCTAATCCTCTAACCTTTTCTATTAGAGTTGAAATGACTTCGTTCGGCGAAGCCACGATATTGTGCCTTGGTGGCGTTTGTTGTATATCCTGGTGTTGTATAGGCATGTGATAGCCTGTCATGAACTGATTGCTATCTTGCCAAGTTTCTCTGAGAGTATTTTCCATACGTGATGGCATAGGGGAATTTTCTTGAGGAGAGAACTCGGGCTGTATCTGCAAAGTTCCTACAGGTGGGTACATGCCTTGAGAGCGTTGTTCACTCCTAGGATAACGTATTGAGTATTCGTCATCTAGAACCGAGTATGGATCTGATTGTCTACTAATAGGTGGTCTGAGTAATACCTGAGGAGATGAAGCAGACTCTCCAGTTAGTGTCATATTGTTCGAGCCTGAAGGCTCTGTTTGTGTTTGAGCAAGTTGCTCCAACCCCTCTGTTTGGAAGGACGAGTTATATCTAGTCCTTGGTGTTTGTGTTGACAATTGATTAGTTGAATAGTTGTCACCCCACATTGAGAGTGAGGGTGATGACCGCCATTTGTTGGGCGTAGTATGCCTCAAGACCCAAGAGGGTCTGCCTGTATGCATCGAATCCCGACATATTCGGGGGGTATATGAATACCCGCAGAATAATGGGAAGGAGCGAAGATGATTTGGAGAAGATGAAACTTCTCAAAGAGAAGGTGAAAGAATTGTTTAGTTCACGTTGGGTTCACCAATTTTGTTGTATAGGCATGTGATAGCACTGTCATGAACCGATTGCTATCTTGCCAAGTTTCTCTCGAGAGTATTTTCCATACGTGATGGCATAGGGGAATTTTCTTGAGGAGATAACTGGGATGTATCTCGCAAAGTTCCTACAGGTGGGTACATGCCTTGAGAGCGTTGTTCACTCCTAGGATAACGTATTGAGTATTCGTCATCTAGAACTGAGTATGGATCTGACTGTCTACTAATAGGCGGTCTGAGTAATACCTGAGGAGATGAAGCAGACTCTCCAGTTAGTGTCATATTGTTCGAGCCTGAAGGCTCTGTTTGTGTTTGAGCAAGTTGCTCCAACCCCTCTGTTTGGAAGGATGAGTTATATCTAGTCCTTGGTGTTTGTGTTGACAACTGATTAGTTGAATAGTTGTCGCCCCACATTGAGAGTGAGGGTGATGACTGCCTATTCTGTTGGGCGTAGTATGCCTCAAGACCCAAGAGGGGTCTGCCGTATGCATCGAATCCCGACATATTCTGGGGTATATGAATACCCGCAGAATAATGGGAAGGAGCGAAGATGATTTGGAGAAGATGAAACTTCTCAAAGAGAAGGTGAAAGAATTGTTTGGTTCACGTTGGGTTCACCAATTTTGTACATCGGAAAAGTGACAGGTGAGCTTGAGAATCAACAAGTAACTCTTCTGCGTACCCGACCTCCCGAGGTCGTGCCGAGACAGCCGGTGTGGGTAGAATGCGCAGGCAAACTAGTTAGGCAGTCTAATGTCTTCGACACGCACTAATGGTATTTGCGAATCTAAAGCAAAGAAGGCCCTTCTAACTTGGATTGGTGTGATAGATCGATCAGCGAGGATGACTGCTCGAAGGCTCCAATCAATATCGAGCTCTGGCGTGATTCGATCTATGGGTTGTGGGATGTGTGGAAAATGACCCGAGATGGTTTCGTGTATTTCTCCTAATAGGGTCATATGGTGGATATAGTCAACTCTATGGACGATTCTCTGGCCTAGTCCAAAATTCTCTAGTTTCGTTGGTTATTGTGTCTAGTAGGGATAACTGGAATGATGAGAGGTGGAGTTGAATGATGAGAGGTGGAATCGGAGTAGACCTGAAATACTAATTTACGTAGGCCAGTGTCTATGTCTAATTCTCTTATGGACTCGTTAAGCTGTGGGATCTGTGGATCACAACCATAGACTCTGGGTTGTTGCGGTCCCATTATGGTCATACGGGAGATCAAGTTCTGATTCCTAGTATCCAGTAGTCGTAAGCTTTTTCACTTCTACGTTTAGAACCAACAATTGTGCGATTTTCTCAGAATATCTTACAGGTGTTCTAGCAACTTGAATTCTTAAGCTGGTATCTATATCTATGAGGGTATCTCCAGCGTCTGGCTGTGGAACTAAAGGATCGCACCCGAATATTTGTTCTCTTTCGAGCCCTTCTACAGTCATGTGGGTATTTTCTAGGGTAATCTGTAGTTTGGCTGATTTGACCAAAACAGATGTGCTTGGTCGTCTTCGATGTTTAACCCTCTCAACTGTGCCCTGATCTGTTGGAAGTCTGTTGTTGTTTGGAAGACTTGTATCCTAAGGTTTTGGTCAATATCAGTTATTGCCACTACGGTATTGGGCTGGGGCACAATTGGCTCGAAAATGTATTCCCTGGGCTCCCTAGGTCCCGTAATTGTCATGCAAAAGCAGTAATGAAACAAACTAAAATAAAGTAAAATCTAAGTATACTTCTAGCATATATAATTTCTTTTTGTATTTTCTGGCAATTTATAGGAAAGCAGCTATTTAAAATATTTAGAATTGACAACTAAACTAACAACGTAAAACAAACAAAATAGCCGATTGTAGCTATTTGTCTGTGTAATTTTGTATATCTATTCTAAACAACGAAATAACTAATCTATCCGCAAGATTCTCGATCCTACCTCGAAGTGAGGAATGAATCATAGTTTCTCGAAACTATCAATCCCCACAACCTCCCTGGAAATATCGAGAATAGAAATAACGAAATAAAATGATTAACTACATTATTTGATAAATTCTAACTAAAACTTTTGAAAGATGGAACTTGGATTTCGCGAACAGTGGCGAATCCGACGGTGTGTGTGTTCTTGTCCCTCGGTATGATCTCTTCGTTCTTTGTGCTCATGTGAATCCTAGAAAAGCATGGAATGCTTGCATCAACAGGAATAGATATTTGGATCGATGGACAGCCTTCAGAATGCAGACAGAATAGAATGCGGATAGGAGAGGGATAGCGCAAGAGTACAGAGCTTGGCCTATGCAATTCCTAGCGGGGTCTACTGCGAATCATGCAACAAAAAGCGTCCAGAACCTGAGACTAGTCTGTATGAAGAGCAAAACCTGCAACTTTAATGGCTGCCTAGACTATTTTACTCCAAAACAATAATACTGTTTGCACAAGTTGGATCTGTGGCTTACCAACAGCAACACAAAGCTAAAACAAACCTGCAACAAACTATACTACCAATCCTAAGCAAACTAGAAGACTGAACTACTGAAAGTGATGAGTTTCTAAACAAGAATGAGGGGCCATTTGCATGTGCACAAACCATGCATTTATAGGAATCCAAACATCCAAAAATCAAATCCAAACTGAACTCTTAAACATTAAACAAAAGAAAAACACTATTCCAGGGGACCAAAAACATTAATGCATGCTCAAGTCGGCAAGAAAAGCTAGTGAGTCGTGATATTTCACGCGGGTCACGTCAAAAGAGCGTTCTGGAAAACACGCACAGGACCGCCCCTGCTCGGGCAGCGATTCTGAGACCGCTGCCTCTTCGGGCGGCGGTTTCATCATCAAGACCAAAAAGCCAAGAAAAGAGGGAAAAATAGGAAAACAAAGCACGCGGGGCTAATCGGGGTATGCGGGATGTTAACGCATATCTGTAAAGCTTTTCTGGATCCCGAACACCTTGCGAAGAGGCCTGTATCATCATTGGGGCACTTATTACATCGTTCCGTAGTACAGTACCTTACAATTTTGGGTACGTACAGAGACTATATCTTGGATTGAACCCCAAAGGTGTTAGAAGCACATCTCAAATCTATGAGTTTTATCCTCAACTCACTATGGAGGAGGGAAGAAAGCATTTCAAGAGAGTAAATGATGTGTTCTTTGTTGTTCTTTTATATCATTTTGATAAATATTTGTACAATCACAGAATATCTGATGAGGCCTTTTAAGAAGTAAGGGAATGGGGAGCCATATATCTTTATTTCTAACTTTTACATATATCAGGGTTCTAGGGTTTTTAGGTGCTCTAAATAAGTTACTGAGATGTCCAATTGATAAATGGGTCTTGTTAGAATTGGTTCATCAATTACTTGATTATCATAAGATTCAAAATAAGTGACACAAATTAGGAGTCCATTTTCCTATTTCAATCGGAAGGTATACTTGTGCCAGTATCTATAAATCCAAGAACATAGATGGAGAAATTTATGAGGTCACCTTGTGGACTTTTCATCCTAGGAATAACTTTTATTATTGGGGAAAATTTAGTGAAACAGGGTTGGCAAGCTCCCATGTGCCACAGTTAGAAGACATCTGGATCCACTATCGAGATGAAGTCATCATTAGACAATGAGAATTTGAAAGATTAACTTTGAAAGAGGTTAAACAATATGGTATTGCAGATGTTCTAGATGACATCAAAGATGATGATGAGGTACTTGACCTAGTTTATAGGAGTGATAATATTGCTAATCAACCGTTACCTTGGATTGATTGGTACCAAGAAGAATGTTCTAGCACAAAGGAAAGGGCGGGGCCCATTTTGTAAAGGACATATGATTGGTTGGCTACTCTAGGTATTTCACCTAAGGATCAACCTATAAAGGAAATTCAAGTTTAAACAACATTAAGCCTTCCCACATCTTCGAGGAGAAAATAATATTTGAAAAAGACTACCATAATTCCAAGAAATATTTCCTTTATAGTCGGAGGTTCTTCTTATAAGGTTTCTACTCTTGCTAAGGTTGTGCCCCAAAAATACAAGTCTTTGATGTTATTTATGTTAGTGCTTCAACTTTTGACTCTAAATATTTTCTTCAAACTCTTTCATTTTCATTTTCACTACCCATGGTTCCTCCTCTTCCATTGTCATCTATTCAAATTTTCCATCTCCTTTTATGGCCCAATTTTTCTCATCCCTACCTATTATCTCAATTGGTGAGATGATTTTTACCCACATTCTACTCATCCTTCGATCATCTTCCTTTTCTTTTGTTACCATTTCATCTACTCCTGAGGTTATTCTAACACCTACACCTTCTATTGTTACCACCTCCAATCCATCTTTTACCACTGCCACTAGTGCCATGATTTTATCTAGTACCCCAGTTTTGACTTCAGTAATGACATCTTCATCTACATATACCATACCTAATTGGTTGTATTGCCAAACCCCAAAGAAAAATAAAAAGGTTCCCCTAGTGGACATAATTGACCTAAGTGTGATAGAACCAACTCTGAAAAGATAGGACAAATGGCCAATAATCATCTCTAACTTATCAAGAAATTAGTCAGGTGAAAGGTTCATGGAGATAGCTACCCCCGCGGAAGGAAAAACCAAAGAAACTATTATTGCAGTAGATTATCATATTTCTAGGTTTTCGCTAGGAAAAGAAACACATGAAGGGGTAAAACAAGATGTGCAAGTGGCTTTGGGAAATTTGTTGGAAAAATATGACAAGGATAAGGCTTCAAAGGATGAGTTAAAGACAAAGGTTGAGCAGCTCACTGCTCTTCTGAAGAAAGTAACACAACCCACTCTATCTACTGATCCTTCAACTACAACTGCTCTGACAGTTTCTTCCATCTTGGATGATATTTCATATCATGAAATCAAGAAGATAGGTCAGAAGGGAAGATCAATGGATGGATGGATTGAATGCATACTTCAAGAATAAAATCCATTGATTAAAAAAATTGTAGATTTATACAATGAATTGAATACTGAGAAAGATTCCATAAGGAAACTAGATGCGTCCTTGTCTGAAGAAAGAAAAAAATTGGGTCTTATTTTGGTTACATGGGAAAAAAATAGAAATATTGATATAGATTTACTCCTCCAAGAAGGTGTGGTGAGTAGTACCTACAAGCTATTTGAATTTCAAAAGGCCATGGAATTCAGGTCACAGGTGTTACAATATTTGATTAAAAAATTGGATGAAAAACAAGTTGAAATAATAGATGTGTTGAGTGATATTTCAGAATAATTTGAGGAGATCCACTATAAGTTATTCAATGAGAACATTGATTCCCTTCCAATTGATCAAGTGAAGACCAATTTCAAAAGTTTGGTAAAGCAATATGATGAAGTTACAAAAACCTTCAACATTAATTCAATCTACAGACTTGTTTCATGCCAAAATTTCATAAATCGGATCAAGAAAGTTATAAGCAAGTTGAAAAGGTTGCTAGCCAAGGTTGCAAGGGAAGTGGATATAATAGATGTAGTAAGTTAGTACACATGCAGACCTAAAGAGGAAGAAATACAAGAAATTGTGAAGTGTTTCATGGAATTTAAGCAATGTACGATTGTGAGTAAGGAAAGTCAAGATAAAAATGAATAGGAAGCAGATATTGTAGGGCAAGCTGAGCTTGGTGGCCATTGTTGAACAAGCTCTGAGTTCTTGGTTGGTCAAAGGTTACAAGGTTGACTTAGTCAAACCTTTGAAACTACTTTGCTATTTTTATGGGAGCATGTTCCCTTGAACTTAAATACATTCTATTTTTAGAAATTAGTTAGCTAAAGGTGGGGCTGTAATGGCCAACCTCTTGAACTTATAAATAGATTAGAGGTGTTAAACATTGGATCAATTTTAGATTTGGTGAGAATACTCTTCAATCTTGGAAGATTTTTTAAGCTACTTTGAGCCTTTTGATAATATTCAGAATGATATTTTGTCATGGAATGTATGGTGTATTGTGCTCCAATTGATTAATATCTAATTTGTGAATGTTTAATTCCTTGATATGGATTGATTGATCTTCCTTTATATCAATTATATTTCTTTAATCTTGAGGAATGTGACATAGAACCTTTGTGTTTCAGTTGTGGAGAATTTATTCCCTTTCTGTTATCAAAGTGAATCATACTTACCAGTCAAATATTAGAGAGTATCACATGAAATGTGCATATAATTATTGTGATATGTTAATTGTGTTGTTGAATGAATCTATCTGTTCAGTTTGCAACTTGGTGCATCACCTTATTTAAAGTTTTATTGTTATTTATCTCTAACCTTAATCCCAAAGATTGAGTAGATTAGGATATTTCTAAGTGTTTTATCTTTTCACTTTGATCATAGATCAAGTGCTCCAAGTTCCAAAGGAAGTTGGCCTTCTCTAGAGGTTCATCCTAAGGAAACAAGGTCCCACACCTTGGGGATGTTCCAACGTTGCACGAGATCACTCAAAGATTCAACGGTGCGCAATCGGTGTGATAATAGTTTTTGGCATGCTCAGTGGGACATAGTTGGTACTTATCTTCATAATTGCAAGAATCAAATTACCTGATGAATCCATTTATCTATTTTTCGAAGTTCAATGTGTTAAATTATGCAAATAATTCATATAAGAGCTTCTGCGAGATGAGAAGGAAATTATCAAAGCATATTGAGTTATCCTTGTCTCCTTAAAAATAATAAGAGGAATTTAAAAATCACCAATTACATTGTCACCATGTAGAGGTCATTTAAATCCTCCTTATGGAAGGTTCCCTCCACCTAGGAATAATCAACCTCTTTTTAGAATGGTAAGGAACCAAGTGTTTCCTCCATTCAATTCAGAAACCCTCTTCTATTAGCTCAACGTGATCCTATACCTGCTGCTGCACTCAAAAGTCTACCCTTTTACATAGGGAAACTCATATTACTCCTGTGGAACATATTCTTGATGTGGCCAGCATTTGTGTAGTACATAATGTTACAAAAGACAACATTGTGGTTAGACTCCTTGCTACTTCCTTTAAGGGAAAATAATTCGAGTGGTTTAGTGGGTTAGAAGTGGTACTATAAAAAATTGGGACAAGTTGGGGAGAATATTTGCAAACAATTCGAAGACAAGAGTGACCACTTATCACTCATGGAACAACTCACTACCATAAAGAGAGATCCTCAAGAGTATATGAGTGATTTCAAATTTTGATTCCAAAAGACTTGGAATAGGATTCCGGAACTCATAAAGCCTTCTCGTAATAATGCATTTTTGTATTATTTTATGATCCTTGAACAAAAACATAACAATTATGATCTAGTATATGGGAGATACCACACCACATGATGCCTATGAATTTTTGATAAGAGTCACGGAATATTTGATCTAAGAAGGGAAGATTACAACCAGACTTTCCATGCCTTTGTTTGTTAAAATTTCAAGTAATCAACCAAGCATTACCTCTATTCCATCAACTTCTAGCGAATCCACTATGTCTTCACTAGTTGTGACTACACCAGTCCCTTCAAACAATCTGGTTGAGGTCAAATACTAGCTACAAAATTTTAAAAATGAACTCGTAGCACTCAAGCGGTAACATTATTAATATGCTCGTCTCTACTAACCAAAAATCAGCAATATCAATCTAACTATCCACCATTTCAAGGGAATAATCAGGTGTAAAATTAAGATATAAATCAAGCTGCAAACATCAAGCTCCTAAATTTTAGGAATCCTCTTACTACTAGCTCTTCTAGAGCCCTTGTACCTGTCCAAAATAATCTAGTTCAAGACTATGAATGGTGTTATCCTTGTTCTCAACCCCAAAACCAAAATATTTTCCCTAATGGAGTTCTCATCCAGGACCTTATGGTTCAAAGTGTATCTTCTCTACCAGAGGCAATAGAAAATTCATCTACACAGAGGCGGTGGATCAGCCCAGGTCCCTGAAAGAACACTTTGTTAAATTGGTAAGCATAATATTTTTCTAGGTTGAATACAAATTATTCATTAGAGGTGGTAAACACTCATTCAAAAAAGATAGCAATGGAATCATAGCCTTCCAAATCTAATCAAGAATCCACTTCACAACGTCAGCCACAAGCGATGATTGATGAAGATGTAGGAAATAAACCACCGTAAATGCATACTAGCCAAGATGTAAGGAAAGAAGGTTCTTTAGCCGTCACTTTGTACCAACAAGAAATTTCCCAAAGAATATTCTAACAACCAAATAAATATAAAAATAGGATAAATCCCTTTCAGTATTATAGAATAGATGAATAAGACCAACATGAGTGTTACTACGTGGGATGCACTCTCAATTCCATCTCAAAGAAACTTGTTGCAAGAGGCCTTGAAAATATTTGGTACAAATGACAGATCATCGAGATCATGGGGCGAAACTACTACAATTTTATATGTCGATGGAAAGAAAAAGTGTTCCTAATGAGAAAAAACCATCACCATTCTATATTTCCTTGATAATTGGAGTTCATTCGGTGCATAATTGCATGATTAATTATGGTGTCAGCAATTCGGTCATGCCCAAAAAAATTGCAGATGTACTAGGAATCCAATATACACCAATCTCTAGAGGAGTTGTTCAGCTATATGGGAAAATGGTTAGGACAATTGGAATCATCAAAGGACTTTAGCTTACTATCCATGCATGCCCTAGCTTGTCATTTACACAAGACATATCAATCATTGATCTTCCTCCTCTTTTTTCCATTTTACTATCACGATATTTCACTTCCAAGATGGGTGGTTATCTATCGCTGATTGGTCTCATATGATTCTCAGGACTTGATACAGAAATAAGGTGACTATAAGGGATGAACTGATTTTTCATAATCATGTGGAGCCATATACCGCTAGTCCTATAAATGGGAATTATACCATCCATGATCTAGAAGAAGAAGATGTTGACCATGAACCAACCACTCTTGTTGAAGAGGTTCTTGATACCATGCTAGATGAGGTAAGTATAGATCACTAGTATGACCCATATGTTGAAGCATTGGTAGAAGAAGAATTTGGTTTGCTACTTTTAGAAGAGATGGGATTGGGTACATATTGTATTCACGAAGAAGATGCGATCATACCACAACTTATCAAGTCCCAAAATATCTCTGAAGGACTTTGGAAACTATTTTTGATGGCTCAAGGAGTAAGAATGGAGCAGGTGTTGGTGTTATGTTGATTTATCCCAAAGGAAGTAAGTATTTTTCATCCTTTCGACTATAGTTCATGTACTAATAATGTTGTTGAGTATGAGGCCTTGATACAAGGAATTCAACTAGCCTTAAAAGGGGTATCAAATCCCTAATTGTTTTTGGAGATAGTGATTTGATAGTGCATCAGGTAAGATATCATAGTGCATCAAAAATGATCTATTGAGATCTTATAAAAATAGAGTATGGATTTTGATTGAAGATTTCAAAGCTTTTGGGATTCACACGGTTCCTAGGAATTAGAACCAAGACACAAATAGACTTGCAACTATCGGATCATAGTATGAAATTCCTACTAATGTAATGAAGGAAGGATTACAGTTTGTTAAGATGGTTTTTCATCCAATAGTTCCTGATAATGCATGAAGTTGGTAAGTTTTTTACAGTGATGAGCAAATCATTCTTTTCTTACAGGAAGAAGTGGAGTTTGTTGCAAAAATCAAGCTAGGTTAAAAGAAGCATACGGTGAACAAATCATCCAACTAAAAAGTAACAGATTACCAAAAGGTTTGGTTACTCTTGAATCCATTTTTAATTTAGATGATCAGGCTAGAAGGAAAAATTCTAACATGACAATCAAAGATGATGACTTTGAAGAAGTTGAAATAGCTAGTGAAAAATTCCTAAAGATTGGAAAAGTATGTACCCTAGAAGAGAAAAAGGATTTCGTCAAACATTTTCAAGATTATAATGATGTTTTTGCATGGAGTTATAAGGATCTACATGGTTTTGACCCAGGTTTGGCACAACACACCATCAAACTTCATCCTAATGCCAAACCAGTTTGGTAGAAGCAAAGGCCAATAAATCCTAAAATCAAACCACTAATGAGGAAGGAACTCTCTAAGCTCATTGAGGCTTGCATAATTTTCCAATCAAAAATTCCTCATGGGTAGCTAATCTAGTTCCTATTAGGAAAAAGAATGGAGAAATCTAGTTATGTGTAGACTTTAGAGATTTGAACCGGGCTTCATTGAAGGATCATTATCCTCTTCCGTCAATGGAGAAAATTATCCAAACAGTAGTAGGAGCACAAATTTTTCATTACTTGATGGGTACTCTGGATACAATCAGATCTTGGTTAAAGAATCTGATCAATTCAAGACAACATTCACTACTAAGTGGGGTACTTACGCCTATAATAAAATGCCATTTGGGTTATCTAATGTTGGTGCTACCTTCCAAAGGGCCATGGACATGGATTTCAGGGACTAATCAATGATATTATCCTGGTGTACTTGGATGATATAACAATGTATTCCAAACATGCGGAGGATCACATGGCTCATTTGAGGAAAGTATTCAAGAGGTGCAGGGAGTTTGGAGTTTCTTTAAATCCTAAGAAATGTATTTTCATTGTACAAGAGGGTAAGTTTCTAGGGCATGTGGTATCCATCGAAGGACTGTCTATTGATCCAGATAGAATATGCTAGATATTTTCCCTATCTCTTCCAAGTCACAAGAAAGGAATTCAAATTTTTCTTGGAACAATAAATTTTGTGTGGAGATTCATTCCTCAGTTTGTAGCCTAGCCAAACCATTAACAACCATGTTGAAGAAAAATATACCTTTATCATGGATAAGGGAAGGAAAGGATAGTTTTAAGCCACTAAGGTAGCCTTTGAAGCCATTAAGGTAGCCATTTCTCAAGCACCTACATTGGTGAATCCAAGGTTTGACAGGGATTTCATTCTCTATTCCTTTGTTGGTCAAGAAAGTATTTATGGGATTCTCACTTAGAAAAATAACGAATCAATGGAGCAACTGATTGCCTTCTTTATCCATTCCCTAAAGGATTATGAGGTAAATAATTCGTTTATTGATAAATAGGTTTTTTTGTTATTCGAGCTTAAAAGAAACTTAGAAACATGTTATCCAGTAACAAGATACATTTGATGGTGTCTTATCCCAAAGTTAAATATTTTTGCTAAAAAAATATGTGAATGAGAAACATGTCGGATGGGTCACTAAAGTGATGGAATGTGATATACACATTAAGGTCACTAATATTTTCAAGGGTAAAGGTCGTGTCAATAATTAGCTATAGATTTGGAGTTAAATCTAGAAGATGACACAATGCTCCTTAATGAACCTCAGGATGATAATCAGATTGATTGGCTATCAAAGATGAAAGTTGTTCTCCTTTCAGGAGAATAACTTGCAAGCATGGACAAAGTGCAAAGACGAAGCTTACATCTTCATTCTATTCCTTATGTTATGGTGGATAATGTTCTTTGTCAAAGGGATTTTAATGGTGTTCTTCTTCGGTGCATAGGACCAAAATAGGTAAATAAGGTACTAGAAGAATTTCACAATGGTCTTTCAGAGGGAATTTACTCGCACGAAACCTTCTACAAATATAATGAGATTCAATTACTATTAGTCAGATTTATTCAAAGATACCCATTTTTGGGTAAGGAAATGCAAGGAATGTTCTTTCTTCATAGGAAAGCAAAGATTGGAAGCCTTTCCTCTTCACCCAATTCAGGTCGACCAACCCTTTGTCTAGTGGGGGTTGGATTTCATCGGGATGATTAACCCTCTATCAAGTGATGGAAAAAATGGGTCCTCATAATGATAGATTACTTCACTCATTAGACGGAAGTTGTGGCACTTAAAGAGGGAAACAAAAATGTTGTCCTTGATTTTCTATAAGGGATAATGACACATTTTGGTGTCCCATTTACAGATAATTTTAGACAATGCAATGTTATTTCTTGGATTGAAGTTGACCGAATAGGTTGTCAAAAATGGATTTGAGCTCAAAAATTCATCAAATTACTACACACAAGGAATGGATTAGCCGAGTCCAGTAATAAGAATATCATACATATCATCAAGCATACAATGGAAACCAATAGGAGAAATTGGCACACTCAACTCAAAACCACCCTATGGGCAGATTGAATTACACCTAAAAGGGATATTGGGAATTCACCTTTTATGCTAGTGCATAAAAGGGAAGAAAAATTCACATTCTCTCTGGAGCTTCCATCTTTGGATTTGGCACATCAACTAGAGCTTATGGAAAATTATGTAATGATAGTCACGTACGCTGAACTAATGGATTTATAAGAAATGAGGAACAAGGTAGTGAAGAATTTGGAACAACACCAATCTCAAGTAAAAATATATTTTGACCAAAAAAATTCAATAGGGAGTTCCATAAAGGAGATTTGGTTCTCAAATGGGATACTGACAGGGCCAAGCATGATAAGTTTGATTCCCTTTTAAGACTTTTATTCAAAGGAAGGTTGAAAAAGCTATGGAATGGGGTAAGAACACTTAAGAACCCCAAATCTTTGTGTAAAACCGATCAATGGACCATCGGATAGAAGTAAAAAAGGATTCCTATTTTGTATGCATTAGTTTTGAATCAAACAAGAAAACATAACAAATATAATTACCCTCTATTCTTGAGATCTTAAATAAGTGAGCCTAATAAGGATTTAAGCAATAATTTTTTTCTTAAGAGAATAGGAGCTCACCATTAATGGCTTTAAGGCCAATGGTTCTTCCCATTTACTCTATGGTGTGTGGTGTGTTGTAAAGGATAAAGAAAATATCTCAATAAAAATAAATAAAACTCCTAATCCTAGCCATAATACTATAGTTTATGTTAGAAGGAATAAGTGTTCTTATAAATGAGAGGGGGTAGTGGGCTATTTATAGTTTTCCATTTGGGAAAGTGGAGGAATTATGGTGCATGTGGACGAAAAGATAAGCCAAAAAGGTAATTAGGGAATAAAAGTAAGGTTTGACTAGGTTTAATCATGATTAGGACTTGTTAAACTAGGTTTAGGCTAGTTAACTAGGGTTTAGGCTAGTTAAACTTGATTAACAAGTGATTAGAGACTCATTGAGAGTTATGAGCGGTATCGATAACCATTTATGACTGATAGATAGCCTAGGAAGCTAATAGAAGTGATCTAGAGAGAACTAGGGAGGTTATGAATGGTCGAAAGGAGAAATATTTAGCTAATAAGAGAGATATTAGCCCAATTAGCTGATTATAGGAGGAATACCACCAAGGAGGAATGATAGCTCACCATTAATGGCTTTAAGGACAATGGTTATTCCCATTTACTCTTTGATGTGTGGTGTGTTGCAAAGGATATAGAAAATAGCTTAATAAAATGAAATAAAACTCCTTATCCTAGTAATAATACTATAGTTTATGTTAGAAGGAAGAAGTGTTCTTGTAAATGAGAGGGGGTAGTGGGCTATTTATAGTTTTTCACTTGAGAAAGTGGAGAGATTTTGGTGCATGTGGGACTAAAGGATAAGCCAAAAAGGTAATTAGGGAGTCAAAGTAAGGTTTGACTAGGTTTAATCATGGTTAGGACTAGTTAAACTAGGTTTAGGCTAGTTAACTAGGGTTTAGGCTAGTTAAACTTGATTATCAAGTGATTAGAGACTCATTCAGAGTTGGGAGGGGTCTTGATAACCATTTGTGGCTGATATATAGCCTAGGAAGATAATAGAATTGATCTAGAGAGAAATAGGAGGTTTTGAATGGTCGAATGGAGGAATGTTTAGCTAATAAGAGAGATATTAGCCCAATTAGCTGATTATATGAGGAATACGACCAAGAAGGTGTCGTAAATGAGTATCCAAGAATGGAGTGAAGAATGGGTAATTAATGAAGTGTCATTAATTGGTTGATTTGGAGGAAATTCTATGTGTGAGAATATTTTGGTGTCTACCTTTTCCCCTATTTGCGGTGGCGTAAGTGATGTCACTTCAAAGAAAGTAGATAAGTATAAACATGTAGAAAATTTTGAATGGATAGAAGAAAGATTAGTAGAATGAAGGGTTCCCTGTCGATTGTTGATGGGGTGATGGAAGAACTCGATCGACGATCGAAAAGCTGAAGGAAATAAAATAGAAGAAAAAAATAGTGTGAAGAAGAAGAATAGGAATATAGAAGAAAATGTGTATGAGGAAGGGGAATGAGGTAACATCCATCTAGTGCCTTTTAAACAACTTTATTTTTCATCATATTGCTAGAGATCTTAATCATCAACCCTTATTAAAAATAATTAACAAAAGTTTAGTATGACATGAAAATCCACATACGAGTAAATTTCCATTGCTAAAAGCACCAACTCCATGCAACATACAAAATACAATGTAATACGAGAAAGTAAAAGATGCCTAACTCCATGCAACATAAAAAATGAAATGAAATACTAGAAATTAAATAAGATAAAATAACATAGAAACATAATGCAATGTTTTTATCGAGCTTCAGATTCCAACCTACTCGAGTTAACAACAAGGGTTAAAAGCGGTTCCCCAAGAAAGGATACATGTGAGGTGAATAACAGAGGACACTTCGGTCCTATGATAAAGCAATGTGCACTACGAAAAAATAAAAGGAAACTCATTCGACTTAGAGTACGAGATGAAGTAAGAAGCCTAGATTTTGTTCATGAAGGTAGATCAAAATGATGCGGGAGTCGTTTATGAAAAGAACAAACAAGAAACAAAGAATGACATTTTGTAAGATGTTTTTTTTTAGAAGTTTTTTTAAATATATTTGAATGTTTTGATTTTTCTAACATATTTGAATGTTTTTGATGATTTTAGAAAGTTTTATGAAGCTATGTATAGGAAGAAAAATAAGTGTGGATGCCCCTAATAATAGATGGGATGTACAAGGGTAGAATTCCATGCACATGTGCAAGAAAGTGAAGATGCAAAATTGCCTAGCATTAGGTGGGAGTATTTAAAGGAAAACTCTTCACGCACAAAAGATGAATGAGGGATCAAGGCCAAAATAAATAAATTCAACATGATGATGAACATAAATAAATGAAGTGTTGGGAAGGAGCAAGGATGCCCCCAACGTAAGCTCACCAAGAAACACATGATAGAAAGGAAGGATAAGATTGTTTTTGTGAAACGTGAGAGGTGTCTAATAACATGGCAAAAATGAAATACCATACACATGGATGTTATGAATGAAGTAGAAGAGTGATGTGAATTATATGAATAGATCTTATAATCCTCACGATGAAAAAATGATTAGCCAAAGGAACAAATCATGAGACAAGATATGGACTAAAGAAAGAGTTTGAAAAAGGTCCAAAAAAAGACACTTGGTAACATACTAATCCTGTTCACTCATAGAGATCTAGTGTGCGCACATGGAAATTAATTACCTATTGAAGGGAATATTTAATAGACAATAAGTGGAGACAACCTAGCCAATGTGTAGGAATGATTGATTTTGATAGGTGATAGGTGATTTATGAATAGAGGGTGTAAGGATAGTTGTACATTGCTCTGCTTCCAGCCAAACATCGATAATACGAGATAGATGCATTTGATTCTAATCGCAACATTTCTCTACTGCCAATTAGGCATCCATATCCCGATAGAGATGCATTTGATTCTAATCACAATATTACTCTACTTCTAGTTAGACATCCATATCCCGATAAAGATTTTTGAAATACCCTAAGAGAGAGTTATATATCAATTTTCTTTTTCCTTTAGCTTTTAGGTTTTGATTTTTTGATTGATTTTTTTTTTGGTGTCTAAAATTTTTATTTCAGCTCTCTTGTTCGACAAGGGTTAAGAACCACCGATGGCTTAATAAAATTAGGTGGAAGTTATTGTGATGACGAAATTGGCTAGTGTTAAGAATTATGTCCAAAAGTTCTTCGCAATAAGCTTATTAGATGTTGAATGCGATAGGATCTCTATGAGGTCATTTGTTCTTTAATTTACCAAGGTGATAAAAGACTAGGGTTAAATGGATACCATAGATATAAATGTCATAAAATGTGTGTGAATAGGCTAACCAAAATATCACCGAAGGGATGAAAATGGTAGGAAGACTTACATAAGAATAACAAGGAAGGGAAGAAAGAAACATCCATGTGTACACAATACCTGATTCCAATGTTTGATCTTTATACCTTTGATTTTGTTATGTTTTCTCAATTTTTTTGTATTTTTAATTGATTTGATTTTTATATTTTTGATAGTTTTTGGAAAGGTGGGAACAACAGAGTCACTTTACGTGGTAAGATCCAACAACAATGTTTGTGACTTCCTTAATAAGGGAGACTAGGTGCATTTGTTTATCAAGATTCATGTTATCCCGATCTCAATGATCAAGGTGAGCTCATACTCAACAAATGACTACGATTTTTCCTGAAACAAGGATTGTTCAGGTGGGAGCTTGAGTTCCTTATCCATAGGTTTATGCACTTTGCACCATACTTGATGGTTGCATTAGTGTGCATTCTTGAATCGTGCTTGATTTTTAACCCTAATATCATTTAATTTTTTAGGATATTTAGAGATCTTGGAGGTTTTTATATTATCTTGATAATGAACCTATTTGGGTTTCTTATAAGCTGACATGTGACCTATCTAATCCCGAGAAGGAGAATAAAGAAAACATGGACATTTAGAACTGATGTGAGAAATGACCGCGGGATTTCCATAACAATTGATAGAAGAAAGGTGTGATGGATGAAAAGGATACGGTCCAAGAATTGAAGAGGATGGGCTACGGGAGGTGAGAAACTAATAGAAGATGACAAAGGGATGTTAGAATATATCCCTAAGATGGAAGATGTTGGTCTATGAGGACATGGCCCAAGAATAAAAGCAAATGATGAAGGGATGCTAGGGTGTGGCCTGAGAATAAAAGGTAATGGGTTATTAGGAGGTGACCCATAAGTAGAAAATGGAGAGCTACTAGGACATGGCCCCATAATAGAAGAAGATGATGGGCTACCCAGCGGTGACCCAAGGAGAGATTTTGATTGAGGAATGATGATAGAAAAGGAATGAGTTGGCAATGATAATATAGGCCACGGATAAATGCTAGACCCGACAACTCATCATACTCGAGAGGAATGTGAAGATGGAATAACAAAATAAGAATCAATTTCCATGACTTTAGGATCTTCCTCTATGTTCTGTCAAAAGTGATCAATTTATTCTCTCAATAAATGAGTGTATCAAGTTATAGAAATAATATTTGTTTGCAATCCTCTAAATGGATATCATCGTGTAGTCTAATTGTTTGTCATTTCGATAGAAATCAATCAATAGAGGTTGTTTTTATTTGACCATAGGAGGTTGATTAGAAGTGACGGGTTTGATAAGAGGGGAATATTGATTGATAGAAGAAGATGAAGATGTTTGATGATGTAGATGAGGGGAAGGCTTGACCTTATCACTCCCACGAAGATTTTTGATAGTGCTTGCAAAAGATATATTAGTACATGGATTATTTATAATGGTTTGACATGGTCGCAAACATTGATCTTTAGAAGATGGATGAGGAAATGGTACGATATGGTTGAAAGGACTCAAGGGCCGAAGAGGTATTGAAGTTGGATTGATAGCAGAAGATGACTCAATAGATGATGTAGGATTAGTGGCGAGGCCTCTCATGAATGGATCATTTGGATTTAGACCTAGGTCACTTTTCTAGAAGACAACGTAATGTAGGATCACATATCCATCCATTAAGTTGTGACATAGGATTCAAATTGGATGAGTGACTAGAGGAATCGAGTCTTAGGACTCTTTGATAGAGGAAGGGGTCATCAAGGTGGTGATGAAGGAGGTCACGTGAAAAAGGAAGGAGCGTGATTCAAAAACTAAATTATATGTTTGATTAATGAAACTTGGATTCACATGATTCTTCAAAGGAGGAAGACATTATTGAGGTGATTTGGAATAAAGGTATTGCGAAGGAAGGAAGACCATGATTCAAGATTTGATCTAGGGGTATCGAATTATAGTTAGGATCTGAATCTTCGGAGAAGAATAGTGGGAGTTCGAAGAATAATTTTGATCTAAATAAGAAGAAGAGTGGGGGAACCTGAATAATAATTTGGATCGAAGCATCCAAACCATACCACCAACTATGATATGAAGGATGGGAACAGGACTCTTGAATGGGCCCTCTAACTCAAAGAACCAAATGAGGGTTAATCATAATGGGAATCTTTTGATTTGAATTCCTAAACCAAGGTTCTTTATTTTTGTAAGTGTGGGAAACCACGTGATAGTCGATCATTTTGGAATTGTTTACGTATAAATGCCTAGATTTATCTAGTGTTATGGAACTCCTTCAAAGGGAAGGAATTGATATGTTTCTTCGGGGAAGCATAATGACATCCAACTAGACATTTCCTAAATATGGAGATTTGTGCGTGATTTTCGAAGAAGGTCTAAGGAAAATAAACATCATGATGACGTGATTTTGATGAGATCAAAAGGGATTGTTGTAGAAAACAAGTTTTTGGATGAATAATCACAAGGAACAATCATGCAAGTGTGAAACACAAATCCAATCAACAAGGAAATACTCCCTATGTAAAATGTGTGTGCAAAATGACAGGTTTGATATAAAGATGATCAACACAATGTCAATACTTACATCAAGCTCAAAATGAACAAGGTGTATATACTAACAAAGGATAGAAGTGACTCCCACTCAAAGAATACTATGACCAACTTAGAGACAAGCAAGGCCAAAACATCAAAGGAATATTCTTACAAATATAAGCCACGTAACCACACCAATTGGTCACGTCTATCAGACTTCATGGAGAAACGAGATATTATTGTCAAAGTGGTATCGAAACGATGCAGAAAAAGTAAGTGACACTCTTCATGATTTGAAGAAATGTTAAAATTTAAACCAAGTCAAAGTATAATAAGGATGTGCTAAAATGTGTGCAACATAATTCCACAATGTGGATACTTAGATCATGTTTACAAAAACATGACGTAAGTATCTTAATTGTGTCGAGGCAATGTGAACAAGGTAACACATCAAAGGGGATCAAATGATGAACCAATCCTAACTATGAAGATGATCTTGAAATCAAGATCAAAGGACTACCAAAGATATGAAAACGTATGTGCACACTTTATATGTTTAAAAACCCACTATAAACATGGATGAGCATAAATAGAAAAAGAAGTGACAAATACCTTATTTGATAAGACTCATGAGGTATGCTTCCTTCTCACCCTGAAAATGGGTAGCAAGAATGCAAGGGTATAGATCAAAAGATAAACTAAGTGCCACTTGGGTAGAGTTTCACCTCGTCGAAGGTGAGAATGAAACCGAGCTAAGTGAGATGTCACTTAATTTTGTGATGAAAGGCACTTAGTTCTAACTTACATGGGTTCTTTTCCTTGTTTGAGAAACAAGGTTCAGACTCCAAGTGAGTTGTCACTTTGTGATGGCTTAACGCAACAATGGACTAGTAAAGTGGGCTCCAAGACAGAATGGCCTTCTTAATAGGTTCTCTCAACTAGGTGTCACAAGCTTGTCTAATGTGAGTGTGATTTGCCCAAAGAGTCACACTAACTAATTTGGGAGTATCTCACCTTTACTTTACCCACTTATTATATAGTAAGAAACTAGTGCGTTCAGTTGTACCATCACTGGGGTCACAATACGAAAAATATTTGAATCTAACTCATAATGCAAAACTAGTCAAGTGTGTAAGCAGAGTTCTTCTTCTTTCATCCAAGAGGTTAATCATTATTGGATTACTTTAGGGTTCCTGGAACCACCCCCATTGTTTTATCTTAAGGCATTATGCCAAAGGGTTATGTTCTAGTTGAGCATATAGGGACATACCATTTTCTAAAACCTGCAATACAGTGTGAAGTGAAATGGTGTGCTTTTTATCTTGCTTAACTTAATGTGGTTTTAAGTTGCACACCATTTGGAAACCTCCATGAAAGCACGTGTATTAGAAGTTTTTTTGTGCCAACTTCTTTCTTTATTTGAAAAGCGTTAGGCCCTACATGAAAAGAGTTAATAATTTTCCATCAAATAAGAAAGAGAGTTTTCATGTTGTTTTTGATTCCTAAGATCACAAAAAGGCACGAAGGAAGAGCATACACAATGTGAAAACCCTACTAAAATAAGCCTTTGTGAAAAATACTTCAAAAGATAGAGTTTGTTTTAGCCAACTTTGAAATATTAATCCAATTATTTAAACGTAAAGTAAGTTTTTTAAAAGTGACAAGGTGTTTTTAGAAGTGTTTTTGATTCCCAAGATCACCTAGAAGGTGCAAGGAAGAGCATACACACTTTGAAAATCCCCTTTTAACTAAGAAAATGAAACACTTTAACTACTTTAGTCAAATAAAACCAAAAATAAACATGTAATTACTTATTAGAACCTGCAAACAAGTTAGAAAACCAAGAAAAAAATAGGAAATTGTAGAAATTGTTTTTTTAGCAATTTTTCAATGGGCTTTAGTATTTTGCATTTTGGAGGTCTCCATGGCCCTTTGGTAGTTTTATGATAGAATTAATGATACCCTAGTTATATTAATTTTTATACCTCCCTCACGAATTTCACTTCATTCTCTTTCGACACCTATTAAAACTTAAAAAATGGGCCAACGGGTCAAAATATATGACCAAAACTAGGAGCACCAAAAATCATATAAAAAAATTCAGATCAAACAGAGATGCCCATGGCCCCTTCAAGGCATATGTGATGGGTTTCATTATTCCCTTCATTTAATCAACTTTCTATTGATGTCATATTCAAACTAGGGGTGTGTCTAGAGCTCTATGAAACAAGAGGAATTTTTACAATCTAGTAATTGATTATAGGTATTTTGTATTTGATGGGGGATATTTTCAATGTCTTAAGAACTTCTTGTTAAGAACCTTATTGCAATCAAACTATGAAAACATGTTGAAGTAAACACACTTTACGGAAATGAATTGCTTGGAAATAAACACACTTTGCATAAATGAAATAGATTGCTGAAAAAAAACATTACATAAATAAACACATAATTGAGAATGCTTAGAAAATGATTGCAAAGAAATAAGAACTTAATCTAGAACACCTGCAGGGACAAGTCTACAACAGATTTTAAATTGAAAGTGATACAGAATTAACAGATCTAAACTATTTGCTTTAAAAATATAAATACCAAAAATGAGGATCTTGGTTCTTAGAGGAGTGGGCCCTTTCTCCGCCTTGAAACAGGATTGACAACTTAATTTTCTGTCAAAACTGGAACGGTTATTTTATTGATAAAATGTTCTACATTACAAAAACTTGTTGGATCTGTGTATCAATCTATATCTATCTCATCCTATCTCTATATTCCTCTATATTTTTCTATATCTTAATCTATCTGCAAGTATATATGTATATACTTATTCCAGGGGTGCATTTATGGCTGTAACTGTTCCACTGACATGATGGAACTGAATCGGGCCCATAATAGATGTTGAATTGGAACATGGCTGGATGTATAGCTGTGTGATAATTATCCTAGATCTACAAGTATGGAGATTCATAAGTCTTATAATATTCTCCTGATTGATAGGATCATTTATTTGACAAATCATCTACCATTTGGAATAGATTCTTATCGGTTTGAACTCTAGAAGAGTTCTAGAACTAAAGGAAATTGTTCTAGGTTTAACCGAGAGAGTTCCAGAGCTATCTACAGGAGTTCGAAACTAATTTTGATAATTCTAAAAAATGTACTAGAGTTCCAAAACTAAGTCTAGAAGTTCCGGAACTAGGTGATAAATCCTATGACTGTGTAATGGAGTTCCAGAACTAGCTTAGAAGTTCCAAAACTCTGCTGTAGTGAAAAAATGTTCCCAATAACATCTTTGATTGATTCATACTTCATTCTTCTACCTGATTTGGACTTGCTTTATTATAAAACTGAGTTTCCAAAACACTTTGTTAGGAATTATAGAGCTTTTAAACATTAGAATCATAATCAAAAAGATGGAAAATTACATCCTAACTCATATCAGATCAAACAAAAGTCACAAAATGCATTCAAACTTAATCAAAAGGAGAGTAAGATAAGATCATTTATTGTACATTTATCAGGAATATTCTAGCTTGATCGTTTCCCCCATACTTACTCTTTTATAAGTCCCTTTACAAACTTTACTCTTCAAATTTGGGGTTATATATTCTACATTCCATTTGATTGCTTAGGTGAAATGGCTGATACTGAATATCCTAATGCTTTAATTCGGACGTACTATACCCTACTCCTACTTTGACTTTCCTCTGCCATGCATCAAATTTAGTGGAATCATGTAGTTCTCTGTTCTACCATGGTGACATGAGGGTGAGAAGGAGTGGGGGTCTTGTTCTCATTCCTATCTATATGCCTCTGTGCTTTTCATTGATCTAAGGAATTAGCGTACATAAGGATTTTCTCTATGCAAACTCAGATTAAGTTTTTGGAGATATTAATTCCCTTCTTCTCAATGCCACCATGAGAAATTCTCATCTTTTAAACATGCCTCATAAATAACTTCAAAATTATCCTCTTCATACAAGGTGAAGGCATTAATACTACTTTGTAAATTGGAAAGATAAGATTCCTTGAACCTTTTATCAAATGCATGGGATCTAAAATGTGTAGTAAAGGTGGATGGTTTACCATAATGAATCCTCATACAAAGATCAAATGAACTATCCTTTAACGAGATGCTCGACTCCCTTTCCTTCCATGTAATCTGATTTTAGAGAACTAAAACAAATGCATTAAGATGACTCTCTCCTACATACAAATTGATCATTAAACTGAGTTCTCTTCTAGCATGAAATTACAAAGATAGAATTCGCAGAGAAGGTTTTTCTACTCTGCATTGGCTAAGGAATAGGCTATTGTGAAATCATCTTCATATTTTATTTCATTTGGAAGACCACATGCTATCCTTGACAACTACCGGTGAATGAAGTTTTCCTCCAAAAACAAACTATATGCGGAGAAGGTCTCATGCATGCAAGAATTTTCTCACTCATCATGCAAACCATTTATATTTTCACAATATATTTAAATTTGTCATTTTATTCTTTGTAGAACTTTTCTACCCATCCTTTTCTTTCTTTCTTCTCTTATTCTATCTTTCTTTTCAAGTCCAAATTGGATGTCTTAGCTTCTTGAGTTCTCTACAAGTGTCATCCCATAATTGTCTAAGTGGCCAATAAGTTAATTTAATTTATGCATGAGAGCTGTTGATAGAAGCAGTTTGTTTTCTAGAATTTTGACATTCCTCCTATTTCTCCATTATCTCGTTGTTTAGTTCTTGTAAATTCCTAAGTCTTGTTAGTGAGATGAGTTATTAATTATTTAATTACCATTTCTCTTTGTTCTAATTTAAGTTTTAGAAAATTCAAGTCCTCATCCTTTTCTCTAATAATGAGTTCTGCTCTTGACAAAAATAGGGCCTATTTAACCTCTGTTTTCTTCTTTCTCTGAAATTTCTTGGGAATTGAGAATTGTTCTTATACCAAAGGAAATTTTACTTTTTTCCTCAAAGATGCCAACTCTTATTCTTCATGTGAAAATATTTCTGGTTCACCCAATTCTTTAAGAACTTATTCTTCAAATTGTAGTCATTTTTACCCCCATCACAAAGAAAGGAACCCCATGCGCACCAGCCTATCACCCAGCGAGCGCTGGGCACTCACCGAGGCATGCATGTGTGCTGAGTCTCTCTTTTATGTGAGTTTAGTGGGAAACATCATCTATGATCCATATTTAAGATATTTTAAAGGAAGCGAGACATACAAGCACCATAGAGCTCAGAACCTATTTTAGATCTTTGTAGTCATTCCAGACAGAAAGTGCTTTAGATTATAGAACTTATACCAAAAGCAGAAAAACAGTTGTACAAGCATCCATAATTAGTCATAAAAATAAATGAAAAATAAATATGAGAAAGATGTATGTATTAGAATCATCAATGTTCATATTCATGTAAGTTGGTAACCTCATTACATTCATGGAGCCATTACAAAATGTCACAGAGAAGTAGATCACAGTCATGCATTATAACTAGACTCATATGGCTAGGCTCTCAAAATAAATTTATAATCCCCATACCCAAAATAATAGAGTTCTTGTAGTATTTCTGTAGAGCTCCGCCCTCTATCTATTTCTCTCTATCTTTACTTCTGTAGGCGCTTGCATATATACCCTTTCGAACTATGAACTCATCCTCTAGTGGCTTTAGATCGATGCCACGTGTCCGAATGTGGTCATTCATGCAAGCATGCTCCTCCAAGCCTGAGCTTTCCAATTCTTACCATGATGTGCTTCTAGAATATTCTACCATAGGCATGCTCCTTTCTAGGCCAACTGTCACCTTGGTGGCACCTTATCCACTTTGCATGTGTAGTTAAGTCATGCTTTTCATGTGTTCTACCCAAAACACCCAATATGGATAAGTCTTGAAACCTTGGTTCTATCCATGCATGCACCATGGGTTTCCTTAAACCCTTCCTTAAACCCTACCCTGCATGCTTTATCCTTGCACACCTTTCTTCAACTAGGCCTTGCGTGCCTATGCACCTTTTTGTACTTAGCCAATATTTTAGGTGCCCAACATCACCCCACACTACACATGTTCTCCATTTGTGGGAACACTTCTCCAGTGAAAAGAAAGAATACAATAGATTTACACTTGGAACAAGAATAAGGGGATGAAGAAATAGGGAAAGAAGAAAGAATGGGGAAGTGATGGAATCACTGCAATAAGCTAGGAAAATCCTTTTGCTAGTTGACCTCCAACTTTTTCCAAGAATCGACTTCGTTCTACACTCTCTAACAAAGGTCACCAACTAGGGCACTCACCTCCTCACAAATTAGTCCCTCTCCTTGTGTGCTTATGGTGTTAGTAATTTTCTCTAACTCTTTGCCTACTTCATCCGGTGCATCCATTCTTCGTGTAATCTACGGGTATAGTTCCTTCAACCGGTTTTTATTGAACCCCTTAATGTTTTAATGGCTTAAAATTTATTTTCAACCTCGATAAGGATTTTTTCCCTTCTGTCCTATTTCCCTTATTCTTCTCTTGAAAATCCTTGGCTTCTACTTCATGAGTGGCAACCAAGATGCCTGCCACTTTGTCTCTGTCCACGTAATTGTCGTACGTGGCCTCAACCATCTAGGAAGAAACTTTTATATCAGCAAGAACCTTGTTGTACTCTGCTACGAATGCCACAAATTTCAATTTATCTTCTTTCTCCATATGTGTGGCCACTTCTTTTGTAGATTCCAAGGCTAACGACTACCTCTCCATGGTGTAGAATCTTTTTAAGTCCTCCAGGCATCCCAGGGCAGATCCATACTTCTTCGTGGGAGGTGCTAGGTATGGATGCTTCAAAACTATAGAATTATTAATGGACTCCACCTTTTTGCATATTGTGAAACTTTATCCTTCTTGTCTTTTAACTCATGCTACAACTAGGTGCTAATCAGTTTCTCTTGACTTAGCTCCTTTGTCCTTATAGATAGCTCTTCCTCTTTCTTCTTCAGCTCCTCTAGATCTTTGATTCTATCATTCCACTGAAGAGTCTATATTCGACCTCAATAGAGACCTTGTTGAGAGCATTGCACAATTTTTCATTTGAGAGTTGTTGAGCATTCACCACTAGGTTGTCTTCTCTTGGTCCTAGAAATGTTATTATTTCTGTGGCTTACTTCAAATTCTAGCTCATCAAGATGGGACTCAATTTCCCATGAGAGCATCTTCCTTGTCCATGGGTATGCAGCCTCCTTATCAAAAGATGAAATTTCCATGAGCTCCTCTACTAGAATCATGCTTTGGAACCATGCGCAAAACACTTTGTTGGGGTCATCAATATAACCCATCCCTGGCCTCTCCCCTTTTATGCGTTTCCTCCGTGTGCATGCCCTTAGGAATACTTATAGTTAAAATGGGGCCTCCAATGTTGTTGTGGTCCTTTTCTATGCTCTCCTCCTTATCCTTGTTCAATACCAGCTCAGCGTTGCATTCCAATTTCTCCTCCACCAAGGTCTCAATGTTCTTTGTTTCTTCTATTTCTGTCACCTTGTTCATCTGTTCCAGCGTAAGGCTTGGGGCCTTCTATTTCTGCGCGCCAACCTCCTCACTTCCCATGTCTTAGGTGCCTTCCCCTCCTGGATATCCTTGCACCACATGAAAAGGAACCCATGTTCCTCTTCTCTACCTTCTTCTTTTGAATCATGCATGTTGAAGATAGGTGGCCCTTGATATTTTTTAGGTTCATCTTCCCCACTAACATCTTCTTCACTATCATCTTCTTCACCTATGTATTTCTCCAAACTCCCAGTTTCTTCCAAGGTGGTCTCCTCTTCTATCCTCTGCTTCTTCCTAACTGGGGATTCTAGTGTAGGTGACTCTATCTCTTCTTCTCCCAATGACTCCTTATCTGACGAATTTTCGGCCCGAGTCTTCTCTTTGTCTATGGGCATTTTCTTGCGAGTACATACTAGTTCTGGCACTTGTCCAGGGGAACCTATTACCTATGTATCAACCACACTTGGTATTTTCTTCTTTGGCTCTTTTTTCTTCCGTTTGGTGTGGGTCTCTTCCTACCAGTTGGATCGTCAGATATAAACAACTTGTTCTCTAGATATGAACCCTTCTCATATTTGGGTCTTATGCGGAGGTTTATGCACGTTGCGGATCCTCCTGTAATGGGAAAAGTCATGGGCCTCATCATTTGAACTTCATGTGACATGTACCCCTGCACATACACACACTTTCTAGGGTAGAACAACCCTTTACACATTTCCCTATGGTCCCGGTCTAGATTACCAATGTCCAGCTTTAACTTCTTGGATTCTTTGAACCTGTTTACTCCCGCTTGAAAGTATTGAGTTGTGATGGAAAAGGGAAGCTTATACCATGGGCTCCATATCTCATCTATATTCAGAATCTACCAGGTAGAAATCTTTGGTACACAAAAAATTTATCTTCTCCCTTGGTGCAAGCTGGAAGTTGTTCAAGAATCCTCCATTCTACCCTGAATGTGTTCCTCAAGCATGTAGAACATTTCTCTAGGCGCGCCTTGTGCATAGTTATCATATTCTCACAAGTGTATTTTTAAAATCTCTATACTGGCGAAGGGTAATCAACAGGGTACTCCTACATGAATTTTTCTAATGCATCAGGTACTCCAATCTTTGAAAACAAAATGGTTAGTAGGACATTACCAAAAAGGATTATATCACCTTCCTTCACTCAACTGGAAATCTCATCCACGATGAATGCAAACAAGTTGTAGATGGTACCCTCTGAAATTTTCCTGCAAACATGCAACCATGGCTTATTGACCTAGGTCCATCTCTCCTGGCCATTTAACTTTGTCACCAAATGCACAACCATCTTCATCATCGGGTCCTCAATGTCCATGATATCATAGTACCTTGACCCCTTTTTGTATGCATAGGCGGTGATAGTCTCCTTAATTGCCTCTTTGTCACTTAAGTCATCCTCCAAACCATCTCCTTCACATATGAGGCTTGTGAAATGTGAAATGAGCTGAGGGTAATGCGCATCTTGCACCCTATGAAGTGGAAGTAGTCTTCATGCACACATGACATCAGCCATTGATATAGGCACTCAGGCTTCCTGAAGTAGGGAAACTCAAAGAGTTGCAATAACCCTGCCTTCTCCAACTTGACCTTCACATCATCGTTATAGATGGGAAAACCCTCTAGTGTCCTTTTATTTGTTGGGCACACTAACTCTAGTACCATCTCCTTCTTGATTGTGCTCATACGATGATTGTAGTCATTTACAGACATGTTTCTTAGATGGGACTCCCACTCCATCCCCAACAATACTCCATCTGGTCCGCATTTATGTATACCACTCTTCATTTTTATATGCATTAGTTTCTTATTACTTTCCCTTACCCATGCCATTTCCTTCTTAGGTGTACTAATTGGTTTCTTGGGTGCCATTTTATAGGTCATCTTCTCACTTTAATCACTTCTTGTTACTTTGTTCTTCCACTCTTTCCCACCTTAGATCTCAAATTTGTGAAGAAAACTCCTTAATCGTGTGCCCTAGTTATTCAAACCCTAAGTGGGATAATACCTACACAAGACGATGCCTTGTCACAAATTTTCTTATGCCCGTGAAATCCCTTCCTTCTAGTTCGTGGATCCAAACTAGTTACTCACACTCTAACTCTTCAAATTTTTCTTCACACGAGATCAGTTTTGGAAGCCCTAGTTTGCAAAGATGTAAAAAGTGATTCTTTCTCCTTATATTCAAAGTGAATAATGAAATGTGTTGACCCTTTTTTATAGTTTTTCCCTTTTTAATAATTAAATGCTATTTCACCTACCACCATAATTTTCATGTTTAATGTGGATTTTTCAAACAAAGCCTTACTTACGCACCTTAACTCATGCGCTAAACTGTGGGGACAATCTTCCAACCTTTTGGCATGCAACCAATCCATCTTGATAGGATACTCTTGTGCATGTGTCACCGGTGCCAAAGGCACTTCTTCTTTCCTAATTTTTTCTCTCACCAACCTCATGTTACTTATGCGCTCTTTCCTCCTTTGTACGTGGGATCTAAAAGTAGCCTTTTTGATACCAACCATCCTTTTCCATATTTTCTTTTCATGCAACTCTTTTAATAAGGCTATTCAAATGTGATTTTTAGTAGAATCATTCTTGGTAATTTACCCATGCTCTCCTTCACATCACTCCACCCCACACTAAAATGATGTCCGGTCCTCTGCGCACTTAAAATTCCTAAAAAATTAATAAGGTTACTGGCACCCAAGGCATAAAATAAAAAAACAACTCGAAAGGAAAACAAAAGAAAATAATTGCATAAAGGGAATTCTAAACTAACTGGAAAAACTACCTTGTTTACAAACACCAAGAAGACTTATTTATAGCAGGCTTCAACCTACTCCCATTGAAGTGTCAGGTAATTTTTTTCCATCTAGTGCTTGAAAATGGCACGTGTCCAAATCAAGGAGGATTTTATGTACCACCAATGGACCTTCAACTTTTCAGGATGGTGCAAAAATTAGAATCATACAGTAAGACCATTTACCCAACCTCAAACTTCTTGTTTATGATGTCGCAATCATGCCATGATTTTTTCTTTACTTTTTCTATTGTTTGGCTCCACTTGGTGAGTGATCATCTCTCATCTAGGTTTCATCAATTCTCTCTTCCAACACTTTCTCATTAGCCAACCCTCTTGTTTGCACTATTCAAAAAGAAGGTAACATGAATTCAACTCGATAGAATAAATTCCACGCCAAACACCAATTGAAATGTTGTGGCTTTATTCAGCCTTGTATAAGTTGTCCTGTAAACCCATAGTACAGTAGATACCTTGTCATCCCAATCTTGTCTACCGACATCACAAATTTTTGTCGTGGTATGACTCAAAGTATTTTGTTAAATACTTCCATGGTTCCATTTTCTTGTGGGTGAAAGGGTGTATTCTTGTTATGAGCCACCATGAACTCTAATAATAGGATCCTCACGATCTCATTTAAGAAATATGTACCCCTATCATTGGTTAAACTTAAAGGACATCCATACCTCATGATAATGTTCTCCCAAAAAAATCTTTCCATTGTGGCTACTATGCAGTCTTTAGTTGGGGCTTCCTCTGCCCACCTTGTCAAATAGTCTGTGTAAGTGATTACATAGTGTGATCTAGTCCTATACACTACTGGTGCAATAGGGCCTACAAAGTCTATTACCCATTTCTCAAAATGTTCAGTGCTAGGGATAGGGTGCAAAGTAATTTCATCTCTCCTTCTGGCTTGCCAATGCGCTAACAATGGTCACACACTTTACAATAGTCCTTGCAATCCTTATACAAATTTTCCCACCATAATCCTGCCATTAAAATTTTATGTGTGGTGGCATCACCTGCATAATGTCCACCTACACTTCCTCCATGTGCTTCCTCTATGATGGTGAGGTGCTCATGCTCTAGTAAACACCTACGTAAAACTTCATCACACCCTAACTTGTATAAGTCCCCACTAATCAACATGTAGGGTGCGACGTGTATGGCTAGTTTCTTTATCTCTAATTTCTTCATCCATTTCAATGCCACACCTTCCCTTAGGAATAATGCAATCTCCTCCAAGTCCAAGGGCACGCGCCATAACCAAAATATTTGTGCATCTGGCATAGTCTCTTCAATACTCTACGCATCCTCTCCTAAATCAATTCTTGATAGATGATCGGTCAACAATTACTCTTTCCGGGCTTCAAAACTATCGTAAACTCAAACTCTTGAAATAATAACACCCACCGACATAATAGCCCTTGTAGAATGGGCTTGTTCACAGTACTTTAACACCATGTGGTCGGTGTAAAATACAAAGGATGTTGCCAATAGATATTGTTTGAACTTGAAAAGAATGTAGATCTTGCCAATGTTTCGCGCTTAGTCGTGGTGTAATTCTACTATGTTGGTGTCAACTTCATGCTTACAAAACATAGAGGATGATCAAAAAATAGTTCACCTAGATGTGCAAGCATTGCTCCAATGGCAGTTCTTGAGGCATCTACATGAACATGGAAGGGCTTGTCCCAAGAGGGAAAACGTAATATAGGCGCGGTGATAATCCTATCCTTCAATGTGTCAAATGCCTTCTACTACGCCTCTCCCCATTGGAAGGCACTTTTATTACGATAAGTTCTTCTAAAGGCGCGGTGATCTTGGCATACCCCTTGATGAACTTCCTATAATAACCTGTATGCCCAAGAAATCCACGCATTGCGCTCTAGCTAGTAGGCTCCCCCAATCCCACAATAACTGCAACCTTGGTAGGATCTACTAGTAAGCCCTCCTTACATATGATATGCCCCAATAATGTCCTAAAGGGTGTAGAAAAGACACACTTTTTAATGTTGAGGGATATCCTCAACTGGAAACACCTCTCAAACATCAACCTCAAATTATCACAATGGTCTTTTACCAGCCCATACACCGTCCAATCATCCAGATAGACCTGAAGAAATTTATGGATGAAGTCCTAGAATGCCTGTACCATAATGCACAAGAAAATATTAGGCACATTATTCAACCCAAAGGGCATGAACATGTATGTAAAAATTCCCCATTCAATGGTGAAATTCATCTTCTACTGGTCTTCCTTTGCAATCTAGACTTGGTGATATCCTGAAAATCCATCCAAGTAAAGGAATATATTTTACGCCGAAACTCCCTCAAAAATTTCTTCAGTGAAGGGGGTTGGAAAAGGATCAATAACATAAACTATGTTCATCTCCCTATAATCCATGTAGATCCTAATCCACCCATCCTTATTGATGTTGATTACCATTAGAATTATCCATTATGATTCTTCAACAACTTCAATGATCCCATATGGTATCATTTTGTCTATCTCTTCCTTTACCTTCACGCGCAAATTGGGATTCATCCGGTATGGTCTCTTCCTTACCAGGCATGCACCATCCTTCAACTTTATCCTCATCTCCCCTAAGGAATGGTGGATGCCTTTGAGCTAAATGATCTTAGAGACTTCCTTCTCTGACTAGTAATCTCCAATGATAGCTTCCTTAGGTTCTTCTTTTGAGCTGATGTTAACCTTATTTGTCTTTAAGGGCTCATGGTAGGTGCGCACATGAGTATCAACACTGTCCACTACCTCGTGTGTACCTATAGAATGGTTAACATCCAAGCTCTCTACTTCCTCCCCATCAATAACATATACCAACTTCCCTTTCTCCTTTTCCAAAACACGTGCCCAAGATGTGTCTCTTCTGTTTATTCTACCTCTTCTCCAAAGTGCACCTCCAAACCTGGTCCACCTAGTAACTCCAACAACCTATCTTCTGCCATGGTACTATCCATGGTAAGGTTCTTGACATCCTATAATTCCTTAGCAATTCATGGCTTGGTACTTTGATACTCAAATTTTTGAATGAGGTCGATTCTTTAGCTCTTACCAATTCCCTTTAGCGGCGTGTCTCGAGAATGAATGTACCATGCATGTGCGCAACCCAAAGGGATGGTGGAAAAGCTTTTGTGCCTTCTCTCCACACCTTCTCACAAGCTTGGATGTGGAAAGAGGTGGGTTCCTTACCATGGTATTCCTTCATGGCGGTGGGCACATTGATTTTAGAGAAATGAACATAGAAGAAAATTCTCACTTCACGCCATTCCAAAAGGATTTCTTGATGTGTATCCCACCACCATGCCACTATGCCGAGTAGGACATAACTTAACATCCCTCTCTATTCCTTTGGCTCCTTCCACCAAGCTTCCATCTCCTTTAAAAAGACCTCGGGAGGCCCCTACCGAGTACTTAGGTAGCTCTTTTCCTCCTAGGCGCTTTGATTGTGTGCGCCTTTGTCACCTTGTCTTTGATCCTCTTAAATTTCTTCTAATCAATTCGTAGGTCCTGTGTACCCAATTATCACATGCTAGGATCGGGTGGAGTCACTTACTAACCGAGCATGCTCAAATTTGATAACTCTGTCGGTAGGATGGATTATCTCTAGATCCCCGATTAAGCGCACGTATATCCTATCCATGACCTCTTTCCCCAAAGGTTTAGTATAGGGTGTCGACTTCCCATCAGCCACAGGAATAATGACCCGTTTCTCCTTATTTTCAAATATGATGTACCCCTTGTTGAACTGAAGGTTTGCATTGTTCTTGTAACACCAAGGGTGTCCAAGTAGTCTTGAGAAATTTTCGCCTTAGCGAGCACCAAGACTTCAAAGTCCCTAGTGAACTTAGCTCCTGGATAGTGATCGTTGCATCCTTTAAGACACCGATGGGAATTTCCTTCATTTTTTTCCATATACAACACATTCGAAGATGGCTATAATTTAGGTCTCCCCATCTAATGCCATGCATCCAAAGTTAGAACATTGACCTCTCGTATGCGTGTTAATGAGGATATTACTAAGGAGCCATAGATCTACATTTGTATCTAATGTGATCTATTTTTCATAGTCAAGATTGTGAGGGGGAAGGTTTGTATGTAAGACCTTCCTCTCATGCTCTTCTCTAGCTCGTGGTACCTTCTCCCTCAACCATTCTCCTAGAAAGGGAATACATTCTCTTTCCTTAGCATTTTACATACTTCCCTGACCTCATCCAGGTCATATCTTGGTACCTCAACCTTCCTCCTTTGCTCCTCCCTCCTAGACTTCTCCTTTAGACACTAGATTTCTCCTTGTAAACTCCGAATGACATCCATGGTATCTTGATACATATCCTTTTCATGCGCAAGGTTTGGGTGCTTTCCATGCACCACTTCCTCTTGAAACTAGGGTCCTCTACCTTGGTATTTACTTTGCGCATACAACCTCTACTCTTGTTGTTACTAAAATAGGTTCCAAGCCTACATCACATGTCACTGCGACATCCATTGCATTTCTATCTTCTTAATGCTTACTATTGCATCGCCCTTGTCTTTCTGTTACTAATGATTCATGTGCTCAAATAACTCAGGGCACTCTTCATACTTGTGTTTCTTCCTACACCATGAGCACTACAATAGTCTGGGCACTCTCATTTGTAATGTTCTATAAAACCACAATTAAAATAGGTTCCACATGGGAACTCACAAAATCCTCTGTGAAATCCCTTTTAGTGCATGCCTCCATCTATTCAATCTTCATAATGGTGATCATCACCCTTATAAGCTGCTAGCAATGCTGGTTTGGTGCACCCCATGATTAATCACCTCATGGATCGATCAATAAGCCTGCAATCCTTAGTATCATGGGTTATAGAGGTGCAGATCTTATAGTAGCAAGAAACATTCTTCTAGATTGTGTGTTAACAAGGGGCACCTACTTACATCATGGTCCCCATGAAAAATCTCACAGTCTACTATCATGTTGCGTATTATCCTCTAGGGGAAACTATCCTTGACATGCACCTCTACTTCACAATATATACACCATACACCACTTTGTGATTCTCATGGGCTAAGTTCATAGACAATTTTTCTAGTTACTTAGCCATATCAGCAATTTGTGCCTCCAAAAAGTGTTAATACTAGTGTCAACACTTCCAACAGCCTCGGCACACAGAGAAACTTGCAGCACCTCACACGGATCTATGATAGTCTTATGAGATAATTCCCTTCTAAAAGGTGTGATCAACCCCACAAAAAACCACTGAGCATGTTATGAAGGGTGAATATCATATGATAATTTAGAAAAGAGAGTTTTAAAGAGCACATCATACTCCCACACATTCTCTGCCATTCCCTATTAAATCTTCTTCAGGGCACTGATGCTCTTCTATTCAAACTCAGGGATGTGGAATTCTACCAATAAGGTGTTATTTAAAGTAGTATAATCCACCACCATTTGATGAGGGTCATATTTCCTATACCAACTATACATGTGTGCCCCTACAACATTTTTGTAAATTGACTAGCCTTCCGCTCCAAGGTTGTGATCCCCTTTGCACACCATAACAGCTCACACTTGTGAACATGTTTTGTAGCATCTTCAATACCTCTGTAATCTAGAAAATGTAAATACATCTCAAAGAAGACTTGAGGGGTGGGCCTGGGGCCCTTGTCCTCCTAAGCTAGAGCCTTGGTTTCCTCCGGTGTTTCCTCCACTATTGGATCCACCAGGTCCACCAAGTCTTGTGCCTCCTGAGCCACCAGATCCACCATAACCACTAGGTCTGCCAGAGTCCTATTCCTTCCGACCCACCAAATCAACCAGAACCACCATATCCTATAGTAGTCATGCCAAGTGTCCCCAAGGTTCCACTGGCGCGTGTGCCGATAGTCCGTGATAATGCCCCACTAACACTATTGTACCCGCGCCACTCCTAGACACAAGACCAAAGGCTTGTATACTTTCTCCTTGTCCAAAGAAACCTCCAAATACTAGAATATGTGTAGCCATAGAATTGGGAATTGAAAAATTATAGCTCCTAGGTGTAAATCTGTCACTTCCATTGATACCAACTGGGTCAATGATACTCCTTCCTTGATCTAGAAAACCAAGCACCAGGGTTTGGTCACTAGGTGGGTTCAGATACGTTCCAACAACTCTTCTCTCTCCATGTGATGAACTCTCATCAGAAGCTAAAGGGGTATCTCTTGCGTGCTTTCCAAGATGGGGTAGCACGGACTCCTCAGGTTCCACGTCCTCCACGTGAACCTCAGCTCCTTCCCACAATGTCTGCCTCCATAGATCCATCACACTTATAGCCTCATGTCATCTAGAAATCTCCCTTTCACACACTTCACTATACTTGAGTTGTCTCTCCTCCCTTTCTTTCTCCATCATAATATCTACCATCTTCCTCCACCCTAGCTTCCTTACCCAGTGCTCAGAATGGTTTAGCCGGCCATTAGAAATGCCTCTAAACTCAAAGTAACAATCAAGATATTCATTTCCAGAGGGATAGCACATAGAAATGATCCTCTGGGCTCCCACAATAATTCAAATTCAGCAAATTCTAGGCAATAATATGTGGAAATAGCATATTTCGGTGTGTAGCTAGCCAACACACCCTCCCACCAATGATCCACAGCATGAGTCCACGTCAGATCTACATCATACAACATATGGTATTATTCTTGGGTCCACGTGCATGATCTAGAATACCAAATTGATCTAGATGCATATGCTGAGAGCCATTCAGACAGTTTTACTGGGAAACAACAAAAAAATGTTTCATATAAATCATGGTATAGGTTCTCTTCTACCCACCTACGTGCATAAAATTAAGGTCCAGTGTTGAATCTCTGAGAAAATTCATCCTTCATGCTCTTGAACCATGATTCAACATTTTCCAGAGTTAAACATTATGTCATTACTCATTATCAGGATCATGATGTATGTCATTTCCCACTACAACTTTGAAAATAGGTCCGGTAATGGAGCCAAGATGTAGTCATTTTACCCCCATAATAAAAGAAAGGAACCCCATGCATACTAGCCTATCACCTAGTGGGTGCTAAGTGCTCACCCAAGGAATGCGCGGGTTTCGAGTCTCTCTTTTATGTGAGTTTAGTGGGAAACATCATCTATGATATGTTTTAAGAGATTTGAAAGGAAGCAAGACATACAAGTACCAAAGAGCTCGAGAATGGCTTTTAGATCCTTGCATTCATTCTAGACATAAAGTGCTTAGTGATTATAGAACTTATACCAAAAAGAAAGAAGTTGTACAAGGATCCATACTTAGTCATAAACATAAATGAAAAATAGCTATGAGAAATATGTATGTATCGAATCATCAATGTTCATATTAATGTAAGATAATAACCTCACTACATTCATGGAGCCATTACAAAATGTCACAGAGAAGAAGACCATAGTCATGCATTATAACTAGACTCATATGGCTAGGCTCTTAAAAGAATTTTATAATCCCCATACCCTTGATACATCCTTTCCTAAGCATAATTACCCAAACTAACAGAGTTCTTGCAGTATTTCTGTAGATCTCCACCCTTTATCTATTTCTCTCTATCTTTACTTCTATAGGCACTTGTATATATAGACTTTCTGAATTTCCAACTCATCCTCCATCGGCCTCGGATACGAGTGCCAAGTGTCTCGAATGTGGTCCTTCATGTGAGCATGATCCTCCAAGTCTGATCTTTCCAATTTTTACCATGTTGTGCTTTTAGAAGCTTCTACTGCAGGCATGCTCCATCCTAGGCCAACTTTGTCCCGGTGACACCTTATCCACTCTGCGCATGCGATTGGATCATGATTTTCACATGTTCTACCCAAAACACCCAATATGGCTAAGTATTGAAACCTTGTTTCTTTCCACGTGTGTGCCACAGGTTTCCTTAAACCCTTCACTGCGCACTTTATCCTTGTGCACCTATGCACCTTTTTGTACTCATCCAATATTTTAGGGGCCCAACACCATCTCTCATCTTCTTTTTCTATCTCTGTTTGGCTTGATCAAGGAGGAGTCATGACCATGCTACCCAAAATATCAGCAACATCCTTTCCCAAACCCTTCTTGATTTTTCGTTTCCTTTAGAATTTCTTTAGATTTTTATGAATTTTCCTTCTTTGAGGAGCCTCAAAATGTACAAAAATGGGTCTCTTCCTAGAGCTTCTTCTAATTTTAACCTCTTTCTCTTGCCTCTGTGAAGCTGTCACTATCGGAGAAAGATATTGGTTCTCCTATAGCTACTACGGAGGAAGGATTTTCTTCAAGAGGCACATTTGGTTCTACGTTTTAGTTCTTCTTTCAGCTATTCTTCTTCTTGGCATTTCCTCTCCACCTAGTTCTTTCTTTTTCTTGCGGTGGCATCCATTTCCAAATTAGTTGTAGGAGCATAAGGGGTTGATATTACTCTCCTAAGAATATCGGAGGCTCTGCTTAAACTTGCTAAGAAATTTATCCCACATTTCCTCTCCATTTTCTTCTTCCAAAGGAAATGATGTTGGCACACTAAATGCACTAACCCATGATGTCGATTGTTCCCACACCCAATGAATACCTCACGGGCCATTGTATCGATGGAGCTAAAAATAAACCTTGGAAGTTTTACTATATATTCTAGTTTTGTAGCTCTATATCTATGGTATATGAGGATCTTTAGAACTTCTCTTCCTACCGACCCAAATTGACCATCATAGGTTAAATACTTGACTACCCAAAATGCCACTCTATCAAAGGGTTTGGGAAAGCTGGCCCTTCTAACCCCTTTTATGATTTTCTTCATGTTGTAAATATATTGGGGTTCAGCTTCCCCCTTTTTTAGCAAGGTTCCAACCAGGTCTTTTAATGTCCCTCTAAAAGGGTTTAGGATATCCACAATTGGAACTCCGGTACATTACTTATTGTATTCACAGAAAAAGGAATAACAAATTTTCTAACCTTTGTCCTTGATTTCTCTAAATTTATAACAAATCTCTTACCAATTCATCATTATACCTAGGAAACTTTCTCATAAATTCCAGCCATCCTTCCGATGGAAGATAGCCACAACTTCTTTATCTCCAATGAGTGGGTATCATCCTCTAGCTCGACTTCTTAATCCCCATGATAAAAAGGTGATTAAAATTTGTCCTTCTTTAATCTAGTGCGGGTTGGCTAAATAACTCTTCGCTTAGCTCCGAGAACTAGAAAATTTAGCTACGAGAATCACTATAATTAGCTACTGAGAATCACCGTACTTAGCTACGGAATTATTTTTCTTATCTATAGAACTTACGTGTTGTAGCTACGGAATGAAAACATAATTCATTTTTTCTTCCTTGAAGTTTCTCCACAAATTATTTTTCACTTTGTTCATTCCACACTAATGATAACACATTATAACTATGCCACCAATTTATTCCATTAATATCTTTCTCATGATTACTCACCTTTAATCATGATGTACAATAGATGACTCATCATATCAACTTTTAAATCAAATCTAATCACACATGCAAACTTTTAATCTAACTTTTAATGAGTTAAAGATATAATTACCATCCTTGATAATGTAATCCCTTAAATCAGGATGACTCATCATTCCTAAAATGTGAAACAAAAGGAAAATGGTTAGAAAAATAGCAGAATTCCAAAAAAATTTATTTTGAATTAGCCATTTATTTGGGAAGATCAACCACCATTTCTAGTTTTCAATTGATCTCTGAGAGAAACATTTTTGGGGAAGAGAATGTCATTTACTAGTTTTCATTCTCTTCCCCCTTTTTTTGGGTGAAGAGAACACCATTTACTTGTTTTCATTATCTTCCTTTTATTTTAGATCTATTCATCTCGATTATTTGATAATTTTGGAAGAAGCTGGGTTCTTCCATATGATCAAATTCTCTATTTGCTTCAATATTCTTCAAGAATTCATCCTTAGTAGGAGGATTCCTATAAAGCTTTAGCCTATGTCCATTGACCAAGAGTGTTCTTGTGTTGTCATCAATGGGAAGTAGCTGAATAGAACCATTGTCAAATATCTGATCAATCTGATAGGGTCCTAACCATCTGGTTCTTAGCTTTCCTTTGAATTGTTGGTACTTAGAATCAAATAGCAATGCCTAGTCCCCTACTTTGAATTTCCTTTTCTTGATATGTGTATCATGTCATTGTTTCCTTTGATCTTGGATTATCTCAGTCCACTAAAGTGATTCCATCCTCAATTCATCCAACTCATTAAGTTGAAGGATTCTCTCCTTTTGAGCTGCATCTAACTCAATACCTACCTTGACTGCTATCCTCAATGGCTATAGTTCAAACTCAATAGGAAACAAGGGATTTTCCCATAGACTAACTCATATGGTGAAAACCTTGTCATAGTTTTCCATGTTGTATTGTAAGCCCATACGACTTGGGTAGTCTCTTTACCCAATCTCTTCTTCCTACTTCAACTATTTTGGTAAGGATGTTTTCCAATTCTTTGTTCGTTACTTCAGCTTATCCATTTGATTTTGGTGATAGGGAGATGAATTCCTATGATTGATCTAATAATACATTGTGAAAGCTTAGATCATATTAGACATAAATTTTGGTCCCTGGTCTAAAACTATGCTCCTTGGTGCTCCAAACTTTACCATAATTATGTGCCAAAGGAAATCAACAACTTCTTCTTCAGTGGAACTTGTTAAAGCCTACACTTCTGCCCACTTTTTCACATAATCAGTACACACAAGAATATGTTCCTTCCCTTATGAAGAAGGACTAAAGGTGCAAAAAAAATCCAACCCCCATCTCTCAAATGGTTTAATCACTACTTGAGTTTGCAAAGGCATTTCATTGGTAAAGGCTGGTTGTCCCATCCTTTGACAAGGATCACACCACCTGATATATATCTACACATCTTTGTATAGATATAACCAATAATAACCAGTGCCAAGTATCTTGTGAGCTGTTCTTTTCACTAAATAGTGTCCTCCACTTGGTTCATCATAACATGCCCAAACGATGTCAAAGATTTCATCTTCTCTTACACACCTGCGTAAAACCAAATCGGGACAACATTAAAATAGCATTCCATTTAACCATTTGAATTGTGCACTATTTTTGATTAACTTCTTTATTTGTTTCTTGGTTGAAGGAGGAAACTTCCCTATTGTAAGACAATTTTTCATATCAACAAACCAAGGTGTATCATCTGAAATAAAAAATAATTGTTCATCTAGAAATTTTTCCTACTAGATCTTTCTCCCCTGTAGTGGTTAGTCATGACAAGAAATCATCCACCACATTATATTTACCTAGATTGTCCACAATGGTAATATCAAATTCTTGTAAAAGTAATAACAATCTAATTATTCTACCTCTAACCACTGGTTTGTTCATTAAGTATTTAATTACTGAGTGATCTGTATGTACAAATATTTTGTACCATGTAATGTAATGTCTAAACTTATTAATTGCATAGATCACAACAAGAAATTATTTTTCAATGGTGGTATAATTTCTTTCAGTGGGAGTAATATTTTTGCTAAGGTAATAGATAGCATACATTTTCCCTTCTTCATCTTTCTATCCCAAAACTACACCAATGGAATTATTTGAGGCATCTGTTTGGATATGAAAAGGTTTCTCCCAATTAGGTCCTCTCAATATTGGGGAAATTATTAATTTCTCTTTAATTTCTTCAAAATCATGTTGACACTTTTCATCCCAAAGAAATTCATAGTCCTTGGTAAGAAAATTAAACATGGGGGAAAAAATTTTACTAAAATCCTTGATAAAGCATCTATAGTACCCAGCATGTCCTAAAAATGACTTGATATATATGGGGGTTTGAGGAACAAGTAATTCTGAAATATATCTGATTTGTCTTTGATCATCCTAAATTCCTCTTTTTGAAATATGGTGTCCTAATACAATCCCTTCATCAACCATCATCAAAAAAATTTCATGGCTAAGAGACAAGTTGTGTTTCTCACATCTTGTCAATACTTTGTCCAAAATTTTCAAGGCATCATCAAATGTATCTCCATGCATAGTGAAGTCATCCATATATACCTCTACACAATCATTTGTTAGGTCTGCAAAAATTGCTAACATAGCTCTTTGGAAGGTTCTTTGGAGCATTGCATAATCCAAATGGTAATACCTCTGTAGGCAAAGGTACCCCATGGACATGTAAATGTACTTTTATCCTGATCCTCAACAACAAATCTGATTTGATTGTACCCACTAAATCCATCCAAGAAGGAAAAGTATTGTTTACCTAAAAGGTTGTCTAAGACTTGATCTATGAGTGGTAAGGGAAAATAATCTCTCAGTGTGGCTTTGTTTAGTTCCTTATAGTCAACAAAAATTCTCCATTTTCCATTCTTTTAAGGAAAATTACAAGAGGAGACACCCACTGGATGTCTGAGATAGGGTAGATAAAACCTACTTGTAATAGTTTTTCAATTTCTTGTTTGACTATATCCCTTAAGGTTGGATTAATCCTTCTCTGAGGTTTCCTAACTGGTTTAATGTTTTTAGTATAGATGTGATGAGTGCAGATAATTGGGTGGATTCCTTTCATATATTTGTAATCCCAAGCAAAATATTTAGTATGATCTTTCAGAACATCAAACAATTTATCTTCTTCATCATTCTTCAACCAACTATTAATATTCAAAGTTTTACCCAGTTGAATTTCAACATGTTTGGTTCTAGTGTATGATGAACTGATTTTTTGAAAGGGTTCCATTAAATTATTTAGTGGAAATGCATGTGGCAACAACATATGATATGTAGAAACATCTCCAAAAGTTCCTTGGGACAAAATGTTGGACAAGGGACAATAAGAAGAATTATGATACTTATCTTGTTGTAGGTCGAATTCTTCATCACTGCTACTTTCTAGAAATCCTTCATCATCTCCTGATATATGTGAAGCTGAAGCTATAGATTCTTCCTCTCCCTAAGAGAAATATCATTCCTCCAGAGAAAAATTATCTTCATTTGCAGGGAATTGTTGTTGGTGTGGTTCTAGAACTAATTGTGATGGTTCCAGAACTAACTATGATGGTTCTGAAACTAACTGTGATGGTTCCGAGAATAGATTCGTAGGTTTCGGAAATAATTTCATAGGTTTCTAAACTATTCTTGAGTACTCCAAGGATGATTGGTGTACATTCAATGGTGGGTTAATTATATCTTATATTTCTCATACGTGATCCTGATGTGATCATGGCCAAAAAGACAAATTTTTGTCATTAATATCAAGATTATCAACCCATACTTGCTCTTGATTATTATTAAAAGGTCATGCAAAGGGATATAATGAAATTTACTTATAATTCTTACCATTTGAAATAATCATATCGCCCGACTTGTAATCAATTAAGACAAAAACTGTAGCTAACCATTGTCCGCCCAAAATAATGGGATAAACCAATGTTTTACCTTTTGGCCGCAATATAAGGAAGTCAACTGGATACTCCCATAACTCCATCATAACCACCACATCTTCAATAAATCCTTCTCATTTTCCTACAGATTGATCTTCCATCTGCAATATGGTGTTAGTAGGTTGTATACTTGTTAATGAAATGTTTTTTAGTGTCCACTGTCATTACATTTATAGTTGCTCCCAAATCAACCAAAACGTTATGTATATCTTTATTCCCTATAGAGAGAGAAATAATAGGGCTTCCAAGATCTCCATATTTGGGAAGTAGGAGATTTCCTGCTAATAAATCAACAAGTTTCCCATCTACTTTTATAGTCTGGAGTACCGCTTCTTTCTTCCAAGATTTTTCAAACATAGCATTTTGATTAATTTTTTTAATTCTGGAATGTCCTTAATTACTTGTAGTAGTGGTATTTAAATATTTAGTCTCCTTAGTTCCTACACTAATTCATATTCCTTGATTTCTATAGCTTCTTTGAACCTCTCTAGAAATGGAGTTTCATTTTGGTTCGTTATCTCTTTCTTTTTCATATTTGTTGGGGGAAACTAGAACAGGGGTTTCAGTTTCTTCTATCATTTCAGTGATGATAAGGATTGGATTGATAACTATATTTACGGATCTAGTGTGAATATCCTTATAATCCATGGCGTTAAGATCAACTATTTTTCTAGTTTTGTTCGTAGAAAAGAGTTATTTATTTTTTTCTTGGGTTTGCTATTGGTACATTCGACATTTGCATTTGGAATACATTCTAAGTTTGTGAATTTTGTGAGGGGTTTCCATTATGGATTGTTGATTCTGATTAGGATATATTTTCCTCGATCATAATTACTAGGGCCCCATCTAGGTTGTGACCAAGAATACTGGTTATTTTGACCGGTCCATGGTTGTTGATGTCCTTGAGCATACCAAGATTGACCTATCCAATCTTAGGGATTCCAAGTTGGTGAGGGGAATAGGGTAGTTTTCCCAACTTTTTGGTACTATTTGAGCAGCCCATGGCATCATCCAATTATTAGGTGATGATATTGGCATGAACTATTCTTGGGTAGGTTGTCTCTGGACAAAATTTAATTCTTGTTATGGATGACGTCTTGGTTTATTTGAGTTGATTATTTAGAAGTGGAAGAAGATAACATGCATGGATAACATGCATGGATATCATGTTCTTTAGATTCATAAATAAGACATACTTTTGTTTTATCCAAAGGACATTCCCTTATTGCTTGCTTCTTCCTACATCTGGAAAATACATATCTAATGATTTAGTTTTCATATTTTCTTTAGCTTTCATATTTTCTTTATCTTGTAATCCATCCATAGTAGAGGTTAATTGCACTAAAATTTCTGGTTTAAAGTTTGTTAACTCATCCATTAGTTTGTTCATATCTGGATTTAAAATTTTCAATTATTTTCCCTTTGTAGGTCCACCCCTTGTTCTAGAATAGCTTCTACAAATTTCTTTAATTTCATTCATCCTTAATTGATCAATGTTTCCACCCCCTATCAAGTTAAGATATTCCCTATATTCATCTTCCAAACCTTTTAGAAAGATGGTTTTGCTGAACTGTTCTTGAAGTAAAAATCCACATATTTTACTCACAAAGAGGAATCTGTCCAAATAATCTTTTATATTCTCATCCTCCTCCTGCTTGATTTCGAAAAACTCTTCCTTCCTATTTCTCCCTCTACGAGTAATCTTGATATTTGTCTAGGAAGGAAATTTCCATTTGTGCCCAAGTGGTAATAGGGTTGGATACTAATCCCATGAACCACCTCATTACTACATCCTTCAGAGTGGATGGAAACAACTTGAGTTTCTAATTATCTATTTTGTAGTCATAGGTCTGACATAGTACCTTAAAATAAAACAAAAATTGGTCAGGGTCTTCAAATGAAATCCCTCTAAATATGGGTAAATGTGCAAGTGAAATGTTCTTCATAGTGGTTTCATCATCTTCCAACTGAATGGCATAGGTAAAGCTCCTATAAAGTTCTCTTTCATCTTCTCATTCCATTTCTCTAGTATTCTCTAGTCCTTTCTCCCAATCAATGTGGTATGTGATTTGTTTTGGGGATGGTGAAGAGTCAAGAGTAGGAGGTTAACTACTCAATTGTGAATCAAAAATTTCTCTAAATGGATCTTGAGAAATTATCTTTTTCTGAAGGCTCTACTTCCCTACGGTGATTGAATCTAGAATTTCAAAGGTGGAAACTCTTCTTCTTGTCTTATAGTGGATAATGGTACCTCCAATTCTTAGTCAACTTCATTATTTAAAATAGAGGATGATGATAATTCTTGTTCAGATATTTTTGGGAGAAATCTACCCTTAGAGTCTCTTGGTCTACTCATAAATTGTGTGATAGCTTAGGGAATATTTCTTCAACTACTAGATATATTATTGTTGCTCTTACTGACACCTAATTAGAAAATTCTAACTAGTGTTCCCCAAAAATGGTGCCAAAAATGATGGGTGTCATTATTCCCTTCATTTAATCAACTTTCTATTGATGTCATATTCAAACTAGGGGTGTGTCTAAAGCTATATGCAACAAAAGGAATCTTGGCAATCTAGTAATTGATTGTAGGTATTTTGTATTTTATGGGGGATCTTTTCAATGTCTTAAGGACTTCTTGGTTAAGAACCAATTGGAATCAAACTATGAAAACATGTTGGAAGTAAACACACTTTACAAAAATTAATTGATGGAAATAAACACACTTTGCCTCGGAAGTAAACAAACTTTGCAGAGTTGAAATAGGTTGTTGAAAACAAACATTACATAAATAAACTCATAATTAAGAATGCTTAGAAAATTATTGCAAAGAAATAAGAACTTAATATAGAACACCTGTAGGGACAAGTCTACAACAAATTTTGAATTGAAAGTGATACAGAATTAATAGATCTAAACTATTTTCTTTAAAAATATAAATACCAAAAATGAGGATCTTGGTTCTTGGAGGAGTGGGCCCTTACTCCACCTTGAAATAGGATTGACAACTTAATTTTCTCTCAAAATAGGAATGACTATTTTATTGATCAAATGTTCTACATTACAAAAATTTGTTGGATCTGTGTATCAATCTATATCTATCTCATCTTATCTCTATATTCCTCTCTATTTTTCTATATCTTAAGTTTCTCTACAAGTCTATATGTATATACTTCTTCCAAGGGTGCATTTATGGCCGTAATTATTCCACTGACATGATGGAACTGAATTGGGCCCAGAATAGATGCTAAATTGGAACATGGTTGGACATACAGCTGTGTGATAATTATCCTGGATCTACAAGTATGGAGATTCGGAACTCTTCTAATTTTCTCCTGATTATAGGATCATTGATTTTATAAATCGTTGGCTGTTTGGAATAGATTTTTATCAGTTCCAGAACTCTAGAATAGTTCTAGAACTAAACGAAATAATTTCAGGTTTAACCAAGAGAGTTTTGGAGATATCTGTAGGAGTTATGAAACTAATTCTAATAATTCCAGAACTAATTATTAGAGGTCTGGAACTAAGTATGAAATTTTTAAAACTAGGTGATAAATCCTATGTGTGTAATGGAGTTCTAGAACTCTGTTATAGTGAAACAAATGTTCCCAAAAACATGTTGACCACTTCATACTTCATTATTCCGCCTAATTGCAACCTGCTTTATTACAAAACTAAGTTTCCAAAACACTTTGTTAGGAATTACAGAGCTTTTAAATGTTAGAATCATAATCAACAAAATATTGACAATTACATCCTAACTCATATCAGATCAAACAAAATTCACAAAATACATTCAAACTTAAGTAAAAGGAGAGTAAGATGAGATCATTTATTATACGTTTATCAAGCATATTCTGGCCTCATCAATATACGTGGTGTTTTGGGTATATGCGTGTGGGTTAGGGTACCTACGCCCCTCTATGTAAACCAAGCGGATATGTAGGGTTCCTATGCCACCCGAGAGATGCCTACACCAGGGTAAGTGTGCCTATGTAGGGAAATAGGTTCTTGTACCAAGGAAGTAGAAAAATGGTATAAACTATGACATAGCGTGTGCATTGGCGAGAGGGGTAATTGTGCCAAGAAAAGGTGTGTGTGATCCTGGTAAAAAAATTGACAGAGGGCCGAGAGTACATAGTGTGCTTTCCTGTGGGTTTGGGTGCATGCGCACCTAGTAGAAATGATAGTTGGTAGGGCGTTGTGCTAGTAGAAGGGTTTGTGTGCAATGGTTTTGGCATGTGTGCACGGCTTAAGGTACTGTGCATGGTTTTGGGTGTTTGCACACCTCTGCTAAAATTGATAGTTAGAAGGCACTGCTACTGATAGAAGGTGTGTGTGCCCCTTCCTAAAAACCCATCAAAAATCATGGAAAATGAAATTTTAGAAGTGTCAACAGGTTAGAAATTAGCCAATAAATGTAGTTTCTAGCATAAAATTAACAAATAAGCTTGGAAATGAAGGTTAATTACTTAAACCCTGGCCAAAATTCCCAAGGTAAAATATTTAACACTACAAAAACATGTAAAAATTTAGAAACTAAAATAAAATCTTAAAAAAAACCCCATTAATGGAGGATGGACTAAGGATCCCACCAGACGTGGCAAATGTATTGAAAGTGTTGGTGCCATTTTTGAGCTTGCACCATGTTGCCCTAAAATTTTCAAATCTATATCTGCTCAAAAATGTATTACCCTTTGAATTCATGGTCCGTAATTCTTCCCCTCCAGTTTAAATTCTTTAAAAATGCTCACAAACTTGTTGTTTTTTCCTAATTTGAAAGAATAATGCAAGTTTGCCCTTTTCTGTGCCCTAGTTTTTCCAATTTTGTGGGCTATGTCATTTTTCCCTTTGTCAGATCATGGAAAAATCAAAATTGATCAAATCATACTTGTTTGTAATTGAAAATCCTATCTCGAGGTCTAAAATGTCTAGAAATCATGCTTTAGTTGATTTAAAATTGGAAAATCTACCATCCTTAGTGAAAAAATTGAATTCTAGGGCATCCCTAGATTTTTTTTACATTTTGATGGTCAGACGGGCATCATTTGCCCATCATATTCATCCTCAGAAGGTATTGGAAACATGGCAGGTTTGCATTAGCTGAGGAAAGGTGGGGAGGTGCTCTAACTTTTCATTTTTCACCTTTTCAAGAAAATGGGGCATTTTTGGGCCCAGGGACCTATTTTTTCCGAGTTTACCTACGTGGCATGTTCGATTGGTAGGTAGGATGGTAGTGGTCAGATTCCCTTAAGGTTTTTAGACCTTAGTTTGCAAAAATGTTAAATTCAAATTTTTCCTGAAACCCCGTAGCCAACTATAGGAGAACGCGTTAAATTATTTTTGGTGGGGGATGCGGGGTGGTGGAGAAAACTTATGATTTTTGTGTTTTTGGCTCAAATGGTTTAAAGTCAAATTTTGGGCTGAATATTTGCAAAAATCAGGAAAGGACACGTGTCCAATAGGTTTAGAGGAGGAAGTGTGGGCCACGGAGGAAATGGGAAAGTTTTCCCCTTTTGCAAAGAAGGCTCAAAATCAAAATTGGAAGCGTTAGCCCACTAGCGAATCATTGAGTGACACATGGAGGGGAGAAATCGGGGCACATGCCCATAGAGACAAATTTGAGAATTTTCCCTTTTCTTAAAGGGAGTAAAAATTAAGGTTAAGCCTGCGAGTCCTTGGCAAATGAGAGATGGATGTGTGGTGGAGGACAAGGCAGGTCGGTGGATGGGGAGGTAGGAGAGAATTTTTTCCCTTTTGCAAAAAGGGCTAAGAATAAAAATTTGGATCACCGGCCTATGATGAATCACAAGGAGACACGTAGTGAAGAAAAATAAGGTAGGTAGCTCGGCGGAGGAAAATTGAATTTTTTCCCTTAGCAAAAAAGGGAGTTAAAATGAGAATTGGGCCCATGGATTTTAGCGATAGAGGAAGTGACACATGGCGAGGGAGAAATCGGGTGTGCGGGCCCACAGGGCAAAAATTGAAAATTTTCCCAATTTCCAAAAAGGTAAAAATGCACATAATTGAAGCGCGATTTCAATGGGACCCACCATATGCCACGTGTCAGCTCCAAATTTCAAGGGCAGAGGGGTGGAGAAAAAAGTCAAAATTTTCCATTTTTCCAAAAAGTGTGGAAAAGTAAAAAATGATCCCAATTTCAGTCCCAATTGTTTTTGACATGTGGAGGGCCCAGATTAAAGGACAAAGATGGATAAGATCGATGGTTGTTGTGCATCCATTTATTTTTACCGCCATGAGAGCTCCAAGAAGCTTGGAATCATGATTTTTGCATCAAAATTCATCAAATTTATAGTGATTTTGTGTCGTCTTGGCCTCCTAGGATCATTGGCATCACTTTCATGGCTTAATTCATTGATTTGGAATGTTTTTGAAGTAATTTTTTGCCCCAACCCGAGAAAAAATGTGAAATGAGAAAATAAAAAATTGTAGAGGTAATTTGGAAAGGTAAAAAGGTTAAAATGATGAGCAAAAGGTGTTTTGATGCCTCAATGATGAGAAACATGCCTCCGGGATGTATAATGATCCAAATATTTGTAAGGATTTAATCTTTTGGGCACACTTGGCAACCTATGAGTGTTTTTCTATTTGATGTCATTTTCATTGAATCATGAGGATTGTTTTGTAAAAAACTTGATCCCATGGCATATTCTTTGCTTGAGAAAGAAGGCTCCAATGTGGCGTGAGGTATATAATGTAGCTTGGAGAGATTGTAAAGAGGGGAAGAAGTTGAAAATCACGAGAAAATTTTGAGAGAAAGCTCATTTTCTGAGAAACCCACCAAAGAATTAGAATAATTTCTTATTTGTTAGATTTTCATGTATGTGAGTTGGTTACAAGTGTATAGCCATCACACAGCTCTGAGATTGTTCATGAACTCTCCTTCGATGAATCTAACAAGTTTTTGAGTTAATATGTGTTTTTCTTGGAAATATTATATCTGTTATCATTTTTAAATTCTTGCAAATAGTTTTCATTGTTCTTGTTGCAATCTTGCATTAAAAGTCTTTAGAAATCACACAGAATCTCCATTTCTAGTTGATAGTTTAGTGGCATTTGTAATCTCATGTTCAAAAGAGCCTTCATCCGATAAAGAGATAAACAAGTTTAAAATCACTTTACCTTTCTTGACTACAGATATTTCATGTAAGCCTTTGGGGTTACCATAGGCATGGTTTGATCAAGGATTTTTGTGTTTTATTGAGTTCTTTACTTCAAGATTTTGTGGTGAAGTCTCAAATATTGTGTGAAGAGTGAAACTTGGGCTTCCACTTATGCTCTTGGTTGAAAGAATATCTAATTATTTGAAGCATTCTATCTAATAGTTTTCAAGTATTGTAGAGGTTGTCAAAGATATGATATATCCCGTTTGTCTTCTCAACATCTCACAAAAAAATTCATTCAAACAAACTAATCCTACCCATACTACACCTGTATTGTGTTGTGTGTCAACAAAAGGATCTAACCCATCTACAAAAATGCACAAGAAAAATCAGGATTATACAATGTCTTCATAACCCTTGCCTTGCATTGAAAATATCTCCATAATCTGGGAGTGACAACTTGTGAAAGTTATATTTGGAGTGTTGATCATATTTTCCCAAGGCATTTTCATACTATTTTCATAAATTGAGGGATATCTTCATCTCCTTCACCATTTGGGGGTTACAATATAGGTTCTCTTACCTTGGTTGAAAGGCACAACCTAAAATAGTGAGGGTCAGATCAAATCCTTTCAAAGTGCTATCCATCTCTCCAAAAATATGAGTGCTAGTTAGATCATCTCCCGGCTACAAAACGACACACATCATGATCTATCTAACTTCAAGCTTCATGCCATATCTCTGATGCTTCTCAGACTAAAAAGGAGATCAAATTTTGTACCAACACAAAGAAAGGCTTCAAAAGATATGGAATGGGGTAAGAAAACTTAAGAAACCCAAAGATTTGTGCAAAACCGATCAATGCACCATCGGATAAGAAGTAAACAAAGATTTGTATTTTACATGCATTAGTTCGAAGAAAACAAGCAAACTTAACAAATATAATTAGCCTCTATTCTTAAAAGCATAAAATAAGTGAGCCTAATAAGGATCTAAGGAATATGTTTATGCTTAAGAGAATGGGAGCTCACCATTAATGGCTTCAAGGCCAATGGTTCTTCCCATTTACTCTATGATGTGTGGTGTGTTGCAAAGGATAAAGAAAATAGATCAATAAAATGAAATAAAACTCCTAATCCTAGCCATAATACTATAGCTTATGTTATAAGGAAGAAGTGTTCTTGTAAATGAAAGGGGGTAGTGGGCTATTTATAGTTTTCCATTTGGGAAAGTGGAGGAATTGTGGTGCATGTGGGACTAAAGGATAAGCCAAAAAGTTAATTAGGGAGTCAAAGTAAGGTTTGACTAGGTTTAATCATGGTTAGGACTATTTAAACTAGGTTTAGGATAGTTAACTAGGGTTTAGGCTATTTAAACTTGATTAGCAAGTGATTAGAGACTCATTTAGAGCTAATAGGGGTCCTGGATAACCATTTGTGAGTGATAGATATCCTAAGAAGCTAATAGAAGTGATCTAGAAAGAACTAGGGAGATTCTAAATGGCCAAACGGAGGAATGTTTAGCTAATAAGAGAGATATTAGCCCAATTGTTGTAAATGGGTGTCCAAGAATAGAAGCAAAGAATAGGGAATTAATGAAGTGTCATTAATTGGTTGATTTAGAGGAAATACTAGGTGTAAGCATATTTAGGTGTCTACAAGACCATACATTATCACAAGTGTATAAAAGCAATTTTTTTTTTTAATCTAGGCTCAATGGAGAAGAATTTCCCATTCATTTGAATGAGATAAATCTTAAAGCTTGTTTTTGAGAAACTTATAACTATGTACTATTTTGTTTTATTTTATTTCCTCCAATTGATTTACACATTATTTTGTATTCTTTCTCTATTATTTTGTTCATTTTGGTGTGTTTTCTAAGTATTTTCAGTTAGGACTCTCTTGCCCAATGGTTTTCATAAGGATAATGGCCTAATGCTTAGTAGGAAAACATTCCATGGATGTCACTAAAAATTTTAACTTTTAAGTTACCTTTAACGGGAAGGTGGTTTCAAAGAATTTCAAATTTTTGCCATCCCACAAAAATTTCTTTCCTAAAGTTTTTCTAAGAAATTAGGAATTTTCTAAAATATGAAGTCCAAAATCAAGGTTTCGGATTTCAGAGTTCTCTTATTCACGGTTTTTCATTATTTGTAAGAAGAAAATTTTCTCAAACTTCCAAAGTCTAGAAATCCAAAGTTCTGAAATTTTGAAACTTCAGGCTTTTGGGTTTCAGAATTTTCCTTAGTGTTTCTCATTTGTTTTCCTATTTCGTTTCCAAACTCCAAATGTTTGAATTTTAGAAATTTTAGAATTTCAGGTTTTGGGGTTTCATTTTGCACCCAGAGATACTTTCATCCGAATAATTTTGAATTCAAAAATCCAAAGTTCCAAAATTTTGAAACTTCGGCCTTTCAAGTTTTGGGTATGGGTTTTCATATTGAAACTATCACACTTACATTTTGGATTTTGGGATCTCTGAGGAACATTTAATTTCCAACTACCCCACATGTGTCAGCCTATGGGAATTAATTTTGGGTTTACCTATATAAACCTAGATTTTCACCCGTCATTTTTACTTAGCTTTCGCTCTGACACCCTAATTTTTACTGTGCCATATTGTACCTTAAGGCATCATTTTAAAGGTAATTTTTAATTTTATTTAATATTTTTGGTTTAGATTGATCATGGTTTTTGTTTTCTATTGTCATTTTCTTTCCATTCTTTCTCTTCTTTCTCAAACATGGAAGCCACTATTGTCTTGTGTTTATTTTTAGTCTTTTCAAGCATGTCATTTGGAATTTTTTGATGTTGCAAATGGGTATCAAACCTCATCACATTCAAGGGTTGTGCATAAGTTTCCTTATTATCTTTTTGAAGTCACCATTTTAGGAGTTACCTTTTCAGATTTTCAGAGGTCTGTGTTTTGGAGGTTGATATTTCAGAATTTTGTAACCAATACTTTCAGAACCAAGGCTTTGAGACTTCTGGAACTATTCACTTTTAGGTTTGTGAGTGTATTATTTTCAAAATTTCAGGTTTTGAAGTTGGATTGGTTTTGGACTTTTGGGATTTGGTTTTAGAGTTTGTAGGAGGTTGTTAATAAAATTTTCAAGGTTCAATTGGATTCCAAACCACAAATTCATGTCAACCTCTTCATCAAAAGGCAAGGGAAAGATGAAGTATACATTCTTAGGAGTCTCTCCTCATACTTGTTTATCATCAGATGTAGGAAACATCAGAGACACTGATTTGGGATAGGTGGACATGGAAAATTTCTGGGAGAGACTAAAGGATCCCAAGAAAACAACCTGGATGCAATATATTTTTGAGAGTGGGATTGCTCTTACAGCCACCTTTCCTACATCCATGCATTGCCCAGAGTTTGTTTTAATTGTGGAAGCTCATTTCAATAAAGATACTAAGTCTTTCAAGGATGATGATGGCAATATTGTAATCAGATTGGATGTTGATTTCTTTGAATATTTATTCAAACTTTCAGATGTTGAGGAATATGCAAAAATTTCCCGAGATGGTAGTCAAACACTGGGATAAAGAGTATGAATTATGTACAAAATTCATGATGAAAATTTACTTAGCTAAGGGTACTACTAAGCTCCCTAAAACATTGTTCCACTTAGACTTTATCTAGGAGGTCAATGACCTTATTATTCTCTTGATTAGAGTTTCATGTCTTACTTGACAAAAAAATTCACGGGTGGATGTTCTATATATTGCCACCATATAAAAGAATAAGGAGTTCATCTAATGGGGGAGAATATCAGTACTTCAATATGTCATCAATTGGAAATTGTTTTTGTTTCAAAAGAATTTTTAATGAATTCTTTCCTTGTATATGTAGCAGCTGCTATGGGAGACTATACTGGATTGAACCCTAAAGGTGTTAGAATCACATCTCAAATCTATGAGTTTTATCCTTAGCTCACTATGGAGGAGGGAAGCAAACATTTCAGGAGAGTAAATGATGTGTTCTTTGTTGTTATTTTATATCATTTTGATAAATATTTTTACAATCACAAAATATTTAATGAGGCCTTTCAGGAAGTGAGGGAATGGGGAGCGATATATATTCAGTTTCCAACTTTTACATATATAAGGGCTCCAGGGTTTTCGGGTGCTCCGAATAATTTTTCGAGATGTCTAACTGATAAATGGGTCCTATTAGAATTGGTTCTTCAATTACTTAATTATCATAAGATATTAGAATAAGTGGAAAAAATGAAGATTCCATTTTCCTATTTCAATCGGAAGGTATACTTGTATCAGTAACTATAAAGTGAAGAATGTAGATGGAGAAATTTATGAGTTCACCTTGCGGACTTTTCATCTTAGGACCAAATTTTATTAATGGGGAAAATTTAGTGAAACATGGTTTGCAAGATCCCATGTGCCACAGTTAGAAGACATCTGGGTCCATTGTCAAGATGAAGTCATCATTAGACAATGAGAATTTAAAATATAAAATTTGAAAGAGGTTAAACAATATCATATTACAGATGTTCCAGATGATATTGAATATGATGATGAGGTACTTGACCCGGTTTATAGGAGTTATAATATTGCTAATCAACCATTACCTTGGATTGATTAGTATCAAAAGGAATGTTTTAACACAAAAGAAATGGCGGGGCCCATTTTGCAAAGGACATATGATTAGTTGACTACTCTAGGTATTTCACCTAAGGATCAACCTATAAAGGCAGTTCAAGTTCAGATAACATTAAGCCTTCCCACATCTTTGAGGAGAAAAAATCCACTCAAAAGAATACCATAACTCCAAGAAATATTTCCTTTATAGTGGGAGGTTCTTGTTCTAAGGTTTTCTCTGCTAAGGTTGTACCCCCAAAAATACAAGTGTCCGAGGTTATTGATGTTAGTGCTTCTCCATTTAATTTGTAATTCTTCCCCTCTAGTTTAAATGCTTTAAAAATGCTCACAAACTTGTTGTTTTTCCCTAATTTGAAAGAATAATGCCGTTTGCCCTTCTTTGTGCCCTAGTTTTTCCAATTTTACGGGCTATGTCATTTTTTCCCTTTGCTAGATCGTGGAAAAATTTAAATTCATCAAATCATACTTGTTTGTAATTGAAAATCCTATCCCGAGGTCGAAAATGTCCTTAAATCATGCTTCATTTGATTTAAAATCGAAAAATTTGCCATCCTTGGTGAAAAAATTTAATTATAGGGCATCCCTGGAATTTTTTTTATGTTTTAAAGGTCTGATGGGTGTTATTTGCACATCAAATTCATCCTCAGAAGATATTGGTAATGTGGCAGGTTTGCATTGGCCGAGGAAAGGCGGGGAGGCACTCTAAATTTTCATTTTTCACCTTTTCTGACAAATGGGGCATTTTTGGGCACATGGACCCATTTTTTCCAAGTTTTCTGCATGGCATGTTCTAATTAGGCGGGATGGTGGGTGGTTGGATTTGCTTAAGATTTTTAGACCTTATTTTACAAAAATGTTAAAGTCAAATTTTTCTGAAACCCCACAGCTAACTAGAGGAGGATGCGTGGAAGTATTTTTGGTCGGAGGGGATGCGGGTGGCGAGAGAAAACTTATGAATTTTTGTGTTTTTGGCTCAAATGGTTTAAAGTCAAATTTTGGGTAGAAGCTCCATAACAAATTAGGAAATGACACGTGTCTAACAAGGTCGAGGGAAGTGAGGGCTATGCAGGGAAATATGAAAAATTTTCCATTTTGCAAAGAACGCTCAAAATCAAAATTTGAAGAAGCGGCAAGCTAGCGAATCATCGAGCGACACGAGGTAGGGGAGAAATCGGGTGCGCGTGCCCACGGAGATAAAGTTGAGAATTTTCCCTTGGATTAAAGGGATTAAAAAAGAAGATTAAGCTTGCTGGTCCTTGGCAAATGAGAGATGGACGCGTGGTGGAGGATAAGGTGGGTCACCGAACCGAGAGAGGCGGAGAGAATTTTTTCCCTTTTGCAAAAAGGGCTTAGAATAAAAAATTGGAGTGCTGGCCCATGACGAATCACAAGGAGAGATGTGGTGAAATAAAAGCGAATAGGTGGCCCGGTGGAGGGAAAATTGAATTTTTTCCCTTAGTAAAAAGGGGAGTTAAAATGAGAATTGGGCCCGCATATTTTAGTGATAAAGGAAGCGACACGTGGTGACAGAGAAATCAGGTGTGCAAGCCTGCGGGGAAAAAGTGAAATTTTTCCCAATTTCCAAAAAGGTCAAAATGTGCAAAATTGAAGTGCGATTTCAATGGGACCCACCATATGCCACGTGTCAGCTCCAAATTTCAAGGGCGGAGGGTGGAGAAAAAAGTCAAAATTTTCCATTTTTCCAAAAAATGTGGAAAAGTCAAAAATGATCCCAAATTTGGTCCCAATTGTTTTTTGACATGTGGAGGGCCCAGATTAAAGGATAAAGATGGATAATATCGACAATTTCTATGCATCCATTTATTTTTACCACCATGAGAGCTCCAGGAAGCTTGGAATCATGATTTTTGCATCAAAATTCATTAAATTTATAGTGATTTTGTGTCGTCTTGGCCTCCCAGGATCATTGGCATCACTTTCATGGCTTAATTCATTGATCTAAGATGTTTTTGAAGTAATTTGTTTTCCCTAGCTTGAGAAAAAAGGTGAAATGAGAAAATCAAAAGTTCAGAGAGGTAATTTGGAAAGGTAAAAAGGTGAAAATGATGAGCAAAAGGTGTTTGCATGCCTCAATGATGGAAAACATGCCTCCATGATGGATAATGATCCAAATATTTGTAATGATTTAATCTTTTGGGCACACCTGGCAACCTGTGAGTGTTTTTCTATTTGATGTCATTTTCATTGAATCATGAGGATTGTTTTGTAACAAACTTGATCCCATGGCATATTATTTTCTTGGGAAAGAAGGATCCAATGTGGCATGAGGTATATAATGTATTTTAGAGAAATTGTAAAGTGGGAAAGAAGTTGAAAATCATGAGAAAATTCTGAGAGAAAGCTCATTTTCTAAGAAACCCACCAAAGAACTAGAATAATTTTTTTTTGTTGGCTCTTCATGTATATGAGTTGGATACAAGTGTATAGCCATCACACATCTCGAGATTGTTCAAGAAACTCTCCCCGCCGATGAATCTAACAAGTTTTGAGTTAATATGTTTTTTCTTGGCAATATTATGTCTCTGTTATCATTTTTAAATGCCTACAAATAGTTTTCATTGTTCTTGTTGCAATCTTGCATTGAAAGTCTTTAGAAATCACCACAGAATCTCCATTTGTAGTTGATATTTTAGTGGAATTTGTAATCTCATGCTCGAGAAGAGCCTTCATCGATAAAGAGATAAACAATTTTAAAATCACTTTACCTTCCGTGACTACAGATATTTCTTGTAAGCCTTTTGGGGTACCCTAGGCATGGTTTGATCAAGGATTTTTGTGTTTAATTGAGTTCTTTACTTCAAGCTTTTGTGGTGAAGTGTCAAATATTGTGTGAAGAGTACAACATGGGCTTCCACTTATGCCTCTTCTGGTTGAAAGAATATCTTGATTATTTGAAGCATTTTATCTAATAGTTGTTCAAGTATTGTAGAGGTTGTCAAAGATCTGATATATCCCAGTTTGTCTTCTCAACATCCCACAAAAAAATTCATTCAAACAAACTAATCCTACCCATACTACACTGTATTGCGTTGTGTGTCAAAAAAAGGATCTAACCCATCTACAAAAATGCACAAGGAAAATCAGGATTATACAATGTCTTCAGTAACCCTTGCCTTGCATTGAAAATATCTCCATAATCTGGGAGTGACAACTTGTGAAAGTCAGATTTGGAGTGTTGATCATATTTTCCCAAGGCCTTTTCATACTCTTTTCATAAATTGAGGGATATCTTCATATCCTTCACCATTTGGGGGTTACAATATAGGTTCTCTTACCTTGGTTGAAAGGCACAACCTAAAATAGTGAGGGTCAGATCAAATCCTTTCAAAGTGCTATCCATCTCTCCAAAAATATGAGTGCTAGTTAGATCACCTCCCCGGCTACAAAACAACACACATCATGATCTATCTGACTTCAAGCTTCATGCCATATCTCTGATGCTACTCAGACTGAAAAGGAGAACAAATTTGGGTACCAACACCTTTCGGTGCCGTTTCTAGGACTTCTTGGAATTTCTTGGTGTTTTTGAAGTGTTTGAAGAGTTCGAGAATTTCTGTATTCAATTATTTTAGCTGCTAAATTGTTAAAATACAATCTATGCTTCATATCTACAAGTTTTAAACAAGGGTTTCAAGTTTTGTCTACCCTTTTTTCATTTCCTAGCAGTTTATACACTTTGGGTGCATTGTGATTGAATGATTTAAGAAGGTCGATTTATAAAGACTTGAAAAGGTTTGATACTTAGCAAACATTTGATAGATTATTTTAGTGCATTCTTGCACAACTAAGGTGAAATTCCTTAGTGGTGACTCCATGCTGATTTGATCTTTAAAATACCAGTTGTCTTACCTTTATGTCATTTATTTTTGTGTTGTTAATCCCTGCAAAACTTGAAGGAAGAAGATCCCTCTTCATCAAGGACTCTACTAAGAAGTTGTTTATAGATTCAAGAAACTAAGAGTTATAAGGAAGAAAAGTGTGGAAGGTTGTTAGAGACTTGGCTGCAAGAAAGGAGATCCCTATTGTTGAGTTTGAAAGTGAGCAACCTATTATTGAGGACTACAATTATTCTTCAAGTGGATCTGATTCAAACAATCCTATTGCTGATTTGAATTCCCCATCAGTTGAGGGACCTTATTTTTCATTTGAAAGGCTTGCTCCTAAATCTACTCCTATATTTTCTAAATTTGGTAGAGATCATCAAGAAGGAGAGCCCTTAAGAGATATATGTTTGGAAGTTTTCATTCCCATTCCCCAGAGACCTCTCACTCCTCATCATCTTGTTTCACCTCCAAGATCACCCCCACCAAACAATATGGCTTAGCCTAGACCTCCATTTTTTGTTAACACCTTTAGTCCTATAAATTTTAGAGGAATGGATGGTTACCAAAATGATGTCCCACAAGATGTCAAAAATAGGTTGCCAAAATTCCAGGGTAACAATGTTATATTACTAGTGATCAGCATCTCAAACTTTTTGATAATAGGATGGAAGATTTTGAGATAGAGTTTGAGTATGTGTATGTAAAATTTTTTATTCATACACTAGAAGAGAATGCTAGGAATTGGTACAAGGATCTACCTGATAATTCTATTGATTCATGGACTAAAATGAAAAATGCATTTAGGTTGCAATATGGTGACAAGACTGATCCTAGATTTCTTTTATCGAGTTTGAGATTATCAAAAATAACCCTAATGAATCATTCCATGACTTCAACACAAGGTTTAACAAAACTTTGAGAAGGATTCCTATTGGTTTGAGGCCTTGTGATGAATATTGTTTACTCAAATATGCAGATGCATTTGATAAAAAGGCAACCTATTACTTGAGTGACAAAAACCCTACAAATTTGAGGTAGGATTTTACCATGACACTTTGCACATTGAAAAAAATATTAAAGCCATTGGTAAACCTCTCAAGAGAGATGGTGTAAAATTGATAAAACCTGAAAAACCTCAAGCTAGAAAAGGTGTTGATTTAGAAGAGGTTGTGAAAAATTTGGCAGGGGCTGTCAAAGAAATATCATACAATTTGGCAAGAGCTGAGAAGGGAATTGGGAAGAATTCACAAGGTCATCCTAGGAAGCAACAAAAAAACCATGATATATTTGGAAATCATCGTAGGGGTGATCAAAGACAAGATGATAGAGGTAAAGGACCTATGGGAGGGGGAAATAGACAACCCCAAGCACGTGAAAGTATATTGGTTCCTGACCCTCTAACTTCTAGGGTTGTTGTTGTTGATGAAGTTGCTGATATGGATTGGTGTGATAGATGTTTTCTTACTCATCCTCCATGTGAAGTGGACCAATAAGTTGATGAAGATGATAATGAGGATGGAATTGATGATGATGTTTGCATGATGGGCTATTCTTCAAGCCCACAAGGAGGAGCAACATCTGCTAAAGTAATAAGTTCTAGGACAACTGCTATTTTTTGTGATTGTATCAAATGGGTACAAGTCTTTCTCCCTCCTCATGCTCTTGAAGTTGATGTAGTGAAGACTTTTTAAATTCCTAACAATGACTTTGAATACTTAAGAGCTTTGATGATTAAGAAGTATGATGGTGGTATCCCTTTAGAGGAAAATAGACAATTGTTGATGAATGTTGTTATAGCTCAAGAGAAAGAGTATAACACTAGAAGAAAAGTTGTTGAAGGAAGTGGGCCTCAAGCCAAACCTAAAACACCCTTGCTCACAAAAATTCCAAAAGAAGCTCCTAGGAGAGAGGCACCTGTCAAAAGTTTTGCTTTCCCAAAAAAATATTACAGTCCTCATGCCCAAGCTACCAAGAATCCACTGCCATCTAATGAATCTTATTGTCTCCCTTCTAATGTTGTTTTCCTAAAGAGTGTTTGATCCAGACAGCAAATTCTAGTGGCGCAACTTCCAGAACCATAACTTTTGCACCGTAGCTCGATTGCCAAAAGGCGGAAAGCTTGGAATGCGTAGAAATGAATCTTTGTTCGGCAATGTCCCCTTGCTGTCTAAAAATAGTAAATTCTAAAAATAGTATGTTTCGCAAAATTGTTTTCCTGGAAGAGTGTTCCCTATGCCAGTGACCTTCCACATCTTTCTAGGTGTCCAAGTATTTATAAAATTATTATAAATTAAAAGAGATGTTCTCTGGCGAGAGATAATTGATGTATTTTGAAATCTTTGAGTAATTTACATCTCTTTTGAGAGATAGCAATTCATTTGGCACATTTGTCTGTTCCTTAAGTCTAAACCCTCGGAGTGTTCCCTATGACATATCCCAAGTATTTAGCCAAATTAAAGTGAGTGTTCCAATCACTAATTTCTTAGAATTCCTGAGCATAAGAAGAGAGCATTTAAGTACTTGGGATTGAAAGAAGAGAAGGTTACTCTAGGAAGAAATGTAAATGTTGTTAAAACTCCACCTCAGATCATTGTTGACCTTGAAACACCACCAGCAATAGAAGATCTTGGAGAGACACCTAAGGTATATTTTGGGACATCTTTGGTTGATTCCCAATTGAATGTTGATCCATTCTTCACAACTTTGATCATAAAAGATAGGCTATTTCACAATTGTATGTTTGATTTTGGTGCATCATGTAACATCATGCCTTTAGAAGTCATGAATGAGTTGGATATCAAAGTGACAACTACCTATGGGAAGTGTACTACCATGGATTCAAGGGAAGTTCCTATGGTTAGTTGTGTGAAGGGTTTGGTAGTGCAACTTACACTTATCTAGGTAAGAATTTGAAACTTGATGTTGTAATTGTTAAGCTGAACTACCAAATGGGATATGCTTTTGTCAAGAAAATGGGCTACACGTGTTGGTGGTAGCATTTAGATGGACATGTATTTTTCCACCATTCCACTTTATGGAGGGAAGCCTTGCTAAACTTTATGGTGAGAAGAAGATGTTTCACCTAATTGAAGATCCCAACAATGCTTCCTATGAAGTGTTTTTTGCTGATGTAGATGCTGAGAATTTCATTGGTTTTACTGATGGAAAAGAAAATAATATGGACAAATCAAAGTGCCTTGATATGGTAGGTTCTCCATGGACATTTCTATTTGATGGATCTTTCTCCAAATTTGGGAATGGTGCTGGTATAGTTCTACTTTCTCCTAGTTTGGAAGAATTTGATTTTTCCTTCAAACTTAATTTTGAATGCACTAACAACGTTGCTGAGTATGAGGAATTGTTTTTGGGGTTAATAATTTCATGGAAGTATGGAGTGAAAGATATTATTACAAAAGGAGACTTAGAATTGGTTTTCAAACAAATAAGAAAACTATATACTACAAAAAATCAGCGTATGAAACAGTATAAGCATGTAGTTTGGGACCTAATTGAAATGTTTGATTCCTTTAACATTGTGTATCATGACAGAGGTATCAATGCTACTGCTAACAAGTTGGTAGTGCTGGGTTCTAGATTTGAAAATTTCACCATTTCACCTTATTGTGAATACAACATTGAAGTGCTAACCAGGCCAGCTATCCCTGATAATGTGAAACATTGGCAAGTGTTTGATGATGATTCTAAAGTGCTAAGGTTCTTGTAAAACCAAGGTGAATTTACAAATCATAATATTGATTGGGAGCCAATGGTATGCATGACTAAAGGAAGTGAAACTTTTTTTGAAAAGATATCATTAAATTGAAAACAAACACCATTCCTAGAGGTCTTGTTACACTTGAGTCAAATTTTAACAATGTTGATTACATCATAAATAGAAACATATGCGCCTCAAGGGATGTGGAAGACCATAAATTGGGCACTAATGGTAAACCAAGGAAGATTTGGTTGGGTGGCAATTTAAGTAAAGAGGAAAAATAGTCCCATGCCCAACTCTTGAAAAAATATCAAGACTGCCTTGCTTGGTCCTATTCCAAGATAAAATCATATAGAGAAGACTTGTTTCAACATGAGATCCCTCTTGAGGAAAATAATAAGCCATTCATTTAGATGAAAAGGAAAATTAATCCACTTCTTTCCATGAAAATGTAAAAGGAGTTAAATAAGTTGAGAGATGGAGGTATTATTAAACCCACTAAATATTCATCTTGGGTTGCAAACCTTGTGCGGTCGAAAGAAGAACGTAGACATCAGACTTTGTGTGGATTTCAGAAATATAAACAAAGAATACATGAAGGAAAACTATCCCTTACCAAATATGGAAAATATGTTGCAGCTTGCATGTGGTCTGAGTTTCTTTCTACATTGGATGGTTTCTCCAAATACAATCAAGTGGTTGTCAAAGAATCAGAAATACTTAAGACAACATTCACTACTCCTTGGGGAACATATGTTTTTGTTAGGATGCCATTTGGTTTCATAAATTCTGGTGCCACTTTTCAAAGAGAAACAAATGTTTCTTTTTCTGGTTACATCAATTATTTCATTGTAGTTTACCAAGATGATGTGATTTGTGTTTTCAAGGTAGAGAGCTAATCATTTGCAGCACTTGGAGAAGATGCTGATCGAAGTAGGGAGTATGACATTCCTCTTAATCCAAAGAAGTGTCATTTTGGCATGAAAAAGGCCAAGATGCTTGGTTAAACTATATCAAAAGAGGGTGTTATGATAGACCACGAGAGAGTGAAAGTAATCAGCAAAGTACCTATCCCAAGAACCGAGAAAGGCATCCAGTCTTTCTTCGGTAAAATTAATTTTATTAGAAGGTTTGTTTCCAACTTTTCGAGTTGACTCTTCCAATCAAAAGCATGCTAAAGAAGGACCAAGTTATCATGTGGGAGGAGGTTGTCATTCAATATTTTGAAGGAATTAAGGATGTACTTAAACATGCACTTTTAGCAATCCCAAACTATAAGAGGCCTTTCCAAATCTTTTCCTTTGCCTTGAGTATACCATTTCTTATGTTTTGCTACAAAAGGATGAGAATGGGGCTGAGAGGCCTATTGCCTTCTTTAGTAAAGCTTTTCAAGCAAATGATCTGAAGTATACAATCATGGAGAAATAATAATTTTCCTTGGTTACAAAAAAAAGGTTTTTAGGCCCTATATATTGAGTTTAATAGGTTTTTTCTTACATTCCCCACACCATGGTGAAAGACATCTTATCAGAGATGGAGGTCTCAAGAAAAAAATGTAGATGGGTGAACAAACTATAGGAGTATGATATGGACATCCAAACCACAAAGTTGGTAAGAGGTTTGGGTCTTGCTAAGCTCATGGCTGAGAGAAACTTACAGAATGTGGAAGTGAATCAGCTAGAGGAAGAAAGGGTAGATGTGCTTGCAAAGTTGGTAAGTTATGAGTGGTACAAAGATGTGATATTCTACCTCAGACACCTATGCTACCCTAGTCACTTAAATAAAAATTAGAAAAGATCCCTCAAGTTAGATTCTCAAAAATATATCATCACAGACCTTGGGCTGGCTTGGAAGAACCCTGAAGGTGTCCTCTTGAAATGCATAACTGAAGATGAATCTCCCAAGATAGTTGCTGATTTCCATGGGGGGGTTTATGGAGGACACTTTTCTAGAAGAGTAATAACACATAAGATTTTGAGAGCTGGTTATTAGTGGCCTACTTTGTTCAAAGATGCAACCCAGCTGGTTAGAAAATGTGATAGTTGCCAACGTTTCTCTGGAAGATTAAAAGTTTCAGACTCCCTTCCTTTGCAGTCTGTATCAATTTAAGCTCCTTTCAAGCAATGGGGGATGGACTTCATTGGTGAGATTTCAGATCCTTATAGTGGTGGCCATAAGTGGATCCTTGTAGCCACTGATTATTTTACAAAATGGGTAGAGGTAATCCCCACCAAGGAAGCAACACACCAAATAGTTATGGACTTCTTGTTGAATCAAATCATATGCAGATTATAGCTGGTAATGCCATGTGCTTTAGAGCTAAACCTTTAATGGCAATGTGTAATGAATATGGAATCAATATGACTTATTCTTCAAACTATAACCCCCAAGGGAATGGACAAGCTGATTCCAAAGCAATAAGAATTTGTTGAAGATCATTAGAAGAACCTTGGAGCAAAACAAGAAGAAATGGGGTGAACAATTGAAATTTGTAGTTTGGGCTGATAGGATAACTCCTAAAAGAGCTACTAGTAAAAGCCCATTTGAATTGGTGTATGGAACTCAGGATTTTCTACCCTTACACCTGCAATTATCTTCATTTCAATTTTCCCAATAGTTGGAAGATCAAGAGTGTGGCCCATATGAATCAAGGATCAATCAAATTATTGAGCTTGACGAGGAGAGAAGAGCATCCCATTAAAGGCATGTCGATTTAGGGAAAATTTGAAGATATTGTTTGACAAGAAGGTCCCTAGGGCCTTCAATGTTGGAGATCTAGTTTTGTTGTGGGATAGTAGGCATAAAGACAAGGGAAAACATGGAAAATTTGATGCATTATGGATGGGCCCTTATGCCATTAATATCGAGAATTGGTGAACATACCTTCTTTCTCAAGGAATTAGATGGAATTGCAGAGCTACATGTTGGTGTCGAATCACGGCACCCCAGGACTCTGCTGACTCGATGGGTTGAGAGCGTGCATGGAAAATGTGCGATTGCACAACATGGAACTTTTCCCAAGTGTGGGACCTTGCGAAATCGGAAAAGCTCCGGATGAAGGCGGATGCACACGTAAAAATGAGAGGGTCTACTCAAAACCTAATCTAATTTTTCAAGGAGACAGGGTAAGAAAATGCAGAAAATAAAACCTAAACTAATGAGGTGATGCACCGAGGAATGAAGAACACTGTCTTGCCAATAAACACGAGACCAAAAAAATGTAATGCAAGATCATGCACTGAGATAACATTCTACAAGTGAAAGATCAAGAAGATGCAAATAAACTTTGAGAGGGTTGATAATCATCCTGCAGACATGCATTAATTTGCTCCAAAGATTGATACAACACACTGCAAAATGCCAAGAGGGTTTTAAATGGGAGGTTTTAACTCCACAGATTCACCTGCCAAAGAGAAGAAGGGAGGGGCAAAACAAGAATGTCCAACCTTTAGAAAGAAGCCCCTCCTTACAATTTATAGGAAGAATGAGAGAGAGAAGAGAGAGAAAGTCCAAATCTACCCCAACCACCTCAGGTTGTATCTAATTCATCTCATTATGGTGGTAGGTGAGGACCATATCAAACCCCAAAAGTGGCAAACTGTATTTTGCATTTTTAAGAACTTGTTCCCACCCAATTAAAGATATCCAGTCGTAGTTAGGTAGAGGACGCCGTAGGCTTTCCGAAAAGTCCAACCTTGTGTGAATCGGAGCTCCCAGTCAAAAGTTATGGCCATCTGAATATCTGGGTCAGGGTCTGCTTCCTGTCAGCGTTCAGAATGTTGCGCCTCCTGAAGGTGCGCCTTGGCGCATCCATATGCATGTTGACAATCCTTTTCGGGCGCCAAAGGTGCAAATATGTTTGTGTCAACAACCCTTTTTGTGCGAAAAGCGCATATTCATTCATTTTCATGTCAACACTCTTTTCTGTGCGCCAAAGGCGCGAATATGTTTATGTCGACACATGTTTACGTGCGCCACTTTACCTGCGCCTTGGCGCATACATTCTCATGTTGACACTCATTGTTATGCGCCATTTTGTACGCCATGGCTGAGGTTTGAATTTCTTTGGTTTCCATAGTCTTAGATCTATATCTACCAGGGAAGATATATACAACACTACTGTTAATGGCAGAAATTTAAAGCATTTCTTGGATTAATCCCCAAATTTTAGGTATGCATAGCTTGTACAGTGTATAGTCTTTGTTTTCTTCTTTGTTTTTGTTGTTTTGTTGGTGTGTGGTTTGCAATTGTTCTTGGTAGCCATTTTGTCGGGTTCTCGGTGGTTTTGGTGATTTTGGTGATGAATCCTTTCCCCAATGGATTATTTTGGCACTTGGTCTACGTTTTGTCCTTGTGGCACTCATTGGGAGTGCCCATCCCCAAGCAAGAGCTGATGTTGGTGCCATTTTTGAGCTTGCACCATGTTGCCCTAAAATTTTCAAATCTATATCTGCTCAAAAATGTATTACCCTTTGAATTCATGGTCTGTAATTCTTCCCCTCTAGTTGAAAATCTTTAAAAATACTTAGAAAATTGTTGTTTTTCCCTAATTTGAAAGAATAATGCAAGTTTGCCCTTTTTTGTGCCCTAGTTTTTTCAATTTTGCGGGCTATGTCATTTTTTCCCTTTGCCAAATCATGGAAAAACTGAAATTGATCAAATCATACATGTTGAAAATCCTATCCCAAGGTTGAAAATGTCTGGAAATCATGCTTCAGTTGATTTAAAATCAATAAATCTACCATCCTCAGTGAAAAAATTGAATTCTAGGGCATCCCTAGATTTTTTAACGTTTTGACGTTCGAGACGGGTGTTAATTTCCTATCAAATTCATCCTCAGAAGGTATTTGCAACGTCACGGGTTTGCATTGGCTAAGGAAAGGCGGGGAGGTGCTCTAACTTTTCATTTTTCACCTTTTCAAGAAAATGGGGCATTTTTGGGCCCAGGGACCCATTTTTTCCAAGTTTGCCTACGTGGCATGTTCTGATTGGTAAGCAAGATGGCGGGTGGTCGAGATTCCCTTAAGGTTTTTAAACCTTATTTTTCAAAAAAATTCTGATAAATTTTTTTCTGAAACCTATATAGCTAACTAGAGGAGGACACGTGGAATTATTTTTGATTGGAGGGGATGCGGGTGGTCGAGAAAACTTATGAATTTTTGTGTTTTTGGCTCAAATGGTTTAAAGTCAAATTTTTGGCCAAATCTCCGCAACAAATCAGGAAAGGACACATGTCCAATAGGGTTAGAGGGAAGTGTAGGCCACAGAGGGACATGGGAAAATTCTCCCCTTTTGCAAAGAAGGCTCAAAATCAAAAGTTGAAGCGCTTGTCCGCTAGTGAATAATCGAGCAACTCGTGGAGGGGAGAAATCGAGGGCACATGCCCGTAGAGACAAAGTTGAGAATTTTCCCTTCATTTAAAGGGAGTAAAAATTAATATTAAGCCCGTGGGTCCTCAACAAATGAGAGATGGATGTGTGGCGGAGAACAAGGTGGGTCGGTGGACCCGGCGAAGGCGAGAGAGAATTTTTTCCCTTTTGCAAAAAGGGCTCAGAATAAAAATTTGGAACACTAGCCCACGATGAATCACAAGGACACATGTGGTGAAGGCAAAGTGGGTAGGTGGCTTGGTGGAGGGAAAATTGAATATTTTCCTTTAGCAAAAAAGGGAGTTAAAATGAGAATTGGGCCCGCGGATTTTAACGATAAAGGAAGCGACACGTGATGAGGAGAAATCGAGTGTGTGGGCCCGCGGGGCAAAAAGTGAAATTTTTCCCAATTTCCAAAAAGGTTCAAAATGCATAGAATTGAAGTGTGATTTCAATGGGACCCACTATATGCCACGTGTTAGCTCCAAATTTCAAGGGCAGAGGGGAGGAGAAAAATGTTAAAATTTTCCATTTTTCCAAAAAATGTGGAAAAGTAAAAAATTATCCCAATTTCGATCCCAATTGTTTTTTGACACATGGAGGGCCCATATTAAAGGAAAAAGATGGATAAGATTGACGGTTGTTGTGCATCCATTTATTTTTACCACCGTGGGAGCTCAAGGAATCTTGGAATCACCGTTTTTGCATCAAAATTCATCAAATTTATAGTGATTTTGTATCGTCTTGGCCTCCCAGGATCATTGGCATCACTTTTATGGCTTAATTCATTGATCTGAGATGTTTTTGAAGTAATTTTTTCCCGACCTAAGAAAAAACGTGAAATGAGAAAATAAAAAGTTTCAGAGGTAATTTGGAAAGGTAAAAAGGTGAAAATGATGAGAAAAAGGTGTTTGCATGCCTCAATGATGAAAAACATGCCTCCAGGATGGAGAATGATCTAGATATTTGTAATGATTTAATCTTTTGGGCACACACAGTAACTTTGTGAGTGTTTTGCTATTTGATGACATTTTCATTGAATCATGAGGATTGTTTTGTAATAAACTTGATCCCTTGGCATTTTATTTGGTTGGGAAAGTAGGCTCCAATGTGGCATGAGGTATATAATGTATTTTGGAGAAATTGTAAAGTGGGGCGAAGTTTAAAATCATTAGAAAATTCTAAGAGCAATCTCATTTTTAGAAACCTAGCGAAAAGAACCAGAATAATTTCTTACGTGTTGGATCTTCATGTATGTGAGTTTGTTACAAGTTTATAGCCATCACATAGCTATAATATTGTTCATGAAACTCTCCCTGTGATGAATCTAACAATATTTTGAGTTTATATGTGTTTTTCTTGGAAATATTATATGCATTATCATTTTTAAATGCCTATAAATAGTTTTTATTGTTCTTGTTTCAATCTTGCATATAAATTCTTTAGAAATCACACAGAATCTCCATTTGTAGTTGATAGTTTAGTGGCATTTGCAATCTCATGTTCAAAAGAGCCTTCATCGATAAAGAGATAAACAATTTTAAAATCACTTTACCTTCCTTGACTACAATGATTTCTTGTAAGCCTTTGGGGTACCTTAGGCATGGTTTGATCAAGGAGTTTTGTGTTTAATTGAGTTCTTTACTTCAATATTTTGTGGTGAAGTGTCAAATATTGTGTGAAGAGTGAAACTAGAGCTTCCACTTATGCCTCTTCGGTTGAAAGAATATCCCCGATTACTTGAATCATTTTATCGATAGTTGTTCAAGTATTGTAGAGGTTGTCAAAGATTTGATATATCTGATTTTTTTCTTGTCAACACCCCACCAAAAATTCATTCAAACAAACTAATCCTACCCATACTACCACTGCATTGCATTTTGTGTCAACAAAAGGATCTAACCCATCTACAAAAATGCATAAGGAAAATCGGGGTTATCTGATGTCTTGATAATCCTTTCCTTGCATTGAAAATATCTCCATAATCACTGGGAGTGACAACTTGTGAAAGTTAGATTTGGAGTGTTGATCATATTTTCCCAAGGCCTTTTCATACTATTTACATAAATTGAGGGATAAAACAAATAGATGAATAAAATTAAATAAAACTCCTAATCCTAGCCATAATACTATAGTTTATGTTAGAAGGAAGAAGTGTTCTTGTGGCGAAAGGGGGTAGTGGGCTATTTATAGGTTTCCATTTGGGAAAGTTGAGGAATTATGGCGCATGTGGTTCTAAAGGATAAGCCAAAAAGGTAATTAGGGAGTCAAAGTAAGGTTTGACTAGGTTTAATCATGGTTAGGACTAGTTAAACTAGGTTTAGGATAGTTAACTAGGGTTTAGGCTATTTAAACTTGATTGCCAAGTGATTAAAGACTCATTGAGAGCTAATATGGCTTTGGATAACCATTTGGACTGGTAGATATCCTAAGAAGCTAATAGAAGTGATCTAGAGTGAACTAGGGAGATTTTGAATGGTCAAATGGAGGAATGTTTAGCTAATAAGAGATATATTAGCACAATTGTCGTAAATGGGCATCAAAGAATAGACCGAAGAATGGGGAATTAATGAAGTATCATTAATTGGTTGATTTGGAGGAAATACTAGGTGTAAGCATATTTAGGTGTCTACGAGGACCATACATTATCACAAGTTGTAAGAAAGAAAATTCGTTTTTTTTATCTAGGCTCAATGGAGAAGAATTTCCCATTCATGTGAATGGGATACATCTCAAAGCTTTTTTTGAGAAACTTATCACTATGTACAATTTTGTTTTCTTTTATTTCCTCAATTGCTTTGCACATTGTTTTGTTTTCTTTCTCAGTTATTTTGTTCATTTTGGTGTGTGTTCTGAGTATTTTCAGTTAGGACTCTCTTGCCCAATGGTTTTCATAAGGATAATGGCCTGATGCTTAGTAGGAAAAATTCCATGGATGTCGCTAAAAATGTTAACTTTTAAGTTACCTTTAACGGGAAGGTGGTTTCAAAAAATTTCAAATTTTCTGCCATCCCGCAAAAATTTCTTTCCTAAAGTTTTTCTAAGAAATTGGGAGTTTTCTAAATTCAAAGTCAAAAATTTAGGTTTCGGATTTCAGAGTTCTCTTATTTAGGGTTTTTCATTATTTGTAAGAAGGAAATTTTCTCAAACTTCCAAAGTCCAGAAATCAAAGTTCAAAGTCTGGAACTTGAGACTTTCAGTTTCGAATTTTCCTTGGCGTTTCTCGTTTGTTTTCCTATTTTTTTCCAAACTCCAAAATTATGAATTTTAGAAATTTCATAAATTTGGTCTTTTAGGTTTTGGGGTTTCATTTTGCACCCAGAGATACTTTCATCTAAATAATTCTGAATTAAAAATCCAAAGTTCCAAAATTTTGAAACTTCGGCCTTTCGGGTTTAGGGTATGGGTTTTCATATTGAAACTATCACACTTACATTTTGGATTTTGGGCTCTCTAAGTAACATTTAATTTCCAACTGCCCCACACATTTCAGACTACGGGAATTAATTTTGGGTTTACCTATATAAACCTATATTTTCACTCATCATTTTTACTTGGCTTTCACTCGACACCTTGATTTTTACCTTGCTCTATTATACCTTAAAGCATCATTTTAAAGGTAATTATTTTATTTTATTTAATCTTTTTGGTTTAGATTGATCATGGTTTTTGTTTTCTATTATCCTTTTCTTTCCATTCTTTCTATTCTTTCTCGAACATGGAAGCCACTTTGTTGTCTTGTTCTTATTTTTGTCTTTTCAAGCATGTCGTTTGGAATTTTTGATTTTGCAAACAGGTGTCAAACCTCATCACATTCAAGGGTTGTGCATAAGTTTCCTTATTATATTTTAGAAGCCACCATTTAAGGATTTCAGAGGTCTATGTTTTAGAGGTTGCTTTTTTAGACTTTTGGAACCAAGGCTTTAAGACTTCTAGATCTATTCAACTTTCAGGTTTTAGAGCTATATTATTTTTAAAATTTTAGGTTTCAAAGTTGGATTGATTTTGGACTTTTGGGATTTGGTTTTTAAAAGTTTTTAGGAGGTTGTTAATAAAATTTTCAAGGTTCAATCAGATTCCAAACCACAAATTCATGTCAACCTCTTCATCAAAAGGAAAGGGAAAGATGAAGTATACATTCTTAGGAGTCTCTCCTCATACTTGTTTATCGTTAGATGTAGGAAACATTAGAGACACCGATTTGGGATAGGTGGACATGGAAGATTTCTAGGAGAGACTAAAGGCTCCCAAGAAAACAACCTGGATGTAATCTATTTTTGAGAGTGGGCTTGCTCTTACGCAGCCACCTTTCCTACATCCATGCATTGCCCAGAGTTTGTTTTAACTGTGGAAGCTCATTTCGATAAAGATACTAAGTCTGTCAAGGATGATGATGGCAATATTGTAATCAAATTGGATGTTGATTTCTTTGAATATTTATTCAAACTTCCTAGATGTTGAGGAATATGCAAAAATTTCTCCTGAGATGGTAGTCAAACACTTGGATAAAGAGTATGAATTATGTACAAAATTCATGATGAAAAGTTACTTAGCTAAGGGTACTACTAAGCTCCCTAAAACATTATTCCACTCAAACTTTATCCAGGAGGTCAATGACCTTATTATTCTCTTGATTAGAGTTTCAGGTCTTTCTTCATGAAATAATTTCATGAGTGGATGTTCTATACATTTCCACCATGAAAAATAATAACGAGTTCATTTAATGAGGGGAGAATATCAGTACTTCAATATGTCATCAATTGGAAATTGTTTTTGTTTCAAAAGACTTTTTAATGAAATATTTCCTTGTATATTTAGCACTTGTTATGGGAGACTATACTGGATTGAACCCTAAAGGTGTTAGAATCACATCTCAAATATATGATTTTTATCCTCAGCTCACTATGGAGAAGGGAAGAAAACATTTCATGGGAGTAAATGATGTGTTCTTTGTTGTTCTTTTATATCATTTTGATAAATATTTTTATAATCACAAAATATTTAATGAGGCCTTTCAGAAGTGATGGAATGGGAGCCATATATCTTCGTTCGAAATTTTACATATATAAGGGCTCCAAGGTTTTGGGTGCTCTAAATAAATTTCCAAGATGTCCAACTAATAAATGGGTCCTATTAGAATTGGTTCGCCAATTACTTGATTATCATAAGATTTAGAATAAGTGACAAAAATCAAGATTCCATTTTCCTATATCAATCGGAAGGTATATTTCTATCGGTATCTATAAAGTGAAGAACACAGATGGATAAATTTAAGAGTTCACCTTGTGAACTTTTCATCTTAGGACCAACTTTTATTATTGGGGAAAATTTAGTGAAACAAGTTTGGTAAGTGTTATCCCGTAAAATTGGAAAGGGCAATTTTACCGATAACCATACCGAAATTTTGTTCCGATCCCTCGTTTGGGATCCCTTCCGTTTGAAACGTTGTAAAATCCCTTCTCGGGAAATCTGGTTTTTCGAACTTAGTCTTTTAAGCCTCTTTGGCTGGGCGCATGAAATTTCTATGTAACACAAACTTTTGGTGCGCCCCCTTTAAAACCTTTGGCGCATGATTTTCAGTGTCAACACACCTTTTGGTGCGCCAAAGTATGTTGAGCCTTCCCTGTGTGTGCCAAGGCGCATGCACCTTTGTGTTGTCACAACGTTTGTTGCGCCCCTTTTTGGTGCGCCAAAGGGCGCACATAATCCCGTGTCGACATCACTTTTGGCGCGCCAAAGGCGCGCTTAATTTCTTGCTAGAAAATGTTCTCATGTGCCAAAGGGCGCACGCTTTTCCCTGTCGACAGCAAATCTCATCCGCCCTTTAAAAGTGGGTGGCGCATTTATGACCAGCTCACCTATATATATGTGTTTGCGCGCCCAAAATGTCATTTTCATTATTCGCTAAGCACGTGATTTTTCTGAGCCTGTCAGCCTCTGCCTCGTCGTTTTCAACACATTGTGGACCCATTTTCAAAGACTTTCACTATTTATCCAGGTAAGAGGTTCTTCTCCCTCTTGTGCGTTTTGCGTTTTCGGTTCTTGGTGTGTTCGTGGTCTAGTCTAGTTTTAGCTTGCTGGTTGGTTTTTGATATACATATGTTGAGCTAGCCCTCCCCTGTGCTGTCTTTCCTTATTGTCCTCCCCCCTCTTTCCAGATCTGCTGGTAGAGGATGTTATTTTGAAAACATGGTCTGAAAACCCTTTGGATTTAACCGTTTTACTTCCCAAACACATCTTAGAAGGAATGGAGAAAAGAGGACTGTTTTTCCCTTGGGCGCATCGGTGCGTCCTGCAACATCGTAAACAGTTGCGCCCCCATGGCGCATCTGTCCCCCTTGCAACATGATAAAAACCTGCGCCCTTGGCGCACCCATCTTTCCTGTTGTAATCGCTAAACTTGCGCTCTAATGGCGCGCCAACCTTCCTTGCTGCATCCCATTTCCATGCGCCAATGGCGTACCCAGCACCCATGCAACACAAGCTTTATCTACACCAAGTATAAAGTCATAAAAGCGCAGCGCATCCCTCCTTACAAGTAACATTCGTGTTGTACAAACCCTCGTGCACCGTGCCATATTTCCTTTGGCGCAGAAAAGTTCATGTTACACACTTTTCCCATGTGCAAAGGCGCACCAAATCCTAATGTAACATGAAAAGTCCATGCGCCTTAGGCGCATCCTATCTCCATGCAACACGTAACTTTCATGCACCATTTACTAAAATGAACTATGTAGTATGCATGCGCCATGCGCCTTTAGCTTTAGTTTAACCTTTGCAACATCCTCTTTCTGTGCGCCTTACATATTTTTTTTCCTGTAAGCTGCAATTTTCTGCGCCCTACGCCCAGGCACGAAAATCTCTGACTCTTTCCTCTGCTAACATTCCAATGGAAGATCAAATGGCTAATTCAACCTTTTCGGATTGGGTCTCGCTTCTTCTTCATGTAGATCAGCAACTGAGTTCGAAAGAACATATGTCTACATCCAGCAGGAGACCCACCAAACCAAAAGGAAAGGCTAAGCTTACAGAGGAAGAGATGAAGTACAAATATCAAAGGGTCAGAATGCCCGAGTCACAGGCCGAATGCAGCATGGACGTCAGAGACTCAGAATTGGGGCATATCAACATGGAGGAATTCTGGGCCAGAACTCAGAAAGTTACAAGGAGTCCATGGATGGACAAACTAATAGGCAGTGCCCTGCACTTCACCGGAGGAATCCCCGTCAGCGCCGTCAACAATGAATTTATGATGGTGGTTTCCCAGTGTTACAACAAAGACACAAGATGTGTCGAAAACAGCAAGGGCGAGGTAGTCATTAACCTCACTGCCCATCATTTTGAGATCATACTCGGCATCCCTCACCACCGGCACTTTGTGGCCGTTAGCCTAGCAGAGTGCATCAAGGCCTGGGAAGACAATGAAGACCAATGTATGCAGCTAATGAATGAAGTATATCTAAAAAATAAGAAGGTGGTAACCCGGTGGCCCCAAATCATCCACCGCGGTGACTTCTCAGAAGAGCTTAGTGATACCATTACCTTCCTGAGTAGGGTCTTCGGGATTTCTGACGCCCATTACTTCCATAAATGGATGATGCACTACTTGGAAACGATGAACAAGAATTTTCCTGATCAGCGCTTTTGCTAGGGGGAAATTATAAGCAGCACCATCTCCGAGCAGCTACAACAATTCAACACAATGGGAGTATTCCATATGAACTCCTACGTGGTCTACGCTGCAGCGTCAGAGAGGGATTATCTTGGCCTAACACGAAGTGGAGTTTGGCCTCAGGTCAAGATATACGAGTATTTGCTTCTTCTTCTTCTTCTTCTTCTTCTTCTCTCTCTTCTCCGACTTTCTTGTTGAAATGTCTAAAGTATGTTGGCTCAAATGATGACATCATCCATGTTATGTCATGGGATGATGTCATCCATTAAGTTGTCAAAAGTCAACATGACTTTTAGATATTTTGTAAATATCTTTGTAAATAGGTGGTTGGCTCCTTTTTCCTTCTTTCCTTCTCCTCTTCTATATATATATTGGAATACTTGTTGTATTCGTGGTGGACATTTTTAGATGAAAATAGAAGTGAGGAGAGAAAGACTTTGAGCTTTCTTGTAACAGAAGAAAACAATAATACAAATATTGAGACTTTGTGTCTTTGAATACGTGTTATGTGTCAGAACTTTCTTATGTTAGATCTGTACGTGTTTATTCTGTTAGATTCATATCTACTTTTGTCATTTGCTCATTAGTATTGCTTTGTTTATTTATGCAAGTAGGTTTGGCTCTGTTTACTACCAACCCAAAAACATAAATCTTGACCTTTCGCTTTGGAATTGATTTCTTTTCTTCCTTCGAGACCTACTCTTTCCTCATCCCCTCTTCCTTTCCTTTCTTTTCTGATGGAAACACCCCACTGGGATGAGATCCCAAACCTCCAAAAGCGAGAATCTGTGAGACTTGCATAGATTCCTGCTGGTAGAATAGCAATAAACCAGTTTTGCTTTGCTGACTCAAAGAGGGGCTATGCCTTGCACACTTTTGGCTAGTTTATCCATAGATCTACCCAAGCGACAGATTTTTGGAACAACAGTAAAGCTCCCATGTGCCATAGTTAGAAGACATTTGGATCCATTGTCAAGATGAAGTCATCATTAGACAACAAGAATTTAAAATATAAACTTTGAAAGAGGTCAAAAAATATCATATTTCAGATGTTCCAAATGATATTGAATATGATGATGAGGTACTTGACCCGGTTTATAGGAGTGATAATATTGCTAATCAACCATTACCTTGGATTGATTAGTATCAAGAAGAATGTTCTAACACAAAGGAAATGGTGGGGCCCATTTTGCAAAGGACATATGATTGGTTGGCTACTCTAGGTATTTCACCTAAGGATCAACCTATAAAGGCAATTCAAGTTCAAACAACATTAAGCCTTCCCACATCTTTGAGGAGAAAAATATCCACTCAAAAGACTACCATAACTCCAAGAAATATTTCCTTTGTAGTGGGAGGTTCTTCTTCTAAGGTTTCTACTACTAAGGTTGTGCCCCCAAAAATACAAGTGTCTAAGGTTATTGATGTTAGTGCTTCTCCATTTGAGTCTCAATATTTGCTTCAAACTCCTTCATTTCCATTGTCACTACCCATGGTTCCTCCTCTTCCATTATCATTTGTCGTTCTATCTTCCATTTCCACTTTTCCATCTCCTTCAATGGCCCAAGTTTTCTCATCCCTACCCGTCTCTCAGTTGGAGAGATGATTGTTTCCCCACATTCTACTCCACCTTCTCATCAACTTCCTCTTTCTTCCATTCCCATTTCATCCCCAAAACCTAAAGAAAAAGGTGCCCCTAGTGGACGTAATTGACCTAAGTGTGATAGAACCAACTATGACAAGACATGCCAAATGACCAAGAATCATCTCTAACTTATCAAGAAATTATTCAGGTGAAAGGTTCATGGAGATAGCTACCCCGTGGAAGGAAAAACCAAAGAAACTATTACTGCAACATATTATAAGAATTCTAGGTTTTCATTGGGAAAAGAAAAACATGAAGGGGAAAAACAAGATGTGCAAGTGACTCTGGGAATTTTTTTAAAATATGACTAGGATAAGGCTTCAAAGGATGATTTAAAGACAAATGTTGACCTACTCACTTCTCTTCTAAAGAAATTAACACAACCCACCCCATCTGCTAATCGTTCAACTACATTTGCTTTGTGAGTTTCTTCTAGCTCAGATGATATTTCATATAATGAAATTGATAAGATAGGAAAAAAGGGAAGATCCATGGATGGATGGATTGAATGTATAATTCAAGAAGAAAACCCATTGATTAAAATAGTTGTAGGGTTATACAATGAATTGAATACTGAGAAAGATTCCATAAGGAAACTAGATGCATCCATGTCTGAAGAAAGCAACAATTTGGGTCTTAGTTTGGTTACCTAGGAAGAAATAAGAAGTATTGATACATATCTACTCTTCTAAGAAGGTGTGGTGAGTAGTTCCTACAAGTTGTTTGAATTTCAAAAGGCCATGGAATTCAGGTCATAGGTGTTACAAGATTTGATCAAAAAATTGGATGAAAAATGGGTTGAAATAATATATGCGTTGAGTGATATTTCAGAATAATTTGAGGAGATCTACTGTAAGTTCTTTAATGAGAACATTAACACCCTTCTAATTGATCAAGTGAAGACCAATTTTATAAGTTTGGTAAAACAAGATGATGAAGTTACAAAAACCTTCAACATTAATTTAATCTATAGACTTGTTTCATGCTAGAATTTCATAAATCGAGATCAAGAAATTTATAAGCAAGTTGAAAAGGTTTCCATCCAAGGTTAGAAGGGAAGTGAATACATCAAATGTAGTAAGTTAATAGGCATGTGGACTGAAGAGGAAGAAATACAAGAAATTGTGAAGTGTTTCATGTAGTTTAAGCAGCGTATGGCTGCGAGCAAGGAGAGTCAGGATAAAGATGAAGAAGAAGAAGATCTGCAGGTCCAAGCTAATCTTGGTGGCCATTATTGAACAAACTTTGAGTTCTTTGTTGGTCAAAGGTTATAGGGTTGACTTAGTCAAACCTTTGAAACTACTTTGCTATTTTTATGGGAGCTTGTTCCCTTGAACTTAAATACATTCTATTTTTAGCAATTAGTTAGCTAAAGGTGGGGCTGTAATGGCCAACCTCTTGAACTTATAAATATATTAGAGGTGTTAAGCATTGGATAAATTTTAGATTTGGTGAGAATACTCTTCAATCTTGGAAGAGTTTTAAGCTACTTTGAGCCTTTTGATAATATTCAGAATGATATTTTGCCATGGAATGTATGGTGTATTGTGCTCTAATTGATTAATCTCTAATTTGTGAATGTTTAATTCCTTGATATGGATTGATTGATCTACCTTTATATCAGTTATATTTATTTAATCTTGAGGAACGTGACATAAAACCTTTGTGTTTCAGCTATGGAGAATTTATTCCCTTTCGTTATCAAAGTGAATCATACTTACTAGTCAAAGATTAGAGAGTATCACATGAAATGTGCATATAATTTATTGTTGTGATATGTTAATTGTGTTGTTGAATGAATCTATCTTTTCAGTTTGCAACTTGGTGCATCACCTTATTTAAAGTTTTATTGTTATTTATCTCTAACCTTAATCCTAAAGACTGAGTAGATTAGGATATTTCTAAGTGTTTTAGCTTTGCACTTCGATCATAGATCAAGTGATCCAAGTTCCAAAGGAATAAAATTTTCTCGAAGGTTCATCCCAAGGCAACAAGGTCCCACACCTTGGGTATGTTCCAATGTTACAAGGATCCTTTGAAAGATTCAACGGGTGCACGATTCGTGTGATAACAAGATAATTTTTTTACCAAAGTTGCATTTACATCTATGCTAATAGCCAAAAGTGTTTTTAACATAGTGTATATAAGCGTACTTTGAGTGGGTCAAATACATGAGGATATAAATAGGACATTCAAGTGATTATCAACATCAATGTATAAATTTGAAAAATTCTCTTTGTGAAAAATTCATGGACACTTATAGAACATACCAAGTGGGTCCTAACACATTCACTCGATAGCTTATTAAGGAATTATATGACTTAAAGTTATTTTTGGAACTAAACTTATTAAATGGAAACTAAAATATAGTGGGTATCAACAAACTAAATATTTTTAAGTTACATGAAATAAACAACATTTACCCAAAGGAGTATAAAGCATGAATCATGGATGCTTTATAGTATCAAAAAATTGAAATCTATAAAACAATGGGTGGGAAACCATAGTTTTCTAAAGGAATCCTCCATTGGAACCCTTGAAGAAATAAAAGAGATGACATACCTACATAGAAGCATTCAACGTTCATTACACATTGGGAAAAGAGTTCAACAGATGGAGGAGAAGCATTCTGGATTCCAAATATAACATATTGGAGAAATATTCTACATTCCCCCAAATAACCCCTTTTTCAATTGTAGCAAGATGAGGAGAGATTATTTTTGGATAAAAACAATGAGGATAACATAATGTATGATCCTATAATGGCAGCCCCACATATTGACATGGATAACTACTATAGTAAAATTTTCCTTTCAAATAAGGATATATATGTTGGGCTTATTTGTGATAGACATTGAGATGAATTAAATACCATAGTGGATGTAAATTATAGGTGGATGATACTAGTAATACCAGATGATGATAATGTACCTATATAGATGGGTAGGATAGAATGGGCTCCGATATCGGATGTTGAAAGAACGGCTCAAAAGATAAGGGTAAATTGGTGGGAACCCACATGAAAAGAAAATATAGAAAAAAGTATCAAGAATGCTTAAAGAAAAATCAAAGGTTGTGAAAATAGAGGTAAACATTAGAGATTGGATTAGAAAACATCATTTGCGCATGGAAACCAATTTTAATATGGAAATGAGATCAAATCAAAATACCAAATCAGGGACATGAAACCATTCAGGCATACCTTGCACAACTTCAAGAACTCTAATTAATGCATTGTAATTAACATTGGCTGGACTACATACCCTCGAGAGGGATCAAGCCTTATGTATTTCTCATTACGTTTATCCCAAAGGTATTGATTTCCTTTGGAAATACACTGTCAAATCAATGTGTCAAATCAACATGTTTAACATTAAACTTTCTATGTTATTCTTTATCATTTATAGAATGGAACAACCTAATTGCCACAAAGCTATACATTTATTATCTTGTATACAAGTAGTGAAAAATGTTTGGATTATCTTCTATTAAAAATTCCTAGTGACCATTGAGCTATGTTACTCTACGATTTCCATTCTATAAATAAATAAAATCAATGTTAAAAAGATGTCAAAAATGGTGCTTCACATCTCAATATGCAAATATAGATTTATTCTTCATTAATTATCTTTAATCAAAATAATTCTTCATACATATCAAATTGGAATCTAGTAATAAAGAAATTGAAATCTAAAAAAGTGAAATTTGAATCCAAAAACTAGAATGTAGAAACTAGAATCCAATAATAGCAAAGTTGGAATTTAAAAATAGCAACATTGGAACTCGATAGTGTACAATAATGTAACACTTATGTTATTATTAACCCAAATTAAGGGAATTTTTAAAAAGAAACCCCTTAAATATAATTAATTACTTCAATGATTTTCATCTTGTAACTAATTAATTCAATATAATTATATGTTTGATCCATTTGATAAAAAATGATAACCATGTGTAGCTATAAGGGTTAATGAGATATTTCTTATCCCCCTTAATTCACTCTAACCAAGTGTGTATAACTTTCATAATCATTTTGTTATCCCATAAAATTGAAAAGGGAAATTTTACCGATAACCATACCAAAAATTTTGTTTCGATCCCTCGTTAGGGATCCCTCGCGTTGAAACATTGTAAAATCCCTTCTAGGAAATCTAGTTTTGAACTTGGTTTTTTTGAGCCTTTTTGGTTGGGCGCATGGATTTGCCAGTAACACATAGTTTTGATGCGCCCCCTTAAAAGCCTTTGGCGCATGGTTTTATTGATGTTGAATAACTTTTTGGTGCGCCAGGGCGCATGTAATATATCGCAACACCAGTTTTGGTGCGCCCAGGCGCACATAACTTCATGTCGACAATGTACGCTTTCCTTGTCGGCGGACCGCTTTCCATGCGCCATTTCAAAAGGATGGCGTGATGACAAGTTTTCCTATAAAGAATGCGGCCCATGTCATTTTCATTCCTTTTTTCAAACACGTGATTGCTCTGGATTTGTCAGCTCTGCTCTGTCACTATCTCGCGCATCAAGCTTTCCAAATCTTTTGTGATATTTAAGGTAAGAGGAAAAAGTACGTATTCATTGGTGTGTTTCGGTCTGTTTTTGGTTTGCTGGTCGGTTTTTAATGAAATATGTTTAGGCCTTTCCCCCTGTGCTGCCCTGTTCGTTTTCTTCTGTTCCTCTTCCTCTCCCTCCCTCTTTCCGGATCTGCTGGAAAAGGAGTCGTTTTGTAACTGGCTTGGTCTATTAAAAAGCTTTTTGTAAAACCTTACTTGTTCAAGTAATTTTTGAAGTGGAAGAGAGGAATAAAGAAAAGATTTGGGTAGGCTTTTATCCAGATGGGAAAATGTTGCAAAAAAGACAGTTGCACCCCTCGGCGCACCTACCCACCATGTAACATATTCAAAACCCGCGCCACGGGCGCAGCCTTGGATCCGTTCTGATTTGAAATTCATGCGCCCTCGATGCGCGCCCTCTTTGCATGCTACAAGTCTAAATCCACGCCTCCTTGAAACCTTTGGCGCACCCTTTATCCATCTTGCATAATGTTTCCATGCGCCAAAAGGCGCATGATTTCGATGCAACATAAGCCTTTGCGCAAGTATAAAGATTACATAGGCGCGGGTGCACCCTCCGTTGAGTAACATGATGTTGAGTAAACCCTCCATGCACGCGCCATATCCCTTTGGCGCACCATTTGTTAATGCTACACAATCTTCCTATGCGCCATGGGGCACTTCGAACCCCAATGTAACACGAATTTCTGTGCGCCTGTTATAAAATGTAACCCTGCTTCATCCATGCGCTATGCGCCTTTGGCGCTAGTATAACCTATGCAACATTCCTTTTACATGCGCCTTATCTATTTGGCCCGATTACATTTTCATGCTACCTGAGCCTTATAATCTCTAATAGCTTTCGATGGAAGATCAAATGACTAATTCAACCTTTTTGGATTAGGTCTCACTTCTTCGTGCAGATCAGCAATCGAGTTCGAGAGAACACATGTCTACGTCAAGCAAGAAACCAACCAAACCAAGAGGAAAAGCTCACGAGGAAGAAGAGATGAAATACAAATATCGGAGGGTCGGGATGCCCGAATCAAAGTGAGTGTACTATAGATGTCGGAGACTCGGAGGTGGGTCACATTGACATGGATGAGTTACAGGTTAGAACTCGAAGGTTACAAGAAGTCCATGGATGGACAAGCTAATAAAGGCGGTGCCTGCACTTTGCAGAGGAATCCTATCAAAGGGTGTGAACAATGAGTTCATGATGGTAGTTGCCCATGTACAACAAAGACCAAGATGTGTCGAGAAGAGAAGGGCGAGGTAGTCATAAACCTCACCTTTGCCGTCATTTTGAGTTGATGCTTGGCATCCTCACCACCGGAACTACGTGGCTATTAGCCAAGGAATGCATCAAGGCACAGGAAGACAACGAGGCGGTGCATGCGGTTGATGAATGAGGTCTACCTAAAGAATAAGAAGGTAGTGACCCGGTGGCCTCAGACTATCCACCGAAGTGATTTCTCAGAGGAACTCAGTGACACGATCACCTTCCTGAGCAGAGTCTTCGGGCTTTCAGATGCCCACTATTTCCATAAGTGGATGCTGCGGTACCTAGAAACAATGAATAAGAATTTTCCCGATCAGCGCTTTTGCTGGGGTGAAATAATCAGCAGCACCATCTCTGAGCAGCTACAACAGTTCGCCACAACGGGAGTGTTCCATATGAACTCCTATGTAGTCTATGCTGCAGCGTCAGCAAGGGATTATCCGGGGCTGAACCGAAGTGGAGTATGGCCTCAGGCCAAGATATTTGATTACTATCAGAGTGGTGGAGAATAGCATCCGACATTTTTGCAAAAGTTAACGATGCATTCTTTATCATGTCATCACGCCTACCGAGGCCGAACATGACTCATAAGCGGACAACCGAGAACATAGTGGCGATCACGAGAGAAATGGGGGCCCTGTTCACCCAAACGTTCACCTACCTAAGGGCTCCAACTTTTTGGGAGATGTATCTTTGGACCAAGGCTGATTCTATTAGAACTATTAAGATAGATGGTCACGTACCATGAAAAGTGCCTCAAAAGAAAGAAGGCGGAACTCCTTTCCCCCTCACGGTGGGCAGTACACATGCTCCTCCTACCATAAGGCAAAGGAAATGTTAGCAGTGGAGTTGTTAAATTTGAAGTATGACTTCCCGGGAGCCTACCTTCGATCCTAGGGGCTGCTGCCAAGGGCGAAGCTTAATCCGATCCATGTCCCTCAAATTGAGGATATTTACATTGGCGTTCTCCATGAGGTGGAACTCGAAGAAAGGATCACTCACGCTTGGTATTGACGGAAATCATTCAATACGGAGTGGCCATTGTCCCCAAAGGTTTCCAAACCACGGAAGGCGAAGTAGATAAAGTGTATAATGACACAAAAAGGGATGATTGGCCCTTCTCGGACATTGTGAAGCAAGGCTCCTCAAATAAAGAGACTATGCGGAGAAGAGCATTGGTGCCGCATGACGGACTAATCTACCTGGGGTGATTTCACAACTTCCTTTGGGCAAACCCCCAAGGTCAGAAGAAGCTGCTTGAAAGGAAAAGGTGTAGAAGGTGAACCTAGCACCATTCGGAGGAAGCCCCTAAAAGTCCTCTTCCTTGAGCTGTTAACAAGTACTCTGGGATTCGCGAGGAGAAAAGAATTGACAGTGGATAGTCCTATACGCCCATCCACCCGGGATGTAAGTGCTTCAATTTGAGAGGTCCCTTCTATCCCTTCTTCTTCTCTTCCTTCCCCTCCTCGAGTGACTCAAGCGACCACTCCTTTGGTTGTGTCCTATAATCGTCTCCTCCTCGCTGATTTGTCTTCTTCCATTTCTTCCCTCCTCTCCGAGCTCCCTTCCCTTCCGATGTCTTCTTATTTGCGGTCTCCCTTCCTCCGTGGGCACTTCTTCGGTTATTCTTTAATGCCGCCGCCGTGTGTCTCCACGTTTTCCCCTTCGGTCCTTCTTCATAGGACCAGCTTGGATCTCGGCGGTTGAGCCAACAAAAAAGAAGTCCCCATTGCTCACGATGGACTTTTCGGTCATTAGCTAAAGGAGTAAAAAGCACAATCCGGTTACAAGTGAGAGAGTCATGGAAATAGCATACCCCAACCCCCTCAAAGAAAAAAGAAGATCTGTCTCGGCAGATTTCACCATGACCCAAGTCACAATGGGGACATCCTCGAGAAAGTCTCCGTGGGGAAGCTCTTTCCGCAGTGGATGCACTCTGCAAGAAGCTTGAGAAACCAAAGAGGAAAAAAGGCTACGAAGGAGCGAGAACAAGTATCTATTTCAAGCCTTACGAGAAGATGGGAAGTGCACCTCCCACAATCCTTGCCGAAACTCTGAGTAATCAGAGAAGATCAATGAATATTCAAAGATTGGTGAGTAGGGCATGGCCGTTTTTGGAGGAGCCAAATCCTCAAGGATAGTGAAAGGGTAAAGTATATCAGTTTATACCTAAACATCGAGAAGGTGAATAAGGAACTCCAAGCATTAGCGGGTCCGATATCGAAGAGTTAGAACATGCTAGACTCCAAAGCCACGAGACATTCCAACAAATGTTTTTATTTAAAGATATAAGTCAAGTTCGGAGTCTTGGCCATCCAAGGCTCTCAACAAAACTATCCTCTGGAGTTTGTTTTAGAAAAGATAGACAAGGTAAAGGAAGAATGGATGCAATGCACCAAATGGAGAAAATTGTTCTATCTATGACTCGGGGTTGCTCACTCCTTCCCTTACCTTGAGATCGGTGATGAACTGTCATCACGGATTTTCAAGGAGATAGCCTCTAAGGAACGGGGCCGGAGGTCACGTTCGACATCGAATCTATCAACAACCTATTGGCACTGTAGGGACTTCGCCGGTTTCCTAATCGAGGCGGGTAAAGACTATTCCAAGAGAAAAGCTCATAGATGAGTGGGAAACTGAAGCAATCGGTGAAGCGGCACAAGGATCCGTCACGGGGATCGGTTTGGGCCGATGATCAGCAAGTTCTTGGAATAGCGCTCGGTTCCACATCTCATCTCTGTCGAAAGGTAATGACCCCTTTTCGGCCGCAGGATGATGATGATGAATAGCTTCTTCTTCTTCTTCTTCTTCTTCTCCTCTCTATTCTTCGACTTTCTTTTCGAAATGTCTAAAAATGTGTTGGCACAAATGATGACATCATCCATGTTGCATCATGGGATGATGTCATCCATCAAAGTTGTCAAAGTCAACATGACTTTTGGATATTTTGTAAATATCTTTGTAAATAAGTGGTTGGCTCCATTTTGCCTTCTCTCTCCCTCATCTTCTATAAATATGAGAATACTTGTTGTATTCGGGGTGAACATTTTTCAGATAGAAATAGAAGTGAGGAGAGAAAGAAGCTTTCTTGTAATAGAAAAGGACAATAATACAATTATTGAGACTTTGTGCTCAATAATTTTGTGTTATACGTTAGATTTTTCTTACGTTAGATCTGTATGTGTTTAATACATTGGATTCATATCTACTTTTCCGTCATTTGTTTATCAAGTATTGCTTTGTTTATTTATGCAAGTAGGTTTGGCTCTGTTTACTACCAAACTAAAAACATAAATCTTCTGACCTTTCTGCTTTGGAATTCATTTCTTTTCTCCCTTCGGATCTGTTCTTTCTCTTCTCCCTCTTTCATTCCTTCCTTTCACAGCCTGGAATACTCTCTTTGGGATGAGATCCCAACCCCGAAAGAATCATGTGAGACTTGCATAGGTTCCTGCTAGTAGAAATAGCAATAAACCAATTTCGCTTTGCTGTCTCAAAGAGGGGCTAAGCCCTGCAACACTGTTGGCTCGTCTATCCATAGATCTGTCCGCGTGATGATTTTACCAACACATTTCTACATATTTAACAAGTCATGAGAACTATGTACATCTCCTAAGTGTCAAGATGGAAAACAAAGCTACATTCCATCTAGTATCTCACACAACCTTTGAATAAAAAATGTAATCATCTAGTTACACTTCTTTGGCCAAAGATTCAACTATCGCAAAAGAAAGTTGATTTTCTTGACTACACACAAGTTAATGAAACTTGTCTCTGTCACTGCACAACCATCTCTACATAGTTATCTCGATTAAATTTTGTTGTTTAATAAATTAAGTATCAGATTTTGAGAAAGTAGAAACCATGACTCGCCCTTATAATCGAAAGGGTCATGTAAATATAGTGAAAAAGTAATGAATTTCGTCATTACATCCTCATTAAACTTCCTATAGCCATCCTAATCTAGGACGTGTAGGATTCTATCGAAAGGAATGATAGGACATAATACATAAAATTTTTACACTTTTAATAATCTATGAAAGATAAGTAAATAAGTTCATCCTTATGATATCTTATTATGTATTGTTATATGATAACTATTTTTCGATAGAGGGTTATAATAACTCAATGAGTTACTATCCTTCATGAGTACCTCTTATCGAACTATCACAATATAATGTTTTCGTTAAATATAAGTTTACTTAACCATGTCTCGTATAGAGTTAATCCATTCATTACTTGTTAAGAACAATCCTTAATCTCATATGATCATCATTTAATATGAATAGTCCATTTTATTTAATAAGGTACAATAATAATTTAATGATGTTTTCATTGTATTGTTTTCCTTATCATACTATGTTCATCAATCAACATATTTTTTCATCTCATAGTAATCATTAAAATTAGTAATAAATGCATATCATATCATCAATCAACTTTATTTATACTTTTTGTAAAATAGAATATAAATAATTTTGTATCCCATAAAATATGATACAAAAAAGGTATTTTATTGAAACTTAATAAGGATAATCCCTTATTTTTACAAATAATGATACATAATTAATCATGATAGTACAATATGCAAAATTACATCAATAAACTTACAAAGATAATACATTCACATTTAACAAATAAATATAGTAATCCATATCAAATTTAAAACAAATAATACATGATGTAATCATGTGTAAATAATCCAATCAGTCAATTCGTGAATGTCATTCCTTCCTGAAAACTATAGGAGAGAGAAAATGTATATATGGGTTAGTTTAAATAACTAACATGAGTTAACTAACTCATATTCTTATTGTATTTAAATGAAATAATAGAATAAGTTAAGGTTATACTAATCGTAACAAAATAAAATTCCTAATTTTTTATAAGTTACCATTTAAAACACAATGAAATATTGCTTCATAATGATTGTTATGTTCTCAACAAGACATGAAATAAAAATTGTTAACATAAATTTTAGAATGTTAAAATAACATAATATTACAAATATTATTTATTACAATAATCAAAAATAGGATTTATATCCTAATCCTTCATTACCTTTCATATTATGGTTACAAACAATATATTTACAATGAGTATTATCCACAATGAATATCAGAAAATACCTCTAACTTAAAATGGTTATGCTCAAGTAATGATCATAAACGATCACACAACACATTTTCTATATTTTCCAATGTCTAAAATGAGAATGGTCCAACTAAATTTATAGTTAAGTAATCAAACAGAATATTACCAATTCCTCACATAGTTTTTAATATTCTTGTGATAATGCAAAAGAAAATAATTAACATCAAAATTTTATAAGAAAACCTTACATTACCAAAAACCTTCCTAAATTTCATTCCCTTAAGTAATAATTCAAACATTCATACTTGTAGGAGTTAAATAAATACTAATAGACAAGTTCATTGATAAGATTATAGTTCACAAGGATAATAGGTTCTTTTAGGTGTATCATATAATTAACATTTCCATGATGTACCAAAAGAAGTCAGTCCCTTAGGATCACCTAAGGATAAAACCCCGTTCAAGGGATTGTTTGACACAAAATATCAAGACAAATAAAAAGAGAAAGAAAACGAGGATCCTATCTTAGAAGAGGTGGTTCTAGAAACAAAAGATGTGTATGTCTAGGAATCATAAGGAAAACTATTATTTACAATTTTTCTATGAACCCTTGTTGGAAAAAGGTTTTGTCAATAGGTCAGAGTTCATTTTGTCAAAGAAAAGATGATGTCATTGCTACCTCAAATGTTTTTGGGATTTTAACGGATTATGTTTCAGATACATATGAAAATTTTGCATCTCCCAAAACATCAGTAAGTAAATCTAAACCAATTACCTAAAGTAATTCTAGAGCATATGTAGGAAAATATTCAACTACAAGGGGTAGGAAAAGTAATAAGGAATTAAGGGAAAACAATGCTAGGAAGGAGGTGGATATTGGAATACAAAGCACTTTGGGGAAGGATTTTTCCCATAATAAGAAAGTATAAATGATTCTTATTTCATGGAATATTAGGGGTTTGAAAAACCCTAGTAAACATAGAATAGCTAAGGACCTTAGAATCATAAATAAACCTGATATTTTAATGCTTCAAGAAACTAAAATGAGTATGGATAGATTTAAAGAGGTGAGCAGGATTATTTGGAAAGAAGGTTGTTGGGATGGAAGTAGCTCCTTTGGAGCCTCGAGAGGTATAGTTACTATGTGGAATCCTAAATTAGTGAAGGGTGAAGTGATTCTCACTTCCCCAGGGCATGTGGTTATAAGTTTTACTGAGATTGAGTCAAATAAAACTTGGTATGTATCAAATATATATGCCCCTAAATAAGAATTGTGAAAGAAGGAAATTATGGGAGGATCTTTCTAAATTTAGACAAATTTTCAAGGAAAAATACTAGATCATTGGTGGGGATTTCAACACCCCTCTCCCCTAGAGAGAAGAAGGGTGGATTCATTTCTTATTCGATAGCATGGAATATTTAGCTGAATTTTTAGCCAGAAATGATTTGTTTGACTTGGAGTTGGAGGGTCCAAAATATACTTGGGTGAATAGAAGGATGGGGTCTAAGATCATTCAGATTAGACTAGAAAGATTTGTGGTTAGCCATTTGTGCATGATCAATCAACTTTATTCTCTAAAAACCCTCCCCAGAATCAGTTTGGATCATAATCCTTTACTCCTAAATTTGGGGATGAATCATCCCAAGAAAGCAAGACCTTTTAGGTTTGAAAATATGTGGTTGGATCATCCGGATATTTTCAATAGAATTCAAGAATGGTGGGGTATCCAAGTTCATGGTGTGGCTAGTTTTAGATTGAGTTTTAAACTGAAGAATGTTAAAAGTAATCTCAAAAGATGGAATAAGGAAACCTTTGGGAATATTTTCCAAGAAAAAAACAAAATTTCTGAGGATTTAAGAACTATTGAGGAACTAATGGAGGATGATGGCCTTAACCTTGTTCTCAAAGATTAGGAAAAAATATATTGATTGAATATCATGATATTTTGGCTAAGGAAGAGGTTTACTAGAGACAAAAATCAAGGGTGAAATGGCTCAAGGAGGGTGATAGGAATACTAAATTTTTCCACTTCACAGCTACTTCAAAATCCAACCTCTTGAAGATTAATGAAATCAGAAGAGAGAATGGGGTGATCTATTCAAAGAGTAAGGAAATCAATGATACAATAATAAATTACTTCAAGGAGATCTTCCATGTGGGGCAGGATGCGGAGGAGAATGATCAAAATAAAGTTATTGATCTTTTTAGAATGTGATTTCCCCTCTTGAAAACAGATATCTCTTAAATATACCCATGAAGGAGGAAATTTTATTTGCTATCTTTGATATGGAACCAAATAAATATCATGGTCCTAATTATTTCCCTATTTTTTTCTTTCAAAAATTATGGGAGATGATCAACCAAAAGGTTATTGAGATGGTTCAAGACTTCTTCAACAATGGCCACCTCCTGAGAGAGATGAATAAAAAATTATTTGTCCTCATTCCTAAAGTAGCGGGAGCCAAAGAAGTTAAGGAATTTATACTAATAAGTCTCTGTAATACTAGTTATAAACTGATTACCAAAATCATTGTTGGTGGATCAGAAATGTTTTGGCCAATTTCATCTTGGCTAATCAAGGATATTTTGTTCCGGGAAGGAAAATTATGGATAGTATCATTGTGATCCAAGAATCTATTCATTCTATTGAAAACTCAGGAAGATCTGCTATGTTTGTCAAGTTGGATATGCATAAAGCATATGATAGGATTTCTTGGTCCTTCCTTTGAGCCATTTTGATCAAGGTGGGATTCAATATCTCCTTTGTTAACATGATCATGACATGTATCTCCACAACTATATTTTTGGTTCTGGTGAATGGAAAACTAGAAGGTTTCTTCCAAGCGGGCTGAGGTTTGAGATAAGGAGACCCTCTCTTACCCTTTCTTTATGTTATTTTGGTTGAGTCTTTAAGTAGGATTTTTCAATAGGATTTGTCTTCCAATAGTATTTAGGGTATTAAAATCTCTAATGGCCTTCCAAATTTTTTTCTTAATCAGTTTGTTGATGATAATTTCTTGTTGGGTAAATCATTTGTCTAAGAAGCCTCTAACTTTAAGGTTGTTCTAAATGACTATGAATTGGTCTTGAGACAATTGGTTAATTTTCATAAAAGTGTTGTTTTTTTCATTAACGTGGAGCATCCGATCTAAGTCAGATTAGCTTAGATTTTGGGGTGTCATATTAAGAAATTTCCTAAATCCTATTTGGGAATTCCCTTGTCCAAAAAATTCCTAATGTATCTATCTAGAATACCCTATTGGAGAGAGTGAACAAAAAATTATCTTCTTAGAAGGGTATCCTTCTCTCTTAGGTAGGTAAGATTCAATTACTTCAAAGTTCCCTTCAAGAAATCCTATTTATGTCATGTCCCTCTTTAATCTTCCTTCCAAAATCATTGGGTCCCTAGAAAAAATTTAGAAAATATTCCTATGGGTGGGAGCAGAGGATAAGTTCAATTTTTCGCTCATGTGGCTTGGGAAAAAGTTACTAAACCCAAATTATGTGGTGGCCTAGGATTAAAAAACATCAATCTCATGAATGAGGAACTAATAGATAAATCTTGTTGGAGGTATGTTAGAGAATATGGTCTTTGGGTGGAAATCATCAAGAATAAATACTTGTAGAATATAGGTAGATTGGACTCCTTTTTAAAAAAATGATTTTCCTAGAGGATCCTTATTCTAGAATTCCTTTATGGCTTCTAAGGACATATTGAACAAGGGTTCGATCTGGGAGATTGGAAAAGGTAATATAATCAATTTTTGGAATGATAGTTGGCTTGAAGATTATCCTCTTACTAACATGGAGTCTTGGAAAATGGTAGCACAACACTACGAAGATACAATTTTTTTGGATACGAGACTACCGGATTCGGGAGGGATCCATCGGTGGGAGGTCATTTTCCCCCCTCTAGATTATAATGGGGACCTCCATCCTTTTTGGGAGCTCAACAAAAAATTAAGGAATTTCTACATACCCAATTTACAAAACAAGGAAGATTCCATTAAATGGAAAGAGGAAGAATATGGGAATTATTCGGTTAAATCATCCTATAGACTAAATTTTAAATATTCTATTAAAAAAGAGTATTAGGGTAGACTCGAGTAAAGAATATTACTCCTAAATTAAATATCTTCTATTGGTTGGTGGTCCAAAATAGGATCCTTATGGTGGATAATCTTAGGAAACGTGGTATGAATCTCCCTAACAGATGTTCGCTTTGCAGGAAAGAGGAGGAAAATGTCAATCATCTTCTCCTTCATTTCTCCTTTTCTCAAAAGGTTTTTTTGACTATCTAGGAACTATTCAAATTTCAATGGATCATGTCAAATACTATTGAAAATTTTTACATACAATGGGAGAGCCTCTTCAAGTTTACCCATTTTCGTGATGGCTGAAAATATCCCTCCCACATCTCTTTTGGGGTTTATGGAAAGCTAGGAATGATTGTATCTTTCATGGCGGAAGGTTAATCTCAATAAATTCTGAATTAGATTCATAGCGTCCATAAAAGAAAATATGAAAATATTTAAAGGTAAGGAAAAAAACACCATCGAGAGATGGGAGGAAGAAGTTATTAAAATTTTTACCCTTAGTCTGGTGGAAATCAAAAGACCAAGAATTCACACCAGATGGACCAGACCGGAGAACAATGTGTTTAAGCTAAATTTTGATGGTGCATCAAAAGGGAATCTAGGTCTTGCTAGGGGGAGGATCATTAGAATCCATGATGGTGATTAGATATGTGCCTATGATGGTCAGTTAGGAGACAAACTAATAATAGGGCGGAGGCTAGAGCTCTTCTGTGGGGTGTCAACTTGGATAAGGATAGAGGGATAAAAAATATCCAGATTGAGGGGGATTCCCTCATTATTGTTAATTCTCTTAACAATAATAACACTATTAATTGGACCTTAAGAATTATTTTAGTGATGTCATGGAAATTTTAATTTTTTTTGACAAGGTTTCAATTAATGATACCATGTGCCAAGGTAATACGTGTGCAGATAAGTTGGCAAATTTTGGTATAAAACACCATGATTACAAAATCTAGAGTAAAGGTGATGATTTTACCTTAGCAATTAATGAATCAATTGGTAGAGATAGAATGTACTAAAATTGATTTTTCTTGCATGAGTGAGAATTGGTGTCACTTGAGCCGAGATAATTTACTTAAGGGGATTAGTTTCAATTTATGTCTCAATGTTTCTAAAACATTTTTGAGATTTAGATTTGTGAGTGGGTGTGAAATATTTTTGATTGTGAATATGGGTGGAAAAAGAATTAGGTTTGAGCCAATGATGCGGGGTATCGAGGATTTCAATTGAACTTTGTGGAAAATCCTTAGGATTGATGGTTTGTGCAATTTTATCTCTAAATTGCATGGTTATGATCCTTCTTTGTCGAAGGATTTTGGTATGGCTTGGAATGAGGAAAATTTTATGGTGAGAGGTATGGAAATTGAATTCACAGAGCACCATTTCTCAAGCTACGAGAGATGCAGATGGAAGGGCTCAAGATTTTTAAAGACAAACCCGCAAGGAGCACGAAATTGAGAAAAAAATTGGGTAAAGAAAGGTGTTCTTTTTCACCGATGGAATTTCTAGATCTTATATTCTAGTAATTTTGAAGGAGGTGTGTCTCCAAATTATGAAGTACATTAATTTAGAGGGTGAATATTGTAAAATTAACACACATTAACTTTCTTTCCTTAACATGTTTAGACATAAAATCATGGTGAACATTCCATTTTTCCTTTTCATTTCATTGAATGCTTCTTTAAATTGTTTCCACAATGATAAGGTGGAGACACCTCTCCATGAAGGGATCATACTTCTAATGTATTAGAATGGTAAACACATCCCCTGCAATTTCCTTGAAAGATAAGGAAGAGGAGGAGGACATCACCCTAACAGAGTGCCTCACCAAGATGAGGGCCGGTAAAATGTTTGTGTATAGGAATGTTGTGGAGGACAAAGGACTTGATAAAAGTGTGGAAAGTAAATGTGAAAGTAGAAATTCTAGGAATAAGGGTATAGACAAGGGTGACAAGGATCTTGAGGGGTTGATCAATAAGGTTCAATATTTGGATAGGGTTATATAGGCTATGGAAGAGACAAATTCCAACTATCGGGAAACCATGATGAAAGTCATTTGAGATTCGAAACAAATATGTTTAACCTAGGTGAATTCCAAGAAGAATATTATTGTTCTGGAGAATCAGGTCAAAATTTGAGTGACCGGATGGACGTGATGGAGGAGGGCACGAAAAAGAGAAAGTTTAATTTTTGTATCAGAATCTCTGAGGAATATTTGGAAGAACATATACTTGAGATGAGAAAAGAGGAGGAAATCAACAAAGAAAGTGCCATTGACAACATGGAATATTCCCCTAAAATTTAAATGATCTTATGGTCTTGGAACATTGGTGGGATTTTCTGAAACTATCTCAACCTAGTTTTTCTAGCTACTTTGTTTAGTACCTCTAGTTTTTTTCTCATGGTACGGATTTTCATTGTAAGAGTTAATCTTGTTTAACTCCTTATGGACATTTTGTCTCTTTTTTTGCTGGGTTTTCTACTCCTTTTAGTTGTTTCCTCCTTTATAAGGCCCAGGAGTCGATCTCTGTTTTTACCTTATCTAATAAATAAATTATTAACATTTATAGATAATACATAAAACTTTTCAAGTTTTCAACAAAAATATACACTGGCCGTTCTCAAGAGAGAGAGGGATACATAATTCAATTTTTATTGATAATGAACTATAATACACACTATCACTAAATTTATTAACATCCAAAACACCCAACTCATAATGAACTATAACACACACTATCACTAAATTTATTGATAATGAAATGAGAACATTTCTTTGAAAAACTAATGAGGGATGAAAGTAAATTATTTAAACAATCACAAGATGTTAATGAAAACCCATTTCAATGTACCTAATAAAAGTGAGAGATAAAATGAAATCATTTAATACATGCTTCTATATTTTTCTCATAACTAAACAACAATAAAAAAATCACTTACATCTTTCAATATTATCCCAAAATAATTTCAAATAATTAGGGAGAGAACCTTTTAATAGATATTAACAACCCATAAGAATCTAGGTGGTATTATCTTAATAAAAGGAGATTTTAAAACCATCGATATAAAAAAAAAAAACTAGCTCTAAGAGAGGCTTCAAGTTTAATCATGTTTTTAATTATCAATGGTGAGATCAAATGAGCTAGAATAAAAATACAAACAAAAATAGATTCTGGGTTTCTATATTAAACCAAACCAATTTCACAATATTTAATATAAATCTAAATAGAATTTGTTCAAGAAATACCCATAACATTATACAATTTTCCATGTTTTCCCTTCCATTTTTTTGTTTAAAAAATATGAATACCAATTTTAAATAAGTAATATTCAAGAAATTATTTTAAAAAATCAGTTAACAATAAATCTCCAAAGGGCCACGTTAGCTTAAAATATGCATTCCATATTTCTATTCCAACCCAATAACCAAATTTTAACAACACATCAACTATTTCCGATCTATAAATTGAATAAAAACCAAAAACACATTCCCAAATTTCAAATAAAAAAACAAGAATGTGAGTAACAAAAAGCATTCCTCATTCGCTCTTTTCTCCTTCTAAATTTCCCTTTGAAATATGAAACTTGAACACCCAGGAAAAACTCCTAGAAAAATTTCCAACAGAGATAATTAATATGAATTTACCATTGAAAATATCTCATTCATTCTAAAAATAAACTTCCATAATAATCTCTCCAAAACCTCATGCATAGATCATGCCAAAAGCAATAAAAATTCCTAAAATGCAAATGGGGAGAAAACTTTATGGTTTTTTATTACAAAGCAACCATCTTTTGGTTCCCAAGGAACCATGCACATTAAATCCAATTTAATACTATCAGTTCCACATCATGGCCACCACGGACCAAAAACCCTTTGCATGAACTTTTGTCTATGGACAAACTAAGCTTAAAAATAAAAATAAACTATTAATTGTATCATGGTCATGACCAACATTAAATAATAACTAATTACCTTGCAATGGTCTATGACCAATGTTTACAATGCTAAGGAGGGGTTCATTAACCTCTAGTTTAAAAAAATTAAACAATAACCAACATCAAACATCAACATTAACCAAAATTCCCCATTATTTTCCAATTTGTCCAAGACCATCTCCATATAATTTAAATCTTAAACCATTTAATTGCTTAGTGGTATATGACCTTATTCAAAATTAACAATGCTAATAAAATGTGGTCTAAGACCATTCCCAATACTCCTCAAACTTAATCAATTCCTTATAAATTTAAACAATGTTAAACATTCTCAAATAATGCAAACAACGGTGGATCTTTAACCATTGAACATCATATAACTATGTAACCAAAAGTTTTTCATACAAAAATAAAATAAAATTGTAACAAATATTTATATGCTTATGTATACATCTATATACATATATGATATGTTTTCACATATATACATATAATTATAAATGTATATTTTATAAACTAAATTTTAGAATTAATTAAGTCATCATCCATCCGATCTGCGACAAAATATTACATTAAATTTGGGGGTGTGACATACTTCCCCCTTAAAATAATCATTTTCCCGATGATTTGAACTTAATTGTTATGAAACATAACAATTGGAATCTATCTAGACATCAACGTTAAGAAAACAATTCATCATCCTGTAAAAACTTGAAAATTTTTAGAATTTCATTTAATCATAATTAAGTAAAACTTGGCTAGAATCAACCTCATAAAAACTATTTACAAATAGCCAACATTATAGAAAAAATTTCCATTGTAGTCAATCATAAATATCAAGTAATAAATAATAAATTCATAGAAGATATTCAAATAATTGTTATAATCAATGAAACAAATAAGGAAATGAAGTTTTCCTTTCATACAAGTTTTCCCAAGTTACGATATCCTTAGAATTTGGTCCCATTAGACCTTGCATTGTGAAATATCACTATTTATGAGGTACAACCTACGAGTTTCCATCACTCATACTAGTTTAACCATGACGATTTCCTAGGTCCCGAACCTATAATGATTTTGAATTTATGACATGTGTTATATCTGAAACCTAATTTTCTATCAACTCTTTTTAGATTAGTGTATCTTTTCTTCCTATTGACTTCTTCCCTTAACCACTCACGAATGAGATTTAATTTCTTCTCCATTTCTATGAACATTTATGGGGCCATTACCTCTTTATCCTTTGTTTTATCCCGGTGAATAAGAGTTCTACACTATCTCCCATACAAATTTTTAAATGGAGGAAATTTTTAGCAAAGAATGGTAAGTGTTATTATATGAAAATTCAACAAATGGTATATTTTCATCCCATTTATATTATTCATCCATGCAATACATTCGATCATATCATATATAACCCATTAAATATTTATGTTTGACCATCTATTTCAGGATGGTAGGTTAAAATAAAGTTTAGTTTTGTTCCCAAATCCAAGTTTAAAGTTTGAAAAAAATGAGAGGTCATCCTAGGAACCCTGTTAGAAATTATCAGTTTTGGAAATCCATGCATCTAAATATTTCATGCGTAAACCATTTTTCAAGTAAAAGGAAACCATCCTTCATATTACCCACTATGAAGTGAGCTACTTTGGTCAGTTTTTCAACCACTACCAAAATCATGTCATGTTTGTTCTTGGATATTGTCGTTCTTCAACAAAATCCATGTTGATTACTTTCCATTTATAATGCATGATGTTATTTGGATACAATAGACTAGTGGGATGCATGTTCTTTGCCTTAACACATTAACATTCAAGACAATGCGAGACATAATCCATCATATATTTCTTCATTCTTTTTTAGAATTACTATTGTTTTACATCATCCAAATGTTTTGTTACTCTGGTATGTACACAATATGGAGCATCATGAAATTACTTCATGAATTTCATTCTAAGATAATTTCCCAAAAGTACATAGAAATTGTTTTCGTATCACAATATTCCTTCACTATTAAACTTAAAGATTTTTTATCTCACATCATTAAGATTTTTTGGTAACAAAATTTTCACATGCTAATAATATGGATCATTTTGCAATTATTTATTTAATTATTCTTTAAGTTATATTATGAGGGTTATAATAGCATAAATATGCTTCATGTGACTCAACACATCAGCCAAATGGTTATCTTTTATTTTTATGTAACTAATTTCAAATTCATATTGGGATAGAAACTTCAACAACTTACGCTACCTTGGATTCAAATTTGGCTGCATAAAGATATATTTCAGCCCTAAATTATCTATTTTCAATTAAAAATGTTTTCCTAGTAGGTGATGCCTCCAAATTTGTAAAGCATGAACTATGACAGAAAGTTATAAGTCATAATGATCATAGTTATTCTCATGCACCTTCAACTTTCTACTTTTATAAGAAATTACATGATCATTTTGCATAAGTATTCCAGCCAAACCTTCACATGAGACATCAATTACCACGGTGAATCTTACATTGGGATCAAAACCTTCAAAGTAGGTGATTTTGTAAGTTTTTATTTCAGTATATTAAATACATTTTCAAAATTTTGAGTACACATAAATTCTTATCCTTTTTCTGCAAAGAAGTTATTATTTCAACCACTCTTGAGAAATATTTCATGTTTTTTTGTAATAATGAACTAGCCCTATGAAGCTTCTTACTTCATGTGCATTATTAAGTGCTTTCCACTCAATAATGGATTTTATTTTTGATGGGCCAAATGAGATCCCATATTTTTATGATGTGTTAAAGGTACCAAACTTCGTAATGATAAAAAGAAATTCTAAAATATCACCATGATATATTGTTTTCTTGTTATAAGCATGTCTAACACTATTATCAAGTGTTAATTGTGTTATTCTATGTTATTAGAATAAATTATAATATCATTAAAAAATCTAACAAAAAATTATCCAAGTATTCTGAAAAATATTATTCATAAGATTCATAAATGCAAAATGTGCATTAGTGAGTCCAAAAGGTAAAACTATAAACTCATAATTCCCATATCTTGTTTTGAATGATGTCTTATGAATGTCTTCATCCTTTATCCTTAGCTGATGATAACCAAATCATAAATCAATTTTTGAATAAACAGATGCATCTCTCATCTGATTAAAAATTTCATCAATCCTTGGTAAAGGATGCCTATTATTTATTATTTCCTTGTTAAACATGCAATAATTGATGCATAATCTTAATGTACCCTCTTTATTTTTAACAAAAATGATTGATTCTCCCTAAGGAGGGACACTCAACCAAATCAATACTTTAAATTTTTTTGTGAAGTTGTGATTTCAATTCTACTAACTTTTTTGTTCATTTTGTATGGTGCTTTTGATATTGGTTTAGTTCCAGGTTTGATGTCAATGGTAAATTCAAACTCACATTTAGGAGGAAGTCCAGGTAATTCCTCTAGAAAGACATCCCTGTATTCTTGTAACAATGGAAAATCATCCAAGGAAGTATTACCTTCCTCACTAAAATAAGAAATTTTTATTGCATATAACATGTCACATTTATTTTTAAGTTTCTTAAGATGCATTGCAAAAATCTAACTTTGAAACCTCTTTTTATGCCCTAAATGCTAGTTGGTTTTGACGTCATCTAGGACTTCTATTCATTTTTGAAACAATATATTGTTGCCTTATGTTTGTGTTGGAAATACAAGAACTGAGAGGGAGGGGTGAATAAATTCTCCTTCAAAATTTTAAGACAATTCTAACTTTAATTAGACTACTCAATCTGTAAACATGGGGATGAAATCCTAAAAATTATATTAATCAGAATCAACCATTTACACAGGAAGGAGCTGCAATACTTATAGGTATTATACAGCTGAATACAAACAAAATAGGAGTTGCAACAATGCAACAACCAGTATAGTAGCTTCCAATATTACATCCGGGAAGCACATAATTGTTATAACTACATAACAATTATACCCATGAAAATAATAAGCCAAATATGGTTGATAAAACCATATAACAAAATACAACAATAATTAATTAATAAATAATAATTATATAATGCATAATTAATAATATTAGGTAAATAATTAACCTAACATTCCCCCCCTTAATTGTGCATTGTCTCAAGGGATGTGGAGAGGAACTCTCTAAACAACTCGAACTTGTCACATGCAAGTGACTTTGTGAAGATATCTTCCCTTTGTTCAGCTGTTGGACAATATTGAAGTTGGATGTTGTGCTTCAACACATGTTCACGTATGAAATGTACATGTACCTCAATGTTCTTTGTTCTCTCATGAAAAACTAGATTGCAAATAAGTTTGAGAACACCTTCATTTTCAACATACATGGTGGTCGGTTTGTCCTGTGGTATTCCAAGTCCTTCTAGTATGCGACGTAGCCAAATCGCTTCATAGATAGCTTCTCTTGCAGAATGATACTCAACTTCTATGGAAGAGCGAGAAAAAAGTGTTTAATTACTTCCCCATGATATTGGTCTAAATCCCATAAATAATAAAAATACGAAGTGGATTTTCTATCATCAATGTTACTCGCATGATTTGAATCAATATCCAGTCAAGAAGAAGTTGTCGTTCTTCTAGTATTCTAGAATAAGATCCACCGATCCTTTGAGATATCTCAAAATACACCTTACTAATTTCCAATGACAAAATTTTGGGTTCCCGCATGAACTGGATAGATATCTCACTACAAAGCTGATATCCGGTCTAGTGTAGGTCAGTAAATGAGACTCGATCACCGCCAATAGAGTGGAAATTACCTCGGGAGATGGATCTCGAACGAGATAATTACAATCTATTCTCCATGCGTGTAGTAATTGGTGTGTAATCCATCATCCTAAACTTCTCAAGTGTAGTCTTGGTATATTTCATTTGAGAAACAAAAATATGATTCTCTTTCTACCACACTTTCAATCCAAGACAATAGTGCATCAACCCGAGATCGGTCATGTCGAACGATCGATTAAGATCTTTCTTTGTTACATCGATCATCCTAACTAAACTACCAGTGATGACTAGATCGTTGACATAGACAATGATAATCACAATCTCCCCCCTTTCTTTTTAAGGTAAAGATTGGGATTATCTGGATTTCTAAAAAATCCATGTTGTATGAGATTCTCATCAATCTTGATGTACCATGCCCAGGGTGCTTGTTTGAGGCCATACAGAGATTCCATGAGTCTGCATACCTTTGCTTCTTAACCAGGTACTACATATCCCTCATGATGAGTCATGTAGACTTCTTCTTATAAATATCCATTTAGGAAGGAACTTTTTATGTCCATTTGGTGGACTTTCCATCCAAATTGAGCAGCTAGAGAAAAGATCATCCTGATCGTTTTGATCTTAGTTGTGGGAGAAAATGTCTCCTCATAGTCAATACCTTCTTTTTTTGCATACCCCTTTACTACAAGTCTCTCTTTATACTTGTCTATTGTCCCATCTGCTTTGTACTTTGTTTTAAATATCCATTTGCATCTAATGAGTTTCTTCCCTGGTGGAAGATCGACAAGTTTCCAAGTGTTATTCTTCATCACTTATTGATATTCAGAATTCATGGCATCTTTCCAAGATTTTAACTGTAGGGATTCCTAGACTGTTGAGGGCTCATCTGATTCAATAACTCTACTCATCAAGAAAAAGTTAACTTCTTCTCTTGCTTTACCGCAAGTCCATGGTCCAGGATGGATGTATCTAGTGGAGCATCCATTCTTTGCATCTCGTAATGTACTTGTACACCATTTAGGCATATGTTGAACTATTCATGTGGGTCATGATTCTATCTAATCAATAGCATCATCCCCATCATCACTTTCATCTTCATAGGGAACATCAGCTTCAGTTTTTACAACTGGTGAAAAATCTACTTCTTATGAGTCCAAAGGAGGAGTCTTTACTTCCTTCTTCTCGAAAAACTCAACATATCTGATGGTGTATATTTTTCTGGTCTTAGGATCCATCAATCTATACCTAAGAGTCTCTTCAATGTACCCAATGAAGACAATTTTCTGTGACTTCATGTCCAATTTCTTTTTTTTCTGTTTGGGTATGTGCATGCTTTCTTTACACCCAAATACTTTGAGGTGTGCAATAGACGGTTTCCATTTTGACCATGCTTCTTGTGGTGTTACTCCGTCAAGAGTAACAGTGGGCACTCTATTCAACAAATACACTGATGTCTTTACTACTTCTTCCCAGAATGTCTTTATAATTCTGAAATCATCAATCATGCATTGCACCATTTCCATGATAGTATGATTTGTTTTCTCAACAACACCATTTTGTTGCGGTGTGTGTAGAGGAGGCATTTTTGATGAATCCCGTGAGTTTGTAAGTAGTCTTTGAACTCATCACTGGTGAATTCCCCCCCTCAATCTGAGCAGAGAGTTTTGATGTGACGACCAGTTTCATTCTCAACTACTACTTTGAACTTTTTGAAGGTTTCAAACACTTCACTTTTCTTGCAAAGATAGAAAAATCCACATTTTCTCAAATAGTCGTCAACACAAAGCATGAAGTACTAGAACCCAGAATGACTTGGCTGCATCGGACCGCAAATATCGGTATGAACTAGGTCAAGTTTACCATGAGCTTGAAATGTACTCCTCTGGAATGAAGCTCTATGTTGTTTTCCTGCTAGGCAGTGAGGACACTTGTCTGTATCCTTTTGAAGAGATGGTAGCCCATGTACCATATTACACCGGTGAAGTGTTTCAAGATATTTGAAACTTACATGACCAAATATATAATGCCACAATTGTGCTGAGGTGGAGTTCTTAGCCATATTTGAAAAAAATCCAATTGGAACATGTGTCCCACATTGGAGGCTTTTAAAATTATTTTCGAGCCTCTTGATTTGTCTTGAATCAAACACGTTTTCTTGCTGGATTGACTATTAAAGTCAATTCTTAGGTTGTGATCTAGGAGTTGACTGATGAAAGAACATTCTTAGTCAACCCAGGGACATATAGGACATCTGATAGTCTACATTTGCATGAACCAAGGGGTAGAGAAATGTTTCCAATCCCCTAAACTGAGTATGAAGAATCATCTCCCAATGAAACATGTTTTTTTGTTGGTGTGTCCCTCATTGAAATAAACCAGTCTCTGTGGCTGGTTATGTGTCGAGTGGCCCCGAATCAACATACCATACATCACTAGATGACGTGGATAGTTCACTTGATCGCCTAGTGAGCAAGAAGTATTCATTGCTCGACTGTTCTTGTTGCTCAAAGCAATATTACCTTGTTAGTGGAGTCTTATTTTCCAGTTCCCCTTTTTCGCCTCTTGATTTTATTTATAATGTCCCTTGTTAGATTGTTCGGAGCTCCAAATTTTCTTGATGAACCTTTCTTGTAAGTATTATACCAACAATCTTGTAGGTTATGTCCTCTTTTGCAGATTGGACATTACTTCTTCTGTTGTCTATCCCCTTGATACTAATTTTGATTTTGGGATTTTTGATAGGAATTAGGTTTTCCTTTACCTTTTCCTTTCCATTTTTGATGTGAAGATAGTTCCTGCTCCTCTTCATCATCCTTATTGTGCATTACTTCCTCTTGTTGTAGTAGGTTTACCAGCTTGTCAAAACTAACTCGTCATATCTGACACATTTAGTGTTGTGACAAAAATGTGGTAAGAAGAGGGGAGTGCTCTCAAAACAATGGGAATGAGAGCATCATCTATGACCGGTTCTCCTAAGGCTAGAAGTGAAGCCCTCAATTTTGTAACTCTTCTTAGGAAAGATTCTATTTTTTCATTCTTCTTGAACTTTAATGTGTGTAATTGACTCTACAAATTTAGTATAACATTCTTGTTCTTGGCCTCGTATACTGTGCTCAACTTATCCCATGCTTCTTTGGCTGTTTTGGCATCTTAAATGTGGGGTTGCACGTCATCGACACTCCAAACAAGATGATGAATTTGGCCTTCGATTTTCTTATATCAAAGCTAAGCCATGCGAGTAATCTCGGTGAACCAACATCACCGAACTGCAACACGCCCTTTGTATGCAAGATTCCAATCTGCCAATGCAACTTGATGCTTGGCTCGGCCCCAAACAAAGTAACCACCGTATTTTGTTTTGTTTTTTTGTGTGCGAGCTCTGCTATATATTTTTATTCATCCACTATTACAGCAGTACGTGGCTTTGATTTGATGGTTTCTAACCACTATTTCTCCTTGTATAGGTCATGCAAGTCTCACATGGCTGAGCCATATTATATTCTTATACACCTTTTATGTTGGAGAGGGCTTGGTTTGTAAAACTTTGAAATATCTCGAATGCTCAATGCAACAACAAAACATGGATATATGATATTACGAGATAAATTATCTCAGAATTATACAATTTTAAATACAAAACCCTTGATGAGAAAATTTCTTTTTAAAAGATTTTATAAGCCCAGAAACAAACTTTCCTGGTGCAAAGCACCAAGGAAAAAAATTTGCTTTACATTTACTTGGAATTCACACAGGAGGTTGTGGGATTGTAAGGATATGTGGAAAGTTTTTGGAGACAACATTGGCTCTCCGTTGTTGTAGATTTCTTCTCCATGAATTCTCCTTCCTCTGCAACATTCTCCAACCTTTCCAGGAGCTTCAATTCTATTTGGTACCAAATTTAAACAGGGACAGAATCCTAAAAATTATATTAATCAGAATCAACCATTTACACAGGAAGGAGCTGCAATACTTCTAGGTATTGTACAAATCGAATACAAAATATAGGAGTTGCAACAATGCAACAACTAGTACTAATCTGAGCTTCCAATATTACATACTTTGGAAGCACATAATTCGTATAACTACATAACAATTATACCCATGAAAATAATAAGCCAAATATGGTTGATAAAACCATATAACAAAATACAACAATAATTAATTAATAAATAATTAATTATATAATGCATAATTAATAATATTAGGTAAATAATTAACCTAACATCAACCATGCTTTAACTTTGCAATGAAGAACAATGACAATGAAGTAAAAGAACAATAAACATGAAAACAAAAAATGAGATAATAGTTAATGTGGGAAACCATTGAAGGGAGAAAACCAATTGAAATCATTACACTATGAGGACAATTTTCCCAAAATAGATTACAAGGATTTCAATTTGTTGAGAAACCACTCAACTTGAAGCACCAACTCCAATGTCTAAGCCAAGCACCTACTTGACAAGTTTTGCAAGCTCCTACTTGCATGGAAGCTACAAATCCCAATTTTAATAAGTACCTACATATTATTCACAATTTTCTGATCACCTTCATTCTCCTAGTTGCTTATGACAAAAATTAGTGATCTCTTATTTGCTCATATTTTCTCATACTTCTTCTTCATGCAACTATATTATCTTATTTACTTAATCAAACACACTTTAGAAATCTGATATTCAAAGTAACATTTATTACATATTTTTGGCATTTATATCTCTAAGGATGAAATAAATTCATATCTCTTCAAATTCAACTACCAACTTGTCAACTATTTTCTCCTTCAACTCGTACATAAGAATAAGGATACCATCATCTAAATCTGATACTAAGTCATCATTACCTTTGAAAATATAATAACTACTATTACAGACCTTCTATTACCTATCAAGCCACTTCATACTATTATTAGGTAGTGAAAAACCTTCCTAAACTTGCTTCCCTCCTGTTACAAATGATAAAATTCTAAAGCCGACATCTGCAAGCTCTATTTGCAATGGTCATTTCAATTTTTCTTCTTCTTTTGGTGAGGTATTTTTATCTTCTAGATATTTTCAATCATGTAAAGATGCTATGATGAGTTGTGAATGTCAAAAGGGAATTCCTATTTCTCTCCAAATACCTTGTAAAATTTACAACTTCCCATTTCAACTTCAAACTTCCATTTTAGCTCTCATACACAACTAGATCTAACACCGTCAAAACATAATTTACAAAATAATATTTATAAATACACTTTTATCTCATACCATGAAATATAATCAGGAAGGGAGAACTTCAACATTTATTTTTCATCATCACATACTTGTTACCTTGTAGATCAAGGCACAAGATTTCCATTTCTACTCTTCATCTCGGCTTGAGTCTCACTATCGTGGAGGATCAAAAGAAATAATCAAAAGGATGATCAAACACCACTGATGCACACACTTTCAAAACCTTATAAATCTTGGAGAGAGTTGTTTAACACCTATGGTTCACCTTAAAGTATTGGGTTATCTATATCATTTCCATTCACATCATACAACACCGATTGAAATGAGCTCTTGATGGGTTTGTAAGAACACAAACACAATCTTCACAAAGTGTGCAAGTATACTCATCAATTCACTTAATCATGACTTCTAAATAAATTTTATGGAAGGTAATTATCCTAATTTATCTCATCACATCCACATCTTACACCATTTCAAGGTATATGAGTTCACTTTGCATGGATTCTAAAAATTGTTCACACTAGGTCTTAAGGCGTAAGAACTAATCATGTATTTGATTAATTATATCACTAAAACCTTAAATTTAATGAAAAAATAAGTCCTTAAACACCTCACTTTAGTCCTCTACTTTACTTTAAACCACTCATTTTCTTGTGTTTTATGGAGAAATACCTACTTGCAACTACATTTCTCAACCTTCTTAACATGGAAACTAGGACTCCTTTTATCATTTGAACTAGGACCTTATATCACTTCACTATCAGCATATGGGCTTCAAAAATTCATATTAAACTTCTTTCATCTATTCATTTCCATATTGGACCCCCAAAACAAGCATTCACATCAAGTCTCTCTCAAACACCATGACTGGTTTTTGCATCTTTACTCCTTTAGTAGTAGGCCATCTATATTAACATGGTTCATCAACATTTTGCACATAACTTACCTATATTATCTCATGAGAAGTTAGGTAACCTCCAAAGCTTCCTCCCACGTGAGAATTGCCAACATGAAACCTTCTATATAATACAATACAAGAAACTTATTGTAAAAAAGATTTACTTTTGTACCGTATAGTTACACATGGAGTATGAAACCGATGAAAAAATGTACTACGAGGAGTCCTTTACAATATCCAATCACTAACTTAGGTTTCCCATGTAATTTCATGACTAAAAATTCATTTCTCTTCCATCGCTATAGTCCTATGGTTTTGGGAGGGTTTGAACCACCTTGTCTTCTTAAGTATCATTCATAAAGCTTAAGGAATCATTCTTCCTCATTCCACTTGTGAAATGAACTAGAATCCATGTGAAAAATTTCATGAAAGAATCAAGTCTCCATGTAAAATTTTAATGTATGAACAAGTACTCCAAACATCACCCTTGAGATGGAGATGAGCATTTTGGGAGCTCGATAGACCCAAAACCTTATAACTTGAAAAAAATTCTTCACATTGCTCTGAAATTTGTTCCAAAACACTAGGATAAATGTATTTACATGCCCCAAGGCTCATTTTAACATAAATATGAATGTACCTTCATGACCACCATGATTTGACCTTTCTTTTCTCGACTTGTCTTCAAGAAAAATCCATCAAGTAGCCTTATAATGCCTTTATAAGATGAGTTATGACTTGTAGTACCTTACACAACCTCTTTACACTCTCACAATACATTATTCATGATTTTACAACCCTTATTTAGCTTGATTATCTCCCTTCTACAATCTATGATTACATTAGTTCTTAGAACAAGGCCTAATCAAGCAAGTTTGCACCATGAATTGTGAGATCCAAGCTTGTTCTTCATCATTGAATCCCTTGTAGACCCTTGAAACATCCATTAAGATATGTAGAACAACTATAGATTTCACAGAAAGAACAAAGCTTATTACCAATGTACCAATCATGCACCAAGGACTTGTGAGAACATTCTTACAACATGCCTTCAAGCACTTCACACCAAGTCACTTCAAGCATACATCATGAAAACATGCCCCTGAATGGTTTACACCTCACCAAACACTCTTTTCCATCCATGCCATATGAAATCAATGACAATATCAATGTAACAGGTTAAAAATCTCCCCCTTTTTCATTGTTGACAACAAACACCAGTGTAATTTGATGGAAAACTATCATACCAACACCTTCATTTCTCTAACTTCCTATTTCTGATAGGATTCTCCCACTTTGACATCTATGATAAAGTTCCTTTAGAAAATTACATCCATACAACATCAAAAGCATAGTCTTACCTCAACAAGATCCCCTTTGTATTTTCACACATTATTGGAATAAAATACTTCAAATAATGCAAGAAATTATTCACCCAAAAACTTTAACTCTCCCCCGAACATATTCACCTCAAACTTATACTTTTCACTCTTTGGAAGTATCTCGTTTTGATATTCTTGACTTGTACATTGATCTAGTGAACTAGTTACCCCTATGTTGGTAATTTTAAAACTTTTTGGAGTAGATTTTTCAATTGAATTAAGTTCCACTTTATGGATTGAGTCTCTTAGTAGTTTTTTGGGGTAAGGATTACCCCCAATTTTTTCCTTAAATTCTCAAAGGATGCTTTTGGTAGAGGTTTTTTCAATATATCTACTACCTCCTCCTTGGTTGATACATGTTCTAGCTTGATCCTCTTCTCACTCACTTGTTCCCTCAAGAAATTTATCTTTATTGGGATATGATTGATCTTAGAGTACAATAAAGGGTTATTGGACAGACTTATGACACTTGTTATATCAAAATACAAGGGAATGGGACCATCATTTGTAACTTTTTATTATTATAAAGTTTTCTTCATCCATAACACTTGAGAATAACATAAAGCATATGCTACATACTCAAACTCACATGTGGATAGAGTTACAAAAGATTGTTTTTTTCTTAGCCAAGAAACTAGACACTTACCTAAAAAAATGCTCCTCCACTTGTACTCTGATTGTCATCAATGTTGTTGGACTCCTAAATTAACTAAGTACCTAAGGCAAAAAACTTGGTGGTGCATAGAAGTAGGGCACGAAGGCACACATGGAGGTATTTTTGGAGATGTGCAAAGGCTCACACCTAGGTAGGATGGATTCAGGACTTAGTGAGTTTTGGACAACAGGAAATGACACGTTTAGGGAACAAATGAAAAAGTGACTAGATATAGATATGGATAAGCTATGGAGACTTATAGCTCAAGGAAAGGATATTCCAGGGAATCAATACGGTTATCATGAAAGGATAAGGAGCCAAGTTTGTTATGGATTAGCTGGCACATGCATGCTAAGGACACTCGATTAGGGGAAACACATGATGACATTTGGCATGTTCTTGGGTAGTGGTAGGGCAATCATGAAAGATTCCTTCAGGATTTCTCATGTAATGATGAGCAAGGTTAAGAGGAGATTCCTAGAGAGTTCCTCATATGTATGGTTTTACGAGAGAGGTGTATGCGAGAATGGAGGAATATAGTTAGTAAATATATGTAATGTGTGATGGCAAGCTTTGTAATGTGTCAAAGCTCTGCTACTATAAATATCTTCATACATGGAACTCTTTTAATGTAATCTTGGCTACTGTATTTTGGCATATAAATATGATGAAGTGATTATGAATCACTTATGTGATGAATCTAGATATATACATTTAATTTTTATGTTCATGGGTGTATTACTAGTTTTCTAGATGATAATTGTGATTTAGATCTACTTCCATTATAATATGATCATGCTATCTTATGTTCTAGTGCATTAGATTAGGAGCTAGTGCTTACATCTGGCTCTCAAGAGTGGGTGTGTCATTCTTTGTTTGTACAACAACCCCAGGAGAAAATTCTCACAAATCTCACATAAAGGAGGGGCTCGGAGCTCATGCACACCTTAGGTGAGCTTCAATACTAGTTTGGATGATGTGCCGATTAATTTTGGGTTGATTTATGAAACAACGAGGAAAATAAAGACTACATTTTGGTTTCGTTGTTAGGGCCTCTTTTAAATATGTTGTGAGAATGATGTGTGATGATGGAGCGGATGAACTTAGATAGCATTGAGACCTAATTAAAAACATAGAGGATGATTTTTATCAAAGATTTAGTACTAGATCCGAGTTTGATAGACAAACATGGTTGAAGGAGAACCTATATCGCAAAATCTATGAGACATTATTTTGTTGTTTCCGAAAGCGAGTTTTATGAATGTCTATCAACATATGCATTAAGGACAAGTTAGTACTATAGACATCATTTTTGGACCCAAGAGGATTATCAAAAGTTCCATGATGTCGATCGACCTTGACTCATGCTCTTAATCACTAGTGGAGTAGAGTGATGTCTAGTTATACCATATAACATGTTATTTATACATATTATTTCCTAGAGATTGTTGAGTTTGAGTTCTTGAGGGAGCCTAGAGGATCATTATTTCATGATAATCCAATGAATATCAAGATCCCAGTCATTAATTTGAGTTTGGAAGTGTTTCCCATGGTGGATAAACCCATGCTAGGCGTGGTGTGCGAGATCTTTGGCATGGTAGAAGGATGATAGAACTTGTGATAGAAATGGAAAGAGAGGAGAGGTGGCTCAAGTATAATAAATCTTAGGAGAGGGATTTGGCAAGACAACACAAAGCTGTAGGAGTGATGTATTTATGGAGGTAGACATTGTGGGAAGTATTTGAGGTTCACATGGAGGATGTGGAACTTATGCAATCTAAGCTACCCCATCTTGGCAAGCATGGAAGATAAACCCCCTCAAATTTTGGAGAGTGCTCAGCATATGAAGAAAGGAGAAGAGTCATATGTGCACATCTTAACGCACATTGTGAATAGGTAATTGCACTTAGTTTTTCATTTCTTTTGATAAGTTTTTATAATCTAGTTGGTATAGGTATTCGTAGTCTAGCAACATCGAGGAGGTATAATTATTCATTTTTACATCTATGGTTACACAATCATTTCCTATGTTTGGGGGTATTTTTTCTATAAAAACATTTGAGCAAGGTGTGGGAACATAAAGTTTGAGTATCACATCTAGAGTGGATTGGTATCACATATTATTGACACACAATTTAGTGGAACAGTGGGTACATAGGGCGCAATTACGTTATGCCCCTTAACTATGACAAGAGGAGGATCTCGGTGTATCCGGAGGATCTAGTGGGTCTAGTGGTGGAGGTAACATCAAAGGGAATCAAGGTCCTGGATTTGGCAAACAAGGTCCACAACACCATCAACAAGTGTTTTATGAGATGTCACTACACTTACCTAATTATAAGGGCATTGAGGATGACATAGATCATGTACAAAAATGTGAGTTACTAAGGCATGCAAAGGTAATCACTTCCCCAAAGTAGAAAACAAGTCATTTTGTAACCAAATTGAAAGGACACATGCATAGTTGGTACAGGAAGTATCACCCACACCAGACAGTGGTGGATTAAATTGTGTTGCGTAATGCCTTTTTGGCAGAGTTCCACATACCTGATTTTGACCAAAAAAACATCATCACGTTGAAGGATATTCAACAAGGAATGCAGAGAGTGTGTGGAAGTATGACGTGTGTTTGAATACTCTCCTATCCAAGTTATCTTATGACATTCACCATTTACAACATGCTCAGTGGTTTGTTGGAGGATTAGTCATACCATTTAGGAGGACACTTTCATAGAAGAATTTCACAGATCTGCGTGGGGCCGTGGAGGATTCCTTACATGTGGAAGTGGTAGGAAGCATTGATACAGAGTTAAATCCTTCCTAGAAGCCCAAATTTCAATAATGGTAAAACATTGGGAGAAATTATCTCGTGAACTTAGCTCGTAAGACTTGTAGTGGGTTATGGTGTATGGATTGTGAGGTAGAAAGGAATACGAAGGACTTTTTTCCTGGAGATGGATACGCACGATGATGGTGGACTATGAGATTTTACATGGAGATCATGATGGAATTATGTGTCTACTACTACAACACGTGATCCATAAGAATGTGTTTTACTATTACAAAATTTTCACCTCTACTACTCATGACACTAAGGATTGTAGATTGATTGACCAAATATACATAATGCCATTGATATTGGTGTGTTCGACTAGTATTTCAAGAAGTTCCAAGGATGAGGGCCATCATTATGAAGGGTGCATGGATGGAGGGAGTCATGGAAGAGGTTTTTGTGGAGGATTTAGATGTTGTGGAAACCACAAAGGTGGAAGAAGTGAGTTCCCCGTGGAACTTGTTACAATTGTGGGTCTACAAAACACTATAAATGCTAATTACCCAATTTTTTACAATGCTCTTGGTGTGGAAAGAAGAACAAGTATGAGGAGTTCCCAAAAATATTTGAACACATGAGCTAACAACAACATAAGGAAAATGCATCGGGATGGTAAGCTTGAAGAAATCATACTCATAGTGGAATTTAAGGGTGATGCATGAGTCAAAGTTAGAACCTGTACTGGTGATAACGTGAGCTAATGTTGCACATGCTAAGGATATAACAAAGTAGAAACCACTGGTTACAAGAGAAGAGGTGGTGCATAGGAAGAACCTGACCCTTCTCATTAGAAATAAGTCTATCAAGAAACCATAGATGTGATTCAGAGCTTACAAGGAGAGATATAATGCCTAAAGAAGAAATCATGGAAGTTAGAGAAGAAAGAAAAGAGTTGAGGCTCTACTGAAGGATTTGGATGAAGTTAGGAGGTAAGAAATATGATGAGGTAAGGGAATATCATCCCTTTACAAGGAGAATGGATATGGGATAAAGTATTGTGTGCTAGAGGAGAGCTTAAGTGGCATGTCCTGCACACTAACCTTCATCCTCACAACATTGACTATGATAAGGAGATTACCTTGAATGCAGTATTTGATGGATGGCTCTTGAGAAATATTATAATTGACATGGGTACGAAAGTTAATGTTCTCACTTTAGATGCATGGAATCAAATGGGAAGGCCCCATTACATTCATACTCAAATGTGTTGTAGATAACTAACAAGAAAAAGGAAATTCCAATTGGTGTTTTAAAGGATGCTACTATCACTATCCAAGGGGAAAAATTCAATAGAGACATCGAAGTTTTGGTGCTTGCTTTGAAGAGGATAACTTTCCAATGTTACTTGGGAACCCCTAGTGCTATAAGTATAATATTGACTTACACTTCAATAAGGGGTATATATGTTTTGAAAACAAGGAGGAACATGTTATCATCCCTTTGACAGATGGAAATTTAGTACCCTATATTGAGCCCTTGGGAGAAGAATACCTAGAAAGAATCTATGTGTGCACTATTAGGGACCCGAGGTTGTTCAACCAATAAAAGAAGGTGTTATTCAGTGGGAAGACACTCAATCTATAGAAGATACAACTAGTGTGGCATGTGACAATTGGGCATACAGACATATGAGTTAGTCAAAAGGTAGTTAAGAGCCTTTGTGACAAGAGTAATAAAGGAATACTTAGTCAGCACTTGGGAGGAATGAAATTGCAAAGTTACACCGTCGGGAGCCAACCCGATGTTTTCCTATGAGATATTGAGACCCAATGGAGATGTGAGATCAAAAGGAGAAGGATTCTTATCTATACTATTCTCTGCACCATGACACATTGGTGGGAATCCCATTATGATAACCTTATAGAGTGATGCGAGGTGCAAATCATGTTCTCTATTAGGTTTCTCTAAAGTAATGCACCTATTGTTATACAAGATTATCATGGGAAGGAACCCGCCTCATTTCATGTCCAGCATATGAGAAGGAATTGATGGAAGGCCCAAAAGTCTTTCCACCATATTTATGGGTACATAAGAATTATTCCACCTTACAAATATGTACATGCATATCATACATTAATTTTGAACTACACCATCGGACATGAAACTACCATGACTTGATGACTTATCTCCTTCAATATTTTGAGTATTAGAGTACTAAATCATTGATGAATGAGGCACTATAGGTTTTTAAGTGCCTACCTATGGGATATAGTGCCATGGAAGAGGATAGAATACTGATTTTTTTGGAGATCCCGACTTGGAAGCATGCTTTGATGAGGGATATCTAGAGGAAATACAACTTGACTGTACTTGCATGGAAAAAGAGAAAGGGAAGTTAGCCTATGTGATTGATGGTGAAGAAGTGGAGAACTTTCATAGTTATGATGAATAAGCGCATGCCTATGATGAACCCCTAAAAATATGAAGGTTAACATTGGTTCTGAGGCGTAACCTAAGGAAGATACTATTGGATATTATTGGTTAGAAAATGAAGTTTCAAATATCATTGATTTGTTGCATGAATTTTAGGATTTTTTCTACACAGGTACCATGAGCTTAAGGGAGTTCACCACTCTTTTGAGAGAGATATAGATCAAACTGAAGGAGGGTGCAAGCCCAATTTTGAAGAGACCATACCGAATGAATCAGTATCTATGCATCGGGTCAAGGAGGAGATTGAAAAGATGATCACATTAGGAATCATTGAGGTTGTTGAAGAATCAAAATGGATATGTACAATGGTCATCAACATTAAGAAGGATGGGAGTATAAGGATTTTCATTTATTATAGGGATCTAAATGTGGTATGTGTTATTGACCCTTTTCTAACCCCTTCACTGAGGAGATCCAGGAATTAGTAGTAAGGCGTGAGATCTATTCTTTCAAAAATGGATTATCAAGATACCATCATCTTAGAATTACAAAGGAGGACCACAAAAATATTACTTTCTCCACTAAATGGGGATGTTTTTCCTACACTCTCATGCCTTTTAGACTGAATAACACACCTATTGTGTGTTTGCACATTGTGGTTTAGGTGTTTCAGGACTTCATCCATAAGTTTCTTCAAGTCTACCTTCATGATTGGATGGTTAATGGTATAGTAAAATACCATTGCGGCAATCTATGGTTGATGTTTGAGAGATATTGAAAGTTGAGTATATCTCTCAACACTAAGAAATCTATTTTTGCTACTCATTTTGGAACCATGTTGGGACATATCATATGTAAGGAGGGATTGCTGGTGGATCCTACCAAAGTTATCATTATTGTTGGATTCGGGGGAACTTACCGGTGAGAGCATGGTGTGTGGATTCATTTGGCATATGGGTACTACCAAAAATTTATTAAGATATATGCCAAGATATCCACTCCATTCAAGGCATTGCTAAAACATAAAAGTACATTTCATTATGAATAAGTTCAACAGATGGCATTTGATACATTGAAGAATAGGCTTATCACTGTGCCCGTATTACACTTTCCTTCCTAGAATAAGCCATTCCATGTACATATTGATGCCTCGGGGATGGAAATTGGAGCAAAGTGTTTTCACAACTTGGTGAGGGACTTCTAATCACCATATTTGTTTTGCAAGAAGGAAGTTGACACCAATAGAGCATAACTACACTACTACTGAGTGCGAGGCATTATTGATGATCTACACACTGCAAAAATTCAAGCAATATCTTTTGGTAACACCCTTTATATTATACAAAGACCACATGGAATTTAAGTACTTGGTAAACAAGCCCATTTTACAAGGGCACATTTATAGGTGGGTCCTATTATTTCAAGAGTTTAAGTCTACGATTGTTCTAAAACTAGGTAAAATTAACCTAGGACCTGACCATTTATCAAGGATTGACTCAAGAGAGGATGCATAGAGCATTGAGGATACAATTGCATATACACAAGTATTTAGGTTATGGTATGCACCCTTTGAATGAGAGGATATTGTTCTATTTCTCATAATAGGTATGGTGCGGAAGGAATGAATAATTTAGATAGATAATAGTTAGCTATGCACTCCGTGCCCTACATGATAATTTCTAGAGAGTTATTAAAGTTAGGTCATGATGAGACCTTACATTGGTGTGTGTTAAAGAATGAGAATGCTGCAATCATGGAGGAAGCACATGGTGGAATTATAGGAGGACACTATGCTGGAAATGCCACCACATGGAAGATTTTACTAGCAGGTCTCTAGTGGGAAAGATTTACTAGGATTGTATCAAGTTTTGCAAGGCCTTTAATAATCATAAGTTCCTTAACAAGATAGGAAGAAGAGATGAATTTCCATTGAGGCCGATAGTTAGCATTGGACCATTTGAGAAGTGGGTGATTGATTTTGTAGGACCTATTTCACTTGTCACGCGAAGGACTAGTTCATGCTATATCATTACTTATATTGATTAATTAGCATGGTGGGCAGAGGCAGCACCCATGAAGGATTACACAAAAACCACAACATAAATATTCCTATGGGAAAATATAATCAAAAGGTATGCGTGTCCATTGAGCTTGACTAGTGACAAGGGTATACATTTATTGAATCACCGAGGAATTTAACACTAAGTCACATGTTGACTAAGATTTTTGATGTTGGGAGACAAGATTGGGATGAAAAAGTCTTAGTCATACTATGGGTGTATATGAAAACCTATAAGATATTGAACAAGGCCACACCCTTTCAATTGGTGTTTGGCATGGAAGTTGTTTTACCATTACAATTTATGCTTCCTTCCCCTGCGTATTATGCACACATGAGGATTGGACAATGAACAAGCATTACAAGAGTGCATGGATAAATTAATGTAATTAGACGAAAGATGATCACTTGTTAGATGGAGTTAAAATACTAATAAAGTAAGAAAAAAGAATGACATAATTGTCACATTAAAAATAAACAATTTGAGGTTGGGAAGATGGTTTTACTTTATGACTCTAAGTTTTTGCGCCATCTTGGGAAACTCAAAGTCCATTGGTTAGGGTCGTATATTATATCTTACATCCTTGATTCAGGTTGCAAGCGTTGGATGGGACAAGGTTGCTAGGATATTTCAATGGGAGTAGGCTAAAGCCCTACTATAAATAAGGCTTCTATGTGTCTATAAATAAGGTAGTATTTCCAATTAGATTAGGTTTCCTTTAATGCTTTTCCCTTTTGGTTATTTCCTTTATCGTCATTTTTTGGGTTTTGCGTTACGCGTTGGTGTGCTAATAGCTAATTACATTGTAAGATATTATATGCGTAGAGGATCACACATACATTTTTGTGTGGAGTGAAGTAGAAAATATGTCGAATATGTTTGACAAATTATTTTGATAATGGACTGATGGGAATGGTTAGCACAAAGGTAGAAGAAAAAGGATAATGATTGTTATGGTGTTTGAATTTGTGTGGTTATGGTGTGCTGAGAAAGGTTTAAAGACCATGAGGAAGGGAAATATCTTGTAGTACAACATAAGGTAGGAAGCACCATGGGGAACTACTTAGTGGACAACATAGAGGTTATGTACTTTGGGCACGATGACATGCGTGAAGGAGGTCTATGGTAGTGAAGTAGTATGGGTGTGTCGAAGGTTACAAATGTGATGTGTGAGGGGAAGTAAAGGAAGTTGTTTTAATTGAAATAAATTTCTCTATCAAAAAGATACGTTAAGACATGTAGTTGATGGAACTCTAAGGCATTGAAAAATATAAATAGGAGGTAAGAGTATCCATTTTCACTACTTTTCCTTAGATAAATTCTTTTTTGCTCCCGAGATTGAAGTGCGATGAGGATTTTGTGAAGAAGAGAGAAGTGAGGTACTTTTCACGAACCATAGGAATTGTGCAAGTTCTAGTGTATATTTGTGGTGAATCGTAGCACCCCTGGGACTCTGCAACTCGATGGGTTGAGACTCTCAGTGTGATTGCATAACATGGATCTTTTCCCAAGTGTGGGACCTTGCAAAATTGGAAAAGCTCTCTGGATGAAGGTCAGTTCCTATTCCTCTGTTCAGATGCACACGTAAAAATGTAGAGGGTTTACTCAAAAACCTAATCTAACTTGCCAAGGAGACAGGGTAAGAAAATGCATAAAATAAAACCTAAACTACAAAGGTGATGCACCGAGGAATGAAGAACACCTGTCTTGCCAATAAACACAGACCATTAAAATGTAATGCAAGATCATGCACAGATAGCCAGATTCACAGTGAAAGATCAGTAGGATGTAAATGAACATAGAGAGGGATGAGGATCATCCACAGACATGCATTAATTTGATCCATAGATTGATACAACACACTGCAAAATGCCAAGAGGCAAGGTTGCATTACAGTTTCAAATGGGAGGTTTTAACTCCACAAATTCACCTACCAAAGAGAAGAAGGGAGGAAAAACAAAAATTTCCAACCTTTTAAAAGAAGCCCCTCCTTATAATTTATATGGAGAAAAATAGAGGGAGAAGAGAGGAATTTGAAAAATGCTCCAACCACCTCCAGACTGCACCTAACTCATCTCATTATGGCAGTAGGTGAGATCCCCAACAAACTCAAAATATGGTGAACTATATTTTTGCATTTTTAAGAACTTGTTCCCACCCAATTAAAGATATCCAGTCGTAGTTGGGTAGAGGACCTTGCAAGCTTTCCAAAAATTCTAACCTTGCGTGAATCCGAGCTCCCTGTGAAAAGTTATGGTGATCTGAATATTTCCCGCGTCAGGGTCTTCTGCCTGTCGGGTTCGGGGTTCTCCTCTGCATTTGCATCGGGTTTGGAGGATGCCTCGACATGTGTTTGATGCTTATGTTTTCCCGAAACCTACTTCCACCAGTATTTCCAAGATTTCCTTTGTTTTGGGGTCGGAAAATGGACCTGCATGTGCATCGGGTTTGGAAGGTGGCTCGACATGTTTCCACCCCATGCTTTCCCGACATGTTTTCCGACTCCAAGACCCAATTTTCCTAGGTAGTGTTTCAGGTTTGCGGAACTCTTAAGCATCGGGACATCCTTTGCGATCTGCATGCTTCATGTCTCATGTTTCTGAAATCCAAAACCTGAAATCCTTTGTGTCGGGTTTTTAACCTCTCCAAAGATATTTTCTTGTCGGGATTTTGAACTTCTCCTAAGATATTTTCCTTATGTTGGGTTTTTGAACTTCTCCGGCATATTTTCTGTTGGGCTTTTGAACTTCTCCGGCATATTTCCCGTCAAGTTTATCTATATTTACCCGGGGGGAAATATATACAACAATGTATTCTTGGGACATTGCAAGAGGAAGGAAGACAACATAACATGAAAGGTGTTACATGAAAGAGAAGTGGAGAAGTCATCAAGTATGGGTAGGAAAAGGAGAGAGGCACGAGAAGAAAGAAGAAAGAATATGGCACCCAAGAAATCTCGAACAAAGAGACCAGTGGTGGAGAAGGAGGATCTCATGGAGATTTACTCAAAAATATAGTACTCCTAGGGGTTATCAAGGCAAAAAGTGAAGTTTGAAGTTATATAAGTTCAAAATCAGTGAATAAAACCACAAAACAAATGACAACAAAAATATGATGCAGAAACTTGTTTTCAAACACTCCAATGATGGATGAGCTTGGAAACCCTAAGGTTGACAACTTAGTGCAATAATAACTACAAAATAATGGAGTCTTACAGTCATGTGAGCATACTTTCTTTGAAAAAACTACCCCAAAGTTCAAATTTTTAATGTTGTGGGTGTATGAGGACTTATTCTAATTTGCGGCAGAAGAATGATGAGGATTACATGCCCACGGAACACCAAGTAAGGACATGCCACTTAATTTATGTTCCAATGTAAAGATTAAGGAGCTAGCTAAGAGATTGAGCTACGAGAAGGGAGGAAGGGCATAAGTGATTCTAGATCTCCCAGACCCAAGATTGAGAGTCTCCTCTCAGATCATTAGTTACAAATTGGATACATTAGAGAGGTGGATGGATATTAGGAAGAGTTTCTTGTATGTGTCCTATAGAGTGTCAAAAATGACACATCATAATTTTGCAAAGTTTATAACAAATGAAATTCTTGAAGAAGCACAAGTACAGAATGAGGAAGGAGTGAAAATAACATGCATATCCATACTTCTATTGATCATATTTTAGGATATTGGTGTCCCAGATGTGCCAGATGGGAACATATGGGTTCACCCACCAGCGTACTCATCATGTGCAATTCAATTTGTGAAGTTAACTTGTGATGGGACCATATTGAGAACCTAAAAGGATCGGATCAACATGTGGTTTGAACAGTTTGTGAATAATTTGAGAACGAGTGGCACATCCCCATGAATTTCCACAAGTTGTTGGGGATCAGGTAAAACTCACAATTACTCAACATTTTTTCCTAGCAAAGTTTATGATGGCTAAGGGAGAGATGGGGCCATGGTGCAAAATCCCATTTGCATTTATTGTTAAGTAGATGAAGTGCACCATAAACCATATAAAGAATGTGCAAAAGTTGTTCTTCGATGCGAAAAAGTGGACATTGATGTCCTTACATTTTGCGTGACATACAAGTATGGTACTCAACCTACTTATGTTGAAGTTTTGGAGCCAAAATTTCTAGACTTGCACCCTCAAGTCAACGTTACCATTAAAGGGTACATACATTGGGTGCTTGTGTAGTTATGACCCAAAACACAAGGGGGATTAAAGTGGTGGTTATATAATCCTCCTTTCGAAAGCAACAAGAGGCACTAATCCCGCCATGAAAGCGATATAGGTCGAAGAAGAGGAAGAAGAACAAAGTGAAGGTAAGTTAGATACTTCCCAGAAGAGGAGGTACTACATATGCTAAAATGGTAGCAAGGGCACCAACACTTCACTACAAGGTGGCACTAAGGCCTCATTAGCAAGGTGGGAGAAAGATAAGGAATAGTAGGAAGACCCCAAAGAAAAAAGTAAAAAGACACACGATGCATCAAGCCCCGCAACAGCTTGGAGGAAGGTGAAGAAGAAGACCCCACCACCTTCAAGGTAGATTTAATGGAAGAGTTGGAAGAATGATAAGTTAAGAGGTTGAAACCACATATGTGGGTGAGGCATGTGAAGAGGGAAAGGAGAACTCGCATGACCCGAGAAGAGCCCAATGGGAAAGTCCTCCTAAAAACTTCTAGATTCAGAAAGATAAGGGGGACTCCTTTACTATAAAATAAGATAAAGGATTCACCCCGGAGAAAGAGAAGAAAAGGACAAAGCACAAAGCTACGAAGAAGAGTGGAAACCTATTTCCCCACATATGAACTTCGTAGATGACCCCACGAAGGTATTATGTGCAAGGCTCTAGGCCACCCTCCCACTGCAAATTCTACATGGATGTGATTTAATGGATCAAGAAGTGGGTTTATGCAGAATGAGGAAGATGCTTAGCTAGAACATGTATTAGCACGTGAAAGATCCTAATTTTGAGGTCAATAATGATTCGATTGATATCATCCATCTAAAGATGAAAGGATGTGAAACATATAGGGTGGTGGATGCTAGCCACCTAACAGATGAGCAGCATACAATGCACTTCAATAGATGTCTTCAGAGAAGATTTGACATAACTTGGATGTAAGAGCCACTATTTAGAACCTGGTTGTAGTAAAGAAAAATAAGGAAAAGGATATATATAGACTACGCTAGGGATTAAGGCATGAACAAGTGTGAACTAAGAAATCATAAAAAACAAGTCGACACCCTCATGAAGAACATTTTGGGACAATGTTTAGCATTGGTGAGCCAAAGCCAGATAAACTATTGGGATGTAATGGAATGTCTTAAATACCTTCTTGGGATGTTGCTCAAAATTTTCAAGGATGGCATGGGGCCCACAACTACAAATATTGCAAAGGAGAAAGAGGAAAACAAGGTCATCATTGAAGCCCAAATCATTGAGTTGGAGGAATTTCTCACCCAACTCAAGGAAGCAAATATACTTGAAGATAGGGGCTTCAATAACTTCAAAATAATTGAGGCCATCATTGATGCGTGAGTGGCACAAGAGTAGACCAACCTCAAGTATTTACAAGAGACCATCCCCACCAACAAGGTAAAACATGTGTAGTTGGTTGTTAAGACCACAATTGAGAAGGATAAAATAAAAATGAAGCACGAGAAGCTGGAATTTAGGATTAGCAAACTCTAGGATTCCATCACCTGAGCAAAAGGAAGAGTTCAAATATGTATACAAAGAAATGGTGGTAGCGATAAATGCAATAAATGGAAAGGTGGAGGAAATTACCTCAAACCAAGTGCCCAATGCCATAGGAGAATCACTAGGGAAGGGCTTATCAAAATTGAAGGCACGGGAGAATTTAAAGAATGAGATATATGCAAAGTTCTTTGAAATCCTCCAATTGGTCACATATCATATTCATGGAGTCTTTAATTCTTTATTCAGATTCCTTCAATTCTTTATTTCCTTAGCATATTTTTCTCATCAAGACTTTGTTCGGGAAGAGTGAAGGATTGCCGAGGTGTAAATTAGATTAGTGTGGGGTGATGTTGGACACCTAAATTAACTTAATACCTAAGAAACAAAACTTGGTGGTGCATAGAAGTAGCGCATGAAGACACACAAATCGGTAGTTCTTGGATATTCTTGAAGGATCACGCCTAGGAAAGATGGATTCAGGACTTAGTGAGTTTTGGATAGCAAGAAAGGATTGTTTTAGGGAATGAATGAAAAAGCAACCAGATATAGATATTGATAAGCTATGGAGACTTGCAGCTCAAGGAAAGGATATTTCAGGGAATCAATACAATTATCATGAAAGGATAAGGAGCCAAGTTTGTTATGGATTAGGAACATTCATGATAAGGACACTTAATTAGGGGAAAAACATGATGAAAATTTTCATGTTCTTGGGTAGTGGTACGGAAATCATGAAAGAATCCTTCAAGCTTTCTCATGTAATGATGAGAGTTTAAGCAAAGATTCCTAGAGAGTTACTCATATGTATGTTTTTATGAGAGAGGTTTATGCAGATATGGAATTAGGTAAATGAAGATAGTTATTAAATATAGGTAATGTGTGATGGAAATCTTTGTAATGTGTCAAATCTCTACTACTTTAAATATCTTCATACATGTAAATATTTCAATGTAATCTTAGCACTTGTATTTTGGCATATAAAAATGATGAAGTGATTATGAAGAGCTTATGTGATGAATTTAGATTTGTACATTTCCTTTTTATTTTCATGGGTGCCTTAGTAGTTTTCTAGATAATAATCATGATTTATCTATACTTCCAGTATAATATGATCTTGTTATCTTATGTTTTGGTGTATTATATTAGGAGTTAGTGCTTACATTTGGCTATCAAGGATGGGCGTTTCATTCTCTATTTGTACAACACCCCCTTACTAAGGGATAAAATTCTCACTAAGATAACATAAAGGAGGGTATTTTTGCCCACGCGCACCTCAGGTGATCTTTTAGACTAGTCCTGGATGATATGTTCATGCGTTTGGGGTTGAATGGTGAAATAAGAGACAAATATAGACTACAAATGTTACCTACCCAATCTACATCTATGAAAGATTTTATCTCAAACTCATTTCCTCTTGGATACCAAATCCATATTCCATGGTCCCCATGAGATATCTAAATATTATTTTGATAGCTTGTAGGTGATTTTCTCTAGGATCTTCTTGAAATATTCCAACTAGAAAAATTTCTTGCATGATATCAGGCATGGATGGATTTGGATACAATAGACTACCTATCATATATTTGTATATGGTATGATTAACTTTAGTTGAGCTATCATCATTGCTTAGATTGAATACTACAACAATTGGAGTTCCAAATGGCTTGCAATCCTCCATCTCAAACCTCTTAACCATATATTTTATACACTTGTTTTCGTAGATGAATATTCCTTACTTTGATTGACTAATTTAAAGACATGAAGTGTATTTAGAAATTTTCTCATTGACCCAAGGGATATAAAGGAGTTTTGGATTAGAAGGAGGAACATAAGTAAGTGTTTCTTCCTTGTCTCGCACTATCTCTAGTATCATAGATAAGGTTTCATAAGATACATCGATGGTGTTTGTTATTGATTCAAGAAGACCGTATTTGGGAAACAAAGATATTGGTAGTGCAATACCTCGAAGTTCCTAGACTTAGCATATGAGATGACATAACATTCATCAAAGGAAATCTATTTTCCTTTATGATCAATAACTTCCTTTTATTCGAAACATCGATCTTGATAAAAGATATAGGTGAAACGGGAGGGTTATTAGAAAAGAGGTGTTTGATTCCTAGTTCAAGTGCATTCTAAGTGATTGGAGGCCAGGAATCACTCATTGGCTCATTTTTATAAATTTGAGGTAAAAATTGGTCACTCAAGTAATAGAATCGAGAGGTAATTAATGCACAATTTCATTGGGTAACTTATTTTTATTGATAGTGTTTTGAAGGTCATTGGGATTTTCATCATCCGAATCTACTAATGTGATTTATATTTTATACCTAAGATCAAATAATTATGAGTAGGGAATTCTCTATATCTCGGGAGAAGTTGGCATTAGGAAAGGTTCATTAGGGAATGGTACTTTAGGATTGGGATCAACATCATATCTAAATCATAGGTTGTTATGGATGAAATTAATACATTGGTACCTGTAAGATGCAATTACACGCATGCAATGTGTCCACAACCGTGCCAATAAGAGGCTATAGGAAAGAGGAAAATCTAGAACCATAAGATTGATGTAGACCATTTTATGTCTAATTGTTATGGGCATCCAAATGCATCCTATGGGTTTTTATTTATTTTTGTCAAATCCATGACAAGTCAAATGAGGAAGCTTAAGGTCATCGATGGAATAGCTAATGTTTTTGATGAGGGAGAAATATGCTAAGTTAATTCCCAATCCCTCGTCCACAAGGACCCTATACACTTGTGCATTATTAATGATAAAACTAATGATAAATAATACATCATCCACACAAAATAGGACCTAGTCAGAATCATGTCATCTTTGAAAACTCCAAGGAAAGGCATCCCAGATGGGAGTGTTGTAAGGATGGTTTCATAGTATCTATGTGGTGTATGTATGGATTTGGGGATGTGATGGTAATATTATGAGCTACAAAAATTATCTTCAAATATTTACAAATGTTGAAGGATAAATATTTGACGTGAAGATAAAGTAATCATGAACTCTATGAAAGTTATCTTGCATGTAAGGGAATTTAACTCATCTAATAAGTTCAATTAGGCTTGGAATAGATTTCATAGTGATATCGTGGTGGTGGAACAATGAAAGGTACATATATAGGTCATTTAGTTGGATTAATATTGTTAGAAGAGGGTGTGATATGATACTTAATTACTACTTCTTGTGACACCATAGGTTGAGGATCTACTATGTGAGTAGGCTTCACCATTTGTGGTACTTGGGAAGTATCAAGTAATGGTGGATTATCAGAAGATTTATTTAGCTTGATGACAAGATATTTATGGGTAGGTTTACATCTATAGTTTACCTTTTCCATAATGATATATTGAGAGTATAGGAGGATTTAATCATATGAAGAATCTATGATGTTGATGACATTGTTCGTGGGGATATTATGATGTTTGTTTTGTTAGTTGGAATGGGAGATCTCTAAGGATTGATATTTCTCATAATGTTCTTATAAAATTAATGCATATTCAAAAGAAGAACCAAGGAAGAAGTCAAGGGTTTCATTCCTAAGGTATTTACATTAACTGTGAGAAGTTCCTTTAGTGACATGACACCAACAAAATAGATCACCCCTAAAGTTAGGAAAGATCTAATTTGAAGGGGAAACTATTTATGTAGTGGGAAGCATTTGAAGAAGTTTTGTATGAGACAAAGGAGTATGAAGGGAGGTGTAAGAAGAATCCTGATGTGCTTCTACTCCTTTCTGTCTAGGAGTATTTTAAGGGTTGATTGTATGTGTTGTGCTTTTGATCTTAGGTGACGAATTGTATGTGCATCCAAAGTCACGGATTAGATGATCCTGTTATTTACCTTACTCTAGGTCTTCTTATAATGTGTTAGGATAAAAATACTTGAATTTATATTAGAGTGTGGGAATAATGGCCTTAAGGAATATTTGACATAGGCTTTGGTTGTTAATATTGTGATTAGATTTAATAAATAACATTTTCCATTTCTTAACAAAGCCATGAGCAGATTCACTATTTACTTTCTTAAGGTTTATGAAATTTTGTAAAGTGTTTTCGGGAGGGTCTTTTTATTGAAATTCAGAAATGAGAGATTTGAATAATAATTTTAAGTTAACCACCGAGATGGGATGAATTTGGTTATACCATTTTAATGCCTTACCTAAAAAAGTATTTGATAGAATTTTAGCAATTGCATAGGTATTTGTTAAAATACCTTCTTTTAGAGATTTCCAAAGGTCTTGAGATAGAGGGATGGATCCATAAAACCATCCCAAGAAATGATAGGGATAGTCTCTCCTAAGTCCATAAAATAAATGTAAGGAGATAAGGGTTCACCGTGTGGACAATTTGTAGCATATTTCTCGAATTGGTGGAGGAGGAATAAGATTCTGAGTGCATCCACAAACAAAATGTGTATGATAAATTAAGCTAGGCTCCACATTTTAAGATGTTAGCCACATGATCTAAATTTTCATTTGAAGCATGCTATCTATGGTGGTAACTTGGGATAGGGCCATATTATCTAAGATCTTAGCTATTACCATATTAGGATCCATAGAGGAAGAATGGACTTTTTGTAGGTGATTATTCATAATTGTCATGTTCATTGGTGTGGGTTTTGGGAGACTCATTTAGATTAGTCTTGTAGGGAGGATTCTGATCATGGTATGAAAATCCATAGTTCATATGGGACATAGTCATTTCCATTCCATCATAAGAGATCTTTCCAAAACCTACATCTTTGTTAGGAGTAAAGTATTCATCGTTATTGAAAATTTTCTTGATGGATCTAGTATATATATTTACAATCTCAGATATATTAAATTCTACTACATAACCCTATTTTGACATAATCATAGGGATAGGTTTTGGATAACATTGATTCTTGAGTGATATTTGGGTCATTATGAAGGGTAGTGATTTTAGGATGAGAGTTAGAACACGTAGGAGCATGGAGAAGAGACGTGGGCACAAAGGAATATACCTTGGAGAAGTATAGGGGGTTCACTTATGCTAGAAATATCCTTAGAGGTGACATATTTATAACTTGGAATCTGAAAACAAGGCTTTGGAAATCTACAATATAGAAAAAATTAGACCTTTAGGATGTTTACATAGGGGTTGATGGTTAAAAGATATATATTCAAAGGGACAAAGAGAAATGACCCTACTAGAAAGCTTGAACAAGGGCCAATGGTGTATATGAATTGATAGGAAATTAAAATACATGATCGGCCATGCAACAAGGTTTGTAAAGAGGATGAAGGTGTATGGAACCAGATGTGAAAAGAAAATATAGAATCACCCCTTGGTGATCTCTTGGAAATGTTTCATTAGTGTTGTCATATAAGTCAAGTTGAATTAATGTCAAAGGGTGTCTTGGTATGTATGGTTGAGTGCATTATGTTGTCATTTATGATCATTGATGACAAATAATGTGAAATGAGTGAAGTTTAATTAGTAGTGAGGTATTTTAGTGTCATGAAGTGTTATAGTGGTATAGTTTCTTGGTGCATATGCATGGTCTAGTGCATGGTTCAACTTGTATGAACTAGTGAGTGAGATCCAAAGGTTGTATGAAGTTTCCTTGGTGTCTAACATGTTTATATAGATGCAGTAAATATGTTAGTGAGTTTTCAAGATGAATAACATGTCATTTTATGTGAGGCATGTGTTAAAGGAACACTAACTAGGCCTATTCCTATACCTAGTGTAAGCAAATAGTTTGGTATATTGAGGTATGAGGTAAAGTAGGATAATTTGAGCATGTGAGTAGTGTTGTGACATTTTATATCAATTTTATAAGGTGTAAAAGGTCATGGTTCAAATGTATAAATCATATTGATGGTCCTTCTAAGAAAGCGCAATAAGAAAACTCAAGAAAAAATTGGAAAATATGATATCATAGTGACTTTAAGAGGTGAGTAAGGATGGATGAGAATTGGAAATCATGGAAGAGGTAATTACAGAGGTGTGTGAAAATTTTGAGCTCAGGAATTTGAAGGTAAAGCATGAAAGTTTCTTGTGATCTCTACTAAGTTCTAAAAAATGTCATTCCCAGCTCGATGGTCAACTTTGATTGCTCACCCACACATGTGTACGCTGCATGGGGATATATAATTTTTTGGATGTTAGGGAATGGAAATAAGAAGGTTTTCAAATTATAATGGGTTAATTTAGTTTTAGAGTCTTATGAAGCATTTTTAAGATGTCAAGTGAGGTTTTAAACCCTTGTGAAACCCTTGTTTGAGAACAATGGGTAATATATTCAGGGCGTGTTATTCAAATGGCATGGTAATGCTAGTATGATGATTCATGAATGTTGAGAACTTGGAAGAGCATATTTTGGTGGTGGTGTGATGATCCAAATGTGATGGTAAGCTACAAAAACCCCTATTTTATGAATATTTATAAGTAAAAATATGATTTGCAAGGTTCGGGAAGTGAAACCAATTGTTTCTTCTAGATTGGTATGTGTGATAAGTGCTCATGAAGTGATTGAGATAGGTTTTGTGCATGAATTTTATGAAATAATTCTACCAAGTTGACCTACCGCTAATGACCTAAAGAGAAAAAAACTAGTCATGGAGGTATGAGAAGTTTTTATAGAAATAAATGGTGTAGTGGTGAAATATGAGCATGGATAGCTTGTAGATGTTTTTCATGACATGTTTGAGATCATGATTTTATTAGAATTGATGTATTTTTCTTAAGCTCTAATGGCCTAATTAGCGTTATTAGGTTAGTAAAGGTGGTTGGAACAAGTATGTAAGTGTGAAATACTACGTGTAAAATATGCATGTAAGTGTCTGAGCATGTTGGAAGAGTTGTTATTGATTTTTATAAGTGGTGTAAGTTCTTTAAAGTTTTGTTGGAGGTTATATAGCTTCTTGAGTCCTATATACTGATTTGAGCGATTTGAGTGAAAAAATCATTTTAGTGCCTTATTCCAAAAATTGAAGGTTGGTATGAGTTGCATGAGATAGATAAGATCAATAAATTTGTATTGATGTACCATATGTTCCTTGGATAATAATTTTTGTATGCAAAGTTTTTCTCTTTTTGAGGATTGATTATTAGGTGCTTGAAACCTAATTGGTGGTGCTTTCCAAATGAGATGATCTACACTAAATATGGATGGAGAAGAGTTGTCCAAGATTTTTGCTGATTATAAGAGGATTTTTTTGATTTTTCTATAGCTTATGTATTCCTGGTGGATTTTATTTTTGCCTTTGAAATTCAAATCATGACCGTTGGAGTAATGCCAAGTGTTTTAGACCTGATTAAACAAGTTTGTATTGTAAGTATTATGATGACCTATATGGAAACTTAATGTATTTTTTTAATGTTTGTAATGAGTCAAAATATTTTTTTATGACAAACCTTGCATAGTATAAAGGTATTGGATGACCTATTGTGGTTTATGGAAATATTCATGTATATAAAGAAAAGTGTAAAGCTCATTTGAGCTAGTGAAGAGGATGGAGTTGAAAGAGTAATATGAAGAGTGTGAAGAGGTGATATGGATTTATAAAAGAGAAGAGAATAGGTATGAGAAGGGGATTATAGTAGAGGAGAATAATCTACAAGCTCATATGACTTAATCAAGTACACTTCGGTGCATACATGAGAGAATAAGGAGAGAGATTAGTTTGATAGGGTTTTGAGTTAAGAGGGATGAAAAATTAATCACAAATAATTGGTTGAATAACAAGATAATCAATTGATATTCATATTCAGGTGGCTAAGTGGTTTCTCATTCATCTTAGGGTGTTATAGCCTCCTTATTGAGTGGGTTCTCTACTAAAGAAATATCTTGTGATGTGTAATATTCACATAAGTCCTTTCTCGTTGAGTAATATATGTAGAGATTCAATGGGTATTCTTCCCCTTGATGGTTTACCACTTTATATCTTGTGTCATTGTGTTATTTTCTTGTTCATATATGGTTATGTTTCATGATGCATAATGATTAAGATGAATGATAGATTAATAACTAGTGAATGGATGATGGATGGTTAAGAAAAGTTTACAATTATGCATGGTTAATTCAATGAAAGTTTTAAAGGAATTATTAACCCCACAAAATCGGGATTCTAATAATTGGTATTAGAGAAATTTCTTTTGAATCAAGATTAACTATTTAAAGGAGATCCTTTGAAGCACAAGATGATGAGTCAACAAAGTGGATCCTCTTCTCTCAAATATATTATGTTTGATGGTTATAACTATGCCTTTTTGAGTATTAGTATGAGAAATCACATAATTTATTTGGGATTTGATACATGGAAGCGTGTGGTGAATGGATACAACATTCCTCAAACCCTCCAACTGATATTATGGGTAATAATACTAGAAATTATAATTCTATAACTATGAATGCTATCTTGTGTGGTTTGGCATAATTAAAATTTGTCAAGGTGATGTAGTGTACTATAGCTAAGGCTATATGGGAAAATCTTAAGATCATTTATTAAGGTGAGACTAAGGTAAATTTTACAAAAATATAGACATGCAGAAATTCATTTGAAAGTATAAAGATGAAGGAATAATAAAAATGTTGCATACATCTCAGATTATATCGGGTGGTCAATACTATGAGAGGATTAGGAGAAGAAGTGAGAGAAAATGTGTTATTATATAAGGGTTGATATCACTCATTCCCAATTTTGATGCTAACATTTTAGCCATTGTAGAAGCCAAGGATTTGAGTACTATGTTGATGGATGAGATCCATGACATTTTGATAGCCTATGAGAGGAGGACCATTGATACAAAACCTATTAATAAGGAGGTTGTATTCATAGATAAAGAGAAGAAAAAAGTTAGGAAGAATTTAGATAATGATATTTCTAATTTTGATTATTATTATTTAATTTCCATGTTTGCTAGAAATTTGAAGACTGGTTTAGGAAAGTATAAGGGTAAGATTCCCTTAATAAAATTCAATTAGGGTGAGATTGGGCATTTTACAAATAAGTTTCCTCATAATGATGAATATGACGAATAAAATGATAGAGATGATGATAATAGATATCATAAGTTTGATAAGAGTGAGAGGAGTTTCAAGAAGTATGAGAATGAGAAAAACACCAAGAAAAAAATTTATTCCAAGGAAGATTGTTTCTCGTTAGAGATAAGTAGTGATGATGATGTTTTTATAATGAGTTTGAACATGATGTTGTAGGTGATGAAGTCTTATTCATGACCAAAGGTGTTAATATCTCTAAAAGTGAATACTCCATATTTAAAGGATCATGTATGCATTTTGAAGAAGAAGAAGAAGGTGACCTTGGCGAGCTAATGTGTGTTTAATAAGAGTTAAAGAAATATGAGAAGAAGAAAAAGAAACCGAGAGAACAAATCAAGGAATATGAAGAAAAAATTCATGATCTTGAGCAAAATAATTAGTCTGAAACCATCAAGTATGATGACATACTCAAGAAGATAGAAATTCAAGTAGAGGCTATATCAACAATTCTAAAAGGTAATGAGAATGATTTTAAATTTTGAAAACTAAATTGTGTCTTTAAGAGAAGTTGCACCTGAATCAGCTAGAAAGGAATCAATGTTTAAGAGGTTTGAGAAGATCTCCAAGGATATAGATGATGTCTTGGATAGTCAGAGGTCTACAAGAGATAGGAATGGTCTAGGGTTCAAGGGGAACCTTAAGGGAAAAGAGGTAATGAAAGAAAATATTACTCCAAGGAAGGATATTGTTGGTTTAATTTCTAAATAAGATAAAATGAAGAACAACATGAATTTAAGGTTTATTAGACAACCTAATGCATCAAGGTATGACGATTCTTTTAATGTCTATTGCGATAATTGTAATGAATTTGGTCACAAGGAAAAAGAGTGTAGAATATCATCTCAATATGAGGGCTCATGGAATCAAGGAGGGAATTTCAATTGACATCAAATAAGAGGTAAGAGTGAAGTTGGGTGCTATAACTTCCATGAGAAGGGTCAAATTGTTAAATACTATCATCATGAGCCACCTAGTCATATTTGGGGAAATAAAGGTAAAAATCTTTTTGTTTTCTTTAGTTGTAATTATGTTGGGAATTTTGTAAGATAATGTAAATGAAGGAAGAAAATATATGATAGGAAGGTGTTATCTCATTTTTAGTGATTCCAGCTAAAATTGAGATAACCATAGAAAATTATTGACAGAACCTCCTAAGAATGCCCTTTGAAGGATATTTTCAAGTTTTCGGGTTTCCATCGCATGCAAACATGTATTTTACATGCTTCATGTCGAGTGTCTTTCGAAACCTGAAACCTGATTACATGCCAATGTATCGGGTTTTGAACCCAGGAGCATCAAAACATACCTTACAAAAAACATGTTACATGTTGCTTGATTCTTGAAACCGAAACCCGAAATGATCCTTTGTGTCAGGTTTTTGAACTCGATAGCATCCAGACATGTCTTTTACATGCTTCATGTCGGTTTGTTCCCAAAACCCAATTTGTTAAGAAAACCTTTGTTTAAGGTTTTGAAAGTACCGAGCATGATGACATGGCATTAATGCCTATTTTTAGTTAGTTGGCACACGTGTCGGAGGAGGTGTAATAAATGCTAGGGATTTATGAATGCTCGATTTTACATGTCATTTCTATCCGAAAATTTTTTTCTTTGCATGGATTTTTGTACATGCTCCTTCGACCTCCAAACCCGACTAAATTTCTCGATCGATTTCATGATCCATCTTCGATTGTTTTTTGAATTTATTGAAGGTATTTTTATCTTCTTATCATTTTGTGATCTTCGGGTTTGTTTTTGAAGTGTTCTTTCGGCGTTTTTCCTCTTTGCTTTTTCTTTCCTCTGGGTTTAGGGTTTAGGGTTGTATTCTTCATTTTTGTTGAATTTTCATGAAAACCCTTGTTTAAAAATCCATCTTAGGTGTTTTCTTATTTCCTTTCATGGATATATCTTGTGGTTTTTGGGAATAATCTATTAAACTTAACTTACGAGCATGGTGGAGATTTTACCTCTTCGACATCCGAGAAACCCGACACTGTGTGTGTCGGGTTTTATAGGGTTCCCGACACCATTATGGTTCTCGCATTGTATCGAGTTTCAAAAGTTACTTAACATCCTTCAATTTCCATTTGTGTCACGTTTTTCAGTGGTGCCCGACATCTTCTAACTTCCGCTTGTTCGGGTTTCATGAAGTGTTCAACATCCTCCAAATTCTGTAGACCATCATGTTTTGTAAATTTCTTAACAACCTTCGATTTCCTCTTGTGTGTCAGATTTCATGAAGTGTATGACACAACCTAGTTTCCGATTATACTCTACAATGTGTCAGGTTTCACAAATTGTCCGGCAGGTCTTAAAGTCGGTTGTGTGTGTCGGGTCTCGTGGGGTTGCTTTCAACAAGCTTCCAAGTCGATTGTTCAAACAGAGTTATCTAGGTATTCTTTATTCAGAATTCTCATGTCGATCTCTGGATCATCTAAGTATAAGTCGACAGTCGGGAAAGATGAAATACAAGTACTAGATAATGGAATCCCCTTCCTACATAGATTGTAATTATACATCCGAGATGCAGAGCTTGGTAAAATTGACATGGAAGACTTTTGGAATAGAACCAAGGATTCTTATCGAGTCCCCTGGATGGATTCAATAAAAATAGTGGCCTCCCTCTTGCAATATTATTCCCAATGTCCGCTCAATGCCCCGAGTTCATTTTGGCCTATGCTTCCAATTATGACTCGATTCCTACTTAGTGAAAAATCAGCAGAGAAACCATAGTGAAGTTGGACGGGGTTACTTTGATGACCTTCTAAGATTACCCAACTTTGAGGAATATATCGATGTAGATCTTAAGTCAGCATAGAAATCCTAGGACAAATATCAAGAAGATTGCATCAAGCATGTGAATAAAAAGTTCCTGATCAAGGCCAAGCCAGCCGTCTCTAGGTTTCCCAAATTTTTCCCCAGGAGTGATTTCATCCTTGAAATTAGTGACATCATCACCCTGTTGAGTCATGCATTTGGACTCCCCGAGTCAAGATACTTCCAAGGGTGGATATATTATTCATGGTCATTATAAATAATAAAAAACAAGGGACTGATTGGAGCAATCTTATAAGTAATGAGATTGATTCCCAGATGAAGACAGTCTTGACTACTAGCAAGTTTTACATGTCGTCATATGTCACCTATGCAAGCTAAGACATGAGGAATTATATAGGGTTGGACGCTAAGGGAAGAAAGTCAACCGAACATATATATTAGTATTTCTCTTAGATGACAATGAAGGGGTCTCCGAGGATCAATTCGAGAAGAGTGAATGATGTATTCTTTTATGAGAACATCTACATGCTAAACCCTGATTTAAGAAAGAGAAGAGTCTCTGATGAGGCATGGGCCGAAGTATAAAAATGGGGTTGTATCTTCTTATAGTTCAAGAAGTTCACATACCTTTAGGTGGTCATGTACCCGGGTGATCCTTTCTAATTTCCCAAATTACCAGGTGATAAGCTAATACTGATGGAGTTGTTTAGACAATTGTTGATTTTCACAAATTCCAATAGAGTAAACATAAGGATGTTGTATCCTTCCCTATTTCTATGGGAAGGTACACATGCTCGATAGTGGTTAAAGCTAAGAATGTGGTGCATGAGCTTCAAGAAAGTTGAAGAAGCACATGAAGCACAGAGATGGATTTGATTTCTGAGGAGTCCTTAAATTGTATGGGACTTTATATCTACATGTTCCAAACATAGAAGATATTTGGGTTGATCTTCGGGATGAAGTTTCCATCTGAAGAAAGGAAAATAGTAGGTTAACAATTGAAGAAATACATATGCTATATTTATCTAACATCCTAGAGAGCACTACGGATAACGAGAGTGTCTTGATGCCTCATATGATGGGTTAAATTAAGATCGATATGTATTCCTAGCCATTGATTGGTCCATCATTGATAAAGCTTCTATTGTGGGGATAGCTGCTCAAATTCTTTCCCATACTAAGGTGTGGCTCATTTCTTGGGGAATGAGTTATAAAGAAGGGAGTTTTTCAAAGCTAGATACTTTGGAAGTGGGACCCTCCAAGGGAAAAAAGGAAAAGGATAAGAACCCTTCCAAGAGGCCAATAAAGGTTAAGTTTTTCAGAAAGGGAGAAGATCAAGTAACCACATCAGTGGCCACCCTCCCACAAATAGTTGAGGTTCTTGATTCACCTCCAAAACTAGAACAAGGAAATCCTACTTCAGGAGAAGAGATTATTGAACCTTCCATTCCTATTTTGGTTGTGACATGTGAGGTAAGTCTCTCTCTTATCTCTCAAACTCTAATTTAAGATTCATTGCCTCCTCCCATTCAGCCTTCCTTGACTCATATTTCTTCACCAAGTTCCTCAGCCATGGCTAGTATCTTCTTTTTCCTATCACCTTTCCCCACCTGGACCTCATTTAACCATGGATATGCCTCCTCCTTCGCACCTACATTCCCCGAGTCCATTGTCACAAAAACTACACTTGAAGTGGTCACCACTCCACAAGATAACCTTCCTCCACCTAAGGATGTGACCGTGACACCTACAATGGGAGTAACTTCTTCCAATACGCCTCAATGGTTAATAGATCGACTCGAGGAAGAGGAAAGTGGTAGTTCCCCTACCAGCCTTTGATTTTAGTTCCCTTAAGGTCACTCCTACCAAGTGGCCAAGAACCCCAAAACATTTTCAAGGATTTCATTGGATGCCTCAGGCATAAATTTGTAGAAATTACTACTCTGCAACTGATAAAACCAAGCATGATATAATAGCAGATTATCAAATCACAAGGGTTGATCTATGGAAAGTAACAATGGAGGGAGCATAGCAGGATGCATAAGATTTCATGAATGTGTTGTGCCATAAGCTAAAGGAAACTAAGGCATACAAATATGATTTAAAAGAGAAAGTGAAGCAGTTGACAGAAGTACTACTCAAGCTCTCAAAGCCTCCTGAGTTAACACCATCATCCTCTACTCCGACCAGTTCGATTTCTCATCGGTACCCATGATTGAGAAGACTAATGAGGAGGGGAGAATGGTCGATGAATGGATCCAGAGGCTACTCCCTACAAGGAAAAGAAGTCATTGATGAAACCATGGAAGTATACAAATCCTTATAGGATATAAAGAAGGATGGAAAGAAAATAGAGGATGAATTTTCAGCGTGAAGTCGGGAACCTAGAGTTAACTTTTGAAGTTCTCCAAATGTTTAAATAGGTTCCATCCCACATCTTGATTGAAGAAGGCATCATTCCACATGGGGAAAAACATTTTCAACTAACCAAAGACATTAGATTTAGAATAAATATTCTCAATGAAGCTTGCAACAAATTGAGGGAATCAAGAGATCAATTGGTCAATGGCACGAATGACATAGAAGAAGAGCTAGTCAAGATCTGTACTAAGGTGTTGAATGAAAGCTTAGGTATTTTTCTCATTGATGATCTTTACAATTAGATCCAAGAATAAATTCAGCATGAACCAACTTATGGATTCATCTTGGAAATCATTGATAGGTTTGTGAAAATTGAACATTCTTTGGAAACACTGAGGAAACTCAATAAGAGACTGAAAAAGCTTCTTGGAAATGCTAGCAATACTCAGGAAACATGTGAAGTTCTGAGTGATCATTCCACTATGCATGATGAAAATGAGATGCAAGGTATAATCTAAAAATTCCAAGAATTTCAAGACAAGCACACTTTGTTGGAGGAAGAAAAATATGATGAAACAAAATATGCATAATGTTGCATGTCATTTCAATCCTGAAATCAACATGTCTTTTTCATTTTTGTTTCATCACATAGGAAGAAAATTTTGACTTGGTCTCCTACATGAGAGTCAAGAAAAATAGGAATCTCATTAAAAAGACTAATTTCTCTCAACTCCTTTTATTATAAATAAGGGATGCTTATACATTCCAAAGGGTTGAGATTTTTGGAATATTGAGATCTATTGTGAAGAAGAAAGACTTTGTGTTTTCTTTTAATCATTTAATGAAAAGAAGCTGATGCTATTTTGCAAACTTTGTGTTGTGAGATGTATCTTTCTTAAGATATTGTTCTTATGTTCATAATCTTAAGCTATTCTTTGTTTAGCATCTTGATTGTTCTAATCATTTTAAACATTACATTTGTTGTCTAAAAAATCGTATGATTATTTCATGATCTGCATTTTCTCAAAAGAAAGTATGTTCCCCTCATTTCATTTCCATTATGTTTCTTCCATAATAATAATTTCCTTTCTAATCCTTTCCATTTTGAAAAACAAAAATATCTTCTCCTAGTGTGGATATGGATTTCGGGATTCTATTCCAACCCCAATGGTTAGATTAGTGTTAATACTGTATATATTATTTATGTTGTGTTTTAGATTAGTAATAAAAAGGAAACCTCACCTGTCTTTGAGGAGGGATTTTATCCCATGTAATGTGGTTGAACCTCATATTTTGGCTTGACAAAATATCCAACCAATATAAGGCATATGTAAGGTCTAACCATGTTGAGAAATAAAATGATGGTTATAAAGAATATATCTCTAATCATGATGAGCCTACTGATCAAAGAAGCTTGTTTATTACTTAATAATCTCAAGAGCTTGTTCTATCAGTACAAGAATACCACAATGTGGATGATGGAAAGATGAAGACAAAAAAACCAATGAAGTGGATTATTAATTATGGTGTCATATCCCATGAGGACAAGGGTGTTTTGTATTGTTTAATATATATAGTTCTATGGGATACCTCCACTATGCTTTATGGAGATGTTTTCATGTCAATTGAAGCATGACAATTAATTCAAATATCTATAATTGATAGGATCCCTAAACTATGTTGTTATGAAGGTGTATAGATAGAAGAAAGAATAGTTATATGCATAATAAGGAGACATATTCTAGGTTTTAAAATCACCATCTAGGTGTGATACAATATTTAGAGGTATGTTGGTATTTTGAATTTGTTTCAAGAAATTTTTAATAGGGATAAATTCTTATAGCTGTGTGAAGCTCAAATAAAGTATGTTTTTGGTCTATCTTACTCAAATCATGAGGTCATGTGCATCATTGAGGTATGTTTAGTGAATTTTTCAGTCAAATATGAGTGCAATATGTATGTTCAAGAGACATATATTTCCATAATGAATATCGACACTAATGGAGTCATGAAAAGGTATGTGTTTATTTGATTCATGTGTTAAATTTATAGAAATCATGAATGTGGTCAAAGAATGTAGACTCTATGTAACACATTGTAAAGCTCAAAATAAGTAAGGATGGTATGATGGTGAGTTCCATCTTCTTGAATTTTGTTCTTGAGTTGTAAATTGGAAAACAAAAAATTCTGTCAGAGATCGGTGCAAGATGAGTTTTTTTGTTATATAAGTTTTAATATATCTTGACATCCGAATGATGAAATATTTACATAGAGAATGAGTTGGTGTTCCTGCTATGTTAAAAAGCTCTATGTTAAAATTTATTTTGTTGAAGTATTATTGGTTAAGGTAAGAAGTCATTCATGTTTTTTTCTTAGATCAAGAAGATAAACAAGTAGGTTTGAATTAAAATCAAAGGCATGATTTCATTTAATACAAGTGAAGGAGAGCCTCATTCATTTTTTTGATGTTTGGATTAGACCCTAAAATGTATAAAGGGATGTTGCATGAAATTAGTTTCATATATGATTCAAGGTATGCTTTATAGGTGATGTTTTATTTTTGGTTTCATTTTAAGGATAATGTGAAGAATGTTTAGGACTGATAGATATGTGATGATCAAAAGGTGAGTCTTAGTTAATTAATATAGTTTCGAGATAATATGATGATGGTAGATGTCGAAACTATTTTACACTAAGTAATTTAATGATTCTTGTGAGATGTGAGTGACCTTTTGGGCTTAGGATGAGAAAATATGTGTAGTGAAGGAGACATACCTATTCCATTAGGTCTCCAAGGTTATAGAGAGCATGATATAAGTGGATTCAATTCCATGGATGGAATAGTGAAAAAGAGGTATGAATTAGGTTGTATCTGTGTGTCTATGAAATGTATTTCTCCAAAGAATCAGAATGGAAAGGAAGAAGTCCAAAATGAACTAATTTGATAAATGGTTTATGTTTTTAACCTAAATGGAGTCACAAGTGAAGATTACTACAACAAGATGAAGACCAACATTGGTATGCATTTTTTTAGGGGAGAATTGAGGATGTACAACAAGATGAGAAGTTTTGTAGCTTGAGGTATGAGGAAGAGGAGGATAATTTGAGCATATTATTATTTTTTTGACATTTCATATCAGGTGTAGAAGGCATAAAAGGTCATGTTTTGTATGTATAAGGCATATTCATGGTCCTTAAAACCAACAAGAAGAAGAAAAGGATAGAAAGAATGGGAAAACTAAATAGCATAGTGAGTTTCAGAGGTGATTAAGTATGGATGAGAATTGTAAATCATGGAAGAGGTATATATAAAGGTGTGTGAATTTTTTTAGCTTAGGAGTATAAAGCTAAGGAATGAAAAGTTGTTTTGAGCTCTATCAAGCTCTCAAAAATTTCATTCCCATCTCGATGGTCAACTTTGAATGCTCACCCACATGCGTGTACTACACATAGGGACCCAATATTTTTGTGGCTGTTATGAAAAGGAGATAATAGTGGTTTCAAGTATAATGGGTTAATTTGATTTTCATAATTTTATGAATCATTATTAAGAAGACAAGGGATTTTTAAACCCTTGCAAAACCATAGTCCGAGAGAGATGGAAAAATATGAAGGGCATGGTCTCCAAATGGAATGGTAAGTTTAGTATGATGATTCATAAATGTACATAACTCATTAGAGGTTATTTTGGTAGTGGTGGCATACTCCGATTATGATGGTAAGCTACAACAAACCCCCGTTTTTATGAAGATTCTGGTACATATATGATTTATAGGGTTTAAAAAGTGGAAATAAATTTTTCTTATAGTTTGGATGTGTGATAGGTTCTCATAAGTTTTTTTGGGATAGGTTAAATGCAAGAATTTTGTGAAACCTTTCTCCCAAGTTGACCCATAGCTAATGGCCTAAAGAGGAAAAAAAGTAGTCATGAAGGTCTGAGATATTTTTGATAGAAATTCATGGTGTGGTAGTGAAATATGAACATGGATAGATTGTAGAGGTCTGGCATGATTCATTTAAGCATATGGTTTGATAGGAAGTGATGTATTTTTATTAATCCTTAATAGCCTAATCAACCTTATTAGGCTTGTCAAGAAGGTGGTTGGAATAGGTATGGAAGTGTGAAATTTCAAGTTTGACATATGCATGTGTGTGTATAATCTGTTGGAGGAGTTTCTAGTGAAGTGTTATAAGTGGCTGAATTTCCTAGAAGTTTCCTAAGGGTTTTAGAGATCGATTAACTCAATATTGGTTATTTTTTCTTATATGGAGATTTAAGCGAGTTTGAGTGAAGGAATACTTTTGGTGCCTTATACCCTAGATTGAATGCTGATATAAGTTGTATAAGATATCTATTGTCAATAAATTTCTATTGATGTGACACATGTGTCTTGGAGAAGAGTTTTTGTATGTAAATTTGTTCACTTTTGTAGACTAATAATTAGGTGTTTGAGACCTAATTGATGGTGCTTTCCAATTGAGGTGATCTACACCGAAGATAGATAGAGTATAGTTATTCACGATTGTATATGATTGTAAGAGAATGTTTTTGATATGTTCGAGTTGATGGATTCATGGTGGATATTCCTTATTCCTTTGAAATTCAAATTATGAATGTTGGAGTAATGACTAGTGTTTTAGGCCTTGTTGAGAAAGTTTATATTGTAAGGATTATGTCAACCTATATAGTCTCTTCATGTAGCTTGTTAATGTTTGTCATGATTCCTAATATATTTTATGACTAAAATTATATCGTCTAATGGTTTTGGCCAACCTAGAATGGTTTATGCAAAGATTCATGTATATAAATTAAAGTGTAAAGATCATTTGAGATGGTGAAGAAGATGGAGATATGAGCGAGTAAGAGGAAGAGTGTGAAGAGATGAGAGGGATATAGAGTAGAGAATAGAAGGTATATGATAAGGTGAAAAGAGGAGAGGATAAGATTCTACAATTTCATATGACCTAATCAACACACCTTGGTGCATACATGAGAGAAGGAGAGAGAGTAGTTTGAGAGGGTTTCGAGTGAATAGGGATGAAAAAGTGATCAAAATTAGTTTCTTAAGCAACAAGTTAATCAAGTGATCTTCATATTCAGGTGGATAAGTTGGTGCTTAGTCATCTTGGGGGTTAAAGCATCCTTGAAGAGTGGGTTCTCTACTAAATAGGGGTTTGTGTTCCTTTTGGGGTTAGTGCCTCACTAAATAAATATCTTGTGATGTGTAATATTCACAAGAGTCCTCTATGTTGAGTAATATATGAAAAGGTTTAGTGGATTTTCTTCCCCTTGAGAGTTTCCCACTTGATTCATTGTGCTATTTTCTTTTTCATGTATGGTTATGTTTCATGATACATAATGGTTAATATGAATGATTGATAATAAGTAATGAATGATTGATGGATGGTTAACTAAGGTTTACAATTATGGATGGTTAATTTCATGAAAATTTTAAAGGGCCAATTTACCCCCACTCATTTTGCTTCCAACACAATGGTGTCTATGAAAATAGATTTTTATTTTTTTGTAGGATTTTGGGATACTAAGATTAATTCAAAATATAATATTAGTGTTATTAACGAGATGTTCTCAATTATAAAGTCTAAAAAATTCATGTGGGGTTCACTAGAGAATATATGTGGGATAAAATGTGTCCTAATAACATGCACTATTACTCATATGCTTAGATAGGATATTTTAGGAAATGAGTATGAGACATGCAAGTATCGACATATAAATGGCATAAACTTAAAGGGGATACAATGAGTGCTAGTGTCACATATCTAGAGGTAAGTAACACGTACACTAGGTCAATCGAGGGTTTCCAAGGCCCGTGATTGAGATAGAGGAAGGAATCCTACTAGAATATCAATGGTTAGGTGTGAAGAGGTATGAATAAAAAATAAAAGAAAGAAGCATGCAATAACTAAAATGAAAGTGACAAATTTGATCATATTTGATAAGAGTGTTAATATAACTAACATCAAGCATGCATAATACTAATATAACATAACATAATTAATAGGAGATTAAATAATCTATGAAAAGTGACAAAGAAGGGTTAGGTTACTCACTTTGTACTTGTAGGGTGGTTGCTAATATAATTATCTCCCTTCAGAAGGAACACACAAAGATATATTTTTTATTAGTTATAGTAGAGGAAGACCATTCCTATCCTAGAATCACTATATTATGACCTAGTAGTGTAAGTAATCATCCAATTAAAGATGTGTCCTATGTAATCCAATAAAAATGCAAGATGAACTAAAAGAAGAGTGAAAAAATGCAAATATGACACAAAAGAAAATATAAAATGGTAGCTCAAATGTCGTAGATTCATTTTTCTAATGAGTCTCAAGTGAAGTAGAAGTATATATAGGATGTCATCGCTTCCAGGTAATAACATCAGCCATGAGAAAATATGACATGGACACAATTTCCCACGTGTGATTGTGTCAACAAAAGATCCAAAAATAAAGTGATGTCTCATGAAAAGTAAAAATAATGTGTCATGGGTCATGAAAGAGGATGAACAAGGTGAAAAATGGTAGAACACAAGAAAGAGATCATGAATATTATATACATGAGACCAAGGAGGACAAAGAAACCAAATGCAAGGAAAACTAAGGCCAAGAACCAATAATGAAAATCTCTCTATGCACTACCTTTAACCCATAATGGTTACATGAATAACCATTACCTATTCCCAAAGGCCCCTTAAGGAACTTTCTTAGGAAATAGATGCATCAAAACCCTTATCTCGCACAAGGATGATTGTTAGTGACAAGTATTAAAGATGAAAAATGAATAATTAGGTGTATGCAATTTTATTTGAATATTTTTTCTTACTTTTCATAAGGCGATATGGTTCTTTTATTTGTGAATTTATTTAAGCAACTTGCATCTTAATCTCATAAAAAATGGTCTCTAAGAATTAACATTCACAATATGTAACATTAATAACTAAAGGTTCCTCGTCGTGTCGAGAAAGGATTGGGAAGAGAAGTACATGTTATATAATGGAAGGTGAACTCCATCGTATATATTAGTATGAATACATTCATTATTTTGACTTGTAAAATAAATATTTGCAACGCGTTGCTATCATGATGAGGCTATTATAAATTATAAAATAAATCAACTTTTTTCGCAATCAACATTAGTGGATAATGAGGTTTTACTACTTTATTTTTTCTTGGGGATTAAGGAAGATAGTTATTATATATATCATAATCCCAAGTAGAATTATTGATATTTATTTTTCCAATTTATCCTTATATTCATATTTTATTCTAGCACTATGCTAAAAATCACAAAATTCACCTATTGTTTCATTAAATCTATGATGCTTTCAAGGGATGTATCAACCATAAAATGAAGGCATGGCTAGTTTGATTTAATAAAATAAGAATGGAAACCCCTAATAAGATAAGGGTAAATATCATGAGATCATATTTATAAGCGATACCTTATAAAGTTTTTAATTAATTTGAGAACATCAAAATATCAAGAGAGTATTTTTAAAAATTCGTGATGAATATTGAAAAACCAAAATAAATTTTGATTATATTAATGCAAGTAATAAAAACCCTCCAATATATTTTAAAATAAATGTAAATATTGTCCTTTAGGTCAATTTTAGTGACAATAAAAACCTTGATTCCAAAGAAACCTTTATGAATTAAAAATAATTTTTTATTTTATTTCACGTTAATATTGCTAATCAAAACCTCTAAGAATTTTGAAAATAATTTTTTTGGACTAAGATATAGTTTAAAAGGTGTGTAGGCCAAAAAGGACTCTAATAAGAGTCCTTAATATGGAAACTAAACATGAACCCTAAATACCGAAAAATGATATTTTGGTCATATAATACATAGAAACTAAAAATAATTATGAAATCCAACCTTGATAGCTCAGATACATTTCAAATCCAAAGGATGAATAATGAAACCCTAGGTTAATATGTATTGATAAATAAGTGGGTTAACCAAAAACCTAATATCCAAAACAAGTTTAATTATATTAATATCAAAATTTAATATGTTTAGAACATAATTTTAGAATATTAAATACAAAAATCAAATTCTTAGAATTACGTAAAGACAATATTTTTACTTAGCATAACTTTTAGAAATTTAATAATAGAAATCAAGGCTAGTGATTGTAACATATTCACCATGAATAGAGCACAAACTATATGATATTAATCTAGAAATAAAAATAACAAGGTCAACATAAGGGAGCTTGACAAGAAAAATGATAAGAGACACCATTAAATCAAGGACCTTATTGATGTCTCTACTAAAATATTTAATTAGAATATAAAAATTTCTAGTGTTTTTGTCTATTTTTAAACCGGTTTTGGGATGGTTTTATGTCTGTTACCACTAGCTATTTTGATTTTTCATCTATTTTTGTTCCTTGTAATGTTAATGAATATATCTTAATTTTAGACCCTCTTTTGTAACATTTTAGGGTCCCTAGAAAATCCTCCTTTCACCAATTATTAAAAAAACTGGAAATGGATGATAAGGTTGTGCAAAGTAATGTAAATCATCTTGTGAAATTTAGGATCTCGAAAATGAGTGCAAGACAATTTTTTCCATACATCAATAAATTCTCTCAAAAAATATGTCCTTTATTTGATTAATATGTCCTTTGTTAGTATAATCTTAAATATACCTATAATACCAACTTTTCTTGTGTCCTTGGATGTTTTTTATATATGTGTATTTCTACATTGAATCTTTTAAACTTATAAGTTAGTTAATATATGTTTAATATATATCCCTACTCCTTTGACATAAAAATGGGTTAATATTATTGGATCTAGAGTGACCTCACCATTGCCCTAGTGACATAATGATTATTTCATTAGATATTGAGACATTAAAGATGGATCAAGCTAGATATAGTTATCTAAGTCCTATAATGGAGTGGAGGTTATAAATTATAAATAAATATTAAACCCTAATTTGTTCCTTGACACTTGATAATGACACTATGGAATAATTTTGGGAGGAGCTTTAGAATTTCAAGATATATTGAAAAATAATAGAAGTGCATAAATTGAAAGTTTTTGCATTTTATTAATGATTTATACCAATAGTTTCCCATAATTAAAGATGATAAACAAACAATATAAGAACATATAGAGTTGATAATAATATATTAGTAATTTGAAGAAGGATAAATGGATTTTACACGCCTATGCAAAAGGGATATTCCCAACAAGAAATTATGATAAATTGATAGAAAATAAGATAGAATCATACAAATCCTAAAAATTTTATACAAAATGCATATGAGATAGATATTTTAAATGGAATTAAAAAATTCACCTATTTTAAAGGTTATTTATTTGTTTTCATACTTCAAATGGAAATAAAATGATGAAACATATTATGTCAAAGTATATTGGAGGCATACAATATTAGACAAATTATTTGAAGAAATTGAATACATATTTTATGAATGTATTTTGAAGATAATCATAAGGAAATAATTAAAACTATATCTATAAACATGAAGGGAGGAGAATTTGAGAATGCATATTAGATTAACATAGCTGAAATTGATAAACTTAACTATTCGTTTGATGGCCTTATTAAAGATACTTGAGAAGGGAATCAATTTTTTTATTACCCAAGATGTGTGATGTAAAAGAATCCAATTTCAATTGTAATGTTTCATCATGAAAAAATAATTAGATTTATTGAAGTAATAATGTATAATTTTTCGTAACCTTTTAAAATGCTTTCACAATGAATTTCTTGAAATAAAAGATAGATAAGGAATGAGGTTTACATAGCCCTTAAAGGTATTATCTACTAATTAAGTAAATATAAATAACATCTATCTTTGTACCCACATGTCTTATGTTTTTACCTTATTTTTTTCTTTAAGTATTTCTCTAATTAAGAAATACTCTCACTCATTAGTTCATATATTATTTCTCACTTGTAAATGGATGTTGAAATATTTTATTATTTTAGAGATTAATGAAATTATGTGCACCTTTCAAAAATGATACAATTGGATCTAAACATTCATTCCTTGATCCATTTTATTTTCCCTTTGGTTAGCTAACTAGCTTATAAACCTTTGATCAAAAAATATTTTCTCATGAGAAAATAGTCATAAAATGGATATATGGGATTATGGATGATATGATTGAATTGAAGAATATTTGTAGGTATTTTTATTTTCAAAGGTTCCTTTATTTCATTCACCACATTACAAAAATAATAGGGAGAAATTAATGTGTACATTAGTGGAGAGGATTATCACATGATGTTGAAAGCTAAGAATAGTTGATTGAGCCAATGTGAGTCAAAAACTAGAATAAGGTGAAAAGTTCCAAATCATCCACCTCAATGGTCTTGTAAAGATCCATTGTCAAAGGATAATAGTATAGTTTTGTATAAGATTTATAAGGTCTACAATATTAACTAAGATCTAATTCATTTATTGAAAATCTTATGAAAACTATGTACATCGCAGGAGGATGGAGTGGGAGCGGGATTTGCTGGAAATTTCAAACAAAGGAAATGAGAGGGAATATCTAGTGGGTCAGATAGACCAAGAAGGATGAATGGGTTATGAAACTGGTAAAATAACACATGATTTCTCAACCCAAGGATAACAAGGATAAGGATGGGGCTGCGAGCATGTGGGAAGAACGTTTGGTTGGTAAAATCTTGGACAAGGAAATTTTGGAGGGACTGGAGCCGTCTAAAGAGAAAGATAACTTATCCCTTAAAGTTCCTTAGATTATTTTGGTGAGAAATAAATCCTACATGGAAGGTACTCTTTTTTCTAAATGGCTTGGCTCGAGACAAAATTTTGACTACTTTAGATGTTCAATCAAGAGGCATTGGGCATCTAATGGAGCTGTTGAAGTTTCAACATATGCAAATGGTTTTTTCTTAGTCTCTTTGCCTAGAAAAGATCATGTGGCAAATATTCTGGCTGGAGGTCCTTGGTTTATTGGAAAATCTCATCTGGTTGTTTAGAAATGGGAACTGGATTTTAACCCGTATGTCACGTCTATCTCTGAGTTCCCTATCTGGATCAACCTTACAAGCTTACCCCTAGAGTTTTGGGAGCTGGAAGTACTTACGGCATCACAAAAGCTTGGGTAAGCCAATAGCCTTAGATCCAGTCACTAAGGCTAAATCTAGACTCACTCATGCTAGATTTTGTGTCAATATGGGTCAAGATGCTATTTTGGAGAGTAATATCAAACTCTTGACTTTTGAGGGGGTTTGGATGCAGATATTTGATTATGATCCATCTCCCTTTTCCTATAGAAAATGTAAGTTGGTGGGTCATGATCATAGAAATTTTCCTCTTCATAAGAAAAAAATCGATCCCATAGTTGGTCCACAAAAGACAACTAATAAGGAGGCAAAGGAATGGAGGCTAATTGGGAAAAATGGAAAAGTTGTAGAAACAAAGGATCCTCTTATCATCTAGGAGGCCGTTAAAGAAACAATTCCCTTGGTCCATCTTAATACCCCATGTAAGGAATTGGTTGTCTCTGGTTTCCATGAAGTCAATGAATTTGAAGATGAAGATGAAAACAAAAATGAAGAATCGGGATTGGAAGAGGTGGTTATAGAAATAGAGTAAGGGGCTAGCCAAGACTCGGAAGGTAATGATTTTTCTATGCAAGTGGCTTCGTTGGATGAAGTTTCTTCCATTGGTCAAAGTTCCTTTGGTCAGAGAAAATAACTCCTACCCATGTCTAATGTTTTCGAATTCTTGTGGACTATGTTGTTGATACGTATGATTTGGCGGTCTCTCCTAAGACCCCAGTAAGTAAATCAAAACCTATTACTCATAGTACCTCTAGAGCTGATGTTGGTAAGGACTCAACTCCTAAGGGTAGGAAAAGTAATAAGGAATTAAGGGAGACTAACTCTAGGAGGGAAGTAGATGCTGGTATTTAGAGTACTTTGGGAAGTTTCTTTCTCCGAAATAAGAAATGTTAAATGATCCTCCTCTCTTGGAACATTAGGGGATTGAATAACCCTAGTAAACACAAAATTGCTAAGGATCTTAGAGTTAAAAACAAACCAGATATTCTCATGCTCCAAGAAACCAAAATGAAAATGGACAGATTTAAAGAGGTGGGTAGGAAAATTTGGAAAGAAAGTTACTGGGAGGGGTGTAGCTCCTCGGGAGCTTCAGGAGGTGTTGTCACTATGTGGGATCCTAGAATAGTGCATGGAATTCTGATCCTTTCTTCCCCTGGTCATGTGGTTATGAGTTTCATGGAAATCATCTCTAAAAATCTTGGTATGTTTCTAATATTTATGCTCCCAATAAACTCAATGAAAGACGAAAATTTTGGAAGGATCTCTCAAGCTTTAGACAACTGTTTAAAGACAAAGATTGGATTATTGGAGGATACTTCAATACCCCCTTTCCCCTAGTGAAAATAAAGGGGCTTGATCTCTTATTCTGAAAGTATGGAAGATTTAGCTGACTTCCTGGCCAGTAATAGTCTGTTTGATTTAGATTTGGAGGGATCCAAGTTTACTTGGGTAAATAGAAGGATGGGAACTGAGCTCATTCAGATTAGATTGGATAGATTTGTGGTGAGTCATCTTTGTATGATCAATCAAATTTATTCTCTTGGGATCATAATCCCATTCTTCTTGATTTGGGGATGATTCAATTGAAAAAAGATAGACCCTTCAGATGTGAAAAGATGTGCTTAGACCACCCTAATATTTTCAACAGAATTCAAGAATGGTGAGATATTCAAGTTCTTGGGGTTTCTAGTTTTAGATTTTTTTGTTAATTGAAGAATATCAAAAGTAACCTTAAAATATGGAATAAGGAGACTTATGGAAATATTTTCTAGGAAAAAGTAGAATTGCTTAAGATTTAAGAAATATTGAGGAACTTATGGAGAACGATGGTCTTAACATTGTTCTCAAGGATCATGAAAAAAAATCTTATCCGAATACCATGAGATCCTGGATAAAGAAGAGGTGTATTGGAGATAAAAATATAAGGTTAAATGGATTAAGGAGGGATATAGGAATACTAAATTATTTCACTTCTCTACCACTTCCGAGTAAATATCCTAAAATTAATGAGGTAAGTAGTGAAAATGGTGAGATCTATATGGATAGTAGGGATATCGGTGCCACTATAATAATTTACTTCAAGGAGATTTTTAAACAGGGGGAAGAGGTCAAGGGAGCTAGTTTAGAATAAAGTCCTGGATCTTTTCCATAATGTTATCACCCCTCTTGAAAATAGAGATATCTTAAGGATCCCCCAGGAGGAGGAAACTAATTTTGTGATCTTTTATATGGAACCAAATAAATATCGAGGGGCGGATGATTTCACTGCCTTATTCTTTCAAAAATTCTAGGAGGTGATAAAATATAAGGTCATTGAAATGGTCCAAGAGTTTTTCAAAAATGGCCATATTTTGAGGAAAATTAATAACACTTTCCTATTCCTAGTGCCAAAAATTATTGGTGCTAAGGAGGTTAAGGATTTCAAACCTATAAGCCTGTGTAACACCAGCTATAAAATTCTAATTAAAATCATAACTGGGAGGATTAGAATGGTTCTTCCTAACTTTATCTTTAGGAATCGGGAGGTTTTTTTCTAGGAAGGTAAATTATAGAAAACATTATAGTGATTCAAGAAGCCATACATTCCATTGATAGCTCTGGAAGATTAGAAATGTTTCTTAAGTTGGATATGCATAAAGCCTTTAATACGATAACATGGTCTTTCCTCCAGGCCATCCTATTAGAGGTGGGTTTAGATAACTTCATGGTAGATAGGATTATGACTTGCATATCCACTGCTAGTTTCTCGATTTTGGTTAATGGAAAACCGGAAGGTTTCTTCCAAGTAGGTAGAGGGATGAGACAAGGTGATCCTCTTTCACCTTTCCTTTATGTCATAATGGCTAAATCCTTGAGTAGAATTTGTCAAGTAGCCATGTTTTTAAACAATATCCAAGGTATTAAAATATCTAATGGCCTTCCCTCTATCTTCCTTAATCAATTTGTGGATGATAACTTTATGATGGGAAGGCCTCTATCCATGAGGCCTCCAATTTTAAGGTGGTTCTTAATGATTATGAATTAGATTTGGGACAGATGGTTAATTTCCATAAAAGTGTTGTTTTTTCATTAATGTGGAGAATTAGGTTCAAGCTAGATTAGCTCGCATCCTGGGGTGTAGGATTAAGCATTTTCCATATTCTTATTTGGGTATGCCCCTAATCCAAAAGAATCCTAACTTCATGGTTTGAAATGCTCTACTGGAAAGAGTTAATAGTAAAATCTCATCTTGGAAGGGTCTCTTGCTTTCTCAGGCTGGTAAGATTCAACTACTCCAAAGTTCCCTTCAAGGCATTCCCATTTATGTGATGTCTCTTTTCAAGCTCCCTACTAAAATTATTGAATCCTTAGAGAAAATCTAGAAGAGATTACTTTGGATGAGAGAAATTCAAATTTCCTCTTATGGCTTGGGAAAAATTCACAAAACCAAATCTTTGTGGGGGATTGTGGTTAAAAAATATTTCTCTTATGAAGGAAGCCTTAATTGCCAAGGCAGGTTGGAGGATTTCTATATTGGAAGGAATTTGGGTGGAAATTATAAAGATGAAATAATTGTGGAATATAGGAAAAATGAAATCCTTTTTTAATCAAGATAATCTTCCTAGAGGGTCTCCCTTTTGGAACTATTTGTGGCCTCCAATTTAACTAAAGGTACTATATGGGAGATAGGAAAGGGCTCTAGAATCAGTTTTGGTATGATAATTGGATTGAGGATCCCCCTTAGATAACCTAGAAATATGGAAAAGGGTTTCATAGTTCTACAAGGAAATAGGAAAATTTTGGATTCGTGACATCTAGATCTAGGAATATTTTATCAGATGGGAAACCATTGAACCTCCTCCAGATTTTTATGGTTACATCCAACCCTTTCGAGCTCTCAATAATAAATTAAGATATGTCCACATCCCCATGTTCCAAACCGAGGAGAATTCCATTAAATGGAAAGAAGAAGATTCGGAAATTTTCTTGGTTAAATATTCCTACATGTTAAATTTCAAGACTGATATGCACAAGGATTATTGGGGTAAACTCTGGGTGAAGGATATTATCCCAAAGGTTAATATATTTTACTGGATGGCTACCTAAAATAAAATTTTGACTGTGGATAATCTCAAGAAAAGGGGAATGAAGCTTTCCAATAGATTTTCTATTTTTAGGAAGGAGGAGGAAAATGTCAACCATCTCCTCCTTCATTGCTCCTTCTACCATGATTTTTTTCTTCTATTCTTGATATTTTCAATATCCAATGGACCTTACCCTCGATGATTGAAGCTTGATGTTTTAATGGGAGAGTCCCTTCTGTTTTCACATTTTGGTCCAGGCCTAGAATATTTCCCTCCCTCATTTTTTAGGGGGATTATGAAATTCCAGAAATGATTGTATCTTTAGGGATCAAAAGCTCTTTTCTTAAAAGTTAGAAGAAATTTTTGGATGCCATTAAGGAAAAATTAAAGTCTTTAAAGGAAAAGTATAGAAACCCTACCCAAAAAAGAGAGAAGAAAGTTCTTGATAAGTTCACCATTGGACCGGTGTCATTGCACAAAAAAAAATTCCAGTTGGATTAGGCCTGTGGAAAATGTTGTTAAGTTAAATTTTTATGGAGCATCAAAAATGAATCGAATCTTCTTTGGGGAGGAGGAATTTTAAGAAACAAGTGAAGGAGACTGGTTGTTTTCTTATGTGGGTCTGTCAAGACAGAAAATAAACAACATGGCAGAATCTAGAGCTCTCCTTTGGGGGGTTTTATTGGCTAAAGAAAAATTCTTTAAAGACATCTAGATTGAAGGTGATTATCTTATCATTATTAATGCTCTCAATAATCAAGGTTCCATTAATTGGTCCATAAGAAATATCCTCAATGATGTTAAGGAAACTTTAAAATATTTTGTAAGGGTTTCTTATAATCATACTTTACATCAAGGGAATAAGTGTGTGGATAAGATGGATAATTACAGAGCCATTAGTAATGATTACAAGATCTAGTGTAAATATGATGAATTACCCACAGACATTAATGAAACCATTAGTAGAGATAGAGGGCACTAAGTTTGATGATGTTGGCACGAGTGAGCTCCAGGGATGTGACAACTTACTCAATAACTTATATTTCTTGGTATCTCTGTTAGTACAAAAGGGGTCTGATTTTGAGAAGTGTTAGAAAACAAGGGAAGTTTAGTCTCATGAAGATGGGTGGTGATAGGATTAGAGTTGAACCTGATAGCCAAAACATTAAAGTTTTTAATCAACATTTGTGGAACAAGCTTAAGATTGGGGGTTTTAGTAATTTCATTTCCAAATTACATGGTCATGACCCCTCCCTGTCAAAGGATTTTGGAAAATCTTGGAAAGAGGGAAAGTTTGAGGTTAGAGGTATGGAACCGAGGTTTCGAGTCCCGTAACATTCCCATTTTAAGACTTTAGAAACAAGGGATTCTTTTTTATAATGTTCACTATTCTAAATAAAACTTAATTTAGAACACACATTCAATACAAGTCAATTTCATAATAGATAACCATATGTAGTTGCAATGAATCGATAATACATTGATCTATTCATTCCATGACTCGATATTATCCGTCTATTCATGCTTCACTTTAAGTATTGAATACTTATAGTATACTTCATATACTTGGTTTTCACCCTAATCTGGTCGAGTGATCTTTTTAAAGAACATACTTGAATATTTGTTACCAATATTCATCCGGTATCACGTAGCTTTAAATTAGGTGACACGGGATAAAGGAACTACCATATTGCGATACTTTGGCCAAAGATTTTACAACATACTATGTATGTCACTATTCTAGATGACATACTCGTCATTTTGGAAAATGTCCTTCACCTCACTTCATTGTTATCATGAAAGGTATTTACTGACTACTGTCAGTCCACTTGTCCCAGGGTTTAACCCTAGCCGGGTTAGGAACATAGTCTACTATAAGAATACACTTTTGATGAATTAGGATAAAAGGGCATACTTGGTTGACCTAAGTCAACCAGATGTGCCAAAGTACCCTGAGTTATAGAAATTTACTCCCTATCCTAAACATGTCGCGAACTTGACCTAGAGATAAACTAAGTTCAAGTCCTAATTGTGTGTAGATCTAGATGATCAATACAGAAGGATGATGCCACATGTCAACTGTAGTGTTGTATCCTCAGGAAGACCCAAGTCTTATTGAAGGTACATTCTTGTAGTTTGCACATGTGCCATCATCCTACAAAAATACCTCACCATGATGTACATACACCAAGGAGGTTAATAAAGAAAAGTTAATTTGGATTATAAATCAGATTACAGCATCTGTGAAAAACCCTAATCCAACACTCCTCAAGTCCTTGTTATTTACTTGGTTTAATTAAGCAATAAAGGAATTTACCTAACTCATGATTTCTTTTATTGTTCATTCATTTATTTTAACCACAATTAATCAAAAATAGAACAAGAATAGAATGAGATCCATTATATACATCAAAATCATTCATAGAAGGTGTAGTCACCTAATAGGTTCAACCATAGTAGAATTTAAAAGAAATGAATTCTACGTCTAACGATCATGTCACCCTTCTTTGGGTTATGCATCATTTAGCGAGGAAGAAACTTCCTCTATTTGATTAAGTGTTAGGGTTTGTCAAACCCTTCTTATTTTCACAAACTCTAACGTTCCATCAAATATTCATTACGCATTTAAATACTATAATAGAATTGTCTAGATAAGATTGATAACTTATGCAATCATAACCAGTTGCAACCTACTAAGAGAGATTAAACTAATCCCTTTTTTATCTAACTTATCAAGTTTAATCCGTATTATACATATAACAAATATGAATAATGTTATCAAGATAGATATTCCATATTCTTCATAAATATAAGATAGATTACACAGCCAATACAAGTAAATCTCCCACATTCAAATTCCTCATTTAAAACTTTTCATTTACAAGAATAAGTATTTTAGGAACACTATATGAAAAGCGCCTTAAAACCGAAAAAGAATACAACTTATATTTTTCAATACAATTAAAGAATGAATCGAAACACTTTACATAAAGTTCAAAATTAAATAACCCAATATAACATGAATGTTTTTGTCTTCTTTAATCACTTACACTATCCATCTATAAAATTTATAGCACGGTGATCACCAATGAACTGAACATGATAAGCACTAACCAATAAAGTAAAGTGCATTCCACTAATTGCTTTATCAAACAACTTTTCTTTAATGGGTCAAAGGAAAAACATTAAGAAAGAAATCATAAGAAATAACATCAAGTAATAAGTATAATTAAGATATCTGGTCTACGTCTAAGATAGTAACATTTTATAATCTACAACTTCAAAATTATCTGCAATACTTAATAGATCCTATCAGTTTAGTTTTGGGTCAATAACAAGCCTTGTCATTAATTTATCTCTTAAATTCACAAGGACAAGAGTACGTTTAACTTTTCCTAATCAAAATGGTTAGTTACAACATAATGATATCAAAATGTTCTATCCCTAATTAATGAAAATGAAGAGAACGAATAAAGAAAAGTTCAATCCATAAATTATCAGTCAATAGAAAAGGATCACATACCCACAAGGATCCAAACCATATTTCATTTCATTTATACTATGAAATGAAATCCAACATCCAAAACAACTTAGAAACTCTTAAGTTAGTTTCCAAAAGAGAGCTCAAAATCAAATGCACAGTCAAGCCCGAATACCTCCAATTTTCTAGAAACCTTCCCAAGAAGACCTAACCTCATCACTTAACTCAAATTCCAAACAGTTCAAAGAAGAGAACATAGTACAGTCTCAAACTGTAGACTTCCCCCTCCCAAGAGAGTATAACTCTCTCTCTCTCTCTCCTAAATACAAGGTGGTTCAACAGAGTATAACAATTGAGAAAAAGTCCTCCAATAGAAAAGATTGGAAAGTCACTACAAAAGAAGACTGAATCACCATTATAACATTAACACAAACTGCTAATGAGAATACAACCCGAATTCACATTGTTAACATCCACATAAATGGTGCTGGAACTTTTGGACTACAAACAGAATATCAGATTAGAACTTAGCATTCAACCAAATCCTACTACACATATGGAAGTAAATATTTAAGAGACTCAACAAAACTAGTTTTTTCCTTCCTTCTTCCAACTCGTCTAAACAAGATAACCATAGACCTATCTAGTTCCTCAGACATCATATGATAGGTAGGGTTTGATCTAATTAAAGGAAGAAAGGAATAAGAAACACTTCCATGAACCTCTTATAACTGAAACGTCGGTTTCATAATAGAACAAAGTTCCATTCCGATTATTTCAAGAACAAGGTAGTCAAGATTTCCCATAAGACAAGAATATGCTTAGAGCATATAAGTATACAATACACTCTAAGATTCACATGCCCCATTAAGTTTAAAACACAAAGTGCAGTCTAAAGGCAAAAGTAAACAATCATTCCTTCAATCATCAAAACAAAGGAGGTAAGGAAGTTACATAGTCAAATTCGACCAACAACTCACAAGACTCCTTCCTCAATGGTACAAAAGGAAACTATAGTTTCAAATCAAAGAAAATACCATTAAGTAAACAACTCATCAATTTTCCTCATACAAAAATCAAAATGACCAACAAGAATACCTATATTGCGTTGTATTTGTGCACAGTTCACAGTTCAACAACTCAAGTTCAAACACGAATCTAAATTAGAATAACATGGCTTTTGTAAAAATCAAATATTACAAACACCCTATTATGGGTTCAGGCCTTCTGTTTTCATAAGGAAGAATAAAATCTCAGTACAGAACTCAAGTACAAAGCATGATGCAATAACTCATCAATGAGTACAGAGTTCATAAGATCGTATACAAGTATCAAGGTTTAGAACCTCCATAAGTTTGCACAGTTCATCAACCACTTGGTCCAAATAAAGCTTATAACCAATCACAGCTTCAATACTAGTTTAGAGTATTCATGGAGTGCTATTACAACTACCCGAACACAACCATAAATAGAGATACAAGACCATCCCAACAACATTGTCAGTTCAAGTTAACAACAACCAAGGATTTCTGATTAAAGCTCAATGAGCTTAAGTATAGATCAAATTGTGACAATATAATAACATATTCAGAACCCAACAAGTAATAAGCTAACACTTTTCACATTATCTTAGGATGCAAGAAAATAATCTTTAAAATCAAACTACAAGCTTAAATACAAGATGCTGTAACTACTAGTTCAAGCTACAAAGGTCGGGAAGAGCTTTTTAGTACAGATTGCAGAGTTTCTCACATTTACATGCAACCATCTAACAACTAGAATAGAGAAGTTTTCCAAAAAAAATAACTGTAAAAAATAGCCAAGGATTAATATTCCAAAAACCCACAAATTTTCCAAGATTAAATGTAAGTAAAAACCACATACATCAAACAAATATAAAATTTCCAGTGAGCATAATTGTTTTAATGAATCATTTAGAAGAAAGAAAGAAATATTAATGGGTAGATCCTATCATGCCTGATAGTTCCTCTACCGATTTGAAGAAGACTTCCATCCAAGTTCCCAAAAACCGCCTCTCCTCCAAACAAGATCAAACAACCATATTCTTTTCCCATAATCCCACGTATACATTCCTCGATGAAAATAGCTTAGAGAGTTCAAAAATAGCTACAAAGTGTAGATCAAACTGCTGGTTTGGAGAACCAGATAGCTCCATGTGAAGAAAAAATTATGAAGCATGCAAATCTAAACAACCCCCAATGAATCTTCCAGCATGCCTTCCAAGATGGCTTGCTCACCAAACCCGAGGCACATTAATGTCATTAAAACCAATTTTCCCACTTATATTTCCTTGCCACCGCCATTCATATTTGGTGAGATCCAATTTCAATTTGTAATGCATTTCCAAACTTAGAGATGCCTCCATGTAGATTCCTCTAACTTTCACTAACCCTTGCCACACTGGTAGTCCTTTCATGTATTAAAAACCAAATCCAAAACAAATCCCAATAAAAAGCCTTGGAACCACCGCTTAGTTCCCATTACAAATGGCCCCTAGGTCCCCTTTCATATCCCAATAGTTAGGATAGTTAGAATTAGCTTAGGTTAGATCTTAGGTTAGTTTAAATAAATAACCTTAGGATATAACCCCCAATTATAGTTTGCCACTCTAGGTTAGGATGTAGTTTTAATAAGAAACTATAGGTTTAAAAATAACTTAGCATCCCCCTAGGTCACTTTATTACAAGCTAACAACTTAGGTTAGAATGTCATCCATCGTAAAGGGGTATAATAATAGTAGTTAGGTAACTTACCTGAATCCCATGTTTATTAGGGTACACGACCTTCTATTTATCTCTAGCATCTAGAAGCAGGGTTCCTAATTCCCTTGACGCCACAAGTGCCCTACAAGGGTCGACTAAGAAAAGCTGAGCTCAACACAAAACTAAATGCAAGCATTGTTTCTAGGATAATAAATAATTTTCCACTAACACAAGTTTAGTTAAGCCACACCACGATGAATGTCAATTTTTTTCATTCAGTTATAATAAGAAGATTTAAAACATACCTTGGATCAATGGAATTGATCCAAGGATGAGTCCAATAGCGAAGGGTAAGTTGCAACTCTTAAAAACTAGATTGCAACTTATCTGAAGAGAGTGAAATAGATTATTGCAAGAAACAACATACCAGCCCTCCAATCAATGAGCATAATTGATTTATCCATTTCAAGCATGATCTTTAGTAGTTAAAATAACATACCTTTATCAATAAAATCACATGTCGACACTTGAAATGCAAAGGAGGAATATAACCATTGTCGAGGGTGTTACATGCTTCCCTCCTAAAAAGAATCATCATCCGATGATTACCTCATTTTTAATCATTGCATTTAGGATAATCAATTTTTCATTCACTTTCTTAACACATGTTTGCAACAGTATCAAAATTTTAAATTCCAGAAATCAGCATTAATTAGCTATTTATTCAAACAAATAAATATCTACCCAAACTGGCATACTTATTGTATTATAAAGATAAAATCACAAATTTTTTATCAGTCAACAGAATCAATTCTATTAAAAAATATATGGAAAAGCAGATTTCATATCGTCCAGGTTTTCCTAGGTTGCACTTTCTTCATTAAACTGGTCCCATTGGACCTTGCATTGACTTATCTCATGATTTCTCAAATGCAACTGACTAGTTCCCAATACTTGTATGGGTTTAACCACAATTATTCCTGGATCTTGGACCTACAAGGAATTCCAATTTAACACATGTGATAAATCTGAAACGTATTTCTTAAGAAAAGAAATATGGAAAACATCATGCATTCGTGATAAAGCAGGAGGTAATGCTAAGTGGTAAGCTATAGGGTTGATCACTTCAACTATTTCAAAAGGTCCCACATAACAAGGTGATAACTTGGAAGCCTTGCCAAAAGTTATTAATCTCTTTTTAGTTTAACCCAAAGAAATACTTTCTCTCCAAGTTAAAACTTCCTGTCTATCTGCTTCAAATCAGCATAGCACTTTTTTTTATCAGCTGCTTCTTTCAAGTGTTCCTGAATCAATTTAACTTGTTGTTCCATTTTAGTAAGGATTTAGGTCCAATTGCATCTCTATCTTCCATGTTGTCCCAACCAATAGGGGTTCTACATTTTCTTCTATAAAATGCTTCAAAAGGTGTCATCTTAAGAGAGTCATGATATGTATTATTATATGCAAACTCAACTAGTGGAAGGTACTCGTCCCACTTGTAATACTTGATCCATACAATACATTTGTAACATATCCTCTAAAACTTGATTAAATCTTTCATTTTTTCCATCTATGTCTGGATGATACATAGAAATAATATTTATCTTAGTTCTTAAAGGTGCATTAAGCATTTGCCAAAATCTTGACATCATTCTAGGATCTCTATCTCGAAATGATTAATTCGGGTACTCCATGTGATCTGAAAATTTTGTGTAAAAATCTGCTAGCTAATATGGGAGAATCATCCTTCAAATTTCTAGAGATAAAATGTACTAATTTTGTTAGTTTATCCACAACTACCAAAATAACGTCATGTTTATTTCTTGACATAGTCAACCCTTGTACAAATTCCATGCTTATCACTTGCCATTTGTATTGGGGTATGCTATGAGGATACAACAAACCGGTTGGGTGCATATGTTATACTTTAACACGTTGACATTCAAGGCAATGTGTCACAAAGTCTATTACATCCTTTTTCATTCCCTTCCAGAAATATTTTTGTTTTATATCAGCAAGCATTTTTGTAATACCAGGGTGTCCAGAAAAAGGTGAATTATAAAATTTTGATAGTAATTTCTTTCTCAAATCATTTAGTGAAGGTACATATACTCTGTTTTCAAATCGTAAGATTCCTTCCTTATCAAAGTGAAAACCTTTATATCTCGAATCATTAAAATCTGCAGTAAGTGTTGTCTTTACTTGCTGAAAATAAGAATCAGTCTCCATAACACTCTTTACTTCATCCTTAAATTGAGTTCTTAATGTTAGAAGAGCAGAAATGTGCTTCCTACGACTTAGAGCATCAACCACTCTATTTTATTTACCTTTGATATAATTGATTTCAAAATCATATTGAGACAAAAACTCTAACCACCTTTGTTGCATTACATTAAGATTTGGTGAGTGAAGATATATTTCAGCCCAAGATGATCGAGTTTTCAATTCTAAAGGTTTACCAAGTAGGTAATGTCTCCAAACTTGTAATGCATGAACAATGGCAAAAATCTATAAATCATGTGGAGCATATTTCAACTCATGTAACTAAAGTTTTCTACTGTAAACAATGTAACAAAATGGTCATGTCATGCTTATTTAAAGTAGAAAACTTGTTACATGAGTTGAAATATACATGACCATTTTGACATGACCATTTTGTAACAAAATGCCTCCTAAACCTTCACCATATGCATCAATTACCACCATAAAATCTCCATTAGGATCGGTATTGCAAGAATAGGTGCTAAAGTTAATTGTTCCTTTAAAATTTTGAATGTAATTTCACATTTCTCATTCCAAATAAAATTTTTATCCTTCTTCTATAAAGAAGTTATTAGTGCAGACCACCTTAGAGAAGTCTTTTACAAATTTTCTATAGTAGAGCAAAGAAGTCCCATGAAACTTCTAACTTCATGTACATTCTTTGGTGTAGGCCACTCAGTTATCTCTACAATTTTTGAAGGATCTATAGGAATTCCATTCTTACTTATTACATGTCCCAAATAATGTATCGTGTCATAGAAAGAACATTTAGACAACTTACCGAATAACCTGTCTCTTTCTTAATATTTAAAAACTATCCTCAAATGTCCATGGTGTTCCTCAATAATTTTGGAATATATGATAATTTCATCCAAGAATACAAGCACAAATTTGTCCAAGTATTCTTGAAAGATATTGTTCATTAAATTCATAAATGTTATAGGTGCATTTGTTAATCCAAAAGGTAAAACCGTGAACTCATAATGTCCAAACCTTGTCCTGAAAGTTGTTTTATGAATATCCTCATCCTTAATCCATAATTGATGATATCTAGATTGAAAATCTATCTTTGAGTATACCAATGCTCCATGCATATGATCAAATAAATAATCAATCCTAAGGAGTGGGTATCTATTTTTGATTGTTTCCTTGTTTAACATTCTGTAATCAATGCACAATTTAAGTGTTCCATCTTTCTTTTCACAAAAATTATAGGTGCTCCCAAGCTGAAACACTTGGTCTAATCAAAGCTTTAGACAATAGTTCTTGCAACTGAACCTTAAGCTCCACTAATTCCGTAGTAATTTGATATGGTTCGTTAGAAATTGGTTCAGCTTCTAGGTTTGATCTCAATCGTGAAATCAAACTCCCTTTTCGGTGCAGACCTAGAAATTCTTTCAAAAATACATCAACGATGTCTCGTAACAATGGATGTCATTCCATAACATCATTTTTCTCTTTAGTCATTTCAACAATTATTAATGCATATAAGGTACAACCCTTATTTTTGGCCTTCTTAAGTTGCATAGTTGACAGTTTTCTAATAGAAATTTCATGTTTGACACCCTAAATTTCTACTATTTTCTATAGGTCATCTACACAACTAATATGTTTTTCAAAACAATCCACCTTGGCCTTATGTTTAGATAACCAATTAACACCTATGATTACATCATAAAACCCCAAAGGTACAACATAAAGATCTATTTTCGTTGAAAAGTTAGGTAAATCAAAGATGCTGCAAAAAGACACATACTAATTGTATGAAAAACATTGTTTCCATCTTTGTGCATAGTCCATGTTTTATCCATGTTTCCATCTTTTCTTTTTAATTTTTCGCTAATTTATTAGAAATAAAGCATTCCATAGCTCTAGTATCAAAAATAATAGTTACAGTAAAGAAAATAACTTACCCGAAACTTCTATAGGCATGGCCTATTTCTCAAACTACTTGTCACCTACTCCGAGTGTGTATCTTATGTTGATGATTATGATCATCCTTCTTCAAAGGACATGTTATCCAAAATAAGCACCTTTCTTATTTTGGCTAACTTTTTTCATTCCTTCCTTCCTTGTGCCTCAATCAAATTTTTTCACTTTTTAGGCACTCAAAATTATCTGAAATGGCTTCATTAGAAAGAGAATTCTCTCACCTTTCCGAGAAAGGTAAGTTTTCCTTCTAACTCCTTGTATTTTACAAGTTATGGCTCTGCAGAGTTTTTGAGGAAATTTTCCCGGGAAGGCCCAAAACCAATAGGAATGTGCCACATGGCGGTGGAGATCGGACCGGTGGAGGTGAGTTAGAAAAATTTCTAAAGGGATCGGCGGGGCGCAAAGAAATTTTGGCCCGAAGCCCCACAAACCAATAGGAGGCCACCACCTATCTATAAGGACAAAGTGGGAGTTGAGAGGCGGAGAAGATTTTGGATTTTGCCAAAATTGCAAGGGCGAAAGGGAAAAAATTGGCTCTCAAGCCCGCCATAGAGAAATGGAAATTTTATTTAAGGCCCTGAGACCAACAAGAAGATGCCACATGTCCTATTCATGATGGAGGTCGAGGGTGCGGGCGTGGAGCGATTTTGGAAATTTTTCAAAAATTCAAAAAGCGTGGGATTGTCATTTAAACCCATGGACCAATGGGAAATGTGGCACGTGGTAGTGGGGTAGAAAAGTGAGGAGATTTTGGGGATTTTTTCCCAAAATCAAAAAAAGGCAAAATTTTTAGGTTTCGGCCTGCCGACCGATTTTTGCCCTTGTTTTTCCCTAAATCTTCAGAGGGGCATATCTTTCAATCCAGAGCTCAGTTTTTCTCGATTTTGGTGTCATTCAAAAGTTATTGAAGTCCTATACATGATGGAACCTTCAATTTTGTTTTTTGGTGGAGTTTAGTGAGAGAAAAATGAGAAAATGCCTTTGGCATGGGGAAAAGAGTAGAACCAGACATTCAACCATCATTTTTAATGCAATATGGCTTCCATTCTTCTCCAACATGGTCAAAAATCTTGGGGAATGAAATTTTAAGGGTACCCATGCTATTCGATGGATTTGGTTAGTGGTTGAATCATTCATTTCATTTTCCCATGTTTCTCCTTCCTGAACTCAGGTTTTCATTGTTAAAAGCCAAATTTGGCTCATTTGTAAAGGGTTGGACATTTTTTATGATCTACAGGATCCCTCCTTCACCCTAGCAAGTGAATTTGTGGAATATCAGACCTTTTTTAGGACTTCAACATGTTTTCTACCTCCTTTCCATTGTAATGCACAATATTTAAAAATGGAAATGACAATGCAAGCTCGTGAATGAATTTGCAATCCTTTCTTGTGTTGTTTGTTCTATCATGATCCTTTATTACAATTTTAGAAAGTGCATGATTTTTGTGCATTTTTATTATCTATGTCAAGTTTAGAAGTAGATTCCACAAAAGTTATTTTAGTTTTATCTTCTTTTCTCCCTTCTATGTTTGTTTTCTTGGATGAATTAGATTAGCATTTTGAGTTAAAACTCTGCAAATTTCATGCATACATATGAAGAGATAGTAAACCTTTATAGAAAGTTTTTTTCCCATTTCTACAAGTCCACACTTGGGGAAAAGATTCATGTTGTGCAATCACATTGGATGCCCATTATCAAACTAGAAAGGATGCACTAATAGTTGTGGCACAGGTCAGAGGGCCATCTTCATTACAATAAAGATGTGCATTTGGATTACTTAAAAAGAGCCCCGATTTAGTATCTCGGCAACTCTAAAGAGATAAAATTATCTACTGTCCAAAAATTATCCCGAGAAGGATCCAAACAAGGTCAAGGGAAAGAATAAGGGAGGTCTCCATCTCCAGAGAGGGGGAAAGAATAATTCAAAGGTCTCCATCTCCACCAAACTTTATCAACTCCTCCACCTGGTAGACCTTTCACCAAATCAACAAGGGTTCTCAAGCCAATCAGAATGGCACAACACAACCCTTATGTCAACTTCACTAGTAGCAGCCCACTTGCTCTCAATGCACAAAACCCAATTCCAGTTGTAGCATTGAAGAACATCCCATACTTTATTGGGGAAAATCAGACCACTCCTAGTGATCATGTCAAAGACATTGCTAATGTTTGTGCAATCCATGAGATTTTGAGATGCAAATTGTTGTCAAATTATTGGCATATTCATTCAAAGGGAAATCCTTGCAATGGTTCAAGAGTCTTGGGGCAGGCTCTATCTAAAATTGGAATTAGTTGTGTATAGCTCTCCATGAGCATTTTGGATAAAAGGGAGATAATTCATGTCTCTATTGGAACAACTGAGAACTATCAAGAGAGCTCCCAATGAGTAGCTAATAGACTTCAATTTCATATTTCAAAGGACATGAGATAGAATCCCAATGACAATAAGGCCAATAACTGAAGGTGCTTTCTTATACTATCTCAAAGCATTAAATTTTGATATTTCTATGTTAATCCAATCCATGGGAGGTGCAAATATACCTGCAACTTATAACATTTCCATTAGGGATGAGAATTGTTTGATCCAAGCTAGTAAACTAGCTCCTAGGCATCCCAAGCCCTTATATCCAAACTTGGAAAGTCCAAGCACTATTCAAGCACCTACTTTAGCTCCTATTCCCACTCCTAGAAATCAGAGTTCAAATGAAACTTCTACTTCATCCTCTAGTGCCTTAAACGAACTTCAAGAAGTCATGAAACAATTTCAAAATTTAGGCAATGAGCTGGTTACACTCAAGAGGCAGCTAGCCCAAAGTTTTATACCTTCTTATTAGTCTCAAACTCAGCCTAATAGGCCACCCAATCCATCTACAAATCAAAATCAAGTAAGGCCTCTTGCTAATATACCATTTCAACCCTATAACCCTAATGTTGCATCTACCTCTAAATCCTTAGTGCGAGTGAAAAATAATATAGCTCAAGAGTATGATTGGTGTTTCCCATGTAATGAACCTCACAACCAGCCTATGTGCTTCAATGGTGCTTTGAACCAAGATTTGATGGTGACAACAAGCGGCATAGAGAGTGAGGTGAGTCAATAAACAAACCAACAACAAGGTACACCTCAGCAAAATACATCTCCAAATGAGACTACACTTGTGAATTGGCAAGCTGAAGATTTTTGTGGTATGAATCAAACAATTTCTTAGAATGTAGTAGCTAACACATGGTAAAAGAAGAGGAATATTGGTGAAGGTCAGTCATTGGCTCTAGGTGATCCAAAACCTTCCATCACTCCACAAAGTGTTGGCAAGAAAAATGTAGTTCCAAATGTTCAAGGAATATCCCAAGCCACCTTTTAGACCAGCTCAAATGCCAGCTGTTGCAGCCCATGTAGAAGAAAATAATCTACGAGGCTAGGGGGTAGAAAAAATATGTTTCATCCCCATTTAACATCATTGAACAAATGAAGAAGACAAACATGAATATATCTATGTGTGAATCACTATCCATCCCAGGCCAAAGAGATCTACTACAAGCTGCCATGAAGAATTGTTCAACATCAAATCAGCAAGCTCATATACAAGAGAAGGTACCCACAAATGTTTCTCAGCCTCAAGGGAAGCTTGGAGGAAAGTAAGGTAAAGTTTTAAATCCCCCTCCATTCTATGTTTCATTGATCATTGGGGATAAACTAGTACACAATTGCATGATTGATTATGGGGCAAGTAGTTATGTGATGCCCAAGCAAATAGCTAATCAGTTGGGCCTCCAATATGAAGTCATATCCAAAGAGGTGGTGCAATTTGCATGGGACAATAGTAACAATATTAGGAGTAATTAAATATTTGAGCCTCACTTTGCATGCATGCCCCAATGTCACTATTTTGCAATATGTGTTAGTGATAGATTTACCACCACTTTTTGCCCTATGTTTGTCAAGGGATTTCACAGCTAGAATTGGAGGGTATTTATCTGCTGATTGGTCACACATGTTATTTAGAAAAAGATATGGAGCTAAGGCCACAATCAGGTCCGAACCTATTACAAACTTTCACATTGATTCTCATACTCCAAGCCCAATAAATGCTAACTGTTCATCATTTGATCAAGAGGATTATCCAGGCATAGATGAACTTGACACCAAATCTTTGAAGCATCCCGATTTGACTCTTCCTAGGGGTTGAAAATCAACCTATTCCTAGCATCACCAAGCCAGACCATAAGGATGACAATGAGGTATGACAGCTGTTATTTGATGGATCAAGTAGTATACAAGGTGTAGCGGGAAACTATGTTTGTTTCACCTCATGACATTAAGTATTATTCAACTTTTAGATTTCAGTTTGCATTTCCTAACAACACTGCTAAATATGAAGCTTGTTAGGATTAATATTATTGTTTATAAATTATTAATCATTATTTGTAATATAATATGAGTTGGTTAACAACTCATATTATTAATTGTTATGTTTGTTATTATATTTGTTTATATGTGAAGTTGTTAATAAACAACTTACGTATATAGTTTTGTGAGGATTTGGTTAGTAGATTGTTGGAGAGAATATCTCCATGATTATAGGGAAAAGCTTCCCTATATACATATGCAATTCCCGTATGAATGTAATGTATGTGAACATCAATATACAAATTACTATGTGTAAATTGCTTGTACTGTCATCTAGTATCGAGCAACATTATGGATATCCTTTGTTGGAAATGATGCGGCAGATTGGAACATTGTATTGTTCTTTGGTGATGTCTCCTATTGACATTTTAATTTGTGTTCAATTCATCAAGTTTAGTTTCAGATTTTTGAGTACAATAAAATCATTAATTCAATTATGTGTTTAGTTTATGGTTTTGATATTGTTCTTTCATTGCACTCAATCAATATCCGATCATCTTACTAAAGTTTATTCTAGATCCGTGTGGATAGAGTCTTCTACTAGCATGCTAGGCATACAATAAAATACAATGCATGCATTGATAGTTTGATGTGGTAGACAACATTGACGACCAGTGATTTTTTGCAGTCAAAATTAGCTTCTACAAATTTGTGTATTGAATTTGTGTTGGTATTTGTTATTCCCAGCAGTTGTATAAAGATCCACATCTGCATGTCACCATAGAGTTATCAGGTCGATACATCTACTCTGTCAGGTTATGTTTGGATGTGTTCTTAGTTCTCTGTGCCATGTTGATCTATGCATCTGTGGTGAATCTCTTGTTCTTCTCTACATTTAGTTCAAACTAAGGCTGAACTCATCTATTTCCATTTACCATATATATGAAATTATTTTGATCTACTAGTTCCCTGTGCTCACGTTCCAGTCTTCCATTACCACGCATCCCACCATTTATGTCTTGGTCAAAATATATTTTGAAGCGGTGGAATATTATATCCAATATTCATTATTATATGATTCTCCTAAATTTTTGCCTCCTAACCTCACTTCAGACGTCATCCTCCATCCTCCAGTATCCATTATAAAAACATATTTGACAACACAATTGTTTGAGTCCTTCACTTCCAAGATGCTTCTAATAACACCACTCAATCGTTAAATCTAGCTATTCGATGATTTCATTTCGGTGGTAATACATATATTTAACCATTAACATACTTTTAAATTGGTCAAGTCGTGTTTAGGTATGTTGCATGTTGTTTTCAAATCACAATTAAAGTAGAGGATGAAGGACATCAGAGGATGGAGGAAAATAGAGGAAGGAGGTCAATCAGTGACCTCTCATCAGTCACCAATGATGGGGCCACACAGATGGTTTGGTGACATGTGTGCAGTGTGGTTTCTTTTTTCAGTTCATTTTCAGTGTTCCTGTTTGTAGTGTGATGGTTTGCTGAATAAACCCTTTTTAGAGATTTTTGGAGGAGTCATGTTTTCAAAATACTCACTTTTGGGAGTAGGAGAATATTTCAAGGTAGACTCAAGGGATGGTTATCTAGCTAGTGTGAAGCTTGTGGATCTTAGAGATTTAGAATTCGGGTGCCCAGGAGGAAGGGAAAGTCCCACAGGAACCCAAAGAGGAAGGGAGCATTCCTACATAATTCAACTCGACACTAAACCTTTACGAAGGTAAAGAGATAATCTATGACATCTTTACCTAGTTTAAGAAATTATTTTAGGAGGTGGTTCAATTTATTCAAATATGATTCTTCGCCGTGTTCACATTAAGGGGGTGAAAATTAGTGATTAATAATGTTCACACTAAGGGGGTGAATGTTAGGATTAATATTATTATTTAAACATTATTAATCATTATTTGTAATATAATATGAGTTGGTTAACAACTCATATTATTAATTGTTATGTTTTTTATTATATTTGTTTATATGTGAAGTTGTTAATAAACAACTTACGTATATAGTTTTGTGAGGATTTGGTTAGTATATTGTTGGAGAGAATATCTCCATGATTATAAGGAAAAGCTTCCCTATATACATATGTAATTCCCGTATGAATGTAATGTATGTGAACATCAATATAAAAATCACTTGTGTGTAAATTGCTTGTACCTATCAAAGCTTTGATACAAGGAATGCATTGGTCAAGAAAGAGAGGTATAAAAACTTACAAGTCTTTGGTGAAAGTGAGTTGATTGTTAATCAAGTTAAGGGGAAGCACGCTGCCAAGAATGATCTCCTCAAGAGTTATAAGAATAGGGTATGAGACCTCATTGAGGATTTTTAAGGCTTTGGCATCAACTCCATCCATAGGAAAGAAAACCAAGCTGCGATAGGCTTGTAGCAATTGGAGAAACCTTTAATGTTATGGAGAGTATCAAGGAAGATAAAGTACAACACAACATTCATGTGATTGTAAGGCCATCCGTGCCAGAAAATAATGTAAGTTGGCAAGTGTTTGAAAGTGACCAACAAATCATCAATTTCTTGCAAGAAGAAGCTGAGTTCTCAGCCAAAAATAAGGAAAAGTTAGAACAATAGTATGGTGATCAAGTGGTACATCTAAGAACCAACAAACTGAAAAAAATACTTGTCACTTTGGAGTCCATATTTAATCCTAATGATCAATTTAGGAAAGAGAAAGCAAACATCCAATTCAAGGGAGAAGATTCAATGCCCATCTCAGTGGGAGAAGGAAAATCACTTTGAATTGGTAGAGTGGCCACCAAGAAAGAAAGGTATGAGTTCATGCAACTTTTCTAAGATTTCCCAGTTATATTTTATTGGAGCTATGAAGACTTGAGAGGTTTCAACCCCAAGCTAGCTCAACAAACAATTGAATTAGATCCAAGTGCTAAACCCATCGTCAAAAACAAATACCGGTCAATCCACACATGGAGCCTCTCATGAAGAAGGAATTGAATAAGTTAATAGAGGAAAGTATCATATTTCCCATTAAGCACTCAAGATGGGTTACAAAATTGGTTCTAGTTAGAAAGAAGAGTGGAGAATTTAGATTGTGTGTAGACTTTAGATATTTGAATAGAGCATTCCTCAAGGATAATTACCCACTTCCTTCTATGGAGCATATTTTGTAAGTTAATGCTGGCTCTGAGAGGTTTTCATTGCTAGATGGTTATTCAGGGTATAATCAGATCATGGTAAAGGAGGATCATTAGTTCAAAACAACCTTCACCACCAAATGGGTAACCTATGCATATAGGAAAATGCCATTTGGGTTGTCTAATTCCAAAGCTACCTTCCAAAGGGCAATAGATATGGTGTTCAAGGGATTGATAAAAAAAATAGTGATGATATACCTAGATGATATTACTTGTATTTTATAAAAGTGCAGCAGATCATCTCTTTCATTTGAGACAAGTGTTCTAAAGATGTAGAAAATTTAGGGTATCCTTGAATCCCAAAAATGTATTTTCCTAGCTCATGAAGGAAATATCCTAGGCCACATTATTTCCAAAGAGGGATTAGCAATTGATCCAGAGATATTTGAAGCAATAAAAGCACTTGCCATTTGCCAAGTCATAAGAAGGCCCTTCAAAGTTTCTTGAAGAATCAATTTTGTTCGAAGGTTTGTTCAGATTTTACAGCCCTTATAAAGACAATAATTATGATGTTGAAGAAAATTATGGCTTTTAAATGGATTGAAGGTAAGGCACATTTTGAGGAAATCAAAGAGGCTATATCACAAGCTCCAACTCTCATTAACCCATATTTCTCTATGGATTTTATTCTTTATGCATTTAGAGGTGATGGTATAGCAAAAACAAGGAAAATGTAAAACAACCAATTGCCTTCTTTAGCTAGAGCGTGGAGGAATATGAGGTGAGGTATTCCTTCATTGAGAAGCATGTTCTTCTAGTGATTAGAGTTTGAAGAAATTTAAGCATCTAGTTTCAAACAACAAGGTTCAACTGTTGGTTTCTCATGTGGGAGTTAAGGACTTCGTGTTCAACAAAGACCTAAATGAAAAATGTGCAGGGTGGATTTCTCGTGTCATGGATTATGACATTGAGATAAAAGTCACCAAGCTGGTCTGAGGAAAAGGATTATGTGATCAGTTGGTCTTAATAAAATCAATGGAAGCAAGCAATGGGAAGGATGTTGTTTTGGAGTTGCAAGACAACCAAGAACAAAGAGGTGTTCAAGAAGAGAATGGTGGTATGCTCACTCCTTGCTGGACCCAAGACATAATTAACTCTTAAAAACATGCATATACCCTCTAGAGATGAAAAAAACCAAGAGGAGACACTCCAGATTATAGGCTATCCCATATGCACTTGTTGATGGTGTCTTGTTCAAAACGATATAAATGGAGTGTTGTTGAGATACATTGGGACAAATCAAATTAAGAGAATGTTAGAAGAGTTCCATGGTGGATCAGTTGGGGGTCATTTTTCTCCAAGAGTGATAACCCTCAAGATTATGAAGGTTGGCTATTATTGGCCCAAGGTGTTTAGTGATTGTTATGCGTCGATCAAGAGGTTCAAAAATTGTGCATTCTTCACAGGTAAGGAAAGATTAGCAAACCTTCCATTGCACCCAATTTCAGTTGACCATACATTCATGCAATGGGGTTTGGACTTCATTGGATTCATTAACCCAAACTCAATCCAAGGACACAAGTGGATTTTAATAACAACAAACTACTTCACCAAATGGACTGAGGTGGTGGCACTCAAAGAGGAAAATGAATCTAGCATTCTAGACTTATATGAGGGCATAGTAACTAGATTTGGTATACCTGCCACTATAATATAAGATAATGCATTGGCATTCATAGGATCAAAGGTAACTGAATGGGCTATTAAGAGTGGGATATATCTAAGCACTTCATCAAATTATTACCCTCAAGGTAATGGGCAAGCTGATTCTACCAATAAGAACCTATTAAAGATCATCAAGAGGACTCTTGATGAAAATCAGATGACTTGGCACACTAAACTTAAATCAGCCTTATGGTCTGATAGGATAACTCCCAAGAGATCCACCGGTAACTCTCCATTCAGACTTGTTTATGGAAGAGAGGCAATCTTGCCTATGTCACTTGAGTTTCCAATGTTGGAACTCATGAAGCAATTGGAATTGTTGGAGTTTGAACCCATGGAGGTTAGATATGCAGAATTGATAGAACTCCTAGAAATCAAAGAGCATACATCCCAAACAATGTAGAAAGAATAAGCCTTGATCAAGAGAACCTTTGATAGGAAAGATAAGGTTAGAACTTTCCAAGTTGGAGATTTAGTGTTGAAATGGGATGTAGACCAAGCAAAGCCAAGAAGGCATTCAAAGTTTGATTCCATTTGGAGTGACCCCTACATGGTCACAAAATGTAAGAAAAAATACCTTCCAATTGTATACATTGGATGGTGAAGAATGGCATATTTCAGTCAATGGAATCCATCTAAATCATTTCTACTAGAAGGGAAACTCCTCACTTTGTACATATTAGCTTATATTTTCATTCCTCTAAGTGCTTGTGCACATTATTTTGTTGTAGCTTAGTTTTACATTTCCCTAAGTGCTTTGGCACAAGATTTGTTGTCCCAAGGATGCATCTTTAGAGGCCATGTTTCAGATCAAGTGATGTTCTACTCTCATAATATTCTTTCTGGAAATGTTCTAATGATTTGAGAGTACCAAGCAGTTAAGTTGATGACTCCATGCCTAGTGGATTGCTTCAGGTAGCTGGTCACTTCATCTAGCAGGAAGATGACCCCTCTGAGTCACAAAATTGCTATCCAAAATAAGCCCCTTGCTTATTTTTGGCTAAATTTCTTTCATTCCTTCCTTCCTTGTGCCTCAATCAAATTTTTTCACTTTTCAGGCACTCAAAATTATTTGGAAATGGCTTCATCAAATAGAGAATTTTCTCACCTTTCTAGAAAGGTAATTTTTTCCTTCTAACTCCTTGTATTTTGCAAGTTATGGATCAGTGGAGTTTTTGAGGTAAATTTTCCCTGGGAAGGCCCATAGCCAATAGGAATGTGCCACGTGGTGGTGGATATCGGACCGATGGAGGTGAGTTAGAAAATTTCCAAAGGGGTCGGTGGGGTCATAAAGGAAATTTTTTCCTGAAGCCCCACGAACCAATAGGAGGCCGCCATGTGTCCATAAGGCCGGTGGGAGTTAGAGGGGTGAAGAATATTTTGGATTTTTTCCAAAATAGCAGGCCTTCCATAGAGAAATGGAATGTTTTTTTAAGGCCCACGGACCAACAAGAAGATGCCACATGTCCTGTTCATGGTGGAGGTTGGGGGTGCGGGGAGAATTTGGAAATTTTTCCAAAGGGGTTAGTGGCGTCAAAGAAAAAGTTTTGAGCACCTTCCCACAAAGTGAATAAGGTGGTGACACGTGTTGTGGAGCGGCGGGGCAGAGCGATTTTGAATTTTTTTCCAAAATTCAAAAAAGTGTGGAATGGTCATTTAAACCCACTAACCAATAGGAATGCACCATGTGGCGGTGTGGTGGTGGAGCATGGATATTTTTGGGGAATTTTTCCCAAAATCAAAAAAGGGGAAAATTTTAGGTTTGGCTTACCGATCCGATTTTTGCCCCTTTTTTCCCTAAATCTTTAGAGAGGCATATGTTTCGATACAAATCTCAGTTTTCTTGATTTTTGTGTCATTGGAAATATATTGAAGTCCTCTAGATGATGGAACCTTCAATTTTTGATTTTTGGTGGAGTTTATTGAGAGAAAAATAAGAAAACGCCTTTGGCATGGGGAAAAGAGTAGAATCGACATTCAACCACCATTTTTAATGCAATGCGGCTTCCATTCTTCTCCAACATGGTCAAAAATCTTGGGGAATGAATTTTTAAGGGTAACCATGCTATTTTGATGGATTTGGTTAGTGGTTGAATCATTCATTTCATTTTTCCCATGTTTCTCCTTTTTGAACTCAGTTTTCATTATTAAAAGCCAAATTTGGCTCATTTGTAAAGGGTTGGACATTTTTATGATCTACAAGCTCCCTCCTTCACCCTGACAAGTGAATTTGTGGAATATCATACCTTTTTTAGGACTACAACATGTTTTCTACCTCCTTGCTGTTGTAATGCACTGTATTTAAAAATAGAAATGACAATGCAAGCTCTGTGAATGAATTTTCAATCCTTTCTTGTGTTGTTTTCTCTATCATGATCCTTCATTACAGTTTTATCAATTTTTGCATGATTTGTGTTGCATTTTTATAATCTATGTCAATTTTAAGAAGTAGATGTCCACCAATCCTTTGGTGTATCACCTTGTTATTTTAGTTTTATCTTCTTTCTCCCTTCTATCTGTGTCTCCTTGGTAGAATTAGAGTAGGATTTTGAGTTAAAACTCTACAAATTTCATGCATACATTTAATAGGAGGAGTAGAGGAATCATCCTTTAACTGAGAGTTTTTTCCCATTTCTATAAGTCCCACAATTGGGGAAAAGATTCTATGTTGTGTAATCACACTGGATGCCCATTATCAAACTAGAAATATGAGAAAACATCCTAGTGGTGCTGCTGATTTGCATAATGATGTTTGCCACAGTTATAATTACCTCCTACAGGTCCCTTCCTAGGATTAGGTTTATTTCCAACCTTAGAGTTATCGTTCTAACCCACATAGGAATTTTTGTCTGTTATTATTGTTCTTAGGAAAGTTGTTTCGTGCATTACTAGCAAACTTATTTGTTGTTGCTTTCTTATTAGTATCAGATGAAATCTTACTTTTTATTCGAATTTCTTCCATGGTCATTTCTTAGTTGTAAGAGATGATGAAGAGGACTTTGGATTTTTCTTCCTCACTTCCTCCTTATGTGTAGAATTTTCCTTTAGTTTCTATTCCTACCTTATGGCATTTTCAACAACCCCTTCCATCATGATTGGGTTGTGAACATCCACCTCTCCTCCTATAATGGGATTCAATCCGTGATGAATTTTGTATCCTTAACTTCTCATCTGTTTGGTACTAAGGTACATACTTAAGGATTTTTTTAAATTGTTCCCGGTACTCGAGTTATAGTTAGTTTCCCTGAACCAAGTTCTAAAATTTAGTCATTTTCTAATCATAGTAAATTTGAGGAAGCCAACGTTGCCTAAATCATCCCTAAAATTGATCCTATGTGATGTTATTTTTATCAATGTTTAACTCAACCTTCGAATATCCCACCATGAAGATGCTTTGTGAGAAATTTGATATGCTTTCCATATCGCCTTTGTTTCCTCTAAGAAATTCCTTATTGTAAAGTATTTTTCCATTTTCTTGAGCAGTTCTCGTTCCATCCCCTAATGTGGTGCCATCAAACTTGGGTGGACTTATCCTTTTATATCATTAGCGAGTTTTTTGCCAACCTAGCCTTTTTGTTTTCAGGTTGAATAGGTATGTTCACATTGTTATTATCAAAACCACATTTGTGTTATCCCTAGGAGGTGGTTGATTGTTGTTATTAGCATCATCTTCCTCTTAATTTCCCATTACTTATTGTTCAAGTACAACCAGATGATCTCTTGTGTCTAATAGGAAGCAACAATCTCATCTAAGTTTCTAGGAAGTTTCCACTCCTTCCTTAGGCGGAGGTTTATTTACAACATTTCCTCTTGTTCTAACCATTTTTTGTTACAAGAAAATTTAAGTTTCATCAGATTATGGACACAATAGGTCCAAGAGCTGCAACCTTAAGCTCTGATACCAAGATGTAACATTCCCATTTTAAGACTTTAGAAAAGAGGGATTTTTTTAAAATAATGTTCACTATTCTAAATAAAACTTATTTTTGAACACACATTCAATGTTAGTCAATTTCATAATAGATACCCATATGCATTTGTAATGCCTTGGTAATACATCGATATATTCATTCCATGACTCATTTATCTACCGATCTATTCATGCTTCACTTTAAGTATTGAATACTTATCGTATACTTGGTTTTCACCTTAATCGAGTCTTGAGTGATCTTGTTTAAAGAACATACATGAATATTTGTTACCAATATTCATTTGGTATCACGTAGCTTTAAACTAAGTGACATAGGACAATGGAACCAACATATTATGATACTTTGGACAAAGATTTTACAACATACTATGTATGTCATTATTCCTAGATGACATACTCGTAATTTTGGAATATTTCCTTCACCTCCTCTATTATCATCAAAGGTCTTTTACCGACTCCGTAAGTCCACTTTTCCCGTGGTTTAACCCTAGCCTAGGTTAGGAACATATTCTATTATAGGAAGACACTTTCGTTGAATTAGGATAAAATGGCATACTCGGTTGACCTAAGTCAACTGAATGTGCCAAAGTACCGTAAGTTATAAAAAGTTACTCCCTATCGTAAACATGTCGCTAAATTGACCTAGATAAAAACTAAGTTCAATTCCTAATTGTGTGTAGATCTAGATGATCAATGCAGAAGGGTGATGCCACATGTCAACTACATTGTTGTATCCTTGGGAAGACCCAAGTCTTCTCAAAGGTACATTCCTATAGTTGGTGTGTGCCAACATCCTATAGAAACTACCTCATCATGATGTACATACACCAAGGAGGTTATTAAAGTTAAGTTAATTTGGATTATAAAATAGATTACAGCATCTGTGTAAAACCCTAATCCAACACTCCTCAAGTCCTTGTTCTTTACTTGGTTCAATTAAGCAATAAAGGACTTTCCCTAACTCATGATTGCTTTTATTGTTCATTCATTTAGTTTAACCATAGTTAATAAAAAATAGAACAACAATAGAATGAGATCCATTATATACATCAAAATCATTCATAGAAGGTGTAGTCACCTAATAGGTTCAACCACAGTAGACTTTAAAAGAAATGAAGTCTATGTCTAATGATCATGTCACCCTTCTTTGGGTTATGTATCATTTAGCGAGGAAGAACCTTCCTCTATTTGATTAAGTGCTAGGGTTTGTCAAACCCTTCTTATTTTTACAAATCTAACATTCCATCAAATATTCATTATGCATTTAAAAACTATAATAGAATTGTCTAGATAAGATTGATAACTTATACAATCATAACCAACTGCAACCTACAAAGAGAGATTAAACTAATCCCTTTTTTTTTTAATCTAAATTATCAAGTTTAACCGTATTATACTTATAACAAATATGGATAATGTTATCAAGATAGATATTCCATATTATTCATAAATATTAGATAGATTACATAGCCAATACAAGTAAATCTCCCACATTCAAATTCCATATTTAAAACTTTTCATTTACAAGAATAAGTATTTCAGGCATGTTATATGACAACAACCTTAAAACCGATAAGAATACAACTTATCTTTTTCAATACAATTAAAGAATGAATCAAAACTCTTTACATAAAGTTCAAAATCAAATAACCCAATACAACATGAAATTTCCTGTCTTCTTTAATCACTTACGATGTCCATCTGTAAAATTGCTAGCAGGTTAGGTCAATGAATTGATCATGATAAGCACTAAGCATTAAAGTAAAGTGCATTCCACTAATTGCTTCATTAAACAACTTTTCTTTAATGGATCAATGGAAAAACATTAAGCAAGTAATCATAAGAAATAACATCAAGTAAGAAGTACAATTAAGATATCTGGTCTACGTCTAAGATAGTAACATTTTATAATCTGCAACTTCAAAATTATACCACAATACTTAATAGATCCTATCAATTTAGTTTTGGGTCAATAACAAGCCTTGTCATTAATTTATCTCTTAAATTCACAAGGACAGAAGAGCACGTTTAACTTTTCCCAATTTGCAAAAGGGTTAGTTACAACATAATGATATCAGAAAGTTCTATCCCTAATTAAAGACAAAGAAGAGAATGAATAAAGAAAAGTTCAATCCATAAACTTATCAGTCAACAGAAAAGGATCACATACCCACAAGGATCCAAACCATATTTCATTTCATTTATACTATGAAATGAAATCCAACATCCAAAACAACTTAGAAACTCTTAAGTTAGTTTCCAAAAGAGAGCTCAAAACCAAATGCAGTCAAGCCCGAATACCTCCAATTTTCTAAGCAACCTTCCCAGAAGACCTAACCTCATCACTTAACTCAAATTCAAAATAGTTCAAAGAAGAGAACATGGTACAATCTCAAACTATAGACTACCCCCTCCCAAGAGAGTATAACTCTCTCTCTCTCTCTCCTTAATACAAGGTGGTTCAACAAAGTATAATAGTTGAGAAAAATTCCTCCAATAGAAAAGATTGGAAAGTCACTTTGTTGGTGCAAATCAGCACACCCTAGATGTTGATCGATTTCTAGTTTGACACTTTTGACATCCAATGCGATTGCACAAACATTGAATCTTTTCCCCAAGTGTGGGACTTGTCAGAATGGGAAAAGAATATCCATATTAGAGGCTAGTTCCTCAAATCCTCTAATTAGGTATATTACTTGTAAATTACAGAGGGTTTGAATTCAAGATCCTACTCTAAATTCCAAAGGGACCAGAGATGGAGAATGCAAAAATGAAACTAATGCTAATAAGGTGATGCACCAAAGGAGTGGTGAACATTTTTACCTATGCAGATTGACATGAGATCATATAAATGTAATAAAAATTCATGAAAAAACTGATAAACTATAATGAAAGATCAGAAAGGAAGCAAACAACATAAGTAGAGGATTGAAACTCATTCATAGAGCTTGCATTGTCATTTCCAATATCAAAATATATGCATTACAACATCTAGGAGGTAGAAAACATGTTACAGTCTTGGAAGAGGTCTGATATTTCCACAAAATCACTTTCAAGGTGAAAGAGGGAGCCTATAATACATGAAAAATGTTCAACCTTCCAAAAATGAGCCAAATCTGGCTTTTACAATGCCGAAATGACCCCAAGAGAGAGAAACATGGGAAAACGTGGGAGAGCTTCAACCACAAACAAAAAACACAATAAAATAGCATGGACATCCTTACAGGTCCATTCCCTGACATTTTCGCCATCTGGGAGAGAATGCGAGCCATTCTTCATTAAAAATGGTGGTTGAAACATCATTTCTGTTCATTACCACGTGCCCAAGGTGTTTTTCAATTTTATCTCTCCAAAATCCATCAAAATAAAAATTGACCTCGGAATCTTGTAAATAATTTCATTAGATTTTTTTTATATAAAGAACATAAAAAACTGAGCTCTGGATCAAAATTTATGGCCATTTGAAATTTAGGGCAAAATAGGGCCAAAACGGATTAGTGGGCGAAAAATTTGAAATTTTCCACTTTTTGCATTTGGGAAAATTTCCCAAAAAATCCCCATGCTCCACCATTTCGGGTGCCATGTGGCATGTTATGATTGGACACAGGCCTTTCCTTCTAAATTTTCCGTCACTATTTGACAATTTTTCTGACTTGGACACGTGGCAAAACCCCATTGGCTACGGGTTTTCTACATTCCTTTCCTGTGGGCTTGTTCTCGCAAATTTTTCCAACACCAAACATGTGGCAAGATTCCATTGGTTTGCATTTGGGGGGTGGACTTTTCCTTTGAAATTTCCTTCATTTTTTCTTTGGGAAAATTTTCCAAATTTCCCCCTCCCGCCTTGCCACTGGGACACGTGGCAAGATCTCATTCACTGCGGGCCCTAGGGGCTAACATTTTTCTTTTGATTTACCTTTGGGAAAAATTCCCAATCTCCCCCATGTTCTAATGGTCTCGACCTCCCATGGACACGTGGCAGGATCTCACCGGGTTGCGGGCCTTCAGGTAGAAAATTCTTCTTTTCCTTCACCAAAACACTTTGCCAAATTTTCAAATCTTCCTCCGCCGTCTGCCACTCCCTTGGCCTAAGGACACGTGGCATAACGTGATTGGGCGTGGGCCTTTCCTGGAGATTTTTCCATGGTGCCAACACTTAGTCAAATTTTCTATTTTCTCCCCCTTATACACGTGGCAAGATCCCATTCGCTATCGGGCCCGCGGGAGGTGAAATATTCCTTTTGAAATTTTGTAAACACTTGGTAAAAAATCCAATTTTTCCTCGACCCCCGCCACTTCCTTCAACACGTGGCACCATATTACTAGCTACGGGCCTTCCAGGGGAAAATTTCCCATGAAAATTCTACCGAGCCATAACTTCAAAAATACATGGAGTTAGGAGGAAAACTTTACCTTTCTAGAAAGCTGAGAAAAAGCTCTATCTAATGGTGCCATTTCTAGAAGGTCTTGAGTGCTTGAAAAGAAAAAAATTATGACTGAGGCACAAGAGAGGGAAGAATGAATGGAGTTAGCCACAAAATGAGCAAGGGGCTCATTTTTGATAACAATTTTGGCGACTCAGAGGGGTCATCTGACTGCTGGATGAAGTTACCGGTTTCTGAAGCAATCCATTAGGCATGGAGTCATCGAATTCTCTGCTTGGTACCCCAACGATTAGAACAACGCAAGGAGGATGATGGAGGGTGGCACATCATCTGATTAGAGCAAGGCCTACAAAACACATTTCTTGGAACAACAAGTCTGTGCCAAAGCACTTAGGGAAAGCAAAGCTAATCTACAACAAAACAATGTGCATAAGCACTTGGAGGAATGAAAACCTAAGCTAATATGTACAAGGTGGAGAATTTCCTTCAGTAGGAATACTTTAGATGGATTCCATTGACTGGAATCTGTAGTTCTTCGCCATGCAATGAAGACAATTGGAAAGAATTGTTGTCCTTACACTTTGTGACCATGTATGGGCCACTCCAAATGGCATCAAATTTTGAATGCCTTCCCGGTTTGCTCAATCTGCATCCCATTTTAACACTAGATCTCCAACTTGGAAAGATCTATCCTTGGCCTTCCTATCAAAGGTCTTCTTGATCAAAGCTTGATCCTTCTCCATTGCTTGGGATGCCTGATTTCTGATTTCTTGGAGCTCCATAAATTCTACATATCTAACCTCCATGGGCCCAAAATCCAACAACTCCAACTATTTCATGAGTTCCAATGTTGGCAACTCAAGTGACATGGGAAAAATTGCCTCTCTTCCATAAACAAGCCTGAATGGAGAATTACCTATAGATCTCTTGGGAGTTATCCTATCAGCCCATAAGGTTGATTTCAACTTAGTATGCGAAGACCTTTGATTCTCATCAAGAGTCCTCCTAATGATCCTTAACAAATTCTTGTTTGTAGATTCAACTTGGCCATTACCCTGAGGGTAATAATTTGATGAAGTACTTAGGTAGATCCCATTCTTGATAGCCCATTTAGTTACCTTGGACCCAATGAATTCCAATGCATTATTTGATATTATTGTAGCAGGTATGCCAAATCTGGTTACTATTCCCTCATAGAAGTCTAGGATGCTAGATTCATTTGCTTCCTTGAGTGCTACTGCTTCAGTCCACTTGGTGAAGTAATTTGTTGCTATTAGAATCCATTTGTGTCCTTGGCTTGAATTTGTGTTAATGATTCTAATGAAGTCCAAACCCCATTGCATGAATGGCTGGTCAACTAAAATTGGATGCAATGGAAGGGTAGATAGCCTCTCCTTACCCGTGAAGAATGCACAATTCTTGCACCTCTTGATCCATGCATAACAATCACTGAAAATATTGGGCCAATAATATCCAGCCCTCATGATCTTTAGAGCTATCACTCTCGGTGAAAAATGACCACCATCGATCCACCGTGGAACTCTTTCAACACCCCGTGAATCTGATTTTTATCAATGCATCTCAGCAACACTCCATTCACATACTTTTTGAACAAAACACCATCAACAAGGGCATATAGAACAACCTGAAATCTAAAGTGTCTTCTCTTGGTTTTTTTCATCTCGGAGGGCATAGAACTATGCTTAGGAAGTGCATTATGTCTTGGTTCTAGCAAGGAGTGAGGACATCATCATTTTACTTTTGGGTGCTTCTTTGCTCATGGCTGTCTTGCAATGCCAAAACAACCTCCTTCTCATTGCATGCTTCCTTGTGTTTGTTCAAGACCAGCTGCTCACACAACCCTTTTCCTCTAACCAACTTGGTGACTTTGATCTCAATGTCATACTCCATGACACGAGTAATCTAGCCTAATCTCTTTTCATTCAGGTCTTTGTTGAGGAGGAATTCTTTAACTCCCACATGAGAAACCAATAATTGAACTTTGTTGTTTGAAACTAGATGCTTGAATTTCTTCAAGCTCCTAATTACTACAAGAACATGCTTCTCAATGAAATAATATCTCACCTCATAGTCCTCTAGGCTTTGGCTGAAGAAAGCAATTGGCTACTCATCATTGTCTTTGTTCTATTGTACCAAAATTGTAGAAATAGTATCATCACCCCCAAATGCATAGAGGATGAAATCCTTGGATAAATCTTGGTTAATGAGAGTTGGGGATTGAGAGATGGATTCTTTGATTGCTTCAAAAATTTCCTTGCCTTCTTTGTCCATTCGAAATCCATGCTTTTATTTAACATCTTGGTGATAGGCTTGACTAGGGCTGTAAAATTTGGGACAAACCTTCAAACAAAATTTATCCTCCCCAAGAAACTTTGAAGGCCCTTCTTGTGGCTTGGAAATGGTAGTGCTCTTATGGCTTCAAATATTTCTGGATCAATTGCTAATCCTTCTTTAGAGACAATGTGGCCAAGGATTTTTCCTTCAGGGGGCTAGAAAAATACACTTTTTAGGATTCAAGGATACTCCAAAATTCGCACCTTTGGAACACTTGTCTCAAATGAAAGAGACGGTCTCCTGCATTTTTGATAAAATAGTGATATCATCAAGATATATCAGCACCATTTTGTTAATCAAATCCTTGAACGCCATGTCCATTTCTCTCTAGAAAGTAGCTCAAAGTGTTGGATAGCGCAAATGGAATTTTCTGTATGCATAAGTTCCCCATTTGGTTGTAAAGGTTGTCTTGAATTGATCCTTTTCTTTCACCATAATCTGATTGTACCCTAAATATCCATCAAGTAATGAAAACCTCTCGAGCTAGTGACAACTTGTAAAATCTACTCCATGGAAGGAAGTGGATAATGATCCTTGAGAGATGATCTATTCAAATCTTTGAAGTCAACACACAATCTGATTTTCCCACTCTTCTTTCTAATTGGAACCAAGTTGGCCACCCAACTAGAATGCTTGATAGGGAATATGATTCTTGAATCTAGAAACTTATTCAATTCTTTTCTCATGAGAAGCTCCATGTGTGGAGTGACTAGCCTTTGTTTTTTCTGATGGGTTTAGTACTTGGATCCAATTCAATGGTATGTTGAGCTAACTCGGGATTGAAACATTTCAAATATTCATAGCTCCAAGCAAACACATTAGGGAATTCTTGAAAAAGTTTGTATGAACTCATACCTTTCTTGCTCAGTTGTCACTTTACCAACTTGGAGTGATTTGCCTTCTTCCACCAAGATGGACACTGAATCTTCTCCCTTGACTTGGATGTTTTCTTTCTCCTTCCTAAACTAATCATTAGGATTGAAAATGGACTCCAAAGTAATAAGTCCCTTTGGTATTTTTTTGGTTCTCAGTTGTAACACTTGATCACCATATTGCTTCTCCAACTTTTCCTGATTTTTAGCTAAGAACTCATCCTCTTCTTGCAAGAAATGGATGATTTTTTGATCATTTTCAAACACTTGCCAACTTACATTGTTGTCTGGCACTGAGGGCCTTACAATCACATGGATGTTTGGTTGTACCTTATCTTTTTGGATGTTTTCAACAACATCAAAGGCTGCTCCAACTACTGCAAGCCTATCAGTAGCTTGGTTCTCTTTTCTAGGAATGGATTTGATGCCAAAGCCCTCAAAATCTTCAATGAGGTCCCACACCCTATTTTTGTAGCACTTGAGCAGATCATTCTTGATAGCATGCTGCCCCTTAACTTGGTTGACAATCAACTCACTATCACCAAATACTTGCAAGTTCTTTATTCCTCTCTTGATTGACCAATACAATAATTGTATCAAAGCTTTATATTCAGCAGTGTTATTAGAGCATGCAAAATGAAATCTAAAAGCTGAATAATACTTAACTCCTTGAGGTGAAACGAGCATAGCTCCCCCTCCTGCACCTTGTCTACTCCTTGATCCATCAAAAAACAACTTCCATAAATCATTGTCATCCTTGTGGTCTAGCTTGGTGATGCTAGGGATAGGCTGATTTTCTTCATGCATGCAATAGACTCCTAACTTAGATTCTTCAATTTCTTGATAAGGATCAAAAGCATGCATCTTGTTTTCCCATTCATCAAGAGTTGGATCTGGGATACTTCCAACCTTGGTGTTAGCTTTATCAGTGTTTGGATAATCCTCTTGATCAAACGCTGAACAATTGGTATTGATTTGGCTTGGATTGTAAGGCTCAATGTGAAAGTTTGCAATAGGCTTAGATCTGATTGTGGCTTTAGTTCCATATATTGTTCTGAACAACATGTGTGACCAATCGGTAGATGAGTAACCTCAATCTTGGCTGTGAAATCCCTTGCGGACATAGAGCAAAGAGTGGTGGAAGGTGTATTACCGAGACATCTTGCAAAACAACAATGTTGGGGAATGCATGCAAAGTAAGACTCAAGTTTTTTATCACTCCAACCATTGTTACTGCTGTCCCATCCAATTACACTACCCCTTTGGATATGAATTCATATTGAATTCCCAACCGATCATCTATTTTCTTAGGCATTACTGAACTACTTGCCCGGAATCAATCATGTAATTGTGTACTAATTGGTTTCGATGATCAATGAAACATAGAATGGAGGGGGCTTCAACATTTTACCTTGCTTTGTCCTCCATGATTCCCCTCAAGTTGGGCAGCATTTTTGAGAACCTTCTCTTTCATTTGGACTTGTTGGTTTGAAGTTGACCGGTCCTTCATGGAAGCTTGTAGCAAATCTCTTTGGCACCGGGATGGATAGTGTATTCCCACATTGATATGTTTACATTTGTCTTCTTCATCTGATCAATGACATTGAATGGAGATGAAGCATCTCTCTGCTGTCCCTTGGCCTACACATTCATTCCTTACACATGGGCAGCAGCAACTGGCATTTGAGTTAGCCTAAGAGTTGTCTTAGGCAGTCCTTGCATGTTTGGAACTACATTTTGCTTGCCAATAATTTATGGAGTGATAGAAGATTATGGATTACTTGGAACCAATGGTTTTTATTCACCTAAATTTCTCCTTTTTGACCTTTTGTTGGCTGCAACAATTTGGGAAGTTGTTTGATTCATGCCACAAAAATCTTCTACCTGCCAGTTTACAAGTGTGGTATCATTTGGAGCTAATTGCTGCTGGAATGTTTCTTGTTGTTGGTTATTTCCTTGACTCCCTTCACCATCCACACCAGTAGTTTTCACCATTAATGCTTGATTTAAGGAACCATTGAAACACATAGATTGGTTGTGAGGTTCATTGCATGGGAAACACCAATCATACTCTTGAGCTATTTTGTTTTGCACTGGCACTATGGCTTTAGAGCTAGATGTAACATTGGGATTATAGGGCTGAAATACTTTGTTGGTAGGAGGTATTGTTTGATTTTGATTTGCAAATAGATTGGGTGGTCTTTGAGGCTAGTATGGTTACTGTTAGGCTGAGCTTGAGGCTAGAAAGAAGGTCTAAAACCTTGGGCTTGCTGCCTCTTAAGTGTAACCAGCTCATTACCTAAATTTTGCAATTGCTTCATGACTTCTTGAAGTTCATTTAAGGCACTAGAAGATGAAGTGGAAACTTCACTTGAATTCTGATTTCTAGGAGTGGGAATAGGGGCTAAATTAGGCAATTGACTAGTACTTGGGCTCTCTAAACTTGGATACAATGGCATTGGGGGCCTAGGAGCTAGCTTGCCAGCTTGAATCAAACAATTTTCATCTCTGATGGCAATGCTATAAGCAACAGGGATAGTTGTGCCCCCCATGGATTGAATTAACATAGAAATATCAGAGTTTAGAGCTTTAAGGTAATATAGAAAAGCACCTTCTGCTGCTAGCCTTACTGCCATTGGAATTCTCTCCCAAGTCATTTGAAACTTGAAGTTGAAGTCAATCAGCTACTCATTGGGAGCTCTCTTGATGGTGGTCAGTTGTTCCAAAAGGGACAAGTTATCTCCCTTTTCTCCAAACTACTCATGGAGGGCTATACATAGTTGGTTCCAATTTTGAATAGAACCTGAGGCAAGACTCCTAAACCATTGCAAAGATTTCCCTTTGAATGAAGATGCCAGCAGTTTGACAACAACTTGCATCTCATTAATCTCATGGATTGCACAAATATTAGCAATATCCTTAACATGATCACCAAGAGTGGTCTGATTCTCTCTAGTAAAGTATGGGATGTTCTTCAATGTTGCAACTAGGATTGGATTTTGTGCATTGAGAGCAAGTGGGCTGCTGCCAGTGAAATTGACATAGGGGTTGTTTTGTGCCATTCTGATTGGCCTTAGGACCCTTGTTCATTGAATGAAAGGCCTACTAGGATGGAGGAGTTGATAGAGTTCTATTTGGCAGAGATGGATACCTTTGAATTATCCTCCCTCTTTTCCTTATTCTTGGAGATAACTACAAATACTCAAACAACCTCTTCTTCTTTTACTCTTGACCTTGTGGTGATTCTTCTCATGATTTTTGAGTCTGCACTACTAAAAAGCTGATTTTTCTTCCTTGGAGTCGCGGATGTGTAATTTAGGGCTCTTTTAAGCAAGAAAATTGCAAAAAATGCACATCAATTTGTTGCATTGAAGATGAAGACCTCTAAGGTCCCCACAGGCATGCCAAAACTATTGGTACAAATCAGCAGCACACCCCTGGATGTTAATAGGATTTCTAGTTTGACACTTTAGACATCCAATGTGATTGCACAAACATTGAATCTTTTCCCCAAGTGTAGGACTTGTAAGAATGGGAAAAGAATCTCCAAATTAGAGGTTTGTTCCTAACTCCTCTTATTAGGTATATTACTTGCAAGTTCTGAGAGGGTTTGAATTCAATATCCTACTCTAAATTCCAAAGGGAAAGAGATGGAGAATGCAAAAACTGAAACTAATGCTAATAAGGTGATGCACCAAAGGAGTGGTGAACATTTTTACTTCTATAGATTGACACGAGATCATAGAAATGTAATAAAACTTCATTCAAAAACTAATAAACTATAATGAAAGATCATAAAGGAAGCAAACAACATAAGCAGAGGATTGAAACTCATTGACAGAGCTTGCATTGTCATTTCCAATATCAAAATATATGCATTACAACATCTCGGGAGTCAAAAAAACATGTTACTGAGTCTTGGAAGAGGTCTAATATTTCCACAAAATCACTTTCAAGGTGAAAGAGGGAGCCTGTAATACATGAAAAATGTTCAACCTTCCAAAAATGAGCCAAATCTAGCTTTTACAATGCCAAAAACGACCCCATGAGAGAGAAATGTAGGAAAACATGGGAGAGCTTCAACCACCAACCAAAAAGACAATAAAACAGCATGGGCATCCTTATAGGTCCATTCCCTGACATTTTTGCCATGCTAGGAGAGAATGCGAGCCATTCTTCATTAAAAATGGTGGTTGAAATGTCATTTCTATTCATTACCACGTGCCCAAGGTGTTTTTCAATTTTCTCTCTCCAAACTCCATCAAAATACAAAATTGACCCCGGAATCTTGTAGATAATTTCACCATCTTTCTATTGATATAAAGAATGTGAAAAAATGAGCTCTGGATCAAAAGTTATGGCCATTTGAAATTTTAGGGAAAAACAGGGCCAAAACGGATTGGCGGGTGAAAAATTTGAAATTTTCCACTTTTTGCATTTGGGAAAATTTCCCAAAAAATCCCCGCACTCCACCATTCTGGGTGCCATGTGGCATGTTTTGATTAGACACGGGCCTTTCGTTTTAAAATTTCCGTCATTGTTTGACCATTTTTCTAACTTGGACACATGGTAAAACCCCATTGGTTGCGGGTTTTCTACAACCCTTTTTCGCTGCGGGCTTGTTCTATAAATTGTTACCGCTATCGGACATGTGGAAAGATTCCATTGGTTCAATTTTGGGGGCGAGAATTTTCCTTTTGAAATTTCCTTCGTTTTTTCTTTGGGAAAATTTCCCAAATTTCCCCCGCCTCTGCCCGATCTGGGACACGTGGTGAGATCTCATTCGCTACGGGCCCTGGGCTAACATTTTTCTTTTGATTTACCCTTGGGAAAAATTCTCAACCTCCCCTGCATTCGATGGTCCAATCCCCGTGGACACATCACACGATCTCAGCTGCTGAGGCCTTTGGGTAGAAAATTCCTCTTTTCCTTCGCAAAACACTTCACCAAATTTTCAAATCTTCCTTTGCCGTCCGCCACTCCCTTGGCCTAAGGACATGTGGCATAACGTGATTGGGCATGGGCCTTTCCTAGAGATTTGTCCATGGCACCAACACTTAGTCAAATTTTCTATTTTCTCCCCCTTGGACACGTGGTAGGATCCCATTCGCCGGTGGCCCGGGGGGTGAAATTTTCCTTTTGAAATTTTCCAAACACTTGGTAAAAAATCCAAGTTTTCCTTCGACCCCTACCACTTCCTTTGACACGTGGCACCATATTACTGGTTGTGGGCCTTTCAGGGGAAAATTTCCCACAAAAACTCCGTTGAGCCATAACTTCAAAAATACATGGAGTTAGGAGGAAAAATTTACCTTTCTGGAAAGCTGAGAAAAATATCTATCCAATGGTGCCATTTCTAGAAGGTCTTGAGTGCTTAAAAGAAAAAAATTATGACTAAGGCACAAGAGAGGGAAGAATGAAGGGAGTTAGCCACAAAATGAGCAAGGGGCTCATTTTGGATAACAATCCCTATAAAAGAATATTGAATCACCATTATAACATTAACACATTGCTAATGAGAATACAACCTAAATTCACATTGTTAACATCCACATAAATGGTGCTGGAACTTTCGGACTACAAACAAAATATCATATTAGAACTTAGCATTCAACCAAATCCTACTACACATATGGAAGTAAGTATTTAAGAGACTCGACAAAACTAGTTATGTCCTTCCTTCTTCCAACTCATCTAAACAAGATAACCATAGACCTATCTAGTTCCTCAGACATCATACAATAGGTAGGGTTTGATCCAATTAAAGGTAGAAAGGAAGAAGCAACACTTCCATGAACCTCTTACAACTGAAATGTCGGTTTCATAATAGAACAAAGTTCCAGTCCTAATTATTTCAAGAACAAGGCAGTCAAGATTTCCCACAAGACAAGAATACGCTTAGAGCAGATAAGTATACAATACACTCTAAGATTCACATGCCCCATTAAGTTTAAAACACAGTGCAGTCTAAAGGAAAAAGTAAACAACTGTTCCTTCAATTGTCAAAACAAAGGAGGTAAGGAAGTTACATGGTCAAATTCGTGACAACTCACAAGACTCCTTCCTCAACGGTACAAAAGGAAACTAAAGTTTTAAATCAAATAAAATACCATTAAGTAAACAACTCATTGATTTTCCTCATACAAAAATCAAAATGACCAACAAGAATACATGTATTGCATTGTATTCGTGCACAGTTGTTCAACAACTCAAGTTCAAACATGAATCTAAATCAGAATAACATGGCTTTTGTAAAAACTCAAATATTACAAACACCCTATTACGGGTTTAGGCCTTCCATTTTCATAAGGAAGAATAAAATCTCAGTACAGAACTCAAGTACAAAGCACGACGCAATAACTCATCAATGAGTACAGAGTTCATAAGATTTGTATACAAGTATCAAGGTTCATAACCTCCATAAGTTTGGCACAGTTCATCAACCACTTGGTCCAAATAAAGCTTATAACCAATCACGGCTTCAATACTAGTTCAGAGTATTCATGGAGTGCTATTACAACTACCCAAACACAACCATAAACAGAGATACAAGACCATCCCGACAACACTGTCAGTTCAAGTTAACAATGGCCAAGGAGTTCCTAATTCAAGCTCAATGAGCTTAAATACGATCAAAATGTGACAATACAATAACGTATTCAGAACCCAACAAGTAATAAGCCAACACTTTTCACCTTATCTTCGAATGCAAGAAAATAAGCTTCAAAATCAAGCTACAAGCTTAAATACAATACAAAACTACTAGTTCAAGCTACAGAGGTCAAAAGAGCTTCTAGTACAGATTGCAGAGTTTCTCACATTTACATGTAACCATCTAACAACCAGAACAAAGAAGTTTTCCAAAAAAAGAACTGTCAATAACAGCCAAGGATTCATATTCCAAAAACCCACAAATTTTCCAAGCTTACATGCAAGTAAAAACCACATACATCAAACAAATATAAAATTTCCAGTGAGCAGAATTGTTTTAATGAATCATTTAGAAGAAAGTAAGAAATATTAATGGGTAGAGCCTATCATGCCATGATAGTGCCTCTACCGATTTGAAGAAGACTTCTAGCTGAGTTCCCAAGACCTCTTCTCCTCCAAACAAGATCAAACAACCATATTCTTTTCCCACAATCCCACTTATACATTCCTTGGACTGAAAATAGCTCAGAGAGTTCAAAAATAGCTACAAAGTGGAGATCAAACTGCTTGTTCGAAGAACCAAATAGCTGCATCTTTGAGAAAAATTGCAAAGCATGCAAAGCTAAACAACCCCTAATAAATCAACCAGCATGACTTCCAAGACAGATTTCTCGCCAAACCCAAGGCACATTAATTCTATTAAAAAAATTTTCCCACTTATATTTCCTTACCACCACCATTCATATTTGGTGATATCCAATTTCAATTAAGTAATGCATTTCCAAAGTTAGATATTCCTCCACATAGATTCCTCTAACTTTCACTAACCCCTGCCACACTATGGAAGTCCTTTCATGTATTAAAACCAAATCCAAAACAAATCCTAATAAAATCCTTAGAACAGTCACTTATTTCCCATTGAAAATGGCCCCTAGTTCCCCTTTCATATCCCAATAGTTAGGATAGTTAGAATTAGGTTAGGTTAGATCTTAGGTTAGTTTAAATAAATAACCTTAGGATATAACCCCCAATTATAGTTTGCCACTCTAGCTTAGGATGTATTTTTAATCGAAACTATAGGTTCAAAAATAACTTAACATCCCCTAGGTCACTTTATTACAAGCTAAGAAATTAGGTTATAATGGCATCCATTGTAAAGGTGTATAATAATAGTAGTTAGGTAACTTACCCGAATCCCATTTTTATTAGGGTACACGACCTTATATTTATCTCTAGCATCCATAAGTAGGATTCCTAATTCCCTTGATGCCACAAGCACCCTACAAGGGTTGACTAAGAAAATTCAAACTCAACACAAAACCAAATGCAAGCACTGTTTCTAGGATAATAAAGAATTTTCCACTAACACAAGTTCAGTTAAGCCACACCATGATGAATGTCATTTTTTTTTGTTCATTTATAATAAAAATATTTAAAACATACCTTGGATCAATGGAATTGATCCAAGGATGAGTCCAATATTGAAGGGTAAGTTGTAACTCTTAAAACCAGTTGCGGCGTATCGAAGAGAGTGAAATAGATTATTGCAAGCAACAACATACTAGCCCTCCAATCAATGAGCATAATTGATTTATCCATTTCAAGTGTGATCTTCAACAATCAAAAGAACATACCTTTATCAATAAAATCACATGTCGACACTTAAAATGCAAAGGAGGAATACAACCGTTGTCGAGGGTGTTACAAGTCCACCATTTCCCTTGCGATGTACATGAAAATGGACAGGCTCAAAATTTAGAGGACATAACTGCAAAGAACATGAAATTGAGTTTTTCTTCATGGGTAAGGAAATATGCTCTTTCTTTATGGATGGTATTGCCAGTCGTGTATTATGTGAATATGGAGATATGTTTTCCTTCAAATCATGAAGTATATAACTCGGATGGAAAATACCAAAAAATCTATACCCACCATATGACCCTTCTGAATATGTTTCACCATAAGGTCAAGATGAGCATCCCTTTCTTATTGTTTATGTCTTTTACAAATTATTTGATGGATTTGCATGAAGGGCTCATCCTTCTCTTGTTTGAAAATAGGAAATCTATTTTAAATTATTCTTTGAAAGATAAGGTGAAAGAGGATGACCTCACTCTTACAGAATTCCGTACTAAGATGAAAGCTGGGAAATGAAAAAATTTGGGGGAGTATTTTGGTAAAGAGAAGAGTGAGGAAGGTCATGGGGAAGTGAGAACCTCGAGAAAAAGGAATTGGGATGGTAACTTTAAGGGTTTTGAGGATGTGAGTAGAAAGGTTCAATACTTAGAGGGTGTGCTTCAGACGATGGAGGAAACTAATGTTGGTCAAAGGGAAACTATGATGGATATCATTAACACTTCTAAGAAAATTTTCTCTTCTCAGGTAAAGTCTAAGTAGAAGTTTCTGGAGCAGGAGTATTAGGTCAAAAATATGAGTTACACGTTGGAAGGATGGATGAAGGCACTAAAAGGAGGAATTTCAACTTGCGCATTAGTACTTCCGAGGACAATTTGGAAGAAGATATAAATGTAAATGGAGCTGAGGGTACTGAGATCAAAGGTATTCATGATGGTAGCAGTGAAGGATCTCATAAAAATTAGCTGAGCTTTTTGGACTATTGGCGAACTTCTACAGTTTTGAAGTTTTGGATCTAGTTTCCTTTCTCTCTTTTTTATCTCTTTGGTTCAAAGTCCTGATCTTCATTGTCATAGTTAACCATGTTTAACTCCTTTCTTGGACTTTTATGTTTCCTTCTTGCTCATTGATTTCTGATTCTCCTTTTGTAATGACCCACAGGATCGATCCCTCTTTTTACCTTATCTAATAAAAAAATCTTATGAAAATTATGTCGATACTTTCATAAGGCTATTGAATATTGGATAATGTTTTTGTTCATTACTCTATAATTATTTCCTCATTTTCATAGGATAATATATATTTTTATTCCAAGTTTTGTGTAAATAGCCTTATTTGGTAAGATATATATTTATGAATAATTTTGTTGTGTTATATATGAAATGCCTTAATTAAGATCCTTATCCAATATTTCACCAATATATATTACAATGATCTATTTATTTTGTATTTTATTTGATGATCTTTATATTATCTAGGATAATGTATCATATTTATATCTTTAAAATTTATCGTTTACTATTTCATCTCTTTATTTCTCCTACTGGAACCTCTTTTACAACCTTTATATTAGATGGCTCTAGTTGATTATTTGGGATATATAAAATTACTCTCACTTCATGATTTGTGGTAAAAAAATTTGATAGATTGTGTATTTATATGTCCTTATGTGTAAAGTGTTGTCTTACCTAATTGAAATTAAAGGTTATAGGAGATGAAATGAGTTTCTTATAATTAATATCCATGTTGGTAACTATGGCTATTTGTTAATATTAATAGATAAATTTAACAAATGGATTATAAGTTATTGATTTATTATAATTAATAATTATAAAAGAGGTAATATTTCATCTTAACGTTGAAATTTATGTTTCAATGTCATATCTTCCTTCATTTAATGGGTCTAGTAAGATGGTGTATTTGGTGGTTTATAAATACATAAAAATCTAAGATGATTATAACCATGAAGTTAAAAATCATACCACAATGTGTGAGGAGGTTGAGTATAAGAATAATAAATTTTGATTCAAACTCTATGGTTGAAGTTTTAATAAAAAAGAAGAAAAGGAAAATAATTAAAATTAGGAATTTGGAGATTTTGAGACTAAAGAATATATTAGAACCTTTCATTCATTGAGTAATTTCATGAAAATGTATTTTGTGAGATGATTTTTGATTAACATTGGGTAACCCCAAAAATATTATAATGTTGCTTATATAAACAAAGTACTCTCAATATTATATTTTAATGCGGCCCTTATCTATGTTGGAGAATTTTTAATGTGAATTTTAATAGGAATGATGGGATACACTTATAAGCTCCTTAAAATTACATTAATTTACTTGCCCTCATTATAACACTTATAGGGACAATCTATATTTTCTTAAAAATGAATATTGGAAGGTTTCATTGTAGCAATATCGTTGTCTACTTTTGAGATGGTCCTCATGTGAAGGGTAGAAGTTGAGACTAGATAAAGGTCCAAATTTTCTCATTGCATACATTTTAAAGTTGTGGTTTTTGCTCCAATTAGGATTCCTTCCAAACAATAATATCATCATAACCATGCTCTTATTGAATGATTCGTAAATGGTACATATCCCATCAATGCAAATTTGATAAAACATTATTTTTAATCATGGTTATATAGAACTAAAAATTTATATGAGAGTAAAATGAAAGATATATCACGTGAATTAGGTATGTAGTTGTAATTTTGGAAATGGTTATCAAGATAATTGTAATAGAATTCAAGTGCACTTTGATTAGTGAAGTCCGAGTAAGGAGTATTTTCTCACAATTTATCAAAGGTAATTTTTCCCATATTACTCTTTCATGCCCACAAGTATCTTATAAATAAAATACAAATACTAATTATATTGTATTGTGAGATGAGCCTTATTTATATCTCATGAAGGTAAATTTTTGAGAGGAATGTGGGATTATTTACTTGATGCTTACTTGGAAGTGAGGAATAACATGTGGTAAGTAATAAAATTCATGTGGAATAAATAATCAATATAGTGACAAATTTCACAATCCTAAAGGCTTAAGGTGGTCATAAAATTCTTATAAAGTGAAATTTAAAATGATGTGAGTGATAATGTAAAGTATTATAAATAAGAAAATATAATATTATTCCACCTTGAAGAATCAAATAGTTTTTAATTTGAGGACCATATAATGATATTGAAATGTTATGTGAACAAAGTGATACTCATACGCATGAGTCTACATGAGACCACTATGTAGTTATTAAAGGGACATAATAAGATAATATCAAAAGGAAGGTATTGGTATCCCTATGATACTATAGTTGAAAATTTTATGTTATAAAACAAAATTTAAATAGAGGAAGTAACAATAGGGTTACATTTCATGAATATAATTTTTATTAGATAAGTAATAAGAGTTAGTTTTGAAGGGACTAAAAACACTTTGTACACATAAATAGTCCAAGGCACACACAGGCCAACAAGAGAAACCAGTAGACCGAGTGAAACCATCTTGATAAAAAAATGCAGGTAAAACAAGGAAGACCACAGACGGTCTAAGTATTAAACATACAAATTTTTTGATATTAAAAAAAATAATTAGAGAAACTAGAAGCACCAAACCCTAGGAAACATAGAAAAAATATGCCAAAGGGTAGCTATCAGTCCTCCTTTCTCGTGAATTTTTACTTCTAGTTCTAGTGATCGGAACCACTCCCTTATTCCCTTTACTGAGTTGATGATAAATTTGGAAGGCATTTTACCCTTGATCTTATCCTCAAGTTCCTCATTGTCTTCCTCATCAAGATCTTGATCAACTCAAGACACATATTCACCTCTTCTTTTAATGCTTGCATTTTGGAAATATGGTATTGTAGGATTGATATCCTTTGTTCTTGCATGATGTAATCCACATTCAAGCCACCAATACACTTGTTTTGGATTTCTATGTCATCGTGGAAATCTTTAACCTCCCATGGAAAATTTTTATTGACCACCAAAATAGTGTTTTTCGCTGCTTCCAATCTAAGAATGTAAGCTTCCTAAACAATAATATCTCCATATCTTCCCCTATTCCCCACATTTTTCTCCGTGGGAATGTCTCCATTTTTCAACTCACATAAGATGTCAAAAAAACCAGCAGGACCTCTTGTTGGCACCTCCTTTTCCTTTCTTTTCATGTGGGATGTCAGGGTCTCATTGTTCGAATCATCACTTTTATCCCAAGTTCTAGGCAGGATAAGGATTATACCTTTCTTGAACAACAAAAATATAAGGCCACGATGGAGGGGGTATCTAGATTTTCATTCTTGTAGTCGATGATGTAGATGGTCAACGACGACCTAAGGAGGAGGAAAAAGGAAGGCTCATCTTCTAGTTTCTACGAAGGTAGTTCAAAATGGACAGGTGGTATGAGAAGAGATTCCTAAATTTTCCCTTGAGAGTGAGGTATTTCATCACAACAAGACACAAATTTGTCCACATATTGGGAAAACAAGTTATGGCTATACCATCATCATAATGAACAATATTTTCCTCGGGACCAAAGAAGGTGGAAATATCATTTTTTTCCTAGTTTTATCTTTAAAATTTTAGGACCATCGATGGACATACCAGTGGCTTCGATGATGGTTTTCTCTATGATCTTAATTTTGGTACCTCTCATGTTAACATGTCCATACTCCCACACTTTCCCTAATTTGTTGGTGAGTTGTGGATCATGGCCATGCAACTTCTTGATATAAATAGACAAACCACCCCTACGAGGAAGGTGCTACAGGATACCATCCCTTTTAAGATGCATATAGAAATTTGGTTTGGTCCTCATTATATCCCCACCCATGATAATCCAACCACATAAACTAGAAATTGTAATGAAACCAAGAAATAAGAAGGAACAAAAACAAAGATAAAACACAGTGTGGATATTAGAAACTCTATCAAAATTTCTATTAACATCCACACAAGTTTCGTCCCACATATCCCTATAATTATGAAGGTTTATCTCAGAAAATATTGTCCTCATTAATAATTTTTTTGATATGATTATAAGATAACTCCTCATGCTGACAACTCATCTATCGCTCAAGGTCATTCTCATGATTTTCCAGGCCATTCATGATCTGTTGTTGATCCTATACACGTGATGAATCTTGGCCCTAACAAAATGTCCCATCATTTGTTTGGCCTCATTAATTATGTGTTTAAGCTTCCATCATGTAATATCATTACACTTAAGAACATTAATAAAACACATGGAATATTCTTCAATAATAAGGTTTTTAATATTCATGGTTTCACATATCTTTAATCCACACAACATAGCTATGGATTTGACCTGATTATTTGAGTGAGGCCCCACTTTTCCAGTATACACCCTTAAATAATCCCCCTTATGATCCCAAACAATACTAACCCTTCCAACACTTCCATCCCTCACTTTTTACCGAGCCGTAAAAGTTTAATTTTCACCATCCACGGGGTGGGCATTTCCACTTGGCCTTCTTAATTTTATTTTTCCTAGATTTTTGATAATGTAATGAGTCTTGAGATTAAAATTATTTAGGATATATAGGTCTAAACCCAAGGGAGGTTTAGTAGTCTTCCATTTACATTTTTAAAGATAAGGTAAAAATTATTTGGTTTTCAAGAGACCCAAAAAAACTGTATAAAAAAGAGGCCGGGAAGAAGAAGACCCACCAAAACATAGAACATGGTGCTAAGTCAAATAGGCTTGACTAAAGGCAACCTAAAACCAAGGCACGACCAAAAAGGTCTATATATTTATATATATTTTATATTAATACAAACGTAAGCCTTCACTTAGATAAAATAACACCAACACATTTCCTTGACAAAAGGGTAGCCAAAGGGTCGCAATAATTTTGATTTTTGTGGGAATCTCTACTTCCAGTCCTCACAATTAGACCACTTTGTTCATAACACACCTGTAAGATCATCCTTCCATGAAATAACGATTTTTTTGGGATTATTCTTGGCGTTTTCTTTTCCATCTGTATCCATGGGATCTTCTTCCTCTGAGATACTCATCACCAACCGTATACTCTCCTTTCCCCCCTCCACTTCAGTCTTGGAAATTTGATCTTACAGTATGGAAATTCTTTGTTCTTTCATGAAAATTTCCACATTCGACTCACCAATCCTTTTGTTCTACACCTCAATTTTGTGATGGAAATCCATGACTTGCTAAAAAGGTTTTTTTTGAAAGTGAGGATCATATCTGCATTGGATTAATCCCTCAACAATCTAGCTTCCCAATCAAAAAAATTATGTATCTTTCCTTACTAGTAGAACTTTCCCCATGTTCCTTATCACCCTAATTCCGGTTACAGAGTTCACATTAACGGAAATTTCATCCCTATTATCTTGTATACCTCATTTTAAAAAACATTTCATATAAACGAAAAGGGCTTCATTTTCAAATTCCACCTCACTATGGGTTGGGGGTGAGTGGGGATTAAAGGTTGAAATTTTTGTAACAGTAACATGATTAAATTGTGGTGTATGGTAATATCCAATTTTTCATTTTTGAAATTAGATATAGAAGACGTGAGGGATCTCAAGATAAAGTAGGGTAATCATAGCTTGATTTATTCTCAGATAGTTGAGAATAGAGGTGATAGTTAAATATTTCCTAAATTTTCTTTAAAGGATAAGGTATTTCATTACAACCATGAAAAAATCCAACCATCAATCTGGGAGACAACTTCTAGTAATGCCATCGTTAAACATGTGAATTCTCTCATTAGGGATGAAAAAGTGATAATTTCGTGCATGCACTGGTTTTATCCTTGAAAATTTTAATACCTTTGAAGGATAATCATGTGGCCTCGGAAATGGCCTTCTTAGAGACAAAAATCTCCATACCTCTCTATTTAATACTACCTCCCTCCCAAGAATTTCTAAATTAAATTACATGTTGAGGGTCATTACCTTTAAGGTGCTTGATGTAGTCGATAAACCTCCTCTTCAAAGAATCCTCCAAAAATTAGCGTCATTCTTAATATGGAAGTAAGTGGTAGTTTTAGTTCTTACTCTATCACCTCCCATTCTAAACCAAACCCTCTATAAATTTTTGAAACATGGAAAAGTGAAGCCACAAACCTATAGAAGAAAAACCAAGCACAAAAATGGTTGATTCATTCCCCTTCTTGCGAGATAATGAAACTTACCAAGGTACCAAAATTTTTAATCATGGTGACCATCATTCCAAATACTGATGGTATTTTCATTATTAACTAGTTTAAAATGTTCGAGACACAATTTTAGGTCACCCTACCATGTCACCTTTTTCAACATGTTATTTCCATGATTGGCTAATCCATCTGTGGGTTTATTGCTTATGTTATATATGTGATTAATCTCAAATTTATCAAATGATGTTAAAAAATGTTTATCCTCCATAATGATGTTTTTTAATTTCTATTCAATGGCCCCCAAATTATTTAGAGAAATAATAACACATAGATAATCACCTTCTATGACTAGGGATTTAAGATTTATAGATATACATTGTTCAATACCACATAACATATCCATTTACTTGGTGTAATTGTTTGAATGATTACCTAAAGGTCCCACATGGGACCTTATACATACCCCTAAATGATCACCAATTAAACATCCTCCCTCAGTAATACCCTCCATAAGTTTTGTAGATCCATCAAAGTTTAATTTAAAACTACCCTTTGGCGGATATCCCAATTTTTTGATGTTTCTATTAATAACCATATATTTTTAAGTATCCTTACTTATGGAGATGAGATTCATACCATTTAAAATGGATATTTCAAAGGTAGGGAATAACTTTGAGGATTTTTTTAGTGATATGTATTTTTTCTCTTATAGCTTTACCAATTTTCCCTACTAATTTTTTAATACTATAAGATTGGTTATGGAAAATTTGGTTGTTTCTCTCTAACAAGATGCCCCAAAGGAAATGTGGCAGAGAAAATTTCCATACCTCTTTTTGAATTCATAAGTAAAATTGAAAACCCATTTTTCTAGAAGAAGAGAGACATCCCCAGGAAGGACCAAATGAACCCATGAAAAATCAAGAACAACATAGAAGACCTAAAAATAAAAAGTACATTCCATGAAAAGATGATTGGTAGTTTCATCTTGTTTCTTATAAAAGCTAAATCTATTTATAATAATCATACCTTTCTTCCTAAGTTTATCCACAGTCAATATTTTTTTTGAACCACTTCCTAGAAGAAGAAGTTGATTTTAGGGATAAGGTTTTTGTTCCATATTTTCTTCCAGTAGCCATTAGATTCTATATGCCCAAAATTCAGAAGGTAACTAATTTTAGTCTCTTAATTTCCTAAGTTCATGTCTCTCCATATCAGTTCATCATTAAATATTCTATGAGGTATATAAAATTACTTAATTTCCTAATTTAGAACTTCAAAATAATCTTGAGGCCCTATATAATTTGGGGGTATTAGTTGAACTCAAATTCTCTCCTCATTCTAGTAGTTACACACCATCTCACCATATTCAAGCATGTAGAATTCAATCAAGTAGCTCCATGAATCATCCATTTTGAGAGCCTTATCCATGATCCAAAGATCATGCATGAATTTAATTTTTGTGACATTCCCTATATTCCTTTTAGAACCCTTAACTAACAACTTTATATCTTGATTGATGTTATTCCAAAAAAATGATCCTTTTGGAGGATCCTATTCAGAGAAGAAACCCAAAGTTCCACCAACATTTATAAGTATTTTTCCTTCAAAATTTCTATCCAAGTACCTTATTCTCTATACATTCTCCATTCAAAATTTTCAATTAAGGCTTGATTCATGATCTGCTTGTTATTCAATCCTAGGCCCCTCTTGTCTTTAGGTCTAGTGACCTTATCCCAAGCAATCAATCGTATCCTAGTCCTGTCCATTGAACCCGACCATAAGAATATATTTTGAATAATCTCAATGGATTTCTTGACTTTCATAGGAATAATGAAAATATAAATTATGTAGACAATAACTCCCTATAAATATATTTTAATGAGTTTTGATTTTCTCGTTTGTGAGAGAAAATATCTTTTCTAAGAGGCTATTGTTTTGTGGAACCTCTCAATAAGTTTATTCCATCCCTCCTCTTCCATTTTTCTCCCACATAGTGGCATACCAAGGTAGTTGTCTAGGAGAGATTTTACATTACACTCCATGATATTAGCCAACCTAGTTTGTTGTTCATCCTTAACATTGATGAAGAAAAAAACTCTTGCGCAGATATTCGAGTTGTTTACCTAAGACTTCTTCATTCATCCTAGTGATGTTCTTAAAAGAACAAGCCACCTAATTTATGATTTTGTTTTACTCTTTCCCCTATTTTCCTTTGCATTTTGGAATGAAAGCCACCATGCAGGTGGTGATTCTCCATTGTTTATATAAAAGAGTCCTTCACGCATTTTCCAGTTGGAGTTACCTTTGGTATTTATGAATGGGAAGTTTTTCTTATATAATAAAAGAGTCCTAGTTTGATTACTTTGGGTGAATGGTAATTCTATAAAATGGTTTGATTACAAGTAAATGGCCCCTCAAAATTTCCTCTCATCCTCTCATTTCAATAGTTTAGTCTTTCAGTTCTTGCTTAGGAATTCAATAGTTTTCATTTGTTGCATGCATAGTTAGTCTTATTTTGTTGTTTAGAAGCCACATGATCTTCTTGTTCTAGTGTTATTACTATTTCATACAATCAATTGAGGTAGGATAGTTTCATTTTCAGTCTGAAGCCATTAGAGTTGCAGGTTTTGTTCATCAAGAAGGATAGTTTCAGGTTCTAGATGTTTTGTGTTGTATGACTCACAATAAATCCCGCTAGGAATTGCATAAGCCAAGCTCTGTTCTCTTGCGTTATCCCTCTCCTACTCACATTGTATTCAGTCTACATCCAAAGCTGCCATTGTTCCAATACCTACTTCTGTTGATGCTAGCATTACACGCTTTTCTAGATTCACGTGAGCATGAAGGAACAAGGAGACCACACTGAGGGGACAAAGCCACACACAATCGGATTCACACTATTCTGCAAAATCTAGGTTCAAGCTATCAAATTTCTAGTTAAAACATATCAAATAGAGTAGTGAATCATTTCATTTCAGTTAATCTCACTTTTGATATTGCCAGGGAAGCTGTGGGGATTGATAGTTTCTGAGAAACTATGATTCATTCCTCACTTCTGAGGTAAGATCGGGGTCTTTCAAATAGATTAGATCAGTTATTTGGTTATTTAGAATAGATTTCACAACTACATAGGCAGTAGCTATACTCGGCTACTTTGTTTGTTTTAAATTCTGTTATTAGCTTAGTTGTCATTTTCTAGATATTAAATAATTTCTCTTTCAATAGATATTAAATAGTTGTTATCTTAATTTAATCAAAAATACAAAAATAGAGAATTTATATATGTTGTGGATATACTTTACATAATTAGTTTACTTTGCTTTAGTTAGATTTATATTGTTTCTTTTGTATGACAATCACGGGACCTAGGGAGCCCAGAGAATACGTATTTGAGCCAATCGTGCCTCAACCCAATCTTGTTGCAATAAATAACGACATAGACCAAAATCTTAGAATTCAGGTCTTCGAACAACAACAGACCTACAAGAAATCAGCTCATAGTTAAGAGGATTAAACATAGAAGACGACAAAGCGCATACGTTTTGGTCAAACCAGCCAAACCACAGATTGCCCTAAATAAATATCGCATGACTGTAGAAGGGCTTGAAAGAGAAAATGTTTGGTTGTGATCCTTTGGTCCCATAACTAGACAGGAGACATTCTCATTGACATAGACACTAGCTTAAGAATTCAAGTTGTCAGAACACCTGTAAGGTACTCTGAGAAGATTGCACAACTTTTAGTTCTAAACATAGAGGCTGAAAAGGCATACGACTACTGGATATTAGGGATTAGGGATTGATTTTGCACATGACCATAGGAGGCCCACAATGACCATGAACCTACGGTTGTGATCCATAGGTCCCACAACCCAATGGGCCCACAGGTCAATCAGACGTTGATGTTGGATTTACGCACATTAGTATTTAGATCCTCTCCACTTCCACCAATCATTATCACACAACTATCCTCACTAGACATAGCAGCTAATCAAGCTAAGGATTTTGGACTAGACCAGAGAATCACCCATAGAATCCACCATACATCCATCATCCATTTTTCATGACCCTGTCGGGATATCTACGAAGCACCCACAGGTTATCTTCCACGTATCCACAACCTATAGATCGGATCATGCCAGAGCTCGATATTGATTGGAGCCTTCGAGCAGTCATCCTCGCCGAATGATCTATCATGCCAGTTCAAGTTAGGAGGGCCTTCTTTGCCTTAGATTCATAGATTCCATTAGTGTGCGTCGAAGACATAAGATTGCCTAACTAGTTTGTCTGCGCCCCATGTATATTCCATCCCCACCAGCTGTCTCGGCATGACCTCGGGAGGTCGGGTGTGAGGAAGAGTTACTTGTAGATTCCCATGCTCACTTGTCACTTTTCCATCGTACAAAATTACAAAATTGGTGAACCTAATGTGAAACACACAACCATTTCACCCTATCTACCTCATTAGCCTTTCACATCAGCTTTACCAACAAAATTGGTGAACCTGACGTGAAAGGAATAGTTGCTTCATTTTCACCTTTCCCCTTTTAGTGTTTCATTTTCTTTCATCCATCTTCACTTCTTCCCATTATTCTATGGGTATTCATATACCCCCGAATATGTCGGGATTCGATGCATATGGTAGACCTCTCCTAGGTCTTGAAGCATACTACGATCAACTGAATAGATAGCCATCACCCTCGCTCTCAGCATGGGGTGACAACTATTCAATCAACTAGTTTTCAACACAAACTCCACCTCAAAGGACTAGATATAGTTCTTCTTTCCAAATAGAGGAGTTGGATCAGCTCACTCAAACACAACAACCAGAGCCTTCAGGCTCGAATAACATGACGCTCACTGGAGAATCTGGTTCATCTCCTCAGGTGTTGCTTAGACCACAAATCAGTAGACAATCAGATCCATATCTATTTTTAGATGATGAACATTTAGCGCGTTATGCTAGGAGTGAACAATGCTCTCAAAGTATGTACCCACCTATAGGAGGTTTGCAAACACAACCCGAGGTCTCTTTTCAAGAAAACACCTCCATTCCTCCACCTATAGGAAATGCCCTCGGTGAAACTTGGCAGGGCACCGATCAATTCATAGTTGGGTACCATATGCCTATACAACCTCAACAAACACCACTAAGGAAAAATACCGTATCTTCACCAAACGAGGTCATCTCAAGCCTTAGTTGAGAAAGTTAGAGGGTTGGAACTTGCTCAAGCAAGTCAAAATTTACAATTCATGCAGGTAGGAAATTCCAATCCTCCACATCATCCTAGCCAAGTAGACCTCCTCACAGGAACAAGCACATTGGGCATGCCTCCTCAGTATTCACAACAAATGCCAACTAGAACCGCGTTCTCTAACGCCGCTCCAGTGGAAAATATGATACCTCCTAGTTTAGTACAAAACAATCCATTTCTGAACAATGTTCCTCCATATTTAAACATGTATTCCAAGTCACCACAGGGAGATATGTTCTCTTCTCCTAGCATGTTCACTCAACCACAGGGATTTCCTTATGTCCCTACAAATGCATACGCTACGCCATATCAACAACCCATTCCACCTCCACCCCCTCAAAGAAACACCATCAATGGTGAAACCTATGCGATAGGAACTTATTCAGAATATTTGAAAGAGCCCTTAGACTTCACTATATGAAGTGTCATGCTTCCAAGACCTCTTCCCGATTTTCCCAAGTACAAAGGGGAGGGAGATCCGAATGCACATATTAAGGCCTATGCATGCCATAACCATTCGAGAACTGCTCCCGGGATGGAGTTGTTGCTAAAATATTCCCCAAAACTTTAGAGGGCATTGCCCTCGATTGGTATTATAGAATACCTGAAGCCTCCATCCATTCATTTAAACAACTCATTTCAGAGTTCATCAAGGTGTTCGACATGAACAAATTGTTGAGAACAAGAATCAGGAATTCTTGCATATTAAACAAGAACACAATGAATTTTTGCTCATTTCATCCAGAGATGGCGTATAGTCCTCTATTCTTCAGCAAGTGCTCCAAACATGGATCAAGATGGAACTATGTGATTTATTCCTTCATTCTCTCAGCAGAGAGATAAAGGAAGAAGTCCAGAAGTTCCCACTAAGAACTTACGATGAAGTGCTTGAGAGCCCTCCGAATAGATCAAGCTGATAATAGATAGCGGTCACAAGGCATATGGAACAAATGGGAGGTTAATCATCCCCAACCAAAATACTACGACTTATCCTACTACCACAAATGCCAATCAAGGACCTAAAATCCTTAACAAAAACCATGGGGTCACAACAGATGGAGTAACTGACCAAAAAAAAGGAAAATGTTGTAAATGCTCCACCACCGGTTAACAATCAATGAAACAACAATTTTACCCCAACAATCAAATGTGGTGGATTTTAATCATCCACAACAACAACAACAACAATGGTAGATCCAAGACACAGGGTCCAAGTCAAAACTCAACTGGATATCAAAACCAAAGGCAACAAACGCAAAACTTTAATCTTAATAGTCAACGATTTAATCAGAGTTTTGGACCACAACACATGCCAAACCAACAACCTAGGAATTATAATCCCAACTCGTATTGTGGTTTCCACAAAATTTGAGGCCATGACACTAGGACTTGCCGTGACTACAATAAATTCATGCAACAGTTTTCCAGAGGAACAAAGACAACTTTTCATAGATATGTTCTTAGCTGATCCTGCATCACCTGCGCCAAGTACTTTCACAGGGTAGTCTCCCCTCAAAACGCACCCCTCAAGATCTTCAATGATCCACTCCCAAATCACAATAACAACAAATTAAATCCAAATGGGATGAACAAGGGTGTAATGACAGGAAACAATGATCATGAAGCCTCGACTTCACTAAATCCACCTGTCGCACCACAATTAGGAAATCAGCCACGAACCAAGATAGTTGGTTTAGTGGAATTAGACACTGAGCTACACGTGGAAGCCATAACAAGGACATGAGAGTATTCCTCTCAGCCAAATCCAAGTTACCCACTAGAGCTAGATAACATTCAACAAACATTAGTAAAACCCGTAGGTGCCTATGATTTAATTAATGACCTAACAAAGACCTTCTCTCACATCTCCTTTTTGGACTTGCTGAAGAACTCTCCTGCCCATAGGGCTGCTCTTTTAGAAGCATTAGGTTTAGGTCATTTAATTAACATCACTCCTCCTCCCAAAACATAGGTAAACCATATAGACTTTGATATCCACCCTCCGGGGCAGCCGGATAGGGATACCGAGTTTATATTCGACATAAGAAAAATGCCAACAGATGTTGAGATTGCACGTAGAGGTGATCCAACCTTACATTTACAAGTGTGGGTTTATAACAATTACGTTAAATGTGCAATGGTTGATGATGGGGCAGCAGTTAACATAGTCCCCTTCTCTTTCCTTCAAAAGCTAGGGTATGGAGAGACAAATTGTTCCATGACTCGGAATACACTAAGAGGCTATGATAGCCTTAAAGCCACTTTGATTGGAACTATAATACTACCAATCACCTTAGGACCCAAAACAATCCTCACTGAGTTTTATATTATAGATCGGGAAACCAACTATAATATGATCCTCGGCCGACCATGGATACACCGTATGAAGGCAATCCCTTCTACGTTATTTCAGAAATAAGATTCTTACACTTAGGAAAGATATTCGTAGCAAAAAGGTGATCCAAAACCATTGATATACACCTAGCAGACCTGAAGAAAAGGCCAGGAATTCACTCTGAGTTTGAACTCCCAACAAACCAACTTAACAAACCAACCAACTCAAAACCAGAAGAAAAATTAATACCTACAATAGAACTAGAGATTACGAACCTAGTCAAGAGCATCCCAACCCTCAAGGATGAAGCTAATGTTGTAGAAATAGTGTCATTAGGAACTACTACAAAATTTTTTTGAGTTTCTAGAACAAGATCTACCAATTTTCCTACCGTTTGATTCCACAGGTATGGGATGTACCCTAGGAGTTGGTTCTCTTCCAACAGAGGAACTCTGCATGGTAGAAGTAACCAAAGTAGAAGAAATAGATGTAATGAATGTCCCAACATCCATCTTCCCAAATAAACATTGGACTCTCCACTTTGATGGAGCTAGATGTCATTATGGGGTTGGGGCAGGTGTGATCTTTACTTCTCCCGAGGGAAAGATCCTACCATTCACCTTTAAATTAAATTTTGAATGTACAAACAATGGCGCTGAGTATGAAGCCCTCCTCCTTGGCCTCATCATAGCTAAAAGGCTCGGTGTTAATGACATCAGAGTGTTAGGAGACTCTCAATTAGTAGCAAACCAAGTCTCTGAGGTGTATGAGACTAGAGCTGAACATTTACAACTCTACAAAACAACAAGTATTAGATTTGAGCAAAGGATTTAACTTCATATCAATTGAAGCAATCCCATGAGAACAAAACCTTCTCGTAGATTCGATAGCAACCTCAACTTCACGTTTCACTCCAAATAGTGAGTTGGAGGACACCCATTTCATGGTATCCCTTCGTGTTGAACGTTAGTAAAGAAAACGTCAACAAACCCTCTTCTAATGCACATAGCTGAGAATAAATCTACTATCTTAGGTCACGTTGACAAGTGATAGAGCCACTCTTGATTACCTAAATGCCTATGCAGAGTTACATCTCACCCATCACATGGTAGATTTGTCCTTAATCCCACATTCATCTTCTTACTTTGGAAATCCCATGGTAGAGCTTCCCCCACAAAAGGAACTCGACATATACGCGGTAGAGAATGGAGAAGATTTGGAACTACCTCCAGCCCCGCCTGAGTTTGAAGAAGGTAATGCTTCTTTAATCGAAGAAATGATTGATATTAACATCGGAAATGGAGGAAGAACCAAAGATCTTGAAACTAGGATCTTCGTTAACTCTAGAAGAAATAGAAATACACACTCGAATCCTCAAAGAACATCAAAAGGATTTTGCATTTAATTATAAAGAAATGATGGGAATTACACCACACATCACGGTACATAACCTCATCACCAAATCAGATGCAAAGCCAATTAAACAAAAATCGAGACCAATGAAACCCAAGGTAGCTCTCATGGTGAAGGAAGAAGTAATGAAGCTTCTCTAGGTAGGGTTCATCAAACCGGTTGATTACTCTCAGTGGGTATCTAATATCATCCCCGTTCTAAAAAAGAATGGGAAGATATGCATCTGCATAGATTTCGAGACATTAACAAGGCATGCCCCAAGGATGACTTCCCATTACCATCCATTGATGTCATCGTTGATGCAACAGCTGGATTTGAGCTTTTGTCCTCATGGATGGGTTCTCGGGATACAATCAAATTAGAATATCTGAACAAGACCAAGCCAAAACCATGTTTATAACTCCTTGGGGAACTTATTGCTACGTTGTTATGCCATTCGGTCTCAAGAATGTTGGTGCTACATACCAAGTGGGCAATGACATACATATTTCATGATCTTATTCATAAAATCATGGAATCCTATGTAGATGACTTGTTGGCCAAGGCCAGAAGTGTTGTGATCACCCGAAAGTGCTCGCATCATTCTTTCACGTTTGATCGAATACGGAGTCACACTAAACCTAAAAAAATGTGTATTTGGTGTGACAGGAGGGAAACTCCTAGGTTACATTATATCATCACGAGGGATCGATGTAGACCCAGCCAAAATCTGGGTTGTTCTTGAGATGATCCCACCATCAGATGACTCTGGCATTAGATCATTTCTTGGAAAGCTCGGTGCAATCCAGAGATTCATTCCGGACTTAAGTTTTGTTGTACATCCGATCAACAATTTGTTGAAAAAGGATTGCTGCATTATTTGGACAAAGGAATGCCATGAGGCCTTCAAAGTAGTTAAATGCTTCTTACTGTCTCCTCCCATGTTAATGCCACCTAGACCAGATCATCCTTTGATCTTATATTCATGGGCTATGGATGTCTCGCTAGCTTGCATGTTGGCTCAAGAAGATGATGATAAATGAGAACGTGTGGTCTATTTTATTAGCCAAACATGTTGCTTGATTATGAAACACGTTATACACAAGTAGAATGAGAATGCCTTGCCATAGTCTTTGCAACCAAATGCTTAAGACATTACATGCTAAATCAAGAAACAAGGGTCATTGTAAAAATAGACCATTTACGAACTTTCCTCATGCAAGGGTCTTTGTCTAAAAAGGTTGGATGCTTTATAACCTTAATGGGTGAATTTGAATTAACTTTTGTAAACCAGAAGTCCGTTAAGGGACAAATCATTGCAGATTGGTTAGCCGACAACCCGTTAGATGGAGGTGATCTAGTAGATCTAGATTTTCCCGATGAATGCATATATTACATCGAAACTAGACCTCCCATCTCTGAATGTCCTTGGTATACTGATATTATCAATTTTATCATGGACCATACGTATCCAGAGGGTGCTACACCACAACAAAGAAGGTGGTTACGCATTATCGTAGCTAAATACGTTATTATAGAACAAGTGCTCTATCGTAAGGCTTTCGATGGAATGCTTCTAAGGTGTGTTGACACAGAAGAATCCAAGAAGATTCTCTATGAATCTCATAGTGGAATATGTGGAGGCCACTTTGGTGGTCATGCCACCACTCACAAAATACATCGAATGGGCTATTTTTGGCCCACTCTCGAACACGACGTAGTAGAGTTTGTACGCAGATGCCATAAATGCCAAGAATTTTCCCACGAGATTCACATGCCAAGCACAAGCTCTACAACCAATCGTGACTCCATGGCCCTTTTCTACATGGGGCCTAGATTTGATAGGGAAATTCTCTCCCTCATCAATGGATGGCCATAACTTCATAATCATGGCCACCGAATATTTTACCAAATGGGTAGAGGCTATGCCTCTTACCACTATACTAGGTGCCGTGATCACCAAGTTCATTTTGAACCAGATCATTTATAGGTATGGTGTCCCACAAATCATTATCTCAGATAATGGCACATGTCCTTTAAGAATGATGAGGTCCATGAGCTATATCAGTAAATTTAAAATAAACCATCATACGGCCTCCCTGTATTACCCTCAAGCCAACCAATGGGCAGGCTGAAGCAACAAACAAGACATTGAAAGCTATTCTACTCAAAACGGTAAAAGAAAACAAATGAGATTGGCATTTAAAGTTATATCTAGCCTTGTGGGCCCACCGAACCTCAATAAGAACACCAACAGGAGAAACTCCTTTCTCATTGGTATTCGGAGCAGAAGCAGTTCTCCCACTTGAGGTTGAAATACCCAGTCTCTGCATCTCACTACAAGGGATTCTGGATGAGGAAGCTTATAGAGAGGCACACCTCTCCCAACTAGAAAGCCTAGATGAGGCTAGGTTAAATGCTGAAATAATGGCATAGAGTCTATGTTGACTGGATGTGCCGGCAGTATAACAAAAAGGTCTATGAATGAGAAATATATGAAGGAGATCTAGTTCTAAGACTAGATAGCTAGATCGATAAGAAAATCGGTGAAGGAAGAAAGTTTTGGCCCAAGTGGTTGGGCCCATATCGAGTCATGAAGGACTATGGAAATGGTGCGTATCTCTTGTGCACACTAGAAGGTGAGGAATTTGGTGAAACTGTCAATTCCTTGCACCTTAAATGGTTTTACGCATGAAGCATCGGCACTATTTGTATAATTATATCTACATTGCATCTTCATTTAGATAGGTTCATTTTGTTCACTCATTTCATAAAATTTGGTGATCAAGGGACTTATTCTTAAGCAATTCATTACAAACTTCTGATGGTATTGGCAGAAGCATTCAAATCATACTTCTTCATTTTCATAACATCATCAACTGTTTCAGAATCATGTCATCAATTAAAGCTAGATATGACAAAGTCTTAACGGTAGCCATACCAAGGCCTGCATGCTTGTTCTCACTTTTGTTTCTTCCTAGGATAGGTGTCTTGCCTATGGTCTATTCTAGAAGCTTCATGGTGTCACATCTATCCCATATATAGATCTCTTTGGAAATAAGAACATACTGACATTTTGCTCAAATAAATAAGTCAAATATAGATCAAATAGAAAATTTTACTTTTACACATTTCCTTGCCCTACCAACCTTCGGTGATGAACTTACATCTCTTACTAGTGACGTAGGGTTGGGAAAGGATGGGAATGCCCTTACTCACTGTACCTTGTCCATGGTGATAAGCCCATGCTTCTTACTAGTAGCATGGGGCAAGGTGTAGGGGGTCCTCTTGATAGTAACGTTGAAGGTCATAAGAAAATAGTTCAAATAAACCTTTGAAATCTTGAGTCAAAAACAAATGAATCAGATGTCCAAAATTCCAAGAGAGTCCAAAACCTTGAAAACCAGATTTTGTCAACCAAGTGGCCATCTACGGATCTAAGTCTAGATAAACTACAAAGCAAGTCACATTCTAAACTATGGAGTCACTTGAGTAGGGTAGGTTTGTAGCATCCTAATTTGGTTCCACCAACTCTTTGTCTATCTCCCATCATTACCATTTCAACACACCTCATAGCTTGTGCCCTTTCTAGCTCTCGGTGGTGAGCCCTCGCATCTTACTAGTTGCGTGGAGTTAGGAGTGGGGCAAGTTCATCTACTCATCATATCAATTTATCATCACATTTTGTCAAAAAAATATGAAGTACCGGAAAATTGCTTATAGAAACTAAAGTTCAAGATCACATTGTGTCTACATTATCATACATCAGCATCACAAAATACAAAAAGAAAGAAAGCATTTGTGTCATTTGTTCTCCATTGCATACATTCTGAAAAGCATATAAAAACAAGAATTCTAATAAGCATCTAATATACATGTGGAAATGAATCACAAAATCCTAGACACCAAGAGTCTGATCAAAAAAAAGAATATATATATATATATATAATCAAGTTTTATGTACAATGCCATCATGCGCTAGGCATGGTCAAAATGCTCAATGAGCCTAGAAAATACAAAATGATCGTATAAACAATCTAACAAGAGTCACTACAAAAAGAGCCAAGTGGCCTCTCAACCCCTATGAGATCCCTCCGAAGGTGCACGACCACATCTAGGACTCGGCTACGCCAGCGCTCGAGTGCACTGAAGGCTCACGGTCCCAAACAAGTAGCTGTAGCCTCGCTATGAGAGCGGCTCCTCATCAGGCGCTCTGTAGTCCTATACCCAGCTAACTCGGTATGGAGGGAAGTCACCATCTTGGCCACATGCCAGATAGGGGAAAAGACATCACTATGCCTACCAGCTGCTGAAGGCTCCCCCGCATCCACCGAAAAACTCTGTGAGTCTTCTCCATGGGGAGCATCAGGGTATCAGTACATACCCGTGAATCAAGTCTCACCACTCATCAGTCTCTCTGTAAGCAAAAGAAGAAGACAAATTAGAAATAATCAAAAGATAAAAACAAAAATGAACAAAAGGAGAGATAGCAACTAAGGCAATCCTAGCTAAAAACAAATATTAAAAGAAGAGTGACAACTCACTCGGATCTCGGGCCTCCAAGAGGGATCCCTAGGATCAGCACTACCACAGATGTTGCCACTGACTGATGTCCTCCTCCTGTGTCTGGGGAAACATAGCATCCTACTACGGACTCATCCTCCCCACCTAGGTCCTGAGAGGGCAACTCCTCTGAGACTAGAGTCACCCTCTCCACACTCTGCTCTACCCTCTCGGCCTGTAAGATCTCCTGAGTGTCATGCCACTCGGGATCGCTATCCTCCTCTCCACCCGACTCGCTGACCTCCATGTCCTCGGTCTCCTCCTCCATCTCTCCCCCTGTGAACTCCTCAGACTCGGAGTCTATATCAATAGGGTCATCATCACTATGGGCAGGACCGGTGACAATCTGAAGTAAAGGTGCTGAGGAGCACGACTCTCTCTCGAGCACGTACCACCCGCCTAGCTGCAATAGGGATGCCAGGAGTAACAACAGTCCAACCCCGGCCTCTAGGACCTCCCCTAGCCTCCCAAACTGATCTGAACACTGGCACCACTGGGGGAAGCATACCAACGTAGGCAAGGCCAAACTGCTGAGGCACTCGATCAAAAGGGTGTGTCTCTACCTTCCCCATCCTGTCCACAAGTTGCCTGTAGTAGAGCAAGAAATCAAAGTGAGGGTCTCCTCACCCCACAACCCTACCATGGCTTGATAAGGTGTGGCCTCCATATCATTAGTAGTCAGGGAGGAAACTAGGCTGGTGGGGTGCTCTAAGCACCGACATCTCTGTCCATCTGGCTGCCCTCACGGCTCAAGATCCACCACCTCTATGCCTCTCCCATAGGGGATGATACGCTCATAGACCCAACTCATAACCAAGGTCGGATGGCTCAAAGACTGTCCCTATAAGTGGACCACCCTGTATAGGTCGTGGTAGGTGGTCCCAAGTATATCGGCTCCCCAGGCATAAATCGGCCATGTGCCTCAATCTATGCAATAATAGGGGACCAGCAAGTAGAGTAAGGTGTCCCCTCCCTTGTCCCCGATCAATCTCGAGGAAAGGATCCCCATAATGGCCTGATGAATCAAAGGGATAGGCAAGCTAGGAATGGAATGGACCCTCACCCCCTTCTTCAAACCAGTGGAGACAATTGCGTCTCCCATATATGTAGCCCACTGAGCTATCTGAGCCCGCGACCCCATTGTCTCAAGTGTAAGCCATCTCCCAATGATCGGGACTCCCAAGATATGGTAGACATCCTCCAGGGTGATAGTCCACTCACCCCTGACTCTGGAAATCAGAAAGTGTTCGATCAACATCCCAATATGAAAACAGTCACACAAGTATGTGACTAGAAGGTGCGACATGAGGAACCCGTGATATACGTAATATGCCGGCCCTCTGAAGAGTATCCTGCTCGGCCTGAGAAAGTGCATCCAACACTACTGGAAGCCAATCACACTCTCTCTCATGGCTCCATCTGATGTACTCTTCCTTCTTCTGCAAAACACACAAAAACACGCAAAAAAGAGTAAGTTAGTACCAAAATCACATTGGGAAAATCATTAAAACATATGAGAATACTAAAAATGCAAAAATGGGTTCAAAACAATGTTATTTTAGTGTTCTATAAAGGACCGCCACCCTGAGTAGGGTGGCGGTTCCATAACCGCCCGCTTTGAAGGGTGGCGGTCCTGTAACCGCCACCCTGCTCAGGCGGCGGTCGTGTCCCACATTTTCAAACGGGTCACGTGCCCTAAAAATGCTCAAAAACACAAAAAAATGACCATTTTGACTAAAATGAGAGCCTACCCATTAGGCGTCCCCCTAAGGACACATTTAAAACTAAAAATTTCAAAAATTACCCCCCATGGTGAAGATTTCATCATTTTTACATTTTAGGTATAAAAATGGTAAATCGAGAAGAACTAACCTGAGATCTCGTGGGTCGATGTTCCACTCACGGAGGCATGATCACTATCTCATCACGAACGTTTCGACTATACTCTCATCAAAAACCATCACCGTGGGTCCCAGAGCTCAAAATCAATCAAATCAACACGCACAAATGAATAGGAAAATGGGCCCATTTTTATATATATAGCATTTTGACTCATCTTGGATGCCCCTTTTCATAGGTTTGGAGCCGACGGAGGTAAGTTCTTATCCCCACACAAATGGTAAGTCCTCACTTCATATTATTTTAGTATTTATTTTTCTGGCTTATTTTATCTATCTGCACTTGAGTCTTCTTTTCATTTTGCAGGTAGCGAGAATTTTGGATGGCGTCATTTCGACACACGGACGTGTCAGGTATAATTTCTAATTTCCCATTTCGGGACCACCATACTCGGACCCACCATTTTATGCCTCTTCATGGCTAAAATGCTTCTCTCGAGGGGGCAATATGTACGTACCCAAAATTGTAGGGTACAATACCGCCAAACGATGTTACACATGCCCCAATGATGATACAGGTCTCCTCGCAAGGTGTTCGGGATCCAGAAAATCTCTCCAAGTGTATGTTAACATCCCACATGCCCCGCTTAGCCTCCGCATGCTCTGTTTTACTCTTTCCCCCTCTTTTCCTTTGCATTTTGGTTCAGTGATGAAACCGCCACCTTGCCTAGGTGGTGTCTCGTGTGACCGCCACCCAGCAGGGTGGCGGTGGTCTTGTAACCACCCCCTTGCTCAGGTGGCGGTCCTTCATGCATTTTCCAGCACACTTCTTTTAACGTGACTCACGTAAATTTTCAACTTTTACTAGTTTTCTCATCCATTTTTGCTTGTATTTATGATTTTGGTTCCCTGGAATAGTGTTTCTTCATTGTTTATAGTAAAAGAGTCCTAGTTGGAGTTACCTTTGGGTGAATGGGAATTCTATAAATAGCTGGTTTGATTACAAGCAAATGGCCCCTCAAAATTGCCTCTCATCCTCTCATTTCAATAGTTTAGTCTTTCAGTTCTTGTTTAGGAATTCAATAGTTTTCATTTGTTGCATGCATAGTTAGTCTTATTTTGTTGTTTAGAAGCCACATGATCTTCTTGTTCTAGTGTTATTATTATTTCATACAATCAATTGAGGTAGGATAGTTTCATTTTAGTCTGAAGCCATTAGAGTTTGTAAGGTTTTGTTCATCAAGAAGGATAGTTTCAGGTTCTGGATGTTTTGTGTTGTATGACTCGCAATAAATCCCGCTAGGAATTGCATAAGCCAAGCTCTATTCTCTTGCGCTATCCCTCTCCTACTCGCATTGTATTCAATCTACATCCAAAGCTGCCATTGTTCCAATACCTACTTCTGTTGATGCTAGCATTACATGCTTTTTGGATTCACGTGAGCACGAAGGAACGAGGAGACCACACTGAGGGGACAAAGCCACACACAATCGGATTCACCACTGTTCTACAAAATCTAGGTTCAAGCTATCAAAGTTCTAGTTAAAACATATCAAATAGAGTAGTGAATCATTTCATTTCAGTTAATCTCACTTTCGATATTACCGGGGAAGCTGTGGGGATTGATAGTTTTTGAGAAACTATGATTCATTCCTCACTTCTGAGGTAAGATCGGGGTCTTTCAAATAGATTAGATCAGTTATTTGGTTATTTAGAATAGATTCACAACTACACAGGTAGGTAGCTATACTCGGCTACTTTGTTTGTTTTAAATTTTGTTATTAGCTTAGTTGTCATTTTCTAGATATTAAATAATTGCTCTTTCAATTCTATTAAATAGTTGTTATCTTAATTCTGTTAAAAACTCTATCAAAAATAAAAATAGAGAATTTATATATGTTGTGGATATACTTTACATAATTAGTTTACTTTGCTTTAGTTAGATTTATATTGTTTCTTTTGTATGACAATCACGGGACCTAGGGAGCCCAGAGAATACGTATTCGAGCCAATCGTGCCTCAACCCAATCTTGTTGCAGCAATAACTGACATAGACCAAAATCTCAGAATTCAGGTCTTCCGAACAACAATAGACCTACAAGAAATCAGCTCACAATTAAGAGGATTAAACATAGAAGATGACAAAGTGCATACGTTTTGGTCAAACCAACCAAACTACAGATTTCCCTAAATAAATATCCACATGACTGTAGAAGGGCTTGAAAGAGAAAACGTTTGGTTGTGATCCTTTGGTCCCACAGCTAGACGCAGGAGACATTCTCATTGACATAGACACTAGCTTAAGAATTCAAGTTGCCAGAATGCCTGTAAGGTACTCTGAGAAGATTGCACAACTTTTAGTTCTAAACATAGAGGCCGAAAAGGCATATGACTACTGGATATTAGGGATTAGGGATTGATTTTGCACATGACCATAGGAGGCCCACAATGACCATGAACCTATGGTTGTGATCCACAGGTCCCACAACCCAACACGGGCCCAAGTCAATCAGATGTTGATGCTGGTTTACGCACATTAGTATTTAGATCCTCTCCACTTCCACCAATCATTATCGCACAACTATCCTCACTAGACATAGCAGCTAATCAAGCTAAGGATTTCTGGACTAGACCAGAGAATCACCCATAGAATCCACCATACATCCATCATCCATTTTTCATGACCCTGTCGGGGATATCTACGAAGCACCCATAGGTCATCTTCCACGTATTCCACAACCTATAGATCAGATCACGCCAGAGCTCGATATTGATTGGAGCCTTTGAGCAATCATCCTCACCGAATGATCTATCACGCCAGTTCAGGTTAGGAGGGCCTTCTTTTCCTTAGATTCACAGATTCCATTAGTGCACGTCAAAGACATAAGATTACCTAACTAGTTTTTTGCGCCATAGATATATTCCATCCCCATTGGCTGTCTCGGCACGAACTCGAGAGGTTAGGTGCGAGGAAGAGTTACTTGTCGATTCCCATGCTCACTTGTCACTTTTCCGACATTATTTTTGAGATGATTTTTTACATGGTGTTATAAATACTTATTGGTATGAAATATCCCAACTCTTTGCACTGGTTTCTTTAGAATAAGTTCTATAAAGTCATGGTTAACCTATTAAGAAAGCTACTAGATCTGAAGAAGTATTGAACATAAACTACCTCCTCTTTCTTCACAATATCCTAGTAGAGATGGAAGAATAAAAAGGAAATCCATCAGGTCCAGGGGTTTTATCCCCTTCCTTTTCAGAGATAATGGCTTCAATTTCTTCCTTTGAAGGAATGGAAATCATGTCTTTATTTTCCTCATAACTAATGGTAGGATAAAAAAGGTTTAAAGTCTCGGTTTCGAGTTCCCGAGGTGGAGATTAACCTTTAGAAAACTGATTTTAAATAAAATAAATGATGGTATTTGAGATATAGAAACCTTCATTGCTATTTCACCATCCTTTTTCTTATTTTTTTGTATTCACCATTTATTAGCCTTGATAATAGCTGAAATGTGAAAGAACTTTGTATTTCGGTCTACCTCTTTGAGCCAATTAATTTTAGACTTTTGCTTCTAGTTAATCTCTTCCTTTCTTAGGATAGTATAAAATTCGAGGTAAGATAACTTTTTCCTTTTATTTTTGTTGATTACTCTAGAATCATTTTTCAATTATATCTTCCATCTCATGGATTTTCTCAGATATTTTACTCTTTTATAAGAAGATATTGTCAAAATTATCTTTGTTGCATTTTTATATTTTAGATTTGATATTATTTAATTTTTCCGTCACTTGGAACATATTCTTTCCTCTGGTTTCTATGTTCCACCACTCCTAATTTTTTTCTAGTTCGAATGGATGATCCACATATTTTAAAACCTAAAGGGTTTACCTTTACTTTGTCCCATTTCAATGATCAAACCCTATAAGATCCAAGGAATAAAGAGAGTAATGTTGCTCATGTATTCTGTTGATAATTAACCAAGAAATGGTCCAATCTGATTTGGATAAGATCATCCCCACTTCATCTATTGGTCTAGGTATATTTAGGTCCATTGAGCTCAAGATCCAATAACCCATTCCAACTAATGAAGTTGGATAAGTCTTCCATATTCTTCGTGTAATAATTAACACCACCTTTATTTTCAGAGGGGATCATGGGTGTATTAAAATCACCACCTATAATCCAACTTAGCTCTTTAAACATCTTTCTGAATCCTTTCATTTCCTCCCAAAGCACACATCTACCTATGGGTGAGTTGGGGGCATAGACATTAGAGATAATAAATTGTTTGTTGGAGCTAATAATGGTTAAGAAAATGGATATATGATGTTTATTTTTAAATAAAGGATACCCATCAGAACATTCACATTTCACGTAAAAATAAAACCTCTCGAAGCTCCTACTTAATCTTGATAGTGGAAGCATACCTTCTTCCAAAAACAATTATGAAATTCTTCCATCCTAGCATTATTCATCTTGGTTTCTGTAACATCATTATATCTAGTGTTTTGGTATTCCTAAGATCTGCGGGAATCCTATGATTACTCGGATTTTTTAAACCATATATTTCAAGACAAAAATGATTTATCATATATTCTTGACTCTTATTAAGGTTTTGTTAATGGTGTTGGAAAGTTTTAAGTCATAATTGTATGTTGGTAAACTATGTGGATATTTTGTGAGTATTCATAAACACGTTAGTGACTAAATATTATGGTATCATTGATTATTCTAGTGAAATAATATTGCATGATGTCATAATTAATTTTGATTGGGTTGGAAAATTATTAACTTATGTTTTTCATCATCACAAAGTCTCCATTACATTTTGAAGTGGTGAATTGCGTTATCATTTGCATTGATTGATTTTGAATAGGAATTTATTTTAAATAAAAATACATAGCATTCCACATATCATCAATTTTACCTCAATTAATATAGAGTATTATTTGTCTCAAATATATCCATTGAATGTTTTTCTATAAATAATTATGATATTTTAAAAAGTGTCGATTGATCTCTTCTCATTGTCTAGATTTATTTCTTGTGTACATGATTTCCTTTTGTGATTAATATGTGTTTTCTCTAATACAAAATATTTTCCACAATTGGATTCTTATAAATATATAGTTTTTATTTCATTGATGATATTCCAAATGGATTTTCCTTCAATACATTTTTGATAAGATGTCACTTTAAAATTAATTCATCGTGGATATGCTTGGTAATATGTTCCTTACATAATGAATATTGGGGATGGATGGAATATTTTATTCCGCTCTATTACTAATAATTGAATTATTTTTACATTTGATGATGTTTTATTTAGAATTTTCTAGATTCCTTTTCATTCTCTTCTAGGACATTCAATTTTTAATGTAGCATGGATAAAATGAAGTAATTCATCATTTGGCTATTTTGGCTTTAAAGATAAGTTATTATTTGTAAGTTTATGATTTGTATAAAATTTCATGATCCTATCAGTAAAAACATTTTTAATTTTAAGTATAATGTGTTTTACAATATTGAGAAGGTTTAACAACCTTGTTGAGTTTATAGGAGTTGAAATTTCTACTTAGTCACAAGGTTATAATGTGTAATCATTTGTACTATTGGAGTTCTAAAATCCTTGTGTATTCTCAATTCATTTTCTTTAGAAACCCTTTTAATTTTTCTATCATAAAAACGTGACACATTATTTTGATAAATGCTAAGATATTTATCTAAGGTTTCTTCTTATATACATAAATCATAATGGAATAGGTAGTAGTTTTTGCAAATGGTCATGTGTATGAATTCTAAGAATTTTTACCTAAATGGATTCAAGTAAATAATCATAGCTAATTGGGACACATTTTATAAATGTTCCATTTTTTTCACAATGATATCTACCGTTAAACCTCATTAAAAGTTCCCTATCTTTATCCATTTTCATAATAACCTCGAGGTATAGATTTGAGAGACAACGAATTGACATATTTTTAGGGACTTGTTTGTGTGTATTTATTCACATTGTCCTTTTTCCTATATAAAATTATCAATAAGAATGTCTATGTAATATTTGAGTATACCTTTTGGTATTAGAATTTTTCTTGTTGTTTAGAAAAATTTCTACCTATACATTTGTTAAGATATAGATGAGTTGTTTAGTAATTATATGATGTTTATCGTTAGTGGCTCAAAATATTTCATGATGGAGGATGTAAATTATACTCTTAAGGCATACCATTTTAATAAAGTTTGTGTGAAATTTCCTCTTAAAATGTCTACATCCAAAGGAAATCAAGTGTGAAAACCCATAAAAGGATAAGGAAATTCTTGTTTATATATTTATTATTATAGTATTGTTGAATTTTATTTAAATATAAGTGAAAATAGTTTGATTCATTATATTTTGGGAAAATACTCATTTAATAAATAAATAGATCCCAAGGATTAATTCCCTTCACTTTTGATAGTAGTAGTAGTAAAATCCAAAAAATTGAAAAGTATCATAATGTCTATTACTAACCACTCTTTGAAAATATAATATTTTATATATCACACCCTTCATTTGGAGATTATTTTGTCCAAAATATTAATGACTTAGCTAAGAAAGTACTTTGTTAATTTAAAGTAAAATAAATTAGAGATATCAACACTCATAGTGTTTCCTAGACATTTTTGGTTCTTAATTATATCCCTTCTTTGAATCAATTCAACCTAATCATAATGGAATATAAGTAAATAATAAATTATAAAATAACAAATAATGTGAGTGTTAATGCTAAAACATATTATCCCCGAATGCCCGAAACATATTAGCCTTGAATGCGAAACATATTAGCCCCGAATGCCTCGAAACATATTATCCTCGGTCTTAGTAAGTAACTATATCAAAATTATAATTTAAGTAGTTTACTATGATAGTTTATAATAAGGAATCCGTTAAATATTTCCCCATTTATTCCTCTAATAACCACAATTTATCTACTTTGTCATATGTACTTTGACATGGATATATATATATATATCATAGAATAAAACTAAGCCATTTATCATACAACTCTTAACCAAACAACAAGTCAATTTGACAAGGAAGAATTTGATTACTCAAAAGATATAAGTATTTCATAAACATTTCAATCACAAAATAATATCATTTCCCAATCATTACCATTGTACAATAACAAAAGGCCTTCATGAATCATACCAAAATTCTTTCATAACTTTTTTGGACATCCATATAATTGAACATCATTCATAAAATAAATGCAATTTCCTCTAAGTATTTCTACTTTCACTTTTCATGAAATCCATTTACACATTGTTAGCATTTGTTAGTTCAAAAGAACTGAGCATGATAAGATATAACACATTATAACAACATGCTACTATCTATCAATTTCATAAAAATAATCCTTCTATTTAATGAAATTGTTCTAAGTTCCCTATTTTTAGTAACTTAAAGAAAGCATGCCAAAAATTCCACAATGCCAATTTAGGAAAAGAAGTCAATGTACCCTTTTTTAATCTTTTTCCCAAATATGAAAAAAATCGGATTTCATTAGAGTTAAAAACATTGGTTACATAGTCAAACATAATGAATTTTTTTGGGATTTAAATAAGGTAATATTAAAGATTACGTGATTGAAATTCAAAACTCCATCTACCTTATAATAATATATTCTACCATCAATTAACTTCATACTTTAAGATAATGGTATTGAAAACATTTCAAGTAGAAAACATGACATTGCCTAATAGCTGAGCCACATGATATACCCATGAAACATTTCTATCTGAAATGGGAACTGTAATAATTACCAAAATTATCCAATCATCAAATATCACAACAGTCAAAGGTAGGATTGACATATCCATGTATCTTAATCATAACAATCAAGGTATCTTGTTTCTTACCTAACAAACAAGTTCTCCTCCCAGGTATTAATAATTAATACTTAGTCAATCTAGAACATTTAAACTGACCAAATACAATGTGATATTCATCAACAAGAAACTGGGCTCTATCAAATCAATGTTCATCGACTGAACTTTAATCACAAGTGATTCTAAACTGGCTCACCACCATTTATAGTGCTCTTCCCTTAATTAAATTTTCAACCAATCTACAACCATGAATGTCACACTATTAAGATAGGGGATAAAGATATTACAGATACGAGGATATAATTTAATCTAGGATGGTCATCCTCTTAATAGGTAAGTAATACATCTACAATCCTCTAACTACAGAATAAGCCAAACCCCCTTTTTAAGTTCAAGATATGAAAATATTGTCTCAGATTTAATATCGACTCAGGGGTTGATAAAACTTATACAACAACCCAAACTATAGATACTCACACTAAGTTTTCGATGAAAGGCCATCCATATCAACCAATCTGGTGAGACTTAAAGTTTCAAAAAGAAACCACATAATAAAACAAGGGTGACCTTTTGTATGAAAACCCAGCTTAACACCATCCCTCAAGTAGGATTACCTTAAGCAGGAAATAAAAATTGACCTAGTATACCCACAAAGGGTTTATAAATAATTTTGTTTCCTTAAGCTTGAATCAAGATGCTAGTAATATGGTTGATAAGACCGAACAAGAGACATGCAAAAGATAATATCTAGGAAAGATAACCAGTCACAATATTTATTGATTTTTATAACCAAAAGTGTATTGACAAAGAATCTTCTCTTTTTCAAAACCAAAAGGATTTCTACATACCCATATTAAACTATAGGAAACCATTATAAATCATTAATGCCATAGAGTCACTAAAAAAACCATATCTTTTTATTCTAAGGAAACAATAAGGACCTTCAATAGACACATTCGGATGCAAGGTAAACATAATGTTGTATAACAAAACATAATTATAGTCCATCTCATGCAAACAAAATCCTCCAATACCATATCTCAAATGTTCTCATAGATAATATTTACAATAAGAACAGAATAGTTCCACATAGTTCAAGACTTGGTTTTCATAAAATTTTAAATGAAAAACCATAGATACAAACAACTATATATTTTTCAACCACAAAAATCAACTCAAAATAAATATAAGAACTATGAGAAGAGTTATTTTTATGAGATTGATAAACACAACAAATATCATAATGGGTTAGATCCTATCATGCCTGGTAGTGCTCACAAAATCCTTCTCTAAATTTTCAAACTCTTCTTACAAGATTTTACAATAGATTCCTTGAAAACTTATTAATAGACCCAACCAAAACCTCATCATTTCTTCTTCCTTCATTTTTATAACCTCTACATTAAATTTATTCCACTATTTCTTCTATGCAATGGAAATATTACAAATACAATGAACACAAACTAACAGTTTGAAAGATGGAAAAACCACATGCAGAGCCATAAAGCTCGAGAAATTTAAATGCAAAACAAGACCAACTCTTTCCTTTTCCCCCCAAACCATCTTGCTACTTCCAAGGTAGTATTCGCACTTGGTTCAAGACCAATTAATTCCCAGATGGTTTGACAGTCCTCCCAAAGATCCTCCAACCACCAGATAACTATAACAATGACTAGTAATTGATAGACATGCAAAATATCATAACTAACCAACTGGAGTTAAGTGCCCACCAAGTTTGTCTTGGCTACCTCCAAGAATGGTGTAGGATTGCATTGAATGTAATTCAATTCCTTAGTATAATGTGGGTTGGTGCCCAAATCCACACTCAAACCCTTAGGTTTATGTAACCTGAGTCATAGTCTAGGTTAGGTTTAAGTCCCACATAGGTTTAGGTCCATTTCTTTTTAATAGTGTCATCCTTAATATAGATTAGGATATTAATAAGTTCTTAGGGTGGTGTAGGAATTAGGATTCCAATTACAAAAATACACCCATTATTTTCTTAGATTAGGGAAAAACATCTAGTATAGATAGGTTTAAAATTAAAATGCTTAACACCTTAGTGTAGTTTTGATAAGGTTCTTAGCTAATATATATGTTATCCAAATTAATTAACAAGAACAATACTAACATACACTAACATTCCAAAGTAATAGATTTAGCTACAAGAATGCATTCATGGAATGCTTCTAGGTACTTCAATGAAATTCATTCGTAAGAGCCTAGAAAATATGACATTTTTGTAATGAGACAAATTCAATCTAGAATTAATTAAATGATCCTACCACTTATCTATCGAAGGCATGCCTTGGATCACTAAAATTTATCCAAGGTATGACTATATCTCTTTTTAAATGTGAATATATTATACTTCATATCTTACCAAAGATAGTCCATAGGACTGAAATTAACTCAAATTACCTGATTATATGGATTATACCACCAAAAAATTCATCATAAAGGACATGTGAATAAAATCCAACTTTAGTATAATTCATATATAGTATGATTTCATAAGAGTTACAAATGTAAACAATTTAATCAACAACAAACATGACCAATCAATCAAGAGAGTAAACCGTCTCAAAGAAGCGAGTCATATATCAATGTTTTCACATTTTAATTAAGAAGTTGGTTAAGATATCATTCATGGCAGAGGCATTACATACCTCCCCTAAAAAGAATCATTGTCCCAATTATTAGCTTACTCCACACACATTTTCAAAACACGGGAATAAATATAACCTATTCATCCATCGAAATTATTAAACAGATATCGATTTGTAAAATTCCAAGTTTCCTTAACTTATTATAGCATCAAATGAATATCCCAATTCATACAAAATAAGTATTTTCTGAAAACTGGAAGAATCATAAATAGTTTCTCAGTCTTAATATTAGACATAAAAAATTAGAATTAATTCTGTTAAAAATATGAGGAAAAATAATTTTTATGTCCTCAAGATATTCTAAAGTTGTACTTTATTCACTAAACTGGTCCCACTGGACCTTACATTAGCTTATTTTGTGATTTTTCAAGTGCATCTTGCATGTTTCTAGGACCGAATGGGTTCAACCACTATTATTTATGGGTCTTGGACCAAAAAGGAATTCCAATTTAATACATGTGAAAAGTCTAAAACGTATTTCTTAAGAAAATAAATATAAAAACACATCATGCATTCATGACAATGCGGGTGGTAATGCTAAGCGATAAGCTATAGGGATAATCACTTCTAAAATTTCAAATAGACCCACAAAACGAGGTGATAAATTGGTTTCTTTGCTAAAAGTAATCAAAATATTTTTAGGCTTAACACGTAAAAAGACCTTTTCACCAAGTTCAAATTTCCTATTGACCCTTTTCAAATCTACATAAATTTTCTTCCTATCAAGCAGCTTCCTTGAAATGTTCACATATTAATTTTACTTGTTCCATTTTAGTGAGCATTTTAGGTCTAATTACCTCTCTATCTTCAATGTTATCCAAAATAACATGGGTTCTTCTTCCATCCATACAATGCTTCGAATGATGCCATATTAAGAGAGGAATGATAAGTATTATTGTATGCAAATTCCACTAAAGGAAGGTATTCTTCCCATTTGTATTGTTGGTCCATACAATACATTCTCAACATATCTTCCATTACCTGATTTACTCTTTCTATTTTCCCATCCATTTCTAGATGATATGTAGAACTAAAATTCAGTTTCATTCCCAAGGCTACATTTAGTGTTTTCCAAAAATGTGAAGTCATTCTTGGATCTCTATCGGAAATAATCAATTCAGGTACACCATGTAATCTAAAAATTTCATGAACAAATATTTTTGCAAGAATAGGTGAATCATATTTTAAATTTCTAGTAATGAAATGAGCTACCTTTGTTAACTTGTCAACCACAACTAAAATAACATCATGCTTATTCTTAGACATAGGAAGTCCCTGAACAAAATCCATAATAATTACTTGCCACTTATAGTACGGAATGCTAAGCGGGTACATTAAACCAACTTGATGCATACATTTAACCTTAACTTTCTAACATTCCAGACAGTGTGAGAAAAACTCATTTATTTCTTTCTTCATCCCTTTCCAAATTAATTTTTTTTTTACATCAGCAAGCATTTATGTAACTCCAAGATGTCCTGAGTAATGAGAGTTATGAAATTCAATCATCAATTTATTCCTTAACTCATTTCCTAAGGGTACATGCACCCAATGTTCATACCTTAAGATTCCTTCATTATCAAAACCGAAACCTTTGTATCTAGCATCATTAGGATATGTAGCAAGCATTGTTATTACTTGCTGAAAATATGAATCAAAATTCATTTTGTTCATTACTTCATCCTTAACCTGACTTCTCAAAGTTACAAGTGTGGAAATATGTTTCCTATGACTTAATGCATCTTCCACTCTATTTTCTTTACCTTTAATGTAACTTATGTCAAGATCATATTGTGAAAAAAAATCTAATGATCTTCATTCTATTGAACTAATATTTCACCGAGTGAAAATATACTTCAGCCCAAGGTGGTCAATTTTCAACTCAAATGGTCTACCTAAGAGATAATGTCTCCATACTTGAAGTGCATGAACTATGACAGCAATCTCTAAATCATTGAGAGTGTTATTCAACACGTGTAACTTGTGTATTATGCTTTCATAAGCTATGATGTGATCGTGCTGAAATACTATACCTCCCAAACATTCTCTGAAAGCATATGTAACTACTATAAAGCTTCCATTTGGATCCAGAATAGTCAAATCATGTGTTGTAGTTAGTTTTTCCTTTAGAGTTTCAATTTTCATCTCACATTCATCACTCCACACAAACTTTTTATCTTTCTTTTGAAGTAAGTAATTGGGGCAACAACCTTTGAAAAGTCCTAAACAATTTTTTTGTAATATATTGCAACCCCTGTAAAGCTTCTAACTTCGTGAACATTCTTAGGTGCTAGTCATTCAATTATGTCTACAATATTTGATGGACCCAAATATAGTACATATTTACTTATGACATATACCAAATAATGTACTTTTGTTTCGTAAAAGGAACATTTTGACAATTTACCATACAATTTTTTTCCTCAAAATTTCAAGTATAATCCTTAAATGCTCATTGTGCTCTTCTATGCTTTTAGAATAGATAAGAATATCATCCAGGAATACAAGCACAAATTTTTCCAAGTATTCCTAAAATATATTGTTCATCAAATTCATGAAATTTGCAGGTGCATTTGTCAAACCAAAAGGTAAATAGTGAATTCGTAATGTCCATACCTTGTTCTAAAAGTTTTTTTATGAATATCCTCATCCTTAATTCTTAATTGATGGTATCCAAATCAAAGATCTATCTTTGAATAAACTTATGCACCATGCATATGATCAAATAGATCATCATTATTAGGAAGAGGATATCTATTTTTTATTGTTTCTTTATTTGGCATTTGATAATCTATATAAAGTCTAAGTGTTCCATATTTCTTTTTGAAAAATATTACCGGTGCTCCCAAGGTGAGACGCTCGGTCTTATCAATCCCTTATCCAAATTTTCTTATAATTGTGCCTTAATTTCTACTAATTCAATTATTAATATTTTTTGATTAGTGGTAAAAAGAGGGTTAAGGGGACCCTACCCCGTACAACTAGAAAGCTCCATGAGAGCAGATAAAGAAAAATTATAATAACATCAAAACACTATAGTATAAAAGTTCATAGTAATAAGGGCACTTAGGAGCCCAATAAGAGAAACTAACAGTTGTAAAAAAACATAGTGCAACTAACAACATCAACATAACTAACAACCAAAGACAAAGATAGTGAAAAACAAAACACCCCGCACCAAATTAATTTGTAGGATTTTTCAAGCCCCTCTAACACCTTAGCCCATTCTTTGGCAATAGTGTCAATATTAACAGCCAAAGAGCCCAGGTCTAAACCATATGGGCTCACCTTTCATTTCCTTCCTTGACTATCCATAGCACAATAAGAATTGGCAAGCTGCCCCAGAGTTTGAAGGTGTAGTAGGTTCGACTTAATCTGTCATGATGCTCGATTCCATATAGCTATGGAGGATAGGTTTAACTTTGATCCATATCCCGGTAATGTCCCCAAGTTGGCCTTTAGGATATCGATCTAGCCACCCTTCCCATTGCTAAAAGCTTCTCGCACCTACTCCCTCATCTTGTGTCAATCATTAAAAAGAAATTAGATCAAGCTCTTAGTGAGCCTCATGTTCACCTTAAGTTCATCAATATTAGTAACCATCTTGGCTAAGTGATTGTCCCCTTTGATTGAGCCAACCTAACCCATAGCTTCATAGTACTATTCCAATTGATTGTTTATAGGAGTCGGGGTACCTGTTTGTTAGACTAACCCTTAGTATTTTTCTCGGTGTTCAAGGTTTGCTTCAATTTCAAGTCCTGTAGGTTTTGAGCTGCAACCACCTCTACCTCATCCTCTTTCATGTTTTCATCCAAAGAATCCTCATCATTAATTAAATCCTCATCCTCCGAAACATACTCCAAACCATTTGCATAAGCTTCCAAATCCGGCTTGAGAGCACACTAGTTTTATCAATGTCTAGGGTCGCCCTTTTGAAAAGGACAAGGATAAAGCCTTGGTGGATAGGGAAAAGGATCCTACGTGATTTAAACTACGAGAAAAAGGAACATAGAGAATGATACAATAAATATGGGAAACTAAAATCCTTGCCCTCGTTGAAAATGGTTTAGCATTAGGAGGTGGTAAGCATAGATACATTTGTGGCAACCTTCGGGGTTAAGAATTGAATTAAGGTGAGAGCCACCTTGTCAAAAGGTTTAGGTAGCCAAAAATGGGAGGTTAGATGCTCATTACCTTTAAGAAATAGATTCAATTCTTTAGAGGCTTCCTTCTTAAGTTTGTAGACCTCTCTATGAACTACCAAAATGCCAAATAAATCTAGCCACAGAATCCACGGTGATCTTCTAGAGGTCGATCCCTTTCATCTCCACAACAACACCTTTTTTTTCACCTTCCAAGCGCTAGTAAAGTCTTTGTTGACATTCTCGTAATTCCCTTCAAATATTTTTAGAAAGGGTTAAAACCCTTGCTATAAAAAAGGGACATAGCATCGAAGTGACCCTAACAAGGTTAGCGGTTCAGTCTGATGATATCCCCACCCATACCTCTAAATAACAAAGGCCTCTTCACAAAATAACTCGAAACTAGAGATCCGAGAGCTTACTCGCACACCACAAAATGATTCTACGGTAGTAGTTACTAGAAAAAGTTCTCCAAAAGTACATGCAAATCGCCACCCCAATCTTCTCATAATTGAGTAATAAATGCCAATTCATCATATAGAAAAAATCATGACATGATAGTCCTCCCAAGAAGAGACCTTATACGTGTGCATTAGTGTCTTTTAATAAGTGTTCCCGCACCTTTGGAATGATAATTTCAATCTCTCTCAAAAGTGTCAAATCATGCCCATTAACCCACATGTTAGAAAAGAAATCCACCATGACATTAGCTTCCCTATACACATGTTTGAAGTAGATGAAATTAAAAAATGGGCTATTTGCTTAATACTCTTAATAGAGTTAAAATTGGTAATAGAGATGGGACCTTCCTTATTTATGTTGTTAATTATATTCAGGGAATCACCTTCCACCTTCAGATTAACAAATTTGTGTTGGAGAGCTATATATAGACCCTAAAAGACCCCAATAGTCTCAACAACATTATTTGTTTGAGTGCCCAAATTATAGAAAAACCAAGAATAAAACTTCCTTTAGAATCACGAAAGACTCCACCACCCCCGCATGCCTAGGATTACCTTTGGAGGCTCCATAAAATTTTAATTTTAAGAGGTCCTTTCTAGGTTTGACCCATATTAAGTCTAGGGTTTAGACTTGGGGGCTTAAGGGTAGAAGGTCCTAGACCTCACTTCATGGAGAAACGAAGTTCCTACCGAGAGAAAGACTTCTTTTGGGAGTTCAAGATAGAAAAGTTAGCTAGGATGGATCTCACATAGGGGCTCCAATTTTAACATGGGAATATTTTCCCCTTTAAATTTTCTTCTATTTCTTTCCTTCCATATTTCCTAGGCCAAATGAATTATAAAGAAAATCCATAAGAAATTCAAACCTTGGATCTTAAAAGGACTAGTCCATTGGATCCACAACAATTTTATGGAATGCGGGAAGACCGGTTGACACCAAAGATGTTAAGGATGGTTTCCCTAACTGAAATAAGGAAAGGGTGGTTCAGGAAAAAGTGTGAGGCATCTTCATAATATGATTCACACAAAACACATCTATTAACCATGTGGAAATTTTTCATGTTCGGATTGCCAATGATAATAATCTTATCATGCATAACCAACCACTAAAACATATTAATCTTGGGGATTAATTCTTTGATTCATGTGCTTCCCTAATTAAAATTATCACCTATCTCCTCCTCATGAAAGAAGGAGTGGTAGGCACTTTTGACAAAGAAAATACTATTTTCTTCCTTAGACCAATATAAACTATCTTCAATAGGAATATCTCTATTAATAATAACTCCTCTTAATTTGTTGTTAATAAAAGAGATCTACAATCTATTAGAATGATCCAAAGATATGGTTTTCCAATGACCGAAAGGATCATCCATATTGAAATAATCTCTCACCTTAGTCCCATATTTGGACACAGAGTCTCTATAGATAGAAGGGAAGATAGTCTTGAGAGGAAAATTCTCTAGCCAATTGTCCTTCCGAAGTTAATGGTGTGACCATTTCTAATAATCCATTTTCATCCTTTAGTTAACATTTGTTTAGCCCAATTTAAGGACTTCCAGAAGAAAGAAGAAGCATTAGAGGTCTAGGTACAAAAGCACCATTCATTAGCAATCAGGTTGGTCTAGTATTTACATCTTATGATACTAGTCCAAACACTATCTTCCTTTAACAGTCTCTAGCTCATTTTGGCTAGCATAGCTTTGTTCATTTTAGTCCAATCTTTGATACCCATGCCACCAAATTTTCTGGGGAAACAAACCTTATCAAAGGAAATTAGAGGAATTTTTTATTTTGATTTAGTTCCACTCCATATAAATCTTTTTTGTATGCTCTCCATCTTGCATGCAATATCATAGGGTAATCTATAGATAAACATCGTATAAACTAGTAAATTTTTTATAGATAATTTAAGAAGGATAGATTTTCCCACTTGAGCTAGAAGTGGTCCTTTCCACACTTCAAGTTTCTTTAGAAATATATCAATTAAGAAATTCCATTCAACATTCTTTGGTTTTTCCTCCCAATAAGCATACCAAGGTATTTGGTTGGGGGGTTTGAAGAGAATCCAAGAATACCAGAAATTTTGATGCTTCTTCTTTCATGGGTATTGATAAAGAAGATAGAGCTTTTCCCATAGTTTATCAATTGATCTGAAGCTTCCTCATAATCCATCATTAACTAATTGAATTATTTGGCCTCGAGGATAGAAGCCACTCGATTAAAATGGTATCATCCAAAAATGTTGATGATAAACCCTCGCGTAGTTCATAGTAGGGGAGATACCTCCTATTCTTCCCTCCACGGTAGCCTTATTAAGATTTCTACTTAGGGTTTTGACCAAAATAATGAAAATAAAGGGTGATATACGATCACCTTGTCTTAAAGCACGCAAGTTGTTAAAATAACAACAAGGAGTCCCATTAACCAGGGTTGAAAAATTGGAAGTGGAGATGTAAGATAGAATCATCTCCTTAAAATCCTCACCAAAGCCAAATCTTGAGAGAATCTTGAAGGAAAGACCAAGAGACTCTGTCATAGGATTTTCCATATCTAGCTCGATGAACATAGCTTCTTTCTTATTCTATTTCATTGAGTGGAGGGTCTCCTATATGGTTATGATGCCATCTTGGATCTGTCTACCCAAAAAAAAAACCTCCCTACTGATTAGAGATAATTGAAGGTAGCAAAACTTGGATTCTCAAGGACAAAACTTTTGAGCACATTTTATAAACACGGTTGCATAGACTTATGGGTCTAAAATTTTTAAAATCTAAAGGATCATGATTCTTATGAACCAAAGTCAGAAAAGTGATATTAAGCTCATGTAGCATCTTTTTGTTCTTGAATAATTCCTGGATAGCACTACAAATATCATCTCTCACAATATCCCAAAAATTTTAAAAGAAGAAAGATGGGAAACCATCAGGTCCCGAGGATTTATCAGGGTTTAGAGATTTGATCATGAATTCAATTTCTTCCATTAAAGGGATTTTAGTGAGCATCATATTTTCTTCATCATTTATTATGTGGGGAATCACGTCAAGAAACTGCTCTTCCTTAGTTCTATTAGGAACCCGAGAAGAGGTCAAAAGCCTGCTGAAGAAAGAACATGCCTCTTGTTGAATTTTCACAGAGTCATTGATCATAACTCCCTCTCCATTTTTTATACTTAAAATTCTATTAGAGCTCCTCCTTTTGAGAGTAGAGATATGAAAGAACCTTGTGTTCTTGTCACCCTCTTTAAGCCAAAGGGATCTAGATTTCTATTTTCAAAAAAATTCCTCCTTTCGGAGGATGTTATGATACTCACTAGTAAATCCTTCTCATTATTTTAGGTAAATATATAATTACTTCCCTCCTACAACTCCAAATATTTCTAGAGTGAAGAAATATCCTTGGCGAGGATTTCTTCTTTTCGAAAATGTTGCCAATTTTTTTTTATTCCATTCTTTCGAGTTTTTTTAAATGAGCACATTTTTTAACAATTACGAATAAAGTCATACCTTTTATTTTTATAGTCCACCACTCCTTCACCATCTCAATAATATCCTCATCAAGAAGCCACATCTTTTCAAATATGAATGGGACTCTCCTCCTCTCCTTTTCCTTGATCTGGAAAAGGATAGGATATGATAAGATCCTATGCGAGGAAGGGAAAACAACCGGACTTCTTTGTTAAACCAACCCCAAGAGATCAGCGCTCTATCAATTTTAATGTGAATCAGTTGGTCACCCTTCCTTCTATTATACCAAGTAAATATAATTCCTCTAAGCTCAACATCCATAAGATTATTGAGGGAGATTAAATCTTGAAATTCTTCCATAGTTTTAGTTAGATCTAGATGTCCCCATTTTTTTCCTCTAGACACGAGATTGTTGAAATCCCCAAAATCACCCATTACGTGCCTTTGATTACATTCTAAAACTTGGATAGATTATCCCACATTTTTTCCTTTCACTTTTACTATTAGGAGCATAGATATTAGATAAGATTGAGAACTCTTTAAATATTTTATCCGAAAAAGTACATTCATATGGTTTTTTCATTAAGGAGCATTATACCTTTGATTTTTCTTCATTCTAAATAACAACCATTCCCCTAGCTGTTCCTATTGAAATAACAACAAAACCCCTAAAATTTTTGTAAGACCTACCACAAGTCTCAAGAAAAGTGCCCTCCAACATCTTAGTTTCCTGTAGAGCCAGGATATCAAAATTGTGATTCTTATCCAAATATTTTATGAATCTCCACTTGACTAGGTTGTTCAAACCCCTGATATTCCAAGATATTATATTCATTTAGTCACTTGATTCTTAGTTCTTTTAAAACTCCTTAGATCTAGTTTTGATTGGGTACCATCATCTATTTCTTTTTGACTCTATTTCTTTCTCGCCACATGTTTGGAGGGTCACCTAGATCTAGATTTTTTTGGGGTCCCTTCAGATTTTTCCCATCTTAGAGGAGTAGAAGAAGAATAAAAAATAGATAGGTTAAAATTCCTCCTTACTAGGCTTGAGAAGCTCGGGACCTCAAGAAGCGGAGAAGATACTTTCTCTTTAAATATTTCATGAGTGTTGTTTAAAACTAGTTGGTTTTCATTAGTCACAATATCCTTTTCCTTTTCCTCATTATAAAAAGTGTTATAGAAGTATTTGATCACAATTATAAAGCCTCATTGAGTTTTCCTTCCCTTAGATCTTTTGATTGAAATATTTCCACTTCCTTCACTAGATTCTCTAGTTTTTTTGTGGACAAAGCCTTTTCCGCTTGGACATGGGTCATAGCCTTTTGAAGCAGGGTGACTTGGAAATAGGCTATCCCTAGTTTTATCTCAATAGTGAAGTCAAATTCCCATTTTGGTGGAAGACTAGGTAGTTCTTCCAAAAATACATCGATGAAATCCCTTAACAGTGGGTATTTTTTCTAAAATATGACTACATACTTCTGTTGTTTCAGAAATTTTTACTACATATAATGTGTAACCTTTATTTTTGGCCTTCTTAAGGTGTATAGATGACAATTTCCTGACCAAAATATCTCTTTTTACACCTTGTAAGCCTGTTATTTTTGTAGATCATCAAGAAATTTAATGTGTTTTTCAAAACAATCAAATTTTTGTTATGATCAAAAAGTCGATTTACACCAACTATGACATCAAATGACCCTAAAGGAGCAACATAAAGGTCTATTTCTATAGAAAAACTTGGTAATTCTAAAACTAAACCAAAAATACATTTACCAACAATATGGAAAACATTATTACCATAATGAATTGTCCATGATTCTTCCATTATTCCATCTTTTCTTTTTAGTTTTGCAGCTAGTTTGTTAGAAATGAAACATTCAGTAGCACCCGTATAAAAAAGTATAGTAACAGGTGTACCAAATAATTTACCTGGCACTTCTATGGGTGTATCCTGCTTTTTAGCTTGTTTATCAGCTAGTGCAACATGTATCTTATATTACTAGTTGTTGTCATCTTTCTTTAGAGGCCACTAATTTGCACAAGTGATACTTCCCATAGTTTTAACAACCCCTACGGGTCCCCTTTTTTGTAACATTCCTATTTTAAGACTTTAGAAACAAGGAATTTTTTTTTAGGAATGTTCTCTATTCTAAATACATAATTTAGAACACACATTCCATAACAACCATTCTTATAATAGATAATCATATCCAGCTATGATGACTCAGTAAGCTACCGATCTATTCATTTTATGACTCGGTGAACTACCGATCTATTCATGTTTAACACTAAGTATTGAGTACTTTTCTATATACCATGTATACTTGGTTCTCTTACCCTATTCGAGGTATTGAGTGATCTATCTAAGGAACCTAACTGAATAGTTGTTACCAATATTCATCTGCATCACGATCCTTAGACTAGGTGACATAGGAAAACACAATCAAAACTTATGATACTTTGGCCAAAGCTTTCTATCATATTTATGTATTACTTATACCTTGATGGCATACTTGTCAATCCGAAATACATCCTTCACCCCCACTCTATTGTTATCTAGAATGTCCTTTACTGACTTTTGTCAGTCCACTTGCCCAAGGTTTAACCCTAGTTATGATTAACAACATAGGTTATGATAGGAAGGGGCTCACAAAGACTTAGGATATATTGGCATACTAGGTCAACCTAGGTCAACCCCATGTGCCAAGGTACCCTAAATCCTAGAGGGATAATTCATATCGTAACTATGCTACTACCTAGTCCTAGAGAAAAACTAAGTTTAAGTCCATAAGCGTGTAGATCTAGATGATTAATGTAAATGGGTGTTACCACATGTCAACTACAACGTTGTATCCTCGAGAAGATCCTAATCTTCCCAAAGGTACAAACTGCAAGTTGGTGTGTGCTAGCATCCTACAAAATAGCCTCGTCGAGATGTACATACCCCTAGGAGATTATTAATATTTAATTAATTTGGATACTTAAAAGTAGATTTCAGCAACCCTACCCAAACCCTAATCCAACTCTCCCTAATTTCTTTTCCAAATCAGGTTCCTTTAATCCTTGAAGAACTTCCTTAACTTTTGATTGCTTTAGATGTTCATTAATTTCGGCTTAACAAGAAATTACCACAAAGAAATGACAACAACCTCATAAGTTCCATTCAATGTGACTTAACCATTCAAGGAATTGTAATAACCACCGAGTTATAATTTAATAGACTTTATTAAATGAAGTCTAATGATTATAAATCATATATTCCTTTATGTTTATTTTTTTATAAGAGATTAAGAGTCTCCCTCTTCATGGTTAAGTTCTAGGGTTTAACACTCCCTTTATGTCCTTTACAAATTCTATACTTTTCAAGGTGTAAGTTCATTACATGTTACCTTAATAATTTGAATTGTTTAGATAAGAACATTGAATTCTGCAACTTATTTAGTTGCATCACATTTAGGGAAATTACTCTAATTCCCTTTTTCCTACTTATCCAAGAATACTCATTTAAACATATAAACAACATGAAGAATATCAACAGGATAGGATTCCATTTCTTTTACAAAGGTACAAGATAATTTGCACAATCCATGCAAGTAAATTCTAATCCTTCAATTCATTTTCAAAACTTATACGTTTACAAAATATGAATTTTACGAATACTACATGACAACAACCTTCATTCAAAATAATATAACTTTTATTTTTCAATACAACTTAAGAACGAATCAGAATTTTTCACAAGAATCAAACTTAGATCCATGGAAAATTTTAGTGGCGAATATTCCATTTTTGAAAATTTTGAAAAGGCAAATTTTTTGGCACGGGTCAGTGACCTATTCACCTAAAAATTACACTTTAATTTTTTTTAGGGGTCGGCTTCGCCTACCCTTGAAAAATATCCCCTATATAATCCTAGATTATTCGCCAGGTAGAACACTTCTACTTCAAATTTTGTCAACAATATGATATATCCTGTATTGCAGATGCGTGACAAGGGGGTAAGTTATTGACGCGCGACAAGGAGGGTTTGCAGATATTGACGCATAGTAGATGCATGAAAAAGAGTTTGTTGATGCGCGATAATGGGGTTATTTGTTGACGTGCGACAACGGCGGATAGTTGACGTGCAGCAGGAAGAGGCTGCAGATATTGATGCATAGTAGATGCACAACAAACAATTTGTTGACGCGCGACAATGCGGTTATTTGTTGACGTGTGACACTGATGGATAGTTGACGCATGACAAGGAGGTACTGCAGATATTGACACATAGCAGATGCATGACAAAGAGTTTGTTGATGCATGACACGGAGATTTTTTGATGTGAAAGCAGAGGGCAGAGGCTGTAGACACACGACGGGAGATTTGTTATCGCGCATCAAAAAATGCATTGACGCGTCAACAGACCTCATTGACGCGTGTCAATGCATTTTTTTGATGCGCGACAACAAATCTCCCATCGCGCGTCTGCAGCCTTCTGTTACACCACTTGAAAATCAGGTGAATTTTTTTCATACAACCCCCAAAAAATTCACCTTCCCGTAAAACCGGTTCTAGGGATATTCACAGGTATTTTCCACGTTCGATTTCCAATAGGTCTCTTAAAATGAACCCCGCTTAGATCATCCAATGCATCATATAATTTTTTTCCTTCTTTTATCACTTATGAAGTCCATATGCAAAAATTACTAGCACGGGTCAGTTCAATGAATCGAGCATTATAATCATTAAGCCTTAAAACGAAGTGCATTCCACTAATTGTTCCAATAAAAACAACCCTATTTAATGAACAATTAGTATTTCATACTCTAAGTGTGAGTAATAACAAAAAGAAGAGCATTAATGAACTAGAATTCACAAAAATAAGAACAAAATATAATCTATAATATCTGTCTTAAAAATTAAAGTATAATTGATCCTATCAATTATTTTTACCAAACAACAGATCATAACATCTCATTATTTCCAATCCTACCAAAATATAATACAACACTTATCTTTACTATAAGATATAGGAAGTGTTTACAACATATTCTCACTAGGATGTTTCATCTAACTTTCAAGTAAGGAAGAAGACAAACCATTTCCATTATGCCAAAGTACATAACATCAACAAAGTAGAAACAAGTGCATATCATGACTTAAACTGTTTCCTTTAAAGGACATCTACTTTAAAATTCAACATTTTACGGTATTCATTAGAACAGATTCACATAAAAGAAATCCAAGAAGGAATGATGGATTAACAGTCAAACAACAAGTTTGCATTTCCTTTTTACCAACCAATCATCAATCTCTTTCTACTTCATTCCAGTCAAATGACAAGTATAAGAAGACTAATTAAGTAATGATTCTATTTTTCCCATAAGAATAATTAACTGAAGGTTCCTAACCAATGAACTTAACCCAACTACATTAGAAAAGGATTCCTAATAGAATATGATCCCAATATGTAATCATTTCTTTTAACTTAATTAACAGTTTTACCTTTTCTTATACATACAGTTTAAGTTCATGCAAGATTTCCCAAGAAAGAGAACAAGAACAAATTCAAGGAAGAGAAAACTTAATGCTAACTTATGTTATCCAAAATGTGCCCCTTGCTCATTTTGTGGCTAACTTCCTTCATTATTGCCTCTCTTGTTCCTCAGTCATAATTTTTTACTTTTCTAGCACTCAAGACTTTACGGAAATGGCACCATTGGATAGATCTTTTCTCATATTTCTAAAAGGTAAAGTTTTCCTCCTAACTCCATGTATTTTTAAAGTTATGGCTCAGTGGAGTTTTGTGGGAAATTTTCCCTGGAAGGCCTACAACTAGTAATATGGTGCCACGTGTCCCTAGGTCATCGGCTCGGATGGAAATTTTGGGAAAATTTTCCAATGACCAAAATAGTGGAAAATGGATTACAGGAGGCCCGCGTCCAATCAAGACATGCCATGTGGAACCAGGAGCGGTAGAGCACGGGGAATTTTTGGGAATTTTTCCCAAATGCAAAAAGTGGAAAATTTCAAAATTTTCGCCCACCAATCCGTTTTAGCCCTGTTTTTCCCTAAAATTTCAAATGGCCACAACTTTCGATCCAGAGCTTGGTTTTTCACGTTCTTTATATCAACAGAAAGATGGTGAAATTATCTACAAGATTTTGGGATCATTTTTGTATTTTGATGTAGTTTGGAAAGATAAAATTGAAAAATGCCTATGGCACGTGGTCATGAATAGAAATGACATTTCAACCACCATTTTTAATGAAGAATGGCTTGCATTCTCTCCCAGCATGGTGAAAAATGTCAGGGAATGGACCTATAAGGATGCCCATGCTATTTTATTGTATTTTTGGTCGTGGTTGAAGCTCTCCCATGTTTTCCCGTGTTTCTCTCTCTTGGGGTCATTTCTGGCACTGTAAAAGCTAGATTTGGCTCATTTTTGAAGGTTGAACATATTTCGTGTATTGCAGGCTCCGTCTTTCACCTTGAAAGTGATTTTGTGGAAAAAACTAGACATTTTCCAAGATTGCAACCTATTTTTCCTCTCAGGTGTTGTAATGCAAGCGTTTTTGATGTTAAAAATGACAATGCAGGCTCTGTGAATGAGTTTTAATCCTCTGTTTGTGTTGTTTGATTCATTTCTGACCTTCCATTACAATTATCAGTTTGTGCATGAATTTTTGTTGCATTTTTATGAACTGTGTCAATCTACAGAAGTAAAAATGCTCACCACTCCTTTGGTGCATCACCTTATTAGCACTAGTTTCAGTTTTTTGCATTCCCTATCTTTGTCCCCTTTGGAATTTAGAGTAGGATTTTGAGTTTGAAACCTTTGTATAACTTGCAAGTAATACACCTAATCAAAGGAGTTGAGGAACCAACCTCTAAACTGGAGATTCTTTTCCCATTTTACAAGTCCCACACTTGGGGAAAATATTCAATGTTGTGCAATCACACTGGATGTCCAAAATGTCAACTAGAAGTATGATCAACATCCAGGGGTGCTACTGATTTGCACTATTAGTTTTGGCATGCCCGGTGGGACCTTAGAGGTCTTCATATTCATTGTAACAAAATTGATGTGTATTTTTGCAAGTTTCTTGCTTAAAAGAGCCCTAAATTGCACATCTGGTGACTCCAAGGAAGAAGAATCAGCTGGTTTTAGTAGTACAGACCTGAAAAATCATGAGAAGAATCACCACAAGGTCAAGAGTTGGAGAAGAAGAGGTGTTATTTGAACATCTGTAGTTATCTCCAAGAAGAAGGCAAAGACGGAGGAGAATTCAAAGGTCTCCATCTCCACCAAACATAACCCTATCAACTCCTCCACCTAGTAGGCCTTTCATTCAATCAACAAGGGTTCTAAGGCCATTCAGAATGGCACAAAACAACCCCTATGTCAACTTCACTGGCATCAGCCCACTTTCCTCAATGTCAAAAAATCCAATCCCAGTTGCAGCATTGAAGAACATTCCATACTTTACTAGAGAGAATCAGACCACTCCTGGTGATCATGTTAAGGATATTGCTAATATTTGTGCAATCCATGAGATCAATGAGATGCAAGTTGCTGTCAAATTGTTGGCATCTTCATTCAAAGGGAAAGCTTTGCAATGGTTTAGGAGTCTTGCCTCATGTTCTATTTAAAATTGGAACCAGCTATGTATAGCCCTCCATGAGTAGTTTGGAGAAAAGGGAGATAAATTGTCCCTTTTGGAACAGCTGACAACCATTAAGAGAGCTCCCAATGAGCAGCTGACTGACTTCAACTTCAAGTTTCAAATGACTTGGGAGAGAATTCCAGTGGCAGTAAGGCTAGTAGTAGAAGGTGCTTTTCTATATTACCTTAAAGCTTTAAATTTTGATATTTCTATGTTAATTCAATCCATGGGAGGCACAACTATCCCTGTTGCTTATAGCATTGCCATTAGAGCTGAAAATTGTTTGATTCAAGATGGAAAGCTAGCTCCTAGGCCTCTAATGCCATTGTATCCAAGTTTAGAGAGCCCAAGTACTAGTCAAGTGCCTATTTTAGCCCCTATTCCCACTCCAAGAAATCAGAATTCAAGTGGAGCTTCTACTTCATCTTCTAGTGCCTCAAATGAACTTCAAGAAGTCATGAAGCAATTGCAAAATCTAGGCAATGAGTTGGTTACACTCAAGAGGTAGCAAGCCCAAGTTTTTAGACCTCCCTTCCAACCTCAAGCTTAGCCTAACAGGCAGCCATACCAGCCTCAAAGACCACCCAATCCAGTTGCAAATCAAAATCAAACAAGACCTCCTACCAACATACCATTTCAGCCCTATAATTCCAATGCTATATCTGCCTCTAAGGTATTAGTGCCAATGAAAAACAACATAGCTCAAGATTATGATTGGTGTTTCCCATGCAATGAACCTCACAACTAGTATATGAGTTTCAACGATGCCTTAAAACAAGCATTAATTGTGACAAATAATGGTGTGGAGGGTGAAGGTAGTCAAGGAAATAACCAACAACAAGAAACATTCCAGTAGCAATCAGCTCCAAATGATACCACACTTGTAAACTAGTAGGAAGAAGATTTTTGTGGCATGAATAAAATAGTTTCCCAAAGTGTTGCAGCCAACACACGATCAAAAATGAGAAATTTGGGTGAAGAACAGCCATTGGCCCCAAGTAATCCACAACCTCCTACTACTCCACAAATTATTGGCAAACAAAATTCAGCTCCAAACACACAAGGGCTACCTAAAATAGCTCCTAGGCCAACTCAAATGCTAGTTGTTACTACTCATATGCAAGGAATGAATGTGCAGGCCAAGGGAAAACAAAGAGATGCTTCATCTCCATTCAACATCATTGATCAGATGAAGAAGAAAATGTAAACATATCAATGTGGGAGTCACTATCTATCCCAGGCCAAAAAGATTTGCTACAAGTTGCCATGAAGGACTAGTCAACTTCAAATCAGCAAGTCCAAATGCAAGAGAAGGTACTCACAAATGCTGCCTAGCCTGAGAAGAATCATGGAGGAAAACAAGGTAAAATGTTGAAGCCCCCTCCATTCTATGTTTCATTGATCATTGGAAACCATTTAGTACACAACTGCATGATTGATTCTAGAGAAAGTAGTTCAGTAATGCCCAAAAAAATAGCTGATTAGTTTGGGCTTCAATATGAAGCCATATCCAAAGGGGTAGTGCAATTGGATGGGACAACAGTTATAACGGTTGGAGTGATTAAAAAATTGAGTCTTACTTTGCACGCATGTCCCAACATTGTTGTTTTGCAAGATGTTTCAGTAATAGACCTTCCACCACTCTTTTCCCTATGCCTGTCAAGGGATTTCATAGCCAAGATTGGAGGGTACTTATCTGCTGATTAGACACACATGTTGTTAAGAACAAGATATGGAACTAAGGCCACAATCAGATCTAAGCGCATTGTAAACTTTCACATTGAGCCTCACACTCCAAGCCAAATCAATACCATTTGTTCAGTGTTTGAACAAGATGATTATCCAAGCACCGATGAAACCGACACCAAGGTAGGGAGCATCCTAGATCTCGACTCTTGATGAATGGGAAAACAAGGTGCATGATTTTGATCGTTATCAAGAAATAGAAGAATCGAGCTAGGGGTCTATTACATGTATTAAGAATATCAGCCTATCCCTAGCATCACCAAGCCAAACCACAAAGATGACAATGAGGTATGGCAGATTTTTTTATGGATCAAGGAGTAGACAAGGTGTGGAGGGGGAGCTATGCTTGTTTCACCTCAAGGATTTAAGTATTATTTAGATTTTATATTTGAGTTTTCATGCTCTAATAACATCTTTGAATATGAAGCCTTAATACAAGGATTACATTGGTCAATCAAGAGAGGAATAAAGAACTTGCAAGAATTTGGTGACAAGTGAGTTGATTGTCAACCAAGTTAAGGGGTAGCATGTTGTCAAGAATTATATGCTCAAGTTCTACAAAAACAGGGTGTGGAACCTCATTGAATATTTTGAGGGCTTTGGCATCAAATCCATTCCTAGAAAAGAGAACCAAGCTGCTGACAGATTTGCAGCAGTTGGAGCAGCCTTTAACGTTATTGAAAGCATCCAAAAGGAAAAGGTACAACCAAACATCCATGTGATTATAAGGCCCTAAGTGCCAGACAACAATGTAAGTTGGCAAGTGTTTGAAAACGATCAGTAAATCATCCATTTCTTGCAAGAAGAGACTGAGTTCTTAGATAAAAATCATGAAAATTTGGAGCAGCAAAGATGGTGACCAAGTGGTTCAGCCGAGAACCAACAAAATACCAAAGGGACTTATTACTTTGGAGTCCATTTTCAATCCTAATGATCAGTTTAGGAAAGAGAAAGCAAACATCCTAGTCAAGGGAGAAGATTCAGTGTCCATCTTGGTGGAAGAAGGCAAATCACTCCAAGTTGGTAAGATGATAACCGAGCAAGAAAGGTATGAGTTCATACAGCTTTGTCAAGAATTCCCTAATGTGTTTGCTTGGAGCTATGAAGGTTTGAAGGGTTTCAATCCCAAGTTAGATCAACATACCATTGAATTAGATCCAAGTACTAAGCCCATCAGGAAAAAACAAAGACCACCAATCCACACATGGAGCCTCTCATGAGAAAATAATTGAATAAGTTGATAGAGTTAGGAATTATATTCGATATCAAGCATTCTAGTTGGGTGGCCAACTTGGTTCTAGTTAGAAAGAAGAGTGGGGAAATCAGATTGTGTGTTGACTTCAGAGATTTAAATAGAGCATCTCTCAAGGATCATTATCCACTTCCTTCTATGGAGCAGATTTTACAAGTTGTTGCGGCTCTGAGAGGTTTTCATTACTTGATGGCTATTCAGGTACAATCAAATTATGGTGAAAGAAGAGGATCAGTTCAAGACAACCTTTACAACCAAATGGGGAACTTATGCATATAGGAAAATTCTATTTGGGTTGTCCAACGTTGGAGCTACTTTCCAAAGAGCAATGGACATGGAATTCAAGGATTTGATTAACAACATGGTGCTGATATATCTTGATGATATCACTATTTTTTCAAAAAATGTAGCAAACCATCTCTTTCATTTGAGACAAGTGTTCCAAAGGTGTAGAAGATTTTGAGTATCCTTGAATCCTAAAAAGTGTATTTTTCTAGCCCATGAAGGAAAGCTCCTTGGCCACATTGTCTCCAAAGAGGATTAGCAATTGATCCAGAAAGATTTGAAGCCATAAGAGCACTACCATTGCCAAGCCATAAGAAGGCCATTCAAAATTTCTTGGGGAGAATAAATTTTGTTGGAGGTTTGTCCCAAATTTTTAGCCCTAGTCAAGCCTATCACCAAGATGTTAAAGAAAAGCGTGGCTTTGAAATGGACAGCAGAAGGAAAGGAAAGTTTTGAAGAAATCAAAGAAGCCATCTCTCAAGCCCCAACTCTCATTAACCTAGATTTCTCGAATGATTTCATCCTCTATGCATTTGGGGGTGATGATACTATTTCTTCAATTTTGGTACAGCAGAACAAAAACAATGATGAGCAGCCAATTACTTTCTTTAGCCAAAGCCTGGAGGACTATGAGGTGAGATATTCTTTCATTGAGAAGCATGTTCTTGCAGTAATTAGGAGCTTGAAGAAATTCAAGCATCTAGTTTCAAACAACAAGGTTCAATTGTTGGTTTCTCATGTGGGAGTTAAGGACTTCCTCCTCAACAAAGACCTGAATGAAAAAGAGGGCATGTTGGATTACTCGTGTCATGGAGTATGACATTGAGATCAAAGTCACCAAGTTGGTCAGAGGAAAAGGATTGTGTGAGCAGCTAATTTTGAGAAAACAAAAGGAAGCATGCAATGAGAAGGAGGTTGTTTTGGCATTGCAAGATAGCCATGAGAAAGGAAGCACTCAAGAGGAGAATGATGGTGTCCTCACTCCTTGTTGGACCCAAGACATAATGCACTTCCTAAGCATAGGTCTATGCCCTCCAGAGATGAACAAGACCAAAAGAAGACACTTCATATTGCAAGCTGTCCCATATGCCCTTATTGATGGTGTTTTGTTCAAAAAGGACGTGAATGGAGTGTTGTTGAGATGCATTGGTACAAATCAGATTCATAGGGTGTTGGAAGAGTTCCATGGTGGACTAGTTGGTGGTCATTTTGCACCAAGAGTGACAACTCTAAAGATCATGAGGGTTGGCTATTATTGGCCCAATATTTTTAGTGATTTTTATGCATGGATCAAGAGGTGCAAGAATTGTGCATTCTTCACAGGTAAAGAGAGGCTAGCTGCCATTCCATTGCATTCAATTTTAGTTGACCAGCCGTTCATGCGATGGGGTTTGGACTTCATTGGATTCATTAATCCCAATTCAAGCCAAGGGCACAAATGGATTCTAACAGCAACAAATTACTTCACAATGTGGACTAAAGCAAAGTAGCACTTAAGGAAGCAAACGAATATAGAATCCTATATTTCTATGAGGGAATAGCGACCAGATTTGGCATACCTACTACAATAATATCAGATAATCCATTGGAATTCATTGGGTCCAAGGTGACTGAATGGGCTGTCAAGAATGGGATCTACCTAAGCACTTCATCAAATTATTACCCTCAGGGTAATGGCCAGGCTGAATCTACAAACAAGAACTTGTTGAGAATCATTAGAAGGACTCTTGATGAAAATCAAAGGTCTTGGCATACCAAATTGAAATCAGCCTTATGGGCTGATAGGATAACTCCCAAGAGATCTATAGGTAACTCTCCATTTAATCTTGTTTATGGGAGAGGGAAATTTTGCCCATGTCACTTGAGTTGCCAACATTGGAACTCATGAAATAGTTGGAGTTGTTAGAGTTTGAGCCCATGGAGGTTAGATATGTAGAATTGATGGAGCTCCAAGAAATTAGAAATCAAGCATCCTGAGCAATGGAGAAGGATCAAGATTTGATTAAGAAGACCTTTGATAAGAATTCCAAGGATAGATCTTTCCAAGTTGGAGATCTAGTGTTAAAATGGGATGCAGACAGAGCAAAACCGGGAAGGCATTCAAAATTTTATGCCATTTGGAGTGGCCCATACATGGTCACAAAGTGTAAGGACAACAATGCTTTCCAATTGTCTTCATTGAATGGAAAAGGACTGTAAATTCTAGTCAATGGAATCCATCTAAAGAAGCTGCTAGTGAAGGGAATTCTCCACCTTGTACATATTAGCGTAGGTTTGTTAGGAAATATATCTTAGTGCTCCATTTATATGTATGGGTGAATAATAATTACATGTGTAATTATTATTATGGTAAATTAGTGAAAGTACATTTACTATGTAAATGTAAATAGTAAATGTAAAATGTGGTTAGTATGTGGTAAGTTAGTAAGTTAGAATAATAAAACAATTAGTATTGTTTTATTATTATATTGGTGAGAGGTTGAAACCATATGGGTGTATGGTTGTATATGAAGACAAATGTTGTTGTAATGATTGTTATTTTACATCTCCTATATAATGGAGTGTAATAGTGAATGTATAATAATAAAAATATAATATAGATTTGTTGATTTCAATTATTTTCTGTGTAGCTATTTCATGGATTCTTTGTATTAGATCAGATTAATTTCTACATTTGGTACTAGAGCAGGTTAAATCTGTCTCAAAGATGATCTTGTAAATTTTTTTTTGCAATCTGGGTTTCTCCAAAATTTTGATCTTGGAACGATCTATTATACGGGAAGCTACTGACTTAGAAATTGCAGTAAAACCCGGTTTGTAGTTTGGGTGAAACGTGCAATTTACTATACAACACATTGATCACTATTGTTTTTTTGAAGAAATCAGATAATCAAAGGTAATTCAAATCTACATTCAATTTTTTTGGATATTTAGATTCAATAAAATGGATACACCATTATATAAATTTAATGGGCTGAAATTCCATACATGGAGAGTAAAAATCCAGATGCAGTTAATGAATAAAAACCTATGGAGGATAGTAGATGGAAAAGAAAAAGCACCTACAGATGTAAGCAAAATTGTAGAATGGGAAACTAGAGATGAACGAATAACAGATGAAATTGACTATAATTCTGAAGAATTTATATTCTAAGTGAAGTTCTTGGAGGAAGGAGGCACAGGAGGTTGGAGGTCATTCAACGACCTCTCGTCAGTCACCAACGACGGGGCCGTATCAGCTATGGTGATTATTTTTGTATATAGTGTGTTCTTGTTGTTTCTTTGTGTGTGTGGAAGAGTGTTTGGTTATAGTGTTCCTATTATGGTTTGAAAAATAAAGGAAATTTCACATTGAGGGGGGAACATGATCTCAATGTTCCATTTCTAGTTTTCTATATTTCTGGTATTTTCTATATATGCAGCAGATTTCAACAGAATTTCCTATGTTATTCCCTACAGTGAGATGTGATGAGGGCTAAGAATAATACTTGGCATATCATGATGTGGTTGTAGGTAAACCACTTGAAAACCTTCATTTTTGGTTTGTGGTACACCACTTGTAAAACCACCATTTTTGGTTGTTGGTAAACCCTATGCAAAACCATCACCCTTTTGGTTTGTGGTACACCACTTGTAAAACCACCATTTTTAGTTGTTGGTAAACCCTATGCAAAACCATCACCCTTTTTGGTTTATGGTAAACCAATTGCAAAACCATCATTTTTGGTTTATGGTCAACCCTATGAAAAACCATCCATTAGGTTTATGATCATCCTGTAAAATCATCAGATCATGAGCAGGTGCAAGTATAAGGTAGGTTTTCCCCATGTTCACACTAAGGGGGGGAATGTTAGGAAATATATCTTAGTGCTCCATTTATATGTACGGGTGAATAATAATTACATGTGTAATTATTATTATGGTAAATTAGTGAAAGTAAATTTACTATGTAAATGTAAATAGTAAATGTAAAATGTGGTTAGTATGTGGTAAATTAGTAGGTTAGAATAATAAAACAATTAGTATTGTTTTATTATTATATTGGTGAGAGGTTGAAACCATATGGGTGTATGGTTGTATATGAAGACAAATGTTGTTGTAATGATTGTTATTTTACATCTCCTATATAATGGAGTGTAATAGTGAATGTATAATAATAAAAATATAATATAGAGTTGTTGATTTTAATTATTGTTTGTGTAGTTATTTCATGGATTCTTTGTATTAGATCAGATTAATTTCTACAAGGTTTTCATTCCTCCAAGTGCTTGTGCACATTGTTTTGCTCTAGATTAGTTTGCTTTCCCTAAGTGCTTTGGAATAAGCTTGTAATTCTTGGAAATGTGTTTACAGGCCTTGCTCCATCAGGTGATGTTCCACCCTCCATCTTCCTCCTTGCAGTGTTCTAATCAGTTGGGGTACCAAGAAGAGAATTTGATGACCCCATGCCCAATGGACTGCTTGCCAGAAAGCGTAACTTCATCAAAGCAGGAAAATGACCCTCTCGAGTCACCAAAATTGTTATCCAAAATGTGCCCCTTGCTCATTTTGTGGCTAACTCCCTTCATTCTTCCCTCTCTTGTGCCTTAGTCATAAATTTTTGCTTTTCAGGAACTCAAGACTTTCTAGAAATGGCACCGTTGGATAGATATTTTTCTCAGCTTTCTAGAAAGGTAAATTTTTCCTCCTAACTCCATGTATTTTTGAAGTTATGGCTCGGTGGAGTTTTGTGGGAAATTTTCCCCTGGAAGGCCCGTAGCTAGTAATATGGTGCCACATGTCCCGTGTCTTTGCCCAAAGTGCAGAATTTTGGGAAAATTTTCCAATGACCAAAATAGTGGAAAATGGATTGAAGGAGGCCCGCATCCAATTAGAACATGCCACTTGGCAGTAGGAGTGGTGGAGCGTGGGGATTTTGGAAAGTTTTCCCAAATGCAAAAAGTGGAAAATTTCAAAGTTTTCACCGTCAATCTGTTTTTGGCCATGTTTTGCCCTAAAATTTCAAATGGCCATAACTTTCAATCCAGAGCTTGGTTTTTCATGTTCTTTATATCAACAGAAATCTGGTAAAATTATCTACAAGATTTCGTGGTAATTTTTTTATTTTGATGGAGTTTGAGAGAGAAAATTGAAAAACACCTCTCGCACGTGGTCATGAAACAGAAATGACATTTGAACCACCATTTTTAATGAAGAATGGCTTGCATTCTCTCCCAAAGATGGTGAAAAATGTCGGGAATGGACCTATAAGGATGCCCATGCTATTTTATTACATTTTTGGTCATTGGTTGAAGTTCTCCCGTGTTTTCCACATTTTCTCTCCCGGGGTCATTTCTAGCACTGTAAAAGCTAGATTTGGCTCTTTTTTTGAAGGTTGAACATTTTTTGTGTATTACAGGCTCCTTATTTCTCCTTGAAATTTATTTTGTGGAAAAAACTAAAGATTATCCAAGATTGCAACCGTTTTTGCCTCTCAGGTGTTGTAATGCAAGCGTTTTTGATGTTAAAAATGACAACGCAAGCTCTGTGAATGAGTTTTAATCCTCTGTTTTTGTTGTTTGATTCATTTCTGACCTTCCATTACAATTATCAGTTTGTGCATGAAGTTTTGTTGCATTTTTATGAATTGTGTCAATCTGCAGAAGTAAAAATGCTCACCACTCCTTTGGTGCATCACCTTATTAGCACTAGTTTCAGTTTTTTGCATTCCCTATCTCTGTCCCCTTTGGAATTTAGAGTAGGATTTTGAGTTTGAAACCTCTGTATAACTTGCAAGTAATACACCGATCAGAGGAGTTGAGGAACCAACCTCTAAACTGGAGATTCTTTTCCCATTTTACAAGTCCCACACTTGGGGAAAAGATTCAATGTTGTGCAATCACACTGGATGTCCAAAATGTCAACTAGAAGTTTGATCAACATCCGAAGTGCCGCTTATTTGCACCAACACCTTCCTTTCAAAATCTTTCCATTATAATGCATGAATTCCACTTTCCTATTCGGAACATTATAACAATGAAGTTCATACACAACCCACGAACACTAAAGAATCAAAGTTTATCTTTTAAAGACTCAACATTCTTTCATTGGACCCAACAAGAAGTATGAAATCGAGTAGATGCTAACACTCAAAATTTCCCAATAGTTTAGTCAAGACAAAACTATCTTGACAGTATTTCAACACATCACTATAAGAACTACAGATTGGGATTCCAATAAAATGACAAACCAACAAGCTAATTCCAATCAAGATCTTGAAGAGTTTACCCAACAACCTACTAAACCATGCTTCCATTTTTCTCCTTACGCATGTGGTTTTTTTCAAAAGAATTATGAATTTAGAACCATTCAATCTAGTAATAAACTCAATTTAAATGACAAGATCAAAACAACATATTAAAAATACATTTTGTCCAAGACTTGAATTAAAAATCTGAGCACAATGTAAAGCATAAGCTCCCTCAAAGGATCAAGATCATTCAAGTGATCATAAACAAGTTCGGGCAACTACATGTTCCCTTCTTTGTTTATAAAATAGACAAAGAAACCAAAAAGACTATAAGATCTGAACCAATACATCGTTCAGTTATAATTCTTAACAAAAACACAAAATAACAAATTGATTATATAGTGTTCCATCGTTAACATCCTATCAAACCTTGTTCCCAACTCAAACGGAATGTATTATTCTTAACAAAGCTTAGACTAGACGACAAAAAAATGAAAGCTAGGTTCATAAAGAACCTTCAATAATAGTTTATATGGTCATAAGGACAATAAATCACAAGCACCATGCCATATGCGGGCTTCAATCAATAGTCCAATTTATCCAAGATAATAAAACATAGGTTCCAAGTTAGATATGGGTTTTAACAACGATCAAATTTTTGTAAGATAAAATACAAGAACCAAGCCATATAAAATTTTATCCACAGTCCCATTTATCTATGAAATAAAATGCAAGCACCATAAAACCAAGAATCTTCAACAATAGTTATCTCCTACCAAAACAAGTTTCCAACAGAAAGCTCAAACTTGCTTACAAGTTTTCATAAGAACGTGATTTCTTTACCAGCTCAAGATCACAAAACACATCGAGTTCACAAAATACTAATCTCAATAGACACAGGTGGAACTCAAAGTTTCCATAAAATCTCATCTAGTAATTTATTGGCAACGAAAGTAGTCGGAACTAAAACAAACAATTTCTAACAACTAAAATTTCCCAATAGAGTTACCAACTTTGTTCTTGCATGCATAGTTCTTTGTGCTAAAACAATACAACATAAGTTTCCAACAAAATCACATATACCATGGATTCAAAACCCAGAATGCAAGATTTACTAAACCCATTAACCAATTAACCAGATAGAGCATAAAATTCACAAAACTCAACAGAAGAGCAGAGATGCTTTAATGAAACACTTAGAGGAAAGCAAAATATTTTAATAATTAGAGCCTATCATGCTTGATATTGTCTCTATCAAATCAAATAAGACCTCCAACCAAGCTCACTTCTTATCCTCTTCTCTAAAAAAGATCAAACAACCAAATACATCTTCCACCACACCTCTTATAAATTCCACGAAATGAAAATAGATTCAAAACCTCAAAAATAGACATGAAGTGTAGTTCAACATGCTCGTTCCAAAAACTAGAGCGCACGCAGAATGAAAATAGGAGAACATGCAAAATGAAATAACCCAAGAAAAATCTTTTGGCATGCCTACCAAGACAGTTTGGGCTCGTAAACCAAAAGAAATTAATTCCATTAACTCTAATTCTCAGCCTAATCTTCCTTGCCACCTCCTACCAAGTCTAGTGAATACCAAGTCAAAAATAACACGTGTTTCCATTTTAGTGACACTTCCACCGAAGCCTTCACCAAGTCATCTAGCCCCTACAAAAATTGGTAGTCCGTTTGCATTTACCAACCTTATGAATAACATAAATGCCTTAGGAATCATCACCCAAGTGCATGTGACCACTTAAGTCCCCATTCATATCCATTAGTTTAGGATAGATTAGATTGCTTAGGTTAGATCATAGGTAGAATTAAAATTTATACCTTTGGATATAACACTAACAACTAACCCCTCACCATTGGCCTTAGTAAAAAGGTTTAGATAATTTCCACATAGGTAAATTAATTCAAAACATAATAGTTTTAGGCATTAGGTTAGATTACAATAATACCTTGTAGTATTAGGATCTAGGTTAATTTAATACCTAGTAACCTTTCTAATTCCATTAGCACCAAGCTTAGGTTAGGTTGAAAATCAACCAATCTTAATAGAATAAGGAGCTTTAGGTTAGAATCAAAACTCTATCAAGTGACATAGCTTAGGTGTATATATATATATATATATATATATTACACGGCTTAGGATCCCATAGGTTAGTCCTATATAGGATCCTAGATCTATCTTATCCGTGAAATGGCTGTATTTCCATTTTTGTCAAGCAATGACCTATCATGGTCAATCTACAAAGACCCTGTTATCCCGTAAAATTGACAAGGGCAATTTTACCGATAACCATACCGAAAATTTTGTTTGGACCCCTCGTTGAGGATCCTTCGCGTTCGAAATATTGTAAAATCCCTTCCCGGGAAATTCAGTTTTTGGACTTAGTCTTTTTTGAGCCTTTTTTGGTTAGGCGCATGTATTTTCATTGTAACACATACTTTTGGTGCGCCCTTAAAAGCCTTTGGCGCATGGTTTTCCATGTTGTCACTCCTTTCGGTGCGCCAAAGGATGTTGAGTAAGTTTTTGGTGCGCTAAAGGGCGCACGTAATATCTATTACACCAAGTTTTGGTGCGCCAAAGGGCGCACATAACTTCATGTCGATAACGTATTTGGTGCGCCAAAGGCGCGCTCATTCTTCTGTTGCCATTTCCTTCCATGCGCCAAAGGGCGCACGCTTTACCTTGTTCAAACATGACCATTTCCATGCGCCATTTCAAAGGTTGGTGGCGCATTAATGACAGGTTTTCCTATAAATATCAGTGCGCGCCCATGTCATTTTCATTCCTTTTTTCGAAGCACGTGATATTTCTGGACTTGTCAGCCCCTGCTCTGTCACTTTCATCGTGTTGTGGACCCGCTCAAGGAATTTTCGCTATAATTTTAAGGTAAGAGGTTCTTCCCCTTCCCTGTTTTATGTTTTCTGTTCTTTGAGCTTGTTTTTTGTCCGGTTTTGTGTGTGTGCCAACTTGCTGGCCGGTTTTCATCGAGTTTGAATGTGTTTGGGCCTTTTCCCCGTCTTTGTCTGTTTCATTTTCTTCTGTTGCTCTTCCTCTCCCTCCCTCTTTCCGGATCTGCTGGAAAAGGGGTCGTTTTTTAGCTGGCTTGGTCTGTTTACAAGATTTTTGTAAAACCTTACTTGTCCAAGTATTTTTGAAGTGGAAGAAAGAAAGAGGTTTGAGAGCTTATTTCACAAGGCACACGCGCGCCTTGTAACAATCACATACAGTCGCGCCCCTCGGCGCATCTATCCGACTTGTAACATACTCAAGAACCGCGCCATGGCGCACCCCGCCATCATCTTTGCAGCTTGAATTTCATGCGCCCTAAGCACACCCTTTTTGCGTGTTACAAGTCTAGAATCCGCGCCTCCTTAAAAAGCCTTTGGCGCACCCTTTATCCATGTTGCATCCCATTTCCATGCGCCAAAGGGCGCACCCAGCTATCATGCAACAAAAGCCTTCTTCGCGCAAGTATAAATTACATAGGCGCTGGGCGCACCCTCCATTGCAATAACATGATGTTATGTAAACTTTCCATGCGCCTCGCTATATTCCTTTGGCGCATCATTTGTCCATGTTACACAATCTTTCCATGCGCCATAGGGCGCATCGAACCCCAATGTAACACGCATTTCCTGTGCGCCCTGTTATAAAATGCAACCTGCTTCATCCATGCGCCATGCGCTTTTGGCGCCAATTTAACCTCTGCAACATTCCTTCCTTGCGCGCCTTATCTATTTGGCCTGCCAATTGTATTTTTCCTGTGCCCTGAGCCTTTAAATCTCTAACTCCTCCTGCTAAGCTTTCCAATGGAAGATCAAATGTCTAATTCAACCTTTTTGGATTGGGTCTCTCTTCTTCTTCGTGCAGATCAGCAGCTGAGTTCGAAAGAACACATGTCTACGTCAAGCAAGAAGCCCACCAAACCAAGAGGAAAGGCAAAGCTAACAGAAGAAGAAATGAAATACAAATATCAGAAGGTCAGGATGCCCGAATCACAGGCTGAGTGCAGTATGGATATCCGGGACTCTGAATTGGGTCACATTGACATGGATGAGTTCTGGCTTAGAACTCAAAAGGTTACAAGAAGTCCATGGATGGACAAACTAATAGGCAGTGCCCTGCACTTTGCCGGAGGAATCCCTGTCAGCGCTGTGAACAACGAATTCATGATGGTTGTTGCACAATCCTTCAACAAGGACACAAGATGTGTCGAGAACAGCAAGGGCGAGGTAGTCATAAACCTCACTGCCCGTCATTTTGAGTTGATGCTTGGCATCCTCACCACCACTGAACTATGTGGTGTTAGCCAACAGGAATGCATCAAGGCTTGGGAAGACAACGAAGGCCAGTGCATGCAGTTAATGAATGAGGTCTACCTAAAGAATAAGAAGGTAGTGACCCGGTGGCCTCAGACTATCCACCGAAGTGATTTCTCAGAGGAACTCAGTGATACTATCACTTTCCTAAGCAGAGTCTTCGGGCTTTCAGATGCCCACTATTTCCATAAGTGGATGCTGCAGTACTGGAGACAATGAATAAGAATTTGCCCGATCAGCTTTTTTGGGGTGAAATAATAAGCAACACCATCTCTCGAGCAGCCTACAACATTGCCTTGCCACAACCGGAGTATTTCATATGAACTCCTATGTAGTCTATCCGCAAAGATCGCAAGGGATTACCAGTGGCTCAACCGAAGTGGAGTATGGCCTCGTGCCAAGATATTTGATTACTATCCAGAGTTTGAGACTAGAGAATAGTATCCCTCAATTTGCTAAAATCAATGATGTTTTCTTCTATCACATCATGTGCATGTTGAGGCCAAATTTGACTCATAAATGACAACCAAAAACATAGTGGCAGTCACAGAGAAATGGGGAGCCTTGTTCACCCAATTCCCCACGTTCACCTATCTAAGGGCTGCCAACTTTTTGGGAGAACCAACCAGGTTACCAAGGTATGCTGGACCAAAGCTGATTTTATTGGAACTGTCAAGACGGCTCGTCACATACATACCATGAAAAGTGCCTCAAGAGAAAGAAGGGTGAAACTCCTTTCCCCTCACAAGAGGCCGTTACACATGCTCCAGCTATCACAAGGCGAAGGAGATGTTTGCTGAGCTAGAATTGCTCAACCTAAAGCATGATTTCCCAGCAAGGCCTACATTCGACCCTAGGGGCTGTCTACCAAGGGCTAAGCTTGATCCGATTCATGTCCCTCAGATTGAGGATATCTACATTGACGTTCTCCATGAGGTAGAACTCGAGAAGAAAGGATCACTCGCTTGGCATTAACGGAAATCATCCAATACGGAGTGGCCATTGTCCCAAAAGGCTTCCAAACCACGGAAGACGAAGTAGACAAAGTGTATAATGACACAGAAGGGGATGATTGGCCCTTCCCGGACATTGACAGAAGCAAGGCTCCTCAAACAATTGAGGAGAGGGTAAAAGAAACTATGCGGAGAACGGAGCATTGGTGCCGCATGAACGGACTAATCTACCTCGGGGTAGATTTCACGACTTCCCCTTTGGGCAACGCACCTCCAAGGACAAAGAAGCTGCTGAAAGGCAAAGGTGCCGAAGGTGAACCTAGCACCATTCAGGAGGAAGCCCCTGAAAGTCCTCTTCCTTCAGAGCCTGAACAAGTAATAACTCTGGATTCGCCAGAGAAAGAATTGACAGAGGATAGTCCTATACGCCCATCCACCCAGGATGTCGGCATCGCTACAACTTCAGAGGTCCCTTCTATCCCTTCTTCTTCTCTTCCTCCCCTTCCTCAGATGTCGGCAACCACTCCTTTGGTTGTGTCCTCTCCCCCTTCTTCTACTCTCTCCCCTGCCTCTTCGTCCATCTTCTCCTCTCTCGCTGATTTGTCTTCCTCTATTTCTTCCCTCATCTCCGAGCTCCCTTCCCTTCCTATCTCTTCTGCTGCTGCGGTTTCCCTTCCCCCCGTGGACATCTCCGCGGCTGTTCTTTCAATGCCGCCGCCGCGTGTCTCCACGTTCTTCCCCTCTTCTACCGTTGCTGCCTCCCCCTCTGTCTCTGGTCCTTCTTCAATAGGACCAGCTTGGATCTCTCAGCAGCTGAGCCAACCAAAGAGGAAAGTCCCCATCGCTCCGATGGACTTTTCAGTCATTCCGGCTAAAGGAGCAAAGAAGCACAAGCCGGTTACACGCTTCTCCAAGAGCGCTGCAGGTGAGAGGGTTATGGAAATAGCCTACCCCGATCCCACCAAAGAGAAAGAAGATCTGTCTCCGGCAGATTTCACAGTGACCCAAGTCACAATGGGGACATCCTCAGAAAGTCTCCAGGGGGAAGCTCTTTCCGCAGTTGATGCACTCTGCGAAAAGCTTCAAGAAACAAAGGAAGAAAAGAGGCTACTGAAGGAGCAGAATAAATACCTGCTTCAAGCCTTACAGAAGATGGGAAGTGCACCTCCCACAACTGCCGCCGAGACTCCTGAGCTGCTCAGTCAGGAGAAGATTAATGAGTATTCAAAAATCGGCGAGCAAGGTATGGCTGTTTCTGCTTGGAGGAGCCAGATCCTCAAAGATAGTGAAAAAGTAATCGCCGAATATATCAGCTTATACCTGAATATCGAGAAGGCGAATAAGGAACTCCAAGCATTAGCAGGTCCAGTATCAGAAGAATTAGAGCATGCTAGACTCCAGCACGAGGCCTTCCAACAAATGTTCGACTGTTCAGTCGAAGATTTGGTCAAGTTCGGAGTATTCGGTCATCCAAGGACCCTCAACAAGACCATGTCCACTCTGGACTATCGGATAGATCAGCTCGAATTCGTGTTAGAGAAGATAGACAAGGTGAAGGAAGAGGCCCTGGATGCGATGCATCAAATGGAGAAGATTGTTCTATCTATGACTCCAGGGTTGCTCACTCCTTCCCTCACCTTGAGATCAGCTGATGATACTATCCGGATTTTCAAGGAGATAGCTACTCAAGGGACAGGGCCAGAAGTCACGTTCGACATCGAATCCATCAACAACCTACTGGCCTGTAGAGACTTCATCGGGTCCCTAATCGAGGCGGGTAAAGACTATTCCAAACTCCTAAAAGCTCATAGATGAGCGGGAGACTTGCGGCAATCAAGTGAACGCACAAGGATCCATCACAAAATCAATTTGGGCCGATGATCAGCAAGTTCTTGGAATACCGCGCTCAGTTCCACATCTCATCTCCTGATCAGATCGAAACAGCAACCCCTTTTAGGCCACAGGATGATGATGATGAATAAATTCTTCTTCTTCTTCTCCTCTCTATTCTCCGACTTTCTTTTCGTAATATCTTAATTAAGTTGGCACAAATGATGACATCATCCATGTTGCATCATGGGATGATGTCATCCATCAAAGTTGTCAAAGTCAACATGACTTTTAGATATTTTGTAAATATCTTTGTAAATAAGTGGTTGGCTCCATTTTGCCTTCTCTCTCTCTCGATCTTCTATAAATATTAGAATACTTGTTGTATTCTAAAGGAGGTGAACATTTTTAGATAGAAATAGAAGTGAGGAGAGAAAGACTTTGAGCTTTTCAGAATGTAAAAGAACAAGAATACAATTATTCGACTTTGTGCTCAATAGTCTGTGTTATACATTAGATCTTTCTTACGTTAGATCCGTATGTGTTTAATCTGCTGGATTCATATCTACTTTTCCGTCATTTGTTTATCAAGATTGCTTTGTTTATTTATGCAAGTAGGTTTGGCTCACATTTACTACCAAACTAAAAACATAAATCTCCGACCTTTCTCGCTTTGGAATTCATTTCTTTTCTCCCTCCTTCGGATCTGTTCTTTCTCTTCTCCCTCTTTCATTGCTTTCTTTTCGCAGCTGAAACACTCTACCGGGATGAGATCCCAACCCCCGAAGGCGAATCTGTGAGAATTGCATAGGTTCTCGCTAGTAGAAATAGCAATAAACCTGGGCCGCTTTCTTTGTCTCAAAGAGGGGCTAAGCCCGCAACACCGTTGGCTCGTTTATCCATAGATCCGTCCACGCGATGCATTTTCGACCAACAGTTTTTAGCGATCTGACTGGGAAGAAACAGATCCGCTGATCTATGGTGGTGGTATAATATAAAATCGAAAATATAAAAAATCATCACTGTTTGCAAACCTGCACTTTTTTGAAAATCCAAAAATTTGCAAAAGTGCTCAAATCAAAAAATTTCTTCTCGAGAGTCCATAGATCGGGCCTAGTTACGATCTTTAGTTCATTGAGTTTTTATCAAAATCATTATTTTTCCGTAGATCTGAGTTTTGACTGTTTTCTAAAAAAGTTTGAAATCCTCTGAAAAGTAAAAATCAGATCTGAAAATCAGCTTACTATCTTCCCTGCCATCTTATCCTCGCTGCTATTTGTCATTAACCGCAATCGGTTTTTCGAGGAGGATAGTTTTTAAATATTCAGAAAAGTGCATGCTGCTGGTTTTTGACAGAAAAACCAGAAAATCAGCAAGTACACCCAAAAATAAAGTTTAAATCTGCGCCATAATATTGCAGATCTGAAAGGTACACTGGCGAGTGAACCTTTTACGCGCAGCAGAGAGCCCGTGGAGAAGTTGATCCTACTTTCGATCTGCTTCAGAGGCACAATTTCAGCGTAACACCGGCACGTTTTTCAGCGTTAAGCTCGCCTAGGTGGTCATCCAGAGTGTCTCACCTCCGCGAAGAAAAGTCTTTACAAGGAACATCTACATCCTTTCTTTGTAGGCTTTACTTGCTTGCTCGGTGGAACCACCCTCCCGGGCTTCAGTGTGCTTTTTCCAGCCTTTCAAATGGCAAGACCATGGGGAAATGCTATGGGTCCTCTCGCACCGCCACATCCAGTTCACGCGCTCCTCATGGAAACCGAAAGAATTTTCCTAAATTTGACGGGAGCGGAAATCAAAGCACGGATTCCCACATATCCGCTTTCATTATGTCATGCAAGATTTTGGACGTGACTCACGAAGATGTGTCGGTTCACCTTTTTTCGGAAACTCTACAAGGCCCGCATTTGAATGGTTTCAGATTTGCCTACTGGATCTATCACCGCTTGGGCAACCTTATGCGGAAGCTTTTGAAGACAGATATAAGCCTTCAGAAGATGCATTTGCGTTGCTATCACGGATCACCCACCTAAAAAAGGAAGTCAATGAGACCATGCGCGATTTTGTCGCCCGGTTCAATGCATTAATCAACCGTGTCCCCACTGCCATGCTTCCAACACCGGAGAATCAGAAGTGTTTCTTCGTGAACGCCATGAGCTCAAAAGTCAGCTTCTTGCTCCTTCAAGAGCGAGTAGCTACTCTACCTCTCGCTCTCAGCCAGCCGCGCCATCCGGATAGAAGACAATTTGATAATATCTCGGCGAGTTAAAAAAGGAATCTTCCAAGTCCAAATCTTCGATCCTCGCCTACTACTTCGCCTCCGATCCAAAGATTCCAAAAGATGGCGAATGATCTCGCTCGCATTAAAGAAGCACTGCCCAGCCTCTCCTAGTCCCTCGTGATCGGGATGCCCCACGGAGGAATTTTGTTCCTAACAATGCTTCACAAAGGCCACGCTTACCTGCAGAATCGCTCCACGATTGGCGCAAGCTCCTCCGGTCAATGCTTTGGCCGAAATAGAAGAGGAAGAGTAAGATTATGAAGAATCTTCACCTCAAGGCGAAGATGATCAAGATGTCGGTGAACCGACCGCGACTCTACTATTAGATATATGGAATTTGATGAGGATGAATCGATGAAGAAGAGAGTACTCAGGGTTATGCAAGCGGACAATCCTACGCTGTTTTTACCCGCTCGCAAGGAAAAGAAGCGGAAGTTGCTGCCCATGTGCAGAAGGAGAAGGTCGTATCAAACGCGCCTCCAACCATTGTTAAAAGAGGTAATCCTCTCCCCACTCAACTCCCCTCGTTAAATCTTTTGCAAAGAAGTCTTTTCCACCTATCTCTCCTCCGAGTCAGCCCTCTCATGTTCCTATCAAGATCAGTAACTCTGTTCCACCATCGCGAAGTGAAGGACTCATTCCTTCACCAACGCAACCCTTGGCCGCGTTTGATATAATAGATCATGCAAAAAGACCAAGATCCGTATGTCCAAGCCGAGTATCTTTCAAACCCCGAACATCTTATAAGATCGACTAAGTATATCCAAAGTCAAGTGTTATATCTAATCAGGCTTCCCCTAAAGGAATCCTTTCCACTCCTCCTGAATCCCACATAAATGTTGCCTCAACGTCTGCATCAGGTAAGATAGAACCTTTCTATCTCTCCCTCCTAATCAACGGTCATAAGTTGAGCAATCGATAATTGATTTCGAGCTTCCGATAACGCCATGCCGCGAAAGTCACCCATGCTTTGGGCCTCACTCTTACCAAACCTTTCGGCAGATGCTACTCATTGGAAACCAAGCAAGTGCCATTGATTGGCCAAATCAAAGACGCGCAATTTGCGTTTGCGGCCTTCCCGGATAAAAGAGTAAAAATGACCGTCCTTGTCGCTGACATTCCAGCAGCCTATGGAATTTTGCTGGGAAGGAGCTTTTGCAGCGAAGTTGGTGGAGAAATTCACATGGACTGGTCCAAAGCTAGAATTCCAGTCAAAGGCGTAATGCAAACTTTGGAGCCAGAATCGCAAAAGAAATACTTGGTCACTAACTCTGAAGACCCCAAAGCCCAAATCCTTTTTGAATCATCAGGGATGGGAAACTACTTCTTATCTACCGAGACGGGTACAAAGGGTGTTTTTGTTCAAGAAAAGGATCTTAATGAGGTCTGGACCCTGCAGTTTGATGGCAGTTGCGCAACTAGTGGATGTGGCGCTGGGGTTGTGCTGATATCTCCCGAGGAAGAAGTCATTCCTCTTTCTTTCAAATTGCAGTTTTTCAACACTAACAATACTGCCGAGTATGAGTCTCTGTTACTCGGTATGCAAGCTGCAAAGGAAAGAGGAATTAAAAATCTAAAGGCACAAGGTGATGCCGAGCTAGTTGTAAATCAGGTCAAAAGGATTTACCAAGTGAAAAATGAAAGGCTCAGGCACTACCGTAATGCAGTATGGGACAGCATTGAGGAATTTGATGCCTTTTCGATAGGGGCAATTCCAAGAGCTCAAAATGACATGGCTGATTCGCTGGCTGTTTCAGCATCTCTCATGCTCCCGCACCCGGGTTTGAAAACGAACAAATACACCATTGAAGTGGTTTTCCGCCCGAGCGTGCCAGACAACTCTCAGCATTGGCAGGTATTCAATAATGATAATCACCTCATTGCCTTTCTAGAAAAATCAGAAAATTTTGATGAGTTGTATTTTGAAGGATCCACCTCTCCATGCCGCGAATCAATCAACGGTCAAGACCATGAATCAAGAGAGAACGATGGCATATGTCAGCTCAAGGGTAATAAGATTCCAAAAGGCCTAGTTTCCTGGAACGCTTGTTTGACAGGCACGACCGTTTTATAAAAAAGAAGAAGCAAAATGATCCTGATTCGTCCCCAGAGACGGAACCAGTCAATATAGGTTCTGAGGCACACCCGCAATTCGTGAACATCGGGAAATGTTGCACGCCAGAAGAAAAGCGGAAATTTGTCAAGTTGCTGAAAAGATATATGGATGTATTGGCATGGTCCTATGCAGATTTAAAGTCCTTCAAGCCAAAGGACGTTCAGCATAATATACCGCTGAAAGAAGATGCCAAAGCCTTCCGTCAGAAGCAAAGGCATTATAATCCCAAGATTTCGGGCACCATTCAGGCCGAAATTCAGAAGATGCTGGACGCAAGAATCATCTTCCCTATCCATCACAGCACTTGGGTGGCGAACATTGTGCCAGTACGCAAGAAAAACGGTGAAATACGATCTGCACGCGTAGACTTTCGAAACTTGAATCAAGCTTCACCGAAAGACAACTACCCTCTTCCCATAATGGACCAAGTTCTGCAAGCAGGAATGGGTCGGAGATGCTGTCTATGCTTGATGGTTTTTCAGGCTACAATCAGATTGAAGTCTCGCCTGAAGATCAATTCAAAACAGCATTCACTACTCCATGGGGTACATTCGCCTATAACAGGATGCCTTTCGGCCTAACTAACGCTGGTGCCACTTTTCAGCGGGCCATGGACTTTGCATTCAAAGGCATGATGGGAAAAGTCATCGTAGTTTATCTAGATGACTTAACCGTGTTCTCTAAACTACGAAGTGATCATTGTGATCACTTGGAGCAAGTATTGGCCAGGTGCCGAGAACATGGAATTTCCCTAAATCCCAAAAAGTCTGTTTTTGGGGTTACTGAAGGGAAATTGCTGGGCCATGTGGTTAGCAAAGAAGGAACAAAGATTGATGCCGAAAGAGTTAAGGCTATCCAAAACCTTACTCTGCCTACAAGCAAGAATGGTGTTCATTCTTTCTTCGGAAAGGTGAACTTTCTTAGGCGTTTTGTCCCTGATTTTGCTGAGAAGACCCGCCACATACTAAACATGATGAAAGGGTCACCCACTTTCAGATGGAGTGAAGAGGGGAAAAGATCATTCGAAGAAATAAAAACTTCTGTTGCTCATGCACCGGTCCTGGTATGTCCGAATTTCTCCAAAGACTTCATTATGTATAGTTACGCCTCCGAACATACTGTGTCTGCAATCCTAATGCAAAAGAACTCGGAGGATATTGAATCTCCAATCGCATTCATGAGTTCTCCTCTCAAGCCTCACGAACTGAAAATGACTCAGCTGGAAAAGCATGCCTTTGCCGTTGTCAAAGCAGTGAAGAATTTCAGGTATTACATTCTGAACTCGCATACGGTGGTGCTAGTTCCGGACACGGCAGTGAAATCAATTCTAACTCAGCGGGAGTTGGGAAGTTTGAGGGGAAATTGGATCGCGAAGGTCCAGGAATATGACCTGGATATTAAACCCACCAAGCTGGTGAGGGGCAAAGGCCTGTGTCAGCTAATGGCTGAAAATGAAGATTCAGAGAACCCTAAAGGGAAAGAGGGTTGTACCAATGAAGAGCAAACCCCTCTAGAAGGGCCCGATTCTCTGCCTCTGGTTTTATTTGTGGCAACTAGTGACGAATGGTACTCCGACATTGCTTTCTTCCTTACCTACGGCGAATGCCCGATGCACCTAATCAAAGGAGAAGCGCATCAGTAAAGCTCGGGCAGCAGCTAAGTATGTCATCTGGGATGACGGTTTATATAAGCGCGGGATAGACGGTGTCTTCCTGCGATGTGTTGACAAGCCCCAGCAAGTAAAACTGCTGGAAAGTTTTCACAATTCAGCCTGTGGAGGCCATTTTTCTTCTTCCGTGACAGCACACAAGATCATTCGAGCCAGGTACTATTGGCCGACGCTCTTTCAAGATGCGGCTACCTGGGTGGCAAAGTGTGAACCCTGTCAACAATTCGTCGGCAAGCCCAAGTTGGCTGCCCTCCCCCTAAGGCCGGTCATTATCAATGAACCATTCAGGCAATGGGGAATTGATTTTATTGGTGCACTCAAGCCTCAATCGAGTGCTGGGCATAGCTATGTCCTCACAGCAACGGATTACTTCACTAAATGGGTGGAAGCCATACCCGTCAAGCATGCCACTTCCGAGGTAGTTTGCAGTTTTATCAAAGACAATATCATTGTCAGGTTTGGCGTTCCAAATAAAATCGTTGCTGATAATGCTTCTAACTTCTCTTCCGGAAGTTATTAGTTTTTGCTATGAATATGGAATAACTTTAGCACATGCCTCGGATTATTACCCTCAGGGAAATGGTCAGTGAATCCAAAGAATAAGAACTTGGTGACCATCATACGAAAATTAGTAGATGAGAATCAACGGATGTGGCACAAGTCTTTGTACGACACTTTGTGGGCGGACCGCATTACCCCCAAGAGATCTCTCGGCATGTCACCTTTTCAAGTGTTATATGGCACTGATGCCGAACTTCCCATTTCTGCGGAACTTCCTGCTCTACGCTTGGCACGAGCAATCGAAGATGAAACTTTTCAGAGTTCTCTAGAAAAGAGAATCATGTATTTGCGGAACTTGAAGAAAAGAGAGTAAGGGTGGTCGACAGGATCACTGAACATCAGAATCAAGTAAAGAGGCTTTTCGACAAGAAGGCCAAGCAGAGGAATTTTGAAGTAGGAGATCTCGTCCTTCTCTGGGACAAGCGAAGAGAGCCAAAGGGTATGCACGGAAAATTTGATTCCCTATGGAGAGGGCCCTTCAAAATCAAGCAACTCAATGGAGAGAATAGTTTCTATCTCTCGTATCTGGATGGAGCTAAACTCCCGCTTCCCTATAGCGGGCAACATCTCAAGATCTTCAGGAAGTAGAGCTTGCTCTCTTCTTTGTACAGTTTGCTTTTTGTTGTGTGTTTGTTTCCGTCGTGTGTTTGCTTTTGGTTTGTTGTGTGTTTTCTTTCTTTCCCCCTCCGTTCGCCCTTGTTTTTGACTCTGTTACCCAATGGATAGGCACATGAAAATCTGGGATTCTCTACCCTTAAGTTTCACTCAAAGATAGTCCCCAGAAAGAGCCAGCTGTTATCCCGTAAAATTGACAAGGGCAATTTTACCGATAACCATACCGAAAATTTTGTTTGGACCCCTCGTTGAGGATCCTTCGCGTTCGAAATATTGTAAAATCCCTTCCCGGGAAATTCAGTTTTTGAACTTAGTCTTTTTTGAGCCTTTTTTGGTTGGGCGCATGTATTTTCATCAGAACACATACTTTTTGATGCGCCACTTAAAAGCCTTTGGCGCATGGTTTTCCATGTTGTCACTCCTTTCGGTGCGCCAAAGGATGTTGAGTAAGTTTTTGGTGTGCTAAAGGGCGCACGAAATATACCTGTTACACCAAGTTTTGGTGCGCCAAAGGGCGCACATAACTTCATGTCGATAACGCATTTGGTGCGCCAAAGGCGCGCTCATTCTTCTGTTGCCATTTCCTTCCATGCGCTAAAGGGCGCACGCTTTACCTTGTCGACAGCCGTTTCCATGCGCCATTTCAAAAGGTTGGTGGCGCATTAATGACAGGTTTTTCTATAAATATCCGTGCGCGCCCAATGTCATTTTCATTCTTTTGTCGAGCACGTGATATTTCTGGACTTGTCAGCCCCTGCTCTGTCGCTTTCATCGTGTTGTGGACCCGCTCAAGGAATTTTCGCTATATTTTTAAGGTAAGAGGTTCTTCCCCTTCCCCGTTTTATGTTTTCTGTTCTTTGGGCTTGTTTTTGTCCGGTTTTGGTGTGTATGCCAACTTGCTGGCCGGTTTTCATCGAGTTTGAATGTGTTTGAGCTTTTCCCCGTGGCTTTGCCCCTGTTTCATTTTCCTTTGTTGCTCTTCCTCTCCCTCCCTCTTCCGGATCTACTTGGAAAAGGGGTCGTTTTAAGTAGCCTGGCTTGGTCTGTTTACAAGATTTTTGTAAAACCTTACTTGTCCAAGTATTTTTTGAAGTGGAAGAGAAAGAAAGAAAGAGGTTTGAGAGCTTATTTCACAAGGCGCACCGGCGCGCCTTGTAACAATCAAGACAGTCGCGCCCCTCGGCGCACCTATCCGACTTGCAACATACTCAAGAACCGTGCCATGGCGCACCCCCGCCATCATGCTACAAGCTTGAATTTCATGCGCCCTAAGCACACCCTTTTGCATGTTCCAAGTGTAAATCCGCTTTCTCCTAAAAGCCTTTGGTGCACATCCTTTATCCATGTTGCATCCCATTTCCATGCGCCAAAGGGAGCGCACCTGGGCTATCATGCAACAAAAGCCTTTTTCGCGCAAGTAAAGATTACATCAAGGCACGGGCGCACCCTCCATGCAATAACATGATGTTATGTAAACTTTCCATGCGCCTCGCTATATTCCTTTCGCGCATCATTCGTCCATGTTACACAATCTTTCCATGCGCCATATGGCGCATCGAACCCCAATGTAACACGCATTTCCTGTGCGCCCTGTTATAAAATGCAACCTGTTTCATCCATGCGCCATGCGCTTTGGCGCCAATTTAACCTCTCGCAACATTCCTTCCTTGCACGCCTTATCTATTTGGCCTCGCTAATTGTATTTTTCCTACGCCCGAGCCTTTAAATCTCTAACTCCTCCCGCTAAGCTTTCCAATGGAAGATCAAATGTCTAATTCAACCTTTTTGATTGGGTCTCTTCTTCTTCGTGCAGATCAGCAATGAGTTCGAAAGAACACATGTCTACGCAAGCAAGAAGCCCACCAAACCAAGAGGAAAGGCAAAGCTAATGTAAGAAGAAATGAAATACAAATATCAGAAGGTCAGGATGCCCGAATCACAGGCTGAGTGCAGTATGGATATCCGGGACTCTGAATTGGGTCACATTGACATGGATGAGTTCTGGCTTAGAACTCAAAAGGTTACAAGAAGTCCATGGATGGACAAACTAATAGGCAGTGCCCTGCACTTTGCCGGAGGAATCCCTGTCAGCGCTGTGAACAACGAATTCATGATGGTTGTTGCACAATCCTTCAACAAGGACACAAGATGTGTCGAGAACAGCAAGGGCGAGGTAGTCATAAACCTCACTGCCCGTCATTTTGAGTTGATGCTTGGCATCCCTCACCACCGGAACTACGTGGCTGTTAGCCAACAGGAATGCATCAAGGCCTGGGAAGACAACGAAGGCCAGTGCATGCAGTTAATGAATGAGGTCTACCTAAAGAATAAGAAGGTAGTGACCCGGTGGCCTCAGACTATCCACCGAAGTGATTTCTCAGAGGAACTCAGTGATACTATCACTTTCCTGAGCAGAGTCTTCGGGCTTTCAGATGCCCACTATTTCCATAAGTGGATGCTGCGGTACCTGGAGACAATGAATAAGAATTTGCCCGATCAGCGCTTTTGCTGGGGTGAAATAATAAGCAACACCATCTCTGAGCAGCTACAACAGCTTGCCACAACTGGAGTATTTCATATGAACTCCTATGTAGTCTACGCTGCAGCATCGGCAAGGGATTACCCAGGGCTCAACCGAAGTGGAGTATGGCCTCAGGCCAAGATATTTGATTACTATCCAGAGCTGAGACTAGAGAATAGTATCCCTCAATTTGCTAAAATCAATGATGTTTTCTTCTATCACATCATGTGCATGTTGCGGCCAAATTTGACTCATAGCCGGACAACCAAAAACATAGTGGCAGTCACAGAGAAATGGGGAGCCTTGTTCACCCAATTCCCCACGTTCACCTATCTAAGGGCTGCCAACTTTTTGGGAGAACCAACCAGGTTACCAAGGTATGCTGGACCAAAGCTGATTTTATTGGAACTGTCAAGACAGCTCGTCACATACCATGAAAAGTGCCTCAAGAGAAAGAAGGGCGGAACTCCTTTCCCCCTCACAGAGGCCGTTACACATGCTCCAGCCTATCATAAGGCGAAGGAGATGTTTCTTGAGCTAGAATTGCTCAACCTAAAGCATGATTTCCCAAAGAAGGCCTACATTCGACCCTAGGGCCGTCTACCAAGGGCTAAGCTTGATCCGATTCATGTCCCTCGATTGAGGATATCTACATTGACTTTCTCCATGAGGTAGAACTCGGAAGAAAGGATCACTCGCTTGGCATTAACGGAAATCATCCAATACGGAGTGGCCATTGTCCCAAAAGGCTTCCAAACCACGGAAGACGAAGTAGACAAAGTGTATAATGACACGAAGGGGATGATTGGCCCTTCCTGACATTGACAAAGCAAGGTTCCTCAAACAATTGAGGAGAGGGTAAAAGAAACTATGCGGAGAACGGAGCATTGGTGCCGCATGAATGGACTAATCTACCTCGGGGTAGATTTCACGACTTCCCCTTTGGGCAACGCACCTCCAAGGACAAAGAAGCTGCTGAAAGGCAAAGGTGCCGAAGGTGAACCTAGCACCATTCAGGAGGAAGCCCCTGAAAGTCCTCTTCCTTCAGAGCCTGAACAAGTAATAACTCTGGATTCGCCAGAGAAAGAATTGACAGAGGATAGTCCTATACGCCCATCCACCCAGGATGTCGGCATCGCTACAACTTCAGAGGTCCCTTCTATCCCTTCTTCTTCTCTTCCTCCCCTTCCTCAGATGTCGGCAACCACTCCTTTGGTTGTGTCCTCTCCCCCTTCTTCTACTCTCTCCCCTGCCTCTTCGTCCATCTTCTCCTCTCTCGCTGATTTGTCTTCCTCTATTTCTTCCCTCATCTCCGAGCTCCCTTCCCTTCCTATCTCTTCTGCTGCTGCGGTTTCCCTTCCCCCCGTGGACATCTCCGCGGCTGTTCTTTCAATGCCGCCGCCGCGTGTCTCCACGTTCTTCCCCTCTTCTACCGTTGCTGCCTCCCCCTCTGTCTCTGGTCCTTCTTCAATAGGACCAGCTTGGATCTCTCAGCAGCTGAGCCAACCAAAGAGGAAAGTCCCCATCGCTCCGATGGACTTTTCAGTCATTCCGGCTAAAGGAGCAAAGAAGCACAAGCCGGTTACACGCTTCTCCAAGAGCGCTGCAGGTGAGAGGGTTATGGAAATAGCCTACCCCGATCCCACCAAAGAGAAAGAAGATCTGTCTCTGGCAGATTTCACAGTGACCCAAGTCACAATGGGGACATCCTCAGAAAGTCTCCAGGGGGAAGCTCTTTCCGCAGTTGATGCACTCTGCGAAAAGCTTCAAGAAACAAAGGAAGAAAAGAGGCTACTGAAGGAGTAGAATAAATACCTGCTTCAAGCCTTACAGAAGATGGGAAGTGCACCTCCCACAACTGTCGCCGAGACTCCTGAGCTGCTCAGTCAGGAGAAGATTAATGAGTATTCAAAAATCGGCGAGCAAGGTATGGCTGTTTCTGCTTGGAGGAGCCAGATCCTCAAAGATAGTGAAAAAGTAATCACCGAATATATCAGCTTATACCTGAATATCGAGAAGGTGAATAAGGAAATCCAAGCATTAGCAGGTCCAGTATCAGAAGAATTAGAGCATGCTAGACTCCAGCACGAGGCCTTCCAACAAATGTTCGACTGTTCAGTCGAAGATTTGGTCAAGTTCGGAGTATTCGGTCATCCAAGGACCCTCAACAAGACCATGTCCACTCTGGACTATCGGATAGATCAGCTCGAATTCGTGTTAGAGAAGATAGACAAGGTGAAGGAAGAGGCCCTGGATGCGATGCATCAAATGGAGAAGATTGTTCTATCTATGACTCCAGGGTTGCTCACTCCTTCCCTCACCTTGAGATCAGCTGATGATACTATCCGGATTTTCAAGGAGATAGCTACTCAAGGGACAGGGCCAGAAGTCACGTTCGACATCGAATCCATCAACAACCTACTGGCCTGTAGAGACTTCATCGGGTCCCTAATCGAGGCGGGTAAAGATTATTCCAAACTCCTGAAAAGCTCATAGATGAAGGAGACTTGCGAAGCAATCAGTGAACGGCACAAGGATCCATCACAAGATCAATTTGGGCCAATGATCAGCAAGTTCTTGGAATACCGCGCTCAGTTCCACATCTCATCTCCTGATCAGCATCAGAAACAGGCAACCCCTTTTAGGCCACAGGATGATGATGATGAATAAATTCTTCTTCTTCTTTCTTCTCTCTCTATTCTCCGACTTTCTTTCCGTAATATCTGAAGTAAGTTGGCACAAATGATGACATCATCCATGTTGCATCATGGGATGATGTCATCCATCCAAGTTGTCAAAGTCAACATGACTTTTAGATATTTTGTAAATATCTTTGTAAATAAGTGGTTGGCTCCATTTTGCCTTCTCTCTCCCTGATCTTCTATAAATATTGGAATACTTGTTGTATTCAAAAAGGTGAACATTTTTTAGATAGAAATAGAAGTGAGGAGAGAAAGACTTTGAGCTTTCTAGTAACAGAAGAGAACAGTAATACAATTATTCAGACTTTGTGCTAATTAGATGTGTTATACATTAGATCTTTCTTACGTTAGATCTCGTATGTGTTTAATCTGTTGGATTCATATCTACTTTTCCGTCATTTGTTTATCAAGATTGCTTTGTTTATTTATGTAAGTAGGTTTGGCTCATGTTTACTACCAAACTAAAAACATAAATCTTCTGACCTTTCTGCTTTGGAATTCATTTCTTTTCTCCCTTCGGATCTGTTCTTTCTCTTCTCCCTCTTTCATTCCTTTCTTTTCGTAGCCTGAAACACTCTACCGGGATGAGATCCCAACCCCCGAAGGCAGAATCTGTGAGACTTGCATAGGTTCCTGCTAGTAGAAATAGCAATAAACCTTGGGGCCGCTTTCTTTGTCTCAAAGAGGGCCTAAGCCTCCGCAACACCGTTGGCTCGTCTATCCATAGATCGTCCACGCGATGATTTTTGGGACCAACAGACAAGAAAAAAAAACCCACTAAATGGAAGTACGTTCACACGAAATTAAAGAACTTGTGACAACAAAGTTCATTAATGTGTATCTTAACTCATGGAATGTCAATTTTTACCATTCGCTCAACAAAGCAGATTTAAAACATTCCTTGGATCCCGAAATTGATCCAAGGATGAGTAAGATAAATAGATAGGTTTACAACTCTTAAACCAGATTGCACATCACCTACAAGAATTGAAAATGGATTCAGAAAGACATTTCAACTCACCAAAGGATCTTAGGAGTAGAAAATATTTATCCATATCAAGCATGATTTCCAATAATTAGAAGAACATATCCTTATAAGTAAAATCACATGTCAACACTTGAATGCAAAGGAGGAAAATAACAACTATCAAGGGTGTTACATTTTTGGCTCAAACTTATTTTCGGTCTTTAAATTATTTTTGACCTCCATATGTTTTTTGTCCACTTTTGTTATTCTTTACAAAATTGTTTCTCTTATTTACAACAAGTTTATTTTGTTGTTTTCTTACTTTTATCAGCCACAAAAAAAAATTTAGCGCCAATTTTTTTCCATGCCACATTCTTAGGTACAATTCGTGAAGAAGAGTTGGTAAATTTCTTTTGATTCTACTCTTTATGTGTAGAAATTTCCTTCAATTTATGTTATTTCCTAATGGATTTTTCTACAACCCCTTCCATGGTGGTTGGGATGTGTACATCTACCTCTCCACCAATGACAGGATTCAGCCCCATAATGAACTTGTGTATCCTAAACTTTTTGTCAGTTTGGTACTATGGAACATACTTGAGAAGTTTAGTAAACCTCTCCTAGTATTCAGTTACAATTAATTTTCCTTGTACTAAATTATGAAATTATGTCATTTTTTTATCATAATAGAGTTATGGAAACCATTGTTGCCTAAAGTATCCCTTAAATTTATCCCATGTAATGCTTGCTTCATCAATGTTTAATTCATCCTTACGGTTGTCCCACTAGGAGGATTCTTCATGGGAAATCTGGTAAGCTCCCATACTACCTTAGTTTCTTCCAAGAAGTTCCTTATTGCAAAGTACTTCTCCATTTTGTTGAGCCAATTTTAAGCCACATCCCGCAGTGTAGTACCATCAAACATTGGTGGAATTATCCTTTTTATGTCATTAGTAATTTCAACCGCCAATCTTTCCTTTTTTTTTCCAAGTTGATTAGGTGTATTTGCAACATTGTTATTTTTTGCATTTTTGTTATCAATGCTAAGATTTACAACATTAGCATCCTTTCTTGGAGGTGGCTGATTTTTATTATCAGCATCATCTTCCTCCTCTTTATTTCCTATTACTTGTTGTTCAAGTACAACAAGATGATCTCTTGTGTCCAATAGGAAACAAGGATCTCGTCAAGTTTTTATGCAAAGTAGTTTCCTCTCCACTTGGAGCCAAATTATTTACAACACCTCCCCTTGTTTTAACCATGTTTTGTTAACAAGAAATTAATTTTTTATCAAATATGGACTCAATAGGTCCAAGATCTACAACCTTCAACTTTGATACCAAAATGTAACATCCTCATTTATGACTTAGAAAATAGGGGAATTTTTTTCTTTCGATACACATAATGTTATGTGTTCCAATTTACATAATTTAGAACACACATTCCTTTGTTAATCCATCACATAAAATAAAACCATATGCAATTGTAATGACTCGGTATTAAACCAATCTCTCATTTCATGACTCAATTAAAAATGATCTCTCATGTTACTTGTTCTTGTGTATACAAAGTATATTTTGGTTTCCTTACCCTTTACTGGGTCATTCAAGTGTTATTATCTAAGATTCCTATGTGAGTGTATGCCATCGATACTCATCTAAAATCTCACAACCGTACAACTGACTTGGTGACATAGGACAACGCAATCAACATCTTGCGATACTTTGTACAAATTTTTAAACTTGTTTATCATTCTTACATTACTATATGACATGGTCATCAAAAGGAATATGTATTTCACCCCACTTTATCTTTTATCTAGATTAGTTTTCCTTGGATTTTGTTAACCAATTTTGACTCAAGGTTTTACACTAAATAGGGATAGATCACATACACTAGTCTTATATTCTACTTGTGGTGACTAAGGGTAAGTAGACATAATCGAATCAACTTACGTTTATTTTAGTGTAATTATTCACCCTAGGTCAACACAAGTTGAGTAATACACCCGACTATATGCCTATCTCAGTTTAGAGTATAACTATGAACTGAAATTCCACTTATGAAAATTGAGTTAGAGGATATGAGTGGGATAATGAGGCATAACTTCTACTTCACTGTATCCACCTAATGAATTTCATCATTAAATGGGTACTGCAGCAACAACTATAATGTAATGATCCACTAAGTACTTATAACATGAATTTCATACTTAAAGAGACATTGTTTAATTAACTTATTCTTGTTAATTAATTTAATTTACATAACGCATGTACCTAAGGGATCAACTAAGTTTGAAAATATATTTCCTTTATTAAGGGTATCGTAATGTACCCTTTCAATAATTGAGTGTATGTAGATCAATTCTGCATTATGTGAACTCATAATTAATTATCAATTTGTTCATTTGATTCCCATAACTCAATCAGATTTAAGTAGAAGATCATCATCAAGTCTTCCTTTAAAATTTGTCTAATAGTACGCATATGTATAATCCAAAGGATTGACTTAATGATTTCCTTTTCATTAATTTCCATTCTTATCATATTTCAAGTATCTTCTCTCTTTTCCATTTATTGGTTCATGTATGAATAATTCACTTTTTTTCTTTTTCAACATAACAATTTCAACTTATCACTATAAGTTAGGATCATAATTGTATCCTAAATAATCTTTCACAATGTCAAATGTTGATTCAAAAGTAAATAGATTTAATACCCAACAAGGTGTTGATTTAATCATTCACATAGATAAAGCCCATATCCTTGTCCATTATAATTAAGATAAGTAAATTCCTTCTTTATCCACTTAGAATCCTATAGAAATATTTACTAGTTCTAAACACATTTATTTGGTTCAATTCTGATAAGGAATACACTACTTACCGAGTGCATGAAACATAATATCCCCTCGATCTTAGTATCTATATAATAATTATAATTTAAGTAGTTTACTATAATAGTTTGGAAAAAGGACTCTGTTAAATAGTTCCCCATTTATTCCTCTAATAACCCCAAGTTATCTACATTTTCATATGTACCGATATATATATATATATATATATATATATATATATATATATATATATATATATATATTAAAAAATCATAGAATAAAACTAAGACATTTATTATACAACTCTTAAAAAACAACAAGTCAATTTCACAAGACAGAATTTGATTACTCAAAAATATAAAAGTATTTCATAAACATTTCAATCATAAAATAATATCATTTTCCAACCATTACAGTTGTACAATGGCACAAGGCCTTCATGAATCATAACATAATCCTTTCATAACTTTAACAATTTCAATATCCAAATAATTGAACATCATCAGTAAAATAAATACAATTTCTTATAAGTATTTCTCCTTTCACTTTTCACAAAATCCATCTGCACATTGTTAGCATGTTTCAGTTCACAAGAATTGAGCATGATAAGATCTAACACATTAGAAAAACATGCTACTATCTATCAATTTCATGAAAAGAAAAATCCCATTTATGAAATTATTCTAAGTTCCCTATTTCTAGTAACTTAAAGAAAGCACGCTAAAATTTCCACAATGCCAATTAAGGAAAATAATTCAATGTACCATTTTTAAAAATATTTTTCTAAAATATTTCAAAATTTATATTTCATTCGCGTTAAAACTATTGCTTACATAGTCAAATAGAATGTCAATTGTTTTGGGATTTCAATCAGGTAATCTTAAAGATTACGTGATTGAAATTTCAAACTCCATCTACCTTCCAATAATCTATTATATTATCAATTAACTTCATAATTTAAGATAATGGTATTGAAAACATTTCAAGTAACAAACATGAAATTTCCTAACAGCCGAGCCACCTCATATACCCATGAAATATTTCTATTCAAACGGGAACTATAATAATTAATAAAATTATACAATCATCAAATATCACAACAAGCTTAAAGGTAGGGTTGACAAATCCATGTCTCTTAATCATAATAGTCAAGGTATCTTGTTTCTTACCTAACAAACAATTTATTGATCCCATGTATTAATAATTAATACTTAGTCAATCTAGAACATTAAAAATGACCAAATACAATACAATATTCATTGAAAAGAAACTAGGCACTATCAAATCAATGTTCATCTACCGTACTCAAACCACAAGAAATTTCGGATTGTGTCACTGTACGATGGAAAAGTGACAAGCGAGCATGGGAATCTACAAGTAACTCTTCCTCACACCCGACCTCCCGAGGTCGTGCCGAGACAGCTGGTGGGGATGGAATATGTATGGGATGCAGAAAAACTAGTTAGGCAATCTAATGTCTTCAATACGCACTAGTGGAATTTGTGAATCTAAGGCAAAGAAGGCCCTCCTAACCTGAACTAGTGTGATAGATTGATCAGCAAGGATGACTGCTCGAAGGCTCCAATCAATATTGAGCTCTGGCGTGATTCGATCTATAGGTTGTGGAATACATGGAAAATGACCTGGGATAGTTTCATGTATGTCTCCAGATAGGGTCATATGGTGGATGGTAAATATAGTTGACTCTATGGACGATTCTCTGGTCTAGTCCAGAACTCTCTAGCTTTGTTAGCTGCTGTATCTAGTAAGGATAACTATTTGATGATGATAGGTGGAAGTGGAGTGGATCTGAATACTAGTGTGTGTAGGCCAATGTCTATGTCCGATTGACTTACGGATTCGTTGGGTTGTGGGATTTGTGGATCGCAACCGTAGACTCTTGTTTGTTGTGGTCCTACTATGGTCATGTGTAGAATTAGTTCCTAATCCCTAACACCCAGTAATCATATGCTTTCTCAGCCTCTATATTCAAAACTAGTAGCTGTGTGATCTTCTCAGAGTGCCTCACAGGCGTTCTTGCAACCTGAATTCTTAGGCTAGTATCTATGTCTGTGAGAATGTCTCCTGCGTCTGGCTATGGGACTAAAGGATCACAACCAAAGGTTTGTTCTCTTTCAAGCCCTTCTACAGTCATATGAATGTTGCCTAGGGTAATCTGTAGTTTGGTTGATTCGACCAAAACGTGTGTGCTTGGTCGTCTTCTATGTTTAGCCCACTCAACTGGGAATTGATTTATTGCAAGATTACCATTGTTCGAAATACTTGGATCCTAATATTTTGATCTATATCAGTTATTGTTGTGATGAGATTGGGCTGAGGCACGATTGGCTCGAAACACGTATTCCCTAGGCTCTCTAGGTCCCGTAATTGTCATGCAAAAGCAACAATGTAAATTAACTACGACAAAGTGAAATTTAACTATTTTGATTATATCTATAGCATATATGATTTCTCTATTTTTGTATTTTCTGATGAACTATTCGAATGAATTTAGCAACTAATTTAATACATCTAGAAATTGACAGCTAAGATAACAATTTAAAAACAAACAAGATAACCGAGTATAGCTATTTGTCTGTGCAATTTGTAGATCTACTCTAAACAATGAAATAACTGATCTAATCTATTTGCAAGACTCTCGATCCTACCTCAGAAGTGAGGAATGAATCATAGTCTCTCAGAAACTATCAATCCCCACAACTTCCCTGGCAATATCGAAAGTAAAATTAACTGAAATAAAGTGATTGGCTACTTTATTTGATATGTTTCTAACTAGAACTTTGAAAGCTAGAACCTGGATTCTACAGAACAGTGGTGAATCCGATGGTGTGTGTGATCTTGTCCCCTCAGTGTGATCTCCTCGTTCCTTCATGTTCACGTGGATCCAGAAAAGCGTGTAATGCTAGCATCAACAGAAGTAGATATTGGGACGTAGGCAGCTCAAGATACAGACTGAATACAATGCGAGTAGGAGAGGGATAGTGCAAGAGTACAAAGCTTGGCTTATGTAATTCCTAGTGGGATTTATTGTGAGTCATGCAACATGAAACATCCAGAACCTGAAACTATCCTGTTTGAGGAGCAAAACCTACAACTTTAATGGCTTCCTATTGATAAACAGACTATCCTATTCCAATGGATTGGATGAAATAACAACAACACTTGCACAAGATGGATATGTGGCTTACTAACAGTAAAACAATGCTAACTAAGCATGCAATGAAAGAAACTAAGCACTCTAAGCAAAATGAAAACTAAATCTATTGCAAAGAGAAATCAGAGGAAAATTTGAGGGGCCATTTTCTTGAGCACAAGCCATCTATTTATAGCATTTGCATTTACCCAAGGTAAAAACCAAATAGAACTCTTAAACTATAAACAATGGCAAAACACTATTCCAAGGAACCAGAATCATAAATGCAAGCTTATGGCGGTGAAAGAAAGCTGGTAAAATGTTGAAATTACGTGATTCATGTTAAAAGAGCTTTCTATAAAATACGTAAAGGACCGCCACTTTGAGCAGGTGGTGGTTACAGACCGCCATCCTTCAGGGGCGGTGGTCACGAGACCACTGCCTAAGCAAGGCATCGGTTTCATCACCAAGAGCGAAGGCCAAGAAAAGAGGGGAAAAGGGAAAAAAAAGTACACGGGGCTAAGCGAGGCATGCAGGATGTTAATGCACACTTAGAGATCTTTTTTAATCTTGAACACCTTGCGAGGAGACCTGTATCATCATTGGGGCACTGTCACGTTGTTCTGGTAGTACAATACCTTACAATTTTGGGTACGTACATATTTCCCCCTCGGAGAAGCATTTTAGCCATGAAGAGGCGTAAAATGGTGGGTCCGAGTATGGTGGTCCCGAAATGGGAAGTTAGAAGTTATACCTGATACATCCGTGTGTTGAAATGATGCCATCCAAAATTCCCGCTACCTGCAAAATGAAAAGAGAACTCAAGTGTAGATAGACACAATAGTTTGGAAAATAAATGCTAAAATAATAGGAAATGAGAACGTACCATTTGTGTGGGGATAAGAACTTACCTCCGTCGGTGCTCCAAACCTATGAAAAAGGCATTTAAAACGAATCAGGGCGCTATATATATGAAAGTGGGCCCATTTTCCTATTCATTTGCGTAAGTTGATTTGATTGGTTTTGAGCTCGGAACCCATGGTGACGGTTTCTTGCATGAGTAGAGTCAAAGCGTCCGTGATGGGATAGTGATCATGCCTCCGCGAGCGAACATTGACTCGCGAGATCACAAGTTAGTTTTCTTCAATTTATCCATTTTACCCCTTAATTTTGAAATGCTAAAAACTTTGTCATGGGGGTAATTTTTGAAAATGTTAGTGTTAAAAGGTCCATCTAGGGGGCTCCTACTTGGGTAGGCTTTGCTTTTAGGTAAAAAGTCCTTTTTTCCATTTTTAGGCTTTTTAAGTTTAAAAACCCGTGTGGGTTTTTGGACCATGACCTCTGCCCTTCCCGGGGCGTGGTTACATGACCGCTACCCTTAAGGTTACTAAGTTACTGAAACCGCCTCCTACTGGGGTGGTGATTTTGCACAGAATGTAAAAAGAACATCCCTTTGAAATTGTTTTTGCTTTTCTAGCATTTCTACGTGTTTTCATGATTTTTCCAATGTTACTTAGATGCTAACTTGCTCTGTTTTGTGTGTTTTTGGGTGTATGCAGGTGAGAGAGGAGTATATCCGGTGGAGTAGAGAGAGGGAGTGTGATTGGCTCCCAGGGGTACTAGATGCCCTCTCACAGGATGAGGAGGACACTCTTCAGCGGGCTGGGATACTACGCATTTCACGCGTGCCCCATGTTACACCATCCAGTCACATTCTTTGTGACCTGTTCTCATATTGGGATGCAGATCGGAACACCTTCCGATTGCCAGGGGTCCGTGGTGAGTGGACTATTACATTGGAGGATGTCTATCGCATTCTGGGGGTCCCGATTATTGGGAGACGTCTCACCCTTGAGACAGCAGGTTTGTGGGCCTAGATAGCACAATGGGCTACATACATGGGAGATGTAGTCATCTCCACGGGGTCAAAGAAGGGGGTTAGAGTTCGATCCATTCCTAGCTTGCCCATCCCCTTACTTCGCCAGGCCAGCATGGGGATCCTTGCCTCAAGACTGATCGGGGACAAGGGAGGAGATACATTGTTATACTGTTGGTCCCCCATTATTACACAGATAGAGGGACATGGCTGGATATATGCCTGGGGAGCAGACATACTTGGGACCACCTACCATGATCTATATAGGATAGTCCATTTACAGGGGCAGTCCTTGAGCCACCCGACCCTAGTCATGAGTTGGGTCTATGAGCACTTCATCCCCTACGGCAGAGGTGTGGAGGTGGCAGATCCCGGAGCTGTGAGGGCAGCCAGATGGACAGATATGTTGGTGCTCCGAGCACCTCATTAGCTAGTTGCTTCTTTGACTACTACCGACATGGAGGCCACACCATACCAGACTATGGTAGGTATATGGGGCGAGGAGGCTCTTACTTTGATCTCCTGCTCCACTACAGGGTAGCTTATTGATAGAGTGGGGTGAGTGGAGATGCACCCCTTTGGCCGAGTTCCTCAAGTAGTTTGGCCTACCATACATGGGTATGCTTCCCCCAGTAACGCCAAGATACGAGATCACCCGAGAGGCCAGAGGGGGGCCGAGAGGCTAGGGTTGGACAGTGGTTACTCATGGCGTTCCTATTGCGGCCAGGAGGATAGTACATGCTAGAGGGAGAGCCAATGTGCCTTAGGCACCCTTTCTCCAGATTGCCGCGGGTCCTGCCCATAGCATCGATGACCCCATTGAGGTAGACTCCAAGTTTGAGGAGTTTATAGGGGAGAGACAGAGGAGGACACTAAGGAGGACAATGATCCTGAGTGACATGAAACTCGGGGATATCATGCAGGTAGAGAGGGCCGAGTAGAGTGCAGAGAGAGTGACTCTTATTTTAGAGGAACCACTCTCCTAGGGCCATGGGGAGGATGAGTCTGTTGTGGGGTGCTACATTGCTCCAGTCACAGGAGTAGCCCCTCAGTCGGCGGTGGCATCCGTGGCAGGTGCTGATCCTATAGATCCATCCTGGAGGCTTGGTGATCCAAGTAAGTTACCCTCTCTCCTTTTAATGTTTGTTTTTAGTTAGAATATCCTTAGTTAATGTCTCTCCTTTTATTTTATCTTGTATTTCTAATCTCTTGTTTGGTTTCTAATTTTTTTCTCCTTTATTTGCAGAGACTAGCGATGAGTGGCGGGACTTGATTCGTAGTTTATGCACTGATACCCTGATGATCCCCATGGAGAGGACCTACACAGAGCATGCCTCAGTGGATCTTTGGGAGCCTCGCCGCTGGTAGGCACACTGACGTCTTTGCCCCAATTTGGAATGTGGCTAGGATGGTATCGACTCTCTGCACAGAGTTAGCGGGGTATAGGATGACCGAGCACTTGATGAGGAGCCACTCTCGTGGTGAGACTGCGGATGACCCTCGGGATCCTAAGCCTTCCGTGCACTCAGAGCGCCGGCGTAGCTGGAGTCCTAGGTGTGGGCGTGCGCCATCAGAGGGGTCTCGTAGGGATTGAGAAGCCTGATGGCTCTCCTAGATGTTGTATGATACATTCTTTTGTATACCCGGGCTCTTTGAGCGTTTTGACCATGCTTAGAGCATGATGGCATTGTACAGATTATTTTGATCATATATATATATATATTCGTTTTGGATCAAACCCTTGGCATTCATGGCTTACTTTCCCTTTCCAGTTTCCTTATGTAGATTACGATGTATGTATGCATGTTCTTTTAGAATGTATGTAATGGAGAACAAATGATGCAAGTGTTTGACTTTCTTTTTATATTTCATGATGCTGATATATGATAATGTAGATATAATGTGATTTTGAATCTTAGTTTTGTAAGAAATTTTGGATACTTCATACTTGTTTTGGCAAAGTGATGAAAATAAACTAACATGATGAGCAGATAAACCTGCCCCTACCCCCAACTCCACGCAACTAGTAAGACGCGAGGGCTCATCACCGAGAGTTGGAAAGGGCACAAGTTATGAGATGTGTTGAAATGATATTGATGAAAGATAGACAAAGCTTTGGTGGAACCAAATTAGGATACAACAAGTCCACTCCACTCGAGTGACTTCATAGTTTAGAATGCTACTTACTTTGCGGTTTATCCAGACTTAGATCCTTAGATGGCCACATAGTAGACAAAATCTGGGTTTTTAGGATTTTGAGCTCTTTTGGAATTTTGGACATCTGATTCATTTGTTTTTGACTCAAAGCTTCAAGGTTTGAATTGTTTGTGTATGACCTTTTGCATTCATTTGTCAAGAGGACCCCCTACACTTTGCCCCATGCTACTAGTAAGAAGCGTGGGTTTATCACCGTGGGCCAAGCATAGGCGAGTAAGGGCATTTCCATCCTTTCCCAACCCTACATCACTAACAAGAGATGCAAGATCATCACTGAAGGTTGGTGGGGCAAGGAAATGTGTAAAATTAAATTTTTTTGTTTGATCAATGTTTGACTTGCTTACTTGAGTAGAATGTCAGTATGTTCTTATTTCCAAAGAGATATACATATGGGATAGATGTGACACCATGAAGCTTCTAGAACAGACCATAGGAAAGACACCTATCCTAAGAAGAAACCAAAAGTGAGAACAAGCCTCCAGATCTTGGTATGGTTACCGTTTAAGACTTTATCATATCTAGCTTTATTTGATGACATGATTCGAGATAATTTGATGATATCATGAAAATGGAGAGGTATGATTAGAAATTTTATGCCAACAACATCATGAGTTTGTAATGAATTGCTTTGAGAACAAAATTCCTTGATCACAATTTGTGTACGAAACAAGCGGACAAAATGATCTTAATCTATATGAAGATGCAATGTAAATATGATTATAAATAGTGCTAGTTGCTTACGCGTAGAACCGCTTGAGGTGTAGGGAATTGACCGTTTCACCAAATTCCTCACCTTCCAGCGTACATAAGAGGTATGCACCATTTCCATAGTCCTTCATGACTCGGTATGGGCCCAACCATTTAGGCCGGAATTTCCTTCCTTCACCGGTCTTCTTGTCGATCCGGCTGTCTAGCCTTAGAACTAGATCACCTTCATATATGTCGCATTCATAGACTTTCTTGTTGTACTGCCGGCACATCCGGTCAGCATAGGCTCTGTGTCATTGTTCAACATCTAACCTAGCTTCATCTAGGCTTTCTAATTGGGAGAGACGTGCTTCCCTGTAAGCATCTTCATCCAGAATCCCTTGTAATGAAATACGGAGACTGGGTATTTCAACCTCAAGTGGGAGAACTGCTCTACCCCGAATACTAGTGAGAAAGGAGTTGCTCCCTGTTGGTGTTCTTATTGAGGTTCGGTGGGCCCATAAGGCCGGATATAACTTCAAGTGCCAATCTCATTTGTTTTCCTTTACCGTTTTAAGGAGAATGGATTTTAGTGTTTTATTTGTTGCTTCAGCCTATCCGTTGGCTTGTGGATAATACAAGGAAGCCGTATGATGGCTTATTTTAAATTTATTGCACAATTCATGAACTTCATCATTCTTAAAAGAAGTCCCATTATCTGAGATAATGACTTGCGGGACACCGTACCTGCAAATGATTTGGTTCAAAATGAATTTGGCGATTACAGAACGGTACAGTAGTAAGAGGCATAGCCTCTACCCACTTGGTGAAATATTCGGTGGCTGTGATTATAAAATTATGGCCATCTATAGATGAGGGAGAGAATTTCCCTATCAAATCTAGGCCCCACAGAGAAAAAGGCCATGGAGTAGCAATCGGTTGTAGAGCTTGTGCCGGCATGTGGATCTCATGGGAGAACTCTTTGCACTTATGACACTTGCGTACAAATTCTACTGCGTCGTGTTCTAGAGTGGGCCAAAAATAGCCCATTCGATGTATCTTACGAGTGGTGGCATGGCCAAAAAAGTGGACTCCACACATTCCACTGTGAGATTCATGGAGAATCTTCTTGGATTCTTCTGTGTCGACACATCTTAGAAGCATTCCGTCGAACGCTTTCCGATAGAGCACTTGCTCTATAATGACATATTTAGCTACGATAATACGTAACCGCCTTCTTTGTTGCAGTGTAGCCCCTTCTGGATACGTATGGTCCATGATATAATTAATGATACTCATGTACCAAGGACACTCAGAGATAGAAGGTCGGGTTTTGATGTAGTATACACACTCATCTGGGAAGTCCAGATCTACTAAATCGCCTCCATCTAATGGGTTATCAGCTAACCAATCTATGATGATTTGTCCCTTAATGGACTTCTGATTTACAAATGTTAATTTGAATTCTCCCATTAAGGTTATAAAACATCTAACCTTCTTAGATAAGGACCCTTGTGTGAGAAAAGTTCGTAAATGGTCTATTTTTACCATGACCCTTGTTTCTTGATTTAGCATATAATGCCTTAAGAGTTTGGTAGCAAAGACTATGGCAAGGCATTCTCGTTCTGCTTGTGTATAACGTGTTTCATAGTTGAACAACGTTGATAATGAAATAAATCACGCGCTCTCTCTTGTCATCGTCCTCTTGGGCCAACATACAGGCTAACGAGACATCGGTAGCTTGCGAATATAAAATTAATGGGCGATCTAGCTTAGGTGGCATTAGCGTAGGTGGTGACAACAAGAAACGCTTAACTGCGTTGAAAGCTTCATTGCAATCTTCAGTCCAATCAATGCTATAATCCTTCTTGAGTAAATTGTTGATTGGATGAATGGTGAAACTTAAGTCCGGGATGAATCTCCGGATTGCACCAAGTTTTCCAAGAAATGACCTGATTCCAGATTCATCCGAAGGTGGGACCATTTCGAGGATAGCCTAAATTTTGGTTGGGTCAACATCTATTCCTCGTGACGATATGATGTAACCTAGGAGCTTCCCTCCTGTTACACCAAAGACACATTTTTCTGGATTTAGTGTGACTCCGTATTCTATCAGACGTGAAAGAATGATGCGAAGTACTTCGGATGGTCACAACGCTTCTTGGCCTTAGCCAACAAGTCATCTACGTAGGATTCCATGATATTATGAATTATATCGTGAAATATATATGTCATATCTCACTGGTATGTAGCACCAGCATTCTTGAGACCAAATGGCATAACAACATAGCAATAATTTTCCCAAGGAGTTATAAATGTGGTTTTAGCTTAGTCTCGTTCAGATATTCTGATTTGATTGTATTCCGAGAATCCATCCATGAGAGACAAAAGTTCAAACCCAGCTGTTGCATCAATAATGACATCTATGGATGGTAATGGGAAGTCGTCCTTAGGACATGCTTTGTTAATGTCTCAAAATCTATGCAAATGCGTATCTTTCCATTTTTTTTTGAGAACGGGAATGATATTTGATACCCATTGAGAGTAATTGACCGGTTTGATGAATCCTACTTGGAGGAGTTTTATTACCTCCTCTTTTACCATGAGAGCTACCTTGGGTTTCATGGGTCTTGATTTTTGTTTAATTGGTTTTGCATCAGATTTAGTGACGAGGTTGTGCACCACAATGTGGGGTGCAACGCCTGTCATTTCCTTATAATTAAATGCAAAATCCTTCTGATGTTCCTTGAGGATTCGAGTGTGTATTTCTACTTCTTCTGGAGTTAACAAGAATCCTAACTTCAATATCCTTGGTTCATCTTCCATTCGATGTTAACATCAATTGTTTCTTCGATTAAAGAGGCATTACCTTCTTCAAACTCAGGTGGGGCTAGAGGTAAGTCCAAATCGTCCCTATTTTCTACTGTGTATACGCTAGGTTCCATTTCCGAGGGAAGATCCATCATGGGATTTCCGAAGTAGGAAGACGAATGTGGGATTAAGGACAAATCTATCATATGATAGGAGAGATGTAGTGCCGCATAGGCGTTTAAGTAATTCAGAGTGGCCATATCACTATCAATGTGGTCTAGGATAGTAGATTCATTTCCGTTTAAAAGAGAATTTGTCATTGTTTTTATCAATGGTTCATCACGAAGGGATACCATGAAATGGGTATCCTCTAACTTACTGTTTGGAGTAAAGCATGATGCCAAGTTGCTTTATAGAATCGGTGAGAATATTGTGTTCTCATGGGATTGTTTCAATTGATATGAAGTCAAACTCCTTGCTTAAATCTAATACGGCTATTTTGTAAAGTCATGTAAGTGCTTGGCTTTGATTTCATATACCTCAAAGACTTGGTTTACTACCAATTTTGAGTCTCCTAACACCCCGATGTTATTAACACAGATCCTTTTGGCTAAAATGAGGCCAAGGAGGAGGGCTTCGTACTCGGCTCCATTGTTTGTACATTCAAAATTTAGTTTGAAGGTGGAAGGTAAGACTTTTACTCGTGGGAAGTAAAAGATTACACTGTCCCCGCTCCATAATGGCATCTAGCTCCATCAAAATGGAGTGTCCAATATTTAGCTGGGAATATGGACACTGGGATATCTATTGTGTTTGCACATTCTACTTCCACCATACAGAGATCCTCTGCTGGAAGAGAGCCAATGCCTAGGGAACATCCCATGCCCGCAGAGTCAAATGGTAAGAACATTGGTAGATCTTGTTCTATTAATTCAATGATTTTTGTAGTAGTTCCTAATGATACTATTTCTACGGTGTTAGCCTCATCTTTGGGGGTTGGGATTGCCTTGGCTAGGCTCATAGTTTCAAGATCTGTCGTAGGTACCAAATTTTCTTTTGGTTTTGGGTCGGTAGGTTTATTAAGTTGGTTTGTTGGGAGTTCAAACTCCGAGTGCACGCCTGGTCTTTTCTTTAATTCAGCTAGGTGTACATCAAATGGTTTTAGATCACCTTTGGCCACAAATATCTTTCCTAAGTGTAAAAACCTTACTTCTTGAAATAGTGTAGAAGGGATTGCCTTCATGCGATGTATCCATGGTCAATCAAGGATCATATTATAGTTAGTTTCCTGATCTATAATATAAAACTCAGTCAAGATGGTTTTGGGTCCTAAGTGACCAATAATATTATAGTTCCAATCGAGGTGGCTTTAAGGCTATCATATCCCCTTAGTGTGTTTCGAGTTGTGGAACAATTGGTTTCTCCATACCCTAGCTTTTGAAGGAAAGAAAAGAGAACTATGTTAACTGCTGCCCCATCGTCAACCATTGCTCATTTCACGTAGTTATTATAAACCCATACTTGTAAGTGTAAATTTGGATCACCTTAGCATGCGATCTCATCATCGTTCGGCATTTTGTTTATCTTGAATATGAATTTGACATCCCTATCTCGCCTGCCCGGAGGATGAACATCGAAGTCTATATGATTTACCTATGTTTCAGGAGGTGGAGTGATGTTAATTAAATGGCATAAACCTAATGCTTCTAAAAGAGCAGCCCCCGTGCGCATGAGATTTCTTTAGTAAGTCTAAAAATGAAATGTGCGAGAAGGTTTTGTTAGGTCATTAATTAAATCATAGGTACCCATAGGCTTTGCTACTATTTGTTGGATGTTATCCGCCTCGCGTGCAGTCGCTTGGACTTGGCTAAGAGAAATACTCTCGTGTCCTCATATAACTTCGATGGGTAGTTTGGCATCTAATTCCACTAAATTCGACTACCTTAGATTGTGGCTGACTTCCCATTTGTGGCGCAACCGATGGATTTAGTGAAGTCAAGGCTTTATGATCATCGTTTCTGTCATTACACCCTTGTTTGTCCCAGCTTATATTTATCCTATTGTTATCGTGATTTGGGAGTGGATCATTAAAGATCTTTGGGGTGCATTTTGAGGAAACTACCCCTGAAAAGATATTTGATGCCGATGACGTAGGGTTTACCAAGAACATATTCATGAAAAGTTGTCTTTGTTCATCGGCAAGTGTTGCATGAATTTTTGTAGTCACGACACGTTATAGTGTCATGGCCCCAAATTTTGTGGAAACCACAATACGAATTAGGCTTGTAATTCCTAGTTTGTTGGTTTGGTGCGTATTGTGGTCCAAAATTTTGATCAAACCGTTGTCTACTAGGATTAAAATTTTGTGTTTGTTGTCTTTGGTTTGAATTCTGGTTTTGGTATCTAGTTGAATTTTGGCTTGGACCCTGTGTGGGGTTTTTCCATTGTTGTTGTTATGGATGGTTAAAATCCACTGTATTGATTGTTGGGGTAAAGTTGTTGTTTCGTTGGTTGTTTATTTGTGGTGAAGTATTCACATTATTTACCTTTTAGGCTGATCGATTACTCCATCTATTGTTACACCCCAATTTTTATTAAGGATAGTTTATCCTTGATTGACATTCGTGGTAGTAGGATAAGCTATAGTGTTCTAGTTGGAGGTGACTAACCTCCCATTTTCTCCATATGTTTTGTGACCACTATCAATTGCTGCTTGATCTATTCGAAGAGCACTCTCAAGTACTTCATCGTAAGTTCTTAATGGGAACTTCTGGACTTCTTCCTTCACTTCTCTACTAAGAGAATGAAGGAATAAATCACATAGTTCCATTTGATCCATGTTTGGAGCACTTGCTGAAGAATAAAGAACTGTACGCCACCTTTGGATGAAATGGGTGACAGATTCGTTGTGTTCTTGTTTGATGTGTAAGAACTCCCTGATTCCTGTCCTTAATAGTTTATTCATGTCAAAGGCCTTGATGAACTCTGACACGAGTTGTTTGAACGAATGGATGGAAGCCTCAGGTATTCTATAATACCAATCGAGAGTGATGCCTTCCAAGGTTTTTGGGAATATCTTAGCAACAACCCCATCCCATGGGAGTAGTTCTCGAATGGCCGTAGCGTAAGCTTTGATATGTGCGTTTGGATCTCCCTCACCTTTGTATTTGGGCAAATCGGGAAGAGGTCTTGGAAGCATGACGCTTTGTATGGTGAAATCTAAGGGCTCTTTCAAGTATTCTGAATATGTCCCTATCGCATAGGTTTTGACCATTGATGGTGCCTGCTGAGGGAGTGGTGGTGGAATGGGTTGTTGATATGGCGTTGCGTATGCATTGGTAGGGGCATAAGGGAACACCTGTGTTTGAGAAAACATGTTGGGAGAGGAGAACATATCCCCTTGTGGTGATTTGGAGTACATGTTTAAGTATGACGAGGTATTGTCCAGGAATGGATTGTTTTGTACTAGACCGGGAGGAACAGTGTTAGAGATGGTGGGTCTAGTTGGCGTTTGTTGTGAATACTAAGGAGTCATGCCTAACGTGCCTATTCCTGTGAGAAGGTCTACTTGGTTAGGATGATGTGGAGGATTGGAACTTCCTTACTGTATAAATTGTGCATTTTGGCTTGCTTGGGCAAGTTCTAATCCTCTAACCTTTTCTACTAGAGTTGAAATGAATTCATTTAGTGAAGTCATGGTGTTTTGTCATAGTGGCATTTTTGTATACCATGGTGTTGTATAGGTATGTGATATCCTGCTATGAACTCGATCACTCCCCGCCAAGTTTCCTCGAGGGCATTTCCTATATGTAGTGGGATGGAAGTATTTTCTTGAAAAGAGACCTCGGGTTGTGTTTGTAAACCTCCTATAGGTGGATACATACTTCGAGAATGTTGGTCATTCCTGGCATAATGTATTGAATGTTCATCATCTAAAACCTAGTATGGGTCTCGATTGTCTACTAATTTGTGGTCTTAGTACCTAAGGAGGTGAACCAAATTCTCCGTGAATGTCATATTGTTTGAACTCAGAAGGCTTTATTTGTTGCATTTGAGTGAGTTGTTCCAACTCCTATGTTTGGAAGGATGAGCTATATCTGATCCTTGGATTTTGTGTTGACAACTGATTAGTTGAGTAGTTGTCACCCCATACCGAGAGTGAGGGTGATGATTGTCTATTTTTTAGGCGTAGTAAGCCTTAAGGCCCAAGAGGGGCCTGCCATATACGCATCGAATCGACATATTTGAGGGGTATATGAATACCCGCAGAATAATGGTCGGAGCAAAAGTGATGGTTAATGAGGTAGAAAATGACTAATGAAATGGAGAAGGTGAAAAAGTTGTTTGCTTCATGTCGGGTTCACTTTTTTGTATGATGGAAAAGTGACAAGCGAGCATGGGAATCTACAAGTAACTTTTCCTCGCACCCAACCTCCTGAGGTCATGCCGAGACAGCCGGTGGGGATGGAATATGTATGGGATGTAGAAAAAATAGTTAGGCAATCTAATGTCTTCAATACGCACTAGTGGAATTTGTGAATCTAAGGCAAAGAAGGCCCTCCTAACCTAAATTGGCGTGATAGATCGATCAGCAAGGATGACTACTCGAAGGATCCAATAAATATCGATCTCTGGCGTGATTCGATCTATAGGTTGTGGAATATGTGGAAAATGACCTGTGATAGTTTTGTGTATGTCTCCAGATAAGGTCATATGGTGGATGGTAAATATAGTTGACTCTATGGATGATTCTCTGGCCTAGTCCAGAACTCTCTAGCTTTGTTAGCTGTTGTATCTAGTAAGGATAATTGTTCGATGATGATAGGTGGAAGTGGATTAGATCTGAATACTAGTGTGCATAGTCCAATGTCTATGTCCGAATGACTTTCGGATTCGTTGGGTTGTGGGATTTGTGGATCGCAACCGTAGACTCTTTTTTTTGTGGTCCTGCTACGGTCATGCGTAGAATTAGTTCCTAATCCCTAACACCCAGTAATCGTATGCTTTCTTAGCCTCTATATTCAAAACTAGTAGCTGTGTGATCTTCTCAGAGTGCCTCACAAGCATTCTTACAACCTGAATTCTTAGGCTAGTATATATGTCTGTGAGAATGTCTCTGCGTCTAGTCTAGTGTGGGACTAAAGGATCACAACCAAAGGTTTTTTCTCTTTTAAGCCCTTCTATAGTCATATGAATGTTGCCTAGGGTAATCAGATCTGTAGTTCAGTTGATTTGACCAAAATGTGTGTGCTTGGTCGTCTTCTATGTTTAGCCCACTCAACTGGGAATTGATTTTTGCAAGCTTACCGTTGTTCGGAAGACTTGGATCCTAATATTTTGATCTATATCAGTTATTGTTGTGATGAGATTGGGCTGAGGCATGATTGGCTTGAATACGTATTCCCTGGGCTCTCTAGGTCCCGTAATTGTCATACAAAAGCAACAATGTAAATTAACTACGACAAAGTGAAATTTAACTATTTTGATTATATCTATAGCATATATGATTTCTCTATTTTTGTATTTTCTGATGAACTATTCGAATGAATTTAGCAACTAATTTAATACATCTAGAAATTGACAGCTAAGATAACAATTTAAAAACAAACAAGATAACCGAGTATAGCTATTTGTCTGTGCAATTTGTAGATCTACTCTAAACAATGAAATAACTTATCTAATCTATTTGTAAGACTCTCGATCCTACCTCAGAAGTGAGGAATGAATCATAGTCTCTCATAAACTATCAATCCCCACAACTTCCCTGGCAATATCGAAAGTAAAATTAACTGAAATAAAGTGATTGGATACTTTATTTGATATGTTTCTAACTAGAACTTTGAAAGCAAGACCACGGATTTTGTAGAACAATGGCGAATTTGGTGGTGTGTGTGATCTTGTCCCCTTAGTGTGATCTCCTCGTTCCTTCGTGTTCACATGGATCCAGAAAATCATGTAATGCTAGCATTAATGAATTAGATATTGGGACGTAGGTAGCTCAAGATATAGACTAAATACAATGTGAGTAGGAGAGGGATAGCGCAAGAGTACAGAGCTTGGCTTATGCAATTCCTAGCGGGATTTATTGCGAGTCATGCAACATGAAACATCCGAACTCCGAAACTATCATGTTTGAGGAGTGAAACCTACAACTTTAATGTCTTTTATTGATAAACAGACTATCCTATTCCAATGGATTGGATGAAATAACAACAGCACTTGCACAAGATGGATATGTGGCTTACTAACAGTAAAACAATGCTAACTAAGCATGCAATGAAATAAACGAATCACTCTAAGAAAAATGAAAACTAAATCTATTGCAAAGAGAAATCAGAGGAAAATTTGAGGGGCCATTTGCTTGAGCACAAGCCATCTATTTATAGCATTTGCATTTACCCAAGGTAAAAACCAAATAGAACTCTTAAACTATAAAAATGGAAAAACATTATTCTAGGAACAAGAATCATAAATGCAAGATTATGGCGGTGAAAGAAAGATGGTGAAACGTTGAAATTACGTGAGTCATGTTAAAAGAGCTCGGAAAATGCGTAAAGGACCCCTCTCGAGCAAGGTGGCGGTTACAGGACCGCCACCTGTTCGTGGAGGCGGCGGTCACGAGCCGCCGCCCGGGAAGGGCGGCGGTTTCATCATCAAGAGCAAAAGGCCAAGAAAAGAGGGGAAAAGAGAAAAACAAAGCACATGGGGGCTAAGCGAGGCATGCGGGATGTTAACGCATACTTGGAGATATTTTCTTGATCGCGAACACCTTGTGAGGAGACCTGTATCATCATTGGGGCACATGTCATGTTGTTCGAAGTACGGTACCTTACAATTTTTGGTACGCATACGATCACCATTGTTTTCGTGGTCTTCCCTTGATTAATTTTTAACCAATCTACATCCACGAAGGTCACATAAACAAGACGGGGGATAAATATATTAAATATACATGATATGAGTTAATCTAGGATGGTCATCCTCTTCAAGAGGTAAGTAATACATCTATAGTCCTCTAACTACAGAATAATTTGACCACCCTCCGTTTTAAGTTCGGTATATGAAAATACTATCTCATATTTAATATCGAAACAGGGGTCGATAAAACTTATACAACAACCTAGACTACAGATACTCACACCGAGTTTTCGAATAAATTCCATTCATCTCACCCAAGCATTCGAGACTTAAAGTTTCAAAATGAAAACACAAAATAAAACAATGGTTACAATTCCTATGACAACCTTGACTTAAAACCATCCCTCAAGTCGGATTACCTTAAGCAAGAAATATACTTTTTTAATTTTTATTATTGGTAAATAGTTTTAAGGGGACTATACCCTATTACAAAAAGGGCTCAACAACAAGATATATCTATAAAGGAGCGACAAAAAGGAACAAAATCTAGATAAAAATACGTCCAAAAGTAGTAACCCTCGAGATAGTTACAAGACATAAACAAAATAGAACATAAACTGCAACAAAACAACATAAAAGCATCATAGTCATAACAAAAAGACCAAAGAAGATCAGTAACCAAAATGATGCCCTCCAGACCGAGTGAGTTTACTTCTTGGATGCTCTATCAATTCTAGATTGGATTTTTATAGCAAGGTGAACAACGCTAATGTGGTGATGTGCAATTGGTCGAAGTGTTCAAGCGCAAGATGGTCGGATCCTCTTTTCATTCCCCCAAATAGTGTCAGGGATCCCACTAAGCATGGTAATGCTTTGAACTTGTTGGTCTAAAAAGTCATTGATGGATTTAAAGATAGCCATGTTGTGATCATGTCTATATTTTTCTCTCCCTAATCTATTGTCCAATGAGTTCAACTTCTTATAAATGTCAGCAATCTGATCCTTCCCAATGTCATTATCATCATCAATTTTTATTTTTCCTTTCTACTTGTCCATGCACTACATGTCCTTCTTAAGCTGCTTCATCTCTTTCTCTAGAGACTCCAATCTATGAGGCACATGATTCCCCTCCTGATGCAAGGCCATATCCAGACCAGCATTGCGATATGCAACAAATTTTGCATAACTTCCAGCTCTTTGGTGCTTCTAAGAACCCAGCAGAGTGAGGGGTGCCAATTTTTGGAAGCTTGGGGTTCTTGTTCTTAGATTTGGAAGGGGTTTCCATTATGGGGGTGCGAGAAGTGTAGGTAGTGATGTGTGAATTTCGGGAGTGGTCAGAAGCTAGGAAATTTGAAGACAAAGCTTATGGAAAAGGAAGATGAGGCCCTCTTTGGAGAGGGATAGAATGGGAGTGCTTATGAAAATCCAAAATGGAACGTTGAAGGGAATTAAGCAAGTATTGCAGGAAGTAGACCACAAATTTCCTTCTAAAATGATTTAGAAAGACCAAGTGCTTAACAGGACCAGTTTTGTATCACCCTTCCAGAGAAATATATCTAACCATCATATTTGTCACTTCATCATATGGCTTGGGAATAGAACTTACCCTAATGCTTGTAGAAACAAATTCAAGCTCCTTGCCCTCATCAAATAATTTCTTAGCCTCAGTGACTCTTAATCCTTTTGTTGAAAAATGATAACCCTCCAATTCGAGCCATGTAGCCTCAACAATCAACTCTTCATTGATAGTAACAAGGTGGCCACCATATTTCACCTTTCTATCCTTCCAGTCCATTGCAAAATGAACCAATATATTCGATCATGGCCTAAAATGTGTTATATAAAATTGGAAATGTCACCCTTGTGTAAGAGGTTCCAAAGCTCCTCATTTTTCTTCTAGGATGGATCATAACGTGGCTCCAATTGGCACGGTGCACCTCCCATTTTCTTCTTCTCCCTGCTATTCCTACAATTTTTCTACTCAAAACCCTTGTTTGAATCTGTTTCTTCCTTATGTCTGTCCAATTTTTTAAGAACCTATCCACCTGTGTAGGTTCAATGGTGTTAATATGGCCCTAATTAGGATGATAATTCTCACATGTGTGAACTTTCACCTCTTCTAAATCGCTTGATACCATTATTATGTTTACTCCACATTTAGATGCCCGTATTTATCCACATTAATGCTATTATGTACCTCCTTAGGGATGTAATTTTAATTATCCCATATGGTTAGATTATTATTGATGCCAACATTGGCCAAAGTATCCATAACCTTATTCACCTCCCTATAAGTATGCCTAATGATGATATTCTTGAAATTTTGATAAATACTTCTTGATTCCATAATAAATTCCTTGATAGTGGAGCTAGGAGGAGAAATTTGATTTAGGTGATTGATGATGTTTAATGAATCCCCTTCCAAAATTAAATTTTGTATATTATAATATTTGGAAACCGTCAGCCCCCATAGAGAAGCTAGGGATTCTACATAATGATTTTTTTGAATCCCCATTTTACCAAAGATAAGCAAAGAACTAAACAACCTTTATGATCCCGAATCACACCACCCCCAAAGCAGAAAAAACCAGGATTACCCTTAGAGGCACCATCAAATTTTAGTTTATGTCAGTTAATATCAAGAGGGATCTAATGAATCAAGACCTATCAATGTTTGAGGTATTCCTTTAATCTACAAATTTTTATCTCCTATGTTCCGGTTGGAAAGTATATATTCTTCATTCTCGGGATATTTCTTATTTTTGGGAGGTTTGAATCTCCCAATATTATCTTTAATAGCATAACAAATCTTAACAAAGATGAGCTTAAAATGTTGTTTATTTTTTCTCAAAATGATATCATTCCTATTTTTACAAATTCTCCAGATAATATGGGGCATGACTAGTTTCCAAAGTCTTCTCACAACACAGAAGTGCTTAAAAGAAGGATTCCATTGGATCCAAAACTGAATGAAATCCTTAGGCACAAAGTCTAGAGAACATTGAACTTGGAAAAGGCATAACTCCAAATCATTGCAGCATACTCATAGTGGACAAAAGGTGCTTAATATCTTAAGAATATTTTTTTCATAGGTGACACCTATTAGGAATAATGAATCCTTTCTTCATCAGATTATTATCAGTAATAATTCTTCCTTTGAGCACAAGCCAAAAGAAAAAGTTAATTTTAGGGGTTATCTCAGTCATCCAAATATTGCTACAATTAAACTCACTCTAGATATTCTCAAAGTAATAATTATATATAGATTTAACCATATAATCCCCATCTCTAGATTTGTGCTAGAAAATTTCATCCTTGACTTCCAACCGATTTGGGATGAGGTCCATTGCTTGTGAAGAGAGGAAAACATGGATTTCAAATCAATTCTATCCACCGAGAGATGTTTCCATCTCTTCTTATTTCCATTAATTTCCATGTAATCAATGACCTTAGTACCATATTTATGTTCAAGACTATCCTTTGCTGCACCAAATCTATCATTAAGGCTAATATTAGACCAACTATCTCCCCAAAAATTGATGTCTCTGCCATTTCCCACTTTCCAGCTACAACTTTACTTGATAAAATTCGACTAGAATCAAGTTGTTCCAGAAAATGGAACCATGGGGAAGTTTTTCATCATGAAGGAAAGAGAAAGTTGTTTATTGTTCAAGATATTTAGCCTTGATGAGATCAATCCATGGTTGTTTTTCCAATAGCATTCTCCAACCCATTTTTACAATTAAGGCCATATTGATTTTTCTTATATCTTTTATGCCCAATCCCCCAATCCTTTTAGGAGTGCACACTTGATCCCAGGAAACTAGATGATATTTGAATTTTACCTCCATTCCCTACCATAAGAATTTTTTTGGATCCTTTCAATTTTTTCTCTGAAGGAAGAAGGGATGTTATAGAGAGACATAATGTAGATAGGTAGATTTTGAAGAGTGCTTTTGATAAGAAGACATTTACCAACAAGAAATATAAATTGACCTAGTATACCCATGAAGGCTTGATAAATAATTATGTCTCCTTAAGCTTGAATAGAGACTTAAGTAATATGGCATACAAAACCAAGCAAGAGACCTACAAAAGATAATATCTGAGAAAGATAACCAGCCACAATATTTATTGATTTTTATAAACAAAAAGGTATTTACCCATAATCAACTCTTTTCTAAAAACCGAAAGGATTTCCACGTAACCAGATAAAACTATAAGTAACCACCATAAATCCTTAATGTCACAGATTCACTGAAATGACCATATCCTTTTATGCTAAGGAAACAATTAAGACCTTAAATAAACACATTTAGAAGAAAGGTAAACATAATGTCATATAACAAAACATAATCACAAAGTCCCTCTCATGCAAACAAAATCCTCCACAACCATCTCTCAAATGTTCTCAAAGATAATAATTATAATAAGAACAAAATAGTTCCACACAACCGGACTTGGTTTCCATAAACTTTTAAAATAAAAATAGAGATATAAACAACCATATATTTTTCAACCACAAAAATCAACTCAGAAGAAATATCAGAAAAATGAGAAGAGTTATTTTTATGAGATTGATAAACAAAAAAATATCATAATGGGTTAGAGCCTATCATGCCTGGTAGTGATTGCAAAATCCTTCTCCAAGTTTTCAAACTCTTCTTGCAATATTTTGCAATAGATTCCTTGAAAACTTATTAACAGACCCAACTAGAACCTCATCATTTCTTCTTCCTTAATTTTTATAACCTCTGCATTAAATTTCTTCCACTATTTCCACCATGCAATGGTAATTTTGCAAATACAATGAAGGATAACTAACAATTCGAAAGATGGAAAAACCACATGTAGAGCCATAGAGCTCAAGAAATTGAAATGCAAAACAAGACCAACTCTTTCCTTTTTCCCCCAAACCATATTGCTACTTCCAATGTAGTATTTGTGCTTGGTTCAAGAGAAATTAATTATAGGATGGGTTGATAGTCCTTTAAATATTCTCCAACCACCGGATAATTATAGAAATTACTAAAGAATGATAGACATGAAAAATATCATAAATAACCAATTGGAGTTAAGTGTTCACCAAGTCTATCTTGTCTCCCTCCAAGAATGGCACATGATTACATTGAATGTAATTCAATTCCTTATTACAAAGTGTGGGTGGGATCCCAAATCTACACTCGAACCATTAGGTTTATGTAACCCGAGTCATAGTCTAGGTTAGGTTTAAGTCCCACATAGGTTTAGGTCCATTTCTTTTTAATATTCTCATCCTTGATATAGATCGGGATATTAATAATTTCTTCAAGGTGGTGTCAGAATTAGATTCCACTTACAAAAATATGCCCATTATTTTCTTAGATTAGGGAAAAATCACCTAGTATAACTAGGTTTAAAATTAAAATACTTAACACCTTAGTGTAGTTTCAATAAGGTTCTTAGATAATATATATTAGCCAAATTAATTAACAAGAACAATAGTAACATACACTAACATTCCAAAGTAACAAATTTAGCTGCAAGAACTCATTCATGGAATGCTTCCAGGTACTTCAATGACATTATTTCATAGGAGCCTAGACGGGATGACATTTTTGTAATGAGACAAAGTCAATCTAGACTTAATTAAATGATCGTACCACTTATCAATCAAAGGCATGCCTTGGATCACTAAAATTGATCCAAGGTATGACTATCCATTTCTTTCCTATTAATATATTACAATCCATATTGTAGACACCTATAATTACGCCCGAGTAATTTAAATACTCAAATTTCACTAATAATCTCCTTTCCCACAAATTGATTACATTACACTAATTAATTAAGTCACCTATCCAATGCATACCCGAATTAACAACCCTTCGTTAATCAAAACCTTCTATCTAGTCTAATTAATTATTATTAATTAATTAGCCTCTCTTCTCATTAAATCAATAAATCACTATTTAATTGGTTTAATTGCCTCCTAATGGTCTAAATCACACTAATATCCATCTAAAATCTTATAAAAGCTTGCACATGTGTTTAATTAATCATATTGATTAATTAATACACCCCCTTTATCCACATGAGCCACTAGAGGACAAACTAAATCCTCCTAAAGTTAACTCAACCCCTTATAAACCCCCCTTATCCATAACTAACTCTACATCTCCATTAGTCCCACATTCATTAGGATGTGTTGAATCCTACATTCTTTGGGCTATATAAACAACCCTCCCCTAATTCTTCACTCACACCTAAATCTCTCAAGAGAAAAAAGTATGCACATAGTTTCATACTAATAGCCTTTTGTCATTATTGAGCCCTCCGTCCTCCATTCTTGAAGAGCTAAGCCTCACACCCAAATATCCATCAAGGATCAAAGAAAAAAAATATGCTTTGATTTCCATTTGGACTATTTATGTTCATTTTAAATGTTTAATTAAGCAATTAAAGGGGAATAGAGTTCATCCATTTATATTGTGTTTTGATTAGATTCAAAGTTATTAATGTTTAAAGGGTAGGACTTTCTCACTTCTTCATCGTGATGGTGCATATTTCCCATTTTTAACTAGGTTAGGAAGCTATTTTTAGGTGGTAGATTTCTTGATTTAACTTTGGTTAAAGTTGTAGAAACAATTGCACACATTTGGCACACCTGGTGGGACTCTTAGTCCCATGGCATTTTAGTTTAAGTTTCATTGTTTTGGATAACTTTTTGATATGCACATGTAGTAATTAATGTCATTTTTGGAATTTTTTCTCATTTGATATGTGTAACTTCATGTTCATAGCCTTAATTTTAATGGGTTATTGCCATTCTTAAGCTAACTTGTCAAAATTTTGAAATATTGTGAATTTTCTCATGTTTTTGTCATACTTTGGTTGCAGCAGTCTAGTGCACACATGATTTTAGTGGCACATACATTGTTTTTGGGGCGCACACATCTCTCTAGTGGCACAGGAACACTGTTAAAACCTATCATTCGTCGCCGACCCTCGGCGCATGCACGCTAGCCCCGGTGCACACACCCTAACCAACGTGCAGGTACACTAACTTGGGCACAAACATCATTTTGTACTATATCTTCACTACATTCTGAAACATGTTAGATCAGTGCACATGCCCTAACCAGGGTGCACATTCCGTTTAGTGGTGTAGGCATATTTTTGGTAATACTGTTGTTCGTCTGTTTTCTCAAAGTAGCGCATATGCATTTTTGTGGCGTACACGTCTCTTAGGTGCCGCAGGTGTTTGGTAAATCTAATAAATTCCACAATGTTGTGTAAGTACTGTTTTAGTGGCGCATATGCTATTTTCATGGCGCACACACCTATCGGGTGGCACATGCACTCTGTGAGCTGAAAAACAACCTTAAGTGGCGCATACACCCTAACCCGCTCACAAGAAATGAAAAAGGGGTACAGGTGTCCTTTTGAATTTTTTGAAATTAAGGTGTTGATGTGCTAACATTATTGTAGGTTTATCTAATAATATATTTGTCTTTACGAGACTATTTTTACATGTTTGTATTGAGGTGATATTTTGCATTGTTTTACTTATAGGAAAAAGGATCATGTATGCTCTTCCTCGCATCCCTTGGGGTGATCTTTGGAATTATAAATTATTCTTAAGTCCTTTTAATGCTTTGAGATTTCTAGGAGTATTTACGTTAGAATTGGCTAATTTGGCATAGTTGAATTAAAGTGTTTTTCCATTTGTTATCTTTTTAGATTTTAAAGACGTCATGTATGATCTTCTCTTATGTCCTTGGACGATCTGGAGAATCAAAAATGATGCCTTCTATTTTGATGGAAAACTACTAAAAATCATTGTACAGGACCAAAACACCATCGATTGTCAAAGAATGGAGAAAAAGAAACAAAGGTAAAAAAACTACTAATATGTTGTTATAAGTTGTCAAATGATGTTCGAGCAAACCACATCTAATTAAAAAAGATAAAACAAACAACATATTCAAAACACTATATTGCAGGTTTTAGAAAAGGGTACATCCCTCTCCACTCAATTGGAACATAACCCCTTTGGCATAATGCCTTAAGCTACAACAATGGGGGTGGTTCCAGGAACCCCAAAGTAGTCCACACAAGAGGGAACCTTGTGGACGAAACGGGAAGTGCTCCACACTACCTATCTGACTAGTGAATCCTTTGTGAGATAGAGTTACAAGTTGTCCCTATGCAACCCTTTTAAGTACACACTTGGATGCATTTATTTCCCACTGTGCTTGGAGGGGGAAAAGGCGAGATATTCCCAAACTAGTCATCGCAACATTTTGGGCAAATCATCCTACTCATGGGTAATCTTTGTAGAACCTAGGAGGAGAGAACCATGTAGGAAGATATACTTTATCCAAGAGCCCACTTTGACCATTCTAAAAAAATTTTTGAGTTGTGAACCGTATTTTCATTGCGAAATGTGTGATGCATTACTTTCGCCTAGTTTTTACTTGCCTTAAGGTGAGGTGAAACTTTTCCAAAGTGAAGCCAACATTTTTCATCCTTTTTTGATTTGTTTCCTTCACATTATTTTGAAACTTTTTTAAATCGAAGAAGGGTGACTACCTTTGTGTTACCAATCGATTGATTTCTCTCACTTTTATGCCCATTTACGCCCATCCATGTTTGTGGTGGGTTAGTAAAATGTCTAAAGTGTGGAAGCATTTTCGCATCATTAGTATCCATTGTGATCTTGATACCCATGTAAATATTGTCATTATAGTTAGGTGTGGTTCATCACCATGGACTTCCTTAGAAGAGTTATCTTGTTTGTATCATATCACTACAATTTTGATATTTACGTCTTGTTTCTTGTAAAATCAACATAAATATCTATATTGTAAGGTTACGCGCATACATTTTTAGCTATTACTAGCTATAGTTTGAGCTTTTAGTTCAGTTCTATTATTACCTCAATTTTAAAGAGTGCTAGGTGTTACCATTTGTGCATGTTATATCAATAATACCATGATATCATTATTTCACTTTCTCACAAAGTGGGTTAACATATCTTGGTGATATTGTTGTGTCATTCAGGAATTGTAATTGGCACTTTTTGAGATATAGGTCTTAATCAAGTTTGAGCTTGCTCATCATATATCTTGATTGGGAGATTGCATTGACTTCTTGTATTTACTTACATTTTTTTCATTCCCTTGAACTTTGCATAAGTGAAAACATTTTGTTGAACATCTTGCGACACGAAACTACTCTTTGAAATGTAGTCTAGAGGTACTTCATTTAAACATGTTTTAATACCAAACGCTTGTGTCATCTGGTGATTTATCACTATATCACATTTGTATTCTCACATTGTTGATGTATTCATACTCTTGGAATATATATCTTACATTTCACCTAGGGTTGTTCACTAAGCTTTGAACACATCTACAACCCATCCTAGTGAAACTATCACGAAAACATGGCTCCTAAAATGCATCTAGGGTTAAAGAAATAGACGACATACGAGGAACAACAAGTGCAAGATTGGGAAACCTCTAATAGGAAAGGGTAAAACCCCTTCACCGGACATGACCTATGGCCATTTTTTTTATCAAAAAAGGAAACAGAAGAGATGGTTGATCATAGTGGAAATGAATTAGAATCTCCACATGTAGAATTTGATTTTGACCCTACTCTACTAGATGAATTTCTTCTTAGAAAAAATATAGAGTGTTGGCATGGGTCATATAACTAAGGGCCAAATTTCCCACCGAGAATGACAAAATACTACCCGTGAATAACAATGCTAAGGAAGAATGTCCCCATATCAATATGGAAGATATTTTAACACACATAAAAGCTTCTACCTCTTATGCAAAAAATGATAAAGTGGTAGGGCATTGAATACCCTTTATCAAAGTGCCACAAAGAAATAAGATAGAAAATGAGATAGGTGAAGAACCTCCACAATATGAGGATGAGGAACCTTTAGAAGAAGAAGCCACAATCCAACAAAAATTAGTAACCTAAGCCAATAAATAGATTTTATTACTTCCCATGTACAGTAAAGATGCAAAAAAAATGTTCAAAAGTTGAGGCCTAAGGTTAAGATCAATAAACTCCATCATGAAAACCAAGGAGAATAAGACATAGGGTATCATCATGTATACATTCCCACTTCTCCCACTAAAGAAAAATTACTCACATATGAAGTGTAGTCCATGAAAGTGATGCTCTTAAGCTTACAAGAGAGCAATATAGGAGCATTAGGAAATATCAATACAAATAATTATGCCCCTCTACTTTTGACAAGACAATGACCCTTCAACCCTTTCCAAAGAAATTTGATATGCCAAAGTTCAATAAATATAAAGGGAAAGGAGACCCAAGGGATCATGTTAAATATTTTACATGGCATGTCAAAAGGTGTATTATAGTGACAATTACCTCATCAAATTTTTCTCAAGAGTCTCGAGGTCAATCCTTGTCATGGTTTACACGCTACCACGAGGATCAATCTTCACTTGGACAGAATTTGCAGTAATATTTGTGTGTCACTTTTCGAATAACATAGAGAGTGATGTCATAATGACAGACTTATGTGGTGCCAAACAACACCCTAATGAGACTTTTTCCAGCTTCCTCCAACATTTGAGAGGGATAGCTAGTCACTTCCCTTGCACTTTCCCTGAAAAGTAGCTGGTTAGTATTTTCATTCCAAATCTCAACCCAGGAATAGCTTTCCACCTCTAAATGCATTTTGTTTTTACTTTTGATGAGGTTATCGAGAAATGGATTCGAGATAGAAAAATCTCTCAATGCCAAGGGCACCCTCAAAACCCAATCTAAAGACAACCAAAATTTCAAACCCACGGAAAATATGAATATCTTTAACAAAAACAAGAATGTGGTGGGAGACAGAATCATTGATTCCAAACATGTTCAAATAGTCCAAATTGGTCAACCTTTTAAACTAACCAAGGGCCCAATTCAACCACCACCAAAGTGAAGAACATTCACCTCTCTCGAATGAACATTTTTCAATCATACTAAAACAATTGGATGTGGCCCACATGATGACCTATCCTACAACACAACCATTTGATGAAAATGCTATGAAACTTTCATGGTACAAGGAGCATGAATATTGAAAAATGTATTGTGTCAAAGCACATAAGATAAACAAATGTCCGCAGCTTTTCCATTATATTCAGGACCTCGTTGATAATGGGGAGATAGAGGTGGATAAACTTGGAAAAACACAAACATCTAATGAGAAAATGGGGATTTATAAAGAGCCATTCCCAAGCACGATAAGTCATAAAAGTCAAAGCGATCGGGAGATTCATCCCAAACTTATAAAGCCATGAATTACCCGTACACCAAATGAGATAACAATTGTTATGATTCACTTATCGATGTATTTTCTCTCTTCTAACCATTTCAATACCATCCAGGTCAAGGGAAAGGACTATGTTGTGGTAACAAGGCATGCCCACCTCCCGATTTTGGAACCTTCTCCATCGACCCTACAAATCGGTAAATATAACCTTTTAGAACAACTTGAAAAAGATGTCTACTAAGATTTCAATATTATATCTTCTCAAGATATCCAATGTGCATAAATAAATTCGTATCAAACTCTTTAGGGTCGGGAGTGCCTTTAGAAGTCGATCCTACACACCTTCAAGCCATGGTGGAAAACATCACAATAATTGAACATCTCACTTTCAACCATAGGGAAATCCCTACTAAGAATCCTACACATAATCTTCCCTTGTACATTGAGGTAGTTGTCACCCATAGGAAAATAAAACGGGTGCTTGTGGATAATGGATCTGGGTTAAACATCTACATGCTTAAGTTGGTCAAACAATTGGGACATACAAAGGAGGATCTTGATTCCCATATTATCACTATCACCGCATATGACAACACGGAAAGGGAATTAGTAGGTACAATCACGCTGCCAATGGAGGTAGGTCCCACTTTTCATCAAACATATTTTCATGTCCTAGACTTGGAACTTCCATATAACATGCTTCTAGGTTGACCATGGATTCATGACATGCAGGACGTGCCATCAACATTTCATCAATGCAATATGTTGAAGCATGAGGGACATACAGTTACAATATAAGGAGATTCAAAGCCCTTTTCTCATTGTAGAGCTCTAAATACATTTACAAGAAAGGGTACATACGCATGTCCCTACACAGATATAGTTGTCCTCTTCGGCCTGAGGCCACGTAATCTGGGTGGATTCAAATTCTCTTAGTTCTTGCGCTCATGGGCGTCTACTTCAACATCTCCATTTGATTCATGGGAGATGAAACTACTTGAATATGGCTATGGGGAGTGTAATATACAACAAGTGCTCTTGGTTTTGACCTCTCACTTGTCACCAAAGACTAGAGGTTGACCTAACTACCACTTCAAAATACCTAGTGAGGAACACACTATTGGGTCGTTCTTACCGGAGGCTTATTAGCTGAGGAGAAATTTCTTGATCCACCTACGACTTAAGTCCTTGAGGATACTCAGCCATCCTATTATCAAAACTTGGAATATGAAAAATCTATTAGAGTAATGTACTCCATGGGCTACAAAGGCCTCGGATGTGGGAGGAATGAACAAGGAAAAGAGAACTAATCCCCCTTCCACATTTAAAAATAGAAAGAGATGGCATTGGGATTCACCCTTATGAAGCACACCCCAATGATCAAGATGCAACTTGTTCGAGCATGAGGATAGCTCTAACTATTCGAGACAATGATATGGATTCCAATTGTAGCCAATATGAGGATCTCTCCTCCACGAACCTTTTAATGAACGTTGTCCTAACCATAACCCCCACAGAGCCAACCCTTGACCTTGTATACCCTTCCCTTATTGAATGGGACCAACAACATCACGTGCCACTAGATTTATTCAAAAATAACGAGGCTATCGTAGAGTTCATGGGCATAAGGGATAAAATTCCCATTGGAGATCACAAGAAAGTTTTCTTTATCGACTTAGACACCTATGCCTACTTCGGTGAGGAGGATGAACTTCATGGTCGGTAAAATTTAAAGAAAAGCGAGGGAAAAAGTTCTAAAGGAAAGCCTCGAAAAAAATCAAAGTCTAAGTCACACAGTGAAAACCTCTTTAAGGCAATCTTTGGATGACAAAAAAATAAGAAAATCAAAGGAAAAACAAAGTGACCATGCCAAGGATGAAAATCTTGTGGAGACATCCTTGGATGAAGATCTCAACCTTCCTCCCGATCCTACGCATATGGAGGACTTATCAAAATTTCTAGTCAAAGAAACCATTGATGTCAATATTGGTACAGAAGAAGATCCCAAGATAGTAAATTTGGGGGCATCACTCTTAGCTAGAGAACAAAATATGTTCACTATGTTCTTGGAAGAGTTTATTGATGTGTTTGCATGGTCTTACAAAGACATGCCGACTTAGATCCGAATTTTGTCATGCACAACCTAGTCATGCACGTAGATGCAAAGCCTACCAAATAGAAGCTCTTAAATATGCACCCAAGATTGGACCTCTTGGTTAAAGAAGAGTTGGAAAGATTGCTTGCGCAGACGATTCATCAGGCCAATTTATTATTCTGAATGGATATCGAACATTGTTCCTATCCAAAAGAAACCTATCAGTATTCAAATCTACATAGATTTTAGGACATCAATAAGGTTTTCCCTAAAGATGATTTTTTATTGCCCAACATTGACATGATTGATGACTCAATAACAGGATACAAAATTCTATCACTCATGGATGGATTTTTGGGATATAATCAAATTAAGATCGTTGAAGAAGACCAACACAAAATAGCTTTTATGACTCCTTGGGGCACCTTCTGTTATTAGGTGATGCCCTTTGGCCTTAAGAATGCAAGAACTACCTATTAGCGGGCCATGACAGTGATTTTTCATTATATGATTCATGATATCATTGAGGACTATGTAGATGATATCCTAGGAATGTCCGAAAAAAAAGAGAGGATCACCCCGTTATTTTGTGGCATATCTTTGAACGCATGCATGAATACAAAGTTAGGTTGAATCCAAAGAAGTGTGTCTTCAAAGTGTTTTATCAGGAAACTATTAGGCTTCATTATGTCAAGACGAGGTATTGAGGTAGACCTTGCTAAAGTGTCTGCTATCACCTGAAATTTCTCCACCTAAGAATATCAAGAAACTATGCAAACTTATAGGGGAAAATTCAAGCTATTCACAACTTTATCTCCCAAACTTGTAGATAAATGTCACTCATTCACCCATTTGCTTAAAAAGGATGCCTCTTTCATCTTGGGACTCGAGCAACAACAAGCCTTTGCTTTGCTTAAACATTACTTGGCTAACATACCCGTCCTCATGCCTCCCACTCTAGGGGAACCATTCTTGCTCTATATTTCCTCTATGTAATTTTATATTGGTGCATTGCTCACCCAATACAACCTCGGCTAGAAGGAGAAATCACCGTACTATCTCGAGTCACACCCTCATCGCTTATGAGCTTAATTATCCTCATATTGAAAAGGCTTGATTGGCCATTGTTTTTACCTTTCAAAACTTCACCATTACCGATGAATACTAAAACCAAGCTCATATCCAAGGTTGACCCACTCAAGTTTTTATTTTCCAAACCTTCCCTCACAGGTAGAATGGATAATTGGATCATTCTACTCAGTGAGTTTGACATAGAATTTTTCCATCAAAAATCGGTTAAAGGACAAGTACTCACAGATCACCTAGTAGAAGCACCTTTGTAAAGCACAGAACCTTTGAGTATGAATCTTCCAGATGCCTCCTTGCTCTACATTAAATAATCTATTGTGTGGCAGATACATTTTGATGGATCATTTACGTTTCATGGTTCAGGTGTAGGAGTAGTCCTTATTACTCCTTCTGGCGATCCTATACCGTAGGCTTTCCACTGGCCTTCCCTTGCACAAACAACATTTCAAAATATGAAGCACTTATTGCAAGGATGAAGCTGGCCATAAAGTGGAATGTTCATCATGTCAAGGTTATAGGTGATTTGTAATTAATCATTAAACAAGTTAATGATGAATATAAGGTTAAGGATGACAAGATCGTATCTTACAAAAAGTTAGTCAAAACTCTAAAGGAGTATTTTGTGCACATCACCATTGAGAAAATACCAAGAGCACAAAACATATCGAGAAGATGCCATGGCAATGGGTCTATGCTTCGTATTCCTCAGGAATAATGATATGCCATTCTTCATCAAAAATCTATACCAGCCCGCATATGACATGCCATAATTTTACCGGCTTATGAGGTTGTTGGTCCCATTCCCATGGTATGAACTCATCTTCACCTATCTTAAGGAAAACAATTTCCCTCCCAATATCTCCCGTTCTAAAAATCAAAGCCTAGTTCACCAGATAGCCTGTTACACCCTTTTAGGAGGTACACTTTATCATCATGGCTATGATGGGAATCTATTACATTGTCTAGTTGTGATGGAGTCAATATAGGCAATCAAAGAAGTGCACGAAGGGGTATGTAGAGCACATAAAAATAGCATGGTCTTAGCTAAGAAACTATTGAGATTAGGTTACTATTGGCCTACCATGGAAACTGATTGTTGCAATTATGTTAGAAAATGTGTACTTTTTTCGAAAGTATGGAAATTTCATTCATGCTCTGTCTCAACCATTGCAACCTATCACTACCCCATGGCCATTCTCCAAGTTGGGACTTGATTTAATAGGGAAAATTAATCCTACCTCATCTGATGGTCATAAACATATCATCATAGCTATAGAATATTTTACAAAATGGGTGGAGGCTGTCCCTTTAACCTATGTCACAGGAGCATAGATTTCTAAATTTATCATGAATCACATTATTTGCCGATATGGTATTCCTGCAGCCATTGTTATAGATAATGGGAAGTCATTTAAGAACAAAACCATGAAAGGTCTTTGCCAATGGTTCCAAATCAATTTAAAATGGTCCACACCATATTACCCCTAGGGTAATGGACAAGCTGAGGCAGAAAACAAAACTCTAGTAAGGATAATGGAGAAAATGGTCAAGCAAAATAGGTCAGAATCGCACCTACAAACCCATCCAACCCTTTGGGTTTAACGGACATACATTTGCACTCCTACGGGTGTGACACCATATTCCCTAGTGTTTGGGACAAAATTTTTCATCCCTTTAGATATTGAACTTCCATCCCGAGAATTTCTCTCGGGACTATCTAGATAAGGATGAATATTATTGAGTGACAAGACTGGATGAGTTAGAGCTCTTTGGATGAGATGCGCATTTACACTCTTAATCACCTAAAAGTGTATCAACATAGAGTCTCTAGAAACTACAACAAAAGAATCATCCTTGTCGGTTTGAGGTGGGTGATTTAGTCATGAAGGAGAACCAGTCAACACCAGAGCAGAGCGAGAGAAGAAAGGGAAGTTCAAACCACATTAGTTAGGACCCTATGTTATAGTTTCCAAGTACAACATAGGGGCATAAAACCAGCTCACCCCAATGGCGATGAGCTCGGGATCCCATGAATGCCATGCATCTTAAGTGGTTATATGCATAAACATGGCACAAGGAAGTTAAAAAAATCAAAAATAAAAAAATAAAAAATCGAAAAAGAAAAAGAGAAAATAGGTTGTCCATTAGTTAAAACCATGCAATTGTGGCACTTTGGACAAGTCCTTGGGTGAAAACTAGTTTCTGGCACCTCGGGAGGGTTCGTTGTTCACAAGAATCCTGTATCGAGGGTGGTGTTCTTTGGCCTAGACTTGGCTCTGCTTTCGAGATCCCTTGTGTGCACCATCCTGTCAAGCCTTGATCTGGATTTTCCTTCTTCTATTTGTCTGTGAAGGGTATGGTCTTTTGTTATTTCCCATCTTACGTTAGGGGAAACTCAATGACTTCACCTTCTTGTTCATAAACGTGTGGCTTCTACCCTTGTATATTCCCCATCTAACGTTGGGGCATCCACACTTTCTTGGTTACCTACACATAGCTTTGGAAAACCGTTAGAAAACATAAAAACAATAGAAAATTGTTTCACAAAACACAAAAACAATAGAAAATTGTTTCGCAAAAACCAAAACAATAGAAAATTGTTTCCCAAAAAAACAAAAACAATAGAAAATTATTTCACAAAAAAACAAAAACAATAGAAAATTGTTTCCAAAAAACACAAAAACAATATAAAATTGTTTCACAAAAAAAAACAATAGAAAATTGTTTCCCAAAAACACAAAAATAATAGAAAATTGTTTCACAAAAACTATATAAAATTGTTTCCTAAAAACACAAAAACAATACAAAATTGTTTCACAAAAACAAAAGCAATAGAAAATTGTTTCCCAAAAAGAAAAAAACAATAGAAAATTGTTTCTCAAACCAAACCAAAACAATAGAAAATTGGTCCGTAGAAACACATCTTACAAAAAAAAACATTTAATGTCATTGTCATTTCATTGCTTTGCGTTACTTGTTGCTTATATAGTTATTTTTGTGTTTCTTGCTTTTGGTTTGTTTTTTGCTTGGGCATACTTTATCAGGATTGATCTTTTCTTGCTTAGATTAGAGTTATTCTTTCTTGTACATTTTACAAGTAGGTTTTTTCCTACTAGTGAAACTTGGGAAATCATGATGTAATGTGTTAAATCATTATGTTCTTTCTCAAAGCATTTGGTTGTGTTTGTTACATGTTAAATAAATCATGGTGAATCATGGTGTATTCCATTAATTCTTGGTGTTATTTGTTAGAATTTGGTGTGTTTATTGCATGTGATCTGTTTTATTATCATTCACATCACATTACCATCATTATCATCACATCTAACATCATCTATACATCATATATAAACAAAATGCTAAGTTTTACATCATGCATGTATGCTAAGCTAATCATCACATATCGTATCATCAATGGGGGAAAGATGGGTTGCACATGATCAAAAATCTATCCCCCACACCAATATCATCATATCATCTCGTCCATATACATCAGAGTAACACATGAGAAATGCATTTGATATCATCTATGGATCTCTCATCTAACATCCACAACACATGTATACATCAAACATCAAAATTATATACATACAAAATAAAAAAATAAAATAACATCACAATGCATCCATAAGTGTTGAATCAAAACATGCAACATGCAATGAGAATCAATGTATGCCCACTCGTGTCACAATGCATCCATAAGTGCTGAATCAAAACATGCAGCATGCAATGCGAATCAATGTATGCCCACTCATGTCACAATGCATCCATAAGTGCTGAATCAAAACATGCAGCATGTAATGTGAATCAATGTATGCCCACTTGTGTCACAATGCATCCATAAGTGCTAAATAAAAAAATGCAGCACGTAATGAAAATCAGCATAGAGTAATTTCTAGAAAAGGGTATTTCACACATAACATTATCCCACTTGTGTCACATACATCAGGCACACAAAAACAATAAAATACATCATCTCATAACCATGTGTATCCGAGCCAAAACAAATTAATCCTCAATATATATATATATATATATATATATATATATATCTGTGTGTGTGTGTGTGTGTGTGTTAAATATACATCTATATCAAAAGTGGATACAAATCAGTTCTCTACATCAAAAATGCCTTGGTGAGGTGTACAAAGATGATACATAAAAAAATTTGTACACATACATACAATGTCTAGATAAATACACAATACAATACATCCTCAATACACAATGCCATAAAAAAGGGGCATGTATCTCGAAAGAATCGGCCTTCAAACGAGGCATACATATAAAATAATTTGTACAACAAAAATGTGGATCTCAACCACATCTCCGGTGCTCACCGAGGCTCCCAAATCTATTCTCTGGATGACGGAACACTGGAGGCTAGGGTGGCATTGGTCTAGCTAGCTGCTCTGGTAGAGGTTGTCTCACTGATCTGGTCGAATGGCCTAATCTCCATGATCGAGATCCTGATGCACTCAACCCTGAAAATTGTGGTAGTGCCACTCACTACTCTAGTGGAACCACTATGTAATAAGTAGTCCTATAAAAGAGGGCCTCACCACCAAGCCTAGTGGCATCATGTATCAGGTCCACATCTCCGGAGGCGAGCGCTACCTGAAGGGTAGTATCTCACTCACCTGTCACTCAGCCCAGGTTTTCCTTGGTCTGTTTAGAGGAAACAACCTCTCAATCTCTCTCTGTAGTCATCACCTGTAGCTCAGCACGGGTCTAGTCCCTCTATGTTAATAATTCCTATGATTGTGCGTATATGTGGTCTCTCATGCAATGACCATCTCACACTGTGGATCGGGATTGATGAAGGAGGATCAATATCTAAGCCCCTTGTTCCATTGTCTCTCAGATCTGACTCCACCATGCTACTATGTCATCTCTTGGACCAGCCTGGGCTCGATCCTAATCCCGCTCTAAAAGTAAGGTAACAATATGAGCTCGGGCTTCATCTCTCTCTGCTACTACATTCACACACTAGCCTTGAGCCTCGTCTCTCTCTACTCTATCTACGTCCCTCTTGTCTATGGCTATCTATGCCACTAGTTGGGAGGCTATGTGTGCCTCAGAAATTGGTCCCTGAGGTACTCTAAATGACTGTCCCTACTCAAAGACCCTACCTCTGGGTGGCTGCATGTCTACCTATACTGGGCCCTGCGGCCTCGGTCCCTATGCCCGTGAAGCACCCCCGTCCATCATGTAGGATACCATCAAAGGGGTCTTGTGGGTCTCGGTCCCCGTGATACTACCCTCGCCCTACACTCGCTCTATTCCATATCTCTATAGGCATCCGGAATGGTGAGTCATTAGGATAATACTATAACCTACCAAGTCGTATAGTAAGTTGTGGTCCTGGGATCTCTCACCTATCGTAATGGGTCCCATACCTATGGGACCACCTGTGTGAAACTCACCCTAGCTCATTCCACCAATATATGAGGCCCCATGGTCTACCTCTATGAGTTCCTGCGTGCATGCCAGATATCTGGCTGGGAGACCCCTGTACCTTGCCAAGCTACTGCACTCCGTCCAAACAATATAGCTCCATGATATAGCTGCGGCTACCAATAAGAAAGTGCTCCACTAGGCACATGCTGAGCTCTATGGCATCCTCTAGCCATTGGAAGTGCCTGTATGGATGTAAAATGATGTCTATCTCAACCATCTTGTCAAACTCTCACCTATATTTGAATAGGCTACCAAGATGGCCACATACATCTCCACCAACTGCTACCCATGCCATGTATGATGGCTCCTCGGGATGTTTGAAATGGAAAGGGCCCACGAGGTATCTAATAATGATATGATCCCATGACCATATCTATAATAGGGAGGCTAGACCCATGGTCTTCTAACCGTGGTATGTAATCAGTGCAAATCCCAGTATAAGTGGGCCAATATACACCGCCCCCAACAATATCTCTCACCACTATAAATGCCATGAACCAATGGTAGTAATCCTCTCGGGAATGAAGTCCCTATCTTATCAGTGAGTAGGAACCCACTGATAAGAGCCATGATGTAGAGAGGTCCCCGATGCAATGTGGGGTTAGAGATGCACTCATGTAATGCTATAGTCATCCCGTCGTGCGGGATATCATCAACACCAAATAGGGCACTACAAGCTACTCTAATCAGCCCTGCATCAGAGCTATACTTGATCAACATGCCCATCATGGGCACACGAAGGATCCACCAAATGTCCTCAATGGTCACCATCATCTCTCCAAAGTGGGTATTATGAAACAATGATTATCGTTATGCCATCACTCGGCTAGCATAGTCAAAAGGCCATGATCTAGTACGATATAGGGCATCAAGCCACGGGGCCTAGCCCCACCACCTCAAGTAATATTTCCATGGCTCATCAGCCATGCCAGTGCATCGCCCTCCAGATCCGAAACGGGCATGTTGCTCCCACGTCTACAAAATAGGTAGTCATCTCGCAAAATAACACGCTGCTCATCAGTTCCTAGCATTTCTTCTAAACATCTATCTCATCTTTTATATTTAACCCAAAAATCCTAAAAATTCTTCTAAGTGTCATGTTTATGGACACTTTCCTATCTTTTTCTACCTATCTAGGGTGCATGTGTGCCCTTTTTGGTGTGTGGACCACATTTCTTGTGCCTACACTTACGCACGTGTGTCTATTGGCACATGCACCCTATTTTAATCACATGCACACCATTTTTGGCATGTATGGTACACATTGGGTGCTTGCGCTTGCGTGCATATGCCCCCATGTGTGCGCTTGCCCTTTCCATGCTTGCGCCATGATTTTCGCGTGTGTGCCCCATTTTTGGTGTGTGCACATGCGTGCACATGTGCTTGTGTGTGTGTGTGTGTGTGGGTGTGTGTGAAATATGTTAGCATGTGTGTGTGTCTACGTATTAGTGCATGTGCCCCCAAAAGGATGCCTGCACCCCCAAAAAGGCACTGTGCACCCTATCTAACACATGCGCCTATGTGTAGGCATGCATACATTTTTTTCTACAACCAAAAGCTACAATTAATGCATTAATGAAAAAATTTAATGAGAAAGGTTTGGATACTCATAAAGGGGCCGTGCGTCGCATGCCACTGGTATCCTTGGACTTCATCTGCGTGCCTCAAATGGTCTCGTGCGATCATAATGGTTCTCCTTAGGGTCAGAGCCTCACAACAAAATTTCTACACTGATCAATTAAAATGAATTGGTTGCAATGTTTTTACCCCACCTGGTAGGGTATATTAACCAGTTTTTCACTATCCAGAGGGTCGGGAGGCCTATTTCGATCGTTGTTTCCTCCTTTGTTCACTTTGTGGAATAATTACTTTTATTAAATAATTATTTTTCTCTTATTTTTCACTGTATTGGGGCATTTTTCACTATCGATACCCCTTTCTTATCCCTCGACAATTTTATTGCTCCTTGGTGATTTTTATTCTCCTCCACACTCTTGTAAATGATTATTTTTGAAATAATTATTTTTTCTTAATTTTTCAACTAAGCAATAACATTATTTGTCATTTGCTTCTCCTTTCTTCCACGTAGGGCACTCTCTATTACCCGTAGGCCCTTTGATTTATTCTTCTACTTTTTTCTACTGTTCACCATGGTTTGGAAAGGAAAAACAATTTTAAAAATATTAAAAAAATCCAAAAACAAGGCAATATTTTTAAAAATTCTAAAAAGTAAAAAAACCCTACAAAAATGGTAACTTGCTTATTTCAGCTGAAACTTATGTCTTGTGCATGGTTTTTCTCCATATCTTGGTGGTTTGTCTCACATCTTCCCGATTAATATGACTCATAGATCACCGGATTCACAACCATTCACAAAGCTAGCTACTTGTTTCATCGGTACTGGGAAATTTAATTTCCTAGTGCTATTTCATTGCATAGAAATGTTTTTCATGGACCTCGTGTCCATTTTCATTTCCCTTGAATGTATCCTTGCTAGGGGAAACATTTCTTAACTCTTTTCATCAATCATGAGTGGATCTCTTCAAGATGCGATAACAAAACATTTGTACAACTTCCTTGACTATTTTTGGGTTGGATATGTGCATTCATACTTGTTTTCCCCTGTTAAATGAGCTTGTTTCCTTCTTGTATTGCATTTCATTGTTTTATGTTGCATAGAGTTGGTATTTTTAGCACTATAAAATTGTTCGTAGTATGGCTTTTCATGTCATTCTACCTTTGTCATATGCTTATATTTTTAATAAGGACCGATGATGTAGTTCATATGGCAATATGATGATATCCAAATTGTTCCAATAAACAGTGGCTAGAGGATAAGCTATTCTCTCCGCTCTTCCTTATTTCTTCTATGTCACTTTCCTCTCACCCCTAATATTCTATCTTACTAGGGCATCCTACCCCTTCTTATTCTTCTATCTACTTCTCCTCTTTTTCGATCATCGATCGGCTTCTTTCATCACCCCATCAACACTCGAGGGGGCATCTCTCCCTCCTACTAATTTTTCTTCTATCTCTTAAAAAATTTCTTCCATCTACTATCTTTAAGTGGCATCACTTATGCCACCCCAAAGAGGGGAAAATTTAGACACCTATAATTACACCCGAGCAATTTAAATACTTAAATTGCACTAATTATCTCCTTTCCCACAAATTGACGACATATTGTCAATAGCACTCATCTTATCTTCCATTTTCATTAATTGATTACATTACGCTAATTAATTAAGTCACCTATCTAATGCATACCCAAATTAATGACCCTTCGTTAATCAACACCTTCTATCTAGTCTAATTAATTATTATTAATTAATTAGCCTCTATTCTCATTAAATCAATAAATCACTATTTAATTGGTTTAATTCCCTCCTAATGGTCAAAATAACACTAATATCCATCTAAAAGCTTATAAAATCTTGCACATGTATTTAATTAATCATCTTGATTAATTAATACACCCCTTTATCCACATGAGCCACTAGAGGACAAACTAAATCCTCCTAAAGTTAACTCAACCCCTTATAAACCCCCTTATCCATAACTAACTCTACATCTCCATTAGTCCCACATTCATTAGGATGTGTTGAATCCTCCATTATTTGGGCTATATAAACAACCCCCCTCCGAATTTACACTCACACCTAAATCTCTCAAGAGACAAAAGTAAGCACATAGTTTCATACTAATATCCTTTTGTCATTCTTGAGCCCTCCATCCTCCATTATTGAAGAGCTAAGCCTCACACCCAAGCATCCATTGAAGGATCAAAGAAAAAAAATATGATTTGATTGCCATTTGGACTATTTAGGTGCATTTTAAATGTTAATTAGGAAATTAAAGGGGAATCAATTTCATGCATTTACATTGTGTTTTGATTAGATTCAAATTTATTAATGTTTAAAGGGTAGGATTTGCTCACTTCTTCACCATGATGGTACATATTTACCATTTTTAACTAGGTTAGGAAGCTATTTTTAGGTGGTAGCTTTCTTACTTTAAGTTTTGTTAAAATTGTAGAAACAATTTCACATGAGATATTAAATAATGAAACTTAAGTATCTTACCAGCATAGTCCATAGGACTGAAATTACCTCAAATTACCCGATTATATGGATTATACCACCCAAAACTTTAGCATAAAGGCCATGTGAATTAAATCAAACTTTAGTATAATTCATATACAAAATGATTTCAGAAGAATTAAAAAGGTAACCTCTTTAATTAACAACAAACATGACCAATCAATATGTTGGTGCTCGAAATAATCTCACCCCTTTTTCTTTGATAATGCCTTCAAAAATTGTTATGTTTTCTATTTACCCATGAGAGGTGTGAGTTCGAAAGTTATAGTCATGATTAAATTCATTTGAAATTCTCATGTGTAGGTTGTTTTTTCCTCTTTTTTTGGTCAAGGATCATGTTAGGCATGTTGTTCTTGAAAACCTTTGCAAAAACTGATCATGAATCAGGTTTAAATCAGAAAAATTACCTATGTGCACTATTCCTTAATCATATTAAAAATTTCATATTTGGTTTTGTCGCCTAATGATACGTGGCATGTTCCAGTTGGTTGCGGTATGGTGGGTTTAAGTTGCAAACTTATAACATTTTATAGCATTCACAATGTGTAAATTAGGCCCCAAGGCCTGACAAATATTCCTCTAAATATTTGTAGTCAGGAGATGCACAAACATAAATTTACTCTACCTCTAAGGAAGTACACTTGTCACAAATAGGTTGGATGCAGGGAATCGGGGCATAGTTGTATTTCCACACACCAAGGTAATAAAGTATAAAGGTTAAAATAATCTCCCAAGGAATTCAAAAGACACGTGGATTTTTACTATGAAAGGTGTGGGAAGTGAATCATCAGAGAAAATTGGTATTTTTGGGCTCAAATGAAAAAGAGAACAAAGTTTTAGAAAAGGCTCATAGCTCTACTATCGTTTAGATGTTAACATGTGTCAAGCTCAGGATGAAAGTCAAAAGTGGGTAGTCAGGTCAAACAGTTAAATGTGTATGTGTTTATAACATGAATCAAAAGTGCAAAGAATCTCCCCGGGACCGCATTTGCATAAGACTATTCCATGTGGACCACTCACATTTAAAAATTGGGAAAAGTGAAATGAATGACCATGATGCAATGAATTAATTTTTGTTGCCATCAATGTGTATTCACACAAATGAAGGACAATTTTTGAAGTATTCGAACACCTTGATCCTTTTTTTGTTGTTTGTTGAGCTCTGGATGCCATTGTAATTAATTTTAATTAAGTAACAACATGAAATTGATCATGGAGCTTGAATTCAAGACTAGAGATTGAAGGGGTTTTGAATCAAAATTGAATTTCTTAGGAATTAATGGGAAAATTGGTAATAACTAAGGAACTCCAATACTTTTATTCTATTGGAAAGGAAATTTGAAGTAAAACTATGGTTTTTAAGATGAAAACCTTTTCTTTTGCATTTTTGGTTGTGTCTGGAATCACTCGTGATTTAGATAAAATCATAGACATAGACTTAATGAATGCTAACTTAAAATATTTTCTTCAAAGATTGAATAGATCTAAAAAGATAAAATGTATGAAAGAAATTCAAGACAGACATATTGTTTTAGCTGGTGCTATTCCACCTTTAGTACATTTCCTAGAATCAGTATAGCTGTGCACTATGAATTATGACCCAAAAAAGAGGGAAGTACTAACTTGCAGTGATGATGTAGTGTTAAATTTGATGCCTATAACTATAAGAATAATGCACAAGTTGTCTGTAATAAGAAATCCAATAACCTATGCTATTAGTTTATCGTTACAAGATTACGAGGAAAAGAAAAAGGATTATGCTAGGCTCATAAATACTAAGTGGATATTAATAGAGAAAAAAGAAACCACTTGAATCCCTAAAAGGCATAGGTTAGGGCACAGTTTGTTGAAGAATCAGAGGATGTTATTATATTGTTAAGTTGAATGGTTGGGTTGGAGACCATGAATGAGTTTAAGGAATGGATGTGCACTTACATGTGGATACTTTTGGAAAGGAAAGGGAGAATTTGCTAAGAAAATTTCATTGTGGAAGCACTTCATAGCCACATGGTTACACTAGCAGCAAAAATAGAGATGGGTGATACTTCAAAATTGGAATTTTACATGATGACTTATTTGATTTATAATATCCAGACATGCATGCATTTTTAGCCTCCCATGTGATGACTTTAAGTAATTCCAAATGCATGATATTTTCCCCCAATTGCAGTTGGTTAATTGGAGGAAATGTAAGATTGGTTAATGATGCTTTCTTTGTACCAATCATATATTTATTCAAACCAAAATGGAAATAGTACAAGATCTCTGAGGAGGCTAGACAAGTAATAATGGAATACATATATTATTTCATTTAGTACAATAAATTTACATATATCAGGGTTAATGGTTTTGAAGGTCAACCATGTAAATTTCCCAAGTACTTAGATGATAAAATGGCCTTGTGTGAATTGGCGAGGCAATTTAAACCGGTTCATAAATTAATTGTTGGGAATCACAGAAAAACATTAAGTTCCCCATCAAGGTTGGAAGGTATTCATGCCCTTCAATTATAAAATCTAGGTTAATTGAAGATGAGATGAAAAGGTTTGGGATGGAGAAGTTTGAGGCAAGGGCCAACTATGATATCAGGTGGGTGTTCAACAATATTGCAAATACTTTCAAACATGAGCCTCAATTTGAGGACTATTGGATGAATTGTAGAGACAAGGAAGAGGTCAGGCTGAGAGAATTTTCTAGAATGACCCTTTCCCAAATTATATATTTCAAGATTGTTTTTGTCCTTGAGGGAATTGTGGATGATCTACATACAGCGATTAAGTATTATCTTGATCAAAAGGTATAGGGATAACCTATAGCCCGTTTAGACTAAAATGAAGAGGAATAAGATGATTCATATACTTAGATAAATGATGTAATGAGGAGAACAATAAATTGGTTAGCCTAGAAGAACATTGATTTATCAGTTCAAAACACAAGAATTCTCAATAAATTTAGGGATTTGGGAAATCTGAAAAAATGAAATTCATCCCCTAAGAGAAGGGGCTGACATAATGGATCCCTTCGGAGGAAAATATCTTTAATTTCCTTCAAAAATTCCTACTTTAGAACTTATAGATGAATGGAATTTTGCCACTAGTGGGATTGGTACTTCTATATCTACTCTAAGATAGAAGACTAAGGAAATGCTTCTAAAATCTATGGAGAATGCTCCTATCACCTTTGCATTACCACTTCAAGAAAAAGGGAAGGGTATGGCGTCTCATATGGTTCCTTCAGTATTTTGAAAAACCCCATAGTGCTGATAAATTGATGAGTGGGGCCATAACAAGTGGCCATTCACAATCTAAGCCACATAAAGAAGAATGAAGAGAAGCATCAAACCTAAAAATATGTAAAGGGAACATAAGAAACACAAAATTGTCTATGAGCCAATCCTAATGAGAGAAGGTTCTCATACACCCAAGAAACATAAGCATAGGGATGTAGTGATTGACCCCCTGGAACATGAAAGAAGTGATGTTTCTCAGGTGCGACATGCAACATCAATGTCATAGGTAGGGCAGTTAGTTCCTTTATTCTCACCTTTGCCTTCGGAAGGAGTAACAATGGGGAACACTCAAGAGAAAATTAACCAAGAAAATATCTCATTTAATCCAATAGATAGTGAAATCTTGGGTCAAGGTATGAAAACACCTGAAACTCTGACAGGTGAGGATGTGAATATACCCTTGTTTGAACAATTGTGGGAGTCAGCAAAGGCTCAGGAAGATATAATAAATGTTGATACTGGTGAGGAATTCTCCACATTTATATGCATTTGATATATCTATTGATGAAAAAATAACAAAACATAAAAATAATCTTCAAATAAATGAAGAAATGGAAAAGATTACTCATGTGTCAACCAATGAAATCAGAATTCAAGCATCATAAGTTTCTTCTACAGATCAAGTGGTTTCAAATTCAAATAAGCCAAAGTTGCTTAGTGGAAAGGGTATAAATATAGAGATATTAGTAAAATAATATTCTTCCCATAATGTCAAAGCCACTAAGGATAATGAGCCATGTCAAACAAGGAAATATTTAGTTGAAAAGACAACAGAGATTGCACAAGATGCAACTACTAGGGATGAAATTATTACTGATATAGATGTATAATTTTTTGGTAAGAATAGGTAACTATCATAGGTAGTGAAGTATACCATGAAAAAACCTGAGGTATAAATAGAAAAAGAGGATGATAAGGTGTCAACTCAATAGTCTCTAAAGAAAGTAGAACTATTGGAAGGGAAAGGAGAACCTACAAGAAAGATATCAGTTCAAGAAACTCCAAGGGAGAAGCTGAGTTTAACATTGCATCAGTTGGAGAAATAAGGAAATAACATATCCCAATTACTAGTGTAAATTAGAAAGAGACTGATCAATCCCAAGCTCTAAACAAAAGAGGAAGACAGTCATGAGGAACTACCAAGTACATGGTGAGAGTAAAGAAATGATGATTGAAGTAGATTGTGAAAAGTAGGTAGAATCATTAACCCAAGGTGAATAAGAAATGTTCAAGTAGTTGGTGGTTGTCCCCAAGAAACCCAAACAAGAATTGAAAGAAACAAAATTTTGTATGAGTCTTATAAAGGCATGGATTGGGGGTTAATTTTTGAGAATTGTTCAAGAAAACAAGAGAGATGAGAGAAAATCATTTTCCCAAGAAATTATTAGAGAAACCTGATACTTTCTTTGAGCCTTCAAATTTAGTCATGTCAAGATGGTTGCAAGTGCCCAGCCATTGACAAACAATGAGAATGTAGATATACTTTCCTTTTGATAAATTTGATGAGCCTTGAAGTAATTGTGTTAATCATGAGAATTTTTGTATCTATCGTCAAGGTGATGTACTATAAAATAGTTATTCACATTCCCATTGCAATATTACTTTAGGGATCCTTTAAGTCACACATAACTTTATCATTCTAGTAGAATTTTTGAAATTTCAATTGCACTGCTAAGAAGATATTTCATTTAATTTGTGTAATAATTTTTTTTTAAACCATTATGTCACCATTTTGTTAAATATTACTTATAAGCCTTCGAGTGTATCTTAGGCACGAAAAATTGTGAGTCTCTATTGTTTTATTAAATCTTCATCACGAGATTTTGTGTTTTAATCTTTAAATATTATGTGAAACCATGCATTCTTGGGTTTCCATGAGTGTAGATCTTATAGTTGAAGTATCATTGTGAACTATTTGAGGTTTGTTTGTCTTGCATTTGGTAGATCTCCCAACATTTGTTGAAGTTTCTATGAAATCTAGTATAATAAAATTTATCCTGTTTAATTCCCCAAATAATATATATTCAAAACCAATTAATCCTACAAGACTTTCCCATGCTTTCCTCTTTAAATTCAACAAAAATGTTAAAGAAAGTTTGTTCCTTACTATCTTTATAGTCTAATTGTTGTTTTGAAGATGTATGCACTATCTAGAAGTGACTATTCGTGAGAGTTATCCTTTTCTGAATTGACCATGTCTTCCCAAATTTGTTTCTCAATTATTCCACAAAAGAGTGCCAAATATTGTTGATACATCCACCCCTCTCATAATTATAGACTACAGAAAGGGTCCTCTCACCCTGGATAAAGGTAGAGCCTAAAGTACGAGGATAGGTCATAACCTCAACACAATGTTACCTAACTCCTTCGAGCTTGAGTGAAAAAGAGATTATGAGATCCTTCCCCAGCTAAAAAATGACATTGATCTAGAACTATCATCCTCTAAACATATGGTTGAAAAAACATGGCTACAAAGGGAGGATGAATTTGGTACTCAAAGATCGATCTGACACCCTTTTTAGGGATATTTTTGTAAATACATATGAATACTGACCCTGGTAATGTTTCTTACATGTTTATATGTGAATATGTTTTTAAATGTTATCCTTTGTTAAATTTTGTAAAATTGAGCAAGATCAAAAGTTCATTATGTAATATTTCCTGGTTTAAGTGAACATTGCACTAGATTTGCATTGCTAGTGGTAAATATTGACAAAGGATGATCATATCTGTCAATATTTATAGAAATTGAGTATCGATAGGCAATTGACAAGTAATTTATAGTTTTTAACACATCTAAGGTGAAAATACTTGGTGGAAACTCCGTTTTGGTTTGAAATTTTGATAAATGCCAGTGTCTTAAGCTTTGTCAATTGATATTTTTTGTTAATATTTGTAAATATGTAAGGAATAAGGTCTTTCTTTAGAAAATATCCTACTATAAGGTTGTTTCAGAGCTTGGAAAACAAACCCAAATAAGAGACAAGTTTGGAAAGCATTGGGGGATCAAGAGTCAAGAGAGAAGGTAGTACCAGTTGTGGAAGGTGATCAACCTATAGTTGAGGATTATCCTACATCTTCAAATAGTTCAAAATCAAATAGTCCTTGTGTAAATTTAAATACTCCAACTAGTGAAGGGCCATCATTTGTATCTGGAATAGGTGTCCCTCATTTCTTTCCTTTATCACTCAAGAATGATAGGGTTTTTTTAACCGATTCACTAGAGGATATTTACTTTAAAGATCATACGCTGTATCCCAAATACCCCTTGTCCCACACCATTTTAATCCTCCTATAGGATCACCTCCTCAAAATAACATGGCTCATCCTCCACCTATACCTAATTTTTTTGTCAACATGTTTGGGCCAATAAATTTTAGAGGCATGGTTGGGAATCCTAATGTTGTACCACAAGATGTACAAATAAATTTTCCTAAGTTTCAAGGGAATAATTTCACCATCTGTTGATTAACATCAAATACTCTTTATTAATATGATTGAGGATATCTAAATATAATATGAAGATGTATATGTAAAGTTATTCATTCGCACTCTTGAAGAATATGTGTGTGACTGGTATAAATATTTGTCGACAATTCAATAGATTGATGGACTGAGATGAAGAATGCTTTCAAATTACAATATGGGGATAAGACAGACCCAAGGTTCCTCTTATCTAAGTTTGAGAATATAAAAAATAATCCCAATGAGTCTATCCAATACTTTAAATAGGCTACCCATAATTTTGAGGCCTAGTGATGATTCCTTCCTAATTAAGTATTCGATGCTTTTGAAAAGAAATCTACTTATTATTTGAGGATAAGAACCTTGGAACTTTAAGGCAGGATTTCACAATGGCCTTTCAAATCGAAAACAATATTAAGGAAATTAGAAAACCCCATAAGAGGGAGGGTATCAAATTGATTAATCCTGATAGACCTTAGTCAAGAAAGGTAGTGGATTTGGAAGAGGTTGTGAAGAATTTGTCTGGAGTAGTTAAAGAAATATCCTATAATCTTGCTAGAGAAGAAAAGGGAATATGACAGAGTTCTCAAGGTCAAAATAAACCAAAGGGTCAAGATAGATTTTGAAATCATCCTAGAGGTGATCATAGAGTAGATGAAATAAGAAAGGGGCCCATGGGATCAGGAAATAAATACCGACAACATAGATAACATAGGTGGGTCCCGATCCTTTTCGATAGCTAGGGTTTCTACGGTAGAATAAACCCATGTTATTGATTGGTGTGATAAGTGTTTCTTACCACATCCCCCTTGTGATCTAAGTAAGGAATTTAAAGAGATAGGTGATGATGAAACTTATGGTGAGGTTTGTATGATGGATTCCCTAAAAATACACTGCAAGGAGACACTTCAACCGAGTTGATAAGTGCTAGGAATTTAAAAAAATTGGGATTGCATTCACCGGGTATCACCTCTTCCTCCTAATGATTATATTTAAGTTGATACAGTGTAATATTTTGATTTACCTAATCATGATTTTGAATATTTGATATCTTTAATGATTAATAAATATGATGGGGGAATTCCTTCTGAGGAAGACATGTAACTTTTGATGAATGCAGTAGTTTCTTAGGAAAAGGAATACCATAATAAAAGTAGAGTTGTCAAAGGGGGAGGGACATAAGCCAAGAAAAAACCTCCACTTCTCACTAATATCCCAAAGGAACCCCCTTAAAAGGATACAGTTAACAAAGTCCCAGTCACTCCAAGTAAAATTTATACCCCAACTCATTCCCAAGTCATAAAGACTCTCACACTGCCAGAAGGAGCCGTAAATCTTCCTCCCAATACAATTTTACCAAAATACATTCACTATGATATAACCTAGATTTTGAATTAGATCAAAGTCATTGTGCCTATTTTTGAATTTCTTAGGATTCTGAGCATAGAAAAATGGCATTTGAATATTTGGGATTTAAAGAGGAGGTAATAATCCAAAGAAAAAATGTGAATAATGTGGATATTCCCCTATCATTATAGAGCTAGAAGTACCACAAGCATTGGAAGAGTTGGGAGAATCACCTAAGGTATATTTGGGTACTTCTCTTGTTGAATATCAGCTTGATGTTGATCCTTTCTATACTACTTTAATCATCAAAGACAGGTTAGTGCACAACTGCATGTTCGATTCAGGGGCCTCATGTAATGTGATGCCTCTTGAGGTAATGAATGAATTGAATATCAAAGTGACAACAACTTTTGGAAAATGCATTGCTATGGATTCAAGGGAGGTGCTAGTGATTGGATATGTTAAAGGGTTGATAATGTAGTTGGCAGCTTACTCAAGAAAATGCTTAACCATGAATGTAGTTATTATGGATTTTCCAACCAAGTGGGGAATGTTGTTGTTAATAAAGTGGGCTGCTAGTGTGGAGGGAAGTGTATAGATGGATATGTCATATGAAACCATACCAGTAGAAGGAAGCCTTGTAAAATTGTATGGTGAGAAAAAGATGTTACATCTAATTGAAGACCCTAACAATGATTCTTATGAAGTATTATATATAGATGTAGATGTTGATAATTTTGTGGGATATGTATATTTTAAAGAGCATAGCATTGACAAGTGTAAATGTCCTGAGAAAATTGGTTCTCCTTGGATTTTGATGTTTGATGGAGCTTGTTCTAAATTTGGGAATGGTGTTGGTGTTGTCCTAGTATCTCCAAATCAGGAGATATTCAATTTTTCTTTTAAACTCATATTTGAGTGTACTAATAATATTGCAGAATATGAAGCACTACTTTTGGGTTTAAGGATTGCTTGGAGGTATGGTATTAGGGACATTATTGTTAAGGGATATTCAAAATTGGTAGTCAAGCAAGTTAGGAAATTGTATGCAACCAAAAATCAAAGAATGAAACAATATAAGCATGCAGTTTGGGATTTTATTGAAATGTTTGATTCTTTCAACATAATATACCATGATCAGAATGAAAAATACTACTGTAGACAAGTTGGTAGTATTGGGATCTAGATTTGAAAACTATATAATGTCTCCTTACTATGAGTATGATATAGAAGTATTGACAATACCATATGTCCCTGACAATGTCAAACATTGGAAAATTTTTGAAGATGATGCCCAAGTTCAGAGTTTTTACAAAATGAAGGAGAATTTACAAATCATAATATGGAATGGGAACCGATGGTTTGTGTTTATGATGGTAAAGATACTCTATTTGGAAAAGATATTATTCAATTAAAAACCAATACCATTCCAAGAGGTTTGGTTACATTAGAGTCAAACTTTGATAATGCTGACCGCATTATTAATAGACATATGTCAGCCTCAAGAGATGTGGAGGAACACAACTTGGGGACTAATGGTAAACCTAGAAAAATATTGCTAGGAAGTGACCTAAGTAAATAATAAAAGGACTCATATGTCCAGTTGTTAAAAAGGTATCAAGATTTTTGTGCATTGTCATATTTAGAATTGAAGGAATATATGAAGGATATTTTACAACATGAGATACCATTAGAACCTAATGCCAAGCCATTTCAGAAAAACAAAAGGCAAAAAAATCTACTTTTTTCCCTTAAAATGTAAGAGGAATTAAAAAAATTAAGGGATGGAGGCATCATACAGCCCACACGATATTCTTTATGGGTGGCAAACCTAGTGCCAGTTTGAAAGAAAAATGGAGAATAAGATTTTTATGGACTTTAGGAATTTGAATAAGGCCTCAATCAAATAAAATTATCCCTTGCCTAATATGGATAACATGTGGTAGTTGATTATTGGCTCTGAGTTTTTGTCTACTCTAGATGTATTCTTGGGATATAACCAAGTGTTGTAGTAAAACAATCAGACATAATTAAGAATGCTTTCACCACTGAATGGGGTACTTATGTGTATGTGAGAATGCCATTTGGCCTAATGAATTCTGGATCTACATTTTAAAAATCCATGGATGTAGCATTCTTAGGGTACATAAATGATTTTATTGTTATATATCAGGATGATGTAACAGTGTTTTCAAGAAATAAGAGTGATCACTTGCAACATTTGGAGAAGATGTTGTTAATATGTAGAGAGTATGGAATCTCATTGAACCCTAAGAAATTCCACTTTGGGGTTCAAAATAAAATATATTGGGGCACATTTTATCTAAGGAAGGGGTCATGATCGATCTTGAAAGAGTGGAAGCTATTGGAAAATTTCCTATTCCCAAAACTAAGAAAGGAATTCAATCTTTCTTTGGTCAGATAAACTTCATCAGGAGATTCATTTCTAATTTTTCTAAGATGACCATCCCTATCACAAGTATGCTAAAGAAGGATCAGACTATCAAATGGGAGGAGGAAGCTATCCAAGATTTTACTGGAATCAAGGAAGCACTAAAGAATGCTCCTGTCTTAGTAGCTCTTGATTACAAAAAGGCTTTTCAAATTTTTTCTTTTGCTTCTAAAAATACCATTGCATCTATATTATTGCAAAAGGATGAGGATGGAAGTGAAAGGTAAAATTATTTCTTTAGTAAAGCACTATAGGGGGCTGAGTTTAAATATAACATCATAGAGAACCAAGCCTTTTCCTTGGTTAGAGAAACAAAATTTTAAGGCCATATATCTTAAGTTCCAAAAACACAACTTATGTTATCCATACCAAAGTCAAGGAAATCTTGTGAGAAATGGAAATATCAAGTAAAATATGTCGATGGGTGAACAAATTACAAGAATATGACATGGATATTCAGACTACTAAGCTGGTTAGAGGTCTAGGCTTGGAAAAGCTAATGGAAAAAAACTCTGCAAGTGATGGAGATAAATGAAGTTGAGGAGGGAGATATGAATGTTCATGAAAAATTAGTCAGTTATGCATGGTACAAGGACATCATATTTTACCTTAGAAATTTGGAGTGTCTTGGACATTTAGATTAAAACCAAAAGAGGTCACTCAGGTTAGTCTCCCAAAATTACATCATCACTGATTATGGATTGGCATGGAAGAATCCTGAAGGGGTTCTCCTAAGATGTATTGTTGAAAATGAATCTCCCAAGTTAATTGCATATTTTCATGGAGGAGTTTGTGGGGGATTTTTCTAGAAGAGTAACTTCCCACAAGATCTTAAGGGATGGTTATTGGTGGACCGGACTTTTTAAAGATATAACCTTGTTAGTAATAAAGTGTGAATTTTTTTAATGATTTTAAGGAAGAATGAAATATTTAGGTGCTCTCCCTTTACAACCAGTATCAATTGAAGCCCCTTTTAAACAATGGGGTATGGATTTTATTGGGGAGATATTAGATCCTTCAAGTGCAGGCCACAAATGGATATTGGTGGCTACGGATTACTTCACCAAGTAGGTTGAGGCTATCCCTACTAAGAAAGTAACTCATTATATTGTTATGTATTTTATCCTAAATCATATAATTTGTAGGTTTGGAGTACCTACCAAAATAGTTATTAACAATGCCATGAGTTTCGAGATAAGCCATTAGTGGCCATGTGTCAAGAGTATGGGATAAACCTAACATATGCATCTAATTACAACCCTCAGGGTAATGGATAGGTCGAATCAAGTAACAAAAATATGCTAAAGATAATTAGACGAACATTAGAGGTTAATAAAATAAGATGGGTGAGAAATTGAAGTATGTTGTTTGGGTAGATACACTACTAAAATAGATACTAGAAAGATCCCATTTGATTTAGTCTAAGGAGTTCAGAACCTTCTTCCCCTACACATGTAATTATCTTCTTACCAATTCATTGGAAACTTGAGGATAAAGAAGTCAACCCTTATGATGCAAGAATTAATCAGATTGTTGAATTAGATGAAGAAAGAAGAGAATCTCACCTAGAGAAATTTGAAGTTTAGGGAAAATCTTAAAAGGTTATTTGACAAAAATTAACTCCTATAATTTTTAGTGTGGGATATCTTGTGTTATTATGGGATAACAAACATGAAGAAAAAGGAAAGCATGGAAAATTTGATGCATTATGGATGGGCCCTTATTCCATTGATATCAGAATTGGTACGCAAAATTTATTCTTAAAGGTTCTATATGGAGAATTAATTGAGTTACATGTTAATGGAAGGCACCTGAAACATTTTCTTGACTGATTCCCAAATCAAGGTATGCATCAATGTATAGTGTATAGTATTTTATTTTATTTCACGTTTTTGTGTGTGTTTTTGGTTTCTTTTTTGTGTTTTTCTGGTCTGTGGTGACCAGTTGCCTTGGTTTCTCGGTATATTTTTGGGAGATGCTTTATTATCACTTGACTTAGTGTGTATTATTTTTGACTCCATATCCCAATGGATTTTGGCATGGTCTGTTATATTTATATTGTGTTTGGTTCTTTTGGCACCTGTAGGGAGTTCCCATCCCCGAGTCAGAGCCATTGTTAGTGCTCGAAATAACCTCACCCCTTTTTCTTGGATAATTCCTTTGAAAATTCTTATGTTTTCTATTTCCCCATGAGAGGTGTGAGTTCGAAAGTTATAGTAATGATTAAATTCATTTGAAATTCCCGTGTGTAGGATGTTTTTCCTCTCTTTTGGTCGAGGATCAAATTAGGCATGTTTTTCTTGAAAACCTTTGTAAAAACTGATAATGAATTGGGTTTAAATCAGAAAAATTACCTATGCACACTATTCCTTGATCATATTAAAAATTTTGTATTTGGTTCCCACCTGATGATACGTGGTATGTTCTAGTTGGTTGTGGTATGGCAGGTTTAAGTTGAAAAATTATAACATTCTATAGCATTCACAATGTGCACATTAGGACCTAAGGCCCAGTGAATATTCCTCTCCGAATATTCATAGTCGAAGATGCACAAACAAAATTTAATTTTCCTCTTAAGAAGTACACTTTTCACAAATAGGGTGGATGCGTGGAATCGGGGCATATTTGTATTCCCACACACCAAGGTAATAAAGTATAAAGGTTCAAAGAATCTCTCGATGCCCACAAAGGACACGTGGCTCTTTCTTATGCAAGGAGCGGGGAAGCGGGTCATCAGAGAAAATTGGTATTTTTGGGCTCAAATGAAAAAGAGAACAAAGTTTTAGAAAGGGCTCATATCTCCGCTATCATTTAGATGTGACCATGTGTCAAGTTCAGGATGAAAGTAAAAAGTGGGCAGTCGGGTCAAACAGTTAAATGTGTATGTGTTTATAACATGAAGCAAAAGTGAAAAGAATCTCCCGAGCCTATATTTGCATAAGGCTATTCCACATGGATGGCTCACATTTAAAAATTGGGAAAAGCAAAATGGATGAACATGATGCAACACATTAATTTTTTTGCCATCAATGCATTTTCACACAAATCAAGGACAATTTTTGAAGTATTCAAACACCTTGATCCTTTTGTTTTGTTTTTGAGATCTAGATGCCATTGTTAGTAATTTTTATTAAGGAACAACGTGAAATTGATCATGGAGCTCGAATTGGGGACTAGAGATTGAAAAGATTTTGGATCAAAGTTGAATTTCTTAGGCATTCATGGTAAAATCGGTAAGAACTAAGGAAATATTGCAATTTTATTTTATTGAAAGGAAATATTAAGTAAAAATAGGGGTTTTAAGATGAAAACTATGCCATCTCTAGTTTTTGTTACATCTAGAATCACTAGTGATTTGGATAAAATCATAGACACAAACTTAATGAATGTTGACTTAAAATATTTTCTTCAAAGATTGAATAGCCCTAACAAGAGAGAATCTATGAAAGCAATTCAAGATAGTCGTATCACTTTAGTTGGTGCTATTCCACCTTCAATACATTACCCAAAATTAGTATGGCTTTGTGTTATGAATAATGACCTGGAAAAGAGGGAAGAATTAGATGGATGTGGTGATGCGATGTTGAATTTGATGCCTGCAGATATCAGAATAATGCTTAAGTTACCTATAATAACAAATCCAATAAACTTTGGTATTAGTTTAGCCTTATGAGATTATGAGGAAAATAAAAAGGATTATGATAGGATCATAAATACTAAATGGCTCTTAATAGAGAAAAAGGAAACCACTTGAATCCCTAAAAGGTTGGTTAGGGAACAATTTGTTGAAGAAGTAGAGGATGTTATTATATTGTTAAGTCAAATGGCTAGGTTGGAGACCATGAATGAGTTCAAGGAATGGATGTGCACTTACATGTGGATAGTTTTGGAAAGGAAAGGGAACATTTTTGGGAAAATTTCATTGTAGAAGCACTTCATAGCCACATGGTTACATTGGCAGCAAAAATAGAGATGGGTGATACTTCAGAATTGGAATTTTACATGATGACTTATTTGATTTATAATATCATAGGACATAGGCATTTCCCTAGCCTCTTGCCATGTGCTGACTTTAAAGAATGCCAAATGCATGATATTTTCCCCCAATTACAGTTGGTTAATTGGAGGGGAAATGTAATATTGGTTAATGATGCCTTCTTTGCACCAATCATATGTTTATTCAAACTAGAATGGGAGTAGTATAGGATCTCTAAGGAGGATAGACAAGTAATCATGGAATATGGATGTTATTTCATTCAGTACAAGAAATTTACATATATCAGGGTTAGTGGTTTTGAAGGTCAACCATGTAAATTACCCAGGTACTTAGATGATAAAATGGCCTTATGTGAATTGGTGAGGCAATTGACACTGGTTCATAAATTAATTGTTGGGAAACACAAGACAAACATTAAGTTCCCCATCAGGGTTAGAAGGTACTCATGCCCTTCAATTATAAAATCTAGGTTAATTGAAGATGAGATGAAAAGGTTTTGGGATGGAGAAGTTCGAGGCAAGGGCCAACTATGATATCAAGTGGGTGTTCAACAATATTACAAATAATTTCAAACATGAGCCTCAATTTGAGGACTATTGGATGAATTGTAGAGATGAGGAAGAGGTCAGTGAGAGACTTCTCTAGAATGACCCTTGCCCAAATTATAGATTTCAAGATTGTTGTTATCCCTGAGGGAATTGTGGATGATCCACATATAGTGAGTAAGTATTATCTTGATCAAAAGGTGGAGGGATATCCTATATCCCCTTTAGACTAGAATGAAGAGGAATCAAATGATTCATATACTTGAATAACTGATGTAATGAGGAGAATAATAAATTGGTTATCCTAGAAGAACATTGATTTATCAGTTCAAAACACAAGAATTCTCAATAACTTCAGGATTTGGGAAATTTGAAAGATGAAATTCCTCCCCTGAGAGAAGGGGCTGACAGAATGGATCCCTTAGGAGGAAAAGCTCCTCAATTTCCTTCAAAAAGGCCTACTTTAGAACTTATAGATGAATGTACTTTGCCACTAGTGGGACTAGTACTTCTATATCTGCTCTAAGTCGAAGACTGAGGAAATGCTTCTAAAATCTATGGAGAATGCTCCTATCACCTTTGCATTACCACTTTAAGAAAAAGGGAAGGGTATGGCGTCTCATATGGTTCCTTCAAGTACTTTTCCAAAACCCCATAGTGTTGATAAATTGATGAGTGGTGTCATAACAAGTGGTCATTCATCATCTAAGCCACATAAAGAAGAATGAAGTATGACACAAGACCTTAAAAAGTTTGAAAAGGTACATAAGAAAAAAAAATTGTCTATGAGCCAATCCCAATGAGTGAAGGTGCTCATATACCCAAGAAACATAACCACGGGGATGTAGTGATTGACCCCTAGAATATAAAAGAAATGATGTTGCTCAAGTGCGACATGCAACATCAATGCCACATGTAGGGCAATTAGTGCCTTTATTCTCACCTTTTCCTTCAGAAGGAGTAACAATGGGGAACACTCAAGAGAAAATGACCCAAGGAAATATCTCATTTAATCTAATAGATAGTGAAATCTTGGATCAAGGTATGAAAACACTTGAAACTCTGATAGTTGAGGATGTGAATATACCCTTGTTTGAACAATTACAGGAGTCAGCAAAGGCTTAGGAAGATATAATAAATGTTGATACTAGTGAGGAATTCTCCACATTGGATGCATTTGATATATCTATTGATGAAAAACAACAAAACATGCAAATAATCTTCAAATAAATGAATAAATGGAAAAGATTACTCATGTGTCAACCAGTGAAATCAGAATTCAAGCATCAAAAATTTCTTCTACAGATCAAGTGGTTTCAGAGTCAAATAAGCCACATTTTCTTAGTGGAAAGGGTATAAATACAGAGATATTAGTAAAATAATATTCTTCTCATAATGTCAAATCCACTAAGGATAATGGGCCATGTCAAAAAGGAAATATGGAGTTAAAAAGAAAACAAAGATTGCACAAGATGCAACTACTAGGGATGAAAGTATTTCTGATATATATTTAGAGTTTTTGGGTGAGAATAGGGAAATAGCATAAGAAGTGAAGTATACCATGACACAGTCTTATGTATCAATAGAAAAAAAGTATAATAAGGTGTCAACTCAATAGTTTCCAAAAAAAGTAGAAATATTGGAAGGGAAAGGAGAAACTTCAAGAAAGATATCAGTTTAAGAAAATCCCAGGGGAGAAGCTAAGTTTAACATTACATCAGTTGGAGAAATAAGGAAATAAAATATCCCAATTTCTAGTGTAAATCAAAAAGATACTGATCAATCCCAATCTCTAAACCAAAGAGGAAGATAATCAGAGGAATTTCTAGTATAGGGTGAGAGAAAATAAATGACTATTGAAGTAGATTGTGAAAAGAAGGTAGAATCACTGACCCAGGATGAACAAGAAACGTTCAAGTAGTTGGTGGTTTTCCCTAAGAAACCCCAAAAATAATTGCAAGAAACAAAATTTGGGAAAAGTATTGAAAAGGGATGGATTGGGGGTTCATTTTCTAAGAATTGTTCAAAGAAAAAGAGAGATTTGAGGAAAAACCATTTTCCCAAGAACTTATCAGAGAAACTGTTACTTTCTTTGAGCCTTCAAATTTAGTCATGTCAAGATGGTTGCAAGTGTCCAGCCATTGAAAAACATTGAGACTGTAGATCTACTTTCCCTTGTTGATAAATTTGATGAGCCTTGAATTAATTGTGTTAATCATGAGCATTGTTGTATCTGTTGTCAAGGTGATGTATTGTAAAATAGTTATTCATGTTCCCATTGCAATATTATTTTAGGGATCCTTTAAGTCACACATAACTTTATCATTCTGGTAGCATTTTTGAAATTGCAATTGTCTATGCTGAGAAGAGCTTTCATTTCATTTGTGTAATAAACAATTTTAAAATCATTATGTCACCATTTTTAAAAATATTTCTTGTAAGCCTTTGAGTGTATCTTAGGCATGAAAAATTGTGAGTCTCTTATGTTTTATTAAATATTCAACACGAGATTTTGTGTTTTAATCTTTAAATATTATGTGAAACCATGCATTCTTGGGTTTCCATGAGTGTACATCTTCTAGTTGAAGGATCATTGTGAACTATTTGAGGTTTGTTTTTCTTGCATTTGGTAGATCTCCCAACATTTGTTGAAGTTTCTATGAAATCTAGTATAATAAAATTTATCCTATTTAATTCCCTAAATAATATACATTCAAAACCAATTAATCCTACAATAATTTCCCATGCTTTCCTCATTAAATCCAAAAAAATGTTAAAGAAATTTTTTTCCTTACATTCTTTAGTTGTCTAATATTTGTTTTAAAGATGTATGCACCTTTGTCAGAAGTGACTATTCGTGAGAGTTATTCTTTGCTGAATTGACCATGTATTCCCAAAGTTGTTTCTCAATTATTCCACATTAGAGTGCCAAATATTGTTGATACATCCACCCCTCTCATAATTATAGACTACAAAAAGGGTCCTCTCACTTTGGATAAAGGGAGAGCCATGTACTAGGGTAGGTCATACCCTCAACACAATTTTACCTAACTCCTTTGAGCTTGAGTGAAAAAGATATTATGAGATCCTTCCCAGGATAAAAATGACATTGATCTAGATCTATCATCCTCTAAACATCTAGTTGAAATAACATGGTTACAAAAGGAGGATCGATTTTGGTACCAACACAATCAAGAGAGTAAACTGTCTCGAGTAGCATTCATAAATCAACGTTTACACGTTTTAATTAAGAACCGGTTAAGATATCATTCATGAAAGAGGAATTATAAAGAAGGAAATATAAAAGTAGGAAACATGGACATGATGTCAAAGAAATAATAGAGAGGCAATAACACATAAAATATGAGATTAGGGTAGAAAATAGCCATGAAAGCTTGATTTTATTGCTTAAAGGATGCAATGCCGTTATAACAATAGAAAAAAAAATACATTACAGAGACCCAAATTAAAGGTCTGAAACTCATGGGAAATTGGTCATTATTTTAGCATGGTTTCGTTATAAAAAAGAGGGATCCTTTTAAAATGGACGAGTTCTAGTATTTTATAAAGAAAGAGAAGCATATGAGACAAAGAGAGAGATGAAAGGACCATTGAGCTAGAATTGGTTTCTTATGAAATTGAATGAGTATGGAAACCATGTTTTTGAATGAGTATGGAAACTGTATTTGTTTTCACTAATTCAAAGATGTCCCTTGAATATATCATATGCCACAAAACTATACAAAGAGGCATCGTTAAATTCTAGTGGTTGAGCCTCCTAGAACTGCATTTGTTTCTAGGATACTATTTATCATTTTTCACCAAAAAAATTCCCTTAATTTATAAATATATTAATTCCAACATGAAGTTATCGATGATACCTTTCCAACGAGACTAGTTTTCTCTATTTAGAGTTCAAGAGTTAAAGTCATGTCCATTTGCAATATCGGAGCTTGCGTAGAACAAAAGAATGACATGTGACATATTCTAATTGGTGTTTCCTTTGTTATATAACAATTGAATGAGAGGGGAGTGAATCATTCCTTATAAAAATTTTAAATCAGATTTAAGATTATTCAAACAACCACAATCCACTTATCTAATAATTAATGTATGTACACTATCAAGTATCAAAGATGCAAGCAACCATAAAAAATAGAATCAACACATGAACACAATATGTAAGTGGGAAACCATAAAGGGAAGAAAACTCACTAAAACACAATCCTTTTATTGATATTTTCAAATTTAGTGAGGCACCAAACCTAGTATACCAACCCCTAGATTAGTATATCATCAACCCTAAAAGGAGAAAAAATCCCTCATTTTTTGAAGAAAAGACTCCACAAAGAGGCTACACCACCCCAAGATGATCAAGAACCAACTCCTCAAATAGGATACAACCCCTAAGATGATTAAGCACCAACTCAACCACCTTATGAAGATATATGATATCTATTTTTTTTTGCCATAATTGCTCAAACACTTGCACACATGAGTATTGATGTTACTCAACCTGCATTAAAGCGTATTCAATCTAAATTAATTATCAAATACCTATAAAAATATCTCACCTAGGTCTCACACCTTGCACATGTTGGTGCTGAATTTGATCTCACCCTGTTTTTCCTTGAAATTCCTCAATTTGTGGGCTCTGTCATTTTTTCTATCTCCCAATATTGATGCATGAAAACTCTTTCCTCCATTTGTTGCCATGGTCATTCCCTTCCATTGGTTAAGGATCACTTTAAATCCAGATTTTTTTTTCCGTTCCTCTATCCATGTGAAAGATTTGTAACTTGGGCATAAAATTAGCTTTTTTCCCTTCTTTCCGTTCTTCCACAGTCACGTTTTGTTTGCCTTGTCAATTTTTTTCCCAATATTTGTGGAAACATGATTGGATGCAGCTCATAGGATCATATTTGGGCCTTATTTCATTGCCAAATTATCTTTATTGAAAGAAAGATTCATTTCTAGGTGTAAATGGTGATTTTCTTGCATTTTACGGTTTGACAGGTGTGTTTTTGCTTGTCAAATTTACATCTCATCATATGTGGAAATGTGGACCTTTCTAGTTGGATGTGGCTTGGTGGGCACTTTGAAACTCTAGGGCTCGATTCAACTCAAAAATTTTCCACGTGGAGGGCCGAAGCTCATATGAAAATTCACCTTTTTGTTTAACCTTGGAGTTACACCAGGGAGACGCGTGGAGGTTTTCACTACCTTGCCCAGGACTTAGACAATTTTTTCATGTGGCCGGTGTGCTTTGGTGGACCATGGACATGTGGGATGGCTGGTACTCATTTGAGGATATACCTCATAGTACCACCTTAATACTTGCACTGAGGAGACACGTGGAGGCTTTCGCCAGCTTCACTCTATACTTAAACTTTTCAAAGCAATTTTCCAAGTCCTGGGACACATGGAGGGACTGCGCCTGTTTGGGGACCAGCCCCTAAATTTTATTTTAAAGAAGCGTAGGAGGAAAATTTTATGCTTTCACTCACTTTGCCCTTTCTTGGAATTTTCAACGGCGAAGGAATACTGTATCAGACCCTAGACAAATGACACCTTCTACTAGTCCTTCAACATTTTTAGAAAAATCTTCCAAAATGAGACACGTGGAGGTACCGCACCTATTTGGGGTTTCCGCTTTTGAGGACCATACCAAAGATGTGCCAAGGTGACACGTGGAGGATTCCACTGGTTCCTTTTTTACTGAGACATTTTCAAAGGCCAAAAAGCATTTTTCTTGGGCCCTGTCCACGTGGAGGGCCTATGCTTGTTTAGAAACTTACCACTGCACCTCACCTTTGTAGTTACATCAAGAAAACACATGGATAATTTAAATTTAGAGTTGATAAGGGGAAAAATAAATGGTTGCTATGTATTTCACCTATTTTTCCACCATTTTTGCTCTAAGACTCCTGGAGATGCGAATACACACAATTTTTCATCATTTTTGATGAAATTCCTTTTGTTTTTATCGTAAAGTGCCATTGAATGGCTTTAGAACTTAATTTATGAGTCTAAGAATTGTTAAGGCTAATATTTTGAAATTGGTATTACTCGAGAACTTACAAAAACATGAATTACTAGAGAAGATGGATGCAGAGTAGAGTTGTAGAGGAAAGAGAGGGAAAAGGATGAAATGATGAAGGTTGTAGGCATAAAATATGAAAAAGTGTTTCCTCGAGAGTGAAAAGGATTACCTATCAAATCCAATTGTATGCAGAGCATCCAAAGAATGATTAAAATGGTGATTTCTCACATTCTGAATTAGGATGATTAAAAGTAATATAAAAAAGGTTATGGCATGGCATCCAATTCAAGTAGTAGGCCTATGAAATGTGATTAGTTCATAATTGGTCCACATGGAAGCATTTGGATGTGAATTTGTTAGACATAACTTTTGAGGCAAATTGGTAACAAGAAAAGGTCCATTGAATATTCTTCTTTTTGTGGGGAAAATTTTGGATGAGTGAGCGACTGAAATGTATAAATGTGATGAGAATACTCTTACAAAAGGTCAAGGGTTGATTTATTAAGAGAAATTTTGAGAGATCCCATCTTCTGAGAGACCAATCCGAGAAACCTGTTAATTTCCTATGTATTTTATCTCAATCACGTCAAGTTGGTTGTGGGTGTATAGCCATTGACAAGCTCTGAGAATGTTTGAAGGAACTTTCCCCTACCTTGATGAATCTAATCAATTTCGAGTTAATTTTTGTCAATCTTGGAGAAATTTGTGTCTTCTTTGTTTGGAATGTCTGTAAGTAGTTTTTCTTATTCCTATTATAATATTGTGTTAAAGTCCCTCCGAATCACATACGATCTCATCCTTGTGACAATTTAGTGGAATTTGCAATTTCATTTCAAGAAGAGCCTTCATCATGTGATGAGATAAACAAATTTAAAATCAATTCACTATTATTTATTGATAAAGATTGTCTATAATCCTTCGAGTGTATGTTAGGCATGAGGAACTAGGGGTATTTAATGTTTTATGGAAGTCTTTAGTTCGAGCCTTCATGTTAAATTATTGGAGATTGTGTGAAACCATGCAAATATGGGCCTCATTGATGCACACCTTCTAGTTGAAGGAATATTTTAGCTATTCCGAAGATTTTTGTCATTTATCTTTCCAATTGTTGTGAAGTCTCTCAAAGATTTGGTATAATCAATTTTATCCTACTTAATCTCCCACCAAAATTATTCAAAAACCATGAATCCATCCTGAACTACCCCTATTTTCCATTTTTGTCCAAAAATGTATAAATTCTACTACTAAAATATGCAGAAGCAATCATGATTCCATAATGTCTTCAAGATAACCTTAGCCTTGTTTTTTAAAGTATCTCCATATTTTAGAAGTGACAACTCTTAAGAGTTAAATTATGGAGTATTGATCATACTTTCCCAAGGTTTTCTTTACAAAATTTGTGCAAAAGAAGGATATCTCCATCTCCTTCATCAAACAGAGGTTATACTAAGGTTCCTCTCACCCTAGTTGAAGAGGCACAACCTAAATTAGTGAGTATAGATCAAATCCTCTTGAAGGTGATATCCATCTCTCCATAATCTGAGTGATAAAGGGCTAGCTAGATCTCATCCCTAGCTAAAAATGACATGTAAAATATGTGATGTTGTTCATCTTAAAAAGGAGAACAAATTTGGATACCAACAACACACACACACACACAACTAGCTTGCAAAAGTTCCCAAAATAATGCTTTTATAAGCTCCTCATTATTTCAATTTCAAACACAAACATTGTACCTAATTTGGCTCAACCCATACATCAAGTAAATATAAATTATTTTAATTAAAATAGTCACAAGTGACCCAAGTAGGCCAGCCTAGCTAAAAATCTCATTACATGTGCCATAAATTATGGAAAACCACATGGACACAAAGTGAAAAATGCCCTTAAATCAAAACCATACATGGTCATGACCCATAATACATTAAAAATGATTAAAATAAAATTAAAATTCTTACATATTTTTAATTTATCTCAACCAATAAAATTATTTCATTTAATGGGCCTAGTGCTCTTTGTATTTATCAAAACAATTGTTTCCTACACCCTTCAACACCTTGGAAACTTCATTATGCCATAAAATAACTTCAACTTAACCAAACCATTCCATGTGAAAAATTTATGAAATTTAAATAACCTGTAGAAAAGTTCTAATCAAGTTAGAACCCTTGAATTAACCACCTTCTCAAACCACAACCAATTTTTTCTTCACCAAATCAACCTACCAAAAAGGTTGTTTCCAAAGGTTAGCTCATAATTTTTTTTTATGAATAGTAAAGACTTATAAATGGATACTTTGGATGATAAAATAATCCTTAATCACATTATATATTACAGAAATCATCACATAATCCATATCATACTTTAAACAACTCAAAACTTGTAACAAAAACACATTTTGTCCTACACTAGAAAAAACCTTACTATCCAAAGAATGGAATGGAAACCTCAATAAAACACATCATCATGAGAAAAGAATAATATCACTTGAAATATATCTGAATCCTATTTCCAAATTTTATTTAATCATCTCAAAAATCCACATGTAATTCTAGACATAACCATTTCTTTGAGCATTGCTTTTTAAGGCCTAAAAATTGTCCTTTGATTGGTCAACCTAAATAAAGATCATTTGACCATGTAACTAAATTAACATGTCCTGAAATATCCATTGACATCAATATCAACTCACATAAATTCCATAACATCAATTTATTACATACCTCATTTGGACAACCTTACCCCAAAACACTCTTATTTAGAAATTGACCTCTTTGAGTGGGGACCACTCATCACCATGACCACAACCATACATTTATGGAAATATAAGATAGTCATCTACATCATCCAATCATAAATTTTTATGAACAATTAAAAAATGGGTCACTATACCTCTTCTTCTACAAGTTGCTCCTAACTAGGGTTTAACTAGGGTTTTAAACCACTTTATCTTCTTAACATTTGTTCATAAAAATGTGACGATGAAATGACATCAATTTTTTTAAACCTTCCATAATCACTATGGAAACATCACTAAAATCCAAAGGTCCCATGCAAAGCACAAACTTCATGGTGAGCATCAGAAGTGCCAACTCAAGTTGGAATTTCACTAGATTTTGACCATGTCTCACAAAAACTGACATAACATGCAAAATACACCTCATAATAACCTGAAATTTTTCCCAAAGCACCATGAAACATCCTAAAAAAATCTCCAATCATCATAATTTCATCACCATACCTCAAAATATCTAGCCTATCTCATTTACATAGCCTCACCTTAGGGTTTTACACTGTAGAAGCTAGGGTCAACTGAAATACCACTGTAACACATCATGAAATCAATGAAAATGACTCAAAAATAATGGATACACCATAATACACCTAAATAAATGCATCCATGATCTTAAGTAGCTCTAAAAATCAAACTCACAACTCCTAGCATCCATACTTACTCGAAATGAGCATTTGTAAGATAGTGAATCACATGTATCTACACAATGCCACTAATGTGAGTTCTTAAAACTCTAAAAACCTTATATCAATCATGCCAACATTCTTCTAAAGAATCCAAGAAGATCATACCATCATGAAACAACACCTACACATCCGAATAGGATTGTAAGAGTAAGAAAATCTCATTGAATATCACTAAATCAACATGTCAACACCACACAAAGCATCATATGACCATAATTCATCATCCAATTTTTCATTAATGTGGTTTTGCATCAATGAAAAAACCTATAGGACCACATGCCAACAATCTCCCCCTTTTTCATTGATGGAAAACTACTTGAACTTCTCCCCCTTTTTACATTAATGAAAAAGGAATACCTATAAGCAGCATATTCTTCACCTACCTCAACTTCATAGCATCAAAATTTGGTTAGAAACATCAACCAAAGATCTCAAATTATCTCAAAACCTTGAAATTTACCTCAAAATCTGATTTTTTCTTTATTTCAAGCATACAACAACCATGCTCCCCTAGGCCAAGCATTTGCAACATATAATCATGATTAATAACCATGAAAGAAGTATAAAATAACCTTATTTGGAACAAAAAAATCAATTTCTCCTTTACCCTCATTTTAATATTTATGGAAACATTGTGGTTGAGCATAGACTAAGGCATAAACACCACAAATCATGCCAACAATGTCAAACTTAACATAACAAAGCATCACTCCATCTTTATTAACCATAATCCATCAAGTATAGGCTTATAATTAGCATTACCATGCACATTCTTTCTATTCATACCATGCACAAGATAAATGACTCTAAACAATCTTCTTAGTGCTTTTAGAGCTAACTTTGATTCCTTCCCAAGATTCATACAACACTTGACTCGAGAAAAATAACACCCCCTGGACTTAAGACACCACAACCAAGTAGAAAAGAACAATTTCAAGCATCTTACCTTGGATCCATGGCCATAAAGCACCTTAGAAACTTTTCCAAGGTCCTAAATAACGTTTTTAGTCTTTGACAATCCTAACTAACTGAGATATGACAAATTTTGACCTTGACATGTACAAGCTTGCAAGAAACATACCTCATATGCCTTGATGCCACTAAGCCACCATCTATAGATCAAATCACTAACTCCCCATGTCATAAATACTTTAAACAAACTTGAGTAACTTTTACACACATGTAGCAACATCTTCATATCACTATAACATTGTGGTACTCTTGAGAACAACTTTATACCTTTCATAACTAATCATTGAGCATCCATACACCTAATCCATGATAGATAGTGTTTATTCATTCCATGATAGAATAAAGCATGCATAATGAGATATGAGATAATTATTTCAACATTTCAACCTTCCCTAATACTACATTTGATTGACTATAGCATCTATTTAGAATCCCTCAAGGTCTTGATCCAATGATTTGGCTTAATTTTAGATTAAGATGTAAAAATACACATTTACCAACTATTTCATCACTTGTACACCTTTGGAATGCATTCAAGCCATGATATACTTAAAATTTGAGTATCCCCATATAAGAACTACCATCTATAGGAAAATCGTTGAATTTTAAAGAAAAATACAGTAGACCATATCATTTCACTTTCACTAGATACTTATTTACAACATTTAGTGACACACATACCATACGGAAAATTATGAAGGTTTCAGCTTTAGCTTAGCACATGCCTCCCCACCGAGGGGACATCAAAAATTTCATACTCTACCGCTATACCTATAACACTCCATCATGTATAGGTTCCAAGTAGTATCCATATACTCACTTATACTCTCCAGTGGTCATCTCATAATGTATTAAGGCATATATGTCACCTTTCAAGGTTACACACATCATTGTTTGATCTTTAGAACTAACCAAAACTAATAATAATGACTTCAATAACCTTTAGAATCTCATTTGGAACTAGGAGAAATAGATAACTCCCTTAAGCTCACCAACTCGAGATCTTATTCAAACATTATTCCTTATAATAGAGATGACTTTACCAATGTACAAGCATGAATCTAGATTCCAAAATGATACCCAATAAACATTCATACCTATAGGATCATATTATCACTTCTAAGTTCCCTGAACTTACATCATTTACCAACTTTATTCATCACATACAAGATACCATGAGTCAAAAGAGGTATGAAAGTCCTTTTTTGTGTTATTTCCCATCTAGGATCCATAAGGAACCTGATGAAAACAATTATATAGCCTGCAACCATCCTCCAATAGCCTTGAGAGCACCTTATAAAAGATGATACCAATATTTCAAAAAGAACATAACACATATTAGGTCTCTTGACACTATAACTACTATAATTTGAACACTATTACAAATTACAGACAAATTATTCATTCATATGACTTCAATCCTATTGCATACTTTAGTGCTCCTTGTGAGGAAGATATGTAGAAAAATTTAGATCATAATTCCATCATTTGATCCTCCAAAATCAAGTTTCCATTAGTATCACTCACAATCACCGTGAAAAAACATAGTCTAGGGTAGAGAACCTTCCAAAATCATCAAATTTATCTTTCTTGACCTCAAAATTACTTTAGAAGCTGATTTTGATCCTTCAAAACATCTGAGAACATATTTCAATGACTAAAGTGCATGAATACTCAAAACATACTTGAACCCTTCCTTCTTGTGTCTAGTGCACACCTGATTTGGACCAATCTTGGCCATATTTTACCTCTTGAAGCATTATACTAATCAAGTTATCACTTGATCACATTAGACATCTTCTTACATACGTAGGAGTCACTATTACAACTTGACAAGTTCATGAACCAATTCCCAAATACACATATAGACTCAAACTAATGCCTAGACAACCTACATCACCTCTTAGGGAGAATGAGTACTCTATTAGAGTAGGTATTTACCATATCTCATGTTCACCTAGGTACTTTATTTACCTTTAGTATATATATATCATCACCTACTTATATGTGTGGTTATTTCATTTATATTATTTATATATTAGGAGATATTATCTAGTTGTTAGGTATAGTTTTTCCTTGATCGATGGTATTAACTAGATCCTTGATGACTAGTTATTTCTTTGATTTATGTCTTGATCTATTACCTTTACTAGTTCTTATATTGATATTCCTTTCTTATATAAGAATGGCCCATTCTCATTGTATTTCATTGAGTTCCATAATAATATATGATATTGTTGCTTATTTGTTTGCAAAGGTTTTATTAAATTTATTATGGTGAATTACTTTCATCATATTGTGCGTGGTTTTTATTAGCATCTAATTTATTGGCTTGGTACAATCTGGTTATCATTTCTTTTATGGTATCAGAGTAGGAGATTGTTGTTGACATCCATATGTAAGTTTCGTTTTGCAAACATTTTGTTTTTGTATATTGATATATTTGAGATTTATTCGTATTTTGTTTCGTGTGCATTTTTGTGTAAAACAGAGGATTCCATTAGATTTAAAAGGTGTCAAAACTCTATGATCAATTGTAAACTCGACCATTTCAAGAGGTAATTAGTTTTCAAGTTTTTTGTAACTCTTATTTGAGTGTCATTTTTTCGCAAAAGTGCTCTATCCATTGGAAATATTTATTTTCAGAATCTCACTATAACTATAAAGTACAATATTTTAACACACACTCATTAGAAAGTTCCAAAATCTAGGGGTGTTTTTGCATTACTTGGTTCTTTCATTTTTTTATGATTTTTGAGAATGGCATCTTTATCTACTTCTGCATTAGATCATGTTGAGCCATTAAAAACACATAATTACCACACATGGAAACCAACAATGAAAAAAATACTAAGAGAAAAGGATTATGGGCTTTAAATTCTTCAAAACAACCAATGTTCACTAGAGAATGTGAGAAATTTCAGTACCAGTGCAAATTTGATGAGTGTATGGGTTAGATAGGAACTTATGTAAATGACATTTTTGTTTCATTTGAAAAAATGTGACTCTACTTTTAAAATATGGGAGAAATTAGAGGATTTATTTGGTGAGGTATATCATATGAGATCCATGTAACTTGAACTTGAGATCACCTATCTTAATCCTAAAGATTTTCTAATAATTAAATATTATCTTACCAAGTTCAAGCATTTGTCGACATAGTTGAAGGGGAGTGGAAGAGATAAGAAAGTTGAAGAGTGTGTTTACTTAATTCTATATAATTTGAGAGGACCATTCCAAATATTTTCTTCTACCTTTTTATTTAGTATGGATATCTTAGGTGACAAATTCAAAATGCTTGACCTAGAAACATTTTGTGAAAAACTTACTAGGGAAGAATTCAAATATTCTTCCACATTTCAAAATGCATTAGTTGCATATAATCTTAAGGGTAAGGGAAAATTAAAAAGTAAAATAAAATCCACCCTTATCCATCTCAAATTTATATTAAACCCAAAGAAAACAACTCTAAACCCAAGGAGTCTTCTAAATCCAAGTATAAGTCTAGCCTTTCATGCTCTTTTTATGGGAGTATTGGTCATGAAGAACATAGGTGTTATACGAGAATACAAGCCTTAGAGGATGCAAGTCAAGAAACACAAAATTTCTATCTCTACTCTAACTCCTTCTAATCAACAAGGAAAATCACTTAATTTTGTTGGGAGATCTCTGTCACCACTTGTAGATAGTTGGTTTATAGATTCTGGTGCTTCTCATCATTTGAATTATTCCAAGGAGTCTTTTTTTTCTCTAGGTTTGAATTATACTTCAAAAATTGAGGTTGGAGATTATTTCTTTCTTTCTATTAAAGGAAAATGTGACATACACCTTAATGGTGGCAGTATTCAAGATGCACCTGTATGTTCCTAGCATCACCACAAATTTTTTTTATATTTCAAATTTTTCATTCGGTTAAGGAAAAACTATGACATTTACACCACATGGATCAGAAGTATGAAATTTATTAGATCCTCATTCACTTATTTCTCAAGGTATTGTTAATCATAGTTCTAGACTATATCACTTTAATGGTTTTAATGAAACTTCCTCTATATGGACAAGATTGGTTTCTCATGCAGATTTAGAGAGTAAGATTTGGCATGAAATATTTAGACATCTCAATTACAAATATTTGAAGGAGTTGAGAACTTATGGTATGGTATATGGTCTTCCTATAATTTCTTATCTTGAGGAGTTTACTCTAGCTGTACATTAGGGAAACAACACCAAGATCCATTTCCTAAGAATTTGTCCAAGAGATCTTCTTCACCACTTGAGCTTGTACATAGTGACTTGATGGTCTTTCCTACATCCTCTTTCAATGGAGCTAAGTATGTACTTACCTTGATTGATAATTTCTCGAGGCATACTTGGGTTTATTTTCTCAAGTACAAAAGTGAATTTTTTCACACTTCAAAGTATTCAAGGATTTGGCCAAGAAATAATCTTCTAGTTGCATAAAGAAAAATTGCAGCGATAATGGGGGAGTAATTCAAAAATTAGTTTTTTTAATTTTTGGAAACTCAAGGCATTATTCATCAACATTGTGTTCCTCATACTCCAAAAAATAATGGCTTATCCAAATGGATTAATAGAACTTTGAAGGAAATGGCTAGCCATATGATGCATTCTAGATATTTACCTCATATCTATTGGGTAGAAGGAATTAATTGTGTTAACTACATTAAAAATCAAAAACCACATAGTGCACTTGAGCATTTGACTCCAAAGGAAAACACTAATCCAATTTTCTAATTTTTTGAGTATTTGGGAGCCATGCTTGGGCCTTTATGCCAAATATGAAAAGGAAATCCTTGGATAATAAAAGTAAACCCTTGATCTTGGTAGGGTATTATGAGGACATGAGAGCTTATCAAATTTTATATCTTGATACTCATGAGGTTATTTTTCAAACACATGTTCAATTTGATGAATGCTTCACACCTCATGATTCTTCATCTTCTTCCATGCCTACTTATTCTTATTTATCTCATCTTGAGGATCCTTTTTTGAGGAGTTTGATGAGGAGGGTATAGATGCCATTGAGGATCCTATTCTCATTGTTGTTGTCACTATACATAGTTGGGATTATACTATAGTTTCTAAGTCGTACCTTTTACACTGGATCTTCCACCCGTTAGGCATCATCACACACATTACATCGGTTCTAGAATTTTTTTCAGCTAGTTTCGAGGGTCCACGGTCTTTTTCAAAGTCTCATGGGATATAGGAGTGGAATGATGCGATGACAACCGAGAATTATTCTTTGATTAAGAATAATACTTAGGATTTGGTATCTCTTCCTAAAGGAAGAAATATGGTTAGGTGTAAGTGGGTATACCAAACCAAATGCATAGATGATGGGTCCATTGACAAGTATAAGGCTGCGTCTTGTTATAAAGGATTTTTCATAAGTTAAAGGTATTAATTACTCGAGACTTTTGCACTGTTTCCAAGATGTAATATTTATGCCTTGTACTTGTTATTGCTACATCATAGGGGTGGCCCGTATACTAGATGGATGTGAAGAGTGCCTTCTTACATGGAGATTTAAAAGAGGAAATATACATGGAGAAAAATGTTGGATTTGTTCAGAATTCTTCTCTTATTTGTAGGCTCCAAATGTCTACATTTATGGTCTCAAACAAGTCCCTCGGGCTTGGTATGAGATGACGAATTATTTTCTTCTATCTACTAGTTTTTTTCATTTCCACTCCGATCATACAATGTATCTCCAACATGTTGGTGAGGATATTGTGATACTTATCTTGTATGTTGATGATTTGTTACTTACTGGAAACTCTTCTTCCCACATTCGAGTATTCAGAGGGCTCTTTCTACATAGTTTGACATGACAAATCTTGGGTTATTGCATTATTTCCTTGGTTTGTATATTTCTTAGAAAAATTCAAGGATTTATTTGAGTTAGCAAAAGTACACCCATAATCTTCTTTAATGCTTTGATATGGCTGATTGCAAGCCAAGTCCATCTCCTTTTCAATTTGGGGTTACTCTTACTTCCACATGTACAACTCAACTTTTTTATCCTACATTGTATAGGTAGTTAGTTGGAAGTCTTATGTACTTGACTCATACTCACCTTGATATTTCATTTACAGTTGGGATTGTATCTCATTTTGCACATTCTTCTCATAGTATTCACTAACAAGATGCTAAAAGGATTTTGTGCCACTTACAAGGTAGTTCCCACTTTGGACTACACCACACTAGGGGCTATACTCAGTTTTTTAGATAGAAAAAATCAGATTGGGCAAGCTCTATTGATGGTAGATGTTCAACTTCCGGCTATATTATTTATCTTGGTTATTCTCTAGTTTTTTGGGTGTGTAAAAATTAACAGGATATTGTACTTTCATCTTGAGAGGTAGATTACTGGGGGGTAGTAGTTACACCAAGTAAGTAGATTATTTGGATTCAACAGATATTGACATATTTTGGATTCCCACAAGATTCGACGACTGTACTTTTGTGTGACAACCAAATGGCTATTAACATTACTCATAACCCTATTTAGCACCAGCAAACGAAGCATATTGAGATACACATACAATTCATTCATCAACACATTCAAGATGGAGTTCTTTGTTTGGAGTACATTCTAACTCAAAGCAACAGGTTGCAGACATCTTTACAAAGCCTTTTTCATCACCTCTCTACCTTGAGTTTTGTGGCATGCTTGAGGTTTTGGAAGTTGTTCTTGGGGTGTGTTTTTTCCTTCTTTTGGTTTGATATTTATTCATGGATATATTGTACATAAATAACTCATCAATCCTAGTTCTTGGGACTCATCTTTGTAGATATGCCACTTTTATTTTGGGCCCCTAGCTTTACTTGAGGGGGGAATTAGAGTAGGTATTTACATTAGCTTATGTTCACCTACGTACTTTATTAACATTTATTTTATTTACCCTCACCAAATTATGTGTGTGGATATTTATTTTATCTTATTTAGATATTAGGAAATATTATCTAGTTGTTAGGTATAGTTCTTTCCTTGATCTATGGTATTGACTAGATCCTTGATGACTAGTTCTTTCCTAAATATATGGACTTCACTAGTTCTTTGATGACTAGTTATTTCCTTGATTTATGGCTTGATGTACGACCTTGACTAGTTCCTAGATTGATATTCCTTTCCTTTATAATCAAGGCCCATTCTCATTGTATGCCATTTAGTTCCATAATAATATATGATATTGATGCTCATTTGTTTGCATAGGTTTTATTAAAGTTATTATGATGAATTAATTTCATCTTATTGTGCATGGTGTTTGATTATAAATCGTCCGAGTTCTTGGCTTGGATCGATCTAGTTATCTTTATTTTCATACTCATGGAATCATGATGACTTCTTACAACTTTTCAGACATCTTGAAAGATCCATACTTATCAGTGACTACTAGACACACTCGACCATGTGGTTAAACTTCATGACTAATCCTCATGACACTATTTAAACTCAAACAAGACACCAAGATCTTCACAGAAGTCATACACACTCAAAACTATCAAATTTTGATACCAAGACAATGAACACACTATTTATGAGTTCTAAACTATTTATACTCCTTTAACACATAAAAATATCTCATGAACCTACATAACCATCTCATACTGACCACATACCATAATAATGTAAACAAAGACCTTGAGGACTTTATACTTGTACATTAAATGACCATAAACTGAGAGCATGAATTTGTACATAACAACCATCATCATGAAATATCATGACCATAAACAAGAGCAAGAACAAACATACCTTGACCTTGTGGAGGAGACATAAATTGACTCAGACAACTTCCTCTTTATTGAATGCTTCATATGCATTGATATACCCTCAAGAAGCATAGTGAAGGTATATTTATACCATAATGACCTAAAATAAGGTCTTGAAGAGGTCCCAATCCTTCTTGGGAACCTGTAGAACAATTTCATCATCTCTCTTCTAATCTAAGCCCTAAGAAACACATAGTTTTCAAATTACATCTGCTCTTGATGAGATACTATGGTATCCTCTAAGTTCCCAAGTCCTTCTAGGACTATTATCTTACATTATATATCCTTGATATTTTTTTCATGCACTCTAGGACCCTAAGTCATCTATTTTTGTCTTGAATAAGCATGAAAACAAACTCTTTCCACATGAAAAATCTCATTACAATTGTAGCATGCTCTTTGAATTATTTCATTTGAAGCCATCATCTTTACCATATAAGAAATACCTAGCTGTGTGACCTTGTTCATTGTAATTATATCATACTATCCTCTTAACAAACTCACTTCTATTGTCCCTCCATGGATGATCATCTCTATAGTATCTTATACACTCACAAGCCACTCACAAGCCCTATGAATTTTTTTTTTTCAAGTAAAACAATGACCATTGAAGGTTATGTCATATGCTCGGGCATTGGGTTTCCTAATAGACCTTGTTTTCACATTTTCCTTGATGGGTGTCACCTTATTTTCTTCCTTAATAATATGTACACTTTATTCCTTGCTTGAAACACTAACCTCTTGCTTTAATTATTTGTCTTTAGACTCCTCTTTGAAGCCCAAACCAGTCCTATCATCTGTTGCTCTTTGTTTTCCAAGTAGATCATCTAGGTATTTAGCACTTTTCTCAATTTTTGTAAAGACATAGTATTCTTTCTGATCCCTAGTAACTCATCCCTTAAGAACTCTATATCTTCTTCATATTTAGTGCACAAACTCTCTTTATCCTGTAGATTAGAAACAAGATACTTTACCTTTTCTTCTAGTAACCTATTTGCTTCACTTTGCTTTGTAGACTCAACCACATACTATTCATCTAGCTTATGAAACTAATTTTCATATTCTTTTATTTGCAAAGTCAGCTTTTGATTCTCTTTTTCAACTTTATTTATTTCTTTTTTATGCTCTCAAGATCATCTTTGTCATCTTCATCATCTTTATCAGAATAATTGTAATAACTTAAAATAAAATCTCCTAACAAATAAGATCCATCACCTGAAGACCTCATATCTTCTTTAGTCATGAATAAGGCCTCATTTCCAATGTTTTCACAATCAGATTTAGATTCAGAATTTGATACACCACTACTTGTATTAGAAAACTCATCATCTTGGTTTGTATATATATTGTTTAATCCTTCTTATGATTAAGCCTCTTGAAGTTCTTATTACCTTTCCACAACTTGTATTATTTCTTTTAGGTCCAACATCATGATCTTCAATGTCATAATTATCCTTATCATGCCTATGAGGACACTTGCTATAAAAATGTCCTACTTCACCACAATTAAAACACTTGAATGGAAGTTTACCACTATACTTACTAGATCCATTGCTTCAATCTTCTAGCCACCATAGAAAATAGCTCTTCATCTTCAATCTCAAGAGTGGAATCATCATCCTTTACCTTATTTCCTTTATCCTTCATTTCATATTTGAAGAAATCTCCTTCTTGGTTAGTTTGGAGTCACCTATTCTCATTTCATAAGCAGTCAAAGTACCATGCAACTCATCCAATTTCAAGGTAGTTAGATCCTTTGCCTCTTCAATAGCATAATTTTTTGAATCAAACCTAGGAGTTAATGATCTCAATAAATTTTGAACTCCAACTTATTCTTTTACCTCATCTCCTAACCCTTTCATGCTATTAACAACTTTATCAACTCTAAGAAGGTATGCAACAATTGACTCATTATCATTCATTTTAAGACTTTCAAATTGATTTCTAAAGGTTTGGAGTTTTGCAATTTTTACCTTTGTGTCACCTTCATATAGAACTTAAAATTTGTCCCATGCTTCCTTTGTAGTCTTGCAATGCATCACTTTTCCCATTTCATATTCTCCAAGGCCACTTATGATGGCTTCAAAGGATCTTGAATTATTGGTGTAATTCATATTTTGATCATCAATACTTTGAAGTGTAGTAGTAGGAGTATAAAAATGCTCCATAAAATACCAAACATTAAACCCTTGAGATATGATGAATGAATTCATCTGAAAGCTACCAAATCCATATTTCACTCCATAAAATAGGGGTGCCTTTCCAAGTAAATGTGTTGCTCTCCATAATGTGCTTCAAGTATCTCCTTTCAAGTTATCAAAATTATGTAAAAGGAAAAACTTTGATACCAATTACTAGAATCACAATGGGATAAGAGGTGGGATTGAATAAATTCTATTAAAGCTTATAAATCAGATTTCATATTATTCAAACATAACAAATCCACTTATCCAATAGTTAATGTGTGCACACTATAAAATATTAAACATGAAATCAATCATGAAACATAGAATCAACACATGAACACAAGATATAAGTGGGACACCCTAAAGGGAAGAAAAACCACTAAAAAAATGCTTTTATTAATATGTTTCAAATTTAGTGAGGTAAAAACCCACAAGGAAGAGAACCCCTAGTTTAGTAAAGCACAAACCCTACAAGGAGCACCAATGATGTAGACTATAATTTACCAAAGTAAAACCCCAAGTGTGTTGGCACATCAATCAGCCTAGACTGAGCACTCACCCAAAGTGCACAAAGGTACCATGACCCTCTTTAGGGTTGTTGTTGCAGGATGTTAGGATGATGAATAATTAAAGCATTCAGATCCATAACTAATATAAAATTCTACAGAAAATATTCAAATCTAGATCTAGAGAATAACAAACTTAAAAGATAACCATGATGAAATCAAGCATGTAAGAACAAACTATACTCATGATTTGATACTCTGATTTAGAAAATAAACCCCATTACATTAAACATGATAAGTATATAGAAGCTTAATATAATAGATAATATCATAGTTTATGCGCACATTAGATTTAGAAGCATAACCTCACAATAACTCAGTTCTCACATACCACCCTATGCTACAAAATTCATTATATATTTGTAAGGGCAAGAAATTTCCCTTCACCACTTATCTAATACAAAAATAGGTTGCATGTTATTATTAGCCACGCACCATTAAAATAATAGCCACACATGCAAGTGTGCTAATAATAGACTTCTTCTAGTTAAGCTGTCAGTAGTAAATATATTATTAGGTTATATCCATGTAAATCCATTCATAGGTGAACCTCCAAAATAGCCAATGTGTGTCATGCAAGTATCTAACAAGTTTTTGTGTTGGCACGCTATCTTAAAAAATAGCTCATTATTGTGAAAATGGTTAAGTCCTAAATTTGTCTCTATCCTCAATGCATGATTCCTCCTCGATCCTCTCTCATTTTTGAATGTGTTCGCTCTTCTCGCATGAAAATTCTATATGTCCTTCGCTAAGTTCCATATTTTTATTGACCAACATTACCCCACACTAGTTACATAGCCACCCCGGAAATGATTGTCTCCAAAATGAATCAAAGAATAGAAGAATAGAAAGAATTTTTATGAATAAAAGAATGTCTTTACCATGCAACATCTTTTGTTTCAACCTGAAGAATCAATTCTAGATATTCTTGTTTTATTTCCGCCTCTAAAGTATGTCAATCATTGAGTGCTTTCGGGATATCTATCCAATGCATTGACTCTAGCTAATCTCTTGCAATTTCTCCTTTGTCATTCTCGCAAGACCAAAACAATGCTATACATTGTAGTCATTCTTCCTTCTAATAAGTCCATATTTTACGCTATGAGTTCCAAGTTCATCTAGTCTTTCCTTGTGTGGTTATTGTGTTGTTGTCAGCACGGGACTCACGTTTTTGCTTGACAAGCACTAATGGTTCTACATTGCCCAAGGTCTCATCTTTCATGGATTTTAGGACTTCATTAACTTCTATAATGGTCCCTGGTTCTTATAATGGCTTTTGAGGATATACAAATATTCAGCTCTTAATTTTCTTTCTTTAGTTCCTCTTGTAAGCTCTAGAGAAAGGCCTCATATGATGTAATCTTCCACATCACTGAAGCCTTTTCCTCTCTACTTCCTACTCAGGATTCTTTGGCGCCAGCATTCACAGAGGTCCATCTTCAAGCACTAAGTTCACTAAGGTACTTACATAATGCATTGCCGAAGGAAATGTTTTGGGTACCTTAGGCTCTAAGTGTGGCTTTGATTTCATGATATTGTCCCCAATTTCCTCTGCCATGCTGATGAAAACAATGTTCTTCCGTGAAAAGTTTTTTTCTTGCTTTAGCCACACTTTTTTCTACATCCTTTGTTTTTAGTTCTTCCCTTAGCACCCTAATTTTTGCAGCCTTATCCATATTTCACCATGCCACCTCGGTTGAGACTTTTACTAAAGCATTGTTCACTTTTTCATCTGACATAACAGTAGGCTTTACTGTTATGTGTCTTGCCTGTGGTATCTTCTTCAACCTCCTTGATACAAATGACTCTTCACATACATCAAATTCTAGTTCACCCATGTGCGTGTTCATATACCATGACAATTAATTCCTTATGCACATGGTTTCCATATATTCATCAATCAAATCCCACCCATACAACTCCTTTGGTGTCATTGTGCTTTGAAAATGGGTGCTAAAATTTTACATGTGTCCTCATCGTATCCCATTACAAAAAGTGGAACATATTCTCCACTTGTTTTTTTATCTTGGCCCCTTATGAACTTGAGTGTCAAGATTTGGAGCTTGTTCTACTTTACCTTGAGTCTCTTGCATTGTCTCATCCGTCTTCTTTTCCCCTTTTTCTCCATCCTTCATTTCTTTGTCCTTTGGTTCTTCCACATTCTCTAGAGGTGTAGGAGATTCTCGCATGATCTCCTCAAAATATTATACCTCCTCATTCATCTTCAACTTCATTCTTCTCTTCTTAGTTTTCTCCTTCTTTGGAGATATTCAAGGTGATATGCGACTTTGAATGTAGAATATCACCTTGGGTTTTTGTTCTCGTAAATACCCTTTTGAAGTGGCGATCTCCTTGTACTACATCCAAGTCCTCATCATCTCCTTCTTTATCCCGAGGTGGCATAGTCACGTGATCTATTTATACCTTGTATAAAGGCTTCCATCTACCTCGTGTTCCAAACCACCACTATCTCGCATGATCCTCTTCTTCATCATTTACTTGTATTATCTCTATGGGCTTAGGTGTTGGAATATTTTCCATTGTATGCTTACCTTTTGGTGGCCTTGGGAGTGCAAACTCATTCTCCACATACTTATTTTTCTCTGGCTTGGGCTTGAGTTGAATATACACAAGTTCTACTCTAACATCTCCAACGTCCAAGCTTACTAAACTTCATGTTTACTACATCGAGATAAGCCTCTCAATGTAGGAGGTCTATCCGGATATACATATGTCTTTCTTAGTGTATGGTAGTCACAATCTACCTTGCTTGTATTGAAGGTTAGGTGGCATGTATTTGAAAATAGGTGAGTGATGCCTAGAAATATAGTGTTGTGAAAGCATAAGGTAATTTGCACCATAGGCTCCAAGCCCCATATTTCATGGAAAATCTGCGTGATGCAAAAGTGTTGGTATACCGTGAACTGCACTACCTTCCCTACTACCGAAGGTAACTCCTTGGGTATTCACCACTCTTCTTATAACGTTGTGTGGCTCCTATCATACCACTTATCTTCCCTCTACTTGAATGGTCAGCTCTTTGATCCTTCGCATAAGTACTTACCAAATATTTCAACGGTGACTTGTTCTGCATAGGTTCTTCCCAAAATTTCTCTTATGGCCCATCGGGAACCCTAATTTCCATAAATACTAGAGACCATAGAATAACCATGAAACTAATATTCTCTCTTGTGAACACTTCTTAAATGATAGTTTCCATGATGTAACTATTGTAGAAAATCAAGAAGACTCGAAGATGATCGATTTCTAGTTTGATCATCCTAAACATCCAAAGTGTGATTGCACAACATTGAATCCTCTCCCAAGTGTGGGAATTGAAAAATGGAAAAGGAATATCCAGATTATAGGCTGGTTCCTCAAACTCCTCTCGGTCGATTAGTCACTTACAAGTTATAGAGGTTTGAATTCCTAGTTCCTACTCTAAATTTCAATGGGACAAAGATAGGGAATGAAAGAAAATGAAGCTAATGCTAATGAAGTGATGCACCAAAGGAGTTGTAGACACCTGATACTAAAAACATACACAATCCATAAGAAAACACAGCATAAAGCATGCACAAATTGCTCAAAATGTAATGAAAGATCAGAAAAACAATGATAGATATATGAAAGGATCCAGGGATTTTAATCATAGAACCTATATCAACATTTTTTGATACAATACAATGCATTACAGTGATCAAGAGGTCAAAAGGGGTGTTTTATTACATGGAAAGGTAAAAATCTTCACAAATTTTGCCAAGGAAGAAGAAAAGGGAAGTTGCGGAGAGTGAAAAGTGTCTTTCTCTTGACAAATGAACCAAATCTAGCTTTTACAAAGGTGCAAGCCACGACCCCAGGAGAGATAAACACAGGAAAACATGGGGAAGATTCAACCATTGACCAAAACATAATCAAAACAGCATGGGAATCCTTACAGGCCCATGCCCTGATATTTTTAGCCATGCTGGGAGAGAATGCGAGCCATTCTTCATTAAAAACGGTGGTTGAAACGTCATTTTTGTCCATGACCACATGCCAGAGGAATTTTTAGATTTTATCTCTCCAAAATCCATTAAAATGAAAAAATTACCCTATAATATTGTAGATAATTTTACCAGATTTCCATTGATATAAAAATGTGAAAAATCGAGCTTTGGATCGAAAGATATGACCATTTGAAGTTTTAGGGCAAAATAGGGCCAAATCGGGTTGGTGGGCAAAATTTTTGAATATTTCACCTTTTTTGCATTTGGGAAAATTTCCCAAAAATCCCCATTCTCCACCTTTCTAGGTGCCACATGGCATAATTTGATTAGGCATGGGCCTTTCTGGCTTCACTTTCTTTGTTTTTGCCCTTTGGAAAATTTTCCAAAATTTCCCGTCAGGCCGATGAGTAGAGGACATATGTCACGCATTGATTGGGCGCGGCCCTTTCCTTTCTAAATTTTCCGTGGGCCGCTTTGACCATTTTCAACCTGGACACATGGCATAACCCCATTGGATGCAGGCTTTCCCTTCTAATTTTCCTTGTGGGCCTGTCTTCTATTTTTGCCACCACCGACACGTGGCGAGATCCCATTGGCTCACATTTAGGGGTGGGCTTTTCCCTTTGAATTTTCCTTTGTTTTTTCTTTGGGAAAATTTCCCAAATTCTCCTAATGTCCGCTGACCGAGACACGTGGTGGCATATCATTGGTTACGGGCCCTCCATAAGAATTTCACTTTTGCGTAAACACTTTGGGAAAAATCCCAATTTCCTCCAGCTCTCCGCCTTTCTAGGCTCCAGTGACACATGGCTTGATCTGATTGGTCGACGGGGCAGCGGGCCAAAAATTTCTTTTGAACTTTGGCGAAACACTTCACAAAAATTCCAACTTCTCCTCTACCCTCTCGAAACTCCCATGCCATAGGACACGTGGCACAATATGATTGGGCACGGACCTTCCCTCCAAAATTTTCCATGTGCAACACTTAGCCAATTTTTTCAAATTTCTCCCCTGGACACGTGGCATCACATGATTTGTCGGTAGGCTTGTGGGAAAAAATCTTCCTTTTGAAATTTTTCCAAAACACTTGGTAAAAAAACAAGTTTTCCTCGACCCCGCCACTTCCTTGGACATGTGGTGGCATCTCATTGGTTGTGGGCCTTTCAGGGGAAAATTTCCCACAAAACTCTACCGAGCCATAACTTCAAAAATACATAGAGTTAGGAGGAAAACTTTACCTTTATGGAAAGATGAGAAAGAGCTCTATCCAATGGTGTCATTTCCAGAAAGTTTTTGAGTGCCTGAAAAGCAAAAATTATGTCTGAGGCACAAGAGAGGGAAGAATGAAAGGAGTTAGCCACAAAATGAGCAGGGGGCACATTTTGGATAACAATTTTGGTGACTCAGAGGGGTCATCTGCCTGCTGGATGAAGTTACCAGTTTCTGAAGCAATCCATTGGGCATGGAGTCATCGGATTCTCTTTTTGATACCTAAACCGAGTAGAACACTCGCAAGGAGGAAGATGGAAAATCACCTGATGGAGCAAGGTCTGCAAACACATCCCCAAGAATAGCAAGCTTGTGTCAAAGCACTTAGGGAAAACAAACTATCCTACAAAAAACAATGTGCACAAGCACTTGGAAGAATGGAAACCTAAGCTAATATGTACAAGGTGGTGAATTTCCTTCAAATGGCAATGCTTGAGATGGATTCCATTGACTAGAATCAGTAGTTCTTCGCCATCCAATGAAGACAATTGGAAAGAATTGCTATCTTTACACTTTATGACCATGTATGGGCCACTCCAAATGGCGTAAAATTTTAATGCCTTCCCAATTTTGATCTATCTCGCATCCCATTTCAACACTAGATCCCTAACTTGGAAGGATCTATTCTTGGCCTTTCTATAAAAGGTCTTCTTTATCAAAGCCTAATCCTTCTCCATTTCTTGGGATGCTTGATTTTGATTTCTTGGAGATCCATCAATTCTACATATCCGACTTCCATGGGCTCAAACTCCAACAACTCCGACTATTTCATGAGTTCTAATGTTGGCAACTCAAGTGACATGGGCAGAATTGGCTCTCTCCCATAAACAAGCTTAAATGGAGAGTTTCCCGTAGATCTCTCGGGAGTTATCCTATCACCCATAAGGCCAACTTCAATTTAGTATGCCAAGACCTCTCGATTTTCATCAAGAGTCCTCCTAATGATCCTCAAAAAGTTCTTGTTTGTAGACTCATCCTGTCCATTACCCCGAGGGTAATAGTTTGATGAAGTGCTTAGGTAGATCCCATTCTTCAGCCCATTCGGTACCCTGGATCTAATGAATGCCAACGCATTATCCGATATTATTGTAGTAGTTATGCCAAATCTGGTTTCTATTCCCTCATAAAAGTATAGGATGCTAGATTCATTCACTTCCGAGTGCTGCCTTCATCCATTTGGGGAAGTAATCATGGTGTTAAAATCCATTTGTGCCCTTGGATTGAATTGGGATTAATGACTCGATAAAGTCCAAAACCCATTGCATGAATGGCTGGTCAACTGAAATTGGATGCAATGGAAGGGCAGATAGCCTCTCTTTACTGTGAAGAATGCACAATTTTTTTACCTCTTGATCCATGCATAATAATCATTGAAAATCTTGGGCCAATAATAGTCAGCCCTCATGATCTTTAGGGTTGTCACTCTTGGTTCAAAATTACCACCAACTCGGTCCACCATGGAACTCTTCCAACACCCTATGAATCTGATTGGTACCAATGCACCTCAGTAGTACTCCATTCACATCTCTTTTGAAAAAAACACCATCAACAAGGGCATATGGAACAACCTGCAATCTCAAGTGTCTTCTTTGGGTCTTGTTCATCTCTCGGAGGGCATAGACCTATGCTTAGGAAGTGCATTATGGCTTGGTTCCAGCAAGGAGTGGGAACACCATTATTTTCCTCTTGATTGATTCCTTGCTCATGGTTTTCTTGCAATGCCAAAACAACCTCCTTCTCATTGCATGCTTCCTTTTGTTTTCTCAAAATCAGCTACTCACACAATCCTTTTCCTCTTACCAACTTGGTGAATTTTATCTCGATGTCATACTCCATGACACGAGTAATCCAACCTTCTCTCTTTTCATTTAAGTCTTTGTTGAGGAGGAAATCCTTAACTCCCGCATGAGAAACCAGCAATTGGACCTTGTTGTTTGAGACTAAATGCTTGAATTTCTTCAAGCTTCTGATTACTGCAAGAACATGCTTCTCAATGAAAGAATACTTCACCTCATAGTCCTCTAGGATTTGGCTGAAGAAAGCAATTGGCTACTCATCATTGTCTTTGTTCTGTTGTACCAAAATTGCAGAGATAGTATCATCACCCCCAAACACATAGAGGGTGAAATCCTTGGAGAAATCTAGGTTAATGAGAGTTGGTGCTTGAGAGATGGCTTCTTTGATTGCTTCAAAAATTTCCTTTCCTTCTACTGTCCATTTGAAAGCCATGATTTTCTTTAACATCTTGGTGATAGGTTTGACAAGGGCTACAAAATTTGGGACAAACCTCTGAACAAAATTAATTATCCCCAAGAAACTTTGAAGGGCCTTCTTGTGGCTTGGAAATGGTAGTGCTCTTATGGCTTTAACTCTCTTTGGATCAATTGCTAATCCTTCTTTGGAGACAATGTGGCCAAGGAGCTTTCCTTCATGGGCTAGAAAAATACATTTTTTAGGATTCAAGGAGACTCCAAATCTTCTGCACCTTTGGAACACTTGTCTCAAATGAGAGAGGTGGTCTACTACATTTTTTGAAAAAATAGTGATATCATCAAGATATATCAGCACTATGTTGTTAATCAAATCGTTGAACGCCATGTCCATTTCTCTTTGGAAGGTAGCTCCAGCGATTGGACAACCCAAATGGCATTTTCCTGTATGCATAAGGTCACCATTTGGTTGTAAAGGATGTCTTGAACTAATATTCTTCCTTCACCATAATCTGATTATACCCGAGTATCCATCAAGTAATGAAAACCTCTCAGAGCCAAAAAAACTTGCAAAATTTGCTCCATAGAAGGAAGTGGATAAATGATCCTCGAGAGATGCTCTATTCAAATCTCTCAAGTCAACACACAATCTGATTTATCCACTCTTCTTTATTACTAGAACCAAGTTGCCTACCCAACTAGAATGCTTGATAGGGAATATGATTCTTGATTCTATCAACTTATTCAATTCTTTTCTCATGAGAGGCTCCATGTGTGGATTGACTAGCCTTTTTTTTTCCTGATGGGCTTAGTACTTGGATCCAATTCAATGGTGTGTTGAGCTAACTCAGGATTGAAACCCTTCAAATATTCATAGCTCCAAGAAAACATATCAGGGAATTCTTGATAGAGCTGTATGAACTTGTACCTTTCTTGTTTATTTGTCATCTTACCAATTTGGAGTGATTTGCCTTCTTCCACCGATATGGACACCGAATCTTCTCCCTTGATTTGGATGTTTTCTTTCTCCTTCCTAAACTGGTCATTAGGATTGAAAATGGACTCCAAAGTAATAAGTCCATTAGGAAGTTTGTTGGTTCTCAGCTGCACCACTTGGTCACCATACTGCTGCTCCAAATTTTCCTGATTTTTAGCTGAGAACTCAACCTCTTCTTGCAAGAAATGGATGATTTGCTGATCATTTTCAAACACTTTCCAACTTACATTGTTGTCTGGCACTGAAGGCCTCATAATCACATGGATGTTTGGTTGTACCTTGTCTTTTTGAATGCTTTCAACAACGTCAAAGGCTTCCCAACTACTGTAAGCCTGTCAGTAGTTTAGTTCTCTTTCCTAGGAATGGATTTTATGCCAAAACCCTCAAAATATTCAATGAGGTCCCACACCCTGTTTTTGTAGCACTTGAGTAGATCATTCTTGACAGCATGCTGCCCCTTAACTTGGTTGACAATCAACTCACTGTCACCAAAGACTTGCAAGTTCTTTATTCCTCTCTTGATTGACCAATGCAATCCTTGTATCAAGGCTTCATATTCAGTCAGTGTTATTAGAGCATGCAAACTGAAATCTAAAAGCTAAATAATACTTAACTCCTTGAGGTGAAACCAACATAGCTTCTCCTCCTGCACCTTGTCTACTTCTTGATCCATCAAAAAGAAACTACCATACCTCATTGTCATCCTTGTGGTCTAGCTTGGTGATGCTAGGAATAGGCTGATTTTCTTCATGTATGCAATAGACTCCTAACTCAGATTCTTCTATTTCTTGATAAGGATCAAAAGCATGTACCTTGTTTTCCCATTCATCAAGAGTTAGGTCTGGGATGCTTCCTACTTTGGTGTCAGCTTCATCAGTGCTTGGATAATCTTCTTGATCAAACACTGAACAATTTGTATTGATTTGACTTGGAGTGTAAGGCTCAATGTGAAAGTTTGCAATAGGTTCATATCTGATTGTGGCCTTAGTTCCATATCTTGTTCTTAACAACATGTGTAACCAATCAATAGATAAATAGCCTCCAATATTGGTTGTGAAATCCCTTGATAGGCATAGGGCAAAGAGTGGTGGAAGGTCTATTACCGAGACATATTGTAAAACAACAATGGTGGGACATGCATGTAAAGTAAGACTTAAGTTTTTTATCACTCCGACCATTTTTACTGCTGTCCCATCCAATTGCACTACCCCTTTGGATATGAATTCATACTAAATTCCCAATTGATCAGCTATTTGCTTGGGTATTACTGAACTACTTTCCCTGGAATCAATCATGCAATTGTGTACTAGTTGATTTCCAATGATCAATGAAAAATAGAATGGAGTGGTCTTCAACATCTTACCTTTCTATCCTCCATGATTCCCCTCAGGCTAGGCAACATTTATGAGCACTTTCTCTTGCATTTGGACTTGCTGATTTGAAGTTGACCAGTCCTTCATGGCAGCTTGTAACAAATCTCTTTGGCCTGGGATAGATAGTGATTCCCACATTGATATGTTTACATTTGTCTTCTTCATCTGATCAATGATATTGAATGGAGATGAAGCATCTCTTTGTTGTCCCTTGGCCTGCACATTCATTCCTTGCACATGGGCAGCAGCAACTGGCATTTGAGTTGGCCTAGGAGCTGTCTTAGGCAATCCTTGCATGCTTGGGACTGCACTTTGTTTGCCAATAGTTTGTGGGGTGATAGAAGATTGAGGATTTCTTGGGGCTAATGGCTGTTCTTCACCCAAATTTCTCCTCTTTGACCTTGTGTTGGCTGCAACACTTTGGGAAACCATTTGATTCATGCCACAAAAATCTTCTGCATGTCGTTTACAAGTGTGGTATCATTTAGAGCTGATTGTTGCTGGAATGTTTCTTGACTAACCTCACCCTCCACACCAGTTGTTGTCACCATTAATGCTTGATTCAAGGCATCGTTGAAGCACATGAATTGGTTATAAGGTTCATTGCATGGGAAACACCAATCATACTCGTGAGCCATATTGTTTTTTACCGGCACTAATGCTTTAGAGGAAGATGTAGCATTGGGATTATAGGGCTGAAATGATCTGTTAGCAGGAGGCCTTGCTTGATTTAGATTTGCAGCTAGATTGGGTGGTCTTTGGGGTTGATATGGCTACTTGTTAGGTTGAGATTGAGGTGGACAGGAGGTCTAAAGCCTTGGGCTTGTTGCCTCTTGAGTGTAACCAGCTCATTTCCTAGATTTTGCAATTGCTTCATGACTTCTTGAAGATCATTTGAGGTACTAGAAGATGAAGTAGAAGCTTCACTTGAATTCTGATTTCTAGGAGTGGGATTAGGAGCTAAATTAGGCATTTGATTAGTTTCTCGGGCTCTCTATACTTGGAAATAGTGGCATTGGAGTCCTAGGGGCTAGCTTGCCAGCTTGAATCAAACAATTTTCAGCTCTAATAGCAATGCTATAAGAAATGGGAATAGTTGTGCCTCCCATGGATTGAATTAACATAGAAATATCATAATTTAAAGCTTTAAGGTAATAAAGGAAAGCACCATTCTGCTGTTGGCCTGACTGCCACTAGAATTCTCTCCCAAGTCCTTTGAAATCTGAAATTAAAATCAATCAGCTTCTCATTGGGAGCTCTCTTGATGGTTGTCAACTGCTCCAAAAGGGACAAGTTGTCTCCTTTTCTCCAAACGCTCATGGAGGGCTATGCATAGCTGGTTCAAATTTTTAATAGAACCCGAGGCAAGACTCCTTAACCATTGTAAAGCTTTCCCTTTGAATGAGGATGTCAGCAGTTTGACAACAACTTACATCTCATTGATCTCATGGATTGCACAAATGTTATCAATATCCTTGACTTGATCACCAAGAGTAGTCTGATTCTCTCCAAGAAAGTATGGTATGTTCTTTAATGCTGCAATCTGGGATTGGATTCTATGCATTGAGAGAAATTGGGCTGATGCGATTGAAATTGACATAGGGGTTGTTTTGTGCCATTCGATTGGCCTTAGAACTCTTGTTGATTGAATGAAAGGCCTACCAGGTGGAGGAATTGAGAGAGTTATATTTGGTGGAGATGGAGACTTTGGATTCTCCTCCCTCTTTTCCTTCTTCTTAGAGATAACTACAGATACAAAAACCGCACCTCTTCTTCTTCAGCCTATTGACCTTGTAGTGATTCTTCTCATAAATTATTAGGCCCTACATTGCTAAAACCCGTTGTTTCTTCTTCCTTGGAGTCGCTAGATGTGTAATTTATAGCTCTTTCAAGCAAGAAACTTGCAACAAATGCACATCAATTTTGTTGCAATGAAAGTGAAGACTCTAAGGTCCCACCGGTGTGCCAAAATCCTGTTGTAGTAAATCAGCAACACCCCCGGATGTTGATCGATTTCTAGTTTGATCATCCTAAGCATCCAGTGTGATTACACAACATTGAATCCTCTCCCCAAGTGTGGGACTTGAAAAATGGGAAAGGAATCTCCAAATTAGAAATTGGTTCCTCAAATTCCTCCGGTCAGATTAGTCACTTACAAGTTACAGAGGTTTGAATTCCTAGTTCCTACTCTAAATTTCAAGGGGACAAAGATAGGGAATGCAAGAAAATGAAGCTAATGATAATGAAGTGATGCACCAAAGGAGTTGTAGACACCTGATACTACAAAACATACACAATCCACAAGAAAACACAGCACAAAGCATGCACAAATTGCTCAAAATGTAATGAAAGATCAGGAAAACAATGATAGATATATGAAAGGATTTAGGGATTTTAATCACAGAACCTATATCAACATTTTTGATCCAATACAATGCATTACAGTGATCAAGAGGCAAAAAGGGGTGCTGTATTATATGGAAAGGTAAAAATCTTCACAAATTCTACCAAGGAAGAAGAAAAGGGAAGTTGCAGAGCTGAAAAGTGTCTTTCTCTTGCCAAATGAACCAAATCTAGCTTTTACAGTGCAAGCCACGACCCTACGAGAGATAAACGCAGGAAAACATGGGGAAGATTCAACCATTGACCAAAACATAATCAAAATAGCATGGGAATCCTTACAGGCCCATGCCCTTACATTTTTAGCCATGCTTGGAGAGAATGCGAGCCATTCTTCATTAAAATTAGTGGTTCAAACGTCATTTTTGTCCATGACCACGTGCAGAGGAATTTTTAGATTTTATCTCTCCAAAATCATCAAAATGCAAAAATTACCCTATAATATTGTAGAGAATTTTACCAGCTTTCCATTGATATAAAAATCTAAAAACCGAGCTCTGGATCGAAAGATATGACCATTTGAAGTTTTAGGGCAAAACAGGCCAAATCGGGTTGGGGCAATTTTTTTGAATTTTTGACCTTTTTGCATTTAGGAAAATTTCCCAAAAATCCCCACACTTTGCCTTTCTAGGTGCCATGTGGCATAATTTGATTAGGCGTGGGCCTTTCGGCTTCACTTTCTTTGTTTTTCCCTTTGGAAAATTTTCCAAAATTTCCCCGGCCGACGAGTAGAGGACACATGTCAGCGTTGATTGGCGCGCGCCCTTTCCTTTCTGAATTTTTCATGGGCCGCTTTGACCATTTTCAACCTGGAATGTGGTATAACCCCATTGGATGTGGGCTTACCCCTTCTAATTCTCCTTGCGGGCCTTTCTTCTATTTTTGCCGCCACCTGACACGTGGCGAGATCCCATTGGCTCGCATTTAGGGGGCGGGCTTTTCCCTTTGAATTTTCCTTTGTTTTTTCTTTGGGAAAATTTCCCAAATTCTCCCCAATCCCTACCAAAGATGAGAAACGTGGTGGCATATCATTGGTTGTGGGCCCTCCACAAGAATTTTCACTTTCACGCAAACACTTTGGGAAAAAATCCCAATTTCCTCCCCGCACTCCGCCTTTCCGGGCTCCGGTGACACGTGGCCTGATCTGATTGGTCGATGGGGCAGTGGGCCAAAACTTTCTTTTTGAAATTTGGTGAAACACTTCACCAAAATTCCAACTTCTCCTCTACCCTCCAAAACTCCCACGCCATAGGACACATGGCACAATATGATTGGGCGCGGACCTTCCCTCCAAAATTTTCCATGCGCAACACTTAGCCAAAATTTTCAAATTTCTCCCCTAGACACGTGGCATCACCTGATTCGTCGGTGGGCTTGTGGGAAAAATATTCCTTTTGAAATTTCACCAAAACACTTGGTAAAAAACCAAGTTTTCCTCCGACCCCGCCACTTCCTTGGACACGTGGCGGCATCTCATTGGCTGCGGGCCTTTCAGGGGAAAATTTCCCACAAAACTCTGTCGAGCCATAACTTTAAAAATACATGGAGTTAGGAGGAAAAATTTACCTTTCTAGAAATCTGAGAAAGAGCTCTATCCAATGGTGTCATTTCAGAAAGTTTTTGACTTCCGAAAACAAAATTTATGTCGAGGATCAAGAGAGGGAAGAATGAAAGGAGTTAGCCACAAAATGAACAGGGGGGCACATTTTGGATAACAGTAACTAGAGATGTTATAAATCACTCCCTCTGACATCTTGTTCGCAATGTGTAGCCACATTGTGTTTACTTGTGACCATATTTCTTGGTCATTCAACTTTTTCACTATGTGTGCATGTGCTTATATGATTGAGTACTTCATTATTTTATCAATGTCCCTACCACGCTGGACCATTGGTATATCCAAAATCCTTCCTTGTCTCCAAGATTGTGGATTTATCTATTAAATCATTTTTTAAAGCTACCCTTATTCATTTCAACCTTGTTACTATTGAGATCAATGTGGCGTGATCCTTACCCTATGTCCTAAAAAGTAGAAGAAATATTCATGTACCCTGCTCATCAACCATTGGTACAAGGGTTCATATTTACCAAAATAGGGGATCTCATACAACTGGTAAACTCAAATCTTCTTCAACAACTTCTCCCCAACATCATCATACACCGACATGTATTTTTCTCTGCACTTATTCATCTTTGTGTTTAATAACACATCCAGCTCCTTTTTTCAGTTGTATGATGGTTGTAATCACTAATCTTGCTCTTCTGGATGTGGGAATCTCATTCCTAACCCACAATCACACCCTCCAGATACTACATTTATGAGAAATTACTCTTAGGAGCAATTTTTTCATCCACTTCGACCTTCTTTTTCCCTTTTTCTCATATTGTGGGTGCTTTCTTTGGTGTCATCTATAACTTACAATATTCTAACTTCAAATACTTTCTTTTATCTCCTACAACATGAAAACCCAAACCCTAGCTCGATTTAGCATGACCTAGTTGAAATTACATGCCTTAGATCTTTTGTAATGCCTTGCTTCACTCAAACCCTTCACAATTAGGGACACAATCTTCCTCTTCACATAAATCTACTCGTCACATCTCGATTCTCACTCTTCGCACTTGAATACTCTTCTCATAGCTTGATCGTACTTGGATCTTTATAATTATCATGATTACAATGCTAAGAATGAACTCGCATCCCTTAATTTTATAGATTTTCAAAAATTTAGTGCATTTATTGATCCTTCACCTACCAAAAATCCTCTCATTAATCGACCATTTTCATTCTTTCCACATGGTACATCTTCACGCCCAAGCTATAACCTTCCTAGCATGCCTTCCTACCTTCTATTTACAGACTTCTCTTCAAAGACGCTCCATGTGCCCGAGTGCCTCACCACTACATATTCCCTTGGTAGCTCCCATGGCTCCTCGCTTACCTCATGTTATACTTGTTTCTTCATTCATCTCCTCATATGGTTCTCATTTCTAGAAGCAATGTTTTGTTTCAATTATCCAACTTGAATAAAACTCGTAACATTTTTTTCCTTTCATCTAGACTTATTTTCAATAGTCCCGTACCTAGATATCAATAACCTACCCAACACTAAGTGTATGTGCAGTCCTCTACGCATAACAATGCTTCAAATAGTAATTAGCTTTTGGCGAATAAATGTGCTTATTACACAAAAAAACCAACTAAATTCATAAAGCATAGTGACAAAGAAGGAAATACATTAAGGAAATGTAGAATTGAAAAACTAATCTAGATGGCAATACTACCTTATTACAAACACCAATAAGACTTATTTATAGTAGGGCTTCAACCTACTCCCATTGAAGTATCTAGGTAATCATATTCCATCAAGCACCTCTAATTGACAAGAACCTATTTCAATTATGTGAGTGAAAAATATGGCCCCATCCAATGTACCTTGAGTTTTCCTGGATGGTGCAAAAACTTAGAGTCATAAAGGAGTGCCATCTCTCCAATCTCAAACTTTTATCCCCGATGTGCCTATCATGTCATGCTTTCTGCCTAGATTTTTCTTGTCTTTGACTCCAACATACTATGGCTTGTAACTCATCCATCTTGATTAACTTGTCAATCCATTCTTCTAATGCTTGTTCATCAGCTAAACCTCCAAGATTACATGCAATATGCAAAGAAGGTAGAATGAATTCTATAGGAATAACTATCACAGGCCAAACACTAATTGTAATTGTATGGCTTTGGTCAACCTTTTATATGTTTTTGATATGCCCAAAGTAATGTAGATACTTTATCATCCCAATCCATTATTCCAAAATCACATATTTTTGTTAATGTCTGGCTCAATTTCTTTTTGAATTCCTCAACAATTCCATTAGCCTGAGGATGATAGGGTGTAGTCTTATGGTGTGCAATCATGAAATCATTCAATAAATTTTTGATTGTCTCATTCAGAAAATGGGTGCCTGTATGATTGAAAAGTGACAAGTGAGCATGGGAATCTACAAGTAACTCTTCCTTGCACCTGACCTCTCAAGGTCGTGCCGAGACCCGGTGGGGACAGATTTATGCGTGGGATGCAGACAAGCTAGTTAGGAAATCTTATTTCTTCAATGCGCACTAGTGGAATCTCCATGAATCTAAGGAAAAGAAGGCCCTCCTTACCCGAATCGGCGAGATAGATTGGTCAACAAGGATAAATGCTCGAAGGATCCAATCAATATCGATATATGGCATAATCCGGTCCATAGGTTGTCAGGATACGGGAAAATGACTTGGGATTGTTTTGTGCATATCTCCAGATAGGGTCATAGGATGGATGGTGGATATAGTGGACTCTGGGGGTGATTCTCTAGTCTAGTCCAGAAATCCTTAGATTCGTTAGCTGTTATATCTAACAAGGATAACTATGTGATGATGATAGGTGGAAGTGGAGTGGATCTGAATACTAATGTGCGTAAGCCAACATCAATGTTGGATTAACTGTGGACTCATTGGGTTGTGGGATTTGTGGATCACAACCGTAGATTTGTGGTTATTGTGGACCTGCTATGGTCATGTGTGGAATCAGTACCTAATCCCCAGTATCCAATAGTTGTATGGATTTTCGGCCTCTATGTTTAGAACTACAAGTTGTGTAATATTCTCTCGAGTACCTTACAGGGCGTTCAAGCAACCCGAACTCTTAAGCTAGTGTCTATATCAGTGAAAATGTCTCCTGCATCTGGCTGTGGGACCAAAGGGTCACAATCAAACATTTTCTCTCTTTCAAGCCCTTCTACAGTCATGTGGATTTTTATCTAGGGTAATTTGTAGTTTGGCTAGTTTGACTAGAATGTGTGTGCTTGGTCATCTTCTATGTTTAACCCTCTTAACTGTGAACTGATCTGTTGTAAGTCTATTGTTGTTTGGAAGACTTGGATTCTAAGATTCTGATCTATATCAGCTATTTCTATAACAAGATTGGGTTGAGGCACGATTGGCTCGAATATGTATTCTCTGGGCTCTCTAGGTCCCATGATTGTCATGCAAAAAGGAAAAGATATAAGTCTAACTAATGACAGAATAAATTAACTATGCAAGATATATCTATGTATATTCCTAAATATGATATTTTTGATAAACTACTAAACAGAATTTTAAAAGAGCAATTTATCTAATATATCTAGAAATTAACAACTAAACTAATAACGAAATTAAAACAAACAAAGCAATGAGTATAGCTACTTGCCTGTGCAGTTGTAAATCTATTCTAAATAACCAGATAACTGATCTAATCTATTTGAAAGACTCTCGATCCTACCTCAGAAGTGAGGAGTGAATCATAGTTTCTCAGAAACTATCAATCCCCATAGCTTCCCCGAAATATCGAAAGTGAGATTAACTGAAATGAAATGATTGACTACTCTATTTGATATGTTTTAACTAGAACTTTGAAAGCTTGAACCTAGATTTTGCAGAATAGTGGCGAATCTAATGGTGTGTGGCTTTGTCCCCTCAGTATGATCTCCTCATTCCTTCGTGCTCACATGAATCTAGAAAAGCATGTGATGTTAGCATCAACAGAAGTTGGTATCAAAATAACGATAGCTTAGGATGCAGACTGAATACAATGTGAGTAGGAGAGGGATAGCGCAAGAGAATAGAGCTTGGCTTATGCAATTCCTAGTGGGATTTATTATGAGTCATACAACATAAAATGTCCAGAACCTAAAACTATCCTGCTTGATGAACAAGACCTGTAACTTTAATGGCTTCCTACTAAAAATCAAACTATCCTATTCCAATGAATTGCATGAAATAGTAACTACACTAGCACAAGAAGATTATGTGGCTTCCTAACAGCTAAACAACACTAACCATGCATACAACAAATGAAACTATGAATCCTAAGCAAAATTGAAAGGCTAAGCTATTGAAATGAGAAATTGAGAGGCAAATTTGAGGGGCCATTTTCTTGAGCACAAGCCAACTATTTATAGAATCCCATTTACCCAAAGATGAAAACCAATTTGATCTCTTAAACCATAAAGAATGCCAATCATAAATACAAGCAAAGGCAGTGAAAAATTTGGTAAATGTTGAAATTTTACATGAGTCACGTTAAAAGAGCATTCTAGAAAATGCGTGAAGGACCGCTACCCTAAGAAGGGTGGCGGTTACTAGACCACCACCTTGCCTAGGCGGCGGTCACGAGATCACCGCCCAAGTAGGGCAGCGGTTTTTTCACTGAAGACCAAAACACAAAGAAAAGGAGGGGAGAAGAGAAAACAAAGCACACAGGGGCTAAGCGGGGCATGCGGGATGTTAACACATGCTTGGAGAGATTTTTCGGATTCCGAACACCTTGCGAGGAGACCTATATCATCATTGGGGCATGTGTAACATTGTTTCGGTGGTGTAGCACCCTACAATTTTGGGTACGTACATATTTCCCCCTCGGAGAAGCGTTTTAGCCATGAAGAGGTGTAAAACAGTGGGTCCGAGTATGGCGGTCCCAAAATGGGAAGTAAGAAATTATACCTGATACGCCCGTGTGTCGAAATGACGCCCTCCGAGATTCCCGCTACCTGCAAAATGAAAAGAGGAATCAAGTGTAGATAGACAAAATAGATCAGAAAATAAATACTAAAATAATATGAAATGAGGACGTACCATTTGTGCGGGGATAAGAACTTACCTCCGTCGGTGCTCCAAACCTGCGAAAAGGGGCATTCAAAACAAGTCAGGATGCTATATATGTAAAAGTGGGCCCATTTTCCTATTCATTTGCACATGTCAATTTGATTGATTTTGAGCTCTGGGACCCACGGTGACGGTTTCTGATGTGAGTATAGTCAAAACATTTGGGATGAGATTGTGATCATGCCTCCACGAGTAGAACACCGACCCATGAGATCACAAGTTAGTTTTTCTTGATTTACCATTTTTATCCCCAAAATGTTAAGATGGTGAAATCTTTGTCATGGGGGGATTATTTTTGAAAATGTCAGTTTTAATAGGGTCACTTAGGGGGGGCGCCTAATGGGTAGGCTTTGTTTTGGTCAAAATAGTCTTTATTTTGTGTTTTTAGGTGTTTTTAGGGCACATGACCCACGTGGAAATTTGGGACATGACCGCCACCCTAAGCAAGGTGGTGGTTATACAACCGCCACCCTGATCAAGGCAAAGTGGTTATGGAACCGCCACCCCGCTTTAGGGCAGCAAGCCTCCTTCACAGAATGCATAAACAACACTTATTTGAATTTGTTTTTGCATTTCTAGCATTCTTATATGTTTTCATGATTTTTCTAATGTCGTTTGAATACTAACTTACTCCGTTTTGTGTGTTTTTGGGTGTATGCAGGTGAAGGAGGAGTATATCCGATGGAGCCAAGAGAGAGAGTGTGATTGGCTTCTAGTAGTATTGGATGCCCTTTCTCAGGATGAGCAGGACACTCTTCAGAGGGCTGGTATATTGCGCATATCATGGGTCCCGCATGTTGCACCTTCTAGTCACATACTTTGTGACTTGTTTTCATATTGGGATGTTGATCGGAACACTTTCCGATTTCCAGGAGTCAGAGGTGAGTGGACCATCACTTTGGAGGATGTTTACCACATCTTGGGGGTCTCGATCATCGGGAGATGACTCACACTTGAGACAACAGGTTCATGGGCTCAGATAGCACAGTGGGCTTCATATATGGGAGACGTAGTTATCTCCACTGGTTCGAAGAAGGGGGTGAGGGTCTGATCTATTCCTAGCCTGCCTATCCCCTTGATTCGCAAGATATTATGGGGATCCTTGCCTCAATATTGATTAGGGAAAAGGAGGAGACACTTTACTTTATTACTGGTCCCCATCATTGCACAGATTGAGGGACATGGCTAGATTTACGCCTGGGGAGCCGACATTCTTGGGACCACTTATCATGATCTATACCTGGGTGGTTCATTTACAGGGGAAGTCCTTGAGCCATCCGACCCTAGTTATGAGTTGGGTCTATGAGTGTTTCATCCCCTATGGGAGAGGTGTAGAGGTGGCAGATCCTGAGCCGTGAGGGTAGCCAGATGGATAGACATGTCGGTGCTTAGAGCACCTCACCAACTAGTCACCTCCTTGACCACTGATGACATGGAGGCCACACCCTATCAGGCCATGGTAAGGTTATGGGGTGAGGAGGCCCTTACTTTGATTTCTTACTCCACCACATGGTAGCTTGTGGATAGGATGGGGAAGGTGGAGATACATCCCTTTGGTCGAGTGCCTCAGCAGTTTGTCCTTCCTTATGTGGGTATGCTTCCCCAGTGGTGCCAATATACATATCATTCCGAGAGGCTAGAGGAGGTCCTAGAGGGTGGGGTTGGATAGCTGTTACTCCTAGGGTCCCTATTGCAGCTAGGAGGGTGGTATATGCTCGAGGGAGAGCCGGTGCTCCTCAGGCACCCTTACTTCAGATTGTTTCCGGTCCCGCCCACAGCAACGATGACCCCATTGATATAGAATCTGAGTCCAAGGAGTTCATAGGGGGAGAGATGGAGGAGGAGACCAAGGCTGAGGTCAATGAGTCAGGTGGAGAGGAGGATAGTGATCCTAAGTGGCATGACACTCAGGATATCTTACAGGCAGAGAGGGCAGAGCAGAGTGCGGAGAGGGTGACCCTAGCTTCAGAGGAGCCACTTTCTCAAGGCTTGGGCGGAGAGGATGAGTCTCGTAGTAGGACGTTATGTGGCCCCAGGCACAGGAGGAGTGCACCAGTCAGTGTTGGAATTTGTGGCAGTGCTGACCCTAGAGATCCATCTTGGAGGCCTCGGAGATCCGAGTGAGTTATCATCCTTCCTTTTAATGTTTGTTTTTAGCTATGATTGTCTTAGTTGCTATCTCTCCTTTTGTTTACTCTTGTTTTTATCTTTTGAGTATTTCTAATTTGTTTTCTCCTTTTCTTGTAGAGACTGTTGATGAGTGGTGAGACCTAATTCACTGTATGCACCAATACCCTGATGATCCCCATGAAGAAGACCCGTGTGGAGCTATCCATGGATGCAGGGGATCCTCAAGAGCGTGAGGCATACCAATGTTTTTGCCCCTATCCGGCATGTGGCTAAGATTTTGTCTACCCTCCGTACCGAGTTGGTAGGATATTGTTGGTGTGTGTGACTATCCAGTCGCCTTCCACATCACCTAGGTGAGTCATCTCGCCTTATGAGAGTCATAGGTCTTAGGAAGTCAAATGACAAGTGTCAGATTCTGTCATAAAATCTAACATTGTCATTTGCGTCAATGCGTCATAGGAGTTACATTCCTTATTTGGAATTGTAACTCCTCTTCTAGTGGCATCATATGCGTCAGTCAACGTCATATGCATCAGTGGTGTCATTGAGTTCTTTCCATGTTTAGGCATGGGGGTTACACAGCACCCCTATTTGTACTTCCTATTTTTCGATCTATGAGTATGAGCAGACCCATTCTTCTTACTTGCAATCTTCTTTCCATTGTTTGAATCTTGTGTATTGCGTTGGCTTGACGTTACCATCGGAGTGCAACTTCGTTGTGGTGCATCGCTTTTCGACATCGGTTCTCGTGAATCCCTCTTTCATGGTATCAGAGTTGGTTTCGGTAAACGTGCACTCTTCATTTCTCAGTTGTTTATTACTTCTGGTTTCTTCTCATTTCCTCGTGTGTAAGTTTTTTTTTATTATCATTTTGGAATTATTTCTCACCTCGTATTGAGGTTTCAGCAGTTGCAAGTTAAGGTATTTGGTTGGTTTGCTTATCAGCTGAGTTCATATTTGGATATTTCTAGATCTTTGTGGTTGTTGTTTCTGGGTTATTTCTTGTTGGTTGTGTTCAGATTCAGCTGCAGGGTAAAAGAAGAGCTCGTTTTTTGGCGTGGACCTGTGATTACTGGTTGGGATCGTTGTTTTTTCTTCACCGGTGTATACTCAGACTATTCCGAGCTTCTTCCTCATCGCTGTGGTTCCTTGCTGTCTCAAAACGTTTTTGCAAACCTCTCACGTTTTTTGCAAAACCTCTCACATTTTTGCCTTGTCTCTCACATTTTTGCAAAGCTACTCACGTTTTTCCTCTGTTCTGAGCATTTTCAACTGTTCCAGACATTTTTTTGGGCCTTTCTGACTGTTTTCTCCCTTCCAGGCATTTTTTTGCCTGTCCTCAGGTGTTTTTCTCCCCTGGCTGCATTTTCTCCTTTGTTCCAGGCATTTAAACCTGTTCCAGGCATTTTTTTAACTGTCCTAAGGCGTTTTTTCTCCTTTCCTATGTTTTTGCACGCTATTCGGCATTTTTGGACTGTTGAGGCATTTTTTTGGACTGGTAAGGCGTTTTTTCCTTCAGCTGGCATTTTTTGGACTGTTCTGGCATTTACTGACAGTGGACAGTCACTGCATTATCTATTTTTACCTGCCTTTCATCCCCACGTGGCTTTCTCAGTCCGCTGCCAGGTAATATCTCTCTAAAAATATGTTTTTAATTCACTTTTCTTAAAAAAACGTGGTTGCATTCTTTTTATCTTATCACTCTTCTAAAAAAACGTGTTGTTTCATTATTTTTAAAAGGTATAAGGTAAAAACATTACATTTTATTGGCATTGTAAGTTTTTTGGCTTGTTTTATTAACCTTTCGTTGAGTGCCAAAGACGAAGGGTGAGGTCCGGGATTGGCAGGTGGCTAATCCCCCCTCACAATACAAACAAACCCTATCTCAAATTCCATGCCATTTCCAACGAGCATACATACGACACCTTTTGCATGTGTTTAGGGCACTTTTTTAATCCGTTTTGTGCTTATTGGCTTTTTCCTCATCGATTCGGGAATTGGTTTTTTATAACTTTTGACTCGTTCCTCGGTTTTGAGCACTTCTTTAGTCAAAGTTGCATGTTTTTCACACTCTAGATGATGGGATCATTAGGTTTGTAAAGACACTAATTTTATAAAGTGCCGCATTCTGGGGGGTGTCTTTGCATTGCTTAATTCAACTCATTTTTTCTTGAGCTTTGTTTTATTCCTTTTTGTGGACTTGTGAGCAGCGTCTGCCACAGTCTTACGACAAAGGGATTATTTTGTGTGACGTGAGATGCTGTTTCTCACAAAGCTCTTTCTTCCCCCTCTTGCTTCTCTCTTTCTATGCTTGCTTATGAGTGTCGATCTGTTGTGCCCTATGAACCTTGATTGTTGTCTCCACCATTGCACGTTATTACGCTAATTGCAAGGTGAGTGAAAAATGGTTTCGTACACACGGTCGCATTTGGTGTAATCAATGCATCGAATTATAAAGTGCCAAACTCGGGGGGTGTAATTTTGTTCTGGGGGGGTTGTTATTGTCTTGGGTGTTGTATTACATGCAGACGCATTATCGGCCGAGTCTCGACATCTTGCATTTGTGCATCTTGCACTTTTTGATTCCGCATCATGGAGGGTGCTCTTTCCAATTTGAGTGTCATAGGATCGCCTTACAAAGCGCTTCACAATTCTTACCGGGAGAGAGAACTATTCAGCTAGGCGTGCTTCTATGGAACATTACTTTGCCTACAAGGGTCTTTCTCACTTCTTGGTTGGTCCTGTTCCTGCACCCACTGATCATCGTCATCTTAATGATTTTCTCAACAATTGTGACCATGTCTTTGGTCACATGATGATGCATGTCTCTACATCTCAATGGGTTCACGTGGTAGACTCAGATCCACCCCACCATGTCTGGAGCATTCTTCAGTCCCTCTATGGAGACCCTTCACATACTGCCGCAGTTGTTGCTACTGTTGATTCAGTTGTCTCCTCCATTTCTTTATGTGATGACAGTTTCACTGACACAGGTTTGCTTGGTTCTACTTCTGATGACGAGGATTGTGCATCCAGTTCTGATGTCGAGAGTACTACAGAGGACTCTTCTCCTCTTTCTCTCACTATTCCAGAGAGTGTTGACACTTCCCACATCTCATCGTATATCGATCATTCCCCTTATCGCCTCTCATACAGTCATCACACCGCCTCCTCTCCACTTCCAGGTGTGAGGCCCATTTCACTCCTCTACCTTCATTGGATGACTCATACCTATCTGACATCGCTCTTCTGTTTGTTGAGCCCCCTCATTGGGACGAGCATCTGCCTGACCTTAGTCATCTTTTCACAGATTCCACTTGTGATGCTCTACAGGTCCCTCATCCATCTACAGGTATTTCAGAGGAGTTCATCATCTCTGTTTTTGGGAGTGCCCCTTCTAGGACTCTTGCCACTTCCACTTTTCCGGAGACCTTCATTGATCCACCCTTGCTCGTGGATCCCTTTTCTGTTGTGGGGGATGTTTTGTTACTTTCACATCAGTTGGACATCCTTTCTATAGGTGTTCACCCTTCATACTCTGACAGTTCTACACTCGTGACAATACCCTCGGCTCCTTTACACTCACTTGCTAGACCTATGTCACACTTTCATGGACTAGACTCAGAGTTCTTCATGCTACTGCCTTCAGTTTCCTTCATGGAGTGGGCAGATTTCCAACACATATTTTCTATCCTTCCTAAGGGTAGACACACAATACGGTGCAGATGGCTCTTCTTCAGTCCAGAGGTAGAGGATCTCATCATCGACATACAGTATGTTCAGACAGCTGATCAGGTTGCAGACATTTTCACCAAGCCCTTCACTGAGGTGAAGTTTCTTCACTTGTGGTCTCTTCTTGGGGTGAGGTCTGCTGCAGCCGCCCATCTTCTTCGGGCTATATAGTCCTCCTTCTTCTCCTCTTCTTCTTTCTAGAAAGATGTTGTTTGTACATGGGCACCTTATCAGGCCTTTAGTTGTCGGGGCCCATTGACACATCTTTCTTAGTTGTCTAGGGAGTCTTCCTTTCGTTCGGCTTACCTTGTCCTCTTCCGCAGCTTCGATGAAGGGGGTGTTGGTGTATGTGACTATCCAGTCATTTTCCACATCACCTAGGTGAGTCATCTCACCTTACGAGAGTCATAGGTCTTAGGAAGTCAAATGACAAGTGTCATATTCTGTCATAGAATCTAACATTGTCATTTGCGTCAATGCGTCATAGGAGTTACATTCCTTATTTGGAATTGTAACTCCTCTTCTAGTGGCATCATATGCGTCAATCAATGTCATATGCGTCAGTGGCATCATTGAGTTCTTTCCATGTTTAGGCATGGGGGTTACACAACACCCCTATTTGTACTTCCTATTTTTCGATCTATGAGTATGAGCAGACCCATTCTTCTTACTTGCAATCTTCTTTCCATTGTTTCGAATCTTGCATATTGTGTTGGCTTGACGTTACCATCGGAGTGCAACTTCATTGTGGTGCATCGCTTTTCGACATCGGTTCTCATGAATCCCTCTTTAGATACAAGATACCGAGTGCCCGATAAGGATTCACTCTCATGGTGAGGCCACATATGCTCCTTAGGATCGGGATCCTCCATGCACTCGAGTGCCGGGCGTATCCGGAGCCCTAGACATGGGCATACACCTTCGAGGGATCTCATAGGGGTTGAGAAGCCACTTGGCTCTCTTAGATTATTTGTATGATGTATTTTGTATTTCTCGGGCTCTTTGAGCATTTTGACCATGCTTAGTGCATGATGGCATTGTATAGGAAACATTGATTATATATATATATATATATATATATATATATTATTTTGGATCAGACTCTTGGTATCTATGTTTTTGTGATTCATTTCCACATGTAAACTATAATGTCATTTTTATATGCTTTTCAGAATGTATGCAGTGGAGAACAAATGATACAAGTGCTTTCTTTCTTTTTGTATTTCGTGATGTTGATATATGATAATGTAGACATAATGTGATTTTGAACTTTAGTTTCTATAAGCAATTGTTTGGTACTTCATATTTGTTTTGAAAAAATGAGATGATAAACTGGTATGATGAGAAGATGAACTTGCCCCATTCCTAACTCCATGCAACTAGTAAGATGTGAGGGATCATCACCGAGAGCTAGAAAGGGAACAAGCTACGAAATTTGTTGAATGATAGTGATGAGAGATAGACAAATATTTAGCGGAACCAAATTAGGATTCTACAAACCTACTCTACTCAAATGACTCCATAGTTTTAGAATGCTACTTGCTTTGTGGTTTATCTAGACTTAGATCCATAGATGGCCACATGGTAGATAAAATTTGGTTTTTGGGGTTTTGAGCTCTCTTGGAATTTTGAACATCTAATTCATTTGTTTTTGACTCAAGATTTCAAAGGTTTATTTGAATTGTTTGCTTATGACCTTCAACATTTATTTTTCAAGAGGAACCCCTACACCTTGCCCCATGCTACTAGTAAGAAGCATGGGTTTATCACCATGGATAAGGTATAGGTGAGTAAGGGCATTCCCATCCTTTCCCAACCCTATGTCACTAGTAAGAGACATAAGCTCATCACCAAAGGTTGGTAGGGCAAGGAAATGTGTAAAATAAAATTTTATGTTTGATCTATGTTCGACTTATATATATTTGAGAAAATGTCAAGTATGTTCTTATTTCCAAAGAGATATACATATGGGATAGATGTGACACTATGAAGCTTCTAGAATAGACCATAGAAAAGACACCTATCCTAGGAGAAACCAAAAGTGAGAACAAGCATGCAGACCTTGGTATGGTTACCATTAAGACTTTGTCATATCTAGCTTTGTATGGATGAAATGATTCTGAAATGGTGATGATGTTATGAAAATGAAGAAGTATGATTGGAATGCTAATGCCAATACCATCAGAAGTTTGTAATGAATTGCTTTGAGAATAAGTTCCTTGATCACAAAATTGTACAAAACAAGTGGACAAAATGAACCTAACTACATGAAGATGCAATGTAGATATAATTATAAAATAGTTTTGTTCGCTTATACATAGAATCGTTTAAGGTGTAGGTGATTGAGCGGTTTCACCAAATTCCTCACCTCTAATGTACATAAGAGATATGCACCATTTCCATAGTTTTTTATGACTCAAGATGGTCCCAACCATTTGGGCCGGAATTTCCTTCCTTCGCCGGTCTTTTTATCGATCCGGCTGTCTAGTCTTAGAACTAGATCTCCTTCATATATATCTCATTCATAGACCTTTTTATTATACTATTGGCACATCCGGTCAGCATAGATTTTATGCCATTGTTTAGCGTCTAGCCTGGCTTAATCTAGTCTTTCTAGTTGAGAGAGACGTGCTTCTCTATAAGCTTCTTCATCCAGAATCCCTTGTAGTGAGATACAAAGACTGGGTATTTCAACCTCAAGTGGGAGAACTGCTTCTGCTCCGAATACCAATGAGAAAGGAGTTTCTCCTGTGGGTGTTCTTATTGAGGTTTGGTGGGCCCACAAGGCTAGGTATAACTTTAAATGCCAATCTCGTTTATTTTCTTTTACCTTTTTAAGGAGAATAGCTTTTAATGTCTTGTTTGTTGCTTCAGCCTATCCGTTGGCTTGAGGGTAATATAGGGAGGTTGTATGATGGCTTATTTTAAATTTATTGCATAATTCATGAACCTCATCATTCTTAAAAGAAGTGCCATTATCTGAGATAATGATTTTTGGGACACCGTACCTACAAATGATCTCGGTTTAAAATGAACTTGTTGATTACGGAACTGGCATGCAGTGGTAAGAGGCATTTCCTCTACCCATTTGGTAAAATACTTAGTGGTTGTGATTATGAAATTATGGCCATCTCGTAGATGAGGGAGAGAATTTCCCTATCAAATCTAGGCCCCATGTAGAAAATTGCCATGGATTTATGATTGGTTGTAGAGCTTGTGCCGGCATGTGAATCTCGTGGGAAAATTCTTGGCATTTATGACATTTATGTACAAAATCTACTACATCATGCTCTAGAGTGGGCCGTAAATAGCCCATCTCGATGTATTTTGTGAGTGGTGGCATAACCACTAAAGTGCCTCCACATATTCCATTGTGAGATTCATAGAGAATCTTCTTGGATTCTTCGTGTCAATACACCTTAGAAGCATTCCATCAAAATCCTTACGATAGAGCACTTGTTCTATAATAACATATTTAGCCACGATAATGCATAACTGCCTTCTTTGTTGCAGTGTAGCACCTTCTAGATATGCATGGCCCATGATATAATTAATAATATTAGTATACCATGGACATTCAGAGAAGGGAGGTCTAGTTTTGACATAGTATATGCATTCATCAGAAAGTCCAGATCTACTAGATCACCTCCGTCTAATGGGTTATCAGCTAACCAAACTACAATAATTTGTCCCTTAATGGACTTCTAATTTACAAATGTTAATTCAAATTCACCCATTAAGGTTATAAAGCGTCCAGCCTTTTTAGACAAGGACCCTTGTGTGAGGAAGGTTCGTAAATGGTCTGTTTTTACAATGACCCTTGTTTCTTGATTTAACATGTAATGTCTTAAGAGTTTGGTTGCGAAGACTATGGTGAGGTATTCTCACTCTACTTGTGTATAACGTGTCTCATAATTGAGTAATGTTAGATAATAAAATAGATTGCATGTTCTCTCTTGTCATCATCTTCTTGAGCTAGCATACAAAGCTAGCGAGACATCGTAGCTCACGAATATAAGATTAAAGGGAGGTCGATTTAGGAGGCATTAGCGTAGGTGGTGACAATAAGAAATTCTTAACTTTTTTGAAAGCCTATCATTGCTTCTTCGGTCCAATTGATATTGTACTCTTTTCTTGAGTAGATTGTTGATTAGATGAATGGCAAAGCTTAAATCTTGGATGAATATTCGATTGCACCGATTTTCCCAAGAAATGACCTGATTCCAGATTCATCTGACAGTGGGATCATTTCAAGAACAACCCAGATTTTAGCTGGGTCTACATCGATCCCTTGTGACGATATAATGTAACCTAGGAGCTTCCCTCCTATCACACCAAATACACATTTTTTGGGTTTAGTGTGACTCCATATTCTATTAAACATGAAAGAATGATGCAGAGCACTTCGGGTGATCACAACACTTCTTGGCTTTGGCCAACAAGTCATCTACGTAGGATTCCATGATTTTGTGAATAAGATCATGAAATATATATGTCATTTCCCACGATATGTAGCGCCAGTGTTCTTGAGACCAAATGGCATAACAGCGTAGCAATAAGTTCCCCAAGGAGTTATAAATGTGGTTTTGGCTTGGTCTTGTTCAGATATTCTGATTTGATTGTATTATGAGAATCCATCTATGAGAGACAAAATCTCAAACCTTGTTTTTGGTCAATGATTACGTCTAATGGATGGTAATGGGAAGTCATCCTTAGGGCACACTTTGTTAATGTCTCGGAAATCTATGCAAATGTGTATCTTCCCATTCTTTTTTAGAACGAGAATGATATTAGATATCCACTAATAATAATCAACTAGCTTGATGAATCCTACTTGGAGGAGTTTCATTACTTCTTCTTTCACCATGAGAGCTACCTTGGGTTTCATTGGCCTCATTTTTGTTTAATCGGCTTTGCATCTGATTTGGTGATGAGATTGTGTACCATGATGTGTGGTGTAACCCCTATCATTTCTTTATAATTAAATGCAAAATCCTTCTAATGTTCTTTGAGGATTTGAGTGTGTATTTCTATTTCTTCTAGAGTTAACAAAGATCCTAGTTTTAAGATATTTGGTTCATCCTCCATTCCGATGTTAATATCAATCATTTCTTCAATTAAAGAAGTGTTACCTTCTTCAAACTTAGGCGGGGCTAGAGGTAGTTCCATATCTTCTCCATTCTCTACCATGTATATGTCGAGTTCTTTTTGTGGGGGAAGCTCTATCATGGGATTCCCGAAGTAGGAAGATAAATGTGGGATTAAGGAAAAATCTACCACATGATGGGTGATGTAATGTAACGAATTTAAGTAATGCATAGGAATTTAAGTAATCAAGAGTATCTCTATTACTATCAATGTGATCCACACTAGTAGATTTGTGTCTCACTCATGTTCATGAAAAAAGTGAGGTTTGACGCTATGAGAATATTTTGTTTTCGGGATTTCACTAATAGTTCAAAGTGTAAGGGATACTATTGAGAAATGGGTGTCCTCCAACTCACTACAATGAGGAGGGTGAAACATTGTTTATACTAATGAAATTGGTAGATCTTGTTCTAGTAATTCAACAATCTTCTAGTGAAAGTAGTTCCTATTTAGTTGGGAAGATGGATACTATTCAACTTATTGCTTGAGCTTACTTCTACCATGCAGAGATCCTTTTTCACGAGAGAGAACCAACACCTAGGTGTATATGCCTCTGAGTAATCAAATGGTAGGAAAATTGGTAGATCTTGTTCTAGTAATTCAACAATCTTCGTAGTAGTTCCGGGATAGCCTCATCTAAATGGGATATTCTTGACTAGGCTCATAGTTTCTAGTTTTGTTGTAGATATCATCTTTCTTCCGGTTTCACGTCGGTTGGTTTGTTGGGAGTTCAAACTCAAAGTGCACGCCCGGCCTTCTCTTTAAGTCAGCTAGGTGTATATCAAAAGGTTTTGGATCACCTTTGGCTATGAATACCTTTGCTAAGTGCAAGAATATTACTTCTTGGAATAAAATAGAAGGGATTTTCTTCATACGGTGTATCCACTATTGGCCGAGGATCATATTATAGTTGGTTTCCCGATGTATAATATAAAACTTAGTTAGGATTTTTTTGGGTCCTAAGGTGATTGGTAGTATTATAGTCCCAATTGGCATGGCTTTAAGGCTATCATAGCCTCTTAGAGTATTCCAAGTCGTGGAACAATTTGTTTTTCCATACCCTAGCTTTTGAAGGAAAGAGAAGGGGACTATGTTAACTACTTCCCCATCATCAACCATTACACGTTTAACGTAATTGTTAAAAACCCACACTTGCAAATGTAAGGTTGGATCACCTCTACGCATGTAATCTCAGTGTTTATTGGCATTTTTTTACCTCGAATATAAACTCAAGTATCCCTATCCGGCTGCCCCGGAGGGTGGATATCAATGTCTATATGGTTTACCTATGTTTCGGGAGGTGGAGTGATGTTAATTAAATGACCTAAATCTAAGGCTTCTAAGAGAGCATCCCTGTGGGTAGGAGAGTTCTTCAATAAATCCAAAAAGGAGATATGAGAGAAGGTCTTTGTTAGGTCATTAATTAAATCATAGGCACCTACAGGTTTTACTAATGTTTATTGGATGTTATCTGCCTCTAGTGAGTAACTTGGATTTGGCCGAGAGGAATACTCTTGTGTCCTATGTTACAGCCTTCTACGTGTAGTTCAATGTTTGACTCTACTAAACCGACTATCTTGGGTCATGGCTGACTCCCTAATTGTGGTGCAACTGGTGGGTTTAGTGAAGTCGAGGCTTCATGATCATTGTTTCCTACCATTACACTCTTGTTCGTCCCATTTGGATTTAATTTGTTGTTATTGTGATTCAAGAGTGGATCGTTGAAGATCTTTAGGGGTACATTTTGAGGGGAAACGCCCGTAAAAGTATTTCGCATTTGGTGATGCGGGTCTGCCAAGAACATATCTATGAAAAGTTGTCTTTGTTCCTCTGGCAAGTGTTGCATGAACTTATTTTAATCGTGGCAAGTCCTAGTGTCATGGCCTCAAATTTTTTGAAACCACTATACGAATTGGGATTATAATTCCTAGGTTGCTGGTTTGGTACATATTGTGATCCAAAACTCTACTCAAATCGTTGCTTATTAGGATTTTGCATTTGTTGTCTTTGGTTTTGGTTTTGGTTCTGATATCTAGTTGAATTGTTACTTGGACCGTGTGTCCGGATCTTCCTTTTTTGTTGTTGTGGATGACTAAAATCCACCGAAATGATTTTCGGGGTAAATTTTTTCATTGATTATTAATTAGCGGTGGAGTATTTACAACATTGGCCTTTTTAGCTTGGTCAGTCGGTTACTCCATCATGTCATTACACCATGATTTTTGTTAAGGGTCTTAGGTCCTTGATTGACATTTTTGGTAGTAGGATAAGTCATAGTATTCTAGCTAAGGGTGATTAGCCTCCCATTTGTTCAATATGTCTTGCAACCGCTATCTATTTTCTCTTGATCTATTCAGAGAGCGCTCTCAAGTACTTCATCGTAATTCCTTAATGGGAACTTTTGTACTTCTTCCTTTACATATGTGCTGAGAGAATGAAGGAATAAATCACATAGTTCCATTTGGTCCATATTTGGAGCACTTACCAAAGAATAAAGGACTGACGCCATCTTTGGATAAAGTGAGCAACAAATTCATTGTGTTCTTGTTTAATGTGCAAGAACTCCCTGATTCCTATTCTCAATAGTTTGTTCATGTCAAACGCCTTGATGAACTCTGAAATGAGTTGTTTAAATGAATGTATGGAAGCTTCAGGTATTCTGTAATACCAATCGAGGGCAATGCCCTCTAACATTTTGGGAAATATTTTAGCAAAACCCATCCCAAGGGAGCAGTTCTCAAATAGCTGTGGTGTAGGCCTTGATATGTGCATTCGAGTCTCCTTCCCCTTTGTATTTGGGAAAATCAGGAAGAGATCTTGGAAGCATGACACTTCGTATAGTGAAGTCTAAGGGTTCTTTCAAATATTCTGAATAAGTCCCTATCACGTAGGTTTCAATCATCAATGGTGCCTACTGAGGGGGTGGAGGTGGAATGTGTTTTTGATATGGCATATCGTATGCATTTCCGTGGGTATAACGAAATACCCGTGGTTGAGGAAACATGCCAGGAGATGAGAACACATCTCCCTGTGGTGATTTGGAATACATGTTTATGTATGAAGGAGTATTGCGTAGGAATGGATTATTTTGTACTAGACCAGAAGGTAACATATTTGCCATTGGAATAGTGTTAGTAATGGCGGTTCTAGTTGGTATTTGTTGTGAATACTAAGGAGGCATGCCCAATGTTCCTATTCCTGTGAGGAGGTCTACTTGGCTAGGATGATGTGGAGGATTGGAATTTCCTTCCTGCATGAATTGAGAATTTTGACTTACTTGAGCAAGCTCTAACCCTCTAACCTTTTCTACTAATGTTGAGATGACTTCATCAAGCATGTTGCGTATTTTCCTTAGTGGCATTTTTCGTATATCGTGAGGTTGTATAGGCATGTGGTACCCCACTATGAATTGATCATTTCCTTTCCATGTTTCCCCGAGGGTATTTCCTATAGGTAGCGGCATGGAGGTGTTTTCTTGAAATGAGACCCCAGGTTGTGTTTATAAACTTCCTATAGGTGGGTACATACTCTGAGAGCGTTGTTTATTCCTGGCATAACGCACTGAATGTTCATTATCTAAAAATGGATATGGATCCAATTGTCTACTAATTTTGGGTACGTACGACAATGCCCGTATCACTAGTCAAACTTTCAGACATCCATACCATGTAATAATATTTTCCGTTAGGAACCCGGCTTCAGTAGCCGCTATACAATCCTTTATAGGTGTTTCTTTTGCCTACCTTGTCGGATACTCTATGTAGGTGATGATATAATGCAATCCAGTTCTATCCGTGGCTAGTGAAATAGGACCCACAAAATCTATACCCCATTTATACAATGGTTCTATACTAGTAATAGGTCTTAAAGGCATTTCATCTCAATTACATAGTTTCCCTAGACACTAAAAGTGGTCAAAAGCCTTGAAATATGCTTTATAATCATTATACAGGTCTCCCACCATAATCTAATGAGTAGAATCTTATGAGTAGTGACATCACTTGCATAGTGGCCATTTATAATACCACCACGAGATTCCACCATTATATCTTTGCGCTCATGTTCTAGTACACAACGACACAATACTTCATCCTTGCCTAATTTGTAAAGGTCACTACTAAACAACATATAAGGTGACACACATTTAGCAATTTGTTTCTTTTCTAAGGACTTCATTCATTCTAGTGCCATGTATTTTCATACAAAGACAACAATGTCCTCTAATTCGATGGCACTCATTGTAACTCGTATAATCGCATCGTGCATGATATCTTCAATGGCATGTGCTTCTTCTCCCCGACTATATTCGGATAAATGGTCCGGTCCAAAATTTATTTTCCTAGTTTTATCACAACTGTGAAATCAAATTCTTGAAATAAGAGTATCCATCTACATATGTGCCCTTGAAAAATAGGTTTGTTTACCAAATAATTCAATGCCTGTGTGATCTATATAAAAGAAAATGGTGTACCTAATAGGTACTGTCTCGAATTTATGTAGCGCATAGATCCTGAAAAAGCTTCGTGCTCTATAGTTGTATAATTTTGATTAGGAGTCATCTTTCTACTAGCAAAAAGATAGGGTGATCTATAATACATTCTCTAGGCTAAGAAAACACCATGTCAATGGTCATGCGAGGCATCCACATGTACATGAAATGGTTGGTCCCACGAAGGAAAACCTAGAGTAGGCATGGTAGTAAGTTTCTCCTTTAATGTCTTGAATGGATGCTACTACGCTTCTCCCAAAGAGAACATACCTTTTCCTTTTGTAACTCCTCCAAAGGTTTGACAACCTTGGCATATCCCTTTATGAATTTTTATAATACCCTATGTGAAGAAATAATCTACGCACCTCACTGATGATAGGATATTTTAGACCGATAATTATTGCAACCTTATTTGGATCAACCAACAAATCTTCATTGAAGATTATGTGTCCTAACAAATATTCCAAATGGTGTAGAAAATATACACTTATTGATGTTTAAAGAGATACTCAATTGTCTATATATTTCAAACATTAAGTGCAAATTTTCACAATGATATTTAACAAGTCCATACACCATCCAATCGTCTAAAAAACCAGCAAGAATTCATGAATAAATTCCTTAAATTCTTGAAAACTATGCACAAAAAGACAATAGGCACATTTTTCAGACCAAAAGGCATCACAATATAGGCGAAGCTACCCTATTTAGTAGTAAAAGAAGTATTTTCGATCCTCCGGGAAATCCTTACCTAATGATACCTAGAGAACCCATCGTCAAATGCATATATTTCATGCCCTACCATGCCTTCTAGTATTTCCTTAGTGAATGAAATAGGAAATGGACCAGTCACACATGTAGCATTCAACTCCCCGTAGTCCACATAGATCCTAATTTGACCATACTTCTTGATAAAGATCACCATCGACTAACCCATTCTCGAATCATCCAGGGCTTGATGATTCAAGACTTCAACATCTTGTCAATCTCTTCCTCAACCTTTTACACAAGTTGGGGTTCATCCTGTAGGGTCTCTTTCTTACTAGGTGTGCACCCTCTTTAATATTTATCTTCATCTCCCCTAATGATTCATGCACGCCTTTAAGTTTATGGTACCTCGAGGGAATAAGTCTTGATAATCCCATAAGAACTCTATGATTTTTTCCACTTCGATTCGACCAATAGTCTCCAATTATGGCCTCCTTAGTCTCAACATCTGATCCAATATTAATTTTATTTGTCTTCATAGGTTCATGATAAGTGTGCATGGTCTTATCTGCATTGTCCAACACTTCATGCCTACGTTGAATGGTTTACATACATATTTTTTACTTCTTCGTCATCCACTAAGTAGACCATTTTTCATTTTTATTTATCAAGGAAAGCTCATCAAGTAGTGTGGCATCAGCCTCTGTTTCTTCAAAAAAATGTGCTCTTGAGTCTCCTTCATAAAATAAGTCTTGAATGAGTTCTTGAGCCTTGGCACTATCTACCATAGTTAAGCAACTTATGACTTTTAATGCTTCTTCCACTAGAGGTTTAGTAGAGAAGAAGTCAAATGTCCAAAACATTCCCGCAATTAAATCCTACCAATTTCTAGTCTCGTATGGATTTTTGCATATACATACCAAGCACAAGCATATCCTTGTAAAGTGGAATAAAACTTGTGCATCGAGAGCAAAGTGGTAAATCTTCCTTCCTCTCTGTCGATTCTCTCACACTACTAAACATGGTGCTGAATAGGTTGATTACCATGATAACTACAGATTTGAGTAGGTGCATTTATCTTGAAGAACCTAGTGGCAAGATAAATCCTAATTTCATTCCATCCTACAAGATTATCCTTGTGGGCCACCCAACAACGCGCTCTACTTGTCCCGCGTAAGGTATATGCTAGTATATTCCTTCTCTCCCACTGGTCTATCCTCTATTCTTCAATGACATGTACGAACACCATAGGGTCTCCTTCTCTGGTGTAATAAGGTATCAAGTTGTTACCTATTCTCTTGATATAATGCGGTCTGTAATCCTTATAAAATATATGCTTTACTTCGTGCCCCACCAAGTCATAAGTGATATGATCCTTGTTATCACAAGAAACACTTGTAGTATCCCTGGTAGATTGTGCATCCTCCCATTGAATGATTCCTTCTTTACATGGCTCAAGCACCTCTAGATCCTATATTGCACATACATAAATCCTATTCAGGTATTCTTCACTCAAGGGTTCAACATAGGGAACATATTTTCCATCTATTAATGGGATAATGACCCTTTCCTCATTTTCAAAACTGATATAACCCTTGCTTAACCAAAAATTAGCATTATTTGCATAGCACCAAGGAAACCCCAATAGAGTGGGAAGCTATCTGAATCTACCAAAGACTAAAACCTCAAAATCTCCAAAGTGAACTTAGCTCCTTGTATGGTAATGGATGCATATTTTAAAAATTTGATGGGAGTGGCTTTAGTCCAGGTTAGCCATGAATAATACATTAGAGGATGACTTCAATAGAGGTCTCCCCATTTGTACCCATGCATCTAAGGTAAGAACATTGAATTTTACACTTGTATCAATCAAGTATATTACTAAATAGCCACCCATCCAAAACAACATCTAGAGTGATCTCCTTGTCATAATCTAGGCTATGAGGGGAAAGATTCGTATGCATGATCTATTACCCAAGACGTCGGAACTTGTGTTCGTAGTGTTTCCTTTTAACAAATTTCCTAATAGTGGAATGATATTCTCCTAGTGCAACATTTTACACACTTCTCTCAAGTCATCCATATTAAATTCAATTGTCTCTCGATTCTTTCTTTTTCTCCATCTCCCGTGATTGTTCCTTTAAATAATGTATTTCACCCAAAATATTCCTAAGTATCTCAATGGTTTCTGATAAACCTCCTTCTAATGGGAATGATCTCGGGTACCGTGCATGTAGAATCTCCACCTTAGTGATGGTAGGATTCTACTGCAATGCTTCTCTAGTGCGTGCCACATCGGTGCGGGTAGTGATCCTTACTTGGAATTCCTTAGATTCTGGTTCCAACTTGGGCATCCAGTTATTTTCCACAACACGTTGTATCCTAAACATCGTTTTGCCTTTGTTTTTGTTAGGAATATCCTAACTATTAGTGCTCTCTAATATGTTAGTGTGAGTAATTATATTATCTAGGATAATATAATATTGCATTGTTGGTGTGGTTGGTTGTGAGTTACAACAACCCACTTATTTAGGGAGTGTATTGTTATAACATCTCGTATAGAGTTAGTGAGAGGTTATGTTTAGCTTCCTTGATTATAGGAGCAACATTAACCTATATAAATGTAATGGCCCGTATGAATCAATATATGTTGAATATAATATCTTTTGTTGTGATTAAATTTGGTTATGTGCTCACATTTGGTTTCAAAGTAGGTGAATCTGCTGACATAAATTAGATCCGATTGCTTCATGGAGTGCTAAAGTTGTTTAAGGGCTTCTCCAAATTTTTGGTTGCCCTGGTAATGTGATAATTAAGTGATAAATTGATTCATTTCCAACTTAATCCATATCAATGCATTGATAAGATTGTCCATGTGACTCTGTCAATTATTTATCATTGTTCTATTCCTTTGTGATTTAAGCTAGAGTCTTCTTCTCTGCCGTAGTGACATATATATGTCAGCAGTCTATATTGACTCAATATCTTTCTTTATAGTTGTACGTTGTGCTTCATTGGTCTCTACATTGAGCTAAATGAAAAAGAGTGAAGGGGAAAGAATAAATCCTGATAAGCAATCAGGTGCTTCAAACTTGTTGGATGATTGTAAACAAATAATGTTTATTACATAATATTTCTAGCGCTAAAGTCGACAGTCAAGTAGTGGACAATATAGTTTGATTCCTACACAAGTATGCAACATGTTCCAAGCTTGAGGAAAAACATGTCAACAAATCTGGCAGTAAAACAAAAGTATACATTGCATGTGCAACAATAAATCCAGTCGTGAATATTGGGGTACTTGATATTTTTTATGTGTTTTCAGTCTTCAGTTGTGCAACATATTTGGATCTAATTTTTATTGCAGACTTCTGCCATGGTATCAGTTTGACATCTATTACAATTTAAGGTGTAGAAGAGTGTAGTTCTGACTACTTGATATTTGTTCCACATCAAGAGCATTTGATTCCCATACTGAAATTCACGGATTGGATGTATTTGGTAAAAGAAGGTTGTGTTTGCAGTTCAGGCATGAAGAACAACTCCAAATTCAAGTAAAACTCAGTCATGAACAACTTTTAGGTCTGGTGATGAAATCAAATATTGCTGGTACCATTGCAAAGATATTTAAAGCACCTTTCCAATGCATTTTTTGGTTTATAAAACAGAGCTTTGGTTGTCGAATTATCAGCAAATCATTCTCTCACTTCAATGAAGCCATGAGTTTTTGCAGCCATTTGTGATTGGCTATTTTTTTAATTTTTAGCAAAGACTATAGTTTGAAAAATTTAATTTTACTATAGTTTTTGTTTAATAATTACATTTTAAGGGCAATTATTAAGTTTGTTAGCCAAATTAATATTTTTCCGACACTATTTTTTTGGGCCTTTGACATTTTTGGAATCCTCATTTCCAATGAGTGGTCATACGATAAATTTTATCTCCATCCGGAGTAATTTTTTAATCATTGATCCAATTTTAATTCAAATTGGGCCTTTTTATGGGAAATTAAAACCTTAATAACTTTTGCTAGGTACCTCAAAATCAAGTTCGTTTCTTGCAAAAGTGTGTGTTTTTCTATCCTCATTGCATTTATTCAAATTTCATTGAAAAATATGATGTTTGAAAAATACCTTTATTTTTTTAGCCTCATCATGTCAATGTAAAAATTGTAAAAAATTGCCTTACGGACGCATTTTCGGTGTTACCCGACGTCCAGAAAATAAAGTGTTTCACATTGTGGGAGGAATACCATATAATAAACAATGTGCAAACAAATGAGCTTCATATCCAAACCCGGCTAAACTAGCATCATTCTACTGGAGGATGGAGGCACATGAGGTTGGAGGTCATTCAACGACCTCTCATCAGTCACCAACGACGGGGCCATACAAAGTTGTGGTGATAGTGTGTGTGTGAGTTTTCTTTCTTTTGAGTTGCAGTTGATTTCAGTTGTGTGCAACATGATTTTTTCAGTGTTCCTGTTATGGCTTGAATAAGTGAAATGTTCACATTGAGGGGGGGAACATGGTCTCAATGTTCCATTTTCTCTTTTTCATATTTTTTATCAGTGAGCAGTGTTTCCTACATAATTCCCTGAAGGAAAAGCATAGTGGATAGATGAAAGCACAAGGAAAAGCAACATCATGATATTGAGGTTGTTGGTTGTCCTGTAAAACCATCCCTGTTGAGGTTGTTGGTTATCCTGTAAAACCATCCATGTTGAGGTTGTTGGTTTTCCTATAAAACCATCCATGTTGAGGTTATTGGCTGTCCTGAAAAACCATCCAGACCATGAGCACGTACATTTGCCAACACGCTGCAGAAGGAAGTGAAATTTTTGTTCTCCCATGTTCACACTAAGGGGGGGAACTGTTAGGAATATCCTAACTATTAGTGCTCTCGAATATGTTAGTGTGAGTAATTATATTATCTAGGATAATATAATATTGCATTATTGGTGTGGTTGGTTGTGAGTTACAACAACCCACTTATTTAGGGAGTGTATTGTTATAACATCTCATATAGAGTTAGTGAGAGGTTATGTTTAGATTCCTTGATTATAGGAGCAACATTAGCCTATATAAATTTAATGGCCTGTATGAATCAATATATGTTGAATATAATATCTTTTGTTGTGATTAAATCAAGTTATGTGCTCACAGTTTCCTATTTTATGTAGCTTACTAAGATGCTCATAAAATTTCAGGCATTCCTCATAACTATGATTCTTTCTATAGAAAGAACATGTAATATTTCGAGGACATTCACGCATATAGTGGTGAGGATATTTGCATTTATAACATGTTCCATGATGTAACTCACTTCTCTCACCGCCACGACCTCATCCTCAAAATACACCATAGTATCCTCAACCTCTACCTTGACCACCTTCAAAACACCATTCATTCTAATCATAGCACACTTTTTGATTGTGTTCTTGATCCTAATGCTCATTATTTCCTTTAGAGTTATCTCGAAACTACCATCTATAGCACACCAATATCTATAGTGTCCTAGATCTAACCAATCATCCGGAAATATTCTCGTGTCAAGAGTCGTGGACTGCAAATTTTGCAGAGCATGAAACATTCTTCCTTATCACACATTGCAAGTAATGGGCATCAAATAACATCATGGTTTAAATGGAATATCTCACAATATAATATAAGTGAGAACACCAATATGTGAGGAAAACTATCCTTTATGTGACCTTCCACTTCACAATCTATGCACCAAATCCTTGTGTGCATCTCATGTGCTGAATTTGCTGATAGTTTCTCCAACTTCTTTACCATAATTGTGATCTGTGCTTCTAAAAATGGGCTCACCCTAGTGTCTATACTTCCAAATGCCTCAATGTGTAAAGTTGCTTCAAGTGCTTTATGTGGATCAATGTATGTCTTATGTGATAATTCCCACCTAAAAGGTGTAATCAAATCTCCAAAAACCATTGTGCATACTTTGTAACATTCCCATTTTAAGACTTTAGAAACAGGGGATTTTTTTAAAATAATATTTTCTTTCATTCTTTATCAACCATTCATATAACGAGATAACCATATACAATTGTAATGACTCGGTGTGCTACCGATCTATTCATTTCATGACTTGGTAACTACCAAAATATTCATGTTTCACATTAAGTATTGATCACTCAATACCCGAACTATTATATTCATGTTTAGGGTCCTGGTCGAAAGATTAAGTATGTTCATGTTATATTCATGTTTAACATTAAGTATTTATTACTCAATACCTGAACTATTATATTCATATTCATGTAAAACTACTTCAAGTGCTTTATGTGGATCAATGTATGTCTTATGTGATAATTCCCACCTAAAAGGTCTAATCGAACCTCCAAAAAACCATTTTGCATAATATAACATTCCCATTTTAAGACTTTAGAAACAAGGGATTTGTTTTTAAATAATGTTCTCTTTCATTCTTTATCAACCATTCATATAACAAGATAACCATATGCAAGTGTAATGACTCGGTGTGCTACATCTTGATCTATTCATTTCATGACTCGATAACTACCAAAATATTCATGTTTAACATTAAGTATTGATCACTCAATACCCCGAACTATTATATTTATGTTCGTGGTCTACTTCTTCTCCGACTATATTTTGGATAAATGGTTTGGTCCAAAATTTATTTTCCCTAGTTTTATCACAATTGTGCAATCAAATTCTTTAAATAAGAATACCCATCTACATATTGTATACTTATCCATGAACATGAATATAATAGTTTAGGGTATTGAGTGATCTGTCTAAGGAACCTATCTAAATAATTGTTACCAATATTCATCTGCATCACGAACCTTAGACTAGGTGACATAGGACAACACAACCAGTAGCTTGCGATACTTTGGCCAAAGATTTCTAACATATTGTATGTATTACTATTCCTTGACGGCATACTCGTCAATCCGAATACGTCCTTCACCCCACTCTATTGTTATCTAGAATGTTCTTTACTGACTCACGTCAGTCCACTTGCCCGAGGTTTAACCCTAGTTCATGTTAACAACATGTGTTATGATAAGGGAAGCTCACTAAGACTTAGGGTAAGTTGGCATACTGGGTCAACCTGAGTCAACCCCATGTGCCAAGGTATCCTAAGTTTTTGAGGGCTACCCCATATCTTAAAACATGTTTCTAACTTGACCTAGAGAAAAACTAAGATCAAGTCCAATTTATGTAGATCTGGATGATCAATGCCGAAGGGTGTTGCCACATGCCGACTGCATCACTGCATCCTCGAGAAGATCCTAATATTCTCAAAGGTATGCCCTGCAGTTGGCATGTGCCAACATCCCACTGAACAACCTCATCGAGATGTACATACTCCAAGGAATTTATTAATAATTTAATTAATTTGGATTATTCAAAACAGATTTCAGCAACTTTCCTAACCCTAATCCAACACTCCTTAAGTTCTTTTCTAAATTGATTCATTTAGCCCATTAAGAACTTTTTTATATTCATTGCCACTTTTAATGTTTGAATACATAATTAATCTCAATTAAGTGTAACTGCACAGTGTTATAATATGTCTTATGTAAAAGTACAATAATTTTTTAGAAAGTTCATAAAAATATATCCAACATAAAGTAGACTTCATAACAAATGAAGTCTGATAAATTGAAGTTATGATACCAAACCTTTGTGGTTTATGAACATTTATGAAAGATGAAGATTCTTTCACTATATGTAAGGCATTAGGGTTTATTCTACCCAATGACCATGTTTTTCAATGTATGTTCATCCTACTTTGTATTACTATGTTATATAGTTTAAATAACAAATATCATATTCTACAACTTTACAAGTTGCATCACAAGTAGGGAGATTGAACTAAATCCCTTGATCCAATCTTATTAAAATTTAGCCATTTAACATATAAATAATATGAAGATTAACAACAAGATAGAGCCCATCTCTTTCATACAAATACAAAATAATTTACACAACCAATACAAGTAATCTCACAACTTTCAATTTATCTTTATAACCATTACATTTACAAGACTTATGCATTTAGGTATACTACATAACAACCGTCTTAATTATAAAAGAATACTACTTTTCTTTTCCAATACAATCTCAAGAACGAATCAGAGTTCTTCACAAGAATTAGACTTAAATCAGCCAATGCATCATATAAGTTTTGCCTTCTTTATCACTTACGAAGTCCATCTATAAAAATTTCTAGCATGGGTCAGTTCAATGAACTGAGCATGATAAGCACTAAGCCTTAAAAAGAAGTGCATTCCAATAATTGTTCCATTAAAACAACTCTGCTTTAATGAGACAATTATTACAACAAATAATCAATATATCAAAAGTAACAAAAAGAAATACAATTTAAACAATTGATTTCACTTCCAAGAAAAGGACATAATATAATCTACCATATCAGCCTTACAAAATAGAGTCTAATTGATTCAATCAATTATCCTTAGATAAACAACATGTCATAACATCTCATTGTTCCCAATATTTCATAAAAGAAAGAAACATTTATCTTTGATTCAAGCTAAAAGAAGAGTTTAATGCATGGTTCAGATTAGGATGACTCATCTATCTCCTATACAAAAGAAGAAGAAGAACCATTACAACTATGCCCAAACACAACACATCCAAGAAATAGAATAGATTCAAAACATGATTTAATTGTTTCTTCCAAAAGGTAATTACCTTAAAATTTAACAATTGAGATATTCATCAGAACAAAATTTCATCTGAATCTAAGAAGGAATAGAGAATCAATCGATCTACCTGTAAGTTTAAATCTACTTCCAAAAATAGAATTTAACTTTTAAAGATCTGAAACAATGTTCAAAGATCAAGGTAGACTCATACAGGAGTTATTCTCTACTCTAGATCATCCAAGAAGAGTCAAAATAGAAAGTTCAACCAATGATCTATACAGTAAGAAGAAAGCACACTACCATATTCTTTACACTTCTTTACTTATAATGAATACTAATTTCAATTCCATACTCAGAATGAAATACAATTCACGTCTTAAAACACAATCTGTTTTAAAGGAACCAAATTCCTTTCTTTTATAAAGACATAAGGTGTCCATTTGAATCCAAGAAGGAATAGAAAAATAACCGTTCAGAAAGCCAAGTAGGATCAGAAGCATCAACAAATCTTAACGACTGAAATCCCATTATCCTTGGAAAATGTTTCCATTTAAATCCCAAGAATATTTAAACAGCTCTAATTAATCTACTCTTTCAGATTTCCTTGACTAAGTAGTTCGGTTAGACGAGTTCTGAGCTTTAAACTCTTAAGAAGTTAAAAACCCAAGTCAATTACCAAAACCAAATCAAACTTGTCAAAAATACTAATAGCTCAGAGCTCAAAGGTACAAAATTTGAGCACGATACCAATCACAAGCTTCTCACAAAGGTACAATACTTCCAAACAACAATTTCCCACCTAAGCTTATATCAATAACAAGAAAACTCTACATACTAGAACAAAACCTACACATCGTTCTTGTTACTTATTTCCAAACACTAAGTACTAAATTTCATGTACAATATCAAATTACAAAAACTCAACATGAGCTCATATGTGCACAGTATCTTAGTAAGAAATAGTATGAGATACATATATCCAAAAATAGTTCATATTCAAAACAAGGAGTCCTATTTCCCTTTTAAAAATGAGACATGAATTTCCAAAGAGAGAGTTCATAATCGAACAAATAATAAGATAAGAGTGTGGTGAAATTATGAACTTCAGTTAACAACTCAAATTTCCACAGAGTAAGGCACGAGTACAGAGCCACGTACATCTTCAATAACAGTTCCTAGTTACCCAAGATACCAACACTGGTTCAACACAATAGTGACTCCAACACGATTCATATCAAACGCGAAGCCCAATTACTAGCTCAAGTGGAACTAGGAGTTCCCACAGAGTACAGAGTCCACACAAGTAACAAAATATGAGTGCTTTGTAGTTACTAATCTACAAAATAGTTCCAAATTTCTCAAAAGAATATAAAACACGGTACAAAGTCCAATATTATATCTCAACGGGACTCAAGTTTCACCCAAATTTCGAGCCCAAAACGAGTAATAACATCCAAATACCATGTACTTTATGAACTGACAGTAACTGTTCGAATTATCACAAGGAACTAAAATATAAACACCGAGCTTTATATGGGCTTTGACAACAGTCCAAAGATACACAAGATTCCAACATGATTCAGAACAATAAGAATCAGTTCTCAACAAACACAAATCCATAACAAAGTTCCAATTCAAGGATGAGCTCAAAATAAAGGTTCAACAAAACACGAGCTCAACACAAGCTAAAAACAAACCCATGTATAGGCTCTAGTCCACGCCAAATGAGCTCATCTGAAGTTCCAACAAGATTCAAGTTTCCCCAAACACTTAACCATAATAAAAGAAACGATGGTTATCTTAACAGACCACTTCCATTTCTAGTTCCAAACAAAAAGTCGAGAACAGAAAAACATTTGCATGCATTATTTTTTTAAAGAACTATATATGGTAAGTTTCCCAATAGAACATCATTTACCAAGGATTCAAAAACCAATATAACAAGATTTAATAAACCCAACAAGCCATTAACTAGATAAAATAAGAAATCCAAGAATCTCAAAAGAGCAGACTTGTTTTAATGAGACATTTATAAGAAAGCAAGAGATCTTAAAGTTTAGAGCCTATCATGCCTGATAGTGCTTCTATCAAATTGAAAAGAACCTCCAGCCGAGCTCAAAACTTCTCCTCTTCTCCATGAAAAATCAAATAACAATGTTCTTTTCCACAATGCCTCCTATATATTCCACGAACTGAAAATAGGTTTAAAACCTCAAAAATAGCCATCAAGTGTAGTTCAATCTATTGGTTCGAAAAACCAGAGAACATGCAGAGAAAAAATCATGAAGTATGCAAAGTGAAACAACCACATTCCAACCCATTTGCATGCCTTCCAAGGTAGTTTGAGCACGAAAACCAAAAATAATTAATTCCATTAATTCCGAGTTTCCTGCCTATCTTCCCTTGCCACCGCCTTTCATGTTTAGCAATTGCCAAATCAATTTTAACAAGGAATTCCATTTTAGTGGAGTCTCCACCTAAGCCTCCACCAAGTTCACTAACCCCTGCCAAAGCTGGCAGTACCTCTAAGCAATTAAAACCTTATCAACAAATTTAATGCCTTGGAACCATCACCTACAATGTATGTGACCACCTAATTCCCCATTCAAACCCATTAGTTTAGGATAGATAATATTGCTTAGGTTAGACCTTAGGTAGATTGTAATATATACCTTAGGTTATAACCCAAACAAAAATTACCACAATAGGTCTTAGCACATAGCCTAAGGTAGTTTCCACATAGGTTAGATTAATTTACAACACTATAGTTTTAGGCATTAGGTTAGATCATAATATAACCTTGTAGTATTAGGTTCTAGGTAAGTTTTAATAGCCTAGAAACCTTTCCAAATCCTTTAGCACCAAGCTTAGGTTAGGATGCCAATCAACCAATCAAAGTAGAATAGGAAGCTTTAGGTTAGAATAGGAATTTTGTTACGTAACATAGTTTAGGTAGTAAATATTTTTACCTAGCTTAGGATTCCGTTGGATAGTCCTTTTTAGGATCCTGGATCTTTCCTATGCCATGAACAGGCTACATTTTCTATTCACCTCAGCAATTTCTGCCATGGTTGATCTCCAAAGACCCAAGCACAACTTACAACTAAATGGAAACAAGTTCACACAAAAATCAAAGAGCTTGTAACCACAACGTTCAGTCCAATATGTCTCTTAATTCATGGAATGTCAATTTATCATTCGTTCAACAGAGCAGATTTAAAACATTCCTTGGATCACTGAAATTGATCCAAGGAAGAGTCAGATTAATAGATAAGTTTACAACTCTTAAACCAGATTGCAACTCTCCTGCAAGAAATGAAAAATGGATTCAAAGAAGCCATTCCAATTCAGTCAAAGGATCCTAAGAATAGAAGATGATTTATCCATATCAAGCATGATCTCCAAAATTCAAAAGAACATATCTTTATAAGGAAAATCACATGTCAACACTTGAAATGTAAAGGAGGAAAATAACAACTGTCAAGGGTGTTACACATACCGGATTGTGTGAATATCATAAGACAACTTAGATAACACTATTTTAAAACTAGCATCATACTCTCTGACACTTTTAGTAGTGCCTTGCTTAATATCCTTGAGCACACTTATACTCTTGTGGTTAAACTCAGGGATGTGAAACTCTTTAAGGAATGCATATTTTAAAGTTGTATAGTCTTCAAAAGTCTGATCAAGGTCAAAATTTCTGTACTAGCTATGTGTGCGCCCTTGTAACGTAGTAGCAAATTGACTTTCCCTATTCTTAGAAGCCGTGATTACTTTTGCACACCACAATATTTCACACATGTGTACATGTTCAACAACATCTTCTATGCCCCTATACGGAGGATTAAGAGACATCTCAATGTAAATATTTTAAGGTTGGTGCAGACCTTGCCCACCTGATCTAGAACCTCCTATGTTTCCTCTACCTCCAGAACCACCAAATCCGCTAGAACTAGAGCCACCTATTCTTCCCAATCCCAAACCTGTGGCTATGGTTTGACCATAGGATGTAATTCCCTTTGTCCCAACATAAGTAGTAAATTGTACCATGATAGTTTGTGAAGCATTACGACTCCTAGAATAGAGTCCAAAAATATGAGCACTTAAATTCTATGGGGATGACACACTGAAAAGGTACTCTGTATAACAACAATTCCATTTGTGTTTCTATTGTTGTACCTCTTACAAGACTCGATCTTACTCTCCCACTTTGCTTGAATTATCTCACTAATTGTTTTTGTATTAGATATTGGAAAACCAAGTGCAAGGGCAAGGTTGCTAGGTGGATTCGAGATGCGCGCCCACGGCCCAGTCATTTTTACTAGTTTAGTTCCATGTGAGGCCGAGGAGGGTTCCTGTCATGCTTTCCCAAATGGGGGAGTTCCTGATGCTCAGTTCTACTTCTTCTAGGTGAACTTAAAATCCTTCCTATATTATATTTCTCCATAATGCCCTTTGCTCTGTAACCTCTCAATGCTTCTCTACCTCCCTCCCGTGCACCTCATTATACTTAAGTTGTATTTCCTCTCTCTTCCTTTCTACCACTAGGTCTGCCATATTTCACCAAACCTACTCCTACACCCACACATGGTGGGTTTTAGTTCGCCATCGGTTTGTTCTCATAATTCAGGTTTACCATAAGAATCTTGATTTCTAGTGGAATTCCTTGCAAGTAAGTTCCCCTTGGATATCGTAAAAACTAGAATTCAGCTACCTTTGGGCACAAATAAGTTGAAATTGAGTACTCCAAGATATAACTGTTCAAAACACCATGGAACCACGTATCCACAACATGATTCCAAATCAGATCAACATCATAATGGGCCTAAAATTATTCCTTTGTCCGGACATGTGTGTAATACCTCCAATTCCGTTTAGATGCATAAGCAATCAGCCAACCATACAATTCTACCAGAAAGATAATGAATAAGCTATCATATAAACTATCATATAGATTTTGTTCCACTTATACGTGTGCATTAAACTCGTATCCGGTGTTGAACCTCTGTGTGTATTCTTCTTCAAGGTCAAGTATCCATTCCTCAAGACTTTCTAGGGTCAACTGATATTGTCTTCATCATGAATCATCCCGAGAAAGAGGTTTTGAAACGTAACCAATGATGTAGCCTATAATTTAATAAAAATCTCGGGCGTGATGGCACATCACTTAGCCTAGATTAAGAGGTCACCCAAAGCATGCAATGGTGTGAGGCCCCTCTTTAGGTTTTTTATTGCAAGATGTTAGCATGATGAAGACTTAGAGCATTCATATCCATATACAATATAACATTCTAGAGAACATATTTAGATCTAGATCTAGAGAATAAAAGACTTAAAAGATAACCATGATGAAATAAAGCATGTAAGAACCAACTATACTTAGGATTTGATACTTTGATTCAGCCAATAAACTCCATTGTATCAAACATGATAAGTACATAGAATCTTACTATAATAGATAATACCATAGTTTATGCACGCATCATATTTGGCAAAGATAACCTCATAATAAATTAGACCTCGTGTTCCACCCTATGCTACATAGTTCATTACATATGTATAAAGGTGGGGATTTTCCTTCACCACTTATCTAATCCCAAAATAGGTCACATGCTATTATTAGCCACACATCATTATAATAATAGCCACACATGCAAGTGTGCTAACAATAGACTTCTTCTAGTTAATTGTCAGTAGTAAATCTATTCTCAGCTCATATCCATTCAAGTGCTTCGTAACCGAGCCTCTAGAAATATCCAATGCATGTCACGCAAGTCTCTAACCAGTTTGTGTGTTTAGCACGCTATCTCCAAAATAACTCATCATCGTGAAAATGGCTAAGTCTCGAATTTTTCTCTGTCGTCATCACGTGATTCCTTCACAATCCTCCCATGTTATTGAATTCATTCTTCTCTTATGTATGAACCTTCTATATGTCCTTTCGCTAAGTGCCATATTTTTACTAACCAACAACCAACCCCTAATTTTGTAAAGGACCAAATCTAAAAGGAGGCTATAACCCCCGTGATGATCAAACAACCACTTAACCACCGTATGAAGAACTCGATCACTAATTTTTTGATGCCAAAAATGATAGACATGAAGTATTCAGCTCACACTTCTTCAATCAAACCCTAGGTGACCAATCTTCACAAAACAAACTCTTCCTTCACTTCCCAAACCTTCAAACAATTTCACACATGCTTATTAATCTTCCTCAACCTATAATTTTTTTATTAAACCTTAATGAATGTTACAAAACCTTCAAATATCTCTCACCTAGGTTGCACACCTTACACACACACAACTAGCATACAAAAGCACCCAAACCTATGCTTTTATAAGCTCCTCATGATTTCAAATTCAAAATAAACTATTTGTGTCCTTTGGATCAAACCATACATCAAGGAAACATAAAAAATTTGAATTGAAACATTCACAAGTGATCCAATTAGTTCATCCTAGCTAAAAACCTCATCACATGTTCTTGAATTGACTTAGAACCCCATGGGCACAAAGTTAAAAATTCCCTTACATAAAACCATACATGGTCATGACACATAATAAATTATACATGATTAAAATATCATTTAAAATTCATACATTGTCTCAAATTATCTCAACCAATCATTTGTTTTCATTTAATGGGCCCAATTCTCTTTGTATTTCTCAAAAAAGCTTTTTCCTACACCCTTTAGCACCCTGAAAAACCTCAGTATGCCACCAAATCACTTATACTCAACAAAACCATGCCATATGATGAATTTATGGAATTAACATAATGTTTATAAAACATACAAGAAATTTAGAATCCTTGAATCAACCACCTTCTCAAAGCACAACCACATTTGTCCTCACTAAATCAACCTTTCAAAAAGGTTGTTTCAAAGGTTATCTAATAAAAACATTTACATGGACATTAAATACTTACAAATGGATTAAATGGATGAAAATTCCATCATTCTTCACATTCCATTTGATATAAATAATCACCTAATCCACATCATTCTTCAATAAGCTCAAAACTTGTAGTAAAACACATCCTATCCTACATTGACAAAAACCTTTACATACAAAGAATGAACATGAAACCTAAAAAGCTCATAATGAGACAAACCTAATACCAATATAAATATCTATGAATCCTATTTCTTACACATTTTTAATCATCTCAAAACTCCACCCATAGCTCTAGATATGACGATTTTGCCGAGTACTACTTTTAAAGGCCTCAAACTGTCATTTGACAAGTCAATATGAATGAAGTGAAGGAGTGGAAGAAAAGTTTCTAGAAGGAATACACGTGCATCAACTAGATGCACTTCACCAAGAAGGATTTGCAAGATAAAGAAAGAAAATATTTGAGAAACAATGTGCATGAATGAGAGCTCAAGATTAAAAATGGAGTGGAATGGAATGTTGTTAGATTACCATGGACCAAAAAAAAAGAGGAGTACAAATAGGGAGTAAATTTGTAACTCCCATGTAAGAGAAGATTCCTCCATAACAAAGAAGAGGATTTAATTTCCCAAATGGGAATGTAACTCCTATGACACACTTACACATATGACAAATTATGTAAGAGAATATGTCATAACTAAGATGACACCTAGATCCAGGTCCACCTAAGTGAGATGACTCACCCAATGAGGTGGAATAACACTAAATAAATAAATAAAATGATAAAAATACACCTACACCAACACCCTCCTTCATCGATACTAGGATGGGTCTAGGTAATTCAGCAAAACACACAAGAAATGAGTCCCGACAATAAGCCCGATGATATACCCATGCAAAAAGGTCTCAAGTAGTGAGGGGAAAACCCGGTGGGGAAAACCTTAACTTACAAGAGATAGCAAAAATCCCTAAACTACTAAGAAGAAAGAGAGAAGAATAAGTCTATCCATCCTCCCAAGAATATGATCTAGTCACGAGCCACCATGTGCTAAGTGAAGAGGAGGAAGAAGACCCTTGAAGTTACAAGGTGTTGTTCCAATCAAGGGAAAAATGCTACGTATGTGAGGTGTAAAATCCAACTGTTCCATGAAGAAGTGTAGATCTGGAAGCATTGGTAATGAAGGAAGGTGGAATTCCCTAAACTTGTGAAGAAGTGTACCCAATGCCTGATGAGTCTTGAATCATAGTGCCTACTCCCTAAAGTGTCTGAAGTGGACTAGAAGTGGGAAAATCAAGAGACAACTCCTCAAGATTTGGCAAGTGATAAGTGGATGGTGGATGTGGGTCCCCATCATCATGGAAATCAACTATGCTAGAAGAGATGTCCAAAACATCAGAAATGGGCTCAGATGTATCCTCAAGTCCAGCTGAGTTGGATGAAGAATCAGAAGGAGGAGCAAAGTGAGAGAATGAGTATAGCCGAGTGTGATGGTTAGCTATACCAACTACAACAATAACATCATTGTGGAGCTCCCTAACATAAATTGAGTCCAAAGTGAACTCAACTCACATGCCTTGTTGAAGAGTGATCTGATAGACTAAAAGAAGGTTTGTTGAAAGTAAAGGGATACTTAAAACATTATTGAAAGTACCACCACTTACTTCAACTGATCCTCTTCCAAAAACTTGTGTAGTGGTGTTGTCACCAAGCTAAATAGAGGACATGTCACATGGCTCAAGTGAATCAAACTCAATGTTTGATGATGCCATATGATGAGTTACACCCGAATCAATGATCCATGTAGGGGTAGGTGGCACAACTGTCACTAGAGCTCTTCCCTTTGGTTTCTCCTTGTTGGATTCTTTTACTTTTTATTTCTCTTGTACTTTCTCTTTTTCACTCTCTTTTTCCTTAGAACTATCATGGGATGATGAAGGTGTTTTGAGAGAATATGGGACTCCAATATTGTGCTTCTCAAGCAGATTAGTGAGGAGAGAAATATTTTTCTTCAAGCACTTTTCTTCATCATGCATGTCATGGTAGTATCCACATTTGATTCATTCTTTGGAATTTCGGGAGGTGGAAGAGGAGGTGGAAGAGTTGTTTTGGGGTTTTTCCTTCTTTTCATGATCCTGTTTCTTCTCCTTAGAAGCTCTCAACTTTTCCTTTCCAACAATGAGAGCATGGGATTTTGTGGATTTCAAAGTTCCCATCTAAATCAATTTATTTTATTCCCTGATCAAATCTGCAATAAACTCATCAAGAGAGGGCATAGACCAACTTTTCCCAAGTGCCCTTTTTGTTGCATGGAAGGTGGAGACAAATATGGAGTATTCAAGGCCAAGTTTGGTAAGGACTGATAAAATGAGTTGAGATTCCTTTTTCTTGATCCCACAATCTTCTAACTGCAATCTAAGTGATATGAATTTGGTGAAGAAGTCCTGAAGGGTGTCAAAATCACTGGGATTAAGGCTTATTAGGTTATTCTCAAGTTCATGTCCCCACATTTCATCCTGTTTCCCAAAGAGTTCTTGGAGAGTCTCCAGAACCTCTTTGGGTGTGGTGGAAGAGGAAATGTGAAAACGTAGCTCTGGAGATACACACATGGTCATGAACCCAATGGCTTCATCACACTTATCAAGCCACTTTTAACTTTCTCTTTCTTCTTCATCGGGTTTAGCTTACTGATCGGTGGAAATGCATAATATTTTATTTCCTTTTAAGGTCATGTTCATAGCATTCAACCATTCTTGATAGTTGAATGGGGTGAGTAGGGGAACACCATGATTATCCATGACAGAAAAAAGAGATGCGGAAATAAAGAGATACCCCCCCAAATGTGGCACTTTATAACATAGTGAATTTTACAAAACTGATATTCCCATCATGTAGTGTGCAGAAAAACATGCAAATTTGACTTAATAAGTGCTCAAAAATGAGAAACAATTCAAAAGTTATGGCATTAAAAGGATTCTTAGAACTGATAAGGAAAATCTAGTAAGCCCTACAAAATATTAAAAATCACTCAAAACACATCCAAAAGGTAACGTGTTTGTGCCGTTGGAAACGACATCAAATTTTAGAATGGGTTGGTTTTGACTATGAAGGGGATTAGCCTCATGCCCACCCAGGACCTCACCTTCCACCTTTGACACTCGAAAGAAAGGAAACTCAAGCTTATTTTAATGCTAAAATAAATGTTTTTTTTTACCTTAAAACATAAAAGGATTGTGTGGATTGAATTAGGCTGAGATGGCCATTACCAAGTTCCACGTGAGAATGACACAAAGTCACATCAACTGCTGAATAGTGTCAAATTCGATGCGAGTTACTATGTGTTTAGGTCAAAGAAATCCACGAACTACAACAGGGAGACAAAGATAAATCCCATGAAGGAGGGTTGGTTGGTCAGTGACTATAGATGAAGCCACGTGTTGAATATAAGCTGGAATGCAAGGATACGTGCCAGGAACCTGAACCCACAGAGCTCTAACCGTCAAGAAGAGAGTAATAGACAAGCTTGGGTGTGACAAGTAAATGTGGGAACATGTGTGGTGCCGAGTTTGCAGGGAGCCAAGAGTGAAGATGTCCTCATGCGGACCCATAATGAAGCAAATCAGGATCCTAAAATGGCTTGAGCTAGGAGAGGATAACCCAAGGCAGCCATGAGTCACGTTCAAATCAGATTCACTGCCATATGATGCATAGAGGAGTGGAGTATGTGGAGAAGGCCAAGTAGAGGTCTCTCAGTGAGTTAGGGGCAATGGTATCACTCGTAGGTGAGCCACGCTGAATGCATACATAGATGGTGAAGTGCAGACAGGATTTGAGCCAAACATTGAGCCAAAGGAGATATGGATGGCCAATGCAAAAAAAGTTCACATAGAAGCAACCTCAAGCCGATAGCTTAATGCAAGAATGGGCAAGACCCAAGTGAAAAATGTGAACCAAGTCACCAAACAATGAGCGATGCACAACACGGAGCCACTTCAACCTATAATGCAAGCAAGGAGCATAGAAAACAAACCACTAAAAAATAACCACAAGAATCTAAAAATACGCAAGTAAATCACATGCAGAAAGTGAGCCTTGCACAAGCAACTACACATTGGATCAAAAAGGTGAGCAAAGTGTGATTCTAGTCCCCTAGCTCTAATACCATTAAGGAGTGGAAGACAAGGGTCTGGAAGGAATACATGTGCATCAACCAATTACACTTCACCAAGAAGGAGTTTCAAGATAAAGCAAGATTTTTTTGAGAGATAATGTGCATGCATGAGAGCTCAAGATTCAAAAATGGAGTGGAATGGAATGCTCTTAGATTACCATGGACCAAAAAGAAGAGGAGTACAAATAGGGGAGTAAATGTGTAACTCCCATGTAAGAGAAAATTCCGCCATAATGGAGAAGAGGAGTTACTTTCCCAAATAGGAATGTAACTATGATGACACACTTACACATATGACAGATTCTATAAGACAATCTTTCATAACTAATATGACACCTAGATCCAGGTCCACCTAAGTGAGATGACTCACCCGGTGAGGTGGAATAACACTAAATAATTAAATAAAGTGATAAAAAACACCTACACCAACATGAAGCTCAGTTGACCATGTATCTATATGAACACATCCCAAAACCTTTATGGACATCATTATCATCTCACATAAATTCCATAACATCAATTTAGCTCATACCTCATTTGGACAACCTTGTCCCAAAACACTCTTCTTTAGAAATTGACCTATTTGAGTGGGGCCCACTCATCACCATGACCAAAACCATACATTTATGGAAATATAAGAGAGTACTATCCATAATCCAATCATCAATTTTGATTAAATAATGAAAAATGGGTCACTATACCTCTTCTTTTGTAAACTTATCCTAGCTGGGGTTTAACTAGGGTTTTAGACCAATTTATCTTCTTAAGATTAGTTCATAAAAACATCACTATGAAATTACCTCATTAATTTTTTGAAAAATTATAGACTCACCATAGAAACATCCTTGAATCCCACAATTTCCCATGTAAAGCACATACTTTAGGGTGAGCATCAAAATCACCAACTCGAGCTTGAATTTGGTAGCTTTGGACCCTGTCTCACAAAAGCTGACATAACAATTAAAATACACCTCATGGAAACCTAATTGTTTTCCCAAATCACCATGAAAAATCCTTAAAAATATATCCAATCATCATAATTTAATCACCATTCCTCAAACTCTCCATCTTATCTCATTTGCATATCCTTACCTTAATCTCGCTAAATCATCAAATACACATCGAATCAACATATCGGCATCACACACAACATCATCGACCATAATCCATCATCATATTTATCATTAATGTGGTTTTAATCAATGAGAACACATATAGGACCACATGCCATCATAGTTCATTGTGCAGGATTTTGTGAGGATTTGACACTCTTATTAGGTATGTTCACTATAAGAGTGCGAGCAATAAGAAAAATCCGTGCACTTTGTAGTGTTTTTTTCTTTTACCATGATTCGGTTACTACAAAAATGATCTCGATGAGAGTGCTCCATGCTCTTTGTAGTGTCATACTATGTATTTTCTAGCTTGTGTTAAAGTAAAAAAAAGGTGAGGTAGTGAGAAGGCTCTGCACGTATTTGGATTTTACATTGTCATACTAGATTTTCCTTCATCTATTTACTTTATTTTATTTACAAATTTTAGGTGGACCTGAAAATCTATTAAATTTGATTCAGTCCTTGGAATTGAATTTTGGGGAATGGTTTTTTCTAGGAAGCATCTAGAAGTATGCCATGTGTCTCCATTTTTTCCACACATTTACTTTTAATTATATCTCCCCACTACTTTTCACTGCACTTGACCAAAAAATTATACAATTTCTTTCAATCCCAGGACTTCGAGTTCAAGAGACAGCTTTTTTAGAAAGTTCCCGATATCATGATACATGTCTCCTCCTTTTTCCATGTGGGTTTTAAAATTTTAGTGGACCCTATGGAAATTACTCGATTCTTTTAAATTTAGTGGGTCTTCTAAAGTTAAAGAGGTCCTTTTAATGTAAAGGGATCAAGTTCATTATAATAGGTTATCCAAATTAGCTTGGGGGGTAAATTTGGTATAAGATTTTAGTGACTCACGAGGTAATCTTCCTACTAGATTGAAGAATCAGTGGCCTTGAGAATCCAATGGGCATGAATTTGAGATTAAAAACTTGAAATTGATCAAAAAATTGATATTTATTACCCCCGAGCATGTATAAATCACCGCATAGACTTATCTCGATATGGAACTTCCTTGATCTTCTCTTGAAGTTGATTTTGGGAGTTTTTGACTGAACTTACACACTATCCCAAAATATGATTTTTATACCAAGGAAAGAGCATTGAGAATTTGAATCCACTAGATATTTTTAGGCTGAGTGGTTGAATTTTTACACTTCCCTAAAATATGATTTTACTTATAGAACATGCTATGTATTGGAGCGTACAACAAACATAAATTCCAAAAACCATGTACAAAATGAAAAATTCATACATGCCATAAATGGAAACATGCAAAGTGTGCACAAGCACTTGTTTAAAAAAACAAACCTACCTACCCCACTCTAACCATAGGTAAAGGAAGTTAAACAAAATCTATAACAAGTTGGGCTAAGTAACTTCCTCTCCTTAAAATATGTGGTTATGCAAATAATTTTGTAATAAACATGGCCTTTAATGAGAGTGGAAAATTGTCTTGAAGTTGATCCCCCTATTACTCAAAGTATCAACAAAAAATAAAATGAATACCTCCTAAAGTTTTTATTCATTTGGTTGAAGTTGTGATAACCACTTTTGATGCTTTGAATATCATCAACATGCTCTGAAGTGAGCATGACTGGTGGAAACTCTTATTTAGGCTCCAAATAGCTAGATATCTAATTGGGCATGGACATGTTATTTTTATTTTCCCATTTTCTTTGGAGTTAGCTCCACAATTGGAGTTGCTTATAGACACATTCCCCTTCACGAAGACTATTTGCAAGATGATTAAGACTATGTTTTGCTTCTTCTAAAAAAACTCCCTTTTCTCCTTCGATCCACATTCTCCTCCTCAAGCAAGAATTTTGATAATTAAAAATTTTCCTCCTCTAATTTATCAATTATAGCATCGAATATATTTCTGGTGGATCTCTAAAATCACCCAAAAGTGAAGTAAGTTCTAAACATGCAAAATAAAGAGGGTCACTACATTTAGTCAAAAAAAAAAATCTTGCTTAAAACTTATTCTTCGTACACATGAAGATGAATTTGATCTTTGTTTATGATTTCTACCTCTATTTTCTCTATTGGTATTTCCTCTCTAGCATATTCCTCAATGAAAAGCGTAGTAATTTATCTAAATATGTTATAATAATTAGTCCATTCCTCAACAAATATGCTATGGTTGTATATAATGGATTGCACATCAACTATTTTTGTGAAGTGAGGGATAGGTTGAGTTTGTAGGGTGTCAATTCATGGAGAGGTATACAAATTTATGTTCGAGGGGATTATAGTTTGGAAGGAAAGAGGTTGGATAAATTAATCTGATATAGAAGGGAAAGAGATGGTGAACAATAATCCTCAAGAAAAGCAGGCAAAAATATAAGAACATGGAATTTTGGCTAAGAAGGTATAGGTTAGAAGGAACGAATGGGAGGGATTAGTGATGGTAGTGATGGATTTACCCATCGATAGTGTTACCTATAACTATATTATTGAGTCTCCATTGCTTCAACCCACTTTTTTATTTGGGGTGTCATTTTAGCTATAAAACATATCTTTTTCTTGAGGGCTGAAAAAGATTAGCATAAGACCAACCCATGGATAAGGGTACCTTAACACCAATTTTACATGCCTTTATTATAAATGTAGCCTTGATATACACCCTACTTTCCTCCATTTCTTTAATTTTACTCTAGAAATCAACATCGACCATGAAATTTTTACCATCACCTATATAACCTTGCTCTTGCTAAATTTTTTTGTTAAAAAGAGTAACCATATGGATTAGTGAAAAATTATTTATATGAATATTCATTACGATAGGGTTCATAGAACTAATTTGGAGGAGGATTTTGACAATATGGGGATGGAGGGAAATAGTATTTCTCTTGGAAATCAGGATTCCAATGAGAGAATGAATTAATGATTGCACAAATTCATAAAATAGTAAAATGAGATGAAAAGGATGAATGGAAATAGGACGAAAGAATGAAGGGAAAGGTATGTAACTCATAAAAATGGGTTGTTTAGATCAGTGGAGTTGTCAAATGTGTTGAAAATTACCTCAAAAGGCTGAAATATCACCAAGAACACATAAAACTTGGTGAATTGAACTTGTAGAGAACTTCAAAATTATCCCAATGGTTGTGCCAAAACTGTTAACACCAAAATTTAACACCTTACTATTTTCTCATGAGAAATCCCTGTTTTTTCAAACATGTGAATTCCTTCAAGTTGCGATACTTGCTACCTGATATATACCTCCGAAGAAGGATGGCTTCCTCTACATGTTACTAATAATAAACTACTCCTAAAGATAAAAGTAAAAATATCTAATCCTAATCTAACAATCCAAGGGACCAAGGTTAGAAGGAGATGTATGAAAATGGAAAACAAACATGCCACAATACAAACCCATATAAAATCACCTTTATCACACATTAACAACACATGAAGAAGGAAATATGCAAGTAGGAAACACGAAAATAACAACAAATAAAGAATAGAGAGGAAAGAAAACTTAAAATATTATATTAGGGTAGAAAATAGCCACAAAAACCTGATATTTTTTCTTAAAGGATACACAATCAATTACAAAAATTGTAAAAGGTAAATTTACATTGCATAGACCCATTTTAAGGTCTGAAACTCATTAGAATCCAGTCATAATTTTTTCATGGTCTCATTATAAAAAGAGGGATCCTTTTACAATGGATTATTTTTAGTATTATAGAGAAAGAGAAGTAGAAGAGAGAAGGACACATATGAAAGGACCATTTAGATGTAATTGATTTATTCTAAAATTTAAATTAAATGACTATGGGTGTTATATTTTTGTACATGTATGGAAACCTCCAACTAGTGCCACAAATTCAAACATGTCCCTTAAATCTATAATATTCCATCGAACTATACCGAGTGGCACCATTAAATTCTAGTGGTTGAGACACCTAGAATCCTGCATTTTTATTCTTGCTACCATATTTCTCCTTTTCACCCAAATTTTTTTATTGATTTATAAATCTATTAATTTCAACATGAATTTATCAATGAGAACTTTAAAATGAGACCATTTTTTATATATTTGGATTTCATGAGTGAAAGTTATGGAAATTTGAAATTTTGGAGCTCGGGAGGAACATGAGAATGACATATGGTAGCTTATAAGTGGTGTTTCCTTCATTGTGTATCTTTTACAAGGATTTGAACCTCTTATCAGGTGTTTTCACTATGAATTACAAGATAATAAGAAAACTCCATGAATTTTTAGTGTTAGATTATTCTTTTATTGCCACTAGCTACCACAAAACATGAGCAAATGAGAACACTCCACTCTCTTCACAATGTTAGATTGTGCATTTTATAGCTCATGTTAGAGTGTGAAAGGAGAGATAGTGATAAGTATCCACTCATATTTGGATTTTACATTTTCATACTAGTTTTTCCTTCACATATTTTCTTTATTTTCTTCACAACTTTCAAGAGGACCCAAAACTCTATTGAATTTTATTTATTCGCAAACTTGGAGTCCACATATGCTTTTCACTAAGAAGTAGCTGGAATGCAACACGTGTCTCCATTTTTTCCATGCATTTACTTTGAATTTTTCATCCCACATATTTTTACCCACACTAGACCCAAACTTTATCCAATTTTGTTCATTCCATGGACTTTGAATCCACGAAACATATTTGTTTGGAAAGTGTCAAGAATCATGCCACATGTCTCCTCCTTTTTCTCGTGTGGGTTTTTAAAATTTTATCGGCCCCTCAAGAAATTGGTGGAGTATTTTAAAATTGGAGGGTATCCTAAAGGTAAAGCAATTATTTTAATGTAAATGGCCAAGTTCATTATAATATGCTTTCCAAATTATCTGGGGGTAAATTTAGGATAAAAGTGAGTCCTAATCAAATTATTCTATTTAGGAATGTAAGATTACCCCATCCTTTGCTTCGGGTAAATGGAAATAGATAAATTGACTTCATGGAGATGTAAGGTTATCTAGATATGGTCTCTAATTAATAAATCCTGGGAATATTTAATTAATATAATGCATGATTATGAAATTTTGTATGAATACTTCATGATCAGTTTTTTTAATCACACATTGGAGGAAAATATAACATATTGGTATAATTACCTACCTAATAGAAATATTTAACCTTGGGATGAGATGAAATGAGAATTCAAATATTATTTTATAGATAATATTAAATTGATACTATTATTTAGTTTATTGGAAATAATTAAGAAACATGTAAATGAATGAGTGTTAATATTATTTTCATTAGATTTATTGAGAATGTCATGGAAATTGAAGTTTCTTCTTTGATTAAATGCTACAAAAATTTTATGTAAGGGTTGGTTTATATCTTATAGAAAAAGGTCCAAATAATTTGAGATATGACTATTCCATGGAAATTCATATTGAAAATAATATTATAGCCATGAGAAAGACTACATAAAGGGGCAATGAGAAATTTTTGACACCTAGTGATAAGAAACCAACAAGTATTTGAATATAAATGAAAATATATATGGAGTAATGGGAGATTTTATGAACTTATCTTATACATTATATTATAAAGATAAAGTCTTTACTTTAGTACAAAATAGTAGCATATTAGTGATAGGCCAAAATATTAGGAGAGAGTAAAAACACAAGAAAATTACTATGATAATGGAAAGATAATATTTTTAAATCGGAATTAGGCCTTATCATAATGACCTATCATGGGAGAAATATCTAGCCAAGTCACTTATAATTTTCTAAAATAAATGAAATTGAATAATTCAAGTTATGTGATGAATGTTTTACACCTCATCCCTTTGGTGTGGTTATTAAAGAAATGTATTCCTCTGAATATGATGTTGATAGTGATAAATAAAGTAATTATTTTGTTTATATGTTTTATTTTAGTGAGGATTTAATTTTTGTTGAAAAAGGGTGGATTTGGGATTTTTGAAAGGACCCCATCTTTTTACATCAAGTATAACAAAAAAATGAGAGAGAAAAGGGATTACTTGAGCTGATCATTACATTTTTTTAATTTATTTTAAAATATTTTCAGCATCTTTATCCGTATCTAACACATATCTATCATAATTTATGAAATTGTAAAAGCGATTGATCATCCCATCATATTCCACTGTAAGGTTACCACCCACTCTATCAATATAAGCTTTCCAATCATTGATTACATTAAAATATCTAATAAATTTTAGAAAAATTATTATTGACGACGTCGAGTGTAGTTGTATTTATCCTCATTCGAAGAAGGAACATAAACAAAAAATTTCATAGTAGGGGCGAGAGAAGATCCACTCGGGTCCTTGAGACTAACCTTTTCTTCCTACATCTACTCAAGCATCATCCTCATCGTAAATATTATCTAGGAGGGTGAACAAATTGTTGTGATTAATCCATGAGAAATTCCATAATGGGGAGTGGGGAGCCACATGATACATGTTAGGAGAAAGGGAAGGAGGAGGAGGTGCATGGAGAAGAGAAAAAATTTCCAATGAGTCATCATAATCATAATGAGTGAGTCTAAGATGATGACCTCACTTATGAGATACATGATTCAAAGAAGGGGTAACACCGGGGTGATCATGGTGGTCAAGGGAACTAGAGGAAGGAGGAGATGAGATGTGGACATAAGAATCATTATTAAGGAGGGTGTAGGAGGAAGTGGAAACATGTGTAAGAGAAGAAGTAAGGGAAAATTATTTGTACTTGCTCCAGGAGACAAGCAAGAGATAGTGGGGAATGACTACTTAGGTACCACTTTTCTATTAAAATTAATTGAAACAAAAACAAAATTGAACAAAAACTTAGTAAAATTCACCTTTTTTTTCATGGAGGAAGTTCAACATCATGAAGAAATGAACACCATGTAGCACTTTAAACCATTCATCCACCATGAAGAAATGAATAACCTATTTTACAACCTTATCTCATGGAGACTAAAGTGATATTATCTCAAACCATGATTGATATTTGGATATTGTTATGAAAAAAGTAACACCCAAGGATATGGAAATGCTAGATCCCTATTTATTTCTAACATTGGACCATCTCTCAAGATGTGGGAATTGTGAACTTGAGATGGCCCTCCATAGAAGGTCGGTTCATATTCCTACACTAATGCAACAACTAACTCTAATAAATGGTAATATATTGTTTAATCCTATGCTATGATTCCAAGGGACCACGAGAGAGAGTAAAATACATGGAAGATGTGAAATATAGACTAAAGGAGGTGATAAGGCTAAGAGAAGAGGTTGATTGGATAGTCCTCAATGCCTAAAAATGGATAAAGGTGAGAGCGGGGAGGATGGAAAATCATCACAGACCAAGATACACACAATACACAATTTACATTAAGCACAACAAGATTCAAACATGTAATGGAAACAATTAAACGCATAGTATACCTGCAATTATGAAGAGAAGAAAGATATAACAATGGAAACAAAGTGCAAGGATTGAGAAATGATCACAAACACAAGTCTTATTGCTCAAATGATATGAACAATACATCATTATAGAGTAAATAATCATGATACCCATTATAGTAGCTCAAAAATGAATGCATGGAGCTCTACATCTACCCTGCAAAGAATAAGAAGAGAGAACAACATTGAAAAATCATCCAAATAATAAAAATGAGCTCTCATTTACACTATATTGGAAGAATGAGAGAGAGAGAGAGGAAACTCTAAATTATCCTTTAAACACCAAAAAAACATCAAGGAACCTAAAAATGGATGGGAATCCTGTAAAACCGATACTCTCTTATACTCTTGCTTGTTGGAGAAGAAAATGGTCTCCATGCCCCATTAATGTTGGTAGTTGGATAAAACTATTCATTCACCAATATTCCCTCATCTAGATCAAGAAATTTTTTTCTTCATCAAGGATGACAAGAGATTTTCGGAAAGTCCAATTTTGAAAAAATGGAACTCCTGGTCAAAATTTAAGGCCATTTGAATATCTTTAGTTCTGCAGGAAACCAAGGTGCCATTAGTTGTTGCTTCCTTCATTGTGGGATCCTGAGGGTGCATTACTTAATTTCTTGCTTCGCTATTCGAAAAATAATTTAATTTCTTGTTTTGATAAGTGAAGTAATCCCAAACCCCACATCATTGTACTTCCCCTTCACCTTATTTTTGGAACTTTGGGATCTCATTACTTTTCTTGGGAAATGAGCTAGCTAGCATCTCATCTCGAGTTAGGCATAACTCCCCACACAACTCTCCATGCACCTTACATCAGGTTTTTCACTACCTTTGACTTCACTACTCACATGCCTCACCTTGTGGGATTTGTAAATGCTTTTACTTAGGTATCGGGGGACACTACTTGAATTAATGAGCATTGTAGTTTCCCAAAAGCTGAAGATATTCAAATGGTCATAACTTTTGATGTGAGCTCTAATTTTTGAAAACTTAGACTTTCCAAAATATCTCATTATCCTCTACATAGAAGAACCTAAATTTTCTTACTTATATGAGGTTAATTTTGTTAAAAAATGAAATATTTATTCATCACTCAAATGAACAGTTCTAGTCAACTACCGACATTAAAGGGGCATGGATGACATTTTCTTCTCCAACAAGCTATGGTACAAGAGGGGTGGGATTTTTAGGTGCCCCGTGATGATTTTCAATTAGTAAATGTATTATTTTTAGGTGAAGGAATGAAGCTGTGATTTTCATCTTCTCTCTCTTATCCTCTCATCTCTATAAATTGTAAAGCACCTCTCATTTGAGCATGGATTCTCAAGTAGTGAAACTCTACAAAATTGTTTTAAGAATGCCAATGTGCTATGGGCCTCCATTTTGGATATCTTTCATGATTATCCTAGTCTCTCCTTACATTGTAATGAACTATGTAAATCAATGAAGCAATAAACTTGAGTTTGTGGATATTCTTCTTCCCTAGCTTGTGTTTTTACATTCTCTTGCCTCTTAATTTCAGTTGTAGATGTATTGTGCCTATTTTATTCATATTTTATGGTATATATTTGACATGAATTCATGAAATGGTGGTTTAAATGTTTTTTTAGACTATGATGCTTATTACCACCCTCTCTCCCCTTCATTTTCTTCCATTTTCACTCATTGGAGAGATTCCCAACACCCTTCTCTTGGTGCTATCACCTCTTTAGTGTAGGATTTACCTTTTCATGTTTTATCCTTCTCCCTAGTATCTTAGAACTAATAAGATAATCTTAGAAACTATATTTCTCTTCACTACATGTAGTTGTTTCATTAGTTTAGGAAGAGGAACCAACGTTCTCTAGAGAATTTTTGCAACTGCAAGGTCCCACACCTTGAGACAATTCCATGTTACCCAATTACACTGCTTGCCTTAGAAAAATCACATGCAATCAGAGGGTGTTGTAATTTGGTGATAATAGATAGAATATTTCCTTTAACATCATATTCTCCTAAAAATAGTAATTTCTACAACAAGAGGCTTTTATGAAATCAACTCTTGAATGTGGCAGACTAATGGCTTTTTTGCTATGGAATCAAAAGATATGGTGAACTTGGTGTCACCCACCCTAAATTTTCCATTATTATATGATCCCATAATATAATTGGTCACCATTGATGATTGTCCTTTCAATTTTTCCATGAATTTAGTGACTCTACCTTTCTCGAGGATGTTCTAAACTTCGAGATTGATGACACCTCACTACGGTTGTGAGGCTCAATTCTATAAATATCTTCACCCATGGTGGAAGAATGAAATATAGAAACAATACTGAGGTATTTTTGGAAATATCAATGCACAAATAAAATAAGTAGGATGAGTCTCCTATCCCATACCTTTCATTAAAGGTATGGAAAATACATCTTATAGAGATAATCCTTTTAGTGTAAATATTCATTAAACCCCTAGAAAACGTGTGAGATATGCACATGAGAAAGAACCAATAATAATAACGAATGGTGGTAGGATAACTTGTCATTATGATATCACTTGGAAGGATACATCAAGGAGAAGCATAATAACCAAGTCCATCCAAAAGGATATAACAAGAATAGTAATAGTATTTTTCCCTCTACTAAATCATTTAGAGGGGGTGCATCTGAAGAGGAAATATTTCACCGAGAGAGTGTTGGTTGGATATTTTTCAAAGAAAATATACGAGGTTCAAACATAGTAGGTGGGAAAATTTCCCTCCTTGAGTAAGGTGAGGAAACATTTCTATTGATATTCGAATAACAAAAGGAATATTAATAATATTGGCAGTAATATAACCTTTGGGGAAATATTTCATCCTAGTAGATTTATTAATATTCTTCGGAAAGGAATGTGAAAGTAAGCGAAATTAGTTTGAGGAATGATATAAGAAGTAGAATGGAGATGAATATTTTTTCTTTCAACTTGGAAAATAAAGATCAAAATTTAATTGTGTAAGCTAAAAATGATAACAATACACTGAATCTATATTGACTAGAAATTGAATTGGATCAAAAGGAATTGTAATGCATTGAACTTAAGTACAACACCATTAACATCAAGAAAAAATTCAACATAAAGTCTAAAACATGTCTATTTATTCCTTTTGATAAGAAAAGTGAAAATACAAATATTTTATTTCTTACCCTATAATTACTCCTATTCAAAATAAAAAGAGCTCCTTCATACACTTATTAATTTTAAATTTATAGAGAAAAGGAAGTGGTCACACTAAAAACTATTAATGATAAGTACATATTAAATCCTTTTGAATATTTCTTATGAAAAATGGAAAATTCAACATTGTAATCCAAATTATTTCAAAACATCCAAATTTTTACATGATTGATGCAAAAATGAAAAACATGACTAATCCTTAACCAGACTTCTCTTTATTTGCTTCAGATCAGCTTCCTTGTCACGATATATGTGAAACTTTTGAATAATTTCTTGCAATTATTTTTCATCTAGTCCATAAGAATATTAGTTCAATACATCTCATGTGTCAAGAAAGTTGATAACTTATTCCTAGGAGGTTCTAAACTTGTTTGATAATTTATACCAAATTATTTAAAACATTTTGATACACAATAAGTTTATCAATTGATTGTAAATAAATTTTTTTCTACCTTAGAGTATTTTTATACTAGGTCATTGAATTCCTTAAATATTTCATCTATAAGTAACATACTCAAATCTTCATCTAGAATTCAACAAGGTATCTTAACAAATTCATCACTAATATCATTGGTGGCATAAATTCCTCCTTCCCTAGCCTTTTGCAACTTCTATATGGCCACATAAATGATCTTCACTCAAAACTCTATGGCATTGTAAAATTTAAAATGTTTTCCTCTTTCTCTATTACTCCTTCTTGCATCAGAGTATCATTATCCACCTTTTGATCTCATTGAGGGCTTTAAAAGTAAGTTCCCAATCTTTTCATTCTTCTTAAAGCTCATCGTTCTTTTTCTCAATTACTAATTATTCCCTCTCAATATCATTATGTTTTGGCAATTTTGTCTTTTTGTAATCATTTATGTGAAGTAAATTAATGGAAATTGGTGTCATGGTGTCATATGAGATTCAAGAGGTGTTAGTCAAAGGTCAAACATGAAGGTTTATTAGTAGTGTCATGTTTTTTTGATATTCTATGATGTCCTTGGGCATGATTTAGAGTGTATGGTCATAGCATGATTCCTCCTATGTTGGTTTAAGGTTTCCATGAGGTCCATGATGGTTGGTATGATTTGTAAAGAGTGTTTAAGACTCTACATGTGGTCTCCATGGTTTTTCATAGGATGGCATGGGTGTTTCAAGTCATTCTAGGCTTATTCCTAGTACTTAAACATGCAAGATGAGTAGGAGGTTTGATTTTTGGAGCTGATCAGTCTTGTTGAATCATGGTAGCAACATGGTGATGGTAAAAATGAGGTGAATGATGAGTTTTGGGTCATTTTTAGAGGTATAGTGAATGAATGAGGTCATTGTGAAGAAAAAATGAAGATAAGCTAAGTTAACATAATTAAGTCACTATGGATAGAGAGTTTCAAACATATTTAAACTATTTGGTGAGTATGGAAGGTTAGATGATGTTTTAATGATGCTTCATGACAAATTTAAGGTTTCCATGTAGAATATTTTGCAAGTTATATTGTTTTTGGTGAAACAGGGTTAACAAGAAGGCATTTTCTTTCTTGAATTACAACTTTTAATGCTCATTGTGGAATGTATGGTTTGATTAGGACCCAAAGGATTTCAAGGATTTATTTTAATTGAAATAAGATAATTTCACAAAAATTATTAGGTCATTTAATCATTAGGTTTTTATGAACAAATGTTAAGAAGGTAAGCTACTTTTTATGAGTTTAAAACGCTAGCTTAAAAGAGGTAAGAGAGATATTCTTGATAAGTTCCTAGAATTGATTGGTTTTGATAATATGATGATTGGAGGTTGTAGAGGACTCCTTTATATTTCCATAAATTTATGATAAAGCATGTGATAGTTTGTGGAAATCACTCAAACTTCCATACCCCGCTGGTTTCATTTTGGATGTATATATATTTTATCTTGTTGTAGGAACAATATGTCTTGTTTCACATGGTGCTTGGACTGCAAACATAGTTATGCTTTCAGGATATTTCTAGTAAAGTAAAATTATAACATGTTTAAAATGTTTTTTTATAATAATTTTATCAATTTTATATACCAATGATATTTTATGATTGTGTTTCAGTTCTTGGTGAGTTATATTACAAATTTTATAAATATTTGATAATGTAGGAGGTCTTGATCATGAACACAACATTACAATGGTATATTCTAAAGGATGGAAAACCTTAATAAATTAGGATAGTAGGAACGTTCTTGGTAATAATGAATTATTTTTTCTTCATTGTCATATCTAGAGTGGGATTAGAAATAAACAACCATATGAAACATATAGTTTTCATGGTGGCGTTTAGTTTAAAAAATACACTCGTCGTTCATAATATTAGTTGGGACTTTGGCAATGAGATGTATTGATATTATTTGTTGTAGTCTTGATTAGAAAACAATTATTATCATATATATATATATACTTTTGATGGTCTTAAGACCATATCCTAAGTTAACCTTGGTGGTCCATGACCATATTAGGGGCTATGGTTATATTGTTGTTTTGATGATTAAAGGATGGAATCTCGGTTGAGTCACCATCCAAACTCGTATAGACGAGTTGGGTGAGCCAATGATGGCTTATGCCACTTAGACAAGATCATTAAATAAGCCTTGAAATTTTAAATTAGCCAAATGCCACCATGATATGGGTATGTTTTAAAGTTTCAAATGGTTTTTCAACCGTTTGATTTTATCCCATACGAGATCATGTGGTGTTGATCAGTTTCTAATTTTAGTGGTGTTTTTGATTTGGTTGACGGTTGGATAACTTACAAGTAAAGGAGGGAAAACATGAAGTTAGTACCGAGTTGCATTGATTGTCATTAATCCTAATTTTATGGGTATAGGGAGAGGTCGGAAGCTTCTCAAGGAATCTACCGTAAAAACATTGAGATATTTTGGTGTTTCACTATTATTGGTTATCCTTTCTCTCTTTCAAGCTCTTGCATGAAAAAATGGAGATGACTATTTTTATGTTAAGAAGTTAAACTCTACATACACATATTTAAGACTTTTAATTGAATTTTTTGGGCTATTTATGATCTCTATTATGATAAGGATGAGGTTTCTTGGTTGAGTAGGATTTAACTCTTGTTTGGATTTTTGAGAGAACATGGGAAAGGCTACGGAAAAGGGTTCTTGTTGCACACGGTTGACTTAGAAATAAAATTGAAGGAATTTTGAGTAATATTATTCAGGCATGGAATTGTTCTCCTTTCCCATCTTTATTATTTATAGCATTAAGAATTTTAGTGTTATTAAAACCCTGTAAATATATTTCTAGGTGATTATATGTTGGGAAGATTGTGTGTGTCGAGTTTAAAGTGTATCATGTTTTACATTTTGCTAAATACATTATAGTATGATTGTGTTTGTTGTAGTAATTTTTACTCCTATCACAAAAGGAAGAACCCCATGCATGCAGGCCTATCACCCAACTGAATCTAAGTACTCACCCGAGGCATATGTGGGTACCAAGTCTCTCTTTTATGTGATTTTAGTGGGAAGCATTATCTATGATTAGTGTAATAGTATTTAGGAAAGAAGTTGAGACATACAAGAACCATAGGGCTCAGAACGGCCTCCAGATCCTTGCAGTCACTTTAGACCAAGTGATTTAACTGATTCTAGAACATATACTATAACAAAAAGAAATATACAACCATTCATTTGTAGCATGCAAGGAAAGAGAACTTATATGAACGAAATATACATTAAACCCATTGATATTCATATCTATTCTTAATAGGTAACCTCCATATATTCATTGGTTCATTACAAAGTGTCACAGAGAGAGTAGACCATGATCATGCACATCACTGGACATATGTAGCTAAGCTAATAGAAAAGAAAAATAATAACTCCATGCTTAGTACATCCTTTCCTGAACAAGAATATCAACTTGCAGTAATTCTATAGATCTTCACTTACTCTCTAACCCGCTATTCCCCATGTATGTCCAGATGATATATCTCCTCTGTGTGTTCATATCTCTTTTCTATGGCGAGAACTTATATTTATCACTTTCCCATGATGCCAACTTACCTTTTCGCGCCTCAGATCCATCGCCAAGTGTCGAATGTGGTCCTCCATGTGAGTATGTTCCTTCAGGATCTGAGCTCTCCACTCCATCTCATGATGATCTTCTAGAAGATTCCATCCAGGGCATGCTCTTTCCTGGGCCAACCTATTTCAGGATGGAATCTTATCCATGCGCAACCGATCACACTTTTCATGTGTTCTGCCTTGGGTGCTCAAATTGGCTAAGTCCCAAACCTCCTTTCATGTGTCGCGTGTGCTATTTACTTCCTTAAGCCTTTCTCTTGCATGCTTTTTCCTTGTACGCCATTATATACCTAGGATTCCACGCGCTAAGCGCCTTCATACTTGGTCAATATTCCAGAGGACCAACATCACCCCACACTACGCTTGTTCTTCATCCTTGTAAACATTTTACTTGACCAAGATGCAAGCTATTTTATGGAACCAAGATGTAGACTTATACTTTACAAAATGAATAAGGAATGAAAGAATAGGGGAAAGAATGAAGAATGGGGGGGGCATCAATTCAATAGGCTAGGAAAGTCCTTTCGCAGATCTACCTCTAGCTTGTTCCACACTTTGACCTCGCCCTTCGCCTTCTAGCATAGGTCGGGGTGCTCACTTCATCAAAGCTTAGGCCAATTCCTGGGCACCCAAAGTGTCCACAATATTTTCCATCTCTTTTCCCAGGTCTTCAAGTGTGTCCATCCTTCTAGTGATCTGGGGTATAACTCCTTCAGTCATGTTTTGATTGAGCCCCTTAGTGCCTCAATCTCCTCGGATCTTCTTTCTACTTCTGCCAGGACTTTATCCCTCTCTGCCCTGTTTCCTTTATTTTTCTCCTAGAACTCTTTCATCTCTACTTCATGGGTAGCGACCAAGGTGCTTGCTACCTTATCCCTATCCATGCATGTGTCATATGCGACTTCTAGAGACTAGGAAATGACCTTAATCTTTGTGAGTACTTGGTTGTACTTGGCAACAAGTGCTACCACCTTTAACTAGTATTCCTCTTTCAAGCACGTGGCCACTTCTTCTATAGATTCCAGTGCCAAGGGTTGCCTCTCCATAGTGAGGATGCATGTTAGGTCTTCTAATCATTCCAAATTTGATGTGTACCTATGAGGGATTGGCGTTAGGTATGGGTGTTTTAATATGATGGCACTCTTGATCGAATCCACCTTATTATAGACCTCCTACACCTTTACTTTTCTTCCTTTAACTCATGCCTTAACTACGCACTAATTAATTCCTCCTATTTTAAACTCTTGGCCTTATCCACCAGTTCTTCCTCCTTCTTCCCCAACTTCACCTCTAATGCTCTGATTCTGTCATTTCGTGTGAACAACCTAGCCTCAGTCTTGACCGTGACTTTGTTTAGAGCATTTCATACTTTCTCGTCTGAAACTTCCTTAGCATTTACTAAGGGGATGTCTCCCTTAAACTCTGGTAATGTGATGAGTGCTTTCTGAAAAACTTCAAAGTCTAGCTCATCAATGTGTGACTTGAATTCCTAAGATAGCATCTTCTTGGTCCTAGGGTGCGTACCATCCTTTTATAAAGACCCCATGGCTAGGAGCCTTTCCGTGGGTACGATGCTTTGGAACCGTGCACGCAACACCTTCCTCATGTCATCCACATAGCCCATTACTTTTCTCTATTATGTATCCAAAGTTATTCTACCCAAGTGTGCACCTTTGGGGAAGCTAACTATCATAATGGGGCCTCCTAGGCTGTCATGTTCCTTTTTAATGCTCTCCTCCTTCCCTTCCTTAAGAACTATGTTTGCGTTGCACTCTAACTCTTCATCTACAAGGGCTTTGAGCATATTTTTCACTTCTCACTCTGATACCTTAGTAATCCACTCTTTTGTAAAACTTATGGCTCCCTGATTCTCCTTGGCATCCTTCTCATCTACCTTCATGTCTTCGGTGCCTTCCTCATCTTTGTGTGCCCTTGCGTTGAACAAATAAAAATCTTGCTTCTCCTCTCCACTCTCTTCCTCCGAGTCATAGACACTAAACACATGTGGTTCCTTATCTTTCTCAGGCTCTTCTTCCTCATCGTCATCTCCTTCACTCTCATCTTCTCCTTCTCCCAAGTATTTCTCCAAGCTATTTTGTCTCTCGAGTTAGCTTCTTCATCCACCCTCTGCTTCTTCTTGAGAGGTGGCTTCTGATCAGGAGATTTGGCCTTCTCTTCTTCCTTTGGCAATTCTTCCATGGTGGTGGGTTGCTCGAGAACCTCTACTTTTGGCATCTTCTCCTTCACTAGAGACTTATTTCTCCATATGTAGGTGCTTGGCTTAGTGCTTGTAGATGGCATGCTCACTATTTGAGTAGTTGACACACTTGGTTCTCCTTCCTCTCCTCTATCTCTCTTCTTAGACACTAGCTTCTTCTTCCCCAAGGGGTCTTTAGGTATGGATATTTCATCCTCCAAATACATGCCCTTTTTGAACTTTGGCCTTATGCACATGTACACGTGTGCCGCAGATCCTCCAGCGATGGGAAGCATCATCGACCTAGTCATTTGGATCTCGTGTGACACATACTTCTCCACGTATGCATGCTTACCAGGGTAATTCAGCTTCTTCCTCATCTCCCTGTGTTCCTAGTCCAACCTTCCTAGTTCTAGCCTTAGCTTCTTTGATTCTTTAAATTTGTTTACTCCCACTTGGAAGTATTGGGTAGTGAACGCAAAAGGAAGCTTGCACCAAGGGCTCCATGATTCGTCAATAAGCTTGAATCTTCCCAAGCAGTAGTGCTAGTACACCATGAACTTAGCTTCTCCCTCAGTGGCTGCTAGGAGTTGTTCAGGGATCCTCCATTCTACCCTGAATGCATTCCTCAAGCATGTATACCAATTTTCTAGCCATGCTTTGTGGGGAGTCATCATTGTATCACAAGCATACTTCTTGAACCTCTTCGCGGGTGAAGATTATTTTGTTGGGTACTTCAATAATAAATTTTCTGATGCATCCGTCACTCCAATTTATGCAAACACTATGGTGAGCAAGACATTACCAAAGAGGATCATGTCCCCTTCCTTCGTGCACTTAACAATATCCTCTGCAATATACGTGGATAAGTTGTATATCGTCCCCTCTGCAATCTTCCTGCAGACATGTATCCAAGGTTTGTTGACCTATGTCCATATTTATTTGCCATTTAGCTTAGTCACCAGATGTGTGGCCATCTTCATAACGAGGTCCTTGATGTCTGAAATATCATAGTACCATGACCCTTTCTTATAGGCATACTCAGTGACAGTCTCTTGAATAGCCTCCTTATCACCAAGGTCATCTTCTAGGCTCTCTCCCTCACATATGAGGCCAAAAAATTGTAAAATAAACTGGGGATTCATGCACATCTTGTGCCCAACAAATTGGAAATAGTCTTTGTGCACCGAGACATCAACCACTAGTACAAGTGATCTAGCTTCCCAAAATAAGGAAACTCATAGAGTTGCAACAACCTTGCCTTTGCCAATTTAACCTTAACGTCATCATCATATATGCAAAAACCTTCGGGTGTTCTCTTGTTGGTGGGCGTACCAATTCTAATGTCATTTCTTTCTCTATGGTGTTTGTGTAGTGATTATAGTCACTAACATGGGATGCTTCTCAAGCGGGATTCCCTTTCCTTTCTTGGGTGCCATGGTCAAGGTATTTTTATCATTCCTACCCTCTCTTTGTTACTCTGTATTTCTTCTCCCAACCTTCAATCTTAGATCTCGTGATATAACTCTTCTAAACCCGTGCCCTAGTTTTTCGAACCCTAAGCTGGGATAAACTTTTCACAAGACAAAGTGCCTTTTCAACTTCTTCCGAGACCCATGTAATTCCTTTTGGTCCGTAATCTCAAACTGGCTCTTCACATTTTAATCACATAGATCTTCCACTCGATTGAATCTGAAAACCCTAGTTTATAACACTCGCTTATATCTCCAACTCTTCATTTTTGCAAAGTAAAAATGAGAGTGCCTGACCCTTTATTTATAGTTTTCCCTTTTTCTGATCATTAAATGATACTTTACCTACCCCATACTTTGTTCATTTAATGTAACTTTTTTAAACAACATCCATCTTTAATGCCTTCACTCATGTGCCCTTCATGTGTGAAAACTCCTCTAACCTTTTGGCGCACAACCAAACCAACCTGACAGGAGACTCTTACATGCACTTAACCTATGCCAAAGGCACTTCTTCTGTCTATATTCTTGCTTTCTCTTACCTCATGTTGGTTTAGCTGCGCTTCCTTTTCCTTTTTACGTGGGATCTACTAGTAGCTTTATCCTAGTACCAACCATTATATCTTTTCTCTTCACCTACCTCTTTCAACTGGGATAGACAACAAGGCTCTTCAACACAACTTCCTTGGTCCTTTTAATCACATGCTTCTTCAATTTTCTCCACCCCACACTTAAATGATGCGCGGTCCTCTGTGCACTCAAAAATTCTCAAAAATAGCAATAAGGTTACCGGTGCCCAAGGTGTAAAACCAAAACAACAATGTGAAAGGGAAACACAAGAAAGGAAAATGCATAAAGGAAACTTCTAAACTAACTGGAAAAAATACCTTATTTACAAACACCAAGAAGACTTATTTATAGTAGGGCTTTAGCCTACTACCATTGAAGTGTCTAGGAAACTTCATCCCATCTAGTGCTTGTAACTAGCACGTGCCCGAATCAAGGATGTACGAAATTGTGTAGGGACCCAACCAATGGACTTTCAACTTTCCAGGATGGCACGAAACTTGGAATCATATAGTAACACCATCTTCCCAACCTCAAAATTCTTGTTTCTAATGTGGCGATCATGCCAAGCCTTTTGCTTTTCCTTTTCCGTTGTCTGGCTCCATCGGGCAAGTGATCGTCTCTCATCCAGTTTCATTAGCTCATCAATCCTTTCTTCCAATGCTTGTTCATTGACTAATCCTCTTGTACGCATTATTCACAGAGAAGGTAACATAAATTCAACTAGTAAAAAAATTCTATGCCAAACACCAATTGAAAAGGTGTGGCTTTATTTAGTCTTTTATATGTTGTTCTGTAAGCCCATAACATTGCCGATACTTTGTCATCCCAATCTTGTCTTCCAACATCATAGATTTTGGTCAAGGTATGACTCAATATTTTTTTGAATGCTTTCATGGTTCCATTTTCTTGTGGGTGATAGGGCGTAATCTTGTGATGAGCCACCATGAACTCTGATAACAGGATCCTCACGGTCTTATTCAGAAAATGTGTACCCTAATCACTGGTCAAACTCAATGGACATCCATACCTCATGATAATTTTCTCCCATAATAACCTTACCACTATTGCTGCCGTGCAATATTTAGTTGGGGCTGCCTTTTCCTGCCTTGTGAGATAATACGTGCAAGTGATGACATAACATGACCTAGTCCTACGCATTACTGGTGTAATAGGTCCCACAAAATCTATCACCCATTTTTCAAAAGGCTCCGCACTAGGGATAGGGCACAAAGGCATTTCATCTCTCCTTCCTAGTTTTCCAATGCACTGATAGTGGTCACACACTTTACAATAATCTCTACAATCCCTATACAAGGTTTCCCACCATAATCTTGCCATTAATATCTTGTGTGCGGTGACATTACGTGTGTAATGCCCACCCGCACTTCCTTTGTGTGCTTCCTCCATGATGGCTAGGTGCTCATGCTCTAATACACACCTATACAAAAATTCATCTCATCCCAACTTGTATAAGTCTCCACTAATCAACATGTATGGTGCGGCGCGTATGGCCAACTACTTCTTCTCTAATGCCTGCATTCCATTTGGTGCCACATCTTTTTTTAAGAATACTGCAATCTCTTCCAAATCCAAGGGCATGCACCGCAATCTAAATAGTTGGGCATCTGACATTAGTTCCTCAATACTTTTCACGTCCTCTCCTGAATCAACCCTTGATAGATGATTAGGCCCATAGTTGCTATTTCTAGGCTTCACTACAATGGTAAATTAAAACTCTCAAACAACACCCATCGACATATGTGGCTTTGAAGAATGATATTGTTTACTAAATACTTTAATGCCATGTGGTTGGTGTAGAATACAAAGGGTGTTTCCAACAGATACTGTCTAAACTTGAAGAGCGCATAGATCATCGATAATGCCTCACGCTCAGTTGTGGTATAATTTTGCTCTATTGGTGTTAGCTTCTTACTTGCAAAACTAAGAGGATGATCAACAATCCCTTCACCTGGTTGTGTAAGTATTGCTCTAATGGTGGTCCTTGAGGCATCTACATGGACATGGAAGGGATTTTCCCAAGAGGGAAAATGTAAAATAGGCATGGTAATAAGCCTATATTTTAATGTATCAAACACCCTCTGTTGCGCCTCTCCCCAATGGAAGGCACTTTTGTGTCTAAGCATCTCCTCTAAAGGCATGGCGATCTTGGCATATCCCTTAATGAATTTTCTGTAATACCCTGTATGCCCAAGGAATCCACACACTGTGCTCTGTCTAGTAGGATCCCTTAACCCCACAATAATTGCAACCTTAGCGGGATCTAACAGCGAGCCATCCTTACATATGATATGTCCCAAAAGGTCCCAAAGGTTGTAGTAAACACACACTTCTTAATGTTGAGGGATATCCTCAAATGCCTACACCTCTCAAAAATTAATCTCAAGTTGTCTCAATGGTCCTTAACCAGACCATATACTATCTAATCATCCAAATATACCTAAAGAAACTTATAGATGAAGTATTGGAATGCTTACACACTATGCACGAAAAAACAGTAGGTGCATTCTTCAATCCAAAGGGCATGACTGTATATACAAAACTTCCCCACTCAGTGGTGAAAGTTGTCTTCACTGGTCTTCCCTTGCAATCCATACTTGGTGGTACCATAAAAATCCATCCGTAAAGGAGTAGATTTCGTGCCCTGTGACTCCTTCCAAGATTTCTTCAGTGAAGGGGGTTGGAAATGGATTAATGACAAAAACTTCATTCAATTCCCTATAGTCCACACAAATCCTAATCCACCCATCCTTCTTGATGCTAGTTACCATCAGACTTATCCACTCTAATTCCTCCACTACCTCAATGATCCCAAAAGATATCATTTTATCTATCTCCTCCTTAAATTTCATGTGCAAATTGGGATTCATCCGGTAGGGCCTTTTTCTAACCAAGCGCGCATCATCCTTTAGTTTTATCTTCATCTCTCCTAAGGAATGGTGAACACCTTTGAGCTCATGGTACTTTGTGGGAATAAATCCTCAAATTTGCACAATATATCAATGATATTTGATACTTCCTTCTCTGTCTAGTAATCCCCAATAATAGCTTCCTTAGGTTCTTCTTCTAAACCGATGTTAACTTTCTTCATCTTTAAAGGCTCATGGTAGGCATGCATGCGAGCATCTGTATTGTCCACTACCTCACATGTCCCTATAGAATGGATAACATCTAATCTTTCTGATTCCTCTCCATTAATCACATATACCAAATTTCCCTTCTTTCTTAAACAAGCACACTCTAGTCAGTTGTAACTCTTTTATTTCCTCAACTTCTTCAAAGCGCACCCCTATACCTAGTTCACCTAATAATTCTAATAACCTATCTTCCATTCTGGCACTATCCCCCATGGTAAGGTGCTTACTACCTTGCAAGGCCTTATCAATCGATGGATTGGTACTCCGATGCTCAAAGGTTTGAATAAGGTCAGCCGTGAGCTCCTACCAATTCCTCATCTAGCAGCGTGTCTCTGAATGAATGTACCATGCACATGTACAAACCTGTAGTGTAGACTACAACTTATGCACCCAGAGGGATGGTGGAAAATCTTTTTCACCTTCTCTCCAAACCCATTCAAACTCCTAGAAATGGAAAGATATGGGCTCCTTGCCATGGTAGTCCTTGATGATGGTGGGTACATTACTCCTAGAAAATATGAAAGAGAGAAATTCTTATCTCACGCCACTCTAAAAGGATCTCCTGATGTGTGGCTTACCAATGAGCTATTGTGTCAAGCAAGACATAACTTAACATCTCCTTTCATTCCTTCTCATTCTTCCACTGATCTTCTACCTCTTGCAGAAATATCTCAGGGAAGGCTCCTCCTAAATGCTTGGGAGTTCTTTTCCTCCAAGATGCCTAATAGTGTGCACCTTTGTTACCTTAGTCACCGACCCTCTCAACCACTTTGTCCCATTAATTCGTAAGTTCCATACACCCAATTTTCACAAGCTAGATGGTGGTATCACTTACTAACCGAGCATATTCAAACTAGATAACCTCATTAGTTGGGTGTATGATCTCGAGGTCTCAATTGAGTGTACATAAATATTTTTATAACTTCTTCTCCCAATGGTTCAATATAGGGTGTCGACTTCCCATCAACCGGGGTATGATGACCCGTTCTCTTTTTCTCAAAGTTGATGTACCCTTGTTGAACCGATGGTCCACATTATTTTGTAACACCAAGGGTGCCCAAGTAGTGTTGGGAAATTTTCCACCTAGGCAAGTGCCAAGACTTTAAAGTCCCCAAGAAATTAGCTCCTGGATAGTAATAGTTACATCCTTTAAGAAACTAATGGACATTTCCTTAGTTTTGTTTTCCATATATAGCACATTCGAAGATGGTTGTAATGCAGGTCTCCCATCCAATGCCATGCATCCAAAATTAGAACATTAACCTATGTGTGTGTTGTTAATGAGTATATTGTTGAGGAGCCATCCATCTACAACTGCATTCAATGTAATCTCCTTGTCATAGTCGAGGCTATGAGGGGGAAGGTTCACGTGCAAGACCTATCTCTCACACTCTTCTCTGGTTCGTGGTACCTTCTCTCTCAACCAGGATCCTAGCAAAGGAATGATGTTCTCCTCCCTTAGCATTTTACACACCTATTTGACCTCATCTAGGTCATCCTTTTACGCCTCAATTCTCCTTTCTTGTTCCTCCTTTCTGGATTTCTCTTTTAGACATTGGATCTCCCCTTGTAATATTTGAATAACATCCATGGTGTCCTGATATATCTCCTTTTGATGCATGAGGTCTGGATATTTTCCATGAATGACCTCCTCCCTCATAACTAGGGTCTTCTATCTTGGTACCTCTCTTACATGCGTGGCTTCTGCCCTTTTTGTTACCAAGACAGGATCCAAACCTTAATCCTGTGTTACCCGAGGCATCCACTATATGTCTTCTTTATTTATGCTACCCATCACAAAGTGCCCTTGTCTTTCTAGTGTTACTAAATCATATGCTCAAATAAATCTAGGCACTCCTCATACTTATGCTTTTTTCTACACCACGAGCAATGTAATAGGTCTAGGAACTCACACTTATAATGTTTTATAGATCCACAATTGAAACATGTTCCACGTGGGAACTCACTCCTTCCTCCTCCGTAGTTACCTCGACCACGGAATCCTCCTCGAAAACCTCTCCCACACACGCCTCCATCTGCGTGCTCCTCATAACAACGATCATCATTTTTAGAACCACTAGCAATGTTGGTTTGGCATACCCCATGATCAATGGCCTCATGGATCTGATCAATGAGCCTATAGTCCTTAGTATCATGGGTTATGGAGGTGCAAATTTTTCAATAACAAGATACATTCTTCCTGATCGCGCACTGTAGCAAGGGACATCTACTTACATCATGGTCCCCATGACAGATCTCACAATCTACCATCATAGCATGTACCATCCTTCGGGGAAATTATCCTTAACGTGCCCCTCTATCTCATAATTTGTGCACCATAAACCACTGCGAGTCTCATGGACTGAGTTCATAGACAATTTTTCCAACTATTTGGCCATAGCAGTAATCTGAGCCTCCAAGAATGGGCTAATGCCAGTATCAATACTACCAACAACCTCGACGTGTAAGGAAACTTCCAATTCTTTGTGCGGATCTATAAAAGTTTTATGAGACAAGGCCCTTCTAAAAGGGGTGATCAATCCTCCAAAAAACCACTATGCATGCTATGAAGGGTGAATATCATATGATAATTTAGACAAGAGAGTTTTAAAACATGCATCATACTCCCACACACTCTCTGCCATTCCTTGCTGAATCTCCTTCAAAGTGCTGATGCTTTTCTACTTAAACTCAGGAATGTGGAACTCTGCAAGAATGCATTCTTTAAAGTAGTGTAGTCCACCACCATTTGATGAGGGTCATACTTTCTATACCAGATATGCACGTACCCTTGCAGTGTGGTTGCAAATTGACTATCCTTTTTTCTCGGTGTTTTGATACCCTTCACATGCCAAGTAGTTCACACTTGTGAACATGTTCCAAAGTATCTTCAATGCCCATCTAATCTATAAAATGTAGAGACATTTCAAAGAATACTTGAGGTGGTGTCTAGGGTCTTTATCCTAGACCAGAGCCTTGGTTCCCTCCGGTGTTTCCTCCACTACCTGATCCATCAAGTCCATCGGATCCTATACCTCCAGAGCCACTAGATCGACCAGAACCAGTGGGTCTAATAGGTCCTATAGGAGATGTGCCAAGTGCCCCCACAGTCCCACTAAACTATGCACTAATGGTCTGTGATATTTCCCCACTACCACTACTGTGTCCCGTGCCACTTCCTGATGTGAGCCCAAAATCTTTTACACTTGCCCCTTGTCCAAAAAATCCTCTGAATACTGGAATATGTGTAGCCATAGAAGAAGGAACTGAAAAATTATACCTCCTAGGCATGGATCTGTCTCTTCCACTTATATCAACTGGGTCAATAATACTTCTTCCTGGATCAGGAAAACCAAGCACTAGGGCTCGGTCACTGGGTGGGTTCAGATATGTGCCAATGACTCTCCTTTCTCCATGTGATGAAATCTCACTAGAAGCCAAAGGGGTCTCCCTCACACGCTTTCCAAGATGGGGTAGCATAGATTGCTTAGGTTCCACATCCTCCACATGAACCTCAACTCCTTCCTACAACATCTGTCTCCATAGATCCATCACACTAGTAGCCTCGCATCATCTAACAATCTCCCTTTCTCACGCTTCACTATACTTGAGCCATATTTCTTCCCTCTCCTTCTCTGTCATGATATCTTCCATCTTCCTCCACCCAAGCTCCCTTATCCAGTGCTTAGAACGATTTATTCAGCCATTGGGAGCACCTCTAAACTCATGGTAACCATCAATATCTTCATAGCTAGAGGAATAACATGTAGAAATGTTCCTCTAGGTTCTCGTAGAAATTCAAACTCAGCAACCTCTAGACAAGAATACGTAGAGATGGCATACTCTAGAGTGTAGCTAGCTAGTACTCCTCTCCACCAATGATCTACAACATGGGTCCATGTCAGATCTACATCCTACAACCTCGGTAGTCTTCTTTGGTCCACACATGTGATCTATAATGCTAGCTTGATCTAGACACATAGGCTGAAAGCCATTCATATAAATCTACTGGGAAGTAGCAGAAAAAATTCTCATACAGATCATGGTAGAGGTTCTCTTCTACCCATCTACGTGTATTAAACTCAAGTCCAGTGCTAAATCTCTGAGAAAATTCATCCTCCATGCTCTTGAACCACGATTCAACATTTTCCAATGTTAACCGATCCATCATTACTCTTTACACAGATCATGATGCATGTTATATCCCACTACAACTTTGAAAAGAGGTCCCAGAAATGGAACCAAGATGTAGTCATTTTTAATCCTATCATAAAAGGAAGAACCCCATTAATGTTGACCTATCACCCAATAGAATATGAGCACTCACCCGAGGCATGTGTGGGTACCGATTCTCTCTTTTATGTGAGTTTAGTGGGAAGCATTATCTCGAGATTAGTGTAAGAGTATTTAGGAAATACGTTGAGACATATAAGAACCATAGGGCTCTGTAATGTACCTCCAAATCCTTGCAAGTCACTTGCATCGAGTGCTTTAACAAATTCCAGAACATATACTATAATAAAAAGAAATATACAACCATTCATTCATAGCATGAAAGGAAAGAGAACTCATATGAATGAAATATACATTAAACCCATTGATATTCATATCTATTTATAATAGGTAACCTCAATATATTCATTGGTTCATTACAGAGTGTCACAGAGAGTAGACCATAGTCATGCGCATCACTGGATGTATGTAGCTAAGCTAACAGAAAAGAAAAATAATAACTCCATGCTTAGTACATCCTTTCCTGAACTAGAATATCCACTCGCAGCAATTCTATAGAGCTTTGCTTACTCTCTAACCCGCTATGCCCTATGTATATCTAGATGATACATCTCCCTCTATGTTTGCATATCTCTTTCCTATGGTAGAACTTGTATTTATCACTTTCCCAAGCTGCCAACTCACCTTGCCGCGCCCTCAGATCTATCACCAAGTGTTGAATGTGGTCCTCCATGTGAGCATGTTCCTTCAAGCCTGAGCTCTCCACTCCATCTCATGATGATCTTCTAGAAGATTCCATCCGGGGCATGCTCTTTCTTGGGCCAACCTGTTGTCAGGCTGGCATCTTATCTGTGTGCAACCGATCACACTTTTCACGTGTTCTACCTTGGGTGCTCAAATTGGCTAAGTCCCAAACCTCCTTTCACACATCGCATGTTATTTTATTTCTTAAGCCTTTCTCTTGTGCACTTTTTCCTTGTGTGTCATTCTATAACTGGGATCCCACGTGCCTAAGTGCCTTCATACTTGGTCAATATTCTAGGGGCCCAACATTTGTTTTCAGGCGTGTCTATGGGATTTGACCTTGTTTAATGATAGGATTAGCGTATATACATATGCTTGATTTTTTCAATTATGTGTACTTTTATTTATTTATACTCTTGATAATGATTGAATAATAAGTCTTAATGAGTTTAGTTATATTTGTGTGTTAGATATGAGAGCCTAAATTAACTTTATTAATCACCATTTCTGGTTTAAATGAATGTGTGGTTGTTATGTTTTTATTTGCATTAGAGATTATTAATGACCTCCTAGTATATGTGAATGGATAATTTCATATGCAAATGGATAATATAACATCGACCCATTTGGGGTACAATATAAACAAGTGTATATTTACTTGTTGTATTCTCAGTAGCCTCTTTTTTCTATTTGAAGGCCCTCGACATTTGGGTCTATTATTTCTCATGATGAATAGGAGGGCTGAACATTTGTAATTTTGTAATTATATATTGTTACCTTCAGTTATAAACACGATTCGGTTGTTCTTTATTTGTGTGAATAAAAGTGTTACATTCATCCTTTTGTAGTGTGCTTGTAACACTTATCTCGTTAAGATTTGGAAATACACACACACACACATAGAAATATATGTATGTTGGGCTCAATGAAATAGATTCATGGTTTGATAATGCTATGAGCTAGTGTCTTAGTCAAACCAGCTTTTATTTTAATAACAACGTTGTTCTTAAATGCCTCTACGTGGAAGTATAATAGCTTAGTAGAAACAATTAGTACCAGATGATACTATTATGACTATATTGTGATTCTATTTTGAAGCATGGGTGTAGTTTAACTTTTTTAGGGAATGTTTAGAGAAATTAAGGTATTTCCTTTTGATATTATTTAATAGGTTTTAATATACTCTCTCGTGGATTAAACCACCTTTGCATTCCTGAATGAAATGAAATTATTATTATTATTATATTATGAATGGAAATTGAACTTTATTGATTTATATTATGAGGATTATGTGAAACTTATGTTTAGTTAATTGTACCTCTTGACGGTATAAGTAATATCAATACCTTCTAATGGTTGGATAATAAGGAGAAAAGTCTTATTGATATCGTTTAATAAGAGTGTGGTGAAATATAATTTTGGTAATATGGAAAAGGACCAATCATATTATTGATTTGTGAACCAATGATTTATATATAGGTTAAGTTTTAAATCTATATTGAATATTATTAGATCATGATTTTGGGAAAGAACTTAAACCTTATTGTTTTATTGCAAAAATGGCATATGATATAAAGAAAGGAGAAATGTTTATGATAATATTTCCTATTTGATTCTTGATGTTCTATTGCTTATGAATAATGATAATAGAGATGTTTCAAAGTGTTGTAAATAGTAAATATAAGGTGGATGACCTTTCCATGCCGATTCGGTTAGAACTTCCCATGTACAATATTTGGGACACATAATTAACAAGGATGGAATTTCCGTGGATTAATAAAAATTACAGAAATAATTGAATAGCTAACACCTGAAAATGTACATGAAGTGACATGCTCATGGGGTTTTCTCGGATACTATCAAAAATTTGTAAAATACATCTTGAAAGTCACAACTCCAATTACCTTTCTATAGAAAAAAAGATAAGATATTTGTTTGGTTTGAAAAAGTGTGAAATTTCATATGGGATTTGATTGAATGAGTTCTACGTAGATATTAAGAACCAATAGTTGTAAATAAAATATATAGACTTGAGAGAGTAATCTATGGGGGATTAGTGGATCTAAATGAGCCATATTTATGCACATGCTAAATTGATTTGTTATCTTAATAATTGTAATATACATTTAAATCGTTGAAGGAAGAAGTTAGTTTTTGAAATAAAAAATAAAAATAAATTCTTGTGATTTACTTGTAAATTAATGTTGAGAATGGTACTAAAGGTATAATTTGTATAGATACTTGAAAGAGTAATGTATGGGGGATTGATGGATCTAAATGACCAATAGTTATGTACATGCTTTATCCGAATAATTATAATTGTAATGTTTTTATATTTAAATGTTAGGTTGTACATTTAAATCATTGAAGGAAGAAGTTAGTTTAGGAAATTAAAAAAATTGTAACATTAAGTATTGAAAAGTAGGTGTAAAATTTTTCTATACACTTAAGAAGGATAAGAACAAAGGTTGTGTAGTTTATGCTATAAAACATTGCTTAGTTGGGTCAAGAAGGTAACAATTTTGTGGAATATTATCTATTGTTATGTGAGTACAATGATGTATTTCTAGAATAACTACTTGGTCTTCCACCCAAAAGAGAGTTTTATTTCACAATAGATATCAAACCAAGAACCGAACCAATTTCTAAGGCTCCCTATAGAATGACAACAACTGAACTTGTTGAGCTGAAATCACAACTTCATGAACTATTATCAAAAGGTTTGATCAGATCAAGTGTCTCTCCTTGGGGAGCACTGATCATCTTTGTAAAGAAGAAATATGGAACACTTAGGCTATGCATCGATTATCGGATGCTCAACAAAGCCACAATCAAGAATAGATACCCCCTTCCAAGAATTGATGACATTTTTGATCAGATGTGTGGTGCATTGGTTTAACATAAGATCACTCTTCTATTGAGATACCATCGATTGATAATAATAGAAGTGGATATTGAAAAGACTACCTTTAGGAAAAGGTATGGACATTTTGAGTTCACTGTGTTACCCTTTGGACTTACCAATGCTCCAACAAATTTTATGAATTTAATGAATAATATATTTCAAGCATACCTGGACAAGTTTGTGTTGGTATTCTTGGACGATATTATCATTTATGTGAAAAGTGTTGAGGATAATAATGAACATATTGAGATTTTTTAGATGTCTAAAGGAAGAGAAAATTATATGGTAATATTTCAAAGTGTTCGTTCTATCAAAATGAAGTATAATATTTGGGACACATAATTAACAAGGATGGAATTTCTGTAGATCCATAAAAAATTGCAGCAATAACTGAATGGCCAACACCTAAAAACGTACATGAAGTGAGAAGCTTCATGGGGTTGGTTGATACTATCAAAAATTTGTATAAGAATTCTCTAAATTCACAGATCCAATTACCTTGATGTAGAAAAAGATAAGAAATTTGTTTGGTCTGAAAAATGTTAAAATGCTTTCAATTTTTTGAAAGAGAAAGTAACTTCGAGAAATAATTCGGAAAGTTTCAAATCTAAATGGTGAATTTACTTTTAGTACGAGATGCCTTCGGTGAAGGCTTAGAGGTATTTTTTTCCCAAATGACCACGTGATTACTTATGAGAGAAGAAAACTCAAAGTACATGAGCTGAATTATGCTCCCCATGACTTGGAGCTTGCTGCCATTTTGCATACTTTGTAAGTTTGGAGACATTACCTTCTTGGAAATCCCTTTGAACTGAAAATAGATCATCTCGGACTAAAATAAATATTCACGCAACCAAACTTGAGTGCGAGACAAAAATATGATTAGATTTTTTTATCACAATATGAATTATATATCAACTATATAAAAGGTAAGGAAAACAAAGTAGTAGATGCACTAATTCATAGGAAGCACATTTTTACCCTTGTCACTTTGAGAACCCAATTCAAGGACATGGTAAAGAAAGTAATGTTGGATGATTCTTATTATCAATAGGTTAAAACAATGCTTGCTGCAAATCCTAATGATAAGAGATACAAAGGATTCAGATTTGATAATGAAGGAGTCTTAAGGTTTGAAAATCAAGTCTATGTACCCTTAGAAAATGAATTAAGGATGAAAGTGATAAAGTAATTTCATGACAACTCCCTATTCTAGACATCCTAGAGTGACTAAGATGCTTGCTGATGTAAAATAATAGTATTTTTGGAAAGGGATGAAAAAGGATATAGTAAACTATGTATCTCATTGTTTGGAGTGTCAACGTGTTAAGGTTGAACATATGCATCTAGTAGGAATATTATATTCTCACAACATTATGCATTATAAATGGAAATTAATTAACATCAAATATCGAAAGGAATACCAATGTCTAAAAATAAATACGATATCATTTTGGTCAGTAGTTCACAAAATAACAAAAGTAGCTCAATTTATACCAACAAATTTGAAATAGGATTCACATGTACTTTTGAAAAGGATCATGCATGATATCTTTAGACTACAAAAAGTGCCTAAATTAATAATTTGAGATCATGACCCTAGTAAGACTTCTCATGTTTTGAAAACTTTGGATTCAACCTTAGGGAAAAATTGAATTTCAGTTTTGCATACCATCCTGAAACAAATGGGCGTAATGAAAGGGTAAATTATACAATAAAGGATATGCTCCATATGTACCGCATGGACCAGTAGTACAAGTGGGAGGAATATAGTCCTCTTGTTGATTTTACGTATAATAACACTTACCAATCCTCACCGAAAATGACTTCCTTTAAGGAATTGTATGGATGGAAGTCTAGAACACATGTCAATTGGGACCTGCATGGAAGACAAGGGAAGTAATAGAACATGAGACGTTGAATAAAATGGAACAACAAGTCAAATTAATTTTTGAGTGATTAAAAGAGGCTACAAATAGGAAAAAGAGTTACGTTGATTTAAAGAAATTTGACCAAAAATTTGAACTAGGAGATAAAGTATTCTTAAGGGTCAAACCTAAGAAAATTTTAATTTCGTTTGGAAAATAATCCAAATTATCACCTCATTTTGTTGCACCCTTTGAAATTATTAAATTAATCATCCCTATGGAATATGGTTTAGTTTGCTTCCTACATTGTCCAAGATGCATGATGTTTTTCATCTCTTTGCTTTAAAATTATGTATCAGATTTATCACATGTACTTAAATGGAACTCATTATAGGTTCAAGATCCGGGTTTCATCATGGTTGAACCCATTAGGGTTCTTAAAAATCATAGGTTTGATTTGTGAAACAAAGAAATAAATCAGTTCCAAGTCCAATGGGACCAATTTTCTCAAGAAAGTGTAACTTGGGAGAACTTAGAAGATATAAAACCGCTTTTCCACACTTGTTCCGTTTGTGGATAAAACATAAAGATTTTTTATTTTTATTCATTATTGTTTGAATAAATGAAAATGTAATAAATTTTTCTATTTTGAAAAAAACTTGATTGAAATGGTTGTTACAACCAAGTATAGTTCTATTTGAAAGCTCAAAACTTGATGTTTCAAGTTTTAGTTATAATTTTTGTAATATTATTTGATGTTTAAATAAGTGTATTCCAAACTAATTTGGTTTAAAATATGTTTATGCATGGAAGTAATCATTGATATGATGATACTTAAGGTGGGAAGTATATCATACCCCATTAGTTTCATTTTGGATGTATATATATTATCCTCTCGTAGGAATAATATGCCTTAAATTGTATGGTGTTTGACCGCAAGCACAATTATGCTTTGAGAGATTCCTAGTAAAGTAAAAAGATAACAAGTTGATAATTATTAACTAAAATAACCTTTATTCTACTAGAATATAATGTTATAGGAGCAAAAGTAAAATAAATAAATAAATGAAGAAATAAAATACTTTGAAATACACCCAAGGAAGCTAAGTAATAAAATGTAAACCCTAATGTGCAAAGAGGGTTGAGAATGCCTTAGCTAATTCACATATGTCACAAAACTATGTCACAGTGTAGACCAAGTGAATCGAAGGAGGAAAAATTATCACCTAAACCTAAGAAGATACAAATCCAAGCTTTCGAGAATATTGGGGCACCCTGGAAGAGGATAAGGGTACATGGGGCGCCCTAGTCTAAGATCTCATATCCCCTGGTCTAAAAAAATGACTAGGGAACCTCCTTTGGATTTTCAATGAGTGTTCACTTCCCATCACATGAATTTATCTGCATGATATCCAATCTCATTGTAAGACCTGTAATAAAGAATCACGTGTAAAACCCCAAGAAAAACATGAAAACCCTAAAAATAAAGATTCATATAAAGGGTTGGACTGTCATCAACATCTAAAATGGTGGACTTACTAACTGATTATTGGTATACATATTAGATCGAATATAGTTCTAGGTGTGTGTGTGTAATTATCTCCTAGGTTGTTCTCGCACCAATGATGCGGATATTTTGGGAAGTAGCTAGATAAAATGCAAAATGGTGGATGTAATAGAATGAATACTCCCCTTCCTATGCAATGTGTGATGCAGAATAGTTCCCAAATGTAGTCCCTTACTCTATGTAGATAGCTAGCCCTTGATAGTAATAGTCTTTCCATAAGGTAGTATGTATGTTGTGTTTATATAGGTATCTCTTGTTCAAATTTTGAAACTAATGATAATACATGCTTTGACTAGTACCGAGAAGATGAGAGGGAAAACCGTAAAGACCAACCTCAAATGTCTAAAAAAAAAAAAAGTTTGATGGGGACCAGGGCACCTATAAATCAGGAATGGGCACCCTAGGTGCCCAAATACCTCTCTAGGTTCCCTATTCAAATACTAGTGACGAATCAAGTGAGTATTGATAGATAATACTCCTTGAGACTTGACCAAAATTGTGCCAGTGAATGAAAAATGTGCAAGACAAACAATGACAAAGAACAATAAGATAGATGACTAGAAAATGGAATGGGTCATCAGTTTATACTTTTCTTATGCAATATCCATATATAAACCAACATACTTTGTAGTATAATAATAGTAGTAAGTGAATTATTTTGTGACTACATTTGCCCCCACTTTATGTTGGTGAGAGAAGGCTCGATAACATAAAGTAGTTAGAGATGGATACCTAAGAGAAACTTGGAGAATCCCATGCTATAAAAGAACACGCATATGTCATAGAAGAATATGCCAAATGTAAACATATAGCGTGACAAACCATGGATCAACATGTTGATCCATATAGCGTAGTGAGAGATGTAAAACCGTGATGAAGTGCACTAAATGAGAGTGATGATTGTAATATTGAATGATTGATGATTTTGAATGTTTTATGATGATGATATGATGGAGTAAGGAGTGATCAGTTCCCAACCCGATTACGTGTGTATGAAAAACTAGAGGATTTGGGCATCTTGCCACTAAAGGAAGAGTGTAGGGAGAAAGGTGTGTTATTATCCAACATTTAACTACATCCTCAAAATATCAAGCCACCACATATGGAAACAAATCAAATTTTCAGTGATTTTGGATCCAAATATTTTGATCAAATGTGTAGACCCATATAGGAGAAATATAGGAAAGGAAATGATGTCTCATTGCCCCCACTCCAAGGGTGTTGTTTCAATGTATGGTGGCTTCCAAGTTAGGTCATCTAGAAGAAAATGTAAAATGTAGAATACCTTCCCATGTTACATCATCTAGGAAATTAACAAATGTAACTCCCAAGTTAGGTCATTTGTGAGGTCGCATGTAGCTCACATGTTAGGTCATCTGGAAGTCCAAATGTGTTGTATTGTGTATATTGAATGGTATGATTTTGATTGTTAGAAACTTGAACATATTGGATAGGTTGATTGATTTTTATTATTATTTTACTCATAGAGAGATTTAATTCTTGTTTCCCCTAGGTTAGGTTATTAGCAGGAATTGATAGAAAATGGTGACATATCGCATGGTGTATTAATAAAGGTTAAAAAATGATGAACTATAGGTGTTGAATGTATGCATAGTGGTGTAAGGGGAATTATAGGATGACCCAATTGTATGCCCCCTTTGGTGAAAGGGGAAGTGATAATGAAAATGAATGCTTGAGTGAAAATTAAGCATAGAAATAGACGGTATACAATATATATTATATAAATATGTGTGTATTTGAATTAAAGAAAATGTCAATGAGATATATAATGTGTGTCATGTGCATGATACAATAGTAGGTGAAATTTTGAAGAGAATTTCATAAACAAGTTATTAATAGAAGTAAAAACACTCAAGGTATTGGAAAAATTGTGTGACATGTACTATGAAAGTCTTGAATGTGAAATATGACCATAGTAGCATGAATAATGAAAAGTGACTATAAAAATTAAAGTGAAAAAGTGATTAGTCAAATCATTTGTATTTTTTTCAAAGTGTGAGAGTGAGCTCGAGTGTGTAAGGATGTCATAATTTAGAGAACCATGACCTATCTATTTTGAGATGAGAGCAGACACCATGGCATCGCGTACCACGATGAAGTTGGTAACTGATTTTTTTTTTTCTAAAAATGCATGTGTAGTAGTCATTTCGGTGAATGTTTAAGAAGTTATATTTTTGTTTATCTTGGTGTTTTGCACTGGACAAGAGCGGTGAACGCACCGGTGGCCTTCAGACAAGAGAGCCCAAACCTAGGCATTGGTGTCTTATTCTTGGGTGCCCTGGCCCCGCTTCTAGGTGCCCATGTCTAGGAGCCTAATTTTTTTCTTGAGCGATGTAAACGTGAAATTTTGTGTGTGGTGATGTCGCAAATTTTTATATTTTCCTATGTATAGTGTTCTAATACGTTTTTGTTGTTGTGTTGTGGTGTGTAGAGGGATATTCATTCGAGGGAGTTCCATGGTGGTCTCCATTTAAGCAGTTTATTTGGTTTGGGTTTAGAAATGATGATTGAGAGGTTATGGACCATGTAGGCCTAAAACACATAATGAGGATAGGGATGTGTTCCATAACATGCTAATGTTGATAACTTTGTGTGAGATATGGTGTGTAGACATTTGTACATTTTGGCTACCTACAAGTGAGATGATAATCACACTAGAGGATGTATCTTGATACTATGATTACCATTTTTGGTGAGAGGGTACACATCATGGCTATGGAGAATATGGAGAGATATATGAGGGTCTCTAGGTGGTATTTTGTACGGAATTGAGTTCCCGGCCCATATTAGCTTTAAAGAAAATTTGAGATCATGGGTTCTGCGCTTAGGAGGTTTATAGTTGTGGCTATTGGATCATTGATTATAGTGGAGGGAGGTGGTGTGGGCATATTATATAAGATGCACACTATTTTCAGAGAGGATGGAGAAGGATGGTACTAGGTATTCATGGGCATGATGTGTGTTGGCCTACTGTATAGAGATCTCGTATAGATATACATAGGAGGAGAATGGAGGTGGGATCTTAGTGACTACTTTATTGAATATATGGGCCTACAAACATATAGCAATATGGAGGATAGTTATTGGTCTATGGGTAGAGTGAGATAGGAAAGACATATTTTATCGATATGGGTTGGTGTGCATGGGAGGAAGATGGATATTGATACTTATATAGCCTTGATAGATTGGATAGGGAAAGAGGTAGTGATATGGAGGCCATACCAAGATTATGGAGGATGGACAGAGGATGTGGTAGAGTTACAATGAAAAAGAGGACTATGTGGCTAGAGGATCAGGTCCGTGTATGAATGAGTTGTTTCGGATGAAGTGGAAATATCAATAGTTTGGTATGGCCCGGATATGCCCAGAGCCATATTTATGGGTTATATCTATTAGAGAACCAAGGAGGGATGGATCTAGAATGGGTACCATGGGAGAACAACTAGTACTTATCGAGGCCGGATGAGGCCGATGTAGCCATATATTTCATTGATGCGAGATGATGTAGGGTGTATGGAGGCATAATGTGCATGGTGGACAATGCATCGATGGGTGTTTTTATTACCATTTTTGTGGATGTAGCAGGATTACCATAGGAAGGAGGATTAGAAGGAAAGCACATGCCCTTGATAATGTACCGAACAATGATAATAGAGCGTGATTATCTATATAGTTATGTTAAATGATTGATTACTTGATTACATGATAGTTATGGTTGTCTAATTTGTTGTGTTATTGGTTGTAGGTGATGCATATTATAGCTTGATTATGCACACATCTATCCACACATTTACATGAAATGTGTTGGCCAACATAATTATGGGTGTACAGATGTTTGAGAGTGTGGACAAAATTACGGTGAGCATTCCCATTTGTTTAAGCAAGTGGCCATAGAAGAAGTGATGTGTACCATTCTACTAAGCAAGAGAGATGAGGCATGTTAGGAGACACATCAAGCTATAGAGGAGGTGGGTGGAGTTCATTTATCACAAGATGTGTTTGTATAATTACTTTCATTACTGATTCACTTTGTAGAGCAATCTATGGAGAACACACTATTACGTAGGAAAGTGGAGAGGTATAGTGGTTACTATCGGTGGCGCTAAGTTAGTGGAGAGGTTTATAGTTCTAGAGAACTTGTATTACTAGATAGTGACAACGATGATGAGATATGATTTTTATTGATGTATTCAATGTAGGGAGTCTCCCCAGTGATGAGATGTTTTGTAATTATGATTGTAATCGATATAAATAGACAAATTTATTGGCATATGATGATTGTATTTAGTGTGTATTGATGTTATGATGTGATGATGATGTATGTGATTGTTGTTGCTATGGATGATGTTTGATGTGTTAAGTGGTATTTTTATTTGTTGAATTAAGTTGTAATGCATAGTTGTCGAGTAATTTGTAATGTGATGATGATATAGTGTATATGATAATAGATGATGTTTTAATATGATATTGTGATGAATGATCAATTGTCATGTAACAATATGCTATAGTCAATATAGTGTAATGAAGAATATGTTAGTTATATGAAGATAGGGGAGTAATATTAGTGATTCCCTAAGTGTATATATGATGAGTTTCATTTAGATAATACCCCTCAACATTCAAGAACAAATCATGTAATGCAAAAGGGTGTCATTGGGAAATGATTCGATAGATTACGCTAGATGAATCAATAGAGCATATGAAGATAGGTTATTATTGTAATAATATGTGAACAATCATTAAATAACAATAAGAATATGATTGGGTCATCGGGGGTGAGGTGATAATAATCTCGTACTAAAGAATGAGGCAATATGAAATAGTGGAGGCATGGGGATGGAAACAATGTGAGAAAATGAGCCAAACCGAATGTCATATAGAGCAAAGTGGTGAGAGGTACGAATCCAAAGGGTTGTGGAAGCCAATGTGAAGCAAGAGAATAATGTTTTGGATGAGGTGGATGATATGGATGTGATGGTGAAAAAATGGATGGACGTGATGGAGAGCGTGCATGAGTGACGACCTATGGTGATGGATGAACAATTACCTTAGCACTAGAAGGAGGAGATAACTCAACTGAAGTAGTAGCTCATGGATGAGGGAGAGGAGATATGGACCACTCATGTGAGCAAGAGCCAAAGGATATGATTCCCTTATCCTCTAATTGTTACAAGTGATCATGAAGGGTAAAGAAATCATTATCCCTATGGCCATTGATATGGTGATAATTACAATATGGTCAATCACATTAATGTTGGTTAGAAGGTAAGATAATTAAATTATCATTAAGAAAAGTACACAACAAATTATGTGGTCAATCATGATGAGATAAATACAATGGTTCACACAAAACAAGTGTAGAAGATTGAGGTATGACCTACCATGAAGTAGGAGAAGAAAGAATCTTTTGCAATGTAGTTGGATGAGATTTCTTATGAGGAGATGGATATCATGTAGGACATTGAATCCTGATGGTAATGGAGAAGAAATAGATGATGTAGCAGTATTAACCATAGGTGGAGGATCTATAACATGTGTGGCAATGAGGTCTTGTTCTAGATCAATGAATTTATAACATAGAAGTGTGAATGATTCACATGTATCATATTGCAATCTTTATTTTAATGTTGGAATCAAACCACTTCAGAAGACAAACTACTTCTCTAGATTGATAGGTTGAAAAAATAATTGGTGCATACAAGTATTGAAACGAAATATGTAATCCATGATAGGTTCTATTTTTCCCTGATCTAAAGTAGGTAGATGATCATAGGTAACTCTAGACCCACATTGTTGATGATAAAGTGATGAAGAAAAGCTTCTTCCATCTCATGATAATTTCTAATAGATACAAATGGTAGGTGAGTATACCATTATAAATCATCATCAGTAAGGATATGTTGAAAGGATTTAAGCAATAAGTTATCATTAGAATATGAAGCCATAGCCATATGATAATTTTTAATATTTAAGTAGGGGTTTCTAGTACCATTGAAACATGAAAAGGTAGGCATGATAAAATCCTTAGGAAATGTTGAGTTATGAATCTTCTTAGGGATAGGGTTTCCATGCAATTAATTGTTATCAATGGAATAAAAATAGGCTTTGATTTCTAATGTGAGTGATTGAACTGGGATTTTAAGTGACCCATAATATGCATGAGAGACAAGATATCTTGTGAAGGAATAATAGAGGATGGCAAGTAATGTGTTAAAGGGTTGCAATTTTTCATTGTGAGTAATCATAGGGATATCGAGAGTATATGTATGATAATATAATGCTAAATTAATGCTAATTGTAGGTGCTAGACAATCAGTAGGTGATGAAGGACATGATATATCCATAGAAGTAGTAGGACTAGCATCAGAAACATCCCTAGGAGATGGAGTGTCAGATGGAGATGCAACGATAGGAGGTGAAGAACTAATAAATGGAGATGAAGTGATAGGAGGGGATGAACTAATAGATGGATATGAGTCATGCATAGGAGTAGATACAACCTTAGAAGAATATGAAAATGGAGCAGGAGATTCACACTTAGCTTTATGTAAAGTAGTAGACTCATGACTAGCAATTGTTTCATCAAAATTAGAGAGAGACTTAGATATGAAAATGTCATCAATTAGATCATCAACATAATGTGATTGAGCATATGAATGAGTATGTGATGGATCATGAGAAGAATTATCAAAAATAGGAGAAGCATGAGATGCAGCTATAGTAGTGGTCTGATTAGGAGGAGAATTAAATGTACATGTGTACTAGTGTCAAGACCAAACATGAAATCAATTTCTTGGAAATGTGAGAAGGGGGGTCATGGCTAATAGTATAAAAAGTTTAATAACAAAAAGAACTAGTTAGATCGACATAATGCTAAAAGAAGAATTTTCAAAGCTAGTAGGTATATTGCATTTATTAGCTAAGATTTGTTGTTGAATATCATCTAGCATAGTAACATCATGATATAAAGCCGTAAGCTCAGCTATAGTTGCCTCATCATAGATAGGATTGATACTAACATGAGGCATGATGAGCTGAGAAGGAGAAGAGCTATCCTTAGCCATTAGGGTTTTAGTGGATCATAGGGAAAAAATTTCTAAGCTACGGGTTCACCAAAATGATTCTATAAAATCTAAATTTTATTAAGAATCTAAGAGTACAACAATGAAATAACTGAAATGTACTAAAATGTAAATGCTAAGTAATTCATTTAGTAATTTAAAAAAAATGAAAGGCGAAGGTAATTACCTGAATTGAACTCACCTCATAATGATCCGGGACTAAACAAAGTGATGAAATGGTGGAGCTGGAAATATAGTAATGATCCTCGAGAAAATAGTAATAGAGGTAGTTCTAGATAGACTACGACACCTAGAAAGGGATAGGGGCACCAAATGGCACCCTGGTCTCATGCGAAAAACATCGAATATGATCCCGATATGGTAGCTAGGTATTTGCACTACTTTGCATTTGGTTAGGTGAATGTCTTTGTATGATCACCAATGTCGTTGTAATACCTACAATAAAGAATCTCCTACAAAAATCTAAACATGTTGGGGTGATAATGTCAAGTGGGATCAGCCACTACACAAGACACCCCAATATTATTAAATTTTTCTAATAAAATTTTATTGTGAATTTCTTTCACATTTAAGAGTGAAGAAAGCTAACTAATTCACCCACCGAGATAAATTTGGGTGATGCCTCTCGGGATTGGTTTCTAGCTGTCTATAATGTATACATTTATAAATACCATTTGACATATATATTGGGATCTTATTATAAGATATAGTCGATGTTCATTGTATGATCTAATCAAGAAAATAATTGAGTAGACATTGTGAATGACTTGTGAACTAGAAGTGGAAGTTCTGGGTTAAACTTGTGTTGAATTCTTAATAAAGACAATGCTTTACCAGTGGAGGTTTTTCCTTTGAGTTTCTCCACTTAAATATGGTGTTATTTGTCTCTACTCTTGTTCATTATTTACTTTCAAGATCTAGCTCATTAAGATTTACATTCGTTATCTATTTTAAGTTATTCCTATGTCTAATCGAATGCATATCATAATCTATAATCTTTGGCTTTAATGGTGGATCTGTAATCTGTGGATTATTTATCGCATGTTAAATCTAACATGCTATCAAATCCGATTATTGTGCGTTTACAAGATCGATCTAGAATTTGTTTAACTTGAAGAAGTGAAGAAGCTTGAAGTGTATTTATGGATCTAGGGGACCCTTAAATGTCCCGCAATCATCTTTAAAAAAATGGGTTTAAAATTCCAATTCCCTCCCAAATACTATTTGAAATATTGGTAAAATATGGGATAAATGGATGTTTAGATCATGTTTGAAGCTTTTGTATGCTTAGATGTTTACTTTCACATCCAGTTTCAATAGTTTGTAGTTTAAATACATATGTCTGTGAGATTTTTAAAGTTTTCACGTTGTTTATAGTTGTTTGGGACATTTTTGAATTTGGATCTGAAAGATTTATTTAGATCCAGGTTTGTTCGAATCATTTAAGTATGTTCTAGTGGTGAGAAGCTTTATTTTTTTCTTGTTTTGTCTTTGTGAAGCCCTGGAACAATCATTTAGCGTAATTTTTCTTCACATTTTCCATCATTTATTAAAATTTTCACTAGATCTACTTTTTCAAAGCCCAATCCAATCATTTTACTCCATCTAGCTTTGAATTTTCAGTCTTTCTGTTGTTATTTTTGGTTTTGTAAAGTTTGGAATAATAATATTACACCACATAGCTTTGTTGATGTTATTTTTGTGTTTGCAAATCTACACCCATTCTTTGAGTGCGAAGTGGCTTCAATAGAACATCCTTCTATCTTTGTAAATTTTGGGCCAATACTCATCTACCATTTATCTTCACCGTGTCAGACTTATTTGAATTCTTTTGACTACAAATATTGAGCCAATCATATTTCTCTAGCTAGCTTCACATTTGTTAGTTTTTACGAAGCCTAAGCCAATCAAAAGGCTCCATCTTGCTTCGTGGTGTTAGCAATATTGTTTATCTGATTGTAAATTGTAATCTGCAAGCTAATAAGGGATTTATGCATGTCTTCACATTGTCAAACTTGGATTAGCTATTTCTGACATTTTGAAATATAGACCAATAGAATTGTTCCATATTTCACATTATCTACCCCTTGTTTCCTATTTTTGACATTTGTGAAACTTGAGCCAATAAAATTTCTTCAAGTATCTTTTATGTCACATTTGTTAGATTTATGAAATATGGGCCAATAGAATTGCTCCACATTTCACATTTTTGGCAATTGTTATTTAATTAAAATTTTCCACCTTTTCGCATTTGTTAGTGTTTTTCAATCTTGCGAAAAGTGAGCCATTTAAAAGGCTCCACATGTCTTCAGTTTACTTTTATCATTTTGGTTACACTGCAAAGTGTGAACCGATAGCATTTGGACATGTATAGTCTTTGTCGGCCTCTGTATTTTACGAAGTGTGAGCTAATAGAAAAGTGAAACTTGTCTTAGTATTTTCACGGCGTTAAGTTTTGTATTTCATAGGTTTATTAAATTTTTTTTGTGGTTTTAGAATTTTCCTTAGACCTTGGATGTCTATTTCCTTTTTACTGCGGGATCTCTAATTTTCTTCATTCTGGGGATTTTTTAAGTTTGTGTTACGCTAAATTTAACATAATATAATTGAAAAAAGACACATGTATTCTACTTATCACACTTGTCAGACTTATGAAGAGTGAACCAACTATTTTTTGACACGTATCAAGTGTTAGGGTGTCAGTCTTTTCTTTGGCTTAGCCACTTATATTTTGACACCTATTTTTTTCTTTTCCAGACCCAAAATTTATTTGAAGTTTGGATTATAAATTTTAAGCCATTTATTATTTTACAAGTGGTTTGTTTTACTTATATTTTGCCTTCACATTTTGTCAAAGTGTGAAATTCGATCCAATTAATTAAAGAAACATGTATATGGTTATGTCTTTTAATTAATAGTCTTGACTTATTAGTCACATTATGAAATGTGAGGTAATTAAAAGCAACATGTATATTTTCTTTATCTTTTAAAGCTTCACATATTGATGCATGTTTTCTTGTCTTTTGTCATAGTTTTGTTAATTGGTTTGAGACCCAAAGGGGCATGAACTTTAATTTTTAATTTTTTTCATCAGAATAAGGATCATTTTTAAAATAGACACTGTCCACCCCCATCCGAGTTTTTATGTCACTTCTTTTTTTAATTTTAACTTATTAGCTCATCCTCTAGATTTGAGCCAAGTTGCTTAAAGAACTCACCAAGCTCCCGTAACTCAACCCCGACTGCTTTCTATAAATTTGATCTAAATTAGACTAGTTCAAGATAATTTTTAATCAAATTTAGGTTATTTGTTGGAATATAACAATTTAAAAGATATGTATCTTGTTTTTTTTCTCTGTTTGGCCTATTTCAGTCATTTTATAGCCGTGTCTTTCTGATTTGATGTCCGAGCATAAAAAATGGATAGTTCTACTATTTTTTCAATGGATAAATCTCAGCTCTTGAGTTCAACTAACTATAGATCTGGAAAGTACGTTTGGAAGCCCGTTTTATGGGTAGAAAGCTCTGGGATCTTATGACTAGCATTGAAAACCGTCCCATAGGAGACATGCTAACCTTGAAAATCTTAGCTCCTTTTCTTAAAGATCTTAAGAAGCTCTATCCATCATATTACAAAGCATTATAGATGAGTTCTTGATGCGTATATGCCATTTAGACTCACCTTTAGATGCATGGAGCCAATTAGAAACCATGCATGAAGGCAACATGTTGTCTAAGATCATTAAAATAGTTTTAGAGTTGTTTACAACTCCCATGAAGGGGGATGAGAAAATTGTCAATTATTTAGCTAAAATTAAGAACATTAAAGCTCAATTAGATGGTTGTAACTGTGAACTATTTCAAGATAAGTTGTTATATTTCATTATACAAATCAATATACATGAAAATTTCAGAAATTTTATCTCCATTCTTAACTCTAAGTATCAGAATGAGAATGATCTTCCTGATTTAGACACTCTTTCTTATTTGTTAATTCAAGAAGAGCGTGTTATGGAAAATTTTTATTCCAAAGAGAATGCTACTTAGGAACTTCTCACTCAAGAATCAAAAATTAAACCTTCTAGATTCAGAAATCAAAAACCATCTCTTAAACCCCTTGTAAAGACAAGAAATCAAGAAACTTAAGAGTAAGTTTTGATGGTAGATGTCACAACTATGGAAAATTTGGCCATAAGAAAGAGGATTGTAAATCCAAAAAGAATTCAAATTTCATAAATAATAAATGGAATAAATCAGATCAAAATTAAGATGAAATTGATGAGAACAATCATAGAGATAATGTAATAATTCTATAAACCATATAAAAAGAATTTTTTAAATATTTTTCTTCAGTTTTCTAATATTTTTTTCATAATGATTTTTGTCAAAATAGTCATAATATCTTAGTATTAATAAGAATATAATTCTTAGAATCAAGAGAAGTAAGATAATGATTTTGACTATTAAATCATGTTTTTGGCATAAAAATATCATCACATATGACATGTGTAAGCTTAAATTTTTCTTACATGGTAATTTTCTTCATGAATACTATGATTACTTTTGAATGATTTGATTATCTAATCATATTTGTTATTTATTAAGTCTTATCTTTGTATAAAAGGCTTGGAATTAGATATATATGTTTTTTCATAAAACATTTTATATGATTAGTAAAAATTATTATATTCATATAAACTAACACTTGGGGACACCTTTGTGTTTATATTGGAGATATACAATACCGATTACATCTAATCAATATTTTAGTAGCATAATATGTTGAATTTTTTTCAACACATTTTTAATGTAACATGGTTAGTTGTTAATCATATATTATAGTTGGTATTCCTATTATGTTATCTATCATGACTCTAACCATATTAATATTGTATTGGATATGTAGCTGCATTTATGTTCAATTTTTCATGCAGGTTTCATCACTTGAAGTAGCAAATATCCATGTGACTAAAGAGGCTACTGGTAGTTATACACATAAGAGCTATATGAAGTATTCCTCCTCTATGTGAATGTAAGACTACTCTTGATAGAGAATCCAATTCAACATTAAAGAACAAGTTGTAGATATATTCACTAAGGCATTACATGTTGTGAAGTATTTCAGGTTTTATTCCTTATTGGGCCTATCATAGTTGACCTTCCAGGGGAGTGTGTATGGAAATTACAACTCTTGATGGATTATTATAAAATACTAAGATTGGATCATGAGCACCCACTTTATATGTAACAAAGTGATACTTTAGGGATTGGTTATACATGGTTGTAACATTGTATGTGAACTACAAGTCTCATGAGTAAATGCATAAGGAAGTTCATTCTAAACTTCCAATACTTCCTCCACTTTGTGATAAGTAAATGTGTCACTCTATGTGAAGTTACTTGTAAATCACAATGAGATTTAGTTATGGGTATGCCTTATTTAATAAAAGGATCCATAATGTGATGTAATCCTTTAAATGTAAAACACTTGGTCTTAAGAATTTCGTATGGGAAGATCTACGGATTTACCTTGTTGTCATGCTAGTTTGAATAACTAATTCAAGGTTTGTAAATACTTTTATATAAAAAGGTAATTCTAGCTTGTCTAATTTGTCTTCCAACTTAACATTAAGGTGGAGTGTTGGGGTGATAATTTCAAGTGTTTGAATAACTAATTCAAGGTTTGTAAATACTTTTATATAAAAAGGTAATTCTAGCTTGTCTAATTTGTCTTCCCACTTAACATTAAGGTGGAGTGTTGGGGTGATAATTTCAAGTGGGATCGGACACAAGACGCTCTAATATTATTAAATTTTTTCTAATCAAAATATATTGTGAAGGTATTTCACATTTAACGATGTGAAGCGGCTTTGGTGATTCACCCACCCACATTATCTTGGATGATCCCTAACGGGATTCGTTGTATGGATGTCTACAATGTATACATTTTTTCAGACTGACATAAATACTAGGATCTTATTATAAGATACGATCGATGATCATTATATGATATAATCAAGAAAATAGTTGAGCAGAGATGATGTGAATGACTAACCGGAAGTGGAAGTTTTTTGTTAAAATTGTGTTGAATTCTTACTAAAGACAATGCTTTACCGGTGGAATTTTTAACTTAGGTTTCTCCACTTAAATCAAGCGTTATCTATCTCTATTTTTGTTCATTATTTACATTCAATCTTTAAATCATTAATCTCTACTTTATCTATCTGTTTTAAGTTATTCTTGTGTCTAATCGACTGCATATCATAATCTATAATCTTTAGATTTAATGGTGGATCTGTAATCTATGTATTATTTATCTCCTATTAAATCTAACAAAGCAAAGCATCAAAACCCTGCAAAAGAAAGATGCATATGAAGGGGTTAGACTATCCTTAATGACCACAATGGTCGACTTACTAACTGAGCACTACACTACATCTCAAATCTAATGTAGTTCTAGGTTTGTATGTGCAATTGTTCCCTAGGATGCTTTAGCACCAACGATGTAGAGATATTAGGCAATAGCTAGATAAAATGAAAAATGGTTGATGGAATAAAATGAATACTCTCCTTCCTATGTAGTGTGTGTGATGTAGAATAGTGCCCAAATACGGTCCATTGCTCTATGAAGATAAATAACCATTGATAATAGATAGTCCACCCATATGGTAATATCTATGTAATATTTATATAGGAATCTCTTTTTCAAATTTTGAAACTAATCACCCAACATGCTGACCAAGTACCTAGGGAGATGAGAGGGAAAAATGTAAAGAAAGACCTTGAATGTCTAAAATAAAACCAAGTGTGACGGGGACTATATAACTTAGAATTAAGGACCACGGAACCCCGTGCTCCCAAATCCCTATCTAGGTGCCCTAGTCAAAGACTAGTGACGACACCGTGTGATAACCGATAGATAAGACTACTTGAGACTGACTTAATTGTGTGAGTTACTCAAAAATGTGAAATTCAAACAATGACAAAGACCAATAAGATAGATGACTAAAAATGGAATGGTTCATCAATGAATATTTTTCTTATGTAATATCCATACATAAAATAACATAATTGGTGGTATAATAATAGTAGTAAGTGCATGATTTTGTGACTACAGAGACAATTTTTTTATAATTTTTATATCAATTTTATATAATGTGATATTTCATTCTTTTTATCTAGTTCTTGAAAGATTTATATTGAAAATTATATAAATATCTAATAATCTAGGAGGTCTTGATCATGAACACAAAATTACAATGGTATATGATAAAGGATGGAATTCCTTAATAAATGAGTCCGTAAGAATGACCTTGGTAATTAATGAATTATTTTGTATTCATTATCATATCCGAATTGGATTAGAAATAAAAAACAATATAAAACAAATATTTTCCATGGTGGCGCATACAATTTAAAAACTACACTCTGGTTCATAATATCAGTTGGGCCTTTGGTAATGAGATGTATTGATATTATTGGATGTAGTCTTGACCAGAAATAATTGTTGTGATAATGTATACACACACACACACACGCACACACACACACATATGTGATGGTCCTCGACAATCATGGGGATATGGTTATATTGTTGTTTGATGATTAAAGGATGACATCTTGGTTGAGCCACAATCCGAGCTCATATAGATGAGTCGGGAAAGCCAATGTTGGGATAAGTCACTTTGGCAATTTCCTTGAATATTCCTTGGAATTTTAATTTGGCAAAGGCCACCTTGATATGGGTATGTTTAAAAGTTTCAAAAGGTCTTCGATCGTTTGATTTTATCCCCTACGATATTGTGTGTTGTTGATTAGTTTCTAAGTTTAGTGGCATTTTTTTTTGGTTGGCGGTTGCTTAAATTGTAGTAAAGGAGAAAAACTAGAAGTTAGTACCAATTGTATTGAATGTCATTAATATCGACCCTACGGGCATAGGGAGAAGAAATAAGTTTCTCGAGGAAGATACTAACAAAACATTGAGCTATTTTGGTGTTTCACTATTGTTGGCTATCCTTTCACTCTTTCGAGCTTTGCATGAAATAAATGAAGGGCTATTTTTGTGTTTAGCAGTTAAAATCTGCATGCTTGTATTTAATATTGTTAATAGAATTTTTCAAGCTATTTATGATCTCTATTATGATAAGGATGAGATTTCTTTGTCGATTGGGATATAGCTATTATTTATATTTTTAGAACACTTGGGAGAGGTTACAAAAAAAGTTTCTTGTTGCACACAATTGACTTGGAAAGGAACTTGAAGGAATTATGGGAAATATTATTCAGGCATGGAATTTTTCTCCTTCCCCATCTTTATTATTTATAGCATAAAAATGTTTTTATGTTATTAAGACCCGAAAATATCTACAGGTGAATATATATTGGGAAAATTATGGGTATTTTGTGGGTGTCGGTTGAAATTATATCCTATTTAAATTTTTGTTAAATGCATTATAGTATGACTGTGTGTTTGTTCTAGGCATGTCTTTGTTGGATTAGACCCTGGTCAACATGATAGGATCGACCTATGGGCGTATGGTTGATTGTTTCGACTATGTGTACTTTTGGTTTCTTGTATTATTGAAAAGGATTTAAAACTCTTAATGATTTCAGTTATATCTATGTTAGATATGAGATCCTAAATGAACTCTATTTAGATGTATTTGTGAGTGTTCTATTTTTATCTAGATTAGAGAGTATTAATGACCTCCCAATATATGTGAATGGATAAGATCGGATGTAGGTGGATAATATAACATTGACCCATTTGGGGTATGACATAAGTAAGTGTATATTTACTTGATGTATTCTCGGTAGCCTCTTTTTTCCTATTTGAAGTCTCTCATGCTTTGGGTCCGTTATTTCTCGGGATGAATAGAGAGCCAAATGTTCAGAATCGCTTGTGTAAGTATATATTGATACCTTCCGGTATAAAACACATTTGGGTTGTTCTTGGTGTATGTGACTCAAAATGTTGTATTCATTATTTTTAGCATCCTTGTTGCTTATTTTTCAAGATTTGGAAATAAATATATATAAAAACACATGTATATATAAATATATATGTAAGTGGGCTCGATGAAATGGATTTGTGGCACGATAAGGCTAATATATGGTGTCTCGGTCAAACCTAGTTTTATTTTGATAACAACCCCTTCAGTAAATGCCTATACATTCAAGTATAATGTATTTGTAGAAACCCTTAGTACTAGGTGCTACTATTATGACTGTAATATGATTCTTCTTTAAAGCATGGTTGTATATTGACTTGTTTAAGGAATGTTTGGAGAAATTAAGGTATTTCCTTTTGATATTATTAAATAGGTTTTAATATACACTCCGTGGATTATACCGGTGCATTCCTTGACTGAAATTATTATTATTATTATTATATTATAAATGGAAATTGAACTGTATTTATTTATATTATGAGGATTGTGTGAAACTTATGTTTAGTTGATTGTACCTCTTAATGGTTTAAGTAAAAACAATACCTTATAATGGTTGGATAATAAGGAGTAAAGTATTATTATTATATCTTAATAAGAGTATGGTGAAATACCTTTTTGGTAAGATGGAAAAGGACCAATATTTTTATTGATATGTGAACAAATGATTTATATATAGGTTTAGTTTGAAATCAGTATTCAATATTATTAGATCGAGATTTTGGGAAAGAACTTAAACCTTACTATTTTCTTACAAAAATGACATATGATAGAAAGAAAGGAGAAATTTTTATGACAATATTTCTAATTTGATTCTTAATGTGTTATTATTAATAAAGAATAATCATAGAGATGTTCCAGTGTTATAAATTGTAAAGATAAGGTGGATGACCTTTTCATTCTAGTTTATTTGGGAATCTGACCACGTCACAATGTTATACTTCAACATTTTTAGAATGTGAGTTAATCAAAAATCCAAATGATTAAAGGTTGGTTCAGTTATAAGGATCGACATCTTTTTGATTTAGTTTGATTGATTAAGATTTCCGAGTTGTAATTATAACATGGCATGTTGTAAAAACGAGCTTATGCTTCATTGTCTTATTTTGATGAAAGACATATTAGACTTTATTGATATTGTATTATTCTAGATGATTTTGCATTATGGCCTCTTTTAAAGAAAATCGGGTTTTCGGGTGTTACCAACAGCTCGACATACCTAAGTTTAAACCTGCTTTGTGTCGCGTGACCTCCGAAATCCGAAACCCGCCTTGTATTGAAAAAATCCTTTGAAATCGGGTTTTCGGAAATTCAACGCATCGGAACGTACATAAGTTAAAACATGTTTTATGACATCTGACTTCCGAAATCCGAAACCCGCCTTGTATTGAGAAGACCCTTTGTATTCGGGTTTTCGGAACCCCAAAGCATCGGAACATCCATGCTCCAAAACATGTTTTATGCGCCATGTTCTCCGATTCCCGAAGTCCGCTCAATCCTTTGTATTCGGGTTTTCGGGGCTATGTAGCACCTAAGCACTTCATGTTTTGTGCTCTATGTTTTCCGAAACCCGAAACCCGGAATGCACTAAATCTCTTCGTGTCGGGTTTTCGGACCCCTCCAACATGCTGACATGGCATTCATGCCGAATGGTTGGTGAGTTGGCACGTGCCGAGCTGAAGTGTATTTATTACTAATTTTCTTATAAATACGTGGATTTCCACGTCATTCTTACCATTCATATTTTTAATTCGTGGATTTTTCGCATGCTCTTCCGCTTTCAAAACCCACAAACTCGCATTGCCCGATTGGATCGTTTGTTTTCGATCTTACTGTCTCGAATCGAAGGTATTTTCTTCCTTCTTTATTCTTGATTTTTATGAATCGATTGCGCGTATTTTCTTCCCAATTTCTTGCCAGTTGTTGAAGGTTTTCTTCCCTTCTTCTTTCTGTGTTGTTTTGGAAAGGGTTTTGGGTTTTTAGGGTTTATTTTCTTTTTGAGACTATCAATTGATGTTGTTTCTTCCAAAATTCTAATTATATGCATGATGTATGGAATATGAATAACAAAAAAGAAAGGAAGTTGTATATGTGGAAATACAGGAAAGACTTTGTTTTTGCTTCTCGGTTTTTGAAGACTGTTTTGCAGATTCAAAGGCCCGGAGTATAAAGGAAGCTTGAAGTATCGGGGTTTCTCAACATTCCGACCTCAACAGTAAGTGTCGGGAATCTCCGAAGTTCCGTCATCAAAAGTGGGCGCCGGGTTTCCTCCCGTGTCCGCCATTAACAGTGAGTGCCGGGTTTCCGCCTGTTTCCGTCATCAAAAGCAAGTGTCGGGCTTTGCCAAAGTTCCGACAGATCAAACTTGTCGGGTTCTCAGGGTTTTCCGACATCCTCTTCAGCGTGTCGGGTTCTTCTCTTCTTCCAGCGCATTCAGTCAATCGGGATTTCCAGTTTGAACAGCATCACCTGAGTTCCGAGTCTTTCTCCCTCCACATTCTTCATGTCGGACCCTGGTCCATCTCAGGAGAAGGCCGAGAAGTCTAGCAGGATGAAGTACAAATTTAAGAAACCAGAATCCCCATCATATATTGATTGTAATTATGATATCAGGGATACTGAACTTGGCAACATAGATATGGATGACTTTTGGAATAGGGTGAAGAGTTCTTCTCAAACCCCATGGATGATGGCTTTAGCTAACAGTGGCTTGCCCCTTGCAGCAGGCTTTCCCATGTCTGCCCAATGTCCAGAGTTTGTTTTGGCTTGTGCGTCCAGTTACGACTCGGCTTCTCGTTCAGTGAGGAATCAGGCTGGTGAGGTAGTTATCAAACTAGATGGAGCTTATTTTGATGATCTCCTGAAACTACCTAATTTCGAGGAGTATGGGGACCTAAATATCAAGTCGGCTCAGAAGGCCTGGGACAGTAACCAGGAAAATTGCATTAAGGATGTCAATAAGAAGTTCTTGGTCAAGGCAAAACCAGTAATATCTAGATTTCCAAGAACTATTCCTAGATGTGATTTCATACAAGAAATCAATGACATTATCACCCTGCTGAGCCGGGTTTTTGGCTTGCCGGAATCAAATTTATTTCATGGATGGATGTATCAGTTTATGGTCACCATCAAGAAGAACCAGCAAGGGATTGACTGGGGAACCCTTATCAGTAATGAGATTGACTCTCAGATGACGACGGTCTTATCGACCGGAAAGTTTTATATGTTCTCATATGTGGCTATATCGGCGGTGGGATGAGGAGCTATCCCGGACTGGATACTAAAGGAAGCAGAACGACAAACCCAGTCTATAAGTATTATCCTCAAATAACAAAGAAGGGGTCCAAGGATCATTTTAGGAGGGTGAATGACGCCTTTTTCTACGAGAACATCTGCCGGCTGAACCCAGGGCTAAGAAAGACAAGGGTATCAGACGAAGCTTGGACTGAGGTATCTAAATGGGGATGTATCTTCTTACAGTTCAAGAAGTTTACCTACCTTCGAACGGTCATGTACTCGGGAGAGCCTTTCCGTCTGCCTCGCTATCCAGGGGATAGATTGATACTAATAGAATTGGTCAGACAGCTATTGGATTTTCACAAATTCCAACAGAGCAAGCATAAGGCAGCAGTATCCTTCCCAATTTCTATTGGGAGATATACTTGCTCGACAGTGGCAAAGGCTAAAAATGTTGAATGTGAACTCGGGAGAAATTAAAGAAGCATATGAAGTCTCGGGATGGTTTTGACATCGAGGAGTACTTAGAACCTATGGAGCCCAACAACACGCACGGGCGACATTGAGGATATGCTGGGTGGATCTGCATATTGAAGTTGCGGTTCGCGAGAAAAAGATAATAGTAGGTTAACTATTAATGAGATTCGAGACGCTAGAGCTTTCGATTTGCCGGATAGCAAACCGAGTGATGAAAGTGTGTTGGATATGTCCTATGATGGGCTTAATGAAGATCGATACGTTTTCCCGCCTATTGATTGGTCGGCCAGCGAAAAAGCCTCTATCACAGATAGGTCGGCTCTCATTCTTGCTCGCACCAAAAAATGGCTCTCTTCTTGGGGCATGAATTTTAAAGATGACAAGTTTCCAAAGTTGGCTGAAACGGAGGTGGGGCCCTCCCAAAAGAAAAAGGACAAAGAATCTTCTGGGGGGTCTATAAAAATCAGGATTCCCAAGAAGAGGAAAGAAAGACAAATCTCTTCAATTGTCTCTTCAGCTCAAACGGTGGTTGTGCCAGAATCACCAACACCACCAGAAATAGGGGAGATTAATTTAGAAGAAGGAGGAAGCCAGCTCTTGACTTCACCATTTGCTGATTGCTCAACTGGAGAGACCTTATCTCTTGCATTCAAGGCTTTGGAAACTGAATCTGTGCCTCCCCCTCAACAACCACTTCAGCCTCCTCATTCCCCATCCACTTCTTCAAGCATGGCCAATATTTTCTCTGGGCTCTCACCCCTCTCTGCTGGAACCCAAGTGATCACCAACACTCCCCCTGACTTTGTGCCTCTATTCATTGCACCTCTACCACGTTGGCTCTTTGTTCCCCCTCGATAGTAGAATCTTCTCCCCTTGAGAGTAGAATACCGATTCTTACAACATTGGCAATTTCCTCGATACTCCACAATGGTTACTCGAGCAAACTCGAGGAAGAGGAAAGTGATTGTACCCCTACTGACCTTTGATTTCAGCTCACTTAAGGCCTCTGCGAAATCAGCCAAGAAACCCAAAACAGTTTCAAGGGTTTTGGTAGATGCTTCAGGAGATAAGTTCGCAGAGATTGCCACTCCCTCAGCTGACAAAACTAGAGATGATGTAACAGCTGCTGATTACCAGGTAACCAGGGTGGCTCTAGGGAAAGTGACAGCAAAAGGGGCGCAGCAAGATGCAAAGGATTCCATAGACGTCCTGTGCCAAAAGTTGAAAGAAACAAAGGACAGCAGAAATGAGCTTAAGGAAAAAGTGGAGCAGTTGACAGAGGTTTTGATTAAACTCTCAACACCCCTGGAATCCATACCATCTTCTTCTGTATCTGCCGGATTTGATTTCTCATCGGTGCCTACGATTGAGAAGATTGCTAAAAAAGGAAGGGTGGTTGATGAATGGATCCAAAAGTTGCTCCAACAAGGGAAGGAAGTAATTCAAGACGTGGTGAAAGTTCATCAGTCTTTGGGGGAGATTCAGAAGGAAGGAGAGAAGATGGATGAGGAATTCACTGAAGAAATTGGACAGCTTGATTTGACTTGTGAAGCTCTCCAAGTGCTAAAGCAAATACCAGCACATCTCTTGGTAGAAGAAGGCGTTCTTCCACATACAGATAAACACTTTCAGCTGACCAAGGCCATCAAGTTGAGTAAAGATCCTCAACGAAACTGCGGCAAGTTGAGAGAATCGGGATAAATTGATCGATGGGAAAAGTGATGCGGAAGAAGAATTGCTGAAGATTTGTCAAAGGTGTCGGTTGGGAATGCGGGTATCCTATCACCGAGATGATCTCTTCAAACAAGTTCGAGGAATCTATTCGGCATGAACTGTACGGATTTGACCTTGAAGTCATTGGTCGAGTTTGTAAGGATTGAGCACACTTTAGAGGCCTTAAGAAAGCTCGTGCAAAGGATTGAAGAAACTTCCCGCGCTTTGCCGATGATGTTCATGAAACTGCGAAATGTGGAATGATCATTCCACTGCGCTTTGATGATGAGAATGAAATGCAAGGCATTATTCGGAAGTTCGGGAGTTTAAGTAACAAAGCAGTCTCGGTGGAGGAGGAGAAAGAAGAAGAAGCAAAAGATGATGATTCGGATTAATTCCCAACGTCCCATGTCATTTCTATTTTTAGATTGACATGTCTTTTTATTTCCGTTTTGTCATATTTTTGATTCATGTTTTGACTTGATCTCTGCGTGAGAGTCATGCAAAGCTGAACTCGTTAACATGCTACTTTTAGGATCATCTGTTTTATCTCTAGTTCCTTTTGTTATAAATAAGGGATGCTGTGCATTAAAAAAGGGTCGAGAATTTTGAAGCATTAAGAGGCTATTGGAAAGGAGAAAAACTTTGTGTTTTCTTTCAATCATTTTGAAGAATAGAAGTTGATATTGTTTTCTGAGACTTTGTGTTGTGAAATATATCTTATTTAAGACAGTGTTCTTATGTTCATGATCTTAAAGCTATTCTTTGCATAGAATCTCGGTGTTTCTAATTATCTCGGACACTATATACGTGATCTAAAACTCGTATGATTATTTCGTGCTCTGTGTTTACTCGAAAGAAAATACGTTTCTCACATTTCTTTTCTACCGTGCTTCTTTCTTGTATGTGATTTCTAACCTATTTCACTTACGAAAGCAATATCCTTGAATCGTGTGAATGTGGATTTGGGATTTCATCCCAACCCCAATGGTTAGATTAGTGTGAATATTGTATATATTATTTCTGTGTTTTAGATTAGCAATAAGCAGGCAGCCTCTGTCTTTGAGGAGGATTTAATCCCATGTATGCGTGGTTGAACCTCATATTTTGGTTTGACAAAATATCCAACCAACTTGATTTTGGCGACTCATTTGGGAAATACGGATCAATAGTATAAAGCTTATCCTCTCGGTGTCTGGCGACTCCATATTTGCCTTATTTTTAATAAGATCTCCTTTCAGTTCAAGCTGGCCAGGAGGATCTTCACTCGGTCTCGCCGAGCTCAAGGTGAAATTGATCCACTCTTCGAGTTACTGCAGCAGCACAATTTCAGCCTTTCTCCCAACAGCGTTGTTCTAACCGAACCAGAAGTTCTTCGCCTGTTCGGAGAAACCGGATCCCTGAAGAACGGGAAGCATCTGCAACTTGTCGTGCACTACTCTTGTCTGATACTCGGATCCCTGTACGCACTCTTTTCAGAAGGATGGCGGTTCAACCTGTGCCTTGGGGTGCAGTTATTGGTCCTCTTTCCTTGACTCCTCCATTGAATGAGTTACCACGTGGATCTCGTAAAAATATTCCCAAGTTCAATGGAGATGGAAAGCAGCATCCTGATGAGCACATTGCATCTTTCTTTGTTGCATGCGGTGTCCTCGGAGTGGCCCACGAAGATGTCTCCGTTCGACTCTTCGTTGAAACGTTGCAGGGAGCAGCAGCTGAATGGTTCTATCACCTTCCAAATGCATGCATCCCAAACTGGGCTACCATGCGGACTAAGTTCGAAGCACGTTTCAAACCAGCTGAAGATTCTCATGCTTTGTTAGCTCAGCTCACGCATATGAAGAAGGAATCGCATGAACCTATGCGGGAATTCGTGGCAAAGTTCAACAAGCTGATCCGGAAGATTCCAGAAATAGCTGTACCTACTCTGGAGAATCAAAAATGCTTCTTCATCAATGCCCAACCTCCTGATATAAGCTTTTTATTAAGAAGGTCGGTTATCCCAGATTTGGCTACTGCTCAGTCAACGGCTACTGAAATAGAGGATGATCTCATCTTAGCCGGGAGGATCAAGAAAGATATACCCAAAATCAAAAATCAAGGTTCTTCTCAAGGTAATACTGACCCTATGTTTCAAAAAATGGCTAATGATTTGATTGCTTTAAAGAAGCAAGTGTCTCAGCAGGTGAGCAATGTTCCATATCGGGATATCCCTAGATGGAATTTTAATAACAATGGTGTACCTACCAGAGATAGGCCACGGTTAGCTCCTGCTCAACCGAGGTTAGCAATTGAAGCTCCGCCTGTTAATGCATCAGTGGAAATAATTGAAGAAGATGATGAACCAGAAGAACAAGATTCCCGTGAGGATTTCGAAGCTTCAGGATATGCTGATGAGTCTTATGATGAGTCAGCTGGCGACTCCAGCATTGGTTATTTGGAATATGATGAAGATGAATGTGAGCCAGATGGTCAATCATTTGCTGTTTTCACTCGGTCCCAATCTCAGGTTCCCAGAAAGCCTCTGGAAAATACTAAGGAGAAGAATAAGGAACCTCCTGTATCCATAGTTAAGAGGGGTACCCCTATTTCGGTGCAAACTGAGAGAGAGGTTACTAAAAAGACAGCTGCTCCTTATTTCCCTTCTCCTAAGGTCAGTGCCCCAGCACAAGCTCATGTAATTAGAACTGAACCTACCATCATTCCTTCTTATACTGCTTTTGATATTATTGATCATGCAAAGAGAACCAAAATTCAAATGTCAGAAGCAGAATACCTTCATCAAATCCTGAACAGTTTGAAAAGCTAGCCAAGTTTATCAGAAGTAAAGCGGCTATTCCATCACCTTCAAAAGGTCTCCTTCCAAATCCTACTCAACCCACACCTCAGAATAATCTGACCTCTGCTTCTTCCTCAGGAAAGATTGAACCATTTTATTTGTCTCTACTAATAAATGGGTTTAAACTCAGCAATTGCATCATTGACTCAGGGGCCTCTGATAATGTTATGCCCGCAAAAGTGGCCCATGCCCTTGGGCTTACTTTGACTAAATCATATGGACGGTGCTATTCCATGGAAACTAAACAAGTCCCTCTGATTGGTCAAATTAAGGACGCACAGTTTGCATTTGTTGCCTTCCCTGAGAAGAGAGTGAAAATGACTATTCTGGTTGCTGACATTCCTGCGGCTTATGGTATCCTCTTGGGTAGAGGATTTTGTAAAGATGTCGGAGGAGAGATTAGTATGGATTGGACCAAAGCCAAGATCCCAGTCAAAGGGGTTCAACAGGTTCTTCATCCTGAACCACAGGCGAAGTATTTGGTGACCAAATCAGATGATCCGAAAGCTCAGATCCTTTTCGAAGATGCTAGCTTTGGGAATTATTTCATGGCTTCAGAGATACCCATTGTAGATGTGGAAGAGGAAGATCCCAATGCAATTTGGACGCTCGAATTTGATGGTAGCTGCTCAGCCTCTGGATCAGGCGCTGGTGTTGTTCTCATATCTCCTAGCTCCGAGATTTTTCCATCAGCTTATAAGTTGCAATTTGATAATACTAACAACACGGCCGAATATGAAGCCCTGTTATTAGGATTAGAATTGGCCAGACAGAAGGGAATCAGGAATCTCAAGGTTCAGGGGGATGCGGAGCTGATTGTTAATCAGGTCAGGGGTATATATCAGGTGAAAAATGATCGGTTGAGGCATTATAGGAACAAAGTGTGGGATAGTATAGAATGCTTTGATGCATTTTCTATTAAGGCAGTTTTAAGAGATTATAATGACAAGGCTGATTCTTTGGCCGTATCTGCATCTCTTCTTCTTCCTCATCCTCAGTTCAAGCAAGACACGTACTCTATCGAGATTGTGTACCGCCCTAGCGTCCCAGATAATGCAACTCACTGGCAGGTGTTCAATGATGATCAACAAGTGTTGGCTTTTCTAGAAAAGGCTGACAATTTCAGTGAGCTATATTTTGAAGGTTCGGAATCAGCCTTTCGTGAAACTATTTCAGATCCATATCAAGAGGTTGATGGTGAATTTATCCAGCTGAAAGGCAACAAGATACCAAAAGGTCTGGTTTCCCTGGAAGGTCTGTTTGACAAAGCATGATCGCTTTATCCAAAACAAAAGGCAAGTTGAAGGAGCTTCTTCCTCTGAAGTGGATCAAATCAATTTAGGTTCATCTGATCAACCTCGGATGGTGAATATCGGTAAATGTTGTTCTCCTGAAGAGAAGGTAAGATTCACTTCGCTTTTGAAGAAATACATCGATGTGTTGGCCTGGTCTTATGCAGATTTGAAATCCTTCAAGCCTAAAGATGTACAGCACAGTATCCCTTTGAAGCCTGATGTCAAGCCGTATAGACAGAAGCAAAGACATTACAATCCGAAGATTTCAGGGACTATCCTGGCAGAAATCCAGAAAATGTTAGATGCCAGAATTATTTTCCCAATCCATCACTCCACTTGGATTGCAAACATTGTCCTGTCAGGAAGAAGAATGGCGAGATCCGGATTTGTGTTGACTTCCGTAACTTAAATCAGTCCTCGCTGAAGGATAACTATCCCTTGCCTATCATGGATCAGGTATTACAAACTGTAACTGGATCGGAAATGTTATCCATGCTCGACGGGTTTTCGGGATATAATCAAGTCGAGGTAACCACAGAAGATCAACACAAGACAGCTTTCACGACCCCATGGGGTACCTTTGCTTACAGGAGGATGCCATTCGGCTTGATTAACGCCGGAGCTACTTTTCAGAGAGCTATGGACCTAGCATTCAGAGATCTGATGGGCAAGGTCATAGTCGTGTATTTGGATGACTTGACTGTCTTTTCTAAAAAGCGGAGTGATCATTATGGTCATTTAGAGCAGGTACTTTTAAGATGCAGACGTCACGGGATTTCGTTGAATCCTAAGAAGTCCATGTTCGGGGTTACAGAAGGAAAGCTGCTGGGTCATATTGTGACCAGAGAAGGAACTAAAATTGACCCAGAAAGGGTAAAGGCTATTCAGAGCCTTACCTTGCCCACAAGTAAAACAGGAGTTCATTCTTTCTTCGGAAAGGTTAATTTCTTGAGAAGATTTGTACCCGATTTCGCTGACAAAACCAAGGATATCCTTGGAATGATGAAAGGTAAAATTCCATTTCGATGGAGTACAGAAGGGAAGCTGGCATTTGAAGAAATCAAAAAGGCAGTTGCTTGTGCTCCTGTCTTAGTATGTCCAGACTTCAAGAAAGATTTCATCATGTATAGCTATGCTTCTGCCCACACAGTGTCAGCGATCCTGATGCAGGAAAATGGAGAAGGCATTGAAGCTCCTATCGCATTCATGAGCTGTCCGTTGAAAGAGCATGAATTGAAGATGTCGCAGATTGAAAAACATGCTTATGCTTATGCGGTGGTGCGGCGGTGAAGCATTTCGGGTACTATGTCTTTGAATTCTCATACTCGCGTTCTCGTTCACGATCTGCTTTGTTAAATCCATTCTAACTCAACAAGAGTGGGAAGCCAACGAGGTACTTGGATTGCTAAGGTTCAGGAGTATGACTTGGACATCAAACCTACCAAGTTGAGTACGAGGAAGAGGCTGTGTCGATTGATTGCGAGAGAATCATCTTTGAAGCGAGTGTGAAAAGACTCAAGACTCCTCTTGAGCTGCCTATAGTGCTTTTTGTGAGTACGACCGATGAATGGTACATGGACATTGCTTTCTTCTAACTTATGGTGAATGCCCTCCACATTTAAATCAAAAAAGAGAAGAGGACCGTCAAGTTAAGATCTGCAAAATACCTTTTGTGGAATAATGCAATATCTGAAAGGTATTGATGGTGTCTTCTTGCGTTGTGTCGATAAATCACAACAGGAAAAGTTATTAGAATCCTTTCATAGCCTAGCATGCGGAGGACACTTTTCGTCCTCTGTAACAGCATATAAGATCTTACGGGCTAGGTATTATTGGCCTACTCTTTTCCGGGATTATTGAGAATGGGTGTCTAAATGTGAAGCTTGTCAACATTTCGTTGGTCGTCCCAAGCTAGCAGCTCTTCCTCTGAAGCCTGTGGTGATTGAAGAACCTTTTCGCCAATGGGGGATTGATTTTATCGGAACATTGAATCCTGCTTCGAGTCTTTGGACACAACTATGTCTTTTGCTGCTACTTCTGATTATTTTACCAAGTGGGTAGAAGGTTTGTACCAATCAAAAGCAGCGACCACGAATTTGTTTGCAAGTTCCTGAAAGAAAACATAATCGTCAGATTTGGTGTGCCTCATAAGATTGTAGCGGATAATGCCTCTAACTTCTCGTCACATGAATTAACAGAATTCTGCTATGGATTCGGCATTACTCTGGCTCACTCATCTGATTATTATCCCCAGGGCAATGGGCAAGTGAGTCCGTGATAAGAATCAGTTCTTATAATCAGGAAACTAGTAGAAGAAAATCAGAGGACATGGCACAAAGCATTGTATGATGCGTTGTGGGCTGATCGGATCACTCCAAAGCGAGCCATAGGGATGTCCCCTTTTCAGTTGCTATACGGGATTGATGCTGAAATTCCTATCTCAGTAGAATTGCCGGCCTTGCAGTTGGCGAAAGCGGTTGAAGATGTAGCTTTTCAGAATTCTATTGAAAAGAGGGTTATGTACCTAACCAGGCTAGAAGAAGAGCGAATTAAGGTGGTTGATCGTATATAGCAGATCATCAGAGCAGGGTGAAGAAGATTTTTGATAAAAAGTCAAAGAAGCGTATGCAACTTCAGATTGGAGACCTGGTGTTGCTTTGGGATAAAAGGAGAGAACAGAAAGGAATGCATGGAAAATTTGATTCTTTATGGAAAGGACCTTTCAAGATCCACGAGTTGAATGGTGAAAATAGTTTCCTTCTATCATATCTGGATGGAGGGTTACTCCCTTTGCCTTTCAGTGGACAACATCTAAAGCTGTTCTACCATTAATGCAAGATGCTCTCTTGCATTGTACATATTTTGCTTTTTGTTGTGTGTTTGCTTTTGGTTTTCTTTCTTTCTTTCTTCGTTTTGTTTTGTTTTGGTTTTCTTCTTGACCCGTAGCCTAATGAATAAGACCAGAGATTCTGAGTTCTCTTCCTTTGGTATTACAAAGAAAGTCCCCAACTGGAGCCAGCTGTTATCCCCGTTTTGAGTTCACGACAAAACGATCGGATAACCCCTACAAAATTTTCGAAGTGATTTTGCATTATGGCCTCTTTTAAAGAAAATCGGGTTTTCGGGTGTTACCAACAGCTCGACATACCTAAGTTTAAACCTGCTTTGTGTCGCGTGACCTCCGAAATCCGAAACCCGCCTTGTATTGAAAAAATCCTTTGAAATCGGGTTTTCGGAAATTCAACGCATCGGAACGTACATAAGTTAAAACATGTTTTATGACATCTGACTTCCGAAATCCGAAACCCGCCTTGTATTGAGAAGACCCTTTGTATTCGGGTTTTCGGAACCCCAAAGCATCGGAACATCCATGATCCAAAACATGTTTTATGCGCCATGTTCTCCGATTCCCGAAGTCCGCTCAATCCTTTGTATTCGGGTTTTCGGGGCTATGTAGCACCTAAGCACTTCATGTTTTGTGCTCTATGTTTTCCGAAACCCGAAACCCGGAATGCACTAAATCTCTTCGTGTCGGGTTTTCGGACCCCTCCAACATGCTGACATGGCATTCATGCCGAATGGTTGGTGAGTTGGCACGTGCCGAGCTGAAGTGTATTTATTACTAATTTTCTTATAAATACGCGGATTTCCACGTCATTCTTACCATTCATATTTTTAATTCGTGGATTTTTCGCATGCTCTTCCGCTTTCAAAACCCGCAAACTCGCATTGCCCGATTGGATCGTTTGTTTTCGATCTTACCTGTCTCGAATCGAAGGTATTTTTCTTCCCTTCTTTATTCTTGATTTTTATGAATCGATTGCGCGTATTTTCTTCCCAATTTCTTGCCAGTTGTTGAAGGTTTTCTTCCCTTCTTCTTTCTGTGTTGTTTTGGAAAGGGTTTTGGGTTTTTAGGGTTTATTTTCTTTTTGAGACTATCAATTGATGTTGTTTCTTCCAAAATTCTAATTATATGCATGATGTATGGAATATGAATAACAAAAAAGAAAGGAAGTTGTATATGTGGAAATACAGGAAAGACTTTGTTTTTGCTTCTCGGTTTTGAAACTGTTTTGCAGATTCAAAGGCCGGAGTATAAAGGAAGCTTGAAGTATCGGGGTTTCTCAACATTCCGACCTCAACGGTAAGTGTCGGGAATCTCGAAGTTCCGTCATCAAAAGTGGGCGCGGGTTTCCTCCGTGTCCGCCATTAATTGTGAGTCGGGTTTCACTTTTTTCCGTCATCAAAAGCAAGTGTCGGGCTTTGCCAAAGTTCGACAGATCAAACTTGTCGGGTTCTCGGGGTTTTCCGACATCCTCTTCGGCGTGTCGGGTTCTTCTCTTCTTCCAGCGCATTCAGTCAATCGGGATTTCCAGTTTGAACAGCATCACCTGAGTTCCGAGTCTTTCTCCCTCCACATTCTTCATGTCGGACCCTGGTCCATCTCAGGAGAAGGCCGAGAAGTCTAGCAGGATGAAGTACAAATTTAAGAAACCAGAATCCCCATCATATATTGATTGTAATTATGATATCAGGGATACTGAACTTGGCAACATAGATATGGACGACTTTTGGAATAGGGTGAAGAGTTCTTCTCAAACCCCATGGATGATGGCTTTAGCTAACAGTGGCTTGCCCCTTGCGCGAGCTTTCCATATGCGCCCTTGATGTCGAGTTTGTTTTGGCTTGTGCGTCCAGTTACGACTCGGCTTCTCGTTCAGTAAGGAATCAGGCTGGTGAGGTAGTTATCAAACTAGATGGAGCTTATTTTGATGATCTCCTGAAACTACCTAATTTCGAGGAGTATGGGGACCTAAATATCAAGTCGGCTCGAGAAGGCACTGGGGACGGTAACCGAGAAAATTGCATTAAGGATGTCAATAAGAAGTTCTTGGTCAAGGCAAAACCGGTAATATCTAGATTTCCAAGAACTATTCCTAGATGTGATTTCATCTGAGAAATCAATGACATTATCACCCTCTTTGAGCGGGTTTTGGCTTGCGGAATCAAATTTATTTCATGGATGGATGTATCGGTTTATGGTCACCATCAAGAAGAACCAGCAAAGGGATTGGTGGGAACCCTTATCGATAATGAGATTGACTCTCGGATGATGATGCGGTCTTATCGGCCAGGAAAGTTTTATATGTTCTCATATGTGGCCTATCGCGGTGGGATGAGGAGCTATCCGGATTTGGATACTAAAGGAAGCGAGAGCGACAAACCCAGTCTATAAGTATTATCCTCAAATAACAAAGAAAGGGTCAAGGATCATTTTAGGAGGGTGAATGATGCCTTTTTCTACGAGAACATCTGCCGGTGAACCCGGGGCTAAGAAAGACAAGGGTATCGAGGCGAAGCTTGGGTGAGGTATCTAAATGGGGATGTATCTTCTTACGGTTCAAGAAGTTTACCTACCTTGACGGTCATGTACTCGGGAGAGCCTTCCAAATCTGCCCGCTATCCAGGGGATAGATTGATACTAATAGAATTGGTGGGGCAATTTATTGGATTTTCACAAATTCCAACAGAGCAAGCATAAGGCAGCGAGTATCCTTCCCAATTTCTATTGGGAGATATACTTGCTCGTGTGGCAAAGGCTAAAAATGTTGAATGTGAACTCGGGAGAAATTAAAGAAGCATATGAAGTCTCGGGATGGTTTTGACATCCGAGGAGTACTTAGAACCTATGGAGCCCAACATACGCACGGGCGACATTGAGGATATATGGGTGGATCTGCGTAATGAAGTTGAGTTCGCGAGAAAAAGATAATAGTAGGTTAACTATTAATGAGATTCGAGATGCTAGAGCTTTCGATTTGCGGATGGCTTTGTGATGATGAAAGTGTGTTGGATATGTCCTATGATGGGCTTAATGAAGATCGATCGTTTTCCCGCCTATTGATTGGTCGGCGGCGAAAAAGCCTCTATCACAGATAGGTCGGCTCTCATTCTTGCTCGCACCAAAAAATGGCTCTCTTCTTGGGGCATGAATTTTAAAGATGACAAGTTTCCAAAGTTGGCTGAAACGGAGGTGGGGCCCTCCCAAAAGAAAAAGGACAAAGAATCTTCTGGGGGGTCTATAAAAATCAGGATTCCCAAGAAGAAGAAAGAAAGACAAATCTCTTGATTGTCTCTCGGCTCAAGCGGTGGTTGTGCCAGAATCACCAACACCACCAGAAATAGGGGAGATTAATTTAGAAGAAGGAGGAAGCCAGCTCTTGACTTCACCATTTGCTGATTGCTCAACTGGAGAGACCTTATCTCTTGCATTCAAGGCTTTGGAAACTGAATCTGTGCCTCCCCCTCAACAACCACTTCAGCCTCCTCATTCCCCATCCACTTCTTCAAGCATGGCCAATATTTTCTCCGGGCTCTCACCCCTCTCTGCTGGAACCCAAGTGATCACCAACACTCCCCCACAACCTGTGCCTCTATTCATTGCACCTACTACCACGTTGGCTGCTGTTCCCCCTCCAATAGTAGAATCTTCTCCCCTTGAGAGTAGAATACCAGTTACTACAACATTGGCAATTTCCTCTGATACTCCACAATGGTTACTCGAGCAAACTCCGAGGAAGAGGAAAGTGATTGTACCCCTACCAGCCTTTGATTTCAGCTCACTTAAGGCTTCTACTGCGAAATCAGCCAAGAAACCCAAAACAGTTTCAAGGGTTTTGGTAGATGCTTCAGGAGATAAGTTCGCAGAGATTGCCACTCCCTCGGTGACAAAACTAGAGATGATGTAATAGCATTGCTGATTACCAGGTAACCAAGGTGGCTCTAGGAAAGTGGCAATGCAAAGGGCGCGACAAGATGCAAAGGATTCCATAGGCGTCTGTGCCAAAAGTTGAAAGAAACAAAGGACAGCGAGAAATGAGCTTAAGGAAAAAGTGGAGCGGTTGTGAGAGGTTTTGATTAAACTCTCAACACCCCCTGGAATCCATACCATCTTCTTACGTATCTGCGGATTTGATTTCTCATCGGTGCCTACGATTGAGAAGATTGCTAAAAAAGGAAGGGTGGTTGATGAATGGATCAAAAGTTGCTCCAACAAGGGAAGGAAGTAATTGAGGCGTGGTGAAAGTTCATCGAGTCTTTGGGGAGATTCGAAGGAAGGAAGGAGAGAAGATGGATGAGGAATTCACTGAAGAAATTGGACAGCTTGATTTGACTTGTGAAGCTCTCCAAGTGCTAAAGCAAATACCAGCACATCTCTTGGTAGAAGAAGGCGTTCTTCCACATACAGATAAACACTTTCAGCTGACCAAGGCCATCAAGTTCAGAGTAAAGATCCTCAACGAAGCCTGCAGCAAGTTGAGAGAATCAAGGGATAAATTGATCGATGGGAAAAGTGATCTGGAAGAAGAATTGCTGAAGATTTGTCCAAAGGTGTCAGTTGGGAATGCAGGTATCCTATCACCAGATGATCTCTTCAAACAAGTTCAGGAATCTATTCAGCATGAACCTGTACACGGATTTGACCTTGAAGTCATTGGTCAGTTTGTAAGGATTGAGCACACTTTAGAGGCCTTAAGAAAGCTCAGCAAAGGATTGAAGAAACTTCCCGGCACTGCCAGTGATGTTCATGAAACCTGCGAAATGTGGAATGATCATTCCACTGCGCCTGATGAGAATGAAATGCAAGGCATTATTCGGAAGTTCCAGGAGTTTCGTAACAAACAGTCTCAGCTGGAGGAGGAGAAAGAAGAAGAAGCAAAAGATGATGATTCGGATTAATTCCCAACGTCCCATGTCATTTCTATTTTTAGATTGACATGTCTTTTTTATTTCCGTTTTGTCATATTTTTGATTCATGTTTTGACTTGATCTCCTGCGTGAGAGTCATGCAAAACTGAACTCCAGTTAACATGCTACTTTTTAGGATCTGTCCTGTTTTATCTCTAGTTCCTTTTGTTATAAATAAGGGATGCCTGTGCATTCAAAAGGGTCGAGAATTTTTGAAGCATTAAGAGGCTATTGGAAAGGAGAAAAACTTTGTGTTTTCTTTCAATCATTTTGAAGAATAGAAGTTGATATTGTTTTACAGACTTTGTGTTGTGAAATATATCTTATTTAAGACAGTGTTCTTATGTTCATGATCTTAAAGCTATTCTTTGCATAGAATCTCAGTGTTTCTAATTATCTCGGACACTATATCTGTGATCTAAAACTCGTATGATTATTTCGTGCTCTGTGTTTACTCGAAAGAAAATACGTTTCTCACATTTCTTTTCTACCGTGCTTCTTTCAACATGTGAGTTTCTAACCTATTTCACTTACGAAAGCAATATCCTTGAATCGTGTGAATGTGGATTTCGGGATTTCATCCCAACCCCAATGGTTAGATTAGTGTGAATATTGTATATATTATTTCTTGTGTTTTAGATTAGCAATAAACAGAGCCTCACTGTCTTTGAGGAGGATTTAATCCCATGATGCGGGTAAATAACTTTGAAAATGATTACATCTATATCTGAAAATCTCATATTTTGGTTTGAAAAATATCCAACCAACACATTTAAGATTCATAATGGATCTGGGTAAATAACTTTGAAAATGATTACGATCTATATCGAAAATAAGTTATGGACCTTAGGAGCATATTTTGATATAATCAAATTATCACTGTGATATAAGGGAATATGTTGTAAAATAATTCATTTATAATTAATTAGTTAAGTATTACAAAATTACTAATATATGGAACTCAGAATACCAACTTCAGATGGTTGTTGTAGAGAAGTGTCTATTTAATGACATAAGTCATTAAATGAAATCGTGATATAACAAATATTGTAAGTTTTCCTCGAGATCTACTTATTACATATGTCACAATCGATTCATGAATTTTGTTACACTAAATTTGCTAAAGATGTTTATTTCACACAAACAAGTCTCATTGATACCTTTAATTTCAGATACGGGGAAGAAATTTGGTCATTACGTAAGCATTTTGTATGTCATAGGAAACCTAAGTTGGCACAGATGTACTTTTTACATGGATTAAATAGGTTTTATACCTTGTGTATATGTTTTTATACACTTATTAACTAACTGATTCAATTTTGATAACTAAACCAAGTGATATGGTGATGGGACATGTTTTTGTTGACAAATTTTTCTTAGAAACTAAACATGAAATGTGTGACTCTTAAACTTTGTCTAAAGTAGTGTAAGTTATTACACTATCAGTTTCACCTAGTTCTAAACAAAAGTGTGAGATGTCAGATGGGATTTGATTGACTAAATTTGAGGTAGACACTTAGAACCAACACTTGTACATAAATTTTGAGAAGGTACTAAATTTATACTCTATATCTGACTTAAAAGAATAATCTATGGGGATCGGTGGATCTAAATGACCCATAGTTATGCACATGCTAAATTGATTTGTTATCTAAAGAATTGTAATTATAATGTTTCTATATTTAAATGTTAGGTTGTACATTTAAATCATTGAAGGAAAAAGTTATTTTTGGAAATAAAAAAAATTCCCATAATTTGAAGTATTGAAAAGTAGGTGTTACACAAACGGGAAAGTTTCGAAGATGTTCGGTTTGTGGAATTTATTTCTAAAGAACGTGTGGAGTAAATAATTTTTTTAATATTGGGATCTATTATACATTTACATAATTATTTTATGTCATGTTTTAGGTCCTATGGGGAAAAGTTTTCCATATTTGTGAAGACTTTTTATGGGCTTATAAAGGACAATTTTGAGTAGTTGCAAATATTGACTGGTAGAAGGCATTCCACTTGGAGTTGGAAGGAAATTTAAGATGTTATAAAAATTATATTTAGATGTATTTCAAATGGTATATATTTATTCTCTTCAAGAAGTGATTGATAGGTTAACCAAATCAGTTTGTGAAGACCAAGGTTTCTTGTTTTCAAGACATGATTTATTTGGCTAAGAAATGAAGGTAGAAGTCTCATGTTTTGGATTGGTTGATGATTTTTATCAATTGGAGAGTGAAGAGGGATGAATTTTGTCTCTAGGGAAGGTATTTGGAGGTTTTGAAAATGGAAAAAGGGTGCAAACAAGTTAAGTTCCCAAAACTACTCTATGGGTAGCTTAGTTTGGTAAAGAGGAAAGTAGGTGTGGTTTGTATTGATGGATGTTTTATGAGGTCTAAAAATCATGGATGTGATCTAAAGGTTAGTGGATTTCTAATGATTTTTACATGTAATATTTGAGGTTCTATAGTGTGATCTAGAGCATTTTTGGTGAATACTTGTTCTAGAAGGAATTGTTTTTAGTAGGATATGAGCACGCTTAAAGTGTTATGAAGATTTTTTTGGTGAAAGATAATATGTGAGAATGTATGATTTTTATGTCATATTTAACATGTGTGATTCCTTTATAGGCTTTAATAATCATGGTGATGAGTTTGGAGGTCCTTGAGGAGCTTAGTGATGGGGTTGTGAGCCATTTTTGGCTTGTTTGAATGTCTTAGTGCATGGATGATTGGGTCCATTTTATTGTTAGTGTAGGTTATTATTTATCCTTTTATTTATTCATCAAGATAATTATTACACTTTTGTTAGCCCTACACTTGTTGGGTTAGCTTGCTTAGGTGTACTAGTTATGTGGAGTTAGCTTACTAGTTGTGTTGAGTTAGCTTCTCAGTTATGTGGAGTTAGCTTACTAGTCTTTTGGAGTTAACTTAACTACCAGTATCAATTAGTGGGAGTTCTTCACCACTGATTTAGGTAGTAGTTTCACTTCCCTCCTCCTATATGTACATATTTATTATTGAATAATTCAAGTCATTCTATTATAATGTATTGAGCATTATGGATTATGATGGATTTCCATATATGGTATTTTAGCTCTTCTGTTTTACAAATCTAATGTGGTGTGTTATTATCATCCGAGATCGCGGCTTGGAATAATATTTTTTCATTCCTTTCATGGAAAGATTGTTCCAAGCCATGATCTCGATGATAATAGCACACCACATTAGATTTGTAAAATGGAAGAGCTAAAATACCATATATGGAAATCCATCATACTCCATAATTCTCAATACATTACAATAGAATGACTTGAATTATTCAATAAGAAAGATGTACATATAAGAGAAGGGAAGTGTAAGTACTAACTAAATCAGTGGTGAAGAACTCCCACTAACTGATACTGGTAGTTAAGTTAACTCCAAAAGACTAGTAAGGTAACTCCACATAATTGAGAAGTTAACTCAACACAACTAATAAGCTAACTCCACACAACTAGTACACCTAAGAAAGCTAACCCAACAAGTGTAGGGCTAACACAAGTGTAAGAATTATCCTGATAAATAAATAAAAGGATAAAGAATAACCTACACTAACACCCTCCCGTAAGCATAGCTTAAGTGGGTGGAAAATAAGGTGGGTCCCGGTAAAAGGCCTAATGAGGTACCCACGTACAACAACTGGGAAAAATGGACACTGCAAGGTACCCAAAACCAGTAATAAAAAAGTAGAGAACAAAATCCTACTACAAGATATCCTCAGATGCTTGACTCCAAAAACTTGTAATCGCTGAAGAAGTGTGGTGCACACTATGGTCTGAATCCACTGCTCGATCATATAACTCAAAAACAAATGACACTAGGATTCACCAGAATAGCTCCATGCAAGGAGACTATCAATGGAGTGATGTCAAAAAGTGAAAAACAAACACCAAACATAATTTGATCAACTACTACAAATAGGTGTGCCACGATCCAATAAAAATAAAGGCAACAAGGAAAGGACACGAGATCCAAATAAATAGGAGTGCCACGATCCAAGAAAATCCAAGGTAATAAGGTAAGGGCACGAAACCTGAAGAAGCAGTATCAATGCCACACCCTCCCATACTACTGAATGGGTAGAGTAACACCACATATCTGTATGAGTTTCCTAAAATCAACTACTCAAACACTGACAAAATAACACTGGGCTTCACCAGAATAGCTCCCCCAAGAGAGACTGTCAACATGCCAAAAGTGTCAAAAATACAGATCCAGAATATCTCAACAAAAAGAGAGATATAAATGCATACACCCATAGATATAAGAATGCAACACCCAAAAGTTGAGGACATCGGGCTCAACCAAAATTACGTCCACAAGAGATTACAACACCCTCCCAAATTGGCACTTTATAATTGAGTGCATGTAAATATTACAATGAGTAAAAGTAACTTTTACATTTGAAATATGTGTATAAAAATATCACCAATGCGTAGATCTCGAAAAAATACACAATTTCAAAACAAAGATCACCTTAATCCGAGCTACGGATCAAAATTTATGAGCTCTAGAAGGTTTTTCTATTAAAATAATATTTTAATGTTGATCTTTTCAAAAGGTACACGTGACACCCAAATGTCCAAAGGGTAAAAGAGTGCATCCACACAATATAGGCTTGCAACCAAAGGATAAAATCCTGCACCCAAAACCTAAAATGTCCAGAGGGTAAACCATTGCATCCAAAGGGTACACGTCAATATCCAATGGATAAAAGAATGCACCCAAATGGTACAGATCTGCGTCCAATGGATTAAAGACTGCATCCAAAACTGAAATATCCAGAGGGTAAAAGGCGCATCGGTAGGTACACGCTTTTATCCAATGGATAAAATAATGCACCCAGAGGGTACAGATATGCGTCTAGTGGATAAAAGACTACATTTGGAAGGTACACACTTTTATCCAATGGATAAAAGAATGCACCCAGAGGGTACAGATCTGTGTCTAGTGGATAAAATACTACATCCAACACTGAAATATCTAGAGGGTAAAATACTACATCTGGAAGTTACACGTTTTTATCCAATGGATAAAAGAATGCACCCAGAGGGTACAAATCTACATCCAGTGGATAAAAGACTACATCCAAAACCAAAATATCTAGAGGGTTAAAGAATGCATCCAGAAGGTACATGCTTATATCCAATGGATAAAAGAATGCACCCATGGTATAGATATGCATCCAAATTTGACTGTCTCAGAACATGGTCGAGTTTGATCGATTCTAGGGTTTTGGCACCTTCTAAATCCAATTATGCACTCTGTTTTGCATAAAAATGCATGTTGCAAAAAATTTCTAACAAATTCCAAATACATGAAAAAATAAACCCTTGCTTGCAAAGAAAAACTTACAGATGGATGTCTACATCATATATCGCTTTGATACCAGGAAATGAATGATAACAGATTGTACCAAGCAAAGAACACATATGTAATCAAACATCACGATCAACAAGATGAAAGTAATTCGTCACAATAAATTTACATAAACCTTTGCAAACAAATGAGAAGCAATATAATATATTATTATGGAACTCAATTCAATACATTGAGAATGAGCCTTGCTTATATAGGCAAGGAATAACAATCTAAGAACCATTCAAGGTCGTAGATCAAGCCATAAATCAAGGAAATAAGTCATCAAAGAACTAGTCAAGACCATAGATTTAGGAGAGAACTAGACATCAAGGATCTAGTCAATACCATAGATCAAGGAAAGAACTATACCTATCAACTAGATAATATCTCATAATATCTAAATAATATAAAAGAAATATCCACACACATAAGTGGGTGAGGATAAATACAATAAAGATAAATAAAGTACCTAGGTGAACATGAGCTAAGGTAAATACCTACTCTAACATTTATGAATGTGTATGAATGTAATGTTATATTTTTAAGTTGAAATGGTTTATAGTCTTGGTATATATCTACCTATTTTGTGTTTGCAAATCATATAAAAGTCCTTATTTGGTTTAATTTTTAACTAGTTATGCATGGAGGGAAAAATGTGACCTACGTGAGGAAGTGAAAGATGTTAAATGGTATCAAGATAGATCTGAGAATGTGTTTGAAATATGAAGAGTGATGAACAACATGTGTGCAAGGATTTGAATCCAAATCAGTCCATGAAAGAAGAGTATGAACTAAGTTGAAGGAGAGAGAATTTGAAGATGGTTTGAAGGTGTTATGAGATTTTTTTTTATCAAAATAAATTGTGATATCAACATAATTTTAGTGGTCATTATTCTATAAAATATTATTTGATGATTCATATTCATGCAAGTCTCTTGTTTTGAGTAATATAAACAAGGTTTTAGGGGTTGGTGCTCCTTATGGGGATGGTGCCTCACTAAAGAAATATCTTGTGATGTGTAATATTCTCTTGATTCCTTTCTTTATGTAATATAATAAATGGTATTCACTAGGGTTTCTTCCCCATGAGGGTTCCCATTTACATATTGTTTTTATGTGTTCTCTCTCATGTGTTATGTTCATTATAATATATGGTGCACACTAAATAAGCTATCATTGACTGCATATGATTGAATGGATGTTAATGGATGCTGAAAATAATGATAAATGAAGAAATATATTTTTGGAATGACTCCCTCACTCATTCCATTATTATTCTAACAATTAGTATCATTTCAAGTTCTTATGAAGAAATTTTGACAACTTGAAGGTGAATCTCTTATAGCACAAGCAATGGGTAAGTATTCATATGTTGAGGCTATTTTAAGGATGAAGTATGAAGTTGCAGGGTCCTTGATTTATAGTCTATAAGGTCATATCATCTGGATGGAGTTAGAGCACTATCAAGCCATCAAGAGTTTACAATTAACATTTGATAAAGTATCTAAATCCCTAAAGGATAAAGAAGAAGATTGTTTTAGGTATGAAGCAAAGTTGAAATCCCTATAATCTTCTTTAGGAGTGTTAGCTCGTGTTCGGTGGTGTTGTCATTGATGTTAAGTGGAATTTATGGAAAAAAATTGAATGGTGAAGTTTAAGGATGATTTTTAGTTCCTCCTCAGATGTCTTCTCAGTGATAGCTAGAGCTATAAAGAGAATTGGTGTCTAGGTAATTCCATGGAGTCAACCATAATATGCATGGCCAAGAAAAGGTTGGATATGATTAATCTCCGTCGAGAATCATGTCAAACAATCCTCTTTATTATAGGCGCATTGACAAACTTCTAAAGGTGGTATGGATACTTCTAAGGTCAGACATGATAAATCATATGTGAAACATGTGTTAACAATTTTGTAATAAGTCTCTAAGGTGTATGAGGTGTTTTAGTAGTGTGCGGTTGCTCTAGGGTACTTCATTAAGCATTTAAGATGGATTTAGGATGAATTCGGGACACTTAAAATTTTGTAAGTGAGATAGGAGTCCACTAAAGAGATTGAAGAGGTTAGTAAAATTGGCTCAATTGGTTTACAAGTGTAAAAGTCTTAATCATATCTTGTAAGTGCTCACATCTATATGGAGAAAACATTTTGGTACTTAGAAAATTCTAAGAAAATTAATTAATTTGAGATTTCAAGTGTATTGCAGACATATGATGTGACAATATTACGAAGTGATGAAGTTGATTAGTCCCAAAATCTTGAGTAGAGTAAATTCATCCCGCAAAATTACAAAGAGGGCGTTGGGAATAACTCGAGTCTTTGACTCGTACCAACCTGCAAGTAATGGATTGCCCCAAAACCCAAACTAAAGAAACTCTTAAAACACGAAAAGAAAAGAAAAGAGAAGGAGTTATGTGGGAATGTAATGTGGCACATCGTGAAGTAATGGACAAGTGTAAATCTAAGTAAACAAACTCCAAAACCCACAACAAATGGTGAAGTTGAGGAGTAATTTGGAGATGCGATATACCATAACTATAAATTAATGGAGGTTGAAAAGCCTAAAGTAAATTAGTTCTAAGAACCCACAAAGAAAAGGCTAAAAGGGGGAGTAATGCAGGAAAATAATAGTGCACAACTATGAAGTAGTTACGGGTCGAACACCGTGTTGCAATAACTTTCACTCCGTGTTTCATAATTTCAAGTTTTTGGACTTTTTGGAAAGGGTGTTTTTACCTCTATGCTATGGAATAGAAAAAACCAAAATTAGAGGAGTAACTGAATGTTAGTTATTTAAACTAAATCCAATATTATGAAGATATTAAAATAGTAAAAATCATGAGTCAAAAAATAGTTATTCTTGTCTATTTAAGAAAAAAATTAAGATCATAAGTGATTGACGAGATGAAGTAGAAAGAGGCATAGTTTGGATCAGGATTTTTATGGAGAGAGGAAGTATACATTTTTGTATAATGAATATATGTTTATGAAAGAGAGGATATCTATGTGTTGAAGGAGACTATGTTACTAATTGAAGATATGTTGCATGGAAGAGAGGATGATGAAAGAGTTGTAGAGAGAAGAAGAAACCCAAATCCAATGAATTTTTAGGGGAGAAATATGAAAAATAGAGGTAAGTAAAATGTTTAATATCTATTTCAAGCGAGAGTGAATAGTGTGATAAATTAAATGTAGATCTAAATAACCTCAAAGAGGAAATATAACAAGGAAGAGGGAATTGAAGGTTGGATCATGTCATTTATTTTTTCACGGAAGTACAGAGACCAAGGAGGATGAAAAGGATGCTCCCAACATGCAAATAGATAATAACCATATGAAGGAGACAAAAAAAGAAGGCCTAAGTCAGTTAGGAAGCCAAATGCATCTAGGTATGAGAGAAATTTTAATGGATATTGTTTTTCATGTTATGGTTTTGGACATAGAGCTAGGGAATACATGAAGAAATTTGATAAAGAACACCCATAGAGAGAGCTTGTGGCATTGAATATGAGAATAATATAGTGTGTTTCAATTGTCAAGAAAGAGTTTTTAATTGCAAGTATTGTTCGTCAGAGGAACCTTCAAGTCAATTTTGGAATGACAATTCATATTCAGATAGAAGAAAAATTTATGTCATATGTTATACATGTCACAAGTTTGGGCATTTTTCAAAGCATTGCTATCACAATGAACAACCTAAGTACAATAGTAGGTATCATACCTTCAGAGGACAAGATAAGAAGGCTACCAACATGAAGATCAATCCTAGAAATGAGACAAAGTTTGCCATGTCTAAAGTAGCCTCTGGAAATAAGGAGATGAAATGGCTGAAATAATTGGATGGGATATGAGAAATGGAATTCATCTAAAAACATATTCAAACTATTATCCCCAAGGAATTGGGCTTGTTGAATCAACAAAAATAATATTCTACGGATTATTAAGGGAACCTTTGTATAAAATCAAATAGCTTGGCATAAAAAGAAAATAAACCTTTTAGATTGATAGGATCACTCCTAAGAGGTCAAATGGTATCTCACCATTCAAAAAAAATTTATGGAAAAGAGGAAAGATTACTAATTTCCCTTGATTTTATATCATTGGAACTCAAAATCCAGCTTGAGATGTTTGAGTAAGAGATAATGGAGGTTGGATATGAATAGTTGATGGATCTAGAAGAGCTAAGAGACAAGGTCATGCACAAAATTTAAAGGAAACAAGCCCAAGTGAAAAAAATTCTTTGATAAGAAAAAAATAAAAATAACCTCAAAGAAGGAGACGTTGTCCTCAAATGGGATAAGGACAGAGATAAACCTAGAAATCACACACAATTTAATGGAATTTGGAGTGTCCCTCATGTTATCTCCAGCTACAAATCAAATAATACTTTTTAGTTATCAAGATTGAATGGAGATGAAATACCTATCCCATTCAATTAGATCTACCTCAAGATATTTTTTTAGGTAAGGTGTCACCTTATATATAGTGGTTTCTTCTTACAAACAAGTTCTTATGCACACTCTACATGTTTCCATTTGGAACATGTATGATTTTTGATCCATTTGTACTCAATTTTTTGAGTAATTATTATTGTTTTACAATCCATTTTAAGTAGGTTTCATGGTGGAGTTAATATTTCTAGGGTATTTTCAAATTATTTCTTCTCAAAACCCATTATCACTTCGTTGGAGAAAAAAATTCACCTATCCCAATTCAAGATGAATCGGGCTTTGATAAAAATGGGATTGTCTCCAAGTTGTGGGACTTGTGCTTGAGACAAACCCGTAGAGAAGTTCTCGCTTCTTCTACCTATTTCTACTACTAAAACTACTCTTAGGAAGGGAAATATAACTATATAACTATACTCTATCATTCCAAGGGACTAGGGTGATAAGGAGATAAATGAAAGGGAAACCTAAGCTAAGGGGAGGTGATAACACCAAAAATAGGGGGATTAACAATCTCAACTCATTTCACACACTCGTTTCCATGGAGCACAACAAAAAAGAAACCTACGAGAGATAACAAAAATGCATAGAAAATAAACAATGAAAGTGAAATACAAGGAGATTCAATAAAATTTGAACTACGGTAGGGAATATCCACAAAAAAAAGAATATATTTCTTCCAAGTAATGCATAGTCTATTAAATGGTGAAAGAGGTAAGTATCCTCATAAAATGGACTAGATTTGAGGTCTACTACTCAAAATTCCAAGGAACAATTCTCTAAACAATGCACTTAGCAAAGCAATAGGGTCCAACTTTTTTACAATGAGCAATGTTGAAAAATATGTAGTAGAATAAGAAAGGAAGAGGAGGGAGAAATATGGAAAATCATATTTTCAAATCTAACCACCAAGAATAAGCAATAAAATCCTATAAATGTGCCGATAGATCTATCATTTTTTCTTCCCCATGTCAACTTAGCTTATAGGAAAAGAGAGGAGACCAAATATGATCAAATTTGGTTGGTTGAGTCAATCGATCTATGCATTAATATCTGAAGTTATGGTTCCCCATTTCTTCTACTAAATACCACCCAAAATATGATTTTTAAAATCTCAACATGTATCCCATATTATTATCTTTCCAATAAAACCAAGAGAGAATAAATATGGGCTTTGTAGAATATGTTATGATGATTTGAATTTTGTAGTACAAGATGAATACGCAAGACACATGTCATGATATGGTCGATTGAAAGATTCAGCTAGATGTCTACTTATTTCATCTTTTCTGCTATGTGTCATGTATTCATTTGATGTGAGGATTTGGTGCACAACTTACATGTTTTGATAGGTTACATGTTGTGCACTTTATCTAACAAGTTGACATGTGACATATAATGACCGGTGTTGAATATTGTAGTCGAGTGCATGAAAAAATAACATGAGGCATGAGAAGGAAGAATGTAGAGGTCTGTGAGCACATGTAAGAGGGTTGTGAGGAGTGTAAGGGAAGATTCATTTTTGAAAAGTTATGAAAGTATGTGAGGAATAAGGGGAGCACAAGACAAGGATGCATGAAAGTAATTGTGCGAGGAAATATATGAAAGGGAAATGAGTGCACGTAAGAAGTGTGCGGGAATTAGGAAAGAAGGATATATGCGTAAGGCATGCTAGGGAATTTTAAAAATGTAATAAAAGTTAGCAGGTATGCATGATGATTGTGTAATGACCCAGGAAATAAATTGAATATGCAAGGGTTACGTGTAGAGGGAGAATGGAAGGAGATAGAGGAATAAAGGAGAAAATTTGAAGTGTGTGGAATGAAGTGAGGGGAAGGAAAAGCAAAAGGAATAATAAATAAGGGCACACAAGGGTTTGCGTGATGTACTTCAGCCATAGAAACATGCCAAGGTATGAGACCATGAGCACACACAATCTATTAAACTTAATCTCGAACTAGATTGAAACTACAAGTTGTCTAAATAACAAGGGTGGTCACTTTGGACAACATTTTGGTTACTTTCGGGTTCATCTTCTTGGTAAATGAAGGAGATCATTATTCTTATAAGCATCCATTGGGCATGGGGTCTTCCTAAAAATGTTAAGTTATAATTTGTAACTTAAATAAATCACCCCTAAAGTAACTTGAAGCACTTCCTAGACCGTGAATCAAACTGCTACAAAATTGTTGGAAAATACTAGTAAGCGAAACAATCTCTATAAAATTTTGAGCACATGGAACATTATCTGGAACAATAAAAGAGCATGTGCATGAGTACACATGAGGAAGGAACTATGTACAAACAAGACAATGTGTGTGGATCACACTTGGAGGATTTAGATCTATTCTAATATGTACATAATGTAGAATAAAAACTTAACGAAAATGCTTGAGATATATCCCATTAAATAGGTTTGGAAGCACATCTCCATTAAGACGAGACAACTCAAAATATTTGTCCTCTTTAAAAGAACTCGATGATATATGGGCCACTCAAAGAAAATCAAACTTTGAATGAACTCAAGGTTTGGCTCTATCATCATCCCATTTTAAGACTAGATCACCCAATTGGAAGATTTGATGTCTAGCCTTCTATCAAACCCTTCTTGGTTTATCGTTGGTTTTGTTATAATTTGATCATGATAGATTTTATTAATTATTCAAGCTCAACCAGCTCTACCATTCTTATTTATCTTTTATCTATGCCCTCAAATTCTAGTTGTTATCTCACCTCTATTGAATAAAACTCAAGAGATAAAGGAATCCTAAAATCCTTACAATAAATTAGTTTATAAGGTGAATTACCTATTTCCTTCTTCAATATGATTTTTTCTTCTTAGAGTGTGTGAGAGAAATTTGTATGTCACCTCCTCTAGTTCATTCTCATTTTCTACTTCATGATTCGATAAGGTTCTTGTTAGTTGATAATGTCAAGCCATTAAAATGAGGGTAGTAGTTTGAAGAAGTCTATAGACACCTAAATTCAAAGTATCCCTACCCATGTTTTCCCATGTGCGCATATTTAATTAGGATATTATCTAGGTCCCCTTCTAATTAAATCCACCCCCTTTAGTATTTAATAAAATTCCTACATATTATCACATCAATTTTAATTGGTATTAATGAACATTAATTAATTAATGTTAATTAATTAATTAATTAATCGATATCCATCCATATTCCCTAACCAATTTTCCATTTTTGATGCTTTCATTCTAAATCTTCATCTTCATGCTTTTCTATTATTTTTCTAACCTACCTATATCTTTAACTCACCCATATCACATCCCTTCCCTCCTATTTGATTTACAGAGATTTTCCAACCCTTAAATACATCAAATCCTAGATAAATCACAAAAAGTACCCCATTTGGTGAAAATTTCCCCACAATCGAAAATGACCTAGCCTCGGTCATTGTCCACCCTATTAAACTAAGTTCATTCCTTTCTGTAGAAAGTACACAAAAACACGTAAAACACACACAGTGCAGCTTCCTTCCATTTTGCAATTCTCCCTTTGAACTGAGACCATCTCAAGTAACCCTCTTGCATCACTTATAATATATTCTTGATCATCTACATAACATCGGGAGATTTACATCTATTTTTCTTCTATCTTATATCATTTTTATTTTTATCTTATCAAATATAACATCTTTTAGGGTTACTAGTGGTTGTAACTCTATTATCGGAGTTGCTCTTCAAGTTTTTGTTCTTGCGCAGGTTTCCTTTTCGGTCTTCTTACTCTCGACCTTACCTTACCCCGCTAAAGTCATTGTATCCCAACTTGATTTGTCATTGACTCAACTCTTTGTCACTATGTTTTTCATCTCTATAACCTTCTTCAACATTTACATGTGTTATGTTCTTGTCTCGGTCTATCAGATCCACCATCATGTTACTCATTGTACCAAAAAAATCCTATTTGTAACCAAGCCATTGTCATTGGGGTATTGATTTCCAATCCACCCTTCCAATATTTATTTTTGTTATCTTATTTTTTTTTCTCCCTAAGATTTTTCCTATAGGTTGATTCCAGTATACACAAGCCCTTGTGGTATCCAAATTACTTCCAAATATTGCAAGGTCTATATATTTCACTTGTTGTTCTAGATCCTTTTACCCAGTGCTCGACGACATGCATGTACATGTATTGGTCACCATCGACATAGACTAGGTAACATTTTAATTTATATTTCTTCAATCAAATCAATATCTAGATCAGATCTCAATTACTTTCAGATTCTATATTTCTTTAGTTTCTACATGATATCTTCATATCCATCATTTATATCATTTGTTTGTTAAAAATAGGGGTTGAAATCCACCAAGGAAGTTAATTCTTCTTGGATCCTCTTTTCGTAAACCTCGCACATCTTATCCGATCGTTTTATTTATTGTCTTTGAGTTGCAAGTTTATCAAGCTTGCAGAAGAATCCACCATCTACTTTGCACCCATTCATCTATCACATCATATTTGAGGTACCATAAACCCTCCATATAATGAGTTTCTAGTTTCTTTCAGTAGATATTTCATTATTTTTATTAGGAATGGAGAAACTCTAACAATAAAGTCTTCAAGTAATTTCCAAGGCTAAGAGCCAAATAATAACTTCTTATACTAAGGAAGAATTTTGTATTGTCATAAATAATGGTATGAGGAACATCAAACCTTATTACAAATAACCTCAAGAAATTCAAGGATGAGTGACATGGTTGACTCCTTGACCAAAAAAATCCTCTATACATTTTCTGAAATAATCCATAGCTATCAACATCCACTTATGACCAATGCTTGAAGGAGGGTTGATCATGCTAATGAAGTAAAGAACCCATTATACAAAAGACTGAATCACTTAGATTGGGTGTAGGGGAAGAACACCTAATTTATTTTTATAGAAAAGAAGACACATTATTTTCATTTTGTGACCTACTTGTGCATGTTTGAGAATAGGGTAGGCCAAAAGTATCCTTCCTTAATGATTTTCATCGGTGTTACCTTCACAGAGAAGTGTCCATCGATAATCCATCATGAAATTCTACTAAAACATTTTTCAACCCGCACACCATAAATACAGCTCAATAGCACATCACCACTATTTATTTTGAAGATAACACCATCAATCATTGCATATTAAATGTATCGAAGCCTTATATGTTTTCTCTTTTCTTTACTCAAACCATGAGGGTAAACCCCAAAACACATAAATGTTACCATGTATTCCAACCAAGGGTATGTACCATGATCTTCATTTTTCTCATTTTCAGCATGCAAGGTCCCTTCATTCATAAATAATGAAGTATCTTGTTCATTCTATGAATCCTTAACAATTTTCCTATAGAGAACATTACCTATAAAAAGCTTTATGGATTTGATAGTCACACCATATTCCATGATTTTGGTCACCCACTTAGCTATTTTCTCATTGATTTATGATCCCATGATGAAATATCTCACACTAGAGTGTGAAAATAACACCTTGACATAATTTTTTTAAATCATACTTTTGAATATATTAAGAGTGTGCAATAATGAGAAGACGTGTTTCTCTGTGTGACTGTATTTCAGTTCATAATTCTTTAGTGTTTGACTAAAGAAAACCACTGGTTACTCCAAACCTTGTTCATTTTCTTATGTTAGGACAACAACAACACTCTCATCATATTCATAAGAATAAAGGATGAAATCCTTGGAATAATCTATATTGATGAGTGTTGGAATGTAAGAAATTTATTGCTTGATTTTTTGAAACTTTTTATTCCTTTTACTTTCCATTTGAATACTTTTTCCTTCTTTAGCATAAGGGTGATGGGCCTAACCAATCCTAAAAATTTAGGAATGAACCTCCTAACAAAGGTGAGATTTCCTAAAAATTATTGCAAGGCCTTCTTGTGTGTGGGAAAAGAGAGGGAAAGGATGGTCGAAACTTGTTCAAGATAAATATCAATGTCATCCTTAGATACCACATGGCCCTAAATTTTTCGCAACAAAAAGTTACAATTCTTGTGGTTAAGGAATACCCAAAATTCTTTTCATCTCTCAAATACCTTCTCCATATGCATAATGTGATTTGCACTCTTCGTTGAGAAGATAATTAGGTCATCTAAGTAATCTAGGATGAACTCACCGATATATCCTTTGAATAAAATGTCCACAGCTCTCTGAAATGTTGTGCCTGCATTTGGAAAACCAAAAGGCATTTTATGATATGCATATCTTCCCCATTTGGTTGGAAATTATGTTTTGAATCGATCTTATTAATTGGCCATGATCTGATTAAAACTTTAGTACCCATCTAGCATTTTTTTTGCGAGCAAGACATAGTCTACAGAATCTGCTCCATAGAAGGAAAAGGATAATGATCCTTGAAAAATGCCTTGTTCAAATACCTAAAACAATAAAAACTATAATTTCAACATTCTTCTTACATACTGTAACCAGATTTGCCACCGAAATAGAGTATTTTATAGGGAAAATGATTATTTCCTCAATGAGTTTGTATAAATCCTTCCTCATCAAGGATTCTATCTTAGGGTTGATGGGCCTATGCTTTGTGAATGGGATTGATATATGGATCAAGTTAAATGGAGTGTTGAGAAAAATTTGGATCAAATCCTTTCAGGTATTCATATTTCCATAAGAACATGTCATTATGTTTATGAAATAAGGATATAAATTCCTTTTTCATCTTATGCACATGTTTTCTTGAGAAACAACTATTTTTCACATGTAATGGTGACTGAAGTGCAATAATCTTACATTACACACATATTATTTTATTCACCCTTGAACTCATCATTGGGAAAAATATTTTCTCTAAGGTGACCATCCCTTTTGATGTGGATCATAAAAACCTTTACACACACTCAACCAAGATGAATTAGATAAACTACTTTAACTCAACTTATAACTTACAAAAATGTATTCTTTTCTTAGTGCTAGGAACCACCAAAATCTTGCAAATCTCTCATATGGGATCACATTAGTTAATTTAATGCTTAATTCATGTTTATGAATTTTTACTCATGTTATTCCAACCTCAAGTCATATTATTTCTCATAAAATCCTTCAATTGACTAGTTTTGTCGTAAATTATCCTTAATCCTCTTAAGACAATTCTTTAGGTAGAGTCAAGGTTCGAGTGATCTAACATTATTATAAGAGATTTATTGATATTTTTTGATACCCTTTTCCATTTCTCAACTATGGGTGAAAATTCTTGATCTAACTCTTAAGGGAAATGTTTCTTTCTTCTAAGGCTCCTCCTCTAGGATTTTTCTACACTACTAGCCCCGCCCCAACATAAATACCACTATAAATTTTGATTACAAGGATCTTTCCACTAAAATAATAGTATTTCAAATACCCATTTTGAATCACAATTTTTGTGTAAAAATCACCTTAGCTTCTTTCTTAGTATGAAATTTTAAATGAAAATTTTCACTAGATTCCTACTATGAGGACTGTATAGATTTATTTTTAATGTTTTTGAATTTTGAAATGGAGACTAAGCCCTCCAAATGACCAATTACTTTAAAAACCTAAGGGTTTCTCACTAAAGGTCCAGAAACACAAATTTTCTCACCATTTTCTTTATACCGCATTTCGATTCCTCAAACCACCAGGATTAGGTCTCGCACATACTAATATAAGGGATAAAACTTACCATTAAGCATTTTTTCACCTTCATGCACGTGGTTGTACCAATATCCACTATATTTTGACCTATGGAATAGGTCGTAGAATGCTTTGAAAATTTTCAACACATATAATAATCATAATCGGGATTTTCACACTCCTCTCGAGGTCCTGTTTCATGTCCTAATAAAGGATGAATGCCTCATTAAACTTCAATGCTTTTTCTCAGAAATAACCACCATCAACTTACAAGTTTTCAGGTATTTCAACTTCTCAAAATTGACTCGATAGGTTAATTAAGATGTTTCAATATTGAATTCATTTACATCTAATAAAATCCCGCAAGAAACTACTAATACATTCATTCTAGTCTATCACTATATCTTGTTAGAGTCTTGGAATTACTCTATACTTTCTCAAGCTTAATCTAAAAGTGTCATACACAAATTTTGAAGCCTTCTCAAGATTTATTATTCAAAAATTTTCACTATAACGTTTATGGAGCTCCAATTCTTGTTTCCTCCGATACATTCCCTAAAACATTTGAAAACGTCTTAAATACCTCCTTGGACTTGAGTTATTGGTCAGAACTTCCCACCATGGATCTTTCCCTAGGTACATATGTAAGTTACATCACAAGAAAGGGATAACGAAAATATGTGTTACAAAAATCTCCCTATAGATCATAATGGAATCCCAAAATAATAATAAGACTCCATAAACTTCTAAATAAGCTATTAAAACCACTATACCACTTACATATACTAAGAAAGACAAAAATGGCTTTACAAAATTCAAAATGAACAAAATGGAGGGAAAACTTATAATTTAAATTTTGAACTTCTAGAGCCCAAAATACATCATGACTAACCTAAAGACACCCCTAAGGACCTATATAAACCAAAATTTGATTATTACATGCCTAGACTAACCATTGGAGTAATGCCCTTGTATAATATTCCTTAGAGGGAAAATAATTCTTCTCAAGATTATTTTCTTGCAAGCTAGTTTTGATCATTCTTTCTTTGTTTTTGATTATGCATGATCTTCTAAGAATGATCTTGGATTGAATTTATTTCCTAAATTTTTCCTAAGGGTTGTACTAGACTCTTGGCGAGTTGTCTTACCCCGAATGAGTCACCATCACAAGATCATTAATTGTAATATAATTGTACACCATCCTTTCCATTTATTTTCTTATTTTATGCACCTGGTGCACCTCCGAGTTGTGAGGTTTATTCATGACATGTTACTATAACATTACTTCTTGCATCTCATTTTGACACTTCTTGGATTATTTCATCTTCAATATTGATAAATTTTGGTGTCTAGTTGAAATATTTATATTCACATGAGTTCTCCATCTATACTTCATCCATCACACCTGTAAAAAACACACTAGAAGAAAGATTAGTATGAAAATTTTGAGTTTTTCCTCAATCCTTTACCTTAATAACTTTCGTATGTTTTCTTTTTCATTTTTCCTGCAACACTATGCTGCCTTGGATTGTTTTGATATTCACTTCATGATTGATTTAATCCTATACTAGATCTAGTTGTTTCATGTTTATCTTGAGGTATGAGTTATATAATTCCTTGACTAGCTCTAAAAGCTTTTTCTTGTCCTTGTTCTCAGCATATTCTTCATATCCATCTTCATCACCCTTCATATTAATTTTATTTTATAAGTGATCTTCGTATCATGCTCTCTACTTACCCAACTCCAAATTTTCTAAATTGTGATAGTTTCATTCTCCATCACTTCACCTATTTGTCCCTACTGAAATAATGTCTTCAAACCCATGATAATTACTCTTGAATTCCCCTCAAGCCATGCTTATCGATCCTTTAATGGATTCAAGGTGTCTTTAATCCCATCCTTCACAAATATATATGCATTTTACCATCTACCATGGATGGATTTTATTTCAAATTTCCATGGTCTTCACAATAGAATATGACATGCATCCATGGGAAATATATCGAAAAACCCGATTATGGTACCTACAACTTGAAAATCAATCGAACACTGTTGATTTATTAATACTTGATGTTATTTCGAACCCAAAATATTTTTAAGGATGAGTATGCTTCATTATTTTTAAGCTTAAATTATCAACCATCTTAGATTAAACTAAGCTATCGGTAATATAATTATCTATGATGAGCTTACAGTAACTTACCTTTTTCCTTACATATACTCTTGAACAATGTTCTCTCGATATATTGGTTCTTCATTCCTACTTTCATTCACCAAGGATCTTCTCATCATCAAAGTGTCTCTAGTATCAGTTCCCCCACTAAGGATGGTGATGTTATACTCTCCTCTTCCTCTACATGTTTTATTTAGTTTTTGTTGGAAGTGAAAAGGACTCGAGAAGCGGGGATGAATCAATCACCAATAAAACCTTTCACATTATACTTCAAAACATCAAACACACTATATGGATCAAAATCAACACACGATCTTCAACTACACTCGACTCACCAAGGTCATGCAGAGGAAACCGATGTGGAAATATGGATGGCTAGCTATAGGGGAATCAATGACTAAGATTTGGTAGTGTGAATTTTTAGTAGCTCCATTGGAAAAGGGGAGAATTATTGTCTATGAACGGGTAGCGTAAATTCCCTATGGCTTGATTGAACCTAAGTGTTAAACTACATTGAAGTGTCCATTTTAACTAAAATGAAACTAACAATATAATCTACTGCTGAATAGGAAAATAATTAAACAAATCAACTAAACTGAATTATTACAAACACAGACAACAAATTGCTTCTATTCTAAACAATTAAACTACTTCTACACTAAAACTAAACAAGTAAATAACCTAGTGTAGTTATTCACTTGTGCTGAGTGTATCTAGTCTATTCTAATTAAAGGAAATATTCACTTTAAATTATGGATGAAAATCTAACTTCCACTTTACCTCAGAAGTAAGGGAAGAAATCAGAGGTTCTCAAAAGCTTTTCTTCCCTGCAAATTCCTGACAACAAGTAAAGAATACTTCTATTGAGGATTTCCTATTTGAATTGATTTACTATAACTATTGAATGATTAAAACAATGGAAATGCTTCTTTTCTACTCTATTTGATAATGTGCATATAATTCAAAAAATTTTTTTTTTTTGAAGAAATGAAGGAAAACAAATAATAAATCCAACTTGGAATACAAACATAGTGGAAATCCAACTGTGTGGTACTTAGTCCCCTCAGTTTATATTTTTAGTCTTTCGTGTCCACATGAGTCCAATAGGTTGGGAATGCATTGACAACAATAGAGGGAAAGTGAAGGAGCAATAACAATTTCAATTGGTAATATTGAATAATTTAGGTGGAAGAAAGATAGCATAATGGAACTAAGATTGGCTATGCAGTTTCCAACAAGAAAGAAGGCAACTTAGCAATTGCAAGAATACTCAAAATGATCTCTGACCATTTTCTTGAGAACATGCAATCAATTTTTAGAAGGTTGGTTAGGAAATGGTTTAAGTCATCTAATATCCATGGGGTACCACATCAATAGTGAAGAGGTATTTTTAACTATCAATCACAAATTACAAGTGAATAAGAGAATGCCACAAGGAATTCATCCTTGAAATTAGGAAAAATGGGTAAGAAAAGTGCGTTCAAAGTGAAGTTAAGTGAAGCAACATGTGTTTCAAATCATGTTGGAACATTCTAGAAAATCTGCACAGAACCGCCACCTATCTGACAGAGCAAGAGTTATAAGACCACCACCCTACCGGGTGGTGGTTACAAAACCGTTGCTTGACAGGTGATGGTTTTGACACTGAAGGCCAAAAATAAAGGAAAATGAAGCAGAAAGCTAAGAAAAATCATAAAAAGGATAAGTAAGGAAATATATGCTACAAATATAAGTTGTAAGTAGGTTTAGGAGATCGAGCACCTTCACAAAAGACATGAATCATTCTTAGGGGTTTTTAGCCATTTTTGACAATGTAGCATGTGCAAATTTGGGTGCATACACACACATCCTCATAAAATACAAGTATCAATGTGTAATCACAAGAAAGTAAACTTCACCATGAAACAAACTCAAATAAATGATCATAAGATATACACATAACCACTTATATTGATACTTAAATCATATCACCACACTTTATTGATATTCAAATCAGATCACCTACAATTTATGTCTTCAACAATAGTCAATAAGATACAATGAAGAGATACCAAAGCAATCAACCTTGTCTCATGAATACATATAAAGATACAGTTCTTTACAAATGAATTTAACTCAATATCATATCTGAAAACAATTTATAAACCTATATAAGACATCAACATGCTAAAAAAATAGTAATCAAACACATAACACAAGATATGTGCTCCTTCCTCAACTCGCCATCAAACAAAAATGCTCGTTTTCAAACTTGAACCCCTAACTCGATTTGAATGAACCGAGTTGTTTGGGTCGATAATGGACTGTCTCTAAGTTATGGGAGCTTGTGTTCTTGAGACAGACCTGCGGAGAAGGATGGTTCCTCTACCTATTTCTATTGTTAGTACTAGTCCTAATACTAAAATAGAAATCTAAGCTAAACAAGCCAATGGAATAGGGATAAAAGGATAACATGAAAATGGAAAACTAAAGCAGGAAGGAAATATAATTAGAAAAAGTGGAATGAACACTATCTTTTTGAGTGAAAGAGAAGGAGGAAGCATAAAGGTAGGCTAAGCGGTCATAACATAGACTACACATGCATTAACGTGATTGGTTTCATGAAAAAAACAAAAAATAGAGCTTTAAAGGATTTAAAGTGACACAACCAAAGATACAATGTAAACAAAATGAAAGGAAGAATAATATAGACACGTTGAGGAAAATAATAGCCAATAAATGACAATTCTATTACTTCCACGAATGCATAGTCGATTACAATGGCTTCTAAAGGCTGATATCCACATACATGAACCAGATATGGAGGTTTATAACTCAAAATGTAGATATATGGAATCCTTAGTAAATGATAGAAGACCCAAAATTTCTAACCCTTTATAATGAGAAAAGCTCTTACATTTATAGATGAATCGATGAGAGAAAAGAGGAGGGAAAAAATGATTTGAAAAATCAATCACCAACAATGAATGCCTGCAAATCCACCTATGAATCTGTCAAGCATTCTTCTCCATGTCTGTATGGAATGTAGGAGAAGGAAGGAGGTAATATCCATATCAAATTAGGTAGTTGGAGAAATCAAATTTTCTCATTAATGGATAGAAAGATGTTTTCCCATTTTCACCTTCCAAATCCCTCTGAAATTTGAATTTGAATATCCTTCACTATAGATTATGTCAAAAAAATTCAAATGAGAGAAAGCACACATGTGTCAGAGCTCTTGAACATAAGTTATGGTTGTCGAAAGTCTACAAGTCGCTCTAAAATGTAATTACATGTGGCGTGCACTAATTGATTAAATGGAATGGCCAACTATGTAACCACTTTTTCATTTTCCACCACATTTTTCCCACTAGTTTTTTTCAAGAATTTGGTGCCCTGTTGGCGTGCTTTGATTGGTTACATGTAACACACTCAATGTTTGACAGATGCCACATGGCATAGAATAAGGCACAAAGGCATGCATGTGGAAGAGTGAGGCATGGGAGGAAGACACAGGAAGGGAACGTGAAAACGTAATGTGGATAAGAGAAATGGGATAAATACCTAAGGAAGAAACGTATGGTCAAGGTGTAATTATTACAAGGTGTTGTGTGGGGTGCTCGAGAGTTTGGGGACGTTGCTTATTTTGGAGTCAATTCTAGGGTGCATGTGCAGGGGTACATGAATATGATGGGAAGAAGGTGAGTGCACAAGGAGTGCGCAAGGGGAGGATAAAAAAATAAGAAAAGGAAAGGATGGAAATTATTGAAAGGAAGCAGAGTGCCAATTAGAACACAATGAATTTTGCTAAGGAAATGTGTCAAGAAGAAAGTCTGAAGTGTGCGCACAACCTACAAGTAGAAACCTTTAGATCCAAAATTAGAATGTGAGTTGTCTAAATAACTAGGGGAGTTATTTGGATAATAGTTTTGGCAACGTTTTGGGTCATGTTCCTACTAGATGAATCAAATTAGTAGCCTGGATCATCCATTGGGCATGGAGTCTACTTGGGAATATGAAATTTTGATCTGCGACCTTGATGAACTACCCTTGAAGTCACTTGATGAAAAATTTATGAACTCTAATCTGAATCCTATTGAACTATTGAATATTGTTGGAAGATGATTTACATCCTAGGAGAAATAAAAGAGCATGCACAAGAAGTAGGTGGGAAGAAAGAACTATGTACAAACAAGACAATGTGCACGTAGCACACTTGGAGGAATTGAAACTACTCTAATATATACAAAGTGATGTAGCATGCTTAATGGAAGGGTTTGAGATAGATCCCATTGACTGGGATTGAAAGCGCACCTCCATCAAGATGAGATAACTCAAAAGAATTAGCCTCCTTTCACGAACTCGATGACATACGGTAAATTCCAAAGTGTATAAAATTTTAAATGGAGCTCTAGTTTGGCTCTCACAAGATCAAATTTTAAGAACAAGTCTCCAACTTTGAAATTTTGATTCTATCCTTTCTTTCAAACCACTTATTTATTGATTTTTGATGTTTTTCTAGATTAATCTTGACGTAATTTATGAGTTCTTCAAGTTCAACTAGATTTTCCATTCTTATTTCTCTCGTGGTCCATGCCTTTAAATTATAATGGTTGGGAAAGCTCTAATGAAGGAAACAAAAGAGATCAAGGGAGTCTTGCATCATTACCATAGCCAATTTTGTAGGTTGAAGTACATATTTCCTTCTTCACCATACTTTTATGTTTCTAGAGCACGCGAGACCAGTATATGCCACTATCTTTGGCTGATATTTATTGTATGCTTCAAGATTATTATCAAGTTCTTGATTATTGACTCTCCCAAGCCATTACCTTGAGGGTAATAGTTATAATATGTCTTCAAATAGATAATGAGGCTAAGCTCCCAAAAAGAGTTCTTAGTATTAAGGAAGGCCTTCACATTATTAGAGATAATGGTTTGAGGAATGCCAAACCATGTTAAAATTCCTTCGAGAATGTCAAGAATGATCGCCTCTATTGTTTCTTTGAGTGAGACAACCTCTCTGTTCATTTGGTGAAGTAGTATGTAGCTATTAACACCCACTTATGCATAGCTCTTGAAGGAGGATTGATCATACATATGAATTCAAGACCCCATTGTGAAAAAGGTTGATCTTCTTGGATTGGTTAGAGGGGAATTTATACCAATTTCTTCCTTCCTACAAAGAAAGAGCAATCCCTATAGTTTTTGACCCAATTTTGTACATTCATGAACAGGGGGCTAAAAGTATCATGCAAGATAATGATCTTCACTAATGTAATCTTGGCAAAGAAGTGTCAACCAGAGAATCTATCACAAAATTCTACTAACACTTTTTCAGTCTATGTGTCATCAATACACCTTAACAACACTCTCTCAAGATTATTTTTGAAGAGAAGGTCGTCAATCAACAATGTGGGATAGGCTATAACCTCAAATGTATTCTCTTTTCTTTATTTAAACCAGGAGGGTATGTTCCCTCAAAAGGAATGTGATCATATCCTTCATTCATTCATACACACTAGGGACTTCCTTCTATTCAAGTTCTATGTGAGGGATATCTTCATCTAGAAAAAATGAAGTATCAAGTTCATCATGCACATACTTAGCAATTTTTTTATAGAGCACGCTACCTTTAACGTATTTTTAGATTTTATAGTCACATCATACTCCATGATCTTGGTCACCCATCTTGCTCTCTTTTTCTCATTTATTTCTGCACCCATGATGAACTCTCTAACAGAAGAGTGAGAGACTAATACCTTGATATGATTTGTGGCAAGCATGCTCTTAAAATTTTTGAGCATGCGCATAATGGTGTAAACCTATTTCTCCATGTGACTATGTTTCAAATCATAGTCCTTCACCATTTGGTGAAGAAAGCCCCTTGTTGTTCCATTGCTTGTTCATTTTCTTGAGTTAGGAAAACAACAACACTTGCATCAATGTCATATGCATAAAGGATGAAATTCTTCAAGTAATCTAGGTTGATTAGGGTTAGTGTACAATTAATTTATTGCTTGATCTTATTTATGCACTCTCTTCCTTTTGATGTCCACTTGAAGGTTATGTCTTTCTTAAGCATGAGGGTGATGGGCCTTACCAGTCTTGCAAAGTTAGGAATAAAATGCCTATAAAATTTGATTTTGCCAAGGAAATCTTGGAAGGCTTTCTTATGTGCCAGCAAGGAAAGAGCTAGGATGGTTTAAAAGTATTGAGGATCAATTGCAATGCCATCCTTTGAAACCACATGGCCCAAAGAGCTTGACTTGCGCCATAGAAAATTACACTTCTTTGGGTTAAGAGATACCCCAAAATGTCTACATATCTCAAAGACTTTCTCTATATGTGTCATGTCATCCGTGCTTTGCTTTGATAAAATATTTATGTCATTGAGGTAAACCAAGAGGAATTCAAAGTAATATATCCTTTGAAGGAAATATTCATGGCATGTTGAAATGTCGCACCTATGTTTGATGTGATCAAGGACATATTTTGATAAGCATATGTTCCCCACTTTGTTGTAAACATTTTTTTGTACTCATCCTCTTCCTTGAATAGGATCTTATTGAAGCTATAATACCCATCCAACATAGATAATATTTGTGCTCCAGCCATAGTTTGCAAAATCTACTCCATATAAGGCAAATGATAGTTATCCTTCAATGATGCCTTATTTAAATCTCTAAAATTGAAGCAGATTATGATCTAAACGATATTCTTGCACACTAGAACTATATTTGTGACCCAGGTAGAGTATTTGATGGGAAAAATGATCTTCACCTTAATGATTTTAGACAAATCCTTCCTCATGAGGGGCTCTATCCAAGGTTGATTGGTCTCTACTTTTGTCTCATGGGCTTGATATGAGAATCAAGGTCAATTGAGTGTTGAGAAACACTTGGATCAAAAAATTGAGGTCTTCACACTCCCATGAGAAGATTATTAGTGTATTTTGAAAAAGAGATATAAAGGTCTATTTTTCTCTATGCACTCAAGCTTTACTAAGCAAAGTAACTCTTTTCTCGCATGTAATAGTGACTGGACTACAATCTTCGACACCACATGTATATTATTTTATTCACCCTAGAATTAATCATCAAGGCCACATATTTTATCTAAGGTGACCAGCCCTTTAAGAAACTTGTTTGTATTTAACTAGATCACTTAGTCACCATAACTTTCGCAAGTGATATTGTATACTTGAAGAGAAATCAACATCATTCGGGATGAACTGGACAATTTGTGTGTCATTGTTAAACACTTTATAGCTGATGTTATTTTCTAGAATATATGTTGTGATTACCATATTGACATGATATGTGTTCCCCTTAAAGAAATCCTTCATAGGAGAGAATTATGAACCAAGCACATCCATTTGATCACCTTATTTTTTCATCTTATGTGGCACCACCTACATATTTAGAGTGTCAAAGATCTCAAGGAGGTGAAAAACTCTATGTTTATACATTTTGAGAAGCTTACTCTTTATCAAAAAAATTGGTGACTGGTGAATAACCGCCTGTGTCCCCAAAGATCTGCAGTTGCTTGATTTGTTTCTTTTCAACAATAAGAAAACCATCTACCAATACTCATACTCTATTAGGTTGTTGGAGAATGTGAATTTCAACCTGTGTATGAAGAATAACTTTTATGAAAAAAATGGAATGGTCTCCAAGTTTTGGGACCTTGCGCACTAAAGACGGATCTACGAAAAGGCTAGTTCCTCTATCTATTTCTACTGCTACTACTACTCCTAATGCTCAAAGAAAAAATTAAGCTAACAATGCCAAAAGACCAGGATAAAATGGTAAAGAAAAGGAAAACTAATCTAAGGAAGGTGATAGCACCAAAAAAAGAGGGATAAACACTATCTATTCTAAGAGAAAATGAAAGGAAAATCTTGAGGTAAGGCTAGGCATGCATACCATAATATAACACACATTTACACGATCATATTCATGAAACACAACTAAAATCGAGTTGTACGGGACGTAAGGTGACACAAAAAACACACAATGCAAAAAGAAGGCAAGAAGAAGGGATGTAAACATGTTAGGATAGATAATAACCACAAAACAATGCTTCCATTACTTTAAGAAATACACAAATTGTTACAATGGCGTAAGAGTCTGATATCCACATGCATAAGCCAAATCTAGAGGTCTACAACTCAAAATATAAATATATATAGTCCCTTGTAAATATCTTAAGGATCCAAAATGTCCAACATTAACAATGAGCCGAACTCTTACATTTATAGATGAATCAATGGAAGAAGAAGAAGAGAAGAAGGGAAAACCCTAATTTTAAATACAACCACCAACAAGAGTCATTCAATTCCTACAAATCTATCAAATGCATTTCACCAAGTATATTTGGCATGTTGGAGAAGGAAGGAAGTCATATTGGATCAAATCAAGTGTTTGGAGAAATCATATATGTTCAGCAATGCCCAAAAAGATGTTTTCCCGTTTCTCACCTACTAGATCCACCAAGAATTTGAATTTGAATATCTAACAATGTATCATATGTCAAGTATCTATTGATTGATACAAGGCACGTATGGATCTAATAACTCGATGCAAAAGTTATGATTTTTAGAAGTTTGTAAGAGCCACCTAGGAATGCAAAACACATGGCATGTGGTGATTAGCTGAAAGGATGCCCAAATATGCAAATGATTTATCTTTTTCTGCAATGTGTCACTCATTTATTTGTTTAAGGACTTGGCACCCAACTTCGCATTTTGATTGGTTGTGTGTAATACACTCAAGCTTGTCAAATGATGATGTGGTGAGTAATGGCACAGAGAAAGGCATGAAGGTATGTGCACAGAAGAATGAGGTGTGGGAGGAAAATAGATTAAGGGCATGCAAAGGTGATGTGCACAAGAGGAATGGAACGAATCCACAAGGAAGAATTGTATGGTCAAGGCACAACTATTACATGCTAAATATACTACACATGAGAATAGGTTGCGTGATAGGTCTTGAGAAGTAGGTGATTTTGGGAAGCAAGGCCAAGGTGCGTGTGGAGGGTGAAAATAGGAACAAAGAGGAAATTATAATGAAGGCATGGAGAGGATCATGCAAAGTGCATGGGGAATTTGAATCCATAGAGCTATGCCAAGGAGAAAATTGAAGTACACACAACCTATAAATCGCAGAGCCAAAATATGTACGTAAGTTGTCCAAATAACTAGGAGAGTTATTTGAGTAAGAATTTTGACAAATTTTGGGATCATTTTCCTACTAGATGAAGGAGATCACTATCCTGGAGCATCCATTAGGCATGGAGTCTATTATGTAATCATGAAATTCTGATTTGTAGCTTTGTAGAACTACATCTTAAAGTCACTTGAAGAATCATTTCTTAACTATTTTCTGAATCCTACAAAATTGCTGAAAATTGCTAGAATAAAACCGACATCTTGGAAGAAAAATAAGAGTGTGTGTAAGAAGCACACAAGAAGAAATAACTATGTACAAATAAACAATGTGCACACATAGTGCACTTGGAGGAATTTTAAACTATTCTAATATATACAGAATGATATAACAAACTCAATGGAAGGGTTTGAGATAGATCCCATTTATTGGGATTTGCAGTGTGCCTCCATCAAAATGAGTTAACTCGAAAGAGTTAGCCTCCTTGCATGAACTGATGATGTATGGGACACTCCAAAGTGCATCAAACTTTGAATGGTACCTTGGTTTATCTCTATTAGCATCCCATTTTAAGACTAAGTCCCCAAATTTGAAATCTTGAGGCCTAGCCTTTTCGTCAAACCATTTATTTGTAGTTTGTTGATGTTTTTCTCACTTGATCATGGATAAGTTACTTAATTCTTAAATACTAACCATCTCTTCCATTTTTATTTCTCTTGGTCTACACCTTCAAACTCCAATTGTTAGGCGAGTGCTAATGAGTTCAACTCAAGTTTCAAATGAAGAGTACCCTCCTTTTCATAGACAAGCTTGTAAGGAGAAGTTCCTATTACTTCTTTAACTATGATTCTATCTTCCCATATCACATGTGACCTTTGTATGCCACTTTCTCTGGTTGATGTTCATTGTTTTCTTTGTGATACTAATTAGGTTCTTGTTTTTTTATTCTACCAAACCATTTCCTTGAGGGTAATAGTTGGAAGAATTATTCATATAGATGCCTAGATTTAGATCCCAATCAATGATTTTAGTGCTAAGGAAGGATTTTGCATTGTCAGAGATAATGGTTTGAGGAATGCCAAACCTTGTCACAATATCATCAAAAAGTCAAGGAAGACTGACTCGGTTGATTCCTTGAGTGCAACAATTTTTTTCCATCCGGTGAAGTAGTCTATAGCTATTATCACCCACCTTTATCTAGCACTTAAATTTGGATTAATAATGTCTATGAAGTTGATACCCCATTACAAAAAAGGTTGATCTACTTGGATTGATCATAGGGGAAGCATTGCCAATCTCTTATTTATTGCAAAGAAAGTACATTCCTTGCATTTTTTACCCACTTGTGCACATCTACAAACATAGTAGGCCACAATATACCTACCATTATGATCTTCATTACTATAGTTTTGGTAGACAAGTGTTCCATGCAGAGAGTCCATCGTGATATTATGATAACACTTTTTAGTTTTCTCACCATCGATACACCTTAACAACACGCCATCAAGATTCTTCTTAAAGAGAAGACCATTAATCAACACATATGGGATAGATTGCAACCTCGATTCCTTCTATTTTATTTGTTCAAACTAAGAGGGTATGTGCCCTTAGAAATTAATCTGATCATGTCCCTCATCCAATCATGCATGTAAGGATCTACATTTTGTTCAAGTTCGTGCATGGGAGCTCTTCATCAAGAAATAATGAAGTATCAGATTCATTCGTGTTTCATGAGCAAGCTTCTTCTTTGAGCACTCTACCTCATACTAGCTTGGTGGATTTTATGGTCACATCATACTTCATGATTTTGGTCACCCATCGTGCTCTCTTTTCACATTTTTCTGATCCCATGATGAAGTATCTAATAGAAGAGTGTGAGACTAACAACTTGATATGATTTTTAATGAGCATACTCTTGAATTTCTTGAGTGCGCGCATGATTTCTTAGACCTGTTTCTTGGTGTGATTATATATTAATTCATAATCCTTCACCGGTGGATTGAAGAAAGCCACTAGTTTTTCCAACCCTTGTTCATTTTCTTATGTTGGGACAACAACAACACTCACATCATCGCCATAGGCATAAAGGATAAAATCCTTAGCATAATTAGGGTTGATGAGTGTTGGTGCACAAGAAATTTCTTTCTTGATATTGTTTAATCTTTCCTTTACTTTTTTGTCCATCTAAATGCTATATATTTCTTGAGCATGAGGGTGATTGGCCTTACTAGTCCTACAAAGTTAGGAATAAAGCACCTAACAAAGTTGATTTTGCCAAGGAAAGACTGCAAGGATTTCTTATGCACCAATATGGAGAGGGCTAGGATGGCTGATATGTGCTCAAGGTTTATTGCTATACCGTCTCTTGAAACTACTTGGCCCAAAAGCTTTCCCTTTGCCACCACGAAAATAAACTTCTTAGGGTTGAGAGATACCCCAAATTTTCTGCATCTCTCAAAGAATTTCTCAAGGTGTGTCATATGGTCTGTACTTTTCTTTGAGAAGACTATGATGTCATCAAGGTAGACCAAGATGAACTCATTGATATATCCTTTGAATTTAATATTTATGGCACGCTGAAATGTTGTCCTTGTGTTTAATAGACAAAAGGGCATCTCCCGATACACATATGTCCCCCACTTGGTTGTAAACACCATTTTGAATCGATCCTCTTCCCTAACCAGGATCTTATTGAAGCCACAATATCCTTCCAACATTGAGACTCTTTATGCATCAGAAAGGTCTACATAATTTTCTCCATAGAAGGAAACAAATAATGATCCTTTAGAGATGTCTTGTTCAAATCTCTGAAATCAACACAAAGTCTGATTTCACCATTCTTCTTGTGCACCAGAGCTAGATTTGTGACCCAGGTAGAGAACTTGATGGGAAAAATAATCTTTGCCTCAATGAGTTTGGATAACTCCTTTCTCATGAGAGGATCTATCTTTGGATTAACTGGTCACTACTTTTTTTTATGGCATTGATACTAGGATCAAGGTCAATAGAGTGTTAAGAAACACTTGGATCAAAAATTTGAGGTCTTCATACTCCCATGAGAATATATCACTGTATTTTTGATAGAGAGAGATGAATTCCTAATTTTCATCATGTGCACAAGATTTACTGAGTAACAACTCCTTTCCATGCACAATAGTGACTAGGGAGAAGTATTATTGCGTGGCGTGCATATAATTTTCTTCACCCTTGAACTCATCATTAGGGATAAAAATTTTCTCTAAGGTGACCATCTCTTTAGGAAACTTTTTGTCTTTAGCTATATCACTTGGTCACCATAGATTTCATGCAAGTCACCTTACATACTTGATGGTAACTTAGCTTCATTATGGATGAACTAGATGATCTATGTATCATTGCAAAATACTTACCAACTAGTGTTGTTGTCTGAAATGGATGGTCTGATAACCATCTTAATGTCCTAAGTATTTCCTTTGAGAAGGTCCTAAGTAGGGGAGAACTATGAACCAAAAACAACCATCTGGTCAAATTCCTTGTTCATCTTGTGCGAAACTACCTACATATTTAGAGCATCAAAGCTCTCAAGGAGGTCCCAAAATCTTTGTTTATAAGATTTTGAGAACTTGATTCATTGTCGCACACTTTTTGGTAACCTGATGGATAACTAATTCCATATCCCCAAAGATCTGCAGCACCTTTATCTTCATATTTTTAACAATAATCAAACCATGCACTAATGCTTCATAGTTTTCCACATTATTAGAACATGTAAACTACAACTTGTGCACAAAGAAAAATTTCTCATCCTTAGTAGAAATGAGAACAACTCTTTAACCCACCCTATTTCTTCTTCTAGATCCATAAAATTATAACTTACATAGACCAGGGTTCTCTCGACTTTACTTGAACACACGCGGTAGCACTTATTACTCAAGGATACAATAGGTACCAAGCCCAATTTCATAAGCTTCTAGTTCCAAAACATATGGATCAACTCTATGATGCCTTTCCACTCACTCATCAAGTAATAGATCATGAATAGAAGGTGGAAGAGGATTCTCTTGAGAAACTAAAAATTGTTCTTCTTGGATTAAGGAGTTGGCTTGGAGAGGGGATGGGAAATATGACTCTATGTGATAGGAAAATATTGGCTCAACTTGTATGGTAAATTAGGTATTGTACCTTGTCTTCGTAGAGCATATGGGTAAAATAAGAAGACAAGTAACCACCCACTTTAGTAATAAAATCTCTTGAAAAACATAAGGCAAACCAAGGGGAAGATCAATGATTAACACATCTTGAGTTATTGTTAGACTTAAGACCTAAGACATAAGCAATCAAGTTATTGTATGACCTAAGACCTAAGATATCTTGAGTTATTGTATGATTTCTAGAGTAGTGACAGTCAAACCAACAATTTGTAGTGACAGTCAAGGGGCTATACTTAAGACCTAAGACATAAGCAATCTTCTTAGGCATGATAGAAATACTAGTGCCTGAGTCAATCATGCAGTTATGGAAAATATGTTTTCCTATGATTAAGGGCATATAGAAGGGTGGGGTTTTAACAACCTTGCTTATTTTCTTCCCCTCTTCTTAATAGATATTGATAGAAGCGCTTGGCTTAGACAACAGTTGATCGGTGCGTGGAAGTTGAGCTAGAGCTTTATGCGGCAAGTCACGTTAAGATGGAATGGTCATGGTATCCCACATTGTAACATTTATATTTGTCTTCTACATTTGGTCCATAAATCTAAATGGAAGACCTACTAACTTGTGCATCTTAGGTACAAAAACATCCTTTCTTAATTTTTTAGGTGTAGAGGTAGGATCCTTTGTTGGTGTGTGGAGGCTTGACCTACAAAAGGAGGGCCACGTGCCACTTCAGGAGGAGATTTTGTAGAGCCTCACATGCTAGAAATTGAAATTTTTACTAATATATACCTTAGCTACATATCTCTACTTTTAAGGATTGACTTGTGTTGTCGAGATTATGACCCATGCACTAGACTCAAGTATTCTCTTTTATATCTTTTGTTTTCTACAACTTGGGTGCACAGTGACTCTGCTTGTGTCCTCTATAGCTTGATTGATCACACAAAATTCCTCGCCACAAATTAATATAAATTTGCCTTCCGGATGAGCCTCTATCATTTCTTGTTCTCAAACTCTCTTGTGCTAATGGAAGGCTCATAATTAGAGACATTCGGATCATATAGGCCGCGCACTGCATAACATTGGCATAGTGATACTAACTATCGGGTATAGTGTAACAAAAACACCATTTAGACTCCTACAAAATGTTTTTCTGAACATGGAAAAGTGCTTGAATTGTGCTAGGCACCTTTGGAAGGGGTTGTGTAAAAGGAATAACTTGCAAAGCCAAGTGTGTAATATCCCATCATCTTTTATTTTGTTGGTTTTTCCCATATCTCTGATTCCCATATTGATTTTTTCAAGGTTGATTGTTTTGTATTTTATCTTGATTAGAAATACCTCTATAGGATTACGCTTGTTTTTTCTCCAATGATATGACCTTGCTAGACAAAATTTATATCAAGGCCTTTAACTCTTCATCTTCTTTTTACTGCGTGTAAGAATATGATTTAGATGCAATTAGTTGTGTGTTTGCACTAGAACCTGGAGCAATGACAGGGTTAGGGTGCTTTGGAGAAATTTCTAGGAATAAGGGCATAGGAGGCCTATGTGCTAACTTACCCACCTCGATGAGACTATTTTTCTCCCATATTGCAATGGTGTATGCAAATGGTAAAGTCCTACCTCCCATAGATTGAATCATGATTGAAATTTCACTATTCAAATCCCTTAGATAGTACAAGAAAGCATGTTGGGTTGTAAGCATGAAGAATTGATGAATTCTATACCAAATATTTTGGAATCTGATGTTGAAGTTAGGAATTTGCTTATTTGGTGTGTGCTTTATTGTAGTCATCTAATCCACTAGTGATAGATGGTCTGACTTGTCTTTAAATTAGTTGAATAGATATAATCCAAGCTCATCCCAATTGGTAGTAGATCCGGTCTCATGCCATGGTACCATTGGAGCACTTTATGTTTGAAGGAGGCTATAAGCATCTTGACAACAACATCATCATGTGTGATCAGATAGACATAACATACATTTGCCACATATTGAATGTTTTCAACAAGGGTTACTTTATTTTCTCCTGTGAATTATGGAATACTCTTGAGCATGGATGTTGAGATATCATGTTGTGCATTGAGATCGAGCGGGCTTCAACCGGTGAATCGAAAAATTTCTTATAGGAGGAGGAGATTTAAGTGTCATGATAGGGAACACTTTTCTATTGCTATGAGGTGGAGTGGAATGTGTGTAGCTTGCTAGAGATGGTGATATACAAAAGAAAGATATGATGCATGTGTTTCTTAGTAAAGATGGAGATATTTAAAATATCCTTCGGTTGTAACACTTTGTCTCATGCGTAATATTATCATAAAAGGTGCTCTAATTGTTGAAACAATATATTTGAGTGTTGGGAGTCACCAGATGTGTTGAAAAAATCCTCCAAAGGATGGAAATTGTTAAGTTACACACCAAACTTAATAGTATTGAAATCTAAGCTTTTAGTGCTATTTCCACTGGGCATGGCAAAATTGTTCGTCATTCAAACTTGCACCCGCATCTCATCTTCGAGGAACCAAGTTATTTGAGAGAATAATGCAACCCTCTCCAAGTTGTGGGACCTTGCGTGCTTGATATAGATCTTTGGAGAAGGTCGGTTCCTCTATTTATTTCTACTACTACTGCTAATCCTAATGCTCAAAGATAAAACTAAGATAACAATGTCATGGGACTAGGGATAGAAGGATAACATGAAGGAAAAATAATATAAGGAGATAGCACATGAAAAAGAGGGATGACCACTATCCATTCTAAGTGAAAATGAAAGGAAAATCATGAGGGAAGGCTAGGTATGAATAGCACAAGCCATCATGCATTTACAAGATCATATTAATGAAACACATCGAAATGGAGCTATAAGGGACGTAAGGTGATGCAAAAATGCACAATCCAAAATTAAGGAAAGAAGAAGGAATGAAAACATGTTAGGACATATAATAAATAGAAAACAATGCTTCCATTACATCCAGAAATGCACAGAGTGTTACAATGGAAAAAGAGGTGATATCCACATGCATGAGCCAGATCTAGAGGTCTGTAACTCAAAATACAAAGATTTGGAGTCCTTAGTAAAGAGCTTAATGATCCAAAATGTTCAAGATTAAAAATGATCCCAAATACTAAATTTATAGATGCATCAATGGAAGAAAAAGAAGAAGGAGGAAAACCCAAATTTGAAATATAACCACCAATAAGAAGCATTCAATGCCTGTAAATCCACCTATAAATTTGTCAAATGTGTTTCCCAAGTCTATTTGGCATGTTGGAGAAGGAAGGAAGGTAGATCAAATCAAATCAAGTGGTTGGAGCAATCAAATCTACTCATCAATGCCCAGAAATACGTTTTCCCATTTCTCACCTACTAGATCTGCCAATAATTTGAATTTGAATATCTAGCACTGTAGCCTACATCAGTAGCTATTAAATGAGACAAGGTGTGAAAGGACTTGAGCACTAATGAAAAATTTATGATGGTCATAATTTTTTCAAAGATTCCTCAACAGTCAAAACACATGGCACACGCCGATTAATTGAAAGGACAACACACTGTAACAATGATTTATCTTTTTTGACACATTTCATTCATTGATTTATTGCAAGGATTCGGTGCCTAGATGACACATTTGGATTGGTTATGCGTAACACACTCAAGATTGTTAGATGATGATGTGGTGCATAATAGAATAGAAGAAGATGCAAAGGTATGCATATGGAAGAATGAGGTGTGGGAGGAATATAGAAAAAGGGTGCACAAATGTGAAGGGTGCACAAATGTGATGTGTGCGGGAGGAAAGGAAGGAATTGCTATGGAAGAAGCCTATGGTCAAGGCACAACTATTATAGAATAATATGTGGCACATGAGGAGAGGGTGTGTGCGATAGGTCCTGTGAATTACCTAATTTTGGGAAGCAAGGACAAAGTGGGAATGGAGGGTGAAAAGAGGAAAAAGAGGAAAAGGAAAAGAAGGCATGAAGAGGAGCGTGCAAAGTGTGTGGGGAATCTATATCCATAGAGATGTGTGAAAGAGATAATTGAAGTGTGTGGAACATGCAAATCTTAGAGATAGAATATGTATGTAAGTTTTCCAAAAGCTAAGGTAATTATTTAAATAACAAGAACTTTTCATCCTTGGGAGAAATGAGAACAACACCTACACCTACACCATTTATGCTTTGAGATCCATCAAAGTATAACTTTTCTGACCCGCACTTTCTTCATTTTATTTAAACACATGTGGAAACACAACTTATTCTTCAAGGATGCAATATGTCCCAAGCCTAGTTTCAAATGCTTCAAGTTCCTTAGTGTATTGATCAAATTTATGGTTTCTTTCTACCCATTCATGTAGCACTAGATCAAGTACATGAGGTGGAACACGTTTCTCTTCGAAACTTAAAATTTTTCTTCTTAGATTAGGCAATTGGATTTAAGAGGATATATGTCATATGAATCTACATGATAGGAAACTATTGGTTCAGATTGTATGGTGAACCGGGCACCAAACCTTGTCTTGAGTATCATATGGGACATATCGGAAGACAACTAACCACCCACTTTTGTAATAAAATCTCTTGACAAAGAAATGGAAAACAAAGGATCTAGGTCAATGGTAGACACATCTTGATTTTTAGTTAGGCTTGGACATGTATGGAGGGTTAACTCATGTTCCCTAATGATTCCTAGAGTTGTAATAGTTGACCCATCAAGTTGTAGGACTCCTTTTGTCAGAGGGTTGTACTTAAGACCTAGGACATCAGCAATTATTTTAGGCATGCTAGAAGTAATAGCACAAGATTCAATCATACAATTGTTCATGAGGTATTTTCCTATGATCAAGGATATATAAAATTTTAGGGTTTTGACAACCTTACTTACTTTCGTGTCCTCTTCTTGGAAAATATTGAAAGAATCACACAATTTTCAAACAACTGGATCAATGTGCAGAAGTTAAGAAAGATCTTCATGCACCAATTCATGTTAATATGGAATGGTTTGGGCATCCCAAATTATGAAATTTATATTTGCATTCTTCATTTGGTCCACAATATTGAATGTAAGACCAAATGACTTATGTATTTAATGCACAACAACATCTCTTCTCAATTGTTTAGGTGCAGATGTAGGGGCTTTAGCTATTGCAAAGGCTTGACCTGCCAAAGGAGGGGCATGTGCTGATTCGAAAGGATAAATTTTTAAGACCTCACGTATGGGATCCTATGCTCATTTACTATTAGATGCCTTAGCTACAACATTCTACTTTTGAGGATTGACTAGTTTTGCGGGAATTGTTACTCACCCGCCGACTTGAGCATTATCCTCTTGAACATTGTGTTATCTAAAACCTAGGTGAGTGGTTTGATTCAATCATCTAAAGCTTATTGATTTCACAAAATTATTTAGTTCCAAAGAATATCAAGTTTGCCTCGAAGTGGTTTCTGTCTTATCTTGATTTTTAATATTTCTTGTACTTATGGAAGGTTCACAGTTAGAAGTATTTTGGATCATGTAGGCCTTTGCACACACATCATTAGCAAATTTATATTGGAAATGAGGCATGTTTAAAGGAAAGCACCATTATTACTCTTGAGCCATGTTGTTCTAAATGGGAATTAGTGTTTGACTTGTGTTAGGCACTGGAAGAGGTTATGCTGGAAGAAATTGCAAGTGTAGATGCACATTAGCATGCCATCTATCATTTTTGGTTCTTCCCATATCTCTTGTTTCCATATTGATTCCACCAAGGATAATTTTTTTAGTATACGCTTGATTAGAATTACTTCAAGGCTTGTGCTTGTTGCTTCTCTAAGGATCTAACTTTATTGGATAAGTTTCTAATCAATACCTTTATTTCATCATCTTCTTTATATTATGCTGAATAATATGAAGTGGATGCAACAGGTTTTCACTCTATATAGGAATAAGGGAAACATAAATTTTGGTTGCTAAAGACATTTTAGGAAAAAATGGTGTCGGCGGTCTAGAAGCCAACTTTCCCTCCTAGATGAGACTTTTCTATGTCCTTATGGAAATGTTATATGCAACAGGTAAAGTTCTTCCTCCCATGGATTGAATCATGACTGAAATTTCACTATTCAAAGCCCTTACATAATATAGGAAATCATGATGAGTTGTAGGCCTTACCACTTGAGGAATTCTATCCTAAGTCTTTTGGAATCTTATGTTGAAATTAATGATCTGCTCATTGGGCACCCTTTTTATTGTAGTCGGTTGCTCCACGAGAGATAGATGTTATTATTTTTCTTCAAAATAGTTGCATAGATATATTCAAGCTCATCCTAGGTGGTGATAGATGAAGGTATCAGGACACGATACCTCTGGATCACTTTTCCTTTGAATGAAGCTGCAAGTAGTCGACAACTACATTTTCATAGTGATCGGATAAACAAAGTACATGTTTGATCCATCTTGAATATGCTTGATAGGGGTGACTTGATATTATCCAATGAATTATGGAATGATTTTAGGCATGGCTACTCACATATCATGTTATGCATTAAGATTGAGAGGTCTTCCACCAGTGAAAATGGAAACGTTCTTACGAGGAGGAGGTTAGAGCGCTATGGTAGAGTGCACAGGTCTATTTTGAGGAGGATTTGAATGTGCGTGGTGCACTTGAGATGGGAATGTGTGTGTAGGAGCTCTACTACATACTCTCTTTGAAGATAACTAGAGGTACTTGAATGAAGCTTCAGATACTATGCTTTGTCTGGTATGGACTCTTATCATAAAAGGCACTCTAATTTTACTAAAATAATAGATATGAGTGTTAGGAATCACCATATTTGTTGAAATGAGCTTACGAAGGATAGAAATTGCTAAGTCACACATGAAACTTAACAATGCGTTGAAATATAAGGTTTCAATGTTGGTCCCACCAGTGCGTGCCGGCGTTATTTGTCAAACTCTCACTTGTGTCTCGGATCTGGATGAACTAAGTTTTATGAGTCAATAATGGGACTATCTCCAAGTTGTGGGACTTGGTGTGCTTGAGATAGACCTATGGATAAGGCTGGTTCCTCTACTTATTTCTACTGCTACTACTACTCCTAATGCTGAAATGGAAATCTAAGCTAAACAAGCTAATGGACCAGGATAGAAGGATAACATGAAAATGGAAAAATAAACTAGTGAAGGTGATAGAATAGAAAAAATGGGATGAACACACCTGTTTCAAGTGAAAATTAAGGAGGAAGTGTAAATCAAGGCTAGGTAGCCATACCATAGACAAAACATGCATTTAATGATCGTTTTCATGAAACACAACAAAAATGGAGCTACAAAGGATTTAAAGTGACACAACAAGCATACAATGTAAACAAAAGGCAAGAAATAAGAATATAGACACGTTAAGGAAGAGAATAGCCACAAATTTATACTTCTATTACTTCAAGGAATGCACAGCGGTTTATTACAATGACATTTGAACGCCTATATCCACATACACGAAGTAGATCTTGAGGACTACGACTCAAAATGTAGATATATGGAATCTTTAGCAAATGCTAGAAAATCCAAATTGTGTAACCCTTTACAATGAAAAAATATCTTACATTTATAGATGAATCGATGATATAAAAGAGGATAAGGAGGTAAAAACCATTTTGAAAACTCAACCATCACCAATGAATGCCTGTAAATCCACTTTTTAATTTTTCCAGTACACTTCTCCATGTCTCATGTATGGCATGTAGGAGAAGGAAGGAGGCAAGATCCATATCAAATCGGGGGTTGGAGTAATCATATCTACTCATTAATGGTTATAAAGATGTTTTCCCATTTCCCACCTACCAATTCCCTCTAAAATTTGAATTTGAATATCCTTCATTATAGACAATGTTAGTAGCTTTCGAATGAGACAAGGCACATATGATTCAAAGCTCTAGAATAGAATTTATGGTTTTGAAGTCCATAATTCTCTTTGACATGTAATGGCACGTGGAGGAAGTGATTAATTGTATGGACCATCCAACTATGCAACAACTTTATAATTTTCCACCGTATTTCATGCATTGGTTTATTGTGAGAATTCGGTGCCTGTTGGAGCACTTTGATGAGTTGTGTGTAACACACTCAATGTATGACAGATGCCACATGACACAAAATAATGTGTAAAGTCATGCATGTATAATAGTGAGGCATGGAAGGAAGACAGAGGAAGGGTGAGTGTAAAAGTGATGTGCATGGGAGAAATGGGAGAAATACCTAAGGAAGAAACATATGGTCAAGGCGCAATTATTACAAGGTAATGTGCGGGGCATGGAGAGTGTCGGGGACTTATCTAATTTTTGGAAGTAAGTCCAGGGTGCATGCATAGAGTGCATGAATATGCTAAGAAGAAGGTGAATGCACAAATATTTTACACAAGGAGAGGATGAAACAAAGAAGAAAAGGAAAAGATGGAAAATAGAGAAAGGAAGAAGAGATCTAATGAGTGTACGAGGAATTTAAACTAAGGAAATATGCCAAGGAGAAATCTGAAGTGCATGCAACCTGCAAGTAGAACCTTCAAATCCCGAATGAGAATGTGAGTTGTCCAAATAACTAAGGGATTTATTTAGATAACAAAAACATCACCATATTTGCTTTTCTCAAATTCTCCTCATGAAAAATCAGCCGGACACTAACCTATTAAGAACTTTTAGGGGTTTTGGCTAGTCTCAAGGGGTTTTCTTTGCAGAAAAGTTTTCTTCAAAATAAGATAAAAGAGATTCAAAAATATTAGAGAAATGTGCCTATAACATCTCGTTTATATCCTCTCCATGATTCAAATTCAAAATAAAAAATTCCTCCTTTTTCACAACCAATACATCATAAAAACATCTCATATACTTTTCATAATAGCTACAAGTGACCCATATGGGTTGGCCTAACAAAAACCCTTCTTCCATGCACCAAAAATCCTCAAATCCCATGCATTGGAATGCCAAAAATATCCTAATCCAAAAATATTTTTAGTCATACACTAAAAATCACCACACATGTTTAAAATAACATTTAAACATCATACATGGTTGTAATTATCATGAACCAATCATTTTATTTCATTTAATGGGCCCAATGCTTGATTGCCTTCACAAAACACCTATTTCCAACACCATGTATTCACCTTTTGGCCTCAAGGTAACAAAAGAAAACTTCAAATATGGTAAGTGACCACTTGATGCAAATTATGTAAGTAGTATAACACATATCAAAAGGTTAAATATCTTGAAAAATCCCCTGGTACAAAATACATCAACTTTTTTTGTACCCAATCAAGCTACCCAAAAGGTAGATTCCAAAATGCAACAAGTTAACACCATTACTGAAACTCTCAAGAAATAAAAATTGAATCATTGGATTAAAAATTCATCCCTCTTCACATTACAAGTGATATAAAACATCACCAAATCTATTTCATGCTCTAACCAACTCAATCTTTCAGAAACATTAGTTTTACCCTTAAAATACAAAAATATTCTTGCCCAAACATTGACCTAGAAACCATATAAAAACTCATCATCATGAAGAAAAAATTATATCAATGGAAATATATCTGAATTATATTTCCAACACAACTTTAATCACCTCCTAACTCCACCTGTAGCTCATGTTATGTCCATTTCTCAAGACACCTTTTAACTACCCTAAAACTACCCTTTGAATAGTGAACCTAAATGAAGCACACCTAATCATATATCTACATTACCATGACCTAAAGCCTCTTCTGAAATCAATAAAAATCACATACAACACACAACGGTCATTCATTTTTCTATTGCTTTGGACAACCTTGTCCCAAACAAAACTTCTTTGTAAAATGACTTGTTTGAGTGGGGCCCACTCATCATCATGACCTATATCATAGCTTTTCAGAAATCTAGAGAATTCCTCTATACCATCCAATCATCAAATTTCCACTAGAAATGAAAATAGACTCAGTATACACACTTTTTTGAAAACTTCTCTTGAGTAGGGTTTTACTAGGGTTTAAAACCAACTTGCCTTCTTAACGATTGTTTATAAAAACCAAAAGATAAAAATACCTCATTATTTTTTTGAAAAATTATAAAATAAATATAGAAACATATCTAAAATTTAAAGGTTCCATGTAAAGAACATAATTCAGGGTGAGCATCAGAAGGTCCAAATCGAGCTAGAAAACACACTACCAAGTACCTTGTTTCACCAAAATTGATGTATCATGAAAAATAATCATCATGGTAACCTGAAATTTTTCCCACAACATAATAACATTCCCTAATAAAATATCCAATCATCATAATGTCACAATTAACTCTTAATATTTCCATCTACCGAGACATGTATAGGTAGCCCTTAGGGTATGCACTATAAAGGATAGGTTCAACATAGAAAACCTTATGACACATCATAAAAACACACAAAATGGTCATAACATACCTAATATATCATGACAAAACTTAATATATGCATCCATGAGCTCATATAGCTCCATATCTCAACCTCATTCCTTCTAGCATTTATTCCTACTCCAAACGAGCACCTACAACATGGTCACTATCCTCGTATCTACATCTTCAAGCTCATGTGATTTCCCAATCACTCCCAAAACATGTTACCCATCATGCCATATTTTTCTCAAGAAACAAAGAAGCTCATACCAACATGCACTATCACCTAAGTAAGCTAGATTACCCGATTGGGCTTGTAAGAAAAAATAATATTCACACTGGAGCAACCTGTAAAACTAATAAAAACCTGAATCTCCATGTCATCATCATTATTAGCATCATCTGACCCTACACCATCATCCACTTTTTCACTAATGAGGTTTTGCATTATTGACAACACATATGCAATAACAAGCCAATAATCTCCCCTTTATCGTTGATGAAAAAACACCTGAAATTCTCCCCTTTTTACATTAATTAACAAGTCATACTTATAGAAACATGTTATTCATCTTTACCAGCTCCATAATATCAATATTTGGTTAGAAACATCAACCAAAGATCTCAAACAAACTGAAAAACTTGAAATTTCAATCAAAAACTGAATTTTAGCCTCGTTTCAAGCAAGGAGGCACTAAGCTCCCCCTGGGAATAACATATTCATCATCTAATCCTATTAATTTATCATGAATAAAAATCATCATACCTTTATTTTGGAAAAAAATGGCATCATTTACCTTATAGGCATGCACACCTTAGTCATTTTCTTACCAAACTCTTTTTTAACCTTTAACAAAACACTATACCAAACTTATGCCTGTACCACATTATTAATGAACATGCCAACAATGATGCACAAGATCTAAAATAAACCTCTTACCTTCATTTATTGGCTTTCATTTCTTGAATAGGCATAAATTTAGCTTGTCACTTATCATTATTTTCTTCAAACTGACTCAAAGACTCATATTCCTAAACAAACATCCGAGTGCATTAAGACCAAATTTGATATGCTACAAGAATAAATACATCCTTTGGAACAACACTCTATTAATCCCCCTGGACTCAAGAACACCATATCAAGTAGAAAAATAAAAAGATGAGCTACTTACCTTGTATGCTTGGTAAGAAAGCACCTTAATCATTTTTGCCTAGCCCTAAAGCTCCTCTTTAGTGATTTACATCAAGTTAGGATGGAATAATGCATTCATGACTCATATTTTTTTGTTCTTGCAGAAGACAATCAACACATACCTCAAAAGTCTCGAAGACATCTACCATGATTTCTAGAAGGATAGAAAATACTCCCCTATCATATAGGAACCATATAGACTTGTAGGTAATAATTTTTGCTACCTTTGTCAATTTTAAGCAAAATGATCTTTCACAACCATATGACATTTTAGAAATTTCATTTTACACCTCCACAACACTATTGTGCCCTATCTTACTATATTAAACATATTCCTGATTTTCTTTGTACTAAAAAGACATTAATCACTAGTTTCAAGCACACAACATGCTTACCTTGACTAAAGGAACTCTTATATACCTATAGAAATCACTCCTCCATCTCCATGGATCAAACAAACTAGATTCCTTAATAAATTCTTCTAAGGAAACATGCACTTTATAGTTCATATGAATAAATTTGTGAGAATATTACCATTTTGTAAATGGACTCACCATACATTACATACTTGTGGAAACAACATACTCTACCCCACATATATTGTACTTGTACAGAGACATTTTGAAAAAGACCCAAATGAAGCATCAAAAATGCTAAGTCCAACCTCCATCCTTCATGATCAATCATTGACCATTCATACAACTTAACCATGATAAGAAGAGATTATCCATTTCATGATAGGACATATCATTATTTTTAAGAAAATATGAGTACATATACTTCCTTTGTATGTACCCTACAATAGTAACAAGTATTATTTCACATAAAGTCATAAATGGACTAAAATATTCATTTCATGTTTGATTCCATCTTATTTACATAACTATAGAACCAAAAACCTCATCACAAGCATATATCAACTCCTTAAGATCAGAATCATAAAAATGTATCAAGCTCATTAAATATTCTGTAGATGCTCAAAACAGAGCTTTGTGCACATTTAACCTCATTACTTCATATTTCCTTTACTGTGAATCCATATCTGAATGAACTAAGTCATGTAAACATCTCTCAATTAATTAGAATAGTGTCTTAGATCTTATATTAACAAGTGTAATGAATAAACCTTCTTAGAGAACATTAATTGATGACCTACATGCGTGTAGGATACAATTTGGAATTAGAACATCACCTATAGTCATCACATCAAGTTCTCCATAACTTAGTAATCCATATTCCCTCTCTTAGTAATCACATCAAGTGCTCCATCACTTTTATAAAACAAAATTACTTTAAAGATCCAAACAACTTTGAGAAGACCCTACACCTTACTCTCTTTTCTTCACTCTACCCCTACATGCTACTAGCACAAGCACAATGAACTCCTTGGTATATATTTCCATGAGGAGATTTTTATACCATAATAAAATAATTTCACTATACCCATTTCAGTGTTTTTGAATCCTTCAAATTTTCATGGCATGATATTTATGAGGAAACCTACTTACCTTCATAAACTAGCTTGCACTGATTAGGATGCACACTGTACTATACAATTTGCAATAAAATGTTAGAAATTTTAGCTCTTGAAGGCCTTTAATCATCTAAGAAAGTATTAAATCCAACTTCTCATAACCCTTAGGTGACATATTAGGAGTTTCAGATCTTGACATTAATGGAAAAGACCTCTAATTAATGTTCTTTATAAAAACCAAAGTAGGGTTTCAAGCTTAGCCCGAGAATAATAAAAAAATCATAATTTTCTTGCTAAATGGTTTTAAAGTTCCAAAATTCATGCCCAAGTCTGTTCTTACTTTCTTCACAGACCTCGATACTTTGAAGTAACCACCGATTTTGAATATCTTTACCTTCTTCAAAAATATAAACATACTTGTAGGAGCTTCATTATAAGTTACTATAGATGCTTAGATCAAACCACGATACCACATTTCTTTTAGAATCACACCCTTATCTACTAACATAACCATAATTAGATATTTTGGACCACATTATTTAGACTTTGTAAGATCTGATGATCATTATCATCTTCTTACTATCAGATTGCACACACACAATCAACTAGCCCTTAAAATCATGAGAGTCATACATAACTTTTAATGGATCCACCTTCATGAAGAAACCTTACCTATTAAAAAAACATTAGGCCATAATATTTACTCCATAAACCTTGAGACAAGTTCTTGAAGAATACTTACCCAGTTGTGAGTTCATCATTTTTCCAATTACGCCACTTTGTTATTTAACCGAAAAACACATTACCGTCAAGGATTCAAAGAACTTGGGACACTTCCATGGTCTAAAACCTCCTCAATTTGTAAATTTTTTTTTATATATATTAGGTAAAAGAGGGTTGAGGGGACCCTACCCCATATAATAAAAATATCCTATATAGACCAGATATTTAATAACAGAGTAAGTCTAAAAATATATAATATTAACAAAGAAATATCATAATAGACAACCAATAAACTAACAAGTAAGAACATAAAAACAACAACAAAAATGAAAAACTAATGAAAACCATCACTTTTCCTTCTTATCCAAGTTAGCCAACATAGTGGCCCATTCCTTCACCAAGGACTCAATGTTAGTGGCCCAGACTAGTCATCTCGGACTTAGACAATCCCCTCTTCCTTTTATTCGATGTCTTAAGGTCTTCGCATTGTCTATATGAATTAGCTAGATGCCCCTGAATATGGGGGTGTTGAATCATAGTCTTGACATTTAGGATAATCCATTTAGTTAAGTGTTGAAATAAGACATTTAACTTCTCCACATCATTTCCCAGTCCCTTGCATTTTTCTTTTAGAATCTCAATACTTCCACCACTTAAAACCTAAGCCACATCTTCCACTTTCATCTTCATAGCATGCCAATCATTAAGGATAAATTGTATAGTTCTTTTAGTGAGACAGGTATCACTCTTCACATTCTCAAGGTCTTCAAACATTTTAGCCAACATCGTTCCCTACTCCACATCATCTTTACCTTGTCTTTCAACTTGGTTTTTTCCTTGGGTGTTATTAAAGACCTGTTTCCCTTGCTAAATAGTTTCACCCTTCTCAGCCTCTTCCACAGTTGAATTTCCCCTTATTTCTTCTTGAGGTCTTGAAGACCCTGTACAACTTCAACTTATTCAATATCTTATTCTTTTTCTTAGCATGAAGATGGGGGACCTTTATATTCCTCATCCTCGAACTGGTGTCATAATCCACATTGTAATCCTCCTCTAGGGATTTCAACAACACACTCACCCCTTTAACCTTTTTTTCCATGTCTATAGAAGATATTTTCACAATTTCCATGATAAACCCTTGGTGTAAGGGCACACTGATTTTTCCTTTTTTAAACTGACCAAGGGTTACAAAAAGAGAACACAACATATAATTTGGGAAACTATAACTATACCCATTCCTAAGATAATTAAGCATAGGGAGATGGTAAGAGAAGATGCACTTATGGCATACTTCTAAAGTTACAAACTAGATTAAGTTAAGGGAAACCTCATTGAAAGGGGTGGGAAGAGAGTTCCTTAAGAAGCCAACAAAATGATTGGTAATTTTTATTTACCTCTCAAGAAGAGCTTCAACTCATCTCCAGAATCCTTCTTCGGCTTGTAGACTTCACACCCCCATTTCCATTCCCATTACATATGCCAACGTTTTGATAGATATGTCAATATTTAATCCACAAAACACCACGCTGCCCCCCAACCACTTCTTCGCAGGCTCCCAAGTAGACCCGAAATATTTGCTAAGCTAAACATTATGGCCTTCGAAAATTTTAAGGAAAGGGGAAAGTCAAATCCTTTCAAACACCTTCATAGATTTTGGTTTGATAAAACCGTTATCCTAAGGCTTTGTACATACTAGACTACCCCCATTTTCCTATTAACAACCAAGCTAACCTTGAGAAAATACCTCTCTTTTCTTGATTTGTATAGACTGGGTCAAAAACAATAACCCTCTATGCTGATTAAAATAAATTTGAAGGATAAAAAAATCACAAGAACGAAGCCCCATCTTTTCTTTATTAAACAAAACCATGCACAAGTTACCAAGAATCCTGAAAATCTTTCCCATAAATGCATAATTATTAGATTCACCTTCCAAGTCTTATCACATAGATGAAGTAATGATGTTATTATCATCATATTATTTTTCCAATTGGGTTCTCACTAAAGGGTCAATATAAATAAAATTGAAAATTAATTTCATTCCATCACTCAAGACCCCTTTATCAGAAAAATTATCGGCTATACTCTTAGCTTCATGATAAATATTTTAATGTTAATATGTTCAAAGTTAGATGTTATTTCATTAAAGATAACAATAGAGTCATGTATAGAGATAAATGTAGTACCCTTATTTAAAATTCTTTTTATAATATTAAGTGAGTCTCGTTCTACCTCTAACCTCTAAAATTTCCTTTGAATGGTAATCATGACTCCGAAAAGGTAGCAAATATATCCGTAATATGGTTATATTGGTTCCCTAATTTGCAATAACACCCAATAATGAACTTACCATTATGATTTTTGAAACCCCTATAACCAGACTTTACCTAGATTTTCTTTAGATGATGCATCAAAGTTCAATTTGACCCACTCCTTGCTCAGATTTTTCCACCCCTTCAACTGGGATTTAGTTTAGGGGCTCTTTTTGGGTAGTCATCCTTCCCTTAATGATGCATCTATTACTCTCCTTCTAGATTTCCCAAAGCAAAGGTACATCAGGGTTAGAATGCACAAGTGCTTCATTCCCTGGCTTTTGAAAGGGAAACACCACATATTCGAGAAAATATTTAAAGGAGAGGGAAAATCCCAATTTATCTCAAATATATTTAATAAAGAGTTAATGACCTTTTCAAGAAAAGAGAATTCAAAGAACAAGTGGGTTGATTGTTCAACTACCTCTTCACACAACACACACCTGCTAGCCATATATAAGTTTATTTTTTTGAGGTTGTGTTATGTCAAAAAAGTAACACCCTAGGATTTGCACATTACAAAACCCTACTCTTGACTAACATGGGATTATCTCAAGGTGTGGGACCCTTGCAAATGAGAAAAACCTTTAGAGAATGTTGGTTCCTCTACCTATTATAATAGTTAAACTACTCTTAAAAGGGAAATGTAGTTATTCTAACACTAACCTAGAATTTCCAAGGGACTAGGGAAGAAAGAGATGCATAAGATAAAATTCCTAATGTAAGTGAGGAAATAACACCAAAATAAGAATAGAGAGATTCCTAGTGAGTTAAAGTGGAGTAAAATGGGGAAGAAGAGGGTAGAAAAAGTGCAATAGTCCCAAAAGACATTCAAACCTCCAATTTTGTGGAGCACAATGAATTTAAACCCTATAAAAGAACACATTATGCAAAATATACCTAAAAATATAATAGAAGGAAAGAAATGAAATATAAATCAAGATAGGAAATAAAATCCACAAAACACCAATTTTATTTCTTAAAATGATGCACAATCCATTACAATATAGGCACAAGGAAAGAATCCTTCACAAAATGCATAAATTTGAGGCATGTAGCTCACAAAAGTGCTGGAACAATTTTGGCAGAGTTCCTTTACATTCCAAAATGTCTCTCTCCCCAAATGAAGGGGAAATTACATATATATATATATAGAAAAGGATCTACCAACTGAAATATTTCATTAATTTCTGTATGGAGGTATGGGAAACCATACCGGTTCACTTTCCAATGGTACTTTTATTGCACGGTGAACATGGGTGCCATACCTCATTAATCCGGTTGTTGAGATACCTTGTATAATGTCATTAATGTAGGTCCATATCAGAAAATACTTGTTGAAAATCAATAATAACCACTATATGATGCCCGAAAATAATGGGAGTGTCACCACCGATGAGGGAATGATTGTCGCAAGACAAGAAGAAATGTTTTTACGTAATAACAAGGGAAGGTTGATGTGCATCAAGATAGAAATTTATTGTGCAAAAAACAAAAAGTGGTGACACATGTTAAGATGGAATGGTCATCGTGTGTCAAGTTGAAATGATGTCACATGATAGGATGGAAGGTTTTCACACAACAACATGAATTTTTGATGCGACATGAAGGAAGATTGTCGAGTGACAAGATGGAAGGTTTTCACATGTCAACATGAAGTTGTTGAAATGTGAAGAAAGGAGGAAGCTGACACATGGTTGACATGTGTTAGAAAAATGTAATCGATGTGTGATAGGAAGAGGGGAGTTAATGCATGTCAAGAAAAAATGGTTGACACCTGATAATAAGGTTAAAATTCAAAAAAATTCCATCTTGACCATTAGAACAAACTAGGATCCAAAACTTTATCACGACTTGTAAGCTTGCTACGAGATACTCTATAAACTACTCCCCATTAACTAATAATTCTCATACCTTCAAGTTAATCCATTTTGTAAGTGGGTGAAAATATGGATAAAAATTTGGTGACTTGTGGGGTGATCTTCCTACTAGATCTGAAAGACCAATGATTTTACATCTATTAGGCATGGAGTCATTTTGATTGCTGAAACTAGTCTGATGCCTGAAACCTCTTAAACCTCTGAAACACTGTTGGGACATTATTTCATCACCAGACCTTGCCTAAAACTAGAAAGTGCAATAGTAACAAAGCACAACTATGTACAAATAACAAAATCATACATATCCCAAATGGAACATGCAGAGAGTGCACAAGCACTTATCTGAAAGAAAACCTAACTACAACATAAACAATGTGATACAAGAACTTAGAGGAATTAAGAACCTAAACTAGTATGTACAGAAATGAGATTCATCCTTGACAACAATGCTTTAAGTAGATCCCATTGACTAGAATCTGTAATTATTCTTCGTCTAACTTTGACAATTAGAAAGCATTGTTTTCTTTGCAGCCTGAGATTAGGTAATCACCACTCCATATTGCATCAAACTTGCAGTGGCTTCCTAGTTAGGCTCTTTCTTCATCTCATTTAAAAACTAAGTCTCCTTCTTAGAAATTTATGGTTTTGGCTTTTCTGTCAAAGCTCATCTTGATTTGAGCTTGGTCCTTCTCCATTGTTTTCATGGTTTGGTTCTTTAGCTCTTCTAGCTCCATGAGTTTTGCATACCTAAATTCCATAGATGGAAATTTAAACAACTCCAACTACTTGATAAACTCCAAGGATGGTAACTCAAAGGATATTGGTAGTCGTGCTTCCCTTCCATAAACCAACTTGAAAGGGGAATAACTAGTTGACTTCTTGGGAGTGATTCTATTAGCCCATAAGGCTGATTTCAATTTGGTATGCCAAGTCCTCTAATTTTCATCGAGGTTTTTCTTATGATTCTCAGCAAGTTCTTGTTCATGGAATCTGCTTTCCCATTACCTTGGGGGTAGTAATTAGAAGAAGTGCTCAAATAGATGTCATTTCTAATAGCCCAATTAGATATCTTTTCTCTAATGAAAGCTAAGGAATTATATGATATTATAGTGGAAGGAATACCAAACCTTATTGTAATACCTTCATAGAAATCAATAATTCTAGCTTCATTTTCCTCCTTAACTACAATTTATTCTATTCACTTAGTGAAGTAGTTTGTGGTTGTAATAATCCATTTGTGACCTAGGCTAGAACTTGGATTGATCACCCCAATAAAATCCATCCCCATTGCATGAAAGGTTGTTTAATTGAGATATGATGGAGTGGGAGGGTTTATAGATTCTCTTTACCTATGAAGAAGGCACACTTCTTGAATTTCCATGAGTAAAAATCATTGAAAATATTAGGCCAGTAATAACCATCCCTCATGATTCTAATAGTTGTTGATTTTGGGGAAAAATGACCACCTACCTCTCCATCATGAAACTCATGCAATACCCTCTCTATCTGATCTATCTTGATGCACCTTAGGAGGACACCATTCACATCCCTCTTGAAAAAAATTATCTACAAGAACACATAGGTTGCAATGAAATCTATAAAACATCCTTTTGGACTTACTCAATCCTTAAAAACTTTGAACCATTTGAATAAAATATATAATATCTTGAGTCTAACAAGGAATGGGTATGCCATTTGTAGCTTGTTCTTGATTATCTTGCAACATCATAACAACTTCTTCCTCCTCTCTTAATTCAACATGTTGGTTGGAAGCTAGCTTCTCACACAACCCTTTCCCCTAGCTAATTTGGTCACATTTATATCAATATCATATTCCATGACCTTGGTTATCCAACTAGCTCTCTTTTCATTAAGGTCCTTGTTCAAAAGAAAATATTTTACACTAGCATGTGAAACTAATAGATGAATTATGTTGTTTGACACTAGATGCCTGAATTTATTTAAACTTATAATCATAGAAAGGACATGCTTCTCAATGAATGAATATCTCACCTCATAATCCTAAAGACCTTGGCTGAAGAATGCAATAGGCTGCTCTAGTCCTTCTTGATTTGGTTTTACCAAGTATGGAAAATATTGCATCCGTGCCTCAAATATTTATGGATTCAAATATTTATTTTCCTTTAGTAGTCCATTTGAAAACCATGTTATTTTTTAGCATCAGTGTGAGTGGCTTGACAAGATGGGAAAAGTTAGGAACAAACCTCCTAAAAAAATTAATTTTCCCTAAAAAACTTTAGAGAGCCTTCTTATGACTTGGAAATGGAAATGCTCGAATAACTTCAACTTGTTCTAGATCAATTACCAACCCCTCCTTAGACATGATGTGGCCTAAGAGCTTACCTTCATGAGCTAATAATATGCACTTTTTCAAATTCAAAGACACTCGAATCTCCTGCATCTTTGGAATACTTGTCTGAGGTGAAAGAGGTGACTTTCTATGTTCTTGGAGAATACAATAATGTCATCTAGATACACAAGAACTATCTTATTGATCAGCTCTTTGAATGCCATAACCATTTACCTTTGGAAAGTGGCTCTTAAATTTGATAGTCCAAATGGAATATTCCTATAAGCATATGTACCTCACTTTACAGTGAAGACTATCATGAATTGGTCTTCCTCTTTTACCATCATTTGATTATATCCTGAGTAGCCATATAAAAGTGAAAACCTTTGGAATCTATCTACTACTTGCAATATTTTCTCCAAGGAAGGAAGTGGATAGTGGTATTTAAGAGAGGCCCTATATAATTCTTTTAAATCCACACATAACTTTATTTCCCTATTTTTCTTCCTAACTGGCACCAAATTTTCTATCCATTAAAAGTGCTTGATCAGGAAGATGATGCTTGCCTCTATGATCTTGTTCAATTCCTTCTTCATGAGAGGCTCAATGTGAGGGTTTACTAATCTTTTTTTTTCTAATGGGCTTGGATTCCAGATCTAGCTCAATGGTGTGTTGTGCCAATTTTGTATTAAACCCTCTAGGATCCTCTTATATCCAAGAAAATATGTCCAAGAAATGTTAAAAATCTTTATGAATTCACATTTTCTTGATTCATGTTCACCTTGCCAACTTGGAGCATTTTACCCTCTTCAACTGAAATGGATTTTGAATCTTCCCTTTTTACCTGAATGTTGTTCTTCTCTCTCTGAAATTGATCATTGGGATTGAATATTGACTCTAGAGTCACTAAACCCTTTGGCAATTTGTTTGTCCGTAGTTGTACCACTTGATCCCCATATTGCTACTCTAATTTATCCTGATCATTAATTGAGAACTCAACCTCCTCCTGCGATAAATTAATGATATGTTGATCATTCTCAAATACCTACCAACTCATGTTATTTTCCGATACAACTGGCCTCACAATTACATGAATATGTGGTTGTGCTTTATCTCTTTTAATATTGTCTGGCACCGGATCAAATGTTGCTCGAATTACCACAAGCCTATCCATAGCCTCATTCTCCTTCCTCATTATGGCTTGAATATTTAATGCTCTAAAATCATCAATTTGATCTCATACCCGATGCTTGTAGTCTTTGAGAAGATAATTCTTATCAATATGTTTTCCCCTAACATGGTTGACAATTAACTCACTATCCCCAAACACTTGCAAGTTTTGTATACCCCTCTTTCTTGCCCAATTCAATCCATGTATCAAAGCTTCATACTCAGTTGTATTATTTGAACAAGTAAATTGAAAATGGAAAGCTGAGTAGTACTTCATACCTTGTGGTGAAAAAAGAATTGCTCCTCCTCTAGTGCCTTGCCTACTCCTTGATCCATCAAAGAATAGCTGTCATACTTCATTATCACCCTTATCATCTGGTTTGGTGAGGCTAGGAAGAGGTGTGTTTTCCTTGTGCAAACAATAAAATCCCAACTCATCCTCCTCTATTTCCTTGTATGGATCATATATGTGTCTTTTTTTCCCATTCATCAAGATTCAAATCCAGGATTCCCCCAAATTTGGTATCTACTTCCTAAGTGTTTGGGAAATCCTCTTGATCAAAGGTTGAGCAATTTGCATTGATTGGGCTTGGTACATGAGGCTCAATATGGAAATTTTCAATAGGTTCAAACCAAATTGTATCCTTAGCTCCATACCTTGTTCTGAAGAGCATATGTGACCAATCAGCTGATAAGTAGCCTCCAATTTTGGTGGTGAAGTATCTTGACAAGCATAAGGCAAATAGTGGTGACAACTCAATCAATGATATATCCTGCTAAACTCTAACATTAAAACATGCATGTAATGTGAGGTTTAAACCTTTTATGATCCCAATAGTCCCCATTGCTATCCCATCTAACTATACCACTCCTTTGGAAACCAGGTTGTATTTTAGGCCCAACTAATCTGCAATCTATTTCGGTATTACCAAATTGCTAGCCCATAAGTCAATCATGCAATTGTATAAAAGGTTGTTCCTAATAATCAAATATATATAGAATGGAGGAGGCTTTATGTTTTTACCTTTCGACCTCCATGAACACCTTTTTTGGAGTTGCATTAGTGAGAACCTTCTCTTGATTCTTGGACAACTCATTTGATGCTGACCAATTTTCCATGGCTGCTTGTAACAAATCCCATTGGCTCAATTTTTCAATGATTCCCACATAGAAATGCTTACATTGGTATTCTTAATTTTCTCAATAATGTTAAAAGGAGATGGATTCTCCTTCTTCTGCCCCTTACTCGACATGAATTTCTCCTACACATGGGCTACTACAACTAGTACCTAAGTTGGCTTAGAAGGTAGTTTGGGTTGATTTTGAATGTTTGGGGCTGCACTTGGATTGCTAATACCCCAAAGTGTGATAGAAGGTTGAGAAGTACTTGGATTAGATGAATACCCTTCCTCTATATTCCTCTTCTTAGACCTTGTGTTGGCTTCCACACTTTGAGAAGGGGACTGATTTATTCCACAAAATCCTTAGCTTGCCAATTCATAAGTGTTGTCTCATTTGGAGGTGTTTCCTAATTAGTTACCTACTGATGACTTTCTTCTTGGTTTGTTTCTTGAGGAACACCTACTATAGTCACCATCAATGCTTGATTTAAAGCACCATTGAAGCATGTTTTTCTGATTGTGTAGTTGGTTGCATGGGAAACACCATTCATATTCTTGTGCTATGTTGTTTTGAGTTGGAACCAAGGCCCTAGATGTTGAAACTACATTAGGGTTATATGCTTGGAATGGCTTAGTAGCTTAGGATTGTCCTTGGTTCTTGTTAGAATCTTGACCAATTGGCTTGTTTTGTAGATATAGAGGTTTATTGGGTTGGAATTGAGGTTGATAAGGTATAGAATTTTGAGCTTGTTTCCTCTTAAGAGTTACCAACTCATTTCCTAAGTTTTGTAATTATTTCATAACCTCTTGGAGTTCATTTGAAGGGATAGAAGAAGAAGTGGAAGATTCATTTGAACTCTGATTTCTTAGAGCAAGGATGGGGGCTATTGTAGGTGTTTAATTAGGATTAGGATTCCCATATCCAGATAGAGAGGCATAGGTGGCCTAGGTGTAAGTTTACGGATTGAATTATGTAATTATCAACTCTAATGGATATGACATAGGCATTTGGTAGGGTTATTCCTCCCATAGATTGTATCATAACAGATATATCAGAATTTAGAGCTTTAAGAAAATAGAGAAATGCACCTTCAATTGTTGGTCTGACTACAATTGGGATCCTTTCCCATGTTCTTTGGATATGGAATTGAAGTTTTTCATTTTCTCAGTTGGTGCCCTTTTGATTGTAGTCATCTTCTCCAAAAGGGATAAGTTATCATCCCTCTCCCCAAACTGGCCACATAGAGCTATGCACAATTGATCCCAATTTTGAATTGATCCTACTCCTAAGCCTCTAAACCACTACAAATATTTTCCTTTGAAATAATAAGACAAAAACTTGACTGCAACATCCATCTCAACAATCTCATGTATGGCACAAACATTTGCAATGTCTTGAATGTGGTTGATGGGAGTTGTGTGATTTTCTCCAGTGAAGTATGGGATATTCTTTAATGTTGCTATCAAGACCAAATTTTGTGCATTAAGGGAAAGTGGATTGCTTCTCGTGAAATTTTCATAGGGGTTTAGAGGTGGCTGATTTGGTAGTTGTTGATGAGCCATCTCTGAGTGGCTTGAGAACCCTAGTCAATTGAAGAAAGGGTATACCAAGTGGAGGTGTGGATAATGTTTTGTTTGGTGGAGATGGAGACCTTTGTACTCTTCTTCCTCTCCTTCCTCTACCTAGAGATAACTGCAAGTATTCAAAAATACCTTCTTCTCTTGCTCTAGACCGGGTTTGCACTCTTCTCATGAACTTGATAAAATTGGGCTGCTGAAACCACTAGATTTGAATGATGAAGTCACTAGATGTGTTGTTGAAAATCCTATAAAGGATGGAAATTCACCAAGACACACACCCAATCTTGAAAAAAGGGAAAATATTGACTTCTATCCCACCGAGCGTGCCAAAGCTGTTATCTCGGAAAAGTAACACCTAGGATTTACACATTACCAAACCATACCCTTGACTAATATGGCATTGTCTCAAGGTTTGGGACCTAAAAAATGATAAAAACTCTAAATAAGGTTGGTTCCTCTACCTATTCTAATGCTAAAAATACTCCTATAAAGGGAAATGCATCTACTCTAACACTAACCTAGAATTTCCAAGGGACCAGGGAAGAAAGAGATGCATAAGATAAAAGTCCTAACTGATGGAAGTGATAACACCAAAAAAAAACTAGAGAGATTCATAGTGAATGAAAGTGGAGGAAAATGAGGAAGAAGAGGGAAGAAAAAGTAACACCATCCCAAAACACATTCAAACCTCCAATTTTTAGAGCACAATGAATTTAAACCCTATGAAGGAACACGGTATGCACAATATACCTATAAAATATAATATAAGGAAAGAAATTCAATATAAATAAAGATAGGGAAAAAAAGTGAAAAAGATACTAATTTTATTTCTTAAAATGATGCACAATCCATTACAATATAGGCACAAGGAAAGAATCCTTAAAAATGTATAAATTCGAGGTTTGCATCTCAAAAAGTGCTTTGGAACAATTTTGGTAGAGTTCCTTTACATTCTAGAATGTCTCTCTCCACAAATGAAGGGGAAATTACATATATATAATGAGATACCAACTGATATATTTCATTAATTTCCTATATGGAGGTATGGGCAGCCATCTTGGTTCACTTTCTAATGGTACTTTGCTTACATGGAAAACATGGATGCCATACCTCATTAATCCAATTGTTGAGCTACTCTATATGATGTCATTAATGTCAGGCCATATAAGAAACTCCTTGTTGATGATCGATAGTAACCACCAGCCAACACCGAAAAGAATGGGGCATGTCTCCATTGACAAGGGAATGATTGTCACATGATAAGAACAAATGTTGTCCCATGATATTGATGAAAGGTTGAAGTGCATCAAGATGGAATTTTTTCACGTGACGGGAAGAAATTTATGATGCACATCAAGATGGAATGGTTTTTGTGCATCAAGATGGAATGGTGTCGCGTGATAGGATGGAAGGTTTTCATGTAACAACATGAAGTCATTGATGCCTGATAGGAAGGAAGGTTTTAGTGGGACAAGATTGAAGGTTGTCACATGTAAGCATGAAGTTTTGACATGCGATAGGAGGAGTGGACGACACACGGTTGACATGCATCATAAAAGTGTGATTGACATGTGACATGAAGATGGGCATTGATGTGTGTCAAGAAGAAATGGTTGACACACAAATACAAGGTCAAAATCCACACATTTTTCTAACTTGACCATTATAACAAACTTGGATCCAAACCTTCACCATGGCTTGCAATATCACCGAGATACCCATGTAAACTACTCCCCATTAACTATTAATGCCCAAAATTTCTGAGTAATCCATTTTATAGAGGGGTGAAAATATTGATAACAAGTTGGCCACCATTAGTATTTTATTGTGTAGTACCAACCACCAAAAATATTCACTTTTGGACTAACTTCCTTGATCAAACACCATCCCACTTAAGCTATCAAGTTCAATATCATTTGAAAAATATGTTTAATAGATTAATAGATTTACAGAAAGTGTATCCTTCAAAATCAGTTGTATTGAAGCACCATTTGGTAGTACTTAGATTTCTCAATATTTGTTCCTAAAATTGAGGTCCAAAAACTATAATCCTTCACTAGTCTCCATGCCATTTCGAAAGGACTAATTTATTCATATTTTCACGGTCTCTTATACCAAGACCTCCTAGATTCTTCAATTGACATATCTATTCCCACGCTATAAGAGGTATTATGGATTTATCTTCTGACCCACTCAATAGGAACCTCTTTTGAATTCTTTCCAACTTATTTGAAATTTCTCTAGGAATTTTTTAAATGGACATAGTATAGACAGGGAGATTCTAAATAGAACATTTAAGGAGAGTAGCCTTACCTTCTTGAGAAAGTATGGACCCCTTCCATCCATCCATTTTTTTGATAAATCTATCAATTAGGAAGTTCTAGTCTCGAGTTTTAGGTCTTTCGGTCTGATGAACATTCCTAAATACCTTGTTGGAAAGGTTTTTATATTACAACCCAAGATACATGATATCTTAAGACATATCTCCTCATGGGTGTTGACAAATAAAATTAAGCTTTTATCAAATTTTATGACCTGATCAGAGACTTATTCATAATCTAACGGTAGGATTTTAAATTCTCTTGCTTGAAGAACCGTAGCTTCCTACCATACATTTTTCATCCACAAAGTTTTGATGAGCCACATTTTCACTATTCATGGCAAGAGATATTCTTATAATTCTTCCTTGAATTTTCTTGATTCAAATCTTTACTCATTGTTTCCACCATTAAGATAAATAGAAAAGGGGATATGGGATCTCCTTGTCTTAATCCTCTTGCACTCTCAAAAAAATTCACATGGGGCACCACTAACCAACACTAACAATTTATTTTTAGAGATGCACGTTTGAATTATACTCCTAAAATATTCTTTGAAACTAAACCTTACCAGGACTTTGTGAAGAAAATTCCACGAAACTCTGTCATAAGATTTTTCCATATCAATATTTATCACCATGGTTTATTTCTTATTATGCTTGACAAAATGCAATGTCTCCTAGATTGTAACTATGTTGTCCTAAATCTACCTTCCCAAAACAAACCCCCTTGCTGATTAAAGATAAGGGAAGGAAGAAGAGGTTGAATCCTTAAAGAAAGAATATTGAGAACATTTTGTACATATAATTACGAGACTAATTAGTCTATATTTTTAAATCTACAACATTATGATTCTTGGGGATGAGAGCTACAAAGGTGTAATTCATATTGATGGGTCATTGTATTTGTCCAATCATTTAAGCGACATACTCTTTGTCGGTGTCATTATAAACCAAGGTTGTGTCTCACACAATATGCAATGGAGTCTACGAGAACCAGTTATGTGTTGAGTTTGTTGGGGGTTGCTTAGCTTTAGTGGCTTTTCTATGGAAGTGCAGTTAAAATCTACGGAAATTCAAAACAAGTCTATGGAATTCAACTGTTTGCAATGAAATGGATTTCAACAACTAATATTCTATTGTAAAGTAAAATACGCACACACTTATTCTTAACAAATTAAACCATAACTGAATAACTAGAATTCACCAGAAAGCAAGACAGGTTTATGAGCTAAATTTGCATGGCAAAAGCATCTACTTAAAATTTAAAGCAATAATGGAGAAAACAGGGACAATTAAATCAAAGCATGCATGCAACAACTCATCAAATGATAATTGCAGTAAAACTAATAGAAGGACTGTATGCATGAAAAAATCAAAGTAACCTCGTATCTCCTTGGTTGAGTGGGCCCTTGCTCTTCCTTAGGATAGATTGATCAACAAATTCTAATTCTCAAAATACTGTAGATTTCATTAACTTCGAAATGAGTTCATAACATATGAAAAACAAATCCGAAGCAGGTATGCGAGATAATATTCTTTGATAAATCAAAAAGTGGTACCACGATTACGAAGACAAAGTCTTCATATAGATAATTTTTTTTACAAGATCTTCCATATCAGATGGCATTAAATACTGTTTCATCAAATATCGATTAAAACTCTTAGATTCATATGGACCGTTAGAGTCAAGCCCAAGCTACTAGGTCAATTTGGAAACAATCTTCAGCTGCATGCATCGAACTCGGGTAACTTATCCACCAGTAACCTCCATCATTCCCTAAACACATCATCACATTTGATCTCATAAAAATAGTTAGTAGGAGGTCATGTGATAAATGGTTTTTATAAATAATAGAAAGCAAAAATGCATCAACCTACTAAGACATGACTATACAAAACATCACCATATACAAATAAGTCATATTACGAAGAGTATTCCTGTTCTAAAGAAATGATATTAATGAGCCAAATTATGCACTCATCATTCCCCCTAACTTTACCTGTTGCATGTCCCAATGCAACTCATATGCATCCTGCTCGCCTTCCAAGTTGTTTAGCCATGTCATACTCCTCGAATTGATCAAAATATTTCTTTGTGGTATTCTTGCAGCCCTGAGTATTGGAGGTAATTTCCACCCAGGTAGTGAAACTATCATGGGACTGTGCTACATTATTATGCCACGTTGTGAGAGGGATCAAGAGGAGTTGAGGCCATATTTGAAGGCTGGCCCATTCATCAGTGTATTGATGACTGGTCTTTTCTGTAGTTTGTCTAATAATGACAATGAGGGCATCACCCCTTCACATGATCTAGCTCAAATTATGAGGGGAGAGGACCTCCCTACGTTTAAAAGGTAGGCTTAAAGTATCCCATATTTTGTCACAAGCTTGCCAAGCAGCCCCAAAATTTTCCTGACTAAAATTTTCAAAATCAATAATACACTGAAGCAAAATCTAAGAAGTATGCACCCTAACCCCTACCTGGTATTACAATGATCTAAAGTTTTTCCACAAGGAAACATCTGTGTGATGGGTTGGGTGAATGTAAAATCCGATTGACTGAGCAGTGTTATTGAAATTGTCTATTTGTTGTCTCCAAGTTATCTGATTCCTCAATATAGACTGAAATGCTTTAATTTGAAAATCCCCCACAAATAGGTTGATCAAGAAATCAGGGACATTGGTTACTACCATGTTATGTAAATAAAATTCACAGAGAAAATTTTGAATTTCTGGAGTGTTGTTCTTGTAGACTGATAAAAAACTAGGTCCATCAGAATTTTGTGAGGGGCGTGAGAACACAATTGAAATAACTACCAAGAATAAAATTGTTCTTGGACATACATGTTGTAGAATAAGGAGGGTTTCCTACAGGATAGTAGTTTGATGGCTAAAGGACAAACAGAGTCTAAGATAGATGTTAATTTTTGTTTTTCCTCTTCCAAAGATTCTTTTTCCTTTTTTAATTTCTAATTTTATTTCTGTAATTCCATTTTTTGAAGGGACAACTATTGGAAATTATTTAAGAGGGTAAGACCTGTATCACGTTTTTCTTTAGACAACTCACTTCATGCTGCAGAGCAGCAATCTCCCGAATTTTTTCTATTGTCTTTTGTGTAAATTCAGCTTGTAATAAAAGGGTGGATTCTTCCATACCTTGTAACTGAGATTTTAGCAATGCAATTTCCTTCAAATAGATGTGAGAAGGCTCCACTTGGACGTCAAGCATTTCTAGAGCTCCAATGTGAATTTCGTAGATGACGGAACAACAGATGATGGAGCGGCAGAGACATCCTCCGTATGCAGCTCCTCCCAAATGTGGCGATGTCATTAGGAAAGGACTCGATTGGAAACCACTATGCTGCAAACATGAGCCAAGCCCCTGAGGACCGTAGTTGCATGGAGGAAGAGGGGGCCATGGGAAACTTGCCTTTTGAATCAGAAATGGATGGGGGTGGTCCCTTAGGAGTACCAAACATGTCGGCATGCATAGGAATGTCAGCAGCCTCAGCTAGACTATGTGAAGGGCCCGAGGAAAGGGTAGACTAAGGTGTAGAAGAGAGACCAGATTTTAGTTGCTTAGGCCTAGACCCTTCACCAACATGTCCCTTGAGCCTCCGCTTTGGGTGAAAGAAAACTTGGTGTGAACACAACAGGTGAATCAACCCTGGGTGCTTAAGCATAGACTTTCCCCCACTGGACGGTGTTTCTGGCATACCTTAATGATAGAATCTATGAGGTACTCTGGAAAATTGACCCAAAGGGCTTGGTTGACATGCCCCTTTTTAAGGTGAATGAGCATTTTGAGCACATCACCACCCAGAATAGAAGCATGTCCATCGCATATAAAATACCTATTGACCCATTTAGCAATCTCACCCTAGATTCCAGGAAAACTTTTCCACTTAACACCCTTCTGGACACCCAATGGAGTCAGGATGACCTCTAGGAGTGCCTCTCCTTCGTCATGGAACTAAGAAATAAGACTTTGCAAAGGGGCATTCGTCATAACCTTTAACCCAAAATTTGGTAGGCCAGACAGGTCAGAAATGACCTGACTGGTGATTTCAACTCGTCGTCCACCAACTTGCGAGCATGTGGACTCAAAATTGTTCAAGAATTCTTCCACAATGTTCTCATCAAACCCTTCAAATTTCTGAATGAAATCTAACCATCCAAAATCATGAAATACCTGTGAAAGGGTGGCATTCTAGAGTAAGGCATCAGGTGAAGTAGGTTCTGATGTCTTTCGCGGTCCCATGCTAAGCCAAAAAAATAAGAAATACACAATAGCGGAAAGAACAGAGTAGAGCGTTTCTTCCACTTCCTGTTGAGTGTTTGATGAAACTAATTATGAGTGATGTGCATACCACAATGGGAAGAGGTAGTTGCAGAGTATTAAATTTCAAATGACACCTTATTCCTTGGGTAATGCAACATCAAGTGAAGGTGATGGAAAAAAATAGTGATGAGACCGACCACCCGTGTGAGATTAAGATTTTTATGGTGGCACATATCCCATGGTGGAGGAGCATGCGCCATCTGTCCTGACGTTGGAGAGTGTGACACATCAAAGCATGTGGAGATTTATGAGGCATTACTCCTTTTATGTCATCATTCATAAAGCGATTTGGAAGAGATCCAAAATGATCATAACAATCATTTCATGATGGCATCATAATGAAAAATGACTACATGGGGGAATGTTTCACATAGAAATATCATTAGCAAGTTAAATGCACTTACCCATGCTACACTTAGTTAGCTGATATCCGTAGATTCCCGCCCTACAATTTGGGATGAAACATGATTAGCGGCAGTAGAAACAATGAAAATTCCTGCATTTATTGAAAAAAGAAACTGATAACTAAGGGAAGAAGATTGAATGAAGGATCATCTTCCTTTATTGAATTTGAAAAAGATTAATTACTCCATGCGTGAGAGGCAAAGAGCCTCCTCAGCATGCATATCCATTTGTAACAGAATTTCATCGGTGAAGGTTCGCTTATCCAGTGGTTGGTGGTAAACTCGGAGCCTATGCCCATTCACTAGAAGAGTTCATTTATCTCCATCAATCGGTATCAATCGAACAGAGCCATTATCAAACACTTGATGCACTTGATAGGGACCTAACCAATGCGTACACAACTTGCCTTTAAACTACTGATAGTGGGAATCAAAGAGTAAAACCCACTGTCCTTCATAAAATATCCTTTTTTATGTGAGCATCATGCCAAGTTTTCTACTGATGTTGTAGAATTTAGTCTACTGTTGTGCCTCCATTCACATTTCATCTAATTCATTCAACTGCAACACTCATTCACATTATGCTTCATCCAAATCGATCCCAACTTCCAATGTTGTTTTCCAGGTGCACAACTCGAACTCAACAGGTAATAGTGGCTTCTTCCCAAAGACCATCTCATAGGGAGAGAAACCAGTAGTTATTTTCTAGGTCATGTTGTAGGCCCAGATGGCCTCAGGAAGCTTTGGTACCCAATTCTTTCTATTGGCATTAACCACATTAGTTAGAATATTCTCGAGCTCTTGATTAGTTACCTCCACTTGTGCATTGGATTGGGGGTGATAAGGTGATGATTTCCGGTGCCTGATTCTATAGATTCCTAAGAATGCTTCAATCATATTTGAAACAAATTGAGGACCTTGATCAGATACAATGGCCCTTGGTGCTCCAAATCGCAGCAATATCGGTTATAGAGAAAATCAGCAACAACATCTTCATTGGAAAATGCCAATGCTTGAACTTCAGCCCATTTGGTGACATAGTCCGTGCATACCAAGAGATACTCCTTCCCGAAAGATGGAGGATCAAATGGTCCAACAAAATCAATACCCCATTTCTCAAATGGTCCTAGAACCAACTGAGGGTTAAGAGGAATTTCCATAGAAAGTGTAGGTTTTCCCATTCATTGGCATGCATCACATTGCCACACATACTTCTTGACAGTCTTATGGAGGGAAGGCCAATAGTACCCTGCTCCAAGGATCTTGTGAATTGTTTCGTTTCACTGAATAATGTCCACCGCCTGGCTCATCATGACATGCTCACAATATGTCATGTACCTCATCCTCACGAACACACCTACGAAGAACCATGTCAGGACAACATTTGAATAAGAATCCGTTACACCATTTATATGTTGCACTATTTCTAATCAATCACCTTCTTTCCTTATGAGTAAAATAAGTAGGAAACTTCCCTGTTGTTAAATAATTTGTGAGATCAGCAAACCAGGGAGTCTTAGTGGAGATAGCAAACAAGTGTTCATCGGAAATTGATCTTGGACTACTTCGTCATCACCTAAAACATTTATTCTGGAAAGAAATTCAGCAACAACGTTAGATTTCCCAGGCTTATCTATGATAGTGAGATTGAATTCTTGCAACAAGAGCAACCAGCGAATGAGCCTTCCACCAACCACTAGTTTGTTCATCAAATATCAAATGGCAGAATGGCCAATGTAAACAAATTTGTATATCCAATGATGTAATGATGAAATTTATTCAAAGCATATACCACAACCAAAAACTCTTTTTCCATAGTAGTGTAATTCTTTTCCGTAGGAGTGATTTTGTTGATAAAGTAAATTACATACATATGATCTTGTAAGTCTTTTTGTCCAAGGACAGCGCCCATAGCTGTATTAGAAGCATCAGTGTGGATATGGAAAGGTTGTCCCCAGTTAGGGCCACATAAGACAGGAGCTATTGTTAGCTTTTCTTTGATGGAATCAAATTCTGTTAACACTGAGAAGACCATTCAAAAACACAATCTTTGGTTAGCAATGAAAACATTGGGGTGCAATTTTGCTAAAATATTTTATGAATCAACGGTAATAACCTACATGGCCAAGGAAAATTTTGATGTTAGTTTGATTAGTTGGTGTAGGTAATTGGGTGATGACTGATATATTTTGGGATCCACCTTTATACCTTGGGCTGAAACATGGTGACCTAAGACAATTCCTTGATCAACCATCATTAGACATTTTTCATGACTCAGAGATAGTTGGTGTTGTTCACATCGACTGAGTAATTTCTCAATATTATTCAAATATTCATCAAAATTGGATCCATGGATAGTGAAATCATCCATATAAACCTCAACACAGTCATTAGCAAGATCTACAAAAATGGCCAAGACTGCCCGCTGAAATGTGGCAGGGGCATTACAAAGCCCAAAAGGTAAGACTCTGTAAGTGAATGTACCCCAAGGGCACGTAAAATTAGTCTTATCTTGATCAGTAGGGGCAATACTAATTTGATTATACCCACTAAACCCATCCAAGAAAGAGAAATATTTCTTACTAGCCAAATTTTCAGGACTTGGTCAATGAAAGGCAAGGGAAAATAATCTTTCTTGGTGGCTTTGTTAAGTTCCCTGTAATCAACACATATTCGCCACTTACCATTCTTCTTGGGAACAATAAATAATGGGGAAACCCACTGACTATCAGATATAGGATAGATGAAACCTACCTTTAGGAGCTTTTCAATCTCAGTTTTGACTATGTCTCTCAATGCTGGATTGATTCTTCATTGTGGCTGCCTTATAGGTTTGATGTCATTGGTGTAAATATGATGTGTACAGATGCTAGGATGAATTCCTTTCATATCAGTGTAATCCCAAGAAAAAGCATGGAAATTTTCTTCAGAACCTCAAGCACCCTAGCTTCTTGATTGACCTCCAAGTCGCTTCCTATAGTCAGCTCTCTACCCATACTGACAAGCACCTGCTTAGTATCATCTGCAAGAGCAAGCTCTATACTAGTGATAAAAGAATTCAATGGGAAAACATGGGGCTGGAGCATGTGCAGGATGGATACATTATCAAAAGACATAACCTTAGTTAAAGGACAATAGAAATCAGGAACTAGATGTTTGGAATTATAAGCATAGAGTTTCCTACCAGACTCAGCAGAGGTAATGTCTTCTGCCGATATTCCAAATTCCATAGAAGTAGTGCTGATTTCCGTAGTTGCAGAGTCCTTAGAATCAGTCAGCACATAAGACTCTGTAGCCTCCATCATATGATTGTGTACTACAATAGTGGCTAGAAAAGAAGAATTCAAAGAGTTAGCATCCAAAGAATCCACCCATACCTAGTCACAATTGTTTGTATAAGGCTGGGCAGGAGGATATAATGAAATGTGTTTGGATTTCTGCCCATTTAGAATTGTCATGTTGCACGATCTCTGATCAATGTAAGCAACAACCGTATCCAAAAAAAATCTCCCCAAGATGACTGGATATCCCAACTTCCAAGATTTAGGCTGCAAAACCATGAAATCAACTGGGTATTCCCATGATTCAACAGTGACCATTATATCTTCAACCACACCATCAGGTACAACAATGGATTGATCTACTAACTGCAGAACAGTGTTGGTTGGTTGAAGTCCTATCAAGGATAGTTGGTTAAACATTTCTATTGTGATGACATTAATAGCAGCACCAAGATCCACCAAAACATTAGATATTGACTGGTTGTTTATACAAATAGTAATGACAGGGCTCCCAGGATCCCCATATTTTGGTGAGATAAGGGTGCCAACAACTAAATCAGCCAAATTTCCTTCAACTCTGATAGTCTTTGGATATTTATTTTTTCTTCCTGGCATCTTTATACATTTGTTTCTAATGGTTTAGTTTAGTTCAGGGATGTCCCTTATTACATGTAGCAGTGGAACCTCAATATGTACTTTTTTCAATTCCTGAACTAGTTTTGTTTCATCTGCAATCCGAGTGTCCTGTAATCACTCGGGAAAAGGGTTGTAGTTGGTTTGGGTATTTGAGCATCTTGTTCATCTAGTATTGGTGAAGAACTAGTGTTACCTTCAAGTTTTTCTTCCTTATTGGCATCATCAGGCAGTTTTGTGATAACAATAGGGGGTTCAATATTTTCCAGATCGTAATCGTAAATTACCAATAGTGTTAACCTGCATGGTATTACCTACATCTGTGTCATCAATCAAAGCTATCTATTGATTTTTAGGATTGGCTACTGGCTAAGCTGGAAGTTGTGTTTGTGTTGCTTGTCCTTGATTTTGGTAGGCTTGAGGTGGAGGCATTAAAGCTTGATGTGGCTGTTGGAACCTACATTGTTGATTATTGTTTTGTGGTGGTGCCCAAGACTAATTTTGGCTAAAATTTTGTTGAGGACCCCACTGCTGATTGTGCCAAGGATTGGCTATGGGTGGTGGAGCCCAACCTGGCTGAGTGTAGGGATTTGTCCAAGGTGGTGGATATGGATAAGTCATCCAGTTTGAGTTTGCCCACTCAGGTTGTCCCCAAGAAGATTGAGAGGCCTGATTTGGCCATGGCATTCTCTAGGGATTTTGAGTTGGTCTAGATGGGAACCCACCTTGATTGTTTGGTCTCTAGAAAAATTTAATTCAGCACTTGTTTGAGAGATGGCATTCAAACCTCCCTTCAATTGTGGTAGAAGTGTGTAATTTTTAGTGTCATGGTCAGTAACTTCGTAGATTAAGAACATATCTATGACATCCAAATGAAATTATCTCAATGGGTGTCTCTTCCGACATTTAGGGCAATACATGTCCAATGGTTCTTTAGCAGGGGTGGATTTTTCCTTGAGTCCATCTATGGTGGATGTCAATTACTGAAGAATGTCTACTTTCATGTTGGCCATTTCTTCTAGAAGTTCAGAGCTACCCAAAGACTTGGATGTTTGTTTCCTTCTTATCCCTCCACGTGTTCTAGAATATCTTCTACATAGCTTAGTAATTTGTTCCATGGTAAGCTTATGCACGTCTCCACCTCCCATGAGATGGAGAGAATCCTTGGTTTCTTCATCTAGTGCTTCAAAAAATTGTTTTAGTGATGTCGCATGCAACTCATATCCACTACGTTTATGGAGAAAGAGGAATCTATCCAGATAATCCTCTAGATTCTCATCTTCCTTTTGCCGTATTTGGAAGAAATCCTCCTTCCTATCCCTTCCTCTACAATAGTCTTGGTATTTATCTAGGAAGGTTGTTTCCATGGCTTCCCAGGAATTAATGGAGTTAGATGGTAACCCCATAAACCATCTCATAGTAGAATCTTTGAGAGTGGAGGGAAATAATTTGAGTTTTTGATTGTTAGTTCGGTAATCATATGTTTGGCATAGGATTTTAAATTCAAACAGAAACTGATCAGGGTCTTCTTTGGTCATTCCTCAAAAGAGGGGGAGGATGGATGGTGAGATGTTTTTCATGGGTGCATCCTCATCTGCATCGAGGACAATGGGGTATGTAAATGTTCATCCTAAAGGTTTTTCTTTAGCATTCCCAAGATCCCCCATTGCAGAATGATGTGAAGAGGATACAGAATGCTCAGAAAAGGTTCTAGGAGTGGAATTGGAATCTGTATCACTCTCAATGTTTCTCTCTTGTGAAGTATCTAAAGAGATTTTTGAATATTACGTGCTATAAATCTCCCTTGGTTATCTCATGACCTATGCATCCAGGTTGGTTGGTTTAAATCAAGGTCCGAGAGAACTACTAGTTTCCTATATGAACTCTATTAACACCCATAACATATGGAATAAAATAATGGAGCTTATGGTTATGTAGTCCTTGGCAATGGTGCCAAAAATGATGGGTCATTGTATTCGTCCAATCATTTAACTGACATACTCTTTTTCAGTGTCATTATAAACTAGGGCTATGTCCTAGGCAATATGCAATGGAGTCTAGGAGAACCAGTTATGTGTTGAGTTTGTTGGGGGGTTGCTTAGCTTTAGTGGATTTTCTACGGAAGTGCATTTAAAATCTATGAAATTCAAAACAAGTTTACGAAATTCAACTGTTTGCAATGAAATGGATTTCAACAACTAATCTTCTATTGTAAAGTAAAATACGCACACACTTATTCTTAACAACTTAAACCATAACTGAATAACTGGAATTCAACAGAAAGCAAGATGGTTTATGAGCTAAATTTGCATGGCAAAAGCATCTACTTAAAAGTGAAAGCAATAATGGAGAAAACAAGGACAATTAATCAAAGCATGCATGCAACAACTCATCAAATGATAATTACAGTAAAACTAATCGAAGGACTGTATGCATGAAAAACTCAAAGTAACCTCGTATCTCCTTGGTTGAGTGGGCCCTTTCTCTTCCTTGGGATAGAGTGATCAACAACTTCTGATTCTCAAAATACATGTAGCTTTCATTAACTTTGAAATGAGTTCATAACATATGAAAAACAAATCCAGAACAGTATGTAGATAATCTTCTTCGATAAATCAAAAAGTGGTACCACCAGTTCTGAAGACAAAGTCTTCATATAGATAATGTTTGTTACAAGATCCACCATATCAGATGGCATTAAACATTGTTTCATCAAATATCGATTAAAACTCTTAGATTCCTATGAACCGTTAGAGTCAAGCCCAAACTAATAGGTCAATTTGGAAACATCTTGAGCCGCATGCATCGAACTCGGGAAACTTATCCACCAGTAACCTCTATCATTCCCTACACACATCATCACATTTGATCTCATAAAAATAGTTAGTAGGAGGTCATGTGATAAACAGTTTTCATAAATAATAGCAAGGAAAAATGCATCAACCTACTAAGACATGACTATACAAAACATCTCCATATACAAATAAGTCATATTATGAAGAGTATTCTGGTTTGAAGAAATTATATTAATGAGCCAAACTATGCACTCATCACATATCTTTCAGCATCTTCTTATTTCGAAATTTTTTTGGATGGCTAGACAAACATCATACTTGAAAATTTCCAAAAAAATGAAATAAAAGGTTTGAAAAGCCATCCAGGCCTAGGGCTTTATTTTAACTCATAGTATTCAAGTATAAATTCAATTTTGTCAATAAATGGACTTTTAACAAGAATAATGCTATCAATGGCTAGAACATAATTTGGAATGCAATCCAAAAAAAATATTCCTTTGGGTTGTTAGAACAAGGAGTGAAGATATGAGTCTGCTATAGAAAGATATCTTTGTAGCCATCTAGATTTCACCAAAAATTATTAGTATGGACCCTCCATCTCTAGCAATATTGGAAATCCTATTAGAACCTCTTCTTTTCAAAGTTGAAATATGGAATAAATTTGTGTTCTTATCTCCTTATTTAAGCCACTTTGCACCCTTGATTTCTTTCTCCAATTTTTTTCTTATTTTAAGAGGATATTATGGTAATAAGAAAGTAACTCTTTCTCTTTTTTTTACCTTTTTCCAGCCTATCACAATTTAAATCTTCCGGATAGGCTTTGCAACATTATTATTTCACTCTCGAATGAAATTTTCTTTTCAAAAATGTTACCAAAGATTTTTTTATTCCATCCCTTCAATTTATTTTTCACATGGACGAGGGTTTTGAAACTCTAAACATTACAGTTCTTTTTATCTTGATATCCCACCATTATTTGACAAGATTTTTAATGTCTTCATATTTGCAACCACATATTTTGAAATCTTAAAGGTGTTCTTCTTATCTCCTTGTATTTAACTTGGAAAATTAGGGGATTATGATTAGAGCCTATTCTAGGGAAGGAAAAATACACACCTCCTTACTAAACCATCCCTAGGAGGTGAGAGCTATATCCATTTTAAATTGTATTAATTGATCCCCCTCCTCATGTTAGACCAAGTATATTTTACCCCTTTCAGCTCAATGTCCATGAGACTATTTTTCATTATAAATTCATATAGGTCTTCCATACTTTACCTAATGTCAATGTACCCCTTTCTTTTCACCCAACATTAAAGGGGTATTGAAGTCACCCATAACAATCCATTCAAATTCAGAGATTATTTCATGGAATTTAAATAGCTTATTCCTAAAAAATTCCTTTCTCCTTTATGGTAAGGTGTATAGATATTTGACATAACCCACATTTCCTTAGTATTTTTGGATTTGAAAAGAATGGCCAAATGATTATTTTTATGAGCAAATTCAAACATTGGAATATTCTAGGATCCCACATAATGGATATTCCCTTAGTAGCACTTTGGAGCTGATAGCCACAACCTCCCCCTTACTCCAAAAGTTTTTAGCTATCATAAACTACTCATCCTCCATCTTTGTTTCTTGAATAACAATGATTTCAGCTTTGTGTTTATATTTGAGTTCCTTAATAATCCTACACTTTGCAGGGTTTTCCAAACCCCTTACATTCTAAGAGATTACATTCATTTGGAAACTTGGTACTTTTCTCTTCTAAATCTTCTCATATTGATTTTAGATTAGGTTTCGTCATCTATATCTTTCTGATTGATCCTCTTCCTAACCACTTGTTTATTTTATCTACGACCCCTGTATTATTTTTATTACATATATCTTTTCCTCCTGACGTTTCCCTATCCTACGGGTGTTTTAAAGTATTTGTGGAATATGTTTCCTCTCCTCCCATTATTTCAACTCTTAGAGCTATCATTTTAATTTTGTTTAGTTTTGTTCATAAATTTATCTTCATTTATGAAACTTTTAATTTTAATTGCATCTATCTTTCTACGGATCCATCTTTAGAAATAATAATGACCTCCTCAAAACCCATAAAATTCTCTAAGGGATTGGAAAAGGTCTTAAAATGATTTCTAGGTTAGAATCCTCCTCCTGACCCTTTTGTAGAATGTGGAGTTTATTTTCCTTTTCCTATACTTCCTGTAATAAGGGTTCTAGTATTTTCGATGTTATCATCACATCCACCTACATATGTGTCTTTACTACCTAGAAATGTGGTTCTAAAAATTATTTTATATGATGCTTTATATTCCTGACTTCAATGAAGCCTTCATCATCCACTACATGGGAGTTAGATTAGAATATTTCCACCTCATCTACCTTAGAGGGTTCATCTCCATTCTTTTCAAAGTGATAACAATGCCATTATTAGGAAATAAATCCCTAACCGTATTGGGTTGTTTGATCTTATATCCTTTATCTTTGTCCTATTTTTTCTCCGATTTGTGGACTTCTTTGTAAACCTTTGAGATAACCATTTTACATTATTGTTTCACATGTCACCATACCTGGAAATTTTCACATATTTGATGGTATTTTTTTATTTCAATCTTTTGCTCCCATGTCCCCACATGTGATTCCATAGCTATAGATTTTGGTAAGTACCCATGAGTGAGTAGATATAAAATATAGCACGAACAACCCTTATTTTTGTGAGGGTGGAATTTTCCACAACCACAAAAGTACCAAGGGTGCTAGAAATCCCTTTGAAAATGTCTACATCCCACAATTCCAAAGGTAAACCAAGAAAATTCACCCAAATAGGAAATTGGTTAATGTTTTAAGACCTTTTTCCAATCCCATTTAAAGTATCAATTTAACAAGGACCAAGGTCCATATTTCAAAACCCTTTGAGGATATTCAGGGTTGTTGAAGTTAAATAAAAATAGTCCATTAGGAAGGGATGAGACTTCCACATGAAATCTTGGCTTTCATTTATGGATGGACCATGACGTTATCGATTCAATATTTGGTCAGCCTCCCACAATATTTCCAATCAATTCATAATCCATTATAACTAAAGTTATATCAATGATACAGTCTGGAATATCAAGATATATACCGACAATGTCCTTTAGTTGAGGTATGATCCCCAGACTTTGTTCATTTATAGATCTCAAAATCCTTACATACAACTGTGAGGGACAATCCTATCCAGATATCCTTTTTAAGGGGACATTCAGTGGCCCATACTCACATGTTTCTAGCATAGGTTGTATCTCTATTTTTTTACATATGTAGGTAGGATCTCCCAACCGTTTGTTTCTCACCAATCTCTTTTTAATTCTATCCTCCCTCCTCATTCTTTGTGTTCCCTTCCATCACTCTAAATACATATCGTCAAGATACATTGTACAAAATATTAGGTTTGAAATCCATCATTTTCTCCTTCAATATAAACATTTTCTCTGTACCACTCCTTATGAACCCATAGTCGGTTAAGACCGATAATCTTCAAAGATTCTTGCATTTTTATTTCTAGACCACAACCTTGACCATAAACACTTTGTATAAAACACCACCTAAGGTCGTGGAATCCTTTTTCATGATTTGGAAGCTTGAACATCAATAGGATACTTAGAACCACCTTAAACTCCACTTGAGCACACTTGTTTTTACCATATCACGATCACTTTGATCACTTTGGATTAATAGTCTAAACATATCAACACTTTGATGATTTTTTTTTCTTTGATTATTCCTCATAAGGTATTATAACACTTGACAACATAATATGCAAACAATAATCAATAGGTGACTATGAACAATTTGACTTAATACTCCTTAAATGATGAATACAAAACAAATATTGACTTTGAAAACTCGGAGAAAAAATTGACACATTTCCATGATTTAAGACCATTTCATACCTTCATAAAAATTTTACACACTTATAAATACTCACTTAAAGCCCATGATAAATCAATTTAATTAGAATTTTCTCAAATAATAGACACTTGAAAACTATATTAAAATTTGTTCAAGGCAACATTGCTAGACACACGATCGACTAAAAGAAGACTCTCCTCATGAAGTTATGACACAACAAACACTAAATGAGACACCAACATGACTCTTGAATATATTGAGTCATCATAAATTGAAAATAAATGATGGTAATGCAAATATTGATTTGTAAACACAGTCATGCACCCATGAAGACACCAAGACTTAAAACTTGACTCACACAACATGATCAATTACTTAGATCCACAATAACTTGCAAAATGACTTAGGAAGACATACCTTGAAAACATGGAGGACACACACACTTTGACTTAGACAACTCCCCTCACTCCAAATATTCATTAGAACCCAGTATACCTATAATAAGGATAGTAGAGGCATATATCAATATGTAGGGGCTAGATGAGAGACCTAATAAGGTCTCAAGCCCTCTTCTTTCTTCTTGAATAATTGATAATTTTCTATTTCTTCATTTTTCACATTATACTCCACATCATTTCATAGATATCCCCATAATTGTAACCAAGGATCTCCCTCTTGATTGTTAGGCTATTTTCAAGGGCCGGATATGATTCGAATTGTTGAAAGTGACAAGGACTAGGGGTGAATCAAGTACTCAATAAAATCTTTTACACTATACTTTAAAACATCAAACACACATCCTCATGAAATTAAAGTATCAATGTGTAATCACAAGCAAGTATATTTCGCCATGAAACAAAATCAAATCAAGGATCATAAGATATACAAAAACCTCTTAGATTGATCCTAAAATCAGATCACCACACTTTATTGATATTCAAATCAGATCACATTGAATTGATGTCTTCAACAATAGTCAACATGATATAATGAATATCTAGTAAGACAATAAACCTTGTCTCATGAATACATATGAAGATATAATTCTTTGAAAATTCCTTTAACTTAATATCAGATCTAAAAACACTTTAGAAAAATGCACATGACATCAATATTGTAAAGAAATAGCATTTACGAACATAACACAATATCTGTCATCCTTCTTCACCTCGTCATCACAAAAACATCACCATCTTTACTTCACTCAAATCCTCCTCATGAAAAATACAACTAGATAATAACCTATAATGAAATTCTATGGGTTTTTGTCTAGGCCCAATGGGTTTTTATTTATAAGAAAGGTTTCTTCAAAAGAAAATAAAAGGGGTTCTAAAATATTAACAAAAACACACCCATAACATGTCTTTTTATCTTCTCCATGATTCAAATTCAAACAAAAAAATTCCCCTCCTTTTTCATGACCAATAAATCATAAAATCATGCCATATACTTTTCATAATAGCTATGAGTGACCCATATGGGTTGGCCTAAAACCCCTTCTTCCATGCACTAAAATCCTCAAACCCCATGCATTGGAATGCTAAAAATATTCTAATAAAAAAAAATATTTGTATTCATGCACTAAAATCCACCACACATGTTTAAAATAACATTTAAAAATCATACATGGTCACAATTATAATGAACTAGTCATATCATTTTGTTTAATGGTCCCAATGCCTGATTACCTTCACAAAACACATGTTCCCAATGCCTTGTCTTCACATTTTGGCCTCAGATTCACCCAAGGAAAATTCAAATATGGAATTCAAAAATTTTATGGAAATTATAAAATTTTATAACACTTATAAATATCTTATATCTCATGAAACATCCATTGGTTCAAACTACATCAACATTTGAATTCACCAAATCAAGATTTCTAATCAGTAATTTCAAAAAATATATTGGTTAACACCTTCCCGAATCTTTAAAGACCTCGAAATGTATTAATTGGATTCTAAATTCATGCATATTCATATTCCAGGTAATATCAAGCCTCACACAATCCATTTCATGCTCCAAAAAACTCAATCTTTCAAAAAAATTAGTTGTCTTGGATAGCCAAAAATATTCTTGTGCATAAATTTATCTAAAAACAATATCAAATTTAATAATCATGAATAAAAAAATATATACCTATAAATATCTTTGAATTATATTTCTAACACAACTTTAATCACCTCCAAACTCTACATGTAGGTTTTGTGATGTCCATTTTACTAAATACTACTTTTAATTTCCCTTTGACCACTCAACCTAAATGAAGCACACTTGACCATGTAAATTCATTACAATGACCTAAAACATATTTTTACATGAAGTAAAACTAACATACATCACACAATGGTCATTCATTTTTCTACTTCTTTGGAAAACCTTGTCCCAAACTAAACTTCTTCAAAAACTGACCTGTTTGAGTGGGCCCCACTCATCATCATGACCTATACCATACCTTTATGGAAATATGGATGATTCATATATACCATAAAATAATAAAATTTTCCAATATAAATAAAAATAGGCTCAATATACACACTTTTGTAAAACTTCTCTTGATTAGGGTTTTACTAGGTTTTAAAACCAACTTACATTTCTAACGATTGTTCATAAAAAAGATGATCAAACTACCTCATTATTTTTATGAAACCTTATAAAATCAATATAGAAACATCCTTGAAAACCAGAAGGTCCCATGTAAATCACATAATTAAGGGTGAACATCGAAAGATTTAAATTGAGTTAGAAAACATAGTACTAGGTACCATGTTTCACATAAACCGATGTATAATGCAAAATAATTATCATCAAAACCTGAAATTTTTCCCACAGAACAATGAAAAACCCTAATAACATATAAAATCATCATAATGTCACAATAACCTTTCAATATTTCCATCAAATGAGACTTGTATAGCTATCCCTTAGGGTTTTACACTGTAAATGCTAGGGTTAACACAAAAACCTCATGGAACATCATATAAACACTCCAAATGGTCCTAAAATACCTGATACATCATAATAAAACTAAATATATGTATCCATGAGCTCATATATCTCCATAGCTCAACCTCATGCCTCATAGCATCTATTCCTGCTCCAAATGAGCACCCGTAACATGCTCACTATCATGTATCTACATCCTAAAGCTCATATGAGTGCCCAAGCACTCCTAAAACATGTTATCCATCATGACATCATTCTTATAAAGAAACCAATAAGATCATACCACCATACACTATCACCTAATCAAACTAGATTACCGATTGGGCTTGCAAGAATAAACAAACCTTCTTGAATCAACATGTACAACCAAGAACATACCTAAATCTACATGTCACCATCAATATGAGCATCATAAAACTCTACACCATCATCCACTTTGTCAATAATGAGTATTTTCATCAATGAAAACACCTATGCAACATCATGCCAACAGGTTTTGACTCATTAACCCTACTTCTTCTTACTTGTGAATATTCGGGACATTGAAATGATCTATATACAACAATTTTGTTGTAATTGAAGCATCTTATAGTGAATTCACCTCTACCTCTTCCATATACAACTATTCCTTTGTATGAGTATCCTCCTCTTATGTATCCACCTCTAAAACAACTTTGTGTTCGTTAACTATTTACTTCTTCCTCATTTTTTTGATGTTGTTAACCTCTTCCTGATTTTTGACCTCTTCCTCTCACTCATCTTCCTCTACCTCTCAAGTATTGAGTTTTATTTCTTGATAATTTTTCCTCTTCTTTAAGGATGCTTTATATGCCTCTTTTACTAATCTAAAATGAAATAAATTGATTTCATATTTTATATTCAACCAAAACAAAGTGGCATACCTTGCCACTTCTTCAACATCACCTTGTATGTGACCACATCTCATACATAATTTGTATAATTATTTAGTATAGTCAGCCACACTTAGTTCTCTTTGTCTCAAATTTTGTAACTTTTTGAATAAAATAATCGGTAGTTTGGATGAATGAACTTACCTTTCAAATTTTCTACCATCTTATCACACTTTTTTATTTTTTTCCTTATTTTTGCTTACTTTTTCTTATTGTAAAAGTCCCACTATCATTGTAGCATGTCCTATAATATTTGTGCATGAAAATTTCACCTTTTAATCCCTCTGTAATTTTTTCAAAGTCAAATTATTTATACACCTTGGATATACAGTATATTCACTCTTCTAGATGCAAACTCCCACCATATTCTTGAAATTTCATTCTTGACTTTGTACTTGCTCCCATAACTACTTTCAACATTTTAACCTTTTTCCTTCTACTTCTTTTGGTGCTTTCTCTTCTGCCATTTCTATTTCTATCTCATCATCACTATCATCATCTAGTGATTTCCCTCTCATTTGAGTTACTTGTAGTGATCCTAACATGTCTTGAATTTTTGCCATACTAGAACCAAGTCAACATCTCTTGGCTACCCTCTGTTTCCTCCTCTACCCACTCTTCTTGGTGGCATTTTGTCAAAAATATTCACTTCTCTTCTCTTCTCACTACTTATTTCTCTTTCCTTTTTTATTCTTATACACTTATTCTTGTCCTCATCTTTGATACCAATATGATGAAAAACATAAACACCTTTACATACACTAAACCAAGAGGTTAGATAAAATACTTCAAATCATCATATAAATTACAAAAATGTAATCTTTTCTCAATGCTAGGAACCACCAAAATCTTGAAAATCTATCCTTTGGGCTGACATTATTTTATTAAATGCTTCAATTATGTTTATGGTCCTTCAATCATTCTATTCTAACCCTCAAGTTAAATAATTTCTCATAAAATACTTCAAATTGAGTTGTTTTTCTCTAAAATGTCCTTAAGCCTCTTGAGACAATTCTTCGGGTAGAGTCAAAGGTTAGAGTGATCTACAAGTATTATAAGAATGTTTTTGATGGTTTTGATCCCCATTTCTATTTGTCATGTTTGGGTGAAAAATATTGATCCAATTCTTAAGGGAAATGTCTCTTTTTTCACAAGCTCCTCCTTTGGGCTTGATCTACCTTACTAGCCCTACCCAAAGCATAAATACCAGTATAAATTTTGATTACAATGATCTTTCCACTAAAAATAGTATCTCAAACACCCATTTGGGATAATAATTTATTTGAAAACACTCACCTTATCTTCCTTTAGTTCATTTGATTAAAAACCTCACTCTTAGATGTTACAATTAGGCTCCTCTATCTTGCTGATGTCCCATACAAAATGTTATGGATTTCTTCTTAGTATGAACTTTTCAATGAAATTTTTAACTAGATTCTTAATGAGATGACTATGTAGATTTTTAAGAGGTTTTTAGCTTTTTAAATGGATACTAAGACCTCTAAATGACCAATTACTTTAAAATCCTAAGGGTGTCTCATTACGAGTCCGAGAAAAATAATTGTTTTCACCATTTTATTTAAACCACTTCTCGATGCCTCAAACTACTAGGATTAGGTTTGTACACACTAATAGAAGGGATAAAAATTACCGTGTAAGCCTTGTTTACACCTTCATGCACGTGGGTACACCAATATCCACTGTATTTTACCTCCAAAACAAGGTATATAATGCTTTGAAAGTTTTCAAGTCATCTAATACTTATAATTAGGCTTGTCACACTCCCTTGAGGTGTTCTTCACGTCCGATAAATGAGTAATGCCTCATTAACATTAAATTATTTTTATTAGGAAAGAACCAATGTCAATTTACAAGTTTATAGGTATTTCAACTTCTCCAAATTTATTGTGACAAGTTAATTAAGAGGTTTCAAGATTGAATTCATTTAAAACTAATAAGGTCTTTGAGAAAACCACAAATATGTTCATTCAAGGATATCACTATACTATTATAGTCTTGGAATTACTCTATACTTGCTCAAGCTTAATCTAAAATTTTCATACATAGATTTTAATTTTTCTCAAGACTGATTCTACACAAATTTTTACTAAAACCCTTATTGGAGCTCGATTCTTGTTTCCTCAATTGATCAAATCCTAGAAACAATTACAAAATGTCATAAATACCTCCTTGGGCTCGATTTAGTGGTTGGAAATTCCCATCATGATTCATGCCAAAGTTACATATGCAAGTTGTATACCAAGAAAGGGATCACAAAATATATGGAGTTACAAAAAAATCTCTATAGATCATAATGGAATCCAAAAATAAGAATAAGAATCCACAAAATTCTAAAGAACCTATTAAACCCACTAGAAAACTTATATATTCTAAAAAATTTAAAAATGGCTCTATGAAATTCAAATATTTAAATGGAGGGAAACCTCGTAATTTAAATTTTAAACTTCAAGAGCCCAATAAGACATCATGACTAACCCATAAACACCTTTGAGAACCTATACAAATGAAAATTTGATTATTACATGCCTATAAAAACCCTTGGAGTGATGCCCTTGCATCACCTTTAGGAAAATTGTTTGTCTTTAATTAAATCATTTGGTCACCATAGCTATTATGTAAGTCAACTTACATGTTTGAAGAAAATTCAGCTTTGTTATGTATGAACTGGAAAATTTGCACATCATTGTTAAACACTTTCTAGTTGGTTTCATTTTCTTAGATGAATAGCCGACCATAATTTTTATGTGTTATGCATTTCCTTAGAAAATGTTATCAGCATGTGAGAATTGTGAACTAAGGGCTACCATCTGATATGCTTCTTTGTTTAATTTCCTTAACACCACCTACAAATTAAGAGTTTCAAATCTCTCTAAGAGGTCCCAAAATCTATGTTTGTAAGCTATCAGGAGATTTTTCTTTACTGCACACTTGTTTGTGACCAAGTGGATAACCAATCCAGTGTCCCCAAATATCTATAATTCCTTGATATGCCTCTTCTCTCGTGATAAGAAGACCATGCACCAATAATTCATATTTTGATACATTGTTGGAGCATGCAAACTGGAACATGTGAATGAAGAATAATTTCTCATCCCTATGATAGATAAGAAAAACACATGTGTCTATGTCATTTCTACTTCTGGATACATCAAAATATATTTCCCATAGCCTATAATTTTCATCATTATTCTTGAGCGTGGTAGGAAACATGAATTCTTTGTCAAGGATGCGGTAAGTGTCAATACCAGTTTCAATGCTTGTATCATAGGGATAAAATTTATAGTTTTTGTTCTCATTCATTTAATAATAGATCATGTATGAAAGGGGAATAAGATGCTCTTCTGAAATTGATTCTTATTCTTCGCCTTCTTGAATGAGGTAATTCACTTGGAAAGGGGTTAGATCATATGAATTAACATGATAGGAAAATATATGCTCATATTGTATGATAAAACATGTACCATACCTTGTTCCTAAAAACATTTGAGTCTAATAAGAAAACAAGTAACCACGTACCTTGGAAGTCAAATTTATTGATAGACAAATGGAAAACAAAGGAGGTAAGTTAATGAGTGACAAATATTGAGTTATTGTTAGACCTAGACATGCATGTAGGGTTAAATCAAGATATTTTTTATGACTCTGCCGAGTTGTGAAAGTTAAGCCATCAAATTACTGAGAATTCTTTATTAATGGGACTATCTTGAAGGCCTAGGACATCAACAATTTTCTCAAGCATGATAGAAGTAATATCCCTCAAGTCAATCATATAGTTATGAAAAAGATGTTTTCCCACTATCAAGGAAATGTAGAAGGGTGGGGTCTTAGAAAAATTTCTTACATTCTTATCCTCCGAGTGATAATTATTAAAAAATATTGAGGTCTTTAAATAACTAATTCAACACACAAGGGTTACACGAGCTTCATGCGATAAATCACGCTAAGATGGAGTGGAAAAGGCATCCCACATTATGACATTTAAATTTGTATTATTCATATGATCTACAATGTTGAATGGAATACCTGTGGATTTATGTATTTTAGGCACATCCATATTTGTTCTTGATTGCTTAGGTGTAGAGGAAAGGGCCCTAGCTTGACCTATCAAAGGAGAAGAGTGCACCATATCTTATAGAATGTTGCATGGAACCTTGCGTAGAAAATTATGCACCAAAATTTTGGGTTGATTCAAACTATCTTTCCACAATGAGGATTAGTCTAGTTGGTATGAGGAAAAGGTTCCACACTCACTTCCAAAGCAATCTCTTTTTTACCTTTTGTTGTCAGAAACCTGCGCATGTGGTTTGTGTGATATGTATATTAATTAGTTTATTTCACAAAAGTATTCAACACCAAATAACACAAGGTTAGTCTCAAGAACTACTTCTGTAATTTCTTGATTTTCTCATTCACATGCACTACTAGAAGGCTCATAACATGAAGCACTTGTAATCATAAAGGATTGCATGTATAAGAAATTTGTGTAGTTGTATTGAATATGTGGAAAGTTTTAAGGAAAACACCATTCTGTCACTTGGACCATATTATTATGTATTGGAACTACTAATTTTCTTATGCCAAAACCTTTGGAAGGGGTTACTTAGGGAAATTGTATGAAGAGGAAGTTGTGCATTAACATGAAAACTATCATTTTTATAGTTTTACCCATATCTTTGATTTGGATATTGATTTCTAAAGGCATGATGGATTTGATTAAATACTTTATTAGAACTATTTCTAAAGGCTTCACCTATTAATTTTCTAACAATTTAACTTTATTGGACAAATTTCTAATCAAGGCCTTCATTTCTTCATCCTCTTTTACTATTGGGGAGAGTAGGATGTGGAGACACCAAGTTGGGATCTCTACTCGAAATGAAAATAACATAAGGCTAAGGTGCTTGTGGAAGTTAAGGAAACAAGGGCATGGGTAATATAGGGGCTATCATAAAAGCTTTGATTAAGAAAATTTATTCCCTAATGGCTATATGATAGGCATCAAGAAGTTGAACATCACCCATAAATTATATCATCACCTGAAATGATAGAATTCAAATATCTTAAGAAATAAAGGAAATCACCTTGAGGGGTTGGTCTTAAAAGGGTTGGAATTTTGTCCCATGTCATCTGAAATATGAAGTTAAAGTCAACCATGAGCTATTGGTTTCTCTCTTTATCCGTGTGAGTTATTCTAATAAGAAGTTGTTGTCAGATTTCTCCTCAAAATGATTACAAAGTATAGTGCCAAGTTCATCCCAGTTACTGATAGAGGTAGGTCTTAAGCTTATATAACGAAGAATTACTTTTTATTTGCTTTCTCCTCAAAATGAATACAAAGTGTAGTGCCAAGTCCATCCTAGTTTGTGATAGAGTAAGGTGTTTCTATAAGTACATGAACAGAGCATACATTTGCAATGTTTTGAATGCTCTTAGTAGGGGTAACTTGATTCTCACTAGTAAAAATGAAATAATTTTGAGTTCAGCTACCGATATATCATGTTACATGGGAAGGGACAAAGGAATTCTACCGTTGAAGTTGAAAAGAGCATATTTCTCGCACCATGGATAGAAAGGGTCTAAGTACACTTGTAGAGAACACTAAACAATTTTCCAAGAGGAGGGGTAGATTACACCCTATGTGCTAAAGATGGAGATGCACATGTGGTGGTTCTCGCTACTTCTTCTATGAGACAAATGAAGGTATTTGAAAGATTCTTCAATTGTTGCACTTTGTCTAGTATGTATTCTTCACATGAATAACATGTGTTGATTGCTAAAATTAGTAGATATGGATGTTAGGAGTCACCAAATGTGTTGGAAAAAGCCTCCAAATGGTCAAAATCACTAAGTCACACACTAGAACTTAGTAATAATGAAATGTAATCTTTCAATGCGTGTCCCATCGGGCATGACAAAAAGCGAAGCTAAAAATTGCACCTATCCAAGATTAGGATGAAATAGGTATTTGAGGAAACATGGGACTATCTCCATGTTTTTGTAATTACGCTTGAGATATACCTCCAGAGAAGGTTGGATTCCTCTACCTATATCTACTACTAAAACTACTCCTAGAAGGAAAATGTAGTTGTATAACTCTACTATATGATTCTAAGGGACCAAGGTGAGAAAGAGATGCATGAAAGGGAAACCTAAGCTAAGGGGAGGTGATAGCACTATAAAGAGGGGGATAAAAACTCTCAATTGAGTGAAAACTAGGGAAAATGTGAACATGGAGGGTAGAACAATGTACTACGACTTGAAACAACATTCACACACGTGTTTCTTTTTATGTTTTGGATCCTATTTTTATGTGTGGAAGTGTTGAAGACTTTACAATAAAAGTAATGTACACTATACATAGTTTTCTCAATGGGTTTCAGGGCCTGGATGAGCCCTAAGTGGGGGTCCGAGGGAGGTAGCCCCTGAGAAATTATTTTTCTTTGAAAAATGTACCTAATATCTCAGGAAACATGCTCTTCTCATATGGGCTGGATTTTTGACCCATAGGTTTATGGGATGGTTTCGGCCCATAGTTTTGGTACCCATGGTATTGTAATAAATTCTTAAGTAGTGGCCTATTTATGTTGTTTTTTTCATATGGTAGGGTTCATGTAACATTGTAGATGTGTGTGAGTTCAGGTGTGAATTCTATAGAGTTTGTTGACAATTACTCCAAAGAGATTTAGGTATTGTATTGAGAGAAGAGTTGGATTGTAATAAAACCTAAAAAGTGATTATTTTTGGACGTAGCCCAAATTGGGTGAACCACATTAAATAATGTATCTTTTTAATGTGTTCTTTTTATTATACACTTTTATTTTCAGATATATAATATTTTTTGCATATTAGTCTCTACTATTTTGATTATGTGTGGGATTGTTCCGTATATTTTATCCCTTATTTCCTAGAAATTGGTATCAGAGCCTGGTTTGGTTTGCTGAAGTGTTGAATCGCAAGGAATTTTTTAGCTTGAGTGGGAGCTATGGAAGATGATGGAAGATCAAAGGTTGATAGATTCAATGGAAAAAAATTTAGTCTTTGGAAGATGCAGATGGAAGATTACCTTTATCAGAAGGATCTTTATATTTTGTTGTCTAAGAAAGGGAACACACCCTTGAGCATGTCAGATGTATAGTAGGATTTTATAGATAGGAAGGCACTTGGAATAAACCAACTATGTCTTTCAACTTCTATATTATTTAATGTTTCAAAGGAAAAGACTATAAAAAAACTTATGGATGCATTAGGAAGTTGTATGAAAAACCCTCTACCTCTTACAAGATATTTTAAATGAAAAAGTTGTTTAATATCAAGATGTCCGAGAATAATTCAATAACAAATCATTTGAATGATTTCAATATGGTTTCAAATATGTTATCTTTGGTTATAATATAATTTATGAAGAAGTTATGGATTTATTAATTCTACGCTCTTTACCTAAGAGTTCGAATATCCTAGAAATGGCGGTAAGCAACTCGGTTCTCGATAACTCGAAGTTGAAGTTTGAGGATTTTGTAGGGGTGATTGTAAGTGAGGAAATGAAAAGAAAAATATATGGGGAATATTATACTTTAGAGAATTCTTTGAAATTGGAAACTAGAGGGAGATAGAAGAATAAAGGAAGCATTAGAAAATCGAAAGATCGGGAAAGTTCAAAATAACAAAGGAAGTTGGTATGCTGGAATTGTGGAAAGTATGGGCATGTAAAGAAGGAATGTTAGGAGGATTTGGGATAAGAAGAAACAAGAGGAAGAAAAAAGGAGTAAAATGTCACAACAGGTAATGTATGTCGGGATGCTTTGATTCTTTCTTTGCATAATATTGTTGAATATTGGGGTTTTAATTCATGACTTCTTGCCATACTAATCCTCATAGGCATTATTTTTTTACTATGTTCAAGGGATTTTGGGCATGTTTTTATTAGTTATGATGAGCCTTGCAAAGCATAGTTACAAAAGGTTCTATTCGGGTAAAGATGTAGAATGGGAATACATGGCTATTGAAGGATGTTAGACATGTGCCTACATTAAGATAAAATTTCATATCGGTGGGGAAGTTGGGAAGTGATGGTTTTACTGTGATATTTACAATGGATTCTTAGAAGGTTACTATTATCACCAAAAAACAACACCCTCTAATTTTTCATGCATATGTGAATGAGAAACTAGTGATTTTGGGTAACATGGGACCATCTCTCAAGTTGTGGGACTTTCTAGTTGAGATGGACCTCTGGAGAAGGCTAGTTCCTATACCTATTTCTAGCACTAAACCAATCCTAAGGAAGGAAATGAAACTAAATAATCCTAATCTATCAATTATAAGGGAATAAGGAGAGAGAGAATACACGAAGAAAGGTAAATACTATAATACAAAGGGGTGATAACACCAAAAGGGGTGAAATAGGGGTATCCTATAGAAGGAAAATGGAGTTGAGGAGGCTAGACCAATGTGACATAGACCCAGATATTCATTTTCCACTGAATATCCATGAAACACAACATCCTACACTTGTAAATGAGGCATACATGCACAAATAGACAACAACAAAAATAGGGAGTCAAAGAGATACAATAAAACAATGCAAGGGTTAAAAGAACACCACAAACACAAATTTTATTGCTCTTGGAATATGCATAGTCCATTACATTATTGAAATAGAGGCATAAATACACTTGTCAGGCCCATGAAAATTTTTACATCTTAATTGTGTTGAGAAACAATTTTTTTACATAGTTTCTCCACATCCCATAATATCTCCCCTTCCGAATGAGAAGAGTTTATAATATATAGAAGTGATGGGAAAAGAGAGAAAGAGTGAAACTTGGATTTTTCTCTCACCCAAAAAAAAATCATTAAATGGCATGAAAAAGGCATGGGAATCCTTAAAAATCATTCCCCCCACCTACTTTATCTTATGGAAGAAGAAATGGGGTGCCATAATTCATTAATTCATGTGGTTAGGCCATGAATTGTACATTTTAGTGCTTGAGACATTTTCCAAAATTTCACATATGTGACCTCAATAAAATTTATAAATACCATTCCATTTCTTGGAGGATGTTGATACATTTATAACTATATAAAGTTTGTAAGAAATGGAGTAATGTGTCAAACGTTATTGCCATTTTAAGTTTCATTCAAAAAAAACTGTCATTTTCCTTTGCTCCGGGGATTTTATAGTTTTTGTGGCTTTAGTATTCTATGGTATTTTATGTGCACTATTTTTTCTATCGCTTTCATGGATTTATGTGGCACTTCAATTTTCTATAGCTTCCTTGGATGTCTACTACTTTTTGTGGATTTCGTGGTGCTTTAATTTTTGTGGCTTCCATGGATTTCTACGACATGGATTTTGGCGGCACTTGTTTTCTATGGCATGGCTTTCTATGGCACTTATTTTATATGGAATTACATGGACTTAGTTTTGCAGCACCTCAATTTTCAGTGGATTTTGTGGATTTCTATGGTAATTCATTTTTGTGGTGCGACTTTTTACAACACTTATCTTTACGTGGCACAACTTTCGTTGGTGCAAATTTCAACGGCACATCTTTTCTACGATATTGTACAAACTTAGTTCTATGGAATTTTTTCCTATAAAATTTTTCATAATTTTTTTCTACTGACTTTTTGTGGCCTTAGTTTTAAATTTTTTAACTAAGTAGAGTTCCTGAAGCCACATTTTCCGATTTTATTCATTTTTCTCAAATTTGGCTAAGAATTGAACTCCTTTACCTCTAGAAGAAGGAAGTTCACAAAATGACCCTCAAGTTCAAAAATCATAGTAATTGCTCCAAAATTATGAAAATTTACCCTGACAACTCAGACTCAACTATGAATCTTTGTCATTGCCCAAGTTCAATTTTCTCTAGTTGTCCATTTTTACCAAGGGGGTAAAAATGGATAGCAATTTGGCATCTCACGGGAACATATGCTTTCTAGATGATTTGATCAGTGGCCTTGAAGCATCTATTAGGCATGGAGTCTTCCTGATAAATGCAATTTTGATTTGAAACTCTAAAATCCGTTCCTTGAGCCACTTAAACACTGTTGAACCTGAAGTTGATCCTTTTGCTCAAATTTTCTAACTTTTATAAGAAAATATTGAGAATTACATCGAGTGGAAAATTGTTTTAAATCAGAATTCTCTTATCTCTACAATCTGATAAGTTGGAATGAAGGATGAACCTCGAACCTATCCCAAAATCAGATTTATTTCCAATTATAAAGGATTGAAACTGATGATTCCTTGACAAGTATAAAACATGCAGAGTTTGGAAACATATGGTGACTTGGAATGTGCTTAGAGTTGTTTTTAAAAATGATTTTCCCCATGGACACTACCACTTCCAATGAACCATGTAAGAGATAAAAACACCACAACACACTATGTACAAAAGAGGAAGATCGTACACGCCTCAAGTGAAACATGTAGAGTGTGCACAAGCACTTATTTTGCTAAAAAGAAACCTACATACTCTACTCTAACCTGAGGCGAGGAAAACTTAAAAAAATCCTAACACTAACAATGAGAAGTAGCTGCCCTTCCTTGCAATTTGCAGCCATGTGGATGATTTGGAATTAAATCTAGTTAGGAGTGCAAAAATAATGCAAGCTGATTTTCCACTCCATTACACATCAAGGTATCAAATAAACACCTTTTCTAATCTGCTACTAATTTGGTTCCAATAGGTTTTATAGTCGATCCTTGGCACATTGTGGTTCATCCTCATGCTCAGAAGTAATCATAACTAGTTGTGGCTTCTCTTTTGGCTCTAATGAAGCCAAGTTTCTTACTGGGCAAGGTTTGATCCACTAGATTTTCTTGCTACTCTAAATTCCAAATTCAATAAGGAAGTCTACTTGCAAGCCTTCCTTGAAAAGGTGACTATCTCTAAGCTTGTTCTCTTCTCTTTTCTCATCTACATACAACTAATGTCCCCTTTGAGTGAATGGTATGAAAGAGGTGACATCTTCATGCTCTTTTCCTTCCTCTTCATCTAGTGTGATACTTGGAAGATTAAACTCCTCCAATTTTAATTCAAGAGGAATTTTGTGAAGTGTAGGCTACTCTTGAATGCTCTCTTCCATGATAGTAAGCTCTTGTTTTTGAAGGATGAATGATGGAGAAATAAATGTTGTGATTTCCATGGTTTCTTCTCAATCAAAACACTCCTCCAATCAAACAAACAACTAAGCTATTTGTTGTCATGATGTGCAAGATATTATCCCTTTTTCATGATGACCTTTAAATCTGCAATTTTCTCATCATGTATAACTTCATTATCAAACATGAAGCTTATGATCTCCAACTTGTCAAAAAAATCATATTTTTGGAGAGATGAAGTGGGAGAGAAATCTGAAATTTCTTGTGCAACCTGCTCATGATTCAAGCCCTCTGAATTTGTCTTACTCTCCTCCATGTGCTCCTCATTGTCTGGACTTGGAGCTAGTTTCTTTTCATCCTCCTTGACTGATTTTGCAGCTGGTAGATGACCAAAAATATTTTCAAATACAATGTGATCATGGACACCTTTGCATTTTAGAACATACTTGAATATTGATCCTTTTCTAACTTCACCTTGCTACAAAATAAGCCTTTGTCAGCACTAGATTTTTAACTCGACCTCCTCCTTAGCATTAACCATCAAGGGAATTTTTTGAAATCCTAATATTAAAGACCAATTTATCAAATTTCTTATCATTTCTTCTCTATCGGGATCCTCTTCTTATTTCCCTTGGCTAGTTTTTTGAGTCTCATCTTCCCAACATGGACTTGGAAAATGCAAGAGGAAGGGTGGGTTGGGATTCTTCAAGTTTTCCTATTGTTTGTGGTGGTGGGAGGGATAAAAAATATTGTTTCTTTGGAGGGGGTGATTTATTGGAAGGGAAAAGGAAAAAAATTCAGGTGAGATGGAAGATTAGGAGATGGAGAAATGGATTCTATACTAGAAGTAGGATGCAAATAGTTTGAATCATGACACTTCTGAAATGATGTGGCTTGGGAAGGAGAAAAAAAAAGACTATGAGGTGGTGGACTTACCCATTGACAAGGTTTCCTTGTATCAAGCTCATAAGAATCTATCTCCTCGATCCATTTTGCAAGTTGGGGAAACATCTCAACCATGAAATCGAGATTCTGTTGTGGGCTATAATGTCTTACAAAATGGCCAACCCATGGACAAGGTGTCTCAAAATCAATTAAAAATTCTATCATCTATGCTATAGCCAAAGATTGCACCATATTAGCCTTCATTATTTGATTTTTTTGCTACAAATTAGTATTCTCCACATGACTGTTTTCACTACATGCATACCCCTCTTCTTGATAAGCTCCATATCCAAAGTGATTATGATATTTCTCATAGGGGTAATCATAGGGGTTTTAATTTGATCCTAAAACTGATATGGAGGAGTTAAAAATTCATTGGAGGTGGATTGCACTATTGCAAGTGTGAATTCCATGATGGAAATGAAGTCATGATTGCACAACTTCGTGGAATGGGGGAAATAAAAATATATGGAATTAAAATAGATGCAAAATGGATGGAAGGAAAGGTATACTACTTAGAAAATGGATCATTTGGATTAGTGGATTCATTATATATGATTTGAATGTGCATCAAAAGGTTGAGGTTCTAATAAGAAGACACCAACTTGTTGAAATAAAAATGTAAAACTCTTCATTCATGTCCCATTGGGCGTGCTAGAACTGTTATCACCAAAAAATAGCACCCTCCAATTTTTCATGCCTGTGTGAATCAAACCGGTGTTTTTAGGTAATATGGGACCATCTCTCAAGTTTTGGGACTTGCTACTTGAGATGGACTCAGTAGAGAAGGTTGTCTCCTCTACCTATTCCTAGCACTAAACTACTCCTAGGGAAGAAAATGTAACTAACTACTCCTAATATATCAATTCTAAGGGACTAGGGAAAAAGAGAATACATGAAAAAAGGGAAATCCTACACTACATAGAGGTGATAGCACCAAAAAGGGGCTAATTATCCTGCTGAGGGAGATTATAGAAGGAAAATGGAGTTGAGAGAGGGAAGACCAATGCAACATAGACCCAGATCTTAATTTACCATTGAAAATCCATGAAACACAACATATTGCACCTAAAATGAGACATACATGCACAAAAAGACAACAACAAAAATAGGTAGGCAAGGATATATAACAAAACAATGCAAGGGCTGAAAGAACACCACAAACACAAATTTCATTGCTCTTGGAATATGTACAATCCATTACATTATTGAAATAGAGGCATAAATACACTTTTCAAGCCCATGAGAAGGTTTCCATCTCGATAATGTTGAGAAACAAATTTTATAGTGTTTCCCCACATCCTAGAATATCTCCCCTTCCAAATGATAAGAGTTTATAATATATAGAAGCGATGGGAAAAGAGAGAAATAATGAAACTCTATTTTTTTCTCTCACCCACCAATAAATTTCATTAAATGTCCAGAAAAATCATGGTAATCCTTACAAATCATTATCCCCATGTACTTTAGCTTCTGGAAGAAAAAATGGGGTGTTATACTTCATTAATTATGGTGGTTGGGCTTGAAACTATGCATTTTATTACTGGAGATGTTTTCCAAATTTTTGCACATATAACCTCAATAAAATTGATAACTAAAATTCCCATTAAATAGAGGACATTGAGACCTTTAGAATGATATAAATTTTGTAAAAAATGGAGCAACGGGTTAAAAGTGATGGCCATTTTATGTTTCACACGAAAAAACTATCATTCTCCTTTGTTCCATGGATTTTCTAGTTTTCTGCGGCATTTTCCGTAGATTATTTTTTTTTCGTGGATTTTTCTGATTTCTTTAGATTTCCATGGATTTCTATGACACTTCAATTTTTGATGGCCTCAATGGATTTCTGCAGATTTCTTGGGCCTTCAATTTTGTGCGACTTCGGTGGATTTCTACGACACTTCATTTCGTGGTACTTATTTTATGCGGTGTGGATTTCTATAGCACTTCTTTTCTATGAAATTCTATGGAATTATTTATATAGCACCTCAATTTTTGTGTCTTCCACATATTTCTATGGCACTTCATTTCTATGATGTGACTTTCTGCGAGATTTTTTTGTACAACGCGGCTTTCTACGACACTTCTTTTCTACGGCATTCCGCGAACTTAGTTCTGTGACACCTTTTTCTACGCCATTTTTTTGAATTTTTCCTATGGCTCTCTATGGCCTTAGTTTTCAAAAATTTCACTAACTCATTCAAATTTTATTATATTGGGGATTTGGGAAAAATGAATTAGAGTGGTCCCCAGAGCCACATTTTCCAAATTTTACTCAATTTTCTAAAATTTGGCTAAGAATTGAACTTATTTGCCTCTAGATGAATGAAAATGCTCCAAATGACCCCAAGTTCCCAAAATCACACCAAATGTTCCAAAATTATGATAATTTACTTGAAAAATCTAGACTCAACCATGAAGCTCTGTTAGCTACCCAAGTTTAGTTTTCTTGATCGTTCATTTTTACCAAGGGGTGAAAATGGATAACAATTTAGAAACTCATGGGGACATTTTCCTGCTAGATGATCGATCGGTGGCCTTGAAGCATCCATTGGGCATGGATTTTTCTTGATAAACACAATTCTGATCTAAAACACTAAAATCTTGTCCCTAAGTCACTTAAACACTGTTGAACCTGAAGTTGATCCTTTTGCTTGAATTTTCCAACTTTTATAAGAGAATATTGAGAATGAGATCAAGTGGAAATTTTTTTTTTATTTGTAATTATCTTATCTATACAATATGATTGGATAGGATGAACCTCGAACCTTTCAAAAATATGATTTCTTTCCAATTATAAATGACTGAAACTGATGATTCCTTGGAAAGTATGAAACATACGAGTTTGGAAACATATGATGACTTGGAATGCACTTAGAGGTGTTGTTAAAACTAATTTTCCCCATGACCATTGTCACTTCTAATGAATTGTGCAAGAGAAAAAAACACCACAAAACCCTATGTACAAAAGAGGAAGATCATACACACCTCAAATGAAACATGTAGATTGTGCATAAGATCTTCTACTACTAAAAACCAACTTACCTACTCTACTCTAACTGAGGCAAGGAAAAATCAAACAAAACCTGAAACCAGAAAGGAGAAGTTGTTGCCCTTCCTCACAATTTGCAGCCATGTGGATGATTTGGAATTAGATCTAGTTAGGAGTGCAAAACTAACTGCATGCTAAATTTCCACTCCCTTACACATCAAGGTATCAACTAAGAACAAAATAAATACCTCTTCTAACTATTTCTCATTTGGTTCTAAGAGGTATTGTAGTTGATCCTTGGCACATTGTGGTTCATCCTCATGCTTAGAAGAAAGCATGAATGGTTGTGGATTCTCCTTTGGATCTAATGAACCTAAGTATCTTATTGGGAAAGTTATGATCCATTGGATTTTCCCACTACTCTGAATTCTAAATTTAAAAAGGACTTCTACTTGCAAGCCTTCCTGGAAAAGGTGACTATCTATGAGTTGTTTCTCTTCTCTTTTCTCATCTACAGAAAACTGATTTCCCCTTTAAGTGAATGGTATGAAAGAGGTTACTATGTACAAAATATGAAAATCATACACACCTCAAATGAAACATGTAGAGTGTGCATAAGAACTTATTCTACTGTAAACAAACCTACCTACTCTACTCTAACCTAAGGGAAGGAAAACTCAAACAAAACCTGAAGCGGAAAGGAGAAGTTGTTTCCCTTCCTCACAATTTTCAGCCATGTGGATGATTTGGAGTTTGATCCAGTTAGGAGTGCAAAAATAACCGCATGCTAAATTTCCACTCCCTTACACATCAAGGTATCAACTAAGAAAAAAATAAATACCTCTTCTCACTGCTTCTCATTTAGTTCCAAGAGGTGTTGTAGTTGATCCTTGGCACATTATGGTTCATCCTCATGCTTAGAAGAAAGAATGAATGTCTATGGCTTCTCTTTTGGATCTAATGAACCTAAGTATATTATTGGGAAAGTTATGTTCCATTGGATTTTCCCACTACTCGAATTCTAAATTTAATAAAGAATTATACTTGCAAGCCTTCTTGGAAAAGGTGACTATCTATGAGTTGTTTCTCTTCTCTTTTCTCATCTACAAAAAATTGATTTCAGCTTTAAGTGAATGGTATGAAAGAGGTTACATATTCTTGATCTTTTCCTTCCTCTTCATCTAGTGTGATAGTTGGAAGATTAAAATCCTCCAATTTTAATTCAAGAGGATTGTTTGGAAGTACAAACTGCTCTTGAATGCTCTCTTCCATGGCAAAAAACTTTTTTTTTAAGGATGAATGATGGGGAAAAAATGTTATGAATTTCATGGGTTCTTCTACATCAAAACACCCCTCCAAGTTAGACAAGAAACTAAGCTCTTCCATGTCCTAATATGCAAGATCTTCCCCCTTTTGCATGATGACCTCTAAGTCCACAATTTTTTCATCATGTATAACTTCATCATCAAAAATGAAGCTTGGGATCTAAAACTTGTCTAAAAAATCATATTTTTATAGAGATGAAGTGGGAGAGAAATCTAAAATTTCTTTTACAACCTACTCATGATTGAATCCTTCGGAATTTGTCTCACTCTCCTCTATGTGATCCTCATTTTCTGGACTTAGAGTTGGTTTCTTTTCATCCTCCTTGACTTATTTTGGAGATGGCAATTGACCAATAATATTTTCAAATAAATTTCTATCATGGAAACTACATTCAGAACATACTTGACTTCTTCTCCTTTTCTCACTCCACTACTCATACAAAATCAGCCTTATTTACCACTAGCTTTTCAACTTTGACATCCTCCATAGGATTAACCATCAAAATGGAATTTTTTAATTTCCAAATCTTAGAGCCCAATTTCTGAAATTTCTTATCATTTCTTCTCTATCAGGCTCCTCTTCTTGATTCCCTTGGCTGGTTTTTTGAGTCTCATCTTCCCAACATGGACTTGGGAATGCAAGAGGATACTATTGTTTGTGGTGGTGGGAGGGATAAAAATCTCACTTCTTAGAGGGGATGATTTCTTGGAAGGGAAAAGGACAAAAGAATTGAGGTGAGATGGAGAAATGGACTCCACACTAGAGGTAGGATACAACAAGTTTTCTTCATGACACTCGCTTTAAAATGATTTGGTTTGGGAAGGAAAAAAATATCTTGTGAGGTGTTGGACTTACCCATTGACAAGGTTGCCTTGTATCAAGCTCATAAGCTCCTATCTCCTTAATCCATTTTTCAAGTTGGGGTAACATCTCAACCATGAAATCAAGCACATTGCGGGCTATAATGTTTTGAAAAAGGACCATCTCATGGACAAGGTGTCCCAAAACCAATTCTGAATGCTTTAATTTGAGCTATAGTCGGAGATTGCACCATATTAGCCTTCATTATTTGAATTTTTTGCTACAAATCAGTATTCTCCACATGATTGTTGTCACTACATGGATACCGTCTTCTTGATAATCTCCATAGCTAAATTGATTATGATATTTCTCATAGGGGTAAGCATAGGGGTTCTGAATTTGATCATAAAACAAATCTGGAGGAGTTAAGAAATGCATTGGTGGATTACATTTTTGCAAGTGTGAATTCCATGATGGGAATGAATTCATGATTGAAAAAATTGATGGATTTGAGGAAATGAAAATATATGCAAAGAAAATAAATGAAAAATGGATGGAAGAAATGGTCCACAACTCATAAAATGGGTCAGTTGGATTAGTGGAGTCATTAGATGTGTTATGAATGTGCATCCAAAGCATGAGATTCCCACAAGAACACACCAAATTATTAAAATGAAGATCTAAATATCTTCATTCCTATCCCACCTGGTGTGCAAAATTGTTATCACCAAAAAATAGCACCCTCCGATTTTTCATACCTATGTGAATGATCAACCAATGTTTTTGGGTAATATGGGACCATATCTCAAGTTGTGGGACTTTCTAATTGAGATGGACCTCAAAGAAGGTTGATGACTCTACCTATTCATAGCACTAAACTACTCCTAAGGAAGGAAATACAACTAAATACTCCTAATCTATCAATTGTAAGGGATCATCGAGAGAGAGAGAGAGAATACATGAAAAGGGAAATCCTACACTATGTAGGGGTGATAGCACCAAAAAGGATGAAATAACTCTTTGAGGGAGAATATAGATGGAAAATGGAGTTGAGAGAGGCGAAAACAATTTGACACAGACCCAAATCTTAATTTACAACTAAATCTCCATGAAACATAACATCCTAAACTTACAAAATAGACATACATGCATGTAAAGACAACAACAAAACTAGGGAGGCAAGGAGATAAAAAAATAGTGCAAGGGTTGAAAGAACATCGCAAACACATATTTTATTGCTCTTGGAATATGCATGATCCATTACATTACTAAAATAAAGCCATAAATACATTTTCCAGGTCCATTATAAGGTTTGTAGCTCAATGCTATTGAGAAATAAATGTTATAGAGTTTCTACACATCCCAAAATACCCCTTTCTAAATGAGAAGAAGTTTCAATATATAAAAGTGATGGGAAAAGAGAGATAGAGTGAAACCTTGATTTTTCTCTAACCCACCAAAAATTTCATTAAATGGCCTGAAAAAATCATGATCATCCATAAAAATCATTCCCCCACATACTTTAGCTTCTGGAAAGAAAAAATGGAGTGGCATACTTCATTAATTGTGATGGTTGGTCCTAGAACTATGCATTTTCGTTCTGGAGATGTTTTCCAAATTTTCATGAAAATTATCTAATTAAAATTTATAAATAAATTTACCATTACATAGAGGATGTTGAGACATTTCTAATGATATAAAGTTTGTGAAAAATGGAGCAACGGGTCCAAATTTATGGCCATTTTAAGTTTTTTACGAAAAAAATGTCATTTTCCTTTATTCTCATGTGATTTTCCATTTTTTTGTGGCTTTAGTCTTCTACAACATTTTCCATGGACTATGTTTTATGTGGATTTCACATATTTCTTTATTTTTCCATGGATTTATATAGCACTTCATTTTTTTGTGGCTTCTGCAGATTTCTACAACACTTAAATTTTGTGTGGCTTCTGCGAATTTTTGTGGCACTTCATTTCTGCAAACACAACTTTCTAAGACAATTGTTTTTTATGGCATTACTTTCTATGATACTTATTTTCTATGGAATCCTATGGGATTAGTTTTGTGGCACCTCAATTTTCTATAACTTCCACAAATTTTTGTGGCACTTCATTTTTGCGATTCAACTTTATACGACACTTATTTTCTCGCAATGCATCTTTCGTGACACTTTTTTTTTGTGGCATTCCACGGACTTATTTCTACGGCACCTTTTTCTGTGGAATTTCACGGAATTATTTCTATGGATTTTTTGGCCTTAGTTTTCAAAATTTTCAATAAATCCTTAGAATTTTCTTGGATTCATGGACTTAGGAAAAATGATGTAGAGTTCCCCAAAGCCACATTTTCCGATTTTACTCATTTTTCTCAAATTTGGCTAAAACTTAAACTCCTTTGAATCTAGAAGAAGGAAAATTCACCAAATGACCTTAAAGTTCCCAAAATCACATAAATTTCTCCAAAATTATGAAACTTTACTTGAAAACTCCATACTCAACCATGAAACTTTGTGTTGCCCAAGTTCGCTTTTTCTCTAGTTGTCCATTTTTATAAAGGGGGTAAAAATGGAAAATAGTTACCAAGGGTGATCTTGTGGTGGAAAGAGGTAAGAATTTTGGAACCTTTTATTTAACCAATGATAACACTAATGCTTGCAATATTATGGCTTCAGTATAGATACAACATTGTGGTACTATAAACTAAGTCATATGACCATAAGGACATGGAGATCATAAAGAAGAATTTTCTCAAATATACGAAACATGTTTGGATTTATGTGAGAACTACATATATGGGAAACATAAGTGTTTAAGGTTTTTCAAAGTTGTACCTACAAAGAAATAGAGTAAGTTGGAGCTGGTACATTCGAATGTGTGGGGTCATCTTAGGTATCATCTCTTGGGGGTACAAATTATTATGTTACTTTTATTTATGATGCAATAAGGAATGTTTGGATATATTGTATTAGAAACAAATATGATGTATTTGACATTTTTTTAAAATGTAAATCCCTGTAGAGAGTGAAATAGGTATTAAGCTAAAATGTCTTAGGTGATACTGATGGGGAGTATTGCAGTAATGATTTTAATGATTATTGTTCTAAGATTGGAATTCATAGGGAAAAGATGGTTTAGGAAATTTACAACAGAATCGAGAGTTAGAAAGGATGAACATGAAAATAATGGAATGTGTTAGGAGCATGAGGTTACATGCATGACTGCCTCTTTCTTTTTGAACATAAGTGGTGAGCACAACTATGTACTTGATAAGCAGAGGACCCTCAAGTGCCTTGGATGGAGGCATACCGAGGAGGCTTGGTATGGTAAGAGTGTTGATTTTTCATTTCTTAAAGTATTTGGATGTGAGGTGTTTTTCCATGTACACAAGGATGATAGGACCAAGATAGATACTAAATCCCAAAAATGCACTTTCATTGGATATGGTGGTGATGACTTTAGATTTAAACATTTGAGTATTTTTTTATTAGAGGTAAAAGAGGGTTGAGGGGACCCTACCCCATAAAAATATTACAACATTATAAACATGAAGGCCAAGGGGTTAACCATTGAAGCCCATATAGAACCACAAGAGCAACAGTTCAAAACATCAAAAAGAAACTACATAGATAACCCATGGAAGAGTAACTAACAACAAGGGTCCGAGTAACTAACAACATAAAAATTATGAAGCAAAAAAGTATTAACAAGCAAGAAGAAAACATAATCCAAGAGATCAGACCACTTCATCCTTCTTTTACTAGTTCCCCCATAGTACTCATGCATCCATTCCATTCTTTGACTAAGCTGGCTATAGTAGACTTCCAGAACTTGTAGTTCAGTTCAGCTATCTGTACTTTGGGGCCATTTCCTTATTTTTCTTTCTCCTTAGCTAATTCCATAGAATGGATCATCTCAAAAGGAGTTTAAGGTGATGAATGGTAATTTTAACATTGATAATGTGAACATCTCTTATCTAAATAATTATTGACTTCATCTTCAGCATTTCATTTTCTATAGCCAGGCTTCTTTCATTAGCATTTTTTAATTGTTCACTCAGAAAAATAGAAGACAACTTCTCCACTTTTTCATTCAATTCCCTCAAGTCCATATACACCATACTAATATTGTGTTTGTTAATGTCATTTTATAACTTGTAATTCTCAAATTCCCTCATAAAAACATTAGATTTGACCACACAGTCTTGAGCATGAAAGAGTTTATTTTGGAAATTTTTGAGAGAATGCAAGATTTCTATAGCCTCCTCCAAATTTTTCCATCTCTTTCCCTCAGATTATTCAGGATATTTCCCACTTTCCATCTCCTCACTGTGATCCCCTTCCAAATCCTCTTCCTCTTGAATTTCACTGGAAGAAGAATGATTACCTTCCTGATTCTCTTTTGACTCCAAAATAACTTCCACCTTCTCAGCCAAAGCCAAAACCTTCTCCTCCTTATGTTGCTTCTTGAGGCCAACATTTTCCTGGTGGGATCTAGTTATTTTTTCCATGGGCCTAGCAGGAAAAACCTCACTACCAATAACCTCCTTGATATCTAGGATTTCAGAATTCTTTTTGAAGAATCATTCTTTAGGCACATAGAGGCCCCCAATTTTTCATTTTTGCCAATGAGGGGAGTTCCCAGCTTGAGCATAGATTTAATGAGACCTTGATGCAATGGAAAGGAGAAAGTACCTTTCTCAACCTAAGATATAGATTTGGAAAAGGAGGAGAACAAAAATATGGGAAATTGTAGGGCTTGTTGTTTCTAACATGGTTCAACATGGGAAAGTGGTACCCATAGATCACTTTGTAATGCCCTTCAAGAGTAATATAGGCCATAATTAACTAAGCAATTTATTCATAAGGGTGGGCCAAATTACCTCTAGCATGACCATTATGGAGAGAGAAAAGAACACCATTACCTTGCATGAAGCAGTCAATCTCTGGCTGTAATCTGACTTAGTTTGAAAATGCTTCTTCCCTCCATGGATAGACCAAAAATTTAGCAATAAGCTTGGGGGAAATGGTGAAAGAGAAATTTCCAACCGGACATGGCCTTCCTTCCAAGTTTTCGCCATAGATTCACTCAAATTTTCATCATGCCCATCAAAAATGCTAAAGAAATGTAACAATCCCACCTTTTTGAGAAAAACCTCAACCTCTTTTGACATCATTGGGACCTTTCTTGGTTCAGTACGTACTAAATCCCCTCCCATTCTACTAATGTTATTCTTATTTTTCTTCTGAGGGTGAACGTCTATACCAGACTTGATGGTGAGATTCCACAACACGCAAAGATCTATCTTGCCTTTGTGAAGATATGAAATAAATGTTTGAATGATGTTGAGATACATGAAATCATGAGACATCAAACCAAAGGAATAATTACATCCTCATTGAAAGGTGTGCTATTAGGGATTCTTTCCCTTTTCAAGGTGTCTATGAAATTAGCATCCATCTCTTTAAGATCCTTTACCACCTTTAATTCCTTAGCATCCACCCCCATATTATCCAAAATATCAGCTAGTTTTTTTCCTTCACGAAACACATGTTGAAAGGATATAGTTTCGAAGGAGGATAATTTACCCTTTTATTTATTGATGAAGTCAACTATAGAAATAGAGGCCTGAGACACTCCCTTCACATAAGAGATAATATACAAAGAGTCCCCTTCCATAACCAGATGCTTGAAACCTTTCTCTTCCACCAACTTCACTCCCCAGAACAAAGCAACAACCTCTGCAACATTGTTTGATTGGATACCTAGATTAAAAAAATAGGCAAGAAGAAACTTCCCTTCATCATCACAAAAAACACCTCCTCCTGCTTTCCCAGGATTCCCTTTAGCAGCTCCATCAAAGTTGAGTTTAAGAAAGCCACCTCTAGGAGGAGTCCACTTAACCCCCTCTCGAGGGTTGGGCTTCTTAGGTTGAGGGTCATAAATTAAATTCCAATTCCTAATGATATTTTGTTCACATTCAAGAACTTCAACTTCTTTTTCTTGAGGATAGAAAAATTATTTCTAACATCTGAAAGAAATTGTTTATTAACAACCTATTAGGAATTTTTTTATTTTTGAAGATCCTCTTGTTTCTTTCTTTCCATATTTCCCACCATAGGTGACTTAGGCTCATTATCCAAAGATTTTTAAGCCCTTGACTGATGAAAGGGAATTTCCATTGAATCCATGCATCTTGGATTTCATTAGGATTTACCCAAGGAACTGAAAAGCAAACCAAAATAGAAGATAACATCTGGAGAGCGAGAGGGCATTCTAAGAACAGATGGTTCACTATTTCCATGTTCTTTTCACAAAGAACACATCTATTGACCATTTGGAATCCTCTTTTATTCAGGTTATCCACTATTAGAATCTTGTTTATCACAGCAAGCTAGCTGAACACATTGACTTTAGGAGATATGTTCTTGTTCCATATTTTTCCAACCATTAAGTCTTCATCTCTAGTTTCCCCCTCAAAGAATAGAGAGTAGGAAGATTTGACTGAGAAATTACCATTTTGTTCTTTGTCCCACACAATTCTATCTAGATCCTTGTTGTTAGAAGACACATAATTTTTTAGAAAATCATTGAGAGCAACCAAGTGTTCTTTGACTTCCTGACTATCTAGTTCTATAATTTTCCATGTCTGAAAGTTGTCTTCATCTTCCATATAATTGATAATTTTTTCCCCATACTTCTCCTCAATCAACCTTGCAATTTGGGGGAATTTTTCTTTTAGGGTAAAATTCCCAACCCATTTATCATTCCAGAAACATATCTCATTTCCTTTCCCTATTTTCCATATACTACCCCTAGCAACAATTTCTTTAGCCCAATTTATAGCTTTCCATATGCTTGAACCATTGAAAGAAGCCTATTTGAAAATCCATCTTTTTCATTTGCATCCATCCAATATTTTCTCTTAAGAATTTGGTCCACACACTATTTTCTTTCATTAACCTCCAACCAATTTTAGCTAAGAGGGATTTATTCATTTTAGTCCAGTCTCTAAGACCAAGACCCCAAATTTTTGGGTTTACAAACTCTATTCCATGCCACAAGTGGGATTATTTCCTTACTTTTAGTTCCACTCCATAAGAAACATTTTTGGATATTTTCCAGTTTTCCCCTATGCTCCTAGGAAGTTGGTAAAGAGACATGACATAAACTGGAAGACTCTGGAGTGAGCTAGAAAGAAGAGTAATTTTTCCAGCCTGAGATAAAAAATTAGCTTTCCACCCTACAAGTTTTTTATCAAACCTTTCAATCAGGAAGTTCCACTCTAAACTAGAGGGTCTCTTATCCCCAAGAGGGATTCCTAGATAGACAGTAGGGAAGGACTTATAGGAACAATCTAGAATTTCAGCAATCTTCTTACAACGGCTCTCCAAGGTATGAATGAAGAAAAGAGAGATTTTTCTATAGTTCACCATCTAGCTAGAAACTTCCATGTAGTCATCTAGAAGGCTTTTAAGCTTCTTAGCTTTTGGAATAGTAGCTTCTCCCACAAGGAATGTGTCATCCACAAAATGTTGGTGAGACACATTATCCAAATCCTTCGCGGAAAAATAACTTTGATGTAAACTTTCTCAATCTCAACATTCAATCTTATGCTTAGAGCTTCAGCCATGATAATGAAAAGGAAAGGGGAGAGAGGATCCCCTTGCCTTAAACCTTGAGATCCAGGGAAAAAACCAAAAGGGGTCCCATTAATGAGAATGGAAAACTAGGCACTGGAAATACAAGCCTTAACCAAGCTTCGAAGGAAAAATCAAAGCCAAACCTATCAAGGATTTTATCAAGAAAACTCCATGAGACCCTGTCATAGGCTTTACCCATGTCCAATTTAAGAAACAAAGCAGCCTTCTTACTGATTTTAGTTGAATGAATAATCTCTTTTATTGTGATTGAATTTGGAATCCAATAACAAATCCCCCTTATTGATTAGATATGATAGAGGGGAGAATCACTTGCAAATGGAGGGCCAAAATTTTAGTACAAATTTTATAAGTGGTGTTGCAAAGACTTATAGGTCTAAAGTCTTTAAATTCCATGGCATTACCACATTTCAGAACCAAAGTCAGGAAGGTATAATTCATATCCTTTAGCATATTTTTTGGATGAAGAATTCTTTCACAACATTATACACATCTTTTTTTAAAATGTCCCAGAAGTGCTGAAAGAAAAAGGCTTGAAAACCATCTAGACCAGGTGCCTTATCTGGGTTAAGATGTTTCACCATGAATTCCACTTCCTCCATTGACGGGATCGAAGAGAGCATCTGATTATCCTCCTCAGAGACTAAGGAAGGAATGCAACTTAGAAAATCTTGCTCTTTGGCCAAATTTGGGGTACCTTGATTAGTTAGTAGCTTTTGAAAGAAAGAAATAGCCTCTTTATTTATTTCTTCTTTCTCTTCCACAAGATAACCATCTTCTTTTCTGATTCTACTAATTCTATTAAAAATTTTGTGTTTTAGAGTAGAAAAATGGAAGAACCTAGTATTTTTGCCCCTTCCTTGAGCCAAGTAATATGAGATTTCTGTCTCTAGAATATTTCCTCTTTTCTCATAATATTATGGTACTCTTCCAATAGAGATATTTCCTTTTCTTTGAGATCCCTTTCAAGATCCCTACTTTCAATCTGTCTTTGGAGGTTCTATAATTCAGTTCTGGTTTCCATTTTCTTTTGGAAAATATTACCAAAAATCTTCTTATTCCAATATTTAAGATGATTTTTGACATTCTAAAGTTTCTTGGTTAATATATACATCGCAGATCCCTTAACCTTAAGTTTCCACCAATCAGTTAGGAGATCTTTCAGTTCCTCATTATGAAGCCACATCTTCTCAAAATGGAAGGGGGTTCTTTTCCTTGCAAGGTTCTTGATTTGTAGAAGGATAGGCATATGATCAAACCCAATGCGGGGAAGAGAGAAAAGAGATATGTCCTAGGATAACCACTCTTTTGAGACTAAGACTCTATCAATCTTACCTGAATATGTTAAGCACCAGCTCTTTTGTTAAACCATGTAAAACTACTACCTTTAAGATCAATATCATGAAGTTGAGAGGCAGAAATAAATTCATTAAAATCCTCCATGCCAATAGTGAACTCCTTGGATCCTCCTTTTTCCCTCAGAGATAGAGGGGTGTTGAAATCCCCCATCACTATCCATTCAGATCCCTTGATAAATCAATTAAATGAAAGAATATGAAACCAAATATTTTTCCTAACTTTATGGGGTAGGGGAATATATATTAGATAAGACCTAGATTTTTCTATTTTCAATATTTTTTATCATCACAGCCATATGATGATCTCTTTTTAACAAAAATTCCATTCAAAGTGGGTAGGATTCCAAACCATAGCTAGTCCTCCCAAAGCCCCTTTTGAACTAACAACAAAAGATTTGGAATTTATCCAAAAGGACTTGCAAGAGTTTAAGAAAATGTCTTCTTTCATTTTAGTTTCTTGCATAGCTAAAACATCAATTTTATGTCCTTCAATCATATCTTTAAGAATCCTCCATTTCACAGGGCTATTGAGCCTCATCCATTCCATGAGATGCAATTCATTTCCTAAGATTGGGTTTGTTCTTTTTAAAAACCTTCTGGTCTAAACATAGTTGTTTCCCGAGTCTATATCCTTCTGAGTAGTTTTTTTCCTAGATTCAAATTTTCTTGGTCTACCTTGTTTGCTGTTGGAAAGCTCCACATTTATAGGATTCAAAAATCCTGATTAGGAGTGGAAATCTTAGAGGATTCACCCTTTTTAACATTTGGTTCTACTTTTATTTTTCTTGAAGGATTTGTTTCCTTAGTGATCCTTTTATTTCAGCGTTAACATTTCTTTCTTTCCTTCCATCTCCTTATTTGGGGATAGTTGAGAATCCATTAATTCAGCCGTGGGGAGGTTAAACGAATTTCAACTGTCATCCCTTATTTCAAAAAGTGTCCAAACTTTCCATCGACATCTAGATATTCTCAACTTTACTCTATTTTCTCCACTGTTTCCTCTAGAACGCTATCAACTAGCATTAAGTTCATCTGTGGAATTTTCTCTATACTTACCTTTTGTGGGATCTTTTACAAGATTGTTCACTTTTTCCTTTACCTTTGAATCTGACCAAGCCTGATTTTTAGATTTTCTTCTATTAACCACCGTGGTAAAAATTTTCTCATCCTTTTTAGGAGCATATTTTAATGGATGAATTTTAGTCCCATTTTATCTTGAATTCACAAGGGGATAAGACCTTCCAAGATATTTTTTGAAAAATATTTCCTTTAGTTTACTTTCTTCACCTTTTAATGGAAATAATTCCAGTTTTTACCTTTTGTGGGATCTTTTACAAGATTGTTCACTTTTTCCTTTACCTTTGAATCTGACCAAGCCTGATTTTTAGATTTTCTTCTATTAACCACCAGGGTAAAAATTTCCTCATCCTTTTTAGGAGCATATTTTAATGGATGAATTTTAGTCCCATTCTTATCTTGAATTCACAAGGGGATAAGACCTTCCAAGATATTTTTGAAAAATATTTCCTATGATCATCTCGCACTTTGCATTATACATTTTCCTTTCTCCCCTTTTCCTTCATTCCTTGGCAAATCAATATACTTTTTTAAAACTTTGAACTTATAATTCTAGCTTGTGCGACCCCACCCATTACATTTGGTGCATTTTTTAGAGTACTTTCCATTTCAATATTTTTGTCATATATCCCTAGTCTAGATTTTAGCTTGATACTAATAGGGATCTCCTTATCAGCTATTGTATAGATGAAAAATCTAGCATAGATAAGTCTTGTCATATTTCTTGTGGCATTATCTATTATAACCAAGGAGCCCAAAGATTTTTCTATAAATTTTACAATATCTTCATGCCATAATTCCAAAGGTAGGTTTGGAATGCGTATCAAACTTGAAACTGATTCAAATTTTATTTTTAAGGTTAAAGGTTAGTTCCCATTTCCTCAAATACTGCTTGATTTCCCCCAAAACCAGGACCTTCTTCTAATACCTTCTGTATATCTACACGGCTAATGAATTTAAAGAGGAAAAAACCATTAGTGAGAGAACTTACCTCCAAATGCCCTTTTGGAATCCATTTTAGTTTGGCCCATCTTCTAACATCATCAATATTGGGTCTTCCACCCACTAGTTTCCCCACCAAGGCTTGGTTTAGGTTATCCATAGTGCATTTGAGTAGAGAATCTGGTATTTCAAGAATGCTTCAGAATCCTCTTTAACCACTTAGAGGAATAAATTTTGGGTTTTGAAACATATCCACCATTTCTAACTTTATTTGACTAGGAATCTAGGGGATTAGATGAGGGACACCTTTCCAGTTGATCATCATGTTCATTAATCTTGCCTTCTTCTACCATAAGATCCTCTAATCTGGGTAGAATTTCCCTTCCATCACTTTCCTGCTCAACCAGTTTTGGAGATCCTTCTTTCCCACTAAGAGATCCTTCTTTCCGCTTATGTTCCCAAGTTTGCATCTTGTCAATTGGGATTTGTATATGGTTTTTATTCATTGAACTCTCAAAACTTGTCAAGCATACCAAAGTGAATGATTAAATAAATGTTGGAGTATTAAGGACAAGAAAATCATTCAAATTAGGGATGTGGTATTTAATGATAAAGTTATGTATAAGAAATAGTTTCAGGAAAACAAGGAAGAATATAAGAAATAATATGTAGTGGTAGAGTATCTTCCGGATGGGAAAGTGACACATGAATAGTTTAGGAACCTACTCAATAGGAACCCCAAACTCCTATATTGATGAGGTCTTCTAGGGTAAGAAAAGAACCTGAATTTTTTTCTCCTTCTCTTTATTATTTATTACTCACTAAAATTGTAGAAACAAAGATATTTAATGAAATAATGTAGGTAGATCTTTGGGAAGAAGTGGGAGCAAGCCATGAATGAGGAGCATCAATCTCTCATGGACAACTAGACTTAGGATTTAGTAAATCTACCTAAAGGTAAAAGAGAATTGCAGAACAATCGGGTATAAAAATTTTAAGAGGAAGAAGGAGGCAATAAAATATACAAGGCTTGGTTGGTGGTCAAGGGTTTGCATGAGAAAAGAGGTATAGATTTTGATCATTTTTTTCTCCCGTAGTAAAAATTACTTATATTAGAACTATTATTGGGATAGTGACAGTAGAAGACTTGCACTTAGAAAACTATATGTAAAGACTACATTTCTCCATGGTTATTTAAAGTAGGATCTATATTAATAGTATTTAGAGGGATATGAGGTCAAAGGTAAAGAGGATATGGTGTGAAAAATGAAGAAAATATTATATGGCCGAAACAAGCTCCACGTTAATGATATAATAAATTTGATAGATTCATGATGGAGAAAGGCTATATTGGATGCCATTCTTACCATTGTGTGTATACGAAGAAATTTTAATATGGTAGTTATATTACCTTATGCTTGTATGTGGATGACATGTTGGTTGTAGGAAAAAACATGCAAGAAATAAAAGTACTCAAGAATCAACTAAGTGACTCCCTTACTATGATGGATTTTGGGGCAGCCATAAAAATCCTTGGTATGAGGATATCTCATGATAGAAAGGAACAAAAGATGACTTTATCTCAGGAAGAGTACATTAAGAAGGTATTCGAGAGGTTTAATATGCAAGATACTTAAATCGATTCGGAATCCTTTGGCAGGTAATTGTTAGAATTTGAGGATTCTAATAAATACGGATTTATTCAACTTACATATTATATAATGTTATAATAAATATTTAAATAAAAATTACATCATAACATAAGTAAATAAAGAAATACTTACAAGAAATAACATAGGTGACACAAGTATTTATAGTGGAAAACCCCAAAAGGGTAAAAACCACTTTGAAAATAACATTTTACTTCAGAGAACTTATTTTACATCCAGTAAGATCACCTCCTCCTTAAAACCCTATTTACCAAGGGTAAAACCAAATCACTTGATTTGCACACCTTTGATATATTTCCCAAATATATCAAATGAGGACCTAAAGTCATTTTTATATAAGGTGATCGGGTATGTCTCCCGACCCACCTTTTCAACCTAAATGGTTGACACATATACCTAGGTGAGTGTATTTAATAAATATAAACATAAATGATTCACATTATTAAATACCTACCTAATGTATATTACCTAGGTATGAATATTTAATAATAGAAAAGTATTTCATATTATTAAATATTTAACCTATATAATAGTGATGGACCCATATTAATTAAGGGTTGGCTAGACAACTTAATCATTATATTCCAACACTCCCCCTTAATGTTAAGTGGGATAACATATGTCAATAGATTACCTACCCATGGTACACTACAGGATTTACAATCCTTAAAACATAAAGGTTTTAGGCTATCATATAGGGTGAAGGAATTATAACACCACCATCATACTCAAGTTAACTTTTGGTACAAAAGGATTTGGAATTCAAAATATCATCCCATGATCAGTGGCTAAGTATGATTTGTGAGTTTTACATATTCTCATAGGTTCTCATAAAAGGTTATTGAACCCAAGCATATAGGAGTGTTTTAAAACCAAGGACCTCCTTAATAATATGCTTATACTGGATGTTTACCAATAAACTCAATAGCACTAAAGAGTTTACTGAAGACCGCCTTTAAGATATTTCTACACTTATTTCTAAAAAAGAAGTTGAGGAGGTATACATGCGAAGGTATTTTTACACTTTCCCAAAGGTCTTTTTACAAAAACCAAGTTCCATTAGGAGGTGACATTATCATGCACACTCCCCCTCAATGGAAACTCGAAAATCCAAGATTTTCATGAAAGTGACAAAACTTTACAACACTCAAGGGCTTTGTGAAGATATCAGCAACCTACTCTTCAGTCGGCACGAACTTGAGATCTATCTCACCACTTAGCACCTTCTCATGGATGAAGTGTATATGTATCTCAATGTGCTTCATCCTCTGATGTTGTATTGGATTATGTGCAAGAGCTATGACACTTTTGTTTTCACAGAACAAAGGAACACTACACAAATCCTTCATCTTTATCTCATTAAACAACCTCTTTATCCATAGAGCCTCTTTTGCAGCTTCCATTGCACTTCTATACTTAGCTTTTGTTGAAGAGATAGAAACAATTGGCTAATTTTTGTTGCACCAAGTAATGGCACTTGCACCAAATTTAAACACATAACCAAAATTAGATTTTCTATCCAATACATCACCAAAGCATGACCAAAATCACAAAATCCATATAAGTTAGCATTTTCATTCTTAGTATAATGTAACCCATAATTGATTGTACTTTTACCATATCTAAGAATCCTTTTTGCAAGATTCCAATGATCTCTATAAGGTTCTGTATAAACCTAGAAGCAATTCCCTCTTTGTATAGGAAATACCTAGTCGGTGATAGTTAGATATATCAAACTACCAACTGCCTATATAAAGTAGGATTAAAATTTTCACATGCAGGTTTAGGATCAATTTTCAGTCCAACTTCCATAGGAGTAGAAATTAGTTTACAATCAATCATGTCAAACTTTTTCAGTACATTGGTTGCATATTTTTCTTGAGAAACAATAATAGAATGTTTATCTTTAAATACAACCATGCCAAGAAAATGATGTAAAGAATTAATTTTTTCATACCAAGCTCTAGGAGCTTGCTTTAAACCATACAAGGATTTTTTCAATTTACAAACATAGTTTTCTTTACCAGTTTCTTCAAATCCTTTAAGTTGAGACATGTAAAGTTATTATTTTAAATCACCATCCAAAAAGACATTTTTCACATCCATTTGGTCAATTTCCCACCCAAATTAAGTGGCAATTACAAATAATATCCTAACAGTACTCATTTTAGCTACAGGGGAAAATGTCTCAACATAATCAATACCAGGTTTCTGAGTGAAACCTCTAGCAACAAGTCTAGCTTTATGTTTGTCAATACTACCATCTGTATTATATTTTACTTTGTATAACCACCTAGACCCTATAATACTTCTTTTCTCTAGAGGTGGAACCAACTCCCAGGTTTGATTTTGAATTAGGGCATTATATTCAGCTTGCATTGCATTGATCCACTTCTCATCCTGAGAAGATTCTTCAAAACTTTGTGGCTCAGGTTCATACAAGGTCATTAATGCATGGTACATATGATGGCTTCTGGTCATTTTCCTAAGATCAATAGGATTAGAACTCTCTAACATATATTGAGCCCATTTTGGTTTCTTAACTAGGGAGTTAGGAGATTCAGAAGCATCTATAGTATCAACACAAGAAACATCATCATGACCATTTACTATATTCTCAATATCAGAATCATAACCATTATTAGAAATATTGATAGAGTTAGGAACATCTTTACCATTATCAGATGAACAAAAGCATTTTTCCAAAACCACCACATTGTGTTTTTAGTTACTTCCCTTTTTACTAGGGTCATAAATCCTTAGACCTATAGTGTTAATACCATATCCAATGAAAACACAAGAGAAAGAAGTCATATCAAGTTTCTTTCTTTTATTTTTAGGAATGTATAAAGAAGGACTACCAAAAAAATTTAGATGAGAAATATCAAGTTTTTGATTTGACCATTTTTCTAAAGGAGTTGAAATATGAATATCTTTGGTGGGAACCCTATTTAGAATGTAGACTGTTGTGTTCATTTCTTCTGCCCATAGAAATTTTGGAAGACTAGTAGAATGAAGCATAGTGCGAGCCATATCTAAAATAGTCTTATTCTTACATTCTGCAACACCATTAGATTAGGGAGAATGAGGAGAAGTTAATTCCCTTTTAATACCACAATCAATACAAAAATTTCAAATGATTTTCTAACATATTCACCCCCATTATTTGTTCTAAGTCTCTTAATTTTATAATTTGAAGAGTTTTCAACAGATGCTTTAAATTCCTTAAATTTCCCTAGTACATCAGATTTATTTTAAAGAAAATATGACCAAATCATCCTGGTGAAATCATCAATGAAAGTCACAACATATAAAGAACCATTTAATGAAGCTACTTCAAGAGGTCCTCTAACATCACTATGAATAAGTTCTAGTGGGGAAGATGAACTCTCTTCAAGATGTGAGTGAAAGGGTTTAGTGCTTTGTTTTGAGCATAAACACCCTTCACACGCATCATGAGAAGAAGACAACATAGGAAAACCTTTCACAAGATTATATCTAGCCATTTCATATAAACTTCTATAATTAACATGTCCTAATCTTTCATGCCATAGTTTTGAATTATTCAAACTTTGAGAAACAAAACAGGATGTAGAATGGAAATCATCAAAAATATACAGACCATTTCTTTGAATTCCTTTAGCTATTATATTATCATTACTATCCTTGATATACCAAGTATCTTTCAAAATTTGAATAGCCAAACCATCATGAGTTAATTAAGAACATGATAAAAGGTTCTTTTTGAGCTTAGGAACAAATAAAACATTATTCAACACACCATTAGAAAATTTTACTTTCCCTTTCTCTATTGCTTCTAAAGATGAGTTATCACCAAGATACACACGTTCATTAATTTTCACAACATCAAATAAAGAATTTGAAACACCAGTCATATGATTTGATGCACCTGAATCTAGAATCCATTTAGAATTAGAGGAAGAATACAACGCATCATATAATGCAATCATTTTACGAATATCATTAGAGCTATCCATTTTCCCTAAATTTTATTTATGTCCCAAGATAGAGAATGAGAGAAACCAAATGTCTAAGGTACCTTACTCATCAAAGGTTAGTAGTTTTATGTATTGCATGGTATTCACTAGGCCGATATTGCTCATGCGGTGGAAGTAGTGAGTAGATTTATGAGTGATCAAGGTAAGGATCACTAACAAGTAGTAAAGTGGATCTATCGATACTTGAGAGGGACCATGGGGAATGTTTTTTGCTATAGTGGATCAGACACCACTTTGCATGGTTATGTAGATTTAGATATGGCTGGAGATGTAGACAACAGGAGGAACATAACATGTTATATTTTCACTGTAGGTGAGACAACAATGAGTGAGTTGTATTTCATGACTATAGAAGTTGGTGGATTTTTCAACAAAAGAGGTTGAGTATGTTTCTTCCATAGAGGAAAGGAAAGAGATGATTTGGTTACAAAAATTTCTTGAGTTAGGTCATAAGTAGAAGGAAGGGAAGCTACACAGTGATAGTTAGAGTGTTATACACCTAGCTAAGTACTTTGATTCCCACTCTACGATGAAGCATATACAATTAAGTTACCATTTCATTAGGAAAAATTTGGAGGAAGATAAGTTGAATCTAGAAAAGATTCATACCAGTCATAATCCTATAGACATGATGACCAAAGTGGTCGCAAGGAGAAGCTGAAGCTATGTTCAACTTTGGTTGGTCTTATGAACAACAAGCGATGAAGGGTGAGAAGCTTGCTTAGAGGAATACCAGTCTCAAGTGGGATATTTTTATGTTCTAGAGCCTATTTTTATGGGTGGAAGTGTGAAAGAATGTATACTAAAATTATTGTACACTACCCATAGTCTTCTTACCGGGGTTTAGGGGTGGGACGGGACAAGAGTGGAGGTACGAGGATGATATCCCCTGAAAAATTAGTTCCTTGAAAAAATTTCCTAATATCTCGCGATACGTTCTCTTTTATATGGGCGTATTGTTGACCAATAGGTTTATGGGATGGTTTTTTCCCATGGTTTTGGTACACATGGTATTTTAAAAACTTCTTAAGAAGTTGCATATTTATGTCATTTTTGCATATGGTAGGGTTGATGTAACATTGCAGATGTGTGTGAGTTCAAGTGTGAATTTTTATAGAATTTTTTGAGCATATCTCCAAAAAAATCAATATTGTATTAGGAGAAGAGGTGGATTGTAATAAAATATGATAAAGTGATTCTTTGTGGATGTAGCCCAAGTTAGGTGAACCACACTAAATATTGTCTCTTTGTGTTGTGTTCTTTTTATTCTACACTTTTATTTCCAGATTTGCAATATTTTCTCCATATTAATTTTTACTATTATGATTCTATGTGGGATTGTTCCACATATTTTATCCATTATTTCCTAAAATTTCCATGGAACACAAAAAAATTTTTTTGTAAGGGTAAAAAATATGTACGACAAACAAAAATGCAAGGGTAAGGTAAGAAGATGAAATAAAAATTGAAGCTAGGCGAGAGAATAGCTATAAAATAAGATTTTATTTCTTCTAAGTTATGAAAAACAATTATAATGGTGAAATAGGTGAGTATCCACATGCGATGAACCATATCTAATACCTACAACACAAAATTCCAAGGAACAATGCACTTAACAAAATAAGAGGTCAAGCCTTTTCCAATGAGAAATGTCTAACAATACATAAAATAGGAAGGAGAAAAGAGGGGAGGAGGGAAAATCAGATTTTCAAATGCAACTGCCAAAAATAAACAATAAATTCTTGCAAATTAGTATATAGTACTATAATATCTACCTCCCCATGTTAGCTTAGCATACGAGAAAGAAGGAGAACAAATCTAATCAAATCTGGGTGGTTGAACCGATTTGAATCTATGCATTATTGTTAGAAGTCACATTTCCCCATTTATCGTACCAAATATCTCCCAAAATCTAATTTTGAAAATCTTAGCATGTAGCCCAAGTCAAAAAAATTTCAACAAGACAAACAATGCCTAAATCCAAGATCTATTACAAAATTTATGATGATTTTAAGTTTACAATACAAGCCAAACACGTAAGACACGTTTCATGATTTAGTCATTTAAAAGGGTAGTTTGGCTATCTTCATCTTTTGTATTTTACTACATATCATGAATGTATTTGATGTGAGGATTTGATTCACAATCAACATGTTTTGATAGGTTACATGTTGTGCACTTTATCTAACAAGTTGATACGTGACACATAATGACTAGTGGAGAAGATTACACTTTACGCGTGCTCAAGATCACAAGGCATGAGAAGGAAGAATGTAGAGGTCCATGAGCATGCGCAGAGGGTGTGTGAGGAGTGTGAAGGGATGGTGTATTTCTACAAAGGTATGAAAACATGTGAGGAAGAAGGGGAGAGAAAGAGAAGGATACATGGAAGTAATTATGTGAGGAAAGATGTGAAAGGAAATGAGTGTGAAAAATAGGTGTGTGGGACTCATGAATGAAGGGAATGTGTCTAGGCATGTTGAGGTATTAAAAAAATGAAATGAAAGTTACCAGATGTGCTTTAATGAGTATGAAGTATGATTATCCAAAATTCACCCCCTGTGGTAAATTTGATAACATGCATCGTAGATGTCCAAATTCCAAGAAAAATGACTGATTCAGAGCAAAATCAGGTTTCTAGGGTCCCTTCAGGAATCTTTCTAAACTCCCAGTGCGAAGAAGGAGGGAGCAAGCTTTGAGAAAGTGCGGAGAAGGTTGCAGAAAGCAAGTAGTTTGGGCCAGTAAAAATTGTGAAAATCGGCTAAGTCCTGGTCCAGCACAAGGTGGGACGAGTGGGACAAAGGTACGCGAACCGCCCGAACCGGCCGAAATGAGTCCAGGCGGCCCACAAAGCAAATGGGACAAGTGGGACAGAAGTACGCGGCGGGCGCGAAAAGCCGATCCAGCCGAGGAGAAAAATTGGCTAACTGCTGAAGAGGGTAGCATTCGGGACGAGTGGAACAAATGGACGCGAAATGCCCGAACCGGCCGGATCGCGCGAAAACAGTACAAGGAGCCCAAAAGCAATTGGGACGCGCGGGCCAGAAATGCCCGAACCGGCCGAACCGGCCGAAAAGAGTCAAGTCAGTCCGAAGCAAAGTGGGACAAGCGGGCCAAAAATGCCCGAACTGCCCGAACCGGCCGAAATGAGCACAAAGGGCCCAAAATCAAATGGGACATCCGGGACAAATGGAGGCGAAGTACGCGTAGGAGCCGAATCAGCCGAGGACCAATCAGAAGCTGCCACGTGTCCTCACAAGAGAAAAGTCAAAAAGTCAATGGGCGAGTTTTCGAGCACCGATCCGAACCAATGGGATAGTGCCACGTGTCCCAGCTAGGGCCCACAAGGAAAATTCAAAAGACAGCCCACCGAAAAGTAGAAGAGAGAGAATTATTCAGCGAATCAGAGCATGCCACGTGGCATCCAAGTGGCAGTGCGCGGGAAAATATTTCAAAATCCGTTTTCACCTGTTCCGTGCCCTAAATCTTCAGATCGACATATCTTTCGATCCAGAGCTCGGATTTGCACGTTCTTGATATCAACGGAAAGCTTATGAGATTCTCTACACGTTTCCAAGGTCAATCTTGCATTTTGGTTCAGTTTGGAGGATGAAAATTGAGAAACGCCTCTGGCGCGAAATAACAAGCAGAGGTAATGCTTCAACAACCACTTTAATGCAGCAAACAACCCGCCGCTTCTGTTAGACAAACCGCCGCTTTGCCAGAACCCGCCGCTTCTGCCATGATGGACGAATTAAATGCAACCTAGAGGTGGTTGGGGCAGATTTCGAATTCCTCTCTCTTTGCTCTCCCATTCTTCCTATAAATTGTAAGGAGGGGTTTCTTTCTAAGGTGGGACATTTCCGCTTTGCACCCTCCCTTCTCTCCTGTTCATAAGAAGATTTGTGGAGTTTTCAAACCTCCCATATAGACTGTAACACCGTTTTTTGCCTTTTGGCCATTGCAATGTATTGAATCTATCCTTGAGCAATATATATATGTGTCTGTGGTTACTTCTAAACCCTCTTACATATTTATTACTGTCATTCTTGATCTTTCATTGCATTTTTGCTATCTGTGCATGATGTTGTGTTACATCTACATGATCTGTGTTAAATTTGGCAAAGCATATGTTCTTCATTCCTTGGTGCATCACCTCTATTAGCTTAGATTTATTTTATGCATCTTCTTTCCTTGTCTCCTTGGCAAATTAGATTAGATTTTGAGGAAAACCCTCTGCATATTTCGTATGCACCTGAACAGAGGAATAGGAACCAGCCTTTCTCTGGAGATTCCTTTCTCACTCTTCAAGTCCCACACTTGGAGAAAGGATTCAATGTTGATGCAATCACACTGGATATTAGTAATCAACCTAGAAACCTGATCAATACCCAGGGGTGCTGTGATTTTGCACTAACAGTTTTGGCACGCCCGGTGGGACAGAGGTCTCATTTCTATTTGCAGCAAGGTTGATATGCATCTGCTGCAATTTTCTTGCTTGAAAAGAGCTATTATTTGCATATCTGGCGACTCCAAGGGGAGGAATCAACTGGTTCCAGCAGTCAGCCCTAAAAGCTTATGAGAAGAATCACAAGATCAAGAGCTGGAGAAGAGGAAGTGCTGTTTGAATACCTGCAACTATCTCCAAGAAGAAGGCAAAGAGGAAGAAGGATTCAAAGGTCTCCATCTCCACCAAACAGAACTCTCTCAACTCCTCCACCTGAGCGGCCTTTCTTTCAATATACAAGGATTTTAAGACCAATCAGAATGGCGCAACCAGTGAACCCCTATGTCAACTTCACAGGCAGCAGCCCACTTGCTCTCAATGCACAAAATCCAATCCCAGTAGCAGCACTGAAGAACATTCCATACTTTACTGGAGAAAATCAGACCACTCCTGGCGATCATGTCAAGGACATTGCTAACATTTGTGCAATCCATGAGATCGACGAGATGCAAGTAGCTGTCAAATTGCTGGCGTCTTCATTCAAGGGGAAAGCATTGCAATGGTTTAGGAGCCTTGGAGCTGGCTCTATCACAAACTGGAATCAGCTGTGTATTGCACTTCATAATCAATTCGGAGAGAAGGGAGACAACTTGTCTCTTTTGGAGCAGCTGACAACCATCAAGAGAGCTTCCAATGAGCAGCTAACTGATTTCAACTTCAGATTTCAAAGATCTTGGGATAGAATTCCAGTAGCAGTCAGACCAACAGCAGAAGGTGCTTTTCTATACTACCTTAAAGCTTTAAATTCTGATATTTCTATATTGATTCAATCCATGGGAGGCACAACTATCCCTGCTGCTTATAATATTGCCATTAGAGCTGAAAATTGTCTGATTCAAGCTGGCAAGCTATCTCCTAGGCCTCCAATGCCATTATATCCAAGCTTAGAGAGCCCAAGTACTAGTCAGGCACCTGTCTTAGCTCCTTCTCCCATTCCTAGAAATCAGAGTTCAAATGAAGCTTCCACTTCATCTCCAAGTGCCCCAAATGAGCTTCAAGAAGTCATGAAGCAACTGCAAAATTTAGGTAATGAGCTGGTCACACTCAAGAGGCAGCAAGCTCAAGGTTTTAGACCTTCGTATCAGCCTCAAGCTCAACCGAATAGGCAGCCATATCAGCCTCAAAGACCACCTAATCCAGCCACAAATATGAATCAAACAAGGCCTCCTGCCAATAGACCATTCCAGCCCTATAATCCAAATGCCATATCTGCCTCTAAGGCATTAGTACCAGCACAAAACAACATTGCCCAGGAGTATGATTGGTGTTTTCCATGTAATGAACCCCATAATCAATCCATGTGCTATAATGGTGCTCTAACCCAAGCTTTAATGGTAACAAGTGCTGGTGTGGAGGGTGAGAGTAGTCAAGAAAACAGCCAACAACAAGAAACATTCCAACAGCAATCAGCCCCAAATGATACCACGTTGGTAAATTGGCAAGCAGAGGATTTCTGTGGCATGAATCAGATAGTTTCTCAGGGTGTTGCTGCCAACACAAGGTCAAAAAGGAGAAATTTGGGTGAAGAAACAAAGCCATTAGTCCCAAAATCCTCAACCTCCCACAGCTCCACAAATGATGGCAAGCAAAACCCAGTTTCAAATGCACAAGGGCAGACAAAAACAGCCCCTAGGCCAAATCAAATGCCAGCTGTTGCTGCCCATATTCAAGGGGCAAATGTGCAAACCAAGGGACAGCAGAGAGATCCTTCATCACCATTCAGTATCATTGATCAGATGAAGAAGACAAACGTCAATATATCTATGTGGGAATCCCTATCCATCCCAGGCCAAAGAAATCACGCAAGCTGCCATAAAGGATTGGCCAACTTCAAATCAGCAGGTTCAAAGGCAAGACAAAGTGCTTACAAATGCTGCCCAGCCTGAAGGAAATCATGGAACACAACAAGGTAGAATGCTGAAGCCCCCCCCTTTCTATGTTTCGTTAATTATTGGAAATCAGCTAGTGCATAACTGCATGATAGACTCTGGGGCAAGTAGCTCAGTAATGCCTAAACAGATAGCTGATCAGCTAGGGCTCCAGTATGAAATAACATCTAAGGGAGTAGCAAGCTGGATGGGACAGCAATAGCAACAGTTGGAGTGATTAAAAATTTGAGTCTTACCTTGCATGCATGTCCAAATGTTGTTGTCTTACAAGATATATCAGTCATAGACCTTCCACCACTCTTTGCCCTCTGTTTGTCAAGGGACTTTACTGCCAAGATTGGGGGATATTTGTCCGCTGATTGGTCACACATGCTGTCGTAACGAGGTATGGAACTAAAGCTACAATTAGGTCGGAACCTATTGCAGATTTCCACATTGAGCCCTATACTCCAAGTCATATTAATACCAATTGCTCAAAGATTTGATCAAGAAGATCACCTGGCATCGATGAAGCCGACACTAAGGTTGGAAGTATCCTGATTTGACTCTTGATGAATGGGCAAGCAAGGTGCATGCTTTTGATCCTTATCAAGAAGTAGAAGAATCTCGAGCTAGGGTCTATCAGTATACACGAAGAAAGTCAACCTATTCCTAACATCACCAAGCCAAGCCACAAGGATGACAATGAGGTATGGCAACTGTTTTTTGATGGATCAAGGAGTAGACAAGGCGCAGGAGGTGGAGCCATGCTTATTTCACCTCAAGGAGTAAAGTATTATTCAGCTTTTAGATTTCAATTTGCATGCTCCAATAACACTGCTGAATATGAAGCCTTGGTGCAAGGGATGCATTGGGCAATAAAGAGAAAAATAAATAACTTGCAAGTGTTTGGGGACAGTGAGCTGATTGTAAATCAGGTCAAGGGACAGCATGCTGCCAAAAATGATCTACTCAGATGCTACAAAAACAGGGTGTGGGACCTCATGGAAGATTTTGAGGCTTTCAGCATCAAGGCCATTCCCAGAAAAGAGAATCAAGCTGCTGACAGGCTTGCAGCAGTGGGGGCAACCTTTGACATTGTAGAAAACATTCAACAAGACAAGGTACAGCCAAACATCCACGTGATTGTGAGGCCTTCAGTGCCGGATAACGATGTCAATTGGCAAGTATTTGAGAATGACCAGCAAATCATCCACTTCTTGCAAGAAGAAGCTGAGTTCTCAGCTAAAAATCAAGAGAAGTTGAAACAGCAATATGGTGACCAGGTGATACAGCTGAGAACTGACAAGCTGCCCAAGGGACTTGTCACCTTGGAGTCCATTTTTAACCCCAATGATCAGTTTAGAAAGGAGAAAGCAAATATTCAGGTCAAGAGGGAAGATTCGGTATCCATCTTGGTAAAAGAGAACAAGCCATTGCAAATTGGAAAAATGACAACTGAGCAAGAGAGATATGAGTTCATACAGCTTTGTCAAGAATTCCCTGACGTGTTTGCTTGGAGCTATGAAGACTTGAAGGGCTTCAATCCCAACTTAGCTCAGCATACCATCGAGTTGGATCCAAATACTAAGCCTCACAAAGTAAACAGAGACCACCAATCCACACATGGAGCCTCTCATGAGGAAAGAATTGGACAAGCTGATTGAGTCAAGCAATTATATTCCCAATCAAGCATTCTAGTTGGGTTGCCAACTTAGTTCCAAATGTAAAGAAAAGTGGAGAGATCAAAGTATGTGTTGACTTCAGAGATTTGAATAGAGCCTCTCTCAAGGACCATTATCCACTCCCTTCCATGGAGCAAATATTGCAGGTTGTAGCTGGGTCAGAAAGGTTTTCGCTGCTTGATGGATACTCAGGCTTCAATCAAATTATGGTGAAGGAGGAAGACCAGTTCAAGACAGCCTTCACAACCAAATGGGGCACATATGCTTACAAGAAGATGCCATTTGGACTGTCGAACGCCGGAGCAACATTCCAGCGAGCTATGGATATGGCATTCAAAGGCTTGATTAACAAGATAGTGCTGGTATACCTAGATGATATCACTGTCTTCTCAAAGAATGCTGCAGACCATCTCTTTCACCTCAGGCAAGTATTTCAGAGGTGTAGAAAGTTTGGAGTGTCTTTAAATCCTAAGAAGTGCATCTTTCTTGCACATGAAGGGAAACTTCTTGGCCATATTGTCTCCAAGGAAGGATTAGCAATTGATCCAGAAAGGGTTGAAGCCATAAGAGCTCTGCCATTGCCAAGTCACAAAAAGGCTCTTCAAAGTTTCCTGGGAAGGATAAACTTTGTTCGGAGGTTTGTCCCAAATTTTGCAGCCCTTGTCAAGCCCATCACCAAAATGTTAAGAAAAAACATGGCTTTCAAATGGACGGCAGAAGGCAAGGAGAGTTTTGAAGCAATCAAAGAAGCCATCTCCCAGGCACCCACTCTCATCAACCCGGACTTTTCCAAGGATTTCATCCTCTATGCATTTGGGGGTGATGACACTATTTCGCCATTTTGGTGCAACTGAATAAAGATAATGATGAATGTACCAATTGCCTTCTTTAGCCAAAGCCTAAATGACTGTGAATTGAGGTACTCTTTTATTGAAAAACATGTGCTTGCAGTAGTCAGGAGCTTGAAGAAGTTCAAGCATTTAATCTCAAACAACAAGGTCCAGTTGCTGGTCTCACATGCTGGGGTTAAGGACTTCCTCCTCAACAAGGATTTGAATGAGAAAAGGGCAGGATGGATCACCCGTGTCATGGAGTATGACATTGAGATCAAGATCACCAAGCTGGTAAGAGGCAAGGGTTTGTGTGAGCAGCTCGCTTCCAAACAACTAAACAACCCAGAAGATAAAGAAGACGCTGTCCTGCTTTTACAAAATGATCAAAAACAGGAAAATGATGATGAGTCCATTCCCTGTTGGACTCAAAATATGATACATTTCCTACAGACGGGCATGTGCCCTCTAGAAATGAGCAAAGCAAGAAGAAGACACTTCAAAGTTGCAAAGTTATTCCATATACCATCATTGATGGAGTTTTGTTCAAGAAGGATGTCAATGGAGTGCTGCTGAGATGCATTAACACAGGTCAGATTCAAAGGGTATTAAAGGAGTTTCATGATGGACCAGCTGGTGGCCATTTTGCACCAAGAGTGACAGCTCTGAAAATCATGAAGGCTGGTTATTATTGGCCTAAAATCTTTAGTGATTGCTATGCATGGATCAAGAAATGTAAGAATTGTGCATTCTTCACAGGAAAAGAGAGACTTGCAGCCCTCCCATTGCATCCAATCTCAGTTGACCAGCCATTCATGCAATGGGGTTTGGACTTCATTGGAATCATCAATCCCAATTCGAGCCAAGGGCACAAATGGATTTTGACAGCCACAGACTACTTCACCAGATGGACAGAAGCAGTGGCACTCAAAGAGGCGAATGAGTCAAGATCTTGGACTTTACGAGGGGATAACTACCAGATTTGGTGTGCCTGCTACAATAGTCTCTGATAATGCATTGGCATTCATTGGATCTAAAATTACTGAGTGGGCTGTCAAGAACGGGATCTACCTCAGCACTTCATCAAACTATTACCCTCAAGGTAATGGCCAGGCCGAGTCTACAAACAAAAACTTGCTGAGGATCATTAGGAGGACTCTTGATGAGAATCAGAAGGCTTGGCATACCAAACTGAAGTCAGCCTTATGGGCTGATAGGATAACTCCCAAAAGGTCCACAGGTAACTCTCCATTTAGGCTTGTCTACGGAAGAGAGGCAATCTTGCCCCTGTCACTTGAGTTGCCAACGTTGGAACTCATGAAACAACTGGAATTGCTAGAGTTTGGACCCATGAAGGTGAGATATGCAGAATTGATGGAGCTGCAAGAAATCAGAGATCAGGCATTCCAAGCAATGGAAAAGGATCAGGCTTTGATCAAGAAGACCTTTGATAGGAAGGCCAAAGATAGATCTTTTCAAGTAGGAGATCTAGTATTGAAATGGGATGTGGACAGAGCAAAACCAGGAAGGCATTCAAAATTTGATGCCATTTGGAGTGGCCCATACATGGTCACAAAGTGCAAGAACAACAATGCTTTCCAATTGGCCTCATTGGATGGTGAAGAACTGCAGATTCCAGTAAATGGAATCTATCTCAAGCGTTGCTTCTAGAGGGAGTTTCACTACATCTGTAAATACTAGATTAGATTTTCTTCCCTCCAAGTGCTTGTGCACATTGTTTTGCTGTAATTAGTTTTGTTTTCCCTAAGTGCCTTGGCACAGCTTACTGTCTATGGAGATGATGCATGTCTTTGCTAAATCAGGTCACATTCCATCTTTCCCTTTGCACATTCTAAGTCAGTTTGGATTCTAACAGAATATTTGATGACTCCATGCCCAATGGATGGCTTCAGGCAACTGGCCTTTTCATCTAGCAGGCAGAATGATCCCGCTGAGTCGCCAAATTGTTATCCAAAATTCACCCCCCCAGGGTAAATTTGATAACATGCATCAGGATGTCCAAATTCCAAGAAAAATGACTGATTCAGAGCAAAATCAGGTTTCTAGGGTCCCTTCAGGAATCTTTCTAAACTCCCCAGGCCGAAGAAGGAGGGAGCAAGCTTTGAGAAAGTGCGGAGAAGGTTGCAGAAAGCAAGTAGTTTGGGCCAGTAAAAATTGTGAAAATCGGCTAAGTCCTGGTCCAGCACAAGGTGGGACGAGTGGGACAAAGGTACGCGAACCGCCCGAACCGGCCGAAATGAGTCCAGGCGGCCCACAAAGCAAATGGGACAAGTGGGATGGTAAGCACGCGGAATGGCGCGAAAAGCCGATCCAGCCGAGGAGAAAAATTGGCTAACTGCTGAAGAGGGTAGCATTCGGGACGAGTGGAACAAATGGACGCGAAATGCCCGAACCGGCCGGATCGCGCGAAAACAGTACAAGGAGCCCAAAAGCAATTGGGACGCGCGGGCCAGAAATGCCCGAACCGGCCGAAAAGAGTCAAGTCAGTCCGAAGCAAAGTGGGACAAGCGGGCCAAAAATGCCCGAACCGCCCGAACCGGCCGAAATGAGCACAAAGGGCCCAAAATCAAATGGGACATCCGGGACAAATGGAGGCGAAGTACGCGTAGGAGCCGAATCAGCCGAGGACCAATCAGAAGCTGCCACGTGTCCTCACAAGAGAAAAGTCAAAAAGTCAATGGGCGAGTTTTCGAGCACCGATCCGAACCAATGGGATAGTGCCACGTGTCCCAGCTAGGGCCCACAAGGAAAATTCAAAAGACAGCCCACTAAAAGCGTAAGAGAGAGAATTATTCAATGATCAGAGAGCATGCCACGTGGCATCCAAGTGGCAAAGGCGCTGGGAAAATATTTCAAAATCCGTTTTACTGCCGCGTCTCTAAATCTTGATCGACATATCTTTCGATCCGAGCTCTGATTTGCACGCTCTGATATCAATGGAAAGATTATGAGATTCTCTACACGTTTCCAAGGTCAATCTTGCATTTTGGTTCAGTTTGGAGGATGAAAATTGAGAAACGCCTCTGGCGCGAAATAACAAGCAGAGGTAATGCTTCAACAACCACTTTAATGCAGCAAACAACCCGCCGCTTCTGTTAGACAAACCGCCGCTTTGCCAGAACCCGCCGCTTCTGCCATGATGGATGAATTAAATGCAACCTAGAGGTGGTTGGGGCAGATTTCGAATTCCTCTCTCTTTGCTCTCCCATTCTTCCTATAAATTGTAAGGAGGGGTTTCTTTCTAAGGTGGGACATTTCCGCTTTGCACCCTCCCTTCTCTCCTGTTCAAGAAGATTTGTGGAGTTTTCAAACCTCCCATATAGACTGTAACACCGTTTTTTGCCTTTTGGCCATTGCAATGTATTGAATCTATCCTTGAGCAATATATATATGTGTCTGTGGTTACTTCTAAACCCTCTTACATATTTATTACTGTCATTCTTGATCTTTCATTGCATTTTTGCTATCTGTGCATGATGTTGTGTTACATCTACATGATCTGTGTTAAATTTGGCAAAGCATATGTTCTTCATTCCTTGGTGCATCACCTCTATTAGCTTAGATTTATTTTATGCATCTTCTTTCCTTGTCTCCTTGGCAAATTAGATTAGATTTTGAGGAAAACCCTCTGCATATTTCGTATGCACCTGAACAGAGGAATAGGAACCAGCCTTTCTCTGGAGATTCCTTTCTCACTCTTCAAGTCCCACACTTGGAGAAAGGATTCAATGTTGATGCAATCACACCGGATATTGATCAAGAAATACCTGTGGGTGTGATTTTGCACTAACAAAGTGACTAGGAAATAAATTGAATGTGCAAGGGGTGCACACAAAGGAGAAAATGGAAGGAGATAAAGAAATAAAAGATAAAGGTAGAAACACACGAAAGTAAGTGAGGGGAAGGAAAAGAACAAGGAATAAGAAATAAGGGAACATAAGGGTGCACCTAAAGTATCGCATCCATAAAAATGTGCCAAGGTATGAAACCATGAGCATGTGCAACCTATTAAGCTTGATGTCGAACTAGATTTAAACTACAAGTTGTTTAAATAACCAAGGTGGTCATTTTGGAAACCAAATTCAAATTATATTTCTCCATGCTCCTTCCTTGGAAAAATATGAGTTTTGGATTAGAATTCATTCAAGTTCCAAGGATCTAATTTTTTTCAGTGCTAAGACAACTCTTAATTGCAAGAATCGAGTTGCATTTTATAGAGTTTAAGGGTTTTGAAGATTAATTCAACTTGTTTTCTTATCTTCATGCCTATTGGAGTTTTTAAAGATATTATTCTTTATATCTATCAAGTAGTTATCCCCATGATTCACCAAAATTGTTGTCCAAAATAACCCCCAAGGTATTTTGACAACTAATAATTCAGTTTTTAGACTTAGGAATTTTTGAGTTTGAAATATGTGGAACACTGGAATTTATTGTTCCACGGAATCTAAAAATCAGTATTTCATGGGTTTTGTGAACCCAAAAACAAAGGGAGCATTATTTTGTACTTGGTATAATTTGGTGCAACTTAGTGTTCCACATGTTCTACTTACTCATAGAGCAAATGAATTGGATTTCGGACTTTGGAAGGTTTCAAAGATAAAGTTATACTTTTGTGACATTGGAAAATAATTCTCTCACATGTGGAATTCATTTCAAAGCACTGTAGCATTTACATGCCCACAAAAAGTGCAATAATAAAAAAGGAGAGGATCCACGAAGTGAAAGAATGGGAAAGCTTAGTACCTTTCTACTTAGAAAACGCATTTTTACACATAATTTGAAGGTATAAAGCTCCTTGGAGTTTTTCAATTCCATGAGGGTAAGGGTATAGTCCACTAGGGAAAGTTGTGATGTAAACGGGAAAGAAGCCATAAGGCACATAGAAAAGGAAATAAATTTGGAAAGTAACTAAGATTGGAAGCCATGAATCACTCTCAAGTGTTCCATGGGTTTCCCAATCTATAGTATTTTTGTGTTCTTATATATCTATGGAATGAAGGGATGTAGTAATAGGTAACATGCCGCACAAAAGGAATGAAAGACCCCATGATATAATGGGAGTGTCAAACAAACAAGTGCAGAAGTTTTTCAAGGTATGAGATAGGAAAATGTTTTCGGGTTGTAAATTTCATGAAACATGGAGGATAGACTTCCACAGAATTTGGAAAATGTGAGGAATTTTGTAGAACAAATGAAATACTACCAAACAAACACAAATCTGAAAAATAAGAAAACAAAGTAGAAAAATGCAAAACACAAGAAAATCACCCGGAATCCATGAAATAATGTATTTTTTTGTGGGAGGTCAAGTTTGGTTTTTATGATATCCTTTTTTTGGAGCTCCATTTGGCCTCAGATTTGATTCACTAGGAACTTTTGGATAGGCCTTTCAAAATAATGAAAATTTATATCTAATGATCTTGTATTTCGGTAGAGTTAAATTGAGGATCTTGGCAACATTTCATGTCACTTTTAGAAGTCATAGGATACCATTTTTAGGTGTAATATTCTCATGTGATCCTCCCTCACCTTGAGATCCTTCTGAATACTTTCAAAACGTGATATTCACCCATGACGAGTCGAAATAATGAGGAATGGGGATCTTTGCAATAGATTTGGAATTTGGCAATGTTACCTTCTATTCATATTATAGATTTCATGGGAATCCATTGATCTAAAATTTGATTCTCATTCACATAAAATATATATTGTTTCCTTGCAATAAAATTCAGCTCCAAAATCATGAACAATCATGAGGTAATGAGGTTACCTAATGGAGGAATTTTATAAGTTTTTAACAAGGTTTAGTAAGTCAAGCATCTCTCCAACATATTTTGATCCCCTCTCCTCTCCTCCCTTCTATAAAATGTAATGTGTTTCTTCATAAAAACCATCCTCTCTTTCTTGGTGATGTTATTATGTTACAATTTCAATAGTACTAAAGAGTTACAAATCCATGGAATGAATTTTATAATGTTCTTTACCACCATTTGATTGTAGTAGTCTGTGTATACTTACAACAATAATATGATGTCAATTATTGATTAAATTTTCCCCTTTGTGTTGCATTATTGTTCTCTTTTCTTCTATTATTTAATTTTTTTGTGTATCCATCATATTTTCCATAGTTTCATGTCATTTTCATCAAATATACAGTTCATCGGAGGGTTTATATGTATAGTTGGAAAGAAGAAATAATATGTGCCTCTAACCATGCATTTGATCTTATTTATTTTATGAAAATTTAAGAGAGATTAATCAACATCTTTTATGGTGTTATCACCACCTCTCTTTAGCTCATAATTTCCCTTTCATTCGATCTATCTAAATTTGGTCCCCTGTAAATGATTAGTTTAGGCTCATACAGTTATGTTTTCAACTCTAGGAGTAGTGTTAGTATTATGTTAGTTTGGTAGAGGAATTTGACCTTATGTAGAGAATTATATCACTCACACAAGTCCCACAATGTTGAGATCATCCTATGTTGTTCCAAAACTTTGAATTTTCCATGATCTAGACAAGGCTGTAATTATGATATACAAAAACCTCTTATTCAAATGTTTAATGCAAATTGTTGCATTTTAATCCCAAGCTTATTGAACCTTTCTGAGATAAATATCTACATAATAATTTAGGTCTAGAAGCCTGAGTAGCTACTCAAAGTATTATGTTTCTAGATGGATCACAAATTCTCCATATTGGTTTCTTACATTCGTAGAGTCACAATCATAGTGATTGGTTACTACGAGTATGAATTCGAACATTATGCAAAAATAGGGAAGGCTGCAGTTAGGGGTAATATATTATAATAGATGCATTATGTCCTTGGTATCTTAGTGGGGATATTTAATCTCCTTTATAATTCATCCATGTCAATGTGACCTAATGCCATATCTCTAATATGAATATTTGAAGGAGAACAACCCTTGATATTTATATTTCATTTCTTTTCTTATTTTAATGCTTTTGTGTTGGTTTTCCCTTTCCTTAATTCAAACATAGAAGAATGAACTAAAAAAACTTTTCTAAGAGTTCCTCTAGGTGCTCCTAAAATAACCACAGAACTTTCACCTTGATTTTCACACTAGAAATTTTGAAAAGGATTTTTCGAGATCTCCTCCTTGTTAAGTACATTAAAAAACCCGATACATTGAGCAGAATTATGGGGATGTTAAACACTTTGAAATATGTGAGACACCAGTTGAGAATTTCCTAATTTTTGACACCTCAATAATTCTAACACACCTGAGGTAGTGAAATTCACTTGTTTTATATCTTGAAAAGTTTGACACAAATAAGTCGAGTTTTAAGACTTGTGAGATATTCGAGTGTCCCAAAACACTCAATTGGGTTTCTCAACATGATGGACATGTCTAAATCTTGAAACGTTCATTTTGGGGTTTTAAACATGTCGATCATGATGATAAAATAGATTAAGTCAAAACCATAGGTTTAGGAAAATATTACTTTCTTCTTATGTAAAATTCGGGGAAAAAATATCAATTTAAATAAGATTAAAATTAAGAAAGAAAAAATACTAGTAGACCATGCAAAATATATAATGAAGAAAAATAGGAAAAAACACATGAAATGGGTTTGAAGAAAATTTGAGAAAAGGTGATCAAATCACCAAGAAAAATGTCATCGGGAGTGTGAAGGTTATAAGCAAGTGCACTTTCAAAATCAAATTTGTACAATGTAAAAATGACCTAGAAAATTCTAAATATATAAGAAGGACACATTAATTAAACGTTAGATGATAGGTATGGAACCAAATCTAATTTGGAAATTAATTTATTCACAGGAGTTTGAAAAAATGGCCACAAAAACATTCCTTACATACATGTTATCTCATTCTCAAGACCCGACACATAGGATTACATGTGTTTCAGAATCGTGGTTTCATTAACATGAAACATGCTTTAGAAACAACATATTCTAATGTCTCTTACCCCAAAAAACTATAAATAAAGATATCAATGGGTTTAGGATCGAGAACATAGACATAAAACATCTAACAATTAGCATGGGTTTTTGGCTAACTTTTTTGGTGTCACTAAGTCACGAAACTTGAAGTTCTCTTGTGTGTCAATTTTTGGGATCGGGATACACTTGAGATATGACATGAAAATGTGCATGACGATTTCAAAACTTAAAAACACAAGGGAAGATCCTTTAAGCCTTAAATTTTGGATAAGAGTTTTATCTAAATAGGGGATTCTTCTAGGTCATGAATAATGCAAAGGGATAAAACCTCATATCTATAAATTTCCTTTCCATTAGGTAATATAATCGAAGGTAAAATGATCAAAGAGATAACACAAACAAACAAAACAAAAACAAAAAACCAAAAGTAAAACAAAACGTAAAATCCTACACCAAAGCAAAAGGAAACTATAATACAAGTAATGGACAAATTTCTCTATTTCCCATTGTGAGGAAATGGGGATGTATTAAATCTAAGTAAGATATGTAGAAAAACATTTCTCCACACAAGAGGAGTATTTTGTAAGGGCCTCTCCATAAAGATTCAATTTTTCCATGTATTCCTTTTGGATCTCTTCTCTTGTCCAACGAAAGGAAAAAATCTCTAACCAAAAATTATAACCATGAGCATTCTTATCAAATATTGTCTTTATTTTTCTTTGATGTTAAGAAATCCTATCAACTAATTTGTATCTCATTTCTTCCAATCCATTCAGGTATGTGGCCCTATTTTCAATAGAACTTTTAGATGGGCCATCCTTAATCAGAGCCAAATTTAAAGATGGTAGTTATAAAGAGATGGGAATCTCAACGTTGAAACTCCGAGATCTACTTCAGATTATTGGAATTTGGAACACAAAGTAGATCTACTATATTGATATTCAATATAAACCAATATATTCAACGCACATAGAGATGTCTATTATATAGCCAAAACTTTAACAAACTAAGATCCTAAATAATAGGATCAGAACAAAAACATAACAAAATAAAAACCCATGAGATGTTAGGAAAGTATAACAAATGTGAGAAATAAGGAATTTTCCTAAGATTCCCCCTTAGTGTGAACATGGGAAAACCTATCTTTTAGTTACCCCTACTCATGATCTAGTGATTTTCACGGGATGATCACAAACCTGATGGATGGTTTTACACATGGTTGAACACAAACCAAAAATGGTGGTTTTACAAACTGGAGTACCATAAACCAAAAGGTGTTGGTTTTGCATATGGTTTACTAATAACCGAAAGTGGTGGTTTTGTAAAGTGGTTTACCACAAACCAAAGAGTTAAGGTTTTCAAGTGGTTTACCTAAAACCACATCATGATGTGCCAAGGACTATTATCATCCCTCATCACATTTCACTAAAGGGAATAACATAGGATTTTATTTTGAATTCAGATGCCCATATACATAGAGAAAAATGGAAATGGAACATTGGATCATTTTCCCCCCCTCAATGTGAAATTTCCACTTATTGAAAATAGGAACACTGCACAACGTAACACACCACACACAACTGGAAGAAAACACACATGTCACCAAACCTTCATGGGGCCTCATCATTGGCAACTAATGAGAAGTTATTGATCGACCTCTAACCTCTAATGCCTCTTACTCCTGGTGTTCTTTTTAGAACATAAAATCATCAGAAATATAGCCGCATTATTCATTTATGGGTTCTTCATCTTTCTCTAATTCTTCCTCTTTTGTGATTATGTTGGCTTCATTTGATTTAATTTTTCCACTAAGTAGATCTTTAGCTCTATTTCTATAGTATTTGGAAGTATGTCCCTTTTTCTTGTAGTAGAAACACTCAACTTCCCCTTCATTTTTAGAGGAATTTTTATATTTCTTTTTCACATACATTTTGTTTCTTCTTCTACATCTTCTTTGGTCCTTTTTTCCTCAGCTAGAAGAGTTGATATCATATCTTCCAATGATTTGGAAGGAATCTAACCAAGATTGAAAACAAAATTATTGTATTTGGATGGAAAACTATTCAGCAAAATAGCTTTTGCATCTTCATCTTCTACTAGAGATTTGACTTCTACAAGTTATCTCAGAAGAGATCTCAAATCGTTGATGTGACTAGACATTGTAACTCCATCACTCATTTTGAGTTTGAACAACTGGAGTTTCAAAGAAAACTTTGCATTGACTACTTTGGATCCAAATAATTTATTGAGTATCCCACATTTCCTTTGATGTTTTCTCAAGATCAACATAATGTAATTCTAAATCTGAAAGAGCTAAGCCAATAATGGCTTTGGCTTTGTCATCCCTCGTTTCCCATTTTGCTTCTTTAGCTAGATCTGATGGTTTTTTTCTTTCCCATTTACAATTCTCCATAAATTCTTGTTCATCAATTGCATTTGGATTTTCACTTTCCAAGTGTGAAAATTGAGCCCATTAAAAATTTTATAGTGGGATTTCAATGGAGACACAAAGACAAAGGTGAAAAAGAACTCTGTTTTGACAATGATAAACATAACACTATTTTTCACCCTTAGTAAAATAAAAATGACTAATTCAACATAACTACTATCGGAGAATATAAATTTATATAAAGAAATTTAGACATAATTCAAAACCATTATATTCAAAGAATTATGTAAAAATCTCGTGAATATTATGAACTTTTTGAAGTACTAGTTGTGGAGATAAAAAAGTACCACTTAGTATGATGGGCAAGTGGACAATTATAGATCTAGATTTACTAGCACACACAAATAAATGGATATGACAGAAGACTCACAAAAGGATTTGAGATTCCAATGCAATGAAAATTATTCACTTACCTTGAAATGGAGATCACTAAATGTGATGAAATCCAGATATCATGTAATCCAAGCGCAAGTAGGAACAAAATTATATGGGAGTGCAGTCAATTGAATGTCAAATTACTCCTTATCAATATGTCTTTTCCAATGATTGTAGTCAAACAGTGCATGTGCGTTCCACTGGGGTTAAATTTGATGGCCACCTATGCCTATCAAACAATTTTTAGGTGACGGCAAATTTTAAATCTTGCCCTTCAAAAATACAAAATAGTGTTATTTTTATGATGTTAATAAAATATATAAAATATTATTTTATATATATTTAACTATTTCAAATATATTTTTGTATAATTTACCTATAAATCTATATAAAAATGACGGCCACTCTTAAAATTTGCAAGTGGCACGTGACGGTTTTTCCAAATATTTGCAAGTATTTTACGACTAAAATCATGAAAAACGTCTAAACGGCCGTCAAATTTAACCCCTGTGTTCCACGACAGGTTGTGGTGTGTGTATCAATGCATGGAAATAGCTATGTTGGAAATGTGTACCACATTGGAATAGTAAGAGTGTATATTTAATATATAATGACTTCTTCTTGTAATTCCACCATTGTAATAGGACAAAAAAATCAGACTTTTTCTGAAATCTGATGACTTGCAACTATAGAGAAGCTCATAAAATTGTATAAATGCAGATTTCCACGTCGTTCATTGATCACATGTATATGAAAAAATATAAAAATTACAAGTCTATCAATCACCATCTTTGTGTAGGATTTAACAAAAACAATGATGTGGATCTATAAGCACCAAACAGAATAGACGGGCTTCATTACTGTATAGGAAAACACACCGCTCGATACCGGATGTGGGATTTGGTTCATATTATTAAAATTTAGAACATAAATAAGATATACTATATTGATATTCAATATAAACCAATATATTCAACGTAGATGGAGTTGGTTATTATAGCCAAAACTTTAACAAACTAAGATCCTAAATAATATGATCATAACAAAAGCATAGTAAAATTAAAAACCCTTGAGAGGTTAGAGGGTATAAAAATGTGATAAATAAGGAATATTCCTAACATAAACCATAAATAAATTGAAAGGGATACATGCCAATATCTCTTTGAGGATTAATACCATCTCCCCATAGTGCATCATGCAATGCCTTATGTCATGTCCTTTTTTTTTGTGAACAAGGTTCCTAATTATAGACACAAAGTTCTTGTTTCTTTATTTCACCCGACCATTTGCATGGGGTAATAATCGAAACATGAGCTAACTTGACTCCTTATCCATACAAAAATGTCGTGCTCATAGGATGAGAAATTTGAATCATTATCATTATTTATCTTGTGAGGAATTCCCAATCTTACTATAATAATCTCCTTAATGAAGTTATAGACAAATTTAGAAGTAACACATTTTATAGGAATGGATTCTACCCACTTGGTGAAATAATCGGTTGTGGTGAGAACATAGCTGTGATAAAAAATAGACAAAGGATATAATGCACCAATCAAGTCAATCACCCCTTGATGAAAGGGTTCTTCTATCAAAAATGTCCTGAGTGGAAGTGTTGTTAACTTGGATTGGCCAAAAAATTGTTGACAAGCTTCAAATATTGTTACCTATGTGGAAGAATCCTAAAATAAGGTAGGCCAATAATACCTAGCTTGTAAAATCTTGAGAGAATTAAGGGATGATGAGAAATGAACTCCTTAAGACAAGTTATGAGAATTTTCTAAAATTTTATTTTGCTGATCCTTATCTACACAACAAAGAATAACTCCATCGATTTGTCTTTTATATAAGCCATTATCCCAAAGCATGTATCTAAAAAAATGTAGCATATTTGCAGAGATATCATAGCTGATATGAGAATGATATTCAATAAGCTTTGTATATCTCTATTCCGAAACATACAAATATATAGGAAATATACTTCCTAAATAATAGGAAGTAGCTATAACAACTCACTAACTTACGTGAGTTGTTTCTAACACACTAACCAAATATAATTGTTATTTTTGTTTTATATAAAAACTAATAATAGTTTAATAACACATACTTACAACATAATAATTACTTCACATAATTATTATTTACTAATGGAGCACTAATATATTATATTTCCTAACATTCCCCCCTTAGTGCGAACATGGGGAAAACCTACCTTTGTACTTACACCTGCTCATGATCTGGTGATTTTCACAAGATGATCACAAACCTCAAGGATGGTTTTGCAAATGGTTGACCAAAAACTAAGAATGGTGGTTTTGCAATTGGTTTACCACAAACCACAAAGTGATGGTTTTATGAATGGATTACCAAAAACCAATAATGGTGGTTTTGCAATTGGCTTACCATAAACCACAAATGAAGGTTTTCAAGTGGTTTACCTACAACCACATCATGATGTGCCAAGTATTATTACTAGCCCTCATTGCATCTCACTACAAGGAATGACATAGGAAATTATGTTGAAATATGTTGCTTGTACATACATAGAAAAAGCTGACCTGATGGAAATGGAACATTGGATCATGTTCCCCCCCTCAATGTGAAATTTCCACTTATGGAACACTACAAACTAAAGAAAACATGAACTAAAAAAATTTCCACCAAGTCATCATGCGGCCCTTTCATTGGCGATCGACGAGAGGTTGTTGAATGACCTCCAACCTCCAATTACAAGTTGCTAACTCGGCCGGATGTGATCATGAAGCTAACTAAATTACCTCCACAAGATGGATGTCGTGTACATGCAAAAATGCATCCAATTATTGAAAAGTGAGGGAATTTTTTTATTTTTACATCTTTTCATAGTGACAACTATTATTGACTATTTCAAATATGACACTTTTGGACTTGACAGACATACTTTTGATGATAAAAAAAAAATTTTTTTGACTCTTTTGATAATTTTTGACTCATACTAACATACTAAACACATTTGATTATGACATTTATAAAACAAAATTTGACTTATCAACTAAAAACACTCTATATTACTTTTCATTGACAAAAAATAATGACTAATGGACTTTTAATTTCAACATGACCATTTAATTATCTCTCACAAAACTAGACCATCAAAACTAAGTAGAAGGCATGAATTATAATAAACTATAGTTTTATAAATATCCTATTCACCTAGACACATTTAGATGGAGACAATGGTTTTTTTACTGCTTCAACTAGATAAGATATAGACTTTGGAATTTTATTTCCATGGACCAAATAACTATTAATAAGTCAACTACTAACACTAATTAGACTTCAATTTTTAAAAAATTAAAGCTTACGGAAAAAGTTGGTCTCGAGAGTTGAATCGGTGATAAAATCCCATGATGAAAAACAATACAAATACAATGACTTGGTAATGATCCAAGCCGAGGAGTGATGATAAAAAAATGAGATCTCGATTCAACGAGAGTCCTCTTTTTTCATGTAGGAAGATACTAAGTAAGCGAGTAAAGAGGATCGGATGAGTAGGATGTAAAATTATTTGAATCATTTTCCTTTATGTATTCCACACCTTCCAACATAACGTGTTGCATCCTTAATGGATCCAAATATTATTATGAGAACCACATATGCAATAGTTAGAGTTTTGTGAAAATCGTCAATCAACATGGACCATGAACAATATGGAATCCTCCATTGACAACACGTCCTCCTTCTCTGATGGCTTAGGTTAAGAATTGTGCATCTTTATTTGCAAGGTGCAGATCAATTATAGTGGTGAGTTGGGAATTTCTTCAAGATTATAGATTAATGTGAGCATAGATAACAATAAAAAATATCTTGATCTAGAAATAAGACGCCCACAAATGATTTTGAGATTCATCTTCCACATTTTCTAGTAATCGATGTGTATAGAATAAACACTTAGCAAGATTCCCTGACCATAGTGAAATTCACAGGCTGGGAGTTGCTACACATTGACTAGTATATCACAGTAAAGTATACCATCAAACACATAGAAATACAGAAGTGCCTACACCCACTACTCAAATACCTGTGTAGCCCACGGAAATCTTTGCATACATCCGAGTCTGAATAATATTCAACACACTGGAGCTTGTATACATTCCTTCATAGAGCACAACTCCATGAACAAGTCATGCCATAATATCCACTAATTTTGCTCTGATGCCAAATGAAAAAATGAAGTAGATTTACAGAGATATCACATCTGATATGAGAATGATATTCAATAAGCTCTATATATCTCTATTCTGAAACATAAAAATATATAGGAAATAGACTTTCTAAATAATAGGAAGTAGCTATAACAACTCACTAACTTACATGAGTTGTTTCTAACATACTAGCCAAATATAATTGTTATTGTTGTTTTATATAACAACTAATAACAATTTACTAACACATACTTACAACATAATAATTACTTCACGTAATTATTATTTACTAATGGAGCACTAATATATTATTTCATAATAGTATCTTACTGATCTCAAATTAATAGTTCTTTTCTCCTTTAATATTAGGTGTTTAGGAAATTTTCCATAAGAGAGGAAATATGCAAGGTTCGAATATCATTCTTCATTTTTGCTCACATATAACACCATTAGGAGATCTTCATCATCTTCATATTTATTTCAACTATGATTTGACACAAACCCATTCCACTGAGACAATATTTTTATTTTTGATCTCCAAGTAATACTCTTGAACTATTTCTATATAATTTCCTCTTTGACTACCCCTCTTTACTAAGTCAAAATGGACTTTATAGTTCTATCTAAAACTAGAACTAGATTATGGGAGTTCAAGACATATTACCTAAAGTGTTTCACTTATATGAATACCACATAAGCATGTTTTTCAACTCGTGACATCTTGATTTCATGATCCTTAAATGGAAAACTCATGAAATTAATATTAAACTCAACTTCATCATTATTTTGCACTAAGATGGTAGAGACGGTATGAGAAGAGGCATAATTATACATAATGAATTCCTTATGAAAAATTATGCATAGCAGAATAGGAGCATGAGAAATGGATTCTTTGATATAATTTAATGTAAATTCTCCTTCAACATTCCACTAAAATGGATCATTACCTTTCATCATCTCAACAGTGTGCTCAATTTTCTTGGCAAAATCAAGGACAAATCTTCTCGGGAAAATAATTTACCAAAGAACAGATGCATACTATATTTACAAGTGAGAAAAGTGAGGATTTTTATGGATTTTAATCACTCATAATCAACCCTTATTCATTCCTTCATCATAACGTGTCCCAAAAATTTGTCTTCTCTGCTACCCCAAATATGGATCTCTTAGTATTCAATGAAATCCCATGTTGATGGCATATTTTAAATATCAGCTCTAAGTGTTCAAAATGATATTGTCTTTTCCTAGAAAATACAATCAAATCACCTAACTAAACCAAAATAATTTGTCTCATTAATTGTTATAATTCCATGTCCATTTCTCTTTTAAATGTATCCACATCATTAATCAATCATAAAGGCATTCTTTGATACACAAAGGTACCCTAAAGAATAGTGAAATTTTTCTTTTGTTGATCTTCTTTAGTGACTTCAACATGATTATATCACAAAATTCCATCTAACATGGATATAATTTCAAAACCAATCACCATTTCCAAGACCTAGTCCATGATAGGCAAGGGATAGTTATTCTTGATGAAGTTTGGTTGATATTGTATAAATAAAAATAAATATAGATTTCTCCATTCATTTTTGCATTGAGATGATGTTTATAATCCGTGTGGAATTGTGAATGGGAAATATATTACTTACATAAAAACAATTTAATATTTTAGTTATAATTATACCCAATATCTTCATATTGTAATGACGTTGATTCGCATGTATGGTTGGGAATCATACTTGAGGGGGATGATGTGTTGAACATCCTTTGTACTAAATGCTTTTAAATCTACATATGAACAATAATAGACATCCATATATTTATTTAGTAATTCCAAAAACCTTTTTTTCTTCTCACGAATAGCACTTTCTAATATATACGATTCAGGGTTGCTCCACATTTCCTAGGTTAACTTTATCCACTTCGTAGAAGAGTATGGCTCAATCTATTACTTTATTTATAAATTGATCATGTTTATCAAATAAAAATTAGGGAGAAACCAATATTTGGGGATCTTATTTTCTTTTAATTGTTGAATATCCCAGTTTCGGTTCCTTATCACATATCAGAGAAAAATTCATGGATGGTGGATCCACTACCTTGAATTAGTATTCACCAAAGTTATCTGATTTCTCCAAAAAGGAATGATATGTTGATCATTATTGAAGATTTACTAGTTGGATGCATTATCATGAACACTCAAATGGAAAATTACATCAATGTTATATTTTTATTTTTTGAATTCTAGATGGGGCAAAATAAATGAGGTGGACACAATAAGTGAATCAAATTTATGTTAGGAATCTAGCGTTCACATTGGTATTGGGTATTTACTTTAGAGTAAATATTACCTATGGTTTTGTAATTGAGATTGGGTAAGTTATTGATTTATTAGAAAAACTCACATAGATAATTGGTTATGTGAGATTATGTTTGGAGTATTGTTATAACAACTTCCTAGTTTATAGGACTTGAATATCACTATATATTATTGTTCCTGGATGGAGAAATATAACACATTATTATTCAGGTGATCAATGTTTCAAATCTGATCTACGAAATCATTTGGTATCAGTACAAGGGTATGTCTTAGGGATGTGATTAATAATTAGCTGAAGAAGAGGTAATTTCATAGTTTTAATTGTTTCCTCTAATTCATGAATTGAAATATTTGGCTCTCAAAATGTTTTGTAGCTAGTTCATGTGTTCTCTTATTGAACATCATGTAACTATATAGATCACCTATTTAATTCACCTATATGATTTTTTTTATGTTTGGATTATTTATCAAGGTGGATGGCTTGTATTCCTACATCAATAGAATTCCCATTAACACTCTTTAACAATACATTGAATTAATTTAGGGAGCTATGTGTTGAGACTCGTGTGGCGAGATCATAAAATAAGCTTCAGTGGTAGATCTCTTAGGATGTTACACATCACGAGAGGATAAGACATGTGTAGACTATAGAGGTAGAGTAAAGAATATATAAATAGACATTACAACTTAAGGAGACCTCAAAACCATGATTTTACTTTTTATATAATATATTGAAAATTATTGATCATATTATAAATTTGCATCATGCACCAAGAATGGAACAATGAACTATTAGAATATTAACACCACTCTATATATGAAATAGAATCATTTGAATTCAAATTTGTTTCCGTAGTTCCATCTTTTCCTCATTCACACGGTGAAATCAAATCTTCATATTGTTAATGATTATACGTTTATTCAAAACATTAGTTGATAGCAACATAGGAAATGTGGATGAAATTTTGACCTTGTAACACATACATTTAACATTTGGTAGGCCAATTAATTTTTTTATGTTTTATTTTTTGAGTTTAGTGATTTTAGAAAAACACTAAAGTTATATCAAAGTAAATATGTTGTTAATGCATATATATTAATGTCTACCCCTTATTGTTCACTACGTTACTTTTGTCCGAGTTTTTTTAAAGATTTTATAGAGAGTCTTTGTCAAATAATAAGTTGTGTTTTCTTCATTCATGTAATTTAAAATGTATTCAATTTCATATGAGTCTCATATTTAATTCATATCTCATTCAATTTCTACATTTTCATTATTATCAAATTTATTTTGTTGAGTCTTTTTTGTCACCACTTTCTCAAAGTACAATTTAAGTTATTTTTAAAATGTGTCATTTTTTGTCAAAAGAGTAGAATAATTAGTAAATTTATCTTATGTCATCAATGTGGAAAAATTATCATTGTATTTTCAAGTGAAAAAGTGAATATTACTTTGAGCTTAACCATGAGTCTTCTGAGGATAAAAGATCTAAAAATATGAAGGATGTCATTGAAAGTTTACATGTGCTCAAAACAACCCAAAAGAATTTGTTTAATGCCCAGGATAATGCTGTTAAGTCCAATGTGTTCATGAGGGAGTTCGAGAATTTCATGCTTGATACTAATATAAATAGACACAAGATAAGTATGGTGACAATTGAATTGAGGGAGTTACAGGAGAAAGTGGAGAAGCTCTCCTCTAATATGCTGAATGAAAAACTAAAAAAGCCAATGAAATGTGTATCTCTATGGAGAATGACATGTTGAAGATGAAGGGTATTATCCTTTAGATTAGATATGTACACATCCTAAACATAAAAATTAATATCCACCATCTCAAACTCCTTTCTGAGATGATACAATCAATGGAAATTACAAAAACCAAGGAAAAGAGGGGTATGGCCCTAAGGTGGAGATTGCAAAACCTAACTATAAATACTGGAAATCCACTATTGCTAGTTTGGTTAAAGATTGGAATGGATGTATGCAGATGGTGGGTGATCTGATAAAAAAATGAAGGTGGATTTCCTCTCCTGTTGGTGTTTCTTCCTTTATTTCTTGGCTCTGTTAGTTTCTTGTTTCTATGTTGTTAGTTATTTTGTTTTGTTCCCTTTGGTTATGTTTCTCTTCTAGTGGCTCTTGGTATGTTCCTACTACTTTGAGTGGGTTCCAATGGCTATCCCCTTGACCCCTCATTTCTCTTTTTAAAATCCTTGTATGGGGTAGGGTCCCCTCAACCCTTTTTTAACCATTAATAAAAAAATGAATATTACTTTAATTTCTAAAATGGGATGGATAATGTTAAAGGAGGAATAACCCTGATTGATTTAATCAAAGCCAAATACCTAGCATAACAAAATGTGAACTCGAGTCCTCTATGATGACCAACTTCCTCATAAATCTATTTTATGGAACAACTTGATTCAAATGAGGAATTTTATTAAGAAAGGATGTAGATGAAAAGTGGGCAATGAAAGTGATATACAATTTTGGAGGGATAATTGGACTAATTTCATCTTGAATGATAGATTTTATTTTATTAAGGATATCCTAGTTGATAAGTATGGTACTAAAGTCAAAGACTACATTGATATAAAGGGAAATAGAAGAATATGGAAAAAACTCGGTGTGGATGTTCTTGAGCTAAACCCGTGGTCTCCTCTCTCTAAGAGCAACTAGATATCATACCCCTAAATCGGTGATGCCAGAGATGAACCTATTTGGAGTAATTATTTTGATGGTGAGAGATCTTGTCAAATCTGGTTATAACTCCTGTTTTGAAAATGTTCATTGTGATTTCAAGTCGAGTAGAATTTGGTTTCCTGAGCTAACACCCAAAGTCAACTTCTTTTTTGGCTTGTTCTTAAAGTAAATATTCTCATGAATGATAATTTAATCAAAGGGGGTTTATTATGGAAACTAAGTGTTGCATGTGTAAAAAGCAGGCTGAGAATATTAAACACATTTTTCTACATTGTGAGTATGCTTCGAAACTTTGGAGTTTCATTTTTTGAATATTTAATATATGTTGGACCCTTCCAAATGAGTTCTTACAAACTTGGGAACAATGGGACCCCCATATAAACATTGCATGGTTTTAAGACTCTAGAAATTAATCTTTCCTTATACCATCTGGAGACTTTGGAAAACTAGGAATGATATAACATTTAGGAACAATAGAAAGATTTGTAAAAAAATCTTCAATGAGACTTTCATTTCTATAAAAGATAATATTGAGATATTTAAACCTCCCAATAATAAACAATATCCTAAAAATGAAGAGATTATTATTTAAAATTGGAAAATTTATATTGAAAGCCTTCAGAGAAAAAGGAATTCAACCATTGACAGGTCTTTAATCCATTAGATCAATACTCCCAATTCTTGGTATAAGCTCAACTTTGATGGTGCTTCAAATGGAAATCCATGTATAGTTTGTTGGAGGAGGAATCATTAAAGATCACAAAGGTTGTTTAATTTCTACTTGTGTAGAAAGAATGGGACATCAAACAAACCATTATGCTAAAGCCTTATCAGCTCTATGGGGCTTAATAATTGCTAAGGAATGCAATATTAAGAACATTATTATAGAAGGAGATTCATTGAATGTTATAACATATTTGAATCAAATTCATCCCCTAGTTGGAAAATAAAAGATTTTATTCATGAGTCTATAAGTATTTTTCATTCCTTCAATACCTTAAAAATTTTCCACACCTATAGAGAAGGTAATATACTGGCAGACACATTGGAAAATTATGGGATTAACAACAAATTTACCACTTGGTATTATGAGAATAATATCCCAATAAAAGTACAAAATTCTATCATTAATGATAAATGTGATAGATCACTTCCTACTCAAAATATTTTATGAGATATCCTCCTCTTTATTGGGAATGCAATCTCACACATGTAGGAGGAGTACAAGCATTTATTTCCATAAAATTTCACATGCCCATTGGGTTTGTACAAATCGGTTAAAAAGTAGATTGGTGAAGAAAAAACATCTTTTTCTGTTTCAAGAAGTTTAAACATAGAGGTGAAATAATGGGTGGAGCTCCTTACCAAATTAAACCTCGCAGTGACCCTGCGTGGAAGGATAATGCTAATGTTTGGAAATTTTTACATCTAAGAGGGGTTTCCAATTTCATTGAGAAGATTCAAGGGTATGATCAGAATATTACCCTACATTTTTCCACAGATTGGAAACAAAGAAAGGTGAAATATGGAGGGAAATACAATCAGATAATAGAGGAGTTAATATTTGAAGTTATGAGACTTAGTTTTGAAGGCATCGGATTATTTGGTAAGATACCATATAAGAACATGAAGGCTAGAAAATTCATCGAAGCAGGTGAGGAAATTTAGTTTGTCACATTGGACATCAAGGTAAATTCCATCCCTATTCCATTTGATGAACTTGTCAGGATGATGCTTCATTTAATTACCCTTGAAGAAAAGGTATATCATGGTTCCCATAAAAAATTTTATATTTTAATCCATTTTCATACAAACCTTCTTGTTTTCTTCCCGTATTATATTATAAACTCTATAGAATGCTCCGTCCTTGCCATTTCCCTCCACTAGGGCTTGATATTCCTCTTTCACATGCACTACCTTTCCCATCACCCTACCATACCCGCTACTCCTATCATTCTGCCCACTCTTGACTCCCTCAACCCCTGTTCCTAACGTCATCCCCAAAGACTATCCCTAGACGTAGAAAAATTAGAACCAAAACCCCTCTTTTTCTAAAACACACCCTTCTCCCTCCGATAGAGTCCTTTGAAGTAGTAAGGACATGGAAACTACACAAAATATATTACACATCAGCGCCACAGGGAACAACAATACTACTCAAGAGGAGAAGAAGAATCTTCTACAGAGAATTGAAAAAATGGAAAAAGAGCTGGAAAGTCTTAAAAAGGACAATCAATAGCTTATTATGTAAAAGGGAAAAGGAAATTGAATGGTGATCTTTGGAATTAGTGAAGAACACATTAATGAAATCTAAAAGAAGTTGAATTCCCTTGATAACGAATTAGGGAATTATAAGGACATACATGATCATAACATTTCATTTTTTAGAGCTATTTGTGAATTCCTAGAACAACATGTCAGAAGTATTAGCATGCTCAGTGGTATCTCTGAAGCTATTTGGGGCACAAATGCTGAAAGGGACTGTCCTTTCTCAACTGGATGCCAATGATCCTACACATGTCACTACCCTATATCTCTTTACCTCTTTACTGATTGTTAAATCAACAATTGATAGGAATTTTAAGAAATAATCTCTGCATAGATGTCTTGATGTTTTTATGTTTTTGTCTAATCATTTCTTTTTTGTAGTTCCTTTTTTTTACCGCAACTAGGATTCTTGTAATATATGGATTTTGATCCATTTTTTCTTTTCATTCGTATATCTGTCTCTTGAAACTTTTTTTAATAGGGTATAGTCCCTTAAAAATATTTTCCAATAATAAAAAAATAGGTGATTTTAGGATATTTGTTTATTGTCTAGTCAAAATTGTCAAGTTGTCAAAATTGTAAAAAATAAATTAAATTGCCTCAGGATGCATTTTCAGTAGAATCCAACGTTCAAGTTTTAATTGAGATCCATGATCAAAAATGGTTTAATTATTAGCTTCACACTAGAGGATGGAGGAAAAGGATGTTACAGTCAATTATCAACCTCTTGTCATTCTCCAATGATGGTGCTCCACTTGCCGGCATATTGACTTGTTTTTAGCTATGTGGTGTAGATTACACTTTTTCATATTTTTAGTGTGGTGTGTGGATGTTGGAAATAATTACATAGGACAGAAAATGACTTCAGATATCCTTTTATTGTAGAGATCCCATGACTTTGGTAAATTTTTATACGATGATTTGTCAATGAATATGTTCACTAGACATGGTGATCACATGCAACAAGATCCAGGACAACAAGATTCATAAAATAGTATGTAGTACATTACACTTTTTTTCAAAGTGTTCCTAAGTGAAAATTTAACATTTTGAGGGGAACATGACACCAATTTTCCATTTTCATTGAAGCCAAAATGGATAAATGCAAGGAAATATTCAGTGGTAGTTTCTACGTTGTTTGAAATCAAGTAATAGTTATCAACAACATTATTTGCATATAAGAACATTGTGATTCTTATGGGATGTAATGTGAAATATTTCTAGTGTGATTTTTGGTGTTTTGTTTTACAATAAGCAATTTGATTCCTATATACGTCCTGATGTAAAATAATAGTGGAAAAAGTGCGAGTAAGTCGGTTCATTTATCTTGAAAAGGTTTGTGAGAGACCAAGATAACCACGTGAGGTGGAAAATTGATGGGGACTGTTCAATTCAAGATTTGTTGTAATCCTATCTAAAACCATGGAAGAATATATCTTTTCTTTTGTATTAAGGTCACGAGTCACATAATAGGACATGTTTGACATGGTTGAGCATATTGTAGATGAGAGTGTGAATGTTTTTCTACCATGTAAACACTAAGGGGGAATGTTAGGAATATAACATTCACATTGGTATCAAGTATTTATCATAGATTAAATATTACCTATGGTGTGATAAATGATATTGGGTAATTTTTTGAGTTTTTAGAAAAAATCACATAGATAATTGGTTATGTGAGATTATTGTTGAAGTATTGTTATAAAACTTCTTAGTTTACAGGAATTACATCTCACTATATATTATTATTCCCATATGGATAACTATAAGTCAAATTATTATTTTTATGATCATTGTGTCAAATATTCTCTACTAAATGAATTTATCATTATTTTATAATAACAAATCCTTAATAGAGAATGCTTCAAATTCCTCAATGCAGTCCCAAACCCTATTTCTTTAGTATTCAGAAGATCATTCTTCACCTTATTTACAATTAGCTCAATGCTTCCTTAAGCTTTGAGATTTTTAACTCAATTTTATTATTCCATATTTGAAACCAACAATAAATCCTCATAATCAACTGTGTTAATTGTGTTTTCAAACCATAGTTTCAAATAAAAGGAAAACTCTCTTGATCAAGGAATATAAGAACTACACTAGCTACACATATAGAAGTTGAGAAAATACCATCAAAATATAGATTCCATACCTTATTAAGATCATTTTTCATAATATTAGTAGAAGAAAAATATGCATCTAAGGTCATAAAATATGTATCCACACCAAAATATTCAAAAAAACTTGTGTTTTAAGATCATCTCAATTAGTCATGAGGTATTCTTATTGAACTTCAAGTTCAAGTTTCGCATTAATCCATTTATGCGGTTCCAGTATTTTAACCAATCTATGTGAATTTCTCCTGAAACATCCTTAAAAAATTCTCTTCCCAATAAAATCCCATAAGTAACCAAAATATATATATCAAGATTTTCATCTTGACCCTCTTCTTAAGAAAAGTGACAAATGCAAATTGAACATCCATGATCTAACTAATCAATGGGAATTGCTTAGTTTCCATTGATTAGTAAAGTCCAAATGGTTTGGTAAGAGTGATTCCTAACTCATGACATACCTTGGTAGGAATAACATTGTCGAAGCTCCTGAATCCGTGATACAATTTATGTGCTTGAAACCATTAATGAGAAATGAAAATTAAAATGGATCAATTTATCTTGATGAAGAGATTGAGAAAAAATATTTTGGTACAATGGGAGCATGGGATTGGGGATAATACATTGGTGAAGGAGAAACTACCTTACCTTTTATAAATTGGGTCAATTTTTCAAATTTATCATGACTAGATTGAGTATATTCTTCCTCCGACATCTAAATTCTTGAACTATTTTCATGGTTAATGATGTTAAAAGTATAGTAAGAGGGAGTTAATGAATTTGAATGTACTTATGGGGAATATAGGTATGGAATTGGGAAGTATACCATTCATTATTTGTTTACATAGGTATGGAATTGGCCTTATGGGCAATGGAAGAAGTAGAAGAGGTGGAAGTGGGGTTGTTTTTTTAACAAGAGGTTTGTCTTTAGGATGTATAGGAAAAGGAGTGCCTCTTTTTAAAATATTTGGAGTAACCATTACATCTATTATTTCCTAACCTTCTATTTTGGATTCCCCACTAGGATTTCATCTTTTATGATGATTTCCTCTTTTAAATTATTTGGAGTAACCATTAGATCTATTATTTCCTCGAACTTCTATTTTTGATTCTCCACTTCCTTCCTCTAAATTTATGAATGAGTAAAGAAAATTTAAAATATTGGTTATTCATATCATTTACCGCATCATCATAATCATCTTCATTGTATTCTAGGTACCTAAGATTGGAGTCTCTAGCCATTTCATTGTTGCAATCCTCATGTGCATATTTCACTAATGCCTTGAGGTTTTGGTGTAACTATTTTATACATTTGGTATCATAGAAGCCACCTAGGTTTTTATATAGGGTAGGGTATGGTGATACTATAGAGGTGAAAATATATCCCGAGGTCCATTATATGGAAGTGTGGTGGGATATTATGATAATCATGTGTTTATTTCACTAATTCCTTGAGGTTTTGGTGTAACAATTCATTAAATTCATAATATGACTCATCGTGTAAGCTGGATTCTTCATAAGTGTCTTCATTTTCTTCACGTTTTCTTCTATTTTATCAAAAACTCAATAGTAGAGTTGTGGAGGATATTCTATAGATAACCTTGGATAAGTAGTCGGTAATCAATTGTTGATCTTTTTAGGAGGATTATTATTGAAATTCCTCCTTGGGATATCCTAATAACGAGCATTCGGTGCATTTTGGGACATGTATTTTTTTAATTCTAATAAGTCATTCACTAGCTTTTGGATCATGGGATAACTTTCAATTTGAGAGGAACTTCAATTATTGGTTTTATAATATTTACTTCTTAGATTTATGGCCCCGATAAGATCATCCTCGATCTCTATAGCCATTGCTTGTGTGGTATCTAGATCATGAATGTGATATATTCTTAGTAGAAAGTTGACTTTTGGCAATTGAGAATTGATGAAGTTTTTTTATTCTTAGGGGTTGGAGTAACATTTTCCAAAATATTTCAGATCAATTTTTGAAATTTTCTAGAAAAACATGCATACACTCATGCAATTTGCATCTTCTGTAGGATTAAATCTTTCCTCAAAACATGTTCTCATAGTATCCTAACTATCAATAGAGAGAGGTGGTAAATGATACAACCATTCATAAGTAGCACCTTGTAGAGTTTTGATAAACAATCAGAATGAAATGTCTTCATGAGAAACACCCATAACTCAAAAGATACAAATAATGAAGCTATGCATTCATCATGGTATTTATTACCATCAACACTAAAATTTAGGAAATTATTTTGCAGCTTGCCATGTGGTAAGTCATGGAGAGGTTGAGCCAAAACATGAGGCCCAATTTTTCCCCAATGGGATTGGAGGTGGAGGAGGTGTAGTCATGGTTTAAATAGATGTATGTGTAAGAATTATAGTTCCAATTTGGAACAAATATCAACAAGAAGTGGATTCATTTTCTTCTCTATTAGACTGATTATGACGTGCATATGATGAATTGTTTGAACATTTGAATGAGCATATTTAAGGAACTAGATTAAATTTATCTAACTATGGTAGCTCAAATGTAGGATCCACCACACCTCTCACTTTACTACTATGAGTAAAATTATATCTTGTCAGCTTTAAAAGAGGAAAGTAAAGTTAGGACAAGAATCACATTGATCATGCAATAAGTAAAATAAATCTTATCTTTTGTATCATCAATCACAAGTCGAGTCACTTTGAAAACTATTGGTTATATATTTTATCGAAGAAAAAATATGAGGTTCAACAAAAACATGTGGGAAACATTCCCTCATCTATTATGGGGAGGTTCCTATTTATTCTTATTCTATGAATAAAAGGAATATTTACAATATTCAAAATAACCTAACATTTGGGGGTGGGATTTTATTCCAATATATTTATTTATTTTCTTCAAAAGGAATGTGAAAGTAATGAAAAGTAGTATGAGGAATGATATAAGAAGTATAACGGAGATGAATACTTGTGATTTCAACTTGGAAAACACATATCCTAATTTAATTACACAAAAAATGATAACATTAAACTGAATTGATATTAAATACAAATTTACGAGGATCAAAAGGAAGTGTAATGCATTAAACTTAAGAACAAAAACAATAACATCATGAAAATGTTCAACACAAATCTGAAACATGTCTCTTTATTCCTTTTGATTAGTAGAGTGAAAATACAAATATTTTCTCTTTTACTCTATAATTACTCCTATTCAAAATAAAAATACATCCCTTCATGCATTTAGCATTTAGGCATTTATAAATAAAAGGAATGAAGAAGAAAGGAAGTGGTTACACCAAAAAATATTAATAGTAAATACATATTAAATCCTTTTGACTTGTTCTTTTGCAAAATGAGCAAGTCAACATGTTAATCCAAATGATGTAAAAAAATCCAAAAAAAAACATGTTAGATGCAAAAATGGAAAAACACGACTAATCATCCACCAAAATTCTCTTAATTTGCTTCCTGATTAGCTTCCTTGTCACGATATGTGTGGAAATTTTGTATCATTTATTGTACTTATTTTTCATCTAGTCCATAAGAATACAAGTTCAATACATCACATGTTTCATGTATGTTGACAAATTTTCTGGGGATCTTCGTAAGTCATTTGAAGATTTTTTCCAAATTATTCAAAACATTTTGATACACATTTATTTTATCAGTTGATTGTAAATCAAAATCATGTTCCTCCTTAGAATCATTTTCTACTAGATCTTTGAATTTCTTAAAGATGTCATCTTCAAGTAACATATTTAAATCATTTTCTTGAACTTGGTAAGGTATCTTAGCAAATTCATTCGCCAATATCATTGATTCCATCAATACCTTCTTCTTGGCCTTTTACAACTTCTCTCTTTCCTCATGTAATATTTTAACTCAAAATTCAATGGCCTTGTAAAATTCAAAATTCTTTCCTCTATATCTAATTATTACTTCTTGGACCATAGTATCACTATCTACCTTTTTGAGCTCATTTATGGATTCTAAAGTAAGTTCCCAATTGTTTCATTCTTCATCAAGTTCATTGTTCACTTTCTCAATTGTTGATTTTCCCCTCTCAATGTCATTATGAACAACAAAAACATCCTCGATGAGATTATTACCATGGTCAAAGATCCCTTAAATCTAGCTGCGAATGACTCTACCATTTTTACAATCTTCTCTAAATTTGGTATATATGATGCATTAAAACTAGTTGGAGAAAGAGAAGATATGGGATTCAATTTAGTGAACTTGAGGAGTAAGGTCGTTAGTTGTTCTACCTTTTTTTTAAGTTCCTCCTTGTTAGCCTTTTTTTCTCGAGTTTCTCAAATAGAATGTAAAAGGCCACCTGAAGATATTATTTTACTCCTTTGTAGTATCTTTCCCTAATGCCACCTTAGTTATTTGATAATTAGAAGCAACTATTTATTCCTTTCTCTTTTTAGTAGTGGGAATGTAAATTTCATAAAACCATTCTCTTTATTGATAAATGGTGATGTGAGAAAGAATTTTAAGTTTCTTTTTTACATGGGATGGAGTTAGATTTAATGTAATGAAAACAAAGGCCTTGGGAAGCACTATTTTCTTCCTCTTTTAGGGTTTGGATTGCAAGCCAATATGGAACCGAAGAGGTAGTTGAGTACTACCGAGGAGATGGAATCATAAGGGTTGTACCCATAGGAGTAAATAGTGTTGACATTCAGAGGGGATGAGTGGAGAAAATAGTCACAACGAAATTTGAATAGGGAATAATAGAAATATCGGAGAGGAGAACATAAATAAATGGAAATGAAAGGAAAAGAAATTGAATTTGACTAAGGGGGCCTAGAGAAGTAATGAATCCTTTTGAAATATGGGAAATGGATAAAGAGACATGTATCATGAGTGACACATAAGGAGATGGAGGAAATGAAGAGGAACCATGAACTAAGGATGAGGTTACCAAAGGGATTTGTAATGGAAAAGAAGTTGGAGGAGATTGAACATGATAAGGAGATGTGAGAGGAAGTGACACATATGGAGTTAGGGTTACAAGAGGGACTACATGGGTGAAAAGGAGAGAAGATATAGGAAGATATTTTACAACCATGGTACTGGTTGGATATCATTTTCCTTCTTGAGGATAAGGATAATATACATTTACAATGGTGGTGGAAGGGAGGGAAGGAGAATATTTCTATATGTTAGTAACAAATATCATTCTAACTGGATTGGAAAGTGACTTACCTTTATCCTACATTTCTTAGGAGGAGGCCACTTCTAATGAAAATTTTTTATTCAAATTTAGAAATTTTCCATCTTTACGATGAATATTTAGTGATTAAATCTAGTTGTTAGCTCGAATAAAAACACAAGCATCTCGCTCATTGGTCTATGTTACTTCTTTGATTGAAAAATCCATTTTGGTAAAATCCATATTCTCCACTTTCATTTGTTTGTAGATAGGTTCTATGACTTCCCCATCATCTATTTGGAATTCTAGAATATCTGTAATATTGTATTTGGATGTTTCCTCCAAAGTGATTTGGTTGTAGTCTTTCCTCCTTATATCCACTTCATCACTATAATCGATCCATACATCTTCAAATTAGGAACCTGAAATTTTAGATTCCCAAGTATTTTCAACATTCCTCCATAATCAAAGATAATCCTTGAATGAAAATATTTGAGAGTCACTCATTGCATCTCAATGGAAATATTGTTTACCCTAATTATTGATGTTCACGTGTACCAACTAATTGAGATTGGGAAATGAATTATTGCCTCATGTTTATTTTTTAGAACTTATGAAGATCAAAAATTGCCACAACAAATCCATCAAAATAAATTTTTCATTTGGTTAGCTTAATAATTATTATGTAGAACCATGGAATCATTCAACTCGGATATATGTGAAAGTTGGGAATTAGAGAAATATAAATTCGCAATGAGATACACCATTATATGATGCATCGATGCACCAAAACTTAGAAATGTATTTATCCAATTTATATATGATGTTGTAGAAAAAATCATCATTCACCCTTCATTAATGATGAAGAATCATTACAAAGACGGTGAGGGTAAAACTCGTAAACATAGTCTAATATACTTATCCCTTTTGTGATTAACCCAGGGTATATACTCATTCCATATGATGTGTATGTGACCTACGATGTTAGGTATAATTTCATTTTTGTATGTACTTCCCTCATCTCCTTATGTAAGGTGTTACCGATGAACTTCCCCAAATAATTTTTTTTATATTACTCATAATAGTGAGGAATTGGTCTATTTATTATTGAAATTACTTTACCTCAAGAAGAATAAAAAATTTCTTAGGATTGTTATGATGTCATTAATTTATGGGATGAAATCACTCCTAGGTTGGTCTTTGGGAATGTACTAACTCCAAGATTTGGTTTCTTAAGATATCTCTTATTAAAATACTTAATAAAAGATGTTACATTTACATCCCAATCCTATTGATCCTTTTGAGATCGATATATACATACTCATTGAGGTCTTGATACTTGAGTAGTTTCTTAAAGTATTATGTTTCTAGGTGGATCACTATTTCTCCATATTTTTTTCTTACCATCCTAGAGCTACTATGATAGTGACTGGCTATTGGAAGTATGCATTTCAAACACTATCCATAAATAGGGAAGGTTACATCAAGGGGTAATCTTCTATCATAGATGCATTGCATTCATGGTGTCTTGGAGGGGCTCTTGAATCTTCTCTAGAACTCATCCATGTCAAGGTGACCTTACTCTTCATCTCATATATCAATATTTGAAGGTGGAAAATCCCCTTGATACTTATACTTTACTTCTTTTTCTTATTTTGATGCTTTTTTCTTGGTTTTTCCTTTTCTTAATTTAGACATTGAAGGATGAACTAAAAATCCTTGTCGATATTTCTTATGGATTCTCCTAAAACAACCACTAGATATTTCACCTGGTTTGCACACTATAAATTCAAAAATACTTTATGAGGTTATCCTCCTTGTTAATCACCTTAAAAAATCAATACATTGAGTGGAATTATGGTGATGTTAAACACTTAAAAACCTAGACACACTGGTCAAGAATTTCCTAATGTTTGACACCTTAATATTTCCAACACACCGAGTTGGGAAATGCAATTTTCTCCACCCTGAAAAGTGTGACATGAATAATTTAGGTGTTAATACTTGTGAGATATTATAAAATTCCCAAAATAATGATTCAGATTTCTCATAATTATGGAAAGGTCGAAAATCCCATCAATATCATGCTATGGTTTTGAACATGTCTATTGTGATTTGAAAAACCTGATTCAAGAAAAAGCATAATTTTAGGAAACAATGCTTTCTTCTCATGATAAATTGAGGAAAAAGCTCACAATTTAAACAATAAAAATGAGAATAAAGAAGGAAAAAACCCTTAGCATACCAGGAAAAAGAGACAAGGAAAAAAATCCAAAACCAAATCAAAAACTAATAAAACCAATGGGAAATATTATACTCACTTTGAAAAATGAAATGGGTTTGAAGAAAATCAAGAAAAGGTTCTTAAATTTCAAAAATATTATCGAGAGTGAAATTTGTAAGCAAGTTTGCAGTTAGAAATAAATTCGTACAAGTAAAAGTGACATGGAAAATCCTACATACATACTCAAGCCACATTAATTACATATTGGATGACATGTGTGGGACCAATTCTGATTTGGCAATTAATGTGTTGATTGGTTTTAGAAAGATAACCACAAAAACATGCCATGTTTACATACTATCAAGTTATAAAGACCCGACACATATGATTACATGAATTTTTGGAATCATGGTTTCATTGACATGATACATGCTTTGGAAACAACATGTTATGATGTATGTCACCCATTAAAACTTGACACAAGGAGACCGTTAGGTTATGGGTTTATAGAAAATATGATATGAAAAATATTAAGACCATTGCATATTCTGATTCAAGGAAAGTCTAAAACCTTAAAAACTAAAATGTTTTGGGGTTTTGGATTTGGGATACATCTAAAAATTAACAGGATTTTTTGGTTATTTATTCGATGTCAAAAATATTAAAACCTAAAACAATCTAGTGTGTTGGGTTTTGAATATCGAGATGCACTTGACATATGAAATGACAATGTGCATAATGGTCCCAAAAACCTGAAAAATACAAGGAAATAACATTAAAGGTAATTTTTTTGTATTTTTAGAAAATATCCAAAAATTTCTAACTCCCTTAAGGGTGAAATTTGTTGGTGTGTTATCCAAATTTATCGTAAAAATTAAACTTTGGTATAAGATAGAGGATGTAGCCATACATATAGGTACACCTAATCTAGACACTATACCTACTTTAATTATATTTAAGTTGTGCAACATTATAAGAATTCCTCTTTAAAAATTCATCATGAAATTTGTCAAACCACAGCTAGAATCCATAGCATTTTTGATGATGTTCAGTTAATCACTTTCAATTATAAGGGGACTAGAAGAAAAAATTCTTACCATGTCCATTCCTTTGAGAATTTAAGGTCCTTCAGCCTTATGATTATTTTTGAGGCCCATGTTGAAGGCACCAAGTGTAATAATTTTACCAAAGGAATCTATGAAAGATCCTCCACAACCTAAAGGATATGGGTTCCCTTTTGAATCCCCATAAACCTTAAGCTTCAACCAGTCTTTGGGAGGAATACTCCAGAAGGTAGAGGTTATAGATGTAGTAGAGGAGGAAGGAGTAGACAAAGCGAATAGATAAGATTTATAATTCATGCTTTCACCCAGGTCAACCTTATTTTTATACTTGGACTAAAGTTGTTAATTTTATCTTACAAACTAGAAATAATGAGTCTAAACATATCTAAATCACTAGAATATTCATTCTTGAAAACTATTTTATTCTAATATTTCAAAATACGACATAAATCATAAGCAAGAGTGGTCTTCCAAGAAATGGAGAGTCCATGATTAATAAAAATGGAGGGCCATTGAATGAGGAAATATTGAATAGATCTAGGAAATTCCAACAAACCCCTAATTTCCCAAGGAAAAGATCCCACATATAGATGGAGAAAGGTCATTGTAAGAAAATATGGAAATAACTTTCATAGGAATTTTGACATAAGTTTCATTTTTATAAATGGAGAAACCACACCTCAAAATATTTTCACCCATAAAAATGGAATCCATCCAAACCAACCAAGAAAACATACCAATTTTAGGAATAAGATGAAGTGGCCATATCATCATAAGAGATGGGACCACCATAGAAAACAATAAATATCTATAATAAGAACTTACAAAAATCTACACAAGGTGGTCCATAACCAAATGATCTCATCATTTATCAGAGAAAATATTATGAATCAGTTTGAAAGAAGATTCATTAAGGAATTCAAAAGAAAATTTTGAGTTCCAACGCAGCCCTACCAACTCTATAATAACCACTTATGGGGAGCTAGATTTATCAATGTATAATTCTACTAAATTTTCTTGCTAATAGACCATGTGAAATATGATGGGGTCTAAAGAAGTATCACTATCCAAGTGAAGGTCGAAAATCCAAGAGTATTTCTAGAATTTGATGATATCCCCATTAATAAGATTCTATTTCAAACCTTTTACCAGAAATTCCTTGCATCATGAAATAGAATTCTAAATCTCCAAGCCCTTAGGAAGGGCAGCATCAGAGATGAAATATATGTTGTTGGGAAGATATTTTTTAGATAGGTTTTGAACCAAATACTTTTGAGCCCTTGAGGTGAGATCTCATCCAATCTTATCGGAAAAGAAAGGTTCATGTCTTTAATATTACCTAAACCTAGATGACCCATATTAGTGTGTTTGTAAAATTTCTCCCAAACCACCAAATGGGTATGATATATCTCTTCAGAACCCAAAAATAGAAATATCTTTTGAATTTATTCAATCTTGGAAGTAATAGAGAGTGAAATCTCTTGTAGAGATAGGAGGTAAATGGAAATATTTTGGAGAGTGGATTTGAAAAGATACAACTTACTAACTTAGATGAGAAGGGATCATTTCCATCTAGTTTATATTTTTTGAAATTTATCAATAAATGAATTCCAAAATCCCCTTACTTGTCAACCCTTTAAAATAAAGAGGCCCCGGATAAATGGAGGGGAAGCTAAAAATGTGACATTTAAAGATTTCATCCATCTTATCCTACCTTTTGGGGGAGATGTGGATGAACAAAATGCAAATTTTGGAAAAATTAATAAGTTAGCTTGAAGCTACCTTAGAATAATACAAGATATTCATATTGCGTTTGGCTTCCTCCACAACCGAGGAACCCAATATAATAGTATCTTTGTGAATTTATTGTGGGTAGAGGTAGGTGTTATCTAAAATACACCATGGGCTATCTTGATAACTTAAAATTCCATCTTAGACTTGGGCAAAGTGTCAAAAAGCTAAAATTCACAATTAGTGACAATTCCATGATATAAGGAATTCATATCCTTCCCAATGTACCCAAAAACTCACCACTTATCACATCCTACATTTTCATTTAGTTTTGTTGTGAAAATGAGTTCTTAGGTAATAATAAGTCCATAGAAGCAAGTTGACTAGTGTCGATGCAAGGTTGTGCATGCAATTATATACATGCATGTATTTTCCACAACAAAATATATTTGTGTGTGTAGGTACATATCTACCATAGCACCCAAACTCACCACCATGCCTTTCTTTTCTATAATTTTTTAAATTGCAACTTATTTATATATGGATAACTTTTTTGTTATTTAATGTGTTGATGATACTAGAAATTGATCTCAAACTATATCAGTTAGTGATTTTAAAATGATTAAGGTAATGTTGATTACTAAGTGGGTCTAAGACCATAGGGCATTAATATAGTTATTTCATTTGTGTCAAACTTAATATTTAAATTTTGGACCTAAAATGGTCTTAGACCATAAGGTGGTGATATTAATATTGTTTGATTTATAATGAAGGAAAGGTAATGATATTATGGTTGTGATTTATAAAGGTATAAGACACAAGACATATTTTAATGTTCAAAAATAATGGTCTTTGACCATATCTTGTGGCATAATGAATGCTTTATTTAAAGTAAAATTGGTCAATGAACGACCACATCATGAATTATAAAGGAAGTTTGAATTTTTATTTTTATGTTCTTCGACTAAACATATATGTTGTGTAAGTTGATATTGTGATATCTATGGTTTGATTATTATTAAACTAGAAACAAGTCCCCATGTAATGTTTTAGGATTACTATTTAAGTTTACTTGGGATTGGTTTGCTCAAAAAATTCCACTTATATTTAGAGGGAACATGGAAGATTCAGTGGTGATCTTTTCTAGGCCACTTTGTGGCACTTGTAAGCATTGAATGACATTTTATTCTGAGATTTGGTTCCTTGAAATCTCGAAGCTTCTTGGTGAAGCTATGAGGCATGAAATTTGGTTTCATTTTTATTTTTTTTCCTTTACCATTTGAGATCTTCCTTTTTTGAGCTGGGCATGGTGGGATATGTGGAGGTTCTATTAAGGAAATTTCATAGTAATTCTAGAAAAATAATATCTTTATATTATTTATTCGATGGCGTAAAGGGATCTATTTAAGCTAGGATGTGCATAATATTTTGTTAAGAGTTTAATATAAAACTAGAGGCTTCTATTATTGGAATTATGGGATATTTTGCATGTAATTCTTTGTTAAAAATAAATGTAGAAAATATGAGCATCAATGGAAATATATTTGTTTATAAGGGTGAGAAAATTTAAGTCATAATATTCGAGAAATATGGGGATTAGTAGGTTGATTTGTTTGGAAATTGTGTGGGAGAAACTCGATGGGTTTTGTCGGTTATTTTCAAATGAGAAGATAAAATTAACCAAGAAAATAGAAGATAAAATAGAAGAGAATATTACAATCTCATGCATGGATTATCTAACCCAAAATATTTTATTTTATTATTATATATAAAATATTAACTGGTTATCTTCTTGTGGTTGAAAATATGGAAAATATTTGTGTTATATCAGTAAAATTTCATAGAAAACTTAAGCATAATGACATATAATAAATGGGTGGTTCGAAATATAATTTTATTTCTTATTTTCTACAAGTTCTAGTTTTTTTTTAAAACCATATTCATGGATTGTTCTATATCATGTGTTAATATTGAAAAATAAGAAAACATATTTCGAGATCATGAACTCCTATAGATCATTAAGAAAACTAGACTTGTTTTGGATTTACTTTTATGGTTGGTATTCAACCTATTCTAGAAATGGTATTTGTATGTGTTATAATCTTGACTAGATTGTCTTGGGTATTCATTATGGATTGAACGGTTGCTCAAAATTAGTTGAATAATTATTTTGTGTATGAAGGATTTCGTATTATATTCTATTAACTCCTTAAGAGGTATAACACAAGTGTTCTAACTTATTTTTATTTCATATTATTGTTTGCATTTTATCCCTTATGAGATTAATTAATAAGTGGATACGACTCATTTGATCCCACTCAAGTAACCATGTGTATTTTAATGAGTTGCATTTGATAAGGAAGTTGTATAATTGTGTATTAGAACACATTCAACATTCGGGATGATAGGAAAATTATTTCTTGTAGTAATATGGACAGATTCATTGTTTTCTTTCTAATGTAGTAGGATTTTGTATCTTATTCCTTAGGAAATTAACATATAAAGGGGTTATAGCTCCTTCGATCTCTCCAAATAAATAATGTATATTTCATTAAGATTACAAGAGTAGTGTCATGTTATTGATTTTTCCTTGCAGGAATAATGTTAGATTGATTTGTTGTGTATATACATGAAAGTAAGATTTTATTCTCACTGGAAAATATAGATTAAACTTATTCTTGTTGCGAAATAAATGATTCAAGTAATTAGTCTCTAGCACTATTTTTCTATGTGGAATGCTGTCAAAAAGGTTTTTAAATATATGTAGAAATTGTTTAGGAATAAATGAGATTGATTTTCTTAGATTGAACATGTGTGTGGAATAAACTCCAATGGTAGATTCGGGAAGAACGTAGCTTTTAATAGTGTTTCTTTCTTGATTTATATTCTTTGTTTCAATTTGAGATAAGAATGTACACACCCAAAATCACACACGGGGTACATCGAGAGATAGGGTAAAGTTTATAATGATGAAATATTTATTTTTCGTCAAAATGATGAGATTTATATCCTTTCCCGTTTATTTTAGCATGTTTATCGACTTGTTTATCTTTGTTGTTAAGTCTTTTAAATTTTCAGGCCTTTGTATTTTATTTTCACCCCTTTTATACGCTTTTTATTTCCTTTAGTCATGGAACCACTATGGAAGTTACGTAACTTCCACTCTACCTAGACTAGTGGTTACGCAACTCCCACAGAGGTTGTGTAACCACCGGGATACACAGCCTGCAAGTTCCGTGCCCATTTAAGCGAGAATCCACACTGCATGTTTCGAATACATGTGTCAATTTTTTGAGTGTTTTTTCACCCTTTTCATGACTATTTATCCTAATTTATGGCTTTTGGATACATATTGAAATCATCTTATCAATTTATTATTATTATTGGTTTGACTTCCCCTTTTTGAATGATTTGTAACTTCTTGATTTCCATATGTGTTAGACTTCTTCTCTTTTATGTATCTATAAAATCCATGATTCTACATGTATCATGGGTTGGAAATTTTTCACTTGAATTGCACTATTAAAATGTCAAAATCCTTCTCATAAGTACATAGATAACACATTACTTTCCTTTCTTTCTTCCCACTTGCATTTGTGATCAATTTTCCTGTAACCAGTCTACTCCAGCATCTTCTTGATTTCTTCTTACAACCATCCAACACTACACCTTGGATCATTTGGATTTTCATCTCTGGAAAGGAAGATGAGGAGACAATAGAATCATCACCACATTTGGGAAGTTATCATAGTATTACAAGTAACCAGGTTGGGGTTATATTAAAATATTTTGAAGCTTTTATTTTGAATATTGTCGTTAAAATTAAAAGAAGCAATACACTTGTTTTAAGAGGTATAATTTATAGTTTCTTCATTACCAGTACAAATATTCCATTGATATATTCTTCCCAACTTATCCTTGTGGATATGGATGGGAAATAATTTGGAGGAAGGTAATATTCTTGAATTTCTTCGTATCTTTATTTTAAAACATTTGTACATTTCAATTTCTTCATTTCTAGATTTGTATGCGTACGAAAAAAAAATGTTGATATATTCTTCCTATCTTATTCTTGTGGATTGGCAAGGGAAATAATTTTTAGGAAGCTTATGTGTCTACGATTTTCATTTTATTTCTTCATTATTAGTTTACTGTTTAACATATTTTTCTTTCCCGAGGAAGTCTCGGGGAAAGATGAAATTGCTTTCCGAGAAGTTTCTTTCTTCCCATGATTATGAGGTGAAGAAATTAGAGGAAGTTATATTTCCACAATTATAAGTTAGAATACATATTTCTTTAAATTAGATTTAATTTCACATCCTGCAATAAAGGAATAACTACATCCGGTTATTCCCTATTTATTTTATTCTATTGTAGAAGTAGGTTATTTATTTTAGAATAATTCTTTGTTTGTGTCTATAGTTTTTGTTTTATTTAATTTCTAGTGATCAGAAAAACAAAGAAAGATAGTTTATAAGTTATGTAGATTCATTCATTTCTTTCTTTATTTTAAAATCTTTGTTTAAAATACGTAAATAATTACATAGTTTACTTTACTTGGCTTTGATAAAATATAATTTACAAATAAAAATTAGTTACATTAAATGGATAAAATAAATTGTATTTTATTTAATTCAAGTTTATTTGTTTTGTTTATTTAAAGGTAGGAACTAAAGGTAATTTATATTTGGAAAGAACACAACTTCTATTTCCCTAGTGGCCTAGGCTACCTGAACTTAGCTCTCAATCCCTTTGGATTCTAGCTTGCTTTTTTTTTTCCATTTCTCTTGACTTGGTGCCCACATGACCATTTTGGGTCCACCACAACAACATATTAGAATCTTTGATCCACTTATAATATAACCAAACATTGAAAGAAAATAAATAGACATTGATAAAGGCTTATGCCAATTAGTTTTTAGAGCCACACTCATGCTTCTTGAAATCATTGGAAAACTCATTTCCCTTAACGATGAATCAAACATTGCTAAAGAGTATTGGGATAACAAAGTAGATGGGCTTAGACCTCATAACCCTTTATTTTTCCTTTTCCCATGTCTTCTCTCATACCTTCATGACCCTCTTCAGAGAGGAATACATAGAAGATGAAGGAAAATCCACTAGTGTTCCTCACCGAGTTGAGTTATATATAGTTCTAATGACATTTATTTAGATCTACATACCATTATCATCCTTGATCATATCATTACCTCTACACAAGTTAGGAAAGAGTTCATCACTCTTAATGATAAAATTAATATTGTTCAGTTTATAACCTTCAATTTCCATTACCCCTTATCATTATTCTCACTTATTCTACCTACAATCTATATATCCATCATATTACCATCTCATCCATCCCATTCTTCATGTCCGACATGGCCTTAAGAGGTCATGTGCATATGAAATCACATGTTGATTTTCATGTGTACAAAATTGGTGAACCCAACGTGAAGGACTAGTTTGTTTTTCATATCCTCTTTGTTTCTCTTCTTTCATAAAAATTTCCCTCTCCCATTATTATGTGGGTGTTTATACACCCCCCAAATATGGTGGGTCACGAGTATGACAGAACTATTTTTGGTCTTGAATTCTATCATAACTAGGTGAGTATGCAAAATTCACCTTCATTGTCGGGGTGGGATGAAAATTACTCACAAACATACTATGTTCTCATACACCCTCCCAAGGGTTTGAACACAAATTCAATAGTTACGATTAACGATATAGAATAAACTAATTATAGTACACAACCAAAGATCCCAAATTATAATAACATGAAATTTATAGGAGAACGTGGTTTTATCTATGGGTCTTATCCCAAACCTTAGATTAGAATGCAATATGAATTATATTCTTCCTTTTTTCAAAAAAATTATGAGCTCCTAGCATGTCTCACCCAAAGTGGGGACCGTCTCAATTTTCTAGAAGGATCCTTGGACAAGATGTAAGGATACACAAATATCCTTCTATAGAATAGTGTTACCTCACCCCCACCTACAACAAAAATCACACCTCAAAAGGGGGCCTAAAAATGACAAATTTATAATTAGTTATTGCATATCCTCGCAAACTTAAAATGTTCAAAATGTTCCAAAACAAAGTTCACAACCTTCACTTGGTGATGTAATATCAAAATTTGTGGGTAGAATCAAAGAGTTGGAAATTTCTCAAGATTTGCAACCTAAATAATTCACGGGGTAAGGAAAATTTTTTCATCATGTTAAAAATTGAAACTGCACTACCCCTTCCAAAAATTTCCATAACTTGTCTACTTGCGTGTTCCTAGCCCTAGTTACCTTCTTACAAGATTGAGCACACTATGAATGGCCTGTCATCCTTCCAATGCATATCCTACACAAGGATAAGCCAGAAGTGCATTCTCAAATGTCATTCCTTCACGTAATACTACATTCCCTAGTTTCATGTCCACTAGCTCATATCCTAGTGCTATCCCCTCTTATGTTCACATGTACTCAAAGTCTCCTCAAATAGATATGTGATTTTTCCTTGGTCCTTACATGCAGCAACAAGGGGTTCTTTATTACTTTACCAATGCTTATATAATACCCTATCAATCTTGTATTCCACCCACCCCTCCTCATAAAGGATCTTCAATGTCAAATGTTATGAAGTGGGTACTTATTCTAAATAAAGAAAAGAACCTCTAGACTTTATAATACGAGGTGACATGCCCCCACGGCCTTTACAAGATCTTTCCAAGTTTAAGGGAGAAGGATACCCCAATGCCCATATCAAGGCATAAACTACTGACATTAGATAGTTACTCTCTTGCAAAGTAGTTGTTTTAAAGATATTTCAAAAGACTCTTGAATGGATTTCCCTAAATTGGTATTATAGAATCCTATAATCCTATATACATTCTTTCAATCAACTCGTACATGAGTTTATCAAGGATTTTGATATGAACAAACTTTTAATGATGGGGATTAGAGAATTATTTCACATCAAGAAATAGAAACAAATTCCTCTACCCACTTCATTCAGAGGTGGTAGAAAGTATTTTATTCTTCCAAAAGTAATCTAAACATGGATCAAATTAAGCTCTAAAACTTATTCCTTCACTAACTTAATGGAGATACTAAGGGGAGTTTGAGAAGTTTCCTCTTTGGAGTTATGAGGAATTTTTAGAGGGTGTGCTTTTCATTGACCAAGTGGAAATCAATAATAGATGTAAGACATATGGATCCAATGGGAGGTTGGTCACCTCCACCCAAAATAACTCAAACTTTCAAAATGGTTCAAACAACAACCAAGGACCCAAGGTCCTCAATTAGAATTGTGGTGTCACAATAGATGGCATGACCGACCAACCTAAGAAGACAAATGTTGTGAACATTAGTAATGTAAATAATAACAACGTAAATGTAAATAATCAAGGAACAAAAATCCTTCTCCCTCCATTAATTTAGATAACCTTGGTCTCCCTCTCTCTCAGTAGATTAAAGCCCAAGCCCCAAATCAATACCAAAATCAAGGCCAAATACCTCGAATTATAATTACAACAATCAATATTAGAATAAAAATTGAAATTATGGACCACAACAAAACCAAAACCATAGATTGAGGGATTATGACCCTAATTTATATTATGGATTCCATAGAATGAGCAGTCATGATTCTCAATCTTGTCAATATTACGAAGATTATAAATTATCTTCCATAAGATCAAAGAGAAAACTATTTATTAATATGTTATCATCTAACCCTGGAGGAACTTCACAAGGTTTCCATATGGGACCTTTCACCCCATAAAATGCCATCCTCATGGTTTATAGAGATAATTTCCAAAAATTCCCTAAAAATGAGAAATCTAATCCTTAGGGTGTTAACAAAGGTATTCTTATAGGAACCCATGATCAAGAAGCCTCTACATCTACTGATCCCCAAGTTCCTCATAACTTGGATCAAAAGAGTCAAACTAGAATGGTAGGCTTAGTTGAGATAGAGACAAAAATAGAATTTAATGAAATGACCCATACACATGAATACATGTCGTAACCTCTCCTTGTGTATCCTTTAGTACAAGATGGTTTTCCTATAGTACCAAGCTAGTAGGAGAATAAAATTTCATCACACATATCACCAAGAACATTTCTCATATATCCTTCTTAGATTTCTTGAAGAATTCCCAACACACCAATCCTCTTTGCTATAATATTTAGGTCTTAGTCATCTAGTGCACATCATGCCTCCTCCGAAGGCCCACATTAACCACATAGACTTTGACATCTATCCTATGGTCAAACGGGAGAGAGATACTAGATTGATTTTACATTAGTAAGATTCATACGAACACCGAGTTAGCATGGAGAGGTGATCCTACATTGTACTTACAAGTATGGATCTATAATAACTATGTCAAGAGAGTGATGATTGATGATGGAGATTCTGTTAACATTGTTCCTTTTTCCTTCTTACAAAAGCTAGGGTATGGAGAAACAAATTATTCCTCCACTAAAAACATGCTAAGGGGTTATGATAGCTGAAGGCCACATATATTAGGACTATAATTATCCTAGTCATGTTTGAGGCTAAACCCATTATAACTAATTTTTATATTATATATAGGGAAACCAAATATAATATGATCCTTGGTAGATTGTGGATTCATAGAATGAAGGTTATTCCATCTATATTGTTTCAAGAAGTAATATTCCTTCATTTAGGGAAAGTCTTTCTAGCTCAAGGTGATATAAAACCATTTTATATCAACCTATTGAATCTTAAAAAGAAACCTACATTCCATTTTGAATTTGAAATTTTGGTTAACGAGTTGAAAAAACCTCTTCCATCCAAGGGAGTAGTTCCCACATCAAGATTTTTCTTGTTAACTAAATTAGAGTCACTCAAATTGATCGAAGGGAGGATAATAATGAGAATAAATTTTTTTAGTAGAGACTATTTTAACCAAAAAAACAATAGAGATAGTGAAAATGTTATAAAATTATTTACTAATCATTATTCCTTTCGATTATTTAGGCATTAAGATATATTTGGGATAGAATCTCTTCCCAGATGGATTTGAAGAGGTATTTATGGTTGAGGTTTCCAAGGTCTAGGAAGAAGACTCTAAAAACAATGAAACATATATTTTTCCTAAGAACTCATGGACCCTCAATTACGATGGAGAAAAATACCACTATGGTGTAGGGGTATGGGTGATTCTCACTTCTCCATAAGGGAGATTCATTCCCTTTGGATTCAAATTAAATTTTGAGTGTACTAATAATGGAGTAGAGTACGAATCTCTACTTCTTGGTCTCATTGTAGCCAAGAGGATGGGAGTGCATAATGTTAGAGTCTTAGGTGACTCATAACTCATCACAAACTAGGTGTCAAAATTTTATGATACTAGAGCAGAACACATCCAACTTTACAAGTCTATTGTACATAAGTTGTGGAAATATTTTGATTTCATTTCTATAGAAGCTATTCCAAGGAAAAAATATCAACTTACTATTTCTATGGCTACTTATTCTTTTCATTTTTTCCTAACAATGATTTGAAGGAAATGAAGTTTACGGTCTCAATCCAAGTTGAACCCTTTGTTTGTAATATGCCTAACAATGTTATTCTAGCATATGTAGAGACTGAAAATGAGCCTATCACATTATATTTACAGATAATGATGAGGAAATATTAGGATTCCTCCATGTGTATACTGACCTCCATCCTACACATCATAAGAAAGGATTTTCCCTTACCCCTCACCCTTCTTCATACTTTGGAGACAAAATAATGAATCCTTCCTTGTTAAAAGACTTTGAAATTTATGAAGTTAAGAAAGATTCACTAGATTTTTCTCCAGATCCTCATGAGTTTGAAGAATGGGATGCTTCTTTAATAGAAGTAACCACTAACATTAACATTAGGATAGAAGAGGATCCCAAAATTCTGAATCTTGGTTCTTCATTTTCACCTGAGGAAATAAAATATCATATTAAGATGATAAATGAATATTATAAATCCCTTACATTTATTTACAAGGATATGATAGATTTCATTCCCGATGTAGTGGTTCATAACTTGATCACCAAAATCGAAGAAAAAATTATGAAACAAATTTTAAGACCTACGAAGCCTAAGATTGATTCAATGGTCAAAGAGGAGGTGATGAAGCTCCTTCAAGTAGGGTTCATAGATCTAGTCAGCTACTCTATGTGGCTATGTAACATTGTCCCTATTGTTAAAAAGAATGAAAAAAATCATAATATGTATTGATTTTAGTGACATCAACAATTCTTGTCATAAGGATTATTTCCCATTACCATCCATTGACATCATTGTTGATGCAATGACTAGTTATGACTTTTTATTCTTCATGGACAAGTTATTAGGATAAAACCAAATAAAGATATATGAGGAATATCAAACAAATACCACCTTTACCTATCCTTGAGGAACCTTCGTTATGTCATTATTCCATTTGGTTTGAAGATCATTGATGCACCTATCAATGCACCATGACTTATATTTTCCATGATCTTATTCACAAGATTGTGGAAACATATGTTGATGATATCTTAATCAAAGATAAGAAGAGATGTGACCAACTTTGAAGTTCTTTGGATCATAATTTTACATTTCATTGAATACGGTGTGACCTTAAATGTAGAAAAATGTGTGCTAAGAGTCATAAGAGGTAAATTGTTTGGTTATATCATTTAATCTTGAGGTATTGATGTAGAGGATGTGAAGATTTGAGAAATATTCGAAATGACCACACCAACTATAAGCTATGAAAAATCACAGTAATGAAAGAAAAAAAAATAATTTTCAAACCTTCCAGTAACCTTCAATGCAAACCTAAAATAAGGTTCTCCTATGAAACCTTACAAAATGGATGTAGAAATGATTGTGGATGCTCTTGAGTACTCTCTAAAATTTGAATGAAAATGCTACCAAAACAGTAAATTCAACAAAGTTTTTTTACATCAGATTCAAGAGGATTTGTAAGAAAGGTAAGCCTGTAATTTATAAAGGAAAAAGTAGTTAAAATTGGTTACAAATGGATGCATGAATATGCTAAGAATAACATTATGGGAAGTTGCAATAGTTTTGAGGGAAGTAAATGAATTAATTACAAAAAGATGCATCCGAAAAGGTGTTTATACGTGCAATTTAATTGCGCCAACCTTTCTAGGATAAGGATAAGGAGTCCAAGTGGATTTTGAGCAAGTGGAAGATGACTAGGATGTGCACACACTTAATTAATTAATTATTTAATTAATAAATAATAATTAACTTAGCTAAAGGGGTACAAAGGATACATGGGATTAATTTAATTAATCCAAAGAGGTACAATGTGTATTAATTAATTAATTTAATCAATTAATCACAAATGGGTGAATAAAAAGGTGTACTAGGATAACACTGGGAACAAGTGGAAATAGAAGTGTAATTTTGAGGTGTCTACATTTCCCCCTCTTTAAAGTGCTATTACAAAGTAATAGTGCTTTAAAGATAGTAGACACATGTAGATTGGCGAGCACAAAAATTGTGAAGCATTGAGATACCACAACAAGTAGAATGGTAGAGGAATGCCCTCTTAAGAGGGTATATGATGCAACAATGTGAGAAAATTGCTTGATAGGAAGAAAAGCAAGGGTCAAAGCATACAAGTGTGTCCCACTTGGTAGCCATAAATATTTTAAAATCTAACTAGTAAATAAATATTTAAAAATACTATAAAAATTTAAAAAACCAGTAAGGAAGCACCTTGGTATTTATATTAAAAATGCATGTTTGGTCATTTTATATGTGTTTGGTCAATGTAGACATAGTTTGCTGAAAGTACAAAAACTACAAAAAGTGGGACACAGTTATATGCTTTGATTGCAAAGGAGTAGAAAAGGAATGGGAAAGGATTTGTGAGATTAACATCATTTGGAGAGTAAGTTTTAGAGTAACCTAATTTTTTTGTTACACAATAGAGTTGTCACCATGATTATGAATGAATCAATATGGTTAACCTAGATGCACGTAAATAAACACACACAAAAAAGAAAAGATAAAAAGGAAAACAAACCCAATAGATAAATTAGGTGACAACATAAAGGTTATAAACGAACCAAGATGTAATCACACTACTTGTAAGTGGTCCAAAAAGAGTAAACATCAAAAATGCAACACAAAGTTGAAAAAGAAGATAAGAAACCATGCCCCTAATACATGCCACAATCATGATTAAGTAGATAAAATGCTCCCAAGTGGGAATAGGATCATACTAGAAGAGTGGAGTTAAAATGACTCCTTATGACACTCTTGTTGAATCCGTTGTGCAAATGATCAAAGTTGAAATTGCCCCAGGTGAAGTTATATCACGAAGGAAAAACAATTGTGTGACTTTCCCCAAGAAGAGTTAGCATATCATGCGAAGGGAAGAAAGTGATAGTTTTAAGATTGGCATGATCACTAAGGTAATAGATAAATGTATGTCATTTATAAAGATTGTATTGAAATTTTGAATTGTTGAGCAGAAAAAGTACAATACTTAGGAGAAGGCACATAGGAGGTTTGTGCGTTAGAACAAGGCGTAGAAGGATAGGGAAGGACACACGCGTTAAAGATAATGGTGGATTCAGGAGTTAGCCATTTTCATATGTATGGGATATTTTTCAGAGATGGCGTGCAGAGCACACAAGTCTGGATAAAGACTTGTGTGACATGCATCAACTATTTTTTGGAAGAGTGACTACTAAGCGCTTTACATGGGTGCGGGCTAAGAATAGAATTGCTACTTCCAGTTAACCAAAAGAATTATATTGTTAGCGCACTTTTATGTGTGGCTATTATTGTAAAGGCACATGGCTATTTCATCATGCGACCTATTTCTTGAATCATGCAAGTGGTGAAGGGAAATTCTCCACCCTTATAAATATGTAGTGATCTATGTAGTATAACAAGAGTGTGTGAGACCTTAATTACTATGAATTTATGTTTCCAGATCTGATGCATTCATAAGCTTATGGTATTACCTATTGTAATGAGCTTCTATGTATTTATTGTGTTTAATATAATGGATTGTATTAGATGAATCAGAGTATTAACCCTGAGTATAATTAATTCTTGTATGGTTGAGTTCATTATGGATATTATTTAAACATGTTGTTCTTTAGATCTAGATCTGGACATGCTCTATAGAATGATATATTAATTATGGATATGAATGCATTAATTCTTTTATCATGCTAACATCCTGTAACAACAACCCTAAAGAGGGGCTTGGTACCTTTGTGCACTTTGGGTGAGTGCTCAGTCTAGGTTGAGTGATGTGCAAGCATGCTTGGGAATTTATTGGTAAATTCTATGCTACATCATTGGTTCTATTATTGGGACCTCTTTTTTAGTTGTTTTTAGGATGGTTCATAATGAATACCTAACGATTGACCCTAGCAAATGTTGAGGAGTGGATACATGATCTAGAAGAAGAATACACATGGAGGTTCAGCACAAGATCTGAGTTTAACAAATGTGCATGGATGGAACAAAATTTATACGACAATTTTTATGAGAGATTCTTCGCTATTTTTCTAGTAGAACTATATGAGTGGTTGATTTCTTATGCGTATAAAAGGGAGTGGAGGTATCACACACTTGTGTGGATGCAGGAAGAATTTAAGGACCTCTATGATGCTGATCTGATTTGGAAATGCATTATGGATACTTGGTTTTGTGGTGTTTTGAAAAGATATATTCTAGAGTACTCAATTTCCACTTATTCTTTCCTAGAGGTAGCAAAATTCCAATTTTTATGATATCCTAGGGGAACTTATTTGTAAGGCATTCCGCTAGCGATCAAAATCTTGATGGTAACCCTGAACTTGGAAAGAAAATTGATGGTTAACTAAACCTCACCACGTGCGGGGAAGGAGTAGGTTTGGTTAAAGATGGATAACCTAAGCAATAGAAAGTAAGAGTGAATAAATGTGGCTTAAGTATAATGAGGTCCTCAAGAGGGAGATAGAGGAGTAATGGGATGTTGCAAAGAAAATGGCATTGTGGAGAGAGATGGCTCACGAAGGATTTGAAGTTCATGTCGAAGACATGGAACCTGAGCATCAGGAAATCTCCCATTTGGGAAATCATGACAAGGAACCCCCTTAGCCTCAAATAGAAGCATGCCGAGAAGAGACAACTTGTGCATGGGTGCTCATCTAAATCTACTTAAAAATATTTCCCTTGTACTTGGTCTTCCAACATCTTGTAAAACAAATAGTCAGTAAGCTAATTTAGGTAGTTGGAGAGTAGGAGTAAGTCATATAACAAACACATCGATGGCAGTGCAAATGTCTTCATTGTTGTTTGGAGGTACCTTTTTAGGTGTATCATCTACATAGAATTCAAGTGCGCAGAATTTTGGAATCACTTATGGGAGTGGTAACATTACACAAACTGTAGGGGTATAGTTTAGTACTACTATTGCATGACATATAGAAGTACATCTTCTAGTCCATCTCTAGCTATAGGTGGAGGATCGAAGTTATGTGTAGTTCTAGTTCTAGTGGATCAAGTGGTTCTAGAGGTAGAGGGAACACATGAGGTTTGGATCATGTGGGAAACATTCGCACCAAAATATTTACATGGAAATGTTTGTTCATATTTTAGATTATAGGGGCATAGAGGATGTTACCGAACACATGCATATGTGTGAAATTCTATGGCACTCCAAAGGAATAATGGCTTCGAGCATAAGGAAAGTTAATTCTCCACTATGTTACAAGGGTGCGCACACAATTGGTACAAAAATTTTGACCCCGATTAGACTTGCATAGACTATACTGACTTTAAAAATGCTTTCCTTACAGAGTTTCACATCCCATAGATCAATCGAGAGAGTTTAAATGTGGTCAAGGATACTAAGAAAGGTACTATTGAGAGTTTTAGAGAGTATGATTCCCATTTCAAAACACTTTTATCTAATATTTCCTATGATATTCATGCAATCCAACATGCGCAATGGTTTGTTAGAGGTATGATTACTCATTTTAGAAGAGAACTATCACATAAGACATACACTAATCCAAATGGAGCACTTGAAGAAGATTTATGCACTGAGGTAGTCGGAAGTATAGACACTAGGGTGAGCCCATTTTGGAAGCACAAATCACAGCCATGGCGAAGTAGTTAGAGAAGCTATCAGAAAATTCAGGACATGAGACCCGCATAAGGATTTGGTGTACATATTGTGAGGTGGAAGGTCACACAAAGGATAGTTCTCCCCATAAATCAGTACACTCATTTCTGCTAGACTGTGAGATATGTCATTTAAACCATGATGTTATCTGGTTCCCATTATTACAATGTGTAATAAGCAAGAATGTCTCTAACTACTATAAAATTTGTAGGTCCACAACTCACGACATAGAAGACTGCTAGCTGATTGTTCAGATCTATGATGTTATAGATATTGGTGTATGACACACATGAGTATCATATAACTCTAAAGGTAAGAACAAGCATCAAGATCATGATCATAATATAACATGTTATGATTAGAATGAAGAGAGTTTTGAAGGATTTTGTGGCAAGGGTCAAGGATACCATGGTGGATTCGGAGGATGAGACCATGGTGGTAGATGAGGGTGAGTTTCCTCACGAAACATGTTATACATGTGGATCTCATGAACACTACATGCGTGAATGTCCTCAAAATATTACATGTTCTTTCTGTGGAAATAATCATAGTTATGAGGAATGCCCTGACCTATATGAGCATCTTAGTAAGTAGTATAAAAAAGAAACCAAATGTGTAAGGATGGTTAGGATAAAAGGTGTTGTGGAAAATAAGTGTATGCCCAAGTTAGAACAAGAATCTGAGGCATTTCCTGTAAATATCACTACCCACCTTGAGGCGACATTCACCAAAGAATATTTACAACAAAGGCCTACCATCACTAAGGAGGAGGTTCTACATGAACGTTACCCAGATCCTATCCATCAGAAGGAGTTTTATCAGGAAACCATGGAGGTACCTAGAAATCTTCGTGGTGAAATGAAATAAGTATTTAAAGGAGCAATCATGAAATAAGGAGAAAAAGAAAGCAGCATAAATCATCCAATCTGATATGGATGACTTGAAAGAAGTGTGCAAGATGTTGTGCCAGGAGAATATCATCCCATTGTTAGGAAATTGGTTAACAGAAATACTTTTTGCACAAGTATTAATACTAGACAAGTAAATACTACATGCAAATATTCCCCCTCATAGCTTATATTATGACAAGGAAATCACTCTGAATGTTGTTGTGGATGGGTGGCTTTTGAGTAATATATTGATTGATATAGGTGTGGAAGTCAATGTTCTTACTTTAGATGCATGGGTACAAATGGGAAGACCTCCATTGCATCCATCTTCGAATGTATTGTTCACGGCTAACAAGACTAATGCCACTCCCATCATAGTTTTAAAAGATGCATCCATTCCCATATAGGAGACAAGCTCACTAGATATTTTGAGGTTTTAGCATTGATTGAGGTAGATAGCTTCCTAGATCTACTTGGGTGTCGTTGGTGCTATGAAAATAATGTTGATCTTCGGTTCAACAAGGGTTATATTAGTTTTGAAAACAAGGAGGAAAGAGTTATTATCCCTTTAGTAGATGGAAAATTTGTGGCCTATGTTGAGCCTTTGAGTGAGGAAGATCTGAATAAGATTTATGTACATGTCATCCGGGATCCAGAGTTTCTTGATCCATATAAAGAAGGAAATCTTCAAAGTGGGAAGATGCACAATTTGTTAGTGATACTTCAAGTGTTTCTTGTGACAATTGGGCTCATATTACTTATGAGTTGGTAGGGCACAAAGTAAAGAGCACATTTGTGTAGGACAATAGACCTCATTATATCAAGAGAATATGTAACAACTTGCTACCTCGTTACACTAGAGAAGGAGATCCTATGGTATTTATGCATGCCATGGAGGAACAATGGATCAACTAGTTGGAGAGATGGAATATGATAGCATATACCCTGTGCAAGATAACAACACACTAATGGGTGGTTCAAAAGGATAATATTGTAGGATGGAATGAAATAAGGATTGATCTTACTACTAGGTTCTTCAAGAGTAATGCACCTACTCAAATCTACACTTATCATGGTAATCAACATGTTCAACACCACATTCAGCGCAGTGTGAGAGACTCGAATATAGGGGTAGGAAGCTTTATTGCCTTCGCTCTAGGTTCACAAATATTATTCCACTTTACAAGCATATGCGCATGCTTATTATGTATATGTGGAAATCCATAGAGAGACTAGAAATTGGTAGGATTTAATTGTAAGAATGATCCAGATGTTTGACTACTTCTCTATTAAACCTCCGGTAGAGGAGGCATTAAAATTTATAAAGCGCCTAACTATGGGAGACAGTGCAAGGCGGAAGAACTCATTCAGGAGTTATTTGATGAAGAAGACTCAGGAGCATGTTTTGTTGAAGAAATAGAGACATATGCCACACTACTTAGGCACAATTACCTTGAAAAGGAAAAACAAAAGATGGTCAACTTATTTGTGAGTGACGAAATAGAAAATATGGATGTAGACCATTCTTGGTAGATTTGAGGTGTTAGACAATGCGAGATAAGACCACGTGCACCTATCATGAACCTATGAAGACAAAGAAAGTGAATATTGGATCAGATGTTGAGCCTAAGGAGGCCATAATTGGGGACTATTGGTCTGACTCTGAAGTGGAAAAAATCATTGAGTTACTATGAGATTATCAAGACTTGTTTCCTCGAGGATACCATTGAATCAATGGTGTGCATGAATCATTAGGGGAAATGAATATAAATATTTAAGAAGGGTGTGTGCCTTGTTATAAAGAGACCCTACAGGATGAACCCCAACTTGTGTGAAAAGGTCAAAGAAGAAATTGACAAAATGTTGAAGTCTGGAATCATCAAGCCCTTAGACAAGTTAGAATGGGTTAACCTAATGGTGATCAGTATCAAGAAGGATGGTTAGATTAGGATCTGTGTGGACTACAAGGAGCTGAATTTTACATGTGTGACTGATCCCTTTCCTACACCATTCACCAAGGAAATACTATAAGGCATTGTAGGGTGTGAAATCTATTCATTTATAGATGGATTCTTAGGGTATCATTAGGTTATGATTGCATAGGAGTATCAAGAAAAGAATAATTTTATTACCAAATGGGAAAAAATTTCCTATATCCTGTGATGCCTTTTGGTCTAAAAAATGCACCTACTGTATTTTTGTGCATAGTTGTTCAAGCGTTTAAATATTTTATTCACAACTTCTTATAGGTTTATTTAGATGATTGGATGGTGTATAGACTTGTTAAGGATCATTGTGAAAGTTTTCACTTAATGTTTGAAAGATGTAGACAATTGAGTGTTTCTTTGAACATCAAGAAATTTGTATTTTCTACACCATTTGGAATCTTGTTAGGGAACATTATTTGCAAATAAGGTTTGTTAGTTGATCCATTTGAGGTGGTAGTCATTATCACTGTAAAATTCTACTAATCAAAGTGAGGTGCATGGATTCTTGGGTCACACTTTGGGTATTATAGAAAATTCATAAAATGGTATGTTAAGGTTTCCACACTCTTGGAATACTTACTAATATTAAAAGGGATGTTCCACTTTGGGAGAACCATGTAACACGCATTCAAGACATTGAAGGAGAAACTTACTACAATGCTTATTTTGCACTTTCATTCATGGGACCAACCATTTCGTGTACACATGGATTCCCTCGCACATGCATTGGTGTGGTGTTGGCTAAGCTTAGAGAAGGTATTATATATCATCATATCTACTTTTCTATTAGAAATTTCACTCCTTCTTAGAAGAACTATACAACTAAAAAGCGTGAAGATTTTTCAATGATCTATGCACTCCATAAATTCAAATAGTACCTGCTAGAAACACCATTTGTATGTTATACCGATCACATGGCATTGAAGTATTTGGTAAACAAGCCTATTTTATAGGGGTGCATATACTGAGATGAGTACTTTATTCCAAGAATTTGATTTCATAGTTGTTGTAAAACAAGGTAAAATTAATTCTAGACCCGATCATCTATCCGAATATAGATCGGGAGAAGAAGCACAGAAATTGAAGATACCATTCCGATGTATAGTTATATAGGTTACAACAAGCACCATCGGAGTTATAGGACATTTTTGTCTTTCTACAAACAAGTATGGCACTAGAATAAATGTAATCCTCAGAGAAGAAACAACTTTTTATTTGCACATCATCATTTATTTTGATTATAAGTGACCTATAAAATTTAAGTTGGGATGAAGTATTACATCGTTACGTCTTGGAACATAAGCACACATATATCATGGAGAAGGCTCATGGGGGTATTGCTGGTGGGAACTATGCGCAGTGACACCACTATGTGCAAGATTATACTCATTTGATTATGGTGGGAGACCCTATATAAATATTGTAAGGCATATTGCAAGGTTTGTGATCACTATCGAGTGCCTTACAAAACTAGTTCAAAGAGATCAAATATGTAACGCCTTTGAAAAACTGTTATATTTCTCTTTTGCATTGCAAGTGTTGGCATGTGATTTTCTTGAATGAGGTGTGTTCCCTTGATTGTTAAAAATCATGCTTGTTATGGATAAATCATTTTTGCTCTTGGATTCATTAGACTGAAATGATATGGCTTGTAAGAATCCATTTTCACTTCTGATAGGTGAGTTGCAATCTGGTTTTGAGGGTTGCAAAATTATCTCTTTTAACTGACTCATCCTTGGATCAATTCTAGTGATCCAAGGAATGTTTTAAATCTCCTTACAGATTGAATGGTAAATTGACATTCATAAGCTTGAGAGACATAGTAGACTAAAATTTTGTATGTTACAAATTATTTGGTCTTGTAAGAATGTGCCTTCATTTAGTTGTATGTTTGTGCTTGGATCTTTGGGATTGATCTCTTCAGAAATTTAATGGCATAAGAAAAATGAAGCCTACTTCACAACTATGAAGGGAATCTAAATCCTAAACCTAAGGGATTATCCTAACGGTATTCTAAACTAAGGTAAATGCACCTACTTCCTAGCTATGTCTACTTATTTAGGTTACAATCTAACCTAAGCTTCATATTCTATTTTGTTGGGATGGTGTCCTAACCTAAGTTGTTGTGCTAAATGGAATAAGGGAGAAATAACTAAGGTAATGCTAGGCTATTTTTAACCTATTACCTAATACTATTTGGTTGTGAATTTGATCTAACCTAAGGTGGAAATTACCTATGGAAATGTTTTTAAAACCTAAGGTAATTACTTTTTAGACTAACCTAAGTTATGAAATCTAAACTAAACTATTAAGAGGGACCTAGGGTCGCATGGAATTTTGGCAATGGTTCCAAAGGCATTTATTTGATTTGATTTGTTGAATAAATGGGAAGTACTACCAGTTTTGGTAGAGGTAAGTAAACTTAGTGGAAGCATACGTGGAGTCTTCACTAAATTTGGAAATGCATGTTGAAGTGGAAATAACATTCCCCAGTTGTTGGACCCCTGTAATCTTAAACCAAATATGAATGCGCGTGGGCACGCAGGGTCCCAGTTATGAAAAGGTGTGCAAGGAAAAAGTGTGTGAGAGAAAGTCTTGGGGAAGCACATATCATGTGCAACACGTGAAAGGAGGCTCAGGAATTAATCAATTTGAGCACCCAGGAAGAACACATGAAAAGTGTGATCGGTTGTGCATTGATAAGATTGCATCTGGTGATAGGCTGGCATAGGAAAGAGCCCGCCCTAGATGGAATATTCAAGAAGAACATCATGAGATAAAGTGGAAACCTCGGGACCGAATGAGCATGCTCACATGGACCACATTTCACACTTGACACTAGATCCGAGGATGCTTTGGAAGGAAAGTTGGCGGTGTAGGAGAATTATAAATACAAGTGCCTACAAAGTAAAAATGAGAGAAGAAGTACAAGGTATGGAAGGTTAGAGAGTGATCGAGCTTTGTAGAATTTATGTGAGTGGATATTTGTATTCGGAAAGAATACACTAAGCATGGAATTGTAATTTTTCTTTTTATGTTAGCTTAGTTACATACGTCTAGTGATATGCATGACTACAGTTTGCTCTTTGTGACTCTCTATAATGAATCAATGAATATAATGAGATTACCTGTTATATATAGACATGGATATCAACGGTTTTAATGCACATTTCTCTCATATAAGTTCTCTTTCGATTCATGTTGTGTATGAATGCTTGTATAATTCTCTCTGTCATAATGCATGTTACGGGTTTTGTTAAAGTACTCGGTCTAAGGTGAGTGCAAGGATCTAGAGGCCGTTTTGAGCCCCTGTGGTCCTTTTATTTTTCAACCTCCCTCATCAAAACTCTTACACTAATCATAAATTATGCTTCCCACTAAACTCACATAAAAGATATACTCGATACCCGCACGTGCCTTGGGTGAGCGCTCGCCTCTCTGGGTGATAGGCTGACATGCATGGGGTTCCTTCCTTTTGTGATGGGAGTAAAAGTGACTACATCTTGGTTCCATTGCCGGGACCTCTTTTCAAAGTTGTAGTGGGATATAACATACATCATGATCTGTGTAATGAGTAATGATAGAGCGGTTAACATTGGAAATTTTTGAATCATGGTTCAAGAGCACGGAGGATGAATTTTCTTAGAGATACAACACTGGACTTGAGTTTAATGCACATAGATGGGTAGAAGAGAACCTCTACCATGATCTGTATGAGACCTTCTTCTACTACTTCCTAGTAGAACTATATGAATGGCTTTCAGCCTATGCATCTAGATCAAGTTGGCATTATGGATCACATGTATGGACTAAAGAAGACTACCAAAGGTTGCAGGATGTAGATCTGACATGGACCTGTGTTGTAGATCATTGGTGGAGAGTAGTCTTCGAAAAGTTATACTCGAAATACGCCATTTTCATGTATTCTTATCTGGAGGTTGATGAGTTTGAATTTATGTGAGAACCTAGAGGAACATTTCTACATGTTATTCCCCTAGCTATGAAGATATTGATGTTTAACATGAGTTTAGAGGCTTTCCCGATGACCGGCTAAACCATTATGAGTGTTGGGTAAGGGAGCTTGGGTGGAGGAAGATGGCAGATATCATGACATGAGAGAAGGAGAGGAAGAGAGATGGCTCAAGTATAGTGAAGCGTGTGAAAGGGAGATTACTAGACAACGTGAAGCTACTAGTGTAATGAATCTATAGAGACAAATGTTACGGGAAGGAGTTGAGGTTCATGTGGAGGACATTGGCCCGAGTATTCTGTGCTATGCCATCTTGGCAAGCACTTGAGGGAGACCCTTTCGGCTTGTGGTGAGATTTTGTTACATGGGGAAAGGAGAGTCATTAGTGCATATCTAAACCCACCCAAAGTGACCGAGCCCCGGCACTTGGATTTATTGAACTAGGAAGAAGTCTTCTTCAACCAATTGATATCGTTGGAAGAGACATATCCACACCTAGGATATATAATTTTAAAGTCCCTTCTTCTATGGCTGCAAATATTCCAAAGTATTTGGAGGGGTCTTTGGACAAGGAGTGAATGTAAAAGCTTTGGTCTTGCATTAGGGAGTGGCGCGGGACAAATTAGTGGTAGTGGAGCACTATCACAGACCGTCGACACAAAATTTAGTGGGACCATGGGGAACTTGGCATAGATTGTATAGGCCCTATTAGACCCAAAGTGGTTTTGGTGGATCTAGTGGCTCTTGAGGCACAAGACCTAGTTAAACAGCGCAGTGGAGGAAACACTAGAGGGAACCAAGGCTAAGGCTCGGGAGGAAAGGGACCCACCACCACCTCAAGTATTCTTTGAAATGTCTCTACATTTTATAGATTATAGGGGCATTGAGGATGTTGCGGAATATGTTCATAAGTGTGAACTGCTATGGTGCGCGAATGGTGTCATAACCCCAAAATGGAAGGCTAGTTTGTTTGTAACCATGTTGCAAGGGAACATACATAATCGGTATAGGAAGTACGACCCTCATAAAATGGTGGTGGACTATATTGCCTTAAAGAATGCATTCTGGCGAGTTCCACATCCCTATGTTTGAGAAAAAGAGCATCAGTGCTTTGAAGGATATTTAGAAAGGAATGATAGAGTGTGTGGGAGTATGATGCACACTTTAAAACTCTCTTGTATAAATTATCATATGATATCCATCCTTCTTAGCATACACAATGGTTTGTTGGAGGATTGATCACCCCTTTTAGAAGGGCCTTGTCTCATAAAAATTTTACAGACCTGCACGAAGAATTGGAAGCTGCCTTACGTGCCAAGGCTATTGGTAGTATTGATACTAGTGTTAGCCTGTTCTTAGAGGCTCAGATTGCTGCTATGGAAAAATAGTTGGAAAAATTATCTACAAACACATCCCATGAGACTCATAGTGGTCTATGGTGCACATATTGTGAAATAAAGGGACACATTAAGGATAATTTCCCTTAGAGGATGGTACAAGCTTTAACAATGGATTGTGAAAATTTTAATAGGGACCATGATGCAAGTAGATGTCCCTTGCTGCAGCATGTGATCAGGAAGAATGTATCTTGTTACTACAAAATTTACACCTCTATAACCCATAACCCTAAGGACTGTATGCTCATTGATAAGATCCATGAGGCCATTGATCATGGAGTGCACCAAACCAGCATTGCAAGTGGTTCCACGGAAAATGATCACTGTTATGAGGAGTGCATGAGATGGAGGTGCACATGGAAGATTTTTTTGAGTAGGAGTCAGTGGTCAAGGTAACCACGAAGGAGGAAGAATTGAGTTCCCACACTGAACATGTTTCAACTGTGGATCTATAGAACAATACAAGCGTGAGTGCCTAGACACATACAAGTGCTCATGGTGTAGAAAGAATAATAAGTATGAGGAGTGCCTGAAATTATTTGAGCACATGAATTAGAAGCACCATAAGGACAAGGACATTGTAATGGTTAGTATTAAGAAGGTAGACATAAATTGGATGCCTCGAGTAACACTGGATAAAGTTTAGAACCTATCTTGGTAACAAAAAGGGCAAAGTTGCGTGTGTAAGAAAGGTACCAAGACAGAAAACCACGGTTTCAAGAGAGGAGGTCATTCATGGAAAATATCCGGACTGTGCATCAAAAGGAGATATATCGGGACACCATGGATGTTATTCGAAGCTTATAAGGGGAGATCCAAAGTGTCTAAAAGAGCAATTCGGGAGGAAGGAACAAGGAGAGTCAAGGCACAAAAGGATGACCTGGATGAGGTCAAGGAGGTGTGTAAAATGCTAAGGTAGGAGAATATCATTCCCTTGCTAGGATCCTGGTTGAGAGAGAAGGTACCACGCACTAGAGAAGAGTGCGATAGATATGTCTTGCATGCAAACCTTCCCCCTCACAACCTTGACTATGATAAGGATATTATGTTGAATGTAGTTGTAGATGGATGGCTCCTTAGTAATATCCTCATTGACATAGGCATAGAGGTTAATGTTCTAACTTTGGATGGCTAACATCAAATGGGAAGACCCACATTAAATCCATCTTCGAATGTGTTGTATATGGAAAAGAATACTAAGGAAATGCCCATCAGTGTTTTGAAGGATGCGGCTAATATTATCTAAGGAGATAAGTTTCTGGGGACTTCAAAGTCTTAGCACTCATTTGAGAAAAAAGTTTCCCAAAGCACTACTTGGGCATCCTTGGTGTTACAAAAAAATGTAGACCTTGGTTCAACAAAGGGTTCGTGAGCTTCGAGAATAAGGAAGAACAGGTCATTATACCTTGGTTGATGGGAAGAAGTTGGAAAATATTTATGTGCACTCAATTAGAGACCCCGAGATGATACACCCTACTAACGGGGTTATCCGGTTTGAAGATGCTTAATCAATGAGTGATACCACCCGATCCCGGTATGTGACAATTGGGCATGGAACTTACGAATTAATGGGACTACGGATTTGAGAGGGTCGGTGACCAAGGTAACAAAGGTGCACATGGTTAGGCACATTGGAGGAAAAGAACTACCCAAGTATTCAGGAGGAACCTTCCTTGAGATCTTTTACGGGAGGTAGAAGCTCAGTGGAAGGATGAGAAGGAACAAAGGGAGATGTAAAGTTATGTAGTACTTAGCATAGCAGCTCGGTGGTGGACCACACATCAAGAGAACATTTTAGAATGGTGTGAGGTAAGAATTTCTCTCTTTGTCGAGTTCTCCGGGAGCAATGTACCCGCCATCATCAAGGAGTACCATGGGAAGGATCTTTCCTCTTTCCATATCAAGGAGTGTTAACATGTCTAGAGAGAAGGTGCGTAATCTCTTCCACCATCCCTCTAGGTGCACATGTTGTATTCTACACTATAGGGTTGCGCGCATGAATGGTACATTCATTTAGAAACACACTACTAGACAAGGAATTGGTGAGAATTCGCAGCCTAACCTTATTCAAACCTTTGAATATTGGAGTACCAAGCCATCGGTTGATAAGACCTTACAAGATATCAAGCACCTTACCATGGGGGATAATGCTAGGACAGAAGATAGGATGTTGGAATTACTAGGTGAACTAAGATTGGAGGCATATTTTAAAGAAGAAAAGGAAGTAGAAGAGTTACAGCTTGAGAGCACGTTTTGGAAAAAGAGAAGGGAAAGCTAGTATATGTGATTGATGGAGAGGAATCAGAGAGCTTAGATGTTAGCTATTCTCAGTAGGGACGTGTGAGGTAATGGACATTGTAGATGCTCATGCACATTCCTACCTTGAGCCTTTAAAGACAAAGAAATTTAACATCGGTTCAGAAGAAGAACTTAAGGAAGCTATTATTGGGGATTACTAGATAGAGAAGGAAGTATCAAAAATCATTGATCTGCTACATGAATTTGAGAATTTATTTCCACATGGGTATCATGAGCTCAAAGGAAATCGCCATTCCTTTGGGGAGATGAAGATAAAGTGAAGGACGGTGCACGCCCAGTTAGGAAAAGGCCCTACCAAATTAATCCCAACTTGCATGTAAAGGTCAAGGAGGAAATAGAAAAAATGATAGCTTCACGGGATCATTGAGGTAGTGTAAGAATCAAAGTGAATAATTACGATGGTAATAAGCATCAAGAAGGATGGGAGGATTAGAATTTGTGTGGATTATATGGAATTGAACATAGTTTGTGTCATTGATCCATTTCTGACACCCATTCACTGAATAAATTTTAGGAATCGTTGGGCATGGAATCTATTCCTTTACGGATGGATTTTCATGGTACCACCAAGTTCGGATTGCAAAGGAAGACTAGGAAAATAAAACTTTCACCACCGAGTGGGGAATTTTTGCATATACGGTCATGCCCTTTGGGTTGAAGAATGCGCCAACTGTCTTTTCATGCATAGTGGTGCAAGCATTCCAGGACTTCATCCATAAATTTCTTTAGGTCTATTTGGATGACTGGATAGTATATGGTTTGGTTAAAGACCATTGTGACAATTTGAGGTTAATGTTTGAGAGGTGTAGGTAGTTTAGGATATCCCTCAACGTTAGGAAATGTGTGTTTGTTACACCCTTCGGGAATTTATTGGGGCATATCATATGTAAGGAGGGCTTGCTAGTAGATCCCACTAAATTTGTAGTTATTGTTGGGTTAAGGGAGCCTACTAGCTAGAGCGCAGTGCATGGATTCCTTGGGCATGTAGGCTATTACAGAAAATTCATTAAGGGATATGCCAAGATCGTCACACCATTAGAGGAGCTACTTAGACATAAAATTTCCTTCCATTGGGGAGAGGTACAGCGAGAGGGCATTTAATACATTAAAATATAGGGCTATTTTATGGTTTCCCTCTTGGGACAAGCCCTTTCATGTTCATGTAGATGCCTCAAAGACCGCCATTGGAGCAAAGTGCTTACATAGTCGAGATGAAGGGATTGTTGATCATCCTTTCTATTTTGCAAGTAGGAAGCGACACCAATAGAGCATAATTATACCACAACCAAGCACTAGGCATTATCAATGATCTATGCACTCTTCAAGTTTAGGAAATATCATTGGAAACACCCTTTGTATTATACACGACCACATGGCATTGAAGTATTTAGTGAACAATTATGTTCTATAGGGACTCATATGTCGATGGGTGTTGTTGTTTCAAGAGTCCGAATTCACCATTGTAGTAAATCCTAGAAAAAGAAACTATGGGCCTAATCATCCGTCAAGAATTGATTCAGAGGAGGACACATATAGTATTGAGGAAGCAATGCCGAAACATAACTATTTAGGTTGTGGCACACGCCCTTGGATTTAGAGGAGATTGCAATATTCTTAAACTAAGGTGTGGTGCCAGATGGAATGAAGACATTGGAAAAGAAGAAGTTGGCCATATGCATCACGCCATGCATGTTAATCGGTGGATACTTATACAAATTGGGACATGATGAATTTTTACACAGTGTGTCTTAGAGTAGGAGCACTTGGCCATCATGCAGGAAGCACAAAGAGGAAGTGCGGTTGGGAATTATGTAGGTGATGCCACCGCTTGCACACAAGATATTAATGGTAGGTTTATGGTGAGAAACCTAGTACAAGGATTGAAAAGATTATTGTAAAGTGTGTGACCATTGTGAATGCATTGGTAAACCAGGAAGGAGATATGAGATGCCTTTAAGCCCTATTCCTAGCATGAAGCCTTTTGAAAAGTTTGAAATAGACTTTGTACGACCTATTGCACGGAAGCACGTAGGACTGGGTCACTTTATGTCATCACTTTCATAGATTATCTCACAAGGTAGGAAGAGGCATTCCTAACTAAATATTATACAGCAACAACAACGGAAAGGTTCTTATAGGAAAACATTATCATGAGGTATGGGTGTCTGTTGAGTTTGATTGGTGATAGAGGTACACATTTCTTGAATGAGACCATTAGGATCTTGTTATCGAGTTCATGGTAGCTCATCACAAGAATACACCCTATCACCCATGATAAAATGGAACCATGAAAGTATTTAATAAGATAATGAGTCATACCTTGACCAAGATTTGTGATTTCGAGAAGACTTGATTGGGATGACAAGGTACTAGTAGTACTTATGGGCTTATAAGAAAACGTATAAAAGACTAAATAAAGCCACATCTTTTCAATTGGTGTTTGGTGTGGAAGTTGTTTTACTGGTTGAATTTATGTTGCCTTTTTTGGTAATAGCGCACACGGGAGGGTTAAGCGATGAACAAGCGCTGGAAGAAAGAATTGATGAGCTAATGAAACTAGATGAGAGATGATCACTTACCCGATGGAGCCAAATAGTGGAAAAGGTAAAGCAAAAGGCTTGGCATGATTGCCATATTAGAAACAAGAAGTTTGAGGTTTGGCAGATGGTGTTATTATATGATTCTAAGTTTATGCACCATCCTGAGAAGTTGAAAGTCCATTGGTTGGGTCCTTACACAATCTCATACATCCTTGATTTGGGCGTGTGCCAGTTCCAAGATCTGGATGGGATGAAGGTGCCTAGAAAATTCTATGGTAGTAGGTTGAAACCCTACTATAAATAAGTCTTCTTGGTGTTTTTAAATAAGGCATTTTTCCAGTGAGTTTAGAAGTTTATTTATGCATTTTCCCTTTCTTGTGTTTCCCTTTCGCGTTGTTGTTTTGTTTTGTGCCTTGGGTGCCAGTAACCCTATGACTATTTTTGGATAATTTTTAAGTGTGGGGTGGAGAAAGGTGAATAATCACATGATCAAAGTACCAAGGAAGTTGTGTTGAAAAGCCTTGTTGAGTAGTTGGGTTGAAAGAGGTATATAAAGAGGAAGATGGAAGAATGGTTGGTGTCAGGGTAAATCTACTTGTAGATCCCACATACTAAGGAGGAGAAAGTACATTTGAAAGTAACATGAGGTAGGCGAGAGAAAGGATTAGGATAAAAGAAGTGCCTTCGGTGTGGGTTACACACACGCAAGAATCTCCGCCGATTGGATTGGTTGTGCGTCAGAAGGTTGGAGGAGTTTTCACGTAGGTTGGGCATGTAAGGGAAGGTGTTGAAGATGGGATTCGTTTGAAAAAGATGCATTAAATGAACAAAGTATGGTGGTAGGTGAAGTAGCATTTAATTTTTAGAAAAGAGAAAACCTATAAGTAAAGGGTCGGGGCACTCTCATTCTTACCTTGCAAAATAGAAGAGTTTGAGATATAAGTGAGTTCCATAAACTAGGGCTTTCATATTCGATCAAGTGAAGGATGATCTGTGAGATTGAAGTAGCCAATTTGAGTTTGCAAACCAGAAGGGGTTACATGGGTGTGGAGAGAGTGAAGAAACACTATCTTGTGAATATTTATCCCAGTTAGGGTTCGAAAAACTAGGGCACGATTTAGAAGAGTTGTATCACGAATCTGAGATCAGAGGATTGGAAGAAGTAAGACAAAATAACAAGGAAATGGTAGGAGTGATAAAAATACCTTGACCATGGCACACAAGAAAGGAAAGGAAAATCCAATGCTAAATAACCGTAACCCATGGTAGACACAAATGAAGAATGGTATGCAAAGATGAAATACCCATATGGGGTTTTGATGGGGAAGGAATGGGAATCCCACTTGAGAAGTGTACTTATTAGTGACTATAATCACCACATAGACATAATAGAAAAGGAAATGACGTTGGAATTAGTATGCCCCGCAAAAAAATGAACACCTGATGGTTTTCATATATACGATGATTATATTAAGGTTAAAATGGAGAAGGCATGGCTGTTGCAACTCTATGAGTTGCCTTATTTTGGAAAGCCATAGTTCTTGTACCAATAGTTGATGTCACGGATGCACGAAGACTACTTCCACTTTGCTGGGCACAAGATGCGCATGAATCCCTAGCTGATTTCACAATTTACAGGCCTCATATGTGAGGGAGATATCCTAGAAGATGACCTTGGCGATAAGGAAGATATTCAAGAGACCATCACTAAGTATGCCTATAAGAAAGGGTCATGGTACTGTGACATTTCAAACATCAAGGACCCCATAATGAAAATGGCCACACATCTGGTGACTAAGCTGAATGGCTAGGAAAGATGGACACAAGTCAACAAACCTTGGCTACATGTCTGCAAGAAGATTATAAAGGGAACTATATACAACCTATCCATGTACATTACAGAGGAAATTATCAGTTGCGTGAAGGAAGGGGATATGATCCTCTTCGACAATGTCTTGCTCACCATTTTATTCATGGAGATTGGGGTGCCTGATGCACCAGACAAATTTGTATGGGAGTACCCCGCCGAGGATCCTTCACCCATAAAGAGGTTTGAAAAATATTCTTGTGATACAATGATAGCACCCCACAAGGTGTGGATGGAAAAATGGAACATGTGCCTAAGGAATGCATTCAAGGCAGAGTGGAGAATGCCCAAACAAAACTCCCAACATCCACCGAGGAGAAGATGAATTTGTGGTCTACCAACACTACTACCCGGGTAGATTTAAGCTGATAGACAAATCATAGAGCCCTTGATGCAAGATCCCCTTCACATTTACTTCCCAATACTTCCAAGTAGAAGTGGACGAGTTTAAAGAGTCAAAGAAGCTAAGAATAGAACTGGGTAGGCTAGACTTGGAACATAGGGAGATGATAAAGAAGCTAAATTAACCCAACAACAAGTGTGCATACGTGGAGAAGTATGTATCACACAAGATTAAAATGACAAGGCCGATGATGCTACCCATCACTGGAGGATCAGTGACGCCTTTGTGTACTTATGCATAAGGCTGAAGTTTAAGAAGGGTGCGTATATGGAGAATGAAGTCTCCATACCTAAAGACCCCTTAGGGAAGAATAATCCAACGTCAAAGAAAAGAGCGAGAGGAAAAGGAGAAGCACCAGCTATGTAGACTACTCAGAAAATGAGCATGCCATCCATGGGTGCTCGGCTAAGCACTTACATGTGGAGAAAGAAGTCTCCGATAAAGGAGAAGATGTCGAGGTAGAGGAACCTAGGAAACACATCTCTAAGGAAGAATCACCCGAGGAAGAATATAAGGCCGAATCCCCTAATCGGGAGCCACTTCTTAGGAAAAAATAGAGGGTTGATAAATAAGATGACTCGGAGGAAACCAACATCTTGGAAAAATACATGGGCGGGAGAGCGGATGAAAGTGAAGAAGATGGTGGCAAGGAAGAAGAGACAGAGAAAGACCAAGATCCACATGTGTTTAGCATCTACGACTCGGGAGAGGAGAGTGGAGATGAGAAGCAAGAGTTTGTATTCACACGGCACAAGGGCACACAAGATGAGGAAGATGCTAAAGACATGGAGGATGAGGAGGTTTCCAGGGAAAAGGAGGGAGCCATAAGTTTTACAAAGGAGTAGATCATTGAGGTGGTAGAGAGAGAAGCACAAAGAATGCTTGAGGTCTTGGTAGACCAAGAGTTAGAGCACAACACATACATAGTGCTGAAGAAGGGGATGGAGGGGAACATTGAAAAAGAACATGACAGCCTAGGAGGCCCGGCTCGACAGAAGGTTCCCCAAAGGCACACACTTGGGTAGAAGAACTCTAGATGTAGAACATAGATAGGTAATGGGCTATTTTGATGACACAAGGAAGGTGTTACGTAGGTGATTCAAGAGCACCGTACCCATGAAGAGGATCATAGACATGGGGTATTTTGAGAAAGATGACGCATACCCCAGTAACCAAGAAGATTCTCTCTTAGGAATTTGAGTCCCACGTTGATGAGCCAGACTTCGAAGTCTACCAAGGAGCACTCATCACATTGCCAGAGTCTAAGGGGGCCAATCCCTTAGTGAATGCTCAGGAACTCTCAGACAAGTAGGTCTGTAATGCACTAAACAAGGTCACAGTTGAGACCAAGGCTAGATTATTTACACATAACGATAGGATTAGAATGCTGGAGGTGAAGTTAGGGAAGAAGGAGGAGGAACCTGGTGGAGAAGACGAAGAGCTTGAAAAAGGAGGAACTTATCACCGCACGATTAAGGTGCAAGTTAAAGTAAGAAAACATAAAGGTGTAGGAAGTATACAAGAAAATTTATTCTATCAATGGTGCCATCCTCCGAAGCACTGGACTTAGCGCCACCAACACAAATTAGTCATCCCTCTTAGAGTGTATGGAAGACCTAACACGCGTCCTCACTATGGAGAGATGACCCTTGGCCCAGAGTCTGCTGAAGAAGTGGCCACACGCTTGAAAGAGGAGGAAAAATTGAAGGTGGTAGCGCTCATTACAGAGTATAGCCAAGTACTCATGGAGGATAAGTTCGCTTCCTATTCTCAGAAGCCTCATATGATACATGCACCGAAAGAGATAAGGTGGCAAGCTCCTTGGTCACCATGCTTGAATAAGAGATAAAAGAGTTCCAAGAAAAGAACAAGGGGAATAAGGTAGAGAGAGATAGGGTCTTGGCCAAAGTAGAGAATAAATTTGAGGCAATTGAATATTTAAAGAGCTCAATTAAGGCATGGCTAAAGGAACTATAGCCCTAGATCACTATAAGGATGGATAAAATTGAGGACCTAGGTAAAGAGATGGAGTAGATTGTGGATGTTTTGGGCACCCAGGGAGTTGGCCTAAGTTTTGATGAAGTGAGCACCCTAGTGGGAGACCTCTGCCAGAAGGCATAAGGTGAGGTCAGAGTATGGAATAAGCTAGAGGTAGACCTCGGAAAGATTTTCCTAGCTTGTTGAGTTGATGCTCCCCCCATTCTTCATTCTTTTTCCCGATTCTTTCATTCCTTATTATTTTTGTAAAGTGTAAGATGATTCATTGGTTCCCTAGATAGCATGCATCTTGGTCAAGTGAAATGTTTCCAAGGATGGAGAACAGGTGTAGTGTGGGGTGATGTTGGACCCCTGTAATCTTAAACCAAGTATGAAGGTGCATGGGTGCGCAGGGTCCCAGTTATGAAAAGGTGCGCAAGGAAAAAGTGCATGAGAGAAAGGATTAGGGAAGCACATAACATGCACGATGCACAAAACAAGGCTTGAGACTTAGTCAATTTGAGTTCCCAGGGAAGAACACTTGAAAAGTGTGATCGGTGTCACATGGATAAGAAGTCAGCCTGCAATAGGATGGCCCAGGAAAGAGCATGCCCCAGATGGAATCTTTTAGAAGAACATCATGAGGTAAAGTGGAAAGCTCAGGCCCGAAGAAGCATGCTCGCATGGACCACATTTGACACTTGGAACTTGATCTGAGGATGTTGGAAGGTGATTTGGTAGTGTAGGAGAATTATAAATACAAGTTCCTGTAGAGTAAAAAGAGAGAGAAGAAGTACGAGGTATAACATGTTAGAGAGTGAGCGGAGTGTGAGTAATTACATGTGAGTGGATATTTGTATTCAGGAAAGAATGCACGAAGCATGGAGTTTTAATTTTTCTTTTTTTATTAGCTTAGTTACATACATCAAGTGATATGCATGATTGTGGTCTACTCTCTATGACTCTCGTATGAATCAATGAATATAATGAGGTTACTGTTATATATAGACATGGATATCAATTGTTTTAATTCACATTTCTCTCATATAAGTTCTCTTTCCTTTCATGCTATGTATGAATTCTTGTATAATTCTCTCTATCATAATGCATGTTCTAGGTTCTATTAAAGTACTCAATCTAAGGTGATTGCAAGGGTCTAGAGGCCGTTATGAGCCCTATGGTCCTTGTATGTTTCAACCTCTCTTATCAAAACTCATACACTAATAATAAATGATTCTTTCCACTAAAATCACATAAAAGAGAGAATCGGTACCCACACGTTCCTCGAGTGAGTGCTCGGCTTCTATTGGGTGATAGGCAATGCACATAGGGTTCCTTCCTTTTGTGATGGGAGTAAAATTGACAACACCAGTTTTAGGAGATGATGCCAAGGAGAGATAGGTGGGAGATTGGGGATTAATTGCATTAATGAACCTCAATTTTTGTGTGTAAACCATCTTGGAAACAAGGAAGGTGGATTTGTTGGAGGTTTTTGGTCTTGCATGCCTTACGAATTTTTCTCTGTATGGAGCTATCTGGTTCTTTGATCCAACACTTTGACTTTCACTTTGTGGCTATTTTTCATTTCTCTTGTCTAATTTCAATCCAAAGAAAGTATATGAGGCATTGGAGAAAGATATGTTTTGTTTTTTATCTTTCTTGGAGTATAAAAAGAGTTGGAATCTTGGCTGGAAGTCTCCTTTGAATTGGCAGAAGCACTATCAGGCATGATAGGCTCTACCCATTAAGATTTCTTGCTTTCTTCTAAATGATTCATTAAAAAAATCTCTCATGAGATAAATGTTTGCATGTTTTTTTTGGTTATTTAATTTCTTGGTTGTAAGAATCTCTGTGATTTTTAGATATGAATCTATTGCATGATAATGTTAACCTTTGGAAGCTCTCTCTGTGCAAGTTCAATGGTGATAGGAAGGTGGAACTTGTATTCGAAGCTTTTTGTTTGTTCTGAACTTGTATTCAAAGCTTTGTGTTTGGTTTTGAACTTGTATTCGAGGCTTGTGTCTACTTTGAACTTATCTTCATGGCTTTCTATTGATCTGAACACATATTCAAGGCTTTGTGTTTCTTAGAACTCTTATATGGGACTGTCTTCTTGAAAAATCTTGAGAGAATGGTTTTGATTTGAGTTGATCTGGTAATCTCTTTTGAGATCTTCTCCTTGATGCTTCTTGAGTTTGGAATGGTTGTGGTAATTTTTCCTAGACTGTACCATTTTATTTGAACATGTAATGGTGTGTAAACATGGGAGGATATTCTTCTCTCCTCTACTCGAGGAAACCCATGTTTTGTTTGAAGTCTTGATTGTTTTGTTTGAAGGTTGATGGACCTTTTATGGAACTGTATCTTGTTGTGGGGTTATGGAACCTCTGGTTTGATATTGTATTGTTACATATTCATTGGTATGAATTAGAGCTCGTTGAAATAATTGATAATGGGTTTTTGAAGTTTTTGAAAATGTTGTGTTCATACTTCTTCTTGTGTTAATTGATTGGAACAAATAAATTATCTGTCTCAATATTTATGTACTGGATGGAGATGTGAAATTCATTTTATTGTGATTTCTATTTCAGTCAATTTTGAGGGTAATGTTGAGATCTTGCTTGACTTAAATGCGTCTTTGGTTTTCATACTCTCTTTCAGATCCTTTTTAATTGATTTATGGGTTTTTAAAAGAAAGAAGAGTTGAATACTCTCGTATACTGAATCTTGTTGGTAGGATTTAATACCTCTAGTTCGGGATTGTTTCATATAATTTGTTCTTCTTTATGATCACGAACTATATGTCTCTTTTTTATGGAGTTGATTAAGACCCTGTAGTTTGGATTACAGTTTTATTGAGTTTGTGAGTATTATAGAAACTTTCTTAGCTTAATAATGGTGTTGGGTTTTGTATTCTTTTTTTAGATTCATTGAATGAATTTTGGGTCTTTAAAAGGAGAAAGGAATATATTTCTCTTGTGGACAATATTCTATTTTTGGGACTGTACTATGTACTCCTTTCTATGGAATGAATTCAAACTTGTGTTTAAATAAAGTGGAATAGATGAACTAGGTTAGTATTGATTTTGTTGTCGATAAAGTTTGAATTCTTAGGGGAAACTAGAAGTGTTGTTGTCTATAAATTGTGGGTTTGGTTTTGTATTCTCATTTGGGAACTAGTGAAAGAACTTCTGAGTTTGAAATGGAAATGGGAATTCATTTGATAGTACAAAAGAAATGAATTCTTGATCAGATCTTTTCTAATTGAGATCCTTTAACTTTTGTAAAGTTAAGTTCATTTGATCGAACTTCTCTGTAGCTCGACTCTCTTCTTGGCTGTAGAGTGATTACTCTCTTAGGCCTGTTTGACTTCTTGAGTTCAGATTTTCTATCCTTTCTATCTTGTAGGAGATACTGGGAACTCACTCTTTTGAGATGGAAACTACCTTTTGGATTTTTTATTCTATTTTGTACTAAGTCAATTGTTGTATTGATGTGGAAAGTGAACAGTTGAATCTATCCCATTGAAGGGAAAATGTAATCATGTTAGACCAATTTCTTTGTTTGACTGAGTCATGCTCCATTTGGTTTTTGTTATTGGAAGGACTCCTCGTTTAGCACTCTAGCATGTTATGAATCTTCCCTGGATGGACACGGGAAGAGACTATCCTTGTGTAAGTCTTGCCTTGATTTTTGGAATGAATGGTTTCAGATCTATGGATGATATCTTCTATAATGTAGAATTTATTTAAGGCTTGCAAGTAGACTATTTTGATTCTCTATCCCTTCTCGGATTGATTTGGGATTCTTGTTTTAGATGTTGTCTCTTTAATGTTGAATCCTTATATTGGTTTCCTTGAACTGAAGCAGTTATGTGGGTAATCAGTTGAGTACTTTCTGAACCTATTTTCTATCTTTCAGATGATTAGTGAATGGTGGATAGTATGTATTGATTCTTCTTCTTTTTTGTTTAAGTTGTGGGATGAATCATTCTAAATATGTACTATGTTGAAAGTAACTCTTTTGTTACATAGTAAAGATAAATTCTATATTTCAATTTAGAATGAATTATGAAATAATTAGATGACAAGATCTATTGTTTGTTTAAAAAGTAATTGATTGGATCAATTAAACTATATGTTATAATGTAGTTGTTGCTGATTATATTATGCTCTTTTATTAAAAGTGAATTCAGACTCATTATTGTACTTATTTTCTGGTTGTTATTACTTATGCTTATTTGTATGATACTTATTAGTTGTTTCATTAAAGAAGAGTTGTTTGAATGGAACAGTTATTGGAATGCACTTTGTTTTAAATCTTAGTTCTTATCATTCTTAGTTCAATGAACTAACCCGTTCTAGAAATTTTTGCAAATGGACTTCATAAGCGATAAAAGGAGGAAAAAACTTTTATGATGTATTAGCTTATTTATTTCTGGATCTTTTGTAAAGAATTTTGATTCATTCTTGAGTTGTATTGGAAAAGAAAAGTGATGTTATTTTGTGATATTAATGTTGATCGACATAAGTATACCTAAAATGCATAGCCTTGTAAATGTCTATTTTATCATGATGAATTAAAAGGTTTAGAGATTGACTCTAAATTGTGGTGTAAATTCTCTTTTACTTTGTATGAAGGAATTAGTAATGCTATCTTGTTGATATTATTTATATCTATTTTTATACTATTATTGTTATCAATTAGTAAGTTGGATTAAGGGGGTAGTACAATCTCCCTTACTATAGTGAAACTTGTTAAGTTGCAAAAGATGTCATTATCTATCTAAATAACTATAGTTTAATAATGAAATATGTATTGGATATACAATTAAACTATATGAGAGATGAATGATAAGAAGGTTATATAAACCCTAACATCTAACCATGAGGAGGAAGACACTTCCTCTCTCAAAAGATTGAAAGATAAAAGGAATGGTGGTTATGATATTTAATCCTTGTACTTTGTTTATAAAAAGTAAACACTAGCTAAATCTAGTTCGATGATACACCTTATTTGGACAACTACGTTGAATTAAAAATTAACCATTTGATGTTTCTACCTGTTTTTGGGATAAGCGCTTGTTATGCCACATTAATGAATATTAATGCAAACATGAGTTAATGAAGTTCTCAATATCAAATCAGATTAATTATGGATAAAGAACTTAATGAATGTTGGAATTAGGGTTAGGCATGGTTGCTGCAATCTGAATCTTAATCCAATTTAATTATGAATTAATGACCACTAAGGGGTATGTACATCATGATGAATCAGTTCTAATGGATGTTGGCACATGCCAACTGTAGGACTGTACCTTTAAGAAGACCAAGGGATTCTCGAGGATACAATGTTGTAGTTGACATGTGGCAACACCCTTCTGTATTTGTTCATCTAGATCTACACACATCTAGACTTGAACTTAGTTTCTCTCTAGGTCAAGTTAGTAGCATGTTTAGAATAGGGAGTAGCTTTCTATGACTCAGGGTACCTTGGCACATTCGGTCGACTTAGGTCGGTCGAGTATGCCCATATACCCTAAGTCATCGTGAGTGTCTTCCTATAACAAATTATGTTGCTAACATGGGCTAGGGTCAAACCTTGGGCAAGTGGACTGATAGAAGTTAGTAAAGACCATTCTAGATAATAGTAGAGTGAGGTGAAGGATATATTCTAAAATGATGAGTATGTCGTCTAGGAATAGTAACATGAACAATATGTTGAAAATCTTTGGCCAAAGTATCACAAGCTGCTAGTTGCATTGTCTTATGTCACCTAGTTTAAAGAAACGTGATGTTAGATAAATATTGGTAACAAATATTCAGATAGGTTCTTTAAACAGATCACTCAATACTCGAATAGGGTAGGAAAACAAATTATATGTAGTATACATAAAGTATTCTATACTTTAAGACAAACATGAGAGATCGGTTGGTAACCAAGTCATGGAATGCGAGATCGAGAAAGTACGAGTCATTAGATTGCATATCGTTATCTATTATGAGATTAATTGGCATGGAATGTGTGTTCTAAATGATGTTTTATTTAGAACAAAGAACATTATGTAAAAAAATAAAAATTCCCTTGTTTCTAAAGTCTTAAAATGGGAATGTTACATCTTGGTATCAAAACTAGAGGTTAGAGCTCTTGGACCTATTGTGTCCATAATATGATGAGACTTGAATTTTCTTGTTAATAGAAAATGGTTATAACAAGAGGAAATGTTGAAAATAATCCTCCGCCTTTGAGGAAGGAGTAGCAACTACCCAAAACTCAATGAAATAATTGCTTCCCTGTTGGACACAAGGGATCATTTGGTTATACTTGAATAGAAAGTAATGGGAAATTAGGAGGAAAAAGATGATGGTATTAATAATCAACCACCTCCTAAGGAAAACACCAATTAAGGTGTTGATAATAATAATGTGAACATACCGATCAACCTAAGAAGAAAAGGCTAGGTGACAATTTGAACTCACTAATGATATAAAAAGATAAGTCCACCCAAGTTTGATGACACCACGTTAGGATATGGAGTTGATAATTGGCTCAGTAGAAATGGATAAGTACTTTGCAATAAGGAATTTCTTAGAAGAAACAAAGGCAATATGGGGAGAATATCAACTTTACCATGAGGCATCTTCATGGTGGGATAGTTGTAAGGTGAGTTGAATATTAATAGTATGATAAAAAAATGATCTGAATTCTAGAACTTAGCTCAAGGAAAGCTAACAGAATCGAGTATTAGGAATGGTTTACTAAACTCTTTAAGTATGTACCTCAGTATCAAACTGATGAGAAGTTCATGATACATAAATTCATCATGGGATTGAATCTCATTATAGAAGGAGAGGTGGATGTTCATAGCCTTACAACGATGGAAGGGGTTGTTGAAAAATCCATAAGGCAGGAACAAAAATTGAAGGTAATTTCTGCTCATAATGAGGAAGTAAGGAAGAAAGTACCCAACTCCTCTTCATCATCTCTTGCACCTAAGAAAGGACCATGGAAGAAATTTGAAATGAAAAGTAAGTTTTGGCTGATAATAGTAAGAAAGAAACAAAAATAAGCCTGTTGGTAATGCACAAAACAACTTTTTCATAAATAATAATAAGGGACATGTAAGTCTTATGGAGGTCAGAATGATAACTCTAAGGCTATAAATACATCTTAGCCTAGAAAGGGACGTGTAGGAGGCTGTTATAACTTTAGAAAAGATCATTACACAAATCAATGTCCTTTGAAAAAGGATGATTGTAATCAACAACACAAGATACATGTCATAAAGAGTGCGACAAGGAGGGTGATAAATAGGCCATGCCCATAGAGGTTCTGGGTAAGTTATTTGGCATAGCTATAAGTATTATTTTTTATACCGGAGCTACTAAATGTTTTATTTCTAGTAAATTAGAATCAAAACTAAAAATAAAAGCTAGAAACTTGGATAAAACATGGACTGTACATTATGGAAACAATGTTATTCATACGGCTAGTATGTGTCTTTTTCAAGAAGTCCTTGACTTACCCAGCTTTTCCCCTAAAGTTGATCTTTATGTTCCACCTTTAGGGTCTTATGATGTAATCATAGGTATTAATTGGTTAGCTGAACATAAGGCAAAAGTGAACTATTTTGAAAAACGTATTAGTTGTTTAGATGACCTGCAGAAAATAGCATAGATTCAGGGTGTGAAACGTGATATTTTTGTTAGGAAACTGTCACCTATGCAACTTTAAAAGGCAAAAAATAAAGGTTGTACCTTATATGCAGTAAATATTGCAGAAACAGTTGAAGAGAACAATAATGTCATGGAACGATATCCATTGTTACGAAACTTCAGTGACGTGTTTCCGGAAGAGTTACTAGGTCTTCCACCCAAAAGGGAATTTGAATTCACAATCGAAATCAATCTGGAATCGAGAATATTTCTAAGGCACCATATCGAATGAATACTATAGAATTAGTAGAGATTAAGGCTCAATTGTAAGAATTTTTTTCTAAAGGTTTGATTAGACCGAGTGTTTCACCTTGGGGAGCACTAGTAATTTTTGTGAAAAAGAAGGATGGAACACTTAGATTGTGCATTGATTATAGAATGTTAAACAAAGTAACAATCAAGAATAGATACCCACTCCCTATAATTGATGATCTATTTGATCAGATGTGTGGAGCATCAGTATATTCTAAGATAGATCTTCAATTTAGATATCATCAATTACAGATTAAGGATGAGGACATTCATAAAATATCTTTCAGAACAAGGTATGGACATTATGAGTTCACAATTTTACCTTTTTGATTAACAAATGCACCTGTAACTTTTATGAATTTAATGAATAATATCTTTCAAGAATACTTGGACAAATTTGTGCTTGTGTTCTTGGATGACATTCTCATATATTCTAAAATTATTAAGGAACACCATGAACATTTGAAGATAGATTTAGAAATTTTGGGAAAGAAATGGTTATATGGTAAGATATCTAAATGTTCTTTATATGACACAGAAGTGCACTATTTGGGACATGTAATAAGTAAGAATATAATTTCTATAGATTCTTCTAAAATTATAGCTATAAATGAGTGGCCTGCACTAAAGAATGTACATGAAGTTAGAAGCTTCATTAGACTTGTTGGTTACTATAGAAAAGTTGTAAAAGATTTTTCTAGAGTGGATGCACCACTAACTTCATTACAGAAAAATAATAAGAAGTTTGTTTGGAATAATAAATGTGAATCTACATTTAGAACTTTGAAGGAACAGTTAACTTCAGCACCTATTCTAGTTGTACCAGATCCTAATGGAGACTTCACGGTTGTAACAGATGCATCTGGGGAAGGTCTAAGAGGTATTTTGTTACAAAATTATCATGTCATAGCTTACAAAAGTAGAAAAATAAAGTTACATGAGTTGAATTATTCTCTGCATGATTTAGATCTTACTACCATTGTTCATGTACTACAAGTTTAGAGGCATTACCTACTTGGTAAACCTTTTGAATTGAAAACTGATCATCTTGGGCTGAAGTATATTTTCACTCAGCCAAATCTAAATGCAAGACAATGAAGATGGTTAGATTTTTTGTCTCAATATGATTTTGACATCAATTACATAAAAGGTAAAGAAAATAGAGTGGCTGACGCTCTAAGTCATAGGAAGCACATTTCTGCTCTTATAACATTGAGAACTTAGTTTAAGGATGAAGTAAAAAGTATCATGGAATCTGATTCTTACTTTCAACAAGTAAAAAAGTGCTTGCTGTAGATCCAAATGATGTGAGGTATAAAGGTTTTCACTTTGACAACAAAGGAATCTTAAGATTTGAAAACAGAGTATACATACCTTCGCTAAATGATTTAAGAAAGAAATTGTTAGTAGAATTTCACAATTCATCTTTTTCTGGACACCCTTGTATTACAAAGATGCTTGTTGATATAAGACAACAATATTTTTGGAAGGGGATGAAAAAGGACATTATTTATTTTATGACACATTTCTTAAAATATCAACGTGTTAAAGTTGAACATATGCACTCAACCAGTTTATTATATCCTCATAGCATACCACAGTACAAATGGCAAGTAATAAGCATGGATTTTGTACAAGGGTTACCTATGTCAAGAAATAAACATGACATTATTTTGGTAGTTTTTGATAAACTAACAAAGGTAGCACATTTTATTGTTGGTAATCTGAAGGATGATTCTCTGTATTGGCTAAGATATTTTTACATGAAATTTTTAGATTACATGGAGTACCTGAATTAATCATATCTAATAGAGATCCTAGAATGACTTCAAGGTTTTGGCAAACACTTAATGCAGCTCTAGGAACTAAGCTGAATTTCAGTTCTATGTATCATCTAGAAACAGATGGACAGACTGAAAGAGTTAATCAAGTTTTAGAGGATATGTTACGAATGTATTGTATGGATCAACAATATAAGTGGGAAGAGTACCTTCCACTAGTTGAGTTTTCTTATAATAACACATATCATGCCTCTCTTAAGATGACACCTTTCGAAGCACTATACGGAAGAAAATGTAGAACCCCTGTTAGTTGGGACAACATTGAGGATAGAGAGGTAATTGGACCTAAAATCCTTATGGAAATGGAACAACAAGTTAAAATGATTTGTGAATGCTTGAAAGAAGAAGCAAATAGGAAAAAGAGTTATGCTGATTTAAAGCGGGTTGATAGGAAATTTGAACTTGGTGAGAAGGTCTTTCTTTGGGTTAAACCAAAAAATATCTCTATAACTTTTGGCAAGGCTGCCAAGTTATCACATCGTTATGTGGGACCTTTTGAGATAGTTGAAGTAATCAACCCTGTAGCTTACCGTTTAGCATTACCTCCTGCTTTGTCATGAATGCATGATGTTTTCCATATTTATTTACTTAAGAAATACGTTTTAGATTTATCACATGTGTTAAATTGGAATTCCTTGTAAGTCCAAGACCCAAGAATAATCGTGGTTAAACCCATTCGAGTGCTAGAAACTTGCTAATTACATTTAAGAAATTATGAATTAAGACAATGCAAGGTCCAGTGGGACTATTTTAATGAAGAAAGTGCAACCTAGGAAAACCTGGAAGATATGAAAACTACTTTTCCATATTTATTTGAACAGAATTGACTATGATGACTGATAATTTTTTTGTGATTTTATCTTTATATGTCAATAAGTCTACCAGTTTTGGGTAGATGACTATTTATTTTTAAATAAGAAACTATGTGAATTCTTATTTCTTTAACTTTAAACTTTGATATTGTTGCAAACTTATGTTGATAAAGTGAATGAATTGATTGTTCTTAATTCAATGGTCAAAAATAAGATAATCATCAGGACGATGATTCTTTTTAGGAGGGAAGTATGTAACACCTTGGAAAAACTATTATATTTCTCTTTTGCATTACAAGCTTTGGCAAGTTATTTTCTTGAATGAGGCGCATTCCCTTGATTATTGAAAATCATGCTTGTTGTGGATAAATAATTTCTACTCTTGGATTCATTAGACTGAAATTATATGGCTTGCAAGAATCCATTTTAACTTCGATAGGTGAGCTTCAATCTAGTTTTGAGGTTGTAAATTTATCTCTTTCAACCTGACTCATCCTTAGATAAATTCTAGTGATCCAAGGAATTTTTTAAATCTCCTTAATGAATGGTAAATCAACATTCATAAGCTTGAGAGACATAGTGGTCTAAACTTTTGTATGTTACAAATTCTTTGGTCTTGTAAGAATGTGCCTTCATTTAGTTGTATGTTTGTGCTTGGATATTTGGGATTGATCTCTTTAGGACATTTAATGGCATAAGTGAAATGAAGCTGCTTCACGACTATGAAGGGAATATAAATCCTAAACCTAAGGGATTATCCTAACGGTATTCTAAACTAAGGTAAATGTACCTACTTCCTAGCTATGTCTACTTATTCAGGTTACAATCTAACCTAAGCTTCATATTCTATTTTGTTGGGATGTCGTCCTAACCTAAGTTGTTGTGCTAAATGGAATAAGGGGGAAATAACTAAGGTAGTGCTAGGCTATTTTTAACCTATTACCTAATATTATTTGGTTGTGAATTTGATCTAACCTAAGGTGGAAATTACCTATGGAAATGTTTTTAAAACCTAAGGTAATTACTTTTTAGACTAACCTAAGTTATGAAATATAAACTAAACTATTGAGAGGGACCTAGGGTCGCATGGCATTTTGGTGACGGTTCTAAAGGAATTTATTTGATTTTTTTGTTGAATAAATGGGAAGTACTGCCAGTTTGGTAGAGGCAAGTAAACTTAGTGGAAGCATACATGGAGTCTTCACTAAAGTTGGAAATGCATGCTGAAGTGGAAATAACATTCGCCAATTTTAGGAGGTGGTGGCAAGGAGAGATAGGTGGGAGATTTGGGAGTAATTGCATTAATGAACCTCAAATTTTGCGTGCAAACCATCTTGGAAACAAGGAAGGTAGATTTGTTGGAGGTTGTTTGGTCTTGCATGCCTTGTGATTTTTTCTCTGCATGGAGCTATCTAGTTCATAGATCCAACACTTTGAATTTCACTTTGTGGTTATTTTTCATTTCTTTGGTCTAATTTTGATCAAAAGAATGTATATGAGGCATTGGAGAAAGAGATGTTTTGTTTTTGATCTTTTTGGAGGAGAAAAATAGTTAGAAGCTCGGCTGAAAGTCTCCTTCAAATTGGAAGAAGCACTATCAGGCATGATAGGCTCTACCCATTAAGATTTCTTACTTTCTTCTAAATGATTCATTAAAAAAATTCTACTCTCATGAGATAAATGTTTGCATGTTTTTTCTGGTTATTTACTTTCTTGGTTGTAATAATCTTTGTGATTTTTTGATATGAATCCATTGCATGATAATGTTAACCTTTGGAATCTCTCTCTCTGAAAGTACAATGGTGATAGGCATGTGGAACTTGTATCCAAAGCTTTGTGTTTGTTCGAACTAGTATTCGAAGCTTTGTGTTTGGTTCTGAACTTTTATTCAAAGCTTGTGTCTACTTTGAACTTGTCTTCATGGCTTTCTGTTGATATGAACATGTATTCAATTCTTTGTGTTGCTTAGAAATATTATATGGGATTTTCTGCTAGAAAAATCTTGAGAATGGTTTTTATTTGAGTTAGTCGGTAATCTCTTTTGAGATCTTCTCCTTGATGCTCCTTAAGTTTGGAATGGTTGTGGTACTTCTGTCCTTGACTATACTATTTTCATTGAATGTAATGGCGTGTAAAAAGTGGAGGATAATCTTCTCTCCTCTGCTTGAGGAAACCCACGTTTTGTTTGAAGTTTTGATTGTTTTGTTTGAAGGGTGATGGACCTTTTATGGAACTATATATTTTTGTGGGGTTATGGAACCTATGGTTCGACATCAGATCTTATTACATACTCATTGGTATGAATTAGATATCGTTGAAATAGTCGATAATTAGTTTTCAAAGTTTTTGAAAATGTTGTATTTCATAGTAAAGATAAAATTCTATATTTCAATTTAGAATGAATTCTAAAATAATTAGACAACAAGATCTTTTTTTTTAAAAATAATTGATTGGATCAATTAAACTATATGTTATAATGCAGTTGTTTCTGATTATATTACGCTCTTTTATTAAAAGTGAATTCAGACTCATTATTTGTACTTATTTTCTTGTTGTTATTACTTATGCTTATTTGTATGATACTTATTAATTATTTCATTAAAGTAGAGTTGTTTTAATGGAACAATTAGTGGAATGCACTTTGTTTTAATGCTTAGTGCTTATCATGCTTAGTTTAATGAACTAACCCATGCTAGCAATTTTTGTAGATGGACTTCGTAAGTGATAAAAGAAGGTAAAATTTTTATGATGTATTGGCTTATTTAATTCTGGATCTTTTGTAAAGAATTTTGATTCATTCTTGAGTTGTATTGGAAAATAAAAGTGATGTTATTTTATGATCTTAATGTTGATTGACATGTAGTATGCCTGAAATGCATAGTCTTGTAAATGTATATTTTATCATGATGAATTAAAAGATTTGGAGACTGACTCCAAATTGTGGTGTAAATTATCTTGTACTTTGTATGAAGGAAATAGTAATGATATCTTGTCGATATTATTTATATCTATTTGTATACTATTATTGTTATCAATTAATAAGTTCGATTAAGAAGATAGTACTGATCTCCCTTACTATATTGAAACTTATTAAGTTGTAAAAGATGTTGATCTCTATCTAAACAACTATAGTTTAATAATGAAATATGTATTGGTTATACAATTAAACTATATGAGGGATGAATGATAAGAAGGTTATATAAACCCTAACATCTAACCATGAGGAGGAAGATGCTTCCTCTCTCAAAAGAATGAAAGATAAAAGGAATGGTGGTTATGATCTTTAATCCTTGTGCTTCGTTTATAAAAAGTAAACACTAGTTGAATCTAGGTGGATGATACACCTTCTTTGGACAGCTAGGTTGCATTAAAAATTAACCGTTTGATGTTTGTTGCCTGTTTTTGGGATAACTGCTTATTATGCCATGTTAATGAACATCAATGCAAACATGAGTTAATGAAGTTCTCAATATCAAATCAGATTAATTATGGATAAATAACTTAATGAATGTTGGAATTAGGGTTAGGCATGATTGCTGCAATCTGAATCTTAATCCAATTTAATTATGAATAAATGACCACTAAGGGGTATGTACATCATGATGAATCAGTTCTAACGGATGTTGGCACATGCAACCTACATGAATGTACCTTTGAGAAGACCAAGGGCTTCTTGAGGATACATTGTTAGTGTTGACATGTGACATCACCCTTCCATATTTGTTCATCTAGATCTACACACATCTGGACTTGAACATAGTTTCTCTCTGGGTCAAGTTAGTAGCATGTTTAGAATAGGGAGTATCTTTCATGACTCAGGTACCTTGGCACATTAGGTTGAATTAGGTGGATCGAGTATGCCCATATACCCTATGTCGGTGTGAACATCTTTGTATAACAAATTATGTTGCTAACATGGGCTAGGGTAAAACCTTGGGCAAGTGGACTAACAGAAGTCAGTAAAAACCATTCTAGATAATAGTAGAGTGAGGTGAAGGACGTATTCCAAAATGATGAGTATGCCATCTAGGAATAGTAACATGAACAGTATGTTGAAAATATTTGGCCAAAGTATCGCAAGCTGTTGGTTGCATTGTCCTATGTCACCTAGTTTAAAGAAACGTGATGTCATATGAATATTGGTAAAAATATTTAGATAGGTTCTTTAAATAGATCACTTAGTACCTAGAATAGGGTAGGAAAACCAAGTATACATAGTATACATAAATTATTCTATACTTTAAGACAAACATGAGAGATCGGTTAGTAACCGAGTCATGGAATGAGAGATCAGAAACTACTTGAGTCATTACAACTACATATGGTTATCTATTATGAGATTGATTGACATGGAATGTGTGTTCTAAATGATGTTTTATTTAGAACAGAGAACATTGTGTTAAAAAAATATTTCCCTTGTTTCTAAAGTCTTAAAATGGGAATGGTACATCTTGGTATCGAGTGAAGGTTGCAGAAGGAACTCTTCCTATGGAATTCATGTTACATTCTTTGCATATTCCATGTTAGAGGTCTAGAGATGAGAAAGGATTAGAGGAACAGATTGAAAAGTTGTTTAAGTTGGATGAGAGACAATAAATATCATGTTGGAGTCATAAGTAAGAAAAAAAATAGGCATAAAGCATGGGATGACAGAACATTAGGGACAAAATGCTTGAGATAGGATATATGGTGCTTATTTATGATTCTAGGTTTCGCACCATCCGGAAAAATCAAAGTACATTAGTTAGGACCATATGTTATCACTCACATACTTGAAATAATATCTTGTCAATTAGAAACAATTGATCGAATACGTTCACCCAGTTACTTCAATGGGAGTAGGCTAAAGACCTACTATAAATAAGTCTTCTTGGTATTTATAATAAGGTAGTATTTCCATTTAGATTAGGTTTTCAATTATGTATTTCCTTAATGTATTTCCTTATTTTTGTTATGCTTTGTCAATTTAGTTGGTGTTTTGTGAAATAATCACGTTTATGCACAAAAGCTAATTACCATTTGTAGTACTTTTATGTGAACAAAACTGCACATACCATTTGTGTGGGGTGGTTATTGAGAAATGGGTACACATAAAAGAACAAACTACTACATGTTTGATTCAAGGTTGAAGAGTTGGTGAACAAAATATTGCTTCCACATAAGGACCATAGATGGAGATAAATGAAATAACAATATAATGTGAGGTAAGTAGGGTACATGGAGACTACCAAGAGAAGGTGCAATGACTAGGTAATCAGGTACACAGAAACACACTAAAGAGAAACTTGTAGCCATAAGGTAGGAAAGAACGCTAAAAGGTTATAGCTGAGGATCAAAGATGTACCGCATAGAAAAATGTGAAAAGGTTCAATTAATGTGGATTCTTGGTAGATGAAGGAGCAATAAATGTACCAAATTTTTAAAAATTTATCTAAGGAAGAGTACGAGTTCATTTTTACCGTTGTAAATCGTAAAAATTTCAAAAGAGTTAAGTGAGACCAAGATGAGTGAAGAGTATTGAGGTGTGAAGAGTGTGAAACCAGATGTGAGGAGTAGATTTATGTGCAGGAGAAGATTATGTCCCCATTGGTGAAGGGTTTGAGTGAAGCAACACATTCAAAAGAGCTAGGGCACATGATTTAAACTAGGGCATGTGGATTCGAGATAGGGTTTGAGTTTGAACATTGCAGAAGATAGAAGGTGAGCATTTGAGGATAGAAAGTTGTGATTTATAGATGACACCAAAGAAAGCACCTACCGTAGGAGAAAAAGGGAAGAAGAAAGTGGAAGCAGAGGTTGAAATTTCTCCCAAGAGTAATTTTTCAGAAATGCAATACCTAGAAGGCATGGTAGTGGGAAAATAATGGGATTCTCACATCCATAAGTGCAAGATAAGTGACTAAAAACACCACACATTAGATAACAAAAATAAACTAGAAACGTTGTTGAATATAAAGACAAACAAGTGCACAACAAAGGACATGCTAGTGTATGATGACATTGGAGAGAAGATGCTAAAGCATATTGGAGTTTACTAGTTGTACAAGCTTCCATATTTCAGAAAGTATGAACCTTTGTACTAGTGGTTGATGAGCAGGGTACATGAAGAATTTTTCTACTTTACTTGGATTCAAGGTAAGGATTACGGTCACTTTGATTTCAAATATAATAGGGTTAAGGGGCATAGGAGTGGATCTGAGTAGTGAATTGATAGATAAAGAAGTGATCCTAGAGATGTTGAAGGAGTTAGGGTACACCAAAGGTCCATACAAAATGGATATCAACAACCGAGGAAGTACCTAAAGTGGTACAAGAAGCTACACATTTAGTCACCAAATTGAATGATCAAGAGAGATGGTCCTAGGTGAATACCATGTGGTTGCACATTGCAAGGAGAATTTCATAGGGAACAATTTACAACATATCAGGCTACATTGTAGACACTATCATCGAGGAAGTGCACACAGGTGAGAAAATAAGTTTGATTCATCCTATTATCCTTGGTATTTTTGGAAATCAGAATGCACAATGGGCCAAAGAACAATATCTGGGAGTACCCCGTGTAGAATAAGTCCCTTGCAGAAATATTTGTGAAGTACTTGTGTGAAGGTTCAATGAATGGGCCGTTCAAGTAGAGGGCGAAGATGTGGTAAGATTGGCTACACGTGGCATCCGAATAGGAGGGTGCATCCCCAAGGAGTTACCTTTGGAGGTGGTAAAGGAAGTCAATTTTGTGATATATCACCACTTCTACATCACGTGATTTGTAATGAAGGATGGGACTTGGAGCCCCTGGTGTAATCTGTCATATGCCTTCACAACACACTATTTCTAGGCATCAATCCATCAGTTCAATAATGTGTGATGCCTTAACTTTGTTGCAAAACAATGTAGATTACGAATACCAAATGACGTAAGAATTATATATATCGAGGTCATACTACCTACATAAAGAGGATAATTTCAGATATGATAAGCATGAATTCTATGAGTTTGGAAATTGGATATAGTGGATCCATGCTTATCCACCATCATCTTAAGCCTAAGTTAGAGGGTAAAAAATATGTGGAGAATGAGTTCAAACTCTCGGGGCCCTAAGGGAAATCATACATTTGAGAATATACTAGCTCGAAGTCCAATAAAAATATATAAGTGGATGATGAGGATGAAGAGCGTGAAGACAACGGCAGCTTGGTGCATAGAGGATGAAGGAAACCCTCAAACGGGGTAGAATCTGAGCATCTACAAGTACTCCATCCCAGACACAAGAAGATGGGGATGGATAATTAGAGGTAGGATCAGACCCTAAATAATGCTACTTTAATAGGGTGTTCAGAAAACCAAGAACTAAAGGTGTTACTCCCCAATCGGTATGGAGATCACTGCGACTCTCTCCATAGAAGGAGACAACTAAGAAGAGAAGGATAAAATTGAAGGTGAGAGAGGAGGCGGAAGAGTCTGAAGAGAGAGCGTGCTCAAATCTTCTACACCACCGAGAGGATGTGGAAGAGTCGAGGGATAAAGAAATGAAAGATGAAAATGTTAAGAATGAAGAAGAAGGGGTAAAGAAAGGAGAATAAAAACTAGAGAATGCTCAAGACTTTGAATATCCAACTCCAAATCTTGGTGCTCTAGTTCCTAAGGGGTCAAGAACTAAAATAACAAGTGGATATTTTCTTGTTTTGGCTTTGGGATATGCTAAGGACATAATTAAAATTATTTTCACCCATTTTCAAAGAAAAGTGGGCTCTAAGGCATTATATAGATTGGAGATGATGGATGAATACATGGCCACCATGCACACAAGGAAGAAACTAAATGGGTCTATGCATACACACATGGACGAGCCAAAATTTGATGTATGTGAATAATCATATGTGTTAAGAAGGTTGAAGAAGTCACCTTAGTCTAGACATATAACCGTAAAACCCACTATTATGTCTGATGAGAAAGTAAGTAATGCATTGGTAAAAGTATCTACAGAGGTGGTGTGGAGGAACATAGAAAAATATGCCACTATCAAAGTGCTGAGAGAAGAGATCAAGACAAGAGATGTAGAGATTGCACACTTAAATGGAGAGAAGGACCTAGAGAAGAAAAAGAATGGGGTCCTTATCGGCATGGCAAGAGGATATCGGGGATCATGTACTCCAAGTAAGACCACATTTAGAGCCTAAAGTACCCAAAATTTCCCTTTGGCTATACACTATGTGCATGCCTTAGTTGATTTGGTGCTTGAGGAGGGACCGGTTTGGATGTCGGTGCCAAAGAACCCTGAGAAAGAGGCAGAGAGGGTAAATATTGTAGTAGTTAGAAATATTTCATCATATGAGGAACTGCTCCAAACCCTATGGGAGGAGTTGAAGAAAGAATATCAAGCATTGAATATTTGTACAACTCTGGAGGAAGTCATCAGAATAAGGACCTTGGTAGAGGAAAATGAGGTCTTGAAGGAAATGAAAGATGAGACCTTGGGGTTTGTGGAGAGACTGGCACTGGTAAAGAAAAAGTGTGAGGCCCTTGTAGTGGCCCAAGAGCCCCATAAGAATAGGCTAGATGAACTTGGAAAACTTATAGTGTAAAAGATGGATCTTTTGGAAGGGAGAATGTCTGCAATGTCTAACATTATGTTAGTATTACAGAATGAAAAGGAAGAAATTTCCAAGGATGAATTGGAGTCTATTACAGTAAATATTCCAGAGAAGGAAGAGGTCACGCTGAATGAGTGGTAGACATTAGAGGTAAAAATAAAAGAAGAATATCCAGAACTAATTCTCCCAGTTGAAGAAAAGGATGGTGTAGAGTAAATACTTATTCTTTGTATAGTAATTATTTACATTCATCCATTCCTTATTCTTTATTCATTCCATATTTCAAAGGAAACCATTGTTGGGGTGGAAATGTAGTTTAGTGTGGGGTAATGTTGAGCAGAAAAAGTGTGATAATTAGCAGAAGGCACACAGGAGGTTCGCACATGAGAATAGGGTGCAATCAAAGGCGTAGAAGGATAGGGAAGGACATGCATGTGGAATATAAGGGAGGATTCAGGACTTAGCCATTTTCACATCTACAAAGCTATTTTTAGAGATGGCGTGTAGAGTACACCAGCCAGATAAATACTTGCGCAACATGCATTGGCTATTTTTGGAAGATCGATACTAAGTGCTTTTTATGGGTACAAGCTAAGAATAGAATTTCTCTCGCTAGTTAACGGAAGAATTCTATTTTTAGTGCACTTGCATATGTGGATATTATTGTAAAGGTGCATGGCTATTTTCAGCATGCAACCTATTTTTAGAAATATGAAAGTGGTGAAGGTAAAGTCCCCACCCTTATAAATATGTAGTGATCTATGTAGTATAGCAGGAGTTTGTGAGAACTGAATTACTTTGAAGTTATGCTGTCGGATATAATGCATGCATAAGCTTAAGGTATTACCTATTATAATGAGCTTCTATGTATTTATTGTGTTTAATATAATGCAGTGTATTGGCTGAATCAAAGTATTAATCCTGAGTATAATTGGTTCTTACATGGTTGAGTTCATTATGGATATTATTTACACCTATTTTTCTTTAGATCTAGATCTATACATGCTCTGTAGAATGATATATTAATTATGGATATGAATGCATTAATTTTTCATCATGCTAACATCCAACAACAATAACCTTAAAGAGGGATTGGTAACTTTGCACACTTAAGGTAAGCACTCAAGATATAGGATGAGTGATGTGCCAATGCACTGGGATTTTTCTTGGTAAATTCTAGATTTCATCATGAATGATTCACTTTAAGTGTTTTCCAATTGTAATATCATTGTGATAAGTGAGTGTTTGTTTAAAAGTTTTGTGATGATTTTGCTTTTTTATTGGATTTTTGAAATATTGGATTTTTTCAGATTTTCATAAGTTTTAAAATAAAAATATAAACAAAAAGGAAGACATTCCATGACTTAAATAAACTAGGAGAAAAAAACAACACGTGCAAATGAAAAAAATATAAAATAAGAAATAAAAAGAAACCCAATATGAATAAGAAGGAACCACAAAAAGTTGTATGTGAACTAGGATGTGAATAAATTTATTATAATTGGTCCAAGAACACATTCCAAATACAAAAAGTACTTGTTATTTGAACTATCGAACATAATAAACTAAGTTAAGAATATACAATACAAAATTCCATATGTACAAAATTTAAATAAGCAAATATAAGATAGTGAACAAAAATAGACTACAGTAAAAATTCTAATAAAGAAGTGAATATATACTGAGATATCAAGTTTCCCCCAAGATAAAACCAAATCCAAGTGATGTCCCTATGCAAAGTTACATTACAAAGAGTGGCTTGATTGATTGGAAAATATGATTAGGAACAATCAAATGAAGAAAATGGCTAACAAAATTACATAGTCATGAGATATTTTTGGAAAGCATTTTTGAAATAATTTGTATGTTTTTTTGTATTTTCTGAATAATTTTATATTGTTTTTGAAGTTTTGTGAAAGTTTTTTTAATGTTTTTGTTTTTGGGAATTTTGAACCACACGCCAAATAAGAGGAAAGGAAATTCCCAAGTCAAAACCGACATGCTAAATGAAAGGTAAACAATGGTGGTAAACAATGGGCATGACAACTAAACAAGGAAAACATGCAACACATGACAAGGTGAAAAGTTACAAGTGGGAAACAAAGTTAAATGAAAAAATAGGTAGATGCACTAATATTCCCCCAGTACAAGGGTTACTCTTCACAGAATCCAGAGTAGAAATTATTCAAATGAATGGAATTCATAGGCTCCTTCAATTCTTTACCATCCTTAGTAGACATTTTGTATGCGCCATATCCAAATTTAGTAATTATAACGTAAGGACCCAACCAATTAGGATCAAATTTTCCCTATTTTTCTCATGGTTTAGTTTTGTTCTTCTATTTTTCCTTTACGACCAAATGAATGATTTCAAACTGTCAAGGTTTGATCTTGCGATTATAATTACAATGTAGTATATTATGATATACATGCATATGGTCTAAGGCACGAAGTTTTCTCTCATCTAGTAATTATAGCTATGCAAGGCATGCAACATGATAATGCTCTTCATGAATGATATGTTAGAGGGAGACATGAAGTGAAAGTAATTCAACTTCGATAGGTAATATGGTTTGAGAGACATATACTAGGAAAAAAATAGTAGTTCCTATAGGTGTATGGAAGGAAGTGCGGTAGGCCTAGAGGGTAGGATATAACTGCGTATGTCAATTACATCCATGTTTATTGACTTTATTTTCTAGAATAGACTTGATAGTCTTGTTTGATGCTTCGGATTTTCCATTGCATTGTGGATAATAGGGTGTAGCCCATTTTAGGTAGATATTATATTTCTTAGCTAGGGCCTTGAGATCCTTATTCTTGAAAGAACCACCATTGTCAATGACAATAGTAGTAGGGATGCCAAAATGACAGATAATATGGTTGAAAATGAATTTAGAAATATTGCACCCAATAACGTTAGTAAGAGGCATAGCCTCAACCCACTTGGTGAAATACTCAATGGAAGTTATAATAAATGTGTGGCCATCAGAAGATGTGGGCTTTATTTTTCCAATTAAATCAAATCCCCATTTTGAAAAAGTCCAAGGTGATGTAATAGGCTATAAGGCTTGTGATGGTGCATGAATGAGATTACCATGTTTTTGGAAAGCCTCACATTTCTTTAAAATGTTACATGCATATTCCACCATTATGGGCCAATAGTATCAAATGCATAAAATCTTCTTTGCAAGGACTATTCCACTAGTATGTGCACCACAAATACCTGAATGTACTTCAGCTAGCATCTGATTAGCTTCATCCTAATTGAGAAATATTAAGAGAGTCCCATTATAGCCTCTTAGATACAAGGTGTCAGCAAGAAGGGTGTAGCACGAGCACGTTGTCCTAAGGATATTTTATTAGCTGAATTAAAATTAGGAGGATAGGACTTAGTTGGAATGAAGGTATATATTTCATGGTACAAGGGATGATCAGGACCAAAAATATCACAAACCATGGTGGTCTCAGGAAATTCATATGCAGGCACGAAAATATGTTCAACAAGGAACTCATTTTGAGTTTGATTCGTGTAGAAAAAAATAAGGGAGGTGATAGTTGTCATGGCATCCGCTACTTCATTTTGTATGCAAGGAACTTGTTCAAAATTGATAATCTGAAATAGCCTCTAAGGTTATCAACCATTCTTGTAAAAGGTAATAGATTTTAATCTTTTACCTGATATTCTCAATTAACTTGATTAATGACTAGAAGAGAATCACCAAGAACTATCAATTATTGTAGGTGCCATGAGATAGAAAACCCTAATCCTATTATTAGTGCTTCTTAATCTGCTATGTTATTTATGCAAGGGAATTTGATACGATAAGATTTAGGTATGAGGTGTCCATCAAGTGTACACAAGACAATTCCTACTCTAGAACCATGGATATTGCAAGATCCATCAAATAATAATGTCCATAAGGGTTTTGCTTCTATGTATAACAAGTCTTCATCTGGAAATTCAAAATTTAGTGGTTGTGAACCTGGTAGTGGTGCTATAGCTAGTTTGTCTTCCATTGCTTGACCTTTGATAGTCTTTTGATTGATAATTTCGATGTCGAATTCACTGAGTAGTGCAATCCAGCTAGACATTCATCATGTTATGATTGGTCTCGAAAGTACTTATTTAAGAGGATTGACCCATGAAATCAGCTTCATCATATGATTTAGGAGATAGTGTTGTAGCTTGCCAAAAGTATAAGAAACCGCTAAATAAGCCTTTTCAACTTGTGAGTACTTGGTCTCATGTTCAAGGAGAGTTTTTCTCAAGTAATACATAGCTTGTTCCTGACCCTTATCATTGTGTTGCACCAATAATGCCCCAATGGCATGTTCTATTGTAGATGTATATAAAAACATAGGCTTATCTTGTATAGGTGACATGAGTACCGGTGGAGATGCTAGGTATTCTTTCAATTTTTTAAAGGTGTCTTGACAGTCTTGTGTCCATTTGAATTGGACATCCTTTTTAAGTAGTTGGTTGAAATGATGGCACTTATCTACCAATTGAGAGACAATATCTATTATGGAATGTATTTTTCCTTGTAGGCCCCTTAAATTTCAACGGTTTTGAGGAGGTGGAATATCTATTATAGATTTGACCTTGGTAGGGTCCATTTCAATTCCTCTTCATGAGACAATGAAACCAATAAGCCACATTATTTTGGATTAAGGCAAACCTTGTACGCCCTTAACTGCTCAAATATACACCTAAGAAATATTAGATGATCCACCATAGTACTTGATTTAGCAACAATATCATCGAAATAATATTCCATTATGTTGTGAAGAAGGTCATGGAAAATAAATGAGTCATGGTACATTGATAAGTTGCACCAGCATTTTTAAGCCCAAAATGTATGACCTTGTAACAAAATGTCCCCCATGGGGTTGTACAAGTTGTTTTATGTTGGTCTTCTTCAAAATTTTAAATTTGGTTATACCCAGAAAATCCATCTAGAAGGGATAACATCTCATGGCCGCATGATAGAATCGACACTCATGTCAATATTAGGTAGAGAGAAATCATCCTTGGGAAATTTCTTGTTAATGTCACAAAAATTTGTACAAATACAAATTATGAGGGTCTTCTTTGCAAATAATACCATATTAGATATCCAATCTTATTAGTAAATGCACCATATGAATCTTTCATCCAATAATTTTTGTAGTTTGTCCTTAAAAAGAAATGTAACCTTGGGATGCATTTTATGTAGTTTTTCTTGACATGTTTAGCATCTGGGTGCACTACAAGGTGTTTAAACACAAGAGAAGGATCAAGTATGAGCATTATTTTGTAATACCAAGCGAATACATCCTAAAACTCAGTTAGAAGTGTTGTGAAGGCTTTGATTTCAGTTTCTAATAAACTAGCACCTAGTTGTAACAATTTTGGTTGGTCTTTAGTTCCAATGTTAATGGTTGTCATCTCTTCTACCAACAACTTAGAAGTGTCATTATCTAGAAATTATATTGGAGGCTTGTGTAGATTGTTGGATACTTATGGATAAAAATATCCTCTCTCTAGTGCCTCTGAAAGGTTTTCACTAGAAGATGCATCATTTTCTTTCTTTTTCTTTTTAATTTTTATTTTCTCGTATAATGTCTCATAATTTTTTTCACTATGCGAGATATAATTTGTATTTTTTCTGTGTTTAATTTATTTTTATTTAGCACTGGAGATTGTAATTTCTTCACTGAAGTAGGTGGTAGCATCAATTTTTATATCAAAACTCTTTTTGTGATTCAACAAGGGAAAAGGGCCCCGATCCCCAAGAAACTCCTAGATGGCCTTATCATTTTGAAAGAGATCCATAGAAATATGACACTATTGGTCATGATCAATGAGGGAAGGATACACAACATGAAGGGTTCGAATAGATAAGTATTCTAGGAAAAGTGTAGTCTCAACTAGGTCTTTGAAGAGGCTATGTGTGGAACTAGTCTCAATTTTGAAATCTAAGTCCTCATCACTAGGTAACACATCAAAGACTATAGGCCTCTTCTCATATGTCTCATATCCTAAACCATATGTGTAAAGGTTATACTTGATATTCAAAGGTTCAATAACACCATTCTCTTATGAGCAAAGTCCTCTTCCTTTCCAGTTCATGTTTTTCATCATTTTATGGCCTTTCTCGTAATCGGTGGAGTCGTAGCATTTTTCCATCATATCGTCATATAGCCAAGATTCGTCAGAGATTAGAATATTTTCATCTTCTAGATATCCATATCATCTCCAAAGAGTGTTTTTGAGATAGTAAGTTGGAGGTTCTTGTAGATGAGGAGCGTTAGGACACCCATAACTATGAGGTGATAATGGAAGTTTTCCAACAAGAAATGTATTTTCAAGTGTCTACTTGCCTAAGAATTTACGAGAGAATGTAACTTCAGGTGCCAATTTAGATGTAGCTTCAAAATAATGTGTAGATGCATGAGGAATATCCTCATGTGATGTTTTATATGTATATTCTTTAGAAGAAGATGTGGAAGCATGAGGGCACAATATTACATCAAGATCAATATGGTTGGTAACAATAGGAGTTGTGCTAGATCCAGTTGTGATATCAATAGATGGACAATAATTTTCCTTTTGTACCTTTCTTTGAAAAACTTACAGTAGTAAAATGGGTCAAGTATCACCACACAAGGTGAACTCTCTTCCGTTATGTGGAAACTTTATGCATTGATGGAAAGTGGAAGGTATTACGTGTATCACATGTATCCAAGGTCTACCCAAAAGAAGGTTATATGACGTGTCTACATTAATTACATGACACATAGTGAGGATATGGGGCATGATTATATGGGAAGAGTGATGGCACCACATGAAAAGCACTCAAGTATTATCATAACCATTAATGGTAATGATATTAACATCTAATTCATGTATTGTATGACCAAGACGACGAAGCATTTTTATAGAACAAATGTTAAGATCCACTCTATTTTTAATAAGAACTCTCTTGACTTTATGATCAGTAATATAGGATTTGATGTACAAGGAGTTATTGTTAATCATATTTGGGTTCAATATATCTTGAGGGCCAAAATATAGGATAGGATTTTCAGGCGTAAGGTTCGCGATCATAGCCTAAAAATGTTGAACATTGAGAGTATGAGGAACATGATTCATTTAGAGCATGAGTGAGAATATCTTGAAAGCTAGGTGACTCTTTTAGTAGTTCCATGAGAGAGATATGTGCTAGCGTGGTTGTTAATTGTTTGATGAAGTCATATTGACCTAGAGTGGAAGATTTGGCATTAGAATTTGACTTTTTATTTGAAGGAGTTGGTTTAGATGTTTGAGGTTCTGCAAAATACATAGAAGGTTGGTTTTCCATAGGAACCCATATATTTCGTTGGAATATGGTAACAACATTAATCAAAGGTTTGAATGTAATGGTCGCCTAGTAGATGGTACTACCTCAATAAATGAGATAATTGAACTTAAATCAACATTATTGGTAGAGGGACCTTTGTCAACATTTTTACTATCATTGCCATGTTTGGGAAATGGGTTTGAGAACACCTTAAGATTTTTTTTGGGTGTTTTATTTGGTGATGGTTCTTTAATAGTGATATCTCCACTATTAATGAGGTCTTGGACAAAGTGACGTAAGAGAAAGCATCGATTAGTTGGGTGACCGTCAATGCGATGAAAATCACAATAAGTATCAACTTTATACCAAGTAGGCTTGGGTTCTCCCTTAACCCAAGGTCTGGTGATGGGATAAGTAACCATGTTTGCATTAATGAGTTATTGAAGGACATTTGATAGAGATTCTCCCAAAGGAGTGAAATGACATTGTTTAGAATCAGGAGAGGAGAAACCTCTTTGCTAGAAATAACAAGAGGTTGTTTACCGTTGTTTTGTCTAGTCTGAGTGTTTTGGATGTTTTGGACATTGTGATTTTCTATAATACCATCATTTACCATATTACGATTGCAGTTTACATGTTTAGATTTTTCTGGTGGGAGACATTAGGATGGTTACTATGTTTCCCATTTTATTTTAAATGAGGTTTAATCAAACCTTTTTGTGACAAGGATTTTTCAATATTCTATCCTTTCTCAATAACCTCTTTGAAATTATTAAGGCAATATATTTACATGTGAAAGGATAGCTCACTATTGAGATTAGGTACAAATATACTCACAAGATGATTCTCGAGGCATGGATAATGGGAAACGGCTAGCAATCCCATGCCATATTTGTAGGAATTGTGCAAAGGTTTCATTTATTCATTTTTAGCATTACATAAGTCCATGATTTTGATTTCGAGTCTAGGTTGAATGAGAATTTTTGTAAACTTCTCTTGGGGAGGTGTAGGAACCAATCAAAGGCTTGTCCTCCTAAAATTCATGGAAAGAGATGCATTAAGAAGACATCAAGTATAGGCCACCTATTTGAAATTCATATAAACCTCATTGATATGCTCTCTAGGATCATTCTTTCCCTTGTATTTGTGAAATTTTAGCATCTCAAAATATTTTGGAAAAGGAACATGCAAAATGTCCATATCAAATGGGTAAGGACACAATTATTCAAAGTTGAATTGTTTGCTTTGATGTTGCATACCTGAGATGTCATCCTTCATAATTTTCCATTCTTGGGCACATGGTGATTTGTTATGTAAGAAAGAAAAGGAACCATCACTCATAGAGTTATTGTTATCTTTGGTGTGCGCGGTATGACTCTTAAATGAATCATCACTAGATTTATTTAGTTCCTCTTTATCATGGGATTCATTGGTGACTTTGGAATTTAAGATAGCAAGTTTTTTAGCCATGTCATTAATCTGATTCATGAGGGCTTGAGTAGGATCAATGGACGAATCAATTGATTTGTAGTTTTTCCTTTTATTAGATTTTTCTTTGTTTGATTCATTTCCTTTGATGTTGTTCGAGGTGGAATTGTTTTGATCATCATTATTTGTGTGACTAGGTCCTGCCTCATTGTCATTATTTTTCGAAATGAAAGGTTCACCCTTGTTAGGTGGTGGTTTTCCAAGTAATGTTTGTAGCCTATTTTCATTGAAATTAAAGGGTAATGTTTCTCCCATCTCAAGGAGATGAAGAAAAAATTGGTCTTTATTCATATGCAAAATATTTTCAACGTAATATTTTTCTTCGAGTGAGATGTCATTCTGATCATCCTCATATTTTTGGTCATCATCACTATCAAAATTTCCAAAAGGATTTAGATTTTGTTCACCCCTTCCAAAAGGACTATAATCTTTGTGTTGTTTTCCCACCATTTTTAAAAGAGGGCGGGAGCAAAAGAGATATGTGAAAGATAACTAAACCCATAAAAAAGTGAATGCGATGATTGAAGAGAGGTGTGTGATTAAGTTTGATAATAACTTGTACCTTAACAAAGTGAATGATAAGATGGGAAAGAGTTTTGGAATATATGAGTGACGTAACCCTTAATAAAGTGATTGTCAAGATGGAAACGTGAGAAAGTGTTTGATAAAATCAACCCTTGAAAAAGTGAATGCCAAGATGGAAGAGTGGTGTGATGTGATAAAGGTTCTCATCCTATAACAAAGTGAATGCTAGAATGGAGGAGGGTTATAGTGATAAAAATACAAATGTGTTTAACCTCCAACAATGTGAATACTAGAGCTAAGAAGAAAGGATAGATAGATTCAAACGTACTCCACCACTTAGCAAAAGTGAATGCTAAATAGGAAGAGGGTACGAAAAAGGAGTCACATAATATGTAATGTGCTCAACCCATAACAAGAATTATTTAATAAGGAAGAAGCCAACGATGGTATAGGAATTGGATATTTATAACATAAATGTTGAAAAGGAAGAGATGATGAAGTGTCTAGAATGCAACTAATATTTTGTCAAGTTAGAGACATCAAGAAAACAAAATGTGATGAAAGTGAGTTGTGACAAAGTGGAACACAACACCATTAAGATGTGGGTCATAATATGAAAGTGATTGAGCAAGGACATGGATATACACAACTCAAGACTTGATGTCGAAAAGAAGATGAGAACTTAAACTTGGGGAAATGTAATCCAAATGTTTAAGTGTTGAATGAAATGGAAGATGAACTCAAAAGAAGGTGAATACGAAAGAGAGAAGGACATGATAATTGAAAAAGGGGAAGAATCAAATGAATGAAAACTCCAAATGAATGAAATAATATCAAATGGAGAAGATAATGAGAACAAAAAAGAGAAAAGTGAAATAACGAAAAGAGAAGAAATTTTGAAAAGGGGAAAATTGAGAGTAAAATGAAGGATAATGAATAAATGACAATGAAGAGAAGATAACAAATGAAATGAGGATGAAATAAGAATCAAACAAGGATTTTTGGAAAACAGATGAAAACATAAGAAAGTGAAAAAAATCCTAAACAAGGAGTGTTTTGGAAAATGTGAGTGTGGAACAATACTCCAAAAAGAAAGAAAAACAAAAGAAGAAAAAAATTTGCTTGAATGTTTGTTTTTGGCTCTACCTTAGATTGTATTAGACAATGTTTGGCTTCCTAGGTGGCTCTTTAAACTAGATGTCAAAAAATATCTCGAGTGAGTGTGACGTTATTGATAGCTGAAAACTTTACTTTACCCCCTTTGAAACCCTAAGAAAAGATCTTTCTCAGAATGAATCACACTGGGGTTGCCACTAAGGATATCCATGACTCTAACTCACAAGGATTTACTAGTCATGTAGGATAAAAAGGTTCCCATTTCATCCCACCGAGTGTGCAAAAATTTAAGCTATGAAAAATCACAATAATGAAAGACAAACAAATAATTTGTAAACCTTCTAGTAACCTTTAATGCAAACCTCAAATAAGGGTCTCCTATGAAACCTTTCAAAATGGATGTTAGAAATGATTGTGGATGCTCTTGAGTACTCTCTAAACTTTGAATGCAAATGCTACAAACACAGTGAATCCAACAGGATTTTTTGTACGTCAGATTCAAGAGGATTTGTAAGGAAGGTAATCTTGCAATTTATAGAGGAAAAAGTAGTTGAAATTGGTTACAAATGGATGAATGAATATGCTAAAAATATCATTTTGGGAAGTTGTAATAGTACCGGGTAGTAAATGAATTAATTATAAAAATTTCCATCCAAAATGGTGGTTGTACATACAATTGAATTTTCCCTACCTTTCTAGGATTCTAGAAGCACAATTAACTAGGATAAGGATAGGGAGTCCAAGTGGAGTCTAAGTGGAGTTTGAGAAAGTAGTAGATGACTAGGATGTACACACACTTAATTAATTTATTATTTAATTAATAAATAGTAATTAACTTAGCTAAAGGGGTACAAAGGATACATGGGATTAATTTAATTAATCCAAAGGGGTACAATGTGTATTAATTAATTAATTTAATCAATTAGTCACAAATGGGTGAATAACAAGGTGTACTAGGATAACACTGGGAACAAGTGGAAATAGAAGTGTAATTTTGGGGCTACACCGACATAAGAATCGAGCATTAGATCCTTCTTAGGAAATCTTGGGAAATCTATAGGTCTATCCCAAATTTGAAATATACTATCCATAATATCAACAAATTTCTAAAGAAGGAATTTTCCAAGGCATGTATTAATGAATTCATAACATGTTTGAGTCATTGAAATGCTTCCTCATGTTTCCAATAGCACTCATGCCACCTAAAGTCGATCATCCTCTAATATTGTATTCTTGAGTGAAAGATGTCTCAATAGCATGCATATTGGCATAGGAGGATGGTGATGGTCATGAATGCACCATCTATTTCATTATCCATACACTCCTTGATTATGAAACACACTATACTCAAGCGGAGAAAGAGTTCTTGGAAATTTTATTTACAACTAAGAGGTTAAGGCATTATATGCTTAACCAAGAAATGAGGGTGATCATCAAATCAAAAAAGTTATGGACATTCTTAACCCAAGCTATCTTATCTAAGAAGGCCGACATATTTATCATGTTAATGGGTGAATTCGATCTCAATTTCATCAATCAAAATTATGTCAAGGGAAAAATAATTTCTAATTAGTTGCTGGATAATTCTATAGATTACATATAGATAGTTGACTTGAACTTCCCGATGAATGTGTTTTTATAAGTAAAACCTCCCATTACTTCATGCTCATGTTATATAGATATAATAAACCACATCATAGATCAAACATATCCCAACGGAGCTAATTTTTAACAAAGGCGATGACTAAGTTTCATAGTCGTTAAGTATGTAATTGTAGAGTAAGTGCTTTATCACAGAGCTTTCAATGTCATGTTACTAAGCTACGTTGATGAACAAGAAGCATAAAATATTGTGCTGGAAAATTTGGAGGGAATTTGATCACTCGTAATATTCCATCGAATGGGATATTTTTCACCCACATAAGAACACAATGTTGTAGAGTATGTGTGAAAGTGCCAAAACATTCAAGATTTCTCACATGATATACACATCCCAACCTAGAATGTACATCCAATAGTGACACCCTATCCCTTCTCTACTCAAGGTCATAATTTAATAGGTAAATTATCTCCCTCTTAATCATATGGCCATAACTTTATAATCATGGACACAAAATACTTCACAAAGTGGTTTGAGGCTATGCCTCCGACTACCGTACCTATATCGATCATCAAAAGTTCATTTTAAACTAGATCATCTGTAGGTATGATGTCCCATACATCACTATTTTTATAATGGAAATCCCTTTAAGAACAAATATGTTTGTTATATATGCTCTCAATTTAAAATATCACACCACATAGCCTCTTGTTACTACCCTCAAGCTACTAAAATGGTTAAGGCTACGAACAAGACTCAAGTGTATTCTTCTTAATACTGTTAAGGAGAATAAGAGTGACTAACACTTAAAACTATTTCATTCCTTATGGGCTTATAGTAGTTTAGTGTGAACACCCACAGGGGAAACCCCTTTCTCTTTTATTTTCGGTGCTAAAGAGATCTTACCGCTAGATGTAGAATTGCCTAGTCTTCATGTTTCTCTACAAAGTATTCTCAACGAAGATGCATGTAGAGATGTTTGATTAGTTGAGTTAGAAATCCTGGATGAAAGGGGTTTCAGATACGAAAAACATCATCGGGTACATGTAGATAGAATGTCTTGTTAGTATAACAAGAAGGTATATGACCATGAAATATTTATAGGAGACCTTTTCATGATATTGGATAATCAAATTGATAAAAAGGTTGGTGAATGTAGAAAATTTAGGCTGAAATGGTTAGGTCCTCATCAAGTAATAAAATACTGCAAAAATGGTGCCTATCATTTTTTTAGCTTTGAGGGTGAGGAGTTTGGTAAATCCATCAACTCGCTTCAGCGTAAACATTTCTACATATAGGTATTCATATTTCCACACTATTCTCCTTTGCATTCATATTGTATTGATACTTGTATTATAACTTTGTTAAAATTGTAAAATAGAACATTATTGTTTAATCAATCCTTTGGATTTTAAACATTTAAAAATCTCTTAATCATACTTGTTATAAATTCTTCTCATATATTCACACTATATAATCTTTATCATCACTTTCATTCAAGAGAATTTTTTTGACATTTATTTATTAGGACTTACATGATCAAAATTACTCATGGTTGCTTCCAATTTGGATGTTTCTTTCCCATAGTTTTCTATAGAAGCTTCTTGATGATGAATCTTCCCCTAAAATACATCTCCATGATAAAAAAATTCTAAACATTTCACCTAGAAATTTTTTTGTCTATCTTAACCTTCGTTCATGAGCCCTCACATCCTACTAGTTGTATGAGGTTGAGATTAGGGGAAAATGTTTCATCCTAAAAACAAAATTCAAATTCAAATAAAATAAAATATATAAAAAAAAAAACACAAATATTCTTAGTACAAATTAATACATTTTTCATCCCTACCAATCTTTAATGATGAGCCCATGCTTCTTAGTGTAGCATTAGGTTGGGAAAGGAGGAAAGTTACCTTACTCTCCTATGTATTTTCATCCGTGATGAGCATGTTCTTCTCACTAGTAGCATGGGTGAAGATGTAGGGGGTCACATCAATAAATGAAAAAGTTTCAAGTAAATAAGGAAATAAAATTTCTTCTAAAAATTCCCAAGAAAATGAGTTAGATATATATGTCGGAGAGACAATTATTATTAAAACCAGATCATATCAATCAATAGGCCATATATGGATCTATGTCTAGATAAAACTTGTAAGAAAATTTTATTTATAATTGGTTAAGTTAACCTTGGTTTGGGTTGTGTTCTAGGTTTCTTAGTAAATCCTTTTCAATATTCTTGTCTCTTGGTCATCATTCTCATTAATATTCTTAAAAACATATATGTCACATTTTTCTTTAATTTCGATGGTGAGAAGTCACATCTTAATATTTGTGTGGGGTTGAGAATGAAATGAAGTTATCTCATCATCATACTATATTCAACACATTTTTCCAATGGAATAAAATTCCTAAACATTACTTGAAAAAAACCGTTTCTTAATTACATTTTGTTACCATAAGCATAGTCATATATATATATATATATATATATAATTTTTTTCAATACATTTAATCATCATCCATAACATACATTCAAAAACACAAAAGCATCAAAAATTCTAAATCATCTAAGAGTACACATATGAGACGAATCATAATGAAATCAAATCTTACAAAATAATGTGAAACCAAAATATTTCAATGTGTGTGTGTGTGTGTTTGTGTGTGTGTGTGTGTGTGTGTGTGTGTGTGTGTGTGTGTGTGTGTGTGTGTGTGTCAAAATGTCATGTATATAATGTCATCACATCAAGGAAAAGTGTGGTAAAAATACACACTATGAGCTCAAAATATAAAACATCTATAAATGAATAAAAAATTGTCTCAAAAAAATAAAGGTCCTAGGAATATCCACCCCTTCTAGATCCCTGCAAAGGGTTAGGGAGAGGGTTCATTCTATACCTCCTATGATGAGATCATCTTAGTATATCATGGGAGCCTCCATGTGTCAATCAATGAGAGTGTTTATGTGAGTGACTACTAGTAGTAGCTCTACTATGTGAGCATCCTCATCACCTCGCTCAATCCTTGTGTACATCAATGTCAATTATAAACTAAGTCATCACTACCACAAAATTTCATGCTGGTGTAAATACGTCATTGTGATGACTGGATTGTGCCTAGATTCGAGGTTTTACAAGATACTTTCTCGAGTCATCCTAGTCGAATCATGGAAAAATAGAGGAGTGTGTCTCAAATGAGATCTCACCATCCATTAATTGTTATTGTAATATAAAAATAAAAATTGGTGAGTTAGAAAGAGAAATATATAAGCCAAAATAAGAAATATCCTACTAACATCTAATATAGGAAGTAAAGATAAGAGAAGTGTGTTTATACTCACTTGGGTCTCTAGGCACCCAACTTGGGTCGACAAGTAGTGCTGATAACAAAATTGGTACATCCTCCTCCTTATCCCTCTCATCTTCCTCCATCGCCTATGGATGCATAGATGCCTCCTCCATCTCCTTAGGGTATACTAAATTCTCCATCCCCACCTTGTCTCTTGCAACTACCGATGCCTCTCCCGTAACCTAACACTCGAGTGGTCGACTCCTCCCCTAAGCCTATTTATGTCTCAAACTCATCCTCCTCATCACTTTATGTTGGGCCCACACTAATCTATACTGACCTACCTCGCCTAGCTATAATACAAGAAACCTGGATCTAGTATAGCTAGCGGTGTACCGATAGGAACCCCAACAACTCTAAATATTCACTAGAGTATTCCCTTTTAGGAATCTTTAGCCTCTCGAATCCCCTTGTAAAATGTAGCCACTCCTAGAAGATCATTTTAATATGGTAGTAAAATTGTTGGGGTACCTAAAGCACAAGATAAGTTTTTTTACCGTTTACTCCAATTAATCAAATGAATGGCAAAGTGTGGTATGTATTCAACGTGATCCCCTCATCACCACATCTATCATCCATATCCCGATACAAATACTCAATCGTGTATGCCATGGTCAAGCTATATACTAAAAGTGATGGACCCCTAATGGATCCATATCTACCCGTCTAGCTTCTCTAATATTATTTAGGTCGATATCCCAACTCCCCTCGGTAGGGGATCATCCTCTCTTTAATCCATAACATGACCAAAGTGTAGGATGGTGAGAGATAAAGACCCACATCTAATAACTCTATATAGATAATGATAGCCGGTGCTAACGATATCCACTCCCCACGTGTATACCCTATCATACCGCTCAATGCTCTTGATAATTGGATCCCAATAGAAAAATAACATGTCCCTACCCTTGTCCCCAATCAAATGAGAGACCAACATAATAATGATATCCTTGCACATAATGGGGATAGGAGTGGTGTCTACTAAAACAATTTTGACACCTACTTAGAACATGCATCAGTGCTTGTGCATCGCCAAGGTAAGTAGCCCATCTACGATCCTCAACTACTAAACCGGCACTTTTCGGTGCCAACTTCATGTTGGTGATAGAAAATCGAGGATAATATGAAAATTATTTTAATGTGATAGTCCACTTATCTCTAACTCTAGGAAACTAGAAAGTGTGTTCGGCCACATTCTTTTAACCGAATAACTCACAAAGAAGGTGTCTCACAGCAGTGCAACAGTTTGTGTTTGAGAAATCCTCCATATGTTGGCCCTCTATAATGAACCCCTCTCCACATGATTCCATAACCGTAAGATCCAAGGTAATAAATCCTACTCTTGAGATTGAATCCACCTATTATAGCTCCCTTGAATCCATGAAAAATTAGAAAAGAGAAAGTTAGAACCGATAAACGCATAAAAAGATAACAAAACAATATAAACATAAGTGAAAAAAAAATGTTTGCATACTTAGTCTTTAAATTGTAAAAAAATTATGGTTACATAGGTGCAACTTTAAGTAGGGTGATGGTTGCGTAACCGCAACTATGCTAGTGTAATGCCCATTTAAACAACCACTTGAGACCCAAGAAATAACCTAGGGTTAACTAGAAAAATTAAGGGATAATTTTTTATTTATTTAAAGTGTCTACAACCAGGTTCCAAGACATCATTTTTCACTAACATGTTCGGAACAAGACCAACTTACTACAACATATGTTTTCCTTTATTAACTAATATCAAGTTCACAAGGGTCAAACCTTAGGGTTTCATTTTTTAGATAGGTTCAGGAGTAGTTTAACCCAATGCATGATCTCTAGAAGGCTCGAGTTTCAACAAGATTTTTCTCCTACATAACACTTCCAAAATTTCCCTAAATCATTCCCAATGAATACGAAATTTTCTCACCTTTCTGGTGATATAACGAAGTCCTCCTAACTCCTTTTGGAACTAGAGATATGAGTGTATGGAGTTCCTAGGGAAAAATTTCCCTTAAGGGGACACGTGTCAGGAGGTGGTGAGAAACACCTTCAATGGGTTGGCGGGTCACGAGGTGGCTTAGGAAAATTTTCCCATTGTGCAGGCTCAAAGGAAAAAGTTCTTCTGGGCCCCGTGGGTCCCCAGTGGACACGGATCAAATATAGGCTCGATCGAGAAAGGGGTGGGTATTTTGGCAGAGAAACAGAGAATATTGGGGCATTGTGCCCAATGGATGAAAGATTAAATGGCACCCACACACTTGTGGATCCGGTAGGGCACGTGGCACTCCAAGTTTTGTCGTGGGAGGAGGGAGAGAGAAGAACAGAGCGGTAGGGAAGGATTTCAAAATTTTCCCCAAAAATTTTAAAGGTTGAAAACCAAAAAGGAACCATGCCCATACAGTAGCCCCCCTAGAGGACACGTGGCAACCTTTAATTGGCTACGGGTCGATGGAGAGATAAGTGAAACTTTTCCAAAAAAATTCAAAAGGGATAAGAGTTAGAAATGAACCGTGCCTCTGCCATAGCCGTTAGAGGACATGTGGCACCATTAGATTGGCTACAGGATGGTGGAGGTAAAAGTAAAAATTTTCCCAAGGAAATTTTTTTAAAAGATAAGTTAAAGTTTATAAAGGGTCCAGCCTTCCACCATGCCATGTGGCAGCATGTGATTGGCTGCGGGCCGATGGAGTTGCAGGGAAAAATGGGAAAATTTTCCCAAGGTAAAATTTCAAAAAGGATAAGTTAAAAAATTTGATCTTCCCATTCGAGGTGCCACATGGTAGATCTTGATTGGTTGAGGGATGGCGGGGGCCACAAAATTTTTAGGGAAATTTTTCCAAAGTTAAAATTGGAATTTTTCTATGATTAGATTTATTTGTTTTATTTTTTTGAGTGCCAATTTGAAGTAAAACTTAAAATTTCCATAACTTGAGATAGAAATCTTGGTTTTAAGAAAACAAGGACTTTTCGGAAAGATCTCAATGCCCTCTTTGCACAAAAACCATCAATTTTGTAAATTGATGAATTGTTAGAGGTAAATCTTGAGAAACCAATCTGCAAGGTTTTAATTTACAAATTGGCTATTTTCAATGTTTCAATTTATTAAATTCGGTTTCCTCCTTCACTCAACATGTCAAATAGACATGGAGTATTGATATAGGGAGGTTTTATAGTGTTTTAGGGAAGTAGATTTGTTCAATTTAATCAAGATTGTATTTTTCTGACAATAGACAGAAAAATGACTATGCAAGTTCTAAATTGGATTTTTATAAAGTTTGAAAGTTATTTCTTAAATGTTATGGTAAATTTGAGTTCCTTAGGACTTACCAAGTATAAATTTCAATATTTCATATCTTTTTGCTTGGTGCAAGTTTGAACTTCTCATTTTTATTAAAATATGATTTTCCAGAATGTAGTTTATAACACTGAACTACTTCTTTTAAATTTGTATATCAATTTTTCATTTAAATGTGTGTATAGCTTCTAAATTAGTCCAATACATTTTCTTGTTAAATCAACCATTCAATTCTAAGTTAAAGTGCAGTTCTGATTTCAATCCTAATATACATTTTAAGAGAAATCACAACATTGTCCTTCTTCATACACATTCTTCTTTTTTCCAAACAACAATCTCATTCTTTGACAGCAAATCAATTCCAATACACAATACAATTTTGAAAACTAATGCAATCCTTTATTCATATTCCAATACAAATTTACAACTTATCACTTTTCCATTTGATTTCAATATAGTATATAAAATATACAACATTATTTCTTGTTCCTTTCCAAAACAGAAAATGGAAGATAGTTCTTTACATTTCACCATTTAAGTTCAATCTTTCCTTTATCAATGCAAATGGTTTCACATTACAAATATTATACAACTCATTCACTCAAGGTGGAAAGGGTTACAATTAACTTGCTTAAAATAATGAGATTGTCAATTTGTATATTCTTCTTGCTCCAAAATAGCAGCATGCTAGTTCTCCATCTTTTCATCTTTGATCACAACAAGGAATGGGGAAAGGAAACACTCTCCACCCAACCAAGACATCCAATGAGAAGGGAGAAGTCATCCTTCCTCATTGGCCTTCGAGCCCCGACCATATTGAAATAAGATATGAAAATCAACACATGGAAACAATGGCTTCCCAAAGAAACAAGCAATATTCCTTCACATGCAAAAAACAATAAGAAACACAGTCCAAGAAAAAAATAGTTCACAAATACATTTGGAATCATTCACACAAAACTTAGGCTTGATCAATAAATCCAACAAGAGCAAGGAACTATGGGGAACTACTTATTCCTCCCTATTTGGAATTGCACATCCACCTACAAGTCATACCACCAATATAACATATAAAACCCATAAACCTTATGCCTCCCAAACACTCCTTATGTGCCCCCAAATTTTCTCCTTATGCCCCCCAGAGTAAGAAATGCAAGTTATTTCTTTCCAGGTGGATCCCAAACCAAATCTCCTCCACAATAAAATAGATGCCATTGGCATTCCCTTATACACCCCCATTTGAAATCCCCATAGCATTCTCCTACACCATGTCTTAAGCAATCTACCCAACCAACCAAGAACACATAACACATTCACCATTTCATACATGCATGCAAAATAAAGAAAACATTATAAAAAGGCTCAAATTCCTACCTCTCCATAATGGATTTTGATCCAAGATCCAAAAGATTTCCAAACGTCAAAGTGCAGTCCAAAACCATAAATGTTCAAGCATGCAAAAAGGCTCCAACTCCTTCCACAAAAACCTCCCAAAACAGCAAGAAAAAATGCACACCCAAGAGGAATAGCCAAATTTTCAACAACCAAAAAAAGAAAGGAGTTTTTAATTTAAAGGAGAGGGAAGAGAAGAGGATGATGTGGATCCATGTGGGATACCACATCATTCTTCCTCAACCCCAAGAGGAAATTCAACATCATGCACCAAAACATAATAAATAAAAATGACAAATTAACTTACACACTCCAAAATAACCCATACTCCAAAAGGAATAAATTAAAAAATGTAAGAGAAGTGCAATTAAAACTTATAAATTTTCATTTCAAAATGCATTTAAAAGGCCTAAATTTAACCTTCAAACCATAGGTATGGTTGGTGAATCATTGTAAGAGGTGTGGGACAAGCTCAACTTTTCCCACAAGCCTCCAAATTTATCCTCCAAGGAAAAATTCGAATTCCTAAGAGGATGAAGTGTTTAACATTCCAAAATCTATCTTACATACTCTTACATATCCCTTACACCTTCTTACACATTAACATTTAAAATCAATAACTTCATTTATTACATTCTTATGACATATTGATTTATTTATTTTAACACATTATTATTTACAACATTTAACACAACATATAATGCTAAAGAAAAGGGGTAATCACCTCACAAAATAAACACATGCAACCAAAATAAAGAAAACACATTAATAAAATTACACAAACCCAAGGTCACATAAAATGAAAATTTCCCCATGGAAATACCTAACAACATACAACACACACACACACAACAACAACAATTTCCATGGTGACCTTGTTGAATTCACCCATAATTTCAATATGGTTAGTCTCCAGTCCCCTGACATTGTTGTGATATTTAACTTGTAAAATGAAAATACCTCCTTTGGCCTTGTGGCCATATCAGAACATCCAAAATTATATAAACAAAATCACAAGATCATCTAAACACATGAATCACAACAATACCAAGAATTCAACATTATCATTTTCAATTAATTAATCAACTATATCATCATCAATAATCTTCCATACTAGGTCTACTCAAAATATCCAATGTCACATGTCCAAATCAACATCTATAATATGTCCATGTCAAACAATATATCATCATCCACATATAAAAATGTCTCTAATAACCATCATGCATAATAACTGAATCCAGATCAATAATAATCCATGATCTAACATCTAACCATCATACTAAAACAAAACATAATAATGCTAAAGAAAAGGGGTAATCACCTCACAAAATAAACACATGCAACCAAAATAAAAAAACACATTAATAAAATTACACAAACCCATGGTCACATAAAATGAAAATTTCCCCATGGAAATCCCTAACAACATACAACACACACACACACAACAACAGTTGCCATGGTGACCTTGTTGAATTCACCCAGAATTTCAATATGGTTAGTCTCCAGTCCCCTGACATTGTTGTGATATTTAACTTGTAAAATGAAAATACCTCCTTTGGCCTTGTGGCCATATCAGAACATCCAAAATGATATAAACAACATCTCAAGATCATCTAAACACATGAATCACAACAATATCAAGAATTCAACATTATCATTTTCAATTAATTAATCAACTATATCATCATCAATAATCTTCCATACTAGGTCTACTCAAAATATCCAATGTCACATGTCCAAATCAACATCTATAATATGTCCATGTCAAACAGTATATCATCATCCACATATAAAAATGTCTCTAATAACCATCATGCATAATAACTTAATCCAGATCAATAATAATCCATGATCTAACATCTAACCGTCATACTAAAACAAAACATAATAATGTCAATAATAAGATCAATGATATCAAGATCAATATTTAAAAGTTTCAAAGAGAAGTGGGCACTACATCCCCCTCCCCTTAGACCCAAATTCCTCCTGGAAGTCACTAGAACAAATGTGGAAAATGCACTCATAATATTGTGGTATCCTCCCAAGTGGTTGCAGTTTCGTCGTATTTGTCCCCCCGCACTTGTACACGATCAATATCTTTACCTTGAAGGCCCATTGTCTTGTGATCTATGATAAGGAGGGGCTCCACCATCACCTGTCCCCGATCCCGAACCTACAATGATGTCTAGTCTAATACATGAGAAGGATCTAGAATGTACCTCCTAAGGACGAAACATGAAACACATCACGTATGTGAGACAAGTTGGGTGGAAATGCTAGATGGTTGGCCAATGGGCCGATACGCTCCAAGATCTCAAAAGGACCAATGAATCTAGGAGATAACTTATAACCTTTTCCATAATGGATAGGGCTCTTGTGAGTTGACATGAAGGAACACCTTCACGCCCACATCAAAGCTATGGTCAATCCGATGCTGATCTGCAAACTTCTTCTACTTATCCTATGCCTCATGTAACCTTTACCTAATCAACACTACCTACCTTTGCTCCATGTCCTACAAAATAATTGGTCCAAGAGATACCCTATCCTCTAACCTATCCCGCTTAAGAGGTGTCCCGTACTCTCTACCATAAAAAGTTTAAAAAGGAGCCATGCATATAGAACTCGAAAACTATTATTGTAAGCAAAATCAACTAAGTATAGGTACTCCTCCCACTTAGACAACTGATCCATCACATACATCCTGAGCATATCCTCTAAAATTTTATTCACTCACTCGGTCTATCCATCTGTCTCAGGGTGATATGTTGTGTTGAATTTGATCCTCATCCCGAGGACATACTGCATGGTAGTCCAAAAGTGTGAAGTGTACAAAGGATCGCGGTCATAAATGATCTTCCATGGAATCCCATGCAACCTAACAATCTCATCCAAATATACTCGTGCCACTACTCTAGCTGTATAAGTGGTCTTCACTGGAGAAAAGTGAGCCACTTTTGTCAATTTATCAACCATGACCATAATGGCGTCGTGGTGATATCTCGACATCGATAGCCCAATAATGAAATCCATGGAAATGGTGTCCCACTTCCATTCCGGTATGGCATGAGGATAAAGAAGACCTTCTGGATGATGATGCTTGGCCTTAACCCTATGGAAACTCTAAACACCATGACGAAAATTGGGCCACGTCTCGATGAATTCCTCTCTAGTGGTATAACTGTCTCAAGGTAGCGTGTATCTTCTTCACCCTAGGATGGGCTGAATAGGGTGCACGATGTGTCTCTACCAAGATTTCCTACCTCAATCCTTCCATCTCTGGGAACATATATCCTACCTCTATGCCTGAGAAGACCATCTCGCCTCTAAGGTGAAACCATCAAACTTCCCTCAATGGGTCCTTTGTGACTCTGTCTCTACTCGCACCGCAATGTAGAAGTTTTCAAGTGGAAGCTATTGAATAATCCTACTCCACAAGTCTATGCTCACTATAGTGGGCATAGCCACATGTCTCCATCTACTGAGATAATCTACTACCACATTATCCTTCCCCTTCACATGCTTAATCTCCATGTCATACTCAAAAATAAAATCCATCCATCGCCACTAATGAGCATTGAGATTGGGCTACGTGAAGAGGTGGTGAAGACTCAAATGATCTATCCTGAGTGTGAATCTCCATCCAAGAAGAAAATGCCTCCATCTAACCAAGGCATGTACAATTGCTACAAGCTCAATATCATGGGTAGTGTAGACACCAAATTTGTGTCTTACGACACCCTATGCCCCGCATCTCATATTCGTAACATAACCTCACCACCTAAACCTTACACAATTATTTATTAATTACCTTATAATCAATAAATCCACATCTCCAAACCTCATTTGCCACCTCATTACCTAGCCCTAACCCTAAACTAACCTAATTAAGACCTATAAATTTGTCTACATCCACACCCATGACTAATTACTCCTCACCCACACAAAAACCAACCTAATAATGACTTGACCAAGCCCACAACTAATCCCTCGAGAGAAAAGGAGGGAAAGTTGGCTATTTTACTAAAAATAGCCCACTTTGACTTAACCGACATCGGTTCCTACTCGACCGCCGTCGGTTACGTAACCGCCATCGGTTCCCTGTAAATGACCTTCCCCAACCAAAAACAAGGGATCGGAATTCATTTGAAAGATCTGGAATTCACTTTGCAGACAGAGACAAGTGAAGGAAAGAGAAGAGTTTGCAGAGAAGGACATCGAGCCCAAGACTGCAACTGAGTAACCAGAGCACAACGACACTCATCCAAGCATTGGGAGAGAAGATAAGCTCACTTTTGATTGTCGGATCATCCCACCTGAGCCTTGTCTTCGTCATCACAGTCCTTGGAGCTGTACCTTCATCAGGAACTAGTAAGTAGTGTCTTGTACATTTTAAATACCATTTCTTGAACTTCTGATTCATAGTAATTATAAGCTCACTCCTAGATCTACTACCCGATAGCACCCTACATCTAACTTTCATTCCTCTACCCTTGCATTGCCCCAAGAATAGCTCCCACACTCTCTGAGTCTTCTCCATCACCCTATTGCCTACCCCTGATCATTTACCAACCTTATAAACACCATAACCACCTTACAACCAACCTTCATTGAAAGCCCCTAAATCACTTCCCCTATCGATATTGGTTATCAAAGAATCGTAGTACAGTGTTATAACCATAGTCGGTTATACACTGACCGGCATCGGTCACTGTGACTCAAACCAAAACCAGCCTTTTCTCTATTGCTTTTTAACGAGGTAACTAAATCATAATTTCGCAATAACTTCTTTGTTATCATTTGTGTTAATTTATATTGAAAGGGGAACTGACCACCTTCGAAAGGAAGTCTAATATTTCCTGGGCCCAAGGCAGTTCCCTCATTTATTGTCTAACTATAATCTGGTGGTCTTGCATTCTTATTCACAGGTAGTCCTTCCCAGACAAAAAGGAGTTCTTCGCAATCGATCTGATCTCTCTCTATGGTACGCGCACACCCTCCCAACACTCAACAGGTATTCCTCCTAGCCCTAACCCTTATCTGTTTCTCAAGAGAATGAAAAGATAGAAGCAACTCTATTCTAAGAATGGAAACATTCTACGCGAAACATTTTGGCACGCCCGGTGGGACCCTTTCTCGGGTTTCTTTCATTCTTGCTTGCTTTCATATAAGGAGCATACTTGCTATTTTCTTCTTCTAAATATTCACAAGATATTTTGTCATTTTGGTAAAAGAATTTGTCTTTCTTCCTCATCTTTGCATTAGTGAAAGTCATCTTCTTTGCTTCATCGAATATCATTTTCAATTTGGGTTTAAAACACGTGCATCACATTCTTGCTTGTTGTTTTTAATTCTAGTGAACGTAGATTAAGTAACAGGTCATACACGTGGGGGTGATATCCACGGTATTGACAAGAAATTAATCTTACTTTCACTACACAACACATACCAAATCACATCATAATCAACACAACAGCTCAAACATCCCCCTTTTTCCGCGGTATTCCTCCACCCGATTGAGGTAACCTTATAAGCCAAAACAAACTTGACATCTCCCTTAGGTCTTTTGTTTAGGATTGACATCATCTTGTGTCTAAGGCATAAGCCCACAATAATTAAAACTAATCCTAGGGTTAGTCTCTTAATTTTCTTGTGCATCTTGCTTGTTTTTAGTTCTATTTCTCTGTCATACCTCTGTTTCAGTGATCACTTCAGAACAATTTGGTGGGTATACTAAGCATTGTTAATCCCAAATCAGCAGCTTCTTACATCTTCTCTTTGCTTTCACAGTGACCGACACTGGTCCTATTCTACCGACATCGGTTAACTAACCGACGCCAGCTACAGTCTGACCGACATCGGTTATCGACCGATATCGGTTACTGTCTTTCACAGTTCCCGACAAACCAGCAACCTACCAATTCCAACATTTTGTTGTTGTTTCTATTCCTGATAGATTGAATCCCTTGTGTACTCTTGTCCATGGTTGTTATCACTCAGAAACAAGCCGCACCATGGTTTCACATGCCTGTTCCATGCCTTTCCTGAATCACCCCCTTCACATCCTATGGGGAATCCTACGGACACCAGTGATGTTCCCAAGATCCCTGTAGGAGATAAGGAATTTGCCAAATTTTTGGATGCTAATCCTAGTGCCGTACAATATTATTTGTCTCATACCCCTGACCGTACACCCGACGGTCAACTTCTCGTTGGTATGCCCATTAGTATAGCTGCTCACTTAGCTCCTTCCCCACCTAATAACTCCACCTTACCTTCTTCATCCTTAGCTCCGTCTCCCAACTCAGTGGCTTTGGGGGTTCATACGACATAGATTGGCTTTCCTTTGGTTAATCTGGGGCCCCACATATCATTACCACCGACTGCTCCTACCTCATCTCTCGCAGACTGCCCCTTTCATAACTTGCTCTCTGCCACCTATCCACATGAGCTTTCCTTCTCAAGCTCCGCCCACCTTTTCATTTCCACAAACTTATCCGGTGGCTTCAACATCTTATATAGGACATCCCTATTCGGTCACCTCAACATATTCATCATCAATACCTTATCAACATTTAACCCCACCATTGTCTAGTAGTGGCTCTTGGCCTAATCCTCCACCGTTTACAACAACCACACCATCATCTTACCCAACCACTGATTTAATCAAACAAATGATGGACAAGATGCAAAATTTGGAGGCTTCTGTTTTAGGAAGCCATAGCACCCTGACATATGAGCAAGTTTGTCGAGAGCCTATTCATCCTTTTGTCCCCCTTCATTCATATCCTCCTCAATGGGAATTACCAAAATTTACTTGTTTTAATAGTAAGGAGGATCCTCAACAACACTTGCGATCATTTAGACATGCCTGCTATCTGATTGCTCATGACGATGCCTTACTACTCCACACCTTTCCCATGTCCTTATCAGACCCGCCTGGAGTGGTACAGTGCTTTAACCCAGCACTCAATCTTCTCTTTTAACCAATTAGCCCAATCTTTCTTGGATCATTTCTCCATTAATATTGCCAAGAAAGTATCCATCACCGACCTCTATGCCATCCGACAATTTGAAGACGAATCTATCGCAGATTTTGTTGGACGATGGCGGGGCCTCATCAACCAACTCACTTATGCCTTACCTCAGGCCGAACTCATCGAACTCTTTACGTGGGCCTGCGCTAAGCACATTTCTCCCACCCTCCAAATTCAAACTTTCTGCACCTTTGATGAGGCCTTTACTATGGCTCGGAAACTAGAGATTCGAGCCTTAGAGGAGGAAAATTGAGGTTGCGCAACAAAAACCCTAATTTTCGAACCCAAGACTCCACCAACAAACCCAACACCACCAATTCTCACGCATCGACTACTTCAAAATCAAAAGGATCTGTACACGCGGTGATGGTCAAATCCCAAGCACCATCTAGTACCCCACCAAAAACCACCTATAAGTATAAAGCCGAGCCCATCAATTACACTCCCTTGGGAGAAACTTATGGTGTGATCTTGGAAAAATTGCTCAAAGCAGGAGCTATCACCTTGCCTCCTGTTAAACCTCACTCCGGGTTTGATTCCACCCGTGCTATACCTTCTTGGTACAAAGAAAATGACTTCTGTAACTTCCACCGCATGAAGGGACACAGTCACAAAAACTGCAAGATGTTGAAAAACATAGTGCAGGAAATGGTTGATGCAGGGGATATAACCCTCGATAATCCTAATGCCCCTGCTAACCGAAATTTGAAAATCTTCAACAAACCATTCCCAAACCACTCATCTAACAGTAACATAAACCAAGATATCTTAGCCGAGGAGAGTGTTCATGAAATCCATGCAGTTTTCGACTCCCAACCAAAAGCTTCTATCGAGGAAATTCTGAATCAAGCCTCGTCACTAACGCAGGGATCCGCACCCGCTTCACCACCATCAAGACAAGATGATAACCTTGCCATTCCTTTACCCATAAAGGAATTAACCACCCAGAGTTCTCTTCTCACGAATGAGTCTTCTTACACCACATCCCTGCAAGATTGTGAGTGGATGTTATCTAACTTATCTATTTCCCAAACATCTCCTTCCATCACTCTTGTTGTAAAAGAAGAAGGCTCGCCACTGTTTCTGTCATCCTTAGAAGAGAAACCTCTCAAACCAACATCACCAAACTCCTTAATCATGACGGATCCCCTCAAACATGCTCTCCTACCTATTAGTTCTTCATCGCCTAAATCTTTTCAGTGACCGATTGACCTCTTAACACCCATTGATACAGTGCCTCATTTACCCCCTGTATCACACCCACAGTGGACCGGAATCACAACCCACCTCTCTTCCATACAAAATTTCTTCTTCACACGTGAAGATTTTCATCCCTCAGAAGATAGGTGAGTCCTATGGGAGCGTTTGAGTACACCATGCTCTACTCAAATGCAGATGACCGATCCAGACACCTCTACCATATACCCGAGGTGTTTACAAAAGCTCAAAATGCCTATGTCCTCATCTTCACCCCTCTCATCTCTACCGAATACCTCATCCACCTCTATTAACCTAACCAAACCTTCCCCTATGCTTGGGACTTCACCAATACCTAGCCTAACACACCCACCTCAATGGTTAGATTTATCCAAAAATAAAGCCGTCCATCCACCTAGGAGACAAACCCAATCCCCTCAAGTCCAATCTATGCCTCTGTCACAACTAAAACCCTCGCCGTCACACCTACCTTCTATATTGGGACCTCACCCCTCCACCTTGCCTCAATACATCATACCTCCTGCATTTTCTTTAAAATGACCTGCACCTTCTGCACCCATACAGAGATCCATGGGTGTATCAACACCGTCACCCCAAGTATCCTGTCCACCTATCAACCCTAAACAAACTCCATCATCAAAGGATTTGTTTTCTATCACTCCTCTTTCTCCGTGGTTGTTTCCTGCCACCACATCATCTGTGGCCTCCTCATCTAACTAGCTAAACATGAATTTTATATGCCAAAGAAGCCACGTTTAGTTAAATCCAATTATCAAAACCCCTTGTCTAAACCACCACCCGTATGAACCAACCATACCCAACCATTACCAAAACCCACCCAATCAATAGCCTCATCTTCCTCTGACTTTGACCCACTCAAAGGATCTTACGCCAAGATCCTTGATATGTTGGTGGAGAATGCGACCATTTACCTACCCCCACTTAGACCCTATGATCCATCTAAACCTCAACCTATAGGTTATGATGAGTCTAAAATCTGTGCTTACCACCGCACACCAGGACATGATGTAGAGGGATGCAAAGCTTTGAAATCCATCCTTCGTCAGTCACCTCTCTCGGATAGAAAGGTTAAGAAAGACAACTTACGAAGGGAGAAACCTTTAGCTTCAATCCCCTCTCCTATACCACCTGTCCCCACCTCACCAAGATCTATCATTATTGCAACCCCACCTCTCGAAGACAATGACTTATCCCTACCATCTTCCTCCTCTCGTGTTCACGAGATCAACATGATTAGCATTGCTACTCGAGGTCAGAAAAACAAGGGGACAGCCAAAGAAAGCACACTACGAGCATCCCTTTCTCCGTCCGCCATCCCAATCGCACCACCACCTAAAGTGGTTATTCGTGGACCTGCCTACCCCATCTCTGATGGAGTTGTCCATCGTACCATGATCAAACAACTTCACCAATCACCTATAAAAATGACACTGTATGATCTCATTCAAACCTTTGAATCTCATCGACAAGCTCTCATTGAGATCCTTCAAGGGATAGAGGTCCTACCTAATGAAACTTTTCCCGTTGCCTCCATTTTAACACCCAATCACGTTGCTTCTCTCACCAAACAACCTACCTCCCCAACCACTTCTGTCCCTGTACAGCAAGCTGCTATCAGTTTCTCCAAAGACGAAATTGTCGACTTTGGTGCAGAAGATCCTGACCCCACTCTTTTCATCTCGGCTTACGTCTGGGACATCCGAGTACATCGTGTTATGATTGACGGGGGCTAGCCTAAACATCATCTCTTCCAAAGCCTTCCAACAAATGAATATCCCTTCTAGCTGCATGTGTGCCAACCCCACCATGTTGCGTTCATTTAATGATGCTATTACTTCTACTTTAGGCACCGTGATCCTTAACATTCGTGTAGGGCCATGTACCTTACCCGAACTCTTCTATGTCCTTGAGGGAGAATTCCAATACAACATGTTGTTAGGCCGCCCTTGGATCCGGGCTATGGGATGCATTCCCTCCACCTTACATAGATGCATAAAATTCGAGTATGAGGGGAAGTCCTACACCGTAAAAGCTGACGCTCCCCCCTTCAAAACCTGCAATATGTTATATCACCCTAATGATGTACTTGTACCAGTCAAGACACCCATTCATCCAACCCAACCATCTACTTCGACCACACCTCAACCATCCACCTTAGCCGCACTTACACCTTCAACCAATGAAACCGCCACCGCAAATACCACTTCCTTCCCAGTGGATAACATCCCAACCTCAGATCCCTTGGTAGATGTTTTTCAATGCCTTATGCTAGGGGAGTATCACCTATATAATGTTAACACTTTCCATACCCCACAGGAGTATGGACAGTTACATGTGCATCCTACCTACGACCGTCGTGTGGGGGAAGTAATCTCCTATGGACCACCTAATTGCCGCACCAACCTAACGTATGGGGGTGTCGACGCATCCTCTATCACCCCTGAACCTCCCCTTGGTGTGGTTCCCTTCCAATCTGATTTTCAATATCTAACTAATCATCATTTTGCCCTCACCTTCCTGATGCGTTGTGCTTGGAAGGGCTTCGGTTTCGGTCTTTATGAACAAGGCCGACATACGATCATTCCCGTGACTACACGCAAACACAAAGATCATCATGGTCTTGGATTCTCTGAACCACCTACACCAAAGAAACCGCATATCCGTTGTATCCAGGAAGATGATGAAGTCACCCTTTCTAAACCATCATCACCCATTTTGCCATCGTCACCCACAGAGTCGATAGACCCGGAATCTATCCCTCCTAACTTTTTTTTTTCGTAAACGCTATCTTCCTGGGTCCTCTCACTTATCAACGCAATAATGAAGACCCATCTTCTTTTCCCTTCTGTATCCAGACATGATTGAAGAAGACTCACCTTCAATTAATGTTGTTGAGTGCCAGGATGATGACTCCATCCTCACTTATCTTGGTGCGAGATGACTCTTATATTCAACGTGCCTTACCATCTGAAACTCAAACCATGTTGAATGAGTCGACTATAGAAATCAACATCCACACAGAGGACGATCCTCACATTGTGAAGATCAGAAAATATCTTAACGCATCAGAACAAATTGCCTTCACTACCTTCCTCCGTGCCCGCAACCAAGCTTTCGCTTGGTCCTACGCTGACATGCCAGGAATTGATCCTGACATCGCTGTCCATAACATTACTCTGAAACCCGACTCCAAACCAGTTAAACAGAAACTGAGAAAAATGCATCCACGCATTGCCCTCTTGGTCAAAGAAGAGCTTCAACGACTCCTTTCTGTTTCCTTCATCTTACCTATTGACTATCCTCAATGGATTTCTAACATCGTACCTATCACTAAAGCAACGGGGGACTTTGGATATGTACGGATTTCTGGGACCTTAACCTTGCTTGCCCAAAGGATGACTTCCCCCTACCTAGTATTGATCAACTTGTTGATCTCACTGCGGGCCATGAGATGCTTTCTCTCATGGATGGCTTCTCGGGATACAATCAAATTTTGGTAGCCCCGGCCGATCAACATAAAACCGCCTTCATAACTCCTTGGGGAACCTTCTGCTATCGTGTCATGCCATTTGGCCTTAAGAATGCTGGTGCAACCTATCAGCGGGCTATGACTTACATTTTTCATGACATTATGCACACTATCCTTGAGGATTATGTCGATGATCTTCTTGGCAAATCTAAACATCGCAGTGAACATCTCGATGTTTTAACCATTATTTTTGATCACCTGTTACAATACTGTGTTCGTCTTTAACCAAAGAAATGTGTCTTTGGTGTCCTTTCAGGAAAACTCCTTGGTTTTATCATCTCTTTGCATGGCATCGAGGTCGATCCAGCTAAAGTCAAAGCTATCCTAGAAATTCCTCCACCCACTAACCTCAAACAATTATGTAGTTTGCAGGGAAAACTCCAATCTATCCGGCGTTTCATTTCACAACTCTCGGATCGATGTCAACCTTTTCATCATCTCCTTAAAAAGGACATTGTCTTTCAATGGAGCGAAGAGTGCCACCAAGCCTTTGAGGCTCTTAAAGCCTATCTCTTGCAGCCACCCATGCTTATCCCACCTCAAGACGATCACCCTTTCTACCTTTACCTTTCTGCCACCGACCATGCTGTAGGAGCCATGCTCGCACATCGTGACTCCGAGCATCGAGAACAAGCCGTTTATTACATAAGTCATACTCTTGTGGATTACGAGACTAGGTATACACATGTAGAAAAGTTGTGCCTAGCCCTATCATTCGTGGCAACCAAACTCTAACATTACCTCCTGAATCACAAAACTTTTTCATCACCAACGCGGACCCCATCCATTATATGTACGCCAAACCTCATCTAAACCAACGCATCACCCGATGGCTTATGCTCCTCGCCGACCTCGACCTTGAGTTTGTACACCAAAATCAGTCAAAGGACAAACTATCGTAGACCAACTCGCGGAAGCCCCTTTACCTGGGGAACAATTTACCAATTTTACTTTCCCTGAAAAACTCATCGCCACTCTTTCACTCAGTGAGGAGTCGTATCCAATGACCCTCTTCTTTGATGGATCCAAATGCCAGCATGGCGGAGGGGCCGGCGTTGTTCTCATTCCTCTTGATGTTGAACCTATGCCTCTTTCATTCCGGCTCGATTTCCCCTGCACTAATAATACAGCGGAATACGAGGCCCTTGTTTTGGGTCTCCAGGTTGCGTTACACTTAGGTGTAAAGTCTATTAACATTTTTGGTGACTCTCAACTAGTAGTCAATCAAGTTATGGGCATCTACCAATGTAAAAATGAGGAACTTCAAAAGTACAAACATTACGTGGACTCACTTTTGACCTTATTTACTCATTATTCTATCCAAACCATTCCCGCTCAACTAATAAATTTACGGATACTATGGCTTGCTTGGCCTCGCAAATTCCTGCCTCACCAACTAACTCTGACATATTTGTCTTGGTCCAACAACTCTTTGCCCCATCTTACTCAGTCCCGGATGTTTGTATGGTAAATAATGTATCTGCTAATTCATAGGATACCTGGTATCACCAATTTCATGACTACCTTACAACCTTTGTTCTCCCACCTGACCTTACTAGTAATGGAAAACGTGCTTTTCTTAAAAGTGTTTCTCGTTATGTCATCATGGGGGGACTCCTCTATAAACGTGGCTTTGATGGCATCCTCCTTTGATGTCTAACCGGCGCGGAGGTCACCTATACCATCCAACAAGTCCATGACGGAATTTGTGGTGGACATTTTAGTGGCCTTGCCGTGGCTAAACGGATCCTTCGCCTAGGCTATTATTGGCCTACTCTTAATAACGACTGCTACAAATATGTTAAGCGTTGTGTTATGTGTCAACAACATGCCAACCTTCAACATACTCCTAGCCATCCGCTACAGGTCACACGAGATCTTTGGCCTTTCTCACAATGGGGTTTAGACCTTATTGGTGAGATTCACCCACCCTCTTCGCAATGTCACCATTGGATAATCACAGCAACCGAATATTACACTAAATGGGTGGAGGCCATTCCACTCATTTCAACCAAAAAAGAAAAAATCGTAGAGTTCATTAACCATCACATTATCTGTCGTTTTGGTGTTCCTCATCACCTGATAACAGATAATGGAAAATCTTTCAAAAATAAGTTGTTACAAGACCTTTGTGACAACTTTGGTATCAAACTTAGCTTCTCATCACCTTACTATCCACAAGCAAATGGTCAAGTTGAATCTTCTAACAAAACCCTGACCAAAATTCTCATGAAAGTCGTTAACGATTCTAGGAAAAATTGGCCTGATCACATCCCCTTTGCCCTTTGGGCTTATCGTACCAGTATTCATACCTCCACTAATGCCACACCATTTTATTTGGTATATGGTACCGAGGCTATCTTGCCTCTCGAAATACAAATACCCTCCCTAAGAATATCTCTCCAGGATATTCTCACCAATGATGATTTCGCCAAGAGCGGTTAGCCCAATTGGAGCTTCTTGACGAGCGTCGTCTTACAGCTCTTGACCACCTTCAAATCTATCAAAATCACATCAAGCGTGCTTATGATAAGTGAATTCATGAGCGTACCTTTAAGATTGGTGATCTTGTCCTCAAAGAGAATCAACATGTAACCAAACTAGAAAAGAGCAAGCATGGAAAATTTGCTCCAAATTGGATTGGGCCTTACATTATCACTCACACTTATGGATCAGGCACTTACCATTTAGCTTCGCTCAATGGTAAACCTGAGCCTGAACCCCTTAATGCCTTGCATCTTCGACCATTCTACTGTTGAATTTAGTATTATATCACTTCTTATCTACCTTGTGCTCGTCCCTTGAGCTCATTTACCACCTCATACACCTTGTTTCATACATCTCAAAATAGAATCACACTCACATGGTTTGGTCATCATCTCCTCTTAAAGATGCCTTCCCCTTTTTAGTCTGGTCCATGACTTAAAAGTATCAAAATAACACGTTCTCAATTATACAATTATGGGATATTCTTGAGTCAAACTTCCTACAAAACTAGATGCTTCATGCCAAACGGACATCTAGACCTCAAAGTTATACATAGACTACTCCCTCAAAGGACAGCTATGTGCAAAGCCACATCTGCTACTATAAATAGACTACTCCCTTGAAGGACAGCTATACAAATTCAGCCTCTATCAGAAGCTTCTCGCATTGATCAGCTTCGTGAAGAGCTCAAGAACAACAAAATGCATATCCCATATAGACTTCCCACATCGATCAGTCTATATTCAGAAAAAAATAAAAGTAGTATTCAAAAGCACTTTTGAGTCATGGACTTGTCTATTCAGGTTTGGTTCTCTTTCGTCAGCATAATCACCTTGTAACAAGTTCTCTGCACCCCAGCTATACCATCCACCTCATCTCACCATTCTTCAAAACAACAAAACTCAAGGGACGTGACGTATATCCGATATGTTGTGATTATACAACTCTTTTCACCTATCGAATTCTCACCTATGCAAGGTACCTAGGGATTCAAGCTCATCCTACGATAATACGTGGTTTGTTTAGCTCTTTCCAACTATGGGACACTTTTGCCTCTTTTACCCGAATCTAGGATTATGTGTTGACCTTAATCAGGACATGGTTTCCTATGCTTGGGTAAGCTAACCTTCGCTTCACCTATACCTACACCAATACCGCCAATACCTTACCAACACCAACAACATTACCCTACCAATATCAATATTTTTACCAACCAACAAATTGCCTAACCACAACCAAATTGCCTGAATTCACCTCTCCCTGGTCCTAAGGGAGAACTACATCGGTCTGAGGCCCCTCCTTGCTTTGTGCAATGGGCTATGTAGGCAGCACTTAGGAGACATGGGGTCTCCAAAGGTTAGCTCGACCATCCCCTACCATAACCTATCATGTGTTGTAAATATAAATATTTTTGGGTATTTCTATTTGATAACACTCATCTTTATCCTTTTTCAAAACAAACATTCAAAACACAAACATTCTTATTATTATCATAACTCAAATCAACATACATATTCAGTTTTATTTAGATGTTAAACAAATACATTTTCTATATCATCGACACGCAGGTCGGCATCCTTATTTATTCTTCTACCCCTATGAAATTCACTTAGACCCTTGTGCCTCATCTCGAACTAGGTGATGATTATGATCGTCGACGCCACTCACACCGGCCTCTCCATCCTCAAAGGTGCCACTGCTATTGGTTTCTCCCACCGATCCACCAATCTCTCCTGTAACATATGAATATGCCCTCTCACGTGGAGGAATCTCACCTCCAGTCTCTCCACTTGTGACTACACAACCACTAACAAAGCATGTTGTCTCATTCACTCGTGTTTGAAGCCGGTGAACTAAACCCCGCAGGTGATCTCTTTCCGCTGTAATCACTCTAAAAAATATGAACTTAAGTGAACCTGCCTCTCAAGCTTTTCTATTTTTAGAAAAACTCATTTGGCATAACCGATATCGGTTACCTAAATGATATCGGTCATATAGCTACCCAACATCGGTTAGCTAACCGATATCGGCCACTAACGAGCATCGGTCACATGTCTCCTTTTGCTTAAACACTAGGCCTTTTCATTGTTTTTGTAAATTCTTTTGGTGGCGCTCGCCTTCTCTTTCCTGCATAATGACATCGTTATCAATATTTATCAACAAAATTTCATCAACATCATCTATATACATTAAATTTCAATACCATCGACAAAACACATGAGACATTCTAATATGCTTCATCAAATAAAAAAAAAGCCATGTTACACACCATGTGGATCAAACTCATCTTATATATATCATCATCAACTCAATGTCACTTTATACTGTCTCTTTCCTCCTTATGGGGCCTCAATTGTATAAGATCAACAAAAAATTTATTTAACTGTCTGCATGACTCAAAATACGAACTTAAGTCGGCTCCCAAGATTTTCTCATTTTAGAAAAATGTTTTGGCATAACCGATATCGCTTACAAAAATGAATAAATACCAATCCTATGTGGACACGTAGGCCTCTTTTGCTTAAATAGGCCTTTTCTTTGTTTTTGCAAATTTTTGGTGTCATATCCAATAACAACAACCCATCATTATCAATATTTATCATCGTAATACCATAGCAACACATATACCACCATCTTCAACATCATCTATATACATTAAATTTCAATACCATCGACAAAACACATGAGACATTCTAATATATGCATCAAATCAAAAAAATTTTTACACACCATGTGGATCAAACTCATCTATATATATCATCATGACTCTGTCAAAATATACTCGCTCGCATGGGGCCTCTGCGTGATATGGCTAAGCGCACGCAGCCATTGTCTCATCAAAATACCATCTAAAGCGGTCTCTCATGTCAAAATATACGAGCCTCCTCTCTCGCCTCCATATAAAATGGGCCCAGTGTATATACCAAAAATGAATAAATAAATCCTATGGGCACGCAGCTCTATATATATACTTGGTTCGCAGACCGGTGTCTATATCCAATAACAACAACCCATATCTGCTCCTAGGATGTCTCAACTCTCTCCACCACCCTCTGCCCGTCCCCCCCTGGCCCCTGTGCCGGCTCTCACCTCCTACCCATCACGGAGCCACCGGCTGTGGCTGCGGCCCCCTGTGACCTGTGACTCTGGGATGTCTCGGCTCTGTGTGCTGCATATGGCTGATAGTCGGCCCCGGTACCATCTAGCATGTCCTGATAATACCGAGCCTCCACTCACCTCCATATAGCGGGCCCGTGCCACCATGGCTGGTGGGGCTGGTCCCCCGGCTCCTAATAGAAGTGGCCCTAACCTGCCGGTACACCCTGTGCCTGGCGTACTCTATGCGCTATACGAGGTGGTGCACGTGCTCGTGCTGCGATGCCTATGGCTGTGCGTGCTCGTGGGTGCGTACATGTGTACTGCACTCAGTGCACGGGATAACTACCCTGTAGCACCCCAATTTGTGCCTGTGCAGCAGCAAGCTGCCCCTGTAATAGCTACACCTAGCCCAAGAGACGGTCCCTCTCCACTATCACAGCCACCAAATCTGGTTGTGTGGGTTGTGCTCTCATGGCTGCCCTCTGCCCTGCCCACCACACCAAAAATGCACCTGTCACTCCGGCATCATCCACTGTATCATCAGCCGGTCTCTCTACTACCCAGACTGGGTCAAATGGCTGCAGGTGCAGGTAATGGTGCCTCTACATCCTCCCTCGATACTGTGAGAAGGGAGGTGGCTCATCCTACCGTAAGCCCATCTGTCATCGCACCCTCTCCAGGGGAATCTTCTCATACTGCCCGGGTCTCCGTCCCACTATCCAAGAAATGTACTGGATCTAGCGTAGCCTACGCCTCGGGCTCCTCTCGGGCTGATGGCCTATGTAGGGCCTCCATATAATATCAAGTGTGGTCAGGCCCTCTAACATATGCCGGTAGTATGCCACATCTCGCCCTGTAATCACCGCTCGTGGCCGGCCCACGACCCCCAACCACCTCTAAAATCCATATCTATAAACTACCTGTGGCCCTGGCTACTGGGGCAACCCTACTGGTCATATATAGATGATATGCTCGTAGGCCAGCAAAGTGTAACAAAAATGTCAAACATATACCAAATCACCTCATACGGCGATAACCCTGAGCTCTCTGTATAGCTGCACTAGATACACTGGTGCCCAGGCATAGCAGGTATGCTCCTCCACCATCTCATGCAATACTCCCATCAAATCCCATGGGAAGCGGCCTCCCTCTGAGTCAGGGAGGGTGAAGCAGGTGATACCAATCATCATCAACATGGCAAGCCGTGTCTCCTGTCAATGTGCGCGATACATATCGCTGTAGCCAATGCTCGCACTATGATATGTAAGCAATGGGGCTGCATCCCCGAATACATGCAGGATGTTATCCATCGCTGTCTCCGCATCCACCTGGAACACTGCCTCACCTATGATCGGTAGTCTCAGGATGTGATACACATCCTCTAATGTGATAGTCATCTCTCCAGTAGGGAGATGGAAGACATTGGTTGTCGGATCCCATCTCTCGATGAGGGAAACCATCAGGTTGTGGTCCCTATCCATAGCCCTATACCTCTGGACTCCGCCAAGCCCAACCTCTCACATGACTGCCCACTACGCTGCAGTCACATGTGGCCGCATCCACCCCAATAGAGGTGGCATCCGATCCCACATCATCAGCTGCTGGCGTGCCTGCCAAAACAACCCACTTCATCAGGCCTACCCTTTACAAAAACAACTACCTTAACCATCTATACCCACTTACCCACCCAACCACAACCCGACTCTATACACACATCTGCACCCACTTATCTTACCCTATACATCTACGATATCCCCTTTAATTATCTCACACCCTACCAACCACCCCGGTCTACTCTAGCCATCTAACCATACCCCTGCCAATTTAACACCTCCTACTTCATACACAACACATAATCTATCCTACCCGACCCGGCCCCCAACAACCCAATTCCCCCCCACCCCAATCACCTTTCCTATCAACTCTACCTCCTCCCCCTTCACCCCCAAAAACTCTATCCTACCGCCTACAACAAACAAACACCACAAATTTCACAACCCTGACTCCTACCCATGATGACCGGTACCGGTCACCCTCGACCGCCATCGGTCCCCAAATCACATTATATGTACCAACGCCGGTTGACATATGACCGATGCTGGTCTATAGACACAGCAATTAGACTATTCTGTGACCGATGCTCGGTCGCCTAGTGACCGACATCGGTCACTGTCAAATTCTAGAGCCGAACCCAAAACGGCCCCCAAAACCCTTTTTACCTATTTCTACCCATTTACCCACAAGAAAGACCTAAAAACTTACCCACCCTGCCGTTTTGGCCTACCTAACATTCCTACCCACTCCATTTTACAATTTACCTTCATTTATTCATTATTTTATTAAATTTTGGATTCCTACCCCAAAACCCACATCCTAGTTAAATTCATTAACTTCACATAAGTAGGGGTTCAGAGCCTACCGGTACGACTACACGTCATCGTGGTGGGATAGGTGGTGGTGGTCCAGCTCCTCCAGCACCTCCTGCTCCTCCGGGCTATGCCATGGCTCCAAATCTCCTCAGCAAGGTCCTCAACCAATCAAACTCTACCTCCTGATCGCTGGGGCCTACCAATAACTCACTCCTCCACTCCACTAGTGCCACCTCAGCCCACAAACTCAACACAATCAATTAACACCTCAGACAAGACAAAAATAAGCACTCAACTTCACAAAGTGACAATGACATGCCGTATTTTTCTTTTTATAGGTTTTGACCTATAACCGATACCGGTTATTTTGTGCCCTAGAATACCGGTATCGGTCTTGTAACCGATATCGGTCACACATAACCGATATCGGTTACCTACTTCCTTAACCTAACTCCCGCCCTAATCCACCAATCTCCACTTTTTCCCGCATCACCTACCCCCGGCTTTGCTGACTAGCCTTATTTTGACTTCAATCGGCCCGACCCAAGGCCCCAACCAACCAATCGGCATGACCCAAGGCCGCAACCAACCAATCGGCCCGACCCAAAGCCGCAACCAACCAATCGGCCCGACCCAAAGCCGCAACCAACCAATCGGCACGACCCAAGGCCACAACCAACCAATCAGGCCCGACCCAAGGCCGCAACCAACCAATCAAGCCCGACCACGGCCGCAACCAACCAATCAGGCCCGACCCAAGGCCGCAACCAACCAACCAGGCCGACCCAAGGCCGCACCCAACCAATCAGGCCGGACCCACGGCCACAACTAATCAATCGGCCCAACCCAAGGCCACACCCAACCAATCAGGCCCGACCCAAGGCCCTCACCAATCAATCGGCCCGACCCAAGGCCGCACCAATTAAGTACCTCGACCAAGACCCACAAATTATGATTTTATCCACCCATCATGTAGCTTTTTGTTCAATCACGCTCACCTGTTCGTGTTTTTAGCATGATTAGGATACTTGAATTGATCAGCCGACCAACTTTGCCTAGACCGAGACCGTGATGTTTATCTCAACCAAACCAACCATTTGGTACTGCCGAACATGCCTAAACATTCCTGTACCTTACCGTTATATCCCCTGGAGCTACTTCCTATGCCTTGGATACCAGGATTATATCACCCTTGTTTGGATAAACTATCGACCTTTGCCTATGAATTGCTTGTTTGCTCTTCAAATCATGTACCCTGGTCGCACTACTACATTTCAATGTGCGTCTACTTCCTTGAACTTACCCCACCATCTTACCATCATCTCAACACCATTCACCCTTTATCAACCCTATCCCTGATTTCACGTTGCCTCAATCTGTGATAGATTTGAGGGGGATTACCTATACCCTTAACGGGAGTAACCACTTCTTATTATTGTCAGTGCAACTTTACAAGACAAGCTACACGACAACAAGGGGCTAATGTAGACACCAAATTTGTGTCTTATGACACCCTGTGCCCCGCATCTCATATTCACAACCTAACCTCACCACCTAAACCTTACACAATTATTTATTAATTACCTTATAATTAATAAATCCACATCTCCAAACCTACCACCTCATTTCACCACCTCATCATGACCTAGCCCTAACCCTAAACTAACCTAATTAAGACCTATAACTTGGTCTACATCCACACCCATGACTAATTACTCCTCACCCGCACCAAAACCAACCTAATAATGACTTGACCAAGCCCACAACTAATCCCTCGGGAGAAAAGGAGGGAAAGTTGGCTATTTTACTAAAAATAGCCCACTTTGACTTAACCGACATCGGTTCCTACTCGACCACCATCGGTTATGTAACCACCATCGGTTCCCTATAAATGACCTTCCCCAACCAAAAACAAGGGATCAGAATTCATTTGAAAGATCCAGAATTCACTTTGCAGGACAGAGACAAGTGAAGGAAAGAGAAGAGTTTGCAGAGAAGGACATCGAGCCCAAGACTGCAACTGAGTAACTAGAGCACAGTGACACTCATCCAAGCATTGGGAGAGAAGATAAGCTCACTTTTGATTGTCAGATCATCCCACCTGAGCCTTGTCTTCATCATCACAGTCCTTGGAGTTGTACCTTCATCAGGAACTAGTAAGTAGTGTCTTGTACGTTTTTAAATACCATTTCTTGAACTTCTGATTCATAGTAATTATAAGCTCACTCCTAGATCTACTACCCGATAGCACCCTACATCTAACTTTCATTCCTCTACCCTTGCATTGCCCCAAGAACAACTCCCACACTCTCTGAGTCTTCTCCATCACCCTATTGCCTACCCCTGATCATTTACCAACCTTATAAACACCATAACCGCCTTACAGCCAACCTTCATTGAAAGCCCCTAAATCACTGCCCCTACCGATATCGGTTATCAGCAACCGGTACCGGTGTTATAACCACAGTCGGTTATACAGTGACCGGCATCGGTCACTATGACTCAAACCAAAACCAGCCTTTCCTCTATTACTTTTTAACGAGGTAACTAAATCGTAATTTCACAATAACTTCTTTGTTATCATTTGTGTTAATTCGTATTGAAAGGGGAACTGACCACCTTTGAAAGGAAGTCTAATATTTCCTGGGCCCAAGGCAGTTCCCTCATTTATTGTCTAACTATAATCTGGTGGTCTTGCATTCTTATTCACAGGTAGTCCTTCCCAGACAAAAAGGAGTTCTTCGCAATCGATCTGATCTCTCTCTACGGTACGTGCACACCCTCCCAACACTCAACAAGTATTCCTCCTAGCCCTAACCCTTATCTGTTTCTCAAGAGAATGAAAAGATAGAAGCAACTCTATCCTAAGAATAGAAACATTCTATGCAAAAAGGTAGGATAATTAAGCTCATGATCTTTGATTTTGTGAGACTCGAAACACTACTCTACCATCCTACATCAACACACCTCCCAACCCTACTAAAGAAGCATCTATACAAAAAAAGAACTCGCCCTATGGATATTACACTAGAAGAATGGATGTTGTAGTGAGGGACTCCTTGATGCTCGAAGGCCTACTCACATCTGTCCATCCAAACAAACCTCTTCCCCTTTCTATGAAGGGAAGTGATGGGGTACAATCCGAGAGAAGTCTGAACAAATCTCCTATAGTAACCTACTAATCCCATAAAGTGCACACCTCGGTCACCATGTAGTAGGTGCACGGCCAATCCATAATGGCTTTAATCTTTGAAGAATCTTCTATGATACCTTTCCCGAAATAACATGACCCAAATACTACACCTTTATCGAAAGAAATCACACTTCTCCAAGTTCCCGTAAAGTTTCTATTCACAAAGAAATCGAAGAACATGGAAAAGGTTCCCCTCATGCTCCTCACGTGTACATGAGTATATCAAAATGTAATCTAGGAAGATGAGCATGAAGCAATATAAAAAGGTCCTAAATACCCCATTCATAAAACTCATAAACACTACGGGGGCATTCATCAAACCAAAAGGAACCATTGTGAACTCATAGTGCCCATATCTTGTGCGGAAGGCGGTCGGTCTTATGAATTTCCACCTCTCGAAATCCTCAAGCGATGGTAGCCTAACTTGAGATCAATCTTAGAGAATACCATGGCTCCCTTCATCTGATCAAATAAGTCATCAATGTGAGGAAGAAGATAACAATTCTTGATCATTACCTTATTCAACTGGTGGTAATCAATACACAACCGTAAGGATCAATCCTTCTTCTTCACGAAAATCACCGAGTGCACCCCAAGGGGATACACTAGGATGGATAAGGCCCTTCTCCAAAAGGCCCTCCACTGTAACTTGATCTCACGAGCTCGGGGTGGTCATCCGATAAGGTGCTCGTGAGATAGGATGCGCTCTGGAACAAGATCTATATGAAAATCAATCTCACATGGGGGTGGAATTCTGGTAGCTCCCTGGAAAAACATCAGAAAAATCTCTCAAAATGGGATGATCATCAAGTGATGGTCCACGGACCCATCCCGATCTGTCACTAACTTTAACGACATACATCTAATAACCCCGTCCACACATTTGCTTAAGTTGCACAAGTGGAAATGGTGTGAATAGAAATGGGTCTCCTGACCCCGAGATCACCGACTCAACTCCCAAATCATCTGCAAAAACTATAGTCTTGTGATAATAATCCATCCTGGCCCTATGTGCAGATAACCAATCCATACCTAAGATGACTCCATATGAGCCCAAAGGAAGAATACAGAGATCTGAGGTAGTGGTGAAGGGTCCCAAATCCACTACACACTTCTTAACTAAGGAGTCCACAAAGATCTTGGCTCCAGAAGCCATCTCAACATCCCAACTAAGACCTTGCCTAACTATCACTAGCCTGCATCGCTCTACTAAAGATGGTACAATGAAAGAATCAGAAGAACCATAATCAAACAATACAGAGCTAGGAATACCACCAATGCTACCTTTGGTCTCAATGAATATGCTCTAGTACTCTACCACGGTGGTTCTCAACTATTACATAAATCCTATGACTACGTATGTCACCAATTGTCAGCTTTAAAACCTGTGTGTTACCCTTGTTAGGGTTCTGAGGGAAATCTCTCTAGAAATGTCCAAAGCAACTCCACATCCGAAGCAACCACCTGATCCTCTCCAAGGAGTGAACACCTCTAACAGGTGCTCTAGAAGTCTATGGTGTGGATCTTGATGATACGGTTGTGGTCTACTATGGCCTCTACTAGTGATCTCCCATTGATTGAGCTCTAGGTCCACCCTATGTCCTGATGGGACCCCTAGGAGGAGGCCCCATGGTCAACCTCTCTCTACATTAGCTCTCTATAGAGGTCTATAAGGTGGGTGGGGATACCGCTACTCGTGGCCTAAAGGATGATTGTGAGGAATGATGACCACCACAAGGAGGAGGTGTTGGTGCCATTTCTAAACTTGCATAATGTGCCCTAATTTTTCACATCTAGTTTTCCTTAGAAATATTTTATCTCTCAAATTGATGATCCGTAATTTCACCCTTCAGTTGAATGCTTCAAAAATGCCCATAAACTTACTATTTTTCCCTAATTAGAAGGAACTTTCAAAGATTTCCCTTTATTGTGCCCTAGTTCTTCCAAATATGTGGGTTGTGTCATTTTCCCTTTGCAGATCATGAAAAAATTGAAATTGATCAAATCATACTTGTTTATATTTGAAAATCCAATCCCAAGGTCAAAAATGTTGTAAAATCATGCTTTAGTTGATTCAAAATTGAAAAATCTGCCATCCTTGGTGAAAAAATTGAATTCTAGGGCATCCTTGGAATTTTTTGCATTTTGAAGGTCAGACAGGCATCATTTTCCCATCAAATTCTTCCTCAAACATGCATTGGAAATGTGGTGGGTTTTCATTGGCCAAGGATTAGTGGGGAAATGTTATAACTTGTCATTTTTTAATTTTTTGGCAAAAGGGGCATTTTTGGGCCTTGGGCTCCATTTTTTCCAAATTGCCTACGTGGCATGTTTTGATTGGTTATAGGATTGGCGGGTGGTAGAATTTCCTTAGGAATTTTTGTTTTCATTTTGCACAATTTTCAAAATTCAATTTTGGCCCGAAGCTCGCAATAAATCGGGAAAGGACACGTGTCTATGAAGGCAAAAATGAAAGAAGGGACCGAAGGAAAATTTTATGACTTTTTGCCTTTGTTGTCTAAAAGGTGAAAAATGAAAAATGGCTCCGCTCCAATCCAAAGCCCACACATGTCCAGAAATGTAAAAATGGAAGAAGGGGTCAATGGGGGACTTGGTGAATTTTTGGCTCTTTGGGCAAGAGGAGAAATTGCTATGTTGAAACCCGAATTCCCAAAAAGGTTTAAGTTTTTATGCTAAATGGAGAAGCGGAGTTTTGGGAGTTTTGAGGTTTTTACCTTTGGAGGGAAAAATCTCAAAGTGGAAAAAAAAGACTCGCATTGCTGCTATGACAGAAATTTGTATGAAGAGGTGGAGGTTTAGACCTCGGGAGCATCTTTGGAAATTTTGCATTTTTCGGAAAAAGGTTTTAAAGTCAAACTTTTGTGCGTAGCCCGATAAGGTGTAAATTCGAGGCTTGTGCAAGCGGGATCATGGAGCTTCGAGGAAAAGTCGAAATTTTACATTTTTGGCAAAAGGAGATAAAAATGTAAATGGAAAGTGTGTCACGTCCATAGCTAATCCATGGGGGACACATGTCTATTTTTGAAGGTCAAAATAAGAGCACGGGCCGGCGGTGTGTTTTAAAATTTTCAAATTTTCGGGAAGTATGAAGGAAGAGAAGTAGGCATAGCCGCGATGAATCAAATATTTCCACATAGCATCGGAATGATGGATGTGTAAGGGATTTTGGGAAAAATTTATTTTTTCCAAAAGAATGTAAAATTGGTAAAATTGATCTACGGTTTCGCTTAGGACCCACCTTTGGACACATGGCAGTGCCTAAGAGAGAAGCGGGGAAAAGTGGCAAAATTTTCCAAACTTTTAAAAACACAGTAAAGTGCATTTTACTAACATGGGCCCGATCCAATCATCTTTTTCCATGTGTCTGGCCTTATCCAAAGATTAAAAAGGTAAAATCAAGCTTATTTTTTGGATCCAATCTTCCACGTGGAGGGCTAGGATTAAAAGGTGGATAAGATCAATGGTTACTGTGCATCCATTTGTTTGGCGTCATTTGCAATGAGAGCTCCAGGAAGCTTGGAATCATGATTTCTCCATCAAATTTCATCAAATCTTAGATGATTTTGTGTTGTCTTGGCCTTCCAAGAGCATTGGCATCATTTTCATGACTTAATTCTTTGATCCATGGTGTTTTTGATTTATTTTTTCTCAAGCCCGAGGAAAATGTGAAATGTCAAAATCAAAAGTTATAGAGGTAATTTGAAAATGTAAAAAGGTGAAAATGATGAGTAAAAGGTTTTTACATGCCTCAAATGATGAAAAATGTGCCTCTAGGATGGATAATGATCCAAATTTGTGTAATATTTAAATTTTTGGGCACACCTGGCAACCTGCGAATTTTTTTGTTTGATGTCATTTTCACTGAATCATGAGGTTTTTTGTAACAAACTTGATCCCATGGCATATTATTTTCTTAGGAAGGAAGGATCCAATGTGGCATGATGTATATAATGCATTTTTTGAGAAATTTTACAGTGGGGAGTTGAAAAATCGTGGGCAAATTCCGAGAGAAAGCTCATTTTTGAAAGATCCACCAAAGTACTAGGTTAATGTCTCATGTGTTGGAACTTAATGCATGTGAGTTGATTACAAGTGTATAGACATCACATAGCTCTGAGATTCTTCGTGTAACTCTCCCTAATGTTTAATCTAACAAGTTTTGAATTAAATCTATGTTTTCTTTGGGCAATATTATGTCTATTATCATTTTTAAATGCCTGCAAATAAATTTTATTGTTCTTGTTGCAATATTGCATTAAAAGTATTTAGAAATCACACAAGATCTCCATTTCTGGTTGTTAGTTTAGTGGCATTTGAAATCTCATATTCACAAGAACCTTCATCTCGATGAGATAAACAAATTGAAAATCACTTTACCTTCCTTAACTGTAGAGATTTCTTGTAAGCCTTTGGGGGTACCTTAGGCGTGGTTTGATCATGGATTTTTGTGTTTAATTGAGTTCTTTACTTCAAGATTTTGTGGTGAATTCTCAAATATTATGTGAAGAGTGTTGCTTGGGCTTCCATTTATGCCTCTTCTGGTTAAAATAATATCCTGATTATTTGAATCATTTTATCGATAGTTATTCCAAGTATTGTAGAGGTTGTCAAAGATCTAATCTATCCCAGTTTGTCTTGTCAATCCCCCACCAAAAAAACATCTAACAATAAAGATCCTATCATGTACTATCCCTGATTTACATTTTTATACCCACAGAAGATCAAAATCCATTTACAAAAGTATGCATAATAGATCAGGATTTCCAATGTATCTAGTAACCTTTGCCTTGTTTTGAGAACATACCCATGTTTTAAGAAGTGATAACTTGTGAGAGTTTAGATCTGGGGTGATCATCATGTTTTCACCAAGGTCTCAATCATAGAATTCCAAGAAAAGAGAAGGACATCTTCACCTCCTTCACCATTACAAGGTTACAAAATAGGTCTTCTTACCTTTGTTGCAAGGCACAACCTAAAACAGCTAGTACAAGATCAAGTCCTATTGGAGTGCTATCAATTTCTCCACAAACACGAGTGCAAGCTAGACCATATTCCCAACTACCAAAGATATACAACATGGTATAATCTATCTTTAAGCTCCATGAAGTATCTATGGTGCTACTCAGACTGAAAAGGAGAACAAATTTGGATACCAACATGAGTGGTGCCATTTCCGGGGAATTCTTGGATTTTCTTGGTGTTTTTGAAGTATTTGAAGAGTTTGAGCATTTGTGTATTCAATTTTTTGAGCTGCTACATTGTTAAAGTAACATTCTAGGCTTCATATCTGGAAGTTTTAAGAAAAAAATTCAAGCTCTGTCTGCCCTTTTTCATTTCCTAGCAGTTTATACACTTTGGTTGCATAATGATTGATTGATCTAATAAGAAGAAGGTCTAATTTATAAGGCTCTGCAAATTTTTTAGTGCTAGCAAACATTTGACAGATTGGTTTAGTGCATTTACAAAATTAAGGTGAAATTCCTTAGTGTTGACTCCATGCTGATTTGATCATGAAAATACCAATTGTCTTACATCTCTATCATTTATAATTTATTGCTCAAATCTACAAACTGGAAGGAAGAAGATCTCTCTTCATCAAGGACTTTTCCAAGAAGTTTTTACAGATCCAAGAAACTCGAGCTATAGGGGAGAAAGGTGTGGAAGGTTGTTGGAGACTTGACTCTAAGAAAGGAGATCCCTATTGTTGAGTTTGAAAGTGAGCACCCTATTATTGAGGACTGCAATTATTCTTCAAGTGGATCTGATTTAGACAATCCTATTGATAATTTGAATTCCCCATTAGGTGAGGGACCTTATTGTGCATTTGAAAGGCTTGCTCCTAAGTCCACTCTTGTATTTTCTAAATTTTTAGAGATCATAAAGAAGGAGATCCCTTAAGAGAGATCTACTTTGAAGATTTCATTCCACTTCCCCAAAGACCTTGCACTCCTCATCACCTTGTTTCACCTCCAAGATCACTCCCACCAAACAATATGGCTCAGCCTAGACCTCCATTTTCATTAACACCTTTGGTCCTATAATTTTTAGAGGAATGGATGGTTACCCAGATTTTGTCCCACAAGATGTCATAGATAGGTTGCCAAAATTCCAGTGGTAACAATGCTATTACTAGTGATCAACATCTCAATTTTTTTGACAATATGATGGAAGATTTTGAGATAGAGTTTGAAGATGTGTATATTAATTTGTTTATTCATACACTAGAATAATATGCTGGGGATTGGTACAAGGCTCTACACGATAATTCTATTGATTCAAGGACTGAAATGAAAAATGCATTTAGGTTGCAATATGGTGACAAGACTGATCCTAGATTTCTTTTATATCGAGTTTGAGAATTTTAAGAAGGACCCTAATGAATTATTCCACGAATTCAACACAAGGTTTAACAAAACTTTGATAAGGTTTCCTGTTAATTTGAGGCCTTGTGATGAATCTTGTCTAATAAAATATGCAGATGCATTTAACAAAAAAAGTAGCCTATTACTTAAGAGACAAAAATCCAACCAATCTAAGACAAGCTTTCACCATGGCACTTCAAATTAAGAACAATATCAAAGCAATTGGGAAACCTCTCAAGAGAGATGGTGTAAAATTGATAAAACCTGAGAAAAAACCTCAAGCTAGAAAAGGTGTTGATTTAGAAGAGGTTTGAAATTTTTGGTAGGAGCTATCAAATAAATCTCATACAAATTAGCCTAAGCTAAGAAGGGAATTGGGTAGACTTCACAAGGTCAGCCTAGGCAGAAAGCACAAGATATATTTGGAAATAATCCTAGGGGTGATCAAAAGGAATATGATAGAGGGAAAGGACCTACGGGGTCTACAAATAAACATCCTCAAGCACATGAAGGAAGAGTGTTACCCGATCCCGTAACTACTAGGGTTCTTTCTTTGTTGAAGCGGTTGCTGATATGGATTGGTGTGATAGATGTTTTATTCCTCATACTCCATGTGAAGTGCACCAATAGGTTGATGAAGCTGATAATTAGGATGGAACTGATGATGATATTTGCATGATGGACTATTCTTCATGCTCACAAGGAGGGGCAACATCACCGAAGTAATAAGTGCTAGGAAAGCCTGCAACTTTCTAGGATTGCGTCAAACGGGTACAAATATTTATTCCCCCTCATGTACTCTTGGAGTAGATGTAGTGCAAGCTTTTGAAATTCCTCACAGTGACTTTGAATACTTGAGAGCTTTCATGATTAAGAAGTATGATGGTGGTATCCCTTCGAAGGAAGATAGACAATTGTTGATGAATGTTGTTGTAGCTTAAGCGAAGGACTATAAGACTAGAAGCAAAGTTGTTAAGGGAGTTTGGCCTCAAGCCAAACCTAAGACACCCTTGCTCACAAGCATTCCAAAATAAGCTCCTAGGAAAGAAACACTTGCTAAAAGCTCTGTTGTCCCAAGAAAAAATTACAGTCCTCATCATGCCCAAGCTGCCAAGAATCCTTCACCATCTAATGAATCTTCTTGTCTCCCTTCCAATGTTGTTTTTCCAAAGAGTGTCCCATATGACATAGCCAAAGTATTGAGCCAAATTGATTGTTCTAATCATTGAGTTGTTTAGAATTCCTGAGCATAAGAAGAGAGAATTTGAGTACTTGGGATTTAAAGAAGAGAAGGTTACTCCAGGCAGAAATGTAAATGTTGTTGAAACTCCACCTCAGATCATTGTTGAATTTGAAACACCACCAATAGTAGAATATCTTGGAGAGACACCGAGGTATATTTGGGGACATCTTTGGTTGATTCCCAATTGAATTTTGATCCATTCTTTACAACTTTGCTCATAAAAGATAGGCTACTTCACAATTGTATGTTTGATTCCGGTGCATCATGTAATGTCATACCTCTAGTAGTCATGAATGAGTTGGATATCAAAGTGGTAGATTCCTATGGGAAGGGTACTACCATGGATTCAAGGGAAGTTCTAGTGGTTGGTTGTGTGAAGGGTTTGGTAGTGCAACTTGCAGCCTATCCGGGTAAGAATTTGAAACTTGATGTTGTAATTGTTGACTACCCTACCAAATGGGGTATGATTTTGTCAAGAAAATGGGTTGTAAGTGTTGGTGGTAGCGTTCAGATGGATATGTATTTTTCCACCATTCCCATTGAGGGAAGCCTTTTCAAACTTTATAATTGAAAGAAAATGTTGCACCTAATTGAAGATCCCAACAATCTTACCTATGAAGTGTTGTTTGCTAATGTAGATGTTGATAATTTCATTAGTTTTGCTAATGGAAAAGAACACAAGATGGACAAATAAAAGTTCCTTGATATGGTAGGTTCTCCTTGGACCTTGCTATTTGATGGAGCTTGCTCCAAATTTGGAAATGGTGCTGGTATAGTTCTACTTTCTCCTAGTTTGGAAGAGTTTTCTTTTCCTTCAAACTTAATTTTGAATGCACTAACAACATTGCTGAGTATGAGGCATTGTTGTTGGGGTTAAGAATTGCATGGAATTATGGAGTGAAAGATATTGTTACAAAATAATACTTAGAGCTGGTTGTCAAACAAATAAGAAAACTATATGCTACAAAAACTCAGCGTATGAAACAGTATAAGCATGCAGTTTCAGATCAATTGAAATTTTTTATTCCTTTAACATTGTGTATAATGATAGAGGTCTCAATACTACTACTGCTGACAAGTTGGTAGTGTTGGGTTCTAGATTTGGAAATTGCAACATTTAACGTTATTGTGAATACAACATTGAAGTGCTAACTAGGCTAGCTATCCCTAATAATGTGAAACATTGGAAAGTTTTTAACGATGATGCTCAAGTGATAAGGTTATTGAAAAATCAAGGTGAGTTTACGAATCAAAATATTGATTGGGAGCAAATGGTATGCATGATTGAAGGAAAATAAACTTTGTTTGGAAAATATATTATCCAATTGAAAGAAACAAACACCATTCCTAGAGGTCTCATTACACTTGAGTCAAATTTTAACAATGCTGATTACATCATAAATAGAAACATGCATACCTCAAGGGATGTGGAAGAGCATGACTTGGGAATAAAGGAAAAACCAAGGAAGGTTTGGTTGGGTAGAAATTTAAGTAAAGAAGAAAAAAATTCCTATGCCCAACTCTTGAGAAAATATCAAGACTGCCTTGCTTGGTCCTATTTAGAGATGAAAGCATATAGAGAAGATTTATTTCAGCATGAGATACCTCTTGAAATAAATTCCAAACCATTCAGACAAAGGAAAAGGCCAATTAATCCACTTCTCTCCATGAAAATGTAAGATTATTTAAGGAAGTTGAGAGATGGAGGTATTATTCAGCCCACTAGATATTCATCTTGGGTTGCAAACCTTGTGCCAATCAGAAAGAAGAACAAAGACATCATAATTTGTGTGGATTTTAGAAATCTAAATAAAGCATCCATGAAGGACAACTATCCCTTGCCAAATATGGAAAATATGTTGCAGCTTGTGATAGGGTCTGAGTTGATTTCTACATTGGATGGTTTCTCCAAATAAAATCAAGTGGTTGTCAAAGAATCAGAAAGACTTAAGACAACATTCAATACTCCTTTGGGAACATATGTTTTTATTAGGATTCTCTTTGGTTTGATGAATGCTGGTGCTACTTTTCAAAGAGCAATGGATGTTGCTTTTTCTGGTTACATCAATGAGTTCATTGCAGATTAGCAAGATGATGTGACCGTATTTTAAAGGTAGAGAGGTGATCATTTGTAGCACTTGGAGAAGATGTTGATCAGATGTAGGGAGCATGGAATTTCTCTTAATCCAAAGAAGTGTCAATTTGGTGTGCAAAAGGCAAAATTTCTTGATCACATTGTGTCAAAAGATGGTGTTATGATAGACCCGAGAGATTGGAAGCAATCGAGAAGGTACCTATCCTAAGAACCAAGAAAGGCATCCAATATTTCTTTGGTCAATTTAATTTTATTAGAAGGTTTGTTTCCAACTTTCTCGAGTTGAATCTTCCAATCACAAGCATACTAAAGAATGACCAAGTTATCGGTGGGGGCCAAAGGCTACCATTCAAGATTTTGAAGGAATTAAGGATGCACTTAAACATGCACTTGTTTTAGCAGCCCCAAACTATAAGAGGCCTTTCCAAATCTTTTCCTTTGCTTCTGAGTATACCATTGCTTCTATTTTGCTGCAAAAGGATGAGAATGGGGCTATGAGTTGTATTGCCTTCTTTAGAAAGGATTTACAAGCTGCTGAGTTAAAGTATACAATCATGGAGAAATAAGCATTTGCCTTGGTGAAAGAAACAAAAATTTACAGGCCTTATATATTGAGTTCAAAATTTGTTGCTTATGTTCCCCACACCATGGTGAAAGACATCTTATCAAAGATGGAGATCTCAAGAAAAAGATGTATATGGGTGAACAAACTGTAGGAGTATGATATGGATATCCAAACCAAAAAGTTAGTAAGAGGTTTGGTTCTTGTTAAGCTCATGGTTGAGAGCAACTTGTAGAATGTAGAAGTGAATCAGCTAGAGGAAGAAAGGGCAGATATTTTTGAGAAATTGATGAGTTGTGAGTGGTACAAAGATGTGATCTTCTACCTCAGACACCTATTCTGCCTTGATCACTTAAATAAAAATTAGAAAAGAGCCCTCAAGCTGGCTTCTCAAAAGTATATCATCACAGACCTTGGGCTGGCTTGGAAGAACCCTGAAGGTGTCCTCTTGAAGTGCATAACTGAAGATGAAGCTCCCAAAATAGTTGTTGATTTACATGGGGGATTTTGTGGAGGACACTTTCCTGGAAGAATAACATCACATAAGATTTTTAAAGTTGGTTATTGGTGGCCTACTCTCTTTAAAGATGCAACCCAGCTGGTTAGAGAATGTGATAGTTGCTAGCATTTCTCTAGATGACTAAAAGATTCAGGATCCCTTCATTTGCATACTATATCCATTGAAGCCCCTTTTAAATAATGGGGAATGGACTTCATTTGTGATATTTCATATCTGTCTAGTGCTGGCCATAAGTGGATTCTTGTAGCCACTGATTATTTTATAAAGTGGGTTGAAGAAATCCCATCTAAAAAGGCAACACACCAGGTGGTAATGGACTTCTTGGTAAATCATATCATATGTAGATTTGGAGTTCTAGTTAAGATTGTATCTGATAATGCCATGTGCTTTAGAGCCAAACCATTAATGTCAATGTGCAATGAATATGGAATCAATCGACTTGTTAGAGTAGGTATTTACCTTAGCTCATGTTCACCAAGGTACTTTATTTACCTTTATTGTATTTATCCTCACCCACTTATGTGTGTGGATATTTCTTTTATATTATTTAGATATTCAAAGATATTATCTAGTTGTTAGGTATAGTTATTTCCTTGATCTATGCCATTGACTAGTTCTTTCCTTGATCTATGGTATTGACTAGATCCTTGATGTCTAGTTCTCTCCTAAATCTATGGTCTTGACTAATTCTTTGATGACTAGTTATTTCCTTGATTTATGGCTTGATCTACGACCTTGACCTGGTTCTTAGATTGTTATTCCTTGCCTATTTAAGCAAGATCCATTCTCAATGCATTCCATTGAGTTATGTAATAATATATGATATTTCCACTCATTTGTTTGCAAAGTTTTATGTAAAGTTATTCGGTGAATTGCTTTCATCTTATAGTAAAGTGGTGTTTGATTAACATCCGCATTCTTGGCTTGATATGATCTGATTATCATTCCTTTCATGACTTATTCTTCAAACGATAACCCCCAAGGGAATGGAAAAGCTAAGTCCAATATTAAGAACTTGCTAAAGATCATTAGAAGAACCTTAGAATTGAACAAGAAGAAGTGCGGAGAAAAACTGAAGTTTGTAGTTTGGGTTGATAGAATAACTCCTAAAAGAGAAACTGGTAAAATCCCATTTGAATTGGTGTATGGAACTTAGGATTTTCTTCCCTTACATCTGCAATTATCTTCATTTCAGTTGGTCTAGCAGTTGGAAGATAAAGAGCTCAACCCATATGAATCAAGGATCAATCAGATTGTTGAGCTAGATGAGGAGAGGAGAGCGTCCCATCAAAGGCATATCAGATTTAGAGAGAAATTGAAGAGACTGTTTGATAAGAAGGTCACTCCTAGAGCCTTCAATGTTGGAGATTTGGTTTTGCTATGGGATAGTAGGCATGAAGACAAGGGCAAGCATGGCAAGTTTGATGCATTATGGATGGGCCCTTATGCCATTGATATTAGGATTGGTGAACATACCTTTTTCTCAAATATTTATATGGGGAATTATTTTAAATTCCTGTTAATGACAAACATTTGAAGCATTTCTTGGATTAATCCCCAAATTGAGTTATGCACCAATTGTATAGTTGTATAGTCTTTGTTTTTCTCTGTTTTTGTTGTTTGGTGGTTTGTGGTTTTCCCTTTGTTCTTGGTAGCCATTCTAGTTGGTTTCTTAGTTCATTTTTGTGGTGGTTCTAGTTTTTTTCTACCTTGCATGTTGAATCCTTTTCCCAATGGTATTTTGGCACTTGGTCTACATTTTGTCCTTGTGGCACTCACTGGGAGTGCCCATCCCCGAGCAAGAGCCGATGTTGGTGCCATTTCTAAGCTTGCATAGTGTGCCCTAATTTTTCACATCCAGTTTTGCTCAGAAATGTTTTATCTCTCAAATTGATGATCTACAATTTTCCCCTTTCAGTTGAATGCTTCAGAAATGCCCATAAACTTATTGTTTTCCCCTAATTAGAAGGAATTTTCTAACTTTTCCTTTTTGTTCCCCTTTTCTTCCAAATTTTTGGGCTATGTCATTTTCCTTTCTAGATCGTGGAAAAAATTGAAATTGATCAAATATTACTTGTTTGTATTTGAAAATCCAATTCATAAGTCGAAAATTTTGTAAAATCATGTTTCAGTTGATTCAGAATCAAAAATCTGCCATCCTTGGTGAAAAAATTGAATTCTAGGTCATCCTTGGAATTTTTCACATTTTGACGGTCGAGACGGGCGTCATTTTCCCATCAAATTATTCCTCAAACATGAATTGGCAATGTGGTAGGTTTTCATTGGCCAAGGATTGGTGGGGAAATGTTATAACTTGTCCTTTTTTAATTTTTGGCAAAAGAGGCATTTTCGGCCCGGCTCTCCGCTTTTTCCAAATTGACTACATGGCATGTTTTGATTGGTTAGGGATTGGTGGGTGGCAGAATTTCCTTAGGTATTTTTGTTTTCATTTTGCAAAATTTTCAAAATCTAATTTTGTCCCAAAGCTCTACAACAAATCAAGAAATGACACTTGTCCAGAGGGCAAAAATGAAAGAAGGGGCCGAAGAAATTTTTATGAATTTTTGTCTTTGTTGTCTAAAAGGTGAAAAATGAAAAATGGCTATGCTCTAATCCAAAGCCAACACGTGTCCAAAAATTTAAAAAAATGGAAGAAGGGGTTAATGGGGGACTTGGTGAATTTTTGGCTCTTTGGGCAAAAGGAAAAATTGTTATGTTGAAACCCGCATTCCGAAAAGGGTAAAGTTTTTATGCTAAATGGAGAAGTGGAGTTTTGGGAGTTTTTTGCCTTTGGAGGCAAAAAGCTCGATGGAAAAAAAGGCCCGCATTTTCACTATGAGGGAAATTTTTATGAAGAGTTAGAGGTTCGGACCTCGGGAGCATATTTGGAAATTTTGCATTTTCGGGCAAAAGGTTTTAAAGTCAAACTTTTGTGCATAGCCTCGACAAGTTGTAAATTTGAGGCTTGTGTGGGATCATGGAGCTTCGGGGAAAAGGAGAAAAATGCATTTTTGGAAAAAGAAGCTAAAAATGTAAATGGGAAGTGTGCCTCCACATCCAATCCATGGGGGACACGTGGCTATTTTTGAAGGTCAAAAGAAGAGCGCGGGTTGGCGGTGTGTTTTAAAATTTTCAAATTTTCAAGGGAAGTATGAAGGAAGAGAAGGGGGCATAGCTCGTGATGAATTATAGATCGCCACATAGCATCGGGATGATGGATGTGCAAGGGATTTTGGGAAAAATCCTTTTTCCAAAAGAAGGTAAAATTGGTAAAATTGATCTGCAGTTTCACTGGGACCCACCTTTGGACACGTGGTGGGCCCAGGAGAGAGGCGGGAAAAGTGGCAAAATTTTCAAAAATTTAAAATCCCATAAAGTGAATTTTACTAACATGGGCCCAATCCAATCATCTTTTGCCACGTGTCCATCCTTATCCAAAGATTAAAAAGGTAAAATCAAGCTTATTTTTGGATCCAATCTTCCACGTGGAGGGCAATGATTAAAAGGTGGATAAGATCGACAGTTACTATGCATCCATTTGTTTTGGCTGCCATAGGAGCTCCAGGAAGCTTGGAATCATGATTTCTCCATCAAATTTCATCAAATATTAGATGATTTTGAGTCGTCTAGGCCTTCCAAGAGCATTGGCATCATTTTCATGACTTAATTCTTTGATCCATGGTGTTTTTGATTTAATTTTTCTCAGGCCCAAGGAAAAATGTGAAATGTCAAAATCAAAAATTACAGAGGCAATTTGAAAAGGTAAAAGGTGAAAATGATGAGGAAAAGGTGTTTGCATGCCTCAAATGATGAAAAACGTGCTTCTAGGATGGATAATGATCCAAATTTTTGTAATGATTTAACTTTTTGGGCACACTGCAACTCGCGAATGTTTTTTCTGTTTGATGTCATTTTAAGCTGAATCATGAGGTTTTTTTAACAAACTTGATCCCATGCTATATTGTTTTCTTGGGAAGGAAGGCTCCAATGTGGCATGAGGTATATAATGCATTTTTTGAGAAATTGTAAAGGGGGGAGTTGAAAAATCACAGGAAAATTCTGAGAGAAAGCTCATTTTTAAGAAATCCACCAAAGAACCAGGTTAATGTCTCATATTTTGGAACTTCATGTATGTGAGTTGGTTACAAGTGTATAGGCATCACACAACTCTGAGATTGTTCATGTAACTCTCCCCTGTTGTTGAATCTAACAAGTTTTGAATTAAATCTATGTTTTCTTTGGGCAATATGGTGTCTGTTATCATTTTTAAATTCTTGCAAATAAATTTTAGTGTTCTTGTTGCAATCTTGCATTGAAAGTATTTAAAAATCACACAAGATCTCCATTTCTAGTTGATAGTTTAGTGGAATTTGTAATCTCATATTCAGAAGATCCTTCATCTAATAAGGAGATAAACAAATTTAAAATCACTTTACCTTCCTTAATTGCAGAGATTTCTTGTAAGCCTTTGGGGGTACCTTAGGCATGGTTTGATCATGGATTTTTGTGTTTAATTGAGTTCTTTACTTCAAGATTTTGTGGTGAATTCTCAAAGATTGTGTGAAGAGTGCTACCTCGCTTCCATTTATGCCTCTTCCGGTTGAAAGAATTTCCGATTATTTGAAGCATTTTATTTGATAGTTATTCTAAGTATTGTAGAGATTGTCAAAGATCTTATCTATCCTAGTTTTTCTTGTCAATCCTCGACCAAAAATCATCTAAAAATAAAGATCCTATCATGTATTATCCCGATTTGCATTTGTATACCCACGTAAGAACAAAATCCATTTACAAAAGTATGCATAACAGATCAAGAGTTCCAATGTCTCTAGTAACCTTTTCCTTGTTTTGAGAACATATCCATGTTTTGAGAAGTGACAACTTATGAGAGTTCGGATATGGGGTTTTGATGATGTTTTCACCATTGTCTCCATCATAGAATTCCAAGCAAAGAGAATAATATATTCACCTCCCTCACCATTACAAGGTTACAAAATAGGCCCCTTTCCTTGGTTATAAGGCACAACCTAAAACAGGTAGGACAAGATCAAGTCTTATTGGTGTGCTATCCATTTCTCCACAAAATTGAGTGCCAGCCTAGACCATATCCCCAGCCTACTAATGACATACAACATGGTCTAACCTATCTTTAAGATCCATGATGTATCTATGGTGCTTTGCTCAAATTGAAAAGGAGAACAATTTTGGATACCAACAATTGATACTGAACCTCTCAATTTACCCTCCCGCATCTGCTGAATGTGGTTCTGACTTGGTCTCTAGCCTACTATTTTTTATCCTTAGTTTCTCTCGTGATATAGGCCTTCTTGATGGCATCTACTAAATTCTGTGGATAGTGAATCTACACTACACCTCCATTATCCAAATTCGGGCCCCGAGATGAACCTATGAATTCACACCTACTCATCCTACATATACTCTACATACTAGAGTAGATCTAGAAATCTACTCTCATACTTTGCTAAAGAAAGAGAAGCCTATCGGAGGTCATAGAATTCATCGATCCTTTCTGGATGAACCTCCATGATAGATAATTTCTCCTAAATCTCTCCTTAAAAACTCCAAGGTCATTGTCTCGAATGTACATGGATCTTCTACTCCTCTGTCCTCCACCATACTCCTTTTCCATCCCTCGGTGGAAGGATCGCAACACGAGCATTCATGTGGCTAGAATAAGGACAAAGCTTGAAGCAAATACTCAAGCTCACTAGCCAGGCCTCTGCCTAAAATCCACCCATGTAACCTAAGTAATGTGAGGGATGAAGCTTCAGGATCTCCCTGATGTGATCCACTGTTGTGGTTTGTCAGCCTCTAGGTCTCTCTACACGCTCATCCCTAAGCCTAGGGCTCCGAGACCTCTCTCTATGCTCTGGAACTCTATCACCCTATCTCCTAAGTGGTGACTCTACTCTAACTAACTCTACATGGGATTTCTCTCCTATATGATCCTTTCGAGTTGAGGAGATACCGACCCTCGATAGGAGGGGCTCTATCATGACTAGCTACATGTTCCCATCCTAATCCTCCACGTAGAGCAACATTAACATCCTTAAGGGTATGTAGAATCTAAGTTAATATGACTACTACACCTTGATCCGATGGTGGTGGGTCTAATTCATTGTCAAAGTTCCTCTCACTCCATCCGAGCCTCCCTGCATAGACCAAAGTGAGAGTTAGTTCATTTTTTTAAGTTTATACAACTTCCATGTTTACTAAAATTTACAATTTATTGCTAAGTAATTTTCTAAATTTACAAGTGTACTAGGTTTAAGTTTTCATGTCTCAAGGTTTCTAGTGTTCCCAATGGTCTAAGCCTTTGAACCACTACTCGATACCAAACCTGTAATGCCAATTTAAACAACCACTTGAGACACAAGAAATAACCTACGGTTAACTAGAAAAATTTAGGGATAATCTTTTTTTGATTTAAAGTGTCTACAACCAGTTCAGTAAGACATCAATTTTTACTAATGAGTTCCGGAACAAGACCAACTTAATACAACATATGTTTTCCTTTATTAACTAATATCAATTTCATAAGGATCAAACCTTAGGGTTTCATTTTTTAGTTAGGTTTAGGGAGTAGTTTAACCCCATGCCTGATCTCTAGCAGGCTTAGAGTTTCAATAAGATTTTTCTCCTACATAATGCTTCAAAAATTTCCCCAAACCATTCCCAATGGATAGGAAATTTTCTCACCTTTCCGGTGATACAAATAAGTCCTCCTAACTCCTTGTGGAACTCAAGGTATAAGTGGGAAGATTTCCTAGGGTAAAATTTCCCTTAGGGGGACATGTGTCAAGAGGTGGTGAGAAATGCCTTCAACGGGTTGGTGGGTTATAGGGTGGCTTAGGGAATTTTTCTCATTGCACAGGCTCAAAGGTGAAATTTTTTTCATGCCCGAGGGTCCTCGGTGGACACGTGTTGAGTCCAGGCTCGAGTGGGAAAGGGGTGAGGATTTTGGTGGAGCGGTAGAGAATATTGGGGCATTGCGCCCAATGAACGAAAGGTTAAATGTCACCCGTGCACCCATGGATCTTGCAGGGCATGTGGCACTCCTAGGTTCTTCATGGTAGGAGGGAGAGAGAATAATGGAGTGGTGGGGAAAGATTTCAAAATTTTCCCAAAAATTTTAAAGGTTAAAAACAAAAAAGGAACCGCACCCACACTGTAGTCCCCCCTAGAGGATACATGGTTCCCTTTAATTGGTTACGGGTTGATAGAGGGAAATGTGAAACTTTTCCAAAAAAATTCAAAAGGGATAAGAGTTAGAAATGAACTGCGCCTCCGCCATAGCCGTTAGAGGACATGTGGCACCCTCTGATTGGCTACGGGCTGGCAGAGGGAAAATTAACAATTTTCCCAAGGAATTTTTTTAAAAAGATAAGTTAAAGTTCAGAAAGGGTCCATCCTTCCACCGTGCCATGTGGCGGCATGATGTGATTGGTTGGCCGACGGAGTTGTGGGGAAAATGGGAAAATTTTCCCTTGGTAAAATTTCAAAAAGGATAAATTAAAAACTTTTTTTGCCCATCCGAGACGCCACATGGTAGATCCCAATTGGTTGAGGGATCGTGGGGGCCACTATTTTTTAGTTATTTTTTCCAAAGTTAAAATTTGAATTTTTCTATGATTAGATTTATTTGTTTTTTTTTAAGTGCCAATTTGAAGTAAAACTTCAAATTGCCATAACTTGAGCTAGAAATCTCGGAGTTTGGGAAAATGAGGAATTTTCAGAAATCTATCGATGCCCTCTTTACACGGAGAACCATCACTTTCATAAATTGATGAAGTTTGAGAGGTCAATTTTTAGAAACTAATCTGCAAGGTTTTAATTTGCAAACTGGCAATTTTCAACTTTTCAATTTGTTCAAATTTGGTTTCCTCCTTCACTCAACATGTCAAAAAGATATGGATTATTGATCTAGGGAGGTTTTAGAGTGTTTTAGGGAAGTATATTTGTTTAATTTAATCAAGATTGTATTTTTTCGACATGATAGACGAGAAAACGATTGTGTAAGTTTCAAATTGGATTTTTGTAAAATTTGAAAGTTATTTCTTAAATGTTATGGTAAATTTGAGTTCCTTAGGAATTACCAAGTTTGAATTTCAATATTTCATAACTTTTTGCTTGGTGCAAGTTTAAACTACTCATTTTTATTAAAATATGATTTGCCAAAATGTAGTTTATAACAATGAACTACTTTTTTTTATTTTGTATATCAATTTTGTCATTTAAATGTGTGTATAGATTCTAAATTAGTCCAATACATTTTCTTGTTAAATCGACCATTCAATTCTGATTTAAAGTGTACTTGATTTCAATCCTAATATACATTTTAAGAGAAATCACAACATTGTCCTTCTTCATACACATTATTCTGTTTTCCAAACAACAATCTCATTCTTTCGACACAGCAAATCAAATCCAATACACAATACAATTTTGAAAAATAATGCAATCCTTGATTCATATTCCTATACAAATTTACAACTTATCACTTTTCTATTGATTTCAATACAAAGATACGTAAAATATACAACACTATTTCTTGTTCCTTTCCAAAACAGAAAATGGAAGATAGTTCTTTACATTTCACCATTTAAGTTCAATCTTTCCTCTATCAATGCATATAGTTTCACATTACAAATATTATACAACTCATCCACTCAATGTGGGAAGGGTTACAATGAAATTTCTCAAAAGAATGGGATCACAATTTGTGTATTCTTCTTGATCCAAAATAGCAACATGCTAGTTCTCCATCTTTTCATCTTTAATCACAACAAGGAAGGGGAAAGGAAACACTCTCCACCCAATAAAGACATCCAATGAGAAGGAGAAGCCATCATTCCTCATTGGCCCCGAGCCCTAACCATATTGAAATAAGAGATGAAAATCAACACATGGAAACAATGGATTCCACAACAAACAAAACAAGTATTCCTTCACATGCGAAAAACAATAAGAAACATAGTCCAAGAAAAATAATAGTTCACAACTACATTTGGAATCATTCACACAAAACATAGGATTGATCAAGAAAGCCAACAAGAGAAAGGAACTATGGGGAACTAATTATGCCTCCCTATTTGTCATTGGGCATCCAAATATAGTCATACCAACAATATCACATATCAAACCCATAAATATTATGCCCCCGACCATCATGAGATGGAGTGGAGAGCTTAAGGCCGAGGAAACATGCTCGTTGAAGGACCAAATTCGACACTTGGTGATGGATCGAGGGTGGAAAGGTGAGTTGCGAAGTAGTGGGAAGGTGATAAATACAAGTGCTGTGCTGGAAAGAAGAGAAGAGATGAGAGGAGAGAAAAGATACACATGGGAAATATAGACATGAGAGGAGAAGATAGGAGGGATACACACAGAGAGAGAGATAACATGGGTGAAGCTCTGCAGGATTCTGAGTGGAACTTTGATGTAGAAAGGAATGTACTAAGCTTAGCATTGTAATTTCTTTTTCTTTTTGGCATAATTATACAAGCCTAGTGATGTGCATGACTGTGGTCTGCCTCTCTATGGCTCTTTGTAATGAAATGATGAATACAATGAGGTTACCTATTGCAATTAGATATGAATATCAGTGGGTTTTATGTATATTTCATTCATAGAAGTTCTCTTTCCTTTCATGCTATGAATGAATGATTGTATCTTTCCTTCTATTATAATATATGTTATGGAGTCTATTAAAACACTCGGTCTGAAGAAACTACAAGGATCTGGAGGCCATTCTGAGCCCTATGATTCTTGTATGTCTAAATTCTTTCCTGAATACTCTTATACTAATCATAGATGAATGCTTCCCACTAAAACTCACATAAAAGAGAGACTCGACACCCGTGCGTGCCTCGGGTGAGTGCTCAGCTTCTGCTGGGTGATAGGGTGCGCATGGGATTCCTTCCTTTTATAGTGGGAGTAAAATTGACTACATCTTGGTTCCATTTTTGGGACCTCTTTTCAAAGTTGTAGTGGGATATAACATGCATCATGATCTATGTAAAGAGTAATGATGGATCGGTTAACATTGGAAAATGTTGAATCATGGTTCAAGAGCATGGAAGATGAATTTTCCCAGAGATTCAACACTGGACCTGAGTTTGATACACGTAGATGGGTAGAGGAGAATCTCTACCATGATCTATATGAGACTTTTTTTCTTGCTTCCCAGTAGAGTTATTTGGGTGGCTTTCAAGCCTATGCATCTAGATCAAGTTGGCATTATGGATCATGGATATGGACCAAAGAAGACTACCAAAGGTTGTAGGATGTAGATCTGACATGGACCCATGTTGTAGATCACTGGTGGGGAGGAGTACTAGCTAGCTACACTCTGGAATATGCCATTTCCATGTATTCTTGTCCCCAGAGATTGTTGAGTTTGAGTTTCTGAGAACCTAGAGGATCATTTCTACGTGTTATTCCTCTAGCTATGAAGATATTGATGGTTACCATGAGTTTAGAAGTGCTCCCCATGGCTGGCTAAACCATTTGAAGTGCATTGGGTAAGGAAGCTCGGGTGGAGGAAGATGGCAGATGAGATGATAGAAAAGGAGAGGGAAGAAAGATGGCTCAAGTATGGTGAAGCACGTGAAAGGGAGATTACTAGATGATGTGAAGCTGCTAGTGTGATGGATCTATGGAGACAGATGTTGTGGGAAGGAGTTGAGGTTCACGTGGAGGATGTGGAACCTGAGTAGTCTATGCTACCCCATCTTGGAAAGCACGTGAGGGAGACCCCTTGGCTTCTGGTGAGATTTTTGTCACATGGAGAAAGGAGAGTCATTGGCACATATCTAAACCCACCCAGTGACCGAGCCCTGGTGCTTGGTTTTCCCAATCCAGGAAGAAGTATTGATCTAATTGAAACTAGTGGAAGAGATAGATCCATGCCTAGGAGATATAATTTTACATTCCTTCTTCTATGGCTGCACATATTCTAGTATTTGGAGGAGTTTTTGGACAAGGGCAAGTGTACAAGCTTTTGGTCTCGCATCAGGGAGTGGCGCGGGAAAAAGTAGTGGTAGTGGGGTGCTATCACAGACCATCGGTGCATAGTTTAGTGGGACCATGGGGGCACTTGGCATAGCTCCTATAGGCCCTATTGGACCCAGTGGTTCTAGTGGATCTGGTGGCTCTAGAGGTATAGGACCCGGTGGACCTGGTGGATCAGGTGGTGGAGGAAACACCGAAGGGAACCAAGGCTCTGGTTAGGACAAGGACCCCAACCACCACCTCAAGTTTTCTTTGAAATGTCTCTACATTTACCAGATTATAGGGGCATTGAGGATCTTTGTGGAACATGTTCACAAGTGTGAACTGCTATGGCATGTGAAAGGTATCACAACCCAGAATGAAAGGCTAGTCAATTTGTAACCACGTTGTAAGGGTGCATGCATAGCTGGTATAGAAAGTATGATCCTCATCAAATGGTGGTGGATTACACTACCTTAAAGAATGCATTCCTGGAAGAGTTCCACATTCTGAGTTTGAAAAAAAGCATTAGCTTTGAAGGAGATACAACAAGGAATGGCAGAGAGTGTGTGGGAGTATGATGTGCTTTAAGACTCTCTTGTCTAAATTATCATATGATATACATCCTTCTCAAGCATGCACAAGTGGTTTGTTGGAGGATTGATCACCCCTTTTAGAAGGGCCTTGTCTCATAAAACTTTTACAGATCCACGTGAAGCATTGGAGGCTGCCTTGCATGCCGAAGCTATTGGTAGTATTGATATTGAGTTAGCCCATTCTTGGAGGCTCAGATTGCTGCTATGGCTAAGTAGTTGGAAAAGCTATCTGTGAACTCGGTCCATGAGACTCACAGTGGTTTGTGGTGCACATGGATTGTGAGATAGAGGGGCACGTTAAGGATAATTTCCCCCGGAGGATGGTACATGCATTGTGACATTAGATTGTGAAATCTATCATGGGGACCATGATGCTAGTAGATGTCCCTTGCTACAATGCGTGTGATCAGGAAGAATGTATCTGTTATTGCAAGATTTACACCTCCATGACCCATGATACTAAAGATTGTAGGCTCATTGATCAGATACATGAGGCCATTGATCATGGGGTGTGCCAAACCAGCATTGCCAGTGGTTCTAAAAATGATGATCACCGTTATGAGGAGTGCGAGATGGATGGAGGTGCGTGGAAGAGGTTTTGAGGAGGATTCCATGGATGAGGTAACCATGGAGGAAGGAGTGAGTTCCCATGAGGGACATGTTTTAATTGTGGATCTATAGAACATTACAAGTGTGAGTGCCGGACTTGTTGTAGTGCTCATGGTGTGGAAAGAAGCATAAGTATGAGGAGTGCCAGAATTATTTGAGCATATGAATCAGCAGCACCGGAAGGACAAAGGTGTTGTGATGGTCAAGCATCAAGAAGGAAGACATACAATGGATGCCTCGGGTAACATGGGATGAAGGTTTGGAGCTGTCTTGGTAACAACAAGGGTAGAAGCCACATGCATGCAAAGGGAGATACCAAGATAGAAGAGCCTGGTTTCAAGAGAAGAGGTCATTCATGGAAAGTATCCAGACCCCGCGCATCAGAAGGAGATATATCAGGACACCATGGATGTTATTTGAAGCTTTAAGGGAGATCTAGTGTCTAAAGGAGAAATCTAGGAGGGAGGAACAAGGAAGGAGGATCGAGGTGCAGAAAGATGACCTGGATGAGGTCAAGGAGGTGTGTAAAATGCTAAGGTAGGAGAACATCATTCCTTTGCTAGGATCCTGGTTGAGAGAGAAGGTACCACCACCGGAGAAGAGAGTGAGAGAGATAGTTCTTGCACACAAACCTTCCCCCTCACAGCCTCGACTATGACAAAGAGATTACATTGAATGCAGTTGTGGATGGATGGCTCCTCAACAATATACTCATTGACATTGGTGTGGAGGTTAATGTTTTGACTTTGGATGCATGGCATCAGATGGGGAGACCTACATTACACCATCTTCAAATGTGTTGTATATGGAAAACAAGACTAAGGCAATGCCCATCGGTGTCTTGAAGGATGCAACTATTACTATTCAGGGAGCCAAGTTTACTGGGGACTTGAAGTCTTGGTGCTCGCGAGGTGGACAATTTCCCAAGCATTACTTGGGTGCCCTTGGTGTTACAAGAACAATGCGGACCTCGGTTCAACAAAGGGTACATCAGTTTTGAGAACAAAGAGGAGTGGGTCATTATACCCCTGGTTGATGGGAAGTCAACACCCTACATTGAACCATTGGGAGAAGAGGTTCTGGACAAGATTTATGTGTGCTCAATCAGAGACCCTGAGATGGTACACCCTATTAATGGGGTTATCTAGTTTGAAGATGCTCAGTCAGTGAGTGATACCACCAGTCTGGCATGTGACAATTGGGTGCATGGGACATATGAATTAATGGGATGGTAGTTGAGAGGATCGGTGACCAAGGTAACAAAGGTGCACATGGTTTGGTGCCTTGGAGGAAAAGAACTACCCAAGTACTCCGGAGGAGCCTTCCCTGAGATCTTTCTCATAGGAGATAGAAGCTCAGTGGAAAAATGAGAAGGAATGAAGGGAGATGTTGAGTTACGTCTTTTGCTCACACACAGTAGCTCATTGGTGGGCCATGCATCAAGAGAGCCTTTTAGAATGGCGTGAGGTAAGAATTCTCTCTCTGTCAGATTTTCTAGAAGTAATATACCCACCATCATCAAGGAGTACCATGGGAAGGAGCCCACCTCTTTCCATATCCAGGAGTGTGAATGGGTCTAGAGAGAAGGCGTGGAAGCCTTGCCACCATCCCTCTGGGTGCACAAGTTGTATTCTACATTACAAGGTTGTGTGCATGTGCATGGTACATTCATTCGGAGACATGCCACTAGAAAAGGAATTGCAAGAGAGCTTGGCTGATCTTATTCAAGCCTTTGAGTATCGGAGTACCAAACCATCGGTTGATAAGGCCTTGTAAGGTATCAAGCACCTTACCATGGGGGATAGTGCCAGAATGGAAGATAGGCTATTGGAATTACTAGGTGAACTAGGATTGGAGGTGCGCTTGAAGAGATTGAAGAAACAGAAGAGTTACTGACTTGAGTGCGTGTGTTTGGAGAAGGAGAAGGGAAAGTTAGTATATGTGATTGATGGAGAGGAATAGAAAGTTTAGATGTTAGCCATTTGTAGGGAATGTGTGAAGTAGTGGATAGTGTAGATGCTCACGTGCATGCCTACCATGAGCCTTTAAAGATGAAGAAAGTTAACATCGGTTCAGAAGAAGAACCTAAGGAAGCTATTATTGGGGATTATTGGATGGAGAAGGAAGTATCAAAGATCATTGATCTATTGCATGAATTGAGGATTTATTCCCATGTGGGTACCATGAGCTAAAAGGTGTCCACCATTCCTTGGGGGAGATGAGGATAAAACTAAAGGAAGTGTGCACCGGTTAGAAAAAGGCCCTACCGGATGAATCCCAACTTACGCGTGAAGGTTAAGGAGGAGATAGACAAGATGATAGCTTCTAGGATCATTGAGGTAGTAGAAGAATCGGAATGGATAAGTCGATGGTAATTAGCATCAAGAAAGATGGGTGGATTAGAATTTGTGTGGATTATAGGGAATTGAATGTAGTTTGTGTCATTGATCCATTTCGACCCCCTTCACTGAAGAAATTTTGGAAGGAGTCGTTGGGTGTGAAATCTATTCCTTTACGGATGGATTTTAGGATACCACCAAGTCGGATTGCAAAGGAGGACTAGGAGAAGACAACTTTCACCACCGAGTGGGGAAGTTTTGCATATATGGTCATGCCCTTTGGGTTGAAAAAATGTGCCTCTTTGTCTTTTCACGCATAGTGGTGCAAGCATTCAGGACTTCATTCATAAGTTTCTTTAGGTTTACTTGGATGATTGGATAGTATATGGTCTAGTTAAGGACCATTGTGACAACTTGAGATTAATGTTTGAAAGGTGTAGGTAGTTGAGGATATCCCTCAACATTAAGAAGTGTGTGTTTGCTACACCCTTTGGGACTTTATTGGGGCATATCATATGTAAGGAGGGCTTGTTGGTAGATCCCGCTAAAGTTGTAGTTATTGTGGGGTTAAGGGAACCTACTAGCTAGAGCGCAAGTGTGTGGATTCCTTGGGCATATGGGATATTAAAAAAATTCATTAAGGGGTATGCCAAGATCACCATGCACCTTTAGAGGAGCTGCTTAGACACAAAAGTACCTTCCATTGGGGAAAGGTAGCAATAGAGGGCATTTGATACATTAAAATATAGGCTTATTACCGTGCCTATTTTATGATTTCCCTCTTGGGACAAGCCCTTCCATGTCCATGTAGATGCCTCAGGAACCACCATTGGAGTAGTACTTACACAACTAGGTGAGGGGATTGTTGATCATCCTCTCTATTTCATGAGTAGGAAGTTAACACCAGTAGAGAGTAGAATTATACCACAACCGAGTGTGAGGCATTGTCAATGATCTATGCACTTTTCAAATTTTGATAGTATCTGTTGGCAACACCCTTTGTATTCTACACCGACCACATGGCATTAAAGTATTTAGTGAACAAGCCCATTCTTCAAGGGTGCATATGTCGATGGGTGTTGTTGTTTCAAGAGTTTGAGTTCACCATTGTAGTGAAGCCCGGAAAAAGCAATTGTGGACCTGATCATCTATCAAGAATTGATTCAGGAGAGGATGCACAAAGTATTGAGGAAAAATGCAGATGCACAACTATTTAGATTGTGGCGTGTGCCCTTGGATTTGGAAGAGATTGTTGTATTTTTAAAAGAAGGTGTGGCACTGGATGGAATGAGGGCATTGGAAAAAAAGTAGTTGGCCATACATACGCCACACATGCCCTACATGTTGATTAGTGGAGACTTATACAAATTGGGATGTGATGAAGTTTTTTGCATAGATGTGTGTTAGAAGCATGAGCCTGGCCATCATGGAGGAAGCACACGGAGGAAGTGTGGGTGGGCATTACGTAGGTGATGCCACTGCGTGCAAGATTTTAATGGTAGGTTTATGGTGGGAAACCTTGTATAGGGATTGTAGAGATTATTGTAAAGCATGTGACCATTGTCAGTGCATTGGAAAACTAGGAAGGAGAGATGAAATGCCTTTGCATCCTATTCCTAGTGGAGCCTTTTGAAAAGTGGGTGATAGACTTTGTAGGACCTATTGCACACGGCAGTGCGTAGGACTGGGTCACGTTATGTCATCACTTGCATGGATTATCTCACAAGGTGGGTGGAAGCAGCCCCGACTAAAGATTACATGGCAGAAAGCAACAGCAGTGGCAAGGTTCTATGGGAGAACATTATCACAAGGTATGGATGCCCTTTGAGTTTGACCAGTGATAGGGGTATGCATTTTCTAAATGAGACCATGAGGATCCTACTATCTGAGTTCATGGTGGCTCATCATAAGACTACGCCCTATCACCCACAAGAAAATGGAACCATGGAAGCATTCAACAAAATACTGAGTCATACCTTGACCAAAATCTGTGATGTTGGAAGACAGGATTGGGATGACAAGGTATCAATAGTTTTATGGGCTTATAGGACTACGTATAAAAGACTAAATAAAGCCACACCTTTTCAATTGGTGTTTGGCATGGAAGCTATTTTTTTCAGTTGAATTTATGTTACCTTCTCTGTGAATAGCATGCAGGAGGATTAGCCGATGAACAAGTTGGAAGAAAGAATTGATGAACTAATGAAACTGGATGAGAGATGATCACTTGCTTGTTGGAGCCAAACAATGGAAAAGGAAAAGCAAAAGGCTTGGCATGATCCATATTAGAACAAGAATTTGAGGTTGGGTAGATGGTGTTACTGTATGATTCTAAATTTTTGCGCCATCTGGGAAGTTGAAAGTCCATTGGTTAGGTCCCTACACAATCTCGTACATCCTTGATTTGGGTGCGTGCCAGTTACAAGTGCTGGATGGGATGAAGTTTCTGGACACTTCAATGGTAGTAGGTTGAAGCCCTACTATAAATAAGTCTTCTTGGTGTTTGTAAATAAGGTAGTTTTTCCAGTTAGTTTAGAATTTTCCTTTATGCATTTTCCTTTCCTTGTGTTTCCCTTTCGTTGTTGTTTTGTTTTGTGCCTTGGGTGCCGGTAACCTTATTGCTATTTTTGGAGAATTTATGAGTGTGCAGAGGACCACACATCATTTAAGTGTGGGGTGGAGAAAAGTGAAGAAGTGCGTGATTAAAAGTACCGAGGAAGTTGTGTTGAAGAGCCTTGTTGAGTAGCCGGTTAAAAGAGAGATGAAGAAAAAAAGATAGAATGGTTGGTGCTAGGGTAAAGCTACTTGTAGATCCCACATACAAAGGAAAAAGAAGTGCATTTAAAGCAACACGAGGTAGGAAAAAGCAAGAATCTGGATAGAAGAAGTGCCTTTGGTGTGGGTTGAGCAGTGCGTAAGAGTCTCTGTCAGGTTGGTTTGGTTGCGCGCCAGAAGGTTGGAGGAGTTTTCACGCGGGAGGTGCGAGTTGAGAGTTGGAGGAGTTTTCACGTAGGAAGGGTGCGTGAGTGAAGGCATTGAAGATGGGATTTGTTTTAAAAATCTGCATTAAATGAACAAAGTATGGGGTAGGTAAAGTAGCATTTAATGACTAGAAAAAGGAAAAACTATAAATAGAGGTGGGGCACTCTCATTTTACTTTGTGAAAAATGAAGAGTTGGAGATATAAGTGAAAGATATAAGCTAGGGTTTTTTAGATTTGATCAAGGAGAAGATCTGTGTGATTAAAAATGTAAAGAGCTAGTTTGAGATTGTGAACTAGAAGGAAGGAATTACACGGGCATGGAAGAAGTGAAAAGATGTTGTCTTGTGAAGAATTTATCAAAGTTAGGGTTCAACAAACTAGGGCATGGGTTTAGAGAATTGTATCATGGATCTGAGATCGAAGGTTGGGAGAAGGAAAGTAGAGTAACAAGGAGAGGATTGGAGTGACACAATTACCTCGACCATGGCACGAAGAAAGGGAAGGGAAAAGCAAAGGCTAAACAACTAGAACCCGAGGTAGATACAAATGAAGAATGGTATGTAGAAATGTAGTACCCTGATGGAGTGATGATGGGGAAGGAATGGGAATCCCATTTGAGAAGCATACCAGTCAGTGATTATAATCACCACACCACACTATAGAAAAAGAGATGGCATTAGAATTGGTATGCCCAACCAACAAGTGAACACCTGAAGGGTTACCTATCTACAATGATGACGTGAAGGTCAAGCTAGCGAAGGTAGGGTTGTTGCAACTTATGAGTTGCCTTATTTTGGGAAGCCGGATCACTTGTACCAGTGGTTGATGTCTCGGGTACATGAGGACTACTTCCACTTTGTTGGGTGCAAGATGCGTAACTCCCTAGTTGATTGCATAGTTTACAGGCCTCATATGAGGGAGATAGCCTGGAAGATGACCTTGGTGACAAGGAGGCTATTCAGAGAGACCATCACAGAGTATGCCTGCAAGAAAGGGTCGTGGTATTATGACATCTTAGACATCAAGGACCCAATTATGAAGATGATGGCCGTGCACCTAGTAATGAAGTTGAATGGCCAAGAAAGGTGGATGCAAGTCAACAAGCCATGGCTACATGTCTGCAGGAAGATTGCAGAGGGGACTATTTATAACTTATCCACATACATTGCCGAGGAAATTGTAAAGTGTGTGAAGGAAGGGGACAAGATCCTCTTTGGAAATGTCCTACTCACCATAGTGTTTGTAGAAATTGGAGTGTCGGATGCACTAGATAAGTTTGTGTGGGAGTACCCAGCCGAAGACCCTTCACCCCTGTGAAGAGGTTTGAAAAGTATGCATGTGATACAATGATGGCTCCCCACAAAGCGTGGCTTGAAAAAATGGTATACGTGCTTGAGAAATGCATTCGGGGTGGAGTGGAGGATCCCTGAACAACTCCCAGCAGCCACACAAGGAGAAGTTGAGTTCATGGTGTACCAGCACTACTGCTTGGGTAGGTTCAAACTTGTTGATGAATCATGGAGCCCTTGGTGCAAGCTCCCTTTCACGTTCACTACCCAGTACTTCCAAGTGGGAGTGAATAGATTTAAAGAATCAAAAAAGCTAAGGCTGGAGCTAGGAAAGTTGGACCGGGAGCATAGGGATATGAGGAAGAAACTAAACTATCCAGAGGAGGTAAGCATGTATGTGGAGAAGTACGTGTCACATGAGATCCATATGACTAGACCAATAACACTTCCTATTCTGGAGGATCCATGATGCGTGTATACATATAAGGCCAAAATTCAAAAATGGCATGTACTTGGTGGATGAGATCTCATACCTGAAGACCCCTTGGGAAAGAAGAAGCTAGTGTCTAAGAAGAGGGGTAGAGGAGAGGAAGGAGCACCAAGTGTACCAACTACTCAGATAGTGAGCATGCCTTCTATGAGTGCAAAGCCAAGCACCTATGTTCGGAGAAGAAGTCTCTAGTAAAGGAGAAGATGCAGAAGTAGAGGCACCCAAACAACCCACCACCATGGAGGAGTCACAAGAAGAAGAAGAGAAGGTAGAATCTCTGACCAGAAGCAACCTCTCAGGAAGAAGTAGAGGGTGGATGAAGAAGCTGACTCGGAGGTGACCGAAAGCTTGGAGAGATACCTGGGAGAAGGAGAGGATGAGAGTGAAGGAGGTGGTGATGAGGAGGAAGAGCAGAGAAAGACAAGGAACCTTTGGAACCTCATGTATTTAGTGTTTATGACTCGGAGGAAGAGAGTGGGGATGAAAAGAAAGAGTTTGTATTCACGTGATGAAAAAGGCACACAAGGTGATGAAGGCACTGAAGATACAAAGGTAGATGAGAGGGATGCCGAGGGAGTAGAGAGCCACAGATTTTACAAAGGAGTAGATAACCAAAGTGGTAGAGTGAGAAGTGAAGAAGATGCTCGAGATCCTTGTAGACCAGGAGTTAGAGCGTAGAGCACAGACATAGTGCTAAAGGAAGGGAAGGAGGAGAGTGGTGAAAAGGACATGACAGCCTAGGAGGCCCCGCTCTGACAGTTAGCTTCCCCAAAGGTGTGCGCTCGGGTAGAAGACCTCTGGATGTAGAACAGAGGTAGATAATGGGCTACGTGGATGATTCAAGGAAGGTGCTATGCACATGATTCAGAGCACAATACCCACCGAAAGACTTATAGCCATGGGATCATTTGAAAAGGAGGGCGCGTACCCCAGGACCAAGAAGATGCTTTCTTGGGCATTTGAATCCCACGTCGATGAGCCAGACTTTGAAGTCTACCAAAAGGCACTTATCACGCTGCCAGAGTCTAAGGGAGACAACCCCTTAGTGAATGCCCAGGAGCTCTCAGACGAGCAAGTGTGTAATGCTCTAAACAAGGTCACGGTGGAAATAGAGGTGAGGCTATTCATGTGGAATGACAACATAAGGGCTTTAGAGGAAAGCTTGGCCAAGAAGGAGGAAGAGTTGGCTAAGGTGGCCAGAAGCTTAAAATAGGAGGAATTAATTAGTGCACAGCTAAAGCGTGAGCTCAAGGAGGAAAAGGAAAAGGTGCAGGAGGTCTACAAGAAAGTAGACTCAATAAAAAGTGCCATCATTTTGAAACACCTAGATCTAATGCCTATCCCCAGAGGTATGCATCGATGTTGGAATGCCTAGAAGACTTAACATGCATCCTCACCATGGAGAGGTGACCCTTGGCATTGGAATCTATGGAGGAAGTGGCCCACATGCCTGAAGGAGGAGGACCGGTTAAAAGTGATAGCACTTGTTGCCGAGTATAGTCAAGTACTCATGGAGATCAAGGTCACTTCCCAGTCTGTAGAAGCCACATATGACACATGCATGGATCGAGATAAGGTGGAAAGCTCTTTGGTCACCACACTTGAAGTAGAGCTGAAAGAGTTCCAGGAAAAGAACAAGGGAACAGGGAGAAGGGGGATAAAGTTGGCTGAAGTAGAAAAGAAATCAGAGGTGATTGAGGCTTTAAGAAGCTCAACTAAGGCCTGATATGAAGGAACTATACCCCCAAATTACAAGGAGAATGGACAAGCTCATGGACCTAGGCAAGGAAATGGAACAAATTGTGGACACCTTGGGTGCCCAGGGAGCTGGTCTAAGCTTTGATGAAGTAAGCACCTTGGTGGGTGACCTCTGTCAGAAGGCACAGAACGAGGTCGATACATGGAGTAAGTTGGAGGTAGACTTATGGAAGGACTTCCCAACCTTTTGATTTAATGTCCCCCATTCTTCATTCTTTCCCCTATTCTTTCATTCCTTATTCATTTTTGTAATATTTGTCTACATCTTGGTTCCATTGAACCAACTTGCACCTTGGTCAAGTAGAATGTTTCGAGGGTGGAGAACAGGCGTAGTGTGGGGTGATGTTGGGCCCCTGAAATATTGACTAAGTATGAAGGTGGGGTGCATGGGACCCCAGTTATAGAAGAAGGGTGCGCAAGGAAAAAGCACACAGGAGGAAGAGTTAAGGAGGCATATGGTTCATGCGTGGCACGTGAAAGGAGATTTGGGACTTAGCGATTTAAGAAACAAAGGTAGAACACGTGAAAAGTGTGATCGGTTGCATGCGTGGATAAGATGCCAGCCTAGCAATAGGTGGCCTAGGAAAGAGCATGCCAGCAAAGGAATCTTCTAGAAGACCATCATGAGATGGAGTGGAGAGCTCAAGCCTGAGGAAACATGCTCATTGAAGGACCACATTCGACACTTGGTGATGGATCTGAGGGCATGGAAAGGTGAGTTGGTAGTGTGGGAAGGTGATAAATACAAGTTCTGTGGATGGGAAAAAAAGAGAGAGACAAGGAGATAACATACACATGAGAATATAGACATGAGAGGAGAAGATAGGAGGGATACACACAAGAGAGAGATAACATGGGTGAAGCTCTGCAGGATTACTGTGAGTGGAACTTTGATGTAGAAAGGAATGTACTAAGCTTAGCATTGTAATTTCTTTTTCTTTTTGGCATAATTATACAAGCCTAGTGATGTGCATGACTGTGGTCTGCCTCTCTATGGCTCTTTGTAATGAAATGATGAATACAATGAGGTTACCTATTGCAATTAGATATGAATATCAGTGGGTTTTATGTATATTTCATTCATAGAAGTTCTCTTTCCTTTCATGCTATGAATGAATGATTGTATCTTTCTTTTTGTTATAATATATGTTATGGAGTCTATTAAAACACTCGGTCTAGAAGAAACTACAAGGATCTGGAGGCCATTTTGAGCCCTATGATTCTTGTATGTCTAAACTTCTTTCCTGAATACTCTTATACTAATCATAGATGAATGCTTCCCACTAAAACTCACATAAAAGAGAGACTCGGCACCCGCGCGTGCCTCGGGTGAGTGAGTGCTCAGCTTCTACTGGGTGATAGGCCGACGTGCATGGGATTCCTTCCTTTTATAGTGGGAGTCATCTAAACACGTGAATTGTAACAACATCAAGAATTCAACATTATCATTTTCAATTAATCAATAAACTATATCATCATCAATAATATTCCATACTACGCCTACTCAAAATATCAATGTCACATGTTCAAATTAACATCTATAATTTGTCCATGTCAAACAAGATATCATCATCCACATATAAAAATGTCTCTAGTAACCATCGTGCATAATAACTAAATCCAGATCAATAATAATCCAAGATCTAACATCTAACCGTCATATTAAAAAAAAAAAAAAATAGTTTCCATAATAAGATCAACATTATCAAGATCGTATCTAAAAGTGTCAAAGGGAAGTGGGCACTACAACTAGAGTGGAGGTTATGTAATTATTGAGATGCTTGCATAACTACCACGAAGTTACGTAACCTCCACTCGCACAAAGAGGTGGTGTCGTAACCATAATGGTGGTCATGTCTCAGTAGAATTTGATTCATACCCTTAAATATAAAATCTCAAAAATAATACAAAAATTAGTCAAAATCACTCAAGTAAAATGTATAGCCTAAAATACACCCCCATGGTCATTTTATCCACTAAATTGTCAAAAACACCCCTCTTTTAGCTATATTCAAACAAGTAATACATTTTATGGAAAAATAAACAAATGCTTAAAGCTTACATATTCATGACCCTCTTCCACCGCCATTGGTTATGCTTTCATCATCATTGAGTTCTCTTCTATTTGAATGTATTCTCATGAGAAATGGTTATCGGAAGTCTAGAGCTTCAAATTTAGCTAAGAGAGTGAGAAAATTATTTTTAAAAGAGTAAAAAGTGATATATATATATATATATATATACACACACACACACACACACACACACACACATATATATATCTCTAATTTGGTGTTATAATGTTGTTTTCGGTGAGTGTATACAAGTTCGAGTGTGTTGGAATAGGTATATTTCACATCCCCACGGAAATGGTAAGTAATATTGTCATTTTATTTCAAAATATTTCATTAATATTTTTCTCTATCTACACTTGATTCATGTTTCTCTTTTGCAGATGGCGGGAAGGTTTGATTAGTGTGGTTTAAACACACTAATGGTTAAGGTATAATTTATATCTCTCCCATTTGGGAGTGTCATACTAAAATTCATGTTTTGTGAGATTCATGGAAAACTTATTCTCCAAGGGGGTAATATGTATGCACCCAAAATTGCACAGGTGTTACATCGACGATATGGTAAAGTCTCCAATGATGAAATATTTCTTTTCTAGAAAAATGATGAGATACAGATCCTTTCCCATTTATTTCAACATGTTTATTTTACTTATTTATCCTTTCTTCTAAGTATTTTAGCTTTCTGGGCCTTCACATTTTTCTTTTTGTCCCTTTTTTGCATTGTTCTTTCCTTAAGTCATGGTACCATCACAATTTTTACGTAACTACCTATCTACCTAGATCGAGTTATGAAACCACCACGATGGTTACATAACCACATGTATATATAGAGACCAATGGTTCTATGTGCATTTAACTCGAGAATATAGACCGTGTGTTCGAATGCATGTCTTAAGTTTGTTAGTGTTTTTCTCTCTTGTTTATTTACTATTTCACATGATTTCTAGATTTTTGGATACGTATTGAAATCCTCTTCTCAATTTACTATTATTATAAGTTTGAATCCCCCTTTCTTGGATGATTTGGCACTTATTGATTTCCATCTATGTTAGACTTCTTCTCTTCTATATTTCTATAAAAGCCAAGATTTTACCCGTATCATGGGTTAGAGATTTTTATTTGAATTGCACTGTTACTCTACCAAAATCCTAATGATAAGTAAAAGTATAACACAATATATTCCTCGAGTTTCTTCCCACTTTCATTTGTGATCAGTTTTGTTACAACCAATCTACTCAAACATCTTCTTGATTTCTTCTTACAACCATCCAACACTGCACCTGGATCATTTATATTTTCATCTTTGGAAAGGAAGTTAAGGAGACAATAGAATCATCACCACATTTGGGAAGTTGTCACAATACTATAATAACCAAGTTGGGGATGTATTTCATTTCTTTGAAGCTTTTATTTTGAATATTGTCATTAAAATTAAAAGAACAAGTACACTTTTTTCAAAAGGTTGAATTTATAGTTTTTTCATTACAAGTATGAATCTTCCATTGATATCTTCTACCTGACTTATCCCTATGGATCTACACAGGAAAGAATTAGGAGGAAGGTTCTACTCCTAAATTTTTTCTTTTCTTTGTTTTAAAATGTCTATAAATTTAAATTTATTCATTTCTATATTTGTATACATATGAACAAACATCCATTTGTATCTTCATCCCTTACCATCCCCATGAATTTTTAAGGCCAAGAAGCCCGAGGAAGATTTTGTGTCTATAGTTTTCATTTTATTTCTTCGTTATTAGTTTATCCATATAACTTCTTTTTTTTACTGGGGAAGTCTCAGGGGAAGAGGAAATTTCTTCGAGAATCTTTCTTTTCCCATGATTATGAGGTGAAAAAATTATAGGAAGTTAGATTTCCAAAATTATAAGTTAGAATATATATTTCTTTAAATTATATTTAATTTCACATCCTACAACAGAGGAATAGATATATCCAGATATTTCTGTTTGTTTTATTTTAGTGTAGAAGTAGGTTATTTATTTTAGAATAAATTCTTTGTCTATGTCTTGTAGTTTTTTATTTAATTTCCAATAATCAGAAAAGCATAAAAATATAGTTTAGAAGTTAAGTAGATTCATTTATTTATTTCTTTTAAAAGCTTAATTGAAATACAAAAAATAATTAGATAGTTTTATTTATTTTTTTTTGATTAAATATTTACAAATAAAACTTAGTTAAATTAAAAGGAGAAAAAAATATTTTATTTAATTCAAGTTTATTTGTTTTTTATTTAAAGGTAGGAAATAAAGGTAATTTAGATCTGGAAAGAACACAACTTCTATTTCTCTAGTGGCCTAGGCTACCTGAACTTATCTCTCAGTTCTTTTGGATTATATCTTGTTTGTTTGATTCCATTTATCTTGACTTGGTGCCCACACTACTATTCTAGGGCCACCAAAATAATGTATTAGAATCATAAATCCACTTATAATAAAATCAAATATTGAAAGAAACTAAATGGAGATTCATCAAGAATTGTGCTGATTATTCGTAAAAGTCACCTCCTGTCAACTTAAATCATTGCCCAAATCATTTCCCTTAATGATGAATCATATATTCCTGAAGAGTATTAGGCTAACCAAGTAAAAAGGCTTAGACCTCATAACCATTAATTTTTTCTTTTCTCATGTCTTCTATCATACCTTCATCACCCTATTTGGAGAGGAATACATAAAAGCCAAAAGATAGTTCCATCACGTTCATCAACCGTGAGTCAAGTTTAATTTAGTTCCAATGAAATTTCCTGAGACCTACGTACTACAATCATCCTTGATCATATCATTACCCCCGCACAAGTTAGGCAAGCATCCATCACTTTTAATGAGTTAATTCCATTTTTCTAGTTGATAACCTTCGATTTCCTTGACCTATTATCATAATTCGCACATATTCTATATACACTCTATCTATCCATCATACTAACATTTCATCCATCACATTCTAGTTGTCTTAGTGTGACATAGGAGGTCACGTGCGGCCTAAAATCACGTATTAATTTTCAGGTGTATATAGACAAATATAAATTTTATGGAATGTTTCCTTCGCTATATATTTCATAAGGATGTACGATCATGAATTTAGTTTATCTCATATTTGTTTGGAAAAATAAATAAATTTTAATTTGTTTAATTATTATTATGTTAATAGATATAATTTAATATGAAGGAAAATAATAGTTAACCATTTCATATTTTATATTTCATAATGATCCAAAATGATTATGATTTTTTGGTCCATGCCAATTTGATGAAATAACCATGCATACAATGTTATAATTCATACAAATTAATGATGGAGTAGATAAGTGACGTGATTTTGGATATTGTTGATGTGATTTGATCAATTATTATTGTTATTTTTCTAATATAGATTTTTGCACTTGATTAGAATGCAAAATTATATATTCGCAGATTGTTCGAAATGGAATTTTAGCTTACATATTAATTGGATTAAATTGATCATTATTTCAAAGAATATGATCAGAATTGAAATTATTATATACTATATAAAATTTTCTTTTAATAATAGTTTTACTATTCGTAAATGAATAAAATTACTTTTACAAGTAATTTATAATTATCACAAGTAAATATATTTACAACAGATTATTATGAATTCATGACTTCATTATCAATGAAAAATATAAGATAATTAATATGTATCAATAACATTTTTGTCATTTAATATGTCAATGATATAAGAAATTGATCTCAAACTATATCAATAGCTATTTTAAAATGATTAAGGTAATGTTGATAACTTAGCTAGTCTAAGACACTAGAGCATTAATATAGTTATTTCATTTATGTCAAACTTAATATTTAAATTGTATACCTAAAATGGTCTTAGACCATAAGGTGGTGACATTAATATTATTGTATTTATAATGAAGGAAAGGTAATTCTATTATGGTTGTGAGTTTTAAAGGTCTAAGACCCTAGGTATATTTTAATGTTTAGAAATAATGGTCATTGACCATATCTTGTGGCATAGTGAATGTTTTATTCAAAGTAACATTGGTCGATGACTCGACCACACCATGCATTGAAAAGTAAATTTGATTGTTTATTTTTATGGTCTTCGACTGAATGTACATGCTACACAAGTTTATATGGTGAGAGCTAAGGTTTGACTATTATTAAAATGGACATAATTCCACCATGCAAGTATTTGATATTATTTTTAAGTGTATTTACACTTGGACCGATCAAATAACACCACTTAGAATGGAGGGAAACATGGAAGAGTTAGTGGTGAGATTCTCTAGGCCACTATGTAGCACCTGTAATTATTGAATGGAATTTTTATGGAAGTTGGTTCCTAGAAATACGCAACCTTTTTGGTGAAGTTAGGAGGTGTGCAAAGTTTCATTTTCTTATTTTTCCTTTACTAGTTAATCTCTTCTTGTTGTGAGATGGGCATGGTGGGATATGTGGAGGTTATGTTGAGTAAATTTTGTAGTCCTTATAGCTTAAAATATATTCTTATATTATTGATTCGATGGCAGTGAGGGAGTTATTTTCAATTAGGATTTGTAAGAGTATTTTGTTAACAATTCCACCTAAAAAATAGAGAATGTTATTATTGGAATTGAGGATATTTTTCATGGAATTATTTGCTAAAAATAAATATAGAAAATATGGGCATCAATGGAAATAAATTTGTTTATAAGGGTGAGAAAAATCAAGTCCCATATTATTTAGAAATATAGGGATTAGTGGGTCGATATGTTTGGAAATTTTCTCGGGAGAAACTCTCTTGTGTTTTGCTAGTTATTTCCACTTGAGAAGCTATAGTTAGCAAGTAAAATATATGATAAAATAAAAGAGAATATTACAAAGTATGTCGTGCATAGATCATTTAACCCAAAATATATTGTTTTACTATGATAATATTATATTAAGGTTATCATCTTCTAGTTGATAATATGGAAAATATGCATGTTATATCAATAAAATTTAATAGTAAACGTATGCAAAATCAAAAATAATAAATGGGTGTTTTGAAATACAATTATATTTATTTTTGTTTATAATTTATGGGTTTTGTGTTTGAAATCCATAGTCATGGATTTTTCTATCTCGTGTGTTAATATTGAAAAATCATTAAATGAACTTTGAGGTCATGAAATCCTCTGGATCTTTAAGAAAACTAGTCTTGTTTTAGATATACTTTTATGGTTTGTATTCTACCTATTCTAGAAATGCTTTTTTGGTCTATTAGAAGCCGACATAGATTGTCTTAGGTATTCATTATGGATTGAACAATTACTCAAACTCGTTTAATATTTTTTTGTGTATGGAGGTCTTGCATATTATCTTATATTAACTCTCCTAAGAGGTCTAGTGTAATCATTATATCTTCTCTTGATTTCAGAGTATTGGTTGCATTTTATCCCTTACATGAATAATTGATAAGTGGGTAAGCCTCATTCGATCCCACCCATGTAACCATGGTTATTTTAATGAGTATCCTTTGATAAGGAAGTAATATCTTCTCATATTAGAATGCATTAAACATTATAGGATGATAGGAAAATATTTCTTGTAGTAATAGGAACGGATTCGTTGTTTGCTTTGTAATATAGTAGGATTTTTATCTTATTACTTAGGGAATTAACAGATAAAGGGGTTATATCTCCGTCAAGATTTCCAAATAAATAATTCATGTTTCACTAATCTCATAAAAACATAATTGTGTTATTGATTGTTCCTTGTAGGAATAGTTGTTCGATCAATCTGTCATGTATATACATGAAAGGAAGAGTTTTTCCTACTAGAAGAGATAGATTAAAATTATTCTTGTTGCAAAATAAATGATTCAAATAATTATTCTCGAGAGCTATTGTTCTATGGGGACTGGTTTCAAAAGGTTTATATACATACATACATATATATATGTATGTATGTATGTATGTATGTATGTATACATATGTATATATATATGTGTGTGTGTGTGTGTGCGTGTGTGTGTGTGTTTGTGTGTGTGTGTATATCTATATGTATATATATATATATATATATATATATACATACATACATACATACATACATACATATATATATATATATATATATATATATATATATATATATATATAAATAAGATTGATTTGTTTAGGAAGAAATAAGAGTGATTTGCTTAGGTTGACCATGTGTGTGGAATAATATAAAATGGTAGATTCAAGAAGAACTTAACTTTGAATATTTTTCTATGTATTTATTTATATTCTTGATTTTAATTTGAGATAAGACCAAGAATAAATGATATGGAATCTTTCTTTACTATCTATATGATAAGGCTGCATGATCATGAATTTAGTTTATCTCATAGTTTTTTGGAAACAAAAATTACATTATGATTTAGTTTGATTATTATTACATTAACAAATTTAATGTAATATGAAGGAAAATAATATTTAACCATTTGATATTATTTATTTTATAGTGATGCAACATTATTACAGTTTTTAATCCATGCCGGTTCAATAAACTAACCATGAATTCAATGTTGTCATTAATACAAATGTAGGATAGAGTAGATAAGTGACATGATTTTTGGATATTGTTTACATGATTTGATCACTTATTATTGTTATTTATCTGATATGGATTATTGTACTTGATTAGAATGTGAAATTATAGCTTCACAGATTGTTTGAAATGGAATTTTTCCTTATCTATTAATTGGGTTTAATTGATCATTATTTTGAAGAACATGATTATCTTTCATATTATTATTTACTATAAAACTTGTTGTTTTAATAATAGTTATACTTTTTGGAAATGAATAAAACTACTTTTACAACACTTTATAATTATCATGAATAAATATATTTATGACCGTTATTATGATTTCATGGATTCATTATAAATGAAAAAATATGTGGTAATTATTTTTCTATGACAATGAAATCTGCAAGACAAGACTATGTATTATATTATGGTACTTGCAGAACTGGATGTTATAATATGACATTATGATTTACTTGTTTTAGTAAGTTATCCTATATGGATAATATATGATATAATAAGTTGTAAGTTATAAGTTCTAGTAGGCATATAATGTTGTCCTATAAATAGTGAAAGACAAAAATGTACGAAACAATTTAATATAATATTGCACTATTAGAGAATAGATACACAAATAATATGTGTATCTCTTGTAAGTTATAAATTAATTGAACAAAATGCTAGTATTATAACAATAAGCAATAATCATGTTTATGATAACGTATGATCATGTAAATACCATACCTATTTCCACTATACCATAGTGTGAAAATAGTTACAATGATATGTAACCAAGTGAAAAATGGGAAATTATAACACTTTAAGAAATAGTATAGATATACACCATTGACTTAAGTAAACTAAAATAACTACGTGATTATTAATGATCATAAGTTATATTAATGTTATCTTTATGAATTATGCTTAACCGACTATATCAATGATCATAGGTTGATATAGTTTACTTCCAACATGTGGTATGAGGTACTCATACTAGTGGGTGACTTGTATAGTTCCGTACACCTCTATTGCGAATTGTATGACATAATGAAACTTAATATAATCTATCCCTAGGATGAAAGAATAAATAGGTAACAATGAATAGTACCAATCATGAGAGGTTGGTCATCTCATATGAACCATGTCCATGATAGCTCGGGATGGATACAGGGAGGGTAATAAGTGTGTAATGATGTAAGTAATTACGTGAATGTAACCTTTCCCATAGGGATCCCAAGATGTTTGACATGATTGATTTGAAATGAATATTGAGTCATGATCCCCGTAATTTTAGAACTAAATTCAATTACTTATTTTAAACAAATAACTAAAATGGATAACTATAAATTAAATTGTAATAAAAAATAATAATCCCAATTACTATATGAGATGGTTGTGCAATGAATGGGAGACAAGTTTTATAGGCTAGTGTGCAGTCTCAAAACTAGCTTGCTAGCACAATGTCAAAAAAATTATGGCCATAATAGTGTAAATGATTGATTGTGTTGTCTGTTAACCATTTCTTCTTTAATGAGTTTTTGAGCTGGAGGGAAGTACTTGCATACTCTACTGGATGACATGAAGAATATGTGAAGGATCTTAGGACCTCTAAAATTGTATAACCAAAGGTATATAATGTATACTAGCTTGCATATATTTTTGAAGGGAGATCGAGAAGGATCTAGAACCATTTGCAGTTACACATGGTTATTATATGTTATCAAGATGGATTTTGGAATATTAATAATTATGGATTACTTAGTTTTGATCTAAGTAATAATGATATTAATTACAACATAAAAAGGAATTAAGGGATTTTGTAAACTTATTAGTATGTTGGATTTTATACATTTGTGTGCTAAAAATCATTGAAGGCATAAAAGGTAATTAAATGTTTATAAAAATTCCCTTAGTTTGTTGAAGTATAACATGTCTGTCACACCACTTAACCAATTTTTTGAGTGAAATGGGACAAAATGCAAGAAAATCTACTAAGTTAGATATTTTGGGAACACACAAAATTGTTCCTTCGTCCCCTATGTTTTCCAATGGGTTGATCTAACGAAGTGGGAGCATTTAACAGGACATAATCGACCAAATAAGAATTTTATAGAAAAGAGGGATTATTCCTTTTCACCTCTTGTTCCCCACATTACCATACCATTTGAATGGATTGAGGGGCACTTCAATGTAGAAAAGGTAAAAAATAGTGGACGTTGTGGGAATAGATGGAATGTTCTTGAATTTAAATAGTTTGATGACTAGATGACATAATCAAAAAGGAAGAGAGGTAGTGGAAAAATGAGTTTAAACAGGCAGACGAAAAAGGTGGAACTATTCCACAGTTCCACCCCAACCCAAATTCTCCGCCCACACATAGACCTATGGAAAAATTGCTTAAATTCAGCCCTAGAGGAACAATGTACATTTCTCCCTCCTTCCTCCATTTCTCTAACTATGTGATTTATCATCCCCAACACTAATTAATAGATAAATAAATATGTTAAAACCCATAGGGAACCCCATTGTGTCTCTCCCAAGATCTTGAACTTCAAAGGGCCATAAATTTCTCCCTGCAACTCTAAATTTCACAAAATTAGACTTTTTGGAAAGGTATCATCATGTATTACACCTACAAAACTAGAAATACTAAATTTGGTGTGGTTGGGTGGGTGGAAATGGGGAAATACAATCCCAACATTAAAAGAGTAGTTCTATGTATCTTAACTACTAGATTTGATGAGGTATGGTGCCCATTCCTTCTCCTACAAGAAAAGTATCATGGGGAAATGGTCTTGGTAGGGTGCCCATATTTATTTTCAGACATTAAATGTATTTTTTTGGTGGTTGTAGTTGGAAATTTGATTTCCCCTCTCTTTTCCCTCCTCTCTCTTTCCTGTCTTCTATATATCATAAAATGATGTCAATTTGTAAAGGTTATACCCTCTTGGAATGTTGGAATATCATTATACAAGTGTTGCATATGTATTTTGAGTTGGAGGCCTATAAGATAGATACTCTAGGGTGATTATTGACTTCTTCCTTAATTGTAATGGATTTTGCATCTCTTTAAACAAAAAAACATGTTTTGTGGTTATTATCTACCTTAGATTGTGTTTATTACATTATATTTCCCCTCTATTTTATTTGTGGTTTGTTGTGTATATTTATTCTCCTTTTCAGAATTTATATCTATTGGATCCATGGGAATGAGAGTTTCAATGTTTTTTTGTCTTGTGTGACAGTCATGTCTTCCCTCTCCTCTATTTTCTTCTCATTTCCACTCATATAAGAGTGTCTTTCCCCATCTTCTTGGTTTTATCACCTCTTTCATCTTATGATTTACCCTTTTTATGCATCTCTCTCTTCTCCTGGTCCCTTAGAATGATAGATTAGGATAATATAGTTTCCTTTCCTTCCCTAGGAGTAGTTTAGCATTAGGAATAGGTAGAGGAACCAACCTTTCTAGATGTCTGTCTCAAGTACCAAGTCCTAAAACTTAATATAAAGTCCCATGTTACCCAACAACATTGAATTATCATCTATTCATTCATGAAAATTAAGAGTGTGTTGTTTTTCAGTGATAATAATAGGCATTTTTGTGGTAGTGAAGAGACCCAAAATAACAAATAAGTGATTAACGTCACTTAGGTATCTACTAAGAGAGTTATCCATAAGAATAAATAGAAAGGGTGAGACAGGGTCACCTTGCCTTAGACCATAATTACTTGGGAAGTAACCCATTGGGAATCAATTAACCAAGATGAAGACGTGTGGAGTCAAGATACATATTTTTACCAATTTTATCCATTTCTCAATGAAGATGACTTTATCCAACACTTTCAGTAGAAAATGCTAGCTAACTTTGTCAAATAATTTTTTCATATCCAATTTTAGGGAAAATCCCACCTTATTGATAATTTGAGTTAAGTAAATGGCTTCATACATCGTGATGATTCCTCCATAAATCATTCTTCCCTTGATAAAACCACTTTGTTGCACCAAAACCAGTAATGAGATAATTGTTTCCAACCTATTTTCTAATATATTGGTGATGATTTAATAAGAAGTGTTGCATAAAGGCTAATCTGTCTAAAATATTTCAGGTTCTTCACATCCAAACATTTAGGAGAAAGAGAAACAAAAGTATAATTCCATTCATTGAGAAGAGAATATTTTTTTATGAATTTGGTAATAACGTTAAGGAGATATTTGATAATTATGTTTGATAAAAAATAAAAGAAAGCAATTGGAAAGCCATCCAACCCTAGTGATTTTTCACCATTCATCTTGAAGACTATTGTTTTGAATTCTATTAGATAAAAATACCTAGTAAGATATTTATTCATATCCATACTCACTAATCTTGGTATGAATTTGATCGTCTCTTCTATTGTATAAATAAATAAATTCCTTCAATATGTATTCCTTTTTTTTATAGTAGATCCATATTATCCTAAAAGATCCCTTATTTTATTCATACTCTTTTGTTTTTAAGTAGTGATATGCAATAATTTGGTATTACAATCATCATTATTAAGCGAGAGAGCTTTAGAGAAATGCCTCAAGTAAATATATTCCTCTTGAAACATTTTATGGTATTCCAAGGTAATCTTTACCTCTTTGGAATTAAGTTGGGGATCTACCCCATTCACAAATAGTCATGGATACCTCCACAAAATAACAAGAAAGTTTTATATTTTGGTCATGGATATCCCCAAATATAAAAATTGTTACACCAAAACCTCAAGGCATTAGTGAATTCACACACCAGGATCATAACATCCTATCACACTTTGTATCCCAGACCCTAGGATATATTTGCACCCATATAACATGACCACACCCAACCCTATATGATCCCTAGGAAAATAATACAATACTTACCTATACACCTAATTCGGGACTCAAACCGAGGTGATCTCTCTCATACCAAATGAAAAAATGGTTACACCAAAATCTCAAGAAATTAGTGAATTTGCACACAATTATGATAAAGAAAGGAGGTGACCTTCCATTTCTTGAGATGTATTTTTACATAAGCAAATTCTTTAAAAACGGAACATAGTAAATCCCTTGATGTCCACCGCCCACCATAGTGAGATGAGATAATGAAGATCATTGTTGTGTAACCAATATAGTTCAAATAAGAAAAGAGGTTTTTTTATATTCATCCCATTAGAAGAAATGAGCATAAGTGGGGAGTGATCGGAGGAAATTATTAGGATATGTTACAAGAAGAAGTTCTTGAAATGACTATTATATTCAGACGATCCCATTATTCTATCTAGCTTTATCTAAATGTGGTTATTACCCAATCTCCCATGGACTACGTGAAGTGGGTCCTAATATAAATTTATATTAGATTACCTTGGTTTATCAAACCAAGGAGAACCTCCATACTATTTACACTTTCTCGGAGAACCACATTGTTTATCGAGTGAAATAGAGGGGTGTTGAAGTCTCCTACTATGATCTAAGGGATATTAGAGTTATTTTTCTTGAGCTCTATGATCTCCGTCAAACACCCTCCCCGAGAACTTTATAATTACGAGCATAAATATTGATATTTATCTACATAAATATTTATATTTATCTAACCAAATATAGATCAAATCCATTATAAGCAAATAAAAACATAGGAAGATGATTTTAAGATGCATTCTCCAAATAGAACAAAGGGAATGAAAAGAGTACAGAACTCCCAAGTTTCTAGTATAAGGTTACTCTATAAAGGAGGATTTCATCCAAACCTTAACGACCATGGCATCATAATTTATCTTGGATTATTGTATCATCATAAAATTATGTTTCAAATTTTGTTGTATATCTTTAAGATCTCTCATTTTGGAGAGCCATTTCCCCCTAATATTCCAAAAGAGGATCTTCATTTATGATTTTTGATTTAGTAGTACCTAAAATGGATAAATTACCTTACATACCATCAATGATAGCTTAGGATACCTCAAATAGATAAGTAGTCATAGGAATAAGAGTTCCAATAGAGGGTAAGATAGAAATAGAAATTTTAACAAGAAAGGATGTGATTAAAGGTGCAACTATATTCAAACCAAAGGAGGTAGGCTTGAGAAAGTGAAGTGCTTATTAGAAAATAGGGTTAGATGAAATAATATGAGGACTTTCCAATTGAGAGGATGAAGAATAAGCATAAGAAATTTTCCCATCCTCAATATGGGAAGAAGATGGGTCAAGAAGCTCAAAAGAGTTAGAAGTGAGGATCTCATGGATTAGCTTCAAAGTGAAGCTTTCCCTTTTGAAGAAGGAGAGGAAAGTTTTGGTTTTGATTTTTGGAATAGCTTAGGTTATCCTTAGAGAAAATTATGGATGGGTAGGAATAAAATTAACAACCCATATTTTTATAGATAGAGTAGGAGTGAGGGAAAAATCATGTTTAAAAGGCTGCACCCAGAACCTAATGATGAAATAAAATTGATAGAGGAAGGCATGGGTTTATATATGTATGCATTGACATATAATATGGTATGGATGAGTATGGATCCTATTTTAGTTACAAAATATAATTTAATAATCATACCCAATGATTTCATGATCCCTTCAGTCATCGATCACATCTAGAATTCTAGTGGCGATCTTGAAATGAAAACCCGGATGGGGGCTTCAATCATAGTTTTGTTGAAAGAGTTGAAATTGGTTGAAATTTTTTTCATATAGAAACCTACTATTCTAAAGAAAGAAGTGCCATTGAGGAGCTCCCTTAATAATTATTCCTTTATACCAAAGGTGAAAATGGAAAATCCATTTAGAAGATCTGCAACCTCAAAGGAGACATAAGGGGAACATTTTATTCGGGCTCTGTTTCTAGATGTCTTCGAAAGGAGGTGTCGAACCCGTGAGATTTGAAATCAAATAAATCTCTGACCTACCAAAATGAAATTAGTGATGCTCTATAGGATAGATAAGGATAACTTTTAATTATAAATTAAGGGTTTCAAATTGAAAGAGGGATAATAAGAGATTAGAATGGGGCCCATATAGAGACCATTTTATTTCGTGAGATTGAAGGAGGATTGCAATATGAACTCTACATGTCAGCGTACACCAAGAGGGAAGGCTCGTGGAGGATTCAACATAGAATTTTTTTATGAATAACATTCCTTTAAGTGAGGATTCAATTAACACAACATGTTCATATTATATTTCTACTCGTTAGTTTTAATGTTTGTAGGTCAAAATGATTAAGAAACATAATGGTAAGAGACCATTTGATGAATTTATCCATGTTTATCCTAATTTTGTAAATTAGTAATTGAAAATTGATTATTATTTGAGAAATAAATAGGATAATACATGAATAAAAATATTGTATAGAATTTCAATAGGATTCTATTGAATAATATGAAAATAAAAATGAAAACATTGATAAATAGCCTATATTATTTTGAAAATATATATTATTCCATCACAACCCATAAAAAGAGGAATTTAATACAAAGACCCAAATTAAATGACCTTATTAACAAGTGTTTTAAATAATAATCTCTTCTTAGAGACACACTAAAAGTAAGATGTGAATATTTAAATAAATAAAACTCCTACTAATCTAGATAAAAGTGTTCCATGTCATTCCTATGATAGAGGATAATCACATATATAATATTTAACTTCATGCATTCTTCTTAGGAATGCCACTATTTTTCCTCCAAACACCTTTGTTGCTAAAATGACCCTCTTACTCATTTCAAGAGTCCAAGCCATATTGATCCTATTTTATCACATCATTTTATCCTCTTCTTGGTTTGTTTTTAATATTGTTATAATATTATTAGACTCATAGAAAGATGAAAAATGTCTGGGAAGAATTTAATACATTGCCACACCTTCTTCCATTTTTCTCCTCTTTATAGCTCACTTGAGATAATTTATAAGATTTTTCCATGGTGGTTAGATCCAATATTTGAAATTGTTTTTAGTTTGTAAATGGATTTGACCTCAAGTAATAGTCTTCCTTATAGTGAATTTAATCTTTGATTCATATTTTAGTTTTTTATCTTGTACAATCTCACATTTTTTCTTAGGGACTTTTAGAATCTTTCCATAATGATCATAGACATACCCAAGTTTTGCAAATATTGATAGTCTACCTTGGGGAAACTTTTATCTTTACACAATTTCCACACATTGACTTGAGATAGATTACAAGCCTCTACATTTCTCTTGAGGTCAATTTAATGCCTTGCGTAGAGAATTTTTTAGTCACAAAAAATATCATACTCACATGAAAAGTTTTAAACAAGACACATTTATATTTTGATTTTGATAATCATCCCACATTTTTCAATAAAAATCTTTTATAGGGTTTAAATAGAAACTAACTTTGTTATAACATTGTTTTAAACAATCCACTTACTCTACCCTTTAAAAAACACAAAAATACTAAGTATTTGGTCCCAAGATCGATAATACTAGTTAAGGAAAAAAAAGGGCTCAAAGGTGTAGAAAGTTGAAATTGCACCACATGACACAATCAGGTGTAGTTAGTAATCATAATGGTTTAGAGAAATTTCAAAATCAATGATGGCTTGAGTCAAAGGCTCAAAAGAAAAAATGGGTGAAACGTAAACCTAATATCATTTAATCCAAAGGTTGGGGATTGTACCACATGGCCCAATCCTAAAATTCCATATATTTGCAACATTTGAGAAATGTAGATAAGGAAGATATTGAACTAGAGATCCCATAGAAAGTCATAGAATTCCATGTGGCACCAACCCTAGGATCGCATATCCAACCAAATGTAACCACATGTCCCAATACTATGAACTCGGGTGTCAAATATACCAAGAAAATAAACACACAAAAAATGGAGATAGATCAACAATCTTATTAGTCAATCAATCCCTATTAAATCACATAAAATATGGTCTCTGGTGACATGTAGAGTTAACATAAATAAGTTCCATGTGGAATGAACCAAGGTCCATATAATTATCATAGTGTAGAATAAAAAATGGGTACAACATGGCCCAAATATTGGAGGGAATAATGATTCAAAGAAATTTCCAATGAGGAGGAGAAAAGTGGAAAAGATGACTATAATGTTACAATTTATATCCTTGTGGCCATTGGTGGTGCAAATCAGCTTGTAACAATTAATATGTTGTTTATTGAATCACAGTCATTTAATCATCAAACTAGGGGATGTAAACTTTAAATAATGCCAATGTTGTATGCACAATTATAGATAATTTAGGAGGTATGGAAAGAAATAATTGTCACTACCATACTTGAAATAACAATGCTTGAAAGTAGATAAAACTTATAACTAAAATAAAATGGTTTCTCAATGCTACGACTAAGACAAAGATTGTAAATTTAGAGTGCAGATAAAGAAGATAAATTTATTTCTAGGCTAACATGAAATGAAACAGAGAAACAAAACTATGGATGGGTTTAGTAGACAACAAGTGGGCTTTGCCTTGGGTGTTAATCCCTCCTAAATTTTGTAACTAAAGGATAATAAATAGAACTCAGATATTTTATTGAATTGGCATGACCATTATATCTAGGAATAAAGAAATATCCTCTTTATCAATGTATAAATTATTCTATGTATCTATACATCCCCGGTTACCAACAGTAACCATTTCTTTTATACTTATCATTTACATCAAGACGTGAGAAAAAGAGTTCAACTAGGAGTAACAAAATAAGTAAAAGATATTCGGTAGAACAAGTGGAAGATATTTGATAGAATAACAAGAGATTAAATGCATGTCATGGAACTCATAAATGGTGTTCGAGTTAATATTTAGTTAATCGACCAATTCCTTCAATCATGTAGTAACTCAAACAATCAGTTAATTCCTTCATTAGTTTATAATAAATGATAAGATCAAAGGTAGATTTTTTTATTAGTTCTCGCATGTTTTAGTTGTAACTCCTCCTTTAACAAAATGTACAGACTTGAGTGTTGTTTTTCACATTCCAAGAGATCTTCACAACATGGGATTATTTGTTTTAGGTGATTCCCTTTGGCTACGTATGGGCTGTTGTAGACAGGTACTTTGGATGTGGACGATTTGCTATGGCACGATTACTTTAGTGCATACGAAGTTTTTGCCTATAACAAATTTCTTACAACCAAGATTGGCATCACTCATATCATCATTCAAATAACTTATTAGAACCATAAGAATAAATTCACACACAAATTACCACAAAATGAAGATAACTCAAGATAAATATATTAATAAGTAATTATTCCATAAGTTCAAGGTTATAATGATAATGTTTAGTAGAGTGATAAGAAAATATAGAGACACATCTACAATGGATCGATCAAAATACAGAAGATGAGTTATTTATAAAGGAATTAATCACAACTCATCACACCCCGGGCTTAATCTCTTGATTTTACTCATTTAAGGGATTCATATTTCTACTTCCTTAAGTTGCATTTGCACATGAAATCAACTGGGGTAACTATTCCCTTTGTACCATGTCTTGAATCCTTTGATCAACTAGTAAGTCACCTGTCCATGGTGGGATTGGAAAGTGAAATATGGGAGGATGATAACATATAGGAAACCATTAATTTCCACATTCATTTGATATTTCCATGTATGTATTCACGTGTGAAATGTGGGAAGTATGTTAGGTAGGAGTGCATTTCCTTTCTTTGTAGTTTTGGTGATAGTTTTGACCATCTAATTTTTCATGGAGTCATAACCTTAATACCATGTTTTCGATTATATCTTTAACTTCTACATGGGATTATTTCTTCATTTTCATCACTCTCTTTTAGATTATTTAATTTTTCACATATTTGTCATATGATTCAAAAATCAAATTTGTATTGTTTTCCTCTCGATCTTATGTACAATGGTTGGACCTTATCTAAATGATGATAAAAGCATAGGTATTTTACCTAGACATATCCAATGTATAGGATTGGAATCCAATCTCTGTCATATTCAAGGGCATAGTCATTTAAACAACCTATTTTTATGAATTCAATGTAAGGTAATTTTATAATTTTAAACTTTATGTTTCATTGAATTAAATACCCATATATCTAAATCCAAGATAATATTAATTTTATATCTCATGTTTCCAAGTATTATAAATTAACTTAATTTACAACCAAAGTCAACTTAGTCAATCAATCCTATAACAATAAACCTTATGCAACTATATGAATTGGACTAAAATCAATCCTCTCATTTCAATTTAATTAAATATGTATACTTAGTAAACCATGGTTTCTATTGCCCTTCAAGGAAATTCAAGTGTTATAGTGTAAAGTTCCTATCTAGGCACTTGTTATGGAATACCCATCTGAAATCCTACAACTTTATGACCAATTGAAATCATGATAGCACAATTAGAATATTGCATTACCTTGGTAAAGGTTTTAAGTCATGTTTTCCATTCTTAATTCCATGACGGCATAATCATCATTTGGAATTTGTATTTCACCCTAAAACCTGAAATTTTTTATCTAGATTACAACTAGATCATGAAGTGTTATTCATTTACAAGTTGTGTATGAGACACCAATCTGAATCAGCCTGCATGGGTGAGCACCACAATGTTATATTAGGATGATTAAGGGAGAGTGTGCATCTCCATAATTATTTGCATCATTATGGGTCACTCTCTTTCTTGTAGTAATAATATGATTACATTGGGTGCTTAAACATGCGACACTCTCCACATTCATACCAAGGGTAGTATTTTTCATCTTATTATGATCTTCTCATTTAGAGGAGCTAGACGAGATAACTCGATATAGCAGCTTGTTCTATTGTAGCCTTATAATGACCTCCGTAATTAAGAGGGTATAATGTGGTAGTGACCACATAATTTTTACTCACCGAGTTAAGTTAATGACAACATTATATCTTATGGTTATTTAATTAATTTATGACATATCAACCCCAAATTTTCGGTGTAATCACGGTTTGGTAACATATCACACCTAGGATCTAAATGAAGGACTCATGAATATTAATTATAGGTTGGATACATACATCAATTCATTTTAAATCCTAGTTACAATTCACAATCAGCTTGCTATACTAACTCTATAGAAGTTACTTATGGATGTAACATCAGTGATTAATCAACAACGGAATTTATGCATGTTCCAGAATTCCTAGTTATAACATGTTTGATATGTTAACCCTTAAATAGTTTATAAATTACAACTCAATAACATACCAGATGAATCAACATAGTTTACATATTATTAAATGTGTAACAGAGTACCCCTTTTCCCCAAATTTTGTCCCTTATGGTATATAGGTCAACATGCAATTATGATCATTTCCATGAACACAATTACATATTTGTTTAAATAGAAATATAAATATGAATATTTATATATTTCCATATTACAACCTATGTCTTAGATTAAACACGCACGCATACGCGCGCACACACACACACACACACACACACACACACACACACACAGGAATAAACAGAGGAATATACAGTATTGATCTCAACTCAATACTCATTTCTTATTACATAGCAAAAGAAAACAAAGAGTCAATGTTTTACATTGATTCTTGACATCATGTACTTTATATTTGTTTGTAATTATCGAAAGTTTAAAAGATGATTCTCGAGACCTATTTTTTCCTATCAATACTTATTCAACTCTTTATACAAAATTTCCTTAATAATATGTGTGATCTACATATCACTCATTCATATATAAATATTAACATTCAATGATAGATATTACAAGATATTTCGAGGCAATAGAAAGGTTCATATATTACAATAGGTTTAACGGCCATAATATAGTAATGAGATACTTTTCTTTAAACACAAAAAAATATAAACACACCCTTCATTACAATTCTTCGATATACCACTATTTTTTTGCAAATTAAGTACATACAACAAATAAAATCAGCCATTCTTTCATTTCTCAACCTGGATTTCCCATTCATTCCCTACATCTTAAAATAGTGATGCACATAAATGCACATGGTCAATTCTACAGAATTGGAATGATAAATCCTTTTCCTACTTATAGGTTGAGGGATCATGTCATTTATTATTTGTCTAAAATAAATGTTGAAAAACTTAAATCATACACAAACTTAATAGACCATCAAAATAAAATAACATCTAATAGGATTATTAACTCTACATACACAAAATAGTACATTGCATTCTTTCCTTTAAGCATAAAAGATAATTTGTAAGACATAACTCAAATCATCTTACAATCAAGACCATTTATCTTCAACAAACACTCTCAAGGTTATTAAATGTATTAATAACATATATGTATTAACAGACTTGCATATCAATAATAAGGTATATCTCAACACAATCTGTCAACAACGGTCAAGTATAGAAATAAATTAGGATTCTAAATCCCTAAGAAAAGACCAATCAAGTAACTTGTACAACACCATAGACAATCCCAAAGTAATTATGACTTTATCAATATCAAGCTTTTATCTTTTTAATTCCCGAACTACGAATGTAACTAACATCTAAAAGATAATGCAATAACATGTAAATAGATCTTCCCAACATTCTGAGGGATTCAATATTATAATCTTGATTAAACCAAGTTCTATAGAAACAATATTGAAACCTTAAACAAGTTAGCGATGGTACCTCATGGAGGTATTAGCTTATTTTATTGACTAGATTCAGGTAAAACTCATTTACCACAACATATCAAGGAATACAACATACTTTACCAAACTAAATGTCGAATACCAGTAAAGAGATAGACATGATCCAAACATGCCCATATCATTAGGATATTTCCTATACCAAGTATAGCACATTGGCACAAAATCCCCAAAATATCCCTTCATTATAATGGTATCAAAATCGATACTTGGTTTATTAACGAAGCTCAATCACTTGCATAATTCAAAGTTGTTTAATAACATTAGTGTAAAAATCTATTCCTAAATCGAACGAGTCCATTTCTATGGATTTGTTATAGATTAGAGATCCTAATGCGGGTAACATCTTGCTCATTCATCAAATGCCCTAGGATAAAAATGGATTACACCATAAAACATTAATATATGCTCTTTAAGCTTAAAATACCTTCTAAATACCCTTATTTTACCCCAATGGTCGAGTAAATAAGCTTGTATATAGTTTAAGAAACAACAAGACCAGGATACTAATTTTTTTACAAGATAAAAAAATGCATACCCCAACCTAGTGCTTTCAAGTCAACATTTATATTTACCCAATCATAAGAAGATAAATCTTACTCAATATAGAATATCTGAGCTAAAGTAATAACAAAGACCCAAATAAAAATGAGGAAACCATTTTTATTAATAGAATATATATATAATATATATATATATATATATATATATATATATATATATATATATATGTATGTATGTATGTATGTATGTATAATTAATATCTCATATAAAATGGTGAACTCCATAGTTACATCAATACAGAGACAACCATAACCATGTTCAATCCCATATTCAATCATTAAAATACAATCAACACCCATAAATGATAATAACATTCTAGAATTGATTCAACAAGAACAATAATAGTAGTTGCAAAGATTTATTTTATGGAAATAATAAATACTATGAACCATAAGAAGGGAAAGAATAAACCATTCATGATTTAGAAGGATTTGTTCTTCTTATTTTCTCAACTTCTGCAACAACCCAATGCTTTGGATTAAATCTACAACCAGAAATCACTAAGGATATTCATTCATAATATTTATAGATATTGATATACTTGAAACTCAAGATTATATAACTCCCGAGAATATCACTCAATCAACAAATCATGAAATGCATGTGATGAATTGCAAAAATAACATCCAATTCGAAGATAGAAGATACCTTCAACATGTAGAGCTTCCTAGCTCCAAACCCATCAAACAACCAAAAGTTTCCAAAACTACTTGGTGCATGCCCGAGATTGAGGGGTTGTTTTAATGAAATTAATCCATGACAGAGGTGGTTTCCATTCCCATTGAATTCCGTCACTTCCTTATTTTTATTCAAACTTATAAGTGCAGTTTCTTTTTAAAATAGTCCACTAAATTTATCTTTGTATCCTTGTTGACCAATTTTCCACTTTTCTATTTCCACCCCCAAATCTGGTGGTGGTGTGTATTAAATACCTCATATTAAAATTCATAGACAATACTCAATACAAAGAGAGTAAATGCTGACCCTCCCTTGTTTAGTAGGGCCTCGTTCAATTCTCATAGCATATATTAGGGTTTAGTAACATTAGTTAGTCTAGCCCACTCAATTCGAATATCAAACTTATTTAATAATTGATAGGTCCCTTATGGTCTATGACCAAAACTTGGCTTTATGTTAGTAATTACCCCATTATGCTTTATAAGCATATTTATTCATATGGTATAAAACATTTTTCACACCTTAGTCAAATATTATAGGACCATGGTGACATTTATTATATCAACATAATATTAATACCTTGAAATCATTATATTACAACCATTTGTATTAACTCTACTTTTATTATTTACTAGTAGTTGAACCAAAGTGTACCGATAAGGAGCATACAACTAATACCTTGCAGTAGAATAATATTTACTTGCATAACAACTAAATATATAACATCTTATAAAGAGAACGAACAAAATTTTGTATGATAATCATCCAATAATATGGAATGAGGTCTTTATAAGACCTATCAACCTAAGGTCTATATACCTTGGAAATATAATATAATCACTGTAATACCTCATGATAATATTTCATACTAAGATATAAGATTGTTAGTAAATACATATATTTAAAAATACCATTAAAATAATACCTTGACCATTAATTTCACATGTAGGAAAAGTATTTAAATCATCCATTTATGACATACCACTTTGAAATCATGGCTAAATTTTGTGGGGTGTGACATTATGCAAATAAATTTCACATAACAAGTTTTCGTACTCATGTGGACTATTTCTATACAAAGTGAATAATGTCTTAGTTGATCTAATATCATAAATCATGTCAAAATTAATGTACATAAGTTTAAGTTGCAACTTCTTCTCCTTAAAATAGATGGAATAAACACTTGATGTGGGGTTGCATTTGAATATCTCGTGTGCAACTAAGATTGTTTTTTCTTGTTTATTCTTTAACCTCTCTATCTCTTTTTCATTGACTTTAAGGTCTTCCTTATGATGAAAAATGAGAGATTCTTTCTCTTTTCCCACTTTCCCTTAATTTTATTAACATAATTTTCTAACTTCATCATCAAATTTTCAATGTCTAGTCTCATGGTATGTGTATCCATCTCTTTGGAAGATGATTTTTAGTGCTTATAACAAACTCATGAATAAAAACTTATGGATCCAATGGTGTTATAATTTCTTGCTACACAACAACATGTTATGCATGTTCCACAACTTGTTCAACTAATTAATCAATTTTCCACCCAACAATTGCATGAATTTATGCTTTTACTTGTGTGTGTTCTTACTACTCCATCACTTGTTCAACAACCATAGGCATATGTTATTATGTAATTTATTCTTCAACTTCCTTTTCTTCCATTATCTCTTCCTCTCTCTCTTCTTATCCATCTTCATGACATTCCACTCCATCAATTTCATACTCATTCTTTGATGGCTAGACTTTCTCTCCCATGGGATGTTCATGGCATTTTTACTCATGAACTGTGGCATCAATCTCTCCTAGATCTATCTCCATTGGTTGAGGCTCAAGGCTTTACTCTGTATCTTTCAAATCATTGTCTAGTGATATGGGTTTTGACTATATTGGGCCAGATATTTTTGGTTTTTGGTTCTAAGCTTGTGGGAACACCTAGTTGGTGTAGGAGTGGAATGATAAGATTTTTTCATTCAGGCCTTGAATTGGATGTTTCGGGAGAGAACTCTATAAGGGTTTCATCTATAAGAATCCTCTCTTGAGATATAGGTATAGGGTTTTCCTCAATAGATGGAAAAATTTCAGAAGTAAGGGATTCTTGAGGTTTGGAGGTTGATGGTGTAGTCTCTGTTATGTTTTTAGAGGATCTCTTAGTTCTTTTCCTCCTCTTTCCTGTTTCCCAAAAAAAAATTATCTATCCTATTTCACCTTGCAAACTATCCCCATTTTATGTGAGGATAATCCCTCTGCAGGGTATGTTTCACTACTAGGGTTATAAGGCAATGGTGTGACAATGCAACCCTACCCCTCTGTGCTTATCTACTCATTATCTTCAACATTTCATGTAAGAAATTAGGCACATTTACATGCATGTTGTTATTTATATGATTCAATAACTTGAAATGATATGTATTCAATCTAGAATACCTTCCTTCACAAGTAAAGTACTTAATTACAAAAATTGCAACCTCATCCCATAAGGGTTTAAGGGATGTTCTATGTGTAAATTTCCTATTGGTGATGAATTCGTCATCATCTCGTGAACTCTCTCTTGGATTCTTATGGGTTGGCATTTTCTAGGAATGGTTCCCCTTGTCTTTGGTAGGCGCATTACTTCTACTAAGATTTCATCACCGAGTTTGACTTCTAAGCCCTTCACCTCTTCCTCCCCATTACTAAATATGTTGGAAAATTATTCCACCATTGCTTCATTAAAACCTTAAAGCCTGTTTATGAATTCTAACCAACCATTATCCTAAAAATACCGATAATTTGAGGATGTCTCCAAATTTTGAATTATCAGTGGGTTCATGCCTTATCAAATCAATCCCTATGGTGGATAAGAAACTTGATCTAGTTTCAATATGAAAAATACAACTTTTCTTTGAAGGAATCTTGCACAATTGAGTTGAGTTGAGTTGTTTTATTTTTTTCAAACTTTGGGAAAAAGAGGACACGTAGCATGGTTACAGGAGAACACTCAATAATGATGTGACCATGTGAAGCAAGTAAAGAGAAGTGGTTTGACAACATTGGATTATGTGGAGGGACACAACATATCATAAAAGGAAACGGTCTTTAAATGTAGCACATGCATGATGACTCAAAGCATAAGCGCTAATTAATTATAATTATTGTAATTATCATTCATTGAAGTGATAGTTAAGTATAGTTATCTCGATGTTTGTTTGAAATTATGATTGTGCATGCTTATTTGAACTTGCATTGTATTCATTTTTATACCCATATATTAACAATTAAATCCCATATGTGTCGGTCTATCACCCGGTGGGAACTGGGAACTCACCCGAGGCACACACGAGTGCAAAGCCTCTCCTTAATGAGAGTGTTGTGAGAATACATCATATTATGATAGATATTCAAGTGCAAACGAGTATAAAATAACTATGCATTATATTGATAACCTACGACAAGTTATCACTTCAATGCATCCATAAAAGAGAAATAACAAACAACATATATAATTGATTCATACATAAAGGAAATGCACAAGGATTATACTCATGAACACATATATGATTTAGAATAGAGTCTTATATTCATATTAATGAGTTCAATAACCACATTACATTTCTTGAGGTCATAACAAACCCATATAACAATGCAGAGAAAATTCATGCATCGAACTACACTATGTCCTTCACATTACAATATGAATATAGAACCATCCCTCAAATATACCATCACTCCTATATTTTCTCTAATCCCAGCCCATAGAATTCTCCATTATATTTTTACAGAGATTTTCCTCTCTTCCACCAGTCTACCACACTAATCACACTCTCTTTCTACTACCCGCACACCTCAATATATATCTTTTCGACTTCATCACCCCGCCTTCCGAGGTAATAGATCAGCTACCGAGTGTCCATGTGGTCCTCAATGGAGCATACCTCCTTTGATCCAAGCTCTCTACTGTGTGTAATGATGTTCTTCTAGAACCTTCCATTACATGCATCAAATATTCTCTTTTTGATCCTACACTACACGACTAGTACCTTATCCACTCTGCATGCTAGAAGGGTCACACTTTTTCATGTGCTTCTTGGAACATTAAATATGGCCATGTCCTAAAGCTTGTCTTTCCTTGCATGTTCATTGTGTGTTTTACAAAACTATGGTAGAAACCTTCCCTATGCACCTTCACCATACACATCCTTCTTCAAATAAGTCTCACGTGGTCACACACCTTCTTGTACTTAGAAAATATTCTAGGGCCCAACATCACCGCACACTACGCCTGTTTTATTGTCATAAACACTTATTTAATAAAATAAAGAATGGTGGGACCTTAAAATGGTTGGAAATAAAGAATAAAGGAATAAAAATTGGAAGAAATAATATAAGAATGGGGAACTTGTTTACTATTGGAGGAGGAGAGGGAAATCCTTCCCTAATAATGCATGTAACTTATCCCAAGAGTCAACCTCATTTAGAGCTTTTGACAGAGGTCACCCACCAGACGCTCACCTCCTCAAAACATAGCTCCTCCCCTTTGGTGCTTATGTCTCAACAGTACCCTCAACGCTTTTCCCAATTCCTCAAGCGCATCCATCCTACGGGTGATCTAGGGTATAACTCCTTCAATTAGCTCTTGATCAAGCCCCATAGGGTCTCAATTGCTTCGATTTCTTATCCACCTCTTGGCTAGCATCTTGTATCTTTCTGCTCTATTCCTTACTCCACTCTGCTACTCTTGTTGACTCCAAACTCAACACCAAAGGTCATATTCTAGAATAAATCCTTCTATCTTCGCGCCCTAGCTACCAAGCCCTAACTAGGAAAACCTTACACAAGATGGCACACCATAAACAACCTTCTCTCAAGCCCATGTACTCTTTCCTCCTAGTTTGCAGATCCACTCTAGTCACACTTTTAGATTCTTTGGATTCTTCTTCCTTCACACAAATTTCTCTGGATGCCCTAGTTTGTAAGAACACTACAACTTAGTAATAGCAAGGTAGAGTAATGACTTTCCTGACCTTATATTTATAGTTTTTTCTTCCCCCCAGCAATAAATTTTATGCCACCTATAAACATACTTTAACATTAAATGCATATTTTTCCACTAAGCCAACTTTAAGTGCCCTTACCCACACGCCTAATCCTACACAAAAAACCTTCTACAACCTTATGGATTGCAAAAATACAATTTGATCGAAGACTCTTACACGTGCATCTACAAAGGCAAGGCACTTCTTCTCTCCTTTACCTAATTTTTCCCTCACCTACCTTATGTTGTTCATGCGCTCTTCATCCTTTGTAGGTGGTATTTGTTACAACCTTCTTGACACCATAATTCATTATCGACTATCTCCTCTTGCACTTTCTCAACCTTACGTGCTTCCTTATCTTTGGGCCACTCAAGTTGTATTATAGGACTATAATTTTCTCTCGCATTAATCCACCCCAAACTAAAATAGATGTGCGGTCCTTTGTGCATACACAACCCTACAATAATAATGTGGTTACAAGCACACAAGGCAAAAAATGAAACAAAAATAAAGGAACAAGCAAAGGAGAAAGGGAAACATAATAAAAGAAAAGCATAAAGGGAAATTCTAAGAAAACTTACAATACTACCTTATTACAAATGCCAAGAAGAGTTATTTATAGTAGGTCTTTAGCCTAATCCCATTGAAATGACCTATTAATATCATCCCATCCCACACATGTAATCTGGAAAGTGCCCGAATGAAGAATGTACGAGATGATCTAGGGTCCCAACTAATGGAATTTCAACTTCCTAGGAAGGCGCAGATACTTGGAATCATATAAAAACACCATCTTCCCAACCTCAAACTTCTTGTTCTTGATATGATGATCATGTCATTCATTTTTTCTTACATTTTCTATCTTTTGAATCCATCTAGCAAGTGATCACCTTTCATCTAACTACATCAACTTATCAATCCTCTCTTCCAACACTTGTTCATCAGCTAACCCTCCTGCATGTGGTATATATAGTGATGGTATCATGAATTCAACTAGAAAAATAGCCTCAATGTCAAACACTATTTAAAATGGTATGGAATTGTTCAACCTCTTATAGGTTGTCATGTATGCCCATAGAATGGTTGATACCTTATTATCCCAATCTTGTCTTCCAATGTCACAGATCTTAGGCAATGTGTGATTTAGTATTTTTGAAATGCCTCTAAAGTAGTTCCATTCACTTAAGGGTGATAAGGGGTAGTCTTGTGATGGGCCAAAATAAATTCTACCAACATAATTGTGACTATTTCATTGAGAAAGTGTGTACCTCTATCACTTGTTAAACCTAAAGGAAAACCATACCTGCTGATTATGTTCTCTAAAAAAGTCTATAAGTTTTCATTACGGTGAAATCCTTTGTTTGTGTAACCTCTACCCATCATGTCAAGTAATCATTGCAAGTAATGATATATATGTGAACTAGTCCTTCACGTGGCTGGTGAAATTGGCCCTACAAAGTTGATTTCCCATTTTTCAAATGGTTCAGCATTGGTTATTGGTCATAAGGGAATTTCATCCCTCTTTCTAGGTTTTCCAAGGCACTAGAAATGGTCATAGGCCTTACAAAACTCAATACAATCCTAGTAGATGGTTTCCCACCAAAGCCCTACTAATAAAATCTTCTACATGGTAGCATTTCCTACATAGTGTCCTCCTACAATCCCACCATGTGCTTCCTCCATAATTTCCATGCACTCATGTTCTAATACGCATTGACATAGAACCTTATCATGACATAAATTAAACAGGTCCCCACTAATCAATATGTAGGGTGCGATTCATTTTGCTAACTACTTTCTCTCCGGAGTACTCATCCCTTCTAGTGGTAGACCTATTTTTAAGAGCACTACGATATCTTCAAAGTCTAAGGGCACACACCACAACCTAAGTTGTTGCATATTCAACATGGTATCCTAAATTCCTTACGCGTCCTTCCTTGAGTTAATCCATGATAACTGGTCAGGTCATGAATTACTTTTCCCTAGTTTTACAACAACTTTGAACTCAAAATCTTGGAATAATAGGACCCAATGACATATGCACCCTTGAAAAATGGTATTTTTGACTAAGTATTTCAATTCCATGTGGTCCGTGTAGAATATAAATGGTGTTGCCAATAGATACTTCTTAAAATTTGCAAAGTGTATAGATCATAGAAAATGCTTCGCGCTTAGTAGTTGTGTAATTATGTTCTACTGGTTTCAACTTTCTACTTGCAAAACACAAGGGATGGTCAACAATTTTCTCGCCAGGTTGTGCTAGTAATCTTGCTCCCATATTTTTTTGAGGCATCAACATGCACATGAAAAGGCTTATCCCAAGAAGGAAAATGTAGTATGGGTGCCGTGACAAGCCTATCCTTCAAAGTGTCAAATTCCCTCTATTGCGCCTCTCCCCAATGAAAGGAACTCTTGTGTTTAAGTAATTCCTCCAAGGGTGTGGAGATTTTGGCATACCCCTTGATGAATTTCATGTAGTACCCTATATGCATAAGGAATCCACACACTACGCTTTGACTAGTAGGCTCCCCTAATCCCACAATAACTACAACTTTGGCGGGATCCACTAGTAATATTTATTTGCATATAATATGTCCTAATAGGGTTCCAAATGGAGTAGGAAAGACATATTTCTTAATTTTGATAGATATCCTCAATTTTTGACATCTCTCAAACATTAGCCTCAAATTTTCATAATGTTATTTCACCAACCCATAAATTGTCCATTCATCCAAGTAAACTTGAAGAATTTTATGGATGAAGTCCTGAAATGCTTGTACCATGATGTAAAAGAACACATTAGGAGAATTCCTCAATCCAAAAGGCATAATCGTATAGGTAAAGCTTCCCCATTAAGTGGAAAAAGTTGTATTTTTTTGGTCTTCCTTTGCAATCGTGATATGGTTATACCCCGAGAACCCATTTGTGATAGAGTAGACTTCGTGCCTAGATACTCCCTCAAAATTTTTCGTAGTAAAGGGGGTTGGAAAAGGATCGACGAAACATACCGCATTCAAATATTTGTAGTCAACAAAGATTTTTATCCTCCCATCCTACTTGATATTGATAACCATTGGGCTTATCCATTTTGGTTCTTCCACCGCCTCAATGATACAGGATCTTTGTCATCTTATCTATTTCTTCCTTGACTTTACAAGAAAATTTGGATTCATCCCATAAGGCCTCTTCCGAATTGGGCACGCACCTTCCTTCAACTTTATATGTTTCTCCCATAAGGAATGGTGGATTCCTTTGAGTTCATGGTACTGCAAGGGAACAAATCCTAGAACTCGCGTAACATATCAATGACCTTTGAAAATTCTTTCTCTAACCAATAGTCCCCAATGATAGCTTCCTTAGGTTTTATCTCTGTCCCAATATTAAAATTATTTTTTTCAAGGTCTCATGGTAGGTGCGTTCTTTCTCATGAACACTATCTATGAATTTTATCCTACCTTTTGAATGGTTAACATCCAAATTTTCCTTATCTTCATCGTATACTACATAGATCATTTTTCCTTTTTCTTTTTCCATGCATGCATGCTCAAGTTGTACTTCCTATGATTCTTCTTCATTGATGCACGTCTCCAAATAAGGCTCACCCAATAATTTCAAAGTAGCCTATATTCTACCATAGCACTATCTCCCATCATAAGGTGCTTGATTACTTGTAACACCTTATCCACTAATGGCTTTATCCTCCTATACTTGAAATATTAAATGAGATCAGTCGTCAACTCCTACTAATTACATGTTTTATGACTTATCTTTGAATGAATACACCATGCACAAACATATTCTTGTAAAGTGGAATACAAATTATGCACCCATAACAAAGGTGGTAACATTTTTTTGCTTCCCATATAGGACTTCTCACATGCCTGGACATGAAATAAGGAGGTCTCTTTACCATGGTAATATTGTATAATAGTGGGCGCATTGCTCCTAGAGAACCTTACTAGAAAATGTGATTCTTACCTCATGCCATTCTAGGAGGCTCTCCCAATGTGTAGCTTACCAACACACTACATTTCTAAGAAGGTTATAATTGAGCATTCCCCTTCTCTCATCCTCATTATTTGACTGAGCCTCCATTTCTTGCAAGAAAATTTTAGGGTATGCTCCTCCAGAGTAACTTGGAAACTTCTTCCCTCCTAGGTGATTGATGTGAGCGTGTTTTTGTTATGCTTGTTATCGATGCTCTCAATCTGTCGTCAAATCAAATCATAAGTCCCATGCACCCAATTTTCATATGCCATGCTAGTGGTATCAATTAAGGACTGAGCATATTCAAACTAGATAACTTCCTCCATGTGATGAATTATCTCAGGATCTCTAATGGAGTACACATAGATTCTATTAAGGAATTCTTATCCTAAGGGCTTAGTATAGGGCACTGACTTCCCATTTATTAAAGGGATAATCACCCTTTCTTCCTTTTTCTCAAATCTAATATATCCCTTATTAAGCCACAGGTCAACATTGTTCTTATAACACCAAGGGAGCCCAAGCAACGCTGGAAAGTTGTCTACCTTGGTGAGCACCAAGACTTCAAAGCCCCAGTGAACTTGGCCCCTTCAATGGTCATAACCACATCCTTCAATACTTCTAATGTGCATTGGCTTTGTATTTTTTCCATATAAAACACATTCGAAGATGGTTGTAATGTGGGCCTTCCCATTTGGTGCCATGAATCTAAGGTAAGAACATTGATCTCTCTGCTCCCATGTCAATTAGGATATTACTCTTAATCCACCCATAAAAAAATGCATACAAGGTAATATCCTTATCATAGTCAAGGTTGTGAGGAAGAAGTTTTGCATGTAAAACTTTCCTTTTACACTCTTCTCCAAAGTGGTACCTTCTCCTCAAGCAATTATCCTAGCAAGGGAATAATATACTCTTGCCTTAACATCCTACATACTTCCTTGACCTAATCCGAGTCATCCTTTGGAGCTTCAGAATTCTTCCTTTACTCCAACTACTTTGAATTCTCTTTTAGAAATTGGATCTCCCCTTGCAAACTCGAATCATGCCCATAGTATCTTGATACACCTCCTTCGATGAGCAGGTTACGGGTACTTTCCGTGTACCACTTCCTCTCTTAAAACTAGTGTCCTTTGTCTTGGCATCTCCCGGTGTGCGCATCCTCTACTCGTGTTGTCACAAATATAATTTATAGTCCTGAATCATGCGTAACTCTTGGCATCTACTTTGAATCATCCTTTTATGCTTACCATCCCAACACCTCTTTCTCGTTGCCGCTGATTCATATGATCATAAAGGTATAGATACTCCTTCATACTTATGTTTCTTTTGACAACACAATCATTATAACAAATCGGAAACACACATTTGTAATGCTTTATAGATCCATAGTTATAATAGGTTCCTTATGGGAATTCACTTCGTCCTCTGCCACGGTTACTTATGACCATGAAATCCTATACAAAAACCTCTTCCACATTCTCCTCCATCTGTGAGACCCTTCATAACGACGATCATTGTCCTTGGAACTACTTTCAAGACGAGTTTGGTGCACACCAAGATAAAGAGCATCATGGATCTGATCAATCATTCTACACTCCTTAGTATCAAGGGTCTTAGAGCTACATATCATACAATATCAAGAAACATTCTTGTGGTTTGCATGTTGTAGTAGAGGGCACCTACTTGCATCATGATCTCCATTGTAAATCTCACATTTTACCACTATAGCATGTATTGAATTTCAACGGAAACTATCCTTTGCATGCCCCTCTACCTCATAGTTTGTACACCAAATTCCACTATGAACCTCATGCGTTGAGTTTGCAAATAGGTTCTCCAAGTGTTTAGCCAATGCAGAAATTTGGGCCTCTAGAAATATATTAACACCAGTATCAACACTCCTAATAGCCTAAGTGCACATGATAGCTTCCAATGCCTTGTGCAGGTCTGTGAAAGTCTTGTGTGATAGAGCCCTTATAAATAGTGTTATCAATCCTCCAACAAACTATGTAGCATGTTGAGAAGGATTAATGTCATAGGATAGTTTTGACAAGATAGTCTTCAAACGCATGTCATAATATGGTGCACTCTCTCCCATTCCTTGTTGGATCTCCTTCAAGGCGTTGATGTTCTTGTGCTCAATCTTAGGGATATGGAAATATGATAGGAAGGCATTCTTCAATGTAGTGTAGTCTACCACTATTTAATGGGGGTCATACTTTCGGGTACCAACTATGTGTGTGTCCTTGCAACATTGTTGCAAATTGGCTTGCCTTCTACTCCGGGGTAGTGATCCCTTTCACGTGCCATAGTAATTCACACTTGTGCACATGCTCTATAGTATCTTCAATACCCCTATAGTTTGGTAAGTGCAAATACATCTCAAAGAATACTTGTGGAGGTGGCTGAGGCCCTTTTCCTCCCTAATCCAAAGACTTTGTTCCCTCCGGTGTTACCTCCTCCACCAGATCCATTGGATCCACCAAGCTCCATTCCTCTTAACCCTAGATCCTCTAGATATGCTAGGTCCACCAAGTCCTCCAGCTCCTATACCACCAGATCCACCTCATGCGGTGAATATGGCTTGAAGCGGTCACGCCTAGTGTTCCCAATGTCCCACTGAATTACAAGCCGATGGTTTGTGATATTCTCCCACTACCAGTTGTGTGTCCCGTGTCACTCCCAAATGCGATACCCAAACCTTACATACTTTCACCTTGTCCAAAAATTCTTCCAAATACGGAATGGATTACGTAACCATGGATGTTGCAAATAAGAAATTATATCTCATGGGTGCAAATCGATTACTTTCACCAATACCAACTAGGTTAAAAATACTTCTTCCTTGATCGGAAAACCAAGCGCTAGGGTTTAGTCCCAGGTGGGTTCGGATGCACACCGATGGGCCTCCTTTATCCATTCAAAAATTTCTCATGAGAATTTGAAGGTACTTCTCTCATGCACTTGCTAAGATGGGGTAACATAGACCGGTCGGGTTCCACACCCTTTACATGAACCTCAAATCCTTCCCACAACATATTCCTCCATAGACCCATCACAATTACAACCTCACATTGTCTGGTCATCTCCCTTTCATGATATTTTCTATACTTAAGTTGTCTCTCCTCCCTTTACTTCTCAGCCATAATGTCCGCCATCTTCCTACACCCTAGATTCCTCTCCCATCGCTCAGAGAATCTTATCTGGCCATGAGAAATACCTCTATGCTTAAGGTAATGACCAAGATCTTAATATAAAAAGGTATATCATGTAAAAATGATCCTCTTTGCTTCCTCAAAAACTTGAACTCAGCAACCTATGGGCAAGAATACGTAGAAATGGTGTATTCTAGAGTATAACTGGTCAACACTCCTTTCCACCAGCAATCATCAACATGCATCAAAGTCATATATGTATCTTGCACTTCGATAATCATCTTGGGTCCACACCCACAATCAATAGTATCAGCTCTATTTGGATGCATATGCTGATAGCCATTCATATAGTTCTATTGGGAAACAACATAAGAATGTCTCATAAAACTCATGGTATAGGTTATCTTCTACCCATCTACATCCATCGAAATTAGATCCGATGCTGAATATTTTAGAAAACTCATCCTCTCGTGCTCTTGAACCATGCTTCAACACTTTCCAAGGTTAGATGTTCTATCATCACGCATCACAAGGACCAAGATGCATGCCATTTCTCATAACAACTTCGAAAAGAGGTCTCGAGAAATGCATAAGAAATGTACAGAAATGGAACCAAGATGTAGTGATTTTTATACCCTTAGAATAATAATAAAATCCCATGCACGTCATCCTATCACCTAGCGGGAGTTGGGTGCTCACCCGAGGCACACGCAGGTGCCAAGCCTCTCCTTTATGTGAGTCTTATGAGAATACATCATCTTATGACATATATTCAAGTGAAAAAAATAGAAAAGAACCTTGCATCATATTGAGAACCTATGATGAGTTATCACTTCATTACATCCATAAAAAATAAATAATAGATAACATATAGAACTGATTCATACATAAAGGAAATACACAAGGATTATACTCATGAACACATATATGATTTAGAACAAAGTCTTATATTCATATTGATGAGTCTAGTAACCACATTACAATCCTTGAGATCATAACAAACCCATATAAAAATTCAAATAAAAGTCATGCCTCAGAACTACACTATGTCCTTCACATTTTAAACATGAATATAGACCCATCCCTCAAAATATTCCATCACTCCTATATTTTATCTATTCCCAACCCATAAAATTCTCCATTATATTTATGTAGAGTTTTTTCTCTTTTCCACTAGTCTACCACACTAATCACACTCTCTTTCTACTACCCACACTCCTTAATATATAGCTTTTTTACCTTCACTTACTTTCCTTCCGAGGTAACATATCAAGCGCCAAGTGTCCTAGTGGTCATCCAATGGAGGATGCCTCCTTTGATTCCAGATCTACACTCTATGTAATGATGTTCATTTGAAACCATCCATCACATGCATGGTATATTCCATTTTTGATCCTATACAGCCACCAAGTTAGCACCTTATCCACTTCGCATGCTAGACGGGTCATGATTTTATCATCTTCTTCTGGAACACCGAATATGGCTAAGTCCTAAAGCTGTCTCACCTTGCACATGTGTCATGCATTCAGTGAAACCCGCTAGAACCCATACCTATGCATCTTCACCCTATACTCCCTTCTTTAAATAGGTCCTTATCACCCACTCATCTTATTTTATTTAGTCCATATTCTAGGGCCCAACATACATCTTGGTTTTACGCAAGATTTTTGTGATGTTGCAGATGTGTGTTGAACTGATGTTGGCTTCTCCTTATTAAAACAGGATGAATCTTAGAGAGTGAATTCCAATATGTTAGGGTTTCAATTATTTATTTTCCATCTCCCACATGTGTATGCATCTGCAGAGCCCATTTAAACAACCACTTGAGACCAAAGAAACAACCTAGGATTAGCTAGAAAAATTATGGGATAATTTTTTTTTGTAAGAAGTATTTACAACCAAGTTGTAAGAAATCAGTCTGTCATTAGAAGGTTCTGGAACAAACCTTGATTTCCAAAACAAAAATTTCCTTTATTTACTTATATCAAGTTCACAAGGTTTAAATTTTAGGGTTACATGTTCTAGTTAATTTGTGGAGAAATCTACCCTCCCACTCTCTAACAGCTCATAGTTTCAACTAGATTTTTCTCATACTTAACACTTCTAAAAATTTCTAAACCATTCCAATTGGATAGGAAATTTTCTCACCTTTCTATTGATATAAATAAGTCCTCCTAACTCCTTCAGGAACTCAAGATATGGTCCGACGGAGTTTTGGGATCAAATTTTCCCCAAGGGGACACGTGTCAAGAGGAGGGGAAATCTCCTTTGGCGGGTTGGCGGGTCACGGGGTGTTTTTTGAATTTTTCCCCATGTGGTACAAAATAAAAAATTTTCGAACCTCCACCGCCACCCCCAAGGTGCCATGTGGCACCCTCTGATTGGGTGCAAACCAGCAGGGCGAAATGGAAAATTTTTCCAAATTTTTCAAACGACTCAAAGGGTAAAAAGTTTCCATGCCTCCACCGTTGCCCCATGAGGACACATGGAAACCTCTAATTGGCTGCGGGCTAGTGAAGAAAAAGATAAAAAATTTCCCGAAGTCAAATTTTTGAAAATTTTCTAAGGGCAATTTTGAGAGGAAATTTTTGGGTTGCAGGCCCACCAAGGAAAATTTTCCCACCAAGGTACAAAAGCTTCAAAGTGTCATAACTTGAACTAGAAAGCTCGGTTTTTGGAAAATGAGGACTTTTCATAAATATCTTGAAGCCCTCTTTGCACAAGGAACATAAAATTTACTTTTTTATTAAGTTTGAAGGGTCAATTTTGTAAAATTGATTTGTAGGTATTTAATTGGCAAACTAGAAATTTCCAACTTATAAATTTGATAAAATTAGAACTCCTCCTTCGCTCAACATGTCAAAAAGACATGGAGGATCAGTCTAGGGAGGGTTTAGAGTGTTTTAGGGAAGTCAATTTATCCAATTTGTTCAAGGTTGCATTTTTTCGGCAATAGACGGAAAAATGACTGTGCAAGCTCCGAATTGAAATTCATTAAGTTTTAGAGATTCATTCTTAATTGTTTTAGTGAATTTGAGTTTCTTAAGTCTTCCTAAATGTGAATTTAAAATTTTGATAACTTATTGTTGAGTGTAAGATTGAGCTACTCATTTTTAATAAAACATAAATTACCAATAATGAGTTTAATACAGTGGATTGTTTCTTTGAATTTTTTTATCATTTCTTTGTGTTTTGGATGTGCATATGATTCCTAATTTAGTCAAATAAAATTTATTATCAAAAAACCATTCATTTATACATTAAATGCAATTCAGAATTCAATTCAAATATGCATTTTTCAAAAGAGAACAATACTGTCTTTCCTTCCCACGCATTCTTTCTTTCTTTTCTTCTTCAAACAACAATTAAATTTCAACAATAATTCAAATCAAATGTGCAATACACTTTGAGAAATAAATGCATTCTTTCATTTTTCATCAAATACAACATTACAACTTTCCTTTTTCATTTGTTTTCAAATACAATACATACAATAACAACACTGTTTCTTATTCCTTTTCAAAACAGAGATATCATTCTTGGACAGCAAAACAATTCTAGTATACAATCCAATTTTGAAACTACTTCAATCTTTTATTCATAATTCAATGACACTTTTACAACTTAACACTCTTCCAATTCAATTACAAAATACAAATTACAATGCTTATAATATCCTTTACATTTCTTTCCAAAAACATAAAACAAGTGTAATTCTTCTTTACATTCCTCAATGCAACTACAACTTCCATTAACAATGCAATGCTTCACATTACAACATTTATACATTCATCCACTCAAAGTGGGAGAAGTTACATTGAATTACTCAAAGGGAAATGACTATCAAATTGTGAAATTCCTTCTCCAAATAGTAGCATGAGTGTTTCTTATTCTTTGCAACTTTGATCACAATAAGGAAGGAGGAAAGGCAACGCTCTCCACCCAACCAAGACATCTAATTAGAAAGGAGAAGTCATCCTTCCCCATTGGCCCCCAAGCCCCAACTATATTGAAATGAAGCATGAATATCAACACATAGAAACAAAGGCTTCTATCACATACAAGTAACATTCACATTGCATACAATCAATAAAATGCATAGTTCAAAACAAGACAATAGTTCCCAACTACATTTGAAACAATTCATACAACACATAGGCTTGATCAAGCAAGCCAACAAGAGCAAGAACTATGGGGAGCTCCTTATGCCTCCCAATTTGGAATTGGGCATCCACCAAAATGCATACCACCAATAAACATAACAAACCCATAAACCTTATATCTCCCAACCCCTCCTTATGCCCCCCAAGTTTATCCCTTATGCCCCCCCAAGAGTAAGAAATGCAAGCAGTTTCTTTTCAAAGGTGGATCCTAATCCAAAACTCCCTCCACAATAGAACTAGTGCCATTGTCAATCCCTTTATGCCCCCCATATATAAAATCCCTATAGTCTTCTCCTACACCATGCCCTAAGCAATCTACCTAACAAGCGAAGAACATAAACACAACACCATATAAACATGCATGCAAGAGAAGGAAAACAATTAAAACATAGCTCAAGATGCCTACCTCTCCATACAGGAGTTTGTTCCGAGCTCACAATCTTTCCAAAATTCCAAATTCAGTCTAAGATCAGCAAGGTTCAAGCATGCAATCACTCCAAACTTCCTCCACAAACAAGCTCCAAAAATAGCAAGCAAAAATGCCCCCAAGAGGAATGAACAAAGTTCCAACAACCATAAACAAGCAAGGAGTTTCACTTTTATAAGAGAGGGGAGAGAAGAGGATGATGTGGATCCATGTGGGATGCCAAATCATTCTTCCTCAACCCCAAGAGAAAATTTAACATCCTTCACCAAATCACAATAAATAAAATGACAAAATGACTTACACACTCCAAAATGGCCCATACTCCAAAAGGAATGAGTTAAAAATATGTAAGGGAAGTGCAATTAAAACTTACAAATTGTCACCTCAAAATGCATTATAATTTCCTAAATATAACCTTTAAACCATAGGCTTGGTTGGTGGATGATTTTAAGAGGTGTGGGACAACATTAACTTGTCCCACAAGCCTCAAATTTGGCCTCTAAGGAAAAATTCGAATTCCTAAGGAGATGAAGTGTTTAACATTCCAAAATCTGCCTTACATACTCTTACATATTTCTTACACATTCTTACATGTTAACTTACACATTCTTCCAACATTATTATTTAAAATCAACAACTTTATTAATTACATTCCATGTCCCAATTAAATTTAAATAAATTTTAACTATATTACTCTCACATTAAAACTATCACATTTAAATTAACTAAAAGAAGGAACACATTACTAAGGAAAATACATACAACAATAATTAAAAAGAACACATAATTAAAACACATATCCCATGGTCACATATAATGGAAATCCCCCCCATGGAAAATCCTAACATTACTCAACACACAACACACAACATAGTTTCCATGGTGACCTTGTTGAATTCACCTAGAATTTCAATATGGTTAGTCTCCAGTCCCCTGACATTGTTGTGATTTTATTTTATTTTTAACCTATAAAATGCAAAAACCTCCTTCGGCCTCATGGCCATATCAGAACATCCAAAATGATATAAACAACATTTCAAAATCATCTAATCGTATGAATCACGAAAATACCAAGAATACAACATTATCATTTTTATTTAATTAAATCAACTATATCATCATCAATGATCTATCATACTAGGTCTACCCAAAATATCCAATGTCATAAGTCCAAATCAACATCTATAATATGTCCATGTCAAAATAGTATATCATCAACCACATATAGAAAATGTCTCTAGTAATCATCATGCATAACAACTAAATCCAGATCAATAAAAATCCATGATCTAACATCTAACCACCATACTGGAATAAAACATAATAGTGTCCATAATATGATCAATAGTATCAAAATCAGTATCTAAAAGTGTCAAAGGGAAGTGGGCACTACAACATCCTTGATCTTATTTTATGCAATCATGAGCTCTTCTAAATGTAAAAAATAAAAACAGGGTTTTCTTCATGTTTCTACAAGTGGAACTTTCATTTACTACACTTTATCCTTGTGATGGAGATGATGCACTCTTGCAATTACCGACATAAAACAAAGCAAAACAAAAAAACTCTATGAAATAAATTTCTTATCAGTGTTGATGATCACCCATAAGGATGATTACAACACTTTTATTTGACATTGGAATATCCAGCAAGATGAATGTACCAAGGCCACTAAAACCTTCTCAATCCTTTGAAACATCATAAGGTGAGCCAATAAGCTCAACCCATGACGTTAATTATGATATTTTATATTCATTCCTTTCTAAACTCCTTTGTATAGTTCATGTTGATGCGAAATCACATCACCCCCAAATTTTCCTAAATTTGAATGGGACATTCAATGTGATTTCATAACGTGGATTTATCTGAGTGTGGGATGTGTGGAATGGGATAGCTCTCCGGAGAATTTCGTTCCTTCTCCTAACCTATCTACCACTAACTACTCCTAATGCAGGTAAAATTACTAACTAACCTTAATATAAAGCTTCCAAGGGGACAAGGATAGAAGGATTACATGAAATAAACCTACACTACGAGTGGTGATACACCAATAAAGTGGTGTTGGATAGTCCATAATGCATGAATATAGAGGAAAAATTAGTGTGAGGAGGATGACCTAGCATGACAGATCAAAAATACATTCAAAACCACCTTCAAATAAACACAACATCAACTAAAAATTGTAATAACCATCATAATATGACAAAATTCTTGGATTAAAATGAGAGACAAGAAGACAATAAAAATCATGCAACGATACACAACATTATCACAAAATATAATTTTATTGCTTTCAATTTTTGCACCATATATTCTTAATAGGAAGAAGGCATGAAGCCATTATAAGTCTTGAGAGAGAATGTTTGAATCCCTACAACTACCTTAAAGAAGGAGAAGAGGGGGGTGCACGAGGGGAAAATGTTCAACCTTTTGCTTATGCAACGCCTTACAATATTTATACGAATAAATTTTAGGAGAGGAGAGAGAAGAAATAAATCCTAAAATTTCTCAAAAACCCATAGAATTCCAAAGTTTAATCTTGAATGAGTGCATGAAGATCTTCAAAATCCTACGAATGTAATGATTTTGACCTTGCACAAGAAGAAAATTGCCTTGATTACACCTAGGTCTAGCTCCTAGCTCCGTAGCTTCATCTTGAAATCTAATCCCACAAACACCATTTATGATGTTTACCTACTACATAATTTCTTTCCCTTTTCAGAGGTATAGAACCTCTAAAATAAAAAATTCAATTATTCCATATCGTAGAGCCCGAAATCAGCTTTCTAGTGACTATAAATTTGTAAAACATGATGGGGTATGAAGGAATATGTCATCACTTTTTCTCTAGTTACTTGACCGAGATTAATCTTCATATGCCTTCCTATATTTTGGATTTGTTCATAACCATAAAATTCTAGACTAGATCACCTTTCCAACAAGTATAATTTTGCTAAAAATGGTTAAAAATTATTCAAGTTATGATGGTTTGAAATTACATCATGATTATGGCTTCAAGCTCCTCCATCAAGTTCATTTTCCTAAACCATCGAGCTAGCTTCAATCAACTACCGATCCCATTAATCAATGTAAATCACCTTATATTGTATGCCATCTCGCCCAACCTGTCTTAGCCTCCAACTCATTTTCCACCTACTCACTATAGCTCAAAGCATTCAATGAATTAACTCGGTGGGTTTTGGTTGAAAAAAGGAGTTTTATTTTCTTGAGTTTCGGGATATGCCCCTTAGGAATTCTTACCACATCTATTTTGGGCTCTCCATACTCTTAACCCTAAATCTAACCCCAAACGACTTAACTCCCAAAGTCTAAAAATTTCGGACATCGGACCCCTTTGATTTTGAAACTCCCTCAACATTTTCTTGGGCTTCCAACTCCTAAGATATCTCGTCATTGACCCCAAAAATGGGTTTTCCCATTCCACATCATGCCTTGGAACCCAAATGGCTTTCCTCACCATGTCACCCACTTCTACTTGCCATGTCAATCAACATTTTGGGATTTTGGGCCTTTTGTTTCCCAACTTCCATTATCGATTGCTTGAGGTTATCCCACTCACTAATTCTTAAATTCCACTAGTCGCATCCCTGAACATTCCTTCGCATCCTTTTTCAAGCCACCATCTCATTGAAATTGCTTTGGTGCCTATTCCCATCGCCTCCCATGATGCACTATCGTCGAGCTTGGGGAACTCAGCCCTACTACTCGACGTGAACCCTATTTTCCTTTTTAGGTTTCTCTTGAATTAGCCAAGCTCATGGCCACCTCAATTACTTCTATGCATGTGACTCCCGTCCGATATGGCCATAGCTCACATCCCGAGCTCTAGTTCTCTGTTGATATTTTCCAAAAAACCTCCACAGTCTGAGATTTTCCCTTTAGTGATGCATCGAATACATCCTATTCTCCAATCACCTTTTCATTTCCCGTGGTACATTTGATTACGCCAAGCTCGTGGAGCTCGGCGTTTACCTTCGAGGATCCCAACAACCCCTACATCTTCGGTCATGGTTTACTTCTATTTCTCTATAAGTAATTTAATCCACTCAGGGCAACTTATGCTATGAGCTCCACATGTCGTTGGCTAATTGAGCCTTGTAAATTATTCCACCACATTTCATGCCATGGGTGAGCTACTTGTTATCTCGATTAAACCCTCATTTTACCTATGTCAAGCCGTTAACACAACTAGCTTGTTGAGTAGATTTATAAGCTACTCTACGAGATCTTTGATCTCTATCCACATACAAGCCCCATAGGGAATTTTATCATATTTTTCATATTTTTGAGGGCATTTTTGAATTTTGGCTTAGGAAGGGAAAATGAGTGTCTAGGAATTTAAAACATCATATTTTCTGCCATGGGCCATTTTTGGTTATTTTTGGGATCGGAGGTCATTTTTTTCCTTGTAAGGGAGTTGTGAGTTTGTAATGACCTTGAATGGACAAATTTAGCTTAACTGTTTCTGAATTCCCATAGATTCTTCTTAGGCCATGAAATTTGTCGTGAAACCTTGAGTTGTATATGTGATCTATTTTCGGTTCCTAGATCATTTTCTCTCCCGTTTTCCAATTTAGCGAGAGGGGAAAAATTGGATAACAATTCTATGAATGAATCTCTATCAAATGACTTATTATACAATTTCATCATATGGCCATTCACCAATAGCTTAAACCTTACAATATCTATGGTAGTGATATTTTCAATTCTATTGGGAAGATATTTTTAATTTTATAGTGAACTAGCCACCTTGTTTTGAGTTTTTCCATATGATCCTTGTATTTTTAATGAAACAAGAAAACCAAGTCACCTTCCTAGAATTTTATTTTCTTGATGTAATGGTCATGCCATTTGACTCTTCATCGCACCACTTCGTGTTATCTACTACTTGTCTTCTTAATTCATCCAACTTGTTAAATTGGAGAATCCTATCTCTTTGATCTTGGATAAACCTATACCCATCTCAAGTGGAGTCCTCAATGTTTTGTGCATGAATTCAGTAGGAAAACAACAATCTTGCCATATAAGAGTTCAAATGGTGTAAATATATTTTTAGTATTCCATGTTGTGTTGAATGCCGATACGCCTTTAGAATTTTGTGTGCCCAATATTTCCTATAGATTGCGTAATGATATTTGTGAATATGGCCTTCATTTCTCTATTTTTACCTTTACTTGGCTATTAGGTGAGGGTGGTATGGTGTGGACTTCATATTCCTTATTTCATACTCTTTAACGAAATCATAAATAACTTCAACAGAGAAATGTGTACCTTGATCCGTGACAATTTCACTTGGAACTCCCTACCTAGTGAATATGTGATCATCATATAGGAACTTGGCAACTTTATCACTTTTATAATTTGGAAATGTATTCTTTCTTTTGAGAAGGAGGGTGTATTGGGCCAATAACATCTAAGCCACGTTTATCAAAAGGTTGCAAGATTAGTTAAGGTCTGTAATGGAATCTCATCGAGATCTAGTTGGCTTTCCCATTCTCGACATCTATCACATTCCTTTGTGTATATTGTTTCATCCTTATGCAATGTTGACCAATAAAAGCCAATATTCAACACCTTTTGCACTATTCTTTTTGCAAAAAAATATCCTCCACAAGGTTCACTATGACAGGATCTAAGAACATCATATATTTCTACATCATCTATGCACCTTCTCATTACATGATCTTTTATTGTATGAAATAGAAATCCAAGTATCCAATAAAAATATAAAATCTTTTCAAGTATTTATTTCTTTTTAGAGTATAAATAATGTGGAGGTGTTTTACCCGAGACCAAGTAATTAGATATGTCTACATACCAGGGTGTTTTTTGAGAAATAAAAATAAGTGTTCATTTGTAAAAGAATCATCAACCACTTGCTCTTCATTATTGGTCTCCATACTTGAAAGGAAATATGCTACCACATTATTCTTTTCATGGTTTTCCACAAAGGTGACATCAAATTCTTGCAAAAGTAGAAAGCACCTTATGATTCCATTGCTTACTATTGGTTTGTTTATCAGATATTTGATTATAGCATGATCAATGTGAATAAACATTAGATATCCTGTGATGTAGCGTATGAATTTTTTTATAGCATATACAACTGCAAATAACTCCTTTTTAGTTACTGTATAATGTGTAGCTCAGAATATTGCAAGTTCTTGCTAACATAGTATATTGCATAATTTAGGATTCCAAATTTTTGTCCTAAGACAACTCTAATAACATGATCTGATGCATCTATGTGGATGTAGAAATGTAGGTTCCAATCAGGTCTTCTCAACCTAGGAATAGTAGTTAAAATTTGTTTCAAAGTTTGAAAAGAACCTTCACAATGTTTATTCAAAACAAAATCAGCATCTTTCCCTAGTAGTGCAAAAAGTAGTGCTATAATCTTGCTAAAATCTTGAATGAACCTTCTATAGTATCCAGTATGGCCTAAAAATATCCATACATCCTTGGTGTTGGCATATTAACTATAAAAATACCTTTTTGGATCAACTTACATCCCTTCTGACATCATCATGTAACACTTCTCATTGCTCAAGGATAAATTATGATCTTTGCATCTTTTAAGACCTTATCCAGTTATGCATAGCTTCTTCAAAATTGCTACCATGTACAAGTAAATTCATCCATATATACTTCCATGTAACCATTTTTCAAATATAAAAATATACTCAAGAGTGCCCTCGGAATGTAGCAAGTGCATTGTACAAGCCTAACAAAAGAACTAAATAGGTAAATATTCCCCATGGGAATGTGAAGGTAGTTTTGTATTGATCCTCTAGTGCAATTTGAATTTGATTATAACCACAATATCTATCAATAAAATAGAATTATTTCTTATGAGATAGAGTGTAAAACACTTGATCAATGAAGAAAATGGGAAGTGATCTTTTTTCCTGTATTCATCTCCTTGTAATCTACACAGATCCTCCATTTCCCATTAGTCTTTGCTTACACAATGAAAATAGGTGATACCCGTGACTTTTCGATATGAGGTATATAAATCCAACATCCAGAACTATTATAATGCATCTTTCACAACATCTTTCACTGATGTGTTCATCCTCCTTTGAGGATGCCTAATTTGTTTAGAATGTTTCTTGATAGATTTTTGTGGGTGCAAAGCCTAGGATTAATCTTAGGCATATCACCATAATCCCATGAAAATATAGTTATATGTTTTTGTAGAAGAGTAATTAATAGTTTCTCTTGTTGTATATCTAGTATCTTACTTACGTTGATTGGTCTCCCTAGTGTTATTTCAACTTGCTTGGAGAGGTCCATCATTGAACATACATTGCTGCTAATAGAATTCAGTATGCAGTTATGTGGAATAAGTTGATGAAGAATACAATTCTTACCTAGGATATCCATGGTGATTTTATTTGGTAGACCTTGGCTCACAAGATAGCTTAAGCATATTAATATCTCATCCAATTCTTCATTTCTTCCATAATTGTTATGTAAAAATTAGAGAGAAAAGCATATTTTTCTTGTTATTCAATTATACAAACTTTCTCAAAAATCATGAGTTATTAAATAGATCTCTAATCAGATTCTGGTTCTTCAACCCAAATTTTTGATCTTTCATCATTGGTTAGGTAGGAGGATATAGCATAAGATCCTTGGTGTCACTTCCATTGGAAATGATCATTTTTATAGACCTACAACATATGAATGCATCAATAGTGGCTAGACGCAGGATTCCTAGAATAATAGGATAACATCTTAAGATCTTTTTGGTTAAAGGATAATGAAATTAGAAGGGTATTCCAATTTTAGGTCATCCATTATTTTCTTTGTCATGACGTTGATCTCTGCCCTTAGGTCAATAATATTATTCATTATTATTGTGTTTTTAATGGTAACATTCACCAAAGGACTACCTAGATTTATGAACTTGGTTAGCATTGAATTTCGGGCATGATATCAACCAATTAACCTTGACAATAGACAGATATTTTCTTTTTCTACCCGGATTCTTGATACATAGATTCTTAACCAACTTATTATAGATAGGTACATATTTGATGGCTTGTATAAGAGGAATCTTTACACAAATATCCTTCAACTGGTTTGAAAAAATAAGAATCATAATCTGATTTAGGATCATATATCATTTCTTATAATCTGTTTGGAAATGGGGATTCATTGACTTGCATTTTGATTTATTGAAAATCTATTCATGTTACTACGGATCATCTTGCAAAATCTTGTATCTTTGCTATGGAACAATTTGTAGCAATGGTGGTTCATCTTCATTCTCCATGATGGTGTGTTTATTTAGTGGGAGAAATTCCTTTCTGAGTGGAGATGTATATCTTGACATCAATTGATTAGGTAGATTATTGGGTTGATTTAGTTATGTAGGTGGTGAGAAGCTTTCTTATTTGGGTTATGTGTTTGATGAGCTAGTAGATGAGTGGCTTTTGATTGAGAGCCAGGTTGGGGTTTTGGCATCGAGCTTACGATTATGGGTAAGGAGGTTTCTCGTAAGGTTGTTGATATCTAGGAGGTGGATTTCTCCATTGCTGACCTCCTCTCCAAGGTTGTTGCCATGAATAAGGGGTTTTTGCTATTTTTTCTTAATAACTGAGGTTTCCATTTCTATTGGTAATGGCTATGGTATGGATCCCAACCTTAGCCCAAGATGGGGTTACATATATGAATTACTAGCCCAAATTTGAAAATATGGAATTGAATATTATGACATACCTCCTTATCTTGGCATCCAAGGATTTCTTTGGTCAATGTAGAAGACTTTCCCATCCTCTATTTCTATCATCTTTAATTCTTGTACATCCTCATTTTCTTGTGCAATACTAGACATTCCTTTGCATCTACAATAAAATTTTAAGCTAGGTGAGCATGTCATTAACAATTTATTTCTTCATGTTCTTAAACATGTTTACAACCTATTATTTAGATATGTCCCTAATTTATTTGGTAGTTTATCCACCCCTTATCTAACATTTTTGTTGTCTTCATGTTTGATATGGAGTAGTTCTTACAAGCTTCACAAATCTAGTCAAAGGTAGCTTTTGAAATGTCTCCATCTCCTATCAGATCCAAAGCATCCATATCCTTCTCTTTGCTTCCCTTCAAGAAGATTAATTTAATAGATTCAGGAGGTAATGTTGGGTGCCTTGACTTGTAAATGCAAAACAATAGTCTCTCTAGATAATCTTTATAGTGGCTCATACTCCTTCTATGCCATCTTGAAGATTTCACCTCCTCCTCTGCTACTTGGACTATATTAGTCTTGGTACTTAGTGAGAAAATTTTCCTTCATTTTTTTTGTCCGGTAGTCACAACATATCTTCTTAGGAAAACAAACCATATCAAGGTTGCATCCTTGAGTGTAGTAAGGAATAGCTTAAACTTATGTGCATCAGTTATAAAATCATAGTTGCTCTATAAAACATCAAACTCAAACAAGAAATTTTATGGGTCTTTAGTTATAGATCCATGAAATTTTGGAAGGGATGAGGGAGAAATGTTCTTCATTACAGTAGGATGATTATTATTAGAGATTGGGAAATCAAATGTAGTTTCCCCTTCTTCAAAATTTTTATTCACTTCTTTTGTCATGATTGGATGATTAGGTACAACATAAAAATTATTAATTAGAGGAGGGTATTCTGCTATCATACCTTGTATAGAGAAAGATGTGTCTTCTTTGGAATTAAATGAAGTAATTTGTGCTATTTGAGTATTGGGTAAGAATATTCCATGGGAATCCCTTGGACAGTGCATGCATTAAATAACTCAACTGAATCAACAAACATTAGTGGGGGTGGAATTATAAAACCTAAACAATATCTAAGGAGTGAAAAACCTCTCCAAAACCCTATAATCTGGAAGTATCCATTGTAACAATGTCAAAAATGATGGTACAAATCAAACCACAACAATTAATATGCTATTGATTGAATCACAATCATTTAATCATTAAACAAGGGACATAAAATTAAAATAATGACAATGATATATGCATAGTTACAAATAATTTAGGAGGTATCGAAAGAAATAACTATCACTTCCATACTTGAAAGAAAAAGTTATAAATTCAAACTTCAGATTAAAAAACAAATAAATTGATTTCTAGGATAACATGCAATGAAACAAAGTAAAAAAACTATGCAGGGGTTTAGTAAACCACAAATGAGATGTACCTTGGATGTTAATCCCTCCTACATTCTATAATTAAAGGCTAATAAATAGAAATCAGATATTTTATTCAATTGGCATGAAGATTACACCCAAGAACAAAGAAATCTCATCTCTATCAAAATTTATCTATGTGTATGTATCTATACATCCCCTGTTACCAAAAATAACCCTTTTTATACTTCTCATTTACAACAAGACGTGAGAAGAAGAGTTCAACTAGGAGCAAAAACTAAGTAACAAATTTTCAGTTGAACAAGAGGAATATATTTAATGAGAACAACAAGAGATTCAATGCATTGTGTAACTCATAACTATTGTTTAGTTAATCAACCAATTCCATCAATCACATAGTAACTAAAATAATCGGTTCAGGCCTTCATTAGTTTACAATAAATGATAAGATCAAAGGTTGAGTTGTTTCTTAGTTCTACATGTTCTAATTATAACTGATCCTTCAACCACATATATAGACTTGAGTGTCATTCTTCATGTTCCAAGATATCTTCATAATGTAGGATTATTTTTTTAGGTGATTCTTTTTGGCTACCGATTGGTTACTTATAGATGATTTGTTGCAGTGAGATCCTTTATTGTATACAATTTTCTACAAATAGCAAGTTTATTACAACATAGATTGGAATTACACATATCATCATTCAAAAAATTATTGGAGTCATAAGAATAAATTCACACACAAAATACCACAAAATAAAGATAACTATATTAATCAGTAAATATGCCATAAGTTGAAGGTTGTAATGATAATGTTTAGCAGAGTGTTGGGAAAATACAATGACACAACTCAATGGCTAGATCAAAAAATAGAAGATGAATTGTTTATAAAGGAAATAAAAATAGCTCATCGGACATCCCCTTGCATAAAAAATTGAGCTATATATTTTTTACCATATATTTTAAAGGGAACCACAAAATCAAGAAATATTGGACTCATTTGAAATTCTCTCGGGTTTAATTAAACATGGGATTTGTTTTACATCGTTATCCTTTATATTTCATGAGTAATGGGTAATCATAAGTTTCAAATTACACTCTCTTTATGTGTTTCAAATAATGGAAGTTATTATATATCCTTTTTCATTAAACATATTCTCTTCTAACCATGTAAATATCCTAGGACATGTATTTAAACTATTTGAGTGCATATTTATAGTTAGCATTAATTTTCAAGAGTTGAGCATGAAAAAGGTGGGATATTCTATCATAGTACCTTCTTCAACTTCCCTTTTTTTCTTCTATTTTATAAATATAATTTTGATATCATCAAAAAGGGTTCCACCCTCCCTAATGTGAATTTATTCTACTCTTTTTAGGATTGAGCATCTACGACCTATAAGCGATAATAGATCCCCTTTTTTTTAACCTCTTTCAACATATATTTTAAATTTATCATATTTCAAAATTTATATGCATCTAATGATGATTAAAATATGAATTAAAACTAATTTAATTATGATCCAAAATTGAAGTAAATGATTCCTAAAATCAACTTTATTGATTTTTAATCAAACCATCCACATTTCCATTTTACCTATTTTTTATAAATGTTTGTAAACTAATAAATTTTATTTCTAAGTTATAACTTGATAGATTAAATTTGAAAACAGATCAGAAAATCATAATGAAAATTAGAAGAAAATACAACACTAAATTTTTTATGAGGTTTGGAAATTTCCTAGTCCTCACACTCATTTGACCCGATCTATTAAAATTTTCCAAACTGTAAGTACAATCAAACTTACAATTAATAATAACATATCCAAAACCTATAATTTTGTGTCTTCATACCTTCAAAGGACTTTAGAAAAGCTCACTATTTTTCCTTCACCTTCACGAAGCACTTGTAAAATATCTTCTTTTCAGTTATTTGTCTACAAGATACTTTTACACCTTAAAACAACATCAAGAAGACTTCAAAATAGTAGAATAACATATGAACAAGGAGAATATTAGAATTATAGAATTTTTTCCAATTTATACCAAGTCCACAACATTCACCTAAGTGTCTCAAAATATCATATTTATAAAAATAATTTGTTATGAGGAATACACATTCATTTTCATTGGCTTGTATAAGACCCAAGTCTTCCTTTTATAAACTTGTTCAAGCCTTGTGGTATAATGTTAGAAATGTAATCTAGTAAATAAGTGGTTGGGGTTAAACCCTAACCACCATCGACCACATATTTTCCTCCTTGGGAATATATCCCACATTCTTCATGTGAGGATGGGTGATGTAGATTACGGTTAGGCACATGATCATTGTATGAAGTGGCTACGAGATGTTTTACATGGTTTCTACATTGATGGTGGCTAGTAGATTATTGGTTGTATTTCCTAGTCATGGTGTTGGTGTGGGAGAGATGGTGAGTAGAGGGTGAGCTATATGACTATTATGCTAAGTATAGTGATTTGCTGATCGGTGGGAGTTCAATTTGAGTAGCGTGGGATAAGGTGGATCACTTTGTTTGATAAGTGGTGGCACGATTATTACTAAAAACATTTCATGTTAGTGAATAACTACGATCTTGTTTTGTAACTCACCCCATGTAGTCATTGTTTTTACCCTCAATACCTCTTTCTAACCCCAATCGCACCAGCCTATCACCCATCATACGCTTAAGACTCACCCAATGTACATGTGGGCACCGATCCCCTCCTTTATGTGAGATTTGTAAGAGAGCTCCACCATTAATGGAGGATTATTTGTAGAAACAGAATTGCATGCATCTAATTAAAAGGCTTAATATATAGCTAACAGATCTACACATCAATGCATCACAAAAGATAAATAAACATTATATGAAGAAAAAGGAACTAGATTTGAGTCACGAAAAGCCAAAAAAATGAGGGTTTATACCCATAAAAAAATATACATAATAGATCCATGTATAATGATTTAAAAGAGTTTCTAGTAGCCAAACTACATTCAAAAGGGTCATCTCAGACCATATACATCAAATGAAAAAGAACCAACCTATCAAAACTAATCTATCAAAGATCCTAACCATATTTTCCCCATTATAACCCTTATTATAGACCCCAACACCCATACATATGCTTAATGATATCCTTTATAACCCTCTATCTTCAAGAACTCTAAACCCTAGCATCCTGAGCTCCAAACCCTTAGCATTAACTAACATTTCTACAACACCTAGTTATCCTTCTTCTCTTATCATTCTCGTACCCTCTAACACCTTCACATTATTATCCATGTTTTTTCTCCATCAATGTCCACCTCCATGAATTCTCTTATGAGAATATTGCATGCCAAGTGTCCATGTGATCCTCTATAGGCAAATGCTTATCCTCCTTGCAAAATCTTCCACTAACTATAATAATGCCTCGGGAATATTCCCTATGTGGAATATCCTTTTCTTGGCCTCCAAGGTTCCAAGCTGGCACCTTATCCACTTATCATGCATAGTCATCACCTCATGTTTTTCCTCAAGATATTCCATGATGCCAAATATGGCTAATTCCTTTAAACCCTTGATGTGCCTCTCAAGTGTGCCCTAGTTTAACTTAAACTCTTCCCTATGCACTTTTCCATGAGCACCCTTCTATTTACTAGTCGTGTGTGCATGCCTTTTGGTACTTAGCCAATATTTAGGGTCCAACATCACCCCACACTACGCATGTTATATTTCCTTGAAAGCATTCTGATCCTTCAAATAATAAGGAATAGTGGAATTGAAATAGTCTAAATAAAGAATTGAAGAATGGAAGAATGTGCTACTACTCTTGCATGAGGAGTGGGAAATCCTTGTTCATCAAAAATTAGTTCATCGCTCTTAGCTTTCAACGAATCTACAATGATTTCCAACTACTTGCTAAGATCACCTAGCGCATCCATCATGTGAGTGACTTGGGGGTATAGTTCTTTTAGCCTATTCTTAATCAAACCCCACAAGGTTTCAATTGCTTGAAATAATTCTCATCTTTGGTGAAGATCTTATCATTTTCCAACCTATTTCCTTTGTTATTTTCCTAAAATTCATTCTGATCCACCTTATGTGTAGCAACCAATATGCTTTCTACTATGTCTCTATTAGCACAATTATCATACAAAACTTCAGCCATCTACGCAGGTGGTCTTTACTATGGCATGAAGCTCAGATTACTAAGTCGGTGTCTCCCCAATCTTCATCTTTTCTTCCTCCTTTTGGCATGCCATCTCCTCTTCTTACAACTCTAATGTGAGTGGTCACCTTTCCATGGTGAGGATGCGGGTCAATTCTTCCAAGAAGTGCATGGTTGACTTGTATTTCTTCTAAGGTGGGTCCAAGTCTGGGTGTTTCAAGATAATGACATCTGAAATGGCCTTTATCTTCTCGTGTACTTTGCATACCTTTTCCTTTTCATCCCTCGGTTCACACCTTAGTTGTGAAATGATCAATTCCTTTTGTTTTATCTCCTTTTCCCTCTCCATGATCTCCTCATTAATTTTCTCAAGATCCTCCTCCAAAACCCTTATTATATTGTTTTTGCCAAATATTCTTGCTTCCACCTCCACCTATAATTTTTTGAGGTCCTTCTAAACTTTCTCATCCAAAATTTTCTAGGAATTTACAAGAGGGCTTACTCCCATGACAACTATTATCTTCATCAATGCATCATGATTTACCATGAACTTAGGTTCATCAACGTGGGACTCAAAATCCTAGGATAACATTTTCTGTATGTGTGGGTACACACCCTCTTCATCAAAATAATACCAAGAAAGGAGTTGGTATGTGGACACAATAATTTGGAAGCGGGTGTGTAGTGCCTTTCTTAGATCATTAATATAATTCATATCATGTTCCTACACCACTAGTGTTCCCTTCCCCCTGTGTGCGCTACCTTTGGGAAGATTACTATTAAGTTAAGGTCTCTACCAATGCTCCCATATTCCTTTCCTACACTTGTGCTCTACTTAGTTTCCTTAAGCACTTATTCGGAGCTTGGCTCTATCTCGCTTTCAGCTAACTATTGGATAATATCCACCACTTCCCTCTTGACAATGTTATCCATCTACTCCTTAGTCAAGCTCGAGGTCTTCGATCTTTCATGTTTACTTCCTCACCCCCTTTTCATGATCTCCTTCCTCATTCTCATCCCTCTCTTCATTTCCTTTCTCATCGACCCAAGTACATTGTGCACAGGATGTCGTAGAGACTTAATGCGCTCTTCATCATCTTCATCTCCTTGTCGGCCTCCATGATTTCTATTTCTCCTGATTCGACCCTTTTGTCAACCTTTATTTCTTCCTTATTGGTGACTCCAATAAAAGGAACTCCTCTTTTCTTCTCTCTCGGGTGACTCTTCCTTCTGCGATGACTCTTTTATAATGAGATAACTCTTCTAATGGACATAAGTACTTGTTCCCATGCTTGAATCCTATGCACATACTATACTGTACTATCTACACACTCGACACCTTTTATCCTAAGCATCTTCTCTTTCTCCCTTCCTTGGTACAACCTTTTTCCTCATGGTGGGGTCCTCAGGATTGGAGAAATCATCTTCAACATAAGTGCCTTTTTCATACTTAGGCCTTAGGTGCAAATACACCCTCATTGTTTTCCTCCTGCAATAGGAAATGTTACTGGTTTCAACATGTGCATGTCATGGGAGACATACTTCTCCACATAGGATTGATTATTAGGGTATATTAAATTCCAACACAGCTCGTGGTAATATTGATCTACTACACTTAGATCAAACCTGAGTTTCTTCACCTCTTTGATGCGATTGGCCACGACATTAAAGTACTAGGCCATGAAGGAGAAAGTAAAATTACATCAAGGACTCTTGGTGCCATATATCAAAGTAGACCTATCAATACAAAAATTCTCATATACAACGAATTGAACCTCTCCTTATACTAATGAAGGAAGCGCTCGGGTATTCTTTATTCATTCCTAAATGCGTCACATATCTGCTCAAAGCTCTTGGTGGGGGAGGGGTTCTCCTATGGGTATTCCAAAAACATTTATCGATTCATTAGGCATTCCAATCTCTAAGAAGATAATGGTGAGGAGAACATTACGAAAAGGATATTTTCTCCTTTGTGCATGGCATTTATAATCTCCTCTGCAATAAAATTTGAGAGGTTATAGATCGTCCCCTCCAAGATCTTGTGGCATACATTCAAGTAGGCCTTAATGATCTGTTTCCACCTCTCTTTCCCATTCAGCTTTGTGACCAAGCATGCAACCATCCTCATCATAGGGTCGGTTATTTTAGAAATGTAAAAGTAACATGAACCCTTCTTGTATTCATAAGCTTCAACAATCTTCTTAATGGCTTCTTTGTCTTCCAAATCACCTTCCAATGATTCCCCTTCAAAGATAAGTCCCACGAACTTATAAATCAGCTAGGGGTTATGTGTATCCTCGACCTACGAAATAGAAGTGGTCTTCATTCACACATGACATCAACCCTTGGTATAGTCACCCAGACTTGCCAAAATAGGGAAACTAATAGAGTTGTAACAACCTAACCTTTTCCATTTTCACCTTTACTTCATCATCATAGAAAGGAATTCCATCTAGTGTCCTCTTCTATATAAGGAGAACCATCTCTAGTGTCATCTCATTTTCTATGGTGCTCGTTTGATGGTTGAAATCACTTACGACCATATTTTTGATATGAGACACCCATTCCTTACTAAGTAATACATTTTCTAGGTACTACTTTTCCACATACCATTCTTCATTAAAACTAGTAGAAATGAATTTTTCTCCTTTGCCATTTTCCTTCTTCAATGAAATGTTTTTACTTTCCTTGGTGTTATTCCTTCATCATGTCCTTAAAATTCTTCCTCTCTCCGGTTCTTGTTATGATCAACTTCATGGATCCGATCCTTTGTAAAAATTCCTCCAAATCTTGTGCCCTAGCTATGCAACCCTAGCATGGAAAACATTTTTTCCACAAGAAGGTGTAACACCCATGAGATCCTTTCATACAACCTTCTTAGCTTACGCATGTGTACTCCTTTCCACTCTATTTCATTGATCAAACTAGCTATGCATGAAAATATTCACAAATCTTCACAAATCTTCTCAAACCTTATTCACAAGGATGCCCTAGTTTGTGAGAGCTCTTCGATAACTTAAAATGCAAGGTAAATAATAATGCACCCATGATCTTCTTTATAAATTTTTATTTTCTCTACAATAAATGCCATGTCACCTACTAATGTACTTTCACAAGTAAATGTGGATTTTCCCAATGCCAAACTTTAGCAATTTTCCTCACGTACTTAGTCCTACGTGAACAAATTTAGTAACCTTTAGGTGCAAAAAAACCCTTACTAACCATAAATCCTTATGCGTGTGCTTACATCACTGAAGGCATTCTTCCTCCTTGTCCTAATCCTAGTTTTTGACATTTCCTACCTCATGTTGTTCTTTTTCTTTTCATTCTTACACATGGTTTCTATAAATCCTTTTGACACCATCCTTCCCTCATGTTCACCTCTTCTATGTGTGATCTCCCAATCCACGTGTTTTTTATTTTTAAACCTTGGCCATCAACAACCACAGATTATAGCACTTGTCACATAACTCCACCCCACAAAAAATGGATGCATGGTCCTCTGTGCATAGAATTTTAAAAAAATAATAAGTGGCTATCGGTGCACAAACATGCACACAACAAAACAACACCACCCATAAAAACAATGAAAAAGGGAAACACAAAGAAAGGAAATTGAATTATAGAAAATCCTATGTTAATCGACAATATTACCTTATTTAAAAACACAAAGAAGACTTATTTATATTAGGGCTTCAACCTAATCCCATTGAAATGGCCTTACAATGTGTTCCATCCAAAGACTTGTAATTGGCAAGTGCTTGAATCAATTAAATAGGATATAATGTATGGGCCCAACCAATGGACTTTAACTTTCCCGAGGATGGCATGGAAACTTTGAATCATATAAGAGAACCATCTCGCCCAACCTTAAACTTCTTGTTCTTGATGTGTCTATCATGTCATGCCTTATTCTTGGCATTTTTTTTTTTGACTCCAACAATTAATATCCCACCTCACATATAACTACATCAACTTGTAAATCATCTTCTCAAGTGATTTTTAATTTTAACCCTCCTATGCATGCTATACACAGAGATGGTAATCTGTTATCCCAAATGTACCCCCTGCTCATTTTGTGGCTAACTCCTTTACATCTTTCCTTCTCTTGTGCCTCGGTCAGAATATTTTGTTTTCCAAGCACTCAAAACCTTCTCGGAAATTGCACCATTGGATAGAGCTCTTTCTCGGCTTTCCAGAAAGATAAAATTTTCCTCCTAACTCCACGTATTTTTCAAGTTATGGCTCAGGAGTTTTGGTGGGAAATTTTCTCCTGAAGGCCCTGACCAATCGGGGAGCCGCCACGTGTCCAAGGGCGAAAAAAAACCAAGCGACCCGAAGGAAAAATGGTCAGAAGGGCCCGTGCCAAATCAGAATGTGCCATGTGGCACTGGAGTGGTGGAGCAAGTGGAAAATTTGAAAAATGTTCCAAAGACCAAACGGGTAAAAATTCAAACTTTTTGCCCGCCGATCCAATTTTGGCCTATTTTTGCCCTAAATCTTCAAATGGCCATAACTTTCGATCCGAGCTTGGATTTTCACGTTCTTTATATCAATGGAAAGATGGTAAAATTATCTACAAGATTCCATGGTAAATTTTGAATTTTGGTTCAGTTTGGAGAGAGAAAATCAAAAACACTTCTAGCGTGGTAATGGGCGAAATGACGTTTCAACAACCAATTTTAATGCAAAATGGCTCGTATTCTTCTTCAAAGATGGTCAAAAATGTCGTGGCATGGGTTTGTAAGGACCTCCATGTTGTTTTTAATGCATTTTGGTCAATGGGGAATGGCTCCCATGTTTTTTCACATTTTCTCTCTCCTGGGCTCGACCCATGCAATGTAAAAGCCAAATTTGGCTCATTTTTCAAAGGGGAACACCTTTTTTGCACAACAAGCTTCTATTTTCACTTTCAACAAGTGATTTTGGCAAGTATCATACCTTCCAGGGATTGTTAACAAGTTTTTCTACCTCTTTGGTGTTGGAATACAAGGATTTTGATGTTGAAAATCACAATGCAGCTCTGCTCCGTGAATGCTTTCAAATCCTTTGATGTGTTGTTTTATTCATTTCAAACCCTTGATTACAGCTTATCAACCTGTGCATGATGTTTTATGTTGCAATTTATAATTTTTGTCAATTTTCATGAGTAAGAAGTGCTCACCACTCCTTTGGTGTATCACCCTTATCAGTTTAGTTTTAATTTTTGCATTTCTTATCCCTGTCTCCTTACAAATTAGGATAAAATTAGGATTTGAACCTTTGCAGTTGTGCAAATAATAGATCTAATCAGAGGATTTTGAGGAACCAGCCTCTAATCTAGAGATTCCTCTCTCATCTTGCAAGTCCCACACTTGAAGAGAGGTTTCAATGTTGTGGAATCACACTGGATGCCCTAAACATCAACTTAGAACCTTGATTTGCATCCAGGGGTGCTGCTGATTTGCAACAACAGTTTTGGCATGCCGGTGGGACCTTAGAGGTCTTCCACTTCATATTTTGTAGGTTGGTGTGTTCCTGTGAAGATTTCAGCCTTTGGAGGCACTTGCAAACACATCTGGCGACTCCATCTGATCAACAACCCATTTCTGAAGTTGCAGACCTATTTTTCATCCATTTCCATCCATTATTATTTCCATCTCTTTCATTCTTTTCCATTCCATGAAGTTGTGAAATCATGACTTCATTTCCATCATGGAACTCACATTTACAACAACAACAATGTTTCCCACCTCCAACATGTTTTTTAAATCCTCCAAATCAGAATTTTGAACAAATTCAAAATCAACATACATACCCATATGAGCAACAATGCCAAAATCAGTTTGGCTATGGAGCTTTCCAAGAGCAAGGGTGTGTATACAATGAAGACAATAAGATGCAAGATGCTGGTCTGTTGGAGAAAATCCAAAAGATGGAGGTAAACATGGTGCAATCCAGGGCTCAAGCACAAATGAAAGCATTTGGAATCGGTTGTGGAGCACCCTGTCCATGGGTGGGACCTTTCCCAAGGCATTACAGCCCTCAAGAGAAGCTTGACTTCATGATTGCAACGCTGCCATTGCTTGCAAAGTGGATTGAAGGAATAGAGGTGTATGAGAGGAGTATTCAACAACCTTGTCAATGGGTAAGCACACCATCTCATGCCTTTTCTTTTCCTCTTTCCTAATCTATTTTATCTCAGCAGTGTCAAGTTTTAAACTCTCCATTTGTTGTCCCAAGTGTTGAATCTATTTCTCCACCCCCTAGTCTTCCACCTCATCTCAATTCTTATGTCATTTTCCCTTCCAAATAGTCATCCCCTCCACAAGAGCTAAATGAAACACCCTCTCCTCCAAAGAAACAAGAGGTTTTACCTCCTCCACCACCACAAAAAATTGCAAAAATCAGTCATGAAGGACAACAAAAAGAGAAGCCAAACAAGGATGAAGAAATTCAAATTTTGAAGAGTTGGGATCTTAAATTTGGGATGAAGAAGATCCCTTTGCTGATGAAACCTTCATAAGAGGTTGGAGTTAAAGAAAAAATGGTGGTCAGGACTGATTTTGTTGCAGCAAAAGAAGAGCAAAAAGGAGTTGCAGATCAGCAATCAATTTGTTCAGAATATAGTGTCCATGTTGGCACCCTATTTGAAGGAAATGCTGATCCAATTCAAATTGCAAAAATCAGTCATGAGGGACAGCAAGAGGAAGGAGAAGTTGCTCCAAATCCAAAAGAAGAGGAGCACATTCCAGCTTGGGGAGAAAAGTGCAGATCCAAAGGCTTTGATCACAAAGCGAGGTTATAGAAGAACCTTCAGTTATTCTCTCTACTTCATCTCTCTCAAGTTCTAGTACTGAAGAAGAGTTTGATCCCTCAAACTCAATGCTGGAGGATGAAAGAAACCATGGTGATCAAGTTGCAGATCAAGAGAATGCCATGGGAGAGGTTGAACATTTGCAGCAGGACAGCAATGAGGTAGTTTACCTGTCTGATTTGGAGGATTGTTTTGATGAAGAAGAACTAGTTGAGTTTCCACCATTCTCTCTTTCATCATCCATCTTCCAAACACAAGAGCTTTTGTCATGGAGGAGAGTATTCATTTGCAGCAACCTGCATCTTATAGAAGCTCTTTGGAACCAATATTGGAAGATTTTAATCTTTCATGTCCTTCATTGGAGGAAGAGAAAGGGCAGAAGGGTTCTACCATTTCTTCCACACCATCCATTCAAGGTCTACAAGAGAACTCCATTATTGGAGTTGAAAATCAGAATTATGGGCATACTCAACAGATCAGACCTTGCCCAATCAGGTATTTGGCTTCATTAGAGCCAAAGGAGAAGCCACAACCAGTCATTCTTGCTTCTAAGCATGAGGATGAGCTGCAAAGTTCCAAGGATCAGCTGTCATACCTCTCCAATCCAAATGCAGAGCAACTAAAAGAGGTGTTGGATTTTTTTTAGTTGACACCTTGCTAATTTGGGTAGAATACCAGCTTCTTGTTGATTTTCCACTCATCCAATCAGCCATACTCAGCTCCAAATCATTTGCATGGCTGCCAATTTTGAAGAAAGGAAGCTATTTTGCACAACCAGTTGCAGGGTTTGTTTAGCTCACCTTTGCTTCTAGTTAGAGTAGAGTAGGTAGGTTTGCTTTCAGTAGAAGAAGTGCTTGTGCACACTCTGCATGTTCCATTTGGAGCATGTATGATTTTCAGTTTGTACATAGTTTTGGTGCTGCTGGTTTCGCTCTTGCACAGTTCATTTTGATGGCATTTTGGTGGGAACAACTCCATGTCCAGTGGGATTCAAGCGGTTCAGAGGGAAGTTTTCAAAGTTCAGATCAGTTTTCAAGCTACTACTCATGACTCCATGCCCAATGGATTGCTTCAAGTAATGGTAACTTCATCCAGTAGGCAGATGACCCCTCTAAGTCACCAAAATTTTTATCCCAAATGTGCCCCCTGCTCATTTTGTGGCTAACTCCTTTACATCTTTCCTTCTCTTGTGCCTCACAGTGTAATAGTTTGTTTTCCAGGCACTCAAAACCTTTTGGAAATGGCACCATTGGATAGAGATATTTCTCAGCTTTCCAGAAAGGTAAATTTTTCCTCCTAACTCCACGTATTTTTCAAGTTATGGCTCAGCGGAGTTTTGGTGGGAAATTTTTCCCTAGAAGGCCCGCAGCCAATCAGGAGCTGCCACGTGTCCAAGGGTGAAAAAACACCAAGTGACCCGAAGGAAAAAATGGTCAGGAAGGGCCCACGCCCAATCAGAACATGCCATGTGGCACCTGGAGTGGTGGAGCACGGGGAAAATTTGAAAAATGTTCCAAAGACCAAACGGGTAAAAATTCAAACTTTTTGCCCGCCGATCCGATTTTGGCCTGTTTTTGCCCTAAATCTTCAAATGGCCATAACTTTCAATCCAGAGCTCGGATTTTGTGTTCTTTATATCAATGGAAAGATGGTGAAATTATCTACACGATTCCATGGTCAATTTTGAATTTTGGTTCAGTTTGGAGAGATAAAATCAAAAACACTTCTGGCACGTGGTAATGGCCAGAAATGACGTTTCAACAACCAGTTTTAATGCAAAATGGCTCGCATTCTTCTTCAGCATTGTCAAAAATGTCAGGGAATGGGTTTGTAAGGACCTCCATGTTATTTTTAATGCATTTTGGTCAATGGGGAATGGCTCCCACATTTTTTCATGTTTTCTCTCTCCTGGGCTCGACCCATGCACTGTAAAAGCTAGATTTGGCTCATTTTTCAAAGGGGAACACCTTTTTTGCATAGTAAGCTTCTATTTTCACTTTCAACAAGTGATTTTGGCAAGTATCATACCTTCCAAGGATTGTAATAGGTTTTTCTGCCTCTTTGGTGTTGGAATACAAGGATTTTGATGTTGAAAATCACAATGCAGGCTCTGTGAATGCTTTCAGTCCTTTATATGTGTTGTTTGCTTCATTTCAAACCCTTGATTACAGCTTATCAAACTGTGCATGATGTTTTATGTTGCAATTTCTAATTTGTGTCAATTTGCATGAGCAAGAAGTGCTCACCACTCCTTTGGTGTATCACCCTTATCAGTTTAGTTTTAATTTTTGCATTTCTTATCCCTATCTCCTTGCAAATTAGGATAAAATTAGGATCTGAACCTCTGCAGTTGTGTAAATAATAGATCTAATTAGAGGAGTTTGAGGAACCAGCCTCTAATCTAGAGATTCCTCTCTCATCTTGCAAGTCCCACACTTGGAGAGAGGTTTCAATGTTGTGCAATCACACTGGATGCCCTAAACATCAACTTAGAACCTTGATTTGCATCCAGGGGTGCTGCTGATTTGCAACAATAGTAACATGAATTAAACAGTAACACAACTTCCGTGCCAAACACCAATTGGAAAGGTGTGGCCTTTTTAGTCTCTTTTAAGTACTTCAATATGACCATAACACAGCAAAAAACCTTTATCATCCCAATTCTTTCATCCCACATCACAAATATTTTTCAACATGTGATTAAAGATTTTGTTAAATGCCTCAACAACCCCATTAAATTGTGGGTGATAAGGGGTAGTCCTGTGATGGGCCACCGTGAATTATGCAAATAAAATTATAACTATCTCATTTAAGAAATGAGTACCCTTATCACTTGTTAAGCTCGGAGGGCATCCATACCTTCGATTATATTTTCCCACAAGAACCTAATTGTTGTTGCTACCATGTAATCCCTTGTAGACACCAATTCTTCCCACCTTGTAATGTAATTTGTTCATGTAATGATATAGCGTGAACCTATCCTTCATGCAGGTGGATAAATAGGGCATACAAATTCAATTTCCCATTTCTCAAATAGCTCTACACTAGCAATCGATCTTAATGGAATTTCATCTCTTTTCCCTAGTTTACCAAGGCAATGATAGTGGTAAGGTGACTTGCAATATTTGATACAATATTTGTAAACTATTTCCCACCAAAATCCTACTAGAAGGATCTTACGTGTGGTTGGATTCCCTAAATAGTGCCCCCTATAATTCCACCATGAGCCTCTTCCATGATTATAGTGTGATCATGCTCAAGTATGAACCGGTGCAAACCCTCATCACAACCTAGCTTATATAATTATCCAATTAATTAACATGTAGTATATGATGCATATGGCTAACTAATTCCTTTCGAAATTTTTCATTCCATCTGGTTTCACACCCATTTTGAGAAACACATAAATATATTCCAAGTCGAGGAGTGCATTGCATTTGAACAGTTGTGAATTTTTCATTATATCCTCAATACTTTACGTTTCCTATTTAGATTCAATCCTTGATAAATGTGTAGGCCCCAAATTACTCGTGCCAGCTTACAACAACCGTAAAGTCAAACTCCTAAAACAATAGGACCCACATGCATATGCGCCCTTGTAAGATGAGCTTGTTCACCAAGTTCAATAATGCCATGTGGACCATGTAAAAGATAAAATACGTCACTCACAAATACTAACTAAATTTTTGCAACGCATAGATCATTGATAATGCCTTGCGCTTCGTGGTAGTATAATTTTGTTCTACTGGGGTTAGCTTCCTACTAGCAAAGCACAAGGGATGGTAAATAATTCCCTCTCCAGGTTGTGCTAAGATTTCTCCAATCACCATCCACGATGCATCAACATATATATGGAATGTATTATCCCAAAAGGGAAAGTGTAATATGTTCTGGTGATAATCCTATTCTTCAATGTGTCAAACTCTATATAGTGTGCCTATCCCAAATGAAATGTACTTTTGTTCTTAAGAAAATCCTCTAGCGACATGGTGATCTTTACATACCCCTTAATAAATTCTAGGTAATATCCCATATGCCTAAGGAATCTATGCACCACACTCGACTTGTAGGCTCCCTAATCCCACAATAACGGAAAATTTGGCGGGATCCATGAGAAATTTTTTTTACATATGATATGTCCTAAGAGGGTGGAAAATGGAGTGAAAGAGAAAAACACATTTACTAATGTTGAGAGATATACTCAACTATCAACATCTCTCAAACATCGGCCTCATATTGTCACAATGGTCCCTCACCAATCCATATACTGTCTAGTGTTCTAGGTAGACTTGTATAAATTTATGGATGAAGTCCTTAAATGCCTAAACCATAAATCAAAAACATAGTAGGCATGTTCTTCAGTCCAAAAGGCATGACCATATAGGAAAAAATTCCCCATTAAGTGGTTAACATTGTCTTTTCTTGGTCCTCATTTTCAATTATAGCCTAATGATATCATGAGAATCCATCTATGAAAAAATAGATTGTGCGCCCAGCTACTCCTTCCAGAACTCTTTGGCGAAGGAGGTTAGAAAAGGATCAATGACACACACCGCATTTAAGTCCTTGTAATCAATGCAAATCATTATCCTCGCATCCTTCTTAATGTTGATGACCATCAGAATTATGCACTCTAATTCCTCAACAACCTCAATGATGTTTGATGCGATAATCTTGTCAATCTCATCCTTGAATTTGAAACATAGATTCAAATTCATTCGATAAGGTCTCTTCTAAATTAGATGCACACATTCCTTTAACTTGATCTAAATTTCTCCTAAGGAGTGGTGAAATCCTTTAAAATCACGGTACCCATGTGGAAACAAATCCTAAAATTCATGAAACATCAATAATATTTGAAACCTCCCTTTCTTTGAAGTAATCTCCAAAGTAGCTTCCTTACATTCTACCCCCAAACTGATGTTAACCTTCTTGGTTTTTAGGGGCTCATGGTAGGTGTGCGCTTTCTCATCAAAGCACTATCCATAACTTTGCATGTACCAATAGTATGGTTAACATCTAAGTTTTCAACCTCTTCACCATCTATCATGTAGACTAATTTTCCTCTCTTTTTCCATACATGTGTGCTCAAGATGTACCTCCTCTGATTGTTCCTCATCGAAATGCACTTCAAAACTAGGTTCACCCAACAAATATAATACTGTCCTCCACCATGACACTATCTCCCATAGTTAGGTGCTTAACAACTTGCAGTAAAGTGACTTATACATACATGTGTGATACTCAAAATATTAAAGGAGATGTACCTTCCAATTTCTCCTAACATGTACATGTGTGTGATATGTGATTTCTAGTAAAAGGATGTGTTCCTCGATCTCGATGCTTGATATGAACTACTTTCTCTAAGCATACAAGTGTTGATAATCTCGAAATCATGCTTGATATGCAGAATTTCTTGCAGATTGGCAGATCTTGATCGAGTCAAAATATGAATAGACTCTTTTATTTATTTCATTTTGTGTCCGAATATTAATCGATCACGGAATGAATTATAGAGATATTCATCTATAATATCTAGTCTTGGATCGTTGGAATTGATCCAAGTAATGCTTTAAATCTGTTTGTGATAAATTAGATCACGCACTTGAACAAAGTCAGTAAGGTATGGAAGCATTGATTGTCGGGTCGAGTATGACTCAAAGCTGATCTTGGAAATGAATTGGTTCCCGATATGGAAGTATATCTGGAAGGTCTCGGACGTGGACCAGGTAATAATTCTGTCATGTATATTCCTGTAGCCTAACGGCCGTATAGGAGTGAATCCTGTTTGGAGATGCATGATTTTAGGTCTTTTCTTGGCATATAAAATGTTATACCTAACTGGAATTATTAATGGTTAGTAACCTAAAACTAAAACCTAACCTAGGGGTTAGATTATTGTTAATCTAACCTAGACCTAGGCTATGTGTTAATATCCTAAGTTAGTATCTATGTGTAAATTGGTTAGTATGGGTATTACCCTAAATTCTAACCTAAGATACTAACCTAACTAATAAGGAGAATGAAAAGGGGCCTATGGAAGGGAGTGCGAACCATGGGCGGTGTTTTCTATGGCAATTAATGCTGGGGATAAGGATGAGGGACAGGTCATGGCGGAGGTTTAGGCGACGGCTAACCTGTGCAGACGTGGCAGGTCGCTAAGTTTGGAAATGAGCATGAGTTGTAGTTGGACTGTCGCCAATTCTGGCGGTCGGTGGAAGTTGAGTTTAAGCGGGAAAGTTGGTTTAATGACATTCAATGTTCTAGGGAGACGAGCTCGGAACTCGCGAGAAGGCATGCAAACGGGAAGTTGAAGGTTTGTTTGGTTTGTCGCGATTTTCGGTCTTCTCTCTCTCTCTCTCTGCTTGTTTACTGGTTCTTCGCACCAGTTCTCCTTGAGTGCATGGCAAGAATGAATTTCTCTCGGCTCTTTTCTCTCGTCTTGGAAGATATATATGTGATGGAGACAAGCGAAATTTTGTTGGTCGCTTTATCGAGGAAAAGAAAAGGAAGTTTGAGCTCTTCCCGTGGTCTCGCTTTCGAAATTTGATCAAAATACGTGCATGTTAGGCCCTAACCTTTAAATATCTTGCTGTCTTTCAAGTGCTTTCATTAGAACAACTCTGTTCAAATGTTTTGTGAAAATTAGATGAATTTTCTATGGAGATCTTGTTTGATTTTTGGCACTGTATCTCTTCTGGTTCGATTTTTCAATTTCCTCTTGATGGGTGTTTATTGAAATCGAATTTCGGCTCTATTTGCTTTGAGTATTCATTCTGGCTTATACATGTGAGGTATTTATTTATAAAAGTTTGAGTGTTCGGCCTGTTTGGCGTGAGCCCTTAGAATATACCTGTGTGTAGTATAAGACCACTGTATGTTTTTGATTAGTGGTCGTTGTTTCTTGTTATGGAAACTGTATGGAATGATTCTGATGAATACTGTAAGATTGATCAGTATTATTGCTTCTTTGGGAACTCTGTCGTGGGATTTGTCGACAAATGACTAATGATACTTTCGGTTTCATTTGTTTTCAAATTTTTGGCTTGGAACAGTAATCGTTGTGTTACCGTAGTCTTTACGACCCAAATGGGAAGTGTTTTCCTTGTTATTGTGGAAACGGGATTATTGTTGACGTGGTATAATATTGTTACATCTATACTTTATTATAACGACTCAAATGGAGTCCTTGATTGAATCATATATAGCTATCTACTGTTGTGGATGTAGATTCATCCTTGTGTTTTGTTATTTGATTTCGTGGAAGCCTTATAGAGAAAGGAACAGCCTTTCTGACCACGGTTATTTGTAATAAATAATGAGTATAGATTTCCGGTATGTATTGCATTTTTTTGTGAAAGCTGTTTGAAAGTTTCGAAGCGGCTCAGTTGATTTCCTTGCTTGAAATGGGTATTCGATTTGCTTCACTTGTTTCATTCTGAATGTTTGCCATGAATGGCATAGATGGATTTATCAACCAATTTCATAGTACGTTGCTGTAGGGTTCAGTGGTTATGAGTACAAAACCATTAAGTGTGAATATATAGATTTATACTGTTGTGAATTGGATGACTCTGAGGAGTCGATTGAATGATTCCTTTTATTTTTGAGCCGAATAAAGTTAAGTTGTGGGTATTTTATGTGCCGGCGACTTAATGGAATAACATGTATTTCGATCTTGTTATTGCGATTGGAATACCTTCGTGTTTCTGGGATTTTGAGGTACAGATTCTTAGGTGGACATGTACGTCTTCAACCTGTACAAATTTGTGTAAAAAGGTTGGCAGAGTTCAGTCGGGTTCTTGGTTTGAAATCAGAGATTAATCTGTTCGTCTGATTCTATTTATGCTTCGTTGACGAACAACAGTATGAATTCATATGCATCTGCTTGAATTGTTACCTCGGTTGAATCATTTGGAATTCTGGAAAGGTAGCTGGTACTTCTGTCTCTTTCTGAACTTGACCTTGGACACTGTCTTTGTCACTGTTGAGATCCTTGAATATGGATGACTGTTTCGTGTTCTGATCTTGTTAGGGTAAGTCGCGAATACCACACTAAGACTTGCATGCGCCAAGGTAAGGATCGATTGGTTGTATTCATTTCTTTTACTTCATCCGATTTGACTCGAGCAAGAATAAGCATGATTTGAAATACATGATTTGGAAATACCGTGTGGTCAACATAGCATAGTCCCTAGGAAACCTCAAATTGCTTATGCTATAGAGTTGTTGTTTACAACAATACGCTTGAAGTTTCTTGATTTCAAACTTGGTTCGAAAGCCTTAATGTGCTTAGAAGAATCTAGTATTGGACTTCAGGTTGATTTATGGATTGATTGATGTGTTAGCTGCTGTGCAGGAGTTTTGCTGTGTTTCTATTTCTTGATTTAGAACAGCGATCTTGCTTGTGGCTTGTTTAACTTGTTCATTTATATACTGGTTGAATGTTTTTATATGTAAAGACGGTACAGTGATGAACTTATGTGAAAGGAAGTATGAATGGATAGGTTCTTTCTCTTCCTTTATTTAATACTTGTTGATATTTATCTAACAGTGGGAAATTGTTTTGTAACATATTGGTGGAATTCCGAATTGTTATGTTGTTCCCTTTTGGAAGAATGAAACGATCTGACCAATGTTGTGATTTTGGATTCAATGATTGTTGTGTACATTCGTTCCTTGATTCTTTTAATATTTGATGAAATATTAGAAAGTGATTAAGACTATTTGTAACAATGATAGAGTTACATATTTGTAATCATTCTGTATTACAAGGACATAGTCTGAATATGTTTACTTATTTGGATATTTGATCTCATTTAAACAGGGTGTTTAATGAAAACAATTGATGGATTGCAATTGTTTTAAAAGTTAGTGCTTATCATGCCTAGGCCATGAACCGACTCATGTTGACTATTTTTGCAGATGGTTGCCGTAAGAGGTAAAAGCAATGCAGATCGACAAAGTGATCGATTGTTTATTTGATTTATAATGAATTACACTTGATTTTATAGATGTACTATATGTGAAAAGATGTTTCTTTTCCGTTAAGTTAGCATTGTATCAAGTATGTTGTTGCAAAAATGTAATTGTATAGTTTTGAAAGGAATGGAAATAAGTGTTTGATACTTATGTGTTGTATTCTATTTCGAAAGTTGACCTTCTTCGGTTTATGTAACGAAGGGGCATTATTATCATTGTATAATATGGATGCTTTTGTGATTGACAATGAAAGCTTCGTAAGAAAATGAGATTGAATTCTTATGAGTATTTAGAAGTTCTAATCTGTTCTAGCGAAAGCAATATTGGAATTAAATATTTGTCTTTCTAGAAGATAGGTTAAAAGTGAGCCTAAAAGAGAACGCTAAACAAACCGGATTAAATTACTAATCCCTAGTCCTAAGTATGACAGACAATATTAAATTGGATTCTTAATCATTTATATCTTTATACTAAAAAGTATGATATAAATTCAGCTTAAGAGAATCGATATGCAAACAAATGGAGTTCGAAGGCAATCTCAAGCAAAGGTTATGAGATATTGTCCGATTTCGTTGCTTTAGAATCAAGTGTATTCTAATGACTCCTGATGAGAACTCGACCGTAATACCTCTACCATGTAATGGGTTTTATAGAGGAGGGTCGTCTTAAGATGAAGAATCCAGGATTTGGAAAGGCTAACCTTAGGGATAAGTCTTTAAAAGTAATTTAAACTCAAGTGCGTAACGCTTGTTACTGAGTAGATCTTTTCGAGGCGGATTTAAAGGTTGACGACATAAGTCAACTGCAGAGTTGTACCTCCGAGAAGATTAGGATCTTCTCGGTTACAATAATGCAGATGACTTATGGCGACACCTTTCTTTGCATTGATCGCTAAGATTTACACTTGATTTCGCACGAGTTACCCGGGACCGATTAAGAACGTGGTCATGTTATAAGGTCGCCTCGAGATTCGGGTATCATGACACACTGGTTGAACTGCAAGGTTGAACCAGTATGTCATCATATCCCTAATCCTCGTGGGCATCCATATAACATTATCACCTTGTTAATCTGCCTCCGAGTGATTCAGTTGTGAAAGGAAGGACTGACGGTAGTCAGTATAAGACATTCTATATAACATAAGAATGGGGTGAAGGACGTATTCCAGATTGACGAGTATGCCGTTAAGGAATACGAGACATGAACAGTATGTTTCAAATCTTTGGCCAAAGTATCGCAAGCTGCTGATTGCGTTGTCCTAATTCACCTAGTCTAAGGGATGAGATGCCGATGAATAATAGTAACAATTATTCAGTTAGATTCCTTGGACAGAGCATTCTGAATCCCAGATTAGGGAAGAGAACCGCAAGAGTAATGTGTTAAATAAAAACACCGACTCTTATTACTCATGAATAGATCGGTAGATTACCGAGTCATGGAATGAATAGATCGGAGGTACTCCGAGTCATTACAGCTGCATATGGTTGTCTGTTATATAAATGGTTATTTGAATTGTGAGTTCTAAATTATGTATTTGGAACCAGTATGCAATTATCAAAAAAAAAAAATGACTTGTTCTATTGTCTAAAATGAGGATGTTACATCTTGGTATCAGAGCTGAAGGTTGCAGCTCTTGGACCTATTGAGTCCATAATCTGATAAAAACCTGAATTTTTCTTGTAACTGAAAATGGTTAGAACAAGGGGAACGTTAGTAATGCTCCACCTGAAGGAGGAGCGGCAACAACCCAGAAACTTGATGAGATCCTTGCTGCCCTGTTGGACACAAGAGATCGCTTAGCTGTGCTTGAACAGCAGGTGACGGGAAATGAGGAGGATGAAGAGGCTGATAATAATAATCAGCAACCTCCTGAGGACAACCCCGAAATGGGTGTTGATGTTAATGCTGGAAATGCACCTGTCCAACCAGAAAACAAAAAGGCCAGATTGGCAGCAGAACTCACTAATGATATAAAAAGGATAAGTCCACCTAAGTATGATGGCACCACATTAGGAGATGGAGCTGAGAACTGGCTCAGCGAAATGGAGAAGTACTTTGCTATAAGGAACTTCTCAGAGGAAACCAAAGCTATTTGGGGAGCCTATCAGCTTTCTCACGAAGCGTCTTCGTGGTGGGATAGCCGAAAAGCTGAGCTAAACATTGATGAGACCAACATTACTTGGGATCAATTTAAAGGCTATTTTAGGCAACGGTGGCTGCCACAACTTTTCTATGATCAGAAAATGATAGAATTCCAGAACTTAGTTCAAGGGAAGCTAACGGTAATCGAAACCGGGAGCGGTTTACAAAACTCCTCAAGTATGTACCGCAAAGATCAAACTCGATTTAAAAGTTCAGATACGAAAATTCATCATGGGATTGAATCCCGTGATAGGGGGAGAGTCGATGTTCACACCCAACCACTATGGAAGGAGTTGTTGAAAAGGCCATAAGGCAAGAACAGTAAATTAAAGGCTATTTCGCTCATAAGGAGGAAGTGCGGAAGAAGACCGCAAACCCTTCTTCAACTCTCTAAAGAGCACCTTAAAAGGACCATGGAAAAGTTTGGAAACAAGAGTAAGTTTCCAGAGATAACATAAGAAAGCAAAGCAAGAAATAAGCCTCATTGAAATATAAGGGATAATTTTGTTAAAAATTATAATAATGGACGTAAGTCCTATGGAGGACAAAAGCGTGACAATTACAAGGCCGGGAGGTAATGCCGAGCCTAAGAAGGGACCCGTAGGAGGCTGCTACACTTGTGGTAAAGATCATTACGCAAATCAATGTCCTTTAAAGAAGGATGATCGTAATCAAGCAAAGATAAGATACATGCCGCAAAGAGCGCAAGCAAGTGAAAAAAAGCAAGCAACACCTATAGAAGTTCCTGTAAGTTATTCGGCATACCTGTCACTATTCTTTTTGATACAGGAGCTACTGAATGTTTTATTTCTAATAAACTTGCTTCTAAACTTAAAAGAAAAGCTGGGAAAATGGATAAATCTTGGACTGTAGAGTATGGTAATAATTTTGTTCATACAGTGAGTATGTGTCTCTTTGGAGCAGTCCTTGATTTACCTAATTTCTCCACGGAAGTTGATCTCTATGTTGCACCTTTGGGATCGTATGACATTATTATTGGTGTCAATTGGTTAGCTGACCATAAAGCAAAGGTAGATTGCTATGAAAAGAACATAAAATGTTTAGATGATCAGCTGGAATCAGCAGAGATTCAAGGTGTGAAACGAGAAATTTCAGTTAGAAAACTGTCAGCTATGCAGCTTAAAAAGGCTAAGAATAAAGGATGTACTCTTTATGCAGTAAAGATATCTGAATCTTCAGAAGAAGATGGTGATTACATGAAGCAAATTCCACTGTTACAAAGTTTCAGGGATGTTTTTCCTGAGGAATTACCAGGGTTACCACCCAAGAGAGAATTTGATTTTACCATTGAAATCAAGCCTGGAACTGAACCTATTTCCAAGGCGCCTTATCGGATGACTACTACTGAGTTAGTCGAGCTTAAGGCACAATTACAAGAGCTTTTGTCTAAAGGATTGATTAGACCAAGTGTTTCACCTTGGGGAGCACCTGTGATATTTGTGAAAAAGAAGGATGGAACACTAAGGCTGTGTATTGATTATCGGATGTTGAACAAAGCAACAATCAAGAACCGATATCCACTTCCTAGGATCGATGATCTGTTTGATCAGATGCGTGGAGCAGCGGTTTATTCTAAGATAGACCTTCGATCTGGTTATCATCAGCTAAGGATTAAAGAGGAAGATATTCATAAAACAGCTTTCCGAACAAGGTACGGACATTATGAATTCACAGTTCTACCCTTCGGATTAACTAATGCACCCGCAGCCTTTATGAATTTAATGAACAATATTTTTCAAGAATACCTGGACAAGTTTGTGCTTGTATTCTTGGACGATATTCTCATTTATTCTAAGAGCGTTGAAGAGCACAATGAGCATTTGAAGATAGTTTTGGGAATTTTGAGAAAGAGAAAGTTGTATGGTAAGTTATCCAAATGTTCTTTCTTTGATTCAGAAGTTCACTATTTGGGTCATGTCATAAGTAAAGAAGGAATCGCTGTAGATCCTTCAAAAATAGTGGCAATAACTGAGTGGCCTGCACCAAAGAATGTGCACGAAGTAAGAAGCTTCATGGGTCTTGCAGGTTACTATAGAAAATTTGTAAAGGATTTTTCTAAGGTAGCTGCACCAATAACTTTGCGTGCAAAAGAAGGATAAGAAATTCATGTGGAATGACAAGTGCGAAGCGGCTTTCAAAAGTCCTAAAAGACCAGCTTGACTTTCGCACCTATATTGGTGCACTGCACCCTAATGGGAATTTTATGTTGTAACGGATGCTTCGGGGAAGGCCTTGGAGGTGTTTTGTTACAAAATGATCAATGTCATAGCTTATGAAAGTAGAAAACTTAAGTTACATGAGCTGAATTATGCCCTCATGATTTGGAACTTGCCGCCATTGTTCATGCGCTTCAAGTCCTGGAGACACTATTTACTGGAAAACCTTTGAGTTGAAAACCGATCACTGGGACTGAAATATATTTTTACTCAAACCCAATCAATGCCGACAAAGAAGGTGGTTAGAATTTTTATCACAATATGACTTTGATATTAGCTATATCAAAGGGAAGGAGAATAGAGAAGCCGATGCTCTAAGTCGTAGGAGGCACATTTTGCTCTTATAACATTGAGAACTCGCTTAAAGACGAGGTAAAAAGTGCCTCGTAATCGATGCATACTTCCAAAGAAGTAAAAGCAAAAGCGCTTGCTGCGCAGTAACCTAAGGATAAAAGGTATGAAGGTTTTCATTTTGATAATGAAGGAATCTTGCGTTATGAAAATAGGGTATATGTACTGCGTGTTTCAATGATTTGAGAAAGAAGTTGTTAGTTGAATTTCATAATTCACCTTTCTCTCGACACCTGTGTATCACAAAAATGCTAGCTGATTTGAAAAAGCAATACTCGAAAGGTATGAAAAAGGATGTGATAAATTTTGTGACTCATTGCTCGGAATGTCGGGCGGTGAAGGCAGAGCATATGCACCCCGACTGGATCTGTTATATCCTCATAGCATACCGCAAGCATACAAATGGCAAGTAATAACCATGGATTTTGTACAAGGACTACCTATGTCCAGAATAAGCATGATGTTATCCTCGGTAGTTGTAGATAAACCGACTAAGGTAGCTCATTTCATCGCTGGAAATCTAAAGGATGATTCACCAGTGCTGGCCAAGAGGTTCGTACACGAAATTTTCAGATTGCATGGTGTACCAGAATTGATTATATCTGACAGGGATCCTAGAATGACGTCAAGGTTTTGGCAAACGCTTAACGCAGCCCTAGGAACAAAATCGAACTTCGCTTCGCATATCATCCAAACGGATGGACAAACCGAGAGGGTAAATCAAGTGTTGGAGGACATGTTGCGAATGTATTGCATGGATCAACAAAGATAAATGGGAAGAATATCTTCCATTAGTTGAGTTCGCATACAACAACACTTATCACTCATCTCTAAAGATGGCACCATTTGAAGCACTTTATGGAAGAAAGTGCGTAACCCCCGTAAGTTGGGACAAAGGTTGAGGATAGAGTGGTAATTGGACCAGAGATTCTCACGTAAATGGAACAAGCAAGTTAAGCTCGATTCGTGAACGATTAAAGGAAGCAATGGATGACGTAAGAGCTATGCCGACCTTAAGCGGGTTGATAGAAAGTTTGAGCTTGGGGATAAGGTTTTCCTGCGTGTTAAACCCATAAAGAGTTCTATAACTTTTGGCAAGGCTGCCAAGTTGTCACCACGATTTGTGGGACCTTTCAAATTGTCGAAATAATCAATCCTCGTAGCTTATCGCTTAGCATCGCCACCGCTTTATCTCGCATGCATGATGTTTTCCATATTTCTTTGCTTAAGAAGTACGTTTCAGATCTGTCACATGTTTTAAATTGGAATTCCTTGCAGGTCCAAGACCCAGGAATAATCGTGGTTAAACCCACACGAGTACTGGAAACTCGCCAATTGCACTTGAGAAATCGTGATATTCAGCAATGTAAGGTCCAAAGGGGACCAGCTTTAACGAAGAAAGTGCAACTTGGGAAAACTCGGAAGAGATGAAAATTGCTTTTCCTTCTCTTTTGCAATGTAATGAAAATCGCTGACAAAGATATACTTTTATGAACTGATTGTTTTAAGTATTTATGAAAGCCAGATTAAGGCAGACTTTATTCAGGTTGAATAAATGTGTTGTGACATTGATTTCTGAAACTATTTAATATGGAAGTAGTCACATTGTTTGTGTACTAATAAATTGATTGACCTGAAGGTTAATTTAATATGTAATTCATCGGGACGATGAATCTTTTTAGGAGGGAAGCATGTAACACCCTGAACTGTTGTTACTTTCTCCTAAGCATACAAGTGTTGATATGTGATTTCTAGTAAAAGGATGTGTTCCTCGATTCAGAAATCATGCTTGATATGTACTGAATTTCTTGCAGATTGCAGATCTTGACTGAGTCAAAATATGAATAGACTCTTTTATTTATTTCATTTTGTGTCTGAATATTAATCTGATCACGGAATGAATTATAGAGATATTCATCTATAATATCTAGTCTTGGATCAGTGTAATTGATCCAAGTAATGCTTTAAATCTGTTTGTGATAAATTAGATCACGCACTTGAACAGTGCATAAAGGTATGGAAGCATTGATTGTCGGGTCGAGTATGACTCAGCTGATCTTGGAAATGAATTGGTTCCCGATATCGAAGTATATCTGGAAGGTCTCGGACGTGGACCAGGTAATAATTCTGTCATGTATATTCCTGTAGCCTAACGGCCGTATAGGAGTGAATCCTGTTTGGAGATGCATGATTTTAGGTCTTTTCTTGGCATATAAAATGTTATATACCTAATGGAATTATTAATGGTTAGTAACCTAAAACTAAAACCTAACCTAGGGGTTAGATTATTGTTAATCTAACCTAGACCTAGGCTATGTGTTAATATCCTAAGTTAGTATCTATGTGTAAATTGGTTAGTATGGGTATTACCCTAAATTCTAACCTAAGATACTAACCTAACTAATGAGGAGAATGAAAAGGGGCCTATGGAAGGGAGTGCGAACCATGGGCGGCGTTTTCTATGGCAATTAATGCTGGGGATAAGGATGAGGGACAGGTCATGGCGGAGGTTTAGGCGACGGCTAACCTGTGCAGACGTGGCAGGTCGCTAAGTTTGGAAATGAGCATGAGTTGTAGTTGGACTGTCGCCAATTCTGGCGGTCGGTGGAAGTTGAGTTTAAGCGGGAAAGTTGGTTTAATGACATTCAATGTTCTAGGGAGACGAGCTCGGAACTCGCGAGAAGGCATGCAAACGGGAAGTTGAAGGTTTGTTTGGTTTGTCGCGATTTTCGGTCTTCTCTCTCTCTCTCTGCTTGTTTACTGGTTCTTCGCACCAGTTCTCCTTGAGTTGCATGGCAAGAATGAATTTCTCTGGCTCTTTTCTCTGTCTTGGAAGATATATATGTGATGGAGACAGCGAAATTTTGTTGGTCGCTTTATCGAGGAAAAGAAAAGGAAGTTTGAGCTCTTCCTGTGGTCTGCTTCGGAAATTTGATCAAAATACAGGCATGTTAGGCCCTAACCTTTAAATATCTTGTTGTCTTTCAAGTGCTTTCATTAGAACAACTCTGTTCAAATGTTTTGTGAAAATTAGATGAATTTTCTATGGAGATCTTGTTTGATTTTTGGCACTGTATCTCTTCTGGTTCGATTTTTCAATTTCCTCTTGATGGGTGTTTATTGAAATCGAATTTCGGCTCTATTTGCTTTGAGTATTCATTCTGGCTTATACATGTGAGGTATTTATATATAAAAGTTTGAGTGTTCGGCCTGTTTGGCGTGAGCCCTTAGAATATACCTGTGTGTAGTATAAGACCACTGTATGTTTTTGATTTGTGGTCGTTGTTTCTTGTTATGGAAACTGTATGGAATGATTCTGATGAATACTGTAAGATTGATCAGTATTATTGCTTCTTTGGGAACTCTGTCGTGGGATTTGTTGACAGCGACTAATGATACTTTCGGGTTTCATTTGTTTTCAAATTTTTGGCTTGGAACAGGCAACTGTTGTGTTACCGTAGTCTTTACGACCCAGCGGAAGTGTTTTCCTTGTTATTGTGGAAACGGGATTATTGTTGACTGTGTATAATATTGTTACATCTATACTTTATTATAACGACTCAGTGGAGTCCTTGATTGAATCATATATAGCTATCTACTGTTGTGGATGTAGATTCATCCTTGTGTTTTGTTATTTGATTTCGTGGAAGCCTTATAGAGAAAGGAACAGGCCTTCTGACCACGGTTATTTGTAATAAATAATGAGTATAGATTTCCTGGGTATGTATTGCATTTCTTTGTGAAAGCTGTTTGAAAGTTTCGAAGCGGCTCAGTTGATTTCCTTGCTTGAAATGGGTATTCGATTTGCTTCACTTGTTTCATTCTGAATGTTTGCCATGAATGGCATAGATGGATTTATCAACCAATTTCATAGTACGTTGCTGTAGGGTTCAGTGGTTATGAGTACAAAACCATTAACAGTTTACAGTGTGAATATATAGATTTATACTGTTGTGAATTGGACGACTCTGAGGAGTCGATTGAATGATTCATTTTATTTTTGAGCCGAATAAAGTTAAGTTGTTGGTATTTTATGTGCCGGCGACTTAATGGAATAACATGTATTTCGATCTTGTTATTGCGATTGGAATTCCTTCGTGTTTTAGGGATTTTGAGGTACAGATTCTTAGGTGGACATGTACGTCTTCAACCTGTACAAATTTGTGTAAAAAGGTTGGCAGAGTTCAGTCGGGTTCTTGGTTTGAAATCAGAGATTAATCTGTTCGTCTGATTCTTATTATGCTTCGTTGATGAACATCAGTATGAATTCATATGCATTTGCTTGAATTGTTACCTCCGTTTGAATCATTTGGAATTCTGGAAAGGTAGCTGGTACTTCTGTCTCTTTCTGAACTTGACTTTGGACACTGTCTTTGTCTTTGTCACACCGTTGAGATCCTTGAGTATGGATGACTGTTTCGTGTTCTGACCTTGTTTGGGTAAGTCGCGAATATCACACTAAGACTTGCATGCGCCAAGGTAAGGATCGATTGGTTGTATTCATTTCTTTTACTTCATCCGATCCGAGCAAGAATAAGTATGCTATGTTCCTTTCCATTTATTCAGTCCGATTTGACTGAGCATGATTTGGAAATACTGTGTGGTCAACATAGCATAGTCCCTAGGAAACCTCAAATTGCTTATGCTATAGAGTTGTTGTTTACAACAATACGCTTGAAGTTTCTTGATTTCGAACTTGGTTCGAAAGCCTTAATGTGCTTAGAAGAATCTAGTATTGGACTTCAGGTTGATTTATGGATTGATTGATGTGTTAGCTGCTGTGCAGGAGTTTTGCTGTGTTTCTATTTCTTGATTTAGAACAGCGATCTTGCTTGTGGCTTGTTTAACTTGTTCATTTATATACTGGTTGAATGTTTTTATATGTAAAGACGGTACAGTGATGAACTTATGTGAAAGGAAGTATGAATGGATAGGTTCTTTCTCTTCCTTTATTTAATACTTGTTGATATTTATCTAACAGTGGGAAATTGTTTTGTAACATATTGGTGGAATTCCGAATTGTTATGTTGTTTCCCTTTTGGAAGAATGAAACGATCTGACCAATGTTGTGATTTTGGATTCAATGATTGTTGTGTACATTCGTTCCTTGATTCTTTTAATATTTGATGAAATATTAGAAAGTGATTAAGACTATTTGTAACAATGATAGAGTTACATATTTGTAATCATTCTGTATTACAAGGACATAGTCTGAATATGTTTACTTATTTGGATATTTGATCTCATTTAAACAGGGTGTTTAATGAAAACAATTGATGGATTGCAATTGTTTTAAAAGTTAGTGCTTATCATGCCTGGCCTCATGAATCGACTCATGTTGACTATTTTTGCAGATGGTTGCCGTAAGAGGTAAAAGCAATGCAGATCTGACAGGCTGATCAGATTGTTTATTTGATTTATAATGAATTACAGCTTGATTTTATAGATGTACTATATGTGAAAAGATGTTTCTTTTCCGTTAAGCATTGTATCAAGTATGCTGTTGCAAAAAATGTAATTGTATAGTTTTGAAAGGAATGGAAATAAGTGTTTGATACTTATGTGTTGTATTCTATTTCTGAAAGTTGACCTTCTTCGGTTTATGTAACGAAGGGGCATTGTTATCATTGTATAATATCGATGCTTTTGTGATTGACAATGAAAGCTTGCAAGAAAATGAGATTGAATTCTTATGAGTATTTAGAAGTTCTAATCTGTTCTAGCGAAAGCAATATTGGAATTAAATATTTGTCTTTCTAGAAGATAGGTTAAAAGTGAGCCTAAAAGAGAACGCTAAACAAACTGGATTAAATTACTAATCCCTAGTCCTAAGTATGACAGGACAATATTAAATTGGATTCTTAATCATTTATATCTTTATACTAAAAAGTATGATATAAATTCAGTTAAGAGAACTGATATGCAAACAAATGGAGTTCAGAAGGCAATCTCAAGCAAAGGTTATGAGATATTGTCCGATTCTGTTGCTTTAGAATCAAGTGTATTCTAATGACTCCTTGATGAGAACTGACCGTAATACCTCTACCATGTAATGGGTTTTATAGAGGAGGGTCGTCTTAAGACGAAGAATCCAGGGATTTGGAAAGGCTAACCTTAGGGATAAGTCTTTAAAAGTAATTTAAACTCAAGTGCGTAACGCTTGTTACTGAGTAGATCTTTTCGAGGCGGATTTAAAGGTTGACGACATAAGTCAACTGCAGAGTTGTACCTCCGAGAAGATTAGGATCTTCTCGAAGTTACAATAATGCAGATGACTTATGGCGACACCCTTTGCATTGATCGCTAAGATTTACACTTGATTTCGCACGAGTTACTCCGGGACCGATTAAGAACGTGGTCATGTTATAAGACTGCCTCGGAGATTCGGGGTATCATGACACACTGGTTGAACTGCAAGGTTGAACCAGTATGTCATCATATCCCTAATCCTCGTGGGCATCCATATAACATTATCACCTTGTTAATCTGCCTCCGAGTGATTCAGTTGTGAAAGGAAGGACTGACGGTAGTCAGTATAAGACATTCTATATAACATAAGAATGGGGTGAAGGACGTATTCCAGATTGACGAGTATGCCGTTAAGGAATACGAGACATGAACAGTATGTTTCAAATCTTTGGCCAAAGTATCGCAAGCTGCTGATTGCGTTGTCCTAATTCACCTAGTCTAAGGGATGAGATGCCGATGAATAATAGTAACAATTATTCAGTTAGATTCCTTGGACAGAGCATTCTGAATCCCAGATTAGGGAAGAGAACCGCAAGAGTAATGTGTTAAATAAAAACACCGACTCTTATTACTCATGAATAGATCGGTAGATTACCGAGTCATGGAATGAATAGATCGGAGGTACTCCGAGTCATTATTTGGAAATGCATATGGTTCTATTGTCTAAAATGAGGATGTTATATAAATGGTTATTTGAACCTAACAGAGAATGAGTTCTAAATTATGTATTTGGAACAAAGTATAGATAAGATGCAATTATCAATGGGTATGAATTTTTCAAAGGAAAACATTAAAATAAATTGACTTGTTCTATTGTCTAAAATGAGGATGTAACCTTTGGAAAGTTGTCTCGCCTTAGCAAGTGTCAAGACTTGAAGTCTCCGGTGATGTTTACCCCTTGGATAGTGATAGAAGAATCCTTTAAAAACTAATGGGAACTACCTTTGTCTTATTAGACTTATATAACACATTTGAATATGGTTTTAATAGAGTTATTCCCATTTTATTCCATATGTCTAGGGTGAGAACATTAAATTTCACTCCCGTGTCAATCAAAATATTACTTAGGAGTCATCCATCAACAATTGCATTCAAGGTAATATCCATATCATAGTCAAGGCTATGAGGGGGTAGGTTAGCATGTAAGACCTTTCTCTTACACTCTCCTTTAGTTCTTAGTACTTTACCTCTCAACCATTCTCCTAATAGATGGATGATAATCTCTAGGTGCAACATCTTACACACCTCTTTGACATCATCTATATCTTTATGAGGACCTTAGCACTTTTCTTCTAATCCAACTTCTTGGACTTCTCTTTTATACATTTAATTTCTCCTTAAAGGATTTTGATTAGTTCCAAAGTATCTTCATATACTTCCTTCGATGGTTTGGATCAGCATACTTACCATGCAACACTTCTTCTCATGTAATGAGATTCCTTTTCTTCGAAATCTCCTTGCACATTTTGGTGCTCAATTTGATCTCGCCCGTTTTCTCTAAAAATTATTCAATCTGTAGGCTCTGTCATATTTTCTATTTCCTTGAATGGATGTGTGAAAGGTTTTCTTCATTTTTATGTTGTTGAAGATCCTTCTCCATGGTCATGGATCACATTTGGGCCTTGTATCATTTCCAAATTCTTTTCCTTAAAGAAAGATTCAATTTTGGGTGTAAATGGTGAAGTTCCCCTACATCTTACTATTCGATAGGTGTGTTTTCCCCATCAAATTATATCTCAAGTATCTTCAAATACGTGTTCATTCTTGATTGGATGTGGACCGACGAGTATTTTTGGTGAAATTTTCCACTTTGGTCACATTTGTAAAAATATCAAATTGGCCTTGCGGTCCTTATAGTCTCTGATTAGCTATCTAGAAAATATGAAGAGGTAGGGAAAAATTCTTACTTTGACCTCGAAGAAGGACATGTGGCATATTTCAAAAGTTAGAAGCGGAGGCGGGTCACCGGGGCGTTTTGAAGTTTTTTGCCCTTTTGTAAAAAGGAGAAAATTTATAAATTGATCTGCAACCCCACAGGGAAAAAGTCTTACTTTGACCCCGAAGAAGGACATGTGGCATATTTCAAAAGTTAGAAGCAAAAGGTGGGTCAGAGGCATTTTGAAGTTTTTTTCCCTTTTGTAAAAAGGAGCAAAGTTATAAATTGACGCATAACCCCACAAGGAAAAAGTCTTACTTTAACCCCAAAGAAGGACATGTGGAATATTTTAAAAGTTAGAAATAGGAGGTAGGTCACTGGGGTGTTTTAAATTTTTTGCCCAAAAAAGGAGAAAATTTATAAAATGACTGGTGACTCCACTAGGGCCCACATCAAAAGTTACAAGGCGGGTTGACAGAGGAAAATTGGAAAATTTTCCTTTTTGTTAAAAAGGGTAAAATTGTAGAAATGAGCTATGATTTCATCAAAGGCCCAAATTAAGCCACGTGTCAAGCCCGATTTTCAAAGGTGGAGGGGTGGGGAAAAATGTAAAAATTGCACATTTTCTCCAAAAGTCATAAAATGTAAAAGGCAACCCTAGGCCCACTTCAAATCAGATTTTTCCACATGGAAGACTCTAATCTAAAGTTGAGAAGGGGAAGAATCAATGGTTGTTGTACATTGCATCTGATTTTTTCCTTAATTTTTTCTCCAAGACTCCGGAGATGTGAATACGCATTGTTTTTCATCATTTTTAATGAAATTCCTTGTCATTTTTATCATAAAAGTGCAATTGAATGGATTAAGAGCTTAATTTATGAGTCCAAAGATTGTTAAGGTTGATATTTTGAAGTTGGAATTGCTCGGGCACTTGTAAAAATGTGAATTACTAGAGAAGTTGGATCCAGAGAGCAAAGTTACTGAAAGGAAAGAATGGGAAAAGGATACAATTATGGAGGTTTCAGTGCAAAGGATAAAAACTTGTTGCGAGGAGGAGATGACTAGGTGCCCCAATTAAAACAATAATGGAGATATTTGCAATGATTCACCTTTTTTAACAACTGGAAACTTTTTGTTGCAAAAATGGTAAATGCCATTTTTCGGAAATCATGATCAAACATGTAACAAACAAAGGTTCCTCAAAAATTATTTTCTTAGGGGGGAATCTTGGATGTAAATTGAGTGTTATAAAAAGCATGCTTTAGTCATGTAAATGGTCGAGGATTGAATTATTACAAGAAAAATTGATAAAGCCCATCTTCCTAAGAGACCATCCGAGAAACTTTTTAATCTCTTAAGTTTTAGATTTGATCATGTCAAGTTATTTGTAAGTGTATAACCATTGACAAGCTCTCGAGATTGTTCAAGAAACTTTCCCTATTGATGAATCTAATCAACTTCAAATTAATCATATGTTAATATTGGGAAAATTTGTCTCTTCTTTATTTGAATGTTTGCAAATAGTATATCTTGTTCCTATTGAAATCTTGTGTCAAAATCCCTCCGAATCACAAAGGATCTCATCCTGTGATAGTTTAGTGGCATTTGCAATTTCATTATGAGAATATCCTTCATCCCGAAATGAGATAAACATTTTAAAATCATTTTATTATCATTTTGTTGATAAATATTGTTTTTAATCTTTTGAGTGTATCTTAGGCGTGAGGAACTAGGGTTCTTTAATGCTTAATTGAGTGTTTAGGTAAAGCCTTCATGTTAAATTCTTGGAGATTGTGTGAAACCGTGTAAATATAGGCCTCCATTGATGTACATATTTTAGTTGAAGTAATATTTTAGCTATTCTGAAGCATTATGTCATTTAGTTTTCCAATTGTTGTGAAGGTTCTCAAAGATCAAGAAAAATCAAGTTTATTCTACTTAATCTCCCACCAAAAATTATTCAAAAACAATGAATCCTACCGAACTACCCTTGTTTTCCTTGTATGTCCACTAATGAATAAATTCTACTACCCAAATATGTAGAATTAATCATGATTTCATAATGTGTTTAGTAACCTTAACCTTGTTTAGAAAATATCACCATTCTTTAGAAGTGACAACTTATGAGAGTTAAATCATAGTGCATTGATCATATTTTCTCAAGGTTTACTTTAAAATTTTTGCAACGAAGGATATCTTCATTCTCCTTCACCAACAGAGGTTGCAAAATGGTTCCTCTCACCCTACGGTCAAAAGGCACGGCCTAAAGTAGTGAGGATAGACCAAATCCTTTTATATGGTGCTATCCATTTTCTCAACATCTGAGTGACAAAGAGCTAGTTGAATCACCTCCCTAGCTACAAAATGACATACATGATGATTTATTTGTCTCTAGGCTTCTTGTTAAATCTGTGATGTTTCTCATCTTTCAATGGAGAATAAATTTTGATACCAACACTTTTGGCACCATTTTTTGGGGACTTATTAGCATTTTCAGGATTATTTGAACTCGGGACCCATTTGTGTGGTAATAACACTTTTAGTGCCATTTTGAGGACTTATTAACATTTCCGGGGATTATTTGAACTCCGGGACCCATTTATGTGGCAAAAAACTTTTGGCATTGTTTTTGGGGACTATTTAAATAAATGTGTATGCATACCAACTTTGGTAATGATACTTACATGCTCTAAGTGCAAATATGTTATTTAAACATCATCCTTTGTTGAGATCTATAATATTTGTGAAGTTACAAGTTATGTGTGCAATATTTCAAATTTTTGTTGTTTTTTGCACTAAGTTTACATCATCAATGCTAAATACGGGTAAAAGAAGGTCAGATCTATGAATCTTTGCATGAATTTAGTGTTGTCAGACATTTAACAAATCAATTTTAGTACATTTTCACAACTAAGGTGAAAATCCTTAGTGGCGACTCTGTGTTGAATTATTTTTTGATAAATGCCAAGTGTCTTAACCTCTATCAATTGAAATTTATCACTAAGCTTTGCAAATCTAGAAGAAAGAATATATTTCTTCGTTAAAGACCCTACTATAAGGTTATTTCTAGAATTGGGAAAGATAAATTCTGAAGGAAGAATAATTTGGAAAGTTATTGGAGATCAGAATTCAAGAAAAGAGTTATCAATTGTTGAAATTGATCACTTTTGTCATTGAAGATTGCCATACTTCCTCAAGTGCTTCTAAATCGGGTAGTCTTTTTGTAGATTTGAATTATCTAACAAGAGAGGGGCATTCATTTGTATTTGAAAAGTTTGTGTCTCATTATGTCCTTGTGTTTTCCAAAGCTGATAAGATCTTCCAAGAAATAGAGTTTTTAGAGAACATTCATTATGAGAATTACATTCATGTGCCCCACAAACCCCTCACTCCCCATCATTTTGTTTTTTATGTAAGATCACCTCCCAAAATAATATGGCCCAACCCCCTACCCAAACCTCTATTTGTTGTGAAAACTTTTGGTCCTATATATTTCAAAGGTATGGCTAGATATCCGAATGTTGTGCCCTAAGATGTTAGAAATAGATGTATAAATTTCAAGGAAATAATGCTATTACTCGCGATCAACATTTAAATTTTTTTTTCAATATGATGGAAGACTTTGAGATCAATTTTGAGGGTGTGTACATAAAACTATTTATTGATACTCTTGAGGAGGATGCACGTGACTGGTATAAATCTTTACCAGATAACTCAATAAACTCATGGATAGAAATGAAAAATGCTTTTAGATTGCAATATGGGGATAAGACAAATCCCATGTTTCTTTTGTCAGAATTTGAAAATATTAAGAAAAACCCTGATGAATTTGTTCATTACTTCAATACTCGGTTCAATAATACCTTGAATAGGATACCTGTGATCTTGAGGCCAAGTGATGTTTCTTGTCTGATAAAATTTGCTGATTCTTTTGATAAGAAGGTTACCTATTATTTAAGGGACAAGAACCCAAAAACATTGAGGCATTCCTTCACGATGGCTTTGTAGATTGAAAATAACATCAAGGAAATTAGTAAATCTCCTAAGAGAGAAGGAATCAAGATGAATAATCTAGAGAATCCTCAGTCAAGTAAAGTTGTGGATATGGAGGAGGTTGTAAAAACTTTGGTGAAGATGTTAAGGAAATATTCTATAAACTAGTCAAAGAAAAGAAGGGGATTGGATAAGGTTCCCAAGGTCTACACAAGCCACAAGGTCAGGATATATTTTCAAATCTTCCTAGGGGTGATCAAAGATCTGATGATAGAGGTAAAGGGCTCATGGGATTAGGAAATAGACAGCCCCAACCCCAAGAAAATAGATTGGTGCCCGATCGTTTAGCTACCAGAGTTATTGCTATGGAAGAAGCCAAAGAAATTTAGTTGTGTGACAGATGTTTCTTACCACATGCCTCATGTAAAAAAAGACAAAGAAGTTGAGGAAGTTGATGATAACACATTGGATGATGGATTCCTCTACAAGTTCACGATGAGTGAGCAACTTCGATTGAATTAATAAGTGCCAAAATTGCTGCAGATTTCTGAGATTGAATTCACTGGGTATTACCCCTTCCTCCCTCTCATACTTTTCAAATAGATATGGTACAATATTTTGAATTGCCTAATAATGATTTTGAATAATTAAGGGCATTAATGATTAAAAATTATGATGGAGGAATCCCTTCGAGTAGGATAGGAAGTTCTTAATGAATATTGTGGTTACCCAAGAAAAATAATATAACACGAGGAGTATATTTGTCAAAGGGGCAAGGCCTTAGGCCAAACCAAAAACTCCAGTTCTCACCAAAGATCCCTAAGGAAACCCCTAAGAAAGATGCATCTAGAAAAGGCTTGTCAGCCCAAATAAAACTTGTGTTCCTCCCCATGCTCGGGAGTGTGAAAATCTCGTGCCATCGATGAGTTTTTCAGTCTTCCTCAAAATGTTGCCTTGCCAAAATACATTACTTATGACATTTCCCAAGTCTTGATTCAGATCAAGATTTCTATTCCAATTGTTAAGTCGCTTAGGATTCCGAGCATAAGAAAAGGCCCTTTGAGTATTTGGGATTAAAAGAAGAAAAGATTACCCAAGGTAGAAATGTAAATAATGTTGAGACTCCTCCTACCATTGCAAAGTTAGGAAAACCCCAAGTGTTAGAAAAACTAGGTGATCCACCTGAAGTATATTTGGGAACATCCTTGGTTGAGTCCCCGGCTAAATGTAGATCCATTTTTCACTACTCGATTATTAGGGACTAGTTGTTACACGATTGTATGTTTGATTCTAGAGCATCATGCAATGTTATGCCTCTTGAGGTCATGAATGAATTGGATATCAAAGTGACAACAAATTATGGGAAGTGCATTGTCATTGATTCCATAGAGGTGCCGGTGGTTGGATATGTCAAAGGTTTGATATTGCAAGTTACACCCTACCCATGCAAGAACTTAAAACTAGATGTTGTTATGTTTGATTGACCGCCAAATGGGGAATGATGTTATCAAGATAATGGAATAATAGTGTGGGTGGGAATGTGCAAATGGATATGTCTTTTTCCACTATACCTATTGAGGGAAGCCTTGTAAATTTCAATGGTGAAAATAAGATGCTACATTTCATTGAGGATCACAATAATGCTTCCTATGAAGTGTTATACACTGACATTGATGCTGATAACTTTGTTGGATTTATTGATGGTAAAGAGCACAAAATTGATCAATGCAAGTCTCTTAAACAATTAGGTTCTCTTTGGACTATGTTGTTTGATGGGGCTTGCTCAAAATTGTGAAATGGTGTTGGTATTGTTCTTATATCTCTAGGATAGGAAGAGTTTTTTTTTCTATTAAAATAAACTTTGAGTGCACTAACAATATTGTAGAATATGAAGCATTATTATTGGGTTTAAGAATTGCTTGGAAATATGGTATTAGAGATATCATTGTTAAAGGAGATTTAGAGCTAATTGTCAAACAAAGTTAGAAAATGTATGGAAAAAGAGAGAGAATGAAGCAAAGTATAATCATGAAGTCGGGATTTCATTGAAATGTTTGAATCCTTAAATATAATACCTCACGATAGAAAGTACAATACTCTAGCAGACAAATTATCCGTATTGGGGTCCAAATTTGAAAATTGTATTGTCAATATGTTCCTCGACAATGTTAAACACCGGTAAGTGTTTGAAGATAACACCAGTGAAAAGGTTTTTACAAAACCAAGGATAATTTTCCAATAAACGTATAGATTGGGAGCCAATGGTTTGTGTGGCTGATGGAATGGAGACTTTATTTAGAAAAGACATCATTCAATTAAAGACTAGTACTATTCCTAAAGGTCTAGTAGCACTTGAATCAAACTTTGATAATGCTGATTGTATTTTAAACAAACACATGTCATCCTCAAGGTATGTTTAAGAGAATGAACTAGGAACGAAGGATAAACCATGTAAGATCTAGATAGGTAGTAATATTTTATCTTATTTTTAGTGATTCCTAAAATTGAGATAACAATAGAAATTTTTTGACAAAATATCCTAAAAATTCCCTTTGAAGGATATTTTCAAGTTTTTAGGTTTCCATCGCATGTAAACATGTCTTTTACATTCTTCATGTCGAGTGTCTTCTGAAACTCAAAACCCAATTACATGCCAGTGTATCGGGTTTTGAAATCCAAGAGCATTGGAACATACCTTACAAAAAACATGTTTCATGTTTCTTGATTCCCGAACCCGAAACCTGAAATGATCCTTTGCGTTGGTTTTTGAAACCCGATAGCATCTAGACATGTCTTTTACATGCTTCATGTCATTTACTTCCCGAAACCTGATTTGTTAAGAAAACCTTTTTTTGGGTTTTTGAAGTGCCAAGCATGATGACATGGCATTAATGCTAAGTTGTCGGTTAGTTGGCACATGTGTCAAAGGAGGTGTAATAAATGTTAGGGCTTTATAAATACTCTTATTTTACATGTCATTTCTACCTGACATATTTTTGCTACGTGGATTTTTCATACATGCTCCTTGACCTCCAAACCCGAATGAAACTTATCGATTCGATTTCGTGATCCATCTTTGATCATTTTTGAATTTCTTGAAGGTATTTTTCTCTTCTTATCATTTTGTGATCTTGGGTTTGTTTTTGAAGCATTCTTTCAGCATTTTTCCTCTTTGCTTTTTCTTTCCTCTGGGTTTAGGGTTTAGGGTTGTATTCTTCATTTTTTTGAATTTCCATGAAAACCCTTGTTTAAAAATCCATCTTGGGTGTTTTCTTATTTCCTTTCATGAATATACTCTTGTGGTTTTTGGGAATAATCTATAAAACTTAACTTACAAATGTGGTGGAGATTTTACCTGTTCTGACATCCCAAAAACCCGACACCTGTGTGTCAAGTTTTACAGGGTGTCCGACACCATCCTTGTTCCACATAGTATCATTTTGTGAATTGCTTAACACCATTTTGGTTCCGCATTGTATCGGGTTTCAAAAGTTGCTTAACATCCTTCAATTTCCATTTGTGTCAGGTTTCGTAGGGTTCCTGACATCTTCCAACTTTACTTGTGTTGGATTTCACAAAGTGTTCAAGCATCCTCCAAATTCGCAGACCATCGGGTTTTGTAAAGTTCTTAACACTTCCATATTTCCACCTATGTGTCAGGTTTCATGAAGTTTCCAACACAACCTAGTTTCTGATTATACTCTGCAAGTGTGTCGGGTTTCACAAATTGTCCTGACAAGTCTCAAATTCTAGTTGGTGTGGCGGGTCTATGGGGTTGTTCAGCAAGCTTCCAAGTTTGATTGTTCAAATAGGAGTTATCTAGGCATTCTTTCTTTAGGACTTCTCATGTCGGATCCTGGATCATCTAAGGATAAGTCATATAGGTCAGGAAAGATGAAATACAAGTACCAGAAAATGGAATCCCCTTCCTACATAGATTACAATTATGACATCCGAGATACAGAGCTTGGTAACATTGACATGGAAGACTTTTGGAACAAAACCAAGGATTCTTCTCAGAGTCCCTAGATGAAGTCAATAACCAACAATGGCCTCCCTCTTGCAGCAAGTAAGGATTCCCAATGTCTTCTCAATGCCCCGAGTTCATTTTGGCCTGTGCTTCCAATTATGACTTAGATTCCTACTTAGTGAAAAATCAAGTAGGAGAAACCATAGTGAAGTTGGATGGGGGTTACTTTGATGACCTCTTAAGATTACCCAACTTTGAGGAATATGTCGATGTAGATCTTAAGTCAAGCACAGAAATCTTGGGACAAAGATCAAGAAGATTGCATCAAGCATGTGAATAAAAAGTTCTTGATCAAGGCCAAGCCAACCATCTCTAGGTTTCCCAAATTTGTCCCCAAGAGTGATTTCATCCTTGAAATCAAGTGACATCATCACCTGTTGAGTCAAGTATTTGGACTCCCGAGTCAAGAGACTTTCAAGGGTGGATGTATCAATTCATGGTCCTTATAAAGAAGAATGAACAAGGGATTGATTGGAGTAGTCTTATAAGTAATGAGATTGATTCCCAGATGAAGACAAGTCTTGACTACTGAAAGTTTTATATGTCATCATATGTCACCTATGCAGCAGCCGACATGAGGAATTATCCAAGGTTAGATGCTGAAGGGAAGTAAGTCAACCAAACATATATATTAGTATTTCCCTCAGTTGACAATGAAGGGGTCGAGGATCAATTCAGAAGAGTGAATGACACCTTCTTTTATGAGAACATCTGCATGCTGAACCCTGACTTAAGAAAGAGAAGAGTCTCTAATGAGGCATGGGCCGAAGTATCAAAATGGGGTTGTATCTTCTTGTAGTTCAAGAAGTTCACATACCTTTGGGTGGTCATGTACCTAGGTGATCCTTTCCGATTGCCCAAGATTCCCAGGTGATAAGCTGATCCTAATGGAGTTGGTAAGACAATTGTTGGATTTCCACAAATTCCAACAAAGTAAACACAAGGCTGCCATATCCTTCCCTATTTCCATCGGAAGGTACACATGCTCGATAGTGGTTAAAGATAAGAATGTGGTGCATGAGCTTCAGGACAAGTTGAAGAAGCACATGAAGCACAGAGATGGATTTGATTTCCGAGGAGTCCTTAAATCATATGGGACTTTATATCTACATGTTCCCAACATAGAAGATATTTGGGTTGATCTTCGGGATGAAGTTTCCATCCGAAGAAAGGACAATAGTAGGTTGACAATTGAAGAAATCTAGATGCTAGATTTATCTGACATCCCAGAGGGCACCATGGATAATGAGAGTGTCCTTGATGCCTCGTATGATGGGTTAAATGAAGACCGATATGTATTCCCAACCATTGATTGGTCCATCGCTGAGAAAGCTTCTATTGCGGGGAGAGATGCTCAAATTCTTTCCCGTACTAAGGCGTGGCTCATTTCTTGGGGAATGAGTTATAAAGAAGGGAGTTTTTCAAAACTAGATACTTTGGAAGTGGGACCCTCCAAGGGAAAAAAGGAAAAGGATAAGAACCCTTCCAAGAGGCCAATAAAGGTTAAGTTTTTCAGAAAGGGAGAAGATCAAGTAACTACATCAGTGGCCACTCTCCCACAAATAGTTGAGATTCTTGATTCACCTCCACAACCAGAACAAGGAAATCCTCCTTCAGGAGAAGAGATTGTTCAACCTTCCATTCCTCTTTTGGTTGGCAGTTCATCAGAGGTAAGTCTTCCTCTTATCTCTCAAGCTCTAATTTTAGAATCATTGCCTCCTCCATTTCAAGCCTTCCTTGCCTCAGATTTCTTCACCAAGTTCCTCAGCCATGGCTAGTATCTTCTCTAGCCTCTCACCTCTCCCCACTGGACCTCAAGTTAACCATGGATATGCCTCCTCCTTCTGCGCCTTCATTCCCAGAGTCCATTGTCATGGACACTACACTTGCAGTGGTCACCACTCCACAAGCTAACCTTCCTCCACCTGAGGATGTGACCATAACACCTACAATGGGAAAATTCTTCCAATATGCCTCAATGGTTAATAGATTAGACTCCGAGGAAGAGGAAGGTGGTAGTTCCCCTACCAGCCTTTGATTTCAGTTCCCTCAAGGTCACTCCTACCAAGTCTGCCAAGAAACCCAAAATAGTTTCAAGGATTTCAATGGATGCCTCAAGGCATAAATTTACAGAAATTACTACTCCCGTGGCTGATAAAACCAAGGATGATATAATGGTCACAGATTATCAAATCACAAGGGTTGATCTAGGAAAGTAACAATGGAGGGAGCACAACAGATGACACAAGATGCCATGAATGTGTTGTGCTAGAAGCTAAAGGAAACTAAGGAAAATAGAGATGAGTTAAAGAGAAAGTGCAACAATTGACATAAGTACTACTCAAGCTCTCAAAGCCTCCTGAGTCAACACCATCATCCTCTACTCCTATCAAGTTTGATTTCTCATCGGTACCCATGATTGAGAAGATTAATGAGAAGGGGAGAATGGTCGATGAATGGATCAAAGGCTGCTCCTGCAAGGAAAAGAAGTCATTGATGACACCATGGAAGTCTACAAATCCTTGGAGGATATAAAGAAGGATGGAGAGAAAATGGATGATGAATTTTCAGCAGAATTCGGGAACCTAGAGTTAACTTTTGAAGCTCTCCAAATGCTGAAATAGGTTCCATCCCGCATCTTGATCGAAGAAGGCATCATTCCACATGGGGAAAACATTTTCAACTAACCAAAGCCATTAGATTTAGAATAAATATTCTCAATGAAGCTTGCAGAAAATTGAGGGAATCAAGAGATCAATTGGTCGATGGCATGAATGACATAGAAGAAGAGCTAGTCAAGATCTGTGCTAAGGTGTTGAGTGAAAGCTCGAGTATTCTTCCTATTGATGATCTTTACAAGTAGATCCAAGAATCAATTCAGCATGAACCAACTTATGGATTCATGGCCTGGAAATCATTGATAGGTTTGTGAAAATTGAACATTCTTTGGAAACCCGAGGAAACTCAACAAGAGACTGAAAAAGCTTCCTGGCAATGCTAGTGATACTCAGGAAACATGTGAAGTTCTAAGTGATCATTCCACCGTGCCTGATGAAAATGAGATGCAGGGTATAATCCAAAAGTTCCAAGAATTTTGGGACAAGCAAGCTTTGTTGGAGGAAGACAAAGATGATGAAACAGAATAGGCACAATGTTGCATGTCATTTCAATCTGAAATCGACATGTCTTTTTCATTTTTGTTTCGTCACATAGGAAGAAAATTTTGACTTGGTCTCTGCGTGAGAGTCAAGAAAAATAGGACTCTCATTAAAAAGACTATTTTCTAGGATTTATCCTATTTTCTCTCAACTCCTTTTATTATAAATAAGGGATGCTTATGCATTCCAAAGGGTTGAGATTTTTGGAATATTGAGATCTATTGTGAAGAAGAAAGACTTTGTGTTTTCTTTTAATCATTTGAGGAATAGAAACTGATGCTATTTTGCAAACTTTGTGTTGTGAGATGTATCTTTCTTAAGATATTGTTCTTATGTTCATAATCTTAAGCTATTCTTTGTTTAGCATCTTGATTGTTCTAATCATTTCAAACATTACATTTGTTATCTAAAGCTCGTATGATTATTTGTGCTCTATGTTTACTCGAAAGAAAATACGTTCCTCTCATTTCCTTTCCATTGTGTTTCTTCCATAATAATAATTTCCTTTCCGATCCATTTCATTTCAAAAAGAGCAATATCTTCACCTATTATGGATATGGATTTGGGATTCTATCCCAACCCCAATGGTTAGATTAGTGTGAATATTGTATATATTATTTCTGTTGTGTTTTAGATTAGTAATAAATAGGCAGCCTCACCTATCTTTGAGGAGGGATTTAATCCCATGTACTGTGGTTGAACCTCATATTTTGGCTTGACAAAATATCCAACCAATAATTTTTTGGTGACTCCACTGGGAAATACGGATTGATAAGACTAAGCTTATCCTTTTGGTGTCTAGCGACTCCGTATTTGCCTTATTTTCAAGAAGATCCATTTTCAGTTCAAGATAGCTAGAAGATCTTCACTCGGTCAAGCCGAGCTAGGGTGAAACTGATCCGTTCTTTGATCTACTTCAACAACATAATTTCAGGATTTCACCCAACAATGTTGCATCTAGTCAGAAAGAAGTTCTTCACCCATCCGAAGGACTTGATTCCTCAAGAACAAGAAGTTTTTGCAACTTGTCATGCATTATTCTTGTCGGATATTCATATTCTGTACACACTTCATTTAGAAGAATGAAAGCACAACCTGTGCCTTGGGGGCAAAGCTATTGGTCCTCTTTCCCTTACTCCACCATTGCATGACCTACCTCATGGATCATGGAAGAATATTCCTAAGTTCAATGGTGATGGAAAACAACATCCTGATGAACACATTGCCTCATTCTTTGTTGCATGCGGTGTTCTTGGGGTTGCTCATGAAGATGTCTCTATTCGACTCTTCATTGAAAGACATTGCATGGTGTAGCAGTAGAATGGTTTTACCATCTCCCAAATGCATGCATTACCAACTGGACTACCATGAGATCTGTATTTGAAGCAAGGTTCAAACCAGTTGAAGATTCTCATGCCTTGTTAGCACAACTTACACACATGAAGAAGGAGTCTTATGAACCCATGCGGGATTTCATAGCCAAATTCAACAAGCTGATTCATAAGATTCAGAGCTAGTCATTCCCACTCTTGAAAATCAAAAGTGTTTCTTCATCAATGCTCAACCTCCTGATGTGAGCTTCTTGTTGAGAAGATTTGTTATCCCCGATTTGGCCACCACTCAAGCTACAACCACCAAAATAGAAGATGATCTTATTCTAGTTGGAAAGATCAGAAGAGAATCATCTAAGCCTAAAAATTAGAGTTCTTCTTCAGAGTACTACTGATCCAATGATTCAAAAGATGGCCAATGACTTGATCACTTTAAAGAAGAAAATGTCTCAACAAGCAACCAACATTCCTTATCGGGATATTCCTAGATGGAATTTCAACAATGCCAACGACACTCCCGCAAGAGATAGGAATTAGTTGATCGCTGCTCCCACCAGGCTAGCCATTGAAGCTCCTCCTATCAACACATAGTTGAAATAGTTGAGGAGGATGAGGAACTAGAAGATCATGACTCTCATGAAGCCTTCAAAGCTTCAAGGATATGCTGATGAGTCTTTTGATGATTCAGTTGGTGACTCCAACATTGGTTATTTGGAATATGAGAAAGATGAAGATGAGCATGATGGAAAATCATTTGTAGTTTTCACTCGATCCCAATCTCAGAACCCCAGAAATCTAGTTGAAAGCTCCAAGGATAAAAGTAAGGAAGCTCCCGTAGTTATGGCGAAAAGAGGATCTCCCATCTCAGCACAAACTGAAAAGGAGATAATGAAAAAGGTAACTTCACCTTCCAACTCTCTTTCTCCTACTTTCAAGGCCAGTACCTGCTCTTAGACCAATGTAACAGAACTGAGCCCTCCATCATTCCTTCATATACCACTTTCGACATCATTGATCACGCAAAGAAAACCAAAATCCAAATGTCGGAAGCCGAATACCTTCAGTCCAACCCTGAGCAATTTGAGAAACTTGCCAAATTCATTAGAAGAAAGGTGTTATTCCTCCATCTTCAAAAGGCATTTTTCCTAGCCCCACTTAGCCTTTACCTAGAGTAATATGACCTCTGCCACTTCTTTAGGAAAGATTGAACCATTTTATTTGTCTTTACTTATAAATGGTTTCAAACTCAGCAATTGCATAATTGACTCAGGAGCCTCTGATAACATTATGCCCGCAAAAGTAGCTCATGCCCTCAGACTCACACTGACTAAATCTTATGGGTGATGTTACTCCATGGAAACTAAACAAGTCCCCTTGATTGGCCAAATCAAGGATGTAGTTTGCATTTGTTGCATTTTCAGAAAAGAGAGTAAAAATGACTATCCTAGTTGTTGATATATCGCTTATGGGATTCTTTTGGGAAGAGGATTTTGCAAAGATGTTGGAGGAGAAATCAACATGGATTGGACCAAAGCTAAAATTCCAAGTAAATGGAGTTCCTCATGTCCTTCACCCCGAAGCACAAGAAAAGTACCTAGTTACTAAATCAGATGATCCTAAGGCTCAAATTCTCTTTGAAGATGTAGGCTTGGGTAATTATTTCCTGACATCTGAGGTGCCCTCTGTAGAAGTGAAAGAAGAAGATCCTAACACTTTCTGGACCCTTGAGTTGATGGGAGTTATTCAACTACTGGTTCAGGTGCGGCGTAGTTCTTATATCTCCAGATTTTGAGATCTTTCCCTTTGCTTTCAAGTTGCAGTTTGATAATACTAATAACACAGCTGAATATGAAGCTTTGTTATTAGGATTAGAAATGGCAAGACAAAAAGGAATCCTGAAATCTCAAAGTACAGGGAGATGCCGAGTTGATTGTGAATCAAGTAAGGGAATTTATCAGGTAAAAAATGACCGTCTAAAACATTACAGAAACAAGGTTTGGGACAACATAGAATGCTTGACACTTTTTCCATTAAAGTAGTCTTAAGAGATTACAATGATAAAGTTGATTCCTTAGTTGTTTCTACATCTCTTCTTCTTCCTCACCCATAGTTCAAACATGACACATATACCATTGAGATTGTGTATCATCCAAGTGTTCCAGATAACTCAGCTCATTGGTAGGTGTTTAATGATGACCAATAGGTATTGTCTTTTCTAGAGAAAGCTGATAATTTAGTGAACTTTATTTTGAAGGATCAGAATCAATTTTCATGAGTCCATCTTGAATTCATATCAAGAAATTGATGGTGAATTCATCCAGCTTAAAGGAAATAAGATTCCAAAGGGATTAGTTTCTCTGGAAGGTCTATTTGACAAACATGACCGTTTCATTTAGGGTAAAAGGCAAGCTGAAGGTGCTTCCTCATCAGAGGTAGATCAAGTTAACCTGGGCTCCATTGATCAACCATGGATGGTAAACATTGGTAAATGTTGTTCTCTGGAGGAAAAAGAAATATTCTCTTCACTCTTAAAGAGATATATGGACGTCCTAGCATGGTCATATGTGGATCTAAAGTCTTTCAAGCCCAAGGATGTGCAACATAGCATTCCTTTGAAGCCTAAGTGAAGTTAAACCCTACAGAAGAAAAAAAGAGGCATTACAACCCAAAGATCTTAGGGACTATTCTTGTAGAAATTTAGAAAATGTTAGATGCAAGGATTATCTTTCCGATCCATCATTCCACCTGGGTTACGAACATTGTCCCTGTGAGAAAGAAGAATGGTGAAATCTGGATTTGTGTTGACTTCTAGAACCTCAACTAGTCTTCATTAAAAGACAATTATCCATTGCCCATTATGGACCAGGTATTACAGACTATCACTAGATCAGAAATGTTATCCATGCTTGATGGATTTTGGGGTATAATCAAGTTGAGGTAGTTGTTGAAGATCAACATAAAACAACGTTCACTACCCCATGGGGAACCTTTGCTTATAAAAGGATGCCTTTTGGTTTGATCAATGCCGAGCCATGTTTCAAAGGGCTATGGACTTAGCTTTCAGAGATTTAATGGGCAAGGTCATAGTTGTGTATTTGGATGACTTGATGGTCTTTTCTAAAAAGTGAAGTGATCATTATGATCACCTGGAACAGGTACTCTTAAGGTGCAGGCATCATGGGATTTCATTAAATCCTAAAAATTCCATGTTTGGAGTGACAAAAGGAAAGTTGTTGGGTCATATTGTGACTAGAGAAGGAACCAAGATCGACCCAGAGAGGGTGAAGGCCATTCAAAGCCTTACCCTACCCACAAGCAAAACTAGGGTGCACTCCTTTTTCGGGAAGGTTAATTTCCTAAGAAGATTTGTACCTGATTTTACCGATAAAACCAAGGATATCCTTGGAATGATGAAGGATAAAACTCCATTTTGATGGAGCACTGAAGGGAAGCTTGCATTTGAAGAAGTCAAATGGGAAATTTCTCATGCTCCTATTCTGGTATGCCTAGACTTCAAGAAAGATTTCATCATGTATAGCTACGCTTCCGCACATATAGTATCGGCCATCCTGATGTAGGAAAATGAAGAAGGAATTGAAGCTCCCATTGCTTTCATGAGCTGCCCACTAAAGGAACATGAATTGAAGATGTCACAAATTGAAAAGCATGCTTATGCAGTGGTGAGAGTGGTGAAACATTTTAGGTATTATGTCTTGAGTTCCCACACTCTCGTTCTAGTTCCTGATACCATAGTTAAATCCATTCTGACCCAACAAGAGTTGGGTAGTCAATGGGGTAACTAGATAGCCAAAGTCTAGGAGTATGACTTGGACATCAGACCTACCAAGTTGGTGTGAGGTAGAGGCCTATGCCAATTAATCATAGAAAATAATGCTGAGACAGAGTGTGAAGAAACTGAAGGTACTTCTTCAGAATTCCCAAAGTGCTTTTTGTAAGCACGAATGATGAATGGTACATAGATATCACTTTATTTTTAACCTATGGTGAGTGTCCCCACATTTAAGCCAAAAAGAAAAAGAGGATAGTTAAACTCATATCTGCAAGATACATTCTGTGGGACAATGGTATATACAAGAAAGGTATCGATGGTGTATTCCTACACTATGTTGACAAGTCTCAGCAGATAAGGTTGCTAGAGTCCTTCCAAATCTAGCATGTGGAGGAAATTTATCTTCTTCCATAATGGCTTATAAGATCTTATGGGCCAAGTAATATTTTCCTACTCTCTTTTGAGATTTAGTTGAATGGATGACCAAGTGTGAAGCTTGTCAACATTTCGTTGGTCATCCTAAGCGCGATAGCTCTTCCCTTAAAGCCCGTGGTGATTGAAGAACCTTTTCACCAATGGGGAATTGATTTCATTGGAGTATTGAACCTTCCTCTAGTGCTGATCATAATTATGTCCTCACCACCATAGACTATTTCACCAAGTGGGTGGAAGCTTCTCCAATCAAACAAGCTACCTCCGAAGTTGTTTGTAATTTTCTCAAAGAAAATATAATTGTTAGATTCGGTGTGCCTCACAAGATTGTTGCCGAAAACCTCCAATTTCTCATCCCATGAGTTGATAGAATTTTTTTATGGATTTGGGATCACGTTGGCTCATTCATCCGATTACTACCCTCAAGGCAATGGTCAGGATGAATCGAGCAACAAAACCTAGTGACCATAATCAGAAAGTTGGTTGATGAGAATTCAGAGGACATGGCACAAAGCATTGTATGATGCATTGTGGGCTGATCGGATTACTCCTAAATGAGCTATTGGAATGTCCCCATTCTAGGTGTTGTATGGAATTGATGCTGAGATACCTATCTCTGTAGAATTTCCAGCCTTATAGTTGGCTAAAGCAATTGAGGATGAAACTTTTCAAAGTTCTATTGAGAAAAGGATAATGTACCTAGCTAGGCTAGAAGAAGAATGGAGCAAGGTGGTGGATCACATCATAGACCATCAGATCAAAGTCAAAATAATATTTGACAAGAAATCAAAACATGATTTCTAGGTCGGAGATCTAGTACTTCTTTGGGACAAGAGAAGAGAACAGAAAGGGATGCATGGCAAGTTTGACTCCTTATGGAAAGGTCCTTTCAAAATACATCAGTTGAATGGTGAAAATAGCTTCTATCTATCATACCTTGATGGAGAGTTTCTCCCTCTACCTTTTAGTGGCCAACATTTGAAGATGTTCCACCAGTAATGCAAGATGCTCTCTTGCATTGTATCATAATTTATTTTCTGTTGTGTGTTTGCTTTCTTTCTTTCTTTCTTTTCTTTTTTTTGTTTTTCTTCTTCAAACTCGTAGCCCAATGGATAAAGATTTTGATATGAGTTCTCTTCCTTTGATGTCTCAAAGAAAGTCCCCAACTAGAGCCAGCTTGTTATCTCATTTTTAGTGATTCCAACTAAAATTGAGATAACCATAGAAATTTTTTTGACAAAACCTCCTAAAAATGCCCTTTGAAGGAGATTTTAGGTTTTGGTTTCCATCACATGCAAACATGTCTTTTACATGCTTCATGTTGAGTGTCTTCAAACCCGAAACCGATTACATGCCAGTGTATCGGGTTTTGAACCCAGGAGCATCGAACATACCTTACAAAAAACATGTTACATGTTGCTTGATTCCCAAAACCGAAACTTGAAATGATCCTTTGTATCAGGTTTTTGGAACCCGATAGCATCCAGACATGTCTTTTACATGCTTCATGTTGGTTGGTTCCCGAAACCCGATTTGTTAAGAAAACCTTTGTTTTGGGTTTTCGGAAGTGCTAAGCATGATGACATGGCATTAATGCTAAGTTGTCGGTTAGTTGGCACACATGTCGGAGGAGGTGTAATAAATGCTAGGGTTTTATAAATACTCTAATTTTACACATCATTTCTACCTGACATATTTTTTGTGTGGATTTTTCGTACATGCTCCTTCGACCTCCAAACCCGACTGAACTTCTCGATCAATTTTGTGATCCATCTTTGATCATTTTTCAAATTTCTTGAAGGTATTTTTCTCTTCTTATCATTTTTTGATCTTGGGTTTGTTTTTGAAGTGTTCTTTCGGTTTTTTTCCTCTTTTCTTTTTCTTGCCTCTGGGTTTAGGGTTTAGGGTTGTATTCTTCATTTTTGTTGAATTTCCATGAAAACCCTTGTTTAAAAATCCATCTTGGGTGTTTTCTTATTTCCTTTCATGGATATACTCTTGTGGTTTTTGGGAATAATCTATAAAACTTAACTTACAAGCGTGGTGGAGATTTTACCTGTTTTGACATCCTAGAAACCCGACACCTGTGTGTTGGGTTTTATAGGGTGTCCGACACCATCCTTGTTCCGCATAGTATCGGGTTTTGTGAATTGCTCAACACCATTTTGGTTCCACATTGTATCGGGTTTCAAAACTTCTTAACATCCTTCAATTTTCATTTGTGTTGGGTTTTGCAGGGTGCCCGACATCTTCCAACTTCCGCTTGTGTCGGGTTTCACGAAGTGTTCAACATCCTCCAAATTCCATAGACCATCGGGTTTTGTAAATTTCTTAACACCCCTTGATTTCTACCTATGTGTTTGGGTTTCATGAAGTGTCCAACACAACCTAGTTTCCGATTATACTGCATTGTTTCAGGTTTCATGAATTATCTGACAGGTCTCAAAGTCTGGTTGGTGTGGTGGGTCTGTGGGGTTGCTCAGCAAGCTTCCAAGTTTGATTGTTCAAATAAGAGTTATCTAGGAATTATTTCTTTAGGACTTCTCATGTTAGATCCTGGATCATCTAAGGATAAGTCAGAAAGGTTAGGAAAGATGAAATACAAGTATTGGAAAATGGAATCCCCTTCCTACATAGATTGTAATTATGACATCCGAGATATAGAGCTTGGTAACATTGACATGGAAGAATTTTGGAACAGAACCAAGGATTCTTCTTAGTCCCTAGATGAAGTCAATAACCAATAGTGGCCTCCCTCTTATAGCAGGATTCCCAATGTCTACTCAATGCCCCGAGTTCATTTTGGCATGTGCTTCCAATTATGACTCAGATTCCCGCTCAGTGAAAAATCAAGAAAGAGAAACCATAGTGAAGTTGGACGGGGTTACTTTGATGACCTCTTAAGATTACCCAACTTTGAGGAATATGTCGATGTAGATCTTAAGTCAACATAGAAATCCTAGGACAAAGATCAAGAAGATTGCATCAAGCATGTGAATAAAAAGTTCTTGATCAAGGCCAAGCTACCATCTCTAGGTTTCCCAAGTTTGTCCCCAGAGTGATTTCATCCTTGAAATTAGTGACATCATCACCCTGTTGAGTCAAGTATTTGAACTCCCGAGTCAAGAGACTTCCAAGGGTGGATGTATCAATTCATGGTCATTATAAAGAAGAATGAACAAGGGATTGATTGGAGTAGTCTTATAAGTAATGAGATTGATTCCCAGATGAAGACAGTCTTGACTACCGGAAAGTTTTATATGTCATCATATGTCACCTATGCAGTAGCCGGCATGAGGAATTATCCAGGGTTGGATGAAGGGAAGTAAGTCAACCGAACATATATATCGGTATTTCCCTTAGTTGACAATGAAGGGGTCCGAGGATCAATTCAGAAGAGTGAATGACACCTTCTTTTATGAGAACATCTGCATGTTGAACCCTGACTTAAGAAAGAGAAGAGTCTCTGATGAGGCATGGGCCGAAGTATCAAAATGGGGTTGTATCTTCTTGCAGTTCAAGAAGTTCACATACCTTTAGGTGGTCATGTACCAGGTGATCCTTTCCGATTGCCCAGATTCCAGGTGATAAGCTGATCCTAATGGAGTTGGTAAGACAATTGTTGGATTTCCACAAATTCCAACAAAGTAAACACAAGGCTACCGTATCCTTCCCTATTTCCATCGGAAGGTACATGTGCTCGATAGTGGTTAAAGCTAAGAATGTGGTGCATGAGCTTCAGGACAAGTTGAAGAAGCACATGAAGCACAAAGATGGATTTGATTTCCGAGGAGTCCTTAAATCATATGGGACTTTATATCTACATGTTCCCAACATAGAAGATATTTGGGTTGATCTTTCGGGATGAAGTTTGCCATCCGAAGAAAGGACAATAACAGGTTGACAATTGAAGAAATCTAGATGCTAGATTTATCTGACATCCCAGAGGGCACCACGGATAACGAGAGTGTCCTTGACACCTCGTATGATGGGTTAAATGAAGACCGATATGTATTCCCAGCCATTGATTGGTCCATCGAGAAAGAAAGCTTCTATTATGGGGAGAGATACTCAAATTCTTTCCCGTTTAAGGCATGGCTCATTTCTTGGGGAATGAGTTATAAAGAAGGGAGTTTTTCAAAACTAGATACTTTGGAAGTGGGACCTCCAAGGGAAAAAAGGAAAAGGGTAAGAACCCTACCAAGAGGTTAATAAAGGTTAAGTTTTTTAGAAAGGGAGAAGATCAAGTAACTACACCAGTGGCCACTCTCCCACAAATAGTTGAGATTCTTGATTCACCTCCACAACTAGAACAAGGAAATCCTCCTTTAGGAGAAGATATTTTTCAACCTTCCATTCCTCTTTTGGTTGACAATTCATCAGAGGTAAGTCTTCCTCTTATCTCTCAAGCTCTAATTTTAAATCATTGCCTCCTCCCATTCAACCTTCCTTGCCTTATATTTCTTCACCAAGTTCCTTAGCCATGGCTAGTATCTTCTCTGGCCTCTCACCTCTCCCCACTGGACCCTAGTTAACCATGGATATGCCTCCTCCTTCTACACCTTCATTCCCTAAGTCCATTTTCATAGACACTACACTTGTAGTGGTCACCACTCCACAAGCTAACCTTCCTCCACCTGAGGATGTGACCATAACACCTACAATGGGAGAAAATTCTTCCAATATGCCTCAATGGTTAATAGATCAGACTACGAGGATAAAGAAGGTTGTAGTTCCCCTACAAGCCTTTGATTTCAGTTCCCTCAAGGTCACTCCTACCAAGTCGGCCAAGAAACCCAAAACAAGTTTCAAGGATTTCAATGGATGCCTCAAGGCATAAATTTGTAGAAATTACTACTCTATGGCTGATAAAACCAAGGATGATATAATGGTCACAAATTATCAAATCACAAGGGTTGATCTAGGAAAGTAACAATGGAGGGAGCATAACATGATGCACAAGATGCCATGAATGTGTTGTGCCAGAAGCTAAAGGAAACTAAGGAAAATAGAGATGAGTTAAAAGAGAAAGTACAAGTAGCTGACAAAAGTACTACTCAAGCTCTCAAAGCCTCCTGAGTCAACACCATCATCCTCTACTCCTATCAGGTTTGATTTCTCATCGGTACCCATGATTGAGAAGATTAATGAGAAGGGGAGAACGGTCAATGAATGGATCCAAAGGCTAGTTCTGCAAGGAAAAGAAGTCATTGATGACACTGTGGAAGTCTACAAATCCTTGGAGGATATAAAGAAGGATGGAGAGAAAATTGATGATGAATTTTCAGCAGAAGTCGGGAATGTAGAGTTAACTTTTGAAGCTCTCCAAATGCTAAAATAGGTTCCATCACACATCTTGATTGAAGAAGGCATCATTCCACATGGGGAAAACATTTTCAATTAAAAGCCATTAGATTAAGAATAAATATTCTCAATGAATCTTATCAAAAATTGAGGGAATCAAGAGATCAATTGGTCGATCGAATGAATGACATAGAAGAAGAGCTATTTAAGATCTGTGCTAAGGTGTTGAATGAAATATTGGGTATTCTACCTCTTGATGATCTTTACAAGAAGATCCAAGAATCAATTTAGCATGAATCAACTTATGAATTAAGCTTGGAATCATTGATAGGTTTGTGAAAATTGAACATTCTTTGGAAACATTTAGGAAACTCAACAAGAGACTGAAAAATATTCTTGGAAACACTAGTGATACTCAAGAAACATGTGAAGTTATGAGTGATCATTCCACCGTGCCTAATGAAAATGAGATGCAGGGTATAATCCAAAAGTTCCAAGAATTTCGGGACAAGTAGGATTTTTTGAGGAAGACAAAGATGATGAAACAGTAATAGGCACAATGTTGCATGTCATTTCAATCCTGAAATCAACATGTCTTTTTCATTTTTGTTTCGTCACATAGGAAGCAAATTTTGACTTGGTCTCCTACATGAGAGTCAAGAAAAATAGGACTCTCATTAAAAATACTATTTTCTAGGATTTATCCTATTTTCTCTCAACTCCTTTATTATAAATAAGGGATGCTTATGCATTCCAAAGGGTTGAGATTTTTGGAATATTGAGAACTATTGTGAAGAAGAAAGACTTTGTTTTTTCTTTTAATCATTTGAGGAATAGAAGCTGATGCTATTTTGTAAACTTTGTGTTGTGAGATGTATCTTTCTTAAGATATTGTTCTTATGTTCATAATCTTAAGCTATTCTTTTTTTAACATATTGATTGTTCTAATCATTTCAAACATTACATTTGTTATCTAAACTCATATGATTATTTCATGCTCCATGTTTACTCAAAATAAAATAGGTTCCTCTCATTTACTTTCCAATGTGTCTCTTCCATAATAATATTTTCCTTTCCAATCCATTTCACTTTGAAAACAATAATATCTTCACCTATTGTGGATATGGATTTCAAGATTCCATCCCAACCCCAATGGTTAGGTTAGTGTGAATATTGTATATATTATTTCTACTATGTTTTAGTTAGTAATAAATGCAGCCTCACTTGTCTTTGAGGAGGGATTTTATCCCATGTACTGTGGTTGAACCTCATATTTTGTCTTGACAAAATATCTAACCAAAACAATCTAAGAAAGGAAGAAAAGTAATCGTATGTCCAATTGTTGAATAAATACCATGACTACTTAGCATGGTCTTATTCTGAATTGAAAGCATACAAAGAGGATATTTTCTAGCATGAAATTCCCTTGGAAGCTTCTACCAAGCCGTTTAGGTAGAAACAAAGGCCAATCAATCCACTCCTTTCCCTGAAGATGCAAGAAGAATTGAAAAAATTGAGGGATGGAGGAATCATACAACCCACAAGGTACTCATCATGGGTTGTAAACTTGGTACATGTCAGAAAGAAGAATGAAGATATAAGGTTTTGTGTGGACTTTAAAAACTTGAATAGAGATTCAATGAAGGATAACCACCCTCTGCCAAATATGGAAAATATGTTACAATTGGCTCTTTGGTTCAGAATTTTATCCACTTTGGATGGTTTTTCTAGATATAGAATTAGAGTGAATCAAGACTTCATTTACCACTCCTTGGGGAACATATGTATATGTCAAAATGCCTTTTGGTCTAATGAATACTGGAGCCACTTTTCAAAGATAAATGAATATAGATTTCTCTGGCTATATTAATGATTTCATTGTTGTATATCAAGATGATGTGATTTTTTCTCTAGAAAAAGGAGTGACCACATGTAACAATTAGAAAAAATGGTATTAAGATGCGGGGTATGGTAATTCACTAAATCCCAAGAAGTTCCATTTTGGATTTTAGAAAGAAAATTTTCTTGGACACATTGTATCAAAGGAAGGAGTTATGATTGATCCTAAAAGGGTAGAAGCCATAAAAAAGTCCCTATTCTAAGAACCAAGAAGGGAATTCAATCCTTTTAGGTAGATTAATTTTGTTAGGTGATTTATCTCCAACTTTTTTGAAATAATTATCCCAATCACTAGCATGCTAAAGAAAGATCAAAGTATCAAATGGGAAGAAGTAGCTATTCAAGATTTTGTTGGGATCAAAGAAGCATTAAAGAATGCCCCTGTTTTAGCAGCTTCAGATTATAAGAAGGATTTACAAAAATTTATTTCACTTCAGAAAGTACTATTGCATCCGTGTTGTTGCAAATGGATGATGAGGAGCGAGAAAGACCAATTTCTTTTTTTATTAAGGCATTACAAGGAGCTAAGATAAAGTATATTGTCATGGAGAAGCAAGCATTTTCTTTGGTATAAAAGCAACAAAGGTTTTCAAGTGATATATTCTAAGTTCCAAAGTAATTACTTATGTTCCCCATGCCATGGTGAAAGATATCCTATCAGAAATGGAGGTTTCAAGTAAGATATGTTAATGGGTAAAAAATTATAAGAGTATGATATAGATATCCAAACAACAAAATTGGTCAGATGTTTTGGCCGACAAAACTTATGGCAAAGAGCAATCTACAGAAAATTGAGGTAAGTGAAGTTGAAGAAGAAAGGATGAATGTCCTTGAAAAAATGATAAATTCGAATGGCATAAGGACATAATTTTTTATCTCAAACATCTATATTTCCCTAAACATTTGAGCATGAATCAGAAAATAACACTTAAGTTAGCTTCCCAAAAATATGTCATTGCTGATTATGGGTTATCTTGGAAGAACTCTAAGGGAGTTCTCTTAAGATGCATTACTAAAGATGAAGCCCCTAAGATAATTGTTGATCTCTATGGAGCTATTTGTGGGAGGAATTTTTCTAGAAGATTCACATCTCATAAGATCTTAAGATCTCAAGTTACTTGTGGCCAACTCTTTTCAAAGATACAAATCTATTAGTAAGAAAATGTGAAAGTTGCCAATGTTTTTACGGAAGACTGAAATATTTAGGATCCCTTCCTTTGCATCCTGTATCAATTGAAGCCCCATTTAGGCAATGGGGAATGGAATTCATGGGTGAGATTTAAGATCCTTCAAGTGTTGGCCATAAGTGGATTTTAGTAGCCACTGATTTCTTCACCAAGAGGGTGGAGGAAATCCCCACCAAGAAACAAACTCACCAAATTGTCATGGATTTCATTATGAATCATATCATTTACAGGTTTGGAGTGCTGCTAAGATAGTTCCTGATAATGCCATGAGCTTTTAGGATAAACCTTTGGTGGTCATGTGCCACAAATATGGGATCAATTTGACGTATGCTTCCAATTATAATCCCCAAGGAAATGGACAAGCATAGTCCAACAATAAAAATATGTTGAAGATAATTAGAAGAACTTTGGAGTTGAACAAAAGGAAGTGGGGTGAGAAATTGAAGTTTGTTGTTTGGGTTGATCAAATCACTATTAAACGAGCTACTTGGAAAAATCCCATTTGAGTTGGTGTATGGAACTCAAGATCTGTTGCCCCTGCATATGTAATTTTCTTCATTTAAATTTCTTCAACAACTGGAAGATCAAGAGGTTAGTCCCTATGATGCTCACATCAATCATATTGTTGAGTTAGATGAAGAAAGAAGGGCATCCCATCAAAGGCATGTAAAATTTAGAGAGAAATTAAAGAATTTGTTTAATAAGAAGGTGGATCTAAGATATTTGGTGTGGGAAATCTTGTGCTATTGTGGGATAGCAGGCACAAGGATAAGCGAAAACATGGAAAGATTGATGCATTGTGGATGGGCCCTTTTTCAATTAACATTTGAATTGGTGATCATAACTTATTCTTAAAATACCTAGATGGGGAATTGCTTGAATTTCCTATTAATGGAAGGCATTTGAAAAATTTCCTTGATTGGTTTCTTAGAATCGAGGTATGCACCATTGTATAGTGTATAGTATTTTTGTTTCTTTCGCTTCAAAGTGTTTTTCTATTTTGGTTCATCCCTGGTCCTTAGCGGAATTTTTATTGGTTTCTTATTTTTTTCTGGAGGGTTGGATCATGACTCCATTTCCCAATGGTTTATTTTTGGCACTTTATCTTCTATTTGTTATTGTGGCACTCGCAGAGTGCCCATCCCTGAGTCAAAGCTGATGTTGGTGCTCAATTTGAACTCACCCGTTTACTCTAAATATTCTTCAATTTGTGGGTTCTGTCATATTTTATATTTCCCCAAATGGATTCTTGAAAGGTTTTATTCATTTTTATGTTGTTGAATATCCTTTTCCTTGGTCGTGGATCACATTTGGGCCTTGTATCATTTCCAAATTCTTTATTCTTAAAGAAATATTCAATTAAGGTGCAGTGGTGAAGTTCCCATGCATCTTAATTTTTGACAGGTGTCTTTTCCCCATCAAATTATATCTCAGCATCTTCAGATATGTGTTCATTCTTGATTGGATGTGGCCCAACAGGTCTTTTTGGTGTACTTTGCCACTTTGGTCACATTTGTAAAAATATCAAATTGCCCCGATAGTCTCTAATTGTCTATCTATAAAATATGAAGAGGTAGGGAAAATTTATTACTTTGACCCCGAAGAAGGACACGTGGCATATTTCAAAAGTTAGAAGCGGGAGGCGGGTCACCGGATGTTTTGAATTTTTTTCCCTTTTGTAAAAAGGAGAAAAGTTATAAATTGATCCATAACCTCGTGTGGAAAAAGTCTTACTTTGACCTTGAAGAAGGACATGTGGCATATTTCAAAAAGTTAGAAGTGGGATGTATGTCGTTGGGGCATTTTGAATTTTTTTCCCTTTTGTAAAAAGGAGCAAAGTTATAAATTGACCCGTAACCCCACAGGGAAAAAGTATTACTTTGACCCCAAAGAATGACACGTGGCATATTTCAAAAGTTAGAAGTGGGAGGTGGGTCACCGAGGTGTTTTGAAGTTTTTTCCCTTTTGTAAAAAAGGAGCAAAGTTATAAAATGACCCATGATTCCATTGGGGCCCACATCAAAAGTTACAAGGCAGGTCGGTGGAGGAAAATTGGAAATTTTTCCTTTTTGTTAAAAAGGCTAAAATTGCATAAATGAGTTGCAACTCTGACAAAGGCCTAGATTAAGCCATGTGTCAAGCCAAATTTTCAAAGGCAGAGGGGTGTGGCAAAATGTGAAAATTGCACATTTTCTCCAAAATTCATAAAATGCAAAAGGCAACCCCAGGCCCACTTCGAATCATATTTTTCCACATGGACGACTCTAATCTAAAGTTGAGAAGGGAAAAATCAATGGTTGTTGTGAATTGCATCTGATTTTACTGGCATTTTTTCTCCAAGACTCCTGGATATGTGAATACGTATTATTTTTCATCACTTTTTGATGAAATTCCTTGTCATTTTTGTCTAAAAAGTGTAATTGAATGGATTTAGAGCTTAAATTGTGAGTCTAAGGAATGTAAAGGTTTATATTTTAAAGTTGGAATTTCTCGGAACTTCCAAAACATGAATTACCGGAGAAGCTAGATGTAGAGTAAAGTTTCAATGAAAATAATGGGAAAAGGATAAAATGATGGAGATTACAGATACAAAGGATAAAAACATGTTGCCAAAGGAGATGACTTGGTGCCCCAATTAAAATAATAATGGAAGTATTTGCAATGATTAACCTTTTTGAACAATCGGCAACTTTTTGTTGGAAAATTGTTAAACATATTTTTCTCGAAATCACGATCAAACATGTAACAAACAAAGGTTCCTCAAATATTTTTTTCTTGGGAGAAAAGCTTGGATGTAAATTGAGTGTTATAAAAATCATGCTTTAGTCATGTAAGCTGGTCGGGGTTGAATTATTATGAGAAAATTTAAGAAATCCTATCTTCTTGAAAGACCATCCGAGAAACCTGTTAATCTCTTAAGTTTTAAAATTGATCATGTCAAGTTGGTTAGAAGTGTAGAACCATTGAAAAGCTCGATATTGTTCAAGAAACCTTCCCCTACTTGATTAATCTAATCAACTTCGAATTAATCTATTTTAATCTTGGGAAAATTTGTCTCTGCTTTATTTTAAAATGTCTCGCAAATAGTATTTCTTGTTCCTATTGCAATCTTGTGTTAAAATCCGTTTGAATCACACAAGATCTTGTCCCTTGATAGTTTAGTGGCATTTTTAATTTCATTACGAGAAGATCCTTCATCCTATAATGAGATAAACAATTTAAAATCACTTTACTATCATTTTGTTGATAAATATTGTTTGTAAGCCTTTTATTTTATCTTAGGCATGAGAAACCGGGGGTCTTTAATGTTAAATTGAGTATTTAGCTCGAGCCTTCATGTTAAATTCTTAGAGATTGTGTGAAACCAAGTAATCTAGGCCTCCATTGATGCACACCTTTGTTGAAGGAATATTTTAGATATTCTAAAGCATTATGTCATTTTTTTTTCCAATTGTTGTGAAGGTTTTCAAAGATCTAGAAAAATCAAGTTTATCCTACTTAATCTCCCACCAAAAATTATTCAAAAATAATGAATCCTACCTGAAATACCCCTTTTTTCCCTATATGTCCTAGAAATGGATAAATTCTACTACCAAAATATGTATAAGAAATAAGGATTCCATAATGTCTTTAGTAACCTTAACCTTGTTTAGAAAATATCACCATTCTTTAAAAGTGACAACTCATGAGAGTAAAATTGTGGTGCAGTGATCATATTTTATCAAGGTTTCCTTTCAAATTTGTTCAAAGAAGGATGTCTTCATTCTCCTTCACCAACAAAGGTTAAAAATTATTCCTCTCATCTTGGTCAAAAGGCACGACCTAAAGTAGTGAGAATAGATCAAATCCTTTTATATGGTGTTATCCATTTATCCAACATATGAGTGAAAAAGAGCCGGTTGAACCACCTCCCTAGCTACAAAATGACATACATGATGATTTATCTATCTTTAGGATTCTTGTTAAATCTGTGATGCTAGTCATCTTGCAAAGGATAATCAATTTGGATACCAACAACACGAACAACCTCGGTTTGCATGGTCACTAGGATAGGTTTTAATTCAAGGTTCTACACCAACTGTAGCATCCACTATGGATTATAACGCTTCACACTTACCATCCCTGTGCACATGTACTTTTTTTGGTTCTGGCTCATGTGCTCATATAACTCTAGACATTCTTCATACTTGTGTTTCTTTCTACACCATGAGCATTACAACAATTTTGGACACTCACACTTGTAATGTTCTATAGACCCATAGTTATAACAAGTTCCTCGAGGAAATTCACTCCTTCTACCCCGCGATTTCTATGGCCTCTAAATCCTCCTCGAAAGGATCTTCCATGAGTTCCTTTATCTATGCACCCTTCATAATGATGACCGTCATCCTTAGGGTTTTTGTAACACTGGGACGACACACACTAGTATCAATGACATCATGTATTTTGTCAATCAATCTACAATCCTTAGTTTCATGAGTATTAGAAGTGCAAATCTTACAATAGCAAGACACATTTTTATGGATTTTGAGCTATAACAATGGACATCTACTTGCATCATGATCTCCATGAAAAATTTCACACTCAATTTACATGGCATGCACTGATCTTAAAGTACAATTGTCCTTCATATTCCCTTCTACCTCACAATCCATGCACCATAGGCCACTATGAGTCTCTTAATTTGAATTCCTAGATAGTTTATCTACTTGTCTAGTCATAGGTGCAATTTGGGCCTCTAAAAATGGACTAACTTGGTATCCATGCTTCCTACTACCTCAACACATAAGGCAGCCTCCAAGGCATCATGCAGCTATGTGTATGTCTTTTTGAAAGTGCCCTCATGAATGGTGTGATAACTCCTCTAATAAACCACCGAATAGTCTGCGCTAAGGGTGAATGTCATAAGATAACTTGGATAAGAGAGTCGTGAAATGTGTTTCATAATCCTACACACTCTCCACTATTCCTTTCTAAATTTCCTTTAATGTGTTGATTCTTTTCTATTTAAACTTAGGTATGAGGAACTCTGTTAAAAAGGAATTATGCATCGCAATATAATCCACCATTGTTTGGTGTGGGTCATACTTCAAGTACGAGATATACACACGTCCTTACAATGTGGTTATAAACTACCTTGCCTTCCACTCTAAGGTAGTAATTCCTTTTGTGCTCCATAGTAACTCCCACTTTTGTACATGTTTTGTAGCATCCTCAATTCCCTTGTAATCAGGTAAGTGGAGTGACATCTCATAAAACACCTATTGATGGTGTTATGGACCTTGTCTCGCCAAATCCAAGACCTTGATTCCCTCCGGTGTTACCTCCACCACTAGATCCACTAGATCCACTAGTGCCTATTCCTCCTAACCCACAGATCTACCTCCGCATAGTGGTAAAGGTCCCTGAAGTAGTCACACCTTGTTTCCCTACTACCATGCTAAACTACATGTTGATATTATGTGATATTGCACCATTCTTAGATGTGTTTCCTATGCCAATCCCGGACATGATACCCAAGCTTTGTGTACCCATAATTTTTCTAAATTTCATGCCAAAAACATGCCTCTAAGTAGAGGAAATGGTTTTGTAACCATAGATGTGCCGAATGAAAAATTATACCTCCTAGGTATCACTCAACTACTAATATCGATACCAACTCGATTATAAAAACTTATATTAGGAACTGGAAATATAAGTTCAAGGTCTGCAGTTTCCATGTGGGTTAAGATATATGCCTATAACTCTCCTCCTTTCTTCATATGATGACCTATCTCTAAAATCCAAGGGGTTTCTCTTCCATGCTTTCCAAGATGGGGAAGTTCAGACTTCTCGAGTTCCACTTCCTCTACGCAACCTCAAATCCTTCCAAAGCAATGTCCGCCTCTATAAATTCATCACTACTACAGCTTCACACTATTTTTCCAACTCCCTCTCTCTCCATTTCTACCACAAGATTTTTCATCCTCTTGCCCACGCACCCCACGTCTAGTAGGAGTTTAGCCAACCAATGGAATAACACATAAGAATGATCCTTTAGGCTCCCTCAATAATTAAAACCCAACAATCTCTCGGGAAAGAATACATAGAAATAACATATTCCAAGGTATAACTAGTCTACACTCTAGTCCACCAGTGATCAATAACATGGGTCTAGGTCATATCATCATCATGCAACCATTGATATTTATCTTGGTTCCAAACATGAGGTTTATATTACTAACTTGACCTTTATACATATGTTAATGGAAATTCATACAACTCTACTGGGAAATAGTAGAAAAATATCTCATATAACTCATGATACAGGTGATCTTATACCCATTTATGTGCATCAAACTCAGGTCAAGTGTTAAATCTTTGAGAAAACTTATCCTCCATGTTTTTGAGCCATGCTTTGACACTATCCAAGGTCAAGCAATCTGTCCTTACACATTTCTCTCACAATATCTTAAAAAGAGGTCCCAATAATGGAACCAACATGTAGTCATTTTTTTTACCCTCAATACATATTTCTAACCCCAAGCGCGCCAACCTATCACGCAATATACGTTGGGCGCTCATGCAATGTGTGCATGGGTTCCGATCCCCTCCTTTATGTGAGATTTGTAATCGATTTCCACCCTTAATGGAGGATTTTTTCCGAGAAATAGAAGTATATGCATTTACTTAAAAGGAATAAACTATAACTAATAGATCTACACATCAATGCATCACAAAAGATAAATAAACATTTTCTTAAGCACAAAGAACTAGATCGAGTCATGGAAAACCAAATAACATGAGTGTTTACAACCATAAACAAAATGTACATAATAGATCCATGTATATTGATTTCAAATAATTTCTAGTAGCCACACTACATTCAAAAGGTTCATCTCATACCATATACATAAAATCACCGAGATCCAACCTCTCCAAACTAATATGATCAAAGATCATAACTATGCTTTCCTAATTATAACCCTTTTTACAAACCCCAACACCCATACATATGCTTAATGATATCCTTTATGACCCTCTAGCATCAAGAACTCTAAACCCTTAGCATTACCTAACATTTCTATAGCACCTCATTATCCTCCTTCTCTTAGCACTCCCATACCCTCTAGTGCCTTCACACTACCTTCTCCATCCATGTTTCTATCCCAAGAAATCCTTTAACTAGGATCAGCATCCACCTCTATGAATTATCTTATCAGAAGATCATGTGCCAAGTGTCCACGTGGTCCTCCATAGGTGAATGCTTATCCTATTTGTAAAACCTTCCACTAATTATAATGATGGCTCTGTGAATATTCCCTATGTGGAATATCATTTTCTTGGCCTCAAGGTTCCTTATTGGTGCCTTATCCACTTATCACACCTAGTCGGGTCCTCACATTTTTCCTCAAGTGACTCCATGATTCTAAATATGGCTAAGTCCTTTAAACCCTTGTTATGCCTCCCACACATGCTTTGGTTTCACTTAAACCCTTCTTAAACCCTTTCCTTGCTTGATTTTCCCTGAGAACCATTTTATTTACTTGTCTTGTGTGTGTGTGTATCTTAGTACTTAACCAATATTTAGGGTCTAACACCCCTAAACCACTCCTCAACTCAGTCTCCTAGACATATCGCTCTATAATTCATTTTGATGAGATACTTGCAATTTCACGGTATTCGAGTTCCTCGAAATAAATGTGGACCCCATAGTTGAAAACCCCATTTTCAACCATTAAAAACCAGTGGTAAAAACCAAACTTTCTTGATGCTCTATGCCACTTTTTGATGCCACATCGACCAATTTTTCATTTTTGTAATGTGTCTTGGAACTATGTCACATATTCCCTTTTCTTACCTTGTTGAATCTTGTTCTTACGCAGACGATATCGATATCTGGAGCATGCGGTTTCCATTTTGACCCATTGAAAATATGATGCAAAATTGAATTTAATCTTTTCTATAAAGAATATATTTAGGGAAATTTTTGGAACATCCAAAGTATATAAATCCTTTGAATCAAACCTCTTCTTTGAGAAGTATTTTTTCCGCAAAAGATATTTTTACCCATTAAAACTGTCAATCATCTTCTTGCATCTCAAAAACACACAAGATCCATAGAAATAACATTATAGACAAATTTGACTACAAATATTTTATAAGAAAATCAACAAATGATCACTTCAAAATGGAAAATCTACATGTCACAAGGAAATATAGTCCAAATGATTTCCTTGTGAATTTTTCAACCTCTACAAATAAATTAGATCAATTTTTAAAGAAAAATTAATGCCACTAATAGGATAATTTATAACTAGATCCTTGTAGAAGCTGTGAAACCACTTTGTGATCAGTAACTCACGACACAAAATTGATCGAGTGTCAAAAATAGACAATATAATGCCCAAATAGGAAACTATCAAATTGATTCCATGCAACATGGCCAATCACTACAAATAAAATCTCACCCAAAATAGATCAGTAATATAAGACACCAAAATTTAAATAGGCTAATGTCCATGACCATGTGAAACTTCAATATTACCGCAACTACAAATAAGTTTGTCACTGTGATCATAATGTGTTCTAACATTGTTACCATATTTATAAATCACATTTATTTCCCACATGGACATGTGATTTAAAAGTATGTCCACATCGATATTTCACATTATGAACATAATTACAAACATTTTCCAAATATGGGCCTTAAAATACAGCTAACATATGCATTCCAAAAATATATGCATTTCCAAAACAATAGTTATTCTAAAAGGCAAGTATTAAAACTAAACATTTTCAATTTTCCCAACACCTTACATAAATTACTATCAAGAATCCCCAAAGCTGAAAATATGATTTTTATCCACTATACACAAACTATACAAAGAACAAAAATTCCAAATGAGGAGATTCAAAACAATTTTGTTTCAAATTATCAAATGTAAAAGATACTAAGCATGATAAACATGTCTCTTAGTTCCTCTAACAAATATGAACTCCAAAAAAATCAAATCTTCACAACATGGAAAAATATTTCTTTTCAAAATACAACAAGATCCCATATAATAAAAATCTCTAAATTATTTTCATTCCATCAACAATTAGGAGTTATGCATCATATAATTGAAGAATTATTTTCCAACCCATTTTAAGTGATTTTCCTTTTTAATTGATTAAATATTTCCTCAATTATTATGTGGTTTGAATCATAAATTGGTGGTGGATTAAGAAATTCTTTTACCTTTTCAACAAATTTGCATTCCATCTTTATTTTACCATGATTATGATCGTGTGATGAATGAATCTTCTAACAATTTTCTACCTAGTGTCCACTCATATGACAATGAGTTTAAAATATCCACTTGACCTTCTTCTAGGATGACGAAATATGGTTGCCATTTCTCACCTCTGAATGATGAGATTGGTATTTAGCACCTGTCTTGTTATTGATTAAAGGCATGAACATCTTCGACAGTAATCTTCTCTTCCAAAAATGGAAATAGTATACTTATTAAACCCATAAAAGCACAAGGAAAATAATTCCACATTATCTTAATATCATATCCATATTTTTCATATTGAAAGAGATTATTAGAATTTTAAGAATAATTTTTCTTGTTATTTCTAAAAGATGTGTAAGAAAGAGGATGTGGTATTTCATTACCTCATCTCGTGATGTATTACCAAGCCCATCCTGTGAAAATGAATCACCATTTTCATTAACCAATTATTTCTATAGGACTAGTGGGGTATCCACTTAGATGTCATGATATTGTATTCCTTCATCATTCTATTAGAAATTATAGGAACTGAGTGGGGTGGTGAATCAATGCTTATTAAAATTTGATGCAATTTTCAATGATTCAATCAACCACACTTAACTATGTTAACCATGAGAGACATGAGCATCCAACCATGAAATAGAAAGAGAATAAAAAACATATGAGAACATAAGGAGACAATATTTAACATGGGAAACCCATCAAGGGAAAAACCCAATGGAACAAGAGAACTAACTTAGATAATTGTCTTATAAAGTTATAATGGTTTCACTATGAGGTGAGCACCCACTGACCTTGAAGAATCCACACCAAATATTAATCACCCACTCAAGTATAAAAATCAATCACCCACTTGAGAAATTTGGGAAGCACTCCCAACTCCCAAACTGTTGAGCAATAACTCATAATTCATTCATATGAAAAATGGTTTATCATCTTCTTCCCCTAGTTGCTTACATGAACTTGATGTGATTTTTGTTTTAGTTCACTTATCTTATCCTCTTTCTTAATATTTTCATTCCTCTTTGCACCCTTTCAATAATATCAGCATCATATTCCTTCAACCACAACATTGATCTTCAAAAATTAGCTTATATAAATAAATATAACTCCTAGACATGACCTTTGACCTTTCATCTACCGTGACTCTTAAAATCACTCATTTTTGTCTTCTATCTCTCAAAATTGTCCAAAAATATTTCATATTTTAATTAATGTGGTACATGATCCCACCAACCAAATAATTCTCTTTAAAAATTATAAACACACCATATTACCCAAGATATTCATTTAGGCTCCCAATTGTGCCTAAATCAACTTCTACAAACACACTTCTAAAAAAATAATATAACTGGAAAAATTCGACACCTCTTCATGATCCAAGAAATATATAAAAATTAATCTTAGGATGTATACTTTCATTAAACTTTACAAGAAAGAGCTAACTCAAGATACATCACTTTGCAATAATTTCCTAGATGGTTTCAACATCTCTTAATTTGGTTTTCAAGAATTGAGTCAATACACACCTCAAATATATTCATCATGAGGAAAGTAAACTATAATTTTAAAGGTAATGAAGTAAACTATCTCATAAACTTCTCATACTGATCTCATTCATGACAAACGGATTCCAAAAGCATGGATCTTTGCAAAATGGTCAGGCTAGTCTTGAAGACACAAAAGCTAGTCTTCCATACAATATGGTAAAATACCTATAAATAATTTTTAAGAACTCCCTATAAACTCTAACACTTTAATTAGGATGTATAAAACATGACAAATCATTCATACCCATGGGTCAAATGGATAAAGTCTCGCCATCATCCTCATTTAGGCAACATTCTTAATAAGCCTAATATGGCAGATTTGGTTCATTTATCTTCAATAAAGAAGAAAAATTTCCTAGCTAAATTTTTTTAAACATGTCACAAAAAGACCTATAGAGGGTGTTCAAATACTTATTACACTCCAAGAATGAACAACTACATCATTAAGCCTTCAAATCATAAAACCTAGTCACACAAGCTTGCTAGTTTTTAACAATAGGGGAAAAATGAGATGCATCTCAAAATTTATCAAAGGATTGATCCAAATAGCTTCATGGAAATCAAGAGAACCTCCTAGGAATAATACATAATCAATTTGATAATTTGATCATGTATACGGATGAAAATTGACACGTGACCTTCAATTTCGCACTCGACTTCCGGAGGTTGTGCCGGACAATGGTGTTGAAGATGTGGATGGTTATGAATAGAAAAATATAGAGAATATTTGGTATACAAATCAAAATATGTGGGAATGGGAAAAACAAGCTACCAAGGAAAAATAATGTCCTCAACATGCAATATCAGGATCTGTTTTTCAAGGGCAAAGAATGCCCTTCTAACTTGAATGGGACTAATGGATGGATCGAAAAGGATGGACACATGAAGACTCTAGTCATATTTGAGATCCAAGGAAATTCCTTCCAATGGTTGTGGGATACGTGGAAAACCAATGCATCACTCATAAAATTTCAAGACAAGGTTATGGACTGAATGAGAGAGAGGCATGGTTCCACTGGCTCTATGGTTAATTAGTTGGAGCAGTCCAAAATGTGAGGGATCGATGAGCTTCTTCATTTAGAACATTCAGTTATCTAATGATGTTTGGTGGAAGTGGGGATGACCTAAATACTAATAATCATAATCTTGTGTCAAGATATAATAGGTCTTTGGGCCCTTGTAGTTGAGGAACCCTTGGATCGAATCGTAAACTCTTGGCGTCTATGGTCCTTGTATGGTCATACACATTTAAAATTGAATTCCATGGGATTTCCAGTATTCGTAGGATTTGTCATCCGCGATGTTCAAAATGTTTAATTGTTTAATTTTCTCATCATATCATGTTGGTGTTCTAAGGACATGCATACAAGAGTCCCATATCTATGTCTGTAATTAGTTCAAGTTGATTAATTTGTGGGATCAATAGATCACTAGCGTATGTTTTCTCTTGTTGTGGTTTTTATGGTCATGTATGCATTCAAATCATTTTAATCTAACCAAGGTAAATAACAATATAATCTAAATAATAAAATTCTACACTATGTTTTTGTGTTTATAGAATGTAACTAGAATAAACAATACAAAGAAACTAATCTAGCAAAATGTAAATATGTTTGTGCTTTTCTAGAATTTAGAAGAAATGAAGAAATGAAAATCTTATAATCTAACAAATAGATCCTATAAAAATAAATAATTGGATGTCGTTATTTACCTATGTAATGGTGTAGCTAAATCTATACTAATCAATTAAATCCTCCCTAATTAGATCATTTACTTTTCCTCAAAGGCACGGGAAGAAATCAAAGCTTCTCAGATAAGCTTTTCTTCCCATGCAACTTCCCTAACAAAAGTAAAGAAATATTTTATGGAGGATATTATAAATTAAATAATGCTTCAATTGATTTCAAAATTAATCAAAAAATATTTCTTCTAGAATCACCTCTTTATAAATCTATAAAGATAGGCAAGAAAGGTTATCTATCCTAAGGAATATTTTGTGGTAAGAAGTGATCTACTTTAACTACTCAATGATTGTAACAATGAAAATGAAATTCCTTTGCTATTGTAATCAATAATATGAGTAATATTCTTAACAAAAGAATTATTGAAACCCAAACAAACCCAACCTTGTATTTGTAGTACTATGGTAATCCATTCATGGTGTGATTTTATGTCCCCCTAGTTTCTCTTTTCAATATCTTGTTTTCACGTGAATCCAAGATGATGGAAACACAAGAGAAAAATAAAAGATAAAGTGCTAGAGTAATGGTAGCTTGATGGAATTCTAGTAGGAATACGGGGTAGAAGAAAGATAGTGCAAGAGAATAGAGCTTGGCTATGTAGTTTCTAGCAAGATTTTTGCAGCTCAACTAAGCAAGATACACAAATAATCTCTAGAAATTTTCTCATAAGAAGTGATGGTTTTATAGAAGGTTGGTTTAGCTATGAAATATCACACTTGGCAGCCATGGCGTGCCACATCAACAAATGAAGGGCGGTTAAACAATCAATTACAAATTACAAGTAGAAGAGGAGGTTACCACAAGTAAGTCAAGCTTGAAATCAGCTAAAATGATTGAGAAACGTGCTCTAAAAGTGAACTAAAGTGAAGTAATCATGTGTCAATTCTCGGGTAAAAATTATTGAGAAAGTGCACAGGACCTCCGCCCTATGCAAGGTGGCGGTTATAAGACCACCATCCTACCAGGCGGTGGTTACAAAATTGCCACCTTTCCTTGGTAATGATACAATCTGTCACCTAGGTAAGGTGGCAGTTTTGCAACTAAAGGCAAAAAAAAAGATAGAATGGCATAGGAAGCTGCCAAAAAGTAGGGAATGGCTAATTAGGGTAAACTAGTCTACAAATGTAAGCTACAAAGAGGTTTAGGGAGCTCAAACACTTTAGAAAAGACATGAATCATCATTGGGGACATTTTGTAACCATTTTCCAGCAATGTAGAATGTGAAAAATTTGGTGCATACATATTACCCCCTCAAATAAGTGTTTTATCCATGAAGAGGTGTAAAACATAGAGTTTAAGTATGGTGTTCCCAAAACAGGAATTAGAAGCTACACGTGAGACACCCGTGTGCTGAAATGTCTCCATCCAAGTTCCCAGTACTTGTAAATTGAAAGCAACAATCAAGTCCAAATACATACAATATCAAAAAATAAAAAAATGACAAAAGGACTTACCATCTACGTGGGGATAGAATACCTATGCCAATGATCCATCCCTTTAAGGAACATATACTCAAAAAAAAAGTTAAAAAAACCATATATATAACCAAAAATCTCATTTTCAATTTCATTTACACATATCCTCATTGTGATTTTGAGCTATGGACCAACCATCACCATTTTGAGAGAGAGTATAGTTAAAATGTTGAATGCAGTGACATGACCATGGCCTCGTGAGTAAGAGATCGAGTAGTGAAGAAAAAGGTTAGTATTTTGCATTTGTTTATTTAAAACCTAAAATGTGAAATTTTGAGAAATATACACCTATAGGGGTTTACTTTTTGAAATTTATTTTGTTAAAATGTTCCCTAGGGGGTAGTATAGATGGATTTGTAATTTGTTTCATGTAAAAAGGTCAATTTTGTGTGTATTTGTGAATTTTAGGGTCAAAGGGGATGACTTTTTCTATTCGGACATGACTATCACCCTCACACGGGGTAGCGGTTACAAAACTACTGCCCTACATAGGATGGCATTTTGTAATTGTCGAGGCAAAGAGAAATGTTGACCTATTTAGATTTTTTTTTGGATTTTAAGTTGTGTTGTGTTGTTTTTATGAGCTTGCTTATTGAAATACATTTCTAACTTTCTCATTTTCTTGTTTTGGTGAATGCAGAAGGATTTATACATTCACTAGAGCCAAGTGAGAGAGTGTGATTGTCTTCAGGGTATTATTGCTCGGTTGAGTCGGGGACAAGAACAATTTACTACAGCGGGATGGGTTGTGGAGGATCTCTCAGGTGCCACACATATTACTAGTGAGTCAGATTTTGTGTGACCTACTATCTTATTAGTAAACTAAATGAAACACTTTATGGTTCCCTAGTGTTAGGGGAGAGTGTTATATTACTCTTTAGGATGTTTACAGGATCCTTGGAGTACTTGTGAGTTGTAGACGATTGACTTTGGAGATTACAGGGAGAAAAACTAGATCTAGTCGGTGGGCTTCCTATATGGGATATGACGGGGCGTCAACGGGTGCCAAGGAGGGTATGTTGATTTTATATGTTGCCTCTACACCTATTCGCACCATTCACAAGGCCATTATTGGCATTTTGGCTTCATGGTTGGTGGGAGATAAGGGCGAGGACAAGATATTATCTTGTTGGGCTCTAATTATCATGCAAATTGAGCAAAGTATGATAGGATTTATTCTTGTGGAGTTGGTATTGCAGGGACTACATACCATGCCTTTTATTGAGTTGTGCGGTGAGCCCTAGCCTCAATCCCACACAGCCAATAAGATGTGAGGGTTCAACACCAAAGACCGAGATAGGTGAGCAAACAATCTGGGTAAAAATATTTAGAATGGTTTTTTTACCAAAGACGTTTTTGGTAAAGATATGACTCCAAGAAGCTTCTAGTATAGACTATGGGAAAATACACCTATGTTGGAAGGAAACTACAAGTAGAACAAAGTATGTAGGCCTTCTTTAGGATTAGTGTCAAAATTCTATCTTATCTTTTGAATCGATGATGAAATGATTAGAAATGTTGATGATAATATTGTGGATACGTATATAAGTGTGATTGAATATTTTGCAAATATTTTGAAGTTTTGAAAGTTTCTTGAAAGATAAGTTCCTTGACTACAAGCTTACAAAGTGATCTTTCAAATGAAATGCAATGTTGATGCAATAGTGTACATGTCGAAATGCGGATGGATCATGCGTAATAAAATTTTAAGTGAAGAAAATTGACAAACTGCCAAATTATTCACCCTCTAGGGTACACAAGAGCTATGCCCCATTTTTGTAGTCCTCCATGACTCTATATGGGCCCAAAACTTAGGCTGTATTTCTTTCCTTCACCGGTTTTATTATATATCTAGTTGTTAAGTCTCAATACCAGATATCCAATAAATATTTCATGTTCATATACCTTCTTATTATCCTGCGGGCACATCCGATCAATGTAGTCTCTATGGTGTGCCTCATATTTAAGATGAGCTTCATTAATGGTCTCTAGCTCAACGAGTCATGCCTCACGATATCCTTATTCTCCTAAGATTCCATGTAATGATATCCATAAACAGGGTATCTCAACTTCAAGTGGAAAAGCTGCTTCCCAAACCGAATACTAAGGAATATGGGGTTTCCCCATTGGTGTTCTTCTTGACATTCTATAGGCCCACATGGCTGGAAATAGTTTTAAGTGCCAATTCCATTTATTATCCTTAAAAAAATTTAGGAGGATATATTTAATTATTTTATTAGTTTCCTTAGCTTGTTCATTGGCCTAGGGTAGTATAGAGAGGCAATGTGATGATTTATCTTAAAATTTTCACACAATTCACGCACCTCTTCATTTTTAAATGACATGAAATTATCAAATATAATGACTTATGGGACCCCATGTCTACAAATGATCTATTTCAAGATGAACTTTCCAATTACACACCCTAGAATGGTCATCAGAGGCATAGCCTCAACCCACTTCATGAAATACTATGTGGCTGTAATTATGAAATTATGGTCGTCCATTGATGATGGAGAGAATTTCCCTATGAATCTAAACCCCATATGGAAAAAGGCTAGGGTGTTGCAGTCGGTTGAGATCTTGGGCCGAAATGTGAATCTCATGAGAGAATTCCTAGAATTTATGGCACTTTTGTACATACTCTATTGCGTCATGTTATAGGGTTGGCAAGAAATAGCCCATTCAAGGCATCTTTCTAGCGGTTGCATGTCCTCTAAAATGACCTCCACGAGATAGTGTTATGGGCTCCATAGAGGATATTTTTGGACTCTTCCTTATCAACACACCTTAATAGTATTACATCAAAAGATCTACGATATAGCACTTGTTATATAACTATGTACTTGGCAGCTATTCCATGTAGTCATCTTATCTTTTGTGATGTCTCTCCCTCATGTTACGTGTGGTCCATAATAAAATTGAAAATATCTTAATGCCATAGACACGCAACAATGGGAGGTCTAACTTATATGTAGTATTTACACTCATTGAGGAAACTCAGTCTACTAACTCTCCACCATCTAATGGGTTATCCACCATCCAATCGAAAAAGATTTGTTCTGCATGAAATTTTGGTTGACATAAGTTAAGTCCAATTATCCCATTAAGGTTATGAAGTTTCTAAATTTCTTGGACATCAAACCTTGTGTTAGGAATGTCCGAGGATAACATGTTTTAACAATAAACTACATTTATTGGTTAAGCATATAATTCCTTATCCATTTTGTTACAAATACTATAGCGAGGCATTCCTTTTCCACTGTTGGTCATTAAAAGATCTTAATGAGAGCATCATTCAGGGGACAAGAAGTCCCTCCTCTTTGATGGGAGAGGTTCCCTTATTTAAAGAAAGACTTATTTACAAATGTACGGTGCATAACTTTCATGTGGAACTTGGATATCATGAAAGTGTTATGAAAAATAGATTATCAATCACAAAATCATAGAGGAATGAAGATGTGGAAATAAGTAGAAAAATCATTCTCGAATTATAGATAGCAAAATAATTCTTTATGTGTGCGAGGATACAATGAATTAGAATTGAACCATTTGTATTTGAATTTCTTGAGATGCAATTTAGAAGAAAACACGGTTCCATAAATAACATCCACAAGTATACAAAGCTTCTTGGTATAATGCAAGACAAATGATCTAATAATATTTAACATATAGCTATGAAATAAAGGAATCAGATGAAAAAGAAAGAAGATCCTTTTGTATCGATTTCCATATTATTTCTTACACTTTCAGAGATAAGAAAAGTTCCCCCCCCCCACAAAAATGGTGAGGAGAGGCTATTATATAGTTTACAAATCAGTTACTCTTGGTAACTACTTCTTTTAATTAATGCTTAGTTAAAGGGCTGCTAATTACAATACCCCAACTAATAACAATAAATCTGAGATGAAGAAAGGAAGAAAGGAGAAGAATCAGGAGAAGAAGACAGTGTTCATGATTGAGAGGGGCCCACTGATTTTAGAATCCACCTCGAAACCTTTTCAACGCCTCTATTATGTCTCTGCCATGTGGGACCGATGTGTTGGCAAGTGGGTGGGTTCAAAATCCGAGACACTTCTCCATCTCTTTGTTTAATTTGACGTGTGTATGATAATCTTTATTTTCTTCTTCAATAAGGACTAGAGAGAGTAGATCTCCTTCATATTTTCCTTGGAAATGGAATTCTCCTTGAAGAAATTATCTTTGAAAAAAGCACGAATTGAGCTTTTATTTCTTCGTAAGGAAATGGGTACACTAGAGGTCTCATCATGGAGGTGGAAATGTATATCTTTGAAAGTGGATACAACCAAAGTCTTGAAGGCCTCACCCTTACATGCACCTATTTTTTCAATTCTCCCAAAGCTTCTTCTAGCACATTGATTTTCCATTCCACGTTGTATACCCATGATTTTGACAAGTTATCTTTTGCATCATTGAAGACTTTTCTTGCCATTAAAATATTCTCGTCATCCTATCCCATAAGGCGAAGGTCTACTATACAACTGTTCCAGAGTTTGAGTTCTTTATCTATATTTCCCATAGTGGAGGAGAGTTTTTGTTGTAGATTTTTTACCTTCTCATTGAGTTTGAAAGCTTCATCAATGAAATTCAACCCTACAATGAGCATATCATCCACCATGGCCTCCATATCCCTTCCATAGATAGAATATCTGTGTATATCTTTGATACTCTGGACTTCATCTTGGCTAAGGATTACAGGTGGTGGGAGAGTGGTCAGTGGGGTGGGGTCTAAAAATTTATCCTTGGACAACAGTGACTTGATGAAACCTGCAAGAACCGAGTCTGCTCTTCTAGCTGCTCTATAGTTTGTTGCCATTTTTCAACTCTCCCAATGACCCTGGTGACTGTTTCCTAAAGATTTTGAATCTCACCTTCAGGGGTGGACTCTCCCATAGGGATCCTCGAGAGCTCGAGATCAGATGCTTGCAAATCATGCTCTGGCTTGTCTACTTTGGGCTTGGCTATCTCCAGGAATTGCTGGCCCTAAGCATCAGATACTATTCTGGAGGTAGTCTTGGCCTTCTTGGCGGGAGTAGGAGGAGTAGTGCCTAATAACGCCACCACAGGATCAAAATTAGGTCCTTAGATTTGGGAGGAAGACTTTCTATTCCTACTATCAACAAAAGGCTGCACCTGTACAAAAGAGGAGGAGGAAGAATAAGGTGGGGCAAGAGGGCGGAGAGAAAGGGAACTCATGGCACTCAAAGTGTGCACTGCTGTTACCTCCAGTTGAGATATGAGTGGGATGCTCGAGACTTCTGGTACAGAAGAGTCAATGGCACTTGGAAGCTCAGTGCTTTGGAATTCTTTGTCTTTATCCATTGGGGCTTATAGAGCACTTATGGAGGTTGGTACCTCACTCTCTTTTCTTTCACTGAGAAAAATAATGTTCTTTGGGCCTAATGGCAATTATGAATGCTTCATTATAGGATCTTCTTCAACAGGCTCCTTTTTGACCTCCTTGATTTTCTTCTGATATACTTGAGTGGATGAGGAAGGAGTGGAGGATGTAGGACCTTTAGTTGATGAGGCAGGAGGAGTCTGCACAGGTGCTTCCAAACTAGGTGTCAATGCCTCCTTCCTTGAGTACGTGTCAATGCCATCCTTCCTTGGTGTTGAAGTATCCTTGGAGGAGGACTCTCCGAATGCCTTCTAAGTTCACAGACTCTCCTATCAAACTAGATTTTACTTCTTACTAGGACAAGGGCTAAGATTTCAACCAGATCATCCTTTTCTTTTTTAAACCAATCCAAATCTTCCAAGGGAGTGTGCTTGATCAAGGTGTCATATTCATATGAGAACAGGTCGGAATTATCATCCTGCAACCCTTAGGAACTTGATATAAGTTAAGATCTTAAATTAGTTGAGAGAAAACCTGCCATAATGCCACCTCCTTGCCTCAAAATCATTACCATAGTCAGCCCAATAGTCTTTTGTGTCTCCCCTATGATAGTAATTGATTTTGATGTTTTGTTCAATAAATTTCTTCAAATCAAAACAAGTTCTTGGCCTGAAGAAATGGATAGTGATGGGAGCTAGGGATCTTTCTATGTTTTTTGCATCTAGAGCCATCTTGCAGGTGTAATTTCCCAAAGATATGGGGAAGTGCGGGCGGTAATTTTCTTATCCTGCCTTCGTGTAACTTGTCTAATTTCTTGCATACCTGATCAAGGTCATTTTATCATTACAGAACATAGGTGGCTTAAAAGGGGTGCTTTCATAACCTGCAAGCCTTATATAGGAGAATTTTCTAAATTGGATGAAGTAAGCCCTGTAATTCACTATTAGGCTCATGGATTCATCCGAAAACCTCCTTGTAGTTTCACTCTCCAAAAGCCTTACAATGTACATGGTGAAAGCATCATTCACCCTCTTGAAGTTGCGATTGCTAGTGTCCAGGGTGAATTGAGGGCAGTAGGTATATACAGGGTCACCCTTATGAGCATCAATGTATGTGAATCCAAACCATTGCCTTGATGTTGCTAGGGTATACATTAGGTATGAAGTCATGTAGAAATTCTTGGTTTGTTGTACATTGGACAGCTGCTCTGCTAAGTTCATGTTGATGATTTCTACCCAGTTGATGTTTTGAGTTCCTTCACACACCATGTTGATAAGGGGCACATCCAGAAATGGAACTCATTGGTAGAGGGTAAGCCCATGACCCAAGCTAGCGGGATTATAGAATCGATAGCTCCTCATTGAAATCAGCATGGAAGAACCTTGGATAGATGGTATGCCCCCTTTTTAGGGTTTTTAAGCTAAGAATTTTCCACTGTGCCTTGTATTTCTCACTATCCCGATCAAAGAGTGACCGTGCATAGTTTTGAGAGATTACTATAGAATTTTCCATCTCATGAATCCTTAGGGAAGTTCTAATGGTGGCAACATCAAGCTTGGTAATGAGTTCCCCATGCACATTCGTTAGCTCACTCGAGTCGGGATTGAAATGAGCACCGTAGGCGAGTACTATGTCTACACATTGCACTGAGATTGGGAAACCAGCGGTGAATTCCAAGCCACTATCATGAATCATTTGTGCCATAGGAGAGGGGTTCGAGTCTGTCATCCTCGTCTAGAAATCTCCAAAGTCCAGTGACGAACTTCACTTGTCACGATATCGGGAGCGAGCAGGACTCGAGTGGTGAAATTTGCTCCTGACCTTGAAATTTGATCTTCATGTTGATTTGAAACAAAGTCACAGTCTTGAGCTCTTGATGAAATTGCAAAAGAATCAGGTATATGCACAAAAATTCCGATTTGCGAGGGTATGAGCAATTGGTAGTAAGAAAGCAGTGTGTAAAAATGCGTAGGGGCAGTTCATTATATAGCCATTTAGGAGAGAGAAAGACAATAAATGTGCATTAAATACACATCTACCAACTTGAAAAGCAAGATATTTGGGAAGAGTGGGAAAAATTAGCCGGATGGCCTTTGGTTCATTTGGGACACGCGGGACATGAAATCGTGATTCATCTAATGCGGATGATGCGGGAAAAAGATGCACAAATGCTTTCGTGACATGAGGGATGAAAGTATGCGGAGTGCACGATTTTACAGAATCGGGAAAAAGGTGAACATTGAGTCAGGAAAACTTGGGACATTTGGGACACAAATGTCTAACAGGCCCGAAAGAAACGGACTTCGGGTAAAACGGCCGATCGGCGAATAGGGAGCCCGAATGAACTTGGGACACTTGGGACAAAAATGTCCAATAGACCCGCAAATCACATAGAATGACCCATAAACGTAGATTTTTCAAACTTTTTAACTTATCCCCTTACAAAACAATAGAAAAGACGTTTAACTTAGAAATTTTCAATTCTGAACTTCTCAAAAGAGGGGAATTTTGAGAGGACAACAAGCTGGCTCCTCTTAGGGATGACTTGGCTCAAGTCCAAAAGAATGAGACAAGGAAAGAATTTAGAAAATCTAGGGGAAGCAGACCAGTACCTTATCCATTAGGCTATGGAGTAAAAAGTATATCAATACAAAAGACAACACACAAAAACAAGGAAAAGCAAGGGGAAAGACAAAACACTATAAAAAATATATAAAGGACTTCTTGATCACCTAAGACTTAAACAATCTCAGGTACTACCCACTATAAGGAAGTGGGAGAGAAGAACCATCCATATAATTAAGGTAAAATGAATTCTCACCGGTAAAGTGCCCTGATCTTGAAAGGTCCGAGCCAAAGAGAATCAAACTTGCCATGGCTACCACGAGGTTCATGCCTTTTATCCCACAGCAAAACAATGTCTCCAATATTGAAATCCCGGGATCTAGATTTTTTTATCAAATAAGGCCTTTACTTTCTGTTTGTGAGAAGATATTCTATCAGTGACTTTCAACCTATCCTCATTTAATTGGTAAAGTTACAAGATCCTTTTATCAAAGAATCATCAAGCTGGTGTCTTCAATGGCCTTCATTAAATGCAATTTGGTAGTTCCATCTTTATTCTTGGTAATTGAGCTTCCACTCCATACACTACCTGAAAAGGAGACATCCTAATGGCTCTCTTAGGTGTGATCCTATTTTCCAAAGAGCATCATAGAGTTTCTTGTGCAGTTCCTGCGGGATTCATTAACTAATTTCCTTATTATAGCCACCATATTTTTTTTTGTTGATTCTGCTTGTCCATTCCCTAAGGATAATAATCGGAGGAGTGAGCCGGGAGATGCCATATCCATAACAAAAATCCATCATCTCGATTGAAGAAAAATTTTAAGCATTATCTATCACTATCTTGTTTGGCACACCAAACCTCACCAAGATGTTCTCTTTGATAAAACCGCATACTCCTTCAAGTAGTACTCTTTCTTGGAATGGCTTCTACCCACTTAGTAAAATAATTTGTGGTAGTTAATATGTGGGTATGACCAGCACTATAAGAGGGATTAAGTGTTCCAATGAAATCTAAACCCCATTGTTGAAAAGGCTCTTCGATAACAACTAGTTTAAGGGGCAAAGAGGCCAACTTGGGTCTACCCATGAAGGTCTGACAAGCTTCACATTTATCAACCCACTTTGATGCATATCGAACAAGATAGGACAATAATATCCTACACGAAGAATCTTATGAGCAGTGACAGTTGATGCGTAGTGCCCTCCACATGCTTGGTTATGAAAATATGAAAGAAGCTTCCTCATATCTCTCTTATCCACACATTTTAGAAACCTTCCATCCAACCCATGCTTAAACAAGGAATTCTCCCACAACACATATTGGGCTAATCTTATCTTAACATATCTCCTCTCTTTGGGAGTCAAATGAGAGGGACATTCTCCATATGTGAGAAAGTGTGTGATATCGGCATACCATTCATCAATTGAGTGAAGAAAGCAACGGTAGGAAGATCAACTTTATCCTCTAGTAACTCATGTCTAGTTCCTCGGCGATGAGTTCACACAAGCCTTTTCCATGAATGAGCTTGGTTGGTCTGATGTCAATGTCATATTCTTAGACCTTGGCCACCCAGTTCCCTCTCTTGGATCCAAACTCTTGTTGTGTGAGAATGGACTTGATGGTTGTATCCAAGTACAAATACTGTGGAGTGAGAGTTAAGAATGTAAAAACAAAACTGTTTGATAGCTTTAACCACTGCGAAAGCATGTTTCTCCATTATGGTGTATTTTAACTCATGATTTTTTAGAATGTATCTCATAAATTCAATTGGGATCTCATGATCATTAGAATCTTCTTGAGTCAAAACAACAGCAGGGTATTATCCGTGGCATAGCAATAGATAATAAAATCTTTGCCGAAATTTGGACATGCTAAAACAAGAGTTTTAGCAATAGCCTTTTTAATACCTTCAAAGGCTTCTTTCCCTTCAAGAGACCAATCAAACGTCTGTTTTCCCTTCATCATTTGAGATATATTCAAAGTTAGCTCTGTGAAATCAGGAATGAATCTTCTCAGAAAGTTAATCTTACCAAAGAAAGAGTGCACTCCTTTCTTGCTGGTTGGAAGGGGAATTTGCTAGATAGCTTGAACTCACTCAGGATCAATTTTTATACCATCTTTGGAAACAACATGCCCCAATAAATTTCCCTCTGTAACACAAGAGATATATTTCTTAAGATTTAAAGAGATCCCATGTTCTCTACACTTCAAAAGAATTGTTTCTAGATGCTGAAAATGATCTACCCTTGTTTTGGAAAATACAGTCAAGTCATCAAGGTATACGACAATACACTTCCCTTTCAAACTTCCAAAGGCCAAGTCCATAGCTCTTTGAAAAGTGGCACGGGAATTAATGAGCCTAAAAGGCATCCTTTTGTAGGCAAAGGTACCCCAAGGGGTAGTGAAGGCCGTCTTGTGTTGATCTGTGGTATTAACCTCTACCTGATTATATCCTGAGAAGCCATCAAGCATAGACAACATTTCAGATCCTGTTACAGCTTGTAAGACTTGATCCATCATGGGAAAAGGATAGTTTTTGTTTAAAGATGCTTGATTGATTCTGAAGTCAACACAAATACGAATCTCACCATTTTCTTTCTAACAGCACAATATTGTCAATCCATGTTGAATGGTGGATAGGAAAGATGATTTTGGCCTTTAATAACTTTTATATTTCTGAAAAATGGTGTCGGTTATCTTAGGATTGTATTGCCTCTGTTTCTGTCTAAAAGGCTTAATCCCAGGTTTGAGAGGGATAAAATGTTGCATCTCCTTTGGTTGAAAATATTTTAAATCTTCATAGGAATAAGCAAGAACATATTTATACTTCCTTACGAGATTAATTACCTTCCTCTTTTCTTCTGGTGTGCAACATTTTCCAATGTTCATGAGTTTATGGTTAGTAGAACTCCCAATATTAATTTTATCATATTCAGCTGATTGTTGAGGTCCAGTAGAAGCTTTAAACTTCACATACCTGTCATGTTTGTCAAACAACTCTTCTAAACTCACCAGTCCCTTTGGAATCTTATTCCCTTTGAGTTTGATACATCTGTCTTCATCCATCTCTTCCTCATTGACATCTCCTTTATGGGAGAGCACACTTTCATGAGGTAAATTTTCGCTTCCTTCAAAGTACAACTATTCAAATTTATCCCTGAGCTCTAAGAAAGAAAGAAAATGCTGATCATCGTTGAAAACTTTCCAGTTACTTGCATTATTAGGTACACTGAGCCTATGGATTATTTCAATGGTAAAATTATCTTGAGATAAGTCAGGATGAGGTATCAGCAACGACCCTGAGACTTCTAGTGAATCATCCCTAGTGTTCTCCTCCATAGGCACTACTTTGATAGAGAAGCCGTCAAGAAATTTAATAGAGTCCCAAACCTGATTCCTATAATGTTTCAATTTTCTATTCTTTACCGGAAAAGGTTTCTAACTTGCTTGACAATCAGCTCTACATCTCCATGAGCTAGAAGATTCTTCACACCCTTTTATTTTGCCACTTGGAGCCTAAGAATGAGAGATTCATACTCTATTGTATTATTAGTATTTTCAAATTACAACTTGAATGAGAAAGGACAAACTTTTCCCTCGGGAGACATCAATATTACACCAGCTCTAGAACCAGGTGAGGAACAACTTCCGACAAACTCTAATATCTAAATGCCATTAGAATCCTCGATGATCTTTTGGGGAGTTAGATTTCCTCCGGAGAGACATAATCATAAAGTTTCCATACCCCATATCTTCATAAAGTATTTTTGCTTTGGGATCATCATCTTTTTTATACGATATACTGAGACTACTTCTCAAAGCAACTTCTTCATTTTCCCATTAACGAGTATGAGGGTATGTGACCAATCCATTTGAATTTATCCACCCACATCTTTACGGAAGTTCCTACTTAGCAACATTCCATATGAAGGAGGAATATCTACCACTAGGATAGTAGCGAAAACCTTCTTCTCAGGAAAGGTAGCAAAAGCTACTTGTGCATCTTTAATTCTTCCAACTAGGGGCACTTCCTTTCTCTCCATGGAATAACAAGACCCATAAGTGTGTGTGAGAGTTAGGCCTAAGGCATGGGCTACTTTGGTAGGCATTACATTGTCCGATGCCCCTGAGTCTATGATGTAATTGCTGAGTCTATGGCCTGCTATAAGAAGCATCACATAAAATGGTTTGATCTTGTCATTGGGTGAGGTGACAAATGGCTATTTCTGATTAGGTTTTGGTGTAGAAGATAGAGTGGGTAAAATGCCTTTAGAGGTAGTTTTGGAATGGGAATTGACAAAGTGAATCATTTTAGCAAAATCCTTGGGATGGGTTTGATAATATTCAGCCTCTGAGATTTGAACCTTGGTCTTTTTAAGGTGATCAATGATATCGAAAGACCCAAAATTGGATGGGATATCATCACTTAGGACCTTAGGTTTATCAATTTTAGGAGTTAAAAAAGAAGTATCTTTATTAGTGGAATTAATAGAACTCACCTTTGATGTGGACGTAACAGGGATAGGAGATCCTCTTTTTACAATTACAAGGATAGTCGTTGGCTTCTCCTTAAATTTTTGGTAGGCTGCATCACTTTATCCCTCTAATTTTTCTATTCCCGAGTCATGATAGCATATGATTTTCTATTCATGTCTGCTACTACCTCGTCATAATCATCTCCTTCGTCAACACCTTCAGTAGTGAATAAATTGACTCGAGATCCTTCAAGTTCCTCTGCTTCTTCATCGACCTCTTCAACAAATTATTCACAGTCTTCACTAACCTCTTCGTCCTCCGGCTCTTCAACTTCACAGGTCGCGTTAACAAGAACTTTAATAGGTGGTCCTTCAAGTGCTAATCTTGTCTCGAGAAGTAGGTAAATTGATTTCTAGGCTGAAAATTCCTCCTTGGAACATCTCGCATAAGGGCGTCTTTGGGCCAATTGTTTATTAATGGCGATGAGATCATTTTTGCAAGCTTTTGTACTAATGGATCAGTATTAGTCCCAGGAGTGGAATAGGAGGAAGAAGAAGACTTGGATCTAGAAGGGTCTCTCCTTAACTTTCCTGACATGATTAAATCATCTTCAACACTAACAACAAGAGTTTGATCCTTGGCCAATGTTGCAAGATTAGCTCTTCTCAATGCATAACTAACTTCTAGCAATTGGGCATTCAGGAAGAAGCAGTTTTGAATTTGATCTATAGGTTGAGTGTCTGGTGGAATTTTATTAATCAACTTGTTGAATTGGGCCAAAAATTCTCTCATGGGCTCTTGTGATTCTTTCTTTATTTCAGAAATTTGGGCTAGCAAAGCATGCATGTCTTCCACCAGTTTAAAATGATTCTCAAACCTAGCTCTCATTGTGTTCCAGCTAGTGATAGCTCCGGCTGGAAGGAGATAAAACCAATCAGCCGCATCATCTTGTAAAGTCTCACAAAAAATCCTCATTGAAATGTCTTCATGTTCAACTCCCATAACTCCACATGCAACTATGAAGGCCACGATATGCTCATTAGGATGTACCTTACCATCACCTCTAAATTTGGGAAAGTTCTTCCGGTTACCTCTAGGTAATTCATGCAAAGGCTAAGGAAGGGCAAGGGGCCCAACACGATGACCCCAAGGTAATGGTACCACCATTCTTGGAAAAATGGCTTGAAGGGGAACTGAAACACCAGCAAGAATAAAAGCTCAGAGATTAGGGCTGAGTTGCTTTGAAGGAATACAACCCGTAGGAGTTCTATTTTTAACAGGAGGAGTGCTTGTTGAATGAGTTCTTATATTTCTTCCTGTTGAAGGGAAAGGAAAACCTTGCTGTTCCAAAAGCTGGAACTGAGAATCTTCAATACCAAGGGCCCTTCTCCCACGAGTAAAATGTGGAGTCACTAGATCAAAGGATGATTGATCAAATGGTTATGGAACTAGAAAATGATTCCCAGCGGAGTCTCCAAAATTGTTGGTCATCAAAAGAAGATCTTAATGAGAGCAACAGTCAGGGGACAAGAAGTCCCTCCTCTTTGATGGGAGAGGTTCCCTTATTTAAAGCAAGACTTATTTACAAATGTACAACGCATAAATTTGATGTGGAACTTGGATATCATGAAAGCGTTGTGAAAAATAGATTATCAATCACAAAAGCATAGAGGAATGAAGACGCAGAAATAAGTAGAAAAGCATTCTCCAGAATTATAGATAACAAAATAATTCTTTATGCATGCCAGGATACAATGAATTAGAATTGAACCATTTGTATTTGAATTACTGAGATGCAATTTAGAAGGACACACAGTTCCATAAATAACATCCAGTAAGAATACAAAGCTTCTTGGTATAATGCAGACAAATGATCTAATAATATTTAACAGATAGCTACGAAATAAAGGAATCAGATGAACAAAGAAAGAAGATCCTTTTGTATTGATTGTCGTATTATTTCTTAAACTTTCAGAGATAAACCAAGTTCCCCCCACAAAAATGGTTAGGAGAGGCTATTATATAGTTTACAAATCGTTACTCTTGGTGACTACTTCTTTTAATTAATGCTTAGTTAAAGGGATGCTAATTGCAATACCCCAATTAATTACAATAAATTCCAGATGAAGAAAGGAAGAAAGGAGAAGAATCGGGGAGAAGAAGATAGGAATTCATGATTGAGAGGGGCCCATTGATTTTAGAATCCTTTGTCGAAACCTTTTTAACACCTTTGCTATGTCTCTGCCACGTGGGACCGATGTGTTGGCAGTGGACTGGGTCTAAAATCCGAGACACTTCTCCATCTCTTTGTCGAATTCAACATGTGTATGATAATATTTATTTACTTCTTTAATAGCTAACTGAGAGAGCAGATCTCCTTCATATTTTCCTTGGAAATGGAATCCTCCTTGAACAAATTATCTTTGACAAAATATCTAAATTGAGCTTTGATTTTTTACAAGGAAAGGGGTACACAGAGGTCTCATCATGGAGGTGGAAATGTATATCTTTGAAAGTAGATACCACCAAAGTCTTGAAGGCCTCACTCTTCTACCAAACTATTTTTCAGTTCTCCCAACGCTTCTTCTAGCACCTTGATTTTCCATTCCACGTTGTATACCCATGATTTTGACAAGTTATCTTTTACATCATCGAAAACTTTTCTTGCCATTAAAATATTCTCATCATCCTATCCCATAAGGCGAAGGTCTACTATACAACCGCTCCGAGTTTGAGTTCTTTATCTATGTTTCCCATAGTGGAAGAGAGTTTCGTTGTATATTGTTTACGTTCTCATTGAGTTTGAAAGCTTCATCAATGAAATTCAACCCCGCAATGAGCATATCATCCACCATGGCCTCCATATCCCTTCCATAGATATAATATCTATGTATATCTCTGATACTCTAGAATTCATCTTGGATGAGGATTACAGGTGGTGGGAGAGTGGTCGGTGGGGTGGGGTCTAAAAATTTATCCATGGACAACAAAGTGACTTGATGAAACCTGTAAGAACCTAAGCCTACTCTTCCGGATGCTCTATAGTTTGTTTCCTTTTTCAACTCTCTTAATGACCCCGGTGACTATTTCTTGAAGATTTTGAATCTCACCTTCAGGGGTGGACTCTCCCATAGGATCCTCGAGAGCTCGAGATCAGATGCTTTCAAATCATGCTCTGGATTTTCTACTTTGGGCTTGGCTATCTCCAAGAATCGCTGGCCCTAAGCATCAGATACTATTTTGGAGGTAGTCTTGGCCTTCTTGGTAGGAGTAGGAGGAGTAGTGCCTAATAAGGCTACCACAACATCAAAATTGGGTCCTAAGATTTGGGAGGAAGAATTTCTCTTCCTACTATCAACAAAATGTTCACACTCATGCAAAGGAGGAGGAGGAAGAAAGGTGGGGAAAAAGGGTTGAGATAAATGGAACTCATGGCACTCAAAGTGTGCATTGTTGTTGCCTCCATTTGAGATATGAGTGGGATGCTCGGGGCTTCTAACGAAGAGTCAATGGCGCTTGGAAGCTCAGTGCATTGGACTTATTTGTCTTTATCCATTAGGGATTCTAGAGAACTTATGGTGGTGACACCTCACTCTATTCACTTTCACCGAGAACAATATTTTTCTCTAGGCCTAATGGAAATTATGAATGCTTCATTATAGGATCTTCTTCAACAAGCTCATTTTTGACCTTCTTGATTTTCTTCGATATACTTGAGTGGATGAGGAAGGAGTGGAGGATGAGGATTGATGAGGTAGGAGGAGTCTGCATAGGTGCTTCGAACTAGGTGTCAATGCCTCCTTCCTTGGTGTTTAAGTATCCTTGGAGGAGGACTCTCCCGAATGCCTTCTAAGTTCACGGACTCTCCTACCATACCAGATTTTGGTTCTTACTAGGATAGGGGCTAAGATTTCAGCAGATCATCCTTTTCTTTTTGAACCAATCCAAATCTTCCAAGGGAGTGTGCTTGATCAAGGTGTCATATTCATATGAGAACAGTCAGAATTATCATCTCTGCAACCCTTAGGAACTTGATACAAGTTAATCTCTTAAATTAGTTGGAGAGAAAACTCCGCCATAATGCCATCTCCTTGCCTTAAAATCATCAACATAGTCATCCCAATAGTCTTCTATGTCTCCTTTCTATGATAATAATTGACTTTGATGTTTTGTTCAATAAATTTCTTCAAATCAAAACAAGTTCTTGGCCACGATGAAATGGAAAGTGATGGGAACTAGGGATCTTTCGTGTTTTGTGCATCTAGAGCCATCTTGTAGGTGTAATTTCCCAAAGATATGGGGAAGTGCGGCCGGTAATTTTCTTATCCCTGTAGCTTCGTGTGTAACTTGTCTAATTTCTTGCATACCTTGATCAAGGTCATTTTATCATTTCGAACATAGGGGGCTTAAAAGGGGTGCTTTCATAACCTGCAAGCCTTATATAGGAGAATTTTCAATTGGATGAAGTAAGCCCCGCAATTCACTATTAGGCTCATGGATTCATCTAAAAACCTCCTTGTAGTGTCGCTCTCCAAAAGCCTTATAATGTACATGGTGAAAGCATCATTCACCCTCTTGAAGTTGCGATTGCTAGTGTCAGGGTGAATTGAGGGAAGTAGGTATATACTGTGGTCACCCTTATGAGCATCAATATATGTGAATCCAAACCATTGGCTTAATGTTGCTAGGGTATACATTAGGTATGAAGTCATGTAGAAATTCTTGGTTTGTTGTACATTAGATAGCTGCTCTGCTAAGTTCATGTTGATGATTTCTACCCAGTTGATGTTTTGAGTTCCTTCACACACCATGTTGATAGGGGGCACATCCGAGAGAAATGGAACTTCGTTGGTATAGGGTAAGCCCATGACCCAAGCTAGCAGGATTAAAAATCTGATAGCTCCTTATTGAAATCAGCATGGAATAGAACCTTGGATAGATGGGATGCCCCCTTTAGGGTTTTTAAGCCAAGACTTTTCCACCCGCGCCTTGTATTTCTAACTGTCCTGATCGAAGAGGGCCTGTGCCTAGTTCTGAGAGATTACTATAGAATTTTCCATCTCATGAATCCTTAGGGTAGTGCCAATGGTGGCAACATCGAGCTTGGAAATGAGTTCCCCATGCACATTCGTTAGCTCACTCGAGTTGGGATTGAAATGAGCACCACAGGAGAGTACTATATCTACGCATTGTACTAAGATTGGGAAATAAGAGGTGAATTCCAAGCCACTATCATGAATCATTTGTGCCATAGAAGAGGGGTTCGAGTGTAACATCCTCATTTTAGACAATAGAACAAGTCAATTTTTTTTTTTTAATAAATGCTTCCTGGTTCTAAATACATAATTTAGAACTCACAAATCAAATAACCATTCTTATAATAGATAACCATATGCAGCTGTAATGACTCGGAGTACCTCCGATCTATTCATTCCATGACTCGGTAATCTACCGATCTATTCATGAGTAATAAGAGTTGGCGTTTTATTTAACACATCACTCTTGTGGTTCTCTTCCCTATTTTAGGATTCAGAATGCTCTGTCCAAGGAACCTAACTGAATAACTGTTACCATTATTCATCGGCATCTCATCCCTTAGACCAGGTGACTCAGGACAATGCAATCAGCAGCTTGCGATACTTTGGCCAAAGATTTGAAACATACTGCTTATGTCTCGTATTCCTTAACGACATACTCGTCAATCTGGAATACGTCCTTCACCCCATTCTTATGTTATGTAGAATGTCTTATACCGACTTCTTTCGTCTCCCTACCATCCCAAGTTAATCACTCGGGAATGGATTAGAAAGGTGACAATGTTACATGGATGCTCCCGAGGACTAGGGATAAGATGACATCTTTGGGTCAATCCTAATTAAACCAAAGTGTGTCAAGATACCTCGAGTCTCCTAGGTAGCCTTATAACATGACCACATTCCTAATCGGTCCCGAGTAACTTGTTCGAGTTAAAGGTGTAAATCTTAATGATCAATGCAAGGGTGTCGCATAAGTCACTCGCATTGTTGTATCTTTGAGAAGATCCTAATCTTCTCAGAAGGTACAACCCTCGCAGCTTGTCTTATGCCGTTAACTTTTAAATCCACCTCGAAAAGATTTACTTATTAAAAAGCGTTACGCACAAAGAGTTAAATTATATTAAAAGACGTTTCCCTAAGGTTAGCCTTTCCCGATCCCTGGATTCCTCATCTTAGAATGACCTTTCTCAATAAAACCCATTACACAAAGGGTTATTAAGACTATGGTCTCTTCAAGGAGTTCATAGAATATACATAATTCTAAATCAACGAAATTGGACAATAACTCATAAACTTCACATGAGATTGCCATCTGAACCCCATTTAGGTTTATATCAGTTCTCATGACCGAATTTATATCGTACTTATTAGTATCAAGATATAATGATTAAGAATCCAATTAAATGTTGTCCTGGCATAATCAAGACTAGGGATTAATAATTTAATTCAGCTTGTTTAGCGTTCTGTTTAGGTTTATTTTAACCCTATCTTTCAGAAAGACAGTGATCTAAATTTTAGTTTAGCTTCTGATAGAACATACAGGAACTGCTAAACAATCATAAGAATTCAGTCTCATATTCTTGCAAGCTTATATTGATAATCACAAAAGTCTCCAAATATAAACAATAATAACAATGCTCTCAGGATATTTGAACCGAAGAAGGTAAAACTATCAAGATATGAATACAAACACATAAGTACAAATATCAATTTCCATTCCTTTCTTAACTAATCAAATACATTTTATGCATACAAAGATACTTGATACGATACTCAATGGAAGAAGAACATCTTTCCTCAAATAGTACATTTAGAGAATCAAACTGTAATTCATCATAAACCAAGTTAAACAATCTGAACATCCTATCAGATCTGCATGCTTTTACCACTTATGGTGACCATCTGCAAAATTTGTCAACATGGGTCAGTTCGATGAACTGAGCATGATAAGCACTAACTCTTAAAACAATTGCAATCCACCAACTATTTTCATTAAACAACCTGTTTAAATGAGATCATTTCACCAAACAAGTATACATGTTTCAGACTATGCTTTTGTAATACAAAAATGACTACAAACGGGTAACTCTATTATCGTTACAGAATAGTCCTAAATACTTCCCAAATATTTCATCAAAATATTAGAAATCAAGAAGAACGAAAGTATCCAAATCATCTATCCATCTGAATTCCAAAAACAGCAAACTTCAGACAGATCATTTCATTCAACAGTAAAAGGAATATCATAACAAATCATGATTCCATAAATAGGTTAAAAACAATTCCAACGGTTAGATAAAAATATCGACATATATTTTCATAACAGAAGAGAAAGAAAACAAGTCATTCATATTTCCCTTCAACAAGTTCATGACTGTACCATCTCCTCAAATGGAAAACATTCACCTTACATGCATACGAATAAGTCAGACGAGCCACAAGAAGAACCACTATTTTGTTAACATCAAATATAACAAAACTTCTGTACAGTAGCTATCACGCCAACAGTGATGACTATCTACCAAACAGACTCCACAAGACCTTCCACATGAAGCGGAAAACAAGAAGATATTCACCACATCGCCTGTCGAGGTGCAGTCGACGGCTTCTTAGTTCAGTCAAGCTCAAGGCAGGATAGTCATACTACAGTATACAAAAACACGACTACAATCCCTCACATCAACCTACAGCCCCCTTCTAGTCCCTAATAAACACAGTAAGGCTTTTCAACCCAAGGTCGAAATCAAAGATCTTCTATTTTATCGCAATCAACAATAGACTCCTTGACATTAAGTAATTGATGTTTCCCTAAGACTATGCCGAGATAATCACACTGAATTCCCGCAACATGCACAACCTTATCTAACTGGAATAATCAGAAAGGAAACATGACATACCGTATTCTCATCTGGATGCATTCAAGGTTTGAAGTGTGGTATTCATGACCCATTTTTACAGAGCCAAGTTACATGATATCTAACTATACTCAAGGAAACCAACAATGCAAAAACAACAAGTGTACCAATCAGTTGAATAGAGGCGAGATACTATAGTTACTGTCAAGGGTTCAATCGAACCCGAGTAACAAGATACAAGATAAATAATAATTAATGATTCTCAACTAAGCCTCTTCAATATTTTTCGCAAGCTTGCTGTAAAGGAAACATAAATCACACTTAAGAGTCTATACCAAAACTCATTACAAAATAACATAGGTCGTATACCTATTAGTCCTTCGAGTATCCAACAAAATCAAATTACCAATACTCAAATATATGTATATATAGCTTCAACAGTGGTCCATAATACACGAATCATTCAATGGATTCTACAGATTCGTTTCGAATACAATAAATATATATATTGCATACTATCAACGGGTTGCATCCCATAACCACAATGCAAGGGAAAAACTACTTCAGCATGGTCGCAATGAAGTCATCAAACACAAAAAGTTATCCATTCACAAATAACTTAAATAGCAAAGTGATATCCAATAATATTCAGGAACCACTACCTTAATAACCTCGACGAAGTTACAAAGAAGTCCAATTAAAGTGAACAAAATGTCCATCAAGTATTCTTCCCAACGAGAATCAATAACAAGCATCAACAGTAAGCATTAACAACTAGTATCAACAGTAGTCTGTACCCATCAAGGGAACAATTCATGGACTCTCACAGAGCAGGCCCAACATACATTCTTGCATATATTTCACAAATTAAAGCCGGTATGCAAAACACCATGAAATATTACAACAGCTCAAAAAATGAAATACACCCATCAAGGTTTTAATTGAAAAATTGAACCAGCAAGAAGATACAAAGAACAAAATCACACACAACTTAACATAAAAACCAACTGAATCCAACAATCATCTGAACAGAGTTGTTCTAATGAAATCACTTGAAAGAAAGCAAGATTTTTAAAGGTTAGGGCCTAACATGCCTGGATATTTGCTTAAGATTTCAACAGACCACTAAAAGAGCTCGAATTGTAACATCCTCATTTTATACTTTAGAACAAGTGAAATTTTTATTTTATTTTATTTATTTTATTTTTTTTTTGCATCTGGTTCTAAATACATAATTTAGAACTCACAATTCAAATAACCATTTATATAAAGACAACCATATGCAGCTGTAATGACTCGGAGTACATCCGATCTATTCATTCCATGACTCGGTAATCTACCGATCTATTCATGAGTAATAAGAGTCGGTGTTTTTATTTAACACATTACTCTTGCGGTTCTCTTCCCTAATCTAGGATTCGTAATGCTATGTCCAAGGAATCTAATGAATAATTGTTACTATTATTCATCGGCATCTCTTCCCTTAGACTAGGTGAATTAGGACAACGCAATCAGCAGCTTGCGATACTTTGGCCAAAGATTTGAAACATACTGTTCATGTCTCGTATTCCTTAACGGCATACTCGTCAATCTGGAATACGTCCTTCACCCCATTCATATGTTATATAGAATGTCTTATACTGATTACTGTCAGTCCTTCCTTTCACAACTGAATCACTCGGAGGCAGATTAACAAGGTGATAATGTTATATGGATGCCCACGAGGATTAGGGATATGATGACATACTGGTTCAACCTTGCAGTTCAACCAGTGTGTCATGATACCCCAAATCTCCTAGGCAGCCTTATAACATGACCACGTTCTTAATCGGTCCCAGGGTAACTCGTGCGAAATCAAGTGTAAATCTTAGCGATCAATGCAAAGGGTGTCACCATAAGTCATCTGCATTATTGTAACTTCGAGAAGATCCTAATCTTCTCGGAGGTACAACTCGTAAATTGACTTATGTCGTCAACCTTTAAATCCACCTCGAAAAGATCTACTCAAGAACACGCGTTACGCACTTGATTTTAAATTACTTTAAAGACATTTCCCTAAGGTTTAGCCTTTCCGATCCCTAGATTCTTCGCCTTAGGATGAACCTCCTCTATAAAACCCATTACCGGTAGAGATATTAAGGTCAAGTTCTTCACCAAGGAGTCATTAGAATACACCCGATTCTAAAGCAAAAGAATCGGACAAAGATCTCATAACCTTTGCTTGAGATTGCCAACCGAACTCCATTTGATTGTATATCAGTTCTATTAACTGAAATTTATATCATACTTTTGGTATAAAGTTATAAATGATTAAGAATCCAATTTAATATTGTCCTGTTATCCTTAGGACTAGGGATTAGTAATTTAATCCAGCTTGTTTAGCGTTCTCTTCTAGGCTCATTTTTAACCTATCTTCTAGAAAGACAATTATTTAAATCCAATATTGCTTTTGCTAGAACAAATTAGAACTACTAAACTCTCATAAGAATTCAATCTCATTTTCATGCAAGCTTTCATTGTCAATCACAAAAGCATCCATATTATACAATGATAACAATGCCCCTTCGTTACATAAACCGAAGAAGGTCAACTTTCAGAAATAGAATACAACACATAAGTTTCAAACACTTATTTCCATTCCTATCAAAACTATACAATTACATTTTATGCAACAACATACTTGATACAATGCTAACGGAAAAGAAACATCTTTTCACATATAGTACATCCATAAAATCAAGCTGTAATTCATTATAAATCCAATAAACAATCTGATCAGCCTGTCAGATCTGCATTGCTTTTACCTCTTACAGCAACCATCTGCAAAAATAGTCAACATGAGTCAGTTTAATGAACTGAGCATGATAAGCACTAACTTTTAAAACAATTGCTATCCATCAATTGTTTTCATTAAACACCCTGTTTAAATGAGATCAGATATTCACATAAGTAAACATACTCAGACTATGCCCTTGTAATACAAAATGATTACAAATATGTAACTCTGTCATTGTTACAAAATAGTCTTAATCACTTTCTAATATTTCATCAAATATTAAGAAACAAGGAACGAATGTACACAAACAATCATTGAATCCAAAATCACAACATTGGTCAGATTGTTTCATTCTTCCAAAAAGGGAATAACATAACAATTCGGGATTCCACCAATATGTTACAAAACAATTTCCCACTGTTAGACAAATATCAACAAATATTAAATAAAGGAAGAGAAAGAACCAAACCATTCATACTTCCTTTCACATAAGTTCATTACTGAACCGTCTTCACATATGAAAACATTCAACCAGTATATAAATGAACAAGTTAGACAAGCCGCAAGCAAGATTGCTGTTTTACAACAAACTTCATTGCATCAAGCAATCTGAGGTTTCCTAAAGACTATGCCATGACGTCCACACAGTATTTCCGAAACATGCTCAGTCAAAAATGAACTGAATAAACGGAAAGGAACATAGCATATCTATTCTTGCTCAGTCTAAATCAGACTGATTAAACGGAAAGGAACATTGCATATCTATTCTTACCTTGGCGCATGCAAGTCTAAGGTGTGGTACTCGCGACTCACCCCAACAGGGCCAGAACACGAAATATTCAACCATACTCAAGGAACAGTGACAAAACGACAGTGTCCCGTAAATCAGATTCAATAAGGTTCAAGCAATACAAGATACCTTCCAAAAGTTCATATGAATCCGAACAACAATAAAACAAATAATTGCATACGATTACATCCGAGCCCAACAATGGAGCTTATTTAAACATCAGGCAAGCAAATCCGATTACCGAATTCAAAACAAGAAAACCGGCTGTACCTTGCCCATCTTTTACACAATTTTGCACAGATTGAAGACCTAAATATTCTCCTAAAGAATCTGTACCACAAAATCAATGCAACACAAAAGTAATTCCAGAAAATAACAGAGGTCTTAGTACATGTCATTCCTTCCAACCACTGGTTTATCGTTCACCAACTATTTAAACATATTCGGCTCAAATATAATATAAATCATTCAATCGACTCCTCAGAGTCGTCCAAATAACAACATTTATAAATCTATATATATACACACTGTATACTGTTAATGGGTTTATACTCATTTCAAAACAAGGAAAACAACTGAGCCTCTTCAAAACTTTCGAACAGCTTACACAAAAGAATGCAATGCATGCCCAGGAAATCTATATCCTTAAGCATTACAATCAGCAGTGAACAAAAGACCTGTTACCTCTACAAGGCTTCCACGAAGACAAATAACAAAACCCATGGATGAATCTACATTCTCAGCAGTGGACAGCAATATACGATTCAATCAAGAACTCCTCTGAGTCGTCCAAATAAGTATAGATGTATCAATATTGTACACAGTCAACAATAATCCCGTTACCACAATAACAAGGAAGAACAACTTCCACTGGGTCGTAAAGACTACGGTAACACAACAGTTACCCGTTCACAAGCAAAAATTAGAAGACAAATGAAACCCAAAAAGTATCATTAGTCACTGTCAACAAAAACCACGACAGAGTTTCCAAAATTTCCTAAAACACTGAACAATCAAACAGGTACACCAGTATCCTTCCCTACTGTTTCACAACAGCATTGGCGATCAAAAATCGACAACAAAAACAGTGGTCTATACCCTACACAAGTATATTCGACGGGTTCATGCCAAACAGGCCGAGCATTCATACCTTTAAATATATAAATATCTCACATATTTAAACCAGAAAGAATACACAAGGGAATAGAGCCGAAATTCGAATTTAACAAACACCCATCTAGAGGAAATTGAAAAATCGAACCAGAAGAGATACAGTACCAAAATCAAACAAGATCTCCATAGAAAATCATCCATTTTCTCAAAACATTTGAACAGAGTTGTTCTAATGAAATCACTTGAAAGACAGCAAGCTATTTAAAGGTTAGGGCCTAACATGCCTGGATTTTTGATCAATTTTCGAAGCGAGACCACGGAAGAGCTCAAACTTCCTTTTCTTTTTCCACGATAAAGCGACCAACAAAATTTTGCTGTCTCCATCACATATATATCCTCCATGACAGAGAAAAGAGCTAGAGCAGTTCATACTTGCCATGCAACACAAAGAGAACTGGTGCGAAGAACCAGTAAACAAGCAGAGAGAGAGAGAAGACCGAAAATGCGGTAAAGCCAAACAAACCCCGAAATTTCCCGTTTTCATGCCTTCTCGCGAGTTCCAAGCTCAACTTCCAAAATATTGAATGCCATTAAACCAACTTTTCGCTTAAACTCAACTTCCACCGACCGCGAATTGGGCGACATACCAATGAAAATTCATGCCCATTTCCAAACTTAGCGTGCCACGTCGTAACGGGTTAGCCGTTGCCTAAACCTTTACCATGACCTATCCCTCATCCTTATCCCAAGCATTAATTGCCATAGAAAACGCCACCCATGGTTCGCACCCCTCCATAGGCCCCTTCATAATCTCCTCATTAGTTAGGTTAGTATCTTAGGTTAGAATTTAGGGTAATACCCATACTAACCAATTTACACATAGATACTAACTTAGGATATTAACACATAGCCTAGGTCTAGGTTAGATTAACACTAATCTAACCCCTAGGTTAGGTTTTAGTTTTAGGTTACTAACCGTTAATAATTCCAGTAAGGTATAACATTTTATATGCCAAGAAAAGACCCAAAATCATGCATCTCCGAACAGGATTCACTCCTATACAGCCGTTAGGCTACAGGAATATACATGGCAGAATTATTACTTGGTCCACGTCCGAGACCTTCCAGATATACTTCGATATCGGGAACCGATTCATTTACCAAGATCAGCCTGAGTCATACTCCTGACCAGCTTAATCAATGCTTCCATACCTTGCAACCTGTTCAAGGTCTGTGATCTAATTCATCACAAACAAACTTAAAGCATTACTTGGATCAATTCCACTGATCCAAGACTAGATATTATAGATGAATGTCTCTATAATTCATTCCGTGATCAGATTAATATTCAGACACAAAATGGAATAAATAAAAGAGTCTAATCATATTCTGACTCAGTCAAGATCTGCAATCTGCAAGGAAATTACAATACATATCAAGCATGATTTCTAAATCGAGGAACACATCCTTATACCAGAAATCACATATCAACACTTGTATGTCCAGGAGAAAGTAACAATAGTTCGGTGGTGTTACATGCTTCCCTCTAAAAAGATTCATCGCCCGATGAATTATATATTAAATTAACCTTGTGTCAATCAATTTATTAGTTCACAAACACCGTGACTACTTCCATATTAAATAGCTCCAGAAATTAATGTCACAACACATTTATTCAACCGAATAAAGTCTCGCTTTAATCTCGGCTTTCATAAATACTTAAAACAATAGTTCATAAAAGTATATTTTTGTCAGTTTTCATTCATTTGTTGCAAAAAGAGAAGGAAAAGCAATTTTCATCTCTTCCATATTTTCCCAAGTTGCACTTTCTTCGCTAAACCTGGTCCCCTTTGGACCTTACATTGCTGTATATCATGATTTCTCAAATGCAATTGGCGTGAGTTTCCAGCACTCTTGTGGGTTTAACCACAATTATTCCCGGGTCTTGACCTGCAAGGAATTCAATTTAAAACATGTGACAGATTCAAACGTATTTCTTAAGCAAAGAAATATGGAAAACATCATGCATGCACGAGATAAAGCGGTGGAAATGCTAAACGATAGGCTACTTTGGATTGATTATTTCGACAATATCGAAAGGTGCCACAAATCGTGGTGACAACTTGGTAGCCTTGCCAAAAGTTATAGAACTCTTTTTGGGTTTAACACGCAGAAAAACCTTATCACCAAGCTCAAACTTTCTATCAACCCGCTTAAGGTCAAAGCATAGCTCTTCGTCTATCCGCTTCCTTTAATCGTTTGCGAATCAGCTTAACTTGCTATTCCATTTCTATGAGAATCTCTGGTCCAATTACCACTCTATCCTCAACACTGTCCCAACTTACAGGGGTTCTGCACTTTCTTCCATAAAGTGCCTCAAATGGTGCCATCTTAAGAGATGAGTGGTAAGTGTTGTTATATGCAAACTCAACTAATGGAAGATACTCTTCCCATTTATACTATTGATCCATGCAATACATTCACAACATGTCCTCCAACACTTGATTTACCCTCTCATTTCCCATCCGTTTTGGATGATATGCGAACTGAAGTTTAGTTTTGTTCCTAGGGCTGCGTTAAGCGTTTGCCAAAACCTTGACGTCATTCTAGGATCCCTGTCAGATATAATCAGTTCTGGTACACCATGCAATCTGAAAATTTCGTGTACGAACCTCTTGGCCAGCACTGGTGAATCATCCTTTAGATTTCCAGCGATGAAATGAGCTACCTTAGTCAGTTTATCTACAACTACCAGGATAACATCATGCTTATTCCTGGACATAGGTAGTCCTTGTACAAAATCCATGGTTATTACTTGCCATTTGTACTGCGGTATGCTATGAGGATATAACAGTCCAGCAGGGTGCATATGCTCTGCCTTCACCCGCTGACATTCCAGGCAATGAGTCACAAAATTTATCACATCCTTTTTCATACCTTTCCAGAAGTATTGCTGTTTCAAATCAGCTAGCATTTTTGTGATACCTGGGTGTCCAGAGAAAGGTGAATTATGAAATTCAACTAACAACTTCTTTCTCAAATCATTCAGCACAGGTACATATACCCTATTTTCATAACGCAAGATTCCTTCATTATCAAAATGAAAACCTTCATACCTTTTATCTTTAGGTTCTGCAGCAAGCGCTGCTTTTACTTGCTGAAAATATGCATCTGATTCTGAGGCACTTTTTACCTCGTCTTTAAACTGAGTTCTTAATGTTATAAGAGCAGAAATGTGCCTCCTACGACTTAGAGCATCAGCTACCCGATTCTCCTTCCCTTTGATATAACTTATATCAAAGTCATATTGTGATAAAAATTCTAACCACCTTCTCTGTCTCGGCATTCAGATTGGTGAGTAAAAATATATTTCAGTCCCAAGTGATCAGTCTTCAACTCAAAAGGTTTCCCAAGTAAATAGTGTCTCCAGACTTGAAGTGCATGAACAATGGCAGCAAGTTCCAAATCATGAGGGGCATAATTCAGCTCATGTAACTTAAGTTTTCTACTTTCATAAGCAATGACTTGATCATTTTGTAGCAAAACACCTCCAAGGCCTTCCCCAGAAGCATCCGTTACAACAGTAAAATTCCCATTAGGTGCAGTACACTAAAATAGGTGTAGAAGTCAGAATTTTGAAAGTCACTTTGCACTTGTCATTCCACATGAATTTCTTATCCTTCTTTTTGAAAGTTGCTAATTTTCGCATTTTCTTGTCATTCCACATACTTCATGTACATTCTTTAGCACAGCCATTCTCATTATTGCCACTATTTTTGAAGGATCTACAACAATTCCTTCTTTACTTATGACATGACCCAAATAGTGAACTTGAATCATAGAAAGAACATTGGATAACTTACCATACAACTTCCTCTTTCTCAAAATTCCCAAAACTATCTTCAAATGCTCATTGTGCTCTTCAACGCTCTTAGAATAAATGAGAATATCGTCCAAGAATACAAGCACAAACTTGTCCAGGTATTCTTGAAAAATATTGTTCATTAAATTCATAAAGGCTGCAGGTGCATTAGTTAACCCAAAGGGTAGAACTATAAATTCATAATGTCCGTACCTTGTTCGGAAAGCTGTTTTATGAATATCTTCCTCTTTAATCCTTAACTGATGATAACCAGATCGAAGGTATATCTTAGAATAAACCTTTGCTCCACGCATCGATCAAACACATCATCGATCCTAGGGAGTGGATATCGGTTCTTGATTGTTGCTTTGTTCAACATCCGATAATCAATACACACCTTAGTGTTCCATCCTTTTTTTTACAAATATCACAGTGCTCCCAAGGTGAAACACTTGCTCTAATCAATCCTTTAGACAAAAGATCTTTCCAACTGTGCCTTAAGCTCGACTAACTCCGTAGTAGTCATCCGATAAGGCGCCTTGAAAATAGGTTCCGTTCCAGGCTTGATTTCAATGGTAAAATCAAATTCTCTCTTGGGTGGTAACCCTGGTAATTCTTCAGGAAAAACATCCCTGAAACTTTGTAACAGTGGAATTTGCTTCATGTAATCACCATCTTCTTCTGAAGATTCAGATATCTTTACTGCATAAAGAGTACATCCTTTATTCTTAGCCTTTTTAAGCTGCATAGCTGACAGTTTTCTAACTGAAATTTCCCGTTTCACACCTTGAATCTCTGCTGATTCCAACTGATCATCTAAACATTTTATGTTCTTTTCATAGCAATCTACCTTTGCTTTATGGTCAGCTAACCAATTGACACCAATAATAATGTCATACGATCCCAAAGGTGTAACATAGAGATCAAATTCCATGGAGAAATTAGGTAAATCAAGGACTGCGCCCAAAAAGACACATACTCACCGTATGAACAATGTAATTATTACCATACTCTACAGTCCAAGATTTATCCATTTTCCCAGCTTTTCTTTTAAGTTTAGAAGCAAGTTTATTAGAAATAAAACATTCAATAGCTCCTGTATCAAAAAGAATAGTGACAGGTATGCCGAATAACTTACCCGGAACTTCTATAGGTGTTGCTTGCTTTTCACTTGCATGCGCTCTATAGCATGTATCTTATCATTGATTACGATCATCCTTCTTCAAAGGACATTGATTCGCATAGTGGTCCTTGCCACAATTGTAGCAGCCTCCTACAGGTCCCTTCTTAGGCTCAACATTACCTCCAGCCTTGTAATTGTCACGCTGTCCTCCATAGGACTTCTGTCCATTATTATAATTTTTAGCAAAATTATCCTTCACGTTTCCAGCAGGCTTATTTACTGCCGTTTTCTTATTATTATCTCCTGGAAACTTACTCTTGTTTCCAAACTTTTTCCATGGTCCTTTTCTGGGTGCAAGAGAGGTTGAAGAAGGGTTTGCAGTCTTCTTTCGCACTTCCTCCTTATGAGCAGAAATAGCCTTTAATTTCTGTTCTTGCCTTATGGCCTTTTCAACAACTCCTTCCATAGTGGTTGGGCTGTGAACATCGACCTCTCCCCCTATCACGGGATTCAATCCCATGATGAATTTCCGTATCCTGAACTTTTCGTCAGTTTGATACTGCGGTACATACTTGAGGAGTTTTGTAAACCGCTCCCAGAATTCAGTTACTGTTAGCTTCCCTTGAGCTAAGTTCTGAAATTCTGTCATTTTCTGATCATAGAAAAGTTGTGGCAGCCACCGTTGCCTAAAATAGCCTTTAAATTGATCCCAAGTAATATTGGTCTCATCAATGTTTAGCTCAGCTTTTCGGCTATCCCACCACGAAGATGCTTCGTGAGAAAGCTGATAGGCTCCCCAAATAGCTTTGGTTTCCTCTGAGAAGTTCCTTATTGCAAAGTACTTCTCCATTTCGCTGAGCCAGTTCTCAGCTCCATCTCCTAATGTGGTGCCATCATACTTAGGTGGACTTATCCTTTTTATATCATTAGTGAGTTTCGCTGCCAATCTGGCCTTTTTGTTTTCTGGTTGGACAGGTGCATTCACAGCATTAACATCAACACCCGTGTCGGGGTTGTCCTCGGGAGGTTGCTTGATTATTATTATCAGCTTCTTCATCCTCCTCATTTCCCATCACCTGCTGTTCAAGTACAGCCAAGCGATCTCTTGTGTCCAACAGGGCAGCAAGGATCTCATCAAGTTTCTGGGTTGTTGCCGCTCCTCCTTCAGGTGGAGCATTACTCGCAACGTTCCCCTTGTTCTAACCATTTTCTGTTACAAGAAAATTCAGGTTTTTATCAGATTATGGACTCAATAGGTCCAAGAGCTGCAACCTTCAGCTCTGATACCAAGATGTAACATCCTCATTTTATACTTTAGAACAAGTGAATTTTTATTTTATTTTTTTATTTTTTTATTTTTATTTTTTTGCATCCTAGTTCTAAATACATAATTTAGAACTCACAATTCAAATAACCATTTATATAATGCACAACCATATGCAGTGTAATGACTCTGAGTACCTCCGATCTATTCATTCCATGACTCGGTAATCTATCGATCTATTCATGAGTAATAAGAGTCGGTGTTTTTATTTAACACATTACTCTTGCGGTTCTCTTCCCTAATCTGGGATTCAGAATGCTCTATCCAAGGAATCTAACTGAATAATTGTTACCATTATTCATCGGCATCTCATCCCTTAGACTAGGTGAATTAGGACAATGCAATCAGCAGCTTGCGATACTTTGGCCAAAGATTTGAAACATACTGTTCATGTCTCGTATTCCTTAATGGCATACTCGTCAATCTGGAATACGTCCTTCACCCCATTCATATGTTATATAGAATGTCTTATACCGACTCATCAGGTCCTTCCTTCACAACTGAATCACTCGGAGGCAGATTAACAAGGTGATAATGTTATATGGATGCCCACGAGGATTAGGGATATGATGACATACTGGTTCAACCTTGCAGTTCAACCAGTGTGTCATGATACCCCGAATCTCCTAGGCAGCCTTATAACATGACCACGTTCTTAATCGGTCCCAGGGTAACTCGTGCGAAATCAAGTGTAAATCTTAGCGATCAATGCAAAGGGTGTCACCATAAGTCATCTGCATTATTGTAACTTCGAGAAGATCCTAATCTTCTCGGAGGTACAACTCTGCAGTTGACTTATGTCGTCAACCTTTAAATCCACCTCGAAAAGATCTACTCAGTAACAAGCGTTACGCACTTGAGTTTAAATTACTTTAAAGACTTTTCCCTAAGGTTTAGCCTTTCCGATCCCTGGATTCTTCGTCTTAGGACGACCCTCCTCTATAAAACCCATTACTCGGTAGAGATATTAAGGTCAAGTTCTTCATCAAGGAGTCATTAGAATACACCTGATTCTAAAGCAACAGAATCGGACAATATCTCATAACCTTTGCTTGAGATTGCCAACTGAACTCCATTTGATTGTATATCAGTTCTCTTAACTGAAATTTATATCATACTTTTGGTATAAAGATATAAATGATTAAGAATCCAATTTAATATTGTCCTGTTATCCTTAGGACTAGGGATTAGTAATTTAATCCAGCTTGTTTAGCGTTCTCTTTTAGGCTCATTTTTAACCTATCTTCTAGAAAGACAATTATTTAAATCCAATATTGCTTTTGCTAGAACAAATTAGAACTACTAAACTCTCATAAGAATTCAATCTCATTTTCATGCAAGCTTTCATTGTCAATCACAAAAGCATCCATATTATACAATGATAACAATGCCCCTTCGTTACATAAACCGAAGAAGGTCAACTTTCAGAAATAGAATACAACACATAAGTTTCAAACACTTATTTCCATTCCTATCAAAACTATACAATTACATTTTATGCAATGAAATACATCTGGATACAATGCTAACGGAAAAGAAACATCTTTTCACATATAGTACATCCATAAAATCAAGCTGTAATTCATTATAAATCCAATAAACAATCTGATCATCCTGTCAGATCTGCATTGCTTTTACCTCTTACGGCAACCATATGCAAAAATAGTCAACATGAGTCAGTTCAATCAACTGAGCATGATAAGCACCAACTTTTAAAACAATTGCTATCCATCAATTGTTTTCATTAAACACCCTGTTTAAATGAGATCAGATATTCACATAAGTAAACATACTCAGACTATGCCCTTGTAATACAAAATGATTACAAATATGTAACTCTGTCATTGTTACAAAATAGTCTTAATCACTTTCTAATATTTCATCAAATATTAAGAAACAAGGAACGAATGTACACAAACAATCATTGAATCCAAAATCACAACATTGGTCAGATTGTTTCATTCTTCCAAAAAGGGAATAACATAACAATTCGGGATTCCACCAATATGTTACAAAACAATTTCCCACTGTTAGACAAATATCAACAAATATTAAATAAAGGAAGAGAAAGAACCAAACCATTCATACTTCCTTTCACATAAGTTCATTACTGAACCGTCTTCACATATGAAAACATTCAACCAGTATATAAATGAACAAGTTAGACAAGCCGCAAGCAAGATTGTTGTTTTACAACAAACTTCATTGCATCAAGCAATCTGAGGTTTCCTAAAGACTATGCCATGACGTCCACACAGTATTTCCGAAACATGCTCAGTCAAAACGGACTGAATAAACGGAAAGGAACATAGCATATCTATTCTTGCTCAGTCTAAATCGGACTGATTAAACGGAAAGGAACATTGCATATCTATTCTTACCTTGGCGCATGCAAGTCTAAGGTGTGGTACTCGCGACTCACCCCAACAGGGCCAGAACACGAAATATTCAACCATACTCAAGGAACAGTGACAAAACGACAGTGTCCCGTAAATCAGATTCAATAAGGTTCAAGCAATACAAGATACCTTCCAAAAGTTCATATGAATCCGAACAACAATAAAACAAATAATTGCATACGATTACATCCGAGCCCAACAATGGAGCTTATTTAAACATCAGGCAAGCAAATCCGATTACCGAATTCAAAACAAGAAAACCGGCTGTACCTTGCCCATCTTTTACACAATTTTGCACAGATTGAAGACCTAAATATTCTCCTAAAGAATCTGTACCACAAAATCAATGCAACACAAAAGTAATTCCAGAAAATAATAGAGGTCTTAGTACATGTCATTCCTTCCAACCACTTTGGTTTATCGTTCACCAACTATTTAAACATATTCGGCTCAAATATAATATAAATCATTCAATCGACTCCTCAGAGTCGTCCAAATAACAACATTTATAAATCTATATATATACACACTGTATAATGTTAATGGGTGTATACTCATTTCAAAACAAGGAAAACAACTGAGCCTCTTCAAAACTTTTAAACAGCTTAGACAAAAGAATGCAACGCATGCCCAGGAAATCTATATCCTTAAGCATTACAATCAGCAGTGAACAAAAGACCTGTTACCTCTACAAGGCTTCCACGAAGATAAATAACAAAACCCATGGATGAATCTACATTCTCAGCAGTGGACAGCAATATACGATTCAATCAAGAACTCCTCTGAGTCATCCAAATAAGTATAGATGTATCAATATTGTACAAATCAACAATAATCCGTTACCACAATAACAAGGAAGAACAACTTCCTTTGGGTCGTAAAGACTACGGTAACACCGTTCATTCACAAGCAAAAATTAGAAGACAAATGAAACCCAAAAAGTATCATTAGTCACTGTCAACAAAACCACGACAGAGTTTCCAAAATTTCCTAAAACACTGAACAATCAAACAGGTACACCAGTATCCTTCCCTACTGTTTCACAACAGTATTGGCGATCAAAAATCGACAACAAAATAGTGGTCTATACCCTACACAAGTATATTCGACGGGTTCATGCCAAACAGGCCGAGCATTCATACCTTTAAATATATAAATATCTCACATATTTAAACCAGAAAGAATACACAAGGGAATAGAGCCGAAATTCGAATTTAACAAACACCCATCTAGAGGAAATTGAAAAATCGAACCAGAAGAGATACAGTACCAAAATCAAACAAGATCTCCATAGAAAATCATCCATTTTCTCAAAACATTTGAACAGAGTTGTTCTAATGAAATCACTTGAAAGACAACAAGCTATTTAAAGGTTAGGGCCTAACATGCCTGGATTTTTGATCAAATTTTCGAAGCAGACCACAGGAAGAGCTCAAACTTCCTTTTCTTTTTCCACGATAAAGCGACCAACAAAATTTTGCTGTCTCCATCACATATATATCCTCCATGACAGAGAAAAGAGCTATAGCAGTTCATACTTGCCATGCAACTCAAAGAGAACTGGTGCGAAGAACCAGTAAACAAGCAGAGAGAGAGAGAGAAGACCGAAAATCGCGACAAGCCAAACAAACCCCCAAATTTCCCGTTTGCATGCCTTCTCGCGAGTTCCGAGCTCGACTTCCGAGAATATTGAATGCCATTAAACCAACTTTCCCGCTTAAACTCATCTTCCACCGACCGCCAGAATTGGCGACAGTCCAATGAAAATTCAAGCCCATTTCCAAACTTAGCGAATTGCCACGTCAGAACAGGTTAGCCGTCGCTTAAGCCTCCGCCATGACCTGTCCCTCATCCTTATCCCAAGCATTAATTGCCATAGAAAACGCCGCCCATGGTTCGCACCCCTCCATAGGCCCCTTCATAATCTCCTCATTAGTTAGGTTAGTATCTTAGGTTAGAATTTAGGGTAATACCCATACTAACCAATTTACACATAGATACTAACTTAGGATATTAACACATAGCCTAGGTCTAGGTTAGATTAACACTAATCTAACCCCTAGGTTAGGTTTTAGTTTTAGGTTACTAACCGTTAATAATTCCAGTAAGGTATAACATTTTATATGCCAAGAAAAGACCCAAAATCATGCATCTCCGAACAGGATTCACTCCTATACAGCCGTTAGGCTACAGGAATATACATGGCAGAATTATTACTTGGTCCACGTCCGAGACCTTCCAGATATACTTCGATATCGGGAACCGATTCATTTACCAAGATCAGCCTGAGTCATACTCCTGACCAGCTTAATCAATGCTTCCATACCTTGCAACCTGTTCAAGGTCTGCGATCTAATTCATCACAAACAAATTTAAAGCATTACTTGGATCAATTCCACTGATCCAAGACTAGATATTATAGATGAATGTCTCTATAATTCATTCCGTGATCAGATTAATATTCAGACACAAAATGAAATAAATAAAAGAGTCTAATCATATTCTGACTCAGTCAAGATCTGCAATCTGCAAGGAAATTACAATACATATCAAGCATGATTTCTAAATCGAGGAACACATCCTTATACCAGAAATCACATATCAACACTTGTATGTCCAGGAGAAAGTAACAATAGTTCAGGGTGTTACACGAACCTTCTCCTCCTTTTCCAAGTTAGAGCCACCAACAAAAATTTGCTATTTCCATGACTTATATATTTTCCTTGCCAGAGGAAAGAGCTAGTTACACTCATACTTGCCATGCAACACCAAGAAGACTGGTGTGAAGAACCAGTGAATAGACAGAAGGAAAACCGGAGCGCATGCAAAACCCAAAAAAACCATTAACTTTCCATTTTGCATGCTTCCCCATGAAATCCGAGCTCGAAGACCGAGTCCATAAATGGCATTTACTCCCAATTTCCCGCTCAATCTCCACTGCCACCGACCGCCATAGTTGGCGATGGACAAATGCACACCAAAGACCATATCCAACTTTGGCGACCTGCCACGTCGGCTCAAGTTAGCCGTTTTAAAACCTCCACCAAATTACCTATCCCTCATGCTTATCCATGCATTTAATGACATAGAAACTGCCACCCATGGTTCACACCCTTCCATAGGTCCCCTTATTCCTTGCTCAATAGTTAGGTTAGTAACTTAGGTTAGGATTTAGGATAACACCTAGTCTAACCTCATAGCACATAGATACTAACTTAGAACATTAGCTCTTAGCCTAGGTCTAGGTTAGATTAACACTAATCTAACCCCTAGGTTAAGTTTAGTTTTAGGTTACTAACCTTAATAAATCTAGTTAGGTCTAACATTTCATATGCTCAGAAAAAGAACCTACAACATACATTCACGAACAGGGTTCACTCCTACACTGCCAAATGGCTAATGAATTATATGTAACTAAATTATTACCTGGTCCATGATCAAGACCTTCCAGATATATCATGATATCGGGAACCAATTCATTTAACACGATCAGCCTGAGTTATACTCCGGACTAGCTTATTCAATGCATCCAGACCTTGCAACCTGCGTAAGGTCTATAATTTTAATTCATCACGAATAAACTTAAAGCACCACTTGGATCAATACCACTGATCCAAGGCTAGGTCTTATAGATGGATAACTCCATAATTCATTCCGAGATCAGATTAAACTCAGGTGTAAAATGAAAGAAATAAAAGAGTCCAATCATATTCCGACTCAGTCAAAGATCTGTAATTTGCAAAGAAGATACAGTACATATCAAGCATGACTTCTCAATCAAGGGAAGACATCCTTTCAAAAGAAATCACATATCAACACTTGTATGCTCAGGAGGAAGTAACAATAGTTCAGGGTGTTACATGCTTCCCTCCTAAAAATATTCATCGTCCCGATGATTACATATTCAATTAACCTTCAGGTCAACCAATTTATTAGTTCACAAAACAATGCGACTATTTTCCAACTTGAATAGTTCCAGAAATCAATGTCACAACACATTTTATTCAGCCTGAATAATGTTTTCCTTCATCTGGCTTTCATAAATACTTAAAAAAAAAAAAAGTTCATAAAAGAATGTTTTGTCAACAGATTTCATTCTATTGAAAAAGAGAAGGAAAAGCAATTTTCATCTCTTCCAGATTTTCCCAAGTTGCACTTTCTTCGTTAAACTGGTCCCACTGGACCTTACATTGTTGTATTTCATGATTTCTTAAATGCAATTGGTGATTTTCTAGCACTCGTGTGGGTTTAACCACAATTATTCCTGGGTCTTGGACCTACAAGGAATTCCAATTTAAAACATGTGACAGATCTGAAACGTATTTCTTAAGCAAAGAAATATGGAAAACATCATGCATGCGAGATAAAGTAGGTGGTAATGCTAATCGATAAGCTACAGGATTGATTATTTCGACAATTTTGAAAGGTCCCATGAATCGAGGTGACAACTTGGCAGCCTTGCCAAAAGTTATAGAACTCTTTCTAGGTTTAACATGAAGAAAAACCTTCTCACCAAGCTCAAACCTGCGATCAATCCGCTTAAGGTCAGCATAGCTCTTCTGTCTATCTGCTGCTTCCTTTAATCGTTCACGAATCAGCTTAACTTGCTGTTCCATTTCTGTGAGAATCTCTGGTCCAATTACCACTCTATCCTCAACACTATCCTAGCTAACAGGAGTTTTCTTCCATAAAGTGCTTCAAATGGTGCCATTTTGAGAGATGAATGATAAGTGTTGTTGTATGCGAATTCAACTAATGGAAGATACTCTTCCCATTTATCTTTGTTGATCCACGCAATACATTCGCAACATGTCCTCCAACACTTGATTTACCCTCTCAGTTTGTCCATCCGTTTCCGGATGATATGCAGAACTGAAGTTTAGTTTTGTTCCAAGAGCTGTATTAAGCATTTGCCAAAACCTTGACGTCATTCTTGGATCCCTGTCAGATATAATCAATTCTGGTACACCATGCAATCTGAAAATTTCGTACGAATCTTTTGGCCAGCACTGGTGAATCATCCTTTAGATTTCTAGTGATGAAATGAGCTACCTTAGTCAGTTTATCTACAACTACCAAGATAACATCATGTTTATTCCTGGACATGGGTAATCCTTGTACAAAATCCATGGTTATTACTTGCCATTTGTCTTTGCGGTATGCTATGAGGATATAACAGTCCAGCAGGGTGCATATGTTCTGCCTTAACCCGTTGACACTCCAAACAATGGGTCACAAAATTTATGACATCCTTTTTCATACCTTTCCAAAAGTATTGTTGTTTCAAATCAGCAAGCATCTTTGTGATACCCGGGTGTCTAGAGAAAGGTGAATTATGAAATTCAACTAACAACTTCTTTCTCAAATCGTTCAACATAGGTACATATACTCTGTTTTCATAACGCAAGATTCCTTCATTATCAAAATGAAAACCTTTATACCTTTCATCATTAGGTTCTGCAGCAAGCGCTGCTTTTACTTGCTGAAAGTATGCATCTGATTCTGAGGCACTCTTTACCTCATCCTTGAACTGAGTTCTTAATGTTATAAGAGTAGAAATGTGCCTCCTACGACTTAGAGCATCAGCTACTCTATTCTCCTTCCCTTTGATATAGCTAATATCAAATTCATATTGTGATAAAAATTCTAACCATATTCTTTGTCCGGCATTAAGATTAGGTGAGTGAAAATATATTTCAGCCCCAAGTGATCAATTTTCAACTCAAAAGGTTTCCCAAGTAAGTAGTGTCTCTAGACTTGAAGTGCATGAACAATGGCAGTAAGCTCCAAATCATGAGGGGCATAATTCAGCTCATGTAACTTGAGTTTTCTACTTTCATATGTAATGACTTGATCATTTTGTAGCAAAACACCTCTAAGGCCTTCCCCAGAAGCATCCGTTACAACTGTAAAACTCCCATTAGGGTCTGGTACCGCTAATATAGGTGTAGAAGTCAACTGGTCTTTCAGACTTTTGAAATCCACTTCGCACTTATCATTCCATATGAATTTCTTATCCTTCTTCTGCAATGAAGTTATTGGTGCAACTACTTTATAAAAATCCTTTACAAATTTTCTATAGTAACCAGCAAGACTCATGAAGCTTCTTACTTTGTGCACATTCTTTGGTGCAGGCCACTCAGTTATTGCCACTATTTTTGAAGGATCTACAGAAATTCCTTCTTTACTTATGACATGACCCAAATAGTGAACTTTGGAATCAAAGAAAGAACATTTGGATAACTTACCATACAACTTTATTTTCTCATAATTCCCAAAACTATCTTCGAATGCTCATTTTGCTCCTCAACGCTTTTAGAATAAATGAGAATATCGTCCAAGAATACAAGTACAAACTTGTCTAGATATTCTTGAAAAATATTGTTCATTAAATTCATAAAGGCTGTGGGTGCATTAGTTAATCCAAAGGGTAGAACCGTGAATTCGTAATGTCCATACCTTCTTCGGAAAGCTGTTTTATGAATATCTTCTTCTCTAATCCTTAATCGATGATAACCAGATAGATGATCTATCTTAGAATAAAGCTGTTTCTCCACGCATCATCGATCAAATAGATCGTCGATCCTTGGAAGTGGATATCTATTCTTGATTGTTGCTTTGTTCAACATCCGATAATCAATACACAGCCTAAGTGTTCCATCCTTCTTTTTCACAAATATCACGGGTGCACCCCAAGGTGAAACACTTGGTCTAATCAAACCTTTTGTCAAAAGTTCTTGCAACTGTGCCTTAAGCTCGACTAACTCTATAGTAGTCATCCGATAAGGTGCTTTGGAAATAGGTTTTGTTCCCGGTTTGATTTCGATGGTGAAGTCAAATTCTCTCTTGGGTGGTAACCCTGGTAATTCCTCAGGAAAAACATCCCTGAAAATTTGTAGCAGAGGAAATCGTTTCATGGAATCATCATCTTCTTCTGAAGATTCAGATATCTTTACTACATAAAGGGTACATCCTTTGTTTTTATCCTTTTTAAGCTGCATAGCTGACAGTTTTCTAACTGAAATTTCCCGTTTCACCCCTTGAATCTCTGCTGATTCCAGCTGATCATCTAGACATTTTATGTTCTTTTCATAGCAGTCTACTTTTGCTTTATGGTCAGCTAACCAATTGACACCGATGACAATGTCATACGATCCCAAGGGTGTAACATGAGGTCAACTCCGTGGAAAAGTTAGGTAAGTCAAGGCTGCCCCAAAAAGACACATACTCACTATATGAACAGAGTTATTACCATACTGTACAGTCTAAGGTTTATCCATTTTTCCAGCTTTTCTTTTAAGTTTAGAAGCAATTTTATTAGAAATAAAACATTCAGTAGCTCCTGTATCAAAAAGAATAGTGACAGGTGTATGCCAAATAACTTACAGGAACTTCTATAGGTGTCACTTGCTTTTTAGCTTGCTTATGCACTCTTTGCGGCATGTATCTTATGCTGCGATTATGATCATCCTTCTTCAAAGAGCACTTTGATTTACGTAGTGGTCTTTACAAAAATTGTGCAGCCTCCTACGGGTCCCTTTTAGGCTCAAAATTGCCTCCGGTTTTGTAATTGTCATGTTGTCCTCCATAGGGCTTCTACCCATTGTTATAATTTTTAGCAAAGTTATCTCTTACATTTCAATGAGGCTTATTTACTCTTTGCTTTTTTTTATTATCACACTGAAACTTACTCTTGTTTCCAAAATTTTCAATGGTCCCTTTTTGGGTGCAAGAGAGGTTGAAGAAGGATTTGAAGTCTTCTTCCGCACTTCCTCTTTATGAGCAGAAATAGCCTTTAATTTACGGTTCTTGCCTTATGGCCTTTTCAACAACTCCTTCCATAGTGGTTGGACTATGAACATCGACCTCTCCCCCTATCACGGGATTCAATCCCATGATGAATTTGCGTATTTTGAACTTCTCATCATTTTGATCTTGTGGTACATACTTGAGGAGTTTTGTAAACCACTCCTGAATTCGATTACCGTTAGCTTCCTTGAGTGAGTTTTGAAATTCTGTCATTTTACGATCATAGAAAAGTTGTGGCAGCCAACGTTGCCTAAAATAGCCTTTAAATTGATCCCAAGTAATATTGGTCTCATCAATATTTAGTTCAGCTTACTACGGCTATCCCACCACGAATATGCTTCGTGGGAAAGGCGATAGGCTCCCAAATAGCTTTGGTTTCCTCTTGGAAGTTCCTTATTATAAAGTACTTCTCCATTTCACTGAGCCAGTTCTCAGCTCCATCTCCTAATGTGGTGCCATCATACTTAGGTGGTCTTATCCTTTTTATATCATTAGTGAGTTCTGCTGCCAACCTGGCCTTTTTGTTTTCTGGTTGGACGGTGCATTCCCAGCATTAACATCAACACCCATATCGGGGTTGTCCTCAGGAGGTGGCTGATTGTCATTACCAGCTTCTTCATCCTCCTCATTTCCCATCGCCTGCTGTTCAAGTACAGCTAAACGATCTCTTGTGTCCAACAGGGCAGCAAGGATCTCATCAAGTTTCTGGGTTGTTGCCACCCCTCCTTCAGGTGGAGCATTATTCGCAACATTCCCCCTTGTTCTAACCATTTTCTGTTACAAGAAAATTCAGGTTCTCATCAGATTATGGACACAATAGGCCCAAGAGCTGCAACCTTCAGCTCTGATACCAAGATGTAACATCCTCATTTTAGACAATAGAACAAGTCAATTTTTTTTTGATAAATGCTTCCTGGTTCTAAATACATAATTTAGAACTCACAAATCAAATAACCATTCTTATAATAGATAACCATATGCAGCTGTAATGACTCGGAGTACCTCCGATCTATTCATTCCATGACTTGGTAATCTACCGATCTATTCATGAGTAATAAGAGTTGGCATTTTTATTTAACACATCACTCTTGCGGTTCTCTTCCCTATTCTGGGATTTAGAATGCTCTGTCTAAGGAACCTAACTAAATAATTGTTACCATTATTGATCGGCATCTCATCCCTTAGACTAGGTGACTCAGGACAACGCAATCAGCAACTTGCGATACTTTGGCCAAAGATTTGAAACATACTGCTTATGTCTCGTATTCCTTAATGGCATACTCGTCAATCTGGAATACGTCCTTCACCCCATTCTTATGTTATGTAGAATGTCTTATACCGACTTCTGTCAGTCCCTCCTATCCCAAGTTAATCACTCGGGAATGGATTAGAAAGGTGACAACGTTACATGGATGCTCCCGAGGACTAGGGATAAGATGACATACTGGGTCAATCCTAATTAAACCAGTGTGTCAAGATACCCCGAGTCTCCTAGGCAGCCTTATAACATGACCACATTCCTAATCGGTCCCAGAGTAACTTGTTCGAGTTAAAGGTGTAAATCTTAACGATCAATGCAAAGGGTGTCATCATAAGTCACCTGCATTGTTGTATCTTCGAGAAGATCCTAATCTTCTCAAAGGTACAACCCTGCTGATTGTCTTATGCCGTCAACCTTTAAATCCGCCTCAAAAAGATTTACTTATTAAAAAGCGTTACGCACAAAGAGTTAAATTATATTAAAAGATGTTTCCTAAGGTTAGCCTTTCCCTGATCCCTGGATTCCTCATCTCAGGATGACCTTTCTCAATAAAACCCATTACACAAAGGGTTATTAAGACTATGGTCTCATCAAGGAGTTCATAGAATATACATAATTCTAAATCAACGAAATTGGACAATAACTCATAAACTTCACATGAGATTGCCATCTGAACCCCATTTAGGTTTATATTAGTTCTCATGATTGAATTTATATCGTACTTATTAGTATCAAGATATAATGATTAAGAATCCAATTAAATTTTGTCTTGGCATAATCAAGACTAGGGATTAATAATTTAATTCATCTTGTTTAGCGTTCTGTTTAGGTTTATTTTACCCCTATCTTTCGTAGAAACAAAGGTGATCTAAATTTCAGTTTAGCTTCGATAGAACATACATGAAGCTAGCTAAACAATCATAAGAATTCGAGTCTCATATTCTTGCAAGCTTATATTGATAATCACAAAAGTCTCCAAATATAAACAATAATAACAATGCTCTCGGGATATTTGAACCGAAGAAGGTAAAACTATCAAGATATGAATACAAACACATAAGTACAAATATCAATTTCCATTCCTTTCAGAACTAATCAAATACATTTTATGCATTCAACATACTTGATACAATACTCAATGGAAGAAGAACATCTTTCCTCAAATAGTACATTTAGAGAATCAAACTGTAATTCATCATAAACCAAGTTAAACAATCTGAACATCCTATCAGATCTGCATGCTTTTACCACTTACGGTGACCATCTGCAAAATTTTTCAACATGGGTCAGTTCGATGAACTGAGCATGATAAGCACTAACTCTTAAAACAATTGCAATCCACCAACTGTTTTCATTAAACAACCTGTTTAAATGAGATCATTTCACCAAACAAGTATACATATTTCAGACTATGCTGATGTAATACAAAAATGACTACAAACGCGTAACTCTATTATCGTTACAGAATAGTCCTAAATACTTCCCAAATATTTCATCACAATATTAGAAATCAAGAAGAACGAAAGTATCCAAATCATTTATCCATCTGAATTCCAAAAACAGCAAACTTCAGACAGATCATTTCATTCAACAGTAAAAGGAATATCATTACAAATCATGATTCCATAAATAGGATCAAAACAGTTCCAACGGTTAGATAAAAATATCAACATATATTTTCATAACAGAAGAGAAAGAAAACAAGTCATTCATATTTCCCTTCAACAAGTTCATGACTGTACCATCTCCTCAAATGGAAAACATTCACCTTACATGCATACGAATAAGTCAGACGAGCCACAAGAAGAACCACTGTTTTGTTAACATCAAATATAACAAAACTTCTGTACAGTAGCTAACACGCCTATAGTGATGACTATCAACCAACAGACTCACAAGACCTTCCACAAGAAGTGGCAAACAAGAAGATATTCACCACATCACCTGTCGAGGTGCAGTCGATGGCTTCTTAGTTCAGTCAAGCTCAAGGCAGGATAGTCATACTACAGTATACAAAAACATGACTACAATCCCTCACATCAACCTACAGCCCCCTTCTAGTCCCTAATAAACACAGTAAGGCTTTTCAACCCAAGGTCGAAATCAAAGATCTTCTATTTTATCGCAATCAACAATAGACTCCTTGACATTAAGTAATTGATGTTTCCCTAAGACTTATGCAGAGATAATCACATAGAATTCCTGCAACATGCACAGCCTTATCTAACTGGAATAATCAGAAAGGAAACATGACATACCATATTCTCATCTGGACGCATTCAGGGTTTGAAGTGTGGTATTCACGACCCATTTTACAGAGCCAAGTTACATGATATCTTACTATACTCAAGGAATCCAACAATGCCAAAAACAACAAGTGTACCAATCAGGTTGAATAGAGGCAGATATTATAGTTACCTATCAAGGGTTCAACTGAACCCGAGTAACAGTATACAAGATAAATAATAATTAATGATTCCCAAGTGACCTCTTCAATATTTTTGCACAAGCTTGCATGAAAGGAAATGTAAAGTACACTCAAGAGTTTGTACTAAAAACTCATTACAAAATAACATAGGTCGTATACTGTTACTCCTTGAGGACTCCAACAAAATCAAATTACCAACACTCAAATATATGTATATATAGCTTCAACAATGGTCCATAATACACGAATCATTCAATGGATTCTACAGATTCGTTTCGAATACAATAAATATATATATTGCATACTATCAACGGGTTGCATCCTATAACCACAATGTAAGGGAAAAACAACTTCAGCATGGTCGCAATGAAGTACTGTAACACAACAAGTTATCCATTCACAAATAACTTAAATAGCAAAGCGATACCCAATAAGATTCAGTAACCACTACCTTAATAACCTCAGACAGAAGTTACAAAGAAGTCCAATTAAATGAACAAAATGTCCATCAAGTATTCTTCCCAACGAGAGTCAATAACAACATCAGCATCAGCGGTAAGCATTAACAACTAGTATCAACGGTAGTACTGTACCCATCAAGGGAACAATTCATGGAATCTCAAAGCATGCCCAACATACATTCTTGCATATATTTCACAAATTAAAGCCGGTATGCAAAACACCATGAAATATTGCAACAGTTCAAAAAATAGAATACACCCATCAAGGTTTTAATTGAAAAATCGAACCAGCAAGAAGATACAGCAACAAAATCACGCACAGCTTATCATAAAAACCAACTGAATCCAAAAATCATCTAAACAAAGTTTTTCTAATGAAATCACTTGAAAGAAAGCAAGATTTTTAAAGGTTAGGGCCTAACATGCCTGGATATTTGCTTAAAATTTCGAAGCAGACCACTGAAAGAGCTCGAACCTTCTCCTCCTTTTCCAAGTTAGAGCCACCAACAAAATTTTGCTATTTCCATGACTTATATATTTTCCTTGCCAGAGGAAAGAGCTAGTTACGCTCATACTTGGCATGCAACACCAAGAAGACTGGTGCGAAGAACTAGTGAACAGATAGAAGGAAATCCAGAGTGCATGCAAAACCCAAACAAACCATTAACTTTCCATTTTGCATGCTTCCCCATGAAATCTGAGCTCCAAGACCGAGTCCATAAATGGCATTTACTCCCAATTTCCGGCTCAATCTTCACTTCCACCGACCGCCATAGTTGGCAATGGACAAATGCACACCAAAGACCATATCCAACTTTGATGACCTGCCACGTCGACTCAAGCTATCCATTTTAAAACCTCCACCAAATTACTGTCCCTCATGCTTATCCATGAATTTAATGACATAGAAAGCGCCGTCCATGGTTCGCACCCTTCCAAAGGTCCCCTTATTCCTTGCTCAATAGTTAGGTTAGTAACTTAGGTTAGGATTTAGGGTAACACCTAGTCTAACCTCATAGCACATAGATACTAACTTAGAACATTAGCTCTTAGCCTAGGTCTAGGTTAGATTAACACTAATCTAACCCCTAGGTTAAGTTTAGTTTTAGGTTACTAACCTTAATAAATCCAGTTAGGTCTAACATTTCATATGCTCAGAAAAAGAACCTACAACATACATTCACGAACAGGGTTCACTCCTGCACTGCCAAATGGCTATTGAATTATATGTAACTGAATTATTACCTGGTCCACGATCAAGACCTTCCAGATATATCACGATATCGGGAACCAATTCATTTAACATGATCATCCTGAGTTATACCCCAGGACTAGCTTATTCAATGCATCAAGACCTTGCAACCTATGTAAGGTCTATAATTTTAATTCATCACGAATAAACTTAAAGCACCACTTGGATCAATACCACTGATCCAAGGCTAGGTCTTATAGATGGATAACTCCATAATTCATTCCGAGATCAGATTAAACTTAGGTGTAAAATGAAATAAATAAAAGAGTCCAATCATATTCCAACTCAGTCAAAGATCTGTAATTTGCAAAGAAGATACAGTACATATCAAGCATGACTTCTCAATCAAGGGAACACATCCTTTCAAAAGAAATCACATATCAACACTTGTATGCTCAGGAGGAAGTAACAACAATTCAGGGTGTTACATCAAGTCTATCATCCTCATCCGAGAAATATCGAAGTCCAGGTGATGAACTTCACTATCCCCGATATTGGGAACGACAAACTCGAAAGTGTAATTTTCTCCTAACCTTGAAATTTGATCTTCATGTTGATTTGAAATTGTAGAAGAATCAGGTATACGACAGAAATTCCAATTTGTAAGGGTATGAGCAATTGGTAGTAAGAAAGCAGTGTGCAAAAATGCGTAGGGGGCAGTTCATTATATAGCCATTTAGGAGAGAGAAAGACAATAAATGTGCATTAAATACACATCTACCAACTTGAAAAGCAAGATATTTGGGAAGAGCGGGAAAAATTAGCCCGGATGGCCTTTGGTTCATTTGGGACACGCGGGACGCGAAAGCGTGATTTGGCGATGCGGGTGACGTGGGAAAAATATGAACAAATGCTTTTGAGACATGAGGGAAGAAAGTACGCAGATTGCGTGATTCAACAAAATCGGGAAAAGGTGAACATCAAGTCTAGGTGAACTTGGGACATTTGGGACAAAAATGTCTGACGGGCCCGAAAGAAATAGACTTCGGGTAAAATGGTTGATCAGAGAATAGGGAGCCTGAATGAACTTGGGACACTTGGGATAAAAATGTCCAATGAGACCCAAAAATCACACAGAATGACCCATAAATGCAGATTTTTTCAAAACTTTTAACTTATCCCCTTACCAAAACAATAGAAAAGATGTTTAACTTAGAAATTTTCAATTCTGAACTTCTCAAAATAGGGGAATTTTTAGAGGACAACACCACCTACATATAGCACATCTCATAGTCTAGTATCGAATGGTGATAAATTAAATTACACATTTCCACTTGTCATTGTCTTCTTGTGCTAGCATTCAAGCTAATGAGAGGTTTGTAGCCCACGAATATAGAATGAGAGGGAAATATAATTTAGGAGGCATGAGTGTGGTAGGTGATAGAAGGAATCATTTGATTTTTTCAAATGCCTCGTGACACTCATACATCAAGATGTTGTAGTAGTCCTTCTTTAACAAATTGTTGATCAGATGAATGTCAAAGCTTAAATTAGGAATAAACCTTTGGATTGCACTCGACCTTTTGTGATACAACCTAATGCTTGACTCATCTAATGGTGGGATCATTTCAATAACTATTTGGATTTTTGCTAGATCTACATCTATCCCTCATGAGGATATGATGTATCCCAATAATTTCCCTCTCGTCACACCAAACACACATTTTTTTATATTCAATGTAATGTTGTATTTAATTAGAAAAGAGAGGATGATGTGATTCACCTCAAGGTTATCGTAACACTTTCTTTCCTTAGCCAAAAGTTTGTGAATGTATGATTCCATAATCTTGTTATTAAGATCATGGAATATGTAAGTCATTACTTGTTGGTAAGTGGCACCAGTGTTCTTGAGATCGAATGACATGACTACGTAGTGATAAATTCCCTAAGCAAAGTAATAAATGTCATCTTTGTTTGATCTTCCTCACCAATCCTAATTTTATTGTACTAATAAAACCATCCATAAGTGACAATAGCTCATAACCCGTTGTTGTGTCAATGATAACATCAATGGATGGTAATGGGAAATCATATTTGGGACATGATTTTTTCATATCCCAAAAGTTGAAGTAGATTCAATTTTTTTGTTATTTTTAAGAACAAGGATGATGTTAGATACCCACATTGAGTAATCGATAGGTTTGATGAAACCCACTTGTAAGACTTTTGTAACTTCCTCTTTAACCATTAGCACCACCTTTGGTTTCATAGGTCTGGATTTTTGTTTAATAGAATTGGCATCGATTTTCTTACCGGATTATAGAATGCAACATGAGGAGAAATTTTTTCATCTCTTTATAACTAAACATGAATTATTTTGAATTTTTAAAAATAATATTCATGGGTATTTCCACTTCTTCAAGAGTTAGAAAATAACCTAACTTCAAAAAAAATTGGTTCTCCTTTATCTTGATATTGATATCGATCATCCTTTCGATCAAAGAGGCATTACCCTCTTCAAAATCATGTGGGGCCAGAGGTAGTTCTAACTCTCTTTCCTCTTCGTGTCACAAATATCAAGGCCTTTTGAGGAGGAAGGGTCCATTGTGTGATCTCCGAAATAGGAGGAAGAGTGAGGAATGAGAAAAATCCTTTCTTATGATAAGGAGGATGTAAATCCATAAAAGCGTTAAGGTACCCTAAGATAGCCTCATTGTTTTTCTCGCATAATCTAGGGTAACAGGTTTGTTCTCATCCTCAACATATGCCAAGATTGGATTCATTGGCATTTTACAAACTAAGGGTTCAACGCGATCCAAAACTATGAAGTTGGTGTCTTCTAAATCTTTACTAAAAAAATCGAGAATCAAAAGTAGCTATCGATTTAATGAGAAGGTTTTGTTCATTTCAATGGCTTCAATTGAAATGAGTTCAAAAACTTTACTCAAGTTGAGTACAAAATTTTATTGAGTTACAAGTGTTCTTCCTAGTATCATATACCTCTAAAACTTGATTAGTGACTATATGTGAATCACCAAACACTCTAATGTTACAAGTGCCCATTCTTTTGGTTACTTTGAGACCAAATGGAAGAGATTTGTATTCTACACCATTTTTTTACGTTCTAAATCTCGCTTGAAGGAAAAATGAATGACATTCCCTAAGGAGAAGTGAGGATCACACCTGGTCTATCATCAAAGCAGAATTTTACTCCGTCAAAATTAAGAGCCAACTAGTTTCTTGGGAAGATTGTTGTTGGATTACTTTTTTATCTTCTTCCCTTGTTTCTAATAATTCAACCATAAAAATTCATCGGATAAAAGATGGATGAGTCCTATAGCATATGTTATTCCCATGGAATCGAATAGAAGAATAATGGGTAAATCATTCTCCAATAACTCAACAATATTCACCATGATTTTTGTTGATACCGTCTCAATAGTAGCAACTTCATCTTTGACTGCAAGAATCCCTTCGATCAAAAGATAGTTTCTAATTCCATTGTGGGAATTTTTTTGTCTCTTGTGTTTAAATCATGGGTTTTATCAATTGATTTGTGGGGAGCTCAAACTTAGAATGTACCCCGGGTTTCTTCTTTTGGTTAGATAGGTGAATGTCAAAGGGCTTTCGGTCACCCTATGTAACAAATACTTTCCCCAAATGTAGGAATATGACTTCTACGACACAATATGGAAGAAATCACCTTCATGTGATGTATCCAAGCATGGTCAAGAATCATATTATAGTTTGTTTCCCCTTTTATAATATAAAACTCTATAAGAACCATCTTGGGATCTAGGGTAACTCATGGCATTATAGTTCTAATCAATGTTTCATTGAGGCTATCATACCCTCTAAATGTGTTTCTCTTTGAAGATAAATTGGTTTCTCCATAGCCTAACTTGTACATAAGAAATGAAAAGGGAACAATGTTTACTATTACCCCATCATCGATCATTGTGTACTTTATGTAGTTGTTGTAAATCCATATCTATAGGTACATATCTAGATCACCTCTACATGCCAACTCAACATCTGTGTGCATATTATAGATGTCGAATATAAACACAACATTTCTTTTGAGATACCTAGGGGGATGTACATTGAAGTCTATGTGATTTATTTGAGCCTCTGAAGGAGGGGTGACATTTATCAAATTACCAAGATACAATGCTTCAAATAAAGAAACTTTATGAGCGGGGATTTATTCAACAAAACCAATAAGGAGATGTGAGAAAAGGTATTTGTTAAATCAGTGATCAATTCGTAAGCCCCCACCGGTTTTGGAATTATTGGAACATCATCTGACATAGATGGGTAAATAGGGATGAGCTGCGAAGAGTAGTCACAATTTCTCATATTAGTGTTTATCTAGGGTTTACTTTCTAACTCTACTAGACCCATGATCTTAGTTTTTGGAAATCATCCAAAAGAAGTACCACCAAGTGTGTTTGACAAAGTTGTGGCTTCATGATCATGTTTTCCCACCGGGATAACCTTGTTTGAGAATTTGGGGTCCAACTTACCATTGTTATGACGTGTTGGAAGGGGATCGTTAAAGATCATGAGCAGCATTTTTAAGGGGATACATGCCCCATACTAGCATTCTAAGTTAGTGATGTAGGATTCACCAAAAACATTAAAACAAAGAGCTATTTTTGATCCTCTAGTATACTCGAATGAATTTATTACAATTGTAAAATGTCATAGCATCATGCCCTTAGACCCTATGGAAGCCACAATATAGGTCAAGATCATAATCCCGAGGTCTTTGGTTTTTGTTTTATTATGGTTCAAAGTTATGATTATTATTCATTTGTTGGTTGTTGTAATTTATTTTTGGATGTCATTGCCCTTGATTTTGATATTGTTTTGGGAGTCTTGGTTAGGGCCTTGAGCTTGAACATTTTGTTGTTGGTGTGGAGGCGATTCAAATCCATCATGTCAATTGTAGGAGAAATTATTTTACTCCTTTTATTATTACCATTTGTGTTTTTGTTGACATTATTTATCCTTGAGGTGTTAATAACATTTGGATTATTTCTTGATCTATAACAACATCAATCGTAACACCATTTTTTTTTAAGTACCTTAGGTCCTTGGTTGTTTACATTGTTTGTATAACTTTAATTACCCCGATTATTAGTGATAAAACTCCTATTTTAATCATAGGTATTTCAACCACCATATATTTCCTCCGATCAATGTGGAGAGCACCTTCAAACACCTCTTTATAACTCGTAAGGGGAACTCGTGGAATTATTCCTTTGTCATCCAATTAAGAGAGTGAAGGAATAGATTACAAAGATCTATCTCGACCCATGTTAGGAGTGCTTTCTTTGAAGAGAAGAGGACATGCTGCCATCTCTGGATGAAATGCGTAACCGACTCATTGTGATTTTTCTTTTTATATGAAGGAATTCCTAATTATTGTTCTTAGAAACTTGCTCATGTTAAAAGCATTGACAAATTTAGACACAAGTTATTTAAATCAATTTATTGAAGCCTCTAGTATCCTATAATACCATTCAAGATCAATTACTTCAAGAGTCTTAGGGAAGATATTTTCTACGACTACATCCCATGGGAGAAGCTCTTGAGTGGCAGTGATATATACTTTGATATGCTCATTTGGATCTCCTTCCCCTATAAATTTAGGAATATATAGTGGAGGGCATGGGAGCATAACACTCTATATGGTGAACTCAAGGGGATATTTAAGATATTCATAGTAGGTCCCAAAGTACATAAGTTTAAGCATCGATGACCCCTAATGGGGAGGTTGAGGTGGGATAGGTTGTTGATATGGTGCAACATAAATGTTTGTAGAGGCATAAGGAATCCCTTGTGGCTGACCATATTAACCAAGGAAAGAGTACATGTCCCTGTATGGTGATTTAGAATACATTAGTAGATACAGGGATCATTACTCTTATACGAGTTGAAGGCACATAACCTGGGAAAGTTTCATTTTTAGTTGGGATGGAATTTAATCATGCACTTTCGACATTTGGTGCCTATTGAGGGTATCCATACATGGTGTGAGGGGCATACCAAAGGTTCTCAATAATATGAGGAGATCTCTAGGGATAGGAATGCCCATGTAAATTAGAGAAGGATTTGGCATACTAGGCACTTGGCCAAACTTTTGCGAGATGACGGACAAACCTTCTTTGCCCAGTAAAAGATGAAACATGAGTAGCCTAGGAAAGTTCCAATTCTCTAACCTTATCCAAAACATTGGGATGACCTCACTGATGATGGCATGGTATTTTTGTTAACATACTTTGTTGAAATTTTTTAGGTTACAAAGGAGTGTGATATCATTCTATGAACTATTCATTGTTTTTTGGTCACCCCTCTTTAGAAATGTTTTATGTTCGGGAGGGGTAGAGGTTTTATTCGGAAGTAAGACATTAACATATCCTTGCATCCTATCCAAAAATTAGTTCACGTTTATGAATCATTGTTTATGTCGAGAATAACATGCTAACTACTCCTCATCCAAGTAATATGAGTTGACCAAATTGCATATTAATTTTTGGTTTGAAAAAAACCCGAGGAGAGGAGCTTGAATCTACGGTGAATGTCATATTTTAAGACTTTAAGAGTTAAGGATGTTATCCATGTGTAATTTGATCAATATCCTCAATCGACCAAGGAACCATTGTTTTTCCCTTGAGGAGGAGGATTTTAAGACAAAGGAAGATTAGTTGAGTACTTATCTCGCCCACACAGATAGTGAGAGCAATTATTGTTGCCTAAACATTTGGTAGTAATATTCCTTGAGACCTAAAATGGGTTGCCCATGTTCCCTGTCTTGACATATTTGGGGGTGTATGAATACCTACAAAATAATGGGAGAGGTAGAAAATGGATGAAATAAATGGAAACAAAAAGAGACTATCTGTTCTCGTTGGGTTCACCAATTTATATGGATGAAAATTGACACACGACCTTTAACAACACTTGACTTCCTAAGGTCATGTCGGGACAACCGATGTGGAAGATGTGGATGACCATGGATAGAAAAATATAGTGAAATGTGGTATACATATGAAAATACATGGGAATTGGAAAAGCAAGCTAATAAGGAAAAATAATTTTCTCGACGCACAATATTGGGATCTACTCGTCAAGGGTGAAGAAGGCCCTTCTAATCTGAATGGGTCTAATGCATGGATCAAAAAGGATGGCCACATGAAGACTCCAATCACTATTGAGATTCACAAAAATTCCTTCCAATGGTTGTGGGATACATCGAAAACCAATGGGTTCCTCATAACGATTTCAAAATAAGGTCATCGACTGAATGAGAGAGATATATGGTTCCACTAGCTTTATGGTCAGTTAGCTAGAGTAGTGTATAATCTGATGGCTCAGTGAGTTTCTTCATTTAGAACATTTAGGTATCTAATGATGTTTGATGGAAATGGGGAGGACGTAAAGAATAATGAGTGTAATCCTTTGTTAAGGTCTAACTCATCTTTGTGCCATTGGGGTTGAGGAAACCATGGATCATAACCATAAACTCTTGATGGTTATAGTCCTTGTATGGTAATATGCATTTAAACTCATTGCTAGGGGTAGTTCATTATTTGTAGGCTTTGTCATCCATGATTTTCAAAATGTTTAATTGTTTAATTTTCTCAATATATCGTGCTTGTGTTATGAGGATAAGCATAAAGAGTCCCGTATCTATATCTCTGTAATTAGTTCAAGCCCACTTGGTTTTGGGACTAATGGATCACTAGTGTATGTTTTCTATTGTTTTGGTTCATTTATGGTCATGTATGCATTCAATTTTTTTTTATCTAACCAAGGTAAATAAAAATCTAATCTAAATAAGTTAATTTTACACTATTTTTTTGTTTTTATAGAATGTAATGGAAATAAACAATACAAAATAACTAATCTAATAAAAGATAAATATTTTTGTGCTTTTCTGGAATTTAGAAGAAATGAAGAAATTAAAAGCTTCTAATCTAACAAATAAATCCTATATAATGAAATAACCGGATGTAGTTATTTACATGTGCAATTGTGTAACTAAATATATACTAATCAATTAAAGCCTCCCTAATTCAATCCTTAGCTTTGCTTTAGAGGCATGGGAAGAAATCATAGCTTCTCGAGATAAGCTTTTATTCTCCCGCAACTTCCCTGACATAAGTAAAAAATATTATATGGAGGATCTTCTAAATTAAATAATACTTGATTGATTTATAAATTAATCAAAAATATTTCTTCAAGAATCACCTCTTTGCAAATCTATAGAGATAGGAAAGAAAGACTATCTATCCTAAGATAGGTTTTGTGGAAATAAGTGATCTACGTAACTACTCAATGATTATAACAATGAAAATGAAATTCCTTTTCTATTGAAATGAATAATATGAATAAGATTCTCAAACAAAAATAAAATAAACCCAATTACAATGCAAACCTAGTATTTACAGTATTTTGGTAATCCAATTGTAGTGTGATGTTGTGTCCCCTTAGTTTATCATTTCAATCTCTTGTGTTGACATGAGTCTAGGATCTTGGGAATGTAATAGAAGCAGTAAAGAGAAAGTGATAGAGTAATGGTATCTGATGATAGCATCGATAACAATACATGTAGAAGAACTATAGTGCAAGAGAACAAAGCTTGGCTATGTAGTTTCTAGAAAGATTGTTGTAGCTAAAATAAGAAATATACACAAATAATATTTTTCCATTTTCTTGAAGAAGCGATGGTTTTATAGAAGGTTCATTGGGTGTGCACTATCACACTTGGTAGCCATGGGGTGCCACATTGATATATGAAGTGGTAGTTAAATAATAAATTACAAATTAAAAGTAGAAAAGGAAGTTTCCAAAAGTCATTCAAGCTTGAAATGAGCTAAAATGATTGACATATGTGCTCTAAAATTTAAGTGAAGTAAATAAATCATGCATTAATTCTTAGGTAAAGAATTTAGGAAAAAGTACATAGGACCGCAACCCTATGCGGGGTAGCGGTTAGATAACCTTTGTCCTACCTAGGAGGCGGTTACAAAATTTCTACCTTGTCTGGGTGGCAGTTATAGGATCACCTCCCAGGAAGGGCAGTGGTTCTGTAACTAAAGTCAAAAACTAAGGAAAAATGGTGCAGGAAGCTACTGAAAAGTAGGGAATGGCTAAGTAGGGTGAACTATGCTAAAAATGTAAGTTGTAAAGAGGTTTATAGAGCTCAAACACTTTAGAAAATATGTGAATCATCATTAGGGACATTTTGTAACTATTTTTTGACAATGAAGCATGTGCAAATTTGGGTGCGTACAGTTCCTTTGCAAGATTTGTCTTTGTAATGAAATCTTCACAAAGAACCTATTTTCTAGTGCGTCCCACAAAGGACCATGAACTAAAAATATCATGGAAATGAACCCTGAGGATTCCTCTACATGTTCAAATATATTTACAAGAAAAACAGTTGATTTTATATACCTACCCAACCAAATTTACCAAAATTGGTCCAAACTAGGGTTTGAAGGGTTACACACTCACATAAATGGATATAAATTCTAAAATACTCAACCAATCACCAAAATAATTTTTGCACCATATTTTTATCCTAATTTAATCTATTTTTTCTCTTATTATTTTTCTAAAGGAGTTTACACAATTTTTCTTGATTGCTATGAAGTTTGGTGCTCAATTTTCATACTTTGAAAAACCCGGTTTTGCAAATACTTTCATAACTTGAAAAATATCCATCCTCAGCTTCGAATGTTTTCTCACACCTCAAGGAAACATCCTTGTAACACCAACATGTAATAGTGTTTTCAGGTTCATTTTTAATCTTTCCATCCTATCTCATCTAGGTTCCCTTTGGTATCTAATTATCAAGTAATTATATTATGTTAAACCGTATAAGTACCTAAATCATGTCAAAACTCACTTTTTGAGCCTTGTAAGCATCATATGTCATCATACCATGCTCCTTCCACACGTTTTTTTGTCATCATACCTTGTGTCTATCTATCAATGCCTTGTTTGCTTGTGAGATGACTTTAACTTACTCTATATGATCTCCAACTTGTCTCGAATTTTTGGATAAAGACTTGTAGTAACCCATGTGATCTATTCTATGTCATTTTATGTTCCATCCTATATTTATTCCCTATATTTTCTTTTTATTTCATCACATACTGAGCCATGCTTGAAATTTTCCTTTAAGCTAGTCCTAAATGAGATGAATTCTAATGTTGCTTCTATTCTTTCTTAGAATTCACCATGAGACTATTCACATACCTTAGATACATTCCTTAAAAAATGAGATCCTCGTATGGAGTATATGTTAGTCACCAATGTGCTTTTCAAGTGTTAGCTCCTTGAGAATATGTCAAGATTCCTTAGGACACCACCATCATGCTTCATGATAATGCAAAATACTGACCTTGAAGACACAAAGAAGACCATGTGGACATCTTTCAGACTCATTACCACCTTCCACACACCTCTTGGACCATGTTAGACCTTCATACTAGCATGGAGACTCACCATGCACCCTAGAGCCATCACCTACATGCTAGGACCATGCATTCCTTTGACCATTGACCAAGACAACATGATAATTGCACCTATATTAGTTGGAGAGGAATTTGAATCAATGAACCCTTGAAATAAATGACAACACAAGTGACAACACCAAATCCAACACATTCTTAGAGCACTCTTCAATTTCCATTCCCACACTAGTATAACCCAAACCTATAAAACAAGGTCGATGCTCTACATGTGTTAGGTTAGAAATACCTTGGCCATTCTTAACAAGGAATATTCCATCAAATACCATTTTAAATAATAAATAGATCTAATTATCTTAGTGTGTTTTACAAAATCACTATACAACATTACCTACATCCAAATCTATATCTGAATATGAGGAAGAAGAGCAATATGGTGAAAAATTTATAGTGCACACATTTATCATGGTTTCTACATATGAAGTAAAAGGAAAATATTTCTTCATCTCACCACACTGATATCTAATCAAGAGATCATTCTTGGATTAAAAATCTGATTTCAATTGTTTAATTTACTCTTTAAGGGAATAAAGCTTTCTTTTCAAGAAAACATTATCTTCTTGAATATGTCTATTAATTCTTTCAAGCTCTTCCCTCCTTTCTATTTTCATGTCTTTCCCCATAGCTACCTACAAACATTTTGTACTTAGAAAACACTTTGTAAACTATAGAATGGAAATTCCAGCAAACAAATTCTATAAATCGATGGATTTAGCTAATCAAACTAATATCAAATGAATCTAAAAGAAAAATATTGAATTTAATTGGTTCAAATACTAATAAATTGATTTCTAAACAATAATGGACCCCTATTGTTTTACTTATTTCAATAGATATTTTAAATATATCATATTTCATGATTTATATGCATCTAAAGCTGATTAAAATCTGAATTAAAATGGATATAAATCTGATCTAGAACTTAATTAAATGATTCCCAAAATTAGCATTACTCATTGTTCGATCAAACCATCCAAGTTTCCATATTACTGATTTTTCATAAAGTTTCTTAAACTCGAGAAATTTTCTTGTTTGAATTTAAACTTGATTAATTAAATGCAGAAATAACTAAAAAAATTAGAAGATAATCTGAACAAAAATTGTTTACTAGGTTCAGAAATTTATTACTTCATCTGGTTCATTCAAACTAATCTATTAAAATATTCTAAATTTTAAGTATAATCAAAATTACAATTAATAATAACATATCCAAAAATTACAAGTTTTTGTCTCCAAACCTTTGAAGGACTTTAGAAAAGTTTAGTGTTCATGATTCACCTTCTGAAGCACTTGTAGAAGATCTTCCCTTCAATTCTCTATCTACTATCTACTTCCATGCCTTAAAACACCATTAAGAGACTCCAAAATAGGAAAATAACATATGTAAAATGATCCTCTTGGAATTATAGACAACAATCTAGTTTACATCAGGTTGTTAAAATGCTCATAAGTGTCTCAAAATATCATATTTCTAAAACTAACCTTTTATGAGGAATACACTCTCATCTGCAATAGCTTTTATAATACCCAAGTCTTCCTTTTATAGACTTGTTAAATTCTTGTGGTATAAAAAGTGACTTATATTTTAGTAAACAATGTTGGAAATTAGGATATTTAGAATTGGGGTGAATTAGTGTCTTATCAAAATTTGACGCATAACTTAAGTTCCTGAACTTAGATATATCTTGAAGTCAAAAATTTTATCACAATCTATAAATGAAATAGCACACATAAGAGACACAAAAATTATTGTGGGAAACCCTTCAAGGGAGAAAAACCCACTTAAAACAGAGAACTAACATGGACAAATTGGCATATCATAGTTACAATGATTTCATAGTTGTGAAAAAATCAACATGGAGCTACAAATCTAAAATTTAACCAAGCTACAACTTGGTATTTAGAAAGCTTCAACTCCCAAATTTAGTCACACTGACCTTCTGTAAGCTTCAACTTATAAGGAAGCTTCAAACTTCCTTACTATTAAGCATCTACTTAGTCTATTTCACAATAATTTTTGATCACTTGCTTGTGTTGTCTTTCACATTAGATTGTTATCACTTTTCATCTCATTCTTCTCTTCTCACTCATCTTAATTTACTATAGGTTCACACTCAAATATACCTCTTCATACCCTCTCAAACATATTTTGTTGAGAAGACAAAGTTCTAAGCATTGGACAACATGCAAAGGTTTGGGGCACATGTAAGGAAGGTGTATAGGAGAGTGCACAAATAGGATGAAACAATGTGCGTAGGTTCATGCCCAAACATACAAAACTCATAACTCGGTCATTTTGTTGATCATGGGCTAAAAATAAGAAAATCAGGATGGAGTGTGGACCAAGAAAATAACTAAAGGATGATGAATTGGCAGCCAAGAAAAGGTTATTTTTTGAGGATGACCATACAGATCAAGCACACACATGGAGAGATATTACTAGGATTAAATCGAGTGTATAATTAAAACAATCTATTATTTGAAACTATTGAAAAATCATGCATGTAGTCTATTTTTAGATCATTCCTAATATTATGAGAGTGCATGGATGGTGAAGGGAAAGTCCCCACCCCTATATATATCTGTTCTATGTCATTTTTGTAGTATATATTAGTTTTTGAGTCGTAATGTCATAGAGAAGTTATGGTGTCTGAGATCTAGGGTTTGATACTTACATGCATGGTCTAGTGCCCTGGTACATTGATTACTATGTATTCAACTTCTAATATGTAATGATTTTGGTATAAGATATTATGATAATTAATATGTCTGAATATGGTGATCTAATGGTGCAATCTATCTTGGTTATTGTTTAAACTATTATGATTCCTTGTTATATGTGTTTCCAAAGTGAGTTATATGTAAGGATTAAGTATACTTGATTGATTACTTGGTCAATTATCATTATGGTTATGCATGTTAACATCTTGATAAGAAAACACAAAGGAGGGACTGGTAGTTATGTGGGATTTTTTGAGCATTCGAGTTACGATTGAATGAGGTGCTAGTGCACATAACACTTGTGTGAAATTAAATACTAAATTTTGGTTCCATTTTTGGGACCTCTTTTAAACTTTTCTACTAGGATGTTGTTTACATATTTCTTATCGACTATATTTGGAGAGTATTGAATGGTGGGTAGAAGATAGACAAGACCAATTTGTGCGAAGTATAACACTGCAGACCTAGATTTAACATGCACAAGTGGGTGGAGGAAAATATTTATCATGAACTATATCAGATGTATTTTATCTTCTTTCCAGTAGATTTGTACCAATGGTTGGAAGTATATGTATAAAAGAAAGTGTGGGGTCATAGTCCAAGGATTTTGACATGGGAAGATTACTAGACTCTGTTTAATGCAGATGAAGTGTGGAATAGACCTGTAGATCATTGATGGGCTGGTGTGTTGCATGATTATACATTTGAGTATGTTATTTATGTTTATTTTTTCCTAGAGGAAGATAATTTTAAGTTTCTAGGTGATCCTAGAGGATCCTATCTACGTACTATCCCTTTAACTATCAAGATTTTGATGGTAGAAATGGATTTGGAGAGGTTTTCTATGGCTAGCTTAATCCCCACTATGCGTAGGGGTAGGAGTAGGTGTGGAGGAGGATGGAGATGAAAAATAGACAAACATAAGAAAGATGAATCAAGTATAATGAAGCGCGAGAGATCAAAATTGAGGCAGTGTTATAGTCTATAATAATGATGGCTCATAAAGGTATTGAAGCTCTTATAGAAAATGAGGAGCCACAATATCAAGTCCTCCAAAATATTTGCAAGAGGATAGTAGAGAGGCCCCACTAGTTTCAGATGAGAGCATGTGCTAGGAGAGAATGATAACTACGGGAGTGAAAATTACTTAACCTGACTACCTAGCCCTTGCGCTTGGTGTTCCAGATCTAAAGTAAGTTGAAGGATAAATTAGTTTAGGTAATAAGAGAAACCTGTGTAGATATAATTTTGTATTGAATCAAGAAGTCCCTCAGACTAGTATCACATGCATGGTAAAATAACATGTACCAAATTTTGGGAGCACTCTTATAGAAATTTGTTTTCAGGACCGTTAACAAGATAGATTATTGGCACAAAGACTGTTAGAATCACTCATGTAGGTGTTACAACTATGCAAACAATGGGATTCCAATCTAGTAATATAAATTAGACACAAGGAGCTCATCAACAAGGATGCGACCCATAGCATGGGGTGTGGGAGGCTTAGGAGGATCGGGAAAACCACTGTATGGAGGGAATATTGGTTGAGGTTTTAGGAGATGGATATGTTGGATAGGGAATACAACCACCACCATATCAGCCACCACCGAACTAGCCTCATCACACCCCACCTCATCAATCATTTCAGAAAACACCTAAGCTTTACTTTTAAATGTCTCTTAAATTTCCAGAGTATATAGGTTTGTAGGATGTAACACACTATGTGCACAAGTGTCAATTACTATGAGATGTGAAGAGGATTCCATATTTATATAGAAAGGAAATTTAGTTTTCCACCATGCTCCAAGAGGAATTTATATAGTTGGTATTGAAAGGATGACCCACATCAGACTATGATGAATTATGATGCTATACACACAAAAAATTTGGCTGAGTTCCACTTTTGAAAGTTTGACCGAGAAAATCATAAATGTGCTTAAAGATATCAAGAAAAGTTTTTGGAGAGTGTAAGAGAGTATGATGTGTGCTTTAAGACTTTGTTGTAAAAATGTCTTATGATATCCATCCAAGTAATCATGTATAGTAATTTTTGGGGGATTGTTGACTCCATTATGAAGGGCACTATATAATAAGACATGCACTAATCTACACAAGGAATTAGAAGCATCTCTGCACACTAAAGTAGTTGGTAATGTAGAAATAAGGGGTTATTCCTTTCTGTAAGCATAGATAAAAACTATGGCGAAGTAGTTGGAGAAGATCTCTACCAAATCGACACATGAGAATACAAGTGGTATATGGTGCAATGATTGTGAGGTTAAAGGACACACTAAGGATGTCTTCCTATGCGGGATAGTTTCGTGATGTTAAATTCTTGTGAGATTTTTTATAATAATCATGATGTGTAAAATTACTCTCTCTCAAAACAATCATTTCATAACAAGATGTATATGTATTATAATATTTTTATTCCCATACCCACGATACATTTAATTACAGATTGATTGACCATATTCATGAGGCCATTGAAACAAGATTGTGTCGAGACTAGTGTGGCAAGTGAATGAAAGGAAAATGGAGGAAAAAATAATGTAGAGCGCAACAATCGGGATAATAGGAATGCAACATTTCGAGGAGGATATCGAGGTTAAGGTCACAATGGTAGTAGAGGTAGGTGCATGTGTGGAACTTGTTACACTTGTGGGTCCCCCGATCAATACCTGCATGAATTTCCACAAAATATAGTCTACACATGGTATGGAAAGAAGCATAAGTTAGAAGATTGTTCAGACCTATATGAGTTCATGACAAAGGATAATAAGAAGAATAAAGGCATGGGGAGGATCAAGGTAAAACAAAAAAATATTAATCATTGGATGCATAAGAAGATGCATGATCCGATTTGAAGCCCATATTATTGACTACTCATGCGCAGAGGCAAAGCACACACACGTGAGCTTTAAAGGCTAAGCCCCTCATCATAAAGATGATATTATATATGCTAAGTATCTAGATTCTATGCACTAGAAGGATGTCTATTAAGAAACTATGGGATTGATCAAATATCTACAAGGTGAGATACGATACTTAAAGGAGCATACATGAGACAGAGAGTGCATGAATATTTCGAGATCTCATAGAATGATGTTGAAGATGTGAAGGAGATCTACAAGATGTTATGACATGATAGTATCATTCAATTTTTAAGGGAATGGTTGTGAGATAAGGTTCCACACATAGAATTAGAGTGCAAGAGAAAGATACTACATGAAAAGTTTCCACCATTGAATCATGAGTATGATAAAGCAATAACATTGGATGCGGTAATTCACGGGTGGTTGGTGATAAAAATTCTTATAGATATATGAACTAAATTAAATTTATTGACTCTAGATGCATGGAATTAGATGGGGATACCTACATTACAACCTTATTCAAATGTTTTGTAAATGGTGAATAAGATTGGGGCTATGCCTATTGGGGTTTTGAAGGATGCATCCATTACCATTTAGGGAGCCAAGTTTACTGGAGACTTTGAAGTATTGGAGCTTGCTGAAATAGACAACTTTCTAGCACTACTTGGAAAACCCTGGTGTTAATTAAATCATGTAGACTTGCACTTCAATAAAGGATACATTATATTTCAGAATAAGGGTCAGTGCATGATTATACCATTGGATGATATAATATCCACGCTTTATGTTGATCCATTTAGTGAAGAATATTTGAAAAAAAATTATGCATACATAGTAAGAGACCACGAGATTGTACAACCATACAAGGAAGGTGTGATTTAGTAGGAATATGTGCATTTGGTAAAAAAACCAAAAGTGTTTCTGTGATAACAAAACCCATTGAGCATATGAAATGGTTAGGGGTAATATGAAAGGGAGAGTAACTAGAATGATCAGTTCACACATGGTTAGGAGTATGGGAAAATTTCATCTACCAAGATATACTAAGGTAGAGAATCTTGACTCATTCTTACATGTCATGGAGTAACATTGGGAGAATGAAGGTGATTGAAGAAACATTTTGATCTATACCTTGTGTGGGTTAGTAACACACTAGAAGGTGACACATAAAGACAACTTGTTGGGTTGGTGAGAAGTGAGAATCACCTTCTTAACAAGGTTCACTTGGAGAAATGTGATTACACTTATCCATGAGCATGATGGGAAGCCTCTTTCTTTGGTACATTTCTAGAACTATGAGAGAAAATGGACGTAGGGCATAGAAGATTTAACACCATATCTTTGGGTGCATATGTTTTATTCTAATTTGTGAGGTTGTTCCTACTTATGGTATTTACATGTTGAGCTCAAACAAGAGACGATATGTTGGGGAGATATGACAGCATGTATGGCCCATACATTTCATTATTTTTCTAATAAACCTCCAATTCATGAAGCATTATAGATCATGAAGTGCATCACATTGGGGATAACACAAACATAGATGAGATCATGCTAGAGCTACTTGGGAACCTGATTATGAGGCTTGCACTAATATAGAGGAGAAAAAAAGCTACAAATGAGTCGCATCTAGAAGGAAAAAGAAAAGGGAATGTTGGTATATATGATATGATGAAGAGGTGGAGAACTTGATAGTTAACCACACATAAGGGGCACATGAGCTCATGGACTCTGTAGATGAAAAGTCTCATGCATACCATACACCTGTGAAGACAAATAAGGTTAACATTGGCTCAAAGGATTCACCTAAAGATGACTTTATCAGTTATTATTGGTCAAAGTAGGAGGTAGCATAGATCATTGATATTTTACACTACTTACAGGATTTGTTAGTGTGAGGTTACCATGAGTTTAAAGGAGTGCACCCCTCATTAGGATAAATGAATATTTAGATGAAGGTGTGTTCCCAGGTTCGAAAGAGGCCTTATAGGATGAATCCAAACTTTCACGTATGGGTCAAGAAAGAAATAGATAAAATGTTGAAGTCTTGAATCATTGATCTTGTTGAAAAGTCTAAATGGGTAAGCCCCATGGTAATCATTATCAAGAAAGATGGCTAGTTGAGGATTTTTTTGGAATATAGAGAATTGAATGGTTGATGTGTTAGAGACCCTTTTCCCACACCATTTATAGAGGAAATCCTTGAAGATTTTGTAGTGTGCAATATTTATTCCTTTAGAGATGGGTTTTTCAAGATATCATTAGGTGCAAATTGTGCATAAAGACCAAGAAAAGACCACTTTCAATAGTGAATGGGGAATCTTTACATTTACATTTATGCCTTTTGGAGTGAATAATGTGCCTGATGTATTTTGGTGCATTATAGTGTATGCTTTTCATGACTTCATTCACAAGTTCTTATAGGTGTATTTAGATGATTAGACTGTTTATGGATTGGTTAAGGTTCACTATGATAATTTGAGGTTGATGTTTAAGTAATGTAGGTAGTTTAGCATCTCTTTAAACATTAAAAAGTGTATTTTTTCTACACCATTTGGAACCTTTCATGGACATATAATTTGCAAAGAAGGATTATTCTTTGGATCCCATGAAGGTTGCAGTAATATTTTTGAGGAAGAGGGTGGAAAATATATTAACCAACTTAATTAAATTTTAAGTTTAAAATTATCAATAAATATAAATATAACTAAACACAACATTAATAAAAGTCAATAGAACATAAAACACAATGACACCGTATATAATGTGGAAAACCCTAAATGGGCAAAAAACATGGAGAATAAATAAACTAATTGAGAAAATTTGACATCCCAATCCAGTAACTCCTCCTCTCTTTTATTCCCTATTTTTACCAAGTATTTACCTTCATATTCACATTTAAATATTATTATTTGATCTATGATAATATCCTGAATATATAACCTATGGTCATATTTAAATAACCCAAAGGGTTATGACCTTCTTAAGTGATGAGATACACCTCAATTTAATTAGTTGGTTAATTAAATTAATGAACCATCTAATATAAGTTTTATATTTAGATAATAAGAATATAGATTATTCTTCATTATTTAAAGATAAACTATATATTATGATACACTTAATGTTATAGTTCTAACACCCCCTTTAATATTAAGTGGGAACCATATGCCAATATTATCTATTTTTACAATAAGATTTACAAATCCATAAACCCTAACCGTTTAGGCTAGAATATGTATTTGCGAGACTAAATCTCACAGTTTGTCATGGAAATATCCTTATACCGCATCTATATGAGCCTTTTATAAGACAAGGACTTCTTTTACAAATAGATGCACACTAGATTGCATTTTATATAAACTCTATCGGTTTACATAGATCATAAAGGATATTTTTTTACAATGCTTTTAAACAAAAATAGAAGTATAGAGGAATCAACAAATGACCAACCATTAGGAGGTGGAATTTACATGCATAATTTCCCTCAATGGAAACTCTAAAAGGCCAAGCATTACACAAAACTTGCAGAACTTCACAAAGACATAATGGATTCGTGAACAAGTCTACTGCATGATCTTAATTTGGGAAGTACTATATATATATATATATATATATATCTTTATGAGAGAACCTTATCATAAATAAATTGTATATGTATCTCAATATGGTTCATTCTTTGATGTTGAACTAGATTCTTAGCGAGAGAAATGTAACTCGAATATCTCACAAATGAGGATTACTTCCTTTATCTTCTATGTGCATCTCTTGTAACATCCCCTTTAGCCACACAACTTCTTTTCTGCTTCCATTAAAATTATATATTCTTCTTCAATAAAAGAAATCGAAATTGGTGCCTTATTTTTATTGCTCCAAGTAATGGCTCCTACACCAAACTTGAACACGTATCCAATTATAGATTTGAAATATATCACATCACCGGTATGGTAAGAATCAAAATATCCATATAAATATGCATTATTAGATGAAATATAATGTAAAAAAAAATTAATTGTGCCCTTTATATAACACAAAATTCTTTACGATAACTTCTAATAATCCTCATAAGGTTCCTACATAAATGTTGAAGCAATCCCTACTGCATAAGAAATGTCAAGTCTATTATTAGTTAGATAAATAAAACTACCTACAAGTTTTCTGTACAAAATAGGATTAGCTTTTTCACATATAATTTTAGAATCAAGTTTACATCCTACTTCTATAGGAATATAAATTGTTTTACAATACATAATATTAAATATTTTAAGAAAATTAGTTGCATATTGTGATTGAGATACTATGATGGAATTTTTATCTGGAAATATATCCATGCCCAAAAAATGATAAAATAATCCTATGTACATCGTCTCAAAATATTACATTAATTTTGCTATAATTTTTTTAATCATACTATTAAAATTACTAGTGATAAGTAAATCATCAACATACAATATAATGAAAATGATAACATTTTCTTCAATTTTAACAAATAAATCATTGTAAGATGAATAGTGAGAAAAACCAACTTCAATTTAAAAAATTGTTAATCTTTGCATACTAAGCTCTAGGAGCTTGTTTTAAACCATATAAATATTTTTCCAATATACAACATGCTTTTGTTTAAGTGGTTCTTCAATTCCTTTAGGTTGGGTCATGTAAATTTCTTATTTTTAAAAAACATTCAAAAAAGTATTTTTGACATCCATTTGATTGCTTTCCCAACCATACTGAGTAGATAAGGCAATAAAAATCCTTATTATTCTCAGATTTGCAACAAGATAAAATGTTTAAATATAGTCGATATCGATTTTTACGAGTAAACTATTGAGATACTAGTCTAGATTTGAATTTATCTATAAAAAAATATTCTTTATATATAATCTTGTACAGACCATCTAGATCCAACTATACTTTATTTTTCAAGAGCAAGGACTAATTCCCAAGTTTGATTTTTAATCAAAGCAGTATATTCATATTTCATTACATCTATCCATCTTTTGTTAGAAGAAGCTTCTTCAAAATATTGGGGTTCACATTTATACAAATTCATCAAAGCATGATATGTATGATGAATTCTAGTTGTTGGTGCAATTTATGGGTTTGCAAACTTTACTCTAATTCTCTATGTTCCATTTTTACTCCAAAACATCCTTGTGGCTCGAGTGAAGATCTGTAACTCATTTGATCCCAGTTGAATGTTTTCAAACTACCCTCAATGTTATTATTTTGCCCCTTTTTGAAACAAAATCCAAGTTTCCCCTTTATTTGTACCCTAGTTTTTCATGTTGCATGGGCTGCATTATTTTTCCTTGTCCAAAGAGTGAAAGAAACCCGTGTTTGATGGAATTCCATTTTTATGAGGGTGAAATCTCACTCCCCAAGCTTAAATCATCCGCACATCATGTTTCATTGGATTCAAAACCAAAAAATCAATCTTCTTTGTGAGAAAATTCAATTTCAGAAGCATCCCCTATGTTTTTTCATTTTGACGGGCATACGGGCATGTTCTACTCATCAAATTTATCAAGGAAAAGTTTATGCTGACATGACAGGCTCTCATTGGCCGGGTGTGGTCGGAAGAAATGTTATAACTTGTCAAATTTTCAATTTTTGGTGAAGGGAGAATTTTCTCTGCAGCCCTGCATTTGCCTACTGTGCCTACATGGCATGATTTGATTGGAAAGAAGGAGCATCGAGTGGCGGAGGTCACTTATAAATTGTTTGCCTTCATTTTTTGCAAATTTCTCAAAATCAAGTTTTTACCGAAGGCCCGTGCCCAATGGGAAGGAAACACGTGGCATAGGGAGGTCACACAGATAGCGTGGGATTTAGGAAAATTTTATTATTTTTGCTCAAGGATGTTGGAATAAAATTTCTCCCCACGGTTCCACAGGGATGTGCTTACGTGGCCTAATGTGATTGGTTGAGGATTGGCGGGTGGCGGAGGGAACTTAGGAATTTTTTCTTCCATTTTGGAAAAAATTCTCAAAATTAATTTTTTTTCGAAAGCCGTGCCCAATGGGATGGTGACACATGTCTAGGAGGGCCAGGCGGATGATCAAGGACTTGGAAAAATTTTGGTGTTTTTTGGCTCGGGGTGTCAGGGGAAAAATTTGGCCCGTGAGCCCGCAACCATTGGAAAGGTGACACGTGTCCAGGGAGATCGACCGGAATAGAGGGAACTTGGAAGAATTTGAAAAATTTTGGTTTCAAAATGTAAAAGAAAAATTTGGATGCGATGGCCCGCACCAATGAGAATGTGACACGTATGCACAGGGATGAAATGGAGAGGCGGAGGCTTGGAGGAATTTGAAGTTTTTAAACTTCAAAGGGTAAAAGGAAAATTTCGGTTCAAGGTCCCACCACCAATGAACAACGGACACGTGTCCAAATTTTGATGGAAATTCGGAGCGCGGAGGAAAGATGGAAAATTTTCCAAATTTTAGTGAAAAATCTCAAAGAGAAAAATAAACCCGCAGAAAAATTTGGAGTTTCGGCTCCGCATCCAATAGGACAGCGACACGTGGCATTTTTAAAATGTCAAAAGAGAGATGTTGGGCCCGCATGGAGTTTTGATGCTTGCGGAGGAATGAAGGAAAATGTGATGAGTCGGCTCCACCTCCAATGGGAGATTGACACGTGGCAGAGAAACAGCGGGTGTTCGGGCCCGTGGGGAATTTTGAGAAAATTTTCCTTTTTGTGAAAAAGGAGAAAAGTCATCATTTTGGCCCACGGTTTTTCAGTAGGTCCCACAGGAGGACATGTGGCACATTCAGGGGGCAAGTGGGGAAAATTTTAAAAAAATTTCTCGAGGTCAAAAGGAGTTGCAAATGCAAATTTTAAAAAAGAAGGCCCGGTCCAATGGTATTTAGACACATGTCCCACCTCATCTAAAAGGAAAAAAGGTAATTTGGGTGCTTTTGAAGAGGATTTGGATCTTCCACATGGAGGGCTGGCATTTAAAGTTGATTTTAATCAATGATAGCTATGCATTTTCATTTTTTGGGTGCCATTGGAGCTCCAAGAAGTGTGGAATCGTCATTTTTGCACCAAAACACATGAAATTTTATATGAATCTGCATCCCTTCAGCCTTCTAAACATAATGGAAGACCTTATTTAAACTAATTTGGTGCCCTATAGTGTTTTTTGTGAGATATTTTTCTCATCCCGTGAAAAACACGTGAAATGTAAAAATGAAAAGTTGCAAAGTTAAAAATGATGAGGGAAAAAGGTGAAAAATGATTGCAAATGCATGCTAGCATGGTGGAATGCCAAAAACATGACCCTAGGATGGATAAGGATCCATGTTCATGCAATATTTTAAAATATTTGTGCATCTCTGGCATTTGGCGATGTACATTTACTGATTTTATATCATTTTTCATCAAATGGATAGGGTTTTGTAACAAATTTGATCCCTTTGGCATATTCTTTGCTTGGGATGCAAGGATCCAAGATGGCATAGGGTATATGATGTAGTTTTGGAAACATTTTAGAGGTCTATTGAGAATTTTGGAGAAAGAGAGAAAAAATTTCACAGGAAAAGACTGGAAGAAGTCCATTTCCCTTTTGAGAAACTACCTGAGAGCCATTTTGATTCCAGTTTGCATCAAATGTTCATCATGTTGAGTTGGTTTCAGCTATAAAGCCATCAAAAAGCTTTGAGATTGTCTAAATAACTTTCCCTTGCTGATATATTTGATCAAATTCTTGGATTAACTGGTTTTATCTCTTGGAAAAGCTTGCATGCACTTGTATTTCAGTATGTTTTCAATTTGTGTTTCATGCTCATGTTGCAATCTTGTGTTTGGGATATTTATTGGTCATACATGGTCTCATTTCTTATAGAGGTTTTGAAGGCATCTGCAATCTTCCATTTAGAAGAGAATTCATTTGAGTGGAGATAAACAGACTTAAATCCATCTAACCTTCCTTGTAAATTGAGGGTATTTACAAACCTTTGGGTGTACCTTAGGACATGATCTAACAAGGGTTATGAATGCTTTATTGATATTTTCTTCAAGCATTTGTAGCAGGCTATCAAATTTTATATGGAATAGTGCAAATTTGGGCATGCATTGTGCACACATCCTGGTTGAAAGAGAACTTTAAATTCATTAAAACATTTATGTTGTTTAGGTGTTGTAATTCTTTTGCAAGGTTTGAAAAGAAGGTGATGATTTATAGCTACTCTTGTTCCAAGGTCTTTCATCATAATTTCATTTTAAATTAACTCATCCTACCTACAAAACCCCTACATTGTGTGTCCACAAAAGAATTCAATCCTTTCACAAAAATGCACAAGGTTGATTAGGGTTTTATCATGTCTTTAGCAACTCTAGCTTTGTTTTGAGAACATTTCCATCATTTAGTAGTGACAGCTCTTTTGAGTTTGGATAATGGATATTTGATCATGTTTTCACAAATCCTCCTCCACACCATATGTAAAACACAAGGATATCTTCATCTCCTTACCATATAGGGGCTGCAATACAGGTTCTCTTGCCTTGGTTGATAGGCACAACCTAAAATAGTGAGGGTTAGATCAAAACCATTTTGAAGGTGATATCCACTCCCTCAATTATTGAATGTAAACAAGTAGATAGGTGTGATCCCGGCTATAAAAAACATACAAAACATATGTCTATCCTTAAGTGTCTTGTGCAGATTCATGATGTTGTTCAAGTTGTGAAGGAGATTAAATCTGGATACCAACACCCGAGTGGCATCGTTCCGAGGAATTCTTGCAAATTCTTGGTGGTTTTGAAGTACTTGAAAGGTTTGAGCATTTGTATGATCAAGTATTTGAGCTGTTATATTATTGAGATATCATTTCATACTTCAAATCTGGATGTTTGGGTAAGAAAAACTTCAAACTCAGCCTGCTCTCCTCATCTACCAGCAATTTATGTGATTTGGATGCACTATTTTTGGTTGAATTAAGAAGAAGAAAATCTGATTTGTAAATCCCTGCAATTTTTCAGTATAGCATGCATTTGACAGAATATTTTTGAGTGCTTTCTTGCACAACTAAGGTGAAAATCCTTGGTGGCGACTCCATGCTGTTGGGATCTTGAAATACCAGTTGTCTAATACATTTTTATCAGTTGAAACTTGTTTAAATCTGTCAAACTGGAGGGAAGGAGATCCCTCTTCATCAAAGGCTCTTCTAAGAAGTTGCTCACTGAATCAAGAAGCTCATAACTAGAAGGAAGAAAAGTGTGGAAAGTGGTTGGTGATTTGGTTGCAAGGAAAGGAGTCCCCATAGTTGAATTTGAAGGAGAACAACCTGTCATTGAAGATTATAATTCCTCTTCAAGTAGATCTGATTTAGGAAATCTTCTTGCTGATTTTCATTCTCCATCAGGTGAGGGACCTTCTTGTGTATTTAAAAAACTTGCTCCTAAATCTTCTCCTGTAGTTTCTAAGTTTGCTAAAGTCTATCAAGAGAGAGAGCCTTTGGGGGGTTGTCATTTTAGAGATCATTCATCTATTCCAATCAGACCCATTACTACTCCTCATCAGCTTGTTTCACCTCCAAGATCACCCCCACCAAACAATATGGCTCAACCTAGACCTCCATTTGTTGTAAACACATTTGGTCCTATAAATTTTGGAGGAATGGATGGTTATCCAAATGCTGTCCCACAGGATGTGAGAAATAGATTACCAAAATTCCAAGGTAACAATGCCATAACTGGAGATCAACACCTCAAACTCTTTGTTAACATGATGGAAGAATTTGAAATAGAATTTGAGGATGTGTATATCAAGTTGTTTATCCATACACTTGACAAAGATGCAAGATATTGGTATAAAGCTCTTTCCCGATAACTCTATTGATTCGTGGTGAGATGAGTAATGCATTTGATTACAATATGGAGACAAAACGGATCCAATGTTCCTTCTATCCAAGTTTGATAACATCAAGAAGAACCCTAATGAGATCGTTCATGATTTCAATACAAGGTTTAATAAGACATTGAGAAGGTTGCCTGTAATTTTGAGGCCTTGTGATGAATCTTGCTTGATCAAATATGCGAGTTTCATTTGATAAAAAGGAAGCCTATTACTTGAGAGACAAAAATCCTACAAACTTGAGGCAAGATTTCACCATGGCACTTCAAATCTAAAATAATATTAAAGCTATTAGTAAACCACTTAAGAGGGACGGTGTGAAGCTGATAAACCTTGAGAAGTCTCAAACTAGAAAGGGTGCTGATTTGGAGGATGTTTTCAAGACTTTAGCAGGGGTTGTCAAAGAAATTTCCTACAAATTAGCCCGGGCTGAGAAAGGAATTGGGCAAAGTTCACAAGGATAGAAAAGAACTCAAAACCATGATATATTTGGAAATCATCCTAGGGGTGATAAAAAACAAGATGATAGAGGTAAAGGGCTTATTGGATATGCAAATAGAAAACCCCAAGCAAGTGAAAATAGAGTGGTCCGACCCGACCCTCATTTGCAAAGAGTTGTTGTTGTTCAAGAAGTTGCTGACATGGATTGGTGTGATAGATGTTTTCTTCCTCATCCTCCATGTGAAATGGACCAGCAAGATATAGATGATGATAATGAGAATGAAATGGATGATGACATTTGTATGATGGGTAGCTCTTCAGGCTCACAATAAGTAGCAACATCAACAGATGTGATAAGTGCAAGGATTGCTACAAATTTTTGGGATTGCGTAAAGAGGGTACCATTTCTTCATCTTCCTCAAACTCATGATGTAGATGTATTTCAGGCTTTTGAAATTCCTAATAATGACTTTGAATACCTAAGGGATTTAATGATCAAGAAGTATGATGGTGGTATTCCTTCGGAGGAAGATAGACAATTGTTAATGAATGTTGTGGTTGGTCAAGAAAAGGAGTACAATACTAGAAGTAAATTTTTAGAGGAGCTGGCCCTCAAGCCAATCTAAGGAAACCCTTGCTCATAAGCATTCCCAAAGATAATATTAGAAGAGAAACAATTGCTAAGAACCCTGCTATCCCATGCAAAAATATCAGTCCTCTTCATGCCCAGGCTGCCAAGAATACTTCTCCATCTGATGAACCTTCTTGTTCCGCTTCCAATGTTGTTTTGCCAAAGAATGTTCCATATGATATAGCCTAGGTATTGAGCCAAATTAAAGTGAGTGTTCCCATTATTGAATTGCTCAGAATTCCTAAACACAAGAAAAGAGATTTTGAATACTTGGGATTAAAAGAAGAAAAGATTATACCAAGAAGAAATGTCAATGTTGTTGAGAGTCCTCTTCAAAGCGTTGTTAGCCCTTGAAACACCACCACCAATGGAAGATCTTGGAGAGGCACCTGAAGTGTATTTGGGGACATCCTTGGTTGATTCCCAATTGAATTTTGATCCATTCTTCACAACTTTTCTCATCAAAGGTAGGTTGCTTCACAATTACATGTTTGATTCCGGTGCATCATGTAATGTTATGCCTCTAGAAGTTATGAATGAATTGGATATCAAGGTGATAGCAGCATATGGAAAGTGTACAACCATGGATTCAAGGGAAGTGCCGGTTTTTGGATGTGTGAAGGGTTTAATAGTGTAACTTGCAGCCTATCGGGTAAGAATTTAAAACTTGATGTTGTAATTGTTGACTACCCTACCAAATGGGGTATGCTTTTTCAAGAAAGTGGGCTGCAAGTTTTGGTGGTAGTGTTCAAATCGACATGTCCTATGCCACAATTCCCATTGAGGGAAGCCTTGTCAAACTCTATGGTGAAAAGAAGATGTTACACTTGATTGAAGATCCCAAAATGCTTCTTATGAAGTGTTGTTTGCTTTGACGTAGATGTTGACAATTTCATTGGTTTTTCTCATGGAAAAGAGAATAAGATGGAAAAATCAGAGTGTCTTGGTATGGTAGGTTCTCCATGGACATTACTATTTGATGGATCTTGCTCCAAAGCTGGAAATGGCGCTGGTATAGTGTTGGTTTCCCCTAGTTTAGAGGAGTTTCCTTTTTCCTTCAAGCTCAATTTTTCATGTAATAACAACATTGTTGAGTATGAGGCATTATTATTGGAATTAAGGATTGCATGGAAGTATGGAGTAAAGGATATTGTTGCTAAAGGAGATTCAAAGCTGGTTGTCAAGAAAGTAAGAAAGTTATATGCCACAAAAAATCAGCGTATGAAGCAATATAAGCATGTTGTTTGGGACTTGATTGAAATGTTTGATTCCTTTAACATTTTTACCACGATACAAGTCTTAATGTTGTTGTTGATCAGCTGGCTGTTCTTGTTTCTAAGTTTGATAATTTCACCATTTCACCTTTTTGTGATTATGATGTTGAAGTGCTAATAAGGCCAGTTGTCCTGGATAATGTGAAACATTGGCAAATTTTTGATGATGATGCACAAGTGTTGAGATTATTATAATGCCAAGGAGATTTTTCTGGTCATAATATGGATTGGGAACCAATGGTGTGCATGAATGAAGGTAGAGAAACTTTGTTTGACAAGGATATTATACAATTGAAGACACATACCATTCCCAAAGGTCTTGTTGCACTTTAATCCAATTTTAGAAATGTTGATTACATCATTAATAGGAAGATGTCTGCTTCAAGGGATGTGGAAGAGCATAACTTTGGAACTAAAGACAAACCAAGGAAGATCTAGTTGGGCAGTCATCTCAGCAAAGAAGAAAAATAGTCCTATGCCCAACTTTTAAAGAAATATCAAGACTGCCTTGTTTGGTCTTATTCAGAGTTGAAGGCATATAGAGAAGATTTGTTTCAGTGTGAGATCCCTCTTGAGGCTAAAGCCAAACCATTTAGAAAAAAACAAAGGAATATTAACCCACTACTTTCCATGAAAATGCAAGAAGAGTTGAAGAAATTGAGAGATGGTGGCATCATTCAGCCTACTAGGTACTCTTCTTGGGTTGCCAACCTTGTGCCAATTAGGAAGAAGAACGGAGATATCAGACTTTGTGTGGATTTTAGGAATCTAAACAAAGAATCTATGAAGGACAACTATCCTTTTCCAAACATGGAGAATATGTTTTAGCTTGTGATAAGGTCAGAAATGCTTTCTACTTTGGATGGTTTCTCCAAATACAATCAAGTATTTGTTAAAGAATAAAAAAGACTTAAGACAGCCTTCACTACTCCTTGGGGGACTTATGTTTTTTGTAAGGATGCCTTTTGGATTGATGAATTCTGGTGCTACTTTTCAGAGGGCAATGGATGTTTCCTTTTTTGGTTATATCAATGAGTTTATTGTAGTTTACCAAGATGATGTGACTGTTTTTTCAAGACAACGAGCAAACCATTTGCAACACCTAGAGAAGATGCTGATCAGATGTAGGGAGTATGGAATTTCACTTAATCCAAAGAAGTGTCATTTTGGTGTGCCAAAAGCCAAGTTGTTGGGGCATATTGTGTCCAAATAAGGTGTTATGATAGATCCTGAGAGAGTGGAAGCAATCAACAAGGTGCCTATGCCAAGAACCAAGAAGGGTATTCAATCTTTCTTTGGCCAAATCAATTTCATTAGAAGGTTTGTCTCCAATTTTGCTGAGTTGACTCTTCCAATCACAAGCATGCTAAGAAAGGATCAAGTTATTAAGTGGGAGGAGGCTACCATCCAAGATTTTGAAGGAATAAAGGATGCACTCAAGCATGCACCTGTTTTGGCAGCTCTAAACTATAAGATGCCTTTCCAAATATTCTCTTTTGCATTAGAATTTACTATTGCTTCAGTTTTGTTACAAAAGGATGAAAATGGAGCTGAGAGGCCTATTGCTTTCTTTAGCAAGGATTTACAAGTAGCTGAATTGAGGTACACATGTATGGAGAAACAAGCATTTGCATTAGTAAAATCAACAAATATTTTCAGCCCTATATTTTGAGTTTAAAGGTTATTGCTTATGTTCCCCACACCATGGTTAAAGAAATCTTATTCGAGATGGAGATATCAGGCAAGAGATGTAGATGGGTTAATAAATTACAAGAGTATGATATGGATATCCAAACAACAAAGCTGGTAAGAGGTTTAGGTCTTGCCAAACTCATGGCTGAGAGTAATTTGCAAAATGTAGAAGTGAATCAGCTAGGGGAAGAAAGGGCATATCTCCTTGACAAATTGATGAATTATGAGTGGTACAAGGATGTGGTCTATTACCTCAAGCACTTATGCTATCCCAGTCACTTAAATAAAAATCAGAAAAGAGATCTCAAGTTGGCTTCTCATAAATATGTCATAATAGACCTTGGGCTAGCTTGGAAGAACCCTGAAGGTGTCCTCTTGAAATGCATAACTGAAGATGAAGCTCCCAAGTTGATTGCTGATTTCCATGGGGGAGTTTGTGGAGGACATTTTGCTGGGAGAGTGACAACACATAAGATTTTAAGGGCTGGTTATTGGTGGCCAACTCTTTTCAAAGATGCAAACCAGTTAGTTAGAAGGTGTGATAGTTGCCAACATTTTTCAGGAAGATTGAAAGCTTTAGGCTCCCTTCCTTTGCAGCTGTATCAGTTGAAGCTCCTTTCAAACAATGGGGAATGGATTTTATTGGTGATATTTCAGATCCTTCTAGTGCTGGTTATAAGTGGATCCTTGTAGCAACTGATTATTTTACAAAATGGGTTGAGGCAATCCCATCTAGAAAGGAAACACACCAAGTGGTAATGGATTTCTTGCTGAATCATATCATATGTAGATTTGGGGTTCTAGTTAAGATTGTGTCTGATAATGCTATGTGTTTTAGAGCCAAGCCTTTGATGGCAATGTGCAATGAATATGGGATAAATCTGACCTATTCTTCAAACTATAACCCACAAGGGAATGGGAAAGATGAATCAAGTAACAAAAACTTTCTCAAGATCATTAGAATAACCTTGGACATCAACAAGAAGAAGTGAGGAGAATAGTTGAAATTTGCAGTTTGGGATGATAGGATAACTCCAAAAAGAGCAACCGGTAAAATCCCATTTGAACTGGTGTATGGAACTCAGGATTTGCTGCCATTACACCTGCAATTATCCACTTTTCAATTTTCCTAGTAGTTGGAAGATCAAGAACATGGCCCATATGAATCAAGAATCAATCAAATCATTGAGTTGGATGAAGAAAGGAGAGCTTCTCATCAAAGGCATGTCAGGTTTAGGGAGAAATTGAAGAAGTTGTTTGATAAGAAGGTCACCCCTAGAGCTTTCAGTGTTGGAGATCTAGTTTTTCTGTGGGATAGTAGGCATGAAGACAAGGGAAAGCATGGAAAATTTTATGCTCTATGGATGGGCCCTTATGCCATTGATATTAGGATTGGAGAAAATACATTTTTTCTCAAAGATTTGGATGGGGATTTGTTGGAGCTGCTGTTAATGGTAGACATTTAAAACACTTTTTGGATTAAATCCCCAAAGGAGGTATGCACAAGTTGTACATTTTGTATAGCCCTTGTTTTTTTTTTTTCTTTTCCTTGTTCTTGCTATTGTTGGCTCGTGGTTTGCCCTTTTGTCCTTGGCAACCATTGTTGGTGTGGTTTTCTCGCTCTGTTTTTGGTGAAAGTTCTGGTTTTTGGGCTGCTATGAATGTTTTGACTCCTTGCCCAATGGATTTTTGGCACTTGGTCTACATTTTGATCTTGTGGCACTCACTGGGAGTGCCCATCCCCAAGCAGAGCCAATGTTGGTGCAATTTATGGGTTTACACACTTTACTCTAATTCTCCATGTTCCATTTTTACTCCAAAACGTCCTTGTGGCTTGAGCTGAAGATCTGTAACTCATTTGATCCAGTTGAATGTTTTCAAACTACCCTCAATGTTGTTATTCTACCCCTTTTTGAAACAAAATCCAAGTTTCCCCTTTATTTGTGCCCTAGTTTTTCATGTTGCATGGGCTGCGTTATTTTTCCTTGGCCAAAGAGTGAAAGAAACCCGTGTTTGATCGAATTCCATTTTTATGAGGGTGAAATCTCACTCCCCAAGCTTAAATCATCCCCACATCATGTTTCGTTGGATTCAAAACCAAAAAATCCATCTTCTTTGTGAGAAAATTTGATTTCTGAAGCATCCCCTACATTTTTTCATTTTGACGGGCATACGGGCATGTTCTAACTCGTCAAATTTATCATGGAAAAGTTTATCTTTGACATGGCAGGATCTCATTGGCGGGTGTGGTTGGAAGAAATGTTATAACTTGTCAAATTTTCAATTTTTGGTGAAGGGAGAATTTTCTCTGTGGCCCCGCATTTTCCTACTGTGCCTACATGGCATGATTTGATTGGAAAGAAGGAGCATCGAGTGGTGGAGGTCACTTAAAAATTGTTTGCCTTCATTTTTGCAAATTTCTCAAAATCATGTTTTTGCCCGAAGGCCCGCGCCCAATGGGAGGGCGACACATGGCACAGGAGGTCAAACAGACAGCGTGGGAGTTGGGAAAATTTTATTGTTTTTTACTCAAGGATGTCGGAAGAAAATTTTTCCCCGTGGCCCCGTGGTTCCACAGGGATGTGCTTACGTGGCCTGATGTGATTGGTCGAGGATTGGCGGGTGGTAGAGGGAACTTAGGAATTTTTCTTCCATTTTGGAAAAAAATCTCAAAATTAAATTTTTGCCCGAAAGCCCGTGCCCAATGGGATGGTGACACATGTCCAGGAGGGCCAGGTGGATGATCAAGGACTTGGAAAATTTTGGTGTTTTTGGCTTGGGGTGTCAGGGGAAAAATTTGGCCCATGAGCCCGCAACCATTGGAAAGGTGACACGTGTCCAAGGAGATCAACCGAATAGAGGGAACTTGGAAGAATTTGAAAATTTTTGGTTTCAAAATGCAAAAGAAAAATTTGGACCCGATGGCCCGCACCAATGAGAATGTGACACGTATGCACAGGGATGAAATGGAGAGGTGGAGGCTTGGAGGAATTTGAAGTTTTTTAAACTTCAAAGGGTAAAAGGAAAAATTTCAGTTCAAGGTCCCGCCACCAATGAACAATGGACACGTGTTTGAATTTTGATGGAAATTCGGAGCGCGGAGGAAAGATGGAAAATTTTCCAAATTTTAGCGAAAAATCTCAAAGAGAAAAATAAACCCACGGAAAAATTTGGAGTTTCGGCTCCGCATCCAATAGGACAGTGACACGTGGCATTTTTCAAATGTCAAAAGAGAGATGTCGGGCCCGCATGGATTTTTGATGCTTGTGGAGGAATGAAGGCAAATGTGATGAGTCGGCTCCACCTCTAATGGGAGATCAACACGTGGCAGAGAAACAGTGGGTGTTCGGGCCACGGGAATTTTGAGAAAATTTTCCTTTTTGCAAAAAGGAGAAAAGTCATCATTTTGGCCCGTGGTTTTCAGTAGGGCCCACAGGAGGACACGTGGCACATTCAGGGGGCAAGCGGGAAAATTTTCAAAATTTTCTCGAGGTCAAAAGGAGTCGCAAATGCAAATTTTAAAAAAGAAGGCCCGGTCCAATGGTATTTGGACACGTGTCCCACCTCATCTAAAAGGAAAAAAGGTAATTTGGGTGCTTTTGAAGAGGATTTGGATCTGCCACATGGAGGGCTGGCATTTAAAGTTGATTTTAATCAATGGCAGCTGTGCATTTTCATTTTTTGGGCGCCATTGGAGCTCTAAGAAGTGTGGAATCGTCATTTTTACACCAAAACACATGAAATTTTATATGAATATGCATCCCTTTGGCCTTCTGAACGCAATGGCATCATTTATTTGAGATAATTTGGTGCCCTATAGTGTTTTTCATGAGATATTTTTCTTAGCCCGTGAAAAACACGTGAAATGTAAAAATGAAAAGTTGTAGAGTTAAAAATGATGAGGGAAAAAGGTGAAAAATGATTGCAAATGCATGCTGGCATGGTGGAATGCCAAAAAGTGACCCTGGGATGGATAAGGATCCAAGTTCATGCAATATTTTAAAATATTTGTGCATCTCTGGCATTTGGCAAGCTGTTTCACAGTTTTATATCATTTTTCATCAAATGGATAGGGTTTTGTAACAAATTTGATCCCTTTGGCATATTCTTTTCTTGGGATGCAAGGATCCAATATGGCATAGGGTATATGATGTAGTTTTGGAAACATTTTATAGGTCTGTCAAGAATTTTGGAGAAAGAGAGAAAAATTTTCACAGAAAAGACTAGAAGAAGTCCATTTCCCTTTTGAGAAACTACCGAGAGCCATTTTGATTCTAGTTTGCATAAAATGTTCATCATGTTCAATTGGTTTCAGTTGTGAATCCATCAAAAAGCTTTGATATTTTCTAAATAACTTTCCCTTGCTGATATATTTGATGAAATTCTTGGATTAACTGGTTTTATCTCTTGGAAAGCTTGCATGCACTTGTATTTCAAGTATGTTTTCAATTTGTGTTTCATGCTCATGTTGCGATCTTGTGTTTGGGATCTTTATTGGTCATACATGGTCTCATTTATTGTAGAGGTTTAAAGGTGTCTACAATCTTTCATTAGAAGAGCATTCATTTGAGTGGAGATAAACAGATTTAAATCCATCTTACCTTCCTTGTAAATTGAGGGTATTTACAAACCTTTGGGTGTACCTTAGGACATGATCTAACAAGGGGTTCTGAATTCTTTATTGATATTTTTCTTCAAGCCTCTGTGGTAGGCTATCAAAATTTGTATGGAATAGTGCAGATTTGGGCATCCATTGTGCACACATCCTAGTTGAAAGAGCACTTTAAATTCATTGAAACATTTCTGCTTTATTTAGGTGTTGTAATTATTTTGCAAGGTTTCAAAAGAAGGTGATGATTTCTAACTACTCTTGTTCCAAGGTCTCTCATCAGAATTTCATTTTAAATTAACTCATCCTACCTACAATACAACTGTATTTGCATTGTGTGTCCATAAAATAATTCAATCCTTTCACAAAAATGTACAAGGTTGATCAGGGTTTTATCATGTCTTTAGCAACTCTAGCTTTGTTTTGAGAACATTTCCATCATTTAGCATTGATAGCTATTTTGAGTTTGGATAATGGATATTTGATCATGTTTTCACAAAGCCTCCTCCACACCATATGCAAAACACAAGGATATCTTCGTCTCCTTACCATATAGGGGCTGCAATACAGGTTCTCTTGCCTTGGTTGATAGGCACAACCTAAAATAGTGAGGGTTAGATCAAAACCCTTATGAAGGTGCTATCCACTCCCTCAATTCTTGAATGCAAACAAGCAGATAGGTGTGATCCCCGACTACAAATGACATACAAAACATATGTCTATCCTTGAGTGTCTTGTGCAGATTCATGATGTTGTTCAAGTTGTGAAGGAGATTAAATTTGGATACCAACACTAGTCATTTTCAGAAGGTTTCCAAGATTAGAGTATTGAATAATAAACTCATCCCATATATTTATTTTAGTTACAGAGGAACTAGGAATGATATCATTTTTAACTATAGGTTCAATACTAGTTTCTTCATCACATTCATTATTTACATAATTTCCATTTCAAAATTCATTTTCATTTTCATTAGAATCATCATAAATAATAGAAGATGAAGAATAAGAAGAAGAATAAAAAGGATTTTCCAAGATTTTAACATTACTTTTTTCTATCACTTCTCTTTTGATGGATCAAAGATCCTAATACCTTTCTTTCTTACACTCGCATCCTACGAAGATACAAGGAAAAGAGTTCGATCAAGTTTCTTCTTTTTTATTTCAAAATAAAGAGGGAAACAAGGATACAAAATATTCTCAAATGAGATACACATATTTTTTTATTTTACCACGTTTTCAAAGGATTTGAATTTACCAAGGATTTAATGCTAATTATTTTCAAGATATGAACAAATTTGCTCATAGATTTATCCCAAACCTGAATTTAGGAACTTGAGTTGAATGCATCATGGTCATAGCCATTTCCATTTTGGTGTAGTTTTTCCTTTCCATAATCCCATTCTGTTGAGGGGAATAGGGAGTATTCAGCCCATTTGAATCCCACATTCAACAAAAATAATTCAAATTATTGATTGGCATATTACGCCCCATTATTATTCATAAATCTCTTAATTTTATAACTATAATTTTTTTTACTACAACTTTAAATTCCTCAAATTTCAATAAGACATCTGATTTATTTTTAATGAAATATGACCAAATCATATGAGAGAAATCATCAATGAAATTGATAGCATGTAGAGAACCATTAAGGGAAGGAACTTCTAGGGTCCTCGACATAACTATGGACACATTACAAAGGTTCAAAAGAGTTATCATCATGATGATTGTGAAAAGGATTAGCATATTTCTTACCACATAAGCATCCTTTACATGTTTCATGATTTTGGGAAATAGGTGGCAGAACAATCACTAGGTTTAGTCGAGACATATCATACATGCTCCTAGAATTGACATGACCTAGTCTCCCATGCCACAATTTCATGTCACTTCTTTGAGTTGTCAAACAAGAATCAAAAGGATAGCTAGAAAACACATAAAACCCATCTCTTTGAATGCCTTCAACTATAATAACATTATGTTCATTTTTAATAAACCATTTATCCTTTAATAATGTTACACTATAGTTATTTTGAGTCAACTAAGAACAAGAAATAAAATTCATTTTAATTATAGGAACTAACAACACATTGTTAATAAAACCTTTTGTAGCCTTTTCTTTTTCTTGACAATGAACATCGAGAATGGAATGATCACCCAAAAATATCCGATCATTACATTCAAATGTTCGATAGTATGTCAGATCTAAAATTCAAGTGCCTAAAGGCACCATTGTCTAATATCCATTAATTTTATTTTGCAATGACAAGGGAAGCATACAAAGAAATTACATTTGAAATTTGACTATTTTTCTGATTCTTGTTTTGGTTTTGGTAAGATTTGTTACCCTTTAAATTTTTTTAAAAAAAATTGCAATCCTCTTTCTTGTGTCAAAATATACCACAATAATGGAATTTTCCATCAAAGATAATTCTTATATTTCTAGGTTTCTTATCTTTTTAGGAGCTTTAAAAGTTTTCTTTGGGTTTTTGTTGAATATAAAGGTTTTACCTTTTGATATATGAGTGAGAAGTTCCTGAGTGGCATTTTCTTTAGAATCAAAATTTGAAATTACTTGTTCTTCCTGTATAGGAAGAGAACTAAGGGTTTGCAAATATAGAATTTCTTGTTCTATTTGATATTTTGAATTCAAAATTGAAATGAAATTTCTAAATTTCTCATGAATATTCAACTAAATAATGAAATAAAGTAATTTTTCTGGATAAAATTACTACCACATCCATCTAATCGTGAATTTATATTTTATATTTTTGCTAAATAATTTATCACTTTTTCATCTCCCTTCATGGGAGTTCTCCTAAGCTCTAAATTCAATTTAATATTTTTGACAAATTTATACATGCATGCATCGATTCCAATTGAGACCAAGCATCACTCAAACTCTCTTGATTCCCAATATGAAGAAAAAAATCATCCTATATGCTTCACAAAACAATGGACATCGCCCTTATACTTGCCTTTGATATGCGCAATGATGTTATCGGTAGTTGCGTGTCTTCTCTGTTAGGATATCTCTCAGTTCCATTCACAACTACCCATAATTTGTGAGCCATGAATTCTTCCTTCAATCAAATCTTCCAAATGTTGTAGTTGTTTCCATTCAACATCTGAGATTTATCAATTGAAAATTGATTAGACCCCATTTTTGTGTAAAATAGAGATAAAAATAATTAATAAACAAGGATTAAAATAAGAGTTTTATATAAATTCCCCCTGTCATATTTTAATCCTTGTAATTGAACATGATCAATTTACACCGGAAAAAAAAGCCCCTGTTAATTGAATAATTTGTAAACAAATACGTTAGAATGATATTAAAAAATTAAATTGAAATAGAAGTAAAATTTTTAATTTAGTAACAAAATGATGATGAAAAACTTGTCATCGTATCATATTATTTTAAACAAAAATGATACTATATTACTATTTTAGAGAAATAATTTTTAGAACTTGTTTATATTTTTAAAACAATAATCAAATAATTTATACAGTTTTTGAAAAAAAAATTATTTAAAAATAATTGGAGCTCTTTCCTATTTAGGTAGGATTTTCTATCAACTCACCCAAGTTGGATAACCAACTCGTGATTTATCCATCGATTCATAATTACTAGATTTCATTGCAAACCTGAATTAACCATTTAAGACACAATAACCAATATCTATGCCAATGAAACCCTTAAAATACCTCAACGTATCCAACACAAGAACCCACATCGAGCCACATACTGAGTTGTTCCCGCATCAACCTAAAGAAAAATGGGGTTGTGTGACCATAGTCACACAACCAAACCCACACACTAAGTCTTATAAATCCTTTAAACTTCCCGCACCATCCAAATGTGGGATTATTCCTTGTGCAGAGGAGATCAAACATCGTGACAAAACAAAGTTGATGAGGGGTTTCTATGAGGGCTAGGTGGTGAACGTGGGGAAAGGCTCACAGGGGCGAGTAGGCGGTGTTATTTGTCACACATCTAGCAGTGGGCGGTTTTGAGGGGGCCACCTCTAATATATATTTGCTTATATTTTTAATATATCTTTTGTTTAATATAACAATAGTCATGACATAGTGTTTATATGTTATATAGGTTTAGTTTTACGTAATATATGTTTACATTTTTATATAGTTATATATATATATATATATATATATATTATATTTTATAAAATACGAAGAATTTATAAAAACTATACAAATATTATAGTTTATATTAAACTATAGGTGCAAAATAATTCACAGAGGCCCTATCTAGGACATGGAATAGTGTTTTAGAATTCACCGTGAAATGTAATAAATTATATATTACAAGGGGATAAGAATTTTTACTAAACCAATGAAAAAATTTAAACAACCTATTTTGTCGAATCTTATCCCCGCTTTAAACTTGAGTTTCACTTTTAATTTTTACTTTCCTCTATTTTTATTTCTTCAATTCCCTACACATTATATAAAATATATTAAAAAAATTCAAAAAATTTATAACCCTTACCTTAGTTTCCAGGGCATGGGTAATTCCCGAACATGAATTTTTATGTGCAATTGAAAATCTCAAATAACTTTCCACCTATGCAACCAACATCAATCCAACCATACAGAGAGGGAAGGGGGGATTAAATAGAATTTCAAATAACTCAATCACCTTACTTCCCAACCCTTACAACCTTAGGTTATTTAGGATTGAATAAACTATTCTTGATTTGGTACCATTTTAGGACGAGGGTGGAAAACATAATAACCAACTTAATTAAATGTGATGTTTAAGATTATGAATAAATGTAAATATAGTTGTACATAAAATAAATAAAATTAAATAGCACATAAAACATAGTGACACCATATATAACATTTAAAACCCCTAAATAGGTAAAAACCACAAAGAATAAATCCACTATGTGAGAAACTTTTACATCCACCAGTCTAGTAACTCTGTCCTTGTTTCTATTCCCTATTTTTACAAGGATTTACCTTCATAATCACATTTGAAAATTCTTTTTGATTTAAGATCAATCTTTTATATCTTGAATATATGACCTATGCTCATATTTAAATAATCTGAATGGTTATGACCTTCTTAAGTGATGAGGCACACCCCAATTTAATTAGTTAGTTAATAAAATTAATAAACCACATAATATAAAGTTTATATTTAAATATTGAGAATTTAGATTATTCTATATTATTTAAATATAAACTATATATTATGATACACTTAGTGTTATAGTTCTAACAATATTAGGGTTAGAGGAACCTACCAATAAAAGTGAAGTGCATGGATTTTTGGGGCATACCGGATTCTATAGAAAATTTATTAAGGGCTATGCAAAGATTTATGCACCCTTGGAAGAGTTTCTCAAAGCAAAATGGAAAATTTCATTGGATGAGGTGCAGCAATAGGTGTTTGAGGCATTAAAGGAGAAGCTCACCACATCTCCAATCTTGCATTTTCCCTCTTAGAAAAAACCCTTTCATATACATTTTGATATTTCTAGCATAATGATTTTCATAGTTTGGCACAACCTCTAGATGGAAATGTGGATCACCCCATATGTTTTGTAATCGGGAAGTTGATGCCAACAAAGTAGAATTTTATAACAAAGCACGAAGATTTGTCATGATCTATGAGCTTCACAAGTTTAGACAATGCTTGTTGGATAATCCATTTTCTTCTATACACACCATATAACACTAAAATATTGGTCAAAAACCTATTTTACAAGGGCACATTTGTAGGTAGATACTTATCTTTCAGGAGTTTGACTTTATAGTTGTAAAACTAGGAAAGATAAATTCAGGCCTAATCACTTATCAAGGTTCAATTCTAGGGAGGAAGAGAAAAGTATTGAGGACACAATTCTTTATACATGGATTTTTAGATTAAATCACATGCATGAAGATTTGGAAGACATAGTAGTATTTTTTCACACTAGATCGAATGCCACGGGGATGAATACATTATAGAAAAATAAGGTTTATATATGGGTGATGAATTATTAGCTTATTAGTGGACAATTGTACAATATGGGTAGAGATGAGGCCTTGCACAGTGTATTCTTAAACATGAGGTCTAAGCCATTATGGAGGAGTAATATGGTGGAATAAGAGGAGGTCATTTTGCATGTGATGTGGTGTGCACAAGATCCTGATAGCTGGTCTTTTGTAAAAGGATGTTAAGGATTTAATGAAAGCATGTGATCATTTCTAGTGCATTAGAAAGCATGGAAGTAGAGGTGAGTACAAAACCTTTTTAGAATTGGGCTATTGACTTTGTAGGACCCATTTCACTGTCTGCGTGTAGGATGGGAGCGCACTATATAATCACTTGTAAAGATTATTTCTCAAGGTAGGAAGAGGAGGCACCTATAAAGGATTGAACTATAGCTAAACCAAGTAAGGTTCCTATGGAAAAACATTTATTATTAGGTATGGTTGTCCAATAAGTCTGACAAGTGATAGAGGAACTCATTTCTTGAATGAGATAATTAGAATTATGTTGGCATAGTTTATGGTGACACACCATAAAACTACCCCTTATCACCCTCAAGCTAATGGTACTCCAAAATCTTTCAACAAAATTTTGGGCCAAAATATTACGAATATTTATGATGTTAGAAGAAAGAATTGGGATGAAAAAGTATCAACTATAATTTGGGATTATAAGACCACCTATAAAAATTGAACAAAGCCACACCCTTTATGTTTGTTTTGGCACGAGTAGATAGTACTATGGGTGGAATTTTTGTTACCATTCCTACGTATTACATAGGCATGCAAATTAGATGATGATAAATATGTTCAAATGTGAATTTATAAACTAATGCAGCTAGATGAGAGGCATACAATTGTGTGTTGGAGTGAGAAGAATGAAAAGGTGCAACAAAGGCATGGCATGATAGGCATATTAAGAATAAAAAATATGTAGTTAACAAGATGGTCCCTCTTTATTAATCCATTGTGTGTGCCACCCAATGAAGTTGAAGCTGAATTTGTTGGGAACTTTTGTAGTAACCAAGATACTTGAATTGGGTACATGCCAATTACAAAGCTAACTAGAACCATGTTGTCCAGTTATTTCAATGGGAGTAGGATTAAGTCCTACTATAAATAAAATTCTTAGTGTTTGTAATAAGGAATTATTACCACTTAGATTAGGTTTCCTTTCATGTTTTGTTTTTACATTTTAGTAAGTTGTTTTCCTTTTTTTGTAATAAGCAAGCTTTTGCGCAAGAATTTGATTACTATCTATTGAGTTCTTATGCAGAGGATCGTGCATACTTTTAGTGTGGGGTGAACTAGGTGCAAGTGCATGAAAAAGATATATTTTTGATGTTATACATGAGCATGTATGGCATAAAGGTGGTATGTTTTTCTAAATATGTGTGTAAGTAAAATAAAAAGTGTTACAAGTGTAAAGGATTTGAAAATAATTTCTTAGTTTAAATACCACGGAAGTAAGAGGTCGCGTAGTGTAACGCAAGGTAGGAAACATCAAGATAGACCAATTAGTGGAAAGATTAGAGGAAATCTATGTACTAGTGTAGGGAAGTGTGTGTCGGGATGTTTGGGTCCTTAAATTAGTAAGCACACCGTAAGTTTATGACCGCAGCAGTGTGGAAGAAAGTAGAGAAAAGTGCAGAAAAAGAAAATAACATAGTTAAATCTACAATACAGTGGTAGGTTTGGAGAAATAAGTGGAGGGGATTTTTGGAAATCTATAAAAGGGATGCCGAAGAAGTTTTATAATTTACCTTTTCTTGTGAAGAATTTTAGTGCAGAGTTGTGTGATTATGTGTCACTTTGTGATAAAGTGTGAAAAAAATCAAACAACCTAGATTAAGAAAAAACACAGCCTATTTATTGAGCTCCTCTTTGTGGAAGTTTTAGAGTGAAATATGTGGAGGTTTGGATTTGTGAACGGTTAGAAACTAGGGTTTTTAGAATCACAGGATTGAGCTAGGGCACCAAGTGCAAACAAGGGCAAAAATTGGTTGGAAGTGATAAGTATTTAAGACAAAGGTAGGTGAAAGAATAGAGTGGATGACATGTTTTGAGAAGAAAAAGGTTGTAAAAATACCTAGGGAACACAATGATTTAGGTCAAGAATAAAAATAAAGAAAAAATAACACCTAATTCAATATCTGTTGTGGCAACACACAGAGAAGAGGAAAGAAAAAGAACCTAAGGTTAAGGTAGAAGAAGCGCTCGAAGAACAATTATTTGAAATGCAATATCCAAAGGGCATGATCATGGGACATATCTTAGAATCCCATATAAGAAATTTTGTAAGTGACTATAACCACCACTCATAATCAAATGAGCACAAGTTAAAAAGAGTTGATACATGAGACCAATGAGAGAATGGTGGATGAAAAGTTGATTTATGATGATAAGGTACACATGGTATTGGAGGGCATGAGAGTCTTGAAAATTTATGAGATTCCTTAATTTGGGAAGCTAGATATCCTCTATCAATGGCTGATGTCAAGGTTTGATGAATACTTATTAGATTTCATGGGTAAGAGGATGTGCATTACCATGCAATTGATAACGAGAGTTACCAAATTACACAACTTAGGCATAGAAATAGAGATAGACTTGGATGATGAAGTAAGAGTAGAGGTCATTAGAGTCGATATAAATTACTAAAGAGGTGGATGTAAAATATATATAATCAAGCTTAATACCTAGTCTTAAGAATCACCATGCACATGGTCACGAAGTCAAGTGCGTAGGAAAGATGGACACAAGTAAATAAGATATGGCTACATGTTGAAATTTTTTTTTTTGAAGGTGTTGTATAAAACATTATTTCCTTTATTATAGAAGGAATAATAGAATAAGTGCAAGAAGGTGAAAATATAACTGGGTGCAATGCTTATTATAATTTTCTTCTAGTAAATTAGGGTTCTAGACAATCCAAGTGATAAGGTGTGGAATTATCCACTTGAGAATAAATACCCTATAAAGAGATTCACAATGTGTACTTATGATAAAACAAATAATGATTATAAGTTTTGAGTGTACAAGTGGTATATTTGGATGCACAACACCTTTGAACATGAGTGGTGCATCCCATGTGATATACCCACAATCTTGGAGGGAAAAGTTGATTTTTGGCGTATGAGCACTACTACCTGTGAAGGTTTTATTTGAATAATAGTAAGAAAATATCTTATTGTAAGATTCCTTATTCCTTAAAAGTGTGATACTTCCAACATATATTAATAGGTTTGCATATGCGTGTAAAATCGGTTTGTATGTTGATAAGGTCGATTATGACTACCATGTGTTCCGAGAAGACATATCTATATCTAGGGAAGGAAACATACATAGAGACCATGGTATCAGATGATATAAACATCAATTACATGAAATTTGAAATTGTAAATGAGGAGGGATTGAAGGTTTATATATACTTGAAGCTAAGATTGGTCAATGGAAGGTACATTGAAGATGAGTTGAAAATCGAAACCCTCCCTAAGGAAGAAAAATAGTTGGAACAAAACAAGCACAAGAGGTCACTCCTCTGAGGTTTGAATATGAAGAAAATACTAAGGACAAGGAGGAGGAAGAATAAGACAAATAATATAGCACTTCATTTGACCATAGTACTAGAAGAAATTTAAAAATAATGCATGATTAACAGAAATAGTGGTGTGGGAACATTAGAATTGCTTAAATCACTAAAAGTAACTCCACTTAAGTAGACCACATAGAAGAAAAATAAAAGGAGATGAAATATTGTGTGCAAAGGAGAAACCGATGAGGAAGATGTAGGGGAGGATCTCAACCAAGAGAATGATATTATAGATTAGGAAGCTCTAGTCCATGACATGGAGTAAGAATATCACAAGGAGAAGAGTGCCACACATGATGCAAAGATGCATAAAGTATACCAGGTGCATGATGAGTAGCTCAAGGGATAAGAGGAAGAAAAAGAAGATAGAACAGTAATAAGGGATGAATTTTTAAGTGTAACCAATAGGTGCACGCACCGAGATGAACAACACATACCTATAGGATGGCACATTGATGGAAGGATAAAGAAGGATGACGTTGTGTTCACACCTCGAGTCAATTATATTCATGATCAATCAAAGGTGTTGTGCATGAGATTTCAAAGCTTTGTGGGGACGAGAGAAAATATATGGCTAAGAGGTTTTCAATTCGAGAAGGGGTGTCCATACACATAAGGAAGATGTTGTTATAGAGCATGAAAATGTAGATATATGATCTCGACTATGACATCATTGATGATGCATTTTGCATGTGCAAACCGAAGAAGGCACCAAAGAAAATTTTGATGGTAAGGCCAAAAGAGCTTATCGAGGAGAAATCAAACAATTATTTGAACAAGATGGTGGTAAAAGTATCTAGAAAAAATATGGAAAAGGGGAACACCATCTAGACATTATTGGAGGATAAAAAGGATAATACGTTGTAGACACCTAAAATCCACTTACACAATTTTATTACTAAAATTGCACTAATTATCCTCTCTTTTATCATTCTCATCATAATTAGTGATTTCTCGCTAATTAACCATGATCTTCACTCTCTCTTGGTCAATTGATGACACTTCGTCAATAAACAACCATTTTCCCTCTATTCTAAGTAATTAATTACATTTTTCTAATTAATTATCCTTTCTATTATTCAAGTATTTTTATTAATTACCTTTTGTTTATTGGATTAGATTTTTCTAACATCCCAAAAATCACACTAGTTTTCCTCTAATAATAGTTTACAAGCTTACATCTACCTTTTAATTAATCACACTTTATTAATTAAAATGCCCTCAACTCCCATGAGTCACTAATGATAAATTAAACTCTTCTAAATCAAGGTTAGATTTTCTAAAGAAACCTTATCCATTCCTAATCTTACTTTACACTTATCCCACATGCACTAAGATATTAATATCTCTCAAACCAGAGGTTTATAAAAATATCCCTCCTCCTACCCTTTCTTTTTACACCTTATTTTCCCTAGAGAAACTATAGGCATTTTACTTTGAGCATTCTCCATTGTTGAAAATAGGTTCTCCATATTGCATCTATTAACTTAAACTTGAGTAGTATGGGAGGATCCAAAAATGGACTTATATCCATTTCTTGGTGAGATACCATCCTCAATTCTTGAGATCACTAACATCCCATTTGATTGATTATAATCTTCATAGGTTCATAGTTTAAGTTGGCAATCTTATAAAGTATGAAATGGCTTATCATGTAGTTTGATTTATTCATGCATTGAAGAAGTTGTAACATCCTCATTTTAAGACTTCAATAACATGGGAATACTTTTTCATATTTAACTTTATGCTTCAAGATTTAAGTACCCATATATTTAAATCCAACATAAACCTTAATGCAATCCATTTCCGATAACTGTCATAAACCATGTTCAGATGCATGAGAGTATACTGATCCTACTCAATCCACCACGAATGCTCTATAGGAGCCAATACATAAAATGTATATTTTGTTCTTTCCTTTTTCAGGATATGATAATTGAGTGAATATATCTAGGTTTCTACCTGGGTTCCACCATGAAATCCCACCAAGCATCTCTCATCTTAGATCTTGGTGAAATCACGACAATGTAATTAGTAACTTACACTACTTTACACAAAGTTTCAAAGTCATGTATGTAATTTTCAAACCCATGAAGACACACTCACCATTAGGGATTTGTCGTCTCACCCCAATCACTTATTCACTTAAATAGATTAACAATCAATGGTGGTGTAAATAGCTAGAAGCCTTGTCTACAAGGTAAAAATTTGATTAACCTACAAGAAGACGTAACTTTATGCCATCTTATAATTCCTATGGGAAATTATAAGTGTCTACGTAATGATTTGCATCCTTACCTACACCACTTCTCTTCACATAGCCATCATTAGTTGACGTCGGGATACATATCCACGAGGTTCGATCTACCTTTGTAACTTTAATAATGGTTGTATTTAATGCAATACCATATCACAATTCATGGTCTTGATGAGACACCTATGTTCATCTGCTAATCAGATATCAAATAGATACTATTGTTGTTAAAAGGATATGACCATGTAGCGGCTGTTATGATTTGACATGCCATGGGTCCTAAATTGGAACATTGTATCCTAATGTTTCAAAGTATTAATTAAATCGCGAAAAGTTATCCTAGGTCTCACAACATTGTCACCTCAAATGATTTATACCTAAGGTCCTATCTCAATTTGATTCAATGATATTTAATCTCCAAAATTTGGTTATTTACCTTATTAAATATCATGAAAATAATATCCTTTAAGTAGGTATCGAAAGGATCTTTTTATTTAAGTATATAATTTCATATATAATTCTTCTTTAAGCTTAATCAATTAAGAAAATGTTTTTTTATTAATACGCTTAGGTATCACGCCACTAATTTAGTTATATAAATATAGGAAACATTAATACCATGTCTCAATATTTCACATTAATATACCACATAACTAATTGTGTAGGTATGTATCATACCTTTATCAAGTATTATATACTATCAATGTTAGTCAACATTTCATCATAAGCACACAACTTTTGTTTATTTAAAGTATTTATTTGTGCATGCTTTTATTGGGGCATTCATTGTCATCTATAATAAGCACTTAGATTGTAAGTATGTATTTAAGATTCATCACTTAAAGATTAATTCAACCTTATAAGTGTGTTTCCTTTCTTTCCATTTAAGGACATATAATCTTATCCATAAGTTCATAATGATTCATTATAGTATAACCCTTATAAAGGACATAATATCATAATAAAATTATATTTCAAATTCAGACGTATATATTTAAGATCTCTAATTTTTGGATAACCATTTCCCCCTAATGTTCCAAAAGAGGATATTCATTTATGATTTTTTGATTTAGTAGTACCTAAAATGGATAAAGTACCTTACATACCATCAATGATAGCTTGGGATACCTCAAATAGATAAGAAGTCGCTGGAATAAGAGTGGTAATAGAGGGTAAAGATAGAAATAGAAATTTTAACAAGAAAGGATGTGATTAAAGCTGAAACTATATTCAAACTAGAGGAGGTAGGATTGAGAAAGTGAAGAGCTTCCAAGAAAATAGGGTTAGAGGCAATAATATGAGGATTTTCCAATTGAGAGGATGAAGAATAAGCATAAGAAAGTTCCCCTTCCTCAATATGGGAAGAATATGGGTCAAGAATTTCAAAAGAGCTAGAAGTGAGGACTTCATGGATGAGATTCAAGGTGCATATTTCCCTTTCAAGAAGGAGAGGAAAGTTTTGGTGTCGATTTTTGGAATAACTTAGGTTATCCTTAGAGAAAATTCTAGATGGGTAGGAATAAAATTAATGACCCATATTTTTATAGATAGAGTAGGAGTGAGGAAAAAATCATTTTTAAAATGTCACACCGGGAACCTAATGATGAAATAAAATCTATAGAGGAGGGCATGGGTTTATATATGCATGCATTGACGTAGAATATGGTATGGATGAGCATGGATCCTATTTAAGCTGCAACATATACTATAATAATCATACCCAATCATTTCATGATCCCTTCAGTCATCAATCACACCTACAATTCTAGTGGTAGTCTTGAAAGTAAAACCCGGATGGGGGCTTCAGTTATAGTTTCATTGAAAGAGTTGAAATTGGTTGAAAATTTTCACATATAGAAACCTATTCTTCTAAAGAAAAAGGGCCATTGAGGAGCTCCTTAAGAATTATTCCTTTATACCAAAGGTGAAAAGGGAAAATCCATTTGGAAGATCTCTGTAACCTCAAAGGAGCCATAGGGGAACATTTTATTCAAGACCATTTCTAGATGTCTTTGACAAGAGGTCCCAAACCCGTGAGATTTACAATCAAAGAAATCTCCGACCTACCAAAATGACATTAGTGATGCTCTATAGGATAGATAAGAAATATTTTAATTCTAAATCAAGGGTTTCAAATCGAAAGAGGGATAAGAAGAGATTAGAATATGGGTCATAGAGGAAACCACCTTATTTTAGGAGATTGAAGGAGGATTGCAACATGAAGTCTACATGTCAATGTACACTAAGAGCGCAGCTCGGGAGAATTCGACATATATGTTTTTATGAATTTCATTCCTTTTAGTGAGGATTAAATTAACACGTGTTCATATGATATTCTTAATCGTTAGTTTTAATGTTTGTAGGACAAAATGATTAAGAAACATAAGGGTAAGAGACCATTTGATGAATTTATCCATGTTTATCCTAATTTTGTAAATTATTAATTAAAATTTGATTATTATTTGAGAAATAAAAAGGATAATAAATGAAGAAAAATATTGTATAGAATTCTAATAAGATTCTATTGAATAATATGAAAATATAAAATGAAAACATTGATAAATAACCTATATTATTTTTAAAATATATATTATTCCATCCCAATCCACAAAAATAGGAATTTAATACAGACCCAAAATAAATGACCTTACTAACAAGTTTTTTAAAAAATAATCTCTTCTTAAAGACACACCAAAAGTAAGATGTGAATATTTAAATAAATAAAACTCCTACTAATCTAGATAAAAGTGTCCCATGTCATTCCTATAATATAGGATAATCACATATATAATATTTACCTTCATGCATTCTTCTTAGGAATACCACTATTTTTCCTCCAAACACCCTTGTTGTTCAAATGATCCTCTTACTCATTTCAAGAAACCAAGCCATATTGCTCCTATTTTATCACAAAGCATTTTATCCTCTTCTTGGTTTGTTTTAAATATTGTTATATTTTATTAGACTCATAGAAAGATGAAAAATGTCCTGGGAGGATTTTAATACATTGCCACAATTTCTTCCATTTTCTCCTCTTTATAGTTCACTTGAGACCATTTATAAGATTTTTCCATGGTGGTTAGATCTAATATATATAATTATTTTTATTTTGTAAATGGAGTTGACCTCAAGTAATAGTATTCCTTATGGCGAATTCAATCTTTGAGTCGGATTTAAGTTTCTTAGCTTGTATAATCTCACATTTTTCTTGGGGACTTTTAGAATCTTTCCATGGTGATCATAGAGATACCTTTTGTAAATATCTTCCCCTGGGTAGATATAGACAAACGGAAGAATACGAAATCAAAGAAGCTCAAATCCTTGACATTCAAAAGGCGTAGGTAAAGGATGCACAAAAACAGAGTGTCGACACGAAAAGGATGTGCCAAGGCTCACGAAATGGCACATGACATAGAGTGTCAACATGGAAAAAGTTGCGCCTTGGTGCACAGAAATGGTGCATGACACGGAGTGTCGACACAGAAAAAGTTGCACCTTGGCACACAGAAATGGTGCATGACATGGAGTGTTGACACAGAAAAAGTTACGCAAAGGCACACAAAAATGGCACATGACACGGAAAGTCGACACAGAAAAATTTACACCAAGGCGCATAGAAATGGCGCGTGACACGGAGTGTCGACATGGCAAAATTCACGCCCTTGGCGCATGTAAGGGTATGTCGACATAGATATGGATGCGCCTATGGCACACCTTCAGGAGGTGCAACATTTTGAGCGCTGACAGGAAGCAGACCCTGGTGCAGATATTCAGATGGCCATAACTTTTGACTGGGAGCTCAGATTCATGCAAGGTTGGACTTTTGGAAAGCTTACAAGGTATTATTGGGTGAGAAAAATTCTTAAAATGTAAAATACAGTTCGCCACTTTTGGGTTCTGTTGGGGTTCTCACCTACCGCCATAATGATATGATTTAAATGCAGTCTGGAGGTGGTTGGGGTAGATTTCAAATTCCTCTCTTCTCCCTCTCTTTTTCTTCCTATAAATTGTAAGGAGGGGCTTCTTTCTAAAGGTGGTTCATCTTTTCAGCTCGCCACTCCCTTATTTTCTTCTCCAGGGTTTAAAATGGAGTTCGAACCTCCTCCCTTGCTCGTAATGGCGTTTTTGCCTTTACTATTGAAATGATGTTGTGTAAACTTCTCGGAGCAAAAAAACATGTTTTGTGATGCATCCGTCCATCCCCGCCGTTCTTTTTCTTGTTCTCTTCTTGCCTCTCTTCATTGCAGTATTTGTGCATGTTTTGATGTTCATTACAGGTTTGGAGCTATGTTCACGGAGTTTTGGGACAGTTTACGTGGTGAAATCTATCCTTGGGTTTGTGATGCATCTATCCATCCTTCCCATTGCTCACCTCTCCTTGTTCCATGGTAGTTTTGATAGATGTTCAACATTCTCCTTCTCGGTGTATCGTCGTTTTAGTGTAGGATTTTTGTTCTTTTCTCTTCTCTCTCTCTCCCTGTCTCCTTGGTAGTTAGATTAGGATTAGATTAGCTTGCCTGCACTGGAATAGCTTGTGGCAGGTAGTTTAGGAGGAGGAACTAGCCTCTAATCTGGAGATTCCTCTCTCATTTTACAAGTCCCACACTTGTAGAGAGGTTTCAATGTTATGCAATCACACTAGATGCTAGAGTGATCAACCTAGAAATCTGATCAGCGTCCAGGGGTGCTGTGATTTTGCCATAACAATACCAAAGTTCAAAATATTGATAGTATACCTTGGGGAAACTTTTAGTCAGTACACAATTTCCACACATTGACTTGAGATAGATTACAAGCCTCTGCATTTATCTTAAGGTCAATTTAATACCTGGGTAGAGAATTTTTAGTCAAAAAAAATCATAGTCACATGAAAAGTTTTAAACATGACACAGCTTATATTTTGATTTGGATAAGCATCCCACATTTTGAAGAAGATATATTTTATAGGGTTTAAATAGAAACTAACTTTTCTATTACATTGTTATAAATGCTCCACTTACTCTACCCTTATAAAAATGAAAACAAATACTAAGTATTTGGTCCCAAGATCAATTATACTAATTAAGAAAAAAAGGCTCAAAGGTGTAGAAAGTTGACATGACATAATCAGGTGTAGTTAGTAATTATAATGGTTTAGAGAAATTTGAAATTCAATGATGGCTTAAGTCAGAGGCTCAAAAGCACAAAAGGGTGAAATGTAAACCTAATATCATTTAATCCAAAGGTTTTGGATTGTGCCACTTGGCCCAATCCTAAAATTTCATATATTTGTAATATTTGAGAAATGTAGATAAGGAACATATGGACTAGAGATACCATATAAAGTCATAGGATTCCATGTGGCACCAACCCTAGGATCCCATATCCAACCAAAGGTAACCACATTTCTTAATAATATGAACTCATGTAACAAATATACCGCAAAAATAAACACACAAAAATGGAGATAGATCAACAATCTGTGTAGTCAATGAATTCATATTAAATCACATAAAATATGGTCTCAGTGACATGTAGAGTTAACATAAATAAGTTCCGTGTGGAATGAACCAAGGTCCATATAATTATCATAGTGTAGAAGACAAAATGGGTACAACATGGCTCAAATATTAGAGGGAATAATGATTCAAATAAATTTCCAATGAGGAGGATAAAAGTGGAAAACGTGACTATAATGTTACAATTTATATCCTTATGGCCATATGGTGGTGAAAATCAGCTTGTAATAATTAATATGTTGTTTATTGAATCATAGTTATTTAATCATCGAACAAATGGATGTAAAATTTAAATAATTCCAATGATGTATGCACAATTATAGATAATTTAGGAGGTATGGAAAGAAATAACTGTCACTACCATACTTGAAATAAAAATGCTTGAAAGTAGACAAAACTTATAACTGAAAGAAAATGGTTTCTAAATGTTATGACTAAGACAAAGCTTGTAAATTCAGAATGCAAATAAAGAAGATAAATTTCTTCCTAGGCTAACATGTAATGAAATAGAGAAACAAAACTATGGAGGGGTTTAGTAGACCACAAGTGGGCCTTGCCTTGGGTGTTAATCCCTCCTAAATTCTATAACTAAAGGATAATAAATAGAAATCAGATATTTTATTGAATTGGCATGAACATTACATCTAGGAACAAATAAATCTCCTCTTTATCAACATATATATTATTCTATGTATCTATGCATCCGTTGTTACCAACAATAACCATTTCTTTTATACTTATCATTTACAACAAGATGTGAGAAGAAGAGTTCAACTAGGAGTAACAAACTAAGTAAAAGATATTTGGTAGAACAAGTGGAAGATATTTAAAGAAAAACAAGAGATTCAATGCATGCTATAGAACTCATAACTAGTGTTTTGTTAATTGACCAATTCCTTCAATCACGTAGTAACTCAAACAATCAGCTTGTCCTTCATTAGTTTATAATAAATTTTAAGATTAGAGGTAGAGTTGTTTCTTAGTTCGAATGTTTTATTTCAGAATCGCTCCTTTTACAAAAAGTACAGAATTGAGTTTCTTTTTTCACATTCCAAGAGATCTTCGAACATGGGATTCATTTTTTTAGGTTATTCCCTTTGGCTATGGATGGGTTGTTACGGATAGGTCCTTTGGATGCAGATTTAGTTCACACAGCATAGTTCCTTTAGTGCATATGAGTTGTTTTCTATAACAAGTTTCTTACAACCAAAATTGGCATCACACATATCATCATTCAAACAACTTATTAGAATCATAAGAATAAATTCACACACAAAATACCACAAAATGAAGAAAACTCAAGATAACTATATTAATAAGTAATTATTCCATAATTTTAAGGTTGTAATGATAATGTTTAGTAGAGTGATAATAAAATACATAGACATGTCTACAATGGATCGATCAAAAAAATACGAAGATGAGTTTTTATAAAGGAAATAATCACAACTCATCACACCCCAGATTAATCTCTTGATTTTCCTCATTCAAGGGCTTCATATTTCTACTTCCTTAAGCTAAATTTGCACATGAAATCAATTGGGGTAGCTGTTCCTCTCTGTATCTGACAAGAAATAACCACCATTCCTCATAAATATTCTCCATGCCATGTCTTGAATCCTCTTATCAACTGGTAAGTTACATGTCCATGGTGGGATTAGAAAGGATAAAGATGGGAGGATGATATCCTATAGGAAACCATTAATGTCCACATTCATTTGATATTTCCATGTATGTATAAACTCATTGAAATGTGGGAAGTATGTTGGGGTAGGAGTGCATTTCCTTTCTTTGTAGTTCTGGTGATAGTTTTTCCCATCCGAGTCCGCATGGAGTCATAACCTTAATACCATGTTCTCTCGATTATATCTTTGAATTTTGCAAAGGATTGTTTCCTCATTTTCATAAATCCCTTTTGATTACTTTATTTTCCAGATATTTTTCATATGATTTGGAAATCACATTTGTATTATTTTCCTCCGATCTTATGTACAATGGTTGGACCTTCTCGAATGGTGATAAAAGCATAGTTATTTAACATAAACATCTCCAATGTATAGGATATGAATCCAATCCCTTTCATATTTAAGGGCATAGTCATTTAAACAACCACTTTTTATGACATCAATGTAAGGGAATTTTTGTATTTTTAAACTTTATGCTTCATTGAATTAAATACCCATTTATCTAAATCTACAATAATATTAATTTTATATCTCATGTTTCCAAGTGTTATAAATTAACTTAATTTAGAACCAAAATCAACTTAGTCAATCCATCCTATAACAATAAACCTTATGCAACTATATGAGTTGGACTAAAACCAATCCTCTCATTTCCATTTAATTAAATATGTATACTTAGTATACCATGGTTTCTATTTCCTTCAAGGAAATTCAAGTGTTACTGATGTAAAGTTCCTATTTGGGCACTTGTTATGGAATACCCATTTGAAATCATGCAACTTTATGACCAGTTAAATCATGATAGCACAATTATCATCTTACATTACCTTGGCAAAGTTTTTAAGTCATGTTTTCCATTCTTAATTCCATGATGGCATAATCATCATTTGGAATTTGTATTTCACCCTAACACCTTAATTTTTTTATCTAGATTACGACTAGATCATGAAGTTTCATTCATTTACAAGTTGTGTACGAGGAACCAATATGGATCATATTGCATGGGTGAGCACCACAATGTTGGCTTAGGATGACTAAGGGAGAGTATGTGTCTCCATAATTATTTACATCATTGCAGGTCACTTTCTTTCCTGTAGTAATAATATGATTACATTGGGTACTTAACCATGTGGAAATCTCAACATTCATGCCAAGGATAGTATTTTTCAACTTATTACGATCTTCTCATTTAGAGGAGCTAGACGAGATAACTTGACATAACAGTTTTTCTATTGTAGCCTTATAATGAACTTTCTTATTAAGAGTTTATAATGTAGTAGCGGACACATCGATTTGGCTCACTGAGTTCCATTTAATAAGAACATTATATCTTATGGTTATTTAATTAATTTATGACATGTCAAACCCAAGTTTTGAGCATACTCATAGTTTGGTAACATATCACACTTAGGATCTAAATGAGGGACTCATGAATATTAATTGCAGGTTGGATTCATTCATCGATTCATTTTAAATCCTAGTTATAAATCACAATCAGCTTACTACACTAACTTTGTAGAAGTTACTTATGGATGTAACATCAAGTGATTAATCAACAATGGAATTTATGCATGTTCTAAGCATTCCTAGTTACAACATGTTTGATAAAATTTTTTATTAATGGTAAATAGTTTTGAAGGGACTATACCATGTTTACATAGAGGGCCTAAAAGCCAGATAGAACATTAATAGGTTCCACAAAAATGGATCAACATCCATAATAGGTGTTAAAGCTAACCGTAACCAAAAAGTTACAACAGAAAAGTGAAATACAAGTGTGCGATGTGACAATGTAGCCAAAAAATAGCAAAAAGAATGATGAAGATCAACATCTACAATGAAGACCTCCTTTACTTATCGACAACTCTAGTAATTCTAGATTTAATAGTTTGTAGCGAGGTAAAGAGAGCCATCGTTGTCATGTGTGTGGGGTCCTTAACATCCATCTTGGTTGAGGTTTGAATTCTCTCCTTGTCTGTTCCCCACAAAGTGTCTAGTATCGCACTAAGCACAGAAATGCTATGAACATGTTGTTCAAGGAAATCATTGATTGCATTAAAAATTTCCATGTTGTGATCATGGCGATCCTTTTCTCTCCCCAAATTATTGTCTAAGGATTTAAGATTTTTATAGATGTCCTCAACTTTCTTATTGCCAAGATCATTAACATCTTCCATCTTTCTTTTGCCTTTTTCTTGGTCAAATGTTGCATTTCTTCTTTCAGTTTCATCATTTCATTTATTCAACTCTTTACACAAAATTTCCTTAATAATATTGTTTCCATATTTTTGAAATGCCTCTCCATGGTCTCGCACTCTACTGATGTGTAATAGGTTTTGGACAACTTTCAATTCCTTGTTGCTACGAAGGACTGCCTCAAACAGGGGTGTCCAGTTTGGGCTTCTTATAGTTCCTAGTTTCAAGCTTGGACATGGTGGAATGGATGGGGGTGGGGGTTGTGGTGGAAGGGATATGTTAACCCTTAAATAGTTTATAAATTACAACTTGGTAACATACCAAATGACTCAACATAGTTTACATAATATTAAATAGGTAACATAGAGTACCCCTTTTCCCCAACTTTGGTCCCTTATGGTATATAGGTCAACATGTAATTATGATCATTTCCATGAACACAATTCCACAAAAATTAGATATCTGTTTGAATAGAAATATAGATATGAATATTTATATATTTCCATGTTATAACGTTATTCTTAGATTAACAACACGCATGTGTCCGCGTGCACACCCACACACACACATGTACTATAAGAGGAATCAAACAAAAATATTAATCTCAACTCAATACTCGTTTCTTATTACATAACAGAAAATTTAGGAAACAAAGAGTCAATGTTTTACATTGATTCTTGGCATCATGTACTTTAGATTTGTTTGTAATTATCAAAAGTTTAAAAGATGAGTCAAGACCTATTTTTTCTATATCAATACTTATTCAACTCTTTACACAAAATTTCCTTAATAATATGTGTGATCTACATATCACTCATTCATATATAGATATTAACATTCAATGATAGATATTACAAGATATTTCCAAGGTGATAGAAAAGTTCATATCTTACAACAAAGTTTAATAGCTTGTAATGTAGTAATAATGTATACTTTTCTTTAAAAACAAAATAAATATAAACACACCCTTCATTACAAGTCTTTGATATACCACTCTTTATTTGAAAATTAATTACATACAACAAAGGAAACAGTCATTGTTTCATGTCTCAACTAGATTTCCCATTCATTCCCTACATCTTAAAATAGTGATGCACATAAATGCACATGGTCAGTTCTATAGGAATTGAAATGATAAATAATTTAGTATAGGTATCATGTCATTTAGTATTTGTATAAAATAAATGTTACAAAACTTAAATCATACAAATTCTTAATATACCATCAAAATAAAATAGCATCCATTAGGATCATTAACTTTGTATATGTAAAATAGTACTTTACATTCTTTCCTTTAAGAATAAAATATAATTTGTAAGAAAGAACTCAAATAATCTTACAATCAAGACCATTTATCTTTAATAAACCCTCTCATGGTTATTAAATGTATTAATAACATATATATATATATATATATATATATATATATATATATATATATATTAACAAACTTTCATATCAATAATAAGGTATATCTCAACACAATATATCAACAATAAAGTCAATTATAGAACAAATTTAGGATTCTAAATCCCTAAGCAAAGACCAATCAAGTAACTTGTCCAACACCATAGACAATCCCCAATAATTATGACTATATCAATATCGAGCTTTGATTTTTTTAATTCCGAAATATGAATGTAACTAACATCCGAAAGACAATGGGATAAAATGCTACAGCTTCTTCCCACACCCCTAAGGGATTCAATATTATAATACTGATTAAACCAAGATCTATCAAAATAATATTGATACCTCAAACAAGTTAGAGATGGTACCTCACTGAGGTATTAGCTTATTTTATTGACTAGATTTAGGTAAAACTCATTGACCACAACATATCAATGAATATAACATACTTTACCAAACTAGATGTCGAATACCAATAAAGAGATAGATAGGATTCATACTTGCCCATATCCTTGGGATATTTCCCATATGCTTACTACATCGCATTGGCAAAAAATTCCTGAAATATCCCTTCATTATAATGGTATCAAGATTGATACTTGATTTATTAATGAAGCCCAATAACTTGTAGAATTCCATTTCCACTCAAGTACGAACAATTTTATTAAATAAATCCCATAACATGGTGTCAAAGTTGTTCAATAATGTTATATTAAAAACTATTCCTAAATGAAACAAGTCCATTCTGTGGATTTATGTTATTGATTAGAGATCCTAATTTGGGTAACATACTACCCATTCATCGAATGCCCTAGGAAAAACTGGTATTACACCATACAACATTAATATATTCTCTTTAAGCTCAAAATACCTTCTAGATACCCCTATTCGACCCCAATTGTCGAGTAACTAACTTGTATATAGTTTAACAAACAATAAGACTAGCATAATAATTTTTTTTTACAAGATCAAAAACGCATACCCCACCTAGTGCTTTCAAGTCAACGTTTATATTTACCCAATCATAAGAAGATAACTTTTACTCAACATAGAAGATTTTAGCTAAAATAGTAACAAAGACCCAAATCAAAAATGGGGTTTGTATTAATAGAAACCATAACCCCATGAATGTGTGTGTGTGTGTGTGTGTGTGTATAATTAAGTTTTCACATAAAATGGAGAACTCCACGCTTACATCAATATAGAGATAACCAAAACCATTTTCAATCCCATATTCAATTGTTAAAATACAATCAACACCCATAAATGATAATAACATTATGGACTTGATTCAGCAAGAACAACTATAGTAGTTGTAGAGATTTATTTTATGGAAATAATAAATAGTATGAGCAGTAAGAAGGGAACATAATAAACCATCCCTAATTTAGAAGGATTTATTCTTCTTATTTTGTCAACTTCCACAACAACCCAACACATGGGATGAAATCCACAACAAGAACTCACTAAGGATCTTCATTCATAATATTTATAGATATTGATATACATGCAACTCAAGATTATATAACTCCCAAAATATCACTCAATCAATAGTCACACGTAATGCATGTGATGACTTGCAAAAATAACATCCAATTAGAAGATAGAAGATACCTTCGAGATGTAGAGATTCATATCTCCAAACCCATTGAACAAATGAAACCACAAACAAAAAAAAGTTTCCAAACCCACTTGGGGCATGCCTCGATATCGAGGGTGGTTTTAATGAAATTAATGAATGATAGAGGTGGTTTTAATGAAATTAATGCATGATAGAGGTGGTTTTTATTCCCAATAAATTCCCACCACCACCTTATTTTTATTCAAACTTATCAATGCCAGTTTGGTTTTAAAATATTCCACTAAATTTAGCTTCATATCCTTGTTAACCAAGTTTCCACTTTTCTATTTCCACCCCTAAATCAAGTGGCGTTGTGTATTAAATACCTCATATTAAAGTCACCATCAAGATTTTGATACAAAGAGAGTAAATTCACCCACCCTTTTTAGTAAGGCCTTGTTTAATTTTCATAGCATATATTAGGGTTTAGTAACAATTTAGGCCAATAAATATTGTGCCTAAAATTTAACAACATTATCTAGTTTAGCCCCGCTTTCAATTCAAAATATCGAACTTATTTAATAATTGAGAGGTCCTTTATGGTCTATGACCAAAACTTTGCTTTTGTTAGTAATAACCCCTTATACTTTATAAGCATATTTATTCATATGGTATAAAACATTTTTCACACCTTAGTCAAACACTATAGGCCCATGGTGACATTTATTATATCAACATGATATTAATACCTTGAAATCATTCTATTACAACCATTTATATTAACTCTACTTTTATTTGTTACTAGTAGTTGAACCAGTAATCGATAAAGAGTGTACAACTAATACGTTAGTAGAATAAGATTAACTTGCATAACACAAAACCAAATAAATAACATCCGATCAAGAGAATGAATAAAAATTTGTATGATAATCATCCAATAATATGTCATGTGGTCATTATAAGACCACAACCTAAGGTCTATATACCTTGGAAAATAAAATATAATCACCGTAAGACCTCAAGATAGTCTTTCATACTGTGATATAAGATTGTTCATATATACATATATTTAAAAATACCATTGAAATAATACCTTGAAAATTAATTTCACATGTACGACAAGTACTTAAATCATCCATTTACGACCTACCACTTTGAAATCATAGCTAAATTTTGTGGGATGTGATAGTTATGCAATTAAATTCAGACATAGCAAGTTTTGGTACTCATGTGGACTATTTGGATACAAAGTGAATAATGTACTAGCTGAGCTAATATCATAAATCATGTCAAAATTAATGTAGGTAAGTTTAAGTCAGAACTTCTTCTCCTTTAAATAGATGGAATAAACTTGATTGATGGGGGTTACATTTAAATATCACATGTGCAAATGAGATTGTTTTTTCTTGTTTATTCTTTAGCCTCTCTATCTCTCTATCCTTGAGTTAAAGGTCTTCCTTATGTTGAAAAATGAGAGATTCTTTCTCTTTTTCCCACTTTCCTTTGATTCTATTGACATAATTTTTTGACTGCATCATCAAATTGTCAATGTCTACTCCCATGGTATGTGTATCCATCTCTTTGGAAGATGGTTTTTAGTGCTTCTAACAACCTCATGAATAACAACTTACGGATGTAATGGTGTTATAATTTCTTCCTGCACAGCATCATGTTGTGCATGTTCCACAACTTGCTCAAATACTTCATCAATTACCTGATCAATAACTACATGAATTTGTGCTTTTACTTATGCTTGTTCTTACTTCTCCATAGCATGTTCAACAACCATAGGCATATGTTCTTGTATAATTTCTTCTCCAACTTCCTCTTCTTACATTATCTCTTCCTCTCCCTCTTCTTCTCCCTCTTCATGACCTTCCACTCCATGAATTTCCTCCTCATTCTTTGATGGCTATACTTTCTCTCCCATGGGATGTTCATGGAATTTTAACTCATGAACTATGGAATTAGTCTCTCCTAGATCTATCTCCATTGGTTGAGGCTCAAGGATTTCCTTAGTATCTTTCAAATCGTGTCTAGTGATATGGGTTGTGACTATATTGGGTTGGATATTTTTGGTTTTTTGGTTCTAAGAATGGGAACACCTAGTTGGTGTAGGAGGGGAATGATAAGATTTTTTCGGGCCTGAAGTGGATGTTTCAGAGAGAACTCTAGAAGGGTTTAATCTATAATAATCCTCTCTTGACATATAGGTACAAGGTTTTCCTCGTAGATGGAAAACTTTTAGAAACAAGGATTCTTGAGGTTCAAAGGTTGATGGTGTAGTATTTGTTATGTGTTTAGAGGATATCTTAGTTATTTTATTCCTCTTTCCCTATTTCCCACAAAATTATCTATATTATTTCACCTTACAAAATATCCCCATTTTATCTCGAGGATAAGCCCTCTACAGGTATGTTTCACTACCTGTGGTTATAAGGCAATGGTGTAAAAATGTAACCCTACCCCTATGCATTTCTCTACTAATTCTCTTCAACATTTCATGTAAGAAATTAGCCATAGCTTCTTGTTGTTCTTTATATGATTCAATAACTTGAAATGAATTGTATTCAATCTACAATACCTTCCTTTATAACTAAACTAATTAATTAAAAAATTATAACCTCATCCCATAAGGGTTTAAGGGATGTTCTATGTGTACATTTCCTATTGGTAATGAATTCATCATCATCATCTATGAACTCTCTCCTGTCTGCTTCTTGGTTGGCCTGTTCTGGGAATGGTTCCCCTTGGGTTTGTAGGCCAATTACTTCTAACACGATGTCATCCCTGAGTCTAAATTATAAGCCCTTCACCTCTTCCCCCCATTACTAAATGTGTTGTAAAATTCTTCCACCATTTCTTCATTAAAACCTTGAAACCTTTTGATGTAGTCTAACTAACCATTATCATAAAAATACTGCATTATTTATAGATGTTTCAAAAGTTGTGACTTATCATTGGGTTCATGCCTTATCAAATATGCAAAAATATAACTTTTCTTTGAAGGAATGTTGCACAATTGATTTATGTTGAGTTGTTTTATTTTTTAACTTTGGGACCTGAGAGGACACACAACACGGTTATGGGAGAACAATCATTAATTGATGTGACCATGTGAAGCATGTAAAGAGAAGTGATTTGACAACATTAGCTTATGTGGAGGGACACATCATATCTTGAAAGGTAATGGTATTTAAATGCAACACATGCATGATGACTCAATATAACTGCTAATTAATTATAATTATTGTAATTATCATTTATTCAAGGTATAGTTGAGTGTAGTTATATATATATTCATTTTAAATTATAATTGTGCATGCTTATTTGAACTTACATTCTAGTCATTTTTATACCCTTAAATTAAAAATAAAATCCCATGCACACCGACCTATCACCTAGTGAGTGTTGGGTGCTCACATGAGGCACACGTGGGTGTCGAGCCTCTCCTTTATGTGATAATTGTGAGAATACATCATCTTATGATAGATATTCAAGTGAAAAATAATATAAAATAACCATGCATCATATTGAGAACCTAGGATGAGTTATCACTTCATTGCATCCATAAAAGAGAAATAACAAACAACATATAGAACTAATTCATACATAAAGGAAATTCACAGAACTATACTCATGAACACATATCGATTCATAACAGAGTATTAAATTCATATTGATAAGTCGGTAAACACATTACAATTCCTTGAGGTCATAACAGACCCATATAACAATGCAAAGAAAGGTCATGCATCAGAACTACACTGTGTCTTTCATATTACAAAGATGAATATAGACCCATCCCTCTAAAAATACCATCACTCCTATATTTTCTTCTAATCCCAACATATAGAATTCTCCATTATATTTCTACTGAGATTCACCTCTCTTCCACTAGTTTACCACACTAATTATACTCTCTTTCTACTACCCACGCACCTCAATATATAGCTTTTTTGCCTTCACCTCCCTAACTGAGGTAATAGATCAGCTCCCAAGTGTCCAATTGGTCCTCCAATTGAGCATGCCTCCTTTGATCCAAGCTCTCCAATTTATGTAATGATGTTCTTCTGGAACCTTACATCGCATGCATAGAATATTAACTTTTTGATCCTATAGCTGCCAGGATGGCACCTTATCCACTCTGCATGCTAGACAAGTCATGCTTTTCTCATGTGTTTCCTGGAATGCCAAATATGGCTAAGTTCTAAAGCCTATCTCACCTTGCACGCATGTTGTGTGTTCTAAAAATCTGCTAGAACCCTTCCCTACTCACCTTCACCCTACGTTCCTTCTTCAAATATCTCCCACGTGCCCACGCACCTTCTTATCGAGCCAATATTGTGGGGCCCAACATCACTCCACGCTACACCTATTATCTATCCTCGAAACACTTCTTCAATAATTTAAAGAATGAAAATCCCTTATAATGGTTAGAAAGAAAGAATAAAGGAATGAAGAACTAGGAGAAAGAATAAAATAATGGGGAACTTGTTTATTGTTGGAGGAGGAGAGGTAAATCCTTCCCTAATTCTTCCTCTAACTTCTCCCAAGCATTGACCTCATTCTCAACGAGCTTCATTGACAAAGGTCACTCACCGGGGTACTCACCTCCTCAAAAATTTGCTCCTCCCATTTAGAACTCACGGTATCAACAATACCCTCTAATTATTTTCCCAAGTCCTTAAGCACATCAATCCCGTGGTTTATCTCGGGGGTATAATTCCTTCATCGGCTCTTGATCGAGCTCCAAAGGTCTTAATTACTTCTAATTTCTTCTCCACCTTGGCCAGGATCTTGTCTCTTTCCACTCTATTCCCCTTATTTTTATCTTGGAACTCCTTGAGTTATGTTTCATGGATGGAAACCAATATTCTTGCCACTCTATGCCTATCATTGCAGTTGTCATAAAAAGCTTTAGAGACTTATGTGATGGCCTTCGCTTCTACAAGAAGTTTGGTGAATCGATCCACAATCTCGACAACCTTCATCTTTTCTTATTTTTCTTGGCACGCCTACACTTCTTTTACAGACTCTAAATTGAGTGGTCACCTCTCCATCATGAGAATGCGAGTTAGATCCTCAAAAAATTGCAAGGCTGAATCATACTTCTAATGGGTGGCGCTAAGTCGGGGTGCTTTAGGAAAATTGCATCCGTAATCATCTCCACCTTCTTAGATACTTCTATCACCTTATATTTTTCTTCTTTCATCTCACACCTCAACTGAGCATCGACCAACTCCTCTTACTTTAGGTCCTTGCTCATTATCATGAGCTCCTTCTTTTTCTTCACCAATTCCTCCTCTAGGAATATCACTCTATCATTTCTCCCAAATAGTCTAGACTCAACTTCGACTAAAACCTTGTTAAGCACATTATACACCTATTCATCGGATAGTTGTTGAGCATTCGCCAATGGATTTATTCCTTTGTTTTATATAACCTTCATTAGCACTCTCTGATTTACTTCAAATTTTGGTTCATCCATGTGGGACTCAAATGCCCAAGATAACATCTTTCTTGTCTATGGGTATGTAGCTTCTTCATCAAACGATGACATAGCCAGGAGTTTCTTTATTGGTATGGTGCTCTGGAAGTGCACACATAACATCTTGGTAGGATCATTAATGTATCCCATTCCCTACTCTTTTGCCACCACTACTCCTTTCCTACCTATTTGCATAGCTTTTGGGAAGCTTACTGCCAATTTAGGATTTCACCCATGCTGCCATACTTCTTCCGAACGCTTTCCTCTTCCATCTCCTTCAAAATTTCATCCACGCTCCTCTCCAATGCCTATTCCACCAGCACCTTCATGATGCCTACCACTTCTCTCTCCATGTATTTCTCCACTTGCTCCTTGGTGAGGCTTAGGGTTCTTTCTCTTTTGTGCTCACCTCTTTGCTCACCCCCTTGTCTTGATCCTCAACTTCTTCCTCATCATTGTTCTCCTAATCTTCCTTATTATACTTCTCTTCATCTCCTTCTTCCTTTGAATTATATACATCATATAATCTTTGGATGGCCTTCAACTCCTTCAGGATCCTCATCATTCTTGTTGCTAATGTAGGCATCTAAACTTTCCATCTCTTCTAAGTTTGGCTCATCTTTCACCTTCTCGCTTCTTCCTTACCGGGATTCCAAGATAGGAAATTTTTCTTTCTCCTTCTCCTTAACAGTGACCTCTTCATTGGTGATTTTTCATGGGTGAGGTTATCTTCATGCTCTGACACCTCTTATTTTGGGGTATTTGCCTTGATAGGGACTTATTTCTCCATGTGTAAGTTATAAGCTTTCAGAATCGCTCAAGCGCGCCCACCAATTATGTGATCTACACACTTGGTGCTTTCTTCTCCTACCCCTCTTTTCTTTCTCTCTTCTTTGGTGTGCCCTTCTTTATCCCTATGGGGTCTTCTAGAATGAATAAATCACTCGAAAATAGGTTCCTTTCTCAAACTTAGGCCTTATGCAAAGGTATATCCTTGTTGTATCCCTTCCAATGATTGGTAGTGTTATTGGATTCATCATTTACACTTCATGGGAGACATACTTTTCCACGTATGTGTATATTTTAGGGTACACGAGATTTTGGCATAGCTTGCGCTAGTCTTGGTCCACATCAATAAAGTCAAACCTTAGTATTTTGGCTTCATTGAACCTTTTGATCCCTTCCTGGAAGTATTGTTTGGTGAAGGAGAAGGGAAAATTGAACCATGGGCTCTTGGTCCCATTTGGCAAAGTAAATCTACCAATGTAGAAATGTTAGTACACTTCAAACTCTAATTTTCCATTCACGAGCACAAGAAACTACTTTGGGATCCTCCAATCCTCCTTGAATGCATCACACATTTGTTTGTACTAATTTTCGTGCACGCCTTGTGAGAATCCGTCATGGTTTCACAAGTGTATTTTTTAAACCTTTGCGGGTGAGGAGTTCTCTTCTAGATACTCCCAAACAAACATTTATGGCCCATTTGTCACTTCAATCTCTAAAAATATAATGGTGAGGATGATGTTACTGAATAATATCTTATCTTCTTCATGTGTGTTTCTTATGATCTCATACTTAATGAAGGAAGAAAAGTTATAGATGGTTCCTCTCGATATCTTTAGGCATACATTTAGCCATGCCTTGTTCACTTGAGTCCATTGTTCTTGATCATCAAGCTTGGTCACCAAGTGCATGGCCATCCTCATACTAGGGTCTAGAATTTCTTTGATGTCAAATCATCGTAAACCCTTCTTGTATTCATACACTATTATCTGTCTCCTTGATAGCCTCCTTGTCACTCAGGTCATCATCTATACTTTCTCCTTCACAAACAAGGACTATGAATTTGGATATCAACTGTGGTGTTATCCGCATCTTGTGCCTTACAAAATATAAGTGATCCTCATGCACATGTGACATCAACCACTGATAAAGGCACTCAAGCTTTCCAAAATAAGCCAACTCATATAGTTGCAGTAACCCTGCCTTCTCCAATTTGAATGTCACCTTTTCGTTGTATATAGGCATCCCATCTGGTGTCCTTTTGTTAGTTGGACGGACCAAATCTAATGCCATTTCCTTCTCAGTTGTGTTCATGTTATGGTTATGATTTCTCTTGGTCATTTGAATTAAATGAGACACCCACTCCTTTCCTATCAATACTCCATTTGGGTATTTCATTTCTACGTACCATTCTTCATTGGAGCTCAAAATGATAGCGACTTGTTTTCCCTTTCCCTTTCCCTTTTGTTTCTTCGGTGAAAGGGTTTCCTTATTAGGTGTCATGATTTCTATTGGGATAAACTAAGAACTCCTTATCGTGCTCGCTAGTCCGATTGACTCCAAACTCAACTCCAAAGCTCAATGTCTAGAATAAATCCTTTTATCTCTCGTGCCCTAGCTGCCAAACCCTAACTAGGAAAACCTTCCACAAGTTGGCGTACCACAAACAACCTTCTCTCACACCCATGTACTCCTTCCTCCTATTTTACAAATCCACTCTAGTCACACTCATAGATTTCTCATATTCTTCTTCCTTCACACAAATCTCTCTGGATGCCCTAGTTCGCAAGAGCGCTTCAAATTTATAATAGCAAGGTAGAATAATGACTTTCCCGACCTTATATTTATAGTTTTTACTTCCCACCAATAATAAATTTTATGCCACCTACCAATGTAATTTAACATTAAACATATTTTTTCCACTAATATGACTTTAAGTGCCCTTACCCACGTGCCTAATATTGCACAAAAACCTTCTATAACCTTCTAGCGCATGAAAATACAATTTGACCAAAGACTTTTATGTGCGTGTCTATAATGCTGAAGGCACTTCTTCTATCCTTTACCTAATTTTTCTCTCACCTACCTTATGTTGTTCCTACAATCTTCATTCTTTGTACATGGTATTTGTTACAACCTTCTTGACACCATAATTCATTATCCACTATTTCCTCACGCATTTTCTTGACCTTACACGCTTCCTTCCGCTAGGCCACTCAACTTATATTACAAGCCTATAATTTACTTTTCATTACTCCACCCCACACTAAAAATATGTGCGGTCCTCTGCACATACACAACCTTAGAAAAATAATTTGGTTATGAACGCACAAGGTGCAAAATGAAACAAAAAGAAAGGAACAAGCAATGAGAAAGGGAAACATAAGAAAAGAAAATCATAAAGGGAAATTCTAAGCTAACTAGCAATATTGCCTTATTAAAAACATCAAGATGACTTGTTTATATTAGGGCTTTAGCCTAATCCCATTGAAATGACCTGGTAATCTTGTCCCATATAGCGCTTGTAACTAGCAAGTGCCTAAATCAAGAATGTACGAGATGATGTAAGGTCCCAACCAATGGAATTTCAACTTCCCAAGATGGCATAGATACTTGGAATCATACAAAAACCATATTCCCAACCTCAAACTTCTTGTTCTTGATATGACGATCATGTCATGCCTTTTTTCTTTCTTTTTCTATCTTCTAACTCCATCTAGCAAGTGATCTCTTTTTTTCTAGCGCATCAACTTATTAATCCTCTTACAACACTTGTTTATCATCTAACCCTCCGCGTGCACTATACATAGCGATGGTAACATAAATTCAACTAGAAAAATATCCTTTGCGCCAAACACTATTTGAAATAGTATGCCCTTGTTTAACCTCTTGTTGGTTGTCATGTATGCCAATAGAATGGATGATACCTCGTCATCCAAATCTTGTCTTTCAATGTAACATATATTAGTCAACGTGTGACTTAGTATTTTGTTAAATGCCTCAACATTTCCATTCACTTGAGGGTGATAAGAGGTAGTCTTTTGATGGGCCACTTGTAAATTCTACCAACATAATCTTAACCATTTCATTGAGAAAGTATGTACCTCTATCACTTGTTAAACTTAAAGGACAACCATACTTGCTAATCATGTTCTCCCATAAAATTATAGCAGTTGTCACTATGGTGTAATCCTTCATAGGTGCTACCTCTTCCCATCATGTCAAGTAATTAGTGCAAGTAATGATATACTACGAACCAATCCTTCGCATGGCTAGTGAAATTAGCCCTACAAAGTTGATTACCCATTTTTCAAATGGTTCAGCACTGGTTATTGGTTGCAAGGGCATTTCATCCCTCTTTTCGAGCTTTTTCAAGGCACCTGGAAAAGGTCATAGGCCTTTGCAAAACTCAATACAATCTTGGTATATAGTTTCCTAGAAAATCCCTACTAATAAAATCTTTTGCGTGGTAGAATTTCCTGCATAGTGTTCTCCTAAAATCCCACCATGTGCTTCCTCTAAGATTAACACATGCTCATGTTCTAATATGCATCAGTGTAGAACCTCATCATGACCTAACTTATAAAGGTTCCCACTAATCAATATATAGGTGTGCCGCATACTACTAACTACTTTCTCTCCAAAGTCTTCATCCCCTCCGGTGCGGACCTATTTTTAAGAACACTGCGATATCTTTCAAGTCTAAGGGCATGCACCGCAACCTAAATAGTTGTGCGTTCAAAATGGTATCATCAATTCTTTGTGCATCCTCACTTGATTTAATCCTTGATAATTAGTATGGTCCTAATTTCTTTTCCCTAGTTTTACAACCACTGTGAACTCAAACTCTTGGAGTAATAGGACCCAATGGCATATGCACCCTTGCAGAACGGGCTTGTTGACTAAGTATTTAAATGCCATGTCATCTATGTAGAATATAAATGGTGTTTCCAACAGATACTATCCTCCCATCCTTATTGATACTAATGACCATTGGGCTTATCCATTCTAATTATTCCACTGCCTCAATGATACTAGATGATATCATCTTATCTATTTATTTCTTGACCCATACGTGCAAATTTAGATTCATCTAATAAGGCCTCTTCCAAATTAGGTACACCTTCTTCCAATTTATCTTCATCTCCCATAATGGTGGATGCCTTTGAGTTCATGGTACCCATGAGGGAACAAATCTTGAACTCATGGAACGAATGTATCAATGACCTTTAAAACTTATTTTTTGACCAATAGTCCCCAATGATAGCTTCCTTAGGTTTTGTATCTATCACAATATTAACCTTATTTGTTTTCAAGGGCTCATGGTAGGCGTGTGCTCACTCATCAACACTATCTATGAATTTGCACGTACCTTCAAAATGGTTAACATATAAATTTTCCATCTCTTCACCGTCTACTACATAGACCATTTTTCCTTTTTCTTTTTCCATGCATGTGCACTCAAGTTATACTTCCTCTTATTCTTCTTCATTGAGGCACGTCTCCAAATAAGGCTCACCCAATAATTCCAGTAGTCTATCTTCTACTATAGCACTATCTCCCATCGTAAGGTGCTTGATTACTTATAACACCTTATCCACTAATGGCTTTGTACTTCTATACTCAAAAGCTTGAATGAGATCAGCTACCAACTCCCCGCCAATTACCTGTTTGTGAAACATCTCCAATTAAATATACCATAGACATGCATAGCCTTGTAAAGTGGAATACAACTTATGTACCCATAATAAAGGTGGTAACACTTCTACGCTTCCCATCTAGGAATTCTCACATTCTTGGACATGAAATGAGGAGGTCTCTTTACCACGGTAATCTTGTATAACAGTAGGCACATTACTCCTAGAGAACCTTACAGAAAATGTAATTCTTACCTCACACCATTCTAGGATGCTCTCCCGATGTGTAGCCCACCAATGCACAATGGTTTTGAGAATTTTATAATTGAGCATTCCCCTTCTCTCGTCCTCATTCTTCCACTAAGCCTCCATTTCTTGTAAGAAAATTTTAGGGTATGCTCCTCTAGAGTAACTTGGAAAATTATTCCCTCCCAAGTGCTTGATTGAGTGTTCCTTTTTACAGTTGTTACAGATCCTCTCAAATGTCATCCAATCAACTCAAATGTACCATGCACCTAATTGTCACATGCCATGCTAGTGGTATCACTTAAGGACTAAGCATCTTCAAACTAGATAACTTCCTACGTGGGATGAATTATCTTAGGATCTCTGATGGAGCACACATAGATTTTGTCAAGGAATTTATCTCCCAAGGGCTCATTATAGGGCATTGAATTCCCATCTGTTAAAGGGATAATCACCGTATCTTCCTTGTTATCAAAGGTAATATATCCCTTGTTAAACCGCATGTCAACATTGTTCTTATAACACCAAGGGCACCCAAGTAACGCTGGAAAGTTGTTTGCCTCAGGAAGTGCCAAGACTTGAAGTCTCCGGTGAACTTGGCCCCTTAAATGGTGATAACCACATCCTTCAATACTCCAGTGGAAATTGACTTTGACTTGTTTTCCATATGCAACACATTCAAAGATGGCTATAATGAGGGCCTTCCCATTTGGTGCCATGCATCCAAGGTAAGAACATTGACCTCTACTATCGTGTTGATGATGATATTACTCGAAGCCACCCATCAACAACTGCTTTCAAGGTAATCTCCTTATCATAGTCGAGGTTGTGAGGAGGAAGGTTTGCATGTAAAACCTACCTTTTGCACTCTACTCCGGCACATGGTACCTTCTCCCTTAGCCATTATCCTAGAAATGGAATAATATTATCTTACCTTAACATCCTACATAGTTCCATGACCTCATCGGGTCATTCTTTAGAGCTTCAACATTATTCCTTTGCTCCAACTTCTTTGACTACTCCTTTAGACATTAGATCTCCCCTTGCAAACTTCGAATCACGTCCATAGTCTCTTGATACACCTCCTTCTGATGAGAAGGGTTCGAGTACTTTCCATGTACCACTTCCTCTCTTGAAACTAGTGTCCTTTGTCTTGGCATCTCGCTAACTTACACAACCTCTACTCGTGTCATCACCAAGACTGGGTTCTAGTCTTGACTCACGTGCCACTCTTGGCATCCACTGTGAATTGGCATTATTGATGCTTACCATCCCATCACCTTTGTCTTTTTGGTGCTGCTGGTTGATATGCTCATAAATCTCTAGACACTCTTTGTACTTATGTTTCTTTCCACACCAAGAGCATTGTAATAGATCAAGACACTCACATTTGTAATGCTCTATAGACCCACAATTATAATAGGTTCCTTTCAAGAATTCACTTCATCCTCTGCTGCGTATCTCCGACCATGAAATGCACCATGAAGACCTCTTCCACACACTCCTCCATCTGTGCTCCCTTCATAAAAATGATCATCATCCTTGGAACTAATTGAAATAATAGTATGGGACACACTAAGATCAATAACATCATATATCTAATCAATAAATCTACAATCCTTGGTATCATGGGTCATAGAGGTACATATATTACAATAGTAAGAAACATTCTTGTGGTTTGCATGTTCTAGTAGAGGACACTTACTTGTCATCATGCTACCCATGGTAAATCTCATAGTCTACCACTATAGCATGTACTGAATTTCAAGGGAAATTACCCTTTACATGCCCATCCACCTCACAGTCTATACACATAACCCTAGTCTAAACCTCATGCATTGAGTTTATAGAGAGCTTTCAGAAGCGCTTTCCCATTGCAGCAATTTGGGCCTCAGAAATAGACTAACACAAGTATCAACACTCCCAATAGCCTCAACGCACATGGAAGCTTTCAATGCCTTGCATGGGTCTCGTGAAAGTCTTGTGTGATAAAGCCATTCTAAATGGTGTTATCAATCCTCCAAAAAACTATTGAGCATGTTGAGAAGGATGAATGTCATAGGATAGTTTTAACAAGAGAGTCTTAAAATGTGCATCATAATCTCACACACTCTCTACCATTCCTTGTTGGATCTCCTTCAGGGCATTGATGCTCTTCTACTCAAACTTAGGGATATGGAAAATTTATAGGAAAGTGTTCTTCAAAGCGGTGTAGTCTACCACTATCTAATCGGGGCCATAATTCTAGTACCAAGTATGCGTGCACCCTTACAATGTTGTTACAAATAGGACTCGCCTTTTCCGCTCTAGGGTAGTGATCCCTTTTCCGTGTCATAGTAAATCAAACTTGTGCACTTGCTCTGCAACATCTTCAATACCCCTATAGTCTGATAAGTGCAAAGACATCTCAAAGAATACTTGTGGAGTGTATGAGGCCCTTGTCCTCGTAATCTAGAGCCTTGGTTCCCTCTGGTGTTTCCTCCACCACTAGATCTATTGGATCCACCTAGCACCATTCCTCCTAACCCACCAGATCCTCCAGATCCACTTGGTCTACCAAGTCCTCCAACTCCAACACCACCAAATCCACCTCTTGCAGCGGTCAAAAATGGCTCAAGTCATGGCTACTAATGTTCACGATGTCCCACCTTTGAATCGCACATCAATGGTTTTTGATATTATCCCACTACCAGTTATATGTCCCATGCCACTCCCAGATGTGATACCCAAACCTTGTGTACTTATACCTTGTCCAAAAATTCCTCCAAATACCGGACTGGATTGTGAAGACATGGATGCTCAAAACAAGAAATTATATCTCTTGGGTATAGATCAATTACTCCCCCGATACCAACTAGGTTAATAATACTTATCCCTTGATTTGGAAAACCAAACGTGTTATCTCATTTTTGAGTTTACGGTAAAAATAAAATAACCCTAAGAAATTTTTGAGCTGGTTTTCTAAAAATTACCTTTCGAGAGAGATAATCGGGTGTGTGGGTTTCACAAGCAAGACAACATGTGTGTTGGGTGCTTCATGTCGTGTGTTCCCAAACCCGAAACCCGCATCAAGTAAGGTAATTCAGGTTTTCAGACCTTCTGAGCATCGAAACATGCATTCGTCAAAACATGCTCCATGTCGCATGTCTTCCGATCCCCGAAGCCCGATTTACTCCTTTGTTTCAGGTTTCCAGGGCCATCAAGCATCATGCTTCATGTCAATTGTTTCCCGCAACCCGAAACCTGAATTACTCTAAAAACCTTTGTTTTGGGTTTCCAGATATCTTGAGCATGCTGACATGGCATTAATGCCGAGTTGTCAGGTGGTTGGCACGTGTCAACTGAAGTGTATTAAATGCAAAATTTCTTATATATATTCGGATTTCCACGTCATTTTTACCAAACGTACTTTTTACGTCATGGATTTCCGTGCATGCATCTTCGACCCCGAAACCCGAAACTTGCCTCTGTGCTCGATTGCATTGCTCGTTTTTTATCATTCCTTGTCTTGGTTGAAGGTTTTTTTTATCATTCTTTGTTTGTGGTTTTTTTGGATTAATTGTGTGAGGATTCTTCCAAGTTTCTTATCAGGGTTGTTTTGGGGTTTTATCTTTTCCATTTTAGGGGTTGTTTTCTAAATCAGGTTTATGTTTTAGGGTTCACCCCTTTGGAATTATCACTTTGTGTTATTCCCTGGAATATTGTTATAATTAAAAATATGTTTGGGATATAAATGGTGAAGAAAACCCGCATGTTTCAACTCAACAATTACCCTATTCCCTCTTCTCGGGTTTCACAGGGTGCTTTGCAGTGTTCAAAACCGCAGTATATCGGAAAATCTCAAAGTGATGGGTTTTCCAAATTTTATGGTATCCTTTTCAGTGTGCCAGGTTTTCCGAACTCCCTGAAATCCTCCTGGGTGTGTTGGGTTTTCCGAACTCCCTAACATCCTCCTGAATGTGTCGAGTTTTCCACCTTTCCGGCATCTCTAGTGTGTCGGGTTTTCGAGAATCAACATCTTCTGATCTTTGACACTCTCCTCCTTCGAAATTCCTCATGTCGGACCCTGGTCCATCACAAGATAAGACTAAAAAGTTAGGGAGGATGAAATACAAATTCAGGAAGGTGGAGTCTCCCTCCTACATTGACTATAATTTTGACATTTGAGATACAGAGCTCGAAAACGTGGATATGGAGGATTTCTGGAATAGGGTCAAGAGCTCTTCTCAATATCCATGGATGCAATCAATAGTCTGTAGTGGCCTACCTCTTGCCGCAGCTTCCTATGTCCACTCAAAGGTGCCCGAGTTCATCTTGTCCTGTGCTTCAAATTATGACTCGCTTCTTGTTCTCGTGAAAAACCGGGTGGGAGAACTTGTAATCAGATTGGATGGAGGTTAATTTGATGACCTTCTCAAGCTGCCTAACTTTGAGGAATATAGAGATATGGATCTCAAGTCAGCACAAAAATCTTGGGACAATGATCGGGAGGATTACATAAAGCATGTGAATAAGAAGTTCCTAATCAAAGCCAAACCAATTATTTCCGTGTTCCCAAGACTTGTTCGTAAGTGATTTCATTCAGAAATCAATGATATCATTACTCTGTTGAGTCGGGGTTTTGGTTTCCCGAATCAAATGTTTTCCAAGAATGGATGTACCAGTTCATGATCACTATTAAGCGAATCAACAGGGAATTGATTGGGGTACTCTTATTAGTAACGAGATAGATTCTCAAATGACAACAGTTCTGTCTATGGGAAATTTTTATATGTCCTCGTATGTCACCTATGTAGAGCAAACATGAGGAACTATCCGGGTTGGACACCAAGGGGAACAAGACAGTGGAGCATGTTTATCATTATTTCCCTCAGTTGACAAGAAAAGGGTCTGAAGATCAATTCAGAAGGGTAAATGATGCCTTCTTTTATGAGAACATCTACAGGTTAAGTCCCGAACTGAGGAAAATGAGAGTATCTGATGAAGCATGGGCTGAAGTTTCAAAATGGGGTTGTGTCTTCTTGCAATTTAAGAAGTTCACATATCTTCGAGTAGTCATGTACTCAGGGGATCCTTTCTATTTTCCCAGATATCCAGGGGACAAACTAATCTTGATGGAGTTGGTCAGGTAATTGTTGGATTTTCACAAGTTCCAATAGAGTAAACACAAGGCCGTTGTATCTTTCCCAATTTCTATTGGAAGGTATACTTGTTCAACGGTGGTGAAAGCCAAGAATGTTTTCCATGAGCTTCAAGATAAATTGAAGAAGCACATGAAGCCCCGAGATGGGTTTGATATTCGAGGAGTCCTCAGGGCATATGGAACTCTCTACCCGCATGTGCCAAGCGTAGAAGACATTTGGATTGATTTACGTGATGAGGTTGTTGTCTGAAGAAAATATCATAGTAGATTGACACTTGCTGAGATTCAAACACTTGAGCTCGCTAACTTACCAGAAGGTACTAGCGATAATGAAAGTGTTCTAGACCCTTCCTATGATGGACTGAATGAAGATCAATATGTTTTCCCACCTATTGATTGGTCTATCGGTGAAAAAGCCTCCATTACAGATAGGTCAGACCCTGATTCTTGCATGCACCAAAGCATGGCTCACCTCTTGGGGAATGAGTTTTAAAGATGATAATTTTTCAAAGTTGGTTGCTTGAGTCGGGGTCCTCTAAAAAGTGAAAAGACAAAATATCTTCTAAGGGGCCTATAAATGTCAAGTTTGTCAAGAAGAGAAGAGAACGAGAAATCTCTTCAATTATTTCTCTAGTTGAAACGATGAATGTGCCAGAATCACCAACACCACCAGAAATAGCAGAAATTTCTTTGGAAGGAGAAGGAAGCTAGCCTCTAGTTTCACCATTTGTTGACTGCCCAACTGAAGAGACCTTATCTCTTACATCCCAGGCCTTGGAGTCTAGATCTGCGCTTCCTCCCTCACAACCACTTCTACCTCCTCATTCCCCATCGAATTCTTCAATCATGGCCAGCATTTTATCCGGACTCTCACCCTCTCTGCTGGTACCAAAGTAATCACCAACACACCCCCTCCTGTGCCTCTTTTATTGAATCTACTGCCACATTAGTAACTGTCCCCACTTCACCATTAGATCCCTCTCCTCCTGAAAGTATGATACCAACTTCTACAATAGTGGCAACTCCCTCTAACACACCTCAATGGCTACTCAAGAAAACTTTGAGGAAGAGGAAGGTGATTGTACCCATACCAGCCTTTGATTTTAGCTCACTCAAGGCTTCTACTGCTAAATCAGCCAAGAAACCCAAAATAGTTTCAAGGGTTTTGGTGGACGCTTCAGGGCATAAGTTTGCAGAGATCGCCACTCCTGTGACTGACAAAACCAAAGAGGACATAACAACCTCTGACTATTAGATAACTAGGGTGGCTCTAGGAGAGGTGACAATGGAAGGAGCACAACAGGATGCACGGGATGCCACAAATGTGTTGTGCCAGAAATTGAAGGAAACAAAAGACAACAGAGATGAGCTTAAAAGAAAGGTGGAGTAGTTGATTGAGGTATTTCTTAAGCTCTCAAAACCCCTTGAATCCATACCATCTTCCTCTGTCCCTGTCGGATTCGATTTCTCATCAGTGCCTATAATTGAGAAGATTAATAAAAAAGGAAGGGTGGTCGATGAATGGATCCAAAGGCTGCTCCAACAGGGGAAGGAAGTGATTCAAGATACCGTGGAAGTCTATCAATCTTTGGGGAATATTCAGAGTGATGGAGAAAATATGGACGATGATTTCTCCCAAGAAATTAGACATCTTGATTTGAATTTTGAAGCTCTCCAGGCATTAAAGAAAATACCATCACACCTCTTGGTAGAAGAAGGCATCATCCCACATGCGGATAAGCATTTCCAGCTGACCAAAGCCATCAGGTTCAGGGTAAATATTCTCAACAAAGCCTGTGGTAAATTGAGAGAATCAAGGGATCAATTGATTGATGGAAAAAGTGACCTGGAAGAAGAATTGCTGAAAATTTGTGCAAAAGTGTCAGTTGGAAATTCGGGCATCCTATCAGCTGACGATATTTTCAAACAAGTCCAAGAGTTTGTTTAGCATGAACCAACTCATGGATTTGGTATTGAAATCATTGACAGGTTTGTAAATATTGAACATTCTTTGGAGGCCTTGAGAAGACTTAGCAAAAGATTGAGGAAACTTCCGGTAGTGCCAGTGACACTCATGAAACCTGTGAAGTTTTGAGTGATCATTCCACTGCACACGAAAATGAAATGCAAGGCATAATCCGAAAGTTCCAAGAATTTCGGAACAAACAGGCTCATTTAGAGGAAGGGAAAGATGAGGAAGAAAAAGATGACGATTAAGACTAAGTCTTGATGTTTCATGTCGTTTCAAGCTTGAAGTTGACATGTCTTTTTCATTTCTGTTTCGTCACATAGGAAGAAAATTTTGACTTGGTCTCCTGCGTGAGAGTCAAGCAAAATAGGACTCTCGTTAAAAGACTATTTTCTAGGATTCATCCTATTTTCTCTCTACTCTTTTCTATTATAAATTAGGGATGTGTGTACATTCCAAAAGGTCGAGATTTTTGAAATATTGGGAGCTATTGGGAAGAAGTAAAACTTTGTGTTTTATTTTAATCATTTTGAGGAATAGGAGTTGATACTATTTTACAAACTTTGTGTTGTGAGATATATCTTTCTTAAGATATTGTTCTTATGTTCATAATCTTAAGCTATTCTTTGTTTAGCATCTTGGTGTTTCTAATCATTTCAGACATTATATTTATGATCTAAAGCTCATATGATTATTTCGTGCTCTGTGTTTACTCGAAAGAAAATACATTTCTCTCATTTCCTTTCCATTGTGATTCTTCTATTGTAATAATTCCTGACCCTATCCATTTAGAAAAATGACATCTTCCCAACGTGTGGATATGGATTTTGGATTCTATCCCAACCCCAATGGTTAGATTAGTGTGAATATTGTATATATTGTTTCTACTATGTTTTAGATTAGTAATAAACAGCAACCTCACCTGTCTTTGAGGAGGGATTTAATCCCATGTACTGTGGTTGAACCTCATATTTTGGATTGACAAAATATCCAACCAACAATTTTTTGGTGACTCCACTGGGGAATACGGATTTATAGTGTAAAGCTTATCCTCTTGGTGTCTAGCGACTCCATATTTGCCTTATTTTCAACAAAATCTCTTTCCTAGTTCAAGCTGGCTGGAAATATCTTCACTCGGTCCCGCCGAGCCCGGGGTGAAATTGATCCACTTTTTGAGTTACTACAAAGGCACAATTTCAGTCTTTCCCCCAACAACGTTATTTCCAACCAAACCAGAAGTTCTTCACTGTTCGGAGAAACTGGATCCCCGTAGAACGAGACGTGTCTACAACTTGTTGCGCGTTATTCTTTTCTGACACTCAGATCCCCATACGCACTCTTGTCAAAAGGATGATAGCACAACCTATGCCTTGGGGTGCAGCTATTGGTCCTCTTTCTTTAACTCCACCATTGCACGAGTTACCACATGGATCACGTAAAAACATTCCCAAGTTCAATGGGGATGGGAAGCAAAGATCTCGATGAACACATTGCATATTTATTTATAGCATGCAACATCCTTGGAGTAGCTCACGAAGATGTATCTGTTCAATTTTTTTGTTGAAACATTGCATGGTGTAGCAATTTGAATGGTTTTACCACATTCGAATGCATGCATCAAAAATTGGGCTACCATGAGGACCAGATTCAAAGCACGTTTCAAACCAGCTGAAGATTCTCATGCTTTGTTAGCACAACTTACCCATATGAAGAAGGAATTGCATGAACCCATGCGGGACTTCGTGGCAAAGTTTAACAAGCTGATCCGAAAGATTCCAGAAATAGCTGTACCTACTCCAGAAAACCAGAAATGCTTCTTCATTAATGCTCAGCCTCCCGATGTGAGATTTTTATTAAGAAGGTCGGCTATCCCAGATTTGGCTATCGCTCAGTCAACACTATTAAAATAGAGGATGATCTCATTTTGGCTAGAAGGATCAGAAAAGATGTACCCAAACCTAAAAATCTAGGTTCTTCCCAAGGTAATACTGATCCTATGATTCAAAAAATGGCTAATGATTTGATTGCTTTAAAAAAGAAAATGTCTCAGCAGGTGAGCAATGTTCCGTATCGGGATATCCCTAGACAGAATTTCAATAACAACAATGGTGTGCCTGCAAGAGATAGGCCACGGTTAACTCCTACTCAACCGAGGCTAGCAATCAAAGCTCCTCCTATTAATGTGGCAGTAGAAATAGTCGAAGAAGAGGATGAACCAGAAGAACAAGATTCCCCGAGGCTTTGAAGCTTCAGGATATGCTGATGAGTCTTATGATGATTCGGCTGGCAACTCCAGCATTGGGTATTTGGAATACAAAGAAGATGAATGTGCGCCGGATGGTCAGTCATTTGCTATCTTCACTCGATCCCAATCTTAGAACCCAAGAAAACCTCTTGAAAACCCCAAGGAGAAGAACAAGGAACCTCCCATAGCCATAGTTAAGAGAGGTACTCCTATTTCAGCACAAACTGAAAGAGAAGTCACCAAAAAGGCAACTTCTCCTCATTCTCTTTCTCCTAAGGTCAGTTCCCCAGCTCAAGCTCATGTGATTAGAATTGAGCCTACCATCACCCCTTCTTATACTACTTTTGACATTATCGATCATGCAAAGAGAACCAAAATCCAAATGTTGAAAGCAAAATACCTTCAGTCAAATCCTAAACAGTTCAAAAAACTTACGAAATTCATTAGAAGTAAATATGTTGTTCCCCATCTTCAAAACATCTCCTTCCAAATCCTACTCAACCCCACCTCATAAAAATATGACCTCTGCTTTTTCTTCAGGAAATATTGAACCATTTTATTTGTCTTTGCTTATAAATGGGTTTAAACTCAGCAATTGCATCATCGACTCACGGGCCTCCGACAATGTTATGCCCGCAAAAGTATCCCATACCCTTGGGCTTAATTTGAATAAGTCATATGGATGGTGTTACTCCATGGAAACCAAAAAGTTCCCTTGATTGGTCAAATCAAAGATGCACAGTTTGCATTCATTTCCTTCCCAGAGAAGAGAGTGAAAATGACCATTCTAGTTGCTGACATCCCTGCAGCTTACGGTATCCTCTTGGGTAGAGGTTTTTGTAAAGACGTCGGAGGAGAGATTAATATGGATTGGACTAAGGCTAGGATTCCAGTCAATGGGGTTTATCATGTTCTCCATCCCGAACCTCAGGCGAGGTATTTGGTAACTAAATCAGATGACCCTAAAGCTCAAATTCTTTTCGAAGATGCTAGCTTCGGAAATTATTTCATGACTTCAGAGATACTGGCTGTGGATGTCAAGGAAGAAGATCCTAATGCTATATGGACCCTCGAATTCGATGGTAGCTACTCAACTACCAGATCGGGCGCTGGTGTAGTTCTTATATCTCCTAATTCCGAGATTTTCCCATCTACTTACAAATTGCAGTTTGATAATACTAATAACACGGCTGAATATGAAGCTTTGTTACTAGGATTAGAAATGGCTGATAGAAGGGAATTTGAAATCTCAAGGTTCAAGGGGATGCAGAGCTGATTGTCAACCAGGTCAAGGGAATCTATCAGGTAAAAAATGATCGCTTGAGACATTACAGGAACAAAGTTTGGGATAATATAGAATGCTTTGATGCATTCTCCATTAAGGCAGTTTTGAGAGATTATAACGACAAGGCTGATTCTTTGGTCATGTCTGCATCCCTCCTTCTCCCTCATCCCTAGTTCAAACAAGATACGTACACCATTGATATTGTGTACCATCCCAGTATCCTAGATAATGCGACTCACTGGCAAGTGTTCAATGATGATCAACAGGTGTTGGATTTTCTAGAAAAGGCTGACAATTTCAGTGAGCTATACTTTGAAGGTTCGGAATCAGATTTCTGTGAATCTATCTCAGATCCATATCAAGAGGTTGATGGTGATTTTATTCAGCTTAAAGGAAACAAGATACCCAAATGTCTGGTTTCTTTAGAGGGTTTGTTTGACAAACATGATCGTTTTATTAAGAAAAGAAGACAATTTGAAGGAGCTTCTTCTGTGGAAGTAGATCAAGTCAATCTAGGTTCGTTCTGATCAACCTCGGATGGTGAATATTGGAAAATGTTGTTCCCCTGAGGAGAAAGAAAAATTCACTTCACTCCTAAAGAGATACATGGATGTGTTAGCCTGGTCTTATGTAGATTTAAAATCCTTCAAGCCCAAAGATGTACAACACAGTATCCCTTTGAAATCTGATGTGAAACCATACAGGAAGAAGCAAAGACATTACAACCCCAAGATCTTAGGGACTATCCTTGCAGAAATCCAGAAAATGTTAGATGCCAGAATTATTTTTCCAATCCATCACTCCACCTGGATTGCTAACATCATCCCTGTCAGGAAGAAGAATGGTGAAATCTGAATTTGTGTTGACTTCGGAACCTGAATCAGTCTTCGTTGAAGGACAACTATCCCTTGCCTATCATGGATCAGGTGTTACAAACTGTTACTGGATCAGAAATGCTATCCATGCTCGATGGATTTTCAGGATATAATCAAGTTGAGGTAGCTGTGGAGGATCAACACAAGATGGCCTTCACAACCCCATGGGGTACCTTTTCTTATAAGAGGATGCCTTTCGGCTTGATCAACACTGGAGCTACTTTTCAGAGAGCTATGGACTTGGCATTCAAAGACCTGATGGGCAAAGTCATAGTAGTATATTTGGATGACTTGACTGTTTTCTCCAAAAAATGGAGTGATCATTATGATCATTTAGAGCAAGTACTTTTGAGATGCAGGCGTCACAGGATTTCATTAAATCCCAAGAATTCCATGTTCAGAGTGACCGAAGGAAAGTTGTTGGGTCATATCATGACTAGAGAAGGAACCAAAATCGAACCCAGAGAGAGTAAAGGCCATTCAGAGCCTTACCCTACCCACAAGTAAAACTGGAGTTCATTCCTTCTTCGGAAAGGTCAATTTCCTAAGAAGGTTTGTACCTGATTTTGTTGATAAAACCAAGGATATCCTTGGGATGATGAAAGGAAAAATTCCATTTCAATGGAGTACTGAAGGGAAGCTTGCATTTGATGAAATCCAAAGGGAAGTTACTTGCACTCCTATCCTAGTATGTCCAGACTTCAAAAAATATTTCATCATGTACAACTACGCCTCTACTCACACAGTGTCGGCCATCCTGATGCAGGAGAATGGGGAGGGAATTGAAGCTCCCATCACTTTTATGAGCTGTCCATTAAAGGAACATGAGTTAAAAATGTCACAAATTGAAAAGCATGCTTATGCAGTGGTACGAGCGGTGAAACATTTCAGGTACTATGTGTTGAACTCCCATACCCTCGTTCTCATTCCCGACACTACCGTTAAATCCATTTTGACTCAACAAGAGCTGGGTAGTCAATGAGGTAACTGGATAGCTAAAGTTCAGGAGTATGACTTAGACATTAGACCTACCAAGTTGGTATGAGGAAGGGGCTTGTGCCAATTGATCACGGAAAACCATGTGGAAGCAGAATGCGAAAAGACCGAAGACACCTCTTCTAAGTTGCCCATGGTGCTTTTCGTGAGTACAACTGATGAATGGTACACAGATATTGCTTTCTTTCTAACTTATGGTGAATTCCCCCATATTTAAGCCAAAAGGAGAAGAGGATGGTCAAGTTAAGATCTGTGAGATACCTCCTGTGGGATAATGGGATATATAAGAAAGGTATTGATGGTGTATTCCTACACTGTGTTGATAAATCACTGTGATTAAAGTTGTTAGAATCCTTCCATAGCCTAGCATTCGGAGGACATTTCTCATCCTCTGAATAACAGACTTATAAGATCCTACAGGCTAGGTACTATTGGCCTACTCTTTTCCGAGGATTCGAGTAGAATGGGTGTCCAAGTGTGAAGCTTGTCAACATTTCGTTGGTCGTCCCAAGCTAGCAGATCTTCCTTGAAGCCCATAGTGATTGAAGAACCTTTTTACCGGTGAGGAATTGACTTCATTGGAATGTTGAATCTCGCCTCCCAAGTGCTGGACACAATTACGTCTTGATCGCTATAGACTATTTTACCAAGTGGGTGGAAGTGCCAATCAAGCAAGCAACCTCAGAAGCGTGTGCAAGTTCCTTAAAGAAAATATAATTGTCAGATTCGGTGTGCCTCACAAGATTGTGGCTGACAATGCCTCCAATTTCTCATCGCATGAGTTGACAAAATTTTTCTATGGATTCGGCATCACTCTGGCTCACTCATCTGATTATTATCCCCAAGGCAATGGGCAAGCTGAATCCAACAACAAGAATCTGGTTACCATAATTAGAAAGCTAGTAGATGAAAACCAGAGGACATGGCACAAAGCATTGTATGATGCATTGTGGGCTGATCGGATTACCCCAAAGTGAGCTATAGGAATGTCTCCTTTCCAAGTGTTGTATGGGATTGATGCTAAGATTCCTATCTCAGTAGAATTTCCAGCCTTACAGTTGGCCAAAGCAGTCGAAGATGTGACTTTTCAAAATTCTATCGAGAAAAGGGTTATGTACCTAGCTAGGCTAGAGGAGGAATGGAGCAAGGTGGTTGATCACATTGCAGACCATCAAAGCAAAGTAAAGAAATTTTTGACAAGAAATCAAGGCAATGTCATTTCCAAATTGGAGACCTGGTGTTGCTTTGGGATAAGAGGAGAGAGCAGAAAGGAATGCACGGAAAGTTTGACTCTTTGTGGAAAGGACCTTTTAAGATTCATCAGCTGAGTGGTGAAAATAGTTTCCATCTATCATACCTTGATGGAGAGTTACTTCCTTTGCCTTTCAGTGGTCAACATCTGAAGTTGTTCCATCATTAATGCAAGACACTCTTTTGCATTGTACATACTTTATTTTATGTCATGTGTTTGCTTTTAGTCTTCTTTCTTTCCTTGTTTTGTTTTTCAGTTTTCTTCTTTTCTGACTCCGTAGCCCAATGGATAAAGCCAAAGATTCTGAGTTCTCTTCCTTTGATATCACAAAGAAAGTCCCCAACTAGAGCCATTTGTTATCTCATTTTTGAGTTTATGCCAAAAATGAGATAACCCTAAGAAATTTTGAGCTGGTTTTCTAAAATTACCTTTCAGAGAGATATTTGGGTTTTCGGGTTTCACAAGCAAGACAACATGTGTTTTGGGTGCTTCATGTCGTGTGTTCCCAAAACCCAAAACCCACATCAAGTAAGGTAAGTCGGGTTTGCGGACCTTCCGAGCATCGGAACATGCCTTCGTCCAAAACATGCTCCATGTCACATGTCTTCCGATACCCGAAGCCCGATTTACTCCTTTGTTTGGATTTCCAGGGGCCATCAAGCATCATGCTTCAAGTCAATTGTTTCCCGTGACACTGAAACACTGAATTACTCTAAAACCTTTGTTTGAGGTTTTCGATATCCCGAGCATGCTTACATGGCATTAATTAGAGTTTTCGGGTGGTTGTACGTGTCAATCAAGTGTATTAAATGCAAATTTTCTTATATATATTTGGATTTCCATGTCATTTTTACAGACGTACTTTTTACCTCATGGATTTTGCACATACATCTTCGAAACGAAACTCGCCTCTGTGCCCGATTGCATTGCTTTTTTTTATCATTCCTTGTCTGGTTGAAGGTATTTTTTTCACTCTTTGTTTGTGCTTTTGTGGATTAATTGTGTGAGGAATTCTTCCAATTTTCTTATCAGTGTTGTTTTGGGGTTTTATCTTTTCCATTTTAGGGGTTGTTTTCTAAATCGGGTTTATGTTTTAGGGGTTCTTGTACGTACCCAAAATTGTAAGGTCTTGTATCGCTGTAAGCGAGTGTAACAAGTGCCCAATGATGATACAGGTCTCCTCGCAAGGTGTTCGGGATCCGGAAAAGCCCTCGGAGTATGCGTTAACATCCCGCATGCCCCGCTTAGCCCCCGCGCCATTTGTTTTCCCCTTTTTCCCTCTTTCCTTGGCCTCTTGACCTTCAGTGATGAAACCGCCGCCCTGTAGGGTGGCGGTCTCGTGACCGCCGCCCGAATAGGGTGGCTAGCGATCCTGAATCTTGCTGCCACGCTTAGAGTGGTTGTCCTATGCGCATTTTCGAACGCTCTTTTGGCGTGACTCATGTGAAATATCACGTTTAACCAGCTTTTCTTTGCGAATTGAGCATGCATTAATGTTTTTGGTCCCCTAGAGCAGTTTTTTCCTTTGTTTATTGTTTAGGAGTTCAATTTGGTTTTGGTTCTTGGATGCTTGAATTCCTATAAATGCATGGTTTGTGTACATGCAAATGGTCTGATTTTGGTGAAGAATTTGGTCTGGAGTTTTTGGTCTGAAGCTTGGCTGGATTTTGAAGTTTGATCTTTGCTCTCATTCCCTCATTTTAGTGCTTTAGTTAGTTAGCTTGTTTAGAAGCCATAGCTTGAATTCACTTGCATCTTTTGTTAAATTGCTCAGCTGTTGGTAAGCCACAGACCCATCTTGTGCGAGTAAAGATCTTTGTCATTTCATCCAATCTAGTTAGAAGCTTGCCTTTGAATTTCTCTTTGCTGTAGATTTACTTTCGTTGTGTCTTGGAGTTCTTAGTTTAATTCATTATTTTCTGGTTAGTTTTTATTCATTTGTTGATAAGCCACATATCAACTTGTGCAAACAGAGTTGTTATTTTATCAAAACCATTGGAGAAGGATAGCTTAGGAAGCCATTAAAGTTTTAGGTTTTTCTCTTCGTATAGGATAGTCAAAAGTTCGGTCACTTCACGTTGCATGACTCGCAGTAAAATCCCGCTAGGAATCGCATAAGCCAAGCTCTGTACTCTTGCGCTATCCCTCTCCTACTCGCATTCTCGGTCTACATTCTGAGCTGTCCTTATCCCAAAATCTACTCCTATCGGTGCTAGCATTACACGCTTTTCTGGATCCAAGTGAACATGAAAGAACGAGAAGATCATACTGAGGGGACGAGATCATACACACACCATCGGATTCGCCACTGTTCTGCGGAATCCAGGTTTTACATTTCAAAGTTCTAGTCAGATTCATATCAAATAGAGTAGTTAATCGCTTTATTTCATTTCATTCTATTCTCGACATTGCCAAGGAAGCTATGGGGATTGATAGTTTCTGAGAAACTATGATTCACTCCTCACTTCTGAGGTAGGATCGAGAATCTTGCGGTAGGTTAGACAAGCTGTTTTATTTAGAATAATTCTATAAATCGCACAGGCAAATAACTACACTCGGTTATCTTGTCTATTTTAACTTATTGTTTAGTTATTATTTCTAGATACGTTTAAAATAGTTTGCTTCCCTTAAAATTGTCAAATATTTCATAGAAAAATAAGAGTTATATGTAGTTAGATTTATTTCACTTAGTTAGAATTTGTTTCATCATAGTTAGATTGCATTTTGTTTCGTATGACAATCACGGGACCTCAAGAGCCTAGGGAATATATATTTGAGCCAATCGTGCCTCAACCAAACCTAGTCACAAAGCAATAGTTGACATAGACCAAAATCTTAGGATACAAGTATTCCAAACAACCACAGATTTAAACTGATCAGTTCACAGTTAAGAGGATTAAACATAGAAGATGACCAAGCACATGCGTTTTGGTCAAGTCAGCCAAACTACAGATTACCTAGAAAATATCCACATGACTGTAGAAGGGCTCGAAAGAGAACAAACATTCGGGTGTGATCCTTTAGTTCCACAACGAATATTTGGAGACACCCTTGTAGATATAGATACCACTTAAGAATCCAGATTGCGAGAACACACCGTAAGGTATTCTGAGAAGATCACACAACTGTTGGTTCTAAACATAGAAGCTGAAAAGTCCTACGATTACTGGATACTAGGGATTAGAACTTGATCTCGCGTATGACCATAACGGGACCGCAACAACCAAGAGTCTATGGTTGTGATCCACAGATCCCACAGCCCAACGAATCCACAAGTCAGTTAGATATAGACACTGGCCTACGCACACTAGTATTTCAGTCCACCCCACTTCCACCTATCATCATCGAACAACTGTCCTTACTAGATATAGTAGCTAACAAAGCTAGGGAAGTCGGACTAGGCCAGAAAATTGTCCATAGAATCAATTGTATTCATCATCCTCTATATGACCTTATCAGGAGAAATACACGAAACAATCCCGAGTCATTTCCCATGCATTCCACAACCCATAGATCGAATCACGCCGAGCTCGATATTGATTGGAGCCTTGAAAGTCATCCTCGCCGATCGATCTATCACACAGATCCAAGTTAGAAGGGCCTTCTTTGCCTTAGATTCATAAATTCCACTAGTACGTGTCGAAGACATTAGACTTCCTAACTAGTTTGTTTGCATATTCCATCCCCACCATTTGTCTCAAAGACGACCTCGGGAGGTTGGGTATGCGGAAGAGTCACTTGTAGATTCTCACGCTCACACCTGCCGCTTTTTCGGCGTAACAAAATTGAGTGAACCCGACGTGAAACAAACAATTATTTCACCTTCTCTTTGAGAAGTTTCATCTTCTCTCTTTTCACCTTCGCTCTTTCCCATTATTTTGCAGGTATTTATATACCCCGAATATGTCGGGTTCAACACATATGCGAGACCCCTCCACGGGTCTTGAGGCATACTACGCCCAACAGAATAGGGAATCATCACCCTCGCTCTCAGTATGGGGCAACAACTATTCAACTAATCAGTTGTCAACACAAACCCCAAGAACCAGGTATAGTTTGTCTCTTCAAACCGAGGAGTTAGATCAACTCCCTCGAACCCAACAAACAGAGCCTTCAGGTTCAAACAATATGACGTTTACTGGAGAATCTGGTTCATCTCCTCAAATACTACTCAGACCACATATTAGTAGACAATCAGATCCATACTTGGTCTTAGATGATGGACAATCAATACCTTATCCTAGGAGTGAACAACGCTCCCGGGGTATGTACCCACCTATAGGAGGTTTACAAGTACAACCCGAGACCCCTTTTCAAGAAAATACCTCTACAGGAAATATTCTTGGAGAAACTTGGCAAGATAGCAATCAGTTCATGACAGGCTATCACATGCCTATACAACACCAGGGTATACAACAAACGCCACTCAGGCAAAGTACCATGGCTTCACCAAATGAAGTCATTTCAACGTTAGTAGAAAGAGTGAGAGGGTTAGAACTGGCTCAAGCAAGTCAAAATTCTCCATTCATACAAACAGAAATTCCAATCCTCCATACCACTGCGGTGGGTAGATCTCCTTACGGGAGTAGGCACATTAGGCATGCCTCCTCAATATCCACAGCAAACGCCAACAAGGCCTATCATCTCTAACACTATTCCTCCCGGTCTAGTGTCAAACAGTCCGTTCCTCGACAATACCCCGTCCTATTTAAACATGTACTCTAAATCACCACAAGGAGATATGTTCTCCTCTCCCGGCATGTTTTCTCAAACGCAGGGACCTCCCTATGCCCCTGCCAATGCGTACGCTGCACCGTATCAACAACCCATCCCACCACCACTCCCTCAGCAAACACCATCAATGGTCGAAAGCTATGCGATAGGGACGTATTCAGAATATCTAAAGGAACCCTTAGATTTCACCATACGAAGCGTCATGCTTCCAAGACCTCTCCCTGATTTTCCCAAGTTCAAGGGTGAAGGAGATCCAAACGCACATATCAAAGCTTACGCTACAGCCATACGAGAATTACTCCCTTGGGATGGGGTTGTTGCTAAAATATTCCCCAAAACACTAGAGGGCATTGCTCTCGATTGGTATTATAGAATACGAGGCTTCCATACATTCATTTAAACAACTCGTGTCGATTTCATCAAAGCCTTCGACATGAACAAACTACCGAGAGCATGGGAATCAGGGAATTCTTGCATATCAAACAATAACACAATGAATCTGTCACTCATTTCATCCAGAGGTGGCGTACAGTTCTTTATTCATCAGTAAGTGCTCCAAACATGGATCAGATGGAACTATGCAATTTATTCCTTCATTCTCTCGGCAGAGAAGTGAAGGAAGAATTCGAAGTTCCCACCGAGGACTTATGATGAAGTACTTGAGAGCGCTCTACGAATAGACCAGTGCAATAATAGATAGTGGTCGTAAGATGTATGGAGCAAGCGGGAGGTTGATCACCTCCACTCAAAATACTACAACTACAACTACCACAAACGTCAATCAAGGACCCAAAATCCTTAATAAAAATCATGGGGTAACAACGGATGGGGTAACCGACCAGCCCAAGAGGGTAAATGTTGTTAATACTCTGTCACAAACAAACAACCAGTGAAACAACAACTTTACCCCAACGGTCAATACAGTGGATTTTAACCATCCACAACAACAACAACAACAATGGCGAAATCCCATACAAGGGCCAAGCCAAAACTCATTTGGTTACCAAAACCAAAGTCAAAACCAAAAACAACAATTCCAAAACTTTGGTCCTAATAGGCAACAGTTTGATCGGAATTTTAGGCCACAATACACACCAAACCAACAAAATGGGAATTATAATCCCAATTCTTATTGTGGTTTCCATAAAATTCATGGTCACGACACTAGAACGTGTCGTGACTACAATAAATTTATGCAACGTTTACCAGAAGAACAAAGACAGTTCTTCATAGACTTATTTTTGGCAGATCCCGTCTCATCATCACCAAATACTCTCACAGGGGCAGTTTCTCCTCAGAATTCTCCCCTCAAGATCTTTAATGATCCACTCCCAAATCATGACAACAATAGGCTAAATCCAACCGTAACAAAAAAGTGCAGTGACGGGAAACAATGACCATGAAGCCTCGACTTCATTAAATCCATCAGTCGCGCCACAGTTGGGAGCTCAACCGAGACCTAAGATAGTCAGTTTGGTAGAATTAGACGCTGAACTACCTATCAAAGCTATAACGAGAACACGAGAGTATTTCTCTCAACCAAGCCCAAGTCATCTGCCAGAGGCAGATAAGAGTCAGCAAATAGTTGAAAAACCCATCGATGCGTATGATTTAATTAGTGACCTAACGAAGACCTTCTCACACATTTCATTTTTGGACTTACTAAAGAAATCTCCCCCTCACAGAGCTGCTCTTTTAGAAGCATTAGGTCTAGGCCATCTAATTAACATCACTCCACCTCCCGAAACACAAGTAAATCACGTAGATTTTGATATCCACCCTCCTGGGGCAGCTGGACAAGGATGTCGAATTCATTTTCGAAATAAGTAAAATGCCCACAAATGCCGAGATCGCAAGGATGTCACTTAATAAATGGGCAATGGTTGACAACATAGGTCCAGAGTACGTCTGTTTCCACTACATGTAACATCCTCATACCTTGAACTTAAGTGTGGGTTTATAATAACTATGTTGATGGTTAATGACGGGGCCGTGTTAACATAGTCCCTTTCTCTTTCCTCCAAAAACTCGGATATCGAACTGTTCCACTACATAACATCCTCAATTTATACCTTAGAACAAGTGATTTTTTTTTTTGATAATTGCATCCACGGTTCAAATACATAATTTAGAACTCACAAATCAAATAACCATCATATATGTGCACAACCATATGCATTTGTAATGACTCTGAGTACCTCCGATCTATTCATTCCATGACTCGGTAATCTACCGATCTATTCATGAGTAATAAGAGTTGGTGTTTTTATTTAACACTTTACTCTTGCGGTTCTCTTCCCTATTCTCGGGAATTCGTAATGCTCATCAAGGAACCTAATCGAATAATTGTTACCATTATTCATCGGCATCTCATCCCTTAGACTAGGTGAATTAGGACAACGCAATCAACAACTTGTGATACTTTGGCCAAAGATTTGAAACATACTGTTTATGTCTCGTATTCCTTAACGGCATACTCGTCAATCTGGAATACGCCCTTCACCCCATTCTTATGTTATATAGAATGTCTTATACCGACTTCTGTCAGTCCTTCCTATCACAACTTAATCACTCGGAGAAAGATTAACAAGGTGATAATGTTATATGGATGCCCACGAGGATTAGGGATACGATGACATACTGGTTTAACCCTGCAGTTAAACCAGTGTGTCATGATACCCCGAATCTCCTAGGCAGCCTTATAACATGACCACATTCCTAATCGGTCCCTGAGTAACTCATTCGAGATCAAAGTGTAAATCTTAGTGATCAATGCAAAGGGTGTCGTCATAAGTCACCTGCATTGTTGTAACTTCGAGAAGATCCTAATCTTCTCGGAGGTACAACCCTGCAGTTGACTTGTGTCGTCAACCTTTAAATCCGCCTCGAAAAGATCTACTTAATAAAAATATGTGTTACGCACTTTGAGTTTAAATTACTTAAAGACTTTTCCCCTAGGGTTAGTCTTTCCCGATCCCTGGATTCTTCGTCTTAAGATGACCTTCCTCAATAAAACCCATTGCATGGTGGAGATATTAAGGCTAAGGTCTCATCAAGGAGTTATTAGAATACACATGATTCTAAAACAACTGAATTGGACAATATCTCATAACCTTCACATGAGATTGCCATCTGAACCCCATTAGATTTATATCAGTTCTCTTAACTGAATTTATATCATACTTATTAGCATCAAGATATAAATGATTAAGAATCCAATTTAATGTTGTCCTGTCATGCTCAGGACTAGGGATTAGTAATTTAATTCAGCTTGATTAGTGTTCTGCTTAGGTTCATTTTAACCCTATCTTTTAAAAAAGACAATGATTTAAATTTCAATTTTGCTTCGATAGATCAAATTAGAACTACTAATCACTCATAAGAATTCAATCACATTTCCTTATAAGCTTTCATTGACAATCACAAAAGCATCCAAATTACACAAGGATAACATTGCCACTCCGATATATAAACCGAAGAAGGTCAACTATCAGAATTAAGAATACAACACATAAGTAACAAATACTTATTTCCATTCCTCTCAGATCTATACAAATACATTTTAGACATTCAGCATACTTGATACAATGCTCAATGGAAAAGGAACATCTTTCCACATTTAGTACATTTAGAAAATCAAGCTGAAATTTATTATAAATCAAATTAAACAATCTGATCATCCTCGCCGATCTCGCATGCTTTACCACTTACGGCAACCATCTGCAAAAATAGTCAACATGAGTCAGTTCGATGAACTGAGCATGATAAGCACTAACTTTTAAAACAATTGCAATCCATCAATTGTTTTCATTAAACACCCTGTTTAAATGAGATCAATTATCCAAACAAGTAAACATAATCGACTATGCCTTTGTAATACAAAAATGACTACAAACGTGTAACTCTATCATCGTTAAGAATAGTCCTAAACATTTCTCAAATATTTCATCAAATATTAAGAATCAAAGAACAAAAGTATCCAAACAATTATCTTGAATCCAAGATCAGCAACATTGAACAAATCGTTACTTTCATCAGAATAAGGAATATCATAGCAAATCGTGATTCCACTAATAATAAGATACAAGAACAATTCCAATCATAGTTAGATGATACCAACAAGTATTAAAATAATAGAAGAGAAAGAAACAAATCATTCACACTTCCCTTCACACAAGTTCACTACTGTACCGTCTCCACATATGGAAAGCATTCATCCAGTATGTATACGAACAAGTCCGACAAACCACAAGAAGAATCACTGTCTTAATAAAAATCGAACACAGCAAAAACTCCTGTACAGTGGCTAACACGTCAATAGTGAAGTCTATCAACCAAACAGACTCTACAAGAAGCGTTAAACAACATGAAAATCACCACATTGCCTGTCGAGGTGCAGTCGACGGCTTTTAGATCAGTCCAGCTCAAGGCAGGATAGTTATGCAACAGAAGACAAACACGCTTACAATCCCATATATCAACCTATAGCCCAATGCTAGTCCCTTTTATACACAGCAAGGCTTTTCGACCCAAGTTCGAAATCAAAGAACCTCTAGTATATCACGATCAACAACAGACTTCATTGCATTAAGCAATTTGATGTTTCCTTAAGACTATGCCAAGACAATCACACAAAATTTCCGAAACATACTCAGTCTCAATCGGACTGGAATAAACGGAAAGGAATATAGCATATCTATTCTCACCTGGGCGCATTCAAGTTTAAAGTATGGTATCCGCGACTCACTTCAACAGAGCCAGGACACATGATAATTATCCATACTCAAGGAACTCAAACAGTGACAAAACGACAGTGTCCCAAAAATCAGGTTCAATATGAGACTAAAATACAGGTTACCTTCCAAGAATTCAACTGAATCCGAACAACAGTAACCAGACAAATAATTGCATATGATTCCATCTGAGCCCATCAACGGTGCATAATAAAAATCAGACAAAGCAAATCTAATTACTGATTCAAAACAAGGAATCCGACTGAACCCTTGCCAATTATTTTTACACAAATTTGCACAGAATGTCGATGTAAAAATACACTTAAAGAATCTGTACCACAAAATCCTTGCGATACGAAGGTTTTCTTACAAAAATAACAGAGGACGAAATACATGTTATTCCCTTAAGTCGCTGGCACATCAAATACCAATATTCAATTATATTTAACTTGAACAGTGGTTCAAATATATATATAAATCATTCAATCGACTCCACAGAGTCGTACTGATTATAACAAATATAAACCTATATATATATTGCATACTGTTAACGGGTATAAACCCATAACCACAAAGTAAGGGAAAAACATCTCCGGCATAGTCATAAAGAATTACTGTAACACAGTAAGATACCTCTTCCCAACATTTTTTTAAAAGACGAAACGAAACCCAACAAGTATCAATAGCCACTATCATCAATAACCACAACAGAGCTTACAAAGGTTCAATATAAACTGAGCAGTCAACAAAAGTCCAACAGTATTCCTTTCTATGAGTACCCACAACCAGTATTGATGGCTAGTATCAACAACAAGCGTCGACGACTAAAAATCGACAATCATAACAGTGGCTTATACCCTTCACAGGAATAATTTATGAGCTATCACCGAATCAGGCCGAGCATTCCTACTTTTCATATATTTCGTATATTTAAGCCAGAATGCAAACACAAAGAAACAAAGCCACAGTTTGAAAATAATAAACACCCATCAAGGGATAAATGACAAGTCATTCCAGCAAGAAGATACAGTGCAAAAATCACACCAGACAACCATAGGAAAAATCATCTATTTTCTCAAAACATTTGAACAGAGTTGTTCTAATGAAATCACTTGAAAGACAGCAAGATTTTTAAAGGTTAGGGCCTAACATGCCTGGATTTTTGCTCAAAATTCCGAAGCAGACCACTGGAAGAGCTCGGACTTCCTTTTCCTTTTCCAAGTTAGAGCGACCAACAAAATTTTGCTATCTCCATAACATATATATTTTCCTTGCCAGAGAAAAGAGCTAGATACCCTCATACTCGCCATGCAACTCCAAGAAGACTGGTGCGAAGAACCAGTGAACAGGCAGAAGGAAAACGAAATTCACGATAAGCCAAACAAACCAACAAACTTCCAGTTTGCATGCCTTCTCGCGAGTTCCGAGCTCGACTTCCAAGCTCATTGAATGCATTTACTCCAATTTTCCCGCTTAAACTCAACTGCCACCGACCGCCAAAGTTGGCGATAGACAAAGAGAATTTCAAGACCATTTTTAGTTTTGGCGAACTGCCACGTCGGCTCAATTAGCCATTTCTAAAACCTCCGCCAATGCCTGTCCTTCATACTTATCCTTTGCATTAAATAACATAGAAAACGCCGCCCATGGTTCGCACCCCTCCATAGGTCCCCATACATTCTTGTTCAATAGATAGGTTAGTAACTTAGGTTAGAATTTAGGATAACACCTAATCTAACTTCCATAAACATAGATACTAACTTAGGACATTAGCTCTTAGCCTAGGTCTAGGTTAGATTAACACTAATCTAACCCCTAGGTTAGGTTTAGTTTTAGGTTACTAAACATTAATAATTCCAGTTAGGTCTACATTCTGTATGCTCAGAAAAAGACCTACATCATACATTCTTGAACAGGGTTAGCTCCTGTTCTGCCTTAGGCTGCAGAATTGTATGAAACCGAATTATTACCTGGTCCACGATCGAGACCTTCCAGATATACTTCGATATCGGGAACCAATTCATTTCACATGTTCAACCTGAGTTATACTCCGGACTAGCTTATTCAATGCTTCTAGACCTTGCAACCTGTTCAAGGTCTGTAATTTTTTAATTCATCACGAACAAACTTAAAGCAATACTTGGATCAATTCCACTGATCCAAGGCTAGGTATTATAGATGGATAACTCTATAATTCATTCCGAGATCAGATTAAACTCAGATGCAAAATGAAATAAATAAAAGAGTCTAATCATATTCGACTCGACTACCAAAGATCTCGCAAAGAAAATACAAGATACATATCAAGCATGATTTCTTAATCGAGGAACACATCCTTTTACAAGAAATCACATATCAACACTTGTATGCTCGGGGAGAAAGTAAAACATGATTCAGTGGTGTTACATGCTTCCCTCCTAAAAAGATTCATCGTCCCGATGAATTACATATTAAATTAACCTTCAGGTCAATCAATTTATCAGTACACAAATAATGTGACTATTTCATATTTGAATAGTTCCAGAAATCAATGTCACAACACATTTTATTCAACCTGAATAATGTTTGCTTTCATCTGGCTTTCATAAATACTTTTAAAAAAAAAAGTAAGTTCTGAAAAGAATGCTTTGTCAACAGATTTCATTCTGTTGAAAAAGAGAAGGAAAAGCAATTTTCATCTCTTCTAGATTTTCCCAAGTTGCACTCTCCTCGTTAAACTGGTCCCACTGGACCTTACATTGCTGTATTTCACGATTTCTTAAATGCAATTGGTGAGTTTCCAGCACTCGTGTGGGTTTAACCATGATTATTCCTGGGTCTTGGACCTGCAAGGAATTCCAATTTAAAACATGTGACAGATCTGAAACGTATTTCTTAAGCAAAGAAATATGGAAAACATCATGCATGCGAGATAAAGCAGGTGGCAATGCTAAACGATAAGCTACAGGATTGATTATTTCGACAATTTTGAAAGGTCCCACGAATCGAGGTGACAACTTGGCAGCCTTGCCAAAAGTTATAGAACTCTTTCTGGGTTTAACACGAAGAAAAACCTTATCACCAAGCTCAAACCTTCTATCAACCCGCTTAAGGTCAGCATAGCTCTTCTGTCTATCCGCTGCTTCCTTTAGTCATTCACGAATCAGCTTAACTTGCTGTTCCATTTCAGTGAGAATCTCTGGTCCAATTACCACTCTATCCTCAACACTGTCCCAACTAACAGGGGTTCTGCACTTTCTTCCATAAAGTGCTTCAAATGGTGCCATTTTAAGAGATGAGTGATAAGTATTGTTGTATGCGAACTCAACTAATGGAAGATACTCTTCCCATTTATACTGTTGATCCATGCAATACATACGCAACATGTCCTCCAACACTTGATTTACCCTCTCAGTTTGTCCATCCGTTTCCGGATGATATGCAGAACTGAAGTTTAGTTTCATTCCAAGAGCTGCGTTAAGTGTTTGCCAAAACCTTGACGTCATTCTAGGATCCTTGTTAGATATAATCAATTCTGGTACACCATGCAATCTGAAAATTTCATGTACGAATCTTTTGGCCAGCACTGGTGAATCATCCTTTAGATTTCCAGCGATGAAATGAGCTACCTTGGTCAGTTTATCAACAACTACCAGGATAACATCATGTTTATTCCTGGACATAGGTAGTCCTTGTACAAAATCCATGGTTATTACTTGCCATTTGTACTGTGGTATGCTATGAGGATATAGCAGTCCAGCAGGGTGCATATGTTCTGCCTTCACCCGCTGACATTCCAGACAATGAGTCACAAAATTAATTACATCCTTTTTCATACCTTTCCAAAAGTATTGTTGTTTCAAATCAGCAAGCATTTTTGTGATACCTGGGTGTCCAGAGAAAGGTGAATTATGAAATTCAACTAACAATTTATTTCTCAAATCATTCAGCATAGGTACATATACCCTGTTTTCATAACGCAAGATTCCTTCATTATCAAAATGAAAACCTTTATACCTTATATCCTTTGGTTCTGCAGCAAGCGCTGCTTTTACTTGCTGAAAGTATGCATCTAATTCTGAGGCACTTTTTACCTCGTCTTTAAACTGAGTTCTTAATGTTATAAGAGTAGAAATGTGCCTCCTACGACTTAGAGCATCAGCTACCCTATTCTCCTTTCCTTTGATATAGCTAATATCAAAGTCATATTGTGATAAAAATTCTAACCACCTTCTCTCTCGGCATTGATTGGGTTGAGTAAAAATATATTTCAGTCCTAAGTGATCAGTTTTCAGCTCAAAAGGTTTCCCAAGTAAGTAGTGTCTCCAGACTTGAAGTGCATGAACAATGGCAGCAAGTTCCAAATCATGAGGGGCATAATTCAGCTCATGTAACTTAAGTTTTCTACTTTCATATGCTATGACCTGATCATTTTGTAGCAAAACACCTCCAAGGCCTTCCCCAGAAGCATCCGTTACAACAGTAAAACTCCCATTAGGGTCTGGTACAGCTAGTATAGGTGCAGAAGTCAACTGGTCTTTCAAACTTTTGAAAGCCGCTTCGCACTTATCATTCCATATGAATTTCTTATCCTTCTTCTGCAATGAAGTTATTGGTGCAGCTACTTTAGAAAAATCCTTTACAAATTTTCTATAATAACCAGCAAGACCCATGAAGCTTCTTACTTCGTGCACATTCTTTGGTGCAGGCCACTCAGTTATTGCCACTATTTTTGAAGGATCTACAGCGATTCCTTCTTTACTTATAACATGACCCAAATAGTGAACTTCTGAATCAAAGAAAGAACATTTGGATAACTTACCATACAACTTTCTTTTTCTCAAAATTCCCAAAACTATCTTCAAATGCTCATTGTGCTCCTCAACGCTTTTAGAATAAATGAGAATATCATCCAAGAATACAAGTACAAACTTGTCCAGGTATTCTTGAAAAATATTGTTCATTAAATTCATAAAGGTTGCGGGTGCATTAGTTAATCCAAAGGGTAGAACTGTGAATTCATAATGTCCGTACCTTGTTCGGAAAGCTGTTTTATGAATGTCTTCCTCTCTAATCCTTAACTGATGGTAACCAGATCGAAGGTCTATCTTAGAATAAACCGCTGCTCCACATCATCGATCAAATAGATCGTCGATCCTAGGAAGTGGATATCGGTTCTCGATCGCTGTTGCTTTGTTCAACATCCGATAATCAATACATGACCTTAGTTTTCCATCCTTCTTTTTCACAAATATTACAGCGCTCCCAAGGTGAAACACTTGGTCTAATCAATCCTTTAGACAAAAGTTCTTGCAACTGTGCCTTAAGCTCGACTAACTCTGTAGTAGTCATCCGATAAGGCGCTTTGGATATAGGTTCTGTTCCTGGCTTGATTTCAATGGTGAAGTCAAATTCTCTCTTGGGTGGTAACCCTGGTAATTCCTCAGGAAAAACATCCCTGAAACTTTGTAAAAGAGGGAATCTTTTCATGAAATCATCATTTTCTTCTGAAGATTCAGATATCTTTACTGCATAAAGGGTACATCCTTTATTTTTAGCCTTTTTAAGCTGCATAGCTGACAGTTTTCTAACTGAAATTTCCCGTTTCACACCTTGAATCTCTGCTGACTCCAGCTGATCGTCTAAACATTTTATGTTCTTTTCATAGCAGTCTACCTTTGCTTTATGGTCAGCTAACCAATTGACACCGATGACAATGTCATACGATCCTAAAGGTGCGACATAGAGATCAACTTCCGTGGAAAAGTTAGGTAAGTCAAGGACTGCCCCAAAAAGACACATACTCACTGTATGAACAGAATTATTACCATACTGTACAGTCCAAGATTTATCCATTTTTCCAGCTTTTCTTTTAAGTTTAGAAGCAAGTTTATTAGATATAAAACATTCAGTAGCTCCTGTATCAAAAAGAATAGTGACAGGTATGCCGAATAACTTACCCGAAACTTCTATAGGTGTCACTTGCTTTTCAACTTGCTTGTCCGCTACTGCAGCATGTATCTTATGCTGCTGATTACGATCATCCTTCTTCAAAGGGAACTGATTTGCATAGTGATCTTTGCCACAATTGTAGCAGCCTCCTACAGTCCCTTTTAGGCTCAAAGTTGCCTCCAGTTTTGTAATTGTCATTGTCCTCCATAGGGCTTCTGCCCATTGTTATAATTTTTAACAAAATTATCCCTTACATTTCCAGCAGGCTTATTTACTACTGCTTTCTTATTGTTATCTCCTGGAAACTTACTCTTGTTTCCAAACTTTTTCCATGGTCCTTTTCTGGGTGCAAGAGAGGTTGAAGAAGGGTTTGCAGTCTTCTTCCGCACTTCCTCTTTATGAGCAGAAATAGCCTTTAATTTTTGTTCTTGCCTTATGGCCTTTTCAACAACTCCTTCCATAGTGGTTGGACTGTGAACATCGACCTCTCCCCCTATCACGGGATTCAATCCCATGATGAATTTCCGTATTCTGAACTTTTCGTCAGTTTGATACTGCGGTACATACTTGAGGAGTTTTGTAAACCGCTCCCAGATATTCAGTTACCGTTAGCTTCCCTTGAGCTAAGTTCTGAAATTCTGTCATTTTCTAATCGTAGAAAAGTTGTGGCAGCCAACGTTGCCTAAAATAGTCTTTAAATTGATCCCAAGTAATATTGGTCTCATCAATGTTTAGTTCAGCTTTACGGCTATCCCACCACGAAGATGCTTCATGGGAAAGCGATAGGCTCCCAAATAGCTTTGGTTTCCTCCGAGAAGTTCCTTATTGCAAAGTACTTCTCCATTTCGCTGAGCCAGTTCTTAGCTCCATCTCCTAATGTGGTGCCATCATACTTAGGTGGACTTATCCTTTTTATATCATTAGTGAGTTCTCGCGCTAACCGGCCTTTTTGTTTTCTCGGTTGGACAGTGCATTCCCAAAGATTAACATCAACACCCATGTCGGGGTTGTCCTCAGGAGGTTACTGATTATTATTATCAGCTTCTTCATCCTCCTCATTTCCCATCACCTGTTGTTCAAGTACAGCTAAGCGATCTCTTGTGTCCAACAGGGCAGCAAGGATCTCATCAAGTTTTGGGTTGTTGCCGCTCCTCCTTCAGGTGGAGCATTATTCGCAACGTTCCCCCTTGTTCTAACCATTTTCTATTACAAGAAAATTCAGGTTTTTATCAGATTATGGACACAATAGGTCCAAGAGCTGCAACCTTCAGCTCTGATACCAAGATGTAACATCCTCAATTTATACCTTAGAACAAGTGAATTTTTTTTTTTTTTTGATAATTGCATCTTGGTTCTAAATACATAATTTAGAACTCACAAATCAAATAACCATTCATATAAGAGACAACCATATGTAGTCAGAATGACTCGGAGTACCTCCGATCTATTCATTCCATGACTCGGTAATCTACCGATCTATTCATGAGTAATAAGATTTGGTGTTTTTATTTAACACTTTACTCTTGCGGTTCTCTTCCCTATTCTGGGGAATTCAGAATGCTCATCAAGGAACCTAAACTGAATAATTGTTACCATTATTCATCGGCATCTCATCCCTTAGACTAGGTGAATTAGGACAACGCAATCAGCAACTTGCGATACTTTGGCCAAAGATTTGAAACATACTGTTTATGTCTCGTATTCCTTAACGGCATACTCGTCAATCTGGAATACGCCCTTCACCCCATTCTTATGTTATATAGAATGTCTTATACCGACTTCTGTCAGTCCTTCCTATCACAACTTAATCACTCGGAGAAAGATTAACAAGGTGATAATGTTATATGGATGCCCACGAGGATTAGGGATACGATGACATACTGGTTTAACCCTACAGTTAAACCAGTGTGTCATGATACCCCGAATCTCCTAGGTAGCCTTATAACATGACCACATTCCTAATCGGTCCCTGAGTAACTCGTTCGAGATCAAAGTGTAAATCTTAGCGATCAATGCAAAGGGTGTCGTCATAAGTCACCTGCATTGTTGTAACTTCGAGAAGATCCTAATCTTCTCGGAGGTACAACCCTGCAGTTGACTTGTGTCGTCAACCTTTAAATCCGCCTCGAAAAGATCTACTTAATAATATGCGTTACGCACTTTGAGTTTTAAATTACTTAAAGACTTTTCCCCTAGGGTTAGTCTTTCCCGATCCCTGGATTCTTCGTCTTAAGATGACCTTCCTCAATAAAACCCATTGCATGGTGGAGATATTAAGGCTAAGGTCTCATCAAGGAGTTATTAGAATACACATGATTCTAAAACAACAGAATTGGACAATATCTCATAACCTTCACATGAGATTGCCATCTGAACCCCATTAGATTTATATCAGTTCTCTTAACTGAATTTATATCATACTTATTAGCATCAAGATATAAATGATTAAGAATCCAATTTAATGTTGTCCTGTCATGCTCAGGACTAGGGATTAGTAATTTAATTCAGCTTGATTAGTGTTCTGCTTAGGTTCATTTTAACCCTATCTTTTAAAAAGACAATGATTTAAATTTCAATTTTGCTTTGATAGATCAAACTAGAACTACTAATCACTCATAAGAATTCAATCACATTTCCTTATAAGCTTTCATTGACAATCACAAAAGCATCCAAATTACACAAGGATAACATTGCCACTCCGATATATAAACCGAAGAAGGTCAACTATCGAATTAATAATACAACACATAAGTAACAAATACTTATTTCCATTCCTCTCAGATCATACATTTTAGACATTCTAAGCATACTTGATACAATGCTCAATGGAAAAGGAACATCTTTCCACATTTAGTACATTTAGAAAAATCAAGCTGAAATTTATTATAAATCAAATTAAACAATCGATCATCCCTGTCGATCTTCATGCTTTACCACTTACGGCAACCATCTGCAAAAATAGTCAACATGAGTCAGTTCGATGAACTGAGCATGATAAGCACTAACTTTTAAAACAATTGCAATCCGTCAATTGTTTTCATTAAACACCCTGTTTAAATGAGATCAATTATCCAAACAAGTAAACATAATCAGACTATGCCTTTGTAATACAAAAATGACTACAAACGTGTAACTCTATCATTGTTACAGAATAGTCCTAAACATTTCTCAAATATTTCATCAAATATTAAGAATCAAAGAACGAAAGTATCCAAACAATTATCTTGAATCCAAGATCAGCAACATTGGACAGATCGTTACTTTCATCAGGAAATGGAATATCATAGCAAATCGTGATTCCACTAATAAGATACAAGAACAATTCCAACTGTTAGACAGATACCAACAAGTATTAAAATAATAGAAGAGAAAGAAACAAATCATTCACACTTCCCTTCACACAAGTTCACTACTGTACCGTCTCCACATATGGAAAGCATTCATCCAGTATGTATACGAACAAGTCCGACAAACCACAAGAAGAATCACTGTCTTAATAAAAATCGAACACAGCAAAAACTCCTGTACAGTGGCTAACACGTCAATAGTGAAGTCTATCAACCAAACAGACTCTACAAGAAGCGTTAAACAACATGAAAATCACCACATTGCCTGTCGAGGTGCAGTCGACGGCTTTTAGATCAGTCCAGCTCAAGGAAGGATAGTTATGCAATAGAAGACAAACACGCTTACAATCCCATATATCAACCTATAGCCCAATGCTAGTCCCTTTTATACACAGAGTAAGGCTTTTGAACCAAGTTCGAAATCAAAGAACCTCTAGTATATCACGGTCAGCAACAGACTTTATTTCATTAAACAATTTGATGTTTCCTTAAGACTATGCCAAGACAATCACACAAAATTTCCGAAACATACTCAGTCTCAATCGGACTAGAATAAACGGAAAGGAATATAGCATATCTGTTCTCACCTGGACACATTCAAGTTTAAAGTATGGTATTCGTGACTCACTTCAACAGAGCCAGGACACATGATAATTAACCATACTCAAGGAACTCAAACAGTGACAAAACGATAGTGTCCCAAAAATCAGGTTCAATATGAGACTAAAATACAAGTTACCTTCCAAGAATTCAATGAATCCGAACAACAAGAACTCAGACAAATAATTGCATATGATTCCATCTGAGCCCATCAACGGTGCATAATAAAAATCAGACAAAGCAAATCTAATTACTGATTCAAAACAAGGAATCCGACTGAACCCTTGCCAATTATTTTTACACAAATTTGCATGAATGTTGATGTAAAAAATACACTTAAAGAATATGTACTTACAAAATTTATACAAAGGTTTTCTTACAAAAATAACAGAGGACAAAATACATGTTATTCCCTTAAGTCGCTGGCACATCAAATACCAATATTCAATTATATTTAACTTGAACAGTGGTTCAAATATATATATAAATCATTCAATCGACTCCACAGAGTCGTACTGATTATAACAAATATAAACCTATATATATATTGCATACTGTTAACGGGTATAAACCCATAACCACAAAGTAAGGGAAAAACATCTCCGGCATAGTCATAAAGAATTACTGTAACATAGTAAGATACCTCTTCCCAACATTTTTTTAAAAGATGAAACGAAACCCAACAAGTATCAATAGCCACTATCATCAATAACCACAACAGAGCTTACAAAGGTTCAATATAAACTGAGCAATCAACAAAAGTCCAACAAGTATTCCTTTCGCTAGTACCCACAACCAAGATTTTGGCTAGTATCAACAAAATCGACGACTAAAAATCGACAATCATAACAGTGGCTTATACCCTTCACAGAATAATTTATGAGCTATCGCTGAATCAGCCGAGCATTCCTACTTTTCATATATTTAGTATAATTAAGCGTAATGCAAACACAAAGAAACAAAGCCACAGTTTGAAAATAATAAACACCCATCAAGGGATAAATGACAAGTCATTCCAGCAAGAAGATACAGTGTAAAAATCACACCTGACAACCATAGGAAAAATCATCTATTTTCTCAAAACATTTGAACATAGTTGTTCTAATGAAATCACTTGAAAGACAAAGCAAGATTTTTAAAGGTTAGGGCCTAACATGCCCGGATTTTTGCTCAAAATTCTCAAGAGACTTTGGAAGAGCTCGGACTTCCTTTTCCTTTTCCAAGTTAGAGTGACCAACAAAATTTTCTATCTCCATAACATATATATTTTCCTTGCAGAGAAAAGAGCTAGATACCCTCATACTCGCCATGCAACTCCAAGAAGACTGGTGCGAAGAACCAGTGAACAGGCAGAAGGAAAACCGAAATTCGTGATAAGCCAAACAAACCAACAAACTTCCAGTTTGCATGCCTTCTCGCGAGTTCCGAGCTCGACTTCCAAGCTCATTGAATGCATTTACTCCAATTTTCCCACTTAAACTCAATCACACCGACCGCCAAAGTTGGCGATAGACAAAGAGAATTTCAAGACCATTTTTAGTTTTGGCGAACTGCCACGTCGGCTCAATTAGCCGTTTCTAAAACCTCCGCCAATGCCTGTCCTTCATACTTATCCTTTGCATTAAATAACATAGAAAATGCCGCCCATGGTTCGCACCCCTCCATAGGTCCCCATACATTCTTGTTCAATAGATAGGTTAGTAACTTAGGTTAGAATTTAGGATAACACCTAATCTAACTTCCATAAACATAGATACTAACTTAGGACATTAGCTCTTAGCCTAGGTCTAGGTTAGATTAACACTAATCTAACCCCTAGGTTAGGTTTAGTTTTAGGTTACTAAACATTAATAATTCCGATTAGGTCTACATTCTGTATGCTCAGAAAAAGACCTACATCATACATTCTTGAACAGGGTTAGCTCCTGTTCTGCCTTAGGCTGCAGAATTATATGAAACCGAATTATTACCTGGTCCACGATCGAGACCTTCCAGATATACTTCGATATCGGGAACCAATTCATTTCACATGTTCAACCTGAGTTATACTCCGGACTAGCTTATTCAATGCTTCTAGACCTTGCAACCTGTTCAAGGTCTGTAATTTTTTAATTCATCACAAACAAACTTAAAGCAATACTTGGATCAATTCCACTGATCCAAGGCTAGGTATTATAGATGGATAACTCTATAATTCATTCCGAGATCAGATTAAACTCAGATGCAAAATGAAATAAATAAAAGAGTCTAATCATATTCTGACTCAGTCAAAGATCTGCAAAGAAAATACAGTACATATCAAGCATGATTTCTTAATCGCGTAACACATCCTTTACAAGAAATCACATATCAACACTTGTATGCTCGGGAGAAAGTAACAATGATTCGGGGTGTTACACTACACGAAATACCTTGAGAGGCTATGATAGCCTTAAAGCCACTTCGATAGGGACTATAATACTACCTGCACCGGTCACCTTAGGGCCCAAAACCATCTCGATGAATTTTATATTATAGATCGGAAACTAACTATAATATGATCCTCGACCGACCTTGGATACATCGAATGAAGGAAATCGCTTCCACGTTATTTCAAGAAGTAAGATTCTCACATCTGGGAAAGGTATTTGTAGCCAAAGGAGATCCAAAACCTTTCGATTTGCACCTAGCTGATTTAAAGAAAAGACAGGTGGTGCACTGAATTTGAGCTGCCAACAAACCAACTTAATAAACCCTCTAACCCAAAGCGTGAGGAAAATTTGATACCTACAATGGATCTTGAAACTACCATTTGATAAGATAGCTAAAACAACTCCAACCCCTAAAAGTAAAACTAAAGAAACAAGAGTATCATTAGGGACTACTGCGAAAATTGTTAAATTGATAGAACAAGATTCACCAATGTTCTTACCATTCAAATTAGGCATAGGATTTTCCCTAGGTGTTGGTTCCTTACCGGCAGAGGATCTCTATATGATAGAAGTAGAGTGTACAACGCGCATCGATGCCCCAACATCTACACTCCCGGCTAAGTATTGGACTCTCCATTTCGATGGAGCTAAATGTCGTTATGTAAGCGGGGCGGGTATAATTCTTACCTCGCCCGAGGAGAAGGTCCTCCCATTCTCTTTTAAATTAAACTTTGAATGCACAAACAATTGTGCTTGAGTACGAAGCCCTCCTCCTTGGCCTCACCTTAGCCGGAAGAATTAGTATTAATAACATCGAGTCTTGGGAGACTCGCAATTAGTAATAACCAACCAAGTTTCAAGTATATGAAACTAAAGCCGAACATTTACAACTCTACAAAAACATTGTATTAGATTTAAGCAAGGCGTTTAACTTCATATCCATTGAAGTGATCCCGCGAGAGAAAAATCTTCTCGCTGATTCAATAGCAACCTCGGCATCACGTTTTACTCCAAGCAATGAGCTAAAAATACTCACTTCACAATATCCATTCGTGACGAGCCATTAATAAAAACAATGACAAATCCTCTTTTAAGCGGAAGTGAATCTACCGTCCTAGACCATGTTGGAAATGATGCGGCTACTTTGGATTATTTAAATGCCTATGCAGCATTACATCTCTCCTATCACATGCTAGATTTATCCCTAATCCCACATTCGTCCTCCTACTTCGGAAATCCCATAACGGATCTTCCGTCACAAAGGGAACCTAACATATACGTAATAGAAAATGGGGATGATCTAGATTTACCTCCAGCACCACCTGAGTTTGAAGAGGGTAATGCCTCTTTAATCGAAGAAACAATCGATGTCAACATCGGGACAGAGGATGAACCAAGAATATTGAAACTAGGTTCTTCATTAACCCCAGAAGAAGTGGAAATACATACTCAGGTTCTCAAAGAACATCAAAAGGCATTTGCATTTAATTACAAGGAGATGACGGAGTCGTACTCACATTGTAGTATAGAACCTCATCACTAGATCAGATGCAAAGCCAATTAAACAAAAATCAAGACCCATGAAGCCCAAAGTAGCTCTCATGGTAAAAGAGGAAGTAATAAAACTCCTTCAGGTAGGATTCATCAAGCAAGTTGACTACTCCCAATGGGTATCCAACATCATTCCCGTTCTCAAGAAGAATGGAAAGATACGCATCTGTATAGATTTTTGAGATATCAACAAAGCTTACCCTAAGGACGACTTCCCATTACCATCCATAGACATTATTGTTGATGCAACAACTGGTTTTAAACTCTTGTCTCTCATGGATGGATTCTCGGGATACAATCAAATCAGAATATCCGAGCAAGATCAAGCTAAAACCACGTTCATAACTCCTTGGGAACCTATTGCTATGTTGTCATGCCTTTTGGTCTCAAAACGCCGGTGCTACACATAATGGGCCGGGCCATGACATACATATTTCACGATCTAATTCATAAAATCATGGAATCCTATGTAGATGACTTATTGGCTAAAGCTAAGAAACGTTGTGACCATCCCGAAGTACTCCACATCATTCTTTCATGTCTAATAGAATACGAGTCACGCTAAATCCGAGAGAAATGTGTATTTGGTGTAATAGGAGGAAAGCTCCTAGGTTACATCATATCGTCACGAGGATCGATCTTGATCCAACCAAAATTCAGCTGTCCTCAAAATGGTCCCACCTTCGAGTGAATCGGAATCGATCATTTCTTAGGAAGTGGGTGTAATCCAGAGATTCATCTCGGACTTAAGCTTCGCTATTCATCCAATCAACAATTTACTCAAGAAAGACTATAGCATATATTGGATTAAAGACTGCAACGAAGCTTTCAACGCAGTTAAACGTTTCTTGCTATCACCACCTACGCTAATGCCACCTAAGCTAGATCGCCCATTAATTCTATACTCACGGGCTACCGATGTCTCGCTGGCCTGTATGTTGGCCCAAGAAGATGATGACAAGAAAGAACGTGTGATTTATTTCATTAGCCGAACATTGCTCGACTATGAAACACGCTATACACAAGCAGAACGAGAATGTCTTGCCATAGTCTTTGCTACTAAACGTCTAAGACATTACATGCTGAATCAAGAAACAAAGGTCATGGTAAAGACGGACCATTTACGGACTTTTCTCACACAAGGTTCCTTATCCAAAAAGGTTGGACGTTTTATAACCTTAATGGGAGAGTTTGAATTAACATTTGTAAATCAGAAGTCAGTTAAAGGACAAATCATCATGGATTGGTTAGCTGACAACCCATTAGACGGAGGCGATCTAGTAGATTTGGATTTTCCAGATGAATGCGTATACTACATCGAAACTCGACCTGCTATTTCTGAGTGCCCTTGGTACACTGATATCATTAATTATATCATGGACCATATGTACCCGGATGCAGTGACACCGCAACAAAGAAGGTGATTACGCATAATCGTAGCCAAATATGTCATTATAGAGTAGGTGCTCTATCGAAAAGCATTTGATGGAATGCTCTTAAGGTGTGTCGACACAGAAGAGTCCAAGAGGATTCTCCATGAATCCCACAGCGGTATATGTGGAGGCCACTTCGGTGGCCATGCCACCGCTCGAAAAAATACATCGAATGGGATATTTCTTGCCCACTCTAGAACATAATGCGATAGAGTTTGCATGCAGTGTCATAAGTGCTAGGAATTCTCCCACGAGATCCACATGCCAGCACAAGCTCTGCAACCAATCACTACTCCATGGCCCTTTTCTACATGGGGCCTAGACTTAATAGGGAAATTCTCTCCCTCATCCACAGACAGCCACAATTTTATAATTACGGCCACTGAATATTTTACCAAATGGGTGGAGGCCATGCCTCTTACTACCGTACCTGGTTCGGTGATCGCTAAGTTCATTCTGAATCAAATCATTTGCAGGTACGGTATCCCACAAATCATTATCTCAGATAATGGAACTTCTTTCAAGAATGAAGAAGTTCGTGAACTATGTAACAAATTTAAAATAAGCCATCATACGGCTTCCTTGTATTATCCCCAAGCCAATGGGCAGGCTGAAGCAACAAACAAAATGCTGAAAGCCATTCTCCTTAAAACGGTGAAAGAAAACAAGTGAGATTGGCATTTGAAGTTATATCCGGCCTTGTGGGCCCACCGAACCTCAATAAGAACACCAACGGGAGAAACTCCTTTCTCACTAGTATTTGGGGTAGAAGCAGTTCTCCCGCTTGAGGTCGAAATACCCAGTCTCCGCATTTCACTACAAGGGATTCTGGATGAAGACGCTTACAGAGAAGTACATCTTTCCCAATTAGAAAGCCTAGATGAAATTAGGTTAGATGCTGAACAATGGCATAGAGCTTATGCTGACCGAATGTGCCGGCAGTATAACAAGAAGGTTTATGAACGCGATATATACGAAGGTGATCTAGTTCTAAGACTAGACAGCCGGATCGACAAGAAGACCGGCGAAGGAAGGAAATTCCGGCCCAAATGGTTGGGCCCATACCGAGTCACGAAGGACTATGGAAATGGTGCATACCTCTTATGCATGCTAGAAGGTGAGGAGTTTGGTGAAATAGTCAATTCCCTCCACCTCAAGTGTTTCTATGCATAAGCAGCTAGCACTACTTATATAACTATCTACATTGCATCTTCATATAGATTTAGATCATTTTGTCCACTTGTTCTTACACAAATTGTGATCAAGGAATCTATTCTCAAAGTAATTCATTACAAACTCATGATGTTGTTGGCACAAAACTTTCTAATCATATCTCTCCATTTTCGCGATATCATCAATCACTTAGAATCTTTTATCAAATAAAATCAAACATGACGAAGTCTTAACGGTAACCATACCAAGATCTACAAGTTTTTCTCGCTTTGATTTCTTCTTAGGATAGGTGTCTTGCCTATGGTCTATTCTAGAAGCTTCATGGTGTCACATCTATCCCATATATACATCTCTTTGGAAACAAGCATATACTGACATTTTACTCAAAAAGACAAGTCAAAAAGTGATTAAAAAGAAAATTTATTTTTACACATTTCCTTGCCCCACCAACCTTCGGTGATGAGCTTGCATCTCTTACTAGTGACGTAGGGTTGGGAAAGGATGGAAATGCCCTTACTCACCTATGCCTTGCCCACGGTGATAAACCCACGCTTCTTACTAGTAGCATGGGGCAAAGTGTAGGGGGTCCTCTAGACAATGCAAACATTAAAAGGTCATAAACAAACTATTCAAACTTTGAGTCAAAAATGAATGAATCAGATGCTCAAAGTTCCAAGAGAGTTAAAAATCCTAAAAACCCGATTTTGTCTACTATATGGCCATCTACGGGTCTAAGTCTGGATAAACCGCAAAGCAAGTTGCATCCAAAACTATGAAGTCATTCGGGTGGAGTAGCTTGTAGTTTTCAATTTGGTTCCACCAAAGCTTCGTTTGTCTTTCATCACTATTGTTTCACCATATTTCATACACTTGCGCCCTTCTTGGCTCTTGGTGATGAGCCCTCGCATCCTACTAGTTGCATGGAGTTAGGAGTGGGGCAAGTTAATCTGTTCATCATATTGGTTGTTTTCACCACTTTTCCAAAACAAACGTGAGGTATCCAAATTGCTCACAGAAGCTAAGATTTAAGATCACAATATATCTACAATATCATGTATCAGCATCATGAAACACAAAAAGAAAGCAAGCATTTGCATCATCTGTTCTCCATTGCATACATTCTAGAAAGCATATAAAACATACATCGTAGTATACACGAGGAAGCTGGAAATAGAAAGGGAAAACACGAGTGACAAAGTTTTGATCCAAAAACGAATGCATATATATAAATAATCAATGTTTATATACAATGCCATCATGCTCTAGGCATGGTCAAAATGCTCAAAGAGCCCGTGATATACAAAAGAACCCATGATACAAAATATACAAGGGCCAAGTCGCCTCTCAACCCCTACGCGACCCCTCCGAGGGTGCGCGCCCTCGCCTAGGACTCCGGCTACGCCGGCGCTCTGAATGCATGGAGGGCTCAGGGTCTCGAGGAGCAGCCGCGGTCTTACCACGAGAATGGCTCCTCATAAGACGCTCGACTGTCCTATAGCCTACCAACTCTGTACGGAGGGTCGACACCATCCTGGCCACATGCCAAATAGGAGCGAAGACGTCAGTATGCCTACCATCTACTGAAGGCTCCCGACATCTATAGATAGCTCCGCACGGGTCTTATCCATAGGGATCATCAGAGAATCAGTGCATACCCTACGGATTAGATCCCGCCACTTGTCAACAGTCTCTGCAAAACAAAGAAGAAAAATGAATTAGAAGCTAGGCAAGAGACTAAAAGATACAATATCAAAACATAAGGAGAGATAGCAATTAAAAATCCTAAATTAGACAAACATTGAAAAGATGAAAGGATGACTTACTCAGTCACCGGGCCTCCAAGATGGGTCACTAGGGCTAGCGCCCGCTGCAGATGCCGCTGCCGACTGAGGGGCTGCTCCTGTAGTAGGGGCAACATGACGCCCCACAACGGACTCATCCTCTCCACCACGGCCCTGAGAGAGTGGCTCCTCTGAAACTAGAGTCTCTCTCTCTGCACTCTGCTCCTCCCTCTCTGCCTGCATGATATCCTGGGTGTCATGCCACTCAGGATCACTATCATCCGTCTGCTCCTCCGACCCTCCCTCTGTGGACTCCTCAGAATCAGAGTCAATATCTATAGGGTCATCGCTACTATGAGTAGGACCCGCAGTAATCCGAAGTAAAGGTGCCCGAGGTGCACCAGCTCTCCCTCTGGCCCGAACAATCCCCCTGGCTGCAATAGGAATACCAGGGGTGACCACTGTCCAACCACGGCCTCTAGGCCCCCCTCTAGCCTCCCGGACTGATCTATAGACTGGTGCCACTGGAGGAAGCATGCCCACATATGGGAGGCCGAACTGCTGAGGAACCCTGCCGAAAGGATGTACCTCCACCCATCCCACACGGTCAATAAGCTGCCCTGTGGTGGAGCAAGAGATCAATGTGAGAGCCTCCTCTCCCCAAATGCCGGCCATGAGCTGGTACGGTGTGGCCTCCATATCTGCTGTGGTGAGGGAAGCTACTGGCTGGTGAGGTGCTCTAAGCACCGACATGTCTGACCATCTGGCTGCCCTCACAGCCCCGGGATCTGCCACCTCCACGCCTCTGCCATAGGGAATGAAGTGCTCATACACCCAACTCATAACTAGAGTAGGTGGCTCAAAGACTATCCTCGTAAATAGACCAACTCGTATAAGTTGTGATAAGTGATCCCCTAAAATATCTGCGCCCCCTGCATATATCCGACCATGCCCCTCTATCTCGTGCAATGATGTGGGCCAAAGAAGGTATAGTAAGGTATCCCCTCCCTTGTCCCCGATCATCCTCGAGCAAGATTCCCATGATAGCTTGTCGAAATACAGGGATGGGCAAAGAAGAAATGGATCTAACTCTCACTCCCTTCTTCGGCCCCGTGGAGATGGCTGCATCCCCCATGTAACCTGCCCATTGTGCAATCTGTGCTCAGGACCATGCTGTCTCCAGTGTGAGTCTCCTCCCGATGATCGGGACCCCCAGGATACGGTAAGCATCCTCCAAAGTAATCATCCACTCACCGCGGACCCCTAGCAGTCGGAAAGTGTTCCAATCTGCATCCCAATAAGAAAACAAGTCACAAAGGATGTGACTAGATGGTGCGACATGAGGCACGCGCGATATACGCAGTATGCCGGCCCTCTGCAATGTGTCCTCCTCATCTGGTGAGAGGGCATCCAATACCGGGCAACCAATCACACTCCCTCTCTCGACTCCATCTGATGTACTCCTCTCTCACCTGCATACACCCAAAAACACACAAAACAGAGCAAGTTAGTATCTAATCAATGCCGAGAGAGTCGTAAAAACATATAGAAATGATAAAAATACAAGTGCAATGTCTAAAGCAAGCTCCTTTTGCTTTCTGTGCAAAACCGCCACCCTGAGCAGGGAGGCGGTTCTGTAACCGCCGCCTTTAAGGCGGTGGTCATGTAACCGCCACCCCGGGTGGCGGTGGTCGGGCGCCCGCCACTGGTCGGGCGGCGGTCATGTAACCACCGCCCGGCCAAGGCGGCGGTCATGTCCGAAACCCGCACGGGTTTTTAAACCTAAAAAGCCAAAAAAATGCAAAAATTGACCATTTTGGCTAAAAAAAAAGCCTACCCAGTAGGCGCCCCCCCTAGGTGGACCTTTTGAACCTAGCATTTTCAAAAATACCCCCATTGCAAAGAATTTGCCATTTCAAATTTGAAGGGGGAAAAATGCAAAATTAAAGAAAACCGACCTGTGATCTCGCGGGGTGGCATTCCGCACGTGGGGGCATGATCACTATCTCACTCCGGACGTTTCGACTCTATTCGCGCAAGAAACCATCACCGTGGGTCCCAGAGCTCAAAATCTATCAAATCGACTCGCGCAAATGAATAGGAAAATGGGCCCACTTTCATATATATATTGTTCTATTTCGTTTTAAAATGACTTTTTCGCAGGTTCGGAGCGCTGTTGGAGGTAAGTTTCTATCCCCGCACAAATGGTACGTTCTCTTTCCCTATTCTTTTAGTGTTTGTTTTCCAAATTATTGTATCTATCTGCACTTGAGTTCTCTTTTCATTTTACAGGTAGCGGGAATTTTGGAATGGCGTCATTTCAACACACAGACGTGTAAGGTATAACTTCTAACTCCCCATTTCGGGATGGCCATACTCGGACCCACCGTTTTATGCCTCTTCATGGCTAAAATGTTTCTCCGAGGGGGCAATATGTACGTACCCAAAATTGTAAGGTACTGTACCGCCAGAACAGTGTAACAAGTGCCCCAATGATGATACAGGTCTCCTCGCAAGGTGTTCGGGATCCGAAAAAGCCTCGGAGTATGCGTTAACATCCCGCATGCCCCGCTTAGCCCCCACACCCTTTGTTTTCCCCTTTTTCCCTCTTTCCTTGGCCTCTTGACCTTCAGTGACGAAACCGCCGCCCTGCAGGGCGGCGGTCTCGTGACCGCCGCCCTGAACAGGGCGGCGGTCCTGTAACCGCCACCCTGCTCAGAGCGGCGGTCCTGTGCGCATTTTCCAGAACACTCTTTTGACACGACTCGCATGAAATATCACGTTTCACCAGCTTTTCTTTGCTGACTTGAGCATGCATTAATGTTTTTGGTCCCCTGGAACAGTGTTTTTCCTTTGTTTATTGTTTAGGAGTTCAATTTGGTTTTGGTTCTTGGATGCTTGAATTCCTATAAATGCATGGTTTGTGTACATGCAAATGGTCTGATTTTGGTGAAGATTTTGGTGAAGAATTTGGTCTGGAGTTTTTGGTCTGAAGCTTGGCTGGATTTTGAAGTTTGATCTTTGCTCTCATTCCCTCATTTTAGTGCTTTAGTTAGTTAGCTTGTTTAGAAGCCATAGCTTGAATTCACTTGCATCTTTTGTTAAATTGCTCAGCTGTTGGTAAGCCACAGACCCATCTTGTGCAGGCAGTGCTGTCATTTCATCCAATCTAGTTAGAAGCTTGCCTCTGAATTTCTCTTTGCTGTAGATTTACTTTCGTTGTGTCTTGGAGTTCTTAGTTTAATTCATTATTTGCCTGGTTAGTTTTTATTCAGCTGTTGATAAGCCACATATCCAACTTGTGCAAACAGCGTTGTTGTTTTATCCAAACCATTGGAACAGGATAGCTTAGGAAGCCATTAAAGTTGCAGGTTTTGCTCTTCGTATAGGATAGTTAAAAGTTCTGGTCACTTCACGTTGCATGACTTGCAGTAAAATCCCGCTAGGAATCGCATAAGCCAAGCTCTGTACTCTTGCGCTATCCCTCTCCTACTCACATTCTCGGTCTGCATTCTGAGCTGTCCTTATCCCAAAATCTACTCCTATCGGTGCTAGCATTACATGCTTTTCTGGATCCAAGTGAACACGAAAGAATGAGAAGATCATACTGAGGGGACGAGATCATACACACACCATCGGATTCGCCACTGTTCTGCGGAATCCAGGTTTTACATTTCAAAGTTCTAGTCAGATTCATATCAAATAGAGTAGTTAATCACTTTATTTCATTTCATTCTATTCTCGACATTGCCAAGGAAGCTGTGGGGATTGATAGTTTCTGAGAAACTATGATTCACTCCTCACTTCTGAGGTAGGATCGAGAATCTTGCCGGTAGGTTAGACAAACTGTTTTATTTAGAATAATTCTATAAATCACACAGGAAAATAACTACACTCGGTTATCTTGTCTGTTTTAATTATTGTTTAGTTATTATTTCTAGATACGTTTAAAATAGTTTGCTTCCCTTAAAATTGTCAAATATTTCATAGAAAAATAAGAGTTATATGTAGTTAGATTTATTTCACTTAGTTAGAATTTGTTTCATCACAGTTAGATTGCATTTTGTTTCGTATGACAATCACGGGACCTCAAGAGCCTGGGAATATATATTTGAGCCAATCGTGCCTCAACCAAACCTAGTCACAAAGCAATAGTTGACATAGACCAAAATCTCGGGATATAAGTATTCCGAACAACACGATTTACAATCGATCGGTTCACGTTAAGAGGATTAAACATAGAAGACGACCAAGCACATGTGTTTTGGTCAAGTCAGCCAAACTACAGATTACCCTAGAAAATATCCACATGACTGTAGAAGGGCTCGAAAGAGAACAAACATTCGGGTGTGATCCTTTAGTTCCATAGCCAGATGCTGGAGACACCCTCGTAGATATAGATACCAGCTTAAGAATCCAGGTTGCGAGAACGCCTGTAAGGTATTCTGAGAAGATCGCACAACTGTTGGTTCTAAACATAGAAGCTGAAAAGGCCTACGATTACTGGATACTAGGGATTAGAACTTGATCTCACGTATGACCATAACAGGACCACAACAACCAAGAGTCTATGGTTGTGATCCACAGATCCCACAGCCCAACAAATCCACAAGTCAGTTAGATATAGACACTGGCCTACGCACACTAGTATTTCAGTCCACCCCACTTCCACCTATCATCATCGAACAACTGTCCTTACTAGATATAGTAGCTAACGAAGCTAGGGAATTCTGGACTAGGCCAGAAAATCGTCCATAGAATCGATTATATTCATCATCCACCATATGACCTTATCAGGAGACATACACGAAACAATCCCGGTCATTTCCACACATTCCACAACCCATAGATCGAATCATGCCGAGCTCGATATTGATTGGAGCCTTTGAGAAGTCATCCTCATTGATCGATCTATCACACCACCAAGTTAGAAGGGCCTTCTTTTCCTTAGATTCACAAATTCCACTAGTGCGTGTCAAAGACATTAGACTACCTAACTAGTTTGTCTGCATATTCCATCCCCACCGGCTGTCTCGGCACGACCTCGGGAGGTTGGGTACGTGGAAGAGTCACTTGTAGATTCTCACGCTCGCCTGTCACTTTTCTGGCATACATTTACCCCTTTGGAATTATCACTTTGTGTTATTCCCCGGAATGTTGCTATAATTAAAAATATGTTTGGGATATAAATGGTGAAGGAAACCCACATGTTTCAACTCAACAATTACCCTATTCCCTCTTCTAGGTGCTTGCAGTTGTTCAAAACCGCAAGATATCGAGAAAATCTCAAAGTGATGGGTTTTCCGAATTCTCTGGTATCCTTTTCAGTGTGTCGGGTTTTCGAACTCCCCGACATCCTCCTCAGTGTGTCGGGTTTTCCGAAATCCCGACATCCTCCTCAGTGTGTCGGGTTTTTCCACCTTTCGACATCTCCAGTGTGTTAGGTTTTTCACAGTGATCAACATCTTCTGATCTCTAACACTCTCCTCCTTCAAAATTCCTCATGTCGGACCCTGGTCCATCACAAGATAAGACTGAAAACTCAGGGAGGATGAAATAAAAATTCAAGAAGGTGGAGTCTCCCTCCTACATTGACTATAATTTTGACATCCGAGATACAGAGCTCGTAAACGTGGATATGGAGGATTTTTGGAATAGGGTCAAGAGCTCTTCTCAAACTCCATGGATGAAATCAATAGTCGGTAGTGGCCTACCTCTTGCCGTAGGCTTCCCTATGTCCACTCAGTGCCTCAAGTTCATCTTGTCATGTTCTTCAAATTATGACTCTGCTTCTCATTCTGTGAAAAACCAGGCGGGAGAAGTTGTAATCAAATTGGACGAAGGTTACTTTGATGACCTTCTCAAGCTACCTAATTTTGAGGAATATGGAGATATGGATCTTAAGTCAGCCCAAAAATCTTGGGACAATGATCAGGAGGATTGCATCAAGCACGTGAATAAGAAGTTCCTAATCAAAGCCAAACTGGCTGTTTCCAGGTTCCCAAGACTTGTTCCTGAAGTGATTTCATTCAGGAAATCAATGATATCATTACTCTGTTGAGTCGGGTTTTGGTTTCCCTGAATCAAATGTTTTCCAAGGATGGATGTACCAGTTCATGATCATTATTAAGAAGAATCAACAAGGAATTGATTGGGGTACTCTTATCAGTAATGAGATAGATTCTCAAATGACAACAGTCCTGTCTACGGGAAAGTTTTATATGTCCTCGTATGTCACCTATGCAGCGGCCGGCATGAGGAACTATCCGAGTTGGACACCAAGGGGAACAAGACAGTGGAGCATGTTTATCAATATTTCCCTCAGATGACAAGAAAAGGGTCTGAAGATCAATTCAGAAGGGTGAATGATGCCTTCTTTTATGAGAACATTTATAGGTTATGTCTGAATCGAGAAAACGAGTATATGATGAAGCATGGGCTGAAGTTTCAAAATGGAGTTGTGTCTACATGCAATTTAATAAGTTCACATATCTTTGAGTAGTCATGTACTCAAGGGATCCTTTCTGTTTGCCTAGATATCCAGGGGTAAAACTAATCTTGATGGAGTTGGTCAGGAAATTGTTGGATTTTCACAAGTTCCAATAGAGTAAACACAAGGCCATTGTATCTTTCCCAATTTCTATTGGAAGGTATACTTGTTCAACGGTGGTGAAAGCCAAGAACGTTGTCCATGAGCTTCAAGATAAATTGAAGAAGCACATGAAGCCCCGAGATGGGTTTGATATTCGAGGAGTCCTCAGGGCGTATGGAACTCTCTACCCACATGTGCCAAGCGTAGAAGACGTTTGGATTGATTTACGTGATGAGGTTGCTATCCGAAGAAAAGATCATAGTAGATTGACACTTGCTGAGATTCAAACACTTGAGCTTGCTAACTTACCAGAAGGTACTAGCGATAATGAAAGTGTTCTGGACCCTTCCTATGATGGACTGAATGAAGATCAATATGTTTTCCCACCTATTGATTGGTCTATCAGTGAAAAAGCCTCCATTACAGATAGGTCAGCCCTGATTCTTGCATGCACCAAAGCATGGCTCACCTCTTGGGGAATGAGTTTTAAAGATGATAATTTTTCAAAGTTGGTTGCTTCAGAGGCGGGGCCCTCCAAAAAGGGAAAAGACAAAAGATCTTCTAAGGGGCCTATAAAGGTCAAGTTTGTCAAGAAGAGAAGAGAACGAGAAATCTCTTCAATTATTTCTCCAGTTGAAATGGTGAATGTGCCAGAATCACCAACACCACCAGAAATAGGAGAAATTTCTTTGGAAGGAGAAGGAAGCCAGCCTCTGGTTTCACCATTTGTTGACTGCCCAACTGAAGAGACCTTATCTCTTGCATCCCAGGCCTTGGAGTCTGGATCTGCGCTTCCTCCCTCACAACCACTTCTACCTCCTCATTCCCCATCAACTTCTTCAATCATGGCCAGCATTTTCTCTGGACTCTCACCCCTCTCTGCTGGTACCAAAGTAATCACCAACATGCCCCCTCCTGTGCCTCTTTTTATTGAATCTGCTGCCACATTGGTAACTGTCCCCACTTCGCCATTAGATCCCTCTCCTCCTGAAAGTATGATACCAACTTCTACAATAGTGGAAACTCCCTCTGACATGCCTCAATGGCTACTCGAGAAAACTCTGAGGAAGAGGAAGGTGATTGTACCCATACCAGCCTTTGATTTTAGCTCACTCAAGGCTTCTACTGCTAAATCAGCTAAGAAACCCAAAATAGTTTCAAGGGTTTTGGTGGACGCTTCAGGGCATAGGTTTGCAGAGATCGCCACTCCTGCGACTGAAAAAACCAAAGAGGACATAACAGCCTCTGACTATCAGATAACTAGGGTGGCTCTAGGAGAGGTGACAATGGAAGGAGCACAACAGGATGCACGGGATGCCACAAACGTGTTGTGCCAGAAATTGAAGGAAACAAAAGATAGCAGAGATGAGCTTAAAAGAAAGGTGGAGCAGTTGACTGAGGTATTTCTTAAGCTCTCAAAACCCCTTGAATCCATACCATCTTCCTCTGTCCCTATCGGATTCGATTTCTCATCAGTGCCTACAATTGAGAAGATTAATAAAAAAGGAAGGGTGGTCGATGAATGGATCCAAAGGTTGCTCCAATAGGGGAAGGAAGTGATTCAAGACATCGTGGAAGTCTATCAATCTTTGGGGAATATTCAGAGTGATGGAGAAAAGATGGACGATGATTTCTCCCAAGAAATTGGACATCTTGATTTGACTTTCGAAGCTCTCTAGGCATTAAAGCAAATACCATCACACCTCTTGGTATAAGAACGCATCATCCCACATGCGGATAAGCATTTCCAGCTAACCAAATCCATCAGGTTCAGGGTAGAGATTCTCAATGAAGCTGTGGTAAATTGAGAGAATCAAGGATCAATTGATTGATGGAAAAAGTGTCTGGAAGAAGAATTTCTGAAAATTTGTGCAAAAGTGTCGGTTGGAAATTCGGGCATCCTATCCTAACGATCTTTTCAAACAAGTCCAAGAGTCTTCAAGCATGAATGAACTCACATATTTTGTATTGAAATCATTGACAGAGTTTGTAAAGATTGAACATTCTTTGGAGGCCTTGAGAAGACTCAGCAAAAGATTGAGGAAACTTCCCGGTAGTTCCAGTGACACTCATGAAACCTACGAAGTTTTGAGTGATAATTCCACCGCACCGATGAAAATGAAATTCAAGGCATAATCTGAAAGTTCCAAGAATTTTGGAACAAACAGGCTCAATTGGAGGAAGGGAAAGATGAGGAAGAAAAATATGACGATTCAGACTAAGTCTTGATGTTTCATGTCATTTCAATCTTGAAGTTGACATGTCTTTTTCATTTCTGTTTCGTCACATAGGAATAAAATTTTGACTTGGTCTCCTACGTGAGAGTTAAGCAAAACAGACTCTCGTTAAAAGACTATTTTCTAAGATTCATCCTATTTTCTCTCTACTCTTTTCTATTATAAATTAGGGATGTGTGTACATTCCAAAGGGTTGAGATTTTTGAAATATTGGGAGCTATTGGGAAGAAGAAAAACTTTGTGTTTTCTTTTAATCATTTTGAGGAATAGGAGTTGATACTATTTTGCAAACTTTGTGTTGTGAGATATATATTTCTTAAGATATTGTTCTTATGTTCATAATCTTAAGCTATTCTTTGTTTAGCATCTTGGTGTTTCTAATCATTTCAGACAATATATTTATGATCTAAATCTCGTATGATTATTTCGTGCTCTGTGTTTACTCGAAAGAAAATACATTTCTCTCATTTCCTTTCCATTGTGATTCTTCTATTGTAATAATTTCTGACCCTGTCCATTTAGAAAAACGACATCTTCCCAATGTGTGGATATGGATTTTGGGATTCTATCCCAACCCCAATGGTTAGATTAGTGTGAATACTGTATATATTATTTCTGATGTGTTTTAGATTAGTAATAAATAGGCAGCCTCACCTATCTTTAAGGAGGGATTTAATCCCATGTATTGTGGTTGAACCTCATATTTTGGATTGACAAAATATCCAACCAAAAACGCAAGGGGTTGGTCACCATGTGGGTTCAGATGCACACTGATGGCTCTCCTTTCTCCATGTGATGAAATATCATGAGAAGCTGAAGGGGATTCTCTCCCACACTTAGCAAGATGGGGTAGCACAGACTTCTCAAGTTCCACATCCTCTGCGTGAACCTCAACTCCTTCCCATAACATCTACCTCCATAGATCCATCACACTTGCAACCTCATGTTTTCTAGTCATCTCCCTTTCATGAGCTTCACTATATTTGAGTCATCTCTCCTCCCTTTCCTTCTCAGCTGCAATGTCCGCCATCTTCCTCCACCCTAGCTTCATATTCCATCACTCAAAGAAGCTTAGTCAACCATGGTAAATTCCCCTAGGATTAAGGTAATAACCAATATCTTCAGAGCAAAGGGATAGCATGTAAAAACAATCCTCTAGGTTTCCTCAAAAACTCAAACTCGAAAACTCTAGGAAAGAATACGTAGAAATGGGGTATTCTAGAGTTCAACTGGTCATTACTCCTTTCCACCAAAGTGATCAATAGCATGTGTCCAAGTTATATCTCAGTATCATACAGCCTCGATAACAATCTTGGCCCAAACCCATGATCTATAGTACCAAATTTATCTAGATGCATATCCTAGTAGCCATTCATATAGTTCTAATCATAAATAATAGAATAATTTCTCATACAACTCATGGGATAGGTTATCTTCTACCAATCTACATGCTTCAAATCAGATCTAGTAATGAATCTTTTAACAAAATAATCCTTCATGTTCTTAAACCATTCTTCAACACTTTCCAAGGTTAGACACTCTATCATCACACATCACAGGGACCAAGATGTATGTAATTTCTCATAATAAATTTTAAAATAGGTCCCAAAAATGGAACCAAGATGTAGTCATTTTTATACCCTTAGATTAACAATAAAATCCCATGCACGCTGACCTATCACCAAATGGGTTATGGGTTCTCACTCGAGGCACGTGCAGCACCGAGCCCCTCCTTTATGTGATTCTTGTGAGAATAAATCATCTTATGATAGATATTAAAGTGAAAAATAATAGAAAAGAACTGTGCATCATATTGAGAACCTAGGATGAGTTATCACTTCATTGCATCCATAAAAGAGAAATAAAAGACAACATATAGAACTGATTCATACATAAAGGAAATGCACAAGGATTATACTCATGAACACATATATGATTCATAACAGAGTCTTATATTCATATTGATGAGTCCAATAACCACATTACAATCCTTGAGGTCATAACAGACCCATATAACAATGCAAAGCAAAGTCATGCATCAAAACTACACTATGTCCTTCACATTACAAAGATGAATATAGACCCATCCCTCTAAAAATACCATCACTCCTATATTTTCTCTAATCCCATCACCCATAGAATTCTCCATTTTATTTCTTTAGAGCTTTTCCTCTCTTCCACTACTCTATCACACTAATCGACTCTCTTTCTACTACCCATATACCTCAATATATAGCTTTTCTACCTTTATTTCCCTACATTTTGAGGTAACAGATCAATTTCCAAGTGTCTAAGTGGTCCTCTAATGGAGCATGTCTCCTTTGATCCGAGCTCTCCACTCTATGTAATGATGTTCTTCTAGAACCTTCCATCACATGCATGGAATATTCCCTTTTTGATCCTATAGCTATCAGTGGGATCTTATCCACTCCGCATACTATACGGTTCATGCTTTTGTCATGTGTTTCCTAGAACGCCAAATATGGCTAAGTCATAAAGCATGTCTTTCCTTGTGCGCACGTTGTGTGTTCTAAAAAACCCTACTAGAACCCTTCCCTACATGCCTTCACCCTATGCACCCTTCTTCAAATAGGTCTCACGCACCCATGCAACTTCTTGTAATTAACCAATATTATGGGGCCCAAAATGCATCTTGGTTTTATGCAATATTGTTGTGATGTTTCAAATGTGTGTTGAATTGATGTTCTCTTCTCCTTAATAAAACAAGATCAATCCTAGAGAGGGAATTCCAATCTGTTGGGGTGTCAATTGTTTCTTTTTCATCTCCCACATGTGCATGCATCCTTGATCTTATTTTATGTAATCATGAACTCTTCCAAATGTAAAAAAAAAAAATAGGGTTTTCTTCATGTTTCTACAAGTGGAACCTTCATTTATTAAACTTTATCCTTGTGATGGAGATCATTCACTCTTATAATTACCTAACATAAAACCCCGCAAAAAATAAATATGAAATAAATTTGTTATCAAAGTGATGATGATACCCAAAAGGATGATCACAACACTTTTATTTGACTTTGGAATATCCAAGAAGATAAGTGTACCAAGGCCACTAAAATTTTCTCAATCCTTTGAAATATCGGAAGGTGGTTCAAGTAAGGTCAACCCTTAAGGTCAATTATGATATTTTATATCCATTCCTTTCTAAACTCCTCTCTATAGTCCATGTTGATGAAAAATCACATCACCCCACGATTTTCCTAAGTTTGAGTGGGGCATTTGACGTGATTTCATAACATGGATTTATCTTGAGTGTGGGATGTGTGAAATAGGATACCTATCTAGAGAAGGTTGATCCTCCTCCTAACCTATCGACACTAACTAATCCTAATGTAGGTAAAACTAATAACTAACCTTACTCTAAAGCTTCTATGGGCACAAGGATAGAATAATTGCATGAAATAAACCTACACTATGAGCAAGTGATACACCAATAAAGGGATGTTGGATAGTCCATAATGCATGAATATAGAGGAAAATGAGTGTGAGAAGGTTGACCTAGAATGACACATTAAAAATACATTGAAACCACCTTCAAATAAACACAACATCAACTGAAACTTATAATAACCATCACAATATGCACAAAATTCTTGATAAAAATGAGAGATAAGAAGAACAATAAAAATGATGCAACGATAGAAAATGTTATCACAAAATATAATGTTATTGCTCTTAAGTTTTTCACAAGTATATTCTTAATAGGAAGAAGGCATGAAGCCATTAAAAATCTTGAGATAGAAGGTTTTAATCCCTACAACTACCCTATAAGAAGGAGAAGAGGGGGTGCATGAGAGGTGAAAATGTTCAACCTTTTGCTTGTGCAACCCCTTACAATATTTATAGGAAGAAATTTGAGGAGAGGAGAGAGAAGAAATAAATCCTAAAATTTCTCCAAAACCCATAAAAATCCATTGTTTAATCTTCAATGAGTGCTTGAAGATCTTCAAAATCCTACTCCATTAATGATTTTTACCTTGCACAAGAATAAAATGGCCCTGATTACACCTAGGCCTAGCTCCTAGCTCCTGTAGCTTCATCATGAACTCTACTCCCACAAACCCTATTTATGAACTTTACCTACTACATAATTTCTTTCCATTTTTGTAGGTTCATAACCTCTAAAATCTGAAATTCAATAATTGTATACTATAGATCTCGAAATCAACTTTCCAGTGACTATAAATTTGGAAAAAATGATGGGGTATGAAGGAATATATAGTCACTCTTTCTTTGGTTACTTGACTAGGATTAATCTTTGCCTCCTAGGTTTTGGATTTGGTCATCACCATCGAATTCTAGACTGGATCACCTTTCTAACAAGTATAATTTGCTAAAATGGTTTAAAACTATTCAAGTTATGATGGTTTGAAATTATGTCATGATTATGGCTTCAAGCTCCTCCATCAAGTTAATTTTCCCCAACCACTGAGCTAGCTCCAATCAACTACCAATATCATTCATCAATGCAACTCACCTTTTATTACACACCATCTCCACCCAAACATCTTAGCCTCTAACTCATTTTCCACCTACTCATTATAGCTCGGTGTTCAATAACTTGTTGGGTTTTTAGTTGAAAAGAGGCGGGAGTTGTATTTGCTTCAGAGTTTCATGATACACCCCTTCATAATTCTTTCCACAACTATTTTGGGCTATCCGTACTCCCAACCTTAATCTAACACAAAACTTCCTTTACTCCCGAAGTCCTAAAATTTTAGACTTTGGACCCTTTTGATTTCGGGACTCCTTGACCATCTGCTTCGGGCTTCTAACTCTGAAGATATCTCACCATTGACCCTAAAAAGGGGTTCGACCCATTCCATATCATTCCTTAGACCCCAAATGGATTTCCTCACCATGTTTCCCACTCCTACTTTCCACGTCGGTCAACATTTTCAAATTTTTATCATTTTTTTGGACTTCCATCGTTTATTTTTTGGGGTTAGCCCACTCACCGAGTCGAAATTCCACTTGCCAAGTCTGAAATTCCACTCATCACATCCCAGAATCTCCTTCACATTATTTGTCAAGCCACCATCTCGCTAAGCTTGATTTAGGTCATCTTCACATCGCCTCTTGTGATGAACCACTAAGCCGAGCTGGGATCTCGGCCCTCCCTCAATGTGAACCATGTTTTCCCTTATCAGTTTCTCACTAAATTAGCCAAGCTCATGGCCACCTCAAAACTTCTATGCATGTGACTCCTTGACTTGATATGGACATATCTCACCTCTTGATATTTGGTTCGTTGTCAATATTTTCAAAAAAACCTACAAATATGAGCTTTTTCCTTTGGCGACATGTTGCTTCCTTTGTCGAATGCGTCGATTCTCAGCCCTCTGTTCATTTCCCCCTTATGCATTTGATTTTTCTGATCTTGAGGAGATCTACCTTTACCTTCAAGCTCCCGATAACCCTTACATCTTCGTTATGGTTTAATTCAATTTTCGTATGAGTAATGTAATTAACTCGGGGTGACTTATGCTATGAGTTCCACATGTCGTTGGCTCATCGAGCCTCAAAATTATTCCACCACGTATTATGCCATGCGTGAGCTACTGTTATCTCATTCAACCCCTCTTTATACCTATGCTAAGCCATTAATACAACTAGCTCGTTGAGAGCTCTTTTGAGCTCTATCCCATTACAAGCCCCCATAGGCCATGTTATCATATTTTTCATATTTTTGAGGGGATTTTCTAAATTTTGGATGAGGAAAGGTAAATGAGTGTCTAGCAATTTGAAACATTAGGTTTTCATGCCATGGGCCATTTTTGGTTTTTGGGGACCGAAGGTCATTTTTCCTTATAAGGAGTGTGAGTTCGAATGACCTTGAATGGCTAGATTTAGCCCGAATGTTTCATGAATTCTCGTAGATGCTTCTTAGGCCATGAAATTTCCCATGAAACCTTGAGTTGTATATGTGAGCTATTTTAAGTTTCTAGATCATTTTCTCTCTTGTTTTCCAATTTAGCTTGAGAGGGGAAAATTTGGATAAAAATTCTATAAATGAATCTCTATCAACTGGATTCTTGTACAATGTCATCATGTGGCCATTCACCAATAGATTAAACCTTACAGTATCTATGGTAGTGATATTTTCAAGTCCATTGGGGAAGATATTTTTAATTTCATAGGAACTAGCCACCTTGTTCTCGAGTTTTTCCATATGATCCTTGTAGTTTGAATCAAAAAAGAAAACCGAGTCAACTTCCTAGAATTGTCTTTCTTGATGTACTAGTCATGTCATTTGACTTTGCTTCTCGCACCACTTCTTTGTTATCTACTACTTGTCTTCTTAATTCATCCAACTCATTAAGTTGGAAAATCCTCTCTCTTTGATCTTTTGATAAACCTATACCTAGCTCAAGTGCAGTCCTCAATATTTTATGCTCGAATTCAATAGGAAAAACAACAATATTTCCATATAAGAGTTAAAATGGTGTAAATCTAGTTTTGGTCTTCCATGTTGTGTTGAATTCCCATATTGCCTTTAGAATTATGTCTATCTAATATTTCCTATAGGTTACAATGGTATTGGTGAATATGGCCTTCATTTCTCTATTTGTTTCCTTTACTTGTCCATTAGACTGAGGGTGGTACGGTGTGGAATTCATATGCCTTATTTCATACTCTTTAACAAAATTAGAAATTACTTCAATAGTGAAATGTGTACCTTGATCTGTGACAATTTCTCTTGGAACTCCATACCTGGTGAAGATGTGATCATATAGGAACTTGGCTACTTTCTCACTTTTCTAATTTGGCAATTCCTTCACCTCTGTCCACTTGGTTAGATAATTTGTGCATACCAAGATGTATTCTTTCTTCTGAGAAGTAGGGTGTATTAGGCCAATAAAATCTAAGCCTCATTTAGCAAAAGGTTACAAGACTAGTTGAGGTGGTAATAGAATCACATCATATCTGGTTGGCTTTCCCATTCTTTGGCATCTATCACATCTCTTGGTGTATAGTGTTGCATCCTTATGTAATGTTGGCCAATAATAGCTAGTATTCAACACCTTTTCACTATTATTTTTTTAGCAAAATGTCCTCCACAAGGTTCATTGGCTCTGAGGACATCATATATTTCCTCAACATCTATACACCTTCTCATTACATGATCTTGTCATGTATGAAATATAAACCTAACTATCAAAAAAAAATATAAACTCTTTTCAACTATGTATTTCTTTTCAGAGTATAAATAATGTGGAGGTGTTTTACTTGAGACCAAGTAATTGGCTATGTCTACATACCAAGGTGTTTTTGTAGAAATATCAAATAATTGCTCATTCGTAAAATAATCATCAACCAATTTCTCTTCATTATTAGTCTCCATCCTTGAAAGGAAATATGCTACCACATTATTCTTGTCATGCTTTGCCAAAATTGTGACATCAAATTCTTACAAAAGGAGTAGGCACCTTATAATTCTATTGCTTACTATTGGTTTGTTTATTAGATATTTGATTATAGAATGATCAGTGTGAATAAACACTAGATATCCTATGATGTAGTGTATGAATTTTTGATAGCATATACAACTTCCAAGAACTCCTTTTTTGTTATTGTATAATTTAGCTCAAAATACTACAAGTTCTTGCTAACATAGTATATTGCATAATTTAGGATTCCAAATTTTTGTCCTAGGACAACTCTAATAGCATGATCTGATGCATCTATGTGGATGTAGAAAGGTAGGTTCCAATAATTTATTCTCAACCTAGGAAAAGTAGTAAAAAAAAATCGATTTTGAAAATCACCTTCACAATGTTCGATTAAAAAAATCAGCATCTTTCCCTAGCAAAGTGCAAAAAGTAGCACTATAATCTTGATATTTAATCTTGAATGAACCTTCTATAGTATCCAATATGACCAAAAATATCTTGACATCCTTTGTGTTGGCATATTAACTATAAAAATACCTTTTTGGATCAACTTTAATCCCTTATAACATCATCATGTAACACTTCTCATTTCTCAAGGATAAATTGTGATCTTTGCATCTTTTTAAGACCTTATCTAGATTATGAATAGCTTCTTAAAAAGTACTACCATGTATAGTGAATTCATCTATATATACTTCCATGCAGTCATTTTTTAAATTTAAAAATATAATCAAGAATTCCCCTAGAATGTAGCAGGTGCATTACACAAGCCTAACGAAAGAACTGAATAGGTAAATGTTCCCCATGGGAATATGAAGGTAGTTTTTATTGATCCTCTGGTGCAATCTGAATTTTATTATAACCACTATATCCATCAAGAAAAGAGAATTATTTCTTACTAGCTAGAGTATCAAGCACTTGATAAATGAAGAAAATGGGAAGGGATCTTTTTTGTTCATGTATTCAACTCCTTGTAATCTACACAGATCATCCATTTCCCATTATTCTTTAGACAATAAAAATAGGTGATACACCATGATTTTTGATATGGGGTATATAAATATAGCATCTAGTAACTATTGTAATTCATCTTTCATAATATATTTTATCGATGGGTTCATACTCCATTGAGGATGCGTAATTTGTTTACAATGTTCCTTGATATATTTTTCGTTAGTGCAAATCCTAGGATGAATCCCAGGCATATCACCATAATCCTAAGAAAAATTAGTTCTATGTTTTTGTAGAAGAGTAATTAACAATTTCTCTTATTGTCTATCCAACGTCTTACTTACGTTGATTCATCTCCCTAGTGTTATTTCAACTTTCTTGGAGAGGTCCATCATTGAACATACATTTCTAATAATAGAATTAAGTATGAAATTATGTGGAATAAGTTGATGAAAAATAAAATTCTTACCTATGATAACCATGGTGCTTTCCTTTGGTAGACCTTTTGCTCACAAGATAGCTTAAGCATCTTAATATGTCATCCGATTCTTCATTTCTTCCATAATTGTTATCTAAACATTAGAGAGAAATACATCTTCTTCTTGTTATTCATTGTTCATTCTTTCTCCAAAATCATGAGTTATTAAATAGAGTTATCAATTATTTTATCTTCATCATCTAGTGGTTAGGCAGGAGGATATAGCATAAGCTTCTTGTGCCACTTCCATTGCAAATGATCATGTTTCCGGACCTACAACATATGAATGCATCAAGTAATGGTTAGCCATGGGCTTCCTAGAAAAATAGGATAACATCTTAACATCACTTTTGGTTGAAGAATAATGAAATTATAAGGGTATTCCTAAAATTATACCACCATAAAGATATCTTCAAGAAATCCTTCTAGCCTTACTATTGATTTACCCGTCATTTGCAAGATTGTAGTTGTTGGCCTTAGTCCTTCCAATTTTAGATCATCCATTATTTTCTTGGTCATTGATAAGGCCAAAATATGTCTCGTTAATGCACAATAAATGATCTTATTTTACTCTCCTTTTTATCAAGTTTGATTGCATTTTGTGACTTTTGTTTGATCTAATGTAAGTTAGGATGTAATTGTCCATATTTTGTTGAATTTAGTTCTAAAGTTTAAAAGCTCTGTAATTCCTAACAAAGTGTGTGGAAATTCAGTTTTTGTAATAAAACAGGTCATAATCAGTCAAAGAATGAAGTATGAAGTGGTGAACATGTTTTTGGGAACCTTGGCTTCAATACGTGTTAATTTCAAAAATTCCAGACTTAGCTTTGGACCTCTATCACACAATTTGTAGTGCCCAATTCCCTTTAACACTGTTTATATATTGACCTTGAAATCTTTGTTGATCTCATTTTGGACATTATTATGTTTTGATTTAGTATGATGTGTATATGTTAGATCATGGATTATTATGGACCTTGATTTAGTTAACATGTATGATGATTATTAGAGACATTATTATTATGTGGATGATGATATAGTTGCAAATTGAATTTAAATGAGGATGTTGAATTATTTATGTTGTTGTGATTTGGGTTTGATCTTTATATGTTTTTATATCATTTTGGATGTTCGATATGGCCACGAGGCCGAAGGATCTATTTTTATTTTGTAGGTTAAAATATCACAACAATGTCGGGGGACTAGAGCTAACCATATTAGAATTATGGATGAATTCAACGAGGTCACCAAGCCAACTGTAATTGATTGTATGTTGTGTTTGTTAGGGATTCCATGGGGGAATCACCTTTAAAATGTGACCAAGGGATTTCATGTATTACTTTAATGTGTTTCTTTTTTATAATGTTTGCATGAATTTTATTTGTAATATGTTACCCCTTTCATTAGTTGTTAATTAATTTGGGTTTATGTTATGTATAACCATATGTTAAATAAATAAATCATTATGTCAAAAGAATGTAATAAATGAAGTCATAGATATTAATGCATGTTGTAAGAATGTGTAAGAGGATGTAAGAGATGTGTAAGTGATGTGTAAGTTGTGTAAGTCAGATTTTGGAGTGTAGAACACTCCATCCTCAAACGAATTCGAAATTATCCTTGAGGGCTACATTTTTAGGCTTGTGGGACAAGTTAAACTTGTCCCACACCTCTTAAAATCATCCACCAACCATACCTATGGTTTGGGAGTCAAAATTATCCCTTTTAATTGTATTTTGAAATGACTATGTGTAAGTTATTATTGCACTTTCCTTACAAGCTTTTAATTCAGTCCTTGTTATAGTATGGGTTAATTTTGAGTGTGTAAGTTGATTGTCATCTCCATTTAATGTGATTAGTTGTGAAGTTGAATTTCTATTTTTGGGGTTGAGTAAGAATGATGTGGCATCCCACTTGGAATCCACATCATCCTCTCGTCTCCTCTCCTTTAAAATTCAAATTCTTCCCTTGTTTACGATTGTTGAAACATTTCTCTTTCTTATTTAGGTCAAATTTTATTATTGTGGGAGTCTTGCTTGTGAAGAGAGTTTTAAAATTCATTTGCATGTTTGGCGTTTTTGTTTTGGACTATATTTTGAGCATTAAAGAGCTTGTTTTTTTGGACTATATTTCTGAGAATTGAAGGAGCTTGTTGTTTTGGAAACAAACTCCATAATGGAAAGGCAGGATCTTCCCCTCTTTAAATGTTGTTTTTTCTTTCCTTGCATGAGAAAAATGGTGAGTGTGTTTTGTATTGTTTTGGTTGGGTAGAATGCTTAGGGAAAGGTGTAGGATAAGGCTATGGGGATTTCACATGGGGGCATAAAGGATTGTCAATGGCACTTGTTCTATTTTGAAGGAGTTTGGATTGGGATCCACCTAGGAAAAGAAACTACTTGCATTTCTTACTCTTGGAGGGGCATAAGGGAGAAACATTGGGGGAATAAAGAGGGGTTGGGAGGTATAAGGTTTATGGGAGTTGATATGGTTATTGGCAGTATGATTTAGGTGGATTCCCAATTCCAAATAGGGAGGCATAAGTAGTTCCCCATAGTTATTGCTCTTGATGGCTTTCTTGATCAAGCCCACATGCTGTGTGTGTGATTCTTATTGCAGTTGTGAACTATTGTCTTTGTTTAGAATGAGTATTTTGTTGTATTATACTTGTGAAAAGAATGTTTCTTGTTGTTATAGAAGCCTTTGTTGCCATGTGTTGATGTTCATACTCTATTCCAATATGGTTGGGGCTCGGGGGCCAATGGGGAATGATGGCTTCTCCTTTCCCATTGGATGTCTTGGTTGGGTGGAGAGAATTGACCTTCCTCCTTCCTTGTTATGATCAAGATAAAAAGGTGAAGAAATCAACATGCTGCTATTTTGGAGCTTGAAGAAAATACAATTTGACAATCCCTTCCTTTGAGAAAAATTATTGTAAACTTCCCACTTTAAAGAGCATGATTGTATTATTGTTTGTAATGAGAAGACACCTTGTAATGCAAAGGAAAATATAGAGATTCATTTTGTGAAATACAAATATTTATTATTTCATACTCTTTCTTGTTAATAATGTAAAAGGATGAGATATGTTTTGTATTTTGTTAATTGAAAGTCAAGGAAAGGATGAATGAGCAAAATGCTTTGAGTGTGTTGTGTATTGTTGACTAGTTGGGTGGAATGCTTAGGGAAAGGTGTAGGAGAAGGCTATGGGGATTTCATATGGGGGCATAAAGGATTTCCAATGGCACTTGTTCTATTTTGAAGGGAGTTTTGGATTGGGATCCACCTAGGAAAAGAAACTACTTGCATTTCTTACTCTTGGAGGGGCATAAGGGAGAAACATTGGGGGGGCATAAAGAGGGGTTGGGAGGTATAAGGTTTATGGGATTTGATATGATTATTGGCAGTATGATTTAGGTGGATTCCTAATTCCAAATATGGAGGAATAAGTAGTTCCCCATAGTTCTTTCTCTTGATGGCTTGCTTGATCAAGCCCACATGCTATGTGTGTGATTCTTATTGCAGTTGTGAACTGTTGTCTTTGTTTGGACTGAGTATTTTTGTATTCTTCTTGTGAAAAGAATGTTGCTTGTTGTTAAAAATCCTTTTTTTCCATGGTTTGATGTTCATGCTCTATTCTAATATGTTTGGGACTTAGGGGCCAACGGGGAACGATGGCTTATCCTTTCCCATTGGATGTCTTGGTTGGGTGGAGAGCATTGCCCTTCCCCCTTCCTTGTTGTGATCAAGATAAAAAGGTGAAGAAATCAGCATGCTGCTGTTTTAGAGCTTGAAGAAAATACAATTTGACAGTACCTTTCTTTGAGAAAAATTATTGTAACCTTCCCACTTTAAAGAGCATGATTGTATTATTGTTTGTAATGAGAAGACACCTTGTAATGCAAAGGAAAAGATAGAGATTCATTTGTGAAATGCAAAGAGTTATTATTTCATACTCTATCTCATTAATAACGTGAAAGGATGATATATGTTTTGTATTTTGTTAATTGAAAGTCAAGGAAAGGATGAAGTTGTAATGTTGTTGTGTGAAATCAATAAAATAAATACATTCCTTTCTCAAAATTGTATTGTTGTATTGAATTGGAGTTATTGTTTTGAAATGATATCTCTGTGTGAAAAGAAAATGTGTATGGGAGGAAAAGACAACATTTTGTTCCTTGTATTTATTTAAAATTTGAGATATCAAATTGTGCTTTATTGCTCTTGAATGATAAGATAGATCAATTGAATGTATTTGATCAGATTTGAGAATGCTTTCCCACATTTGGAAGTTGCAAATTGATTATAAATTTGTTAGTAAATGATTTCTATTTCATTCCAAATCTGGCATTTAAATTTATCTAATAAATGTACAATTCAGATTTGAAACTTAAATTAAGAAATGAAACAATGAAATTTATATGTAATAGTTCCTAATGAATTTAATTGGAACTCTACATCTATGAAAGACATTTTAGAAATTCGTGAAATCAAATTCCAAACTTACATAATCAATTTCCCGTCAAAAGTTGGAAAATTATAAAATTTTACTCAATAAATAATTTGAACCTTGAAAAAACTCCTAAACTTACCCAAGATCAAGTCTCCATGTTCAATTGACATGTTGAGAAGAATATAATCAAAATTTCATTAAAATATTGCAAGTTGGAAAATTGCCAGTTTTGAATTGTAAACCCTACAGTTTTATTTCTTAAAATTGACCCTCAAAACTTCATCAAAATCTAAAATTGATGACTTTTTTGCAAAGAGGACTCTGAGATATTTTCGGAAAGTCCTTGTTTTCCCAAAACTAACTTTTCTATCAAAATTTATGGCCATTTGAAGTTTTACTTCAAAATGACCATCCAAAAATTAATCTAACTATATAAAAATCAAAATTTAACTTTTGGAAAAATTTCCCAAAAATGTCTATGGCCCCACAACCCTCACAACCAATCAGATGTTTCCACATGGCACTTTAGGAGTGGACTCATTTTGAAACTTAAACTTTTTGAAAATTTTACTTTGGGAAAATTCTCCCATTTTTCCCGCAATCCCGCTTCCCGTAGCCAATCACGTGATGACATGTGGCTTGGTGGGCACGTGGAATAAAATTGAAAACTTAACCATTTAAATCCTTTGGAAAAATTTCACTTTTTCCTCCACGGCCCCGATACCTCCGCAGCGAATGAGGTGTTGACACGTGTCTAGTGGATGTGCGGGCCCGCACAAGTATTTTTGACTTTAAAACTCTTTTGGCACAAAACCTTAAATCGCTCTGCCACTCCACTGACCCACGACCAATAGGAACTTGACACATGGCATGGGTTTCTCCTTAGTGGAGGTGCACATCCATTTCCACCCTTGGGCTTTTGGCCTAAAATCTCCAAAATGTAAAGTGTTCTTTGCTCTACATTTCCCCACGCTAATCGGGAAGTGACATGTGTCTTCCCTGTCGGACCCATGGGCATGCAGAGGTGTTTTGTGCTCTTGCGCTCAAGGAGGGAAAATTCTCAATTTTCCTCCCTCTTCGCCGACTCGCTCAGGGGAAAAATTTTCTCCCTATGCTCGCGGACTCCCAAGGAAAATTTCTCCCCAAAACTCCATCAGGCCATAACTTGATATTTATAAGGAGTTAGGAGGAATTATTTATATGGTTGGAAAGGTGAGAGAATTTCCTATCCAATGGGCATGATTTAGGAAAGTTTTGATGGCTCTAAGTGTGTGAAAAATCAAGTTGAACCCCTGTAATCTTATTAGGGAAGAGATGAGTGAGATTTCACTCTCCTAACCTAAGTGATGAATTTAACCTCTTGTTTTGACCTTGTGCCTTGTTGATATTAGTTGCTTGAAGTAATTATTGCAAGTCATTCTTGCTTGTTAATCCTTATCTAGTTTGTGCTAACTATGATCTTGTAACCCTCTTTGCAAACACTCTAAATCAAAAAAAAAATTATTCCATAATTTTCCTAGCTAATCCTAGTTTGTTTCTTGGTCTCAAGTGGTAGTTTGAAGTGGGCATTACACTTGGTATTAGAGTAGTGGTTCAAAATCTTGGACCATTGGGCACACTAGAAAATTGAGACTTGAAACCTTAAAACTAGCAAACCTATTAATCTAGAAAACAAAACTGTTTGAAAATTGTTCATGATAGTAAACTTAGAAACTGAAGAAGGCTTGAAGTAATGAACTAAATATCACTTTGGCCTATGCGAAGGCCCAGAGGGAGCAAGAGAAACATTTAAAAAGACTCAAACTCACCACCACCATCACCACCACCACCACCGGATCAGGGTGTAGCAGCCATTCTACCTCAGATTCTACAGACCCTTCAAGATGTTAATGCCACTCTACACAGAGGATTAATAGGAAGGCATGCAACTAGTCATGATAGAGCTCCTATCGAGGGTCGAGTACCCCTCGACTTATTGAGGAGTATAGAGGAGAGAACTCCCATGTGGAGTCGGTTAGAGTGGATTCATCTCCTAGGAGACAAGGTGACAGAGTTCGGGAGCATAGAGAGAGGTCTCAGAGCCCTAAGCTTAGGGATGAGCTTGTAGAGTGGCCTAGAGGCCAACAGACCACAACAATGGATCACATCAAGGAGATCTTGAAGCTTATGCCCTCACATTACTCAGGTGATATAGGTGTATTTCAGGTAGAGGAATGGCTAGTGAGATTGAGTGGTTGATTCAAGTGTTGTCCTTGGTCTAGCAACACGAAAGCTCATGTTGCAATCCATCTCTTGAGGATGGATGCGGAGTATATTGGAGGACAGAGGAGTAGAAGCTCCATGTAGATTTAGAGACATTCACCTGGGAGCTATTTTAGGAGAGATTAAGGAGTAGATACTTGTCATGGATATTCATACAGCAGAGGATTGATGAGTTCCACGATCTTTAACAGGCATCCCTTACTATGGCAGAGTATGAGAGTAGGTTTTTGGACCTACTTCAGTATGTTGAGTACATGTAGGATGAGAATATACGGATCCACAAGTTCATCTGGGGCCTTAATCTAGACATTGGAGGTGTGGTTTGGATCCACTGCCCACAAACTTTAGCAGAGGCCATAGAGAAGGCCTACATAGCATAGGAGATTCGGGGAAGACCCAACAGGCTAGAGACCGAGTCAAGAGCTACATATAGTAGATGTAGGATAATTTATCAAGGGGGAAAATCCTCCTCCTCTTGGTGGTGTTGGGCCCCTATTTTATCTTCCAAATCTTAAGGACACAAAGCGCGCATGGGCATGGGAAGCGCACAAGTGCGAGGCACGCGCAGGTAGAACTCAAAAGGCTTCTTAAATAACCCAAGATGCATGCACCGTGCAAAGAACAATTTGGACTTAGCCATTTTTGGCCTTTGGGATAGGACACATGAAGAACGTGTTCCATTTGGATAAGGTTCCAGCCTGGCGATAGGGTGTCCTGGAGGGAATATACCTTACGATAGAAAGATCCAAAAAGTTAATCATGACATGGAGAGGCATGTGCCTGGGGTGACCCACACCTTGACACTTGGGGCCAGATATGAGGCTGTAGAGGAGTTTGTTAGAGCTTAGAGGCCTATTTATATGTGCACCCTTGGTAAAGAAGAGGAGATGAAAGTGAGGTAGTAGAGCTCTATAGAATTACTGTGAGAACTATGGGATGAAAATGGGTACAGAATTCTAGTAAGGATGTAATGGGGAAATGGGGAATGAAATTTTTGTCTTGTGAGAATACATGTATGGATCCACACATGGTGCATGACTATGGTCTACCTTCTATAATATTTTATAAGTAAACACTATGAATGAATGTGATAAGGTTTCATGACAAATGTATTAAGACTCTTTCTGTATTATCTGCATATTACTATTGTACTGTTCTTATATAATCATGAATCTTACTTAAATGGTTAAGTATAGTAGTAGATTTACAACTCTTAGTTCTATTATTTCTGTTGTGTGCTTTGGTTCTATTATGACTGAAGGGGTGTAGAAGCCATCTTGAGCTCTATATCCCTTCATGTTTGTTAAATCACTAAGTCAGAATCATGAACTATGCCTTCCACTAGACTCACATAAAAGAGAGACTCAGCTCCCTCTCACATGCCTCGGGTGAGTGCCTAGCACCCGTTGGGTGATAGGCTAGCACGCATGAGGTTCCCTTGTTCTTAGTGGGTGCAAAAGTGACTACATCTTGGTTCCGTTGCCGGGACCTCTTTTCGAAGTTGTAGGGAAGCATGACATATATCATGATCTCTGTAAAAAGTGATGGCAGAGTGCTTAACACTTGAAGGTGTTGAATATTGGTTTAAGAGCATGGAGGATGAATTCACTTAGAGATTTGGTACCAGATCTGGGTTTGATATGTGAAGATGGGTGGAAGACACTCTTTATCATGAGTTATACAAAACCTTCTTCTGCTATTTCCTAGTAGAGTTATTCGAATGGCTCTCGGCTTATACATCTAGATTGGGGTGGCATTATAGATCATACCCTTGGACCCAAGAAACATATCAGAACCTGTAAGATGCTGATCTAAAGTGGACCCGTGCTATAGATCATTGGTGGAAGGGAGTATTGACTAGCTACACTCTAGAATACACCATTTCCATGTATTCCTGTCTAGAATTTGTTGAGTTTGAGTTCTTACGAGATCCAGGGGATCATTTCTACGTGTTATTCCCCTTGCGATCAAAATATTGATGGTAACCATGGGTTTAGAGGCATTCCCTATGGCCGGCTAAACCACCCTGAGTGCTAGGCGAGGAAGCCAGGTTTAGGAAGGATGGTTGATCTGACAATTTAAACTAGAAAGGGAGGAGAGGTAGCTTAAGTATAATGAAGCACGTGAAAAGGAGATCGATAGACATCGTGGGATTATAAGTGGGTTATGGAGCCAAACATGGTGGAAAGGAGTTGAGGTTCACATGGAGGATGTCGAACCCGAACAGTTTGTGGTACCCCATCTTGGTAAGTGCGGAAGATAAAACCTTGCGGCTTCTAATGAAATTCTATCACGTAGAGAGAGAAGATTTTTTGGCACACATCTGACCCCACCTAGTGACTAGACCTTGGCACTTGGTTTGTTTGAATGAGGGAAGAGTACAGTTGATCCATTTGATATCGGTGGAAGCAACCGATCAGCACCTAGAACATACAATTTCTCATTTGGGACTTCTATGGCTTCACACACTATTCTGGTATTTGGTGGAATGTTTGGACAAGGCACATATACAACTAGTTTTGGAAGTGTGTTAGGAGGTGGTGGAGGAAATATGACTAGGAGTGGTACTAGTTCACAAATAGTCGGTGCGTAATTTAGTGGGATAATGGGAGCACTCGACATGACAAACAAAATCCATGTACCTAACACAGGAGGATCTAGAGGTGGAAGTGGTGGAGCTGGTGGCTCAGGATCTAGTGGATCCAATGGAGGAGGAAACACCAAAGGAAACCAAGGGAATGGATCGGATGGCAAGGGCCTCAGCCACCTCCTCAATTATTTTATGAGATGTCTCTACACTTGCAGATTACAATGGAATAGAAGATGTCACAGAGCATGTGCATAAGTGTGAGCTGCTATGGCATGCAAAGGGAATCATGACCCAGGATCGAAAGGCCAGTAAATTTGTGATGACCTTAAAAGGATGTGCACATAATTGGTATATAATCTATGACCCTCATCATCGATTGTTGTGGATTATACCATGCTTTGAGAAATGCATTCTTAGTGGAATTCCACATACGAGTTTGAAACAGGAAAGAGCATTAGCTCTCTCAAAGAAATCCAGTAGGGAATAGCGAGAGAGCATGTAGGAATATGATGCACACTTTAAAAAAAAAAATTCTAAGTTTTTTATGATATCCACCCTTCACAAAGCATGCTCGGTGGTTTTTGGAGGGTTAATCAAACCCTTTAGGAGGGCCTTATCTCATAAAATGTTCATAGACCCATGCGAAGAATTGGAAGATGATTTATGTACTCAATTAGTTGGTAGTGTTGACACTCTTTTGTTAGCCCATTCTGGAGGCTTAGATTGTTGCCATGGCTAAGCAATTGGAGAAATTGTCTACCAACACAATTCCAGAGATTCGTGGAGGGATGTGGTGCATGGATTGTAATGTTGTAACATCCTCATTTTAATACATTAGAACAAGATAAAAATTTTTTTATTAGTGTTTTCTAGTTCTAAATACATAATTTAGAACACACAGATCATAACAATAATTCTTATAACAGATAACCATATGCAGCTGTAATGACTCGGTGTACTGCGATCTATTCATTCCATGACTCGGTGAACTACCGATCTATTCATGTGTATCTTAGAGTTGGTGTTTTCATCAGAACACTTCACTCTTGTGGTTCTCCTCCCTAATCTAGGATTCTGAGTGCTCTATCCAAGGAACCTATCTGAATAATTGTTACCATTATTCATCAGCATCACGTCCCTGAGACTAGGTGACATAGGACAATGCAATCAGTAGCTTGCGATACTTTGGCCAAAGATTTGAAACATATTGTTCATGTCTCTTATTCCTTGATGGCATACTCATCAATCTAGAATACATCCTTCACCCCACTCCGATGTTATATAGAACATCTTATACTGACTTCTGTCAGTCCCCTTGACCCAAGTTTTCACTCCGGTACGGGTTAATATCATAACTCACGTTATAAGGATGCCCTTGAAGGCTAGGGGTAAGCTGACATACTGGATCAACCACTATTAACCCCATGTGTCAGGGTACCCTGAGTCTCAAAGGGCTGCCTCATAACACATCTATGGTCCTAACCAGTCCTAAAGGAAAATATTGATCAAGTTTTAGGTGTAAATCTTAATGATCAATGCAGAAGGGTGTTGCCATATGTCATCTGCATTGTTGTATCCTCGAGAAGATCCTAATCTTCTCGAAGGTACAACCCTACAGTTGACATGTGTCAACATCCTACGATACAACCTCAGAAAGATGTACATACCTCCAAGAAGTTACTTAAGTTGAGTTAAATTTGGATTACAGGCCCTCCTAACTGGGTAGCCTTCCCCCAACCCTGGGTCCCACACTTTTGAGTTACCTTATGTAATTAGGTTCAGTTTCATAGAGAAAAGTTTTAATAAGATTTGAGATCACGTCAAGGTGCCAATCGGTTCCTAATAACCTTGTTTCCTCATAATAGGAAACAGCCCTAAGTTCTCCCATAAGGAAGATAACTAAACCCGTAAGGGTTCGTATCAACCCCAAAGACTGAAATATATCAGACTTATTACCATTAAGACATGGTGATTTAAAGCCATCAATTACATTGCTTTGACTTAGAACATTATTAGGGAGTAATAGAATACTCTTCCAGTTATAGCTACATGTTAGGGCATAGTTCAACCTCAACTTCCCTAAAAATGTAGTGGTCTAATTTCCAATTTAGCCATATTCATAATATATAAGAATTACTAATCAAACATGTAGTATTCAGTCACATAATTTTACAAGGCTTACTTAGGGAATCCATCTAGACCCCATTGCATATAATAATAAGAATGCACTCTCATTCATACAGACAAGAGAAGATCAATTCAACAAATAAGAACACAACCACGTAAGTAATATGTCCCCATTTCATTTATTTCCAAGCCTATACAATTACAACTTATGCACTTCGGCATATTTTAATACAATAATCACTAACAAAAGAGTAACTTTCTTCTTATAGTACAATTAGAGAAATCATGTCGGAATTCATCATAAAAACCAGATTAAGCAATCTGTGCATCAAATCAGATCTGCATGCCTTTACCACTTACGATGACCATCTGCAAAATTTTCTAGCACGGGTCAGTTCAGTGAACTGAGCATGATAAGCACTAATTCTTAAAACAATTGCATTCCACCAATTGTTTCCATTAAACAACCTGTTTAAATGAAATCAATTTCATCAAATCCATAATCATGAATCACGCTAATTTTCTTTCTACCATTCTAATATGACTTTATAACATAACTCATATTATAGTTACTATTTCAACTTAAATATTTTGAGATGATTCATCTTATACAAGAAAATAAGAAGAAACAATATGAATCTTAAGTACCTAGCCATCCGAAAACCAAGAACAGTATCAATCCTAATATAATTACTCTAATCAAGGAATGAAATCTTTTCAAGGTATGCAACCAACAGATTTGCATATAAACAATTCAAGCAAGAACAGATTACTGCCTCAAGCAAGTTCAACTAACGGATTTCCTCTAAATTTTTTGTATCAATTCATAAACATTGATAAGTATACAAAACTTTTACTACAATGCTACTTTTATACAAGTAGATAATAACTGAATTTCTCAATCAGGGTAATAATACTGCTAAAGAGAAGGAAAGGAGACTTCTAGTTAAGATTCAACACTTACCACTCTTTCCACCTAAATTTTAACAGTCTATTCATCTCATACCCATACTGTAGAGTTCTTATAGAAATTCTAAAGAAGGGAACACTCATAATTTCCGAAAGAGAGGGAATACCTTCGTATTCGAAATCCTATAACAACTTATCCTTCACAACTCGAGGAAGGAACAGAGAAAATCAGAACTCCATTTTAAACAAGTTCAGGACTATACCAACTTCCCAGGAGTAATGTATATATATATATATATATATATTCTTAAATTCAATTAGGGAAAAGAGAAGGCAAGTAAATCAACACCTAAGTTCACCAATAGCTCCAATCAGGTAGAACTACTTTAAAAGTTGCCCATAGATCCCTAGGGTCTTGCGATTGTACATTAAACAAAAACCAAAAATTGTTACAAAATGATATAAACGTTCTAATATCAGACCACAATCCTGATCCATGTAAACAGTCTACACTTCACCCATGACTCGAATCATTTTTGACTAAGAGTTAGGGTAACTGTCCCGTTATCATTACTTACCAATAGATCGAAACTAATTATTTCCAACCATTACACTTGATAGGTTGTTGTTTCGTTCCAAGATACCAAATCAAATTGCACTTCCAGAGTTAATAGATGAATTCTAATTATAGATTTCAAAGTCACCTCTGGTAACATCAAACACAGTCCATTCCTATCCAATTATTAAACCTAATTTCCATTCATGCAGATCTAGGATCACCCACGAATTGTTAGGGGACAGAGTTCATCCAAGTACATTTTCTCTTGATCATAACTGTGTTCCAATTATCCAAGTAAAAATCGTAAAAACAACAGCTACACCAAATATTTCCTTACTTACAGAACCTATATTCATAGAAACATTCAGACCCCTTTCAAATAAAGGTACATGCTTAGAATTCAACCATATTTCCAACTCATGTGACTAAACCAGTCGAGCTTTACAGAAGGAACTAACATTTTCACCACAAATCCAACTATTTACTTTCCTGAAGCTGTCTAGTAATAGTTAGAGTTCATACAACTAAGCAACAATCATATAAACCAACCATATTTGAAACAACAGTTTATTCCGTGGTGTCTTCAAACATGAAATCATCAAGCATGAAGTCTATCATGGTGCCAATTTGTAAATTCAATACCTCAGCCAGACAAAGAAAACATAAAACACTTCCAACAGAAATTGAAACCCATATTGTATTCACAACATGGAAAGAAGATAAAAGAAGCAGATTTCATCAGGATCTACGTATAACCCGGAATTCCCAAATCAACAAAAAAGAAAACCAATACATTGCTACCAGCCAAGCCGACTGTACAAAAATCATCTGAATAGAGTTGTTCTAATGAAAGCATTTAAAGGAAAGTAATATTTTTAAAAGTTAGGGCCTATCATGCCTGATAGTGTCACTTAAAAATTCAAAGAAGACCTCTGAATGTGCTCGCACCTTCTCTTCTTCTTCCATGAAAGATTAAACAACAAAATATTGTTACCTCCATGCCTTATATATTTCCCCGATAGAGAAGTAAGCTAGAAACTCTCAAAGTTTCCATGCAACAAAGAGTAGACGGCTAGTTCGAAGAACCAGTGCTCATGCAGAGCAAAAAACAGAATGCATGGAAAACAAAACAACCAAACAAAATTCCACTTGCATGCCTTCCCAAGAAATCCACGCTCGAGGACCAATGCTCATTAATTGCATTTACTTCCATTCTCCCACCTATTTTCCATTGCCACCAACTACCAAAGTTGGTGATTGCCCAAAAAAATAAACAAACATTCCCATCCTTAGAGATACTGCCACGTAAGACTATATTAGCAATTTTTATCCTCCGCTAAACCTGACAGCATTCCATGTCCTTCAACCTTATCCCCTCTTAAATGCCATGGAAACCACCGCCCATGACTCGTGACCCTCCTTAGGTCCCCCTTCTTAGCATTAGTTAAGATAGGTTAGTGACTTAGGTTAGATCATAGGATATGACATTGGTCTCATTTCCATAGTGCTAGGTTTAGTTAACCCTTAGGAGTATTAAGCTCATAGTTTAGGACTAGGTTAGATTAACAAATCTTGTAACATTAGGTTATAGTTTAGGTTAAAACTATTAACCTTACTGATTCTAGTTTAGGTCCCCTAAATAGGACTAATCAGTGTTAGAGTTCAAACAGGATAAAACATTCCTGTATCAGATTCCGTTTGGCATCAATAATTTAAGCTTTAGATATAAAACATATACATCTTACCTGGCTTAAGGTCTAGGTCTTTCCTGATGTTACGATATCTGGAACCAAATTCTATTTACCATGATCAGCCTGAGTTAACCTCCGAATTGATCATTCAAAGCTCAGCCAGACTTTGTAACTATCAAAAAGTCAATAAAATTTGTTCATCCTGAATAAACTTAAAACATTCCTTGGATCAATGCAACTGATCCAAGGCTGAGTCATAAAGGTGGATAAATCCACAATCTTCTAGAAATCAAATTGAACTCAAGATGTCGAATGAAAGAAACAAAAGAGTCCAAGCACATTCCGGTTCAGTCAAGATCTTAAGAGCAGAAAGGATATAATCCATATCAAGCATGACTTCCCTAAACCAAAGGAACATGTCCTAATATAGGAGAAATCATATATCAACACTTGAATGCTCAGGAGAAAGTAACAATTGTTTAGGGTGTTATAAATGTGGAAGGACACACAAAGGATAATGGTGGGATATGTACTCAGAAGGTGGTACGCGCTGTGGTAGTAAACTATGAAATATGTCACGAAGACCATGATGCAAGTAGATGTCCCATGTTACGGTGAGAGATCGAAGAAACATATCTTGTTATTGCAAAATATGTACCTTAACCACAATTGAGACTAAGGATTGTAGATTGATTGACCAGATTCATGAGGTAATTGATCTTGGTGTGTGCCAAAATGGCATTGCCAGCAGTTCCAAAGGAGATGAACATCAGGTATGAGGAGTGTAGAGATGGAGATGCGCATGGAAGAGGGTTTTGTGGAGGATTTCATGGTTGTGGTAACCATGGAGGAAGAAGTGAGTTCCCGTGTGGGACGTGTTTTAATTGTGGAGCCATAGACCATTATAAGCGTGAATGTCTAGATCTTCTACAATGCTCTGGTGTGGAAAAAAACATAAGTACGAAGAATGCCCAGAGTTGTATGAACATATGAGTCAGCAATACCGAGAAGGATAAGGGTGCTACCATGGTGAGTATTAAGAAGGTTGATGTGTAATGGCTTCGCAAGTAATACGAGAATCAAAACTAGAGCCTATTATGGTAACAATGAGGGTGGAATCCGCGCGTGCAAGGAAGCACCTAGGTAGAGACCTCTAGTTTCGAGAGAAGAAGTAGTACATGGGAAGTATCTAAACCCAGCTCACCAGAAAGAAGTCTACCAGGAAACCATGGACGTAATTTGAAGTTTACTGAGGGAGATCAATGCTTAAAAGATAAAACTAGAAAATATGAACAAAAGAGACCAATATAAGCACTAAGGGATGACTTGGATGAGTTTAAGGAGGTGTGTAAACTGCTGAGGTAGGAGAATATTATTCCCCTGCTAGGGGTATGGTTCGAAGAAAAGGTACCACACACTGGGGAAGAAAATCAAAGGCAAATCCTACATGTAAACCTCCCACCTCACAGCCTTAATTATGACAAAGAGATTACCCTAAACGTAGTAGTGGAAAAATGGTTGCTTAGCAACATCCTCATTGACACAGGCGTGGAGGTTAATGTTCTCACTCTAGATTCTGGCATGAAATGGGAAGACCTACATTATAGCCATATTTGAATGTGTTGTATATGGAAAAGAAAACAAAGGTGATGCCACAGTGTCTGAAGGATGGAACCATTACAATTCGGGGAACTAGGTTCACCGGGATTTTGAAGTCTTGGTGCTTGCCGAGGTAGATAATTTCCCAGCTCTACTTGGGTGCTTATGGTGTTATAAGAATAATGTAGATCTCTGGTTTAACAAGGGGTACATAAGCTTTGAAAACAAGGAAGAGCGGGTAGTTATACCATTGGTTGATGGGAAGTCCACCCCCTATACTGAACCCCTTGGGGAGGAAGTCCTGGATAGAATATATGTGCGCTCCATAAGAGATCCAAAGACCATCCACCCTATAGAAGGAGTCATCCAGTTTGATGATGCTCAATCTATTAGTGATACTACCAGTATAGCATGCGATAATTGGGCACATGGGACTTATGAATTGATTGGGAAACATCTAAAAGGATCAGTAACCAAGGTAATAACAACACGTATAGTTTGGTGCCTAGGAGGGAAGACAATAACAAAGTATTATGGGGATACATACCCTAAGGTCTTTTTGAGAGAGATGGAAGCTCATTGGAGGGAGGACGAGTGATGAAGTATGCTAGGTTATGTTTTAATAGGAATATCAGCACGGTGGTGGGCCGCACATAGTGAGAACTTGTTGGAATGGTGCAAAGTTCGAAATGTGCTCACTATCTGATTCTCAAAAAGTAATGTATCCACCACTATTAAGGATTACAATGGCAATGGACTTGCCTCTTCCCACGTCCAGGCATGTGAGAGGGTGCTGGGGAGAAGTCACGGAAGCTTTACCACCCTCTCTTTGGGTGCATAAGTTGTATTTGTGATCTACAAGGTTGTGCACTCGTATGGTATATCCATTCTAAAACATGCCGTCAAATGGGAAGTGAGCAAAATTAACGGCTGACTTGGTCCACACATTCGAGTACTAAAGTACCAAACAAAAAGTTGATCGGGCATTGTAGACTATTAAGCACCTCACTTTGGGGGATTACGCCATGGCGGAAGATAGGTTAGTAAACTTACTCGGTGGACCTAGCTTAGAAGTGTGGTTCGAAGAGGAGGAACCAAAAGACATATAATTCAAGTGCACATGTGCTAAAAAGGAGAAAGGAAAGATGGTATACCTTGTTGATGGAGAGGAGATAGAAAGCCTGAATTTCGACTATTCGGTTGGGAGCACACGAAGTAGTTGATAGTACAAATGCATGTGTGTGCACGTATCATGAACCACTCAAAACCAAGAAATTTAACATTGGCTCGGAAGAGGAGCCTAAGGAGGCTATCATTGGGGACTATTGGTCGGAAAAGGAAGTATCAAATATCATTGATCTCTTACGTGAATTTGAGGATTTATTCCCGCGCAGATACCATGAGTTGAAAGGCATCCACCATTCATTCAGGGAAATGAGGATAAGGTTGAAAGATGGTGCACACACGGCCAGGAAGAGGCCTTACAGGATGAATCCCAACATGCGCATAAGGGTTAAAGAAGAACTAGACAAGATGATAACATCCGGTATCATTGAGGCTGTGGAGGAATCAGAGTGGATAAGTCCAATGGTGATCAACATAAAGAAGGATGGGTGGATTAGGATATGTGTGGATTACAGGGAATTAAATGCTCTTTGTATCATAGATCCTTTTCCCACCCCCTTTACTGAAGAGATTTTGGAAGGAGTTACTGGGTGCAAGGTCTATTCCTTTACTGAGATGGATTCTTGTGGTATCACCAAGTAAGGATTGCCAAGGAAGTCCAAGATAAGACAAATTTCTCCACCGAGTGGGAATCTTTGCATATTGTCATGCCATTTGGGTGAAGAATGCGCCCGTTATATTTTCGCGCATAGTGGTACAAGCATTTAAGGACTTCATCCACAAGTTCCTTCAGGTATATTTTGATTATTGGACAATGTATGGATTGGTCAGGGACCATTGTGATAAATTAAGGTTGATGTTTTAAAGATGTCGGTAGTTGAGGATCTCCCTCAACATCAAGAAATGTATCTTTACAACTCCTTTTGGGACGTTGTTGGGGCATATCATATGTAAAGAGGGCTTACTGGTGGATCTCACAAAGGTTGCAGTTATTGTGGGGTTAGGGGAGCCTACCAGCAAAAGCGTCGTGCATGGATTTTTTTAAGACATTGGGTTGTCAGAAAGTTCATTAAGGGACATGCCAAGATTTCCACGCCTTTGGAAATATTGCTCATACACAAGAGTGTCTTTCAGTGGGGAGAGGCACATCAGAGGGATTTTGACACTCTAAAATAAAGGCTTATCACCGCACCTATTCTACGATTCCCATCATGGGATAAACCTTTCCATGTCCATGTGGATGCCTCTAGTACAACAATGGGATCTGTTCTTGCTCAACCAAGAGAGGGGATTGTTGATCATCCTTTGTGTTTTGTAAGTAGAAAGTTGACACTAGCAGAACAAAATTATACAACAACTGAGTACAAGGCATTGTCAATGATCTACATGCTCCACAAATTTAGGCAATATCTGCTGGCAACTCCTTTCATATTCTACACTGACCATATGGCCTTGAAGTATCTAGTAAACAAAGTAGTGTTGCAAGGGTGCATATGCCATTGGGTTCTTCTATTTCAGGAGTTTGAATTCAAAGTGGTGGTAAAACGGGAAAGAACAATTGTGGGCCAGATCATTTATCAAGGATTGATTTGGGAGAGGATGCACAACGTATCGAAGAAACCATGCTAGATGCATAAATATTCAGGTTGCGGCGCACGCCTCAGAACTATAAGACATTTATATCTTTCTCATGGAAGGTGTGGCACCTGAAGGGATGAATGCTCTGGAAAGGAAAAGGTTAGTCATACGTGTAACGCCCTTCATGTTGATCAATGGGGATTTTTATAAAATGGGCTGCGATGAGGTTTTGTGCATTAGTGTGTACTAGAACATGAACGCATAGCTATAATAGAAGAAGCCCATGGTGGGATTTTCGAAGGACACTATGCAGGGAATGCAACTACGTGCAAGATCCTAGTCATTGGACTATGGTGGGAGATGATTCACTAGGATTGTATTGAGTTTTGCAAGGCCTGTGACCACTTTATCAATGCCTTGGAAAACTGGAAAAAGGGATGAAATGCCCTTGTGCCCCATTATCAGCATGAAACCTTTTGAAAAGTGGGCAATAGATTTTGTCAGACCAATCTCACCAGCTACGTGAAGGACTAACTCGCGGTATATTATTACCTGTACTAATTATCTGACAAGGTGGGCAGAGGCCGCCCACTAAGGATTGCACCGCAGCCACGACTGCTAGATTTTTATGGGAGAACATTATCAGCAGGTATGGGTGCCCATTAAGTTTAACAAGTGATAGGGGCACTCACTTCTTAAATGAAACAATCAGGATTCTATTAGTAGAATTCATGGTAGCCCATCACAAGACTACCCCTTATCACCCTCAGGTAAATGGGGTGAGAGGCATTCAACAAAATCCTTAGTCACACATTGACTAAGATATGTGACGTGGGTAGGAAGGATTGGGATGACAAGGTGTCAGTAGTACTTTGGGCATACAGAACAACATATAAAAGGTTGAACAAAACCACACCATTTCAACTGAACCATTTTGTTTATAAGTTGTTACGTGTGCCCAAAGTACTAGTTTAACCATTTTCGGTTGAATTTACGCTACCATCACTACGTATAGCACGCTTGGGAGGGTTGTATGATGAACAAGTGTTGGAAGAAAGAATTGGTGAATTGATAAAGTTGGATGAAAGGTGCTCACTAGCAAGATGGAGCCAAACAACTGAAAAAGCTAAATAAAAGGGATGACACGACCGCCATATTAAAAACAAATAGTTTGAGGTTGGCCAGATGGTATTGCTATATGATTCTAAATTTCTACAACATTTTGGAAAGTTGAAGGTGCATTAGTTGGGTCCTTATGTAATTTCATACATCCTTGATTCGAGCACGTGCCAGCTACAAGCACTGGATGGAAAAAAATTACCTGGACACTTCAATGGGAGTAGGTTGAAGCCCTACTATAAATAATGCTTTTTGGTGTTTGTAAATAAGGCAGTTATGCGAGTTAGTTTAGAGTTTCCATTTATGATTTTCCTTTATTTTTTTCCCTTTCGGGTTGTTGTCTTGTTTTATGCCTTGGGCGCGAAACCTTATTACTTTTTAAACTTATGATTGCACAGAGGACCATGCATCGATTTAGTGTGGGGTGAGGTGATTAAGAGAGGCATGAAATTATTCTACAGGAAGATTGAGTTGGTAGACCGTTCGAACTGGCCCTGTTGAAAAGATGCATTAGGAAGGTAGATGGATGACAAAATAGAGTTCCATTGGAAATCCACTTACAAAGGAGAAAAAGTGCAAAACACGAGGTAAGTGAAAGTAAGAATCGGGAGGATAGAGGAGGTTCCTTTTGCATTAGTAACATGTGCGTAAAATTCTTACGTCAAGATGGATTTTCTGTGCGCCAGAAGGTTGGAAAAGTTTCGCACAAGGATTGGGCGTGGGTGAAAAATGTTTCACGCAAGGATTGGGCATGCGAGGAAAAGCACTAAAGTCGGGTTTGTTTGAAAACACCACATTAAATATTGTCGTATGGTGGTAGGTAGCCTAGCCTTTAATGCATAAAAGTGGGAAAATCTATAAATACAAGGATGGTAAGTTCATTATTTTACTTTGTGAAAACAAGGAGAACAATTTTCTTTCAAGAGCTAGGGTTTGAGAGCTAATTCGTGTGAAGGAGAATCTTAGAAACTCACGTGCAATCAGTCTAGTTGATCTACAAACTAGAGTAGAAGTGATTCACGGGTGTGAGGAACATTGGGAAAGAGCATCGTGATCAAAGGAGGAAAGTTAGAAATTAGGGTTTGTACCCTAGGGCACTGGGGTGCACGAAGAAAACTTGAAGGTAACCAGGGAATGAAAGAAAAGGGTAAAATGATGGCCATGAAACTAGTTGATAAGCCTGTAGTATAATCCAAAAAGGGAAAGGGGAAGGGAAAGGGAAAGAAGAAAGAAGATGAAATCCCCTTAGATACCAATGAGGAATGGTACTTAGAGATGCAATACCTAGATGGGGTTTTTCTAGGGCAAGAGTGGGAGTCCCACATCAGACAGATGACCGTAATTAATTACAATCACCAATCGAGTATAATTATGAAGGAAATGGCATTGGAGTTGGTGCACCCACAAACAAATGAACACCTGATGGGATGCCAATTTACAGCAATGTAGTCAAGGTGAAAATGGAGAAGGCAAGGCTTCTCTAGCTTTACAAGTTTCCCTTTATCGGGAAGCCCAAGCACCTATACCCATGGTTAATTATGTGCATACATGAAGATTTCTTTGCGCGGGGAAAAAATGTGCATAACCCCACAATTAATCTCACACTTTACAGGCCTAAGCTATAAAGGGGATGCGATCTTAGATGACCTCCAAGATGAGGAGGTAATTAAGGAAACCATTGCATCCCAGGATTATAAGAAGGGATCGAGGTACTACGATGTCACGGATATCAGTGATCTAGTGATGAAAATGGCCACGCACCTCATTTCCAAGCTAAATGGACAAGAGAGGTGGACCCAAGTGAGAAAGCCCTAGTTGAATGTCTACAGAAAGGTCACGGAAGGAACCATGTACAATATCTCCCAGTACATAGCAGATGATATTATAAGCAGCGCAGAGGATGGAGGAAGATATTATTTGGGAACATTCTATTAACCATTGTGTTCTCAGAAATTGGGGTGCCAGATGCATCTAATAAGTTCGTATGGGAGTACCCCGATGAAGACCCTTCTCCCATGGATAGGTTCCAGAAGTATACTTGTGATTCGGTGACGCGGTTTCACAAGGCGTGTTTGGATAAATGGTATATGCACCTTAGGAATGCATTCGGGGTAGAATGGTGGATCCCAGAGAAACTCCCCGTGGTGAATGAAGGAGAAAATATTTTGTGGTGTACCAACACTTCTGCATTGGAAGATTTATCTTGGTGGACGGTAGTTGGAGTCCCTGTTACAAACTCCCCTTCTCATTTACTGCCCAATTCTTCTAAGCAGGGGTAAATAGATATAAGGAGTTAAAGAAGTTAAAACTTGACCTATTCAGCCTCTGACAGTGAACAAAAAGAGATGAGAAAGAATCTGGTCTACCTAGGGAAGAATGCATATATTTAAAGATATGTGTCGTAGGACGTGCAAATAGTAAGGCCACCTTGACCTTACCATTTGCTAAAACCTGCTACAAGGATTTACTGCACATAAGACCAAAGGTAAAAAGGGCACATATGTAGAAAATGAAATATCCATCCTAGATAACCCCGTGGGAAGGAAGAAGCTAGTGCTAAAGTGTAAGGAGAAAGAAGAAGAAGAGGAAGAACAAGGGGCGGTGGAAAGGTAGGATGTAGGTACCATGGGGCTGAGTACCTATGTCCAGAAGAAGAGAAGAACAATGGTCAAGGAAAAGACCCTGGAGCCTGCGAAGCCACCATCCCCTGAAGAACCTTTAGATGAAGAAAAGATAGCATCCCCACTCTAGAATTTTCTACCAGAGAAGAAGAACAAGGAACGGAGGAACAAGGGTTTAAGATATAAATGACCTAAACACCTATGTAGGTGAAAGGGATGACGATGAAGGGGAAGAGCTAGAGGTGGATCAAGAGCCAATTGATATCCATGACTCGGAAGGAGAGGAGGCTAAGAATGCAAATGATGCCTTCATCTTTGTAAGGAGGAAAGGTGCTCGAAGGGAGGAAGGCACGCGCAGCAAAGAGGGGAGTGAAGGGGCTAGTACCAAGGAGCCAGATATGCCCAAGCTCACTCAGGAGGAGGTGAATGAAAAGGCAACAAGGGAGGCAGAGAAGATAATTGATGCCTTGGTCAATGAAGAGTTGGGGCGCAACATGGAGCTCGTGCTCGGTGAGTTCAAGGAGTAGAGGGAGAAGAGTGGAAGTAGCACGAAAGGCCCAACTCTCTTGGTAACTGTTCCCAAGGGTGTGCACATGGGAAGTAAATGTGTGGAAGGGGGAAGAACAATGATGGGTTACATTGATGACCCCAACAAATTTTTACGTGCACATTTCCAAAGTACCATGCCCACTAAGGAGCTCACTGCCATGGAGTCCTTTGACCCTGAGGGAGGATACCCGTGAATGAGGAAGATGCTATCTTGGGCATTCGACTCCCACCTCGATGAGCCTGAATTCAAGATTAACCAAGGAGCGGTATATAAGTTGTCGAAGGAAAGGGGACAACCCCATTATAAACACGTAGCAACTATCAGATGAGAAAGTGTGCAACGCACTAAACAAATTCTTAGTGGAAATTGAGGCTAGGCTCTTCTGTAGAAATGATAGGATTAGAGTCCTGGAGGACCTATTGGAGAAGAGGAAGGAAGAATTGGTGAAGCTAACAAAGGATCACAACCTCGAGAAATTAATCAGGACTTAACTACGAGAGGGATCTTTAGGTTAAAAAGGATAGGGTGCATGAAGTTTCCAAAAAGGTGGAGCTCATATCCCAATCGATAATCATGAAGCACCTAGAAATTAAACCTCCTACACAAAATTATAGATCCTCCCTAGAGTGCCTAGAGGACTTGACTCAGATCCTCACCATGGAGAGGCAGCCCTTGGCATTAGAGTCGATAGAAGAGGTAGCGGTGTGCTTGGAGAAATAAGACAAGTTGAAGGTCACTTTGTGCTCATGGCCAAATACCACAAGGTACTCACCAACATAAGAACAATGTACAAACCATGGGGGTCACTTACGACCATTTTAAAGATCAAGAAAAAGTGACAAGCATATTGTTTTCCAGCAACGAAGTGAGTTGAAGGAATTTAGAGAAAATAATAAGGGAAATAAAGCCAAGCAGGAAAGGATCATAGCCAAGGTAGAAAAGAAATCTGAAGCCTTTGAGAACTAGCGAGTCTCAATCAAAACAACAAGGTCATCACAAGGAATATGGATGCCCTGGAAGATCATAGTAAAGAACTAGAGGCGTGGTGGAAACCATTACCACACACGGGGGAGGGGCTAACTTACAATGATGAGCTGAGCACCACTGGTTGGCGACATTTGCACTAAAGCACAAAAGAAAGTTAGTGCTTGGAGTAAACTGGAGGCCAACCTCCAGAAAAAATTTCCCCTCCTTCTTTAGGAAATTTTCATCATATTCTTTCTCTTCTCCTTTCATTATTCTTTCCCCCCATTCTTTTCCAAGGCAAGGCCTTGCATTATTTTATACTGAATTCTTTGAGAAGGTTCCCAAGGGCGGAGAATAGGTGAAGTGTGGGGTAATTTTGGGCCCCTATTTTAGCTTCCAACTCTTAATGGCATGTAGGTGTGCATGGCCGAGGGAAGCATGCAAGTGTAGGCATGCAAGGTAGAGTTCAAAAGGCTTCTTGAAGAACCCAAGACACGTGCTCTGCATGAAGAACAATTCGGGACTCATCCATTTTTGGCCTTTGGGACAGAACACGGGGAAAAACGTGTTCTGTTTAGATAAGGTTCCAACACGGAGATAGGCTGTCCTAGAGGGAATATACCTTGCGATAGAAAGATCCAAAAATTTAATCATGAAATGGAGAGGCATATGCACGAGGCAACCCACACCTTGACACTTGGGGCTAGATCTGAATCTGTTGAGGAGTTTGTTAGAGCTTAGAGGCCTATTTATACACAACCCTTGACAAAGAAGAGGAGAAAAAAGTTAGGTAGCAAATCTCTATAAATTCTTGTGAGAACTATGGGATGAAAATGGGTATAAAATTCCAGTAAGGATGTAATGGGGAAATGGGGAATGAAATTTTTGTCTTGTGAGAATACATGTATGGATCCACACATGGCGCATGACTACGGTCTACCTTCTGTAATATTTTATAAGTAAACACTATGAATGAATGTGATAAGGTTGCCATGACAAATGTATTAAGACTCTTTCTCTATATTATCTGAATATTACTATTGTACTTTTGTTCTTATATAATCATGAATCTTACTTAAATGGTTAAGTATAGTAGTAGATGTAAAACTCTTAGTTCTATTATTTTTGTTGCATGCTTTGGTTCTATTATGACTGAAGGGGTGTAGAAGTTGTCCTAAGCTCTATAGCCCTTCATGTCTGTTAAATAACTAAGTTAGAATCATGAGCTATGCCTTCCAATAGAATCACATAAAAGAGAGACTCGGATCCCTCTCGCATGCCGCGGGTGAGCGTTCAATGCCCTTTGGGTGATAGGCTGGTGCACATGAGGTTCCCTTGTTCTTAGTGTTTGCAAAAGTGATTGCATGTGGTTAGCATTCTTCATAGTCATCCTTGAGACCTAGCGGTAGAAATCCCGCCCACCATATAGACCTCCATGAGAGCTGATGCACGAGAGAGGTCGGAGTATGGGTCCTCCTCCTAGGGGTCCCATCGGGACACGGAGGTGGACCTAAAGCTTATTTAGCAGGATCTTGACCATAGAGGCCAAAACAAACTATAGCTGGATCATAAAGATCTATAGTACCTACTTCTAGGAACCTTCTAGAAGTGCTACTTGTTGGAGAGGATCGGTGTTTTTTTGGATGTGGAGTTACTGGGCACTTTTTGAGAGACTACCCTCAAAACCCTAACAATGGTAAGGCACTAGTGTTTGAGAAGATATTTGGTGACATGAGATTGAGCCACGGGATCTATGCGGCGGTTGAGAACCACCGGGACAATCACCGAGCATGATCATTGAGACTACAAGTAGTATTGGAGGTGTTCCTACCTATATATTGTTTGAGTCTGGTTCTTCTAATTCATTTATTGCACCATCCTTAGTAGAGTGATATAGGCTGGTGGTGTTAGATAGGGTCCTTATTGGGATGTAGATATGGCTTTAGGAGCCAAGATCTCTATGGACTTCTTAGTTAAGGAGTGTGTTGTAGACTTGGGACCTTTCACCACCACTTCAGATCTCCACATTCTTCCTTTTGGCTCGTATAGAGTCATATTAGGAATGGATTGGCTATCTGCACATAGGGGCCGAGGATGGATTCCTATCACAAGACTATATCTTGTGCAAATGATCTTGGAGTTGAGTCGGTGATTACAGGGGTAAAGATACCCATTTCTATTTACACCATCTCTACTATACAACTTAAGTGTGTGTGTGCGTGATAGGGTTGTCGATTTATGTAGTTATAGTTAGTGAAAGGTTAGAGAATGGGTCTAGTGGACCATCATTAGATGATCATCCCATTTTGAGGAGTATGCGAGATGTCTTTCTAGGAGAGCTAACGGGGATGCCACCCCACGTGAGAATGATTTTCATATTGACACAGTTGCGGGAGTAGAACCTATCTCACAAGAAGCTTATTGGATGACCACCCCGAGCTATGTGAGCTCAAGTTAACACTAGAGGTCATTCGGACAAAGGCCTTATCCATACTAGTGTATCCCCTTGGGGTGCAGCTGGTGATTTTGTGAAGAAGAAGGATGGATCCTTGCGGTTGTGTATCGACTACCGCTAGCTGAATAAGGTGACGATCAAGAATCGTTACCCTCTTCCTCGTATTGATGACTTGTTTGATCGGATGAAGGAGCCACAATGTTCTTTAAGATTGATCTCAAGTCGGGCTACCATTAGTTGAGGATTTCAGAGGAGACATTCATAAGACCACTTTCCGTATGAGGTATGGGAACTATGAGTTCACGGTGGTGCCTTTGGGTTGACAAATGCCCCTGTAGTGTTTATGAGTTTGATGAATGGGGTACTCAAAACCTTTTTAGATCACTTTGTGCTCATCCTCATTGATGGCATCTTGATATACTCATGTACACGTGAGGAGTATGAGGATAACCTTTGATAGCTTCTTCGGTGTCTTCCGAGAAACAACTTTAGGTGAACTTGGAGAAGTGTGCTTTATTCCAAATAGAGGTGCAAAGTATTTGCGTCATATTATTTCGGGAAGGTATCACAGTTGATCCTTCCAAGATTAGAGCCATTATGGATTAGCCAATACCCACTACGGTGACCGAGGTGCATAGCTTCATGGGTTTAACAAGATACTACTAGATATTTGTTTAGGACTTCTCTTGGATTACGTACCCTATCACTTCCCTCTAGAGGAAAGGGAAGAATTTTGTTTAGATGGAAAAATGTGAGTAGGCCTTTAGGAAATTGAAGGAGTGTCTCACTACAAAGACAAATTCTTGCAGTCTCAGATCCACATGGTGAATTATTTTTTTGCACAGATGCTTCTTTAGCAGGGCTTGGAGGTGTGTTAAAGAAAGATGGAAGGGTTTTAGCTTTTGAGTATCGCAAACTCAAGGATCACGAGCTTAATTATCCTTCCCATGATCTTGAGCTTGCTGCAATGGTGCATGCCTTTGTTAGATGGAGACATTTTCTTCTTGGATGGAGATTCACACTCAGGACACATCATTTGATCCTTCGCCACCTCTTCACATAACCCAATCTAAATGCTCATCAATGGCATTGGATGGAGTTTCTTTGTAAGTATGACATGGAGATATAACATGTGAAAGGGAAGGAGATTGTGGTAGCACACGCTCTCAGTAGACGGAGAAATATGGCTATAACTACTTCAGTGAGAACATATTTGTGGAGAATGATTCTTTAGAAACTTCCTCTTGATAGCTTCTACATGATAGTACAAGCAGAGATCAATTCATAGAGACCCCTTGAGGGGAAGTTTGATGGATTTTCCTTAGAGGCATATGGTCTTCTTAGGCACAAAGGTAGGATATATGTTCCTAGAGATGGAGGATTGAGGCAGGAAATATTGGTAGAGGCACATCATGCACCCTATTCAGCCCATCCCAGGGTGAAGAAGATGCATGCTATGTTGAGCTAGTTATATCACTAAAGAGGACTTCTTTGAGATGTGGTTCAGTTTGTGTCATGGTGTTTAGAGTGCCAGAGGGTTAATGTCGAGCATCAACATCCAGCAGGTCTTCTTTATCCTCATGCCATACCGGAATGGAAGTGGAACACCATTTCCATGGATTTCATTGTTAGACTACCTATGTTGAGATATCACCACGATGCCATTATGGTCATGTTGGTGCAAATCAACACACACCACTGGATGTTAATCAAACTTCTAGTTTGACACTTTGGACATCCAGTGTGATTGCACAACATTGAATCTTTTCCCCAAGTGTGGGACTTGAGAAAATAGGAAAAGAATCTCTATATTAGAGGTCGGTTCCTCAACTCCTACGATTAGGTGTATTATTTTCAAGTTGCAGAGGTTTTAAATTCAAAATCCTACTCTAAATTCAAAGGGACAAAGATAGAGAATGTAAAAAACTAAAACTAATGCTAATAAGGTGATACACCAAAGGAATGGTGAACATTATTTAGTTTTGAAAATAGACACAGTCATAGAAATGTAACAAACATCATGCACAAACTGATAAAATGTAATGAAGGGTTAGAAATGAAGCAAACAACACAAACAGAGGATTGGAACTCATTCACAGAGCTTGCATTGTCATTTTCAACATCAAAAACACATGCATTACAACATATGAGAGGAAAAAAAGGTTACTGAGTCTTGGAAGAGGTCGATATTCTACAAAAATCACTTTTCAAGGTGAAAAGGGAGCACGGAATACATGAAAAATGTTTCAACGCTTCAAAAATGAGCCAAATCGGCTTTTACCATGCCAGAAATTACCCCAGGAGAGAGAAACATAGGAAAACGTGGGAGAGCTTCAACCACTGACCAAAAATGCAATTAAACAACATGGAAATCCTTACAGGTCCATTCCCGACATTTTTGCCATCTTTGGGAGAGAATGAGAGCCATTCTTCATTAAAAATGGTGGTTGAAATGTCATTTCTATCCATTACCACGTGCAGGAGGAGTTTCCTAATTTTATCTCTCCAAACTTTGTCAAAATACAAAATTGACCCCATAATATTGTAGATAATTTCACCATCTTTCCGTTGATATAAAGAATGTGAAAAACTGAGCTTTGGATCGAAAGTTATGGCCATTTGAAATTTTAGGGCAAAACAAGGCCAAAATGGATTGGCGGGCAAAAAATTTGAAATTTTCCACTTTTTGCATTTGGGAAAATTTCCCAAAAATCCCTGCACTCCACCATTCTGGGTGCCACATGGCATGTTTTGATTGGATGTGGGCCTTTTGTGCTTCATTTTCCACTACTTTGGCCATTTTATACTCGGACACGTGGCGAAACCCCATTGGTTGCGGGATTTTCCTTTCCTTTTTCCTTGCGGGCCTGTCCTACATTTTTTGCCGCCACCGGACACGTGGAAAGATTCCATTGGCTCATGTTTAGGTGGCAGGATTTTCATTTTGAAATTTCCTTCATTTTCTCTAGGAAAATTTCAAACTTTTCCCCCGCTCGAAGCTTCTATGCCATGTGGTGTGCTCGATTGGACGCGGGTCTTTGGGGTGAACCTTCCTCCTTGCGCTAACCTTTTGGGAAAAATTCCCAATATTTCCTCGGTGACTGAAACTTCGATGCCCCTGAACACGTGGTGTGATTTGACTAGTTGGTGGGCCTATGGGCCAATAATTTTCCTTTGACCTAACCAAAACACTTCACCAAAATTTTAAATCTTCCCCCGTGATGCGGTCACGGGACACGTGGCATCATTTGATTCGCCCGGGCCCTTTTGGAGATTTTTTACGGCACCAACACTTAGTCAAATTTTTCATTTTAACTCCGCCCTCTACCACTCCTTTCCTCTAAAGACATGTGGCACAATATGATTCGATGCGGGCCTAGCATCAAAAATTTTGCTTGGATCAACCCTTAAAATTTTTCCAATTTCCTTTCCTTGGACACGTGGCAACATCTCATTTGTTAGCGAGCCTTCGGGGTGAAATGTTCCTTTTGAAAACTTGTCGAATCACTTAGTAAAAATTCCAAGTTTACCTCTCGACCTCCGCCACTCCCAAGGACACGTGGCAACATATTACTGGCTGCAGGCCTTTCAGGGGAAAATTCCCACAAAAACTCTACCTTTCTGGAGTTAGGAGGAAAAATTTACCTTTACGGAAATATGAGAAAAATATCTATCTAATGGTACCATTTCTAGAGGGTTTTGAGTGCCTAAAAACAAAAAAATTATGACCGAGGCACAAGAGAGGGAAGAATGAAGGGAGTTAGCCACAAAAATGAGCAGGGCTCATCTAGATAACAATTTTGGCCACTCAAAGGGGTCATCTCGCCTCTTGGATGAAGTTACCAATTTCTGAAGCAATACATTGGGCATAGAGTCATCAAATTCTCTACTTGGTACCCCAACTGATTAGAACACTGCAAGGAGGAAGATGGAGGGTGGCACATCACCTGATTGGAGCAAGGCCTGCAAAACACATTTCCTGGAACATCAAGCTGTGCCAAAGCACTTAGGGAAAGAAAAGCTAATCTACAACAAAATAATGTGCATAAGAACTTAGAGGAATGAAAACCTAAGCTAATATGTACAAGGTGGATAATTCCCTTGAGTAGAAATGCTTTATATGGATTCCATTATTTGGAATCTGTAATTCTTTACCATCCAATGAAGACAATTGGAAAGCATTTTTGTCCTTACACTTTGTGACCATGTATGGGCCACTCTAAATGGCATCAAATTTTGAATGCCTCCCCATTTTGCTCTGTCTGCATCCCATTTTAACACTAGATCTCCAACTTGGAAAGATATCCTTGGCCTTCCTATCAAAGGTCTTCTTTATCAAAGCTTGATCCTTCTCCATTGCTCGAGATGCCTAATTTCTAATTTCTTGGAGCTCCATCAATTTTGCATATCTAACCTCCATGGGCCCAAAATCCAAAAATCCAACTATTTCATGAGTTCCAATGTTGGCAACTCAAGTGACATGGGAAAAATTGCCTCTCTTCCATAAACAAGCCTGAATGGAAAATTACTTGCAGATCTCTTGGGAGTTATCCTATTAGCCCATAAGGCTGATTTCAACTTAGTATTCCAAGACCTCGATTCTCATCAAGATTCCTCCTAATGATCCTTAAAAAAATCTTGTTTGTAGATTCATCTTGGCCATTTCCATGAGGGTAATAATTTGATGAAGTGTTTAGGTAGATCCCATTCTTGATAGCCCATTCAGCTACCTTAGACCCAATGAATGCCAATGCATTATCTAATATTATTATAGCAGGTATGCTAAATCTGGTTGTTATTCCCTCATAGAAGTCCAGGATGCTAGATTCATTTGCTTCTTTGAGTGCTCTTGCTTGATCCACTTGGTGAAGTAATCCATTGCTATTAGAATCCATTTGTGTCCTTGGCTTGAATTCAGATTAATGACTCTAATGAAGTTCAAACCCCATTGCATGAATGGTTGGTCAACTGAAATTGGATGCAATGGAAGGACAACTAGTTTCTCCTTACCCGTGAAGAATGCACAATTCTTGCACCTCTTGATCCATGCATAACAATCATTGAAAATCTTGGGCCAATAATACCCAGCCCTCATGATCTTTAGAGCTGTCACTATCGGTGTAAAATTACCACCAGTTGATCCACCATGGAACTCTTCCAACACCCTGTGAATCTGATTTGTACCAATGCATCTCAGAAGCACTCCATTCACATCCCTTTTGAACAAAACACCATCAACAAGGGCATATGGGACACCCTACAATCTGAAGTGTCTTCTTTTTCTCTTGTTCATCTCTAGAGGGCATAGACCTGTGCTTATGAAGTGCATTATGTCTTGGGTCAAGCAAGGAGTGAGGACACCATTATTTTCCTCTTGAGTGCTTCCTTTCTCAAGGTTGTCTTGCAATGCCAAAACAACCTCTTCCTCATTGCATGCTTCCTTTTGTTTTCTCAAAATCAACTACTCACACAAACCTTTTCCTCTAACCAACTTGGTGACTTTGATCTCAATGTCATACTCCATGACACGAGTAATCCAACCTGCTCTCTTTTCATTCAAGTCTTTGTTGAGGAGGAAGTCTTTAACTCCCACATGAGAAACCAACAATTGAACCTTGTTGTTTGAAACTAAATGCTTGAATTTCTTCAAGCTCCTAATTACTACAAGAACATGCTTCTCAATGAAGGAATAACTCACCTCATAGTCCTCCAGGATTTGGATGAAGAAAGCAATTGGCTGCTCATCATTGTCTTTGTTCTGTTGTACCAAAATTTCAAAATAATATCATCACCCCCAAATGCATAGAGGATGAAATCCTTGGAGAAATCAGGTTAATGAAATTTGGGAATTGAGAGATGGCTTCTTTGATTGCTTAAAAACTTTCCTTGTCTTCTGCTGTCCATTTGAAATCTATGCTTTTCTTTAACATCTTGGTGATAGGCTTGACTAGGGCTGCAAAATTTGGGACAAACCTCTGAACAAAATTTATTCTCCCCAAGAAACTTTGAAGATCCTTCTTGTGGCTTGGAAATGGTAGTACTCTTATGGCTTCAACTCTTTTGGATCAATTTGCTAATCCTTCTTTGGAGACAATGTGCCCAAGGATCTTTCCTTCATGGGCTAGAAAAATACACTTTTATGTTTCAAGGATACTCCAAATCTTCGCACCTTTGGAATACTTGTCTCAAATGAAAGAGATGGTCTACTGCATTTTTTGAAAAAATAGTGATATCATCAAGATATATCAGCACCATGTTGTTAATCAAATCCTTGAACGCCATGTCCATTTCTCTTTGGAAAGTAGCTCCAGCGTTGGACAACCAAAATGACATTTTCTGTATGCATAAGTTCCCCATTTGATTGTAAAGGCTGTCTTGAACTGATCCTCTTCTTTAACCATAATCTGATTGTACCCTGAATATCCATCAAGTAATGAGAACCTCTCAGAGATGGCAACAACTTGTAAAATCTGCTCCATAGAAGGAAGTGGATAATGATCCTTGAGAGATGCTCTATTCAAATCTCAGAATTCAACACATAATATGATTTCCCCACTCTTCTTTCTAACTGGAACCAAGTTGGCCACCCAACTAGAATGCTTTATAGGGAATATGATTCTTGACTCTATCAACTTATTCAATTCTTTTTTCATGAGGGGCTCCATGTGTGGATTCACTGGCCTTTGTTTTTTCCTGATGGGTTTAGTACTTGGATCTAATTCAATGGTGTGTTGAGCTAACTTGGGATTGAAACATTTTAGATCTTCATAGCTCCAAGAAAACACATCGGGGATTTCTTGAAAAATATGTATGAACTCATACCTTTCTTTCTCATTTGTCACTTTACCAACTTGGAGTGATTTTCCTTCTTCCACCGAGATGGACACCGAATCTTCTCCCTTGACTTGGATGTTTTATTTCTCCTTCATAAATTATCATTAGGATTGAAAATGGACTCCAAAGTAATGAGTCCCTTTGTTAGTTTGTTGGTTCTTAGTTGTACCACTTGGTCACCATCTTTGCTGCTCCAACTTTTCCTGATTTTTAGCTGAGAACTCAGCCTCTTCTTATAAGAAATGGATGATTTGTTGATCATTTTCAAAAAAAATCCAACTTACATTGTTATGCCTGGAACTGAAGGCCTTACAATCACATGGATGTTTGGTTGTACCTTGTCTTTTGGATGATTTCAACAACGTCAAAGGCTTCTCCAACTATTGCAATCTGTCAGCTGACTTGGTTTCTCTTTTCTAGGAATGGATTTGATGCCAAAGCCCTCAAAATCTTCAATGAGGTCCCACACCCTATTTTTGTAGCACTTGAGCAGATCATTCTTGATAGCATGTTGCCCTTAACTTGGTTGACAATAAACTCATTGTCACCAAACACTTGCAAGTTCTTTATTCCTCTCTTTATTGACCAATGTAATCCTTGTATCAAAGCTTCATATTGAGCAGTGTTATTAGATCATGCAAACTGAAATCTAAAAGCTAAATAATACTTAACTCCTTGAGGTGAAACAAGCATAGCTCCCCCTCCCACACCTTGTCTACTCCTTGATCCATCAAAAAACAACTGCCATACCTCATTGTCATCCTTATGGTCTAGCTTGGTGATGTTAGGGATAGACTGATTTTCTTCATGCATGTAATAGACTCCTAACTCAGATTCTTCTATTTCTTGATAAGGATCAAAAGCATGCACCTTGCTTGCCCATTCATCAAGATTCAAATCTGGGATGCTTCCAACCTTGGTGTCAGCTTCATCAGTGCTTGGATAATCCTCTTGATCAAATGCGTTGAACAATTGGTATTGATTTGACTTGGAGTGTGAGGCTCAATGTGAAATTTTGTAATAGGCTCGGACACTGATTGTGGCTTTAGTTCCATATATTTTTTTGAACAACATGTGTGAACAATCGGTAGATAAATAACCACCAATCTTGGCTGTGAAATCCCTTGATAGACATAGGGAAAAGAGTGGTGGAAGATCTATTATTGATACATCTTGTAAAACAACAACATTGGGGCATGCATGCAAAGTAAGACTCAAGTTTTTATCACTCCAATCTGAAGTGTCTAAGGGGAGGGGATGTAGTGCCCACTTCCCATTGACATTGTTTATATTGACCTTGATACTATTGATCTCATTTTGGACATTATTATTTTTGATTTAGTATGATGTGTATATGTTAGATCATGGATTATTATGGACCTTGATTCAGATTAGCATGCATGATGATTATTAGAGACATTATTATTATGTGGATGATGATATACTATTTGACATGACTGATTACATATGTTGATTTTATACATGGGACATTTGATATTATGAGTAGCTCTAGTATAGAGATCCATAAGATGATGATATAGTTACAAATTAAATTTAAATGAGGATGTTGAATTCTTGATGTTGTTATGATTTGGATTTGATCTTTATATGTTGTTTATATCATTTTGGATGTTCTGATATGGCCACAAGGCTGAAGGAGGTATTGTTATTTTGTAGGTTAAAATATCACAACAATGTCAGGGGATTGGAGACTAACCATATTAGAATTCTGGATGAATTCAACGAAGTCACCATGGCAACTGTAATTGTTTTTATGTTGTGTTTGTTATGGATTCCCATGGGGGGGAATAACCTTTAAAATGTGACCAAGGTATTTCATGTATTACTTTAATTTGTTTCTTTTTTATAATGTTTGCATGAATTTTATTTGTAATATGTTACCCCTTTCATTAGTTGTTAATTAATTTGGGTTTATGTTATATATAACCATATGTTAAATAAATAAATCATTATGTCAAAAGAATGTAATAAATGAAGTCATAGATATTAATGAATGTTGTAAGAATGTGTAAGAGGATGTAAAAAATGTGTAAGTGATGTGTAAGTTGTGTAAGTCATATTTTGGAGTGTAGAACACTCCATCCACAAAGGAATTCGAAATTGTCTTGAGGGCTATATTTTGAGGCTTATGGGACAAGTTAAACTTGTCCCACACCTCTTAAAATCTTCCACCAACCATAACTATGGTTTGGGAGTAAAAATTATCCCTTTTAATTGTATTTTGAAATTACTATGTGTAAGTTTTTATTGCACTTCCTTACAAGCTTGTAATTCAGTCTTTGTTATAGTATGGGTTAATTTTGAGTGTGTAAGGTTTATTGTCATCTCCATTTAATGTGATTAGTTATGAAGATGAATTTTTTTTTTTGGGGTTGAGTAAGAATGATGTGGCATCCCACTTGGAATCCACATCATCTTCTCCTCTTCTCTTCTTTAAAATTTGAATTCTTCCCTTGTTTATGGTTGTTGAAACTTTTCTCTTTCCTTTTTGGGTCGAATTTTATTGTTGTGGGAGTCTTTCTTGTGAAGAGAGTTTGAAAATTTATTTGCATGTTTGGTGTTGTTGTTTTGGATTGTATTTTGGGCATTGAAGAGCTTGTTGTGTTGGACTGTATTTCTTAGCATTGAAGGAGCTTGTTGTTTTGGAAAAAAACTCCATAATGGAGAGGTAGGATCTTGCCCTTTTTAAATATTGTTTTCTCTTTCCTTGCATGAGAAAAATGGTGAGTGTGTTGTGTATTGTTGGCTAGTTGGGTAGAATGCTTAGGGAAAGGTGTAGGAGAAGGCTATGGGGATTTCATATGGGGGGCATAAGGGATTGCCAATGGCACTTGTTCTATTTTGGAGGGAGTTTTGGATTGGGATCCACCTAGGAAAAGAAACTGCTTGCATTTCTTACTTTTGGGGGGCATAAGGGAGAAACTTTGGTGGGGGGCATAAGGAGGGGTTGGGAGGTATAATATTTATGGGAGTTGATATTGTTATTGGCAATATGATTTAGGTGGATGCCCAATTCCAAATAGGGAGGCATAAGTAGTTCCCCATAGTTCTTTCTCTTGATGGCTTGCTTGATCAAGCCCATATGTTTTGTGTGTGATTCTTATTGTAGTTGTGAACTGTTGTCTTTGTTTGGACTGTGTATTTTGTTGTATTATGCATGTGAAAAGAATGTTGCTTGTTGTTATAGAAGCCTTTGTTGCCATGTGTTGATGTTCATACTCTATTCCAATATGGTTGGGGCTCGGGGGCCAATGGGGAAAGATGGCTTCTCCTTTCCCATTGGATGTCTTGGTTGGGTGGAGAGTGTTGCCTTTCCCCCTTCCTTGTTGTGATCAAGATGAAAAGGTGAAGAAATCAGCATGCTGCTGTTTTGGAGCTTGAAGAAAATACGGTTGTGATCCCTTTGAGGAAAATTATTGTAACCTTCCCACTTTCAAGAGGATGATTGTATTATTGTTTGTAATGAGAAGACACCTCGTAATGCAAAGGAAAAGATAGAGATTCATTTTTGAAATGCAAAGAGTCATTATTTCATACTTTATCTTGTTAATAACATGAAAGGATGAGATATGTTTTGTATTTTGTTAATTAAAAGTCAAGGAAAGGAAAAAGTTGTAATGTTGTTTGTGTGAAATCAATGAAAGAAATACATTCCTTCTCAAAATTATATTGTTGTACTGAATTGGAGTAATTGTTTTGAAATGATATCTCCGTGTGAAAGGAAAATGTGTATGGGAGGAAAAGACAACATTGTTCCTTGTATTTATTTAAAATTTGAGATATCAAATTGTGCCTTTTTCTCTTTAATGATAAGATAGATCAATTGAATTTCTTAGATCAGATTTGAGAATGCTTTCCCGCATTTGGAAGTTGCAAATTGATTATAAATTTGTTAGTAAATGATTTCTGTTTCATTCCAAATTTGGAATTTAAAGTTATCTAATAAATTTAAAGGTCAGATTTGTAACTTAAATTAATAAATGAAACAATTAAATTTAGATGTAATAAGTCCTAATGAACTTACTTGGAACTCTACATCTATGAAAGACATTATAGAACTTCGTGAAATCAAATTCCAATAATACATAATCGATTTCCAGTCAAAACTCAGTAAAATTATAAAATTGCACTCAATCAACAAATTGAACCGTGAAAACAATCCTAAACTTACCAAAGATCAAGTCTTCATGTTCAATTGACATGTTGGGAAGAAGAAAATCAAAATTTGATTAAAATCTTGCAAGTTGGAAAATTGCAGTTTTGAATTATAAACACTATTGTTTTATTTTATTTCTAAAAATTGATCAAAATCCAAAATTGATGATTTTTGTGCAAAGAATACTCCAAGAGATTTTCGGAAATTCCTTGTTTACACAAACCGACATTTCTATCAAAAGTTATGGCCATTTGATGTTTTACTTCAAAATGACCATCCAAAAATTAATCTAACTATATAAAAATCAAAATTTAACTTTTGGAAAAATTTCCCGAGAAAAATGTGGCCCGCAACCCTTGCAACAAATCAGATGTTTCGATGTGTCACTTTGGAGAGTGGACTCATTTTGAAACTTAAACTTTTTGAAAATATAACTTTGGGAAAATTCTCTCGCTTTTTCCCCACAACCCCACGGCCCCACAACCAATCACATCTTTGACACATGGCTTGGTGGGCGCGTAGAATAAAATTGAAAATTTAACCATTTAAATCCTTTGGAAAAATTTCACTTTTTCCTCCATGCCCCCGCACCTCTGCAATGAATGAGGTGTTGACACGTGTCCTAGCAGATGTGCGGGCCCACGCAAGTCTTTTTGACTTTAAAACTCTTTTGGCACAAAACGTTAAATCACTCCGCCACTGTGACCCACAACAAATAGGAACTTAATACATGGTATGAGTTTCTCCTTAGTAGAGGCACGCATCCATTTCCACTCTTGGGCTTTTGGCCTAAATCTCCAAAACCTAAAGTGCTCCCCCACTCCGCATTTCCCCGTGCTAATCGGGAAGTGACATGTGTCTTCCCTGTCGGACCCGTGGGTGTGTGGAAGAGTTTTGCACTCTTACGATCTAGGAGGGAAAATTCTCAATTTTCCTCCCCGCTCCACTTACCCATTCAAGGGAAAAAATTTCTCCCTAAGTCCGCGGACTTCCTAAGGAAAATTTCTCCTCAAAACTCCGTTGGGCCATAACTTGAGATTTATAAGGAGTTAGGAGGACTTATTTATATGGTTGGAAAGGTGAGATAATTTCCTATCCAATGGGCATGATTTAGGAAATTTTTATGGCTCTAAGTGTGTGAAAAATAAATTTGAACCCTGTAAGCCTGTTAGGGCAAAGATGAGTGAGATTTCACTCTCCTAACCTAAGTGATGAATTTAACCTCTTATTTTGACCTTATGCCTTATTGATATTAGTTTCTTGAAGTGATTGTTGTAAGTCAGTCTTGCTTTTTAATCCTTATTTGGTTTGTGCTAACTGTGATCTTGTAACCCTCTTTGCAAACACTCTAAATAAAAAAAAATTATTCCATAATTTTCCTAGCTAATCCTAGTTTGTTTCTTGGTCTCAAGTGGTAGTTTGAAGCGGGAATTACAAAATTTATGATATCTATCACTTACTTCCAGAAATTTCAAACTTAGTTCCGAACTTAAGAACTTAGTTCTAGAACTCCGTGTTTAGCTCCAAAATTTCACAGTTAGATCAAGAATAGTCCCCTTTAGTTCTGGAACTTCTCCAAAGTTCTGGAACCAATGGGAATATATTATTTTGATGACATCCAATGATAGATAAATCAATGAAGCCTTTCAATTAGGAGAAGATCAAAATATTTCCAATTCTTCATACTTGAAGATCTAGGGATAAATTATCAGACAAATATATGTCAAACAAGGTTCCAAATTCAAAATCTATTTTGGGCATGATTTTGTTCTATTTGAGTTGATAGAACAACTATGGCTATAACATTCCCATTTTAAGACTTTCAAAATAAGGGAATTTTTTAATTTTTTTGTAATGTTCATTGTTCTCAATAAAGTATTATTTAGAACAAACATTCTATGTCAATCAAATTCAATGGATAAACATATGCAACTCGTAATGACTTGGTGATTCACCGATCTATTCATTCTATAACTCGGTAAGCTACCGATCCATTTATGTTATCTTATGTATTGAATACATATTATATACTTTGTATACTTTGTCATCCTACCCTACACTAAGTCTTGAGTGATATGTGTAAAAACATATCTGAATATCTTCTACCAATATTCATCGATATCACATTGTTTTAAACTTGGTGACATAGGACAATGCAACTAGCAGTTTGCGATACTTTGGCCAAATATTTATAACATAATATGTATGTAACTATTCCTAGACAACATACTCATCATATTGGAATACATCCTTCACCTCACTCCTTAATGATTGGTATTTCCTTACTATCATCGAGTTCATTTGTTCTAGATTTAACCCTATCCCTAGATAGGAACATAACCAATTATAGGAAGATGCTCACAATGGCTTAGGGTAAATGGGCATACTCAATTGAACTAAGTCAACCAGATGTGCCAACGTACCCTGAGCCATTGGAAGCTAATTCATATCCTCAATATTATTCTATCAAGACCTAGAGGGAAACTAAGTTCAAGTCCTACTTCCCATTGGGTGTAGATCTAGATGATCAATGTAGAAGGGTGATGCCACATGTCAACTACAATGTTGTATTCTTGAGAAGACTCAAGCCTTCTCGAAATTACATCCCTACAGTTGGCATGTGCCAACATCCTACAGAAACTACCTCATCGAGATGTACATACCCCCAAGGGGATTGTTAATACATTGTTAGTCTGAATTAATTCTTGATTACAACAACCCTACCAAACCCTAATCCAACGCTCAATAAGTTTTTTCCTAAATTTTCTTCATTTATTCCATTAAGAACTTCATTATATTCATGGTCACTTTTAATGTTTGATCACATAGTTAAAGCGCAATTAACCATAACTGTACAATGTTATAATATGTCTTATTTAAAAAGTACAATAACTTTTTAGAAAAGTTTCAACGCCAGAATATATCCAATATAAAGTATACTTCATACAAAATGAAGTCTAATAAATTGTAGTCATATTTTCAAACCTTTTTGGTTTATATTCAATTAAGAAAGAGAAAGTGTCTTTCTCTACATGTTAAGTGTTAGGGTATATCCTACCCAATATCCATATTTCTTAATGTATGTTCATCACACATTTCATTATTATGTTTAATAGTTTAGATAAAGAACATCATATTCGCAACTTAACAAGTTGTATCTTAATTAAGGAAATTGAACTAAATCCCTTTATCCTACCTATCAAAGGATAACCAATTAAGCATAAAAATGTTATAAATAATATCAACAAGATAGAAATCCATCTTTTCGTATGAATACAAGATAATTTACACAACCAATACAAGTAAATTCTCATCTTTCAATTAACCTTTATAATTTATGCATTTACAAGCCTTATGCATTTTAGGGATCCGTATAACAACCATATTCATTCCAAAAATAATACTACTTTTCTTTTTCAATACAATCTAAAGAACGAATCAGAATTCTTCACAAGGAATCAAATTTCAATCAGCTAATGCATCTCATAAGTTTTTAGTCTTTTATCACTTACGAAGTCCATCTACAAAAACTATTAGCATGGGTCGGATTCAATGAACCGAGCATGATAATCACTAAGCCTTAAATGAATTGCATACCACTAATTGTTCCATTAATACACCTCGAATTTAATGAAACAATTAATATATCATACTAATAATCATAAGTAATAAAATCATGAAAGAAATACATTAATAAATATGAATTCACTTCTAAGAGAAGAAAAAATATAATCCACAACATCTGCCTTAAAAATTAAAGTTTAATTGATCCTATTAATTACCTTTAAACAAACAACAAATCATATCATCTCGTTGTTCCCAATTCTATCATAATAGAATAAAACATTTATCTTTACTATAAGACAAAAGAAGTGTTTACAACATGGTTCCCATTAGGATGATTCATCTAACTCTTAAGAAAAATAATAAGAAGAACCATTACAAATTATGCCCAAACACAAAACATCCAAAAAATAAAAATAGGTTCATAACATGAATTTAAATGTTTCATTTAAAGGAAAACTACCTTAACATTCAATATCTAATATATTCATCAGAATAGAATCCCATGTACATCCATGAAGGAATATAGAATTAAACATTTTATCAACAAGTTTACATTTTCTGTTCAATAAGATCGAAAAATCTAATCTCTTTTTACATCATTTCAGTCAAATGATATGTACAAGAAGACTAATCAACATAATAAATCTCCATTCCCTAAGAGAATCAATAACAAAAGGTTTCAATGAAATGAAATTAACCTAACAACATAGAAAAGGAATCTTATCAAAATGTGATTCTATCCTTAAATCATTTCACTACACTTAATAACAAATTCCCTTTCTAATCCAAACAATAAGCTCATACACTAGTTCTCGGAAGAGAGAACAAAACCAACTCAAGGTAAGAAGAAAACATCGCAAATCTCCTTACAATTTTTATTTCAATAAAGCATGAGTTCCCATTTCAATTTAGAACAAATACACAAGTAAAGTTTAAAAACAACATACTATCCCAAATGAATCAAAAGTTCTTTTCTCTTTAATAAAAAGAATAAGGATTCATTTACTAAATCCAATCAAGAAATAGAAAATCCCTAAACGAAAACTAACAATTCTTAATTACCCATGAGCTCAACAAAGACTGAAACTTCATTACAAGATTTCAACATTTTATTACAAAGAGCAAGTGGTTTGTGGTTTCAAGAGAGCAATAATTCAAAACAAAACTATCTCAACTTCATTTTTTAAATAGAGGAGACATTGTTTCAAACAAAACAATCAACCCAAGATGCAGGTTTACTCAAAATAGAGGGGAAATGGATTTCCCTACTTAAATGCCATTTCTAGTTCAAGAAGAAGAACATTCCACAAAAGAATTTCCAATTCCCTTATCTAATGAAAACGTTTCCAGTTTAATTTTCCAAAAGATATTCAAACACCTCGGTTAAACTACTCTACCACATTTCCTTTGAGTAAATAGTTCAAATTAATAGAGTTAGAAGATTTTAACTTAAATGAAATTAAAACCAACTCAAAATTACCAGAATAGAACCGACACATCGTTCTAGTTATAAATTCCAACACTAAGTACCAAATTACATGTATAGTGTCAAATCACAAAGTCTCAAACATGAGCTCGGATATACACAAGTGTCTTAATACAAGGTAGTATATATTACAAATATCCATTAATCATTTAAAACAATAGGTAGCCTCCATTACCAATTTATATCTTATCAAGAAGCCCTATTTCTAACTCAAAATGAAACACGAGTTTCCAATAAGAGTTCGGAACCATACAAGTAACAAAATATGAGTGCGGTGAAAACATGAAATTCCATTAACATTATAGAATATCACAAGAATAAAACATGAGTACAGAGCTACATACGGACTTCAAACATTAGTCCCGAGTTACCCAAGATTCCAAACACGGGTTTAGAGCATCAAGAATTATCGAGTACTAGTTTTTATCAAAATATGAACCCAATAAAAGTTCCAAACCAAACACTAGCTCAAATACAAGCTCAAACATAAACAAAACATGAGTTCCAATGCAAGATCAAATGGGACTCAAGGTTCCCAAAACTCATAACCATATAAATAGCAATGAAGGTCAATTAAAACACAACACTTTGAATACCGGTTCCAAAAATGACAAGCAGAGCTACAGAAACAAGTTTCCCATGAATGATTCAAAATTTAACCCACACAAAGAAATTTTCCAAACTTAATGTTATTTTGCTAAGGATTTCATATCCAAATTTCTACAGATTTATAAAACCCAACAAGAAAATAACTAGATAAAACATGAAGAACAAGAATCTCATAAGAGAAGAGTCATTTTAATGAAACGTTTAGAAGAAAGAAAGAGATCTTAATGGTTAGAGCCTATCATGTCTAATAGTGCTTCTTCAAAATCGAAGGATACTTTCAGCCAAGATTTCAACTCCTTTTCTTCTCCACGAAAGATCAAAAACAAACAACTTTCCTCGTAATACCCTATATATTCCCATGATAAAAATAGTCTAGGTGAGCCAAAAATAGAAATGCGGTGAAAGTCAAACTCTTGGTTGGAAGAACCATTTTGCTCCATGCAGAGAAAAATTTGGAAAGCATGCAAAAACCAACAATCTACCACAAACCCACCTTCCAAGGGTTTCCTAGATGGTTTATGAACAAAATCGGAGGCCAATAAATTTCATTAATTCTAATTTTCCCATTGAACTCTCCTTGCCACCACCTCCAAAATCTGGCGAATGCCAATTCACATTTAACATGCAATTCCATCTTTAGTGAAACTTCCACATAAGCCTCCACCAAGTCAACTAGCCCCTCCCAAAATTGGCAATACTTTATGCCTTAAAAACCTTATCAATAACTTAAATGCCATTGGAATTGTTGCATTTGATTCAAGTGACCTCCGTTAGGTTCCCTTTTAATTAACTTAGGATAGATCCCTTAGAACTTAGGTTGGTTTAGAATTAATCACCTTAGACCTTACACATTACCTTAGGTAGTTTCCACATAGATTATATTAATTCACAACATAATAGTTTTAGGCATTAGGTTAGATCATCACATAATCTTATAGCATTAGGTTTTAGCTTAAATTAAATATCCTATTAACCTCTCCATAATCCTTTAGCACAAAGCTTAAGTTAGGATAAAAATTTAATTAAGTAAAATAGCTAGGTAGAAAATATTCTTACCTAGCTTAGGATTCCATAGGATAATCCTTTAGTTTTAGGATTCTGAATCCTTCCTATGCCATGAACAGGTTGTATTTCATTTACGTCAGCAATTTCCTACCATGATCGATCTCTAAAGAACCAAGAACAACATACAATTGAATGGAAACATGTTCACATAAAATCTAAGAACTTGTAACAACAAAGTTCAGTCCGATATGTCCCTCAATTTTATTGAATGTAAATTTACCCTTCATTCAACTAAGAAGATTTAACACATTCCTTGGATCATTTAAATTGATCCAAGGATGAGTCAATTAAGGAGATAAGTTTTGCAACTCTTAAACCATATTGCAATTCTCCTACAAGAAGTGAAAAATGGGTTCAAGGAAGCCATTCCATTTCAGTCTAGTGATCTTAAGAACTGAAAATATTTACCCATATCAAGCATGATCTCCAACAAAAAAAGAACACATCTTTAGAATAATATCACATGTCAACACTTGAAATGCAAAAGAGGAATATAACAATTTTCGAGGGTGTTACATGCTTCACTCGAAAAAGAATCAACTTCCCGATGATTACCTCATTTTAAAAATTTATATCAATGACAATCAATTCATTCACTTCTCTTATCCTAAGTCAAATATATCAAAAACTTATAGTTCTAGAAATCATCATTAAATAGTTGTTTGTTCAATTCTTATAAATATCTTCCCAAAACTGGCATACTTGTTGTCATAAAAAGATAAAATCATAAATTCTTATCAGTCAACAAAATAAATTATGTTCAAATAGATATGGAAAAGCAGTTTTTATATCCTCTAGGTTTTCCCAAGTTGCAGTATCTTCATTAAACTAGTCCCACTGGACTTTACATTGAGTTATTTCTCAATTTCTCAAATGCAATCAAGTAGTTTCAAGCACTTGTATGGGTTTAACAATGATTATTCCGGGTCTTGGACTGCAAGGAATTCTAATTTAACATGTGTGATAAATCTGAAACATATTTCTTAAGCAAAGAAATATGGAAAACATCATGCATTCATGAAAAAGTAGGAGGTAATGCTAAACGATAAGCTACATGGTTGATTACTTCAACAATCTCAAAAGGTCCCACATAATGAGGTGATAACTTGGCAGCCTTTCCAAAAGTTATAGAACTCTTTTTTGTTTAATCAAGAAAGACTTTCTCACCAAGTTTAATTTTCCTATCAACCCTCTTCAATTCGGTGTAGCTCTTTTGCCTATCTGTTTCTTCTTTCAAATGTTCATGAATCAATTTAACTTGTTGTTCCATTTCAAGTAAGAATTTTTAGGTCCAATGACCTCTCTATCTTCTATGCTATCCCAACTAACATGGGTTCTACATTTTCTTCCATATAATGCCTTGAAAGGTGCCATATTAAGAGAAGCATGATATGTATTATTGTATGCGAATTCAAATAATGGAAGATACTCTTCCCACTTATATTGTTTAACCATGCAATACATTTGTAACATATCTTCTAAGAATTCTTTTTACTCTTTCAAGTATGCCCATCTATTTCCGGATGATACACAAAACTTAAATTTAGCTTAGTTCCTAGAGTTGCATCAAGTGTTTGCCAAAATCTTGATGTCATTCTATGATCTCTATTCAATATTATTAACTCAGTACTCCATGTAATCTGAAAATGTTGTGTACAAATCTTCTTTCCAAAATAGGAGAATCATCCTTCATATTTCCTAAGCAATAAAATGTGCTACCTTTGTTAGTTTATCCACAACTACTAAGATACCATCATGCTTATTTCTTGACATAGGTAACCCTTGTACAAAATCCATTCTTATTACTTGCCATTTGTACTGTTATATGCTATGAGGATACAAAAAATCGGCTGGGTGCATATGTTCCACCTTAACACGTTGGCACTCAAGACAATGTGTCACAAAGTTTAGAACATATTTTTCATTCCTTTCCATAAATATTGTTGTTTTATTTCAGCAAGAATTTTTGTAATGCCGGGTGTCAAAAAAAGGTGAATTATGAAATTCTAAAAACAATTTCGTTCTCAAATCATTTTAGCGAAGGTACATAGAATTTGTTTTCAAATCATAAGATTCCTTCTTGATCAAGGTGAAACCCTTTATACCTTAAATCATTTGAATCTACAGCAAGTACTACTTTTACTTGTTGGAAGTAAGAATCGATTCCATAACACCTTTTACTTCATCCTTAAACTAAGTTCTTAACGTTATAAGAGAATAAATGTGCTTCCTATGACTTAGAGCATCAACCACTCTATTTTATTTACCCTTTATATAACTGATGTCAAAATCATATTGAGACAAAAACTATAATCACCTTCGTTATCTTGCATTCAGATTTGGCTGAATGAAAATGTACTTTAGCCCAAGATGATCCATTTTCAACTCAAATGGTTTACCAAGAAAATAATTCCTCCAAAGTTGAAGTGCATGAACAATGGTAGCAAGTTATAAATCATGTGGAGCATAATTCAACTCATGTAACTTAATTTTTCTACTTTCATATGCTATAACATGATCACTTTGTAACAAAATATCTCCTATACCTTCACCAGATGCATTAGTTACCACCATAAAATCTCCATTAGGATCTAGTACTGCAAGAATAGGTGTTGAAGTTAACTGTTCCTTCAAGGTTTTAAATGCAATTTCACATTTCTCACTCCAAACAATCTTTTTATCTTTCTTCTGTAAGGAAGTGATTAGTGAAGCTATCTTAGAAAATTCTTTTACAACTTTCCTATAGTAGCTAAACAAGTTCCACGAAGCTTCTAAATTCATGTAAATTCTTTGGTGTAGGTCATTCCATTATAGCTGTAATTTTTGAAGGATCTCAGCAATTTCATCTTTACTTATTACATGACCCAAATAGTGGACTTTCGTGTCATAGAAAAAACATTTGGATAGCTTACCAAAAACCATATCTTTCTTAGAATTTCTAAAACTATTTTCAAAGGCTCATGATGCTCCTCAATGCTTTTAGAATATATGAGAATGTCATCAAGAATACGAGAACAAATTTGTCCAAAATCCATGCTTATTTCTTGACATAGGTAACCCTTGTACAAAATCCATTTTATTACTGCTATTTTATCTTTGTTATATGCTATGAGGATATAACAAACCGGCTGGGTGCATGAGTTCCGTCTTAACACGTTGGCACTCAAGACAATGTGTCACAAAGTTTACAACATATTTTTTCATTCCTTTCCATAAATATTGTTGTTTCATATCAACAAGCATTTTTGTAATGCCAGGGTGTCAAGAAAAAGGTGAATTATGAAATTATACTAACAATTTCTTTCTCAAATCATTTAGCGAAGGTACAGAGACTTTGTTTTCAAATCGTAAGATTCCTTCTTGATCAAAGCGTAACCCTTTATACTTGAATCATTTGAATCTGCAGTAAGTACTACATTTACTTGTTGGAAGTAAGAATCGATTCCATAACACTTTTTACTTCATCCTTAAATTGAGTTCTTTATGTTATAAGAGCGAAATGTGCTTCATATGACTTAGAGCATCAACCACTCTATTTTCTTTACCCTATATATAATTGATGTCAAAATCATATTGAGACAAAAATATAACCACCTTCGTTGTCTTGCATTCAGATTTGGTTGAATGAAAATGTACTTCACCCAAGATGATCGGTTTTTAATGAAATAGTTTACCAAGCAAATAATTCCTCCAAATTTGAAGTGCATGAATAATGACAACAAGCTATAAATCATGTGGAGCATAATTCAACTCATGTAACTTAATTTCTCTACTTTCGTATGCTATAACATGATCACTTTGTAACAAAATACCTCCTAGACCTTCATAGGATGCATCGATTACCACCATAAAATATCCATTAGGATCTAGTACTGTAAGAATAGGTGCTGAACTTAACTATTCCTTCAAGGTTTTAAATGCAATTTCATATTTCTCACTCCAAACAATATTTTTATCTTTCTTCGTAAGGAATTTATTGGTGCAAATGACTATCTTAGAAAATTCTTTTACAACTTTCCTATAGTAGAGTTAACAAGTGCCATGAAGCTTCTAACTTCATGTACATTATTTGGTGTAGGTCATTCCATTATAGCTGTAATTTTTAAGGATCTATAGCAATTCCATATTTACTTATTTCATGACCCAAATAGTGGACTTCTGTGTCATAGAAAGAACATTTGGATAGCTTACCAAAAAACCATATCTTTCTTAGAATTTCTAAAACTATTTTCAAATGCTCATGATGCTCCTCAATGATTTTAGAATATATGAGAATGTCGTCCAAGAATACGAACACAAAATTTTCCAAGTATTCTTGAAACATATTATTCATTAAACTCATAAATGCCATAGGTGCATTAGTTAATCCAAAAGGTAAAACCGTAAACTCATAATGCCCATAACTTGTGAAAGTTGTTTTATGAATATCATCATCCTTAATTCACATTTAATTATATCCGGATCAAAGATCTATCTTGGAATATACCTGATTCTCCATGCATATGATCAAATAAATCATCAATCATAGGGAGTGGATATCTATTCTTGATTGTTTCCTTGTTTAACATTCGTAATCAATGCAAAATCTAAGTGTTCTATATTTTTTTCACAAAAATTATGGGTGCTCCCCAAGGTGAAACACTTGGTCTAATCAAACCTTGAGACAAAATTTCATACAATTAAGCCTTAAGCTCTACTAATTCTATAGTATTTATTTGATACGGTGCTTTAGAAATAGGTTCAGTTCCAGGATTGATCTCAATCGTGAAATCAAATTCCCTTTTTGGTGGAAGACCTGGCAATTCTTCTTTAAATACATCAATGAAGTCTCGTAATAGTGGATATTGTTCCATAATATCGCTACTTTCTTCTATTGATTTAGTAATTTTTACTGCATATAAGGTACATCCTTTATTTTTGGCCTTTTTAAGTTGCATATTTGATAGTTTTCTAATGAAATTTCACGTTTCACACCCGAATCTCTATTCTTTGATGTGGGTCATCTAAACAACTAATGTGTTTTTCAAAACATTCCACTTTAGCCTTATGTTCTACTAACCAATTAACACCTATGATTACATCATAAGACCCTAAAGGTGAAACATAAATATCAACCTTTGTGGAAAAGTTAGGTAAATCAAGGATTGCTCCAAAATACACATACTAACCGTATGCACAACATTATTACCATACTATACAATCCATGTTTTATCCATGTTTCCATCTTTTCTTTTTAATTTTGATTATAATTTACTAGAAATAAAACATTTAGTAGCTCCAGTATCAAAAATAATAGTTATCGGTAACTAAATAACTTACCTGAAACTTCTATGGGTGTGGCATGTTTCTCAACTTGCTTGTAAGCTACGCAACGTGTATCTTATCTTTCACGATTGCAATCATCCTTCTTTAAAGGACATTAATTTGCATAATTATCATTACCACATTTATAACAGCCTCCTACATGTCCCTTCTAGGCTCGGGTTTATTTCAGCCTTAGAGTTATCGTTCGACCCCCACAGGACTTTGTCCATTATTATTGTTCTTGGAAAAGTTGTTCTTGCGTGCATTATTGGTAAACTTGTTTTTTGCTACTTTCTATCTGTATAAGATTAAAACTTACTTTTCATTATGAAGTTCTTCCATGGTCATTTCTTTGGTGCAAGAGAGGATGAAGAGGAGTTGGGATTCTTCTTCCTTACTTCCTCCTTATGAGCAGAAATTGCCTTTAATTTCTATTTTTGCCTTATGCATTTTTCAACAACCCCTTCGATTGTGGTTGGGATTGTGAACATCCACCTCCTCGTATAATGGGATTCAATCCCATCATGAATTTTCATATCCAAAACTTCTCATCGTTTTGTATCGGGCACATAATTAAGGAGTTTTGTAAATCGCTCCTAATACTCGATTCTGATTAGCTTTCCTTGAGCTAAGTTCTAAAATTTAGTAATTTTTCGATGATCATAGTGGAGTTGTGGCAGTCATCATTACCTAAAGTAACCTTTAAATTGGTCCCATGTGATATTAGTTTCATCAATGTTCAACTCATCCTTGTGGTTTTCCCACCACGAAGATGCTTTTTATGAAAGTTGATATGCTCCCCATATCGCCTTGGTTTCTTCTAAGAAATTTCTTATTGCAAAGTATTTCTCCATTTCACTGAGCTAGTTCTCAGCCCCATCTCCTAATGTGGTTCCATCAAACTTGGGTAGACTTATCATTTTTATGTCATTAGTGACTTCTTCGCTTCTAGCCTAGCCTTTTTGTTCTCGGGCTCCACAAGTAAGTTAACATTGTTATTATTGACACCCACATTTGCGTTGTCCCTGGAGGTGGCTGATTATTGTTATAATCTTCTTCTTCCTCCTCATTACCCATTACTTGTTGTTCAAGCATAGCCAAATGATCTCTTGTGTCCAAAAGGGTAGCAAGGATCTCATCGATTTTTTGGGCGGTTGCCACTACTCCTTCCCTCGGGGAGGGTTATTTGTAATGTTTCCTCTTGTTCTCACCATTTTCTATTATAAGAAAATTTAAATTTCATAAGATTATGGACACAATAGGTCCATGAGCTGCAACCTTTAGCTTTGATACCAAGATGTAACATTCCCATTTTAATACTTTAGAAATAAGGGAAAATTTTTATAATGTTCATTGTTCTAAATAAAGCATTATTTAGAACAAACATTCCATGTCAATCAAATTCAATGGATAAACATATGTAAATCAGTAATAATGACTCGAGTGATTCACCGATCTATTCATTCCATAACTCGGTAAGCTACCGATCTATTTATGTTATCTTATGTATTGAATACATATTGTATACTTCATATACTTTGTCATCCTACCCTACACTGGGTACTGAGTGATCTATTTAAAGAACATATATATGAATATCTACTACCAATATTCATCTGATATCACGTTGTTTTAAACTTGGTGACATAGGACAACACAACCAACAGTTTGTGATACTTTGGCCAAAGATTTATAACATACTATGTATGTCACTATTCCTAGATGACATACTCATCATATTGGAATACGTCCTTCACCTCACTCCTTATCATGATTGGTCTTTACTGACTATTGTTAGTCCACTTGTTCTAGGTTTAACCCTAGCCCTAGATAGGAACATAACCTATTATAGGAAGATGCTCATAATGGCTTAGGGTAAATGGGCATACTCGGTTGACCTAAGTCGACTGGATGTGCCAACATACCATGAGCCATTGGAAGCTAATTCATATCCTAAATATGCTCCTATCCAGACCTAGAGGGAAACTAAGTTCAAGTCCTAATTCCCATAGGGTGTAGATCTAGATGATCAATGCGGAAGGGTGATGCCACATGTCAACTACAATGTTGTATTCTCGAGAAGACTCAAGCCTTCTCAAAATTACAGCCTGTAGTTGGTGTGTGCCAACATCCTATAGAAACTACCTCATCGAGATGTACATACCCCGATGGGATTGTTAATACATTGTTAGTATGAATTAATTGTTGATTACAAACAACCCTACCAAACCCTAATCCAACGCTTAATAATTTCTTTCCTAAATTTGCTTCATTTAATCCATTAAGAACTTCATTATATTCATGGTCACTTTTAATGTTTGATCATAGTTAAACTACCAATTAACCATAACTATACAATGTTATAATATGTCTTATTTTAAAAGTACAATAACTTTTAGAAAGTTCAACGCCATAATATATCCAATATAAAGTAGACTTCATACAAAATGAAGTCTAATAAATTGTAGTCATATTTTCAAACCTTTTTGGTTTATATTCAATTAAGAAAGAGAAAGAGTCTTTCTCTACATGTTAAGTGTTAGGGTATATCCTACCCAATATCCATATTTCTTAATGTATGTTCATCACACATTTCATTATTATGTTTAATAGTTTAGATAAAGAACATCATATTCTGCAACTTAACAAGCTGCATCTTAATTAGGGAAATTGAACTAAATCCCTTTATCCTACCTATCAAAGGATAACCAATTAAGCATAAAAATAATATGAAGAATATCAACAAGATAGAAATCCATCTTTTTCATATGAATACAAGATAATTTACACAACCAATACAAGTAAATTCTCATCTTTCAATTAATCTTTATAACTTATACATTTACAAGCCTTATGCATTTTAGGCATACTGCATAACAACCACCTTCATTCAAAAAAGAATACTACTTTTCTTTTTCAATACAATCTCAAGAATGAATCAGAATTCTTCACAAGGAATCGATTTAAATCAGCCAATGCATCTCATAAGTTTAGCCTTCTTTTATCACTTACGAAGTCCATCTACAAAAATTGTTAGCATGGGTCAGTTCAATGAACTGAGCATGATAAGCACTAAGCCTTAAAATGAATTGCATTCCACTAATTGTTCCATTAAAACAAATCTACTTTAATGAAACAATTAATATATCATACTAATAAGCATAAGTAATAACAATAAGAAATAAGTACATTAATAAATCTGAATTCACTTCTAAGAGAAGAACAAAATATAATCCACAACATCTACCTTACAAATTAAAGTTTAATTGATCCTATCAATTACCTTTAAACAAACAACAGATCATATCATCTCATTGTTCCCAATTCTATCATAATAGAATAAAACATTTATCTTTACTATAAGACAAAAAGAAGTGTTTACAACATGGTTCCCATTAGGATGATTCATCTAACTCTTAATCAAAAGAAGAAGAAGAACCATTACAAACTATGCCCAAACACAAAACATCGAAAAATAGAAACAGTTCATAACATGAATTTAACTATTTCATTTAAAGGACAACTACCTTAACATTCAACATTTAAGATATTCATTAGAACAGAATCCCATGTCCATCCCTCGAAGGAATATAGAATCAAATAGTCTATCAACAAGTTTACATTTTTTGTTCAACAAGAGAAACATCTAATCTCTTTTTACATCATTTCAGTCAAATGATATGTACAAGAAGACTAATCAACATAATAAATCTCCATTCCCTAAGAGAATCAATAACATAAGGTTTCAATCAAATGAACTTAACCCAACAACATAGAAAAGGAATCTTATCAGAATGTGATTCCATCCTTAAATCATTTCACTACACTTAACAACAAATTCCCTTTCTAATCCAAACAATAAGCTCATACACTAGTTCCCAGAAGAGAGAACAAAACCAACTCAAGGTAAGAAGAAAACATATTGCAAGTCTCCCTTACAATTTTTACCTTCAATAAAGCATGAGTTCCCATTTCAATTTAGAACAAATACACAATAAAGTTCAAAAATAACATACTGTCCCAAATGAATTGAAATTTATTTTTCTTTAAAAAAAGAATAAGGATTCATTTACTAAATCCAATCAAGAAATAGAAAATCCCTAAGAAAACTAACAATTTTAATTACCCATAAGCTCAACAAAGACTGAAACTTCATTACAAGATTTCAACATTTTATTACAAAGAGCAAGCGGTTCGTGGTTTCAAGAGAGCAATAATCCAAAACAAAACTATCTCAACTTCATGTTTCCAATAGAGGAGACATTGTTTTAAACAAAACAATCAACCCAAGATGTGGGTTTCCTCAAAACAGAGGGGAAAAGGATTTCCCTACTTAAATTCATTGCTAGTTCAAAGAAGATGAACAGTCCACAAAAGAAGTTCCAATTCCATTATCTAACAAAAACATTTCTAGTTTAATTTTCCAAAAGATATTCAAACAGCTCGGTTAAACTACTCTACCAGATTTCCTTTGAGTAAGTAGTTCGAATTGATAGAGTTATAAGATTTTAACTTAAATGAAATTAAAACCAACTCAAAATTACTTAACAACAACCAAATCGACACATCGTTCCAAGAGAAGCTATAAATTCCAACACTAAGTACCAAATTACACGTATAGTGTCAAATCACAAAGTCTCAAACATGATCTCGGATATACACAAGTGTCTTAATACGAGGTAGTATATATTACAAATATACATTAATAGTTCAAAACAATAGGGAGCCTCCATTACCAATTTATATCTTATCAAGAAGCCCTATTTCCAACTCAAAATGAAACATGAGTTTCCAACAAGAGTTTGGAACCATACAAGTAACAAAATACGAGTGCGGTGAAAACATGAACTTCCATTAACAGTCTAGAATATCACAAGAATAAAACATGAGTACAGAGCTACATATGGACTTCAAACAATAGTCCTGAGTTACCCAAGGTTCCAAACATGGGTTTAGAGCATCAAGAATTATCCAGTACAGTTCTTATCCAAATACGAACCCAATACAAGTTCCAAACCAAACACTAGCTCGAATACAAGCTCAAGCTTAAACAAAACATGAGTTCCAATGCAAGATCAAATGGGACTCAAGGTTCCCAAAACTCATAACCATATAAATAGCAATGAAGGTCAGTTAAAACACAACACTTGAATACTAGTTCCATAAATGACAAGCAGAGCTACAGAAACAAGTTTCCCATGAATGATTCAAAATTTAACCCACACAAAGAAAGTTTCCAAACTTAATGTTATTTTGCTAAGGATTTCATATCCAAATTTCCAGAGATTTATAAAACCCATCAAGAAAATAACCAGATAAAACATGAAGAACAAGAATCTCATAAGAGTAGAGTCATTTTAATGAAACGTTTAGAAGAAAGCAAGAGATCTTAATGGTTAGAGCCTATCATGCCTGATAGTGCTTTTGCCAAATCGAAGGAGACTTCCAGCTGAGCTTTCAACTCCTTTTCTTCTCCACGAAAGATCAACAAACAAACAACTTTCCTCAGAATGCCTCATATACCTTCCCATGATCGAAAATAGACCAGGTGAGCTAAAAATAACAATGCAGTGAAATTCAAACTGCTAGTTCAAAGAACCAGTTCACTCCATGTAGAGAAAAATTAGAAAGCATGCAAAAACCAACAACCTCCCACAAACCCACCTTCCAAGTTTCCTAGATGGTTTGTGAACAAAACCCGAGGCCAATAAATTTCATTAATTCCAATTTTCCCGCTCAACTCTCCTTGCCACCACCTCCCAAATATAGCGAATGCCAATTCACATTTAACATGCAATTCCATCTTTAGTGAAACTTCCACATAAGCCTCCACCAAGTCAACTAGCCCCTGCCAAAAATGGCAGTACTTTATGCCTTAAAAACCTTATCAACAACTTAAATGCCATGGAACCGTTTCCCTTTTCATGCATGACCCCTTTAGGTTCCCTTTTAAATAGCTTAGGATAGATCCCTTAGAACTTAGGTTAGTTTAGAATTAATCACCTTAGGCCTTACACATTACCTTAGGTAGTTTCCACATAGGTTAGATTAATTCACAACATAATAGTTTTAGGCATTAGGTTAGATCATCACATAATCTTATAGCATTAGGTTTTAGGTTAAATTAAATAGCCTAGTAACCTCTCCATAATCCTTTAGCACAAAGCTTAGGTTAGGATAAAAATTCAATTAAGTAACATAGCTAGGTAGTAAATATTCTTACCTAGCTTAGGATTCCATAGGATAATCCTTTAGTTTTAGGATTCTAAATCCTTCCTATGTATGAATAGGTTGCATTTCATTTATGTCAGCAATGTCCTACCATGATCGATCTCCAAAGACCCAAGCACAACATACAACTGAATGGAAACATGTTCACACAAAATCTAAGAACTTGTAACAACAAAGTTTAGTCCGATATGTCCCTCAATTTTATTGAATGTCAATTTACCCTTCATTCAACTGAGTAGATTTAAAACATTCCTTGGATCACTGAAATTGATCCAAGGATGAGTCAGATAAGGAGATAAGTTTTCAACTCTTAAACCAGATTGCAATTCACCTACAAGAAGTGAAAAATGGGTTCAAGGAAGCCATTCCATTTCAGTCTAGTGATCTTAAGAATAGAAAAGATTTATCCATATCAAGCATGATCTCCAACAACCAAAAGAACACATCTTTAGAAGAAGATCACATGTCAACACTTGAAATGAAAAAGAGGAATATAACAATTGTCGAGGGTGTTACACATGCTTCCTCCTAAAAAGAATCATCATCTCCCGATGATTACCTCATTTTAACAATTTATATCAATGACAATCAATTCATTCACTTCTCTTATCATAAGTCAAATATATCAAAACTTATAGTTCTAGAAATCAGCATTAAATAGTTGTTTGTTCAATTCTTATAAATATCTACCCAAAACTTGGCATACTTATTGTCATATAAAGATAAAATCATAAATTTTTATCAATCAACAAAATCAATTATATTCAAATAGATATGGAAAAGAAGTTTTCATATCCTCTAGGTTTTCCCAAGTTGCACTATCTTCATTAAACTGGTCCCACTGGACTTTACATTGACTTATTTCTCGATTTCTCAAATGCAACTGGTGAGTTTCAAGCACTCGTATGGGTTTAACCATGATTATTCTTGGGTCCTGGACCTGCAAGGAATTCAATTTAACACGTGTGATAAATCTAAAACATATTTCTTAAGCAAAGAAATATGGAAAACATCATGCATTCATGACAAAGTAGGAGGTAATGCTAAATGATAAGCTATAGGGTTGATTACTTCAACTATCTCAAAAGGTCCCACATAACGAGGTGATAACTTGGTAGCCTTGCCAAAAGTTATAGAACTCTTTTTTGATTTAACCGAAGAAAGAATTTCTCACCAAGTTCAAATTTCCTATCAACCCTCTTCAAGTCAGCGTAACTCTTTTTCCTATCTGTTTCTTCTTTCAAAGTGTTCATGAATCAATTTAACTTGTTCCATTTCAGTAAGAATTTTAGGTCCAATTACCTCTCTATCTTCTATGCTATCCCAACTAACAGGGGTTCTACATTTTATTCCATATAATGCCTCAAAAGGTGCCATCTTAAGAGAAGCATGATATGTATTATTGTATATGCGAATTCAACTAATGGAAGATACTCTTCCCACTTATATTGTTGATCCATGCAATACATTCGTAACATATCTTCTAAAACTTGATTTACTCTTTCAATCTGCCCATCTATTTCTGGATGATACGCAGAACTGAAATTTAGCTTAGTTCCTAGAGCTGCATTAAGCATTTTCCAAAATATTGACGTCATTCTAGGATCTCTATCCGAAATGATTAACTCAGGTACTCCATGTAATCTGAAAATTTCATGTACAAATCTTCTTGCCAAAATAGGAGAATCATCCTTTAGATTTCCAGCAATAAAATGTGCTACCTTTTTTAGTTTATCCACAACTACTAAGATAACATCATGCTTATTTCTTGACATAGGTAACCCTTGTACAAAATCCATGCTTATTACTTGCCATTTGTATTGCGGTATGCTATGAGGATACAAAAAACCGGATGGGTGAATATGTTCCGCCTTAACACGTTGACACTCAAGACAATGTGTCACAAAGTTTAGAACATCCTTTTTCATTCCTTTCCATAAATATTGTTGTTTTATATCAGCAAAGCATTTTTGTAATGCCAGGGTGTCCAGAAAAAGGTGAATTGTGAAATTCTACTAACAATTTCTTTCTCAAATCATTTAGCGAAGGTACATAGACTTTGTTTTCAAATCATAAGATTCCTTCTTTATCAAAAAAAACCTTTATACCTCAAATCATTTGAATCTGTAGCAAGTGCTAATTTTACTTGTTGGAAGTAAGAATTAGATTCCATAACACTTTTTACTTCATCCTTAAACTGAGTTCTTAACGTTATAAGATCAGAAATGTGCTTCCTATGACTTAGAGCATCAACCACTCTATTTTCTTTTCCTTTATATAACTGATGTCAAAATCATATTGAGACAAAAAATCTAACCACCTTCATTGTCTTGCATTTAGATTTGGCTGAGTGAAAATGTACTTCAACCCAAGATGATCAGTTTTCAACTCAAATGGTTTACCAAGCAAGATAATGCCTCCAAACTTGAAGTGCATGAACAATGGCAAGCAAGCTCTAAATCATGTGGAGCATAATTCAACTCATGTAACTTAAGTTTTCTACTTTCGTATGCTATAACATGACCACTTTGTAACAAAATACCTCCTAGACCTTCACCGGATGCATCAGTTACCACCATAAAATCTCCATTAGGATCTGGTACTGCAAGAATAGGTGCTGAAGTTAATTTTTCCTTCAAGGTTTTAAATGTAATTTCACATTTCTCACTCCAAACAAACTTTTTATCTTTCTTTTGTAAGGAAGTTATTGGTACAACTATCTTAGAAAAGTCTTTTACAAATTTCCTATAGTAGCTAGCAAGTCCCATGAAGCTTCTAACTTCATGTACATTCTTTAGTGCAGGCCATTCAGTTATAGCTGTAATTTTTGAAGGATCTATAACAATTCCATATTTACTTATTACATGACCCAAATAGTGGACTTCTGTGTCATAGAAAGAACATTTGGACAACTTACCAAAAAACCGTCTCTTTCTCAGAATTTCCAAAACTATTTTCAAATGCTCATGATGCTCCTCAATGCTTTTAGAATATATGAGAATGTCATCCAAGAATATGAGCACAAATTTTCCAAGTATTCTTGAAAGATATTATTCATTAAATTCATAAATGTCACAGGTGCATTAGTTAATCCAAAAGGTAAAACCATAAACTCATAATGTCCATACCTTGTTCTGAAAGTTGTTTTATGAATATCCTCATCCTTAATTCATAGTTGATGATATCCAGATCGAAGATCTATCTTGGAATATACTAATGCTCCACGCATCTGATCAAATAAATCATCAATCTTAGGGAGTGGATATCTATTCTTGATTGTTTCCTTGTTTAACATTCTGTAATCAATGCACAATCTAAGTGTTCCATCTTTATTTTTCACAAAAATTACGGGTGCTCCCCAAGGTGAAACACTTGGTCTAATCAAACCTTGAGACAAAAGTTCATGCAACTGAGCCTTAAGCTCTACTAATTTTGTAGTAGTCATTCGATATGGTGCTTTAGAAATAGGTTCAGTTCTAGGCTTGATCTCAATTGTGAAATCAAATTTCCTTTTTGGTGGAAGACCTGGCAATTCTTCCGGAAATACATCATGAAGTCGTAATAATGAGATATCATTCCATAATATCACTACTCTCTTCTATTGATTTAGTAATTTTTACTGCATATAAGGTACATCCTTTATTTTTGGCCTTTTTAAGTTGCATAGATGACAGTTTTCTAACAGAAATTTCACGTTTCACACCCTGAATATTTGTTGTTTTTTTCAGGTCATCTAAACAACTAATGTGTTTTTCAAAACATTCCACTTTAGCCTTATGTTCTGCTAACCAATTAACACCTATGATTACATCATAAGACCCTAAAGGTGTAACATAAAGATCAACCTCTGTGGAAAATTTAGGTAAATCAAGGACTTCTCCAAAAAGACACATACTAACCGTATGCACAACATTATTACCATACTGTACAATCCATGTTTTATCCATGTTTCTAGCTTTTATTTTTAATTTTGATGCTAATTTACTAGAAATAAAACATTTAGTAGCTCCGGTATCAAAAAGAATAGTTATTGGTAAACCAAATAACTTACCCGGAACTTCTATGGGTGTGGCATGTTTCATCCTACTTGTCAGCTACTGCAGTGTGTATCTTGTGCTATTGATTACGATCATCCTTCTTCAAAGGACATTGATTTGTGTAATGATCTTTTCCATAGTTATAACAGCCTCCTACAGGTCCCTTCCTAGGCTTAGGTTTATTTCAGCCTTAGAGTTATCATTCTAACCCCCATAGGACTTCTATCCATTATTATTGTTCTTGGAAAAGTTGTTTGTGCATTACCAACAAACTTGTTTGTTACTACTTTCCTATTTGTATCAGATGAAAACTTACTTTTCATTCTAAATTTCTTCCATGGTCCTTTCTTGGGTGCAAGAGAGGATGAAGAGGAGTTGGGATTCTTCTTCCTTACTTCCTCCTTATGAGCAAAAATTGCCTTTAATTTTATGTTCCTGCCTTATGGATTTTTCAACAACCCCTTCCATCGTGGTTGGGCTATGAACATCCACCCTCTCCTCCTATAATGGGATTCAATCCCATGATGAATTTCATATCCCGAACTTCTCATCGGTTTGGTCTTTCGAGGCACATACTTAAGGAGTTTTGTAAATCACTCCCAATACTTAGTTACAATTAGCTTTCCTTGAGCTAAGTTATGAAATTTAGTCATTTTTTCGATCATAGTAGAGTTTTGGTAGCCATCGTTTCCTAAAGTAACCTTTAAATTGGTCCCATGCGATATTAGATTCATCAATGTTCAACTCAACCTTGTGGTTGTCCCACCATGAAGATGCTTTGTGTGAAATTTGATATGCTCCCCATATCACCTTTGTTTCTTCTGAGAAATTTCTTATTGCAAAGTATTTCTCCATTTTTTTGAGCCAATTCTCAGCCCCATCTCCTAATGTGGTGCCATCAAACTTGGGTGGACTTATCCTTTTTATGTCATTAGTGAGTTCTGCGCTATTTTTTGTTTTAAGGTATGTTAACATTTTTATTATCAACACCCACATTGGTGTTTTCCCTGGAGGTATGTTATCAGCTTCTTCTTCCTCCTCATTACCCATTACTTGTTTTTCAAGCACAACCAAATGATCTCTTGTGTCCAACAGGGTAGTAAGGATCTCATCGAGTTTCTAGGAATTTTCACTCCTTCCTCAAGTGGAGGGTTATTTGCAATGTTTCCTCTTGTTCTCACCATTTTCTGTTACAAGAAAATTTAAATTTCATAAGATTATGGACACAATAGGTCCAAGAGCTGCAACCTTCAACTCTGATACCAAGATGTAACATTCCCATTTTAAGACTTTAGAAATAAGGGAAAAATTTTTTTATAATGTTCACTATTCTAAATAAAGCATTATTTAGAACAAACATTCCATGCCAATCAAATTCAATGGATAAACATATGCAGTTGTAATGACTGGTGATTCACCGATCTATTCATTCCATAACTCGGTAAGCTACCGATCTATTTATGTTATCTTATGTATTGAATACATATTGTATACTTCATATACTTTTTCATCCTACCCTACACCGGGTACTGAGTGATTTGTTTAAAGAACATATCTGAATATCTACTACCAATATTCATCTGATATCATGTTGTTTTAAACTTGGTGACATAGGACAATGCAACTAGCAGTTTGTGATACTTTGGCCAAATATTTATAACATACTATGTATGTCACTATTCCTAGATGACATACTCATCATATTGGAATATGTCCTTCACCTCACTCCTTAATGATTGGTCTTTACTGACTACCGTCAGTCCACTTGTTCTAGGTTTAACCCTAGCCCTAGATAGGAACATAACCTATTATAGGAAGATGCTCACAATGGCTTAGGGTAAATGGGCATACTCGGTTGACCTAAGTCAACCGGATGTGCCAACATACCTTAAGCCATTGGAAGCTAATTCATATCCTAAATATGCTCCTATCCAGACCTAGAGGGAAACTAAGTTCAAGTCCGAGTTCCATTGGGTGTAGATCTAGATGATCAATGTGGAAGGGTGATGCCACATGTCAACTACAACGTTGTATTCTCGAGAAGACTCAAGCCTTCTCGAAAGTACATCCCTGCAATTGGCGTGTGCCAACATCCTATAGAAACTACCTCATCGAGATGTACATACCCCGAGGGGATTGTTAATACTTTATTAGTCTAAATTAATTCTTGATTACAACAACCCTACCAAACCCTAATCCAACACTCAATAAGTTCTTTCCTAAATTTTCTTCATTTAGTCCATTAAGAACTTTGTTATATTCATGGTCACTTTTAATGTTTGATCACATAGTTAAACTACCAATTAACCATAATTGTACAGTGTTATAATATGTCTTATTTAAAAGTACAATAATTTTTAGAAAAGTTCAACGCCAGAATATATCCAATATAAAGTAGACTTCATACAAAATGAAGTCTAATAAATTGTAGTCATATTTTCAAACCTTTTTGGTTTATATTCAATTAAGAAAGAGAAAGAGTCTTTCTCTACATGTTAAGTGTTAGTGTATATCCTACCCAATATCCATATTTCTTAATGTATGTTCATCACACATTTCATTATTATGTTTAATAGTTTAGATAAAGAACATCATATTTTGCAACTTAACAAGTTGCATCTTAATTAGGGAAATTGAACTAAATCCCTTTATCCTACCTATCAAAGGATAACCAATTAAGCATCAAAATAATATGAAGAATATCAACAAGATAGAAATCCATCGTTTTCAAACAAATACAAGATAATTTACAAAACCAATACAAGTAAATTCTCATCTTTCAATTAATATTTATAACTTATACATTTACAAGCCTTATGCATTTTAGGCATACTGCATAACAACCGCCTTCATTCAAAAAAGAATACTACTTTTCTTTTTCAATACAATCTCAAGAACGAATCAGAATTCTTCACAAGGAATCAGATTTAAATCAGCCAATGCATCTCATAAGTTTAGCCTTCTTTGATCACTTATGAAGTCCATCTGTAAATTTTTTTAGCATGGGTCATTTCAATGAACTGAGCATGATAAGTACTAAGCCTTAAAATGAATTGCATTCCACTAATTGTTCCATTAAAACAAATCTACTTTAATGAAACAATTAATATATCATACTAATAAGCATAAGTAATAACAATCAGAAAGAAGTGCATTAGTAAAACTGAATTCACCTTTTAAGAGAAGGACAAAATATATTCTACAACATCTACCTTACCAATTAAAGTTTAATTGAACCTATCAATTACCTTTAAACAAACAACAAGATCATATCATCTCATTGTTCCCAATTCTATCATATTAGAATAAAACATTTATCTTTACTAAAGACAAAATAAGTGTTTACAGCATGGTTCCCATTAGGATGATTCATCTAACTCTTAATAAAAAGAAGAAGAAGAACCATTACAAACTATTCCCAAACACAAAACATCCGAAAAACAAAAACAAGTTCATAACATGAATTTAATTGTTTCATTTAAAGGACAACTACCGATAACATTCAACATTTAAGATATTCATCGAAAAAATCCCATGTCCATCCCTTAAGGAATATAGAATGAAACATTTTATCAACAAGTTTACATTTTCTATTCAACAAGACCGAAACATCTAATCTCTTTTTACATCATTTCAGTCAAATGATATGTACAAGAAGACTAATCAACATAATAAATCTCCATTCCCTAATAGAATCAATAACAAAAGGTTTCAATTAAATGAACTTAACCAACCAGCATAGAAAAGGAATCTTATCGAATGTGATTCCATCCTTAAATCATTTCACTACACTTAACAACAAATTCCCTTTCTAATCCAAACAATAAGCTCATACACTAGTTCCCATAAGAGAGAACAAAACCAACTCAAGGTAAGAAGAAAACATACTGCAAGTCTCCCTTACAATTTTTAGCTTCGATAAAGCATGAGTTACCATTTCAATTATGAACAAATACACAGTAAAGTTAAAAAAAAAAATATTGTCCCAAATGAATCGAAATTTATTTTCTCTTTAAAAAAAAAAGAATAAGGATTAATTTACTAAATTCAATCAAGAAATAGAAAATCCCTAACCGAAAACTAACAATTCTTAATTACCCACGAGCTCAACAAAGACTGAAACTTCATTACAAGATTTCAATAGTTTATTACTAAAGAGAAAGTGGTTCATGGTTTCAAGAGAGAAATAATCCAAAACAAAACTATCAAAACTTCATGTTTCCAACAGAGGAGACATTGTTTCAAACAAAACAATCAACCCAAGATGCGGGTTTCCTCAAAACATAGGGGAAAAGACTTTCCCTACTTAAATTCCATTGCTAGTTCAAAGAAGACAAACATTCCACAAAAGAAGTTCCAATTCCCTTATCTAACAAAAACGTTTCTAGTTTAATTTTCAAAAGATATTCAAACACTCAAGGTTAAACTACTCTACCATATTTCCTTTGAGTAAGTAGTTAAAATTAATAGAGTTATAAGCTTTTAACTTAAATGAAATTAAAACCAACTCAAAATTACGAGTAACAGAACCGACACATTGTTTAGATATAAATTCCAACACTAAGTACCAAATTAGACGTACAAAGTTGTCAAATCACAAAGTCTTAAACATGAGCTCATATATACACAAGTGTCTTAATACGAGGAAATATATATTACAAATATACATTAATAGTTCAAACCAATAGGAGACTCCATTACCAATTTATATCTTATCAAGAAGACCTATTTCTAACTCAAAATGAAACACGAGTTTCCAACAAGAGTTTGGAACCATACAAGTAACAAAATACGAGTGCGGTGAAAACATGAACTTCCATTAACAGTCTAGAATATCACAAGAATAAAACATGAGTACAGAGCTACATACGGACTTCAAACAATAGTCCCGAGTTACCCAAGGTTCCAAACATGGGTTTAGAGCATCAAGAATTATCCAGTACCAGTTCTTATCCAAATACGAACCCAATACAAGTTCCAAACCAAACACTAGCTTGAATACAAGCTCAAGCTTAAACAAAACATGAGTTCCAATGCAAGATCAAATGGGACTCAAGGTTCCCAAAAACTCATAACCATATAAATAGCAACGAAGGTCAGTTAAAACACAACACTTCGAATACCGGTTCCAGAAATGACAAGCAGAGCTACATAAACAAGTTTCCCATGAATGATTCAAAATTTAACCCACACAAAGAAAGTTTCCAAACTTAATGTTATTTTGCTAAGGATTTCATATCCAAATTTCTAGAGATTTATAAAACCCATCAATAAAATAACCAGATAAAACATGAAGAACAAGAATCTCATAAGAGCATAGTCATTTTAATGAAACATTTAGAAGAAAGCAAGAGATCTTAATGGTTAGAGCCTATCATGCCTGATATAAAGCTTCTACCAAATCGAAGGAGACTTCCACCTAAGCCTTAAAATCCTTTTCTTCTCCATGAAAGATCAAAAAACAAACAAATTTCCTAAGAATGCCTCATATACCTTCCCATGATAAAAATAGACCAGGTGAGCTAAAAATAACAATGCAGTGAAAGTCAAACTATTGGTTCGAAGAACCAATTCACTCCATGTAGAGTAAAATTTAGAAAGCATGCAAAACCAAAAACCTCCCACAAACCCACCTTCCAAGTTTCTAGACATTTTGGAAACAAAAAAATCGAGAGGCCAATAAATTTCATTAATTCCAATTTTCCCGCTCAACTCTCCTTACACCGCCTCCCAAATCTGGAAAATGCCAATTCACATTTAACATGAAATTCCATCTTTAGTGAAACTTCCACATAAGCCTCCACCAAGTCAATAGCCCCTCCCAAAACTACAAGTACTTTATGCCTTAAAAACCTTATCAACAACTTAAATTCCATTGGAACCGTTACCTTTTATTCATGTGACCTCCTTTAGGTTCCCTTTTAAATAGCTTAGGATAGATCCTTAGAAGTTAGGTTAGTTTAGAATTAATCACCTTAGGCCTTACACATTACCTTAAGTAGTTTCCACAAGGTTATATTAATTCACAACATAATAGTTTTAGGCATTAGGTTAGATCATCACATAATCTTATAGCATTAGGTTTAAGGTTAAATTAAATAGCCTAGTAACATCTCCATAATCCTTTAGCACAAAGCTTAGGTTAGGATAAAAATTCAATTAAGTAACATAGCTAGGTAGTAAATATTCTTACCTATCTTAGGATTCCATAGGATAATCCTTTAGTTTTAGGATTCTGAATCCTTCCTATGCCGTGAATAGACTATATTTAATTTACGTCAGCAATGTCCTACCATGATCGATATCCAAAGACCCAAGCACAACATACCACATAATGGAAAATTCTTCACATAAAATCTAAGAACTTGTAACAAAAAGTTTAGTCCGATATGTCCCTCAATTTTATTGAATGTCAATTTACATTCTTCATTCAAGGTTTGAGTAATTTAAAACATTCCTTGGATCACTAAAACTGATCCAAGGATGAGTCGAATAAGGAGATAAGTTTGCAACTCTTAAAACCATATTGCAATTCTAATACAAGAAGTGAAAAATGGGTTCGAGGAAGCCACTCCATTTCATTCTAGTGATCTTAAGAACATAAATATTTATCCATATCAAGCATGATCTCTAACAACCAAAAGAACACATCTTTAGAACAAGATCACATGTCAACACTTGAAATGAAAAGAGGAATATAACAATTGTCGAGGGTGTTACATGCTTCACTCCTAAAAAGAGTTAGCATCCTAATGATTACCTTATTTTAACAATTTATATCAATGAAAATCAATTCATTCACTTCTTCTTATAATAAGTCAAATATATCAAAACTTATAGATCCGTAAATCAGCATTAAATAGTTGTTTGTTCAATTCTTATAAATATCTTCCCAAAACTAGCATACTTGTTATCATAAAAAGATAAAATCATAAATTTTTATCAGTCAACAAAATCAATTATGTTCAAAGAGATATGGAAAAATAAGATAAAATATATTTTAATAGTCAATAAAATAGACTAGGTGAGCTAAAAATAGCAATGCGGTGAAAGTCAAACTACTTGTTTGAATAACCAATTCACTCCATGTAGAGAAAAATTAGAAAAGACATGTAAAAACCAACAACCTACCACAAACCCACCTTCCAAGTTTCATAGATGGTTTGTGATAAAAACATGAGGATAATAAATTTCATTAATTCAAATTTTCCCTCTAAACTCTCCTTACCACCACCTCCCAAATCTAGTGAATGTCAATTTACATTTAACATGAAATTCCATCTTTAGTGAAACTTCCACATAAGCCTCCACCAAGTCAACTAGCCCCCGCCAAAACCGGTAGTACTTTATGCCTTAAAAACCTTATCAAACTTAAATGCCATTGAAACCATTTCCTTTGATTCATGTAACCTCCTTTAGGTTCCCTTTTAAATACCTTAGGATAGATCCCTTAGAACTTAGGTTAGTTTAGAATTAATCACCTTAGGCCTTGCACATTACCTTAGGTAGTTTCCACATAGGTTAGATTAATTCACAACATAATAGTTTTAGGCATTAGGCTAGATCATCACATAATCTTATAGCATTAGGTTTTAGGTTAAATTAAATAGCCTAGTAACCTCTTCATAATCCTTTAGCACAAAGCTTAGGTTAGGATAAAAATTCAATTAAGTAACATAGGTAGGTAGTAAATATTCTTACCTAGCTTAGGATTCCATAGGATAATCCTTTATTTTTAGGATTCGAATCCTTCCTATGCCATGAAACAGTTGTATTTCATTTATGTCAGCAATGTCCCGCCATGATCGATTTCCAAATACCCAATCACAAAATACAACTTTTTGAATGGAAACACGTTCACACAAAATCTAAGAACTTGTAACAACAAATTTTAGTCCGATATGTCCCTCAATTTTATTGAATGTCAATTTACCATTCATTCAATGAGTCAAGGATGAGATAAGGAGATAAGTTTGCAACTCTTAAACTAGATTGCAATTCTCCTACAAGAAGTGAAAAATGGGTTCAGGAAGCCATTCCATTTCATTCTAGTGATCTTAAGAACATAAAAGATTTATCCATATCAAGCATGATCTCCAACAACCAAAAGAAAACATATCTACAAGAAGATCACATGTCAACACTTAAAATGCAAAAGAGGAATATAACAATTGTCAAGGGTGTTATAATGGATATAAATGCATCTTTGAAAGAAATATATATAAATACTGTAGATAGATTAAGAGAGAATATATACATACAAATACATAGAGATAGAGATATAGAAAGATCTAGTACATTTTTAAAGATAAAATGTTTCAGCAATAAAATAACAACTTCATTTTGAGACTAAGATCCCAGTCCTCCAAGAACCGGGATCCTCGTTTTATTGGTATTTATATTTTTAAAGAAAATATTGTAGATCTTTTAATTTTGTAAATGAGTTTGATTCTTTAAGTTGAATTTTTTTGTATACGTATCCCTATAGGCGTTATAGACTAGATTTTTATTTCCTTGCAAGATTTTCATAGCATTTTCAACCCTATTTTAATTTCCAAGAAAAGAGTGTTTATCGCATTGCGTGTTTATTTTCAGCAATCTAATTATTCTTGTATGTGTGTTTATTTCCAGCAATTAATTCAACAATGAGTGTTTATTTTAGCAATTTATTGCAGCATATAGATAATAAGGCTTTGGCCATGAAATCCTAAGGAAAGCGTAAAAAACCCGGAAAATAAAATAACGAATACCTAAATTCAATTACTAGATCACTAATATTTTCTTGTTACATATATCTTCGCACACCCGCTGGTTTGAATATGAAAAAATAAAGAGTTGATTAAATGAAGGTACTAGCGACACCCATCATTTTTGGCACCGTTGTCGAGGACCCAATAGTTAGAATTGTCTAATCAAGTTTCAACAAGAGAAAAAATCATACATCTAGTAATTGAATAATATTCCCTACATCATCATAAAATTTATGAGTAGACCAAGAGAATCCAAGGGTAGATTCCTCCCAAAAATATATGAACAAGAATCATCAGCATCTTCTAAATCAAATAAGGAAGTTGACCAAGAATTAGAAGAACCATTGTCCCCTGTTAGAAAAGAAGTTGAATTGATACCTTTGGAATTCTTGGATCAGTCACCAGAAGGAAGTGGAACCTTTAGAAAGAGGATTATATCCCAAGACCCATTTAGAGAAAGTTTTGATTCAAAATTGAGTAGTCAACCTCCTACTCCTGACTTTTCACCTTCCCCAAAATAGATCACATATCATATTGATTTGGAGAAAAGTATAGAAGGTACTGAAAAAAATGGCACGAGAAGATCAAAGAATACCTGATAGGACCTTTACTTATCCAATTCAGTTAGACGATGATGATACACCCATGAAGAATATTTCACCTACACATTTACCCACATTTAGAGGAATGTCATCTGAAGATCATGACCAATTTTTGTTTGAATTTAAAGTACTATTTCAAACTTATGATTACAAAACAAATAAACAAAAGATCAAGTTGTTTCCATTTACCCTAAAGGATGCTGCAATGAGGTGGTTTATGGGATTAACATCTAATTCTATTACCACTTGGGCACAAATGGAAGTTTCCTTCCTAGACAAGTATCAAGAGTACTGTAGAGGGAGGAACATGAAGGAAGATTTTTTCAAAATCAAGCAAGAGGAGGGTGAGAATATGGAAGATTATTTAGATAGATTCCTCTTTATAAGTAAAAGATGTGGATTTTACTACAAGAGGAGTTGAGGAAAACCAATTTTCTTAAAGGTCCGGATGATGAATATAGGGAAGCCCTTGATTTGATGGGAGATGGGAACATTCATCAATTAAGAATTAATGTTATTAAATACTTTTGTAGAAGCTATTCAAGAACAAGGGGTGGACTGAGAAAAGGAAAAATAATTAAAATTTTGAACCTAGATATGAACAAACTGATGGATGAACTGGAAAATTTTTAAAAAGACCTTTTAGTTCAATTAACCTCCACCATGGATGGATTGCAAGATAAATAAAATGCTAAAACTGAACCATTAGCTATGTATTATCCTAGATACAGGAAGAAACATGCAATAAGAGATTGTCCTCTAGATAAAATAGAAATGTGTCTTATATGTGAATCTAGGGACCATGAGAGTAATGTTTGTTCTCTTCTTCCATTTATTAAAAATCAGCTTAAACAAACTAGCACTCCATCCACATCAGAAGAAGTAAATTTTTTCCAGAGATAACCTAGCCAAGGGTAGTTCATGCCCAGGTTAGTTCCTAACCCCTGGATGATGTCATGGGCAGCTCAGATAGTACCAAAAAGTTGGGGACAACCACCTTGGGTCCCTCAACCAACATGGAATCCTCAAGATTGGTCAGGACAATCTTGGTATGCCCAAGGACACCAACAACCATGGTTTGGTCAAGGTAACCCAAATGCTTGGTCACAACCTAGGTGGAGCCCTAATAATTATGCTCAAGGGAGGACATATCCCAATCAGAATCAACAAGCCATAATGGGTTCCCCAACACAAAATTCACAAAATAAAAATGTGGTTCAAACACAAATGTCAGCACAACCAGTTGCTAATCCCAGAAACAAAAAACCAACTCTTTTTTATGGGGTAGAAAAAGAAAAACTAGTGGATCTAAATGCCATGGATTGTAAAGATATTTAAACCAGATTTGGAAAATTGATTAGCAGTCCACCTATTATAATTACTGAAATGACATAAGAAACTAAATCCCTAGTGTGGTTGTTCCCAAGAAAGATGAAAAATAAAAATATAAGGAGTCGGGTACCAACTCTACTGAAACTCCATTCCCAGAGAGATTTCAAGAACTTATAGGGACAAATTAATATGAGTTGGTGCAGGATTTGAGGAAATTAAATATTGAAATACCATTATTACAAGTAATCAAGGACATTCGGAGTTGAACAAGCTAATCAAGATGTTATGTTTAATAAGCCCTCGAAGGAAGAAGTAGTACCCAGAACTATTAAAGTAGATGGAAAACTTGTTGATTTATTAGTAGGAAAACTCTTACTTCCTAAGTATGGAGATCCCGATAGCCGTGTTATTTATGTCTCTATAAGGAATAAATATATACATAATATTTTGGTTGATTTGGTAGCAGCTATAAATGTGATGATAGTGAAAACTTTGAAAACATTACCATTAATAGGTATCCAACCTACTAATACCATATTATAGATGGTAGACCAGTCTGTATCAAAACCAAAAGGATTTATTGAAGATGTGTCGGTTATGGTGGAGTCATGGGAATATCCAGTGGACTTCCTTATATTGCAGCCAAAAGGTAAAACACTTAGTTATCCTATTATTTTGGGTAGACCATGGTTAGCTATAGTTGATGCCTTAATTGATTACAAGAGATTAAGTGATCGACTATCTTAAATGGTACAATTTCTAATAAAATTTCTTTATACCCCTCTCGTATGACATTTTATTGATAATCAAGAGCAATTGTGGATTGATGATCCTGACACTAATCAACAAAACCTATCTTCTCTGGCTATGATAACGTTACAGGATCATGTACGGGAGATGGAAGATATGATTAATCAATCATTGAATGAACACCAACTATCCTTGGAACAATTTGGGTTAGTTTGAAACCTATGGACTTAGTTTCGGAACCTACAGATTTATTTTTGGAACCATCACATTTTGTTCCAAAACCTTGATTTTATCTCTGGAACCACAACAACAACGACCCCATGCAAATGTAAATAATTTCATTCTGGAGGAACAAGATTTATCTTAGGGAGGAGTAAAAATAGCTATGGAATTAGTAGTTTTAGTTTCAAATATATCATGAAATGGTGAGGAATTTCTGGAAAACAACAGTGACAAGGAGTTTGACCGACAACAAGATAAGTATCATAACTCTTCCTATTTTCCTTTGTCCAGTATTCTTTATCAAGGGAATTTTGGAGATGTTGCTGCATATCATATGTTATTACAACATCCATGTCCACTAAACATCTTAATGTAACACTTTCAACAAATGAGTTCATAACACATTGGAACTAGACATGTTGAGATTCAATTGGGTAAAGAATGATGAAGAAGATAAATTGTTTGATATTCTAAAAGATCATACTAGATAATTTTTTTGGTAATATAAAGACATGAAAGGAATCCATCCAAGTATTTACACCCATCACATCTATCCGAAAACAATAAAATAGTTAGGTGACCTCAAAGAAGGATTAATCTAGCCTTAAGGAACATAGTCAAGCAAGAAATTGAAAAACTATTACAAGTAGGTTTTATTTACCCTATCTCAGACAGTGGGTGGGTGTTTCCTCTTGTAATTGTTCCTAAAAAGAATATAAAATGGATCATTTTTGTTTATTATAGGGAGATGATAAACAATATTTTTCCTTCCTAGATGGATTTAGTGGATATAATCAAATCAGATTTGTTGTTGAGGATCAGGATAAAAATACCTCTACTTGCCCACTGGGAACCTTTTCTATAGGGTATTGCCATTTGGATAATTTAATTCTCATTAACCTTCCAAAGAACAATTTTTGTAGACCTAATGAATGATTGTGTAGAGGTATACATGGATGAATTTACTATACATGGAAACACATTTGATGATGCTTTGAAGAATTTGGACAGAGTACTAACAAGATGTGAGGAACACCATTTGTCTCTTAGTCATGAGAAATTTTTAATGATGGTTGATGAGGGGATTGTATTAGGACACCACATTTCAAAAAGAGGAATTCAGGTTGACCAAGACAAAATCAGGATTATTTAAGACTTTCCTATTCCTTAAACCCCCACAGATATCAAGTCATTTTTAGGGAATGTTGGATACTATAGGTGTTTTATTAAGGATTTTAGTAAAAAAATTTCCCCCATGTTTAGTTTACTTACAAAGGATTGTGAATTCTGTTGGGATGAAAAGTGTCAACATGTTGTTAAGGAAATTAAAGATAAATTATTCTTGCTCAATATTGAGAGGACCTAATTGGGAGAAAAATTTCACATCCAAATAGATGCCTCAAATAACTCAATAGGTGTAGTTTTGGGATAGAAAGATGAAGAAGGGAAAATGCATGCTATTTACTACCTTTGTAAAAATATTACTCCCGCTGAAACAAATTGCACTACCACTAAAAAATAATTTCTTGTTGTGATCTATGCAATTAATAAATTCAGACATTATATTACGGGGTATAAAATATTTGTACATAAAAATCACTCAATAATTAGATAATTAATGAAAACACCAGTGATTGGAGTTAGGATAATTAGATGGTAATTAATTTTAAAATAATTTGATATTAGCATAGTAGATAATCCAAGAAAATCTAATGTGGTAATTGATTTCTTACAAAGACTGACCACTACGGGGAGCAAGATCCGATTAAGGACAATTTTCCAAAAGAAAAATTGTTTTCTATTTCAGCTAATACACCATGGTTTGCTAATATGGAAAATTATCTTTCAACAAGGAAGTTTCCTCCTTCTTTCACTAATAAACAAATGAAGAAGTTAATCGAAACCAATTCATAATTTAAATGTTTAAATTGAATGTTGTTTAAATGTGGTCTGATCGGTTTTACGGGTGTGTGAGAGAAGATGAAATCTTTGACATACACAGGGTATGTCATGATGAACCAAAAGGAGGACAATTTTCATTAAAAATAACATCTCACAAGATACTTGCACTCAAGCTATTACTGGCCATCTCTGTATAAAGATGTGAAGAGATATATTAAGTGGTGTGATCCCTATCAAAGGATGGGACAACCAACCTTTACCAGTGAAATGTTTGTGCAACCTCAAGTAGTGATTGAACCATTTGAAATGTGGGGGATGGATTTTTTGGTCCCTTTAGTCCTCCATCACAAGGAAAGGAGAACATTCTTATTTATATTGATTATGTGACAAAGTGGGCAGAGGTGCATGCTTTAAAAATGCCATCGAAGAATTTCCTTTAAAAAGAATTATGATGAAGTTTGGTGCACCAAGGATTATAGTTTCATATCAGAGTCCACATTTCATGTATAATATGATCCAGGCCTTCATAATGTACTATCAGATCAATCATAGGAATTCATATAATTATCACCCATAATTAATTGAATAAGTAGAAGTAACAAATAGAGAATTGGAAAACATCCTTACCAAAACAATTGAATTAGGAAGAAGAGATTGGATAAAGAGACTACATGAGGCTATTTGGGGATATAATGAAACTTGGAAGACTATAATAGGTATTTTACCATATGAGTTAGTCTATGGGAAAAATCCCTTGTTACCTATTGAATTTGAACTACAAACATTGAGGACAATAGCTAAATTGGGTATTGAGTTGGATGCAACACCAAAGGAAATAATTCATCAACTCAATGAATTGGATGAGTTGAGAATGGAAGAAATTCAATAGATATAGATAATACAAGATCAAAGGAAGCAATGGCATGAAAAAATATCAAGAAAAAGTAATTCAAGGTAGGAGATTGGGCATTACTATTTTATTCGAGTATCAAGCAACTCAAGGGAAAGTTGAGAACCAGATGGTTATGACCCTATCAGATTTTGTAGATATTTGAAAATGGCTCTATCAAACTACTTCCCATTGATGGTAGTAGCTGAATACTCGATTACTAAGAACATTCTTGTATTTATTAATTATGTGACAAAGTGGGAAGAAGTGTAGGCTTTAACAAATGCCCTTTGAAGAAGTAGTTGTTGATTTCCTTTCGCACAGAATTATGGTAAAGTTAAGAGCACCAGGAACATAGTGTCGAGAAGGGACCACAATTTATGTCTGATATGTTCTAGGATTTCACAATGTATTATTAGAGAAATCATAGAAATTCATCTACTTATCGCCCATAATCAGACGGACAAGTGAAGTAACGAACAAATAATTGGAAAACATCCTTACGTAACAGTTCAAGTACAAAGAAGAGATTGGGTGAAGATTCTACGAAGTTTTCGATCTTACAATACAACTTGGAAAACTACAACATGGTTTTCACAATTTGATTTAGTCTATGGGAAAAATCCCTTATTGCCTATTGATTTTGAACTACAGGCATTGAGGACGAGTGAGTTAAGGTGGGTATTGAGTTGGATGTAGCTCAAAAGGAGATAATCCTTCAACTCAATGAGTTAGATGAATTGAGTATGGAAGCACTTCAGCAAACAGAGATAATCTAAGATAAAAGGAAGCAATGACATGATACACATATCAAGAAAAGGAATTTCAAAGTAGGAGACTGGGCATTTCTTTTTTATTCTAAGTACCAACAACTCAAATGAAAATTGAGAACCATATGGTTAGGACCCTATCAGATTTAGTATATATTTGATAATGGCTCTATTTAGCTACTTCCCATTGATTGTAGTAGAAGGACACTTTTGTTCAATGGACATAGGCTAAAACTTTATAGAAAGCCTCCTACTAGGGATGAATTCTTGAAGTAGATTGAAGCAGACAAAGAATTTGATCATATGGAAGAACCCAATTCTTCCAAAATGATCAAATAATCAGATGCATGGATCCAAAATAAAGGGAAGATAATGAAAACCAGCAAATGGCATTCTCTTCTCCTAAAAAAAAAAAATAAATAAAAAATAAAATAATAAAAAGGGAAGGAATGAAAACTAGTAAATGGCGTTCTCTTCCCCAAAAATTAAATCTCTCAAAGATCAATTGAAAACCAGCAATGGCGATTGGTCTCCTCAATAAATGGCTAATGTAAAATAAAAAGAATTTGTTTGAATTCTAGTTTTCTTTTCTAACTATTTTTCTTTTTCACTTTTAGGAATGATGAGTCATCAATACAGAGGTATAACATCAACAAAGGATGGTAATTATGTCTTGAACTTATTAAAGGTTAAATTAAAAGTTTGCATGTGTGATTAGACTTGATTTAAAAAGTCAATATGATGAGTCATTTATTGTGCATTATGATTAAAAGAAAGTAATCATGATGTTGATGTTGATATAATAAGAAAGTGGCAACTTGTTTATAATTACCTATCATTTGGGTGGAATAAATGATGTTGATAAGAAGTTCTGAGAAGAATTTTGAAGAAGAATAAAAATAATTGTATTTGAATTTTACAGCTAAACCCATCAATTCCATGCAGATAAACACAATAGTTCCACAGCTAAATACAATAGTTTGTAGCTAAATCCATTAGTTCTACAACTAATTCTAAATTTGAAGAAAGAATAATTCGAATAATCCTCTTTGCTATGGGGATTAAAAAGAATACAGAGCTAGAGGATGATACCCAAATTCTTACAGATGAAGAAGTGGCAGCCATTTTTGGATGAGCAGGGTGGCTGGAGTTCTTGAAAAAGTTCTCAAGGTACAATGATGAATTGGTAAGGGAATTTGTTATAAATTTAGAAGAATATAGAACTAAAGTTAGAAGCATTATAATTCCTTTTACTATCAATACAATGAGTAATGTGTCTAGAAAATTAATTGTGTATGTCCCAAATCTGTCAAGGGAACCCTTAAATATTTAGTGGAAACCTTGATAAAAAGGGGGAATCTGAGCCCCAACATATCTATAACACTAAGAAAATCCTAAAGGGGTTCAGAAGGGCCAGCTTTCCCAAACCCTTCGATAGGGTAGCATTTTGGGTAGTTAAGTATTTAACTTGTGATGGCCAACTTGGGACTATGAGAAGATAACTCCTTAATATGTTAATATATCTTAGGTATGGAAATTCAAAACTATAATATATAGTAAATATTCCAAGATTCCTTTTGAATCCATCTATAAAATGGCTCAAAGGTATTCCTCGGGAGTTGGAACAATCAGACATCATGGGTTAATCCATTTGGTATGCTAGCACCATTTTCTTTCGAAGAAAAATGGGAAAATTTTCTTAACAAGTTTAAGAAAAACAATGATATTATCAGGAGGGGAATACCAACCCCTTTTTCTCCTATAAGTAATTTAGATATTGATGCCCCTACGAGAGGAATAGAAGGAAATAGGTGGGGTTAATCTACCAAAAGAAGGATATTTTGAAGAAGGATTAAAGCTACAAAACCTATTGTGCCTGTCAAAGAAACTACTTCCTCTGCAATAGTACCAGGAGAACTAATATTTGTCTCTGACAATGATAGTTCACCTAAGCTAGAGCATGAAGTGAAAGTCAGAAGAAGCTCTAAGAGGAAACCCATTTTCAGGCATTTTGAATCTCCCCAAATAATAAGACTTCATAAGAGATCTAGGGAAATTCCAGAAGAGATGGAAGAACATGATGGGTTGGAAAAAGAAGTTGCTGATAGTTTAGAACATGATATGTCAACAATATTTGCATACACCGAACTAACTTATTGGCCCATCGACACGCTTGTGGGATGATCTTTGCATGAAACTTAATGAATTCAAAAAATCAATTGAGGACCCGAGAAACAAGATGGAAGAAGAAAAGAAAGCAAGGAAGAAATGGGAAGAAAATTTCTAAAAAGAGTAAGAAGACAAATTTAAATTTCTTGTAAAAATACAAATGGTTTGCATGATGAGTGAAAAATTACTCACGCACGCAGCAGACCTTTCTCGCATAGAGTATATTTTTAGAAGAATAATTTATTCCATGATGGCTGTCAAGAATTGCATGTGGCCTTCCACATGAAATAAAATATGAATTTGAGTTCATGACAACCTATTCCTCAGCTAGTGTAGAGCAGAAAAATATTCTCTGTGAATTCTATCTCTGCAATATTATGTTGGAAAAGAACACAGGCTTTATGATCAATTTGTATGTAGGGGAAATCCAACTAAATGCATTTGTTTTTGTTCTTCAAAATCAGGTTACATGGAAAGAGAGAGATTCTAAGCATCTATTAAAATCTAGTTCATTTGGTCTCTGCATGAGGGCTCACTATGGTAAACCATATACCTTTGCTATACATTTAGAATTTCATGCCTTTGATAGTCGGTTCAAGGCACACTATCTCGCCGCAGTTTACGAAAAATATTTATCCCTTCACCTATTATGAGGAGGATAACTTTGAATATATTTATGATGGATGTTTGAAAATATGGGAGTTTCTCATAGTTGTATTGAGAAGAAGAGAAGTGATATCTCCCACAAACTTAATATGGAGCTTAGAAAGAGCTAAAGCCTTGTGCACACTAATCCCTCAAGTCAATGAAAAATGTAGGGGCATATGGATGGGAATGAGAACAAGGCCTCCCCTTCTTCTCACTCCCATGTCTCCATGGAAAAACAAAGAGCCTCAAGATCCCACTCAATTTGAGGAATGACAGAGGAAAGTAGAAGCAAGATCAGGGTATAGTACTTCTGAACTAAAACATTGGGATATTTAGTTTCATCCATTTGACCTGAGCAGTCAATTAGAATGTAGAATACACAACCCAATATTTGAAGAGTAAATTTTGTAAGGGGACTTACAAACAAGTAAGTATGGGGGAGATGATAAGGCCAAAATATGTCTCGTTAATGCACAATAAATGATCTTATTTTACTCTCCTTTTATCAAGTTTGACAACATTTTGTGACTTTGTTTTATCTAGTGTAAGTTAGGATGTAATTGTCCATTTTTTGTTGAATTTAGTTCTAAAGATTAAAAGCTTTGTAATTCTGACAAAGTGTGTGGAAATTTAGTTTTTATAATAAAACATGTCATAATCAGTCAAAAAATGAAGTATGAAGTGATCAACATGTTTTTGGGAGCCTTGGATTCAATACGGCTTAGTTCCGGAACTTTCATACTAAGTTCTGGAACTCTATCACATAGTTTATGAGCTCTATTGCTTAGTTCCTAAGTTTTTGAACTCTAGCACTTAGTTATGGAACTCATGCATTTAGCTCCAGAACTTTCATAGTTAGATCAAGAAGCTGTCCCCTTTAGTTTGAAACTTCTCCAAAGTTCCCTAACCAATAGGAATCTATTTATTTTGATGATATCCAATGATAGAGAAATCAATTAGCCTTTCAATCAGGAGAAGATCAAAATATTTTTGATTCTTCATACTTGAAGATCCAGGGATAAATTATTAGATAGCTATGCATCGATAAGGTTCCAAATTCAACATCTATTTTGGGCATAATTAAGTTCAATTTGAATCGTTAGAACAACTATGGCTATTATCTTTGAAACAAATATACATATAAATACCTATAGATAGATTAAGAGAGAATATATACATACGATAGAGATATAGAAAGATCTAGTACGTTTTTATAAGACGAGAATATTTCAGCAATAAAATAGCCACTTAATTTTGAGACAATATTACTTTGTCAAATCTTGATTCAAGGTGGAGCAAGGACCCACTCTTCCAAGAACCAGGATCCTCATTTTATTGGTATTTATATTTTTAAAGCAAATAGTTTACATCTCGGTAATTTTATAAATTATTTTGATGTTTTAAGTTGAAATGTGTTGTATATTTATCCCTACAGGCTTTATAGACTAGATTTTTATTTCCTTACAAAATTTTCACATCATTTTCAACCGTGTGTTTATTTCCAAGTAAAGAGTGTTTACTTCTGCATTGTGTGTTTATTTCCAGCAATCTATTTATTCTTGTATGTGTGTTTATTTCCAGTAATTCATTCTAGCAATGAGTATTTATTTCATCAATTTTCTTTCACCATATAGATAACGAGGCTTTGGCCATGGAATCCTAAGGACACTACAAAAACCCTAGAAAATAAAATAACAAATACCTATATAACATTACTAGATCACTAAGATTTTCTTTTGCATATAGTTTTGGACACCCCCTAGTTTGAATATGACATCAACAAAGATTTGATTAAATGAAGGGAATAACAACACCCATCAATCATGATGTTGATCTCTACTTTGTCAAATCTTGATTCAAAGTGGAGCAAGGACCCACTCTTGCCAAGAACCGGGATCCTCATTTTATTGGTATTTATATTTTTAAAGCAAATAGTTTACATCTGTTAATTTTATAAATTATTTTGATGTTTTAAGTTGAAATGTGTTGTATATTTATCCCCGGGCTTTATAGACTAGATTTTTATTTCCTTACAAAATTTTCACATCATTTTCAACCGTGTGTTTATTTCCAAGTAAAGAGTGTTTATACGCATTGTGTGTTTATTTCAGCAATCTATTTATTCTTGTATGTGTGTTTATTTCAAGTAATTCATTCTATCAATGAGTATTTATTTCATCAATTTTCTTTCAGCATATAGATAACGAGGCTTTGGCCATGGAATCCTAAGGACACTACAAAAAAACCCTAGAAAATAAAATAACAAATACCTATATAACATTACTAGATCACTAAGATTTTCTTTTTGCATATAGTTTTGGACACCCCCTAGTTTGAATATGACATCAACAAAGATTTGATTAAATGAAGGGAATAACAACACCCATCAATCATGATGTTGATCTCTGCCCTTAGGTCAATAATATTATACATTATTATTGTGTTTTTAATCATAATATTCACCAAAGGAATACTTAGATCTATGAACTTGGGTAGCACTGAATTTCCAAGCATGACATCAACCAACTTTCTAATAACCTCGACAATAGATGGATCTTTTCTTTTTCTACTTGGAATCTTGATACATAGATGCTTAACCTACTTATTGTAGGTAGGTACATCAGATTATGGCTTATATAAGAGGAATATTTACACAAATATCCTTTAGTTGATTGAAAAAATCATAATCATAATCTGATTTAGGATCATATATCTTTTCTTATAATATGGTTGGAAATGGGGGTTTATTGACTTGAATTTTTCATTTGTTGAAACTCTATTCATATTACTGCGGATCATCTTTGCAACATCTTCTAGATTTTCTATGGAACAATTTGCAGCAATGATGGCTCATCTTCATTATCCATGATGGTCGGTTTATTTAGTGGGAGAAGTTCTCTTACCGAGTGGAGATGGATATCATTTACATTAAATGAATAGGTAGAGTATTGGGTCGATTCATTTGTGCAGGGTTGGTGAGAAGCTTTCTTGTTGGGGTTATGTGTTTGATAAGTGGTAATTGAGTGGATTTTTGTTGAGATCTAGGTTGGGGATTCGGCATCAAAGCTTACAATTCTAGGTAAGGAGGTTGTTGATAAGGTTGCTAATATCTAGGAGGTGGATTTCTCTATTACTGACGACTGCTCTCCAAGTTTTTGCCATGAATAAGGGTTTTGTTGCCATTTTTGGCTTGAAACCGAGGTTTCCATTTCTATTAGCAATGGCTAGCATATGGAGCCCAACCTTGCTAAGTATTAGCCCAAGATGCGGGTTACATATATGAACTACTATCCCAAATTTGAAAACATGGCATTGGATCTTGTGACATACCTCCTTGTCTTGGCATCTAAGGCTTTCTTTGAGAAATGTAGAATACTTTCCCATCCTCTGTTTCAATCATCTTTAATTCTGGTGCATCTTCATTTTCTTGTGCAATGTTGGACATTCTTATGCATCTCGTAATAAAATTTATTTCTTCTCGTATGCATGGAATAACTCGAGTAAATGTTTCCTCTGCATCTTCTCTTTTCTTCTTAGCATGTAAAACATTAATTTAGGTCACCATGAAATTAAAAATTTATTTCTTCGTGTTATTAAACATGTTTACAATCTATGATTTAGATATGTCCCCAATTTATTTGGTAGTTTATCCACCCATTTATATTAAAAATTTCTCTCTTCATGGTTGATCTGGAGTAATTCCTATAGGCTTCAAAAATATCATCAAAGGTAGCTTTTGAAATGTCTCAGCTCCTATCAGATCCAAATCATCCATATCCTTCTTACTCGAGTCCCTTGAAGAAGAGTAATTTGAGATATTCAAGAGGTAATGTTGGGTGCCTTGACTTCTAAATGTAAAACAATAATCTCTCTAGATAATCTTCTAGTGGCTCATACTCCTTCTGTGCCATTTTGAATATTTCATATCCTCCTCTGCTACTTGGACTATATTAGTCTTGGTACTTGGTGAGAAAATTTTCCTTCATCTATTTTCAGGTAGTCACAACATCTCTTCTTAGGCCCATAAACCATCTCAAGGATGCATCCTTGAGTGTAGTAGGGAATAGATTCAACTTATGTGCATCAATTATAAAATCATATCTTCTCTATAAAACATCAAACTCATACAAGAAAGTTTTGGGTCTTCATTTATTCAAAAAATTATTCACTTCTTCTACCATGATTGAATGATTAGGTACAACCTCAAAAGTCTTACTTAGAGGAGGGTATTCTACTATTATACCTTGTATGAGAGGAAAATGTGTCTTCTTGAGAATTAGATGAAGCAATTTTTGTTATTTGAGGATTGGGTAATAATCTTCCATGGGAAGCCCTTGGATGAGTGAATGCATTAACTAACTCAACTCAATCAACAAACATTAGTGGCAAGTGGAATTTATAAAACCTAAACTATTTCTAAGGAATGAAAAACCTCTCCAAAACCATATAACTTGGTAGTATCCCTTATAATAGTGTCAAAAATGGTGGTGCAAATCAACTCATAGTAACTAATAGGTTATTCATTGAATTACAATTATTTAATCATTGAACAAGGGACATAAAATTCAAATAATGATAGTTATATATGCATAGTTACAAATAATTTAGGAGGCATCGAAAGAAATAACTATCACTACCATAATTGAAAGAATGGTGTTTGAAAGTAGACAAAAGTTAGAACTAAAAGAAGCTGGTTTCTAAACGTTATGACTAAGATAAATCTTGCAAATTCAGACTTTACATAAAGAAGATAAATTGATTTCTAGGATAACATGCAATGAAATAGAGTAAAAAAACTATACGGGGGTTTAACATGCCACAAATGAGACATACCTTGGATGTTAATCTCTCCTACATTCTATAATTAAAGGCTAATAAAGAGAACTCGGATAATTTATTGAATTGGAAAGAACATTACACCCAAGAACAAAGAAATCTCCTCTCTACCAACAATAACCCTTTTTTATACTTCTCATTTACAACAAGACGTGAGAAGAAGAGTTCAACTAGGAGTAACAAATTAAGTAACATATTTTAAGTTGAACAATAACAAAACAACAAAAGATTCAATGCATACTATGTAACTCATAACTAGTGTTCGAGTTAATCTTGGGTAATCGACCAATTCCTTCAATCACATAGTAACTAAAATAATCAAAGTATAGTTCTTCATTATTTTACAATAAATGATAAGATTAAAGGATAAATTGTTTCTTAGTTCTACATGTTCCAATTGTACTTGCTCCTTCAACCATACGTACATACTTGAGTTTCATTCTTCCGCTCCAAGATATCTTCATAATGTAGGATTCCTTGTTGTAGGTGATTCCTTTTGGCTATTAATGGGTTACTATAGATGATTTGCTACATGAAGTTCCTTTATTGTATACGATTTTATGCAAATAGCAATTTTATTACAACATAGAGTGGTATCACACATATCATCATTCAAAAAAATTATTGGAATCATAAGAATAAATTCACACACAAAATACCACAAAATAAAGATAACTAGAGATAATTATATTAATCATTAATTATGCCATAAGTTCAAGGTTGTAATGATAATGTTTAGTAGAGTCTTTGGGAAAATACAATGACACAACTAGAATGGCTTGATCAAAATATAGAAGATGAATTGTTTATAAAGGAAATAAACACTACTCATCGAGACATCACCCTTGCATAAAAACTTGAGCTATATATTTTTACCATATATTTTAAATAGAACAATAAAATCAAGAAATATTGGACTCATTTGAAATTCCTTCAGGATTAATTAATCATGGGATTTGTTTTACATTGTTATCCTTTATATTTCATGAGTAACGGGTAATCATAAGTTCCAAATTCCAATCTCTTTATGTGTTTCAAATCATGGAAGTTAGTAGATATCCTTTTTAATTAAACATATTCTCTTCTAACTGTGTAAATATCCTAGGACATGTATTTAAACTATTTTAGTGCATATTTTTAGTTAGCATTATTTTTCAAGAGTTGAGCATGAAAAAGGTAGGATATTCTATAATATTACCTTCTTCCACTTCCCTTTCTTGTCTTCTATTTTATAAATATAAGTTTGATATCATCAAAAAGGGTTCCACCCTCCCTAATGTGAATTTATTCTACTCTTTTTAAGATTGAGCATCTATGACCTATAAACGATAATAGATCCCCTTTTGTTTTACCTCTTTCAACATATATTTTAAATTTATCATATTTCAAAATTTAAATGCATGTAACAATGATTACAATCTGAATTAAAAATAATTTAATTATGATCCAAAATTGAAGTAAATGATTCCCAAAATCAACGTTATTCATTATTTAATCAAACCATCCACATTTCCATTTTACCTATTTTTTTGTAAAAGTTTGTAAATTGATAAATTTTCTTATCTAAATTACAACTTGACTGATTAAATTTTAAAAAAACCAGAAAATCATAATGCAAATCAAAAGAAAATACAACACTAAATTTATTTATGAGGTTTGGAAATTTCCTAGTCCTCGAGTTCGTCCGTCTTGATCTATTAAAATTTTCCAAAGCTGTAAGTACAAGTAAAACTTATAATTAACAATAATAGATCCAAAACCTATAATTTTGTGTCTTCATACCTTCAAAGGACTTTGGCAAAGCTCGGTGTTTTCCTTCACCTTCGCAAAACACTTGTAAAATATCTTATCTTGAGTTCTTTGTCCACAAGCTACTTCCGCACCTTAAAACAACATCAAGAAGACTTCAAAATAGTAGAATAACATATGAAAAAGGAGAATATTAGAATTATAGAAAATTTTCTAGTTTACACCAACTCCACAAAATTCACCTAAGTGTCTAAAAATATCATATTTATAAAACTACTTTGTTATGAGGAATACACAATCATCTTCATTGACTTGTATAAGACCCAAGTCTTCATTTTTAAACTTGTTCAAGCCCTATGGTATAATGACAGAAATATAATTTTGTAAACAAGTGGTTGGGGGTTCAAACTACTGTAACCACCATTGACCACATATTTTCCTCTTTGGGACTATATCCCACATTCTTCATGTGAGGATGGGTGATGTAGTTTAAAATTAGGCACAATCGTTTATATGAAATGGATATGAGATGTTTTGTATGATTACCATGTTGATGGTGGCTGGTAGATTGTTGGCTCTATTTCCATTTCATGATGGTAGTGCGGGAGATATGGTGAGTAGAGGGCAAGCTATATGATCACTGTTGTGCTAAGTATAGTGAGTTGGTGATCGGTGCAATTTTGATCACCGAGTAGTGTGGGATAAGGTGGCTTAGTTTGTTTGATAAGATGGTGGCTGAGTTATTACAAAGAAAATCATGTTGGTGGCTCACTATGATCTTGATTTGTAACTCACCCCTTGTAGTCATTTTTTTACCCTCAATACCTCTTTCTAACCCCAAGTGCACCAGCCTATCACCTAGCATACACTTAATGCTACTTTGATGCACTGTGGGCACCGAGCCCCTCATTTATGTGAGATTTGCAAGAGAGTTCCACCATTAATGGAGGATTATTTTTAGAAATAGAAGTACATGTGTCTACTTAAAATTCATAAGATATAAATAACAGATCTACACATCAATGCATCACCAAATATAATTAAACATTGTATGAAGCACACGGAACCGAGATATGAGTCACAAAAATCCAAATAACATTAGGGTTTACACCCATAAACAAAATGTATAGAATGGATCCATGTATATTGATTTGAAAGAGTTTCTAGTAGCCACACTACATTCAAAGGGTCATCTAAGACCATATACATCGAATGAAAAATATTTAACCTCTCTAAACTAATCTATCAAAGATCCTAACTATGTTTTCCCCATTATAACCCTTGTTATATACCCCAACACCCATACATATGCTTAATGATATCCTTTACAACCCTCTAGCATAAATAAATCTAAACCCTAGCATCATGAGCTCCAAACCCTTAGCATTACCTAACATTTTTGCAGCACCTTGTTATTATCCTTCTTCTCTTAACACTCCCATACCCTTTATCACCTTTGCACTACCTTCTCCATCCATGTTTATGTCCCAAGATCTCCTTTAAATAGGATCAACCTCCACCACCATGAATTATCTTATGATAAGATCATGTGTCAAGTCTCCATGTTGTCCTCCATAGGTGAATGCTTATCCTCCTTGCAAAACCTTCTACTAACTATAATGATGCCTCTAGGAATATTCCCTGTGTGGAATATCCTTTTCTTGGCCTCAAGGTTCCGAGGATGGCACCTTATCCACTTATCACACCTAGTCATCTCCTCACATTTTTCCTCAAGTGAATCCATGATTCCAAATATGGCTAATTCCTTTAAACCCTTGATCTACCTCTCACACACGCCCTCGTTTCATTAAACCCTTCTTGAACTCTTGTCATATGCACTTTTCCGTGAGTTTCCTTCTATTTACTTGGTCATGCTCACATGCCTTTTGGTACTTATCAAATATTTAGGGTCTAGCATCACCCCACACTACGCGTATTATCTTTCCTCAAAAATATTATGATCCTTCAAATAATAAAGAATAGTTGAATTGAAATACTCTAAATAAATAATGGAAGAATGGAAGAGTTTATTCTCGCTGCATGAGAAGTGGGAACTCCTTGTTCATGGATGCCTCAATTTTCTCCCAAGCATCTACTTCTTGCTATGCCCTCTTGAAGAAGGTCACCCAACAATGCTCATACTTCATCAAAACTTAGTTCATCACTCTTATCTTTCAGCGTATCTACAATGATTTCTAGTAGCTTGCTAAGATCACCTAGAGCATCCATCATGCAAGTGATTTGGGGTATAGTTCCTTTATCCTATTCTTAATCTAACCACACAAGGTTTCAATTGCTTCAAAATTCTTCTCAACTTCAGTTAGGATCTTATTGCACTCCAACCTATTGCCTTTGTTATTTTCCTAAAATTCTTTCAGATCCGCCTCATGTGTAGTAACCAATATGATTTCTACCATGTATCTATTGGCATAATTATCATACAAAACTTCATCCATCTATGTGAGGGTATTAATTGTAGCATGGATCTCATAGTACCAAGTCACTTTGTCTCCCCAATATTCATCATTTTTTCCTTCTTTTGGCATGCCATAGCCTCTTCTTCCAGCTCTAATGTGATTGGTCACCTTTCCATGGTGAGGATGCGAGTCAATTCTTCCAAGAAATGCATGTTTGACTTATATTTCTACTCGGGTGGGGCCAATTTTAGGTGTTTTAAGATAATGGAATTTGAAATGGCCTCTATATTCTTGTTTACTTCACTCACCTTCACCTTTTCATCCCTCAATTCACACCTTAGTTGTGCACTTTGATCAATTCCTTTTGATTTATCTCATTATCTCTCTCCATGATCTCCTCATTCATTTTCTTAGGCTCCTCCTCCAAAAGCCTTATTCTATCATTTTTGCCAAAGATTCTTGCTTCCACCTTGACCTATACTTTGTTGCGTGTATTGTAAACTTTCTCATTTGAAAGTTACTAGGAATTTGCACGAGGCTTTACTCCCATGGCATCTAGTATCTTCATCAAGGCATCATGATTTACCTCGAACTCGGGTTCGTCAACGTGGGTCTCAAACGCATAGGATAACATTTTCCTTGTGCGTGGGTACACACCCTCTTCATAAAAATATACCAACAAAGAAGTTTCTCTTTGGGAACAATAATTTGGAAGTGTGAGTGTAGTACCTTGCGTAGATCATTAATATAAGTCATATCATGTTCCGCATCATTATTATTCCCTTCCCACCTATGTGTTCTACCATTGGGAAGCTTAATATTAAGTTGGGGTCTCCACCAATGCTCCCATACTCATTTCCTACACTTGCACTCTCCTTATTTTTATTCATCACTTATTCGGTGCTTCACTCTACTTCATGATCCACTAACTATGGGATAATATCCACCACTTCCCTCTCTATAGTGTTATCCATCTGCTCCTCGGTCGGGATTAAGGTCTTATGATCTTTCATGTTTACTCACTTCCTCACTCCCCCATTTTCATGATCTCCTTCCTCATTCTCATCCCTTTCTTAATTTCCTTCTTCATCTAACTCGTATACGTCATATAAAAGATGATTCGAGCCTTACTACACTCTTCATCATCTTCATCACCCTTATTGGCCTCCATGCTTTCTATTTCTCCTGAGTCTAACCCTTTTGTCACCCTTTGTTTCTTCCTTATTAGTGACTCCAATACAGGGGACTTCTCTTTTTCTTCTCTCTCAGGAGACTCTTCTCTTACCGATGATTCTTCCTTCTACGACTGACTCTTTTCTAATGAGAGAATTATTCTAAGGGACATAAGTACTTTTGCCCAAACCTAAATCCTATTCCCCTACTATCTATATTTTTGCACGCTCAACACCTTTTTATTAGGAGCATATTCTCTTTCTCTTTTCCTTAGTATAACCTTATTCCCCACATTGGGGTCCTTGGGATTGGAGACATCATCTTGACATAATTTCCTTTTTCATACTTCGGCCTTAGGTGTAAATACACCCTCATTTTTTTCTTCTTACTGCAATAAGAAATGTTCTTGGTTTCAACATGTGCACGTCGTGGGAGACATACTTCTCCACATAGGCCTGATTCTTAGTGTATATTAACTTCATACACAGCTCGCGATAATCTTGATCTACTACAATTAGATCAAACTTGAGTTTCTTTGCCTCTTTGAATCGATTGATCCCAACCTAGAAGTACTAGGACATGAAGGAGAAAGGAAACTTACATCAAGGACTCTTGGTTCCATATACCAAAGTAAATCTATCAATAAAAATATGTGCATGTACGAAGAACTTAGCCTCTCCATGTACTAATGAAGGAAACCACTTGGGTAGTATCTATTCAGCCCCAAATGTGTCACACATCTTCTCAAACCACTTGGTGGGGGAGGGGTTCTCCTAGAGGTATTCCCAAAAAATATTATCTTGTCCATTGGGAATTCCAATCTTTGAGAAGATAATTGTGAGGAGGAAATTACCAAACATGATCATATATCCATCACACATGGCATTTATAATATCCTCTACAAGTAAAATATGAGAGGTTATAGATGGTCCCCTTTGATATCTTGTGGCATATAGTCAAGTAGGCCTTGATGATCTATGTCCATCTCTCTTTCCCATTCATATTTGTGACCAAGAGTGCAGCCATCCTCATCACAGGGTTGGTGATGATAGAAATGTCAAATTAGCATGCACCCTTCTTGTAGTCATAAGCTTCAATGGTATTCTTAATGGCTTCTTTATCTTCCAAGTCACCTTCCAATGAATCCCCTTCATAAATAAGGTGGTGAACTTAGAAATCAGCTAGGGGTTATGTGCATCCTCTAACCTATGAAATAAAAGTGGTCTTCATACATGCACGACATCAACCATTGGTATAGTCGCTCAATGCTTTCCAAAATAGGGAAACTAATAGATTTACAATAACCCAACCTTCTCCATTTTCACCTTTACTTCCTCATCATAGATAGGCATTCCATTTGGTGTCCTCTTCTCTGTAAGGTGAACCAACTCTAGTGTCATCTCATTTTCTATGGTGCTTGTTCAATGGTTGTAATAACTTATAGCCATATTTTTGATATGAGACACCCATTCCTTACAAAGTAATACATTGTTCGGAGTCTTTGCATTTTTGCGTACCATTATTCATCAAACTGGTAGAAATGACTTGTTTTCCTTTTCCTTTCCCTTCTTTAGTGAAATTTTTGTTACTTTCCTTGATGTTATTCCTTCGTCAGTCCTTATAACTTCTTCCTCTCTCCTAGTCCTTGCTATGATCAACTTCACAGCTCCACTCCTTTGTAAAAATTCCTCCAAGTCTTGTTCCCTAGTTATGTAACCTAACTTGGAAAACATTTTTTCCACAAGAAGGAGTAACACCCATGGGATCCTTTTATACAACCTTCTTCACTCACGCATGTGTACTCCTTTCCACTTTGGTTATTTGATCAAACTAGCTATCCACACAAATCTTATAAAATATTCTCAAACCTTATTTACAAGGATGTCCTAGTTTGTGAGAGATATTTGATAACTTAAAACACAAGGTAAAGAATAATGTACCCCCAATCCTATTTATAACTTTTTCTTTTCTCTAGAATAAATGTCATGTCACCTACTAATGTACTTTCACAATAAATGTAGTTTTTTCTAGTGCCAACCTTTAGCACTTTTCCTCCGCACTCAATCCTATGTGAAAAACTTCGGTAACCTTCGTGCACGTAAAAATCCTTACTGACCACAGATCCTTATGCACGTGCTTACATCACTAAAGGAATTCTTCCTCTGTGTCCTAATCCTAGTTTTTGACATTTCCTACTTCATTTTGTTCCTGTGCTTTTCATTATTACACATGGTTTCTATAAATCCTTTTGACACCATCCTTCCTTCATGTTCACCTCTTCTACATGCAATCTTCCAATCCATGTGTTTTTGATTTTTCATCCCCTGGCCATAAAAACCATAGCTTCTAGCACTTGTCACATCACTCCACCCCCAAAAAAATGGATGTACGATCCTCTCGTGCATAGATTTTTTTGAATTAATAAGTGGCTACAAGCGCACAAACACGCAGACAACAAAACAACACCAACCGGAAAAACAATGAGAAAGGAAACACAAATAAAGGAAACTACATTAAATAAAATCCTATGCTAAGCGACAATATTTTCTTATTTAAAAACACAAAGAAGACTTATTTATAGTAGGGCTTCAGCCTAATCCCATTGAAATGTCCGACAATTGTGTTCCATCTAGCGCTTGTAATTGGCAAGTGCTTGAATCAAGTATATAGGATACAATGTATAGTCCCAACCAATGGACTTTGAATTTCCCAGGATGGCATAGAAGCTTTGAATCATATAAGAGAACCATCTTCCCAACCTCGAACTACTTGTTCTTGATGTTCCTATCATGTCATGCCTTCTACCTGGCATTTTGTATTTTCTAACTCTAGCAATAAATATCCCACCTCTCATCCAACTACATCAACTTTTCAATCATCTCCTCAAGCACTTGTTCATCAATTAACCCTCATACGCATGCTATACACAGTGATGGTAAAATGAATTTAATAGGTAACATAGCTTCCATGCCAAAACACCAATTGTAAAGGTTTTTCCTTGTTCAATATCTTATAAGTAGTTCGATATGACCATAACATAATGAAAACTTTGTCATCCCAATCCTTTCGTCCCACATCACAAATATTAGTCAACATGGGATTAAAAATTTGTTAAACACCTCAGTAGCCCCATTATCTTATGGGTGATAAGGGGTAGTCTTGTTATGGGCCACCATGAATTTTACTAGTAAAATTCTAACTGTCTCATTTAAGAAATCAGTAAACCTATCACTTGTTAATCTCAGTGGGAATCCATACTTGTTGATTATATTTTCCCACAAGAACCTAGCTATTGTTGCCACTATGTAATCCCTTATAGGCACCACATCTATCCACCTTTTAAGATAATTTGTGCATGTGATGATATAACATGAACTTTTCCTTCATTCATGCACTGGAGAAATAGGGCCTACGAAGTCAATTTACCATTTCTCAAATAGTTGTACTTTGTGCAATCAATATTAATGGCATTTCATCTCTTTTCCCTGGTTTACCAAGGTGTTGATAGTGGTTATAGTACTTACAATATTTGATACAATATTTATAAACTATTTCCCACAAAAATCCTTCTAAGAGGATCTTATGCACAGTTAGATTCCCTAAATAGTGTCCCCATATAATTCCACCATGAGTATCTTCCATGATTGTAGTGTGCTCAAGCTCAAGTATGCCGCGCAAACCATCATCACAACCTAGCTTATATAATTCTCAACTAACTAACATGTAGGTGTGATGCATATGGCTAACTACTTCCTTTTGAAAGTTTTCATTCCCTCGGCACAACACCCATTTTGAGAAACACGAAATATCTTCCAAGTCAGAGGGAGTGCATTGTAATTTGAATAGTTATGCATTTTTCATTATACCCTTAATACTTTGCACATTCTTTCCTAAGTCAATCCTTGATAAATGGTCAGGCCCCAAATTACTCATTCCTAGTTTTACAACAACCATAAACTCAAACTCCTGAAACAATAAGATCCACTTGCATATGTGCCCTTGTAAGATGAGATTGTTCACCAAGTACATTGATGCCATGTGGACCATGTAAAAGATAAAAGGTGTCACTTGTAAATATTGCCTAAATTTTTGTAGTACATAAATAATTTATAATGCCTCGTGCTTTGTGGTAGTATAATTTTATTCTACTTTGGCGTTAGCTTCCTAAAAACAAAACACAAGGGATGGTATACAATTCCCTCTTCGAGTTGTGCTAAGATTTCTCCAATCACCATCCATGAAGCATCAACATATACATGGAATGGCTTATCCCAAGATGGAAAGTGTAATATGCACCTAGTGATAATCCTATTCTTTAATGTGTCAAACACCATCTATTGCACCCTCTCCCCAATGAAATGTACTTTTTTCTTCAAAAAATCCTCCAATGACATGGCAATAGTGGCATACCCATTAATAAATTTTAGGTAATATTCTATATGCCCAAGGAATATATGCAACGCACTCTGGCTAGTAGGCTCCCTAATCCCATAATAATAGAAACTTTGGCAAGGTCCATGAGCAAGGATTTTTACATATGATATGTCCTAATAGGGTGGAAAATGGAGTAAAGCAAGAACACATTTCCTAATGTTGAGAGATATAATCAATTGTCAGCATCTCTCAAACAGCATTCTCAGATTGTCACAATGGTCCCTCATCAATCCATATATTGTCTAGTCATCTAGGTAGACTTGTAGAAATTTATGGATGAAGTCCTGAAATGCCTAAACCATAATGCATGAAAACATAGAAGGCGTGTTCTTCAGTCTAAAAGGCATGACCGTATAGGAAAAAATTCACCATTTAGTGGTGAAGGTTGTCATTTCTTTTCCTCCCTGTTTAATTCTAACCTAATGATGTCTTGAGAATCCATCTATGAAAGAATAAATCTCACACTTGGCTACTCTTTCCGGGATCTCTTTGATGAAGGGGTTTGGAAAAGGATCAATGAAACACACCACATTCAAATCCTTGTAATCAATGCAAATAATTATCCTCCCATCCTTCTTAACGTTGATGAACATCAAACTTATCCACTTTGATTCCTCAACAACCTCAATGATTCCTAATGCAATCATATTTTCAATCTCCTCCTTGAATTTGACACACAAATTCTGATTCATTCGATAAAGTCTCTTCTAAATTAGGGTACACCTTCCTTTAACTTGATCTTAATTTCTCCCAAGGAGTGGTGAAATCCTTTAATCTCATGGTACCAATGTGGAAAGAAATCCTAAAATTCACGCAACAGATCAATAATATTCAAAACCTCCCTTTCTTTTTAGTAATCTCCAAAGTAGCTTCCTTAGGGTCCGCCTCCAAACCAATGTTAACCTTCTTTTTTCGGGGGCTCATGGTAGGCGTGTGCTTTCTCATCATCACTATCCATAACTTTGCGCTTACCGATAGAAATAAATGTCACTACCATTATTGAAATATCAATTCTTGAAAGTAGATAAAATTATAATCTGAAATAAAATGTTTTCTCATTCTTTATGACTAAGACAAAGATTGTAAATTTAGAGTGTAGATAAATAAGATAAATTTATTTCTACGCTAACATGTAATGAAACGAGAGAAACAAAACTATGGATCAGTTTAGTAGACAACAAGTGGGCTTTTCATTAGGTGTTAATCCCTCCTAAATTTCAGTAATTAAAGTATAATAAATAGAACTCAAATATTTTATTGAATTGGCATGACCATTACATCTAGGAATAAAGAAATATCCTCTTTATCAATGTATATCTTATTCTATGTATCTATACATCCCTCAGTTACCAACAACAACCATTTCTTTTATACTTATCATTTACATCAAGACGTGAGAAAAGAGTTCAACTAGGAGTAACAAAATAAGTAAAAGATATTCGGTAGAACAAGTGGAAGATATTTGATAGAATAACAAGAGATTAAACACATGCCATGGAACTCATAAATGGTGTTCGATTAATATTTAGTTAATCGACCAATTCCTTCAATCATGTATTAAGTAAAATAATCGATTAATTCCTTCATTAGTTTATAATAAATGATAAGATCAAAGGTAGATTTGTTTATTAGTTCTACATGTTTTAGTTGTAACTCCTCCTTTAACAAAATGTACAAGGCTTGAGTGTTGTTTTTCACATTCCAAGAGATCTTGAGAACATGGGATTATTTGTTTTAGGTGATTCCCTTTGGCTATATATGGGCTATTGCAAATAGGTCCTTTAGATGCGGATGATTTGCTATGGACAGTTCCTTTAGTGCATACGAGTTGTTGCCTATAACAAATTGCTTACAACCAAGATTGGCATCACTCATATCATCATTCAAATAACTTATTAGAACTATAAGATTAAATTCACACACAAATTACCACAAAATGAAGATAACTCAAGATAAATATATTAATAAGTAATTATTCCATAAGTTCAAGGTTGTAATGATAATGTTTAGTACAATGATAAGAAAATATAGAGACACATCTACAATGGATCGATCAAAATACAGAACATGAGTTATTTATAAAGGAAATAATCACAAATCATCACATCCCAGGCTTAATCTCTTGATTTTCCTCATTCAAGGGATTCATATTTCTACTTCCTTAAGTTTCATTTGCACGTGAAATCAACTAGGGTAGCTATTACCTCTGTACCATGTCTTGAATCCTTTGATCAACTGGTAAGTCACTGTCCATGGTGAGATTGGAAAGTGAAATATGGGAGGATGATAGCCTATAGGAAACCATTCATTTCACATTCATTCAATATTTCATGTATGTATTCACTCTGTGAAATGTGGGAAGTATGTTGGGTAGGAGTGCATTTCCTTTCTTTGTAGTTACGGTTATAGTTTTGACCATCTAATTTTGCATGGACTCATAACCTTAATACCATGTTTTTCGATTATATCTTTGACTTCGTATGGGATTATTTCCTCATTTTCATCACTCTCTTTTGGATTATTTTATTTTCCACATATGTGTCATATGATTAAAAATCACATTTGTATTATTTTCCTCTCGATCTTATGTACAATGGTTGGACCTTATCTAGATCATGATAAAAGAATAGGTATTTAACCTAGACATCTCCAATGTATAGGATTAGAATCCAATCTCTGTCATATTCAAGGGCATAGTCATTTAAACAACCTATTTTTATGAATTCAATATAAGGTATTTTTTTATTTTTAAACTTTATGTTTCATTGAATTAAATACCCATATATCTAAATCCAGGATAATATTAATTTTATATCTCATGTTTTCAAGTATTATAAATTAACTAAATTTAGAACAAAAGTCAACTTAGTCAATCAATCCTATAACAGTAAACCTTATGCAACTGTATGAATTGGACTAAAATCAATCCTCTCATTTCAATTTAATTAAATATGTATAATTAGTATACCATGGTTTCTATTGCCCTTCAAGGACATTCAAGTGTTATAGTGTAAAGTTCCTATTTGGGCACTTGTTATGGAATACCCATCTAAAATCTTGCAGCTTTATGACCAATTGAAATCATGATAAGCGCAATTAGCATCTTGCGTTACCTTGGTAAAGGTTTTAAGTCATGTTTTCCATTCTTAATTCCATGATGGCATAATCATCATTTGGAATTTTTATTTCACCCTAACCTAAAAATGTTAGCTAGATTACAACTAAATCATGAAGTGTCATTCATTTATAAGTTGTGTATGATGCACCAATCTGAATCAACCTGCATGGGTGAGCACCACAATGTTAGATTAGGATGATTAAGGGAGAGTCTGCATCTCCATAATTATTTGTATCATTGTGGGTCACTCTCTTTCTCATAGTAATAATATGATTACATTGGGTGCTTAACCATGCAACATTCTCCACATTCCTACCAAGGATAGTATTTTTCATCTTATTATGATCTTCTCATTTAGAGGAGCTAGATGAGATAAATCAATATAACAATTGTTCTTTTGTAGCCTTATAATGACCTTCGTAATTAAGAGGGTATAATGTGGTAGTGACCACATAATTTTTACTCATTGAGTTTTGGTTAATGTGAACATTATATCTTATGGTTATTTAATTAATTTATGACATATCAACCCCAACTTTTCAATGTACTCACAGTTTGGTAACATATCACACCTAGGATCTAAATGAAGGACTCATGAATATTAATTGTAGGTTGTATAAATTCATCAATTCATTTTAAATCCTATTTGCAATTCAGAATCAACTTGCTACACTAACTCTACAAAAGTTACTTATGGATGTAACATCAAGTGATTAATCAACAACGAAATTTATGCATGTTCCAAGCATTCCTAGTTATAACATGTTTGATATGTTAACCCTTAAATAGGTTATAAATTATAACTCAATAACATACCAAATGAATCAACATAGTTTACATATTATTAAATGTGTAACATAGAGTACCCCTTTTCCTCCAAATTTTGTCCCTTATGGTATATAAGTCAACATGTAATTATGATCATTTCCATGAACACAATTCCCCAACAATTACATATCTGTTTAAATAGAAATATAAATATGAATATTTATATATTTCCATGTTACAACCTTAGTCTTAGATTAACCGCACACACACACACACACATGACACACACACACACACACACACACACACACACACACACACACACACACACACACACACACACACACACACACACACACACACACACACACACACACACACACACTACTAGAGAGGAATAAAATAGATATTATTGATCTCAACTCAATACTCATTTCTTATTACATAAAAAAAATTAGGAAACAAAGAGTCAATGTTTTACATTGATTCTTGACATCATGTACTTTATATTTGTTTGTAATTATCAAAAGTTTAAAAGATGATTCTCGAGACCTATTTTTTCCCTATCAATACTTATTCAACTCTTTACGAAACTTTCATTAATAATATGTGTGATCTACATATCACTCATTCATATATAAATATTAACATTCAATGATAGATATTACAAGATATTTCGAGGCAATAGAAAGGTTCATATATTACAATAGGTTTAATGTACCATAATGTAGTAACAGATACTTTTCTTCAAACACAAAACAAATAGAAACACACCCTTCATTACAATTCTTTGGTATACCACTCTTTTTGCAAATTAAGTACATACAACAATTAAAATCAGCCATTCTTTCATTTCTCAACTGGATTTCCCATTCATTCCCTACATCTTAAAATAGTGATGCACATAAATGCACATGGTCAGTTCTACAGGAATTGGAATGATAAATCCTTTTCCCTACTTATAGGTTGAGGGATCATGTCATTTATTATTTGTCTAAAATAAATGCTGAAAAACTTAAATCATACACAAAATTAATAGACCATCAAAATAAAATAACATCTAATAGGATTATTAACTCTACATACACAAAATTAGCTTCAACAAGATGACCACCATGTAGACAAAGCAACGCGTCGCAAAGCAATGGCACGGTGACTTCACAAAGCAACGTCCGCAGAATAATATGGAGATGGAGGGCGATGGAGATGGAGATGGTGAGGGTTTCATGGATGCGGTTTCTGCTTCTCTCGCTGCAGAAATCCTGCACCCTCGTGGTTTAAACACTTTGTTAAGAACCCGCTCTCTAAAGCAGATGCTGACAACCTATCAGAGAAGGGCCCATCTGAGCAGAAAAAGGTCCTGTCCTGGGTGGATATTCTCAAGAAACCGCAAGGATCTCAAGCAGGATCCAGCAGTCCTGACAACATCACGGGGTCCACTCCTTCTCTTTTCCATCACGAGGTCAAAGATGGGGAAACACACCTGCATGTACCTGAAGGCTGCATCCATCGTGCTCTGGTAAGTACGAATCTCTCCTTAGTTGGTAAATTCCTTGGAAAGCGCCCTAACATCGATGAAATAAGGAAATGGGCTATTCGTAGATGGAAACCTAAAGGTGACATTTCTTTTTCTACCCTTCCTGAGGGTTTTTTCCTTATCCGATTTATTCTGGCAGAGGATTTAGATTCGGTTCTCCTAGGAGGACCTTGGTGTCTTGGTAATATGGGCCTCTTCCTCAAGCGTTGGAACCCAGGTTTTAATCCTTACAAAGAAAATATAAACACCATTCCAATCTGGTGTAGGTTACCTGGCTTGCCTCTTTACTTTTGGGATAATGAAACCCTTCTGAATATTGCCAGATCTATTGGATCTCCTCTGGGTTTGGATGATACTACCAGAAATAAATCTAGATTCATCTATGCTCGGTTCTGCATAACGAGTGATCTGAATCAACAACTTCCTGACTATCTTACCTTGCACTCGAAGTTTGGACCCTGGCGTCAAAAGATTGAGTATGAAGCCTTCAACTTAAGATGTAAATTTTGCAACAAGCTGGGACACTTCTCAAATAGATGCCGCTCAAATCAGAAGGATACTGTAAAGACCTCTGATACTCCTGTGATTGTTTCTGATCCTCTTGTCTTGAACTCCGCTCAAGGCATCAGTGATCCAGCTCCTCTGAAACCTGTCATTAAGGAGAAAAAGGGATTTGTGATCAAAAAAAAAAGAAAAAAGCTTTAAAGTTTATTTGGCGCCCTAAACAGATCGTCAGGCCTGACTCTCTGAAAGGCCCTGAAAAACAGGGCAACACTGATGTGAACTCCTCTACACCAGTGGCAGATTCCTTGCAGATGAGACCTGGAATGGAAAACACCCTTCTTGATGATTTTTCGAGCTGGGAAGAGGACCTCCTTTCGAGAATGGAAGAGGAAAAAAGGTATCAAACAGATCTTCTTTCCCATTATATAAAGGACTTTGGCTTAGATGCTCATCACAACTCTAGTCAATCCAAGCATAATCTTCCGAAGGATCACCGATGATTCTAAATTATTAACTCTTGAAGAGCTTTGGAAGGAGGACCTGACACTTCACCTTGATCTTGAGAACTCTTATCAAGAAGCGGTCTGTAACTATCATTCTCCCTCTCAGCAACAGAAGATATTTTGTGCAGTCTTGGACCAGCATCTGAATCTGCTTTCTGCAGCTACTGTTCAGCCTTTATCTGCTGATGCTCTGGAAGAAGGGGAAATCACTCCTGCCAAACCGGGTCTTTTAAAACGGACTAATTCTACACCTATAATCATCACTGGCCATAGAATGGAGGGGTTTGAAGAAGTCCCTGATGTTCTATATCATGAAAGGAAAAAACTGCTGGCGAATTGGTCAGCCACTACGTCCAGAATGACTAGATCCAAAGCTAAGAACTATGTGGACTATGGCACTTCTCCAAGAAAAGGAAGGCCCCCGAAATCCCATCTAAGGAGGAGAGCAATGGAAAAAGATATTGTGGATGGTGTCCAATCTAAATTGGACCATCTGGCCAACCACTCTAAAAAAAGTTCTAAATGAAGATCGCCTCTTGGAATATCAGAGGGCTGAATGGGGATTCTAAACAGAGAATTATCAAAGACCTCAAAAAGTCTTGCAACCCCAACATCATTGTTGTACAAGAAACCAAGATGAACCAGGAAACGTTGGCTAAATGCAAGATTAATTTCTGGAAAAAGAGTGATCATCTAAGTGTGGATTCTCAAGGTGCTTCGGGTGGTATTGCTGTCTTCTGGGATCCAAAATTCATGTCTGGTATAAATATTTTCTCTTCCTCGAATCACCTTGCTGTTAAATTCTGCTCTCTAAATAGTGGGACTGTTTGGATTGCTAGCATCATTTATGCTCCGAACACGGTCACTGGAAGAAGAAAGCTTTGGCAGGATCTTCTTGAATTCAAAACTAGTTACTCTGATGCTAATTGGATGGTCATTGGAGACTTCAACACTCCTCTAACTCCGTTGGAAAAAAAGGGTGGTAAGGAAGCTCTGACTTCAGGTATGGAAGATCTGGCCACTTTTATCTCCAACTCTAATCTGATGGATCTTGAGCTAAAAGGTAATCCATTCACATGGACTAATAGAAGAATTGGTTCAGAACTTATTCAAGTCAGGCTGGATCGAGCTCTCATTTCGACTGACTGGATAGCTAACCAAGAATTTCACCTTACTTCTCTTCCCAGAATTGGCTCAGATCACAACCCCATTGTTCTTAACCTTCTCTCCAATACCAGGACAAATCAGGCTTCTTTTAAATTCCAGAAAATGTGGTCTGATCACAAAGATATTTTTGAAAGAATGAAAGAATGGTGGGTTTGGAATGGTACTGGTTCTGCGCAGTTTCAACTGCTTCAAAAGCTCAAGAATGTTAAGAAGAAAGTTAAAATCTGGAATAAAAAAGTCTTTGGGAATGTTCTCGTTCAAAAGAAAGAACTTCAAAATAAACTGGAGAGTCTTGAGCAGAAAGTGGCGCTACATGGCATGAATGCGGAGGATTACAAATCTGAAAAGATCCTTCTTTCTGATTTCCATACTATCTGTGCTAGAGAAGAGTCACTTTGGAGACAGAAATCTCGGGCCATTTGGCTTAAGGAGGGGGATAGAAACACAAAATTCTTTCACTTAACCACTCTCAGCCATCGGGCACATAGCAGAATCTCTGAAATTACTAGAAGTAATGGTTCTTCCACCAAAGATCCTGACATTATAAAGGCTGAAGCTATCAATTTCTACACACACCTCCTTTCGGACTCCTCTCCTAGCAATGAGGATGCAGTTCACTTTCTTTTAAAAGCCATTCCTGAAAATCTTGTTCCGGCTGACTCTTTTCAGAAGCTATCCAGTCCTGTTTCTATGGAAGATTTAAAGAAGGCTGTCTTCTCACTAAATGGGGACAAAGCCCCGGGGCCGGATGGATTTTCAGCCCATTTCTACCAAACTTACTGGGATATCTGCAGTCTGGACCTCCTAAAGGCCATAAATGAATTTTTCAGAACAGGTGACCTTCTCAGAGAATTTAATAATACTCATATAGTTCTCGTCCCCAAAAAGATGGGTGCCAAAGATTTTAAAGATTTCAGACCTATCAGTCTTGTTAATGTCATCTACCGCATCTTCACCAAAGTCCTGGCTATTAGACTGCAGCCTTTACTTCCTACTCTCATTTCTAAACAACAAAGTGGCTTTATCAAAGGTAGAATCATTCAAGATGGGGTAATTCTGGTTCACGAAGCCATTCACTCCATGGAAAAAAGTAAAACTGAAGGCATGGTGATCAAACTGGATATGAATAAAGCTTTTGATAGAGTTTCTTGGAGCTTCCTTGAGTTGGTTTTACAAAAGTTTGGATTTCAAGCAAAATTCAGGAAATTAATCAAAGCTTGCATCTCCACAGCAAGATTTTCTGTAGTTGTCAACGGAACTCCAGCTGGCTTTTTTGCAAGTAATAGAGGTCTCCGGCAAGGAGACCCCATATCTCCTCTTCTTTTTATCATTATGGCTGATAGTCTGAGCAGATCTATCTCGCAAGCCATTTATGAGAGTTGGCTCAAAGGTTTTAAACCCACCTCTTTGGAAATCAACATTTCTCATCAGCAGTTCGCGGATGACACCATCTTACTTCTTATGGCTTCCATCCTGGAAGCCCAAGGTATCAAGACTATTCTCAGGTTCTATGAATTAGCCTCTGGGTAGAGTATAAACTTCAATAAGAGCTCCCTTTTCTTTTTTAATACTCCGTTCAAGAGACAGACTAAAATTGCTAAGATTTTAGATTGTCAAATCCAAAATCTTCCAGCCACTTATCTTGGGCTTCCTTTGGGAGTCTCAAAAGTTTCTGGACAGGTATGGAACTCTCTCATTGATCGGTTCTCCAAGAAATTGGTAGGATGGAAAGGGGCTATTCTCTCTTCAGCTGGAAAATGTCTACTCATCAAAAGCACTCTTCAAAATCTCCCGGTTTATCTCATGTCTCTTTATGCCATCCCTACAGCTGTTCTTACTAGCATTGCTAGAATCCAGAAGCACTTTCTGTGGCAAGGAACTGAAAATAGATTCAGGTATCATTTAGTTGACTGGAATGAGGTTTGCACCCCTAAAAATTTAGGGGGTCTTGGCATTATGAATCTCAAATATTTCAACTCAGCCATGCTTGCCAAAATGGGCTGGAGATTTCTTAAGCAAGAACAACCCTGGGCTGAGCTGCTCAAGACCAAATATTTAAGTAACCGCCATCACCATCTCTTCCTCTCTGAGGACGCCCTTCCTGCAGGTTCCACCTTCTGGAATAATCTTGTTAATACAAGATACGTTCTCAATAAAGGTATTTTTTGGAATCTTGGCACTGGAGACCGAATAAACTTTTGGAAAGATTCTTGGAGCAATCATGATCTGGAAAGGGACTTCAGACAAATTAAGGAACCCCTCATTAATTTTTATGGCACTACTGTTAACAATTATATGGAAGAAAGTAATGGAGTTAAAAAATGGAAGATCCTGCATTTACCTGACTCTAGTATGCTGGATATTTTGTCTTCTCTCCAAGATAAGCTGGATCTGATTCCTATTGATCAAAATGGCACTACCGATGAGATAGTTTGGAAAGATTCTTTTGATGGAGATTACACTGTCAAAACTGGTTACACTTCCTTCTTCGCCTCTCTTTCTAGCAATATTAACTGGACCAGAATTTGGATGAAAGAACTCACTCCTAGAGTCAATCATTTTCTGTGGTTAGTTATAAAAGGTAAAATCCTCACCAAGGATAACCTTATCAAATGAGGATTCATTATGCCTAATGGTTGCTGCCTCTGTCAACAGGATGCTGAAAATATCAATCACCTCTTGCTTCATTGTGATTTTGCAAGAAATTTCTGGAGCCGGATCACGGAACATTTAAATCTTAACTGGGTTTTTCCTGATGATATTTTGGAGGCCTGGACCCAATGGAACTCCCCCTTCAAGAATAATTTAATTAGCAGATTTTGGCTCTTGATTTTCGCTCATGGGATTTGGAACATCTGGAAAGCTAGAAACGGGGTTATTTTCAGAGATAAGAAAACTTCTACAGATATTCTTTTCAAAGGTTTCATCAAAGATGTTAAAGATAATGTTGTCACCATCAAACCTGCTAAGAGCATTTCCTTCAATAAAGAAGAAATTTCCATTTTGGAGAAATGGAAGATTATTCCTGAAAACCTCTTGAAGAGAGGAACCAAAATTGACAGATCTTTAATTAAGTGGATCCCACCCCCCTGGGTGGTACAAACTTAACTTTGATGGAGCTTCAAAAGGTAACCCTGGAGCTGCTGGTGGAGGTGGCATTATCAGAGATCACAATGGTAACATGGTGGTGGCTTATGCTGGGAAAATGGGTTACCAAACTAATCACTATGCTAAAGCTCTCTCAGCTCTCTGGGGTATTAGGATTGCTAAGAATTTGTATATTGAAAAAATTTTGATTGAAGGAGACTCTCTTAATATTATTAACAATCTCAATAATAAACACCCCCCCAGTTGGACCGTCAAAAGTTTCATTCATGAATCCATAAGTATCTGTGGCACCTTCAACATATGCAACTTCATGCATACTTATAGAGAAGGTAATAGAACCGCCGATGTATTGGCGAACGAGGGAGTTGCAAACACCCATACAAATCTCACCATTTGGAATTATCATGACGCCATCTCAGATAAGCTTGGAAAGATCTTGGAGCATGATAGAAATCCTAGCCATACTGGTTAGTTGGATTTATTGCATGCATTATGTGCTGGCAAACAGGTACACCACTGCAAACCAATCACTTCACCCTATGCAAAATCAAAGGAACAACTACCCTTCACATGCTTTCTGGGTCTTTAATAAGCCTAGTCCAGAGATGTTAGTTTTGTAGTTTGATTGTTGTTTAAGTATTTATTCTTGTTAGATTGCTGTTTTTTTCACCTTTGTTTAGTTGTTGTTTTGTCACTGCAGCTTGGCTGCTTTCTGCTCTGTTTCGTTTTTGCATTTTGGAGTTTGGCTCCATTTGATCTCCTCTCTGTATCCAGATTTTGATCCTTTCTCTATTCTTCTCTTGCCCTTTCTGGCTGTTGAGCTTTTTTGTACAAGGGTATAGTCCCTTTCAAAAAACTAATTTACCAATAATTAAAACCATAGACAATCCCCAATAATTATGACTTTATAAATATCAAGCTTTGATATTTTTAATTCCCGAACTATGAATGTAACTAACATCGAAAGATAATGCAATAACATGTAAATAGATCTTCCCAAAATTTTTGAGGGATTCAATATTATAATACCGATTAAACCAAGTTCTATAAAAACAATATTGAAACCTTAAACAAGTTAGCGATGGTACCTCGTGGAGGTATTAGCTTATTTTATTGACTAGATTCAGGTAAAACTCATTTACCACAAAATATCAAGGAATACAACATACTTTACCAAACTGAATGTCAAATACCAATAAAGAGATAGACTTGATCCAGGCATGCCCATCTTATTAGGATATTTCCCATATACCAAGTATAGCACATTGGCACAAAATCCCCAAAATATCCCTTCATTGTAATGGTATCGAGATCGATACTTGGTTTATTAACGAAGCCCAATCACTTGCATAATTCCATTTCCACTCGTGTAGGACCAATTTTTTTAACTAAATCCCATAACATGGTTTCAAAGTTGTTCGATAATGTTAGTGTAAAAATCTATTCCTAAATCGTACCGAGTCCATTTCTATGGATTTTGTTATAGATTAGAGATCCTAATGTGGGTAACATACTACCCATTCATCGAATGCCCTAGGATAAAATTGGATTACACCATACAACATTAATATATGCTCTTTAAGCTTGAAATAACTTCTAGATACCCTTATTTGACCCAAATGGTCGAGTAAATAAGCTTATACATAGTTTAACAAACAACAAGACCAGGATACTACTTTTTTTTACAAGATAAAAAATGCATACCCCCACCTAGTGCTTTCAAGTCAACATTTATATTTACCCAATCATAAGAAGATAAATCTTACTCAATCTAGAAGATCTAAGCTAAAGTAATAACAAAGACCGAATAAAAATGAGGTTTGTATTAATAGAAACCATAACCCCAAGAATATATATATATATATGTGTGTGTGTGTGTGTGTGTGTGTGTGTGTGTGTGTGTGTGTGTGTGTGTGTGTATAATTAATATCTCATATAAAATGGTGAACTCCATAGTTACATCAATACAGAGACAACCACAACCATGTTCAATCCCATATTCAATCGTTAAAATACAATCAACACCCATAAATGATAATAACATTCTAGAATTGATTCAACACGAACAATAATAGTAGTTGCAGAGATTTATTTTATGGAAATAATAAATACTATGAACCATAAGAAGGGAATAGAATAAACCATTCCTAATTTAGAAGGATTTATTCTTCTTATTTTCTCAACTTCTACAACAACCCAATGCTTTGGATCAAATCCACAACAAAAATCACTAAGGATATTCATTCATAATATTTATAGATATTGATATACTTGAAACTCAAGATTATATAACTCCCGAATATCACTCAATCAATGATCATGAAATTCATGTGATGACTTGAAAAATAACATTGAATTCGAAGATAGAAGATACCTTAAACATGTAGAGCTTCCTAGCTCCAAACCCATCAAACAACCAAAAATTTCCAAAACCACTTGTTGCGTGCCTTGAGATTGAGGGGTTGTTTTAATGAAATTAATCCATGACAGAGGTGGTTTACATTCCCACTAAATTCCTTTCACTACCTTATTTTTATTCAAACTTAGAAGTGCAGTTTCTTTTTAAAATAGCCGACTAAATTTAGCTTCATATCCTTGTTAACCAATTTTCCACTTTTCTATTTCCACCCCCAAATCTGGTGGTGGTGTGTATTAAATACCACATATTAAATTCATAGAAAATACTCAATACAAAGAGAGTAAATGCTGACCCTCCCTTTTTTAGTACGGCCTCGTTCAATTTTCATAGCATATATTAGGGTTTAGTAACATCGAGTTAGTCTAGCCCACTCAATTCGAATATCAAACTTATTTAATAATTGATAGGTCCCTTATGGTCTATGAACAAAACTTGTCTTTGTGTTAGTAATTTCCCCCTATGCTTTATAAGAATATTTATTCATATGGTATAAAACATTTTTCACACCTTAGTCAAACACTATAGGCCCATGGTGACATTTATTATATCAACATGATATTAATACCTTGAAATCATTATATTACAACCATTTGTATTAACTCTACTTTTATTTTTACTAGCGGTTGAACCAGTACCGATAAGGAGTGTACAACTAATACCTTGCATAGACTAAGATTAACTTACATAACAACTGAATATATAACATCTTATCAAGAGAATGAACAAAATTTTGTATGATAATCATCCAATAATATGGAATGAGGTCATTATAAGACCTATTAACCTAAGGTCTATATACCTTGGAAATATAATATAATCACTTTGTAAGACCTCATGATAATATTTCATACTAATATATAAGATTGTTAGTAAATACATTTTTTTAAAAATACCATTAAAATAATACCTTGACCATTAATTTTACGTGTAGGAAAAGTACTTAAATCATTCATTTATGACATACCACTTTGAAATCATGGCTAAATTTTTTTGGGGTGTGACAATTATGCAAATAAATTTCACATAACAAGTTTTCGTACTCATGTGGACTATTTCTATACAAAGTGAAGAATGTCTTAGTTGAGCTAATATCATAAATCATGTCAAAATTAATGTACGTAATTTTAAGTTGCAACTTCTTCTCCTTCAAATAGATGGAATAAACACTTGATGTGGGGTTGCATTTGAATATCTCATGTGCAACCGAGATTGTTTTTTCTTGTTTATTCTTAAACCTCTCTATCTCTTTTTCCTTGACTTTAAGGTCTTCCTTATGATGAAAAATGAGAGATTCTTTCTCTTGTTCCCACTTTCCCTTAATTCTATTAACATAATTTTCTAACCGCATCATCAAATTTTCAATCTCTGGTCTCATGGTATGTGTATCCATCTCTTTGGAAGTTTTTTAGTGCTTCTAACAACCTCACGAATAAAAACTTTTGGATCCAATGGTGTTATAATTTCTTGCTACACAACAACATGTTGTGTATGTTCCACAACTTGTTCAACTACTTCATCAATTTTCTGCCCAATAACAACATGAATTTAAGCTTTTACTTGTGCATGTTCTTACTACTCCATCACTTGTTCAACAACCATAGGTGTATGTTCTTGTGTAATTTCTTCTTCAACTTCCTCTTCTTCCATTATCTCTTCCTCTCTCTATTCTTATCCATCTTCATGACCTTCCACTCCATAAATTTTGTACTCATTCTTTGATGGATATACTTTCTCTCCCATGGGATGTTCATGGCATTTTAACTCATGAAACGTGGCATTAGTCTCTCTAGATCTATCTCCATTGGTCAAGCTCAAGTATTTACTCTATATCTTTCAAATCACCTGTCTAGTGATATGGTTTTTATTATATTAGGCCGGATATTTTTAGTTTTTTGGTTCTAATCTTGTGGGAACACCTAGTTGGTGTAGGAGTGGAATGATAAAAAAATTTCATTTAGGCCTTGAAGTGGATGTTTCAAGAGAGAAATCTACAAGGGTTTCATCTATAACAATCCTCTTTGGAGATATAGGTACATGGTTTTCCTCAATAGATGGAAAAATCTCAGAAGTAAGGGATTATTGAGGTTTGGAGGTTGATGGTGTAGTCTCTTTTATGTTTTTAGAACAACTCTTAGTTCTTTTCCTCTTCTTTCCTTGTTTCCCAAAAAATTATCTATACTATTTTCCCTTGCAAAATCTCCCCATTGTATCTAAGGATAATCCCTCTACAGGGTATGTTTCACTACTAGGGTTATAAGGAAATGGTGTGACAATGTAACCCTACCCCTATGTGCTTATCTACTAATTCTCTTCAACATTTCATGTAATAAATTAGGTACATTTACTTGCATGTTGTTCTTTAGATGATTCAATAACTTGAAATGAATTGTATTCAATCTAGAATACCTTCCTTCACAAGTAAAGTACTTAATTACAAAATTTGCAACCTCATCTCATAAGGGTTTAAGGGATGTTCTATGTGTACCTTTCTGTCGGTGATGAATTCATCATCATCTATGAACTCTCTCTTGGATGCTTATGGGTTGGCCTTTTCTAGGAATGGTTCCCCTTATCTTTGGTAGGCGATTACTTCTACCAAGATTTCATCACCGAGTTTGACTTCTAAGCCCTTCACCTCTTCCTCCCTCATTACTAAATATGTTGGAAAATTCTTCCACCATTGCTTCATTAAAACCTTAAAGTCTGTTTATGTAATCTAACCAACCATTATCCTAAAAATACTGATAATTCGAGGATGTCTCCAAATTTTTGAATTATCATTGGGTTCATGCCTTATCAAATCAACCCCATGGTGGATAAGAAACTTGATATAGTTTCAATATGCAAAAATACAACTTTTCTTTGAAGGAATCCTACACAATTGAGTTGTTTTGAGTTGTTTTACTTTTTTTCAACCTTTGGGACGGACAGGACACGTAGCATCGTTACGGGAGAACACTCATTAATTGATGTGACCATGTGAAGCAAGTAAAGAGAAGTGATTTGAAAACATTGGCTTATGTGAAGGGACACAATATATCATAAAAGGAAACTATCTTTAAATGCAAAGTACATGCATGATGACTCTAAAGATAAGCTTCTTTGATTAATTATAATTATTGTAATTATCATTCATTGAAGTGATAGTTAAGTACAGCTTATCTCGATGTTTATTTGAAATTATTATTGTGCATGCTTATTTGAACTTGTGTTGTAGTCATTTTTATACCCATATATTAAAAAAAAATCCCATACGCATCAGCCTATCACCTAGTGGGCGCTAGGAACTCACCCGAGGCACACACGAGTGCCAAGCCTCTCCTTAATGAGAGTGTTGTGAGAATGCATCATCTTATGATAGATATTCAAGTGCAAAAGAATATAAAATAATCGTGCATTATATTGAGAAGCTAGGACAAGTTATCACTTCAATGCATCCATAAAAGAGAAATAATAGACAACATATAGAATTGATTCATACATAAAGGAAATTCACAAGGATTATTCTCATGAACACATATATGATTTAGAATAGAGTCTTATATTTATATTAACGAGTTTAGTAACCACATTACAAACCCATATAAAAATGCAGAGTAAATTCATGCATCGAACTACACTATGTCCTTCACATTACAAATATGAATACGTAACCATCCTCTAAATATAACATCACTCCTATATTTTCTCTAATTCCAGCCCATATAATTCTCCATTATATTTCTATACTGATTCGCCTCTCTTCCACCGATCTACCACACTAATCAAACTCTCTTTCTACTACCCGCACACCTCAATATATAGCTTTTTTGACTTCATCACCCCGCCTCTCGAGGTAATAGATTAGCTGCCAAGTGTCCATGTGGTGCTCCAATGGAGCATACCTCCTTTGATCCAAGCTCTCTACTACGTGGTAATGATGTTCTTCGGAACCTTCCATTGCATTCATTGAATATTCCCTTTTGATCCTACAGCCTTCCGAGAATAGCACCTTATCCACTCTGCATGCTAGAAGGGTCACACTTTTCTCGTGTGCTTCATGGAACGTTGAATATGGCCAAGTCCTAAAGCTTTTCTTTCCTTGCATGTGCATTGTTTGTTCTATAAAACTCTACTAGAAACCTTCCCTATGCACCATCACCATACACACCCTTCTTCAAATAAGTCTCACACACTCACACACCTTCTTGTACTTAGAAAATATTCTAGGGCCCAACATCACCCCACACTACACCTGTTCTCCATCCTCATAAACACTTCTTCAATAAAATAAAGAATGGTGGGACCTTAAAATAGTTGGAGATAAAGAATAAAGAAATAAAAAATTGGAAGAAAGAATATAAGAATGGGGAACTTGTTTACTATTGGAGGAGGAGAGAGAAATACTTCCCTAATTCTACCTCTAACTTCTCCCAAGTGTCAACCTCATTTTGAGCTTTTTGACAGAGGTCACCCACCAGGGCACTCACCTCCTCAAAACATAGCTCCTCCCCTTTGGTGCTCATGGTCTCAACAATACCCTCCAATTTTTTCCCAATTCCTCAAGAGAATCCATCCTACGGGTGATCTAGGGGTATAATTCCTTTAGTCGGCTCTTGATCGAGCCCAGCAGGTCTCGATTGCTTCGATTTCTTATCCACCTTGGCTAGGATATTGTTCTTTCATCTCTATTCCCTTATTTTTATCTTATGAACTCCTTGAGTTCCATTTCATGGGTGGAAACCAATATTTTTCCACTCTATTCCTATTAGTGCGGTTGTCGTAAGCATCTTCAATGACTTACATGGTGACCTTCACTTTTATAAGAAGTTTGGTGTATCGAGCAAAAATCTTAACAACCTTCATCTTTTATTATTTTTCTTACCGCACATGTGCTTCTTCTATAGAATCTAAATTGAGTGGTAAACTCTCCATCATGAGAATGTGAGTCAGATCCTCCAAAAATTGCAAGGATGATTCATTATTCTAATCGGGCAAAGTGTTAATTTGCGGTACTTTAGGAAAATTACATCTATAATAATATCCACCTTCTTGGAGACTTCACGCACCTTATATTTTTCTTCTTTTAGCTCATGCCTCAACTGAACATTGATCATTTCCTCTTTCTTTAGGTCCTTGCTCTTTTCCATGAGATTTTTTTATTCTCCAATTCATCCTCCAGAATCTCACTCTATTGTTTCTCCTAAACAGTCGGCCTAAACTTCAAGTAAAACCTTGTTAAGCACATTACATACCTATTCATCGATAGCTATTGATCACTCACCAATGGATTTATTCCTTTGGTTTATAGCACCTTCATTAGAAATATTTGACTTACTTCAAATTCTATTTCATCCACATGGGACTCAAACACCTAAGATAACATCTTTTTATCCATGGGTATGCACCTTTTTCATCAAACGATGACATAGCTAGGAGTTTCTCTGTTGGTATTGTGCTCTTGAAGCGCGCATGTAGAAATTTGAGAGGATCATTAATGTATCCCATTCCCTTCTCTTGTGCCACCACTATGCATTTACCACCTATTCACACACTTTTTGGGAAGCTTCTTGTTGATTTGGGATCTCCACTCATGCTACCATATTCCTTCCCAACGCTTTCTTCTTCCATCTCCTTCAAAATTTTGTCTGTGCTCCACTCCAACTCTTATTCCACTAACTCCTTCATGATTCCTACCAATTTTCTCTCTACAAATTTCTCCACTTTCTCCTTAGTGAGGCTTGGGGTTATTTTATTTTTGGTGCTCACCTCTTTGCTCACCCCCTTGCCTTGATCCTCAGCTTATTCCTTGTCATTCTTCTCCTCATCTTCCTTGTTATACTTATCTTCATCTCCTTCCTCCTCTGATTCATATACATCATATACTGGATGGTATTCACCTCCTTCAGGCTCATCATCATCCTTATCACCTATGTAGGCATCTAAACTTTCCATCTATTTTGATTCTACCTCATTTTTCATCTTCAACTTTCCCCATCTTGTGGATTCCAATACAAGAAATTCTTCTTTCTCCTCCTTAACAGAGACCTTTTTTTGGTGATTCTTCATGGGTGAGGTTCTCTTCATGCTCCATCGCCTCTTCTTCTACTAAGTATTTTCCTTAATACGAGACTTATTTCACCATGCGTAAGTGCTAGGATTTGTTAATACTTTAGGCACGCCCACCGATCATTGTGCGGTCTACACACTTGGTACTTTATTCTCCGCGACTCTTCTATTTTCTCTTCTTTGGCATGGCCTTCTATCTCTCTGTGAGGTCTTATGGAATGGAGATATCACTCTCTAGATAGGTGTCTTTCTCAAAATTTGGCCTTATGTGAAGGTATATCCTTGTTGTAGCCCTTCTAACTATTGTCGAGTGTTATTAGCTTCATCATTTTCACTTCATGGGAGACATAATTTTCAACGTATGCGTGCTTTTAGGGTATATCAGCTTTTGATACAGCTCACACCGATCTTGGTCCACCTCACTAAGATCAAACCTTAGTATTTTGGCTTCCTTGAACTTGTTGACCCCTTCCTGGAAGTATTGTGTAGTGAAGGAGAAGGGTAGCTTGCACCATGGGCTCTTGGTCCCATTTGTCAAAGTAAATTTGCCAATGCGAAATGTTGGTACGGTAAAAACTCTACTACTCCATGAATGAGCATGAGAATATGATATGATCCTCCACTTTACCCCAAATGCATCACACCTTCATTTGTACTAATTTTCTAGCGCACCTTGTGAGTGTCCATCATGGTTTCACAAGTGTAATTTTCAAACCTTTTCACAAGCGAGGAGTTCTCTTCTGGATACTCCCAAAGAAATGTATTCAGCCCATCTAGTACTCCAATCTCTAAAAATAAAATGGTGAGGAGGACATTACCAATTAATATATTATCTCCTTCCTGTGCATTGCTTATGATCTCATCCGTAATGAAGGCGAGATAAGTTATAGATGGTTCCCTCTAATTTCTTCCGACATACATTTAGCCATGCCTTGTTCACTTGCGTCCATCATTGTTGATCATGAATCTTGGTCACCAAGTGCACTAACATCCTCATAATAGGTTATGGAATATTTGTGATGTCAAAGTATTACAAACCCTTCTTGTAGTCATACGTTGTTATTATCTCCTTTTATAGCCTCTTTGTTGCTCAAAGTCATCATCTATACTTTCTAGTTCATAAATAATCCCTGTGAATTTGGATATCAACTATGGTGTTATATCGAATCTTGCACCCTACAAAATAGCAGTGATCCTCATACATGTGCAACATCATCAAATGATAAAGGCACTTAGGATTGCCAAAATAATCCTACTCATATAGTTCCAATAACCTTGCCTTCCAATTTGACTTTCACCTCATCATTGTATATAGGCATCCCATCTGGTGTCCTTTTATTAGTTGGATGGACCAACTCTAACACCATTTCCTTCTCAGTTGTGCTCATGCAATGGTTATAATCACTCATAGTCATTTGTCTTAAATGCGACACCCACTCCTTTCCTAGCAATACTCCATCTGGGTATTGCATTTCTACATACCATTCTTCATTGGATCTCGCAACGACAGTGGTTTGTTTTCCTTTTCCCTTTCCCTTTTGTTTCTTTGGTGAAATGGTCACCTTCTTAGGTGTCATGCTTTCTGTCGGGATAAACTAAGAACTCCTTACTCTACTCTACTACTCTGCTTAACTCCAAACTCAACTCCAAAGCTCAACTCCTAGAATAAATCCTTCTATCTTCATGCCCTAGCTACCAAACCCTAACTAGGAAAACCTTCCACAAGACGGTGCACCACAAACAACCTTCTCTCACGCCCATGTACTCCTTCCTCCTAGTTTTCAAATCCACTCTAGTCACACTCTTAGATTCTTTGGATTCTTCTTCCTTCACACAAATTTCTCTGGATGCCCTAGTTTGCAAGAGCACTTCAACTTCGTAATAGCAAGGTAGAATAATGACTTGCCTAACCTTATATTTATAGTTTTTTCTTCCCTCCAATAATAAATTTTATGCCACCTACCAACATACTTTAACATTAAATGTATATTTTTCCACTAATCCAACTTTAATCTCCCTTACCCACATGCCTAATCCTACACAAAAAACCTTCTACAACCTTATGGATTCCAAAAATACAATCTGATCGAAGACTCTTACACGTGTGTCTACAAAGTGCCGAAGGCACTTCTTCTGTCCTTTACCTAATTTTTTCCCTCACCTACCTCATGTTGTTCATGCGCTCTTCATCCTTTGTACGTGGTCTTTGTTACAACCTTCTTGACACCATAATTCATTATCCACTATTTCCTCATGTGCTTTCTCAACCTTATGCGCTTCCTTATAATGGGCCACTCAACTTGTATTATAGGACTATACTTTTCTTTACATTACTCCACCCCACACTAAAATAGATGTGCGGTCCTTTGCGCATACACAACCCTAGAATAATAATGTGGTTATAAGCACACAAGGTACGAAATGAAACAAAAAAAAGGAACAAGAAAAGGGGAAAGGGAAACATGATAAAATAAAAGCATAAAGGGAAATTCAAAGAAAATTGACAATACTACCTTATTACAAACACCAAGAAGAGTTATTTATAGTAGTGCTTCAGCCTACTCCCATTGAAATGACCTATTAATATCATTCCATCCCGCACTTGTAATGGAAAGTGCCCAAATGAAGAATGTACGAGATGATCTAGGGTCCCAACTAATGGAATTTCAACTTCCTAGGAAGGTGCGAGATACTTGGAATCATACAAAAACACTATCTTCCCAACCTCAAACTTCTTGTTCTTGATATGATCATCATGTCATTCATTTTTCCTTACATTTTATATCTTTTGAATATATCTAGTAAGTGATCTCCGTTCATCTAATTGCATCAACTTATCAATCCTCTCTTCCAACACTTGTTCATCAACTAACCCTCCTTTGTGTGCTATACATAGTGATGGTATCATGAATTCAACTAGCAAAACAGCCTCAATGCCAAACACTATTTAAAATGGTATGGACTTGTTCAACCTCTTATAGGTTGTCATGTATTCCCATAGAATGGTTGATACCTAATTATCCCAATCTTCTCTTCCAACTTCAAATATCTTAGGCAATGTGTGACTTAGTATTTTTGAAATGCCTCGTAGTTCCATTCACTTAAGGGTGATAAGGGGTATTCTTGTGATGGGCCACCATAAATTCTACCAACAGAATTGTGACTATTTCATTGAGAAAGTGTGTACCTCTATCACTTGTTAAACCTAAAGGACAACCATACCTACTGATTATATTCTCCAAAAAAATTCTAGCAGTTTTTGTTGTGGTGTAATCCTTTGTAGGCATTACCTCTGCCCATCATGTCAAGTAATCATTACAAGTAATGATATACCGTGAACTAGTCCTTCACGTGGCTGGTGAAATTGGCCCTTCAAATTTGATTTCCCATTTTTCAAATGGCTCAGCATTGGTTATTGGTCGCAGGTGAATTTCATCCCTCTTTCTAGGTTTTCCAAGGCACTAGAAATGGTCATAGGCCTTACAAAACTCAATAGAATCCTAGTATATGGTTTCCCACCAAAGCCATGCTAATAAAATCTTCCACGCGGTAGCATTTCTGCATAGTTTCCTCCTAAAATCCCACCATGCACTTCCTCCATAATTGTCATGCGATCATGTTCTAATATGCACTGGCGTAGAACCTCATCATGACCTAAATTATACAGGTCCCCACTAATCAATATGTAGGGTGCGACACATATTGCTAACTAATTTCTCTCCAGAGTCCTCATCCCTTCTAGTGCCAGACATGTTTTTAAGAACACTACGATACCTTCAAAGTCTAAGGGCACATGCCACAACCTAAGTTGTTGTATATTCAACATAGTATCCTAAATTCCTTACATGTCCTACCCTAAGTTAATCCATGATAATTGGTCAAGTCATGAATTTATTTTCCATAGTTTTACAACCACTTTGAACTCAAAATCTTGGAATAATAGGACCTAACAACATATGCGCCCTTGTAGAATGGGATTTTGAATAAGTATTTCAATTCCATGTGGTTCGTGTAGAATATAAATGGTGTTGCGAATAGATACTTCTTAAACTTGTGTAGTGTATAGATCATAGAAAATTCTTCATGCTTAGTAGTTGTGTAATTATGTTCTACTGGTGTCAACTTTCTACATGAAAAACACAAGGGATGGTCAAAAATTTGCTCACCAAGTTGTGTTATTACTGCTCCCATAGTTGTACCTGAGGCATCAACATGCACATGAAAAGGCTTATCCCAAGAAGGAAAACATAGTATGGGTGCCGTGACAAGCCTATCCTTCAAAGTGTCAAATTCCCTCTATTGCCCTTTCCCCAATGAAAGGAACTCTCTTGTTTAATTAATTCCTCAAAGGGTACAGAGATTTTGGCATACCCCTTGATGAATTTCATGTAGTACCCTGTATGCATAAGGAATCCACGCACCGCGCTTTGACTACTAGGCTCCCTAATCCCACATAAAATACAAATTTGGAGGGATCCACTAGTAATATTTCTTTGCATATAATATGTCCTAACACGGTTCCAAATGGAGTAGGAAAGACATATTTCTTAATTTTAAGAGATATCCTCAATTTCTTACATCTCTCAAACATTAGCCTCAAATTTTCACAATGGTCTTTCACCAACCCGTAAATAGTCCAGTCATCCAAGTAAACTTGAAGAAATTTATGGATGAAGTCCTGAAATGCTTGTACCATGATGTATGAGAACACATCAGAGCATTCCTTAATTCAAAAGGCATAATCGTGTAGGTAAAGCTTCCCCATTCAAAGTGGAAAAAGTCATATTTTTTTGGTCTTCCTTTCGCAATCGTGATATGGTTATACCACGAGAACCCATCCATGGTAGAGTAGAATTCATGCCTAGATATTCCCTCCAAAATGTATTTAGTAAAGGGGGTTGGAAAAGGATCGATGAAACATACTACATTCAAATATTTGTAGTCAACAAAGATTTTTCTCCTCCCATCCTACTTGATATCGATGACCATTGGGCTTATTCATTTTCGTTCTTCCACTATCTCAATGATACCATATGCTATCATCTTATCTATTTCTTCCTCGACTGTATAGGAAAATTTGGATTCATCCCATAAGGCCTCTTCCGAATTGGGTGTGCACCTTCCTTCAAATTGATATGTGTCTCCCCTAAGGAATGGTGGTTTCCTTTGAGTTCATTGTACAGCGAGGAACAAATCCGGAACTCGCACAACATATCAATGAGCTTTGAAAATTCTTTCTCTAACCAATAGTCCCCAATGATAGCTTCCTTAGGTTTTATCTCTGTCCCAATATTAAAAATATTTGTTTTTAAGGTTTCATGGTAGGTGTGTGCTTTCTCATGAATGTTATCTATGACTTTGCACCTACCTTCAGAATGGTTAACATCCAAAGTTTCCTTATCTTCATCGTATACTACATAGACCATTTTTCCTTTTTATTTTTCCATGCACACATGCTCAAGATGTACTTCCTATAATTCTTCTTCATTGAGGTGCGTCTCCAAATAAGGCTCACCCAATAATTTCAGTAGCCTATCTTCTACCATAGCACTATCTCCCATCATAAGGTGCTTGATTACTTGTAACGCCTTATCCACTAATGGCTTGGTACTCCTATACTTGAAATATTGAATGAGATTAGCCACCAACTCCTACCAATTACCTGTTTGATGACACATCTCTAAATGAATATACCATGCACAAACATAGCCTTCTAAAGTGGAATACAACTTATGCACCCATAAGAAAGGCGGTCACATTTTTTTGCTTCCCATCTAGGACTTCTCACATGCTTGGACATGAAATGAGGAGGTCTCTTTACCACGGTAATCTTCTATAACAAATAGCCCGGTGGTCGCATTGCTCCTAGAGAACCTTACAGAAAATGTGATTCTTACCTCATGTCATTCTAGGAGGCTCTCCCAATGTGTAGCCCACCAATGCACTACACTTTTGAGAAGGTTATAATTGAGAATTCCCCTTCTCTTATCCTCATTATTCCACTAAGCCTCCATTTCCTGTAAGAAAATTTTAGGGTATGCTCCTCCAGAGTAACTTGGAAACTTCTTCCCCTAGGTGATTGATCGAGTGTGCTTTGTTTACGCTTGTTATATATGCTCTCAACTGTTGTCAAATCAAATCATAAGTCCCATGCACCCAATTGTCATGTGCCATGCTAGTGGTATCAATTAAGGACTGAGCATCTTCAAATTGGATAACTTCCTCCATGAGATGAATTATCTCAAAATCTCTAATGGAGTAAACATAGATTCTATTAAGGAATTATTCTCCTAAGGGCTCGGGATAGGGCACTAACTTCCCATTTGTTAAAGGGATAATCACCCTTTCTCCTTGTTCTCAAATCTAATATATCCCTTATTAAGCCACAAAGGTCAACATTGTTCTTATAACACCAAGGAGCCCAAGAAGTGCTGGAAAGTTGTCTACCTTTGTGAGTGCCAAGAATTCAAAGTCTCCAAAGTGAACTTGGCCCCTTCAATGGTCATAACCACATCCTTCAATACTTCCAATGCACATTGACTTTGTATTTTTTTCCATATAAAACACTTTCAAAGATGGTTGTATTGTGGGCCTTCCCATTTGGTGCCATGAATCTAAGGTAAGATTATTGATCTCTACTCCCGTGTTAATTAGGATATTACTCTTAATCCACCCATCAAAAATGCATACAAGGTAATATCCTTATCATAGTCAAGGTTGTGAGGAAGAAGTTTTGCATGTAAAACTTGCCTTTTACACTCTACTCCATAGTGGTACCTTCTCCCTCAGACATTATCCTAGCAAGGGAATAATATACTCTTTCCTTAACAACCTACATGCTTCCTTGACCTCATCCGGGTCATCCTTTAGAGCTTTAAAATTCTTCCTTTAATCTAACTGCTTTGAATTCTCTTTTATACATTGGATCTCCCTTACAAACTCGAATCATGCCCATAGTATCTTGATACACCTCCTTTCGATGAGTAGGTTACATGTGCTTTCCATGTATCACTTCCTCTCTTAAAACTAGTGTCCTTTGTCTTGGCGTCTCCTCTGGTGTGCGCGTCCTCTACTCGTGTCATCAAAAATATAATTTCTACTCCTGACTCATATGTAACTCTTGGCATCCTTGTGAATCATCATTTTTATGCTTACCATCCCAACGCCTCTATATTTCCAATGCTGCTAGTTCATATGATCATAAAGGTATAAATACTCATCATACATATGTTTATTTCGACAACATGAGCATTATAACAGATCAAGACACATACATTTGTAATGATCTTTAGATCCATAGTTATAATAGGTTCCTTATGGGAATTCACTTTGTTCCATCTGGTGTTTCCTCCTCCACCAGATCCACTGGATCCACCAAGCCCCATTCCTCGTAACCCACCAGATCCTCTAGATATGCTTGGTCCACCATGTCCTTGAGCTCCTATACCACTAGATCCACCTCATGCATTTGGAAGATGGCTTGAATAAGTCACGCCTAGTGTTCCCAAAAACCCACTGAATTGCACACCAATGGTTTGTGATATTCTCCCACTACCAGTTGTGTGTCTGTGTCACTCCCAGATGTGATACCCAAACCTTACATACTTTCACCTTATCAAAAATTCTTCCAAATACTGAATGGATTGCACAACCATGGATGTTGCAAATAAGAAATTATATCTCTTGGGCGTAAATTGGTTACTCCCACCAATACCAACTGGGTTAACAATACTTCTCCCTTGATCTACAAAAACCAAGCACTAGGTTTAGTCCCGGGTGGGTTCAATGCACACCGATGGCCCTCCTTTATCCATTTAAAAAAATCTCATGAGAATTTGAAGGGACTTCTCTCCTGCACTTGCCAAGATGGGGTAGCATAGGCTAGTTAGGTTCCACGCCCTTTGCATGAACCTCAAATCCTTCCCACAAAGTCTTCCTCCATAGACCCATCACACTTACAACCTCACATTTTCTGGTTATCTCCCTCTCATGAGCTTTGCTATACTTGAGTCATCTCTCCTCCCTTTACTTCTTAGCCACAATGTCTGCCATCTTCCTCCACCCTAGATTCCTCTCCCATTGCTCAGAGAATCTTATCCAGCCATGAGAAATACCTCTATGCTTAAGGTAATGACCAAGATATTAATATTAAAAGGAATATCATGTAAAAATTATCCTCTTTGCTTCCTCGAAACTTGAACTCAACAACCTCTTGGAAAGAATACGTATAAATGGTGTATTCGGAGTATAACCGGTCAACACTCCTTTCCACCAACAATGATCAACATGCATCTAAGTCATATATGTATCCTGCAGCTTCGATAATCATCTTAGGTCCACACCCATGATCAATAGTATCAGCTCTATCACGGATGCATATGTTGATAGTCATTCATATAGTTCTACTGGAAACATCATAAGAATGTCTCATAAAATTCATGGTATAGGTTATCTTCTACCCATCTATGTCCATCAAACTTAGATCCGGTGTTGAATATTTGAGAAAACTCGTCCTCTGTGCTCTTGAACCATGCTTCAACACTTTCCAAGGTTAGACACTCTATCATCACATATCACAGGGACCAAGATTGATGCCATTTCTCATAATAACTTTTAAAATAGGTCCTGAAATGGACCGGAAATGTACCAAAAATGGAACCAAGATGTAGTCATTTTTATACCCTTAGATTAATAATAAAATCCCATACGTGTCATCCTATCACCCAGTGGGAGTTGGGCACTCACCCAAGGCACACGCAGTGCCAAGCCTCTCCTTTATGTGAGTCTTATGAGAATACATCATCTTATGACATATATTCAAGTGCAAAAATAGAAAAGAACCATGCATCATTTTGAGAACCTATGATGAGTTATCACTTCATTGCATCCATAAAAAATAAATAATAGATAACATATAGAACTAATTCATACATAAAGGAAATACACAAGGATTATACTCATGAACACATATATGATTTAGAACATAGTCTTATATTCATATTGATGAGTCTAGTAACCACATTACAATCCTTGAGGTCATAACAGACCCATATAACAATGCAAAAAAAAAAGTCATGCATCGAACTACACTATGTCATTCACATTTTAAACATGAATATAGACCCATCCCTCTAAATATTCCATCACTCCTATATTTTATCTATTCCTAGCCCATAGAATTCTCCATTATATTTCTGTAGAGTTTTTTCTCTTTTCCACGGATCTACCACACTAATCACACTCTCTTTCGCTACTCATTCTCCTCAATATATAGCTTTTCTACCTTCATTTACTTGCCTTTTGAGGTAACAGATCAGCTGCCAAGTGTCCTAGTGGTCATCCAATGGAGCATGCCTCCTTTGATTCCAGATCTACACTCTATGTAATGATGTTATTCTAGAACCATCCATCAAATGAATGGTATATTACCTTTTTGATCCTATAGCCACCAAGCTAGCACCTTATCCACTCTGTATGCTAGACAGGTCATGCTTTTCTCATCTTCTTCTGGAACACCGAATATGGCTAAGTCCTAAAGCCTATCTTACCTTGCACACGCGCCATGCATTCGTCAGAAACCCTACTAGAACCCATACCTATGCACCTTCACCCTCTACTCCCTTATTTAAATAGGTCCTTCTCACCCACTCGTCTTATTTTATTCTATCCATATTCTAGGGCCCTACATGCATCTTGGTTTTATGCAAGATTGTTGTGATGTTGCAGATGTGTGTTGAATCGATGTTGGCTTCTCCTTATTAAAACAAGATGAATTCCAGAGAAAGAATTCCAATCTGTTAGGGTGTCAATTATTTCTTTTCCATCTCCCACATGTGTATGCATCTATAGTGCCCATTTAAACAACCACTTGAGACCAAAGAAACAACCTAGGATTAGCTAGAAAATTTATGGGATAATTTTTTTATTAGAAGTATCTACAACCGTGTTGTAAGAAATTAGTCTACCATTGGAACATTCTAGAACAAACCTTATTTTCCAAAACAAAAATTTCCTTTATTTACTTATATCAAGTTCACAAGGTTCAAATTTTAGGGTTACATGTTCTAGTTAGTTTCAGGGAGAAATCTACCCCTCCCACTCTGTAATAGGCTCATATTTTCAACTAGATTTTTCTCATACTTAACACTTCCAAAAAAATTCTAAACCATTCCGATTGGATAGCAATTTTTCTCACCATTCTGATGATATAAAGAATTCCTCCTAACTCCTTTAGGAACTCAATATATGGTCCGAAGGATTTTTGGGATCAAATTTTCCCCAAGGGGGACACGTGTCAAGAGGAGGGGAAAACCCCTTTGGCAGGTTCGCGGGTCACGGGGCATTTTTGGAATTTTTCCTCATGCATTACAAAAGAAATTTTTTTCTGAACCTCAACCTGCCACCCCCAAGGTGTTGGTGTGTGTTATTTTCCACATCAAGAGGTGAGTCATCTCACTTAGGTGAGATCGTAGGTCCATGTGTCATTTAAGGGTCATTATGAGATTCCTTACGTGTTAGTGCGTCAAAGCATGTCAAAGACATCATATGCGTCATTGGGAGTTACACTTCTATTATAGGAATGTAACTCCCCTCTCTACTCGATTTGTCATGATTGCAGATGGGGTTACTCAACCTCCTCTATGTACACCCCATTTGATCTATGAGATAGAGGAGAGTTTTATGGCTTAACCTGTGTTACGCCCATTTCTCAAATCTTTGCATGCACATTTGGTTGATTCTTGATCCTCCCGAGATCTCTTCACGTTGATGTTTACACGCGTCGTTGATGTGCATGTCATCCCTCGTGATCCTCACTTGTGGGTTTTCAAACCCTCTTTCATGGTATCAGAGCGGATCTTGTGGATCCGTGCACTCATCGGTGTTTTTGTGCGTGTTTTATGGCTTCCGGTGTGATATACAGATTTTATGTGTGTGTTGTAATGGATATTCGATCGTGCTCTACTTTCACTGATTTCGGGGCATTTATACCTCTCCTTGGGTTGTTCGTGTGTTTGAGGTGGTCGTGTTTGAGTTTCTAGTGTTTATCGAGTTTAGTGTCTTTGACCGATCGATTCTCTGGGGTTGCATGCATGTTTTGTAGACTTCAGATTGCAAGATTCAGAGTTTGATTAGTGTTGCTTGTGTTGGTTTTGTGCCTTTTTCTAAGGTTATTAAAGTGCATTTTTGGGGCAACTTACCACCTTAGGCATCATCCAACTCTCTCGTATAATGTTTTCAACTCACCTTGCTCAGCAATTGATTGATCTGCACTCTTCGGGGGTTGTTCCTGAGATCTCTGCATTGGTTTTGTGCATGGTTTTTTGCTGCTCACATTAGATCCTCCTCTGCACTCTCCATGCAACTCGGATTGCTTCTACAGGCTTGTTTTTTTGCATTACCTTTGGGTTCAACATTTTCTTTTGATTCTCTACACCATTTTACCTTGGACTCTGACCGCTCATACTCCTGCAACTCATCTCAGATGGTCTGCATTGGTGGTTGGCTCTTGCAAAATCGGGTTGTGTTTTCTTGCTCATGCCGTGTGCATTGTCCATGGCTCATTCTTTGACGGCTCAGCCTTTGGTGTTGCACACAATCAACCTTTCTCTTTGCTTTGCATGGGTGTTACTGACCTTTGTCTGATGTGTTTTGCTTTTGCATTGGCCTCTGTCTTTACTACCGTGCATTTTCCAACTCCTTCTCTGCAGTGATCGACTTGGTCTTTTACTCACGAGCTTGGCTATTCATGGTTTGAAAATTTCTGCAACCTATTTGAGTGGAACATTGTTCACTGTGAATTGTTGCCATTCGTGGAGGTGCTCGGCACACTGCCTTCTCATTCAAGTTGTTACTTTCCGTGGAATTTGTAGACTTCCCTACACAACTTTTCTCGTTAGTATTTCCTTTACCACATGGGTTACATAACCATTCGATGGTTAATGTGGTTGGATTTGTGTCTAACAAACACTACTGCATCCGTTACTCAGGTGCCTCTGCATTGAAAAATGTTTTGGATTCTACATTTTGACTGGTTGTTTGAAAAGTTTTTTTGGTTGCTAAGTTTTTTGATTGCTGAGTGCACTTTGGGTTGAAATACTACGCCATGTCCTCCCCAGTATCTTGCATGCTCATCTTGGTGTCAATTACCCCCTACAAATCTCTATTTTGAATCCACATGGCCCATTATTCCCGGCTCGGTTAATAACCAGCTTATTGGCTCAAATCAGACCTTCCAACTAGCTCTACACGTGGACGTAGGGACAACTCTCTTTCCAAAAGCCGTTACACTAAGCAAACGTGGGATGTCGCATCTCCTTAAGTGCAGAAACTTCAACATGGGCCCCTCTCATCACCTTTTTTTTTTATGTTTTACGGTGATTATTAAAAAAAAGACATTCATGGCATTGTATTAATTTTGGGCTTCTATGTCCTTCATTATGTCCTTCGTGTCGAAGATGGAGGGCAAGGTCTGGGGTTGGAAGGAGGCTAATCCCTCCCTTGAAGTCAAAACAAACTATGCATAAAATTTGATTATGTTTCCAACGAGTAGTCACACGATACCCTTTGCACTCGTTTTGAGCACTTTTTAATGCGTTTGCAGTGTCTAGTGCATTTTTCCATCAGTTGCGGGAATCATTTTAATGCTATAACTTTTGACTCGCTGCTCATTTTTGAGCACTTCTTTAGTCAAAGTTTCATGATTTTTGTACTTTACGTGATGGAATTTCCAATTTTGTAAATGCACTACTTTTATAAAGTGCCACATTCTGGGGGGGTTGATTGTACTCTTGGGCCTACACATGTAGATGCATTATCGGCCGAGTCCGACGTCTTGCACCTTGCATCTTGCATTTTTTTCATCATGGAGAGTGCTCTTTCCAGATGTGAGCATCATAGGATCACCTTATATCCTCCGCCACTTCTCACCGGGAGAGAGACCTATTCAGCTTGGCGTGCTTCCATGGAACGTTACTTCGCCCACGAGGGTCTTTCACCCTTCTTACTTGGGCCAGTTCCTGCACCTGCTAATCATCATCATCTAGAGGACTTCCTTGACACTTGTGACCATGTCTTTGGTCACATGATGATGCATGTCTCTTGTTCTCTCTGGTTTCACGTGGCAGACTCAGATCCACCTCACCATGTCTGAGAGCATTCTTCAGTCCCTCTATGGAGACCCTTCACATACTGCCACCATCGTTGCTGCTACTGATTCAATCATCTCCTCCATTTCTTCATGTGATGATAGTTCCACTGACATAGGCTCGCTTGGTTCTACTTCTGATGATGAGGATTTTGCATCCAATTCTGATGTCGAGAGTACTACAGAGGACTCTTCTCCTCTTTCTCTCACTATTCCAGAGAGTGTTGACACTTCCCACATCTCATCAGATATCGAGTAGTCCCCTTCTCAGTCTCATACCTTCATCACATCTACCTCTTTTCCACCTTCAGTGTGTGATGCCCTTTTCACTCCTCTACCTTCATTGGATGACTCATACCTATCTGACATCGCTCTTCTATTTATCGAGCCCCCTCATTGGGACGAGTATCTTCCTGACCTTAGTCATCTTTTCGCAGAGTCTGCTTGTGATGCACTACAAGTTCCGCATCCATCTACAGGTGTTTCAGAGGAGTTCATCATCTTTGTTGTTGGGAGTGCCCCTTCTGGGAATCATGTCACTTCCACATTTCAGAGACCTTCATTGATCCACCCTCAGTTGTGGATCCCTTTTCTATTGTGGAGGATGTTTTGTTCCCTTGACATCACTTGGACATCCTTTCTATAGGTGTTCCTCTTTTCACTTTGATAGTTCTATGCACATGGCATTACCTTTGGTTCCTTGGCACTCACTCGCTAGACCTATGTCACACTTTCGTGGACCAAACTCAGATTTCTTCATGCTACTGCCTTCGGTTTCCTTTGTGGAGTGGGCGGACTTCAAAGCCGCGTCATTTCTGTCCTTCCTAAGGACATGCACATTGTTCGTTGTGGGTGGTTCTTATCCAGTCTAGAGGTAGAGGATCTCATCATCGACATTCTTCTGAGAGACTTCATAGAGTTGCATATTTCAGATCCTTCCATGACATCTTCTGCATTCCTCTCATCACCCTCTTCTTCTCTCTTCTTATTCTTTCCAAGAGATTGCCTCTTTGTACATGGGTACCCTTTTAGGCTCGTCTATGGCTGGGACCCATATTTGGCATCTTTCTTATATTAGAGAGTGTGTTGTTCTCTTGTGGTGGATGTTTTTCCCACTGGGTTTTCCTTCTTGCTTGTGATATTATTTTTTGTACATGGATACCTCATCAGGCTTTGTGCCGGGACCCATTTCTCATTTCTGACTTTCCACCTCATCCTAAGTTATGATGAAGGGGGTGTTGGTGTGTGTTATTTTCCACATCAGTAGGTGAGTCATCTCATTTAGGTGAGATCGTAGGTCCATGTGTCATTTAGGGGTCATTATGAGATTCCCTTATGTGTCAGCGCATCATATGCGTCATTGGGAGTTACACTTCTATTCTAGGAATGTAACTCCCCCTCTCTACTCAAGTTATCATGATTACATCACTAGGGGTTACTCAACACCTCCTATATGTACACCCCATTTGATCTATGAGATATAAGAGAGTTTTATGGCTTAACCGGGTTCTCGTCCGTTTGTCGAATCTTTACATGCACATTCGGTTGATGCTCACTCCTCCTGAGATCTCTTCACACTATTGTTCGCACATCCGTTGATGTGCACATCATCTCTCATGATCCTTGCTTGTGGGTTTTCAAACCCTCTTTCACAAGGTGCCATGTGGCACCCTCTAATTGGATGCGGGCCAATGGCGGGGTGAAATGGAAAATTTTTCCAAATTTTTGAAAAGACTCAAAGGGTAAAAATTTTCCTGCGCTTCCGTCGCTGCCCCGTGAGGACATGTGGCAGCCTCTGATTGGCTGTGGGATGGTGAAGAAAAAGATGAAAATTTTCCCGAATTCAAAATTTTGAAAAGTTTCTAAGGGAAATTTTGACAGGAAATTTTTGGGTTGTGTGCCCACCATGGAAAATTTTCCCAAATTTTCCCGCCAAGGTACAAAAGCTTCAAAGTGTCATAACTTGAGCTAGAAATCTTAGTTTTTGGAAAACAAGGACTTTTCGAAATATCTTGAATCCCTCTTTGCATGAGGAACATAAAATTTACTTTTTATTAAGTTTGAAGGGTAAATTTTGTAAAAATGACCTCCGTGTATTTAATTGGCAAACTGGCAATTTCCAACTTATAAATTTGATAAAATTAGAACTCTTCCTTTGCTCAACATGTCAAATAGACATGGAGGATCAATCTAGGGAGGGTTTAGAGTGTTTTAGGAAAGTCAATTTATCCAATTTGTTAAGGTTGCATTTTTTCGGAAATAAACAGAAAAATGACTTTCAGTAAGCTCCGAATTGAAATTCATTAAGTTTTAGAGATTCATTCTTAATTTCTTTAGTGAATTTGAGTTTCTTAAGTCTTCCTAAATGTGAATTTAAAAGTTTCATAACTTATTGTTGAGTGTAATATTGAACTACTCATTTTTAATAAAACATAAATTGCTAGTAATGAGTTTAATACGAAGGACTATTTCTTTGAAAAAAAATTATCATTTCTTTATGTTTTGGATGTGCATATGATTCCTATTTTAGTCAAATAAAATTTATTATCAAACAACCATTCATTTCTACATTAAATTTAGTTAGAATTCAATTCAAATATGCATTTTTCAAAAGAGAACAATACTATATTTCTTTCCCAAGCATTCTTTCTTTAGTTTCTTCTTCAAACAACAATTAAATTTCAAAAATAATTCAAATCAAATGTGCAATAAACATTGAGAAATAAATGTATTCTTTAATTTTTCATCAAATACAACATTACAACTTTCCTTTTTCATTTATTTTCGAATACAATACATATAATAACAACACTGTTTCTTATTCCTTTTCAAAACAGAGATATCATTCTTGGATAGCAAAACAATTCCAGTATACAATCCAATTTTGAAACTACTTCAATCTTTTATTCATAATTCAATGACACTTTTACAACTTAACACTCTTCCAATTTGATTACAAAATACAAATTACAATGCTTATAATATCCTTTACATTTCTTTCAAAAACATAAAATAAGTGTAATTTTTCTTTACATTCCTCAATGTAACTACAACTTCCATTAACAATGCAATGCTTCACATTACAACATTTATACATTCATCCACTCAAAGTGGGAGAAGTTACATTGAATTACTCAAAGGGAAATGACTGTTAAACTGTGAAATTCCTTCTCTAAATAGTAGCATGAGTGTTTCTTAGTCTTTGCAACTTTGATCACAACAAGGAAGGATGAAAGGCAACACTCTCCACCCAACCAAGACATCCAATGAGAAAGGAGAATCCATCCTTCCCCATTGGTCCCCCAAGCCAACCATATTGAAATGAAACCATATCAAAATGAATCATGGATATCAACACATGGAAACAAAGGCTTCTATCACATACAAACAACATTCACATTGCTATACAATCAATAAAATGCATACCACCAATTCAAAACAAGACATTTTACCTTATGCCCCCAAGAGTAAGCAATTGCATTTGAAACAATTCCATACAACACATAGGTGGTGTTTGATCTGAGAAACTTCATACGGTCAAAAGTATGCTCCGCTAATGGACTGTCATAAATATGGCTTTGCAGACATCCAACAAGAGAATTAAAGAACTATGGGGAGCTCTAAGATGTTATGCCTCCCAATTTGGAATTGGGCATCCACAAAAATGCATACCACCATTTTGAATGATAAGGTAGACAAACATAACAAACCCATAAACCATATATATCCCAAGGTCATTTCTCAAAAAGTCCTCCTTATGATCCCCCAATTGAGACATGTTCCCTTATGCCCCCAAGAGTAACTCCCAAAAAATACCAAAGATACAAGAAGTAAAAGCAGTTTCTAAATTTCCTTGGCCGAGCTAAATCCTAATAGAGGAATATAAGCCCCTGTTTTTAAAAATCCATCCACAATAGAACTAGTGCCATGATATGCAATCCCTTATAAGTGTGCCCACCATATGAAATCCCCATAGTATTCTCCTACACCATGCCCTAAGAAATCTACCTAACCAACCAGAACACAAACACAACACCATATAAACATGCATGCAAGAGAAGGAAAACAATTAAAACATAGCTCAAGATGCATACCTCTCCATACTGGAGTTTGTTCCAAGCTCACAATCTTTCCAAAATGCCAAATACAGTCCAAGATTAGTAAGGTTCAAGCATGTAATCACTCCAAACTTCCTCCACAAACAAGATCCAAAAATAGCAAGAAAAAATGCGCCCCCAAGAGGAATGAAAAAGTTCCAACAACCATAAACAAGCAAGGAGTTTCACTTTTATAGGAGAGGGGAGAGAAGAGGATGATGTAGATCCATATGGGATTCCACATCATTCTTCCTCAACCCAAAGAGGAAATTCAACATCCTTCACCAAATCACAATAAATAAAATGACAAAATGATTTACACACTCCAAAATGGCCCATACTCCAAATGGAATGAATTAAAAATAAGTAAGGGAAGTGCAATTAAAACTTACAAACTGTCACCTCAAAATGCATTATAATTTCCTAAATTTAACCTTTAAACCATAGGAAGTGTTGGTGGATGATTTTAAGAGGTGTGGGAAAAATTTAACTTGTCCCACAAGCCTCCAAGTTTGGCCTCAAAGGACAAATTCGAATTCCTAAAGAGATGAAGTGTTTAACATTCCAAAATCTGCCTTACATACTCTTACATATTTCTTACACATTCTTACATGTTAACTTACACACTCTTCCAAAATTAGTATTTAAAATCAACAATTTTATTAATTACATTCCATGTCCTAATTAAATTTAAATAAAGTTTAACTATATGACTCTCACATTAAACTATCACATTTAAATTAACTAAAAGAAGGAACACATTACTAAGAAAAATACATACAACAATAATTAAAAAGAACACATAATTAAAACACATATCCCATGGTCACATATAATGGAAATTCCCCCCATGGGAAATCCTAACATAACTCAACACACAACACACAACACAGTTTCCATGGTGACCTTGTTGAATTCACCTAGAATTTCAATATGGTTAGTCTCCAGTCCCGACATTGTTGTGATTTTATTTTATTTTTAACCTACAAAATGCAAATACCTCCTTCATCCTCATGGCCATATCAGAACATCCAAAATGATATAAACAACATTTAAAAATCATCTAATCGTATGAATCATGGCAATACCAAGAATACAACATTATCATTTTTAATTAATTAAATCAACTATATCATCATCAATGATCTATCATACGGGTCTACCCAAAATATCCAATGTCATAAGTCCAAATCAACATCTATAATATGTCCATGTCAAAACATTATATCATAAACCACATATAGAAAATGTCTCTAGTAATCATCATGCATAACAATTTGAATCCAGATCAATAAAAATCCATGATCTAACATCTAACCACCATCCATGGAATAAAACATAATAGTGTCCATAATACAATTAATAGTATAAAATCAGTATCTAAAAGGGTCAAAGGGAAGTGGGTACTACAACATCCTTGATCTTATTTTATGCAATCATGAGCTCTTCTAAATGTAAAAAATAAAAACAGGGTTTTCTTCATGTTTCTACAAGTGGAACTTTCAATTAATACACTTTATCCTTGTGATGGAGATGATGCACTCTTGCAATTACCGACATAAAACCCAACAAAAATAAATCTATGAAATAAATTTCTTATCGAGTGTTGATGATCACCCATAAGGATGATCACAACACTTTTATTTGACATTGGAATATCCAACAAGATGAATGTACCAAGGCCACTAAAACCTTCTCAATCCTTTGAAACATCATAAGGTGAGCCAAGTAAGCTCAACCCATGACGTTAATTATGATATTTCATATCAATTCCTTTCTAAACTCCTTTGTATAGTTCATGTTAATGCGAAATCACATCACCCCAAAATTTTCCTCAATTTGAATGGGACATTCAATGTGATTTCATAACATGGATTTATCTGAGTGTGGGATGTGTGAAATGGGATAGCTCTCAGAAGAATTTCGTTCCTTCTCCTAACCTATACGCCACTAACTACTCCTAATGCGGGTAAAATTACTAACTAAGCTTAATCTAAAGCTTCCAAGGGGATAATGATAGAAGGATTGCATGGAATAAACCTACACTATGAGTGGTGATACACCAATAAATGGGTGTTGGATAGTCCATAATGCGTGAATATAGAGGAAAATGAGTATGAGGAGGATGACCTAGCATGATAGATCAAAACTACATTCAAAACCACCTTCAAATAAACACAACATCAACTAAAATTGTAATAACCATCACAATATGCACAAAATTCTTGGATTAAAATGACAGATAAGAAGAACAATAAAAATCATGCAACGATAGACAACATTATCACAAAATATAATTTTATTGCTTTCAAGTTTTGCACCATATATTCTTAACAGAAGAAGGCATGAAGCCATTATAAGTCTTGAGAGAGAAGGTTTGAATCCCTACAACTACCTTAAAGAAGGAGAAGAGGGGGTGCACGGAGGGGAAAATGTTCAAGCTTTTGCTTATGCAACCCCTTACAATATTTATAGGAATAAATTTTAGGAGAGGAGAGAGAAGAAATAAATCCTAAAATTTCTCAAAAACACATAAAATTCCATTGTTTAATCTTCATTGAGTGTATGAAGATCTTCAAAATCCTACTCCATTAATGATTTTTACCTTGCACAAGAAGAAAATGGCCTTGATTAAACCTAGGTCTAGCTCCTAGCTCATGTAGCTTCATCATGAACTCTACTCCCACAAACACCATTTATGACCTTTACCTACTACATAATTTCTTTCCCTTTTCAAAGGTATATAACCTATGAAATCCAAAATTCAATTATTCCATACTATAGAGCCCAAAATCAGCTTTCCAGGTGACTATAAATTTGTAAAACATGATGGGCTATGAAGGAATATGTCATCACTTTTTCTCTAGTTACTTGACTAGGATTAATCTTCATATGCCTCCCTAGATTTTGGATTTGTTCATAACCATCAAATTCTAGACTAGATCACCTTTCCAACAAGTATAATTTTGCTAAAAATGTTTAAAAATTATTCAAGTTATGATGGTTTGAAATTACATCATGATTATGGCTTCAAGCTCCTCCACCGAGTTCATTTTCCGAACCACCAAGCTAGCTCCAATCAAATACCAATCCCATTAATCAATGTAACTCACCTTATCTTGCACGCCATCTCCACCCAACTATCTTTGCCTCCAAATCATTTTCCATATACTCACTATAGCTCATCATTGAATGAATTAACTCGGTGGATTTTTGGTTGAAAAAAGGAGTTGTATTTGCTTGAGAGATTCAGGATATGCCCCTTTAGACTTCTTGCGATAGTTGTTTTGGGCTCTCCATACTCCTAACCCTAAATCTAACCCCCAAATGACTTAACTCCCAAAGTCTGAAAATTTCAGACATCGGGCCCCTTTGATTTCAAAACCTTGTCACCATTTGCTTCGGGCTTCCAAATCCTAAGATATCACGTCATTGACCCTAAAAGGGGTTTTCCCATTCCACATCATGCCTTGGACCCCAAATGGCTTTCCTTACCATGTCACCCACTCCTACTTGCCATGTCAATCCACATTTTTGGATTTTTGGCCTTTTGTTTCCCAACTTCCATCATCGATTGCTTCAGGGTTAGCCCACTCACTGATTCTTAAATTCCACTAGTCACATCCCTAAACACTCCTTCGCATCCTTTTTCAAGCCACCATCTTGCTAAAATTTCTTTGGGGCCTCTTCCCATCACCTCCTGTGATGCACCATTGGTCCGAGCTCGGAGAACTCAGCCCTACCTCAATGTGAACCCTATTTTACCTTATCGGGTTTCTCACTTAATTAGCCAAGCTCATGGCCACCTCAATTACTTTTATGCATGTGACTCCCCATCTTGATATGGCCATAGCTCACATCCCGAGCTCTAGTTATCTGTTGATATTTTCCAAAAACCTCCACAGTCTAAGATTTTCCCTTTGGTGATGTGTCACTTCCTTTCGTCAAATACATCTTATTTTCCAATCACCTTTTCATTTCCCCTGATACATTTGATTCTGCCAAGCTCGGGGAGCTCAACCTTTACCTTCAGGCTCCCAACAACCCCTACATCTATAGTCGTGGTTTAATTCTATTTCCCTATAAGTAATGTAATCCACTTAGGGTAACTTATGTTATGAGCTCCACATGTCGTTGGCTTATTGAGCCTTGTAAATTCTTCCACCACATTTCATGCCATGGGTGAGCTACTTGTTATCTCGATTAAACCCTTGTTGTACCTATGTTGAGTTGTTAACACAACTAGCTCATCGAGTAGCTTTCTAAGCTACTCTACGAGATCTTTGATCTCTATCCACATACAAGCCCCCATAGGTAATTTTATCATATTTTCATATTTTTGAGGGGTTTTATAAATTTTGGCCGAGGAAGGGAAAATGAGTGTCTAGGAATTTGAAGCATCATATTTTTCTGCCATGGGCCATTTTTGATTATTTTGGGATTGGAGATCATCTTTTCCTTGTAAGGGAATTGTGAGTTCGTAATGACCTTGAATGGATAGATTTAGCCTAACTTTTTCTGAATGCCCATAGATTCTTCTTAGGCCATGAAATTTTTCGTGAAACCTTGAGTTGTATATGTGATCTCTTTTCGGTTCCTAGATCATTTTCTCTCCTATTTTCCAATTTAGCGAGGGGAAAAATTGGATAGCAATTCTATGAATGAATCTCTCTGTCAAATGACTTATTATAAAATGTCATCATATGGCCATTCACCAATAGATTAAACCTTACAATATCTATGGTAGTGATATTTTCAACTCTAATGGGGAAGATATTTTTAATTTTATAGTGAAATAGCCACCTTGTTCGAGTTTTTCCATATGATCCTTGTATTTTTAATCAAACAAGAAAACCAAGTCACCTTCCTAGATTTTTCTTTTCTTGATGTAATGGTCATGCCATTTGACTCTTCACTTCTACACCACTTGTGTGTTATCTACTACTTATCTTCTTAATTCATCCAACTCATTAAGTTGGAGAATCCTATCTCTTTGATCTTTAGATAAACCTATACCCATCTCAAGTGCAAAGTCCTTAATGTTTTGTGCACGAATTTAATAGGAAAAACAACAATCTTGCCATATAAGAGTTCAAATGGTGTAAATATAGTTTTAGTATTCCATGTTGTGTTGAATGCCCATATTGCCTTTAGAATTTTGTGTTCCCAATCTTTCCTATAGATTGCAATGGTATTTGTGAATATGGCCTTCATTTCTCTATTTGTTACCTTTACTTGGCCATTAGACTGGGGTGGTATGGTGTGGAATTCATATTCCTTATTTCATACTCTTTAACGAAATCAAAAATAAATTCAACAGAGAAATGTGTACCTTGATCCGTGATAATTTCACTTGGAACTCCTACCTAGTGAAGATGTGATCATTTAGGAACTTGGAAAATTTATCACTTTTATAATTTGGAAATTCCTTCACCTCTCTCCACTTGGTTAGATAATTTGTGTATACCAAGATGTATTCTTTCTTCCGAGAAGGAGGGTTTATTGGGCCAATAACATCTAAGCCCCGTTTATCAAAAGTTTGAAAGACTAGTTAAGGTCAGTAATGGAATCTCATCGGATCTGGTTGGCTTGCCCATTCTCGACATCTATCACATTCCTTTGTGTATATTGTTTCATCCTTATGCAATGTTGACCAATAATAGCCAGTATTTAACACCTTTTGCATTTTTCTTTTTGCAAAAAAATGTCCTCCACAAGGTTCATTATGATAGGATCTAAGAAAATTATATATTTCCACAACATCTATACACCTTCTCGTTACATGATCTTTTATTGTATTAAATATAAATCCAAGGATCCAAGAAAAATATAAAATATTTTCAACTATGTATTTCTTTTTAGAGTATAAATAATGTGGAGGTGTTTTACCCGAGACCAAGTAATTAGATATGTCTACATACCAGGGTGTTTTTGTAGAAATAACAAATAAGTGTTCATTTGTAAAAGAATCATCAACCACTTGTTCTTCATTATTGGTCTCCATCCTTGAAAGGAAATATGCTACCACATTATTCCTTTCGGGGTTTTCCACAATGGTGACATCAAATTCTTATAAAAGGAGAAAGCACCTTATGATTCTATTGCTTACTATTAGTTTGTTTATCAAATATTTGATTATAGCATGATCAATTTGAATAAACACTGGATATCCTATGATGTAGTGTATGAATTTTTTTATAGCATATACAATGCAAATAACTCCTTTTTAGTTCTTTGTATAATTTAGCTCAGAATACTACAAGTTCTTTCTAATATAGTATATTGCATAATTTAGGATTCCAAATTTTTGTCCTAAGACAACTCTAGTAGCATGATCTCGATGCATTTGTGTGGATGTAGAAAGGTAGGTTCCAATCAGGTCTTCTCAACCTAGGAATAGTAGTTAATTTTTTTTTAAAGTTTGAAAATAACCTTCACAATGTTTATTCAAAACAAAATCAGTATCTTTCCTATTTAGTGCAAAAAGTAGCACTATAATATTGCTAAAATCTTGAATGAACCTTCTATAGTATCCAAAGATGGCCTAAAAATATCTAGACATCCTTGGTGTTGGCATATTAACTATAAAAATATCTTTTTGGATCAACTTAAATCCCTTCCGACATCATCATTTAACACTTCTCATTTCTCAAGGATAAATTGTGATCTTTACATCTTTTTAAGACCTTATCCAGATTATGCATAGCTTCTTCAAAAGTGATACCATGTACAAGAAAGTCATCCATATATACTTCCATGTAACCATTTGTCAAATATAAAATATACTCAAGAATGCCCTCTACGGAATGTAGTAGGTGCATTGTACAAGCCTAACGAAAGAACTAAATAGGTAAATATTCCCCATGGGAATGCGAAGGTAGTTTTGTATTGATCCTCTAGTGCAATCTGAATTTTATTATAACCACAATATATATCAATAAAATAGAATTATCTCTTATGAGATAGAGTGTAAAAAACTTGATCAATGAAGAAAATGGGAAGTGAATTTTTTTTCCTGTATTCAGCTCCTTGTAATCTAAATAGATCCTCCATTTCCCATTATTCTTTAGCACAATGAAAATAGGTGATACCCCATGAATTTCTGATATGAGGTATATAAATCCAACATCCAGTAACTATTATAATGCATATTTCACAACATCTTTGATTGATGGGTTCATCCTCCTTTGAGGATGCCTAATTTGTTTACAATGTTCCTTGATATATTTTTTGTGGGTGCAAAGCCTAATATTAATCTTAGGCATATCACCATAATCCCATGGTAATGTAGTTATATGTTTTTGTATAAGAGTAATTAATAGTTTCTCTTGTTGTCTATCTAGTATCTTACTTACGTTGATTGGTCTCCCTAGTGTTATTTAAACTTTCTTGGAGAGGTCCATCATTAAACATACATTGCTTCTAATAGAATTAAGCATGAAATTATGTGGAATAAGTTGATGAAGAATACAATTCTTACCTGGGATATCCATGGTGATTTTATTTGGTAGAACTTGGCTCACAAGAAAGCTTAAGCATCTTAATATGTCATCCACTTATTCATTTCTTCCATAATTGTTATGTAAACATTAGAGAGAAAAGCGTCTTTTTCTTGTTATTCAATTATACAAACTTTCTTGAAAATCATGAGTTATTAAATAGATCTCTCGATCAGCTTCACGGTTCTTCAACCCAAATTGTTTGATCTTCATCATTAAATGGTTAGGTAGGAGGATATAGCATAAGATTCTTTGTGCCACTTCCATTGAAATGAACATTTTTCTAGACCTACAACATATGAATGCATCAATAGTGGCTAGACGTGGGCTTCCTAGAATAATAGGATAACATCTTAAGATCTCTTTTGGTTAAAGGATAATGAAATTAGAAGGGTATTCCTAAGATTCTACCACCACAATGATGTATTAAAGAACTCCTTCAAACCTTCTTTGTTGATCTATCTACCATTTATAAGACTATAGTTGTTGGCCTTAGTCCTTCCAATTTTAGGTCATCCATTATTTTCTTTGTCATGACGTTGATCTCTCGCCCTTAGGTTGATAATATTATTCATTATTATTTGTTTTTAATGGTAACATTCATGAAAGGACTACCTAGATCTATGAACTTGGTCAGCACTTAATTTCAAGCATGATATCAACCAATTATCTAATAACCTTGACAATAGACGGATCTTTTCTTTTTCTACCGGATTCTTGATACATAGATCCTTAACCAACTTATTGTAGATAGGTACATATTTTATGGCTTGTATAAGTGGAATATTTACACAAATATCCTTCAATTGGTTGACAAAATTAGAATCAAAATCTGATTTAGGATCATTTATAATTTCTTATAACTGTTTGGAAATGGGGTTCATTGACTTGCATTTTTCATTTATTGAAAATATATTCATGTTACTATGGATCATCTTGCAAAATATTCTATCTTTGCTATGGAACAATTTGTAGAAATGGTGGTTCATCTGCAATCTCCATGATGGTGGGTTTACTTAGTGGGAGAAGTTCTCTTCTTGAGTGGAGATGGATATCATTGACATCAACTGAATAGGTAGAGTATTGGGTTGATTCGAGTTGTGCAGGTTGGTTGAGAAGCTTTCTTATTGGGGTTATGTGTTTGATGAGCTAGTAGCTGAGTGGATTTTGGTTGAGATCTAGGTTGGGGATTTGGCATCGAGCTTATGATTATGGGTAAGGAGGTTGCTGGTAAGGTTTTTGATATCTAGGAGGTGTATTTCTCCATTGTTGACCTCCTCTCCAAGGTTGTTGCCATGAATAAGGGGTTTGTTGCCATTTTTTTCTTGATAAATGAGGTTTCCATTTATATTGGTAATGGCTAGGGTATGGAGCCCAACCTTAGCCCAAGACGGGGTTGAATATATGAATTACTAGCCCAAATTTGAAAATATGGCATTGAATATTGTGACATACCTCCTTATCTTGGCATCCAAGGATTTCTTTGGTCAATGTAGAAGACTTTCCCATCCTCTGTTTCTATCATCTTTAATTCTAGTGCATCCTCCTTTTAGTGTGCACATGGACATTCCTTTGCATCTGCAATAAAATTTCTTTCTTCTACATGCATGTAAGAACTCGGTAATCATTTCCTATGCATATTTTATTTTCTTCTTTATATGCATAACATTAAGCTAGGTGAGCATGCCATTAACAATTTATTGCTTCATGTTCTTAAACATGTTTACAACCTATGATTTAGATATGTCCCCAATTTCTTTGGTAGTTTATCCACCCCCTTATCTAACATTTTTTGTCTTCATGTTTGATATGGAGTAGTTCCTACAGGCTTCACAAATCTCATCAAAGGTAGCTTTTGAAATGTCTCCATCTCCTATCAGATCCAAAGCATCCATATCCTCCTCACTTTGATTCCCTTCAAGAAAATTAATTTGAGAGATTCATGAGCTAATGTTGGGTGCCTTGACTTTTAAATGCAAAACAATAGTCTCTCTAGATAATCTTCTAGTGGCGCATACTCCTTCTGTGTCATCTTGAAGATTTCATCTCCTCATCTACTACTTAGCCTATATTAGTCTTGGTACTTGGTGAGAAAATTTTCCTTCATTTTTGTCTGGTAGTCATAACATCTCTTCTTAGGACAATAAACCATATCAAGGTTGCATCCTTGAGTGAAGTAAAGAATAGCTTAAACTTATGTGCATCAGTTATAAAATCATAGCTATTCTATAAAACATCAAAATCAAACAAGAAATTTTCGGGTCTTTAGTTATAGATCAATGAAATTTTCGAAGGGATGAGGAGAAATGTTATTCATTACAGTAGAATGATTATTATTAGAGATTGGGAAATCAAATGTAGTTTCCCCTTCTTCAAAATTTTTATTCACTTCTTTTTCATGATTGGATGATTAGGTACAACATCAAAATTATTAATTAGAGGAGGGTATTCTACTATCATACCTTTTATAAAGGAAGATGTGTCTTCTTTGGAATTAGATGAAGTAATTTGTGCTATTTGAGTATTGGGTAATAATATTCCATGGGAATCCCTTGGACAGTGCATGCATTAACTAACTCAACTGAATCAACAAATATTAGTGGGGGTGGAATTATAAAACCTAAACAATTTCTAAGGAGTGAAAAACTCTCCAAAACCATATAATCGGCAAAGTATCCCTTGTAAAAATGTCAAAAATGGTGGTGCAAATCAAATCGCAGCAATTAATATGCTATTAATTGAATCACAATAATTTAATCATTAAACAAGGGACATAAAATTCAAATAATTTAGGAGGTATCGAAAGAAATAACTATCACTTCCATACTTGAAAGAACAATGCTCGAAAGTAGACAAAACTTGGAATTGAAAGAAAGCTGGTTTCTAAACATTATGATTAAGAAAAAGCTTGTAAATTCAAACTTTAGATAAAAAAACAAATAAATTGATTTCTAGGATAACATGCAATGAAACAGAGTAAAAAAACTATGCAGGGGTTTTAAAACCACAAATGAGATGTACCTTGGATGTTAATCCCTCCTACATTCTATAATTAAAGGCTAATAAATATAAATTAGATATTTTATTGAATTGGCATGAAGATTACACCCAAGAACAAAGAAATATCATCTCTATCAACATATATCTACGTGTGTATGTATCTATAAATCCCCTGTTACCAAAAATAACCCTTTTTTATACTTCTCATTTACAACAAGATGTGAGAAGAAGAGTTCAACTAGGAGAAAAAAACTAAGTAACACATTTTTAGTTGAACAAGAGGAATATATTTAACAGAACAAAAAGAGATTCAATGCATACTATGTAACTCATAACTAGTGGTCAGTTAATCAACCAATTCCATCAATCACATAGTAACTAAAATAATCAGTTCGGTCAGTCCTTCATTAGTTTACAATAAATGATAAGATCAAAGGTTGAATTTTTTCTTAGTTCTACATGTTCTAATTATAACCGATCCTTCAACCACATGTACGAGACTTAAGTGTCATTCTTCACGTTCCAAGATATCTTCATAATGTAGGATTATTTTTGGTAGGTGATTCTTTTTGGCTACCGATGGGTTACTATAGATGATTTTTGCAAGCAGATCCTTTATTGTATATGAGTTTCTACAAATAGCAAGTTTATTAAAACATAGATTGGAATTACACATATCATCATTCAAACAACTTATTGGAATCATAAGAATAAATTCACACATAAAATACCACAAAATAAAGATAACTAGAGATAACTATATTAATCAGTAAATATGCCATAAGTTGAAGGTTGTAATGATAATGTTTAGTAGAGTCTTTGGGAAAATAAAATGACACAACTATAATGGCTTGATCAAAAAATAGAAGATGAATTGTTTATAAAGGAAATAAAAACAGCTCATCAGACATCCCCCTTGCATAAAAACTTAAGCTATATATTTTTACCATATATTTTAAAGGGAACCACAAAATCAAGAAATATTGGACTCATTTGAAATTCTCTCGGGATTAATTAAACATGGGATTTGTTTTACATCATTATCCTTTATATTTCATGAGTAATGGGTAATCATAAGTTTCAAATTCCACTCTCTTTATGTGTTTCAAATAATGGAAGTTAATATATATCCTTTTTCATTAAACATATTCTCTTCTAAGTATGTAAATATCCTAGGACATGTATTTAAACTATTTGAGTGCATATTTTTGGTTAGCATTATTTTTCAAGAGTTGAGCATGAAAAAGGTGGGATATTCTATCATATTACCTTCTTCCACTTCCCTTTTTTCTTCTATTTTATAAATATAATTTTGATATCATCAAAAAGGGTTCCACCCTCTCTAATGTGAATTTATTCTACTCTTTTTAGGATTGAGCATCTATGACCTATAAACGATAATAGATCCCCTTTTGTTTTACCTCTTCATGACATATATTTTAAATTTATCATATTTCCAAATTTATATGCATCTAATGATGATTAAAATATGAATTAAAACTAATTTAATTATGATCCAAAATTGAAGTAAATGATTCCCAAAATCAACTTTATTGATTGTTTAATCAAACCATCCACATTTCCATTTTACCTATTTTTGTAAATGTTTGTAAACTAATAAATTTTATTTTCTAAGTTATAACTTGATAGATTAAATTTGAAAACAAATCAGAAAATCTTAATGAAATTTCCTAGTCCTCACATTCGTTCGAACCGATCTATTAAAATTTTCCAAACTATAAGTACAATCAAACTTACACATAATAATAATAGATCCAAAACTTGTAATTTTGTGTCTTCATACCTTCAAAGGACTTTGGAAAAGCTCACTATTTTTCCTTCACCTTCCTAAATCACTTGTAAAATATCTTCTCTTCAGAGTTATTTGTCCACAAGATACTTCTACACCTTAAAACAACATCAAGAAGACTTCAAAATAGTAGAATAACATATGAACAAGGAGAATATTAGAATTATAGAAAATTTTCCAGTTTATACCAAGTCCACAACATTCACCTAAGTGTCTCAAAATCTCATATTTATAGAAATACTTTGTTACGAGGAATACACAGTCATTTTCATTGGCTTGTATAAGACCCAAGTCTTCCTTTTATAAACTTGTTCAAGCCCCTGTGGTATAATTTTAGAAATGTAATTTGGTAAACAAGTGGTTGGGGTTAAAACTACCATAACCACCATTGACCACATAATTTCCTCCTTGGGAATATATCCCACATTCTTCATGTGAGGATGGGTGATGTAGTTTGATTAGGTACAGTCATTTTATGAAGTGGTTACGAGATGTTTTACATGGTTTCCACATTGATGGTGGCTAGTAGATTATTGGTTGTATTTTCGAGTCATGGTGTCGGTGTGGGAGAGATGGTGAGTAGAGGGTGAGCTATATGACTATTACGCTAAGTATAGTGAGTTGGTGATCGAGTGGGAGTTTGATCAGAGCAGCGTGGGATAGGGTGGATCAATTTGTTTGATAAGTTGGTGGCACATTTATTACTAAAAACATTTCATGTCGGTGGATAACTATGATCTTGGTTTGTAACTCACCCCTTGTAGTCATTGTTTTTACCCTCAATACCTCTTTCTAACCCCAATCACACTAGCCTATCACCCATCATACGCTTAACACTCACCCAATGTACGTGCGGGCACCGATCACCTCCTTTATGTGAGATTTGTAAGAGAGTTCCACCATTAATGGAGGATTATTTGTAGAAATAGAATTACATGCATCTACTTAAAAGGCTTAATATATAACTAGTAGATCTACACATCAATGCATCACAAAAGATAAATAAATATTGTATGAAGCAAAAGGAACCAAATATGAGTCACGAAAAGCCAAAAGAATGAGGGTTTATACCCATAAAAAACAAATACATAATAGATCCATGTATATTGATTTAAAAGAGTTTCTAGTAGCCAAACTACATTCAAAAGGGTCATCTCAGACCATATACATCAAATGAAAAAGACCCAACCTCTCAAGACTAATCTATCAAATATCCTAACCATATTTTCCCCATTATAACCCTTATTATAGACCCCAACACCCATACATATGCTTAATGATATCCTTTATAACCCTCTACCTTCAAGAACTTTAAACCCTAGCATCATGAGTTCCAAACCCTTAGCATTTCCTAACATTTCTGCAGCACCTCGTTATCCTTCTTCTCTTATCATTCTCGTACCCTCTAACACCTTCACACTACCTTCTCCTTCCATGTTTTTGTCCCAAGAACTCCTTTAAATAGGATCAATGTCTACCTCCATGAATTCTCTTATGAGAAGATTACATGCCAAGTGTCCATGTGGACCTCTATAGGTGAATGCTTATCCTCCTTGCAAAACCTTCCAATAACTGTAATAATGCCTCTGGGAATATTCCCTATGTGGAATATCCTTTTCTTGGCCTCCAAGGTTCCAAGCTATCACCTTATCCACTTATCATGCATAGTCATTGCCTCATGTTTTTCCTCAATATATTCCATGATGCCAAATATGGATAATTCCTTTAAACCCTTGATCTACCTCTCAAGCGTGCCCTAGTTTAACTTAAACTCTTTCCCTACGCACTTTTCCATGAGCACCATTCTATTTACTAGTCGTGTGTGCATGCCTTTTGGTACTTAGCCAATATTTAGGGTCCAACATCACCCCACACTACACGTGTTATATTTCCTCGAAAGCATTCTAATCCTTCAAATAATGAGGAATGGTGGAATTGAAATAGTCTAAATAAAGAATGGAAGAATGGAAGAATGTGCTACTACTACATGAGGAGTGGGAAATCCTTGTTCATGGATGCCTAAATTTTCTCCCTACTATTTACTTATCCCAATGCCTGTTGAATTAGGTCACCTAACAATGCATGTACTTCATCAAAACTTAGTTCATCACTCTTAGCTTTCAACGTATCTATAATGATTTCCAAATACTTGCTAAGATCACCTAGAGCATCCATCATGTGAGTGATTTGGGGGTATAGTTCTTTTAGCCTATTCTTAATCTAACCCCAAAGGTTTCAATTGCTTCAAAATACTTATCATCTTTGGTGAGGATCTTATCATTTTCTAACCTATTTCCTTTGTTATTTTCCTAAAATTCATTCCGATCGCCTTATGTATAGAAACCAATATGCTTTCTACTATTTCTCTATTGGCACAATTATCATACAAAACTTTAGCTATTTGCAGTGTGGTCTTCACTATGGCACATAGCTCATAGTCCGAGTCGTGTCTCCCCAATCTTAATCTTTTCTTCCTCCTTCTGGCATGCCATCACCTCTTCTTCTAACTCTAATGTGAGTGGTCACCTTTCCATGGTGAGGATGCAAGTCAATTCTTCCAAGAAGTTCATGGTTGACTTGTATTTCTTCGAGGTGGGCCCAAGTTCGGGTGTTTTAAGATAATGACATATAAAATGGCCTCTATCTTCTCATGTACTTTGCGCACCTTTTCCTTTTCATCGCTTACTTCACACCTTAGTTGTGCAATGATCAATTCCTTTTATTTTGCCTCCTTGTCCCTCTCCATGATCTCCTCATTAATTTTCTCAAGATCCTCCTCCAAAACCCTTATTATATTGTTTTTGAAAGATTCTTGCTTCCACCTCCACCTATAATTTTTGAGGGTATTTTAAAATTGATCATCCAAATTTTTCTAGGAATTTATGGAGGGCTTACTTCCATGAAATCTATTATCTTCATCAATGCATCACAATTTACCTTGAACTCGGGTTCATCAATGTGGGACTCAAAATCCTAGGATAACATTTTCTTTGTTTGTGGGTACACACCTTCTTCATCAAAATAATACCAAGCAAGAAGTTGGTCTACGGGCACAATAATTTGGAGGCACATGTGTAGTACCTTTCTTAGATCATTAATATAATTCATATAATGTTCTACACCGCTATTGTTCCCTTCCCACCTATGTGCGCTACCGTTGGGAAGCTTACTATTAAGTTGGGGTCTCTTCCCATGCTCCCATATTCCTTTCCTACACGTGTGCTCTCCTCAGTTTCCTTAAGCACTTCTTCGGTGCTTGGCTCTACTTCTACTCAACTAACTATTGGATAATATCCACCACTTCCCTCTGGGACTGTGTTATCCATCTCGATCCTTGGTCAAGCTCGGGGTCTTATGATCTTTCATGTTTACTTCCTCACCCCTCTTTTCATGATCTACTTCCTCATTCTCATCCCTCTCTTCATTTCCTTCTTCATCTAACTTAGGTACATTATACATAGGATGTCTTAGAGCCTTAATGCACTCTTCATCATCTTCATCTCCTTTGTTGGCCTCCATGCTTTCTATTTCTCCTAATTCTGACCCTTTTATCACCCTTTGTTTCTTCCTTATTAGTGACTCCAATACAGGAAATTCTCTTTTATTCTCTCTCGGGTGACTCTTCCTTTCATGACAAATCTTTTCTAACAAGATAATTCTTCTAATGGATGTAAGTACTTGTGCCCATGCTTGAATCTTATGCCCCTACTATATCATCTGTTTTCACACTCAACACCTTTTTATCTACGAAGCATATTCTCTTTCTCCCTTCCTTGGTACAAAATTTTTCCTCATGGTGGGGTCCTCAGGATTGGAGAAATCATCTTCAACATAAGCACCTTTTTCATACTTAGGCCTTAGGTGCAAATGCACCCTCTTTTTTTTCCTCCCTGCAATAGGAAATGTTACTAGTTTCAACATGTGCACATTATGGAAGACATACTTCTCCACATGGGCTTGATTCTTAGGGTATATTAACTTCCTACGTAGCTCACGGTAATATTGATCTACTACACTTAGATCAAACCCGAGTTTATTTATCTCTTTGATGTGATTGACCCGACATTGAAGTACTAGGCCATGAAGGAGAAAGTAAACTTAAATCAAGGACTCTTTGTACCATATATCAAAGTAAAGCTATCGATACAAAAATTCTCATATACGGAGAACGAACCTCTCCTTATACTAATGAAGGAAACTGATCGGTTATTCTCTATTCATTCCTAAATGCGTCACGTATCTGCTCAAAGCTCTTGGTGGGGAGGGGTTCTCCTATGGGTATTCCCAAAAAAATTTATCTCGATCCATCAGGTATTCCAATCTCTAAGAAGATAATTGTGAGGAGAACATTACGAAAAAGTATCTTTTCTCCTTTCGCGTGGCATTTATAATCTCCTCTGCAATAAAATTTGAGAGGTTATAGATGGTCCCATCAAAGCTCTTGTGGCATACATTCAAGTAGGCCTTAATGATCTGTGTCCACCTCTCTTTCCCATTCAGCTTTGTGACCAAGCATGTAACCATCCTCATCATAGGGTCGGTTATTTTAGAAATGTCAAAGTAACATGAAACCTTCATGTAGTCATAAGCTTAAACGGTCTTCTTAATGGCTTCTTTGTCTTCCAAATAACCTTCCAATGATTCCCTTCATAAATAAGGCCCGTGAAATTAGAAATAAGATGGGGGTTATGCGCATCCTCTGACCTATGAAATAGAAGTGGTATTCATTCACACATGACATCAACCCTCGGTATAGTCACCCAGACTTTCCAAAATAGGGAAACTAATAGAGTTGCAACAACCCAACCTTTTCCATTTTCACCTTTACTTCAACATCATAGATAGGAATTCCATCTGGTGTCCTCTTCTATATAGGGAGAACCATCTCTAGTGTCATCTTATTTTCTATGGTGCTTTTTTGAAGGTTGTAATCACTTACGACCATATTTTTGATATGAGACACCCATTCCTTACTAAGTAATACATTTTCTGGGTGCTACATTTTTGCATACCATTCTTCATTGAAACTAGTAGAAATGAATTTTCTACTTTTCCCTTTCCCTTCTTGGTGAAATGTTTGTTACTTTCCTTGGTTTCATTCCTTCGTAGGGTCCTTAAAACTTCTTCCTCTCTCGGGTTCGGATATGATCAACTTCGCAGATCTAATCCTTTGTAAAAATTCCTCCAAATCTTGTGCCCTAGCTATGCAACCCTAACCTAGAAAACATTTTTTCCACAAGATGGTGTAACACCCATGGGATCCTTTCATACAACCTTCTTAGCTTACGCATGTGTAATCCTTTCCACTCTAGTTCATTGATCAAACTAGCTATGCACACAAATCTTCACAAATCTTCTCAAACCTTATTCACAAGGATGCCCTAGTTTGTGAGAGCTCTTTGATAACTTAAAATGCAAGGTAAATAATAACGCACACATGATATTCTTTATAAATTTTTATTTTCTACAATAAATGCCATGTCACCTACTAATGTACTTTCACAATAAATGTGGATTTTCCCACAACCTTTAGTGATTTTCTCCACACTTAGTCCTACGTGAAAAAATTGGTAACCTTGGTAGCAAAAAAACCCTTACTGACCACATATCCTTATGCACGCGCCTACATCACTAAAGGCATTCTTCCTCTGTGTCTTAATCCTAGTTTTTGACATTGCCTACCTCATGTTGTTCTTTTTCTTTTCATTCTTACACATAGTTTCTATAAATCCTTTTGAAACCATCCTTCCCTCATGTTCACCTCTTTTATGTGTGATCTTCCAATCCACATGTTTTTTATTTTTAAACTCGGCCATCAACAACCATAGATTCTAGCACTTTTCACATCACTCCACCCCACAAAAAAATGGATGCATGGTCCTTTGTGCATAGAATTTTTTTGAAATAATAAGTGGCTACCAACGCACAAACATGCACACAAAAAACAACACCACCCAAAAAAAAATGAGAAAGGGAAACAAAAAGAAAGGAAACTGAATTACAAAAATCCTATGTTAACTAACAATATTACCTTATTTACAAACACAAAGAAGACTTATTTATAGTAGGGCTTCAACCTAATCCCATTGAAATTTCCTTACAACTGTGTTCCATCCAACACTTGTAACTGGCAAGTGCTTGAATCAATTAAATAGGATATAATGTATGGGCCCAACCAATGGACTTTAACTTTCCCAGGATGGCATGGAAACTTTGAAACATATAAGAGAACCATCTCGCCCAACCTTAAACTTCTTGTTCTTGATGTGTCTATCATGTCATGCGTTCTTCTTGGCATTTTATTTTTTCGACTCCAACAATTAACATCCCACCTCACATCTAACTACATCAACTTGTCAATCCTCTTCTCAACCGCTTGTTCATCGGTTAACCCACCTACACATGCTATACACAGAGATGGTAACATGACTTCAACAGTAACACAACTTCCATGCCAAACACCAATTAAAAAGGTGTGGCCTTGTTTAGTCTCTTTTAAGTAGTTCAATATGACCATAACACAACAAAAATTTTGTCATCCCAATCCTTTCATCCCACATCAAAAATATTGGTCAACATGTGATTAAAGATTTTTTTAAATGCCTCAACAACCCCATTAACTTGTGGGTGATAAGGGGTAAACTTGTGATGGGCCACCATGAATTCTGCCAATAAAATTATAACTATCTAATTTAATAAATGAGTACCCTTATCACTTGTTAAGGTTAGAGGGCATCCATACCTTCTAATTATATTTTCCCACAAGAACCTAATTGTTGTTTCCACTATGTAATCCCTTATAGGCACCAATTATTCCCACCTTGTAATGTAATTTGTTCATGTAATGATATAGCGTGAACTCCGTTTCTTCATGTAGGTGGATAAATAGGGCCTACAAATTCAATTTCCCATTTCTCAAATAGCTCTACACTAGAAATTGATCTTAATGGAATTTCATCTCTTTTCCTTGGTTTACCAAGGCGCTGATAGTGGTTAAAGGACTTGCAATATTTGATATAATATTTGTAAACTATTTCCCACCAAAATCCTACTAGAATGATCTTACGTGTGGTTGGATTCCCTAAATAGTGCCCCTATAATTCCTTATAGGCACCAATTCTTCCCACCTTGTAATGTAATTTGTCCATGTAATGATATAGCGTGAACCTGTCCTTCATGCAGTGGATAAATAGGGCCTACAAATTCAATTTCCCATTTCTCAAATAGCTCTACACTAGCAATTGATCTTAATGGAATTTCATCTCTTTTCCCTGGTTTACCAAGGCACTGGTAGTGGTCACAGGCCTTGCAATACTTGATATAATATTTGTAAACTATTTCCCACCAAAATCCTACTAGAAGGATCTTTCGTGTGGTTGGATTCCCTACATAGTGCCCCCTACAATTCCACCATGAGCCTCTTCCATGATTATAGTGTGCTCATGCTTAAGTATGCACCGACGCAAACCCTCATCACAACCTACATTATATAATTCTCCACTAATTAACATGTAGTATGTGATGCATATGGCTAACTAATTCCTTTTGAAATTTTTCATTCCATCAAAGTTTTGAGACCCATTTTGAGAAACACATAAATATATTCCAAGTCGGAGGGAGTGCAGTATAATTTGAACAGGTTGTGCATTTTTCATTATATCCTCAATAATGTGCGTGTCCTCTTCGGATTCAATCCTTGATAAATGGTCGGGCACCAAATTACTTGTGCCCAGCTTTTACAACAACCAAAAACTCAAACTCCTAAAACAATAGGACCCACATGCATATGCACCCTTGTAAGATGAGCTTGTTCACCAAGTACAATAATTCCATGTGGACCATGTAAAAGATAAAATACGTCACTCACAAATACTACCTAAATTTTTCCAATGGATAGATCATCGATAATTCCTTGCACTTCATGGTAGTAGAATTTTTTTCTATTGGGGTTATCTTCTTACTAGCAAAGCACAAGGGATGTTCAAAAATTCCCTCTCCGGGTTATGCTAAGATTTCTCCAATTGCTATCCCTGAAGCATCAACATATATATGGAATGGCTTATCCCAAGAGGGAAAGTGTAATATGTGTGCCGGTAATAATCCTATTCTTCAATGTGTTAAACTCCATCTAGTGCGCCTATCCCAAATGAAATGTAATTTTGTTCTTAAGAAAATCCTCTAGCGACATGGCGATCTTTGCATACCCCTTAATAAATTCTAGGTAATATGCCATATTCCTAAGGAATCTATGCACCGCACTCTGACCGGGTAGGCTCCCTAATCCCATAATAATGGAAAATTTGGCAGGATCCATGAGAATTATTTTTTTACATATGATATGTCCTAAGAGGGTGGAAAATGGAGTAGCGAAAACACATTTCTTAATGTTGAGAGATATACTCAACTACCAAAATCTCTCAAACATCAGCCTCATATTATCACAATGGTTCCTCACTAATCCATATACTTTGTCTAGTCATCTAGGTAGACTTGTATAAATTTATGGATGAAGTCCTTAAATGCCTAAACCACAATGCGTGAAAACATAGTAGGTGTGTTCTTCAGTCCAAAAGGCATGACCATATAGGAAAAAATTCCCCATTCAGTGGTGAAAGTTGTCTTTTCTTGGTCCTCCTTTTCAATTCTAACCTAATGATATCCTGAGAATCCATCTCGTGAAAGAATAGATTGCACAAGACCGGCTACTCCTTCCGGGAACTCTTTTTCGAAGGAGGTTAGGAAAGGATCAATGAAACACACCGCATTTAAGTCCTTGTAATCAATGAAAATCCTTATCCTCCCATCCTTCTTAATGTTGATGACCATCAGACTTATGCACTCTAATTCCTCAACAACCTCAATGATGGTTGATGCAATAATCTTGTCAATATTATCCTTGAATTTGAAACATAGATTCAAATTCATTCAATAAGGTCTTTTGCAAATTATATACACACCTTCCTTTAACTTGATCTTAATTTCTCCTAAGGATTGGTGAAATCCTTTAAGATCATAGTACTGTGTGAAACAAATCCTAAAATTCATGCAAAAAATCAATAATATTTGAAACCTCCCTTTCTTTGAAGTAATCTCCAAAGTAGCTTCCTTACATTCTACCTCTAAACTGATGTTAATCTTCTTGGTTTTAGGGGCTCATGGTAGGTGTGCACTTGCTCATCAAGACTATCCATAACTTTACGTCAATAGTATGGTTAACATCTAAGTTTCTCGCCTCTTTACCATCTATCATGTAGAATAATTTTCCTCTCTTTTCCATACATGTGTGCTCAAGATGTACCTCCTCCGATTGTTCCTCATCGAAAGGAACTTCCAAGCTAGGTTCACCCAACAAATATAATACTCTATCCTCCACCATGACACTATCTCCCATAGTTAGGTGCTTAAAAACTTGGAGTGACTTATACACCGATGGCTTAGTACTCGATACTTGAAATATTAAAGGAGATCGAGTCATCAATTCCTTCCAGTTTCTTGTCGATGGTGCAGATCTAAATGAATGTACCATGTGTGTGTAACCTGTAAGGTGGAGTAAAGATTATGTACCCATAAAGATGGAGGCTAGAATTTTGCACCTTCTATCGGGCCTTCTCACATGACTGGATGTGAATCAAGGTGGGCTCCTTCCCATGATAATCTTGTATACCAAAGAGTAGGTGCATTGCTTTAGAGAAACCTAATAGAGAATGTGATTCTCACCTTGCATCACTTTATAAGGTTATCACGATGGTTTTCCCACAAACATGTTGTGGTCCCAAACAAAGTATAGATAATGATACTTCTCATTTCAATCTCACATCTCCAATGGGTATGAATTTTTCAAAGGAAAACATTAGGGTTGGCTCCCCTATTATAGTTTGGCATTTGTTTTCATCCCAAGTTCCTAGCCGACTACACCTTTCTCACTCTCATCACAGATCCTCTTAAATGCCTTCTGAATAACTCATATGTCTCGTGTGCCAAATTGTCACATGCCACACTAGTTGTATCACTTATAGATTGAGCATCTTCCCACTGAATAACACCTTTTTGTTGGTTGCACAACCTTAGGGTCCCTAATAGTGCACACATAGATTTTTCTAGGTCTTCTTCTCCCAAGGGTTCAGTATAGGGCGCTGAATTTCCATCCATCAAAGGAATGATAACACATTCCTCCTTGTTTAAACAACATATATACCCATTATTGAAATGTAATTCAACATTATTCTTATAGCACCGGGAGTACTCAAGTAACATTGGAAAGTTGTTCCATGCCTTAGCAAGCGTCAAGACTTTGAAGTCTCCAGTGATGTTTACGCCTTGGATAGTGATAGAAGCATCCTTTAAAAACCCAATGGGCACTACCTTTGTCTTATTATCATTATACAACACATTTAAATATGGTTGCAATTGAGTTATTCCCATTTTATTCCATACGTCTAGGGTGAGAACATTAAATTTCACTCCCATGTCAATCAGAATATTACTTAGGAGTCATTCATCAATGATTCGCATTCAAGGTAATATCCATATCATAGTCAAGGCTATGAGGGGGTAGGTTAGCATGTAAGACCTTTCTCTTGCACTCTCCTTCGATGCTTGGTACTTTACCTCTCAACCATTTTCCTAATAGATGGATGATATTCGTGGGTGCAACATCTTACACACCTCTTTGACATCATCTATATCTTTATGATGGACCTTAGCACTTTTCTTCTAATCTAACTTCTTGGACTTCTCTTTTATACATTGAATTTCTCCTTAAAGGATTTTGATTACTTCCAAAGTCTCTTCATATACTTCCTTCGATGGTTTGGATCAGCATACTTACCATGAAACACTTCTTCTCATGTAATGAGATTCCTTTTCTTCGAAATATCCCTTGCATGTTTTGGTGCTAGATTTGATCTTTCCCCGTTTTCTCTAAAAATTCTTCAATCTGTGGGCTCTTTCATATTTTCTATTTCCCGAATGGATGCATGAAAGGTTTTCTTCATTTATTATATCAACATGGTATTAATACCTTAGTCAAACACTATAGGCCCATGGTGACATTTATTATATCGACATGATATTAATACCTTGAAATGATTCTATTACAACCATTTATATTAACTCTAATTTTATTTGTTACTAGTAGTTGAATTAGATACCGATAAAGAGTGTACAACTAATACCTTGCGGTAGACTAAGATTAACTTGCATAATGCAAAACCAAATATATAACATTTGATCATGAGAATGAACAAAAATTTGTATGATAATCATCCAATAATATGTCATGAGCTCATTATAAGACTCTGTCAACCTAAGGTCTATATACCTTGGAAAATAGAATATAATCACCTGTAAGACCTCAAGATAGTCTTTCATATTACGATATAAGATTGTTAGTATATACATATATTTAAAAATACCATTGAAATAATACCTTGAATATTAATTTCACATGTACTACAAGTACTTAAATCATCCATTTACGACCTACCACTTTGAAATCATGGCTAAATTTTGCGGGATGTGACAGGATTATGTAAATAAATTTCACATAAGAAGTTTAGTACTCATGTGGACTATTTGGATACAAAGTGAATAATGTCTTAGTTGAGCTAATATCATAAATAATGTCAAAATTAATGTAGGTAAGTTTAAGTTGCAACTTCTTCTCCTTTAAACAGATGGAATAAACGGTTGATGGGGGTTGCATTTAAATATCTCATGTGTAACCAAGATTGTTTTTTCTTGTTTATTCTTCAGCCTCTCTATCTCTCTATCCTTGACTTAAAGGTCTTCCTTATGCTGAAAAATGAGAGATTCTTTCTCTTTTCCCACTTTCCTTTGATTTTATTGACATAATTTTTGACTGCATCATCAAATCATCAATGTCTAGTCCCATGGTATGTGTATCCATATCTTTGGAAGATGGTTTTTTAGTGCTTCTAACAACCTCATGAATAACAACTTGTGGTTGCAATGGTGTTATAATTTATTCCTGCACATCATCATGTTGTGCATGTTCCAAAACTTTCTCAACTACTTCATCAATTACCCGATCAATAACTACATGAATTTGTGCTTTTACTTGTGCTTGTTCTTACTTCTCCATAACCTGTTCAACAACCATAGGCATATGTTCTTGTGTAATTTCTTCTTCAACTTCCTCTTCTTACATTATCTCTTCCTCTGTTTCTTCTTCTCCCTCTTCACGACTTTCCACTCCATTAATTTCCTACTCATTCTTTGATGGCTATACTTTCTCTCCCATGGGATGTTCATGGAATTTTAACTCATGAACTGTGGAATTAGTCTCTCCTAGATCTATCTCCATTGGTTGAGGCTCAAGTATTTCCTTAGTATCTTTCAAATTAGTGTCTAGTGATATGGGTTATGACTATATTGGGCTGGATATTTTTGGTTTTTGGTTCTAAGCATGTGGGAACACCTAGTTGGTGTAGGAGGGGAATGATAAGATTTTTTTCAATCCTTAAAGTGGATGTTTCAGGAGAGGAGAGCTCTAGAAGGGTTTAATCTATAAGAATCCTCTCTTGACATATATAGGTACGGGGTTTTCCTCGGTAGACAGAAATTTTTTTAGAAACAAGGGATTCTTGAGGTTCGGAGGTTGATGGTGTAGTCTTTGTTATGTGTTTAGAGGATCTCTTAGTTATTTTATTCCTCTTTCCCTAATTCCCACAATATTATCTATATTATTTCACCTTTCCCAATATCCCCATTTTATCTAAGGATAATCCCTCTATAGGGTATGTTTCACTACCAGGGTTATAAGGCAATGGTGTGACAATGTAACCCTACCCCTCTGTAATTCTCTACTCATTCTCTTCAATATTTCATGTAAGAAATTAGGTACATTTAGTTTCTTGTTGTTCTTTATATGATTCAATAACTTGAAATGAATTGTATTCAATCTAGAATACCTTCCTTCATAAGTAAAGTACTTAATTAAATAATTATAACCTCCTCCCATAGTGGTTTAAGGGATGTTCTATCTATACATTTCCTGTTGGTGATGAATTCATCATCATCATCTGTGAACTCTCTCTTGGCTGCTTTTGGGTTGACCTTTTTGGGAATGGTTCTCCTTGGGTTAGTAGGCCAGTTACTTCTACCAAGATGTCATCATTGAGTCTAAATTCTAATCCCTTCACCTTTTCCTCCCCATTACTAAATGTGTTGGAAAATTATTCCACCATTTCTTCATTAAAACCTTGAAACCTTTTGATGTAGTCTAACCAACCATTATCCTCAAAATACTGCATAATTTGAGGATGTCTCAAAAGTTGTGAATTATCATTGGGTTCATGCATTATCAAATCACCTCCCATGGTGGATACGCAACCTTCTCTAGTTTCAATATGCAACAATATAACTCTTCTTTGAAGGAATGTTTCACAATTGAGTTACGTTGAGTTGTTTTATTTTTGTCAAACCTTGGGAATGAGAGAACACTTAGCACGGTTATGGGAGAAAAATAATTAACTAATGTGAATATGTGAGGCAAGTAAAGAGAAGTGATTTGACAACATTGGCTTATGTGGAGGGACACAACATATCATGAAAGGCAATGGTCTTTAAATACAACACATGCATGATGACTCTATATAAGCTGCTAATTAATTATAATTATTGTAATTATCATTTATTGAAGGTGTAGTTGAGTTTAGTTATATCTATATTCATTTGAAATTATAATTGTGCATGCTTATTTGAACTTGCATTGTAGTCATTTTTATACCCTTAAATTAACAATAAAATCCCATGCACACCGACCTATCACCCGGTGAGCGTTGGGCACTCACCGAGGCACGCGCGGGTGTTGAGCCTCTCCTTTATGTGATTATTGTGATAATAAATCATCTTATGATAGATATTCAAGTGAAAAAGAATATAAAAGAACCATGCATCATATTGAGAACCTAGGATGAGTTATCACTTCATTGCATCCATACAAGAGAAATAACATAGACAACATATAGAACTAATTCATACATAAAGGAAATGCACAAGGATTATACTCATGAACACATATATGATTCAGAATAGAGTCTTATATTCATATTGATGAGTCCTAGTAACCACATTACATTCCTTGAGGTCATAACAGACCCATATAACAATGTAGAGCAAGGTCATGCATACACTATGTTCTTCACATTACAAAGATGAATACGAGACCCATATTTCTAAATATACCATCACTCCTATATTTTCTCTAATCCCAACATATAGAATTCTCCATTATATTTCTACAGAGATTCACCTCTCTTCCACTAGTCTACCACACTGATTATACTCTCTTTCTGCTACCCGCACACCTCAATATATAGCTTTTCTGCCTTCACCGCCCTGCCTTATGAGGTAATAGATCAGCTCCCAAGTGTCCAATTGGTCCTCCAATTGAGCATGCCTCCTTTGATCCAAGATCTCCACTTTTTGTAATGATGTTCTTCTAGAACCTTGCATTACATGAATGGAATATTCCCTTTTGATCCTATAGCTCCTAGGATGGCACCTTAAATCCACTGCATGCATCTTTAGACGAGTCATGATTTTCTCATGTGTTTTCTGGAGTGCCAAATATGGCTAAGAAATAAAGCCTATCTCGCCTTGTGTGCATGTTGTGTGTTCTAAAAAATCCTACTAGAACCCTTCCCTACTCACCTTCACCCTACATGCCCTTCTTCAAATAGCCCGCGTGCGCACACACCTTCTTGTACTGAGAAAATATTCTGGGGCCCAACATCACTCCACGTTGCACCTATTATCTATCCTCAAAAATAATTCTTCAATAATTTAAAAAATGGCAGGCCCTTATAATGGTTAGAAAGAAAGAATAAAGGAATGAAGAATTAAGAGAAAGAATAAAAGAATGGGGAACTTGTTTATTGTTGGAGGAGAGGGAAATCCTTCCCTAATTCTACCTCTAACTTCTCCCAAGCATTGACCTCATTCTAAGCTTGCTGACAGAGGTCACCCACTAGGGTACTCACCTCCTCAAAACTTAGCTCCTCCCTTTGGAACTCATGGTATCAACAATACCCTCTAATTGCTTTCCCAAGTCCTTAAGCACATCCATCTTGTGGGTGATGCGGGGTATAATTCCTTCATCGGCTCTTGATCGAGCTCCACAAGGTTTTAATTTATTCTAATTTCTTCTCCACCTTAGCCAGGATCTTGTCTCTTTCCACTCTATTCCCCTTATTTTTATCTTGGAACTCCTTGAGTTCTGTTTCATGGGTGGAAACCAAGATTCTTGCCACTCTATCCCTATCATTGTAGTTGTCATAAGAAGCTTCAGTGACTTGTGTGGTGGCCTTGACTTCTACAATAAGTTTGGTGTATCGATCCGTAATCTCGAAAAACTTCATCTTTTCTTATTTTTATTGGCACACTTGCACTTCTTTTTACAAACTCTAAATTGAGTGGTCACCTCTCCATCATGAGAATGTGAGTTAGATCCTCTAGAAATTGCAAGGCTGAATCATACTTCTGATCGGGTGGCACTAAGTCGGGGTTCTTAAGGAAAATTACATCTATAATCATCTCCACCTTTCTTAGATACTTCTATCACCTTATATTTTTCTTCTTTCATCTCACACCTCAACCGAGTGCTTGATCAAGTCCTCTTACTTTAGGTCTGTTCTCTTTATCACGAGCTCCTTCTTTTTCTTCTCCAATTCCTCCTCCAGGATATCACTCTATCATTTCTCCCAAATAGTCTAGCCTCAACTTCGACTAAAACCTTGTTAAGTGCATTATAGACCTATTCATCTGATAGTTGTTGAGAATTCACCAATGGATTTATTCCTTTGGTTTCTAGAACCTTCATTAGCACTCTCTAACTTACTTCAAATTCTAGTTCATCCATGTGGGACTCAAATGCCCAAGATAACATCTTTCTTGTCTATGGGTATGTACCTTCTTCATCAAATGATGACATAGCCAAGAGTTTCTCTATTGGTATGGTGCTCGGAAGTTCACACGTAACATCTTGTTAGGGTCATTAATGTATCCCATTCCCTACTCTTTTGTCACCACTACTCCTTTCCTACCTATTTTCACATCTTTTGGGAACCTTCATCGCCAATTTGGGATTTCCACCCATGCTTTGCCATACTCCTTCCCAATGCTTTCTTCTTCCATCTCCTTCAAAATTTCATCCACTCTCCTCTCCAACTCCTATTCCACCAACTCCTTCATGATGCCTGCCACTTCTCTCTCCATGGATTTCTCCACTTTCTCCTTTTTGAGGCTTAGGGTTCTTTCTCTTTGCTGCTCACCTCTTTGCTCACCCCCTTGTCTTGATCCTCAACTTCTTCCTCATCATTGTTCTCCTAATATTTCTTGTTATAATTCTCTTCATATCCTTCTTCCTCCGAGTCATGTACATCATATACTGGATGTTCTTCACCTCCTTCAGGCTCCTCATCATTCTTGTTGCTAATGTAGGCATCTAAACTTTCCATCTCTTTTAATTTTTCCTCATCTTTCACCTTCTTCTTCTTCCTTACTGGGGATTCCAAAGACAGAATTTTTCTTTCTCCTTCTCCGTAATGGCAGCAACCTATTCATTGGTGATTCTTCATGGGTGAGGTTCTCTTCATGCTCCAAAACCTCTTATTTTGGGGTCTTTGCCTTAATAGGGACTTATTTCTCCATGTGTAAGTTATAAGCTTTGCAGAATCTGCTTCAGCACGCCCACCGATTATGCACGATCTACACACTTGGTGCTTTCTTCTCTTGCCCCTCTTCTCTTTCTCTCTTCTTTGGTGTGACCTTCTTTCTCCCTGTGGGGTCTTCAGAATGAATACATCACTCTTAAAATAGGTTCCTTTCTCAAACTTTGGCCTTATGCGAAGGTATATCCTTGTTGTAGCCCTTCCAATGATTGGTATTGTTATTGGCTTCATCATTTACACTTCATGGGAGACATACTTTTCCACGTATGTGTATTTTTAGGTACATGAGCTTTTGGCATAGCTTGCACTAGTCTTGGTCCACATCAATAAAGTCAAAACTTATTCTTTTGGCTTCATTGAACATTTTGACCCCTTCCTGGAAGTATTGTTTGGTGAAGCGTAAGGAAAATTACACCATGGGCTCTTGGTCCCATTTTTCAAAGTAAATCTGCCAATGCATAAATGTTGGTACACTAAAAACTATAATTTTCCATTCACAAGCACAAGAAACTACTTTAGGATCCTCCAATCTTCCTTGAATGCATCACGCATTTGTTTGTACTACTTTTCCGAGTGCACACCTTGTGAGCATCTGTCATGGTTTCACAAGTGTACTTTTTAAACCTTTTTGTGGGTGAGGAGTTCTCTTCTAGATACTCCCAAACAAACATTTCTAGCCCATCTATCACTCCAATATTTGAAAAGATAATGGTGAGGATGATGTTACTTGAATAATATCTTCTCTTCTTCCTGTGCGTTGCTTATGATCTCATATGTAATGAAGGCAGACAAATTATAGATGGTTCCCTCTGATATCTTTCGGCATACATTTAGCCATGCCTTGTTAACTTGAGTTTATTATTCTTGGTAATTAAGCTTGGTCACCAAGCACATGGCCATCCACATAATAGGGTCTAGAATTTCTTTGATGTCAAAGTATCGCAAACCCTTCTTGTATTCATAGACTATTAATGTCTCCTTAATATCCTCCTTGTCACTCAGGTCATCATCTATACTTTCTCCTTCACAAATAAGGCATGTGAATTTGGATATCAACTGTGGTGTTATCCACATATTTTCCTTGCAAAATATAAGTGATCCTCATGCACATGTGACATCAACCACTGATAAAGGTGCTCAAGCTTGCCAAAATAAGCTAACTCATATAGTTGCAATAACCCCGCCTTCTACAATTTGAATGTCACCTTATCGTTGTATATAGGCATCTCATTTGGTGTCCTTTTGTTAGCTAGATGGACCAAATCTAATGCCATTTCCTTCTCAGTTGTGATCATGTGGGTTATAATTTCTCATGGTCATTTGAATTAAATGCGACACCCACTCATTTTCTATCAATACTCCATTTGGGTATTTCATTTCTACGTACCATTCTTCATTGGATCTCGCAACGATAGCGGCTTGTTTTCCCTTGCCTGGCCCTTTTTTTCTTCAATGAAAGGGTTTCCTTATTAGGTGTCATGCTTTCTATTGGGATAAACTAAGAACTCATTATTGTGCTCTACTAGTCGATTGACTCCAAACTCAAATCCAAAGCTCAACGACTAGAATAAATCCTTTTATCTCGTGCCTAGCTTCCAAACCCTAAGTAGGAAAACCTTCCACAATTTGGCATACTAAAAACAACCTTCTCTCATGCCCATGTACTTCTTCCTCTTATTTTGCAAATCAACTCTAGTCACACTCATAGATTCCTCATATTCTTCTTCCTTCACACAAATTTCTCTGGATGCCCTAGTTCGTAAGAGCGCTTCAACTTTGTAATAGCAAGGTAGAATAATGACTTGCCCAACCTTATATTTGTAGTTTTTGCTTCCCACCAATAATAAATTTAATACCACCTACCAATTTAATTTAACATGAAATGAATTTTTTCCACTAATATGACTTTAAGCCCCCTTACCCATGTGCCTAATATTACACAAAAACCTTCTACAACCTTCTAGCACATGAAAATACAATCTAACCGAAGACTTTTATGTGCGTGTCTACAATGCCAAAGGCACTTCTTCTATCCTTTACCTAATTTTTCCCTTGCCTATCTTATGTTGTTCCTACAATCTTCATTCTTTGTACATGGTATTTGTTATAACCTTCTTGACACCATAATTCATTATTTACTATTTCCTCACGCATTTTCTTGACCTTACATGCTTCCTTCTGCTAGGCCACTCAACTTATATTACATGCCTATACTTTACTTTGCATTACTCCACCCCACACTAAAAAGATGTGCAGTCCTTTACACATACACAACCTTAGAAAAATAATTTGGTTACCAGTGCACAAGGTGCAAAACGAAACAAAAAGAAAGGAACAAGTAATGAGAAAGGGAAACATAAGAAAAGAAAATCATAAAGGGAAATTCTAAGCTAACTGGAAATACTACCTTATTACAAACATCAAGAAGACTTATTTATAGTAGGGATTTAGCCTAATCCCATTGAAATGACCTAGTAATCTTGTCCCATCCAGTGCTTGTAACTAGCAAGTGCCTAAATCAAGAATGTATGAGATGATGTAAGGTCCCAACCAATGGACTTTCAACTTCCCAGGATGGCATAGATACTTGGAATCATACAAATAAAACATCTTCCCAACCTCAAACTTATCGTTCTTGATATGATGATCATGTCATGCCTTTTTTCTTGCTTTTTCTATCTTCTAACTCCATCTAGCAAGTGATCTCATTTCGTCTAACTCGTATCAACTTATTAATCCTCTTACAACAATTGTTTATCATCTATCCTCCTGCGTGCACTATACATAGTGATGGTAACATAAATTTAACTGGAAAAATAGCCTCGCACCAAACACTATTTGAAATAGTGTGGCCTTATTTAACCTCTTGTAGGTTGTCATATATGACAATAGAATGGATGATGCCTCATCATCCAAATCTTGTCTTCAATGTAATAGATCTTAGTCAATGTGTGACTTAGTATTTTGTTAAATGCCTCAGCATTTCCATCCTCTTGAGGGTGATAAGAGGTAGTATTTTGATGGGCCACTGTAAATTCTACCAACATAATACTAACCATTTGATTGATAAAGTGTGTACCTCTATCACTTGTTAAACTTAAAGGACAACCATACCTACTAATTATGTCTCCCATAAAATTATAGCTGTTTTTTCTATGGTGTAATCCTTCATTGGTGTTACCTCTTCCCATTGTGTCAAGTAATTAGTGCAAGTAATGATATACTGCAAACCAGTCCTTCACACGGCTAGTGAAATTGGTGCTACAAAGTCGATTACCCATTTTTCAAATGGTTCAGCACTTGTTATTGTTTGCAAGGGCATTTTATCCGTCTTTTCATATTTTCCAGGCAGCGCAATCGTCACATGCCTTACAAAACTCAATACAATCTTGGTAGATAGTTTCCTAGAAAATCTCTACTAATAAAATATTTTGCATGGTACAATTTCTGCATAGTGTCCTCCTAAAATCCCACCATGTGCTTCCTCTATGATTAACACATGCTCATGTTATAATACACATCGTGTATAACCTCATCATGAGCTAACTTAAAAAGGTTCCCACTAATAAATATATAGGGTGTGCCAAATACTGCTAACTACTTGCTCTCTAGAGTCTTCATCCCCTCGGTATTGCGAGACCTGTTTTTAAGAACACTTTGTGATATCTTCCAAGTCTAAGGGCACACACCGTAACCTAACTAGGTGCATGTTCAACATGGTATCCTCAATTCTTTGTGCATCCTCACTTGATTTAATCCTTGATAATTAGTCAATTCCTAAATTTATTTTCCCTAGTTGTACAACCACTTTGTGAACTCAAACTCTTGGAATAATAGGACCCAAAGGCATATCCACCCTTGCAGAGCGAGATAGTTGACTAAGTATTTAAATGCCATGTCATCTGTGTATAATATAAATGGTGTTTCCAATAGATACTATCCTCCCATCCTTCTTGATACTAATGACCATTAGCTTATCCATTCTAATTATTCCACCTGCCTCAATGATACTAGATGATATCATCTTGTCTATTTCTTCCTTGACCCGTACGTGCAAATTTGGATTCATCTGATAAGGCCTCTTCCAAATTAGGCACACACCTTCCTTAAAATTTATCTTCATCTCCCCTAAGGAATGGTGGATGCCTTTGAGTTTGTGGTACTCATGAGGGAACAAATCCTAGAACTCGTGCAATAGATCAATGACCTTTAAAACTTATTTCTTTGACCAATAGTCCACAATGATGGCTTCCTTAGGTTTTGTCTCTATCACAATATTAACCTTCTTTGTTTTTAAGGGCTCATGGTAGGTGTGTGATCACTTATCAATGGTATCTATGAATTTGCATGTACCTTCAGAATGGTTAACATCCAAAGTTTCCATCTCTTCACCGTCTACTACATAGACCATTTTTCCTTTTTCTTTTTCCATGCATGTGCACTCAAGTTATACTTCCTCTGATTCTTATTCATTGATGCACGTCTCTAAATAAGGCTCACCTAATGATTCCATTAGTCTATCTTCTACTATAGCACTATCTCCCATCGTAAGGTGCTTGATTACTTATAACACCTTATCCACCGATGGCTTTGTACTCCTATACTCGAAAGCTTGAATGAGATCAATGGCCTACTCTTGCCAATTACCTATTTGATGACACATCTCCAAATAAATATACCATGCACACACATAGCCTTGTAAAGTGGAATAAAACTTATGTACCCATGATAAAGGTGGTAATGCTTCTACGCTTCCCATCTAGGAATTCTCACATTCTTGGACATGAAATGAGGAGGTCTCTTTACCATGGTAATATTGTATAACAGTGGGCACATTAATCCTAGAGAAACTTACAGAAAATGTGATTCTTACCTCACACCATTCTAGGACGCTCTCCCGATGTGTAGCCCACCAATGTGCAATGGTTCTAAGAATTTAATAATTGAGAATTCCCCTTCTCTCATCCTTATTCTTCCACTAAGCCTCCATTTCTTGCAAGAAAAATTTAGGGTATGCTCCTCTAGAGTAACTTGGAAACTTCTTCCCTCCCAAGTGCTTGACTGAGTGTTCCTTTTTTACCATTGTTATAGATCCTCTCAAATGTCATCCAATCAACTCAAAAGCACCATGCACCTAATTGTCACATGCCATTCTAGTGGTATCACTTAAGGACTGAGCATCTTCAAACTAGATAAATTCCTACGTGAGATGAATTATCTTAGGATCTCTCGATGGAGAGCACATACATTTTGTCAAGTAATTCATCTCCTAAGGGCTCATTATAGGCACCTGAATTCCCATATGTTTAAGGGATAATCACCCTATCTTCCTTGTTATCAAAGGTAATATATCCCTTGATAAACCACAAGTCAACATTGTTCTTATAACACCAAGGGAACCCAAGCAACGCTAAGTTGTCTACCTCATGAAGTGCAAGACTTCAAAGTCTCCAGTGAACTTGGCCCCTTAAATAGTGATAACCACATCCTTCAATACTCCAATGGGCATTGACTTTGTCTTTTTTCCATATGCAACACATTCAAAGATGGCTATAATGAGGGCCTTCCCATTTGGTTTCCATGCATCCAAGGTAAGAACGTTGACCTCTATTATTGTGTCAATGATGCTATTACTCATAAGCCACCCATCAACAACTACTTTCAGGGTAATCTCCTTATCATAGTCAAGGTTGTCAGGAGGAAGGTTTGTATGTAAAACCTACCTTTTGTGCTCTACTCCGGCACATGGTACCTTCTCCCTTAGCCATTCTCCTAGCAAAGGAATAATAATCTCTTTCCTTAACATCCTACATACTTCCATTACCTCATCTGGGTCATTCTATAGAGCTTCAACATTATTCCTTTGCTCCAACTTCTTTGACTACTCCTTTAGACATTAGATCTCCCCTTGCAAACTTCGAATCACGTCCATAGTCTCTTGATACACCTCCTTTTGATGAGAAGGGTCCAAATACTTTCCATGTACCACTTCCTCTCTTGAAACTAGTGTCCTTTGTCTTAGCATCTCCCTAGCATGCATAACCTCTGCTCATGTCATCACCAAGTATAGGTTCTAGTCCTAACTCATGTGCCACTCTTGGCATCCACTGTGAATCGGCATTCTTGATGCTTACCATCCCAGCACCTTTGTCTTTCTGGTGCTGTTGGTTCATATGCTCATAAATCTCTAGACATTCTTCGTACTTATGTTTCTTTCCACACCATGAGCATTGTAATAGATCAGGAAACTCACATTTGTAATGCTCTGTAGATCCACAATTATAACAGGTTCCTTGCAAGAATTCACTTCATCCTCCATTGCGGTTACTACGACCATGAAATACTCCATGAAAACCTCTTCCACACACTCCTCCATTTGTGCACCCTTCATAACGATGATCATCATCCTTGGAACTACTTGTAAGACTAGTATAGCACACACTAAGATCAATAGCATCATAGATCTGATCAATAAATCTACAATCCTTGGTATCATGGGTCATAGAGGTACATATCTTACAATAGAAGAAACATTCTTGTGGTTTGTGTGTTCTAGTAGAGGACACTTCTTGTCATCATGATACCCATGGTAAATCTCATAGTATATCGCTATAGCATGTACTTTGAATTTCAAGGAAACTACCCTTTGCATGCCCATCCACCTCACAGTCTATACAAAAAAACCCTAGTCTAAACCTCATGCATTGAGTTTATAGAGAGCTTCTCTAACTACTTTCCCATTACGAGTAATTTGGGCCTCTAGAAAAAGACTAACACAAGTATCAATGCTTCCAAATGACCTCAACACATAGGGAAGCTTATACCTTGCTTGGGTCTATGAAAGTCTTGTGTGATAAATCCATTCTAAATGGTGTTATAAATCCTCCAAAAACTATTGAGCATGTTGAGAAGGATGAAATTCATATGATAGTTTTGATAAGATAATCTTGGAACATGCATCATAATCTTGCACACTCTCCACCATTCCTTATTGGATCTCGTTCAGGGAATTGATGCTCTTCTACTCAAACTTAGGGATATGGAAAATTTCTAGGAAAGTTTTCTTCAATGCAGTGTAGTCTACCATTGTCTAATCGGGGTCATAACTCTTGTACTAAGTATGTGTGCACCCTTACAACGTTGTTACAAACTAGACTGCCTTCCGCTCTAGGGTAGTGATCCCTTTTACATGTCATAGTAATTCACACTTGTGCACTTTCTCTGTAGCATCTTCAATACCCCTATAGTCTAGTAAGTGCAAAGACATCTCAAAGAATACTTGTGGAGGTGGATGAGGCCCTTGTCCTCCTAATCCAGAGCCTTAGTTCCCTCTGGTGTTTCCCACGCCACTAGATCCATTGGATACGATTGGCCCCATTCCTCCTAACCCACCAGATCCTCTAGATCCACTCGGTCCACCAAGTCCTCCAACTCCAATACCACCAAATCCACCTCCTGCAGTCGAGAAAATGGCTTCAAGCGTCATGCCTATTGTTCCCAATGTCCCACCGAATCGCACATCGATGGTTTTGATATTATCCTAGTACCAGTTGTATGTCCCATACCAATCCCAGATGTGATATCCAAACCTTGTGTACTTATACCTTGTCCAAAAATTCCTCCAAATACCGGAATGGATTGTGAAGCCATGGATGCTCCAAACAGAAATTATATCTCTTGGGTGTAGATCGGTTACTCCCACCTATACCAACTAGGTTAACAATACTTATCCCTTGATTTGGAAAACCAAGCACCAGGGGTTGGTCACCATGTGGGTTCAGATTCACACCCATGGCTCTCCTTTCTCCATGCGATGAAATATCATGAGAAGTTGAAGGGGATTCTCTCCCACACTTACCAAGATGGGGTAGCACAAACTTCTCAAGTTCCACATCCTCTGTGTGAACCGTAACTCCTTCTCATAACATCTACCTCCATAGATCCATCTCACTTCCAACCTCATGTTTTCTAGTCATCTCCCTTTCATGAACTTCTCTATATTTGAGTCGCCTCTCCTCCCTTTCCTTCTCAACCACAATGTATGCCCTCTTCCTCCACCCCGGCTTCCTCTTCCATCACTTAAAGAAGCTTAGTTGACCATGGTAAATGCCCCTAGGCTTAAGGTAATGACCAATATCTTCAGATCCAAAGGGATAGTAGGAAAAAACAATCCTTTGGGCTTCCTACAAAACTCAAACTCAAAGAACCGCTAGGAAAGAATACATAGAAATGGGGTATTCTAGAGTTCAACTAGTCAATACTCCTTTCCACCGGTGATCAATAGCACGTGTCCAAGTTAGATATGTATCCCGCATGCCTCTAATAACAATCTGGGTCCAAACCAGTGATCTATAGTACCAACCCGATCTAGATGCATATGTTGGTAGCCATTCATATAGTTCTAATTAGAAATAATAGAATAATTTCTCATATAACTCATGGGATAGGTTATTTTCTACCCATCTATGTGCATCAAACTTAGATCTAGTAATGAATCTTTTAAAAACTCATCCTTCATGTTCTTGAACCATTCTTCATCACTTTCCAAGGTTAGACACTGTCTATCATCACACATCACGGGGACCAAGATGTATGTCATTTCTCATAATAACTTCAAAAGAGGTCTTGGAAATGGAACCAATATGTAGTCATTTTTATACCCTTAGATTAAAAATAAAATCTCATGCACGTTGACTTATCACCCAATGGGTGTTGGGTTCTCATTCAAGGCACGTGCGAGGCATCGAACCCCTCTTTTATGTGATTCTTGTGAGAATGCATCATCTTATGATCAGATATTAAAGTGAAAAATAATAGAAAATAACTGTGTATCATATTTAGAACCTAGGATGAGTTATCACTTCCTTGCATCCATACAAGAGAAATAATAGACAACATATAGAATCGATTCGTACATAAAGGAAATGCACAAGGATTATACTCATGAACACATATATGATTCAAAACATAATCTTATATTCATATTGATGAGTCGAGTAAACACATTACAATCCTTGAGGTCACAATAGACCTATATTATAATTGAAAGTAAAGTCATGCATAAAAACTACACTGTGTCCTTCACATTAGAAAGATGAATTTAGACCCATCCCTCTAAATATACCATCACTCCTATATTTTCTCTAATCCCACCCTATAGAATTCTCCATTTTATTTCGTAGATTTTTCCTCTCTTCCACTAGTCTATAACACTAATCACACTCTCTTTCTCGCTACCCACGCACCTCAATATATAGATTTTCTACCTTTATCTCCCTACCTTCCGAGGTAATAGATCAATTGCCAAGTGTTTAAGTGTTCCTCCAATGGAACATGCCTACTTTGATCTGAGCTCTCCACTCTATGTAATGATGCTCTTCTAGAACCTTCCATCGCATGCATGGAATATTCCCTTTTTGATTCTATAGCTGTCAGGTTGGCATCTTATCCACTCCACATACTATACGGTTCATGCTTTTCTCATGTGTTTCCTAGAATGCCGAATATGGCTAAGTCATAACGCATGTCTTTCCTTGTGTGTACGCTTGTGTGTTCTGCAAAACCCTACTAGAACCCTTCCCTACATGCATTCACCCTATGCACCCTTCTTCAAATAGGTCTCATGCACCCATGCACCTTCTTGTAATTAACCAATATTATGGGGGCCAACATGCATCTTGGTTTTATGCAAGATTGTAGTGATGTTGCGGATGTGTGTTGAATTGATGTTGTCTTCTCCTTAATAAAACAAGTTCAATCCCAGAGAGGGAATTCCAATCCATTAGGGTGTCAATTGTTTCTTTTCCATCTCCTATATGTGCATGTATCCTTGATCTTATTTTATGCAATCATGAGCTCTTCTAAACGTAAAAACAAAAATAGGGTTTTATTCATGTTGCTACAAGTAGAACCTTCATTTATTGCACTTTATCCTTGTGATGGAGATCATTCACTCTTATAATTACCTAACATAAAAACCTACAAAAATAAATATGAAATAAATTTGTTATCAGAGTGATGATGATCACCCATAAGGATGATCACAACACTTTTATTTGAATTTGGAATATCCAACAAGATAAATGTACCAAGGCCACTAAAATTTTCTCAATCCTTTGAAATATCGAAGGTGATCCAATAAGGTCAACCCTTAAGGTCAATTATGATATTTAATATCCATTCCTTTCTAAACTCCTCTCTTTAGTTCACGTTGATGCAAAATCACATCACCCCGATTTTCCTAACTTTGAGTGGGGCATTCGGACGTGATTTCATAACATTGATTTATCTTGAGTTTGGGATGTGTGAAATGGGATAGCTATCTAGAGAAGGTTGATCCTCCTCCTAACCTATCGACACTAAATTATCCTAATGTAGGTAAAACTACTAACTAACCTTACTCTAAAGCTTCATGGGGACATGGATAGAATAATTGCATGAAATAAACCTACACTATGAGCGGTGATACACAAATAAAGGGGTGTTGGATAGTCCATAATGCATGAATATAGAGGAAAATGAGTGTGAGAAGGTTGAAATAGAATGACACATTAAAACTACATTCGAAACCACATTCAAATAAACACAACATCAACTAAAAATTATAATAACCATCACAATATGCACAAAATTCCTGATAAAAATGAGAGATAAGAAGAATAATAAAAATGATGAAATGATAGACAATGTTATCACAAAATATAATGTTATTGCTCTTAAGTTTTTCACAAGTATATTCTTAATAGGAAGAAGGCATGAAGCCGTTAAAATATTTATAGGAATAAATTTGAGGAGAGGAGAAAGAAGAAATAAATCCTGAAATTTCTCCAAAACCCATAAAAATCCATTGTTTAATCTTCAATGAGTGCCTAAAGATCTTCAAAATCCTACTCCATTAATTATTTTTACCTTGCACAAGAATAAAATGGACTTGATTACACCTATGCCTAGCTCCTAGCTCCTGTAGCTTCATCATAAACTCTACTCCCACAAACCCTATTTATAAACTTTACCTACTACATAATTTATTTCCATTTTTGGAGGTCCATAACCTCTAAAATATGATATTCAATAATTCTATACTGTAGATCCGAAATCAGCTTTCAGTGACTATAACTTTGGAAAAAATGATGGGGTATGAATGAATATATCATCACTCTTTCTCTAGTTACTTGACCAAGATTAATCTTTACCTCCCTAGGTTTTGGATTTGGTCATCACCATTGAATTCTAGACTAGATCACCATTTCTAACAAGTATAATCTACTAAAAATGGTTTGAAACTATTCAAGTTATGATGGTTTGAAATTATTTCATGATTATGGCTTCAAGCTCCTCCATCAAGTTCATTTTCTCCAACCACCGAGCTAGCATTGATCCAATCAACTACCGATATCATTCATCAATATAACTCACCTTTTCTTACACACCATCTCCACCCAACCATCTTAGCCTCTAACTAATTTTCCACCTACTCATTATAGCTCGGTGTTCAATAACTCGTGGGTTTTTGGTTGAAAAGAGGTGGGAGTTGTATTTACTTGAGTTTTAGGATACACCCCTTGGACTTCTTTCCATAGCTATTTTGGGCTATCCATACTCCCAACCCTGAATCTAACACAAAAATTCCTTTACTCCCAAATTCCTAAAATTTTAGACTTCGGACCCTTTTGATTTCTAGACTCCCTGACCATCTACTTAGGGCTTCCAACTCTGAAGATATATCACCATTGAACCTAAAAAGGGGTTTGACCCATTCCATATCATGCCTTAGACCCCAAATGGATTTCCTCACCATGTTTCCCACTCCTACTTTCCACGTCGGTCCACATTTTGGGATTTCTATCCTTTTTTTGGACTTCCATCGTCTATTTATTTGGGGTTAGCCCACTCACCGAGTTTGAAATTCCACTCACCGAGTGTGAAATTACACTCATCGCATCCCCACAAACTCCTTTACATCCTTCATCAAGCCACCATCTCGGTAAGCTTGATTTGGGTCCTCTTCACATCACCTCTCGTGATGCACCACTAGGCCGAGCTCGGGAGCTCGGCCCTCCTCAATGTGAACCATGTTTTCCTTATCGGGTTTCTCACTAAATTAGCCAAGCTTATGGCCACCTTGATGAATTCTATGCATGTGAATCCTCGACTTGATATGGACATATCTCACCTCCCGAGATTTGGTTCGCTATCGATATTTTCCAAAAAACCTCCACAATATGAGCTTTTCCCTTTGGTGACATGTTGCTTCCCTCCATCGAATGCATCTGATTCTCAACCCTCTATTCATTTCCCCCTTATGCATTTGATTTGTCTTATCTCAAGGAGCTCGGCCTTTACCTTAGGCTTCCGATAACCCCTACATATTCGAGTTATGGTTTAATTCAATTTCGTATGAGGAATGTAATTAACTCGGGATGACTTATGTTATGAGTTCCACATGCCGTTGGCTCATCGAGCCTCACAAATTATTCCACCATTTGTTATGTCATGGGTGAGCTACCTATTATCTCATTTAACCCCTCTTTGTAGCTATGCCGAGCCATTAATACAACTAGCTCGTTGAGTAGCATTTTGAGCTACTCTACAAGCTCTTTTGAGCTCTATCCCATTACAAGCCCCCATAGGGCATGTTATCATATTTTTCATATTTTTGAGGTGATTTTCTGAATTTTGGATGAGGAAGGGTAAATGAGTGTCTAGCAATTTGAAACATCATGTTTTCCATGCCATGGGCCATTTTTGGTTTTTCGGGGACCGAAGGTCATTTTTCCTTATAAGGGAGCTGAGAGTTAGGAATGACCTTGAATGGCTAGATTTATCTGAATGTTTCATGAATTCTCGTAGTTGTTTCTTAGGCCATGAAATTTCCCGTGAAACCCGAGTTGTATATGTGAGCTATTTTCAATTTCTAGATCATTTTATGTCTTATTTTCCAATTTAGCTTGAGGGGAAAATTTGGATAAGAATTCTATAAATGAATCTCTCAATCGGCTTCTTGTACAATGTCATCTTGTGGCCATTCACCAATAGATTAAACCTTACAAAGTATCTATGGTAGTGATATTTTCAACTCCATTAGGGAAGATATTTTTAATTTCATAGGGAACTAGCCACCTTGTTCTAATCTTTGCCATATGATCCTTGTATTTTGAATAAAAAAGAAAACCGAGTCACCTTCCTAGAATTGTCTTTTCTTGATGTACCGGTCATGGCATTAAACTCTTTTCTTCTGCACCACTTCTTTGTTATCTACTACTTGTCTTCTTAATTCATCCAGCTTATTAAGTTGGATAATCCTCTCTCTTTGATATTTTGATAAACCTATACATAGCTCAAGTGCAGTCCTCAATGTTTTATGCTCGAATTCAATAGGAAAAAAAACAATCTTTCCATATAAGAGTTAAAATGGTGTAAATCTAGTTTTGGTTTTCCATGTTGTGTTGAATGCCCATACTACCTTTAGAATTATGTCTATCTAATCTTTCCTATAGATTACAATGGTATTGGTGAATATGGCCTTCATTTCTCTATTTTTTTCTTTACTTGTCCATTAGATCTGGGGTGGTACGGTGTGAAATTCATATGCCTTATTTCATACTCTTTAACAAAATCAGAAATTACTTCAATAGTGAAATGTGTACCTTGATCTATGACAATTTCTCTTGGAACTCCATACCTGGTGAAGATGTGATCATATAGGAACTTGGCTATTTTCTCATTGGCAATGCCTTCACCTCTCTCCACTTGGTTAGATAATTTGTGCATACCAAGATGTATTATTTATTCGAGAATCAAGGTGTATTGGGCCAATAAAATCTAAGCCTCATTTATCAAAAGGTTACAAGACTAGTTGAGGTGGTAACAAAATCTCATCAGATTTGGTTGGATTTCCTATTCTCTGGCATCTATCACATCCCTTTGTGTATATTGTTGCATCCTTATGCAATGTTGGCCAATAATAGCTAGTATTCAACACCTTTTGCACTATTTTTTTAGAAAAATGTCCTCCACAAGGTTCATTGGCTCTGAGGACATCATATATTTCCTCATCATCTATACACCTTATCATTACATGATCTTGTCATGTATGAAATATAAATCTAGCTATCCAAGAAAAATATAAAATCTTTTCAACTATGTACTTCTTTTCAAAGTATAAATAATGTGGAGGTGTTTTACCCGAGACCAAGTAATTGGCTATGTCTGCATACCAGGGGTGTTTTTGTAGAAATAGCAAATAAGTGTTCATCTGGAAAGGAATCATCAACCACTTGCTCTTCATTATTAGTCTCCATCCTTGAAAGGAAATGTGCTACCACATTATTCTTGTCAGGGTTTTCCAAAATTGTGACATCAAATTCTTACAAAAGGAGCAAGCACCTTATAATTCTATTGCTTACTATTGGTTTGTTTATTAGATATTTTATTAGAGAATGATCAGTGTGAATAAACACTAGATATCCTATGATGTCACGTATGAATTTTTTTGATAGCATATACAACTTCCAAGAATTCCTTTTTAGTTACTATATAATTTAGCTCGAAATACTACAAGTTCTTGCTAACATAGTATATTGCATAATTTAGGATTCCAACTTTTTGTCCTAAGACAACTCCAATAACATGATCTGATGCATCTGTGTGGATGTAGAAAGGTAGGTTCCAATAAGGTATTCTCAACCTAGGAAAAGTAGTTAAAAAAATCAGAGTTTGAAAATCACCTTCACAATGTTTAGTTAAAAGAAAATCAGCATCTTTCCCTAGTAGTGCAAAAAAAAGTAGCACTACAATCTTGATAAAATCTTGAATGAACCTTCTATAGTATCTAGTATGGCCAAAAATATCTTGAAATCCTTTGTTTTGGCATATTAACTATAACAAATACCTTTATTGGATCAACTTTAATCCCTTATAACATCATCATGTAACACTTCTCATTTCTCAAGGATAAATTGTGATCTTTGCATCTTTATAAGACCTTATCTAGATTATGCATAGCTTCTTAAAAATTACTACCATGTATAGTGAAGTCATCCATATATACTTCCATGCAGTCATTTTTCAAATCTAAAAATATAATCAAGAATTCCCCTAGAATGTAGCAGGTGCATTACACAAGCCTAACGAAAGAACTGAATAGGTAAATGTTCACCATGGGAATATGAAAGTAGTTTTTATTGATCCTCTGGTGCAATCTGAATCTTATTATAACCACTTCATCCATTAATAAAATAGAATTATTTCTTAATAGCTAGAGTATCAAGCACTTGATAAATGAAGAAAATGGGAAGGGATCTTTTTTTGTTCTTATATTCAACTCCTTGTAATCTACAGATCCTCCATTTCCCATTATTCTTTAGCACAATGAAAATAGGTGATACACCGTGATTGTTTGATATGGGGTATATAAATATAGCATTTAGTAACTATTGTAATTTATCTTTCACAATATATTTTACTAATGTGTTCATACTCCAATGAGGATGCATAATTTGTTTATAATGTTCCTTGATATATTTTTGTGGTTGCAAAGCCTAGGATGAATCCGGGCATATTACCATAATCCTACAAAAAAATAGTTCTATGTTTTTGTAGAAGAGTAACTAAAAATTTCTCTTATTTTCTATCCAACATCTTACTTATGTTGATTCATCTCCCTAGTGTTATTTCACTTTCTTAGAGAGATCCATCATTGAACATACATTTCTACTAATAGAATTAAGTATGAAATTATGTGGAATAAGTTGATGAAGAATAAAATTCTTACCTAGGATATCCATGGTGATTTCATTTGGTAGACCTTGGCTCACAAGATAGCTTAAGCATCTTAATATGTCATCGACTTCTTCATTTCTTCCATAATTGTTATCTAAACATTGGAGAGAAATACATCTTCTTCTTGTTCTTCAATTGTACAAAACTTCTCCAAAATCATGAGTTATTAAATAGAGTTATCAATTATTTTATCGTCATCATCCGGTGGTTAGGTAGGAGGATATAGCATAAGCTTTTTGGTTCCACTTCCATTGAAAATGATCATGTTTCCGGACTGCAACATATGAATGCATCAAGTAATGGTTAGCCGTGGGCTTCCTAGAAAAATAGGATAACATCTTAAGATCACTTTTGGTTGAAGGATAATGAAATTAGAAGGGTATTCCTAAAATTATACCACCACAATGATATCTTCAAGAACTCCTTCTAGCCTTACTATTGATTTATCTGTCAGTTGCAAGACTTTAGTTGTTAGCCTTAGTCCTTCCAATTTTAGATCATCCATTATTTTCTTGGTCATTGATAAGGCCAAAATATGGCTCGTTAATGCACAATAAATGATCTTATTTTACTCTCCTTTTTATCAAGTTTGATTGCATTTTGTGACTTTTGTTTGATCTAATGTAAGTTAGGATGTAATTGTCCATCTTCTGTTGAATTTAGTTCTAAAGTTTAAAAGCTCTGTAATTCCTAACAAAGTGTGTGGAAATTTTGTTTTTGTAATAAAACAAGTCATAATCAGTCAGAGAACGAAGTATGAAGTGGTCAACATGTTTTTGGGAGACTTGGCTTCAATACGTATTAATTTTAGAAATTCCAGACTTAGTTCGAACCTCTATCACATAGTGTGTAGTGCCCACTTCCCTTTCACACTATTTATATACTGACCTTGATACTGTTGATCTCATTTTGGACATTATTATGTTTTGATTTAGTATGATGTGTATATGTTAGATCATGATTTTTATGGACCTTGATTCAATTAACATGCATGATGATTATTAGAGACATTATTATTATGTGGATGATGATATATTGTTTAACATGGACTGATTATAGACGTTGATTTTAGACATAGCACATTTGATGTTATGAGTAGCTCTAGTATAGAGATCCATTGGATGATGATATAGTTACAAATTGAATTTAAATGAGGATGTTGAATTATTGATGTTGTTGTGATTTGGATTTGATCTTTATATGTTGTTTATATCATTTTGGATGTTTTGATATGGCCACGAGACCTGAAGGAGCTATTTTTATTTTTAGGATAAAATATCACAACAATGTCGGGGGACTGGAGACTAACCATATTAGAATTCTAGATGAATTCAACGAGGTCACCATGGCAATTGAAATTGTTTATATGTTGTATTTGTTATGGATTCCCATGGGGAGGAATCACCTTTACAATGTGAGCAAGGATTTTATGTATTACTTTAATGTGTTTCTTTTTTATAATGTTTGCATGAACTTTATTTGTAATATGTTACCTCTTTATTTAGTTGTTAATTAATTTGGGTTTGTGTTATCTATAACCATATGTTAAATAAATAAATCATTATGTCAAAATAATATAATAAATGAAGTCATAGATATTAATGCATGTTATAAGAATGTGTAAGATGATGTAAGAGATGTGTAAGTGAGGTGTAATTTTTGTAAGTTAGATTTTGGAGTGTAGAACACTCCATCCTCAAAGGAACTCGAATTTGTCCTTGAGGGCTGCATTTTGAGGCTTGTGGGACAAGTTAAACTTGTCCCACACCTCTTAAAATCATCCACCAACCATACCTATGGTTTGGGAGTCAAAATTATCCCTTTTAATTTTATTTTGAAATGACTATGTGTAAGTTTTTATTACACTTTCCTTACAAGCTTTTAATTCAGTTCTTGTTATTTATGGGTTAATTTTGAGTGTGTAAGTTGATTTTCATCTCCATTTAATGTGATTAGTTGTGAAGTTGACTTTCTATTTTGGGGTTGAGTAAGAATGATGTGGCATCCCACTTGGAATCCACATCATCCTCTCCTCTCCTCTCCTTTAAAATTTGAATTCTTCCCTTGTTTATGGTTGTTGAAACTTTTCTCTTTCTTATTTATGTCAAATTTTATTGTTGTGGGAGTCTTGCTTGTGAAGAGAGTTTGAAAATTCATTTGCATGTTTGGTGTTGTTGTTTTGGTGTATTTTGCACATTGAAGAGCTTGCTGTTTTCAACTATATTTCTGAGGATTGAAGGAGCTTGTTGTCTTAGAAACAAACTCCATAATGGAAAGGTAGGATCTTGACCTTTTTAAATGTTGTTTTATCTTTCCTTGCATGAGAAAAATGGTGAGTGTGTTGTGTATTGTTGGTTGGTTGGGTAGAATGCTTAGGGCAAGGTGTAGGAGAAGGATATGAGGATTTCATATGGGGGGCATAAAGGATTACCAATGGCACTTGTTCTATTTTTAAGGGAGTTTTTGATTGGGATCCACCTAGGAAAAGAAACTAATTGAATTTCTTACTCTTGGGGGCATAAGGGAGAAACATTGGGGGAATAAAGAAGGGTTGGGAGGTATAATTTTTATGGGATTTGATATGGTTATTGGGTAGTATGATTTATGTGGATGCCCAATTCAAAATAGGGAGGCATAAATAGTTCCCCATAGTTATTTCTCTTGATGGCTTACTTGATCAAGCCCACATGTTGTGTGTGTCATTCTTATTTCAGTTGTGAACTGTTGTCTTTGTTTGGATTTGAGTATTTTGTTGTATTATGCTTTTAAAAGAATGTTGGCTTGTTGTTAAAGAAGCCTTTGTTGCCATGGGTTGATTTTCATACTCTAGTCTAATATGGTTGGGGCTTGGGGGACAATGGGGAATGATGGATTCTCCTTTCCCATTGGATGTCTTGGTTGGGTGGAGAGGGTTTCCTTTTCCTTCGTTGTTGTGATCAAGATAAACAGTGAAGAAATCAGCATGTTGTTGTTTTGGAGCTTGAAGAAAATACAGTTTGATAGTCCCTTCCTTTGAGAAAAATTATTGTAACCTTCCCACTTTGAAGAGGATGATTGTATTATTGTTTGTAATGAGAAGACACCTTGTAATGCAAAGGAAAAGATAGAGATTCATTTGTGAAATGCAAAGAGTTATTATTTCATACTCTATCTTGTTAATAACGTGAAAGGATGAGATATGTTTTGTATTTTGTTAATTGAAAGTCAAGGAAAGGATGAATTTGTAATGTTGTTGTGTGAAATCAATAAAATAAATACATTCCTTCTCAAAATTGTATTGTTGTATTGAATTGGAGTTACTGTTTTCAAATGATATGTCTATTTGTAAAGAAAATGCGTATGGGAGGAAAAGACAACATTTTGTTCCTTGTATTTATTTAAAATTTGAGATACCAAATTATGCCTGCTTGCTCTTGAATGATAAGATAGATCAACTGAATTTCTTAGATAATATTTGAGAATGATTTCCCACATTTGGAAGTTGCAAATTGATTATAAATTTTTATTAAATGATTTATGTTTCATTCCAAATATGGCATTTAAAGTTATCTAATAAATGTATAGTTTAGATTTGCAACTTAAATTAAGAAATGAAACAATTAAATTTAGATGTAATAAGTCCTAATGAACTTAATTGGAACTCTACATCTATGGTAGATGTTTTTGAACTTCGTGAAATCAAATTCTAAACTTACATAATCAATTTCCCGTCAAAAGTTGGAAAATTATTAAATTTCACTCAATAAACAAATTGAACCTTGAAAACATTCCTAAAATTACCCAATATCAATTCTCAATGTTTAATTGACATGTTGAGAAGAAGAAAATAAAAATTTCATTATAATATTGCAAGTTGGAAAATTGCCAGTTTTGAATTGTAAACCCTGCAGTTTTCTTTCTCAAAATTTACCCTCAAAACTTCATCAAAATCCAAAATTGATGATTTTTGTGCAAAGAGGAATTTGAGATTTCAAGAAAGTCCTTGTTTTTCCAAAAATAACTTTTCTATCAAAAGTTATGGCCATTTGAAGTTTTACTTCAAAATGACCATCAAAAAATTAATCTAACTATATAAAAATCAAAATTTAACTTTTGGAAAAATTTCCCAAAAATTCCATGGCCCATGCAACCCTCATAACAAATCAGATTGTGCCACATGGCACTTAAGAGAGTGGACTCATTTTAAAACTTAAACTTTTTGAAAATTTGACTTTGGGAAAATTCTCCCATTTTTCCCCGGAACCCCATGGCCCCGCAGCCAATCACGTGATGACACGTGGCTTGGTGGGCACGTGGAATAAAATTGAAAACTTAACCATTTAAATCCTTTGGAAATTTTTCACTTTTTCCTCCACAGGCCTCGCACCTCGGCAGCGAATGAGGTGTTGACATGTGTCCTAGCAGAGGTGCGGGCCCGCACAATTATTTTTGACTTTAAAACTCTTTTGGCACAAAACCTTAAATTGTTGTGTTGCTCTGCTGACCCACAACCAATAGGAACTTGACACGTGGCATGGGTTTCTCCTTGGTGGAGGTGCACATCCATTTCCACCCTTGGGCTTTTGGCCTAAAATCTCCAAAACCTAAAGTGCTCCACCACTCCGCATTTCCCCACACTAATCGGGAAGCAAAATGTGTCTTCCCTGTCGGACCCACAGGCGTGCGGAGGTGTTTTGTGCTCTTACACTCTAGGAGGGAAAATTCTCAATTTTCTCCCTCTCCACCGATCCGCTCAGGGGAAAAAAATTCTCCCTAAGCCCGCGGACTCCCAGGGAAAATTTCTCCCCAAAACTCCGCCGGGCCATAACTTGAGATTTATAAGGAGTTAGGAGGACTTATTTATATGGTTGGAAAGGTGAGAGAATTTCCTCCAATGGGCATGTTTTGAAATTTTTATGGCTCTAAGTTTTGAAAAATCAAGTAGAACCCGTAAGCCTGTTAGGGCATAGATGAGTGAGATTTTACTCTCCTAACCTAAGTGATGAATTTAACCTCTTCTTTTGACCTTGTGCCTTGTTGATATTAGTCACTCAAAGTAATTATTGCAAGTCTGTCTTGATTTTTAATCCTTATCTAGTTTGTGCTAACTATGATCTTGTAAGCCTCTTTGCAAACACTCTAAATAAAAAAAAAAATTATTCCATAATTTTCCTAGCTAATCCTAGTTTGTTTCTTGGTCTCAAGTGGTAGTTTGAAGTGGGCATTACACTTGGTATCAGAGTAGTGGTTCAAAATCTTGGACCATTGGGAACACTAGAAAATTGAGACTTGAAACCTTAAAACCTGGAAAACTGTTAATCTAGAAAACAAAACTGTTTGAAAATTGTTCATGATAGTAAACTTAGAAACAGAAGAAGGCTTGAAGTAATGAACTAACTCTCACTTTGGTCTATGCAAAATGTGCAGACGGAGCAAGAGAAACATTCATAGAGACTCAGACTCACGACCACCACCACCACCACTACCATATCGGGTGTAGCATCCATTCTACCTTAGATTCTACTAGACCCTTCAGGATGTTAATGCCGCTCTACGTAGAGGATTAGTAGGAGGGCATGCAGCTAGTCATGATAGAGATCCTTCTATCAAGGGTCAGGTACCCCCTCAACTTAGCAAGGATCATAGAGGAGAGAACTCCCATGCAGAGTCAGTCAGAGTGGATTCACCACCTAGGAGATAGGGTGACGAGTTCGGGGCATAGAGAGAGGTATCGAGCCCTAGGCTTAGGGATGAGATTGTAGACGGGCCTAGAGGTGAAAGACCACAAAGAATGAGATCACATTAAGGAGATCCTGAAGCTTAGGCCCTCACATTACTTAGGTGATATAGGTGGATTTTAGGTAGAGGCATGGCTAGTGAGCTTAAGTGGTTGATTCAAGCGTTGTCCTTGTTCTAGCAACACGAAATCTTGTGTTGCGATCCATCTACTAAGGGATGGAGCTGGAGTATGATGGAGGATAGAGGAGCAGAAGCTCCATGTAGATTCAGAGATAGTCACCTGGGAGTTTTTTGAGGAGAGATTAAGGAGTAGATACTTGTCATGGAGATTCATATAGCAGAGGATCGATGAGTTCCATGATCTTTGACAGGCATCCCTTACTGTGGTAGAGTATGAGAGTAGGTTTTTGGACCTACTTTAGTATGTTGAGTACATGTAGGATGAGTAGGTGTGGATCCATAGGTTCATCGGGGCCTTAATCTAGACATTGGAGGTGCGGTTCAGATCCACTATCCACAAACTTTAGCAGAGGCCGTAGAGAAGGCCTACATAGCAGAGGAGACTCAGGGGAAGACCCAACAGGCTAGAGACCAAGTCAGGAGCTGCATACAGTAGATGTAGGACAATAGATTAAGGGGGTCAGATCCTCCTCCTAATGGTGGTGTTGGGCCCCTATTTTAGCTTCCAAATCTTAAGGATGTGTAGGCACGGATGGCCGGGGAAGCGCGAGTGTAGGCACGCAAGGCATAGTTCAAAAGGATTCATGAAGAACCCAAGACGCACGCCTTTGTGAGAAGAACAATTTGGTACTTAGCCATTTTTGTCCTTTAGCATAGAACACATGAAGAACCTGTTCCATTTGGATAAGGTTCCAACCTAGTGACAGGGTGTCCTAGAGGGAATATACCTTGCGATAGAAAGATCCAAAAATTTAATCATGACATGGAGAGGCATGCACCCGAGGTGACCCACACCTTGACACTTGGGGCCAGATCTGAGGCTATTGAGGAGTTTGTTAGAGCTTAGAGGCCTATTTATACGTGCACCCTTGGCAAAGAAGAGGAGACAAAAGTGAGGTAGTGGAGCTCTACAAAATTACTGCGAGAACTATGGGATGAAAATGGGTACAGAATTCTAGTAAGGATGTAATGGGAAATGGGGAATGAAATTTTTGTCTTGTGAGAATACATGTATGGATCCACACATGGCACATGACTATGGTCTACCTTCTATAATCTTTTATAAGTAAACACTATGAATGAATGTGATAAGGTTGCCATGACAAATGTATTAAGACTCTTTCTCTGTATTATCTACATATTACTATTGTACTTATGTTCTTATATAATCATGAATCTTACTTAAATGGTTAAGTATAGTAGTAGATGTACAACTCTTAGTTCTATTATTTCTATTGCACACTTTGGTTCTATTATGACTGAAGGGGTGTAGAATCCATCTTGAGCTCTATAGCCCTTCATTTTTGTTAAATCACTAATTCAAAATCATGAACTATGCCTTCCACTAGACTCACATAAAAGAGAGACTCAACTCCCTCTCACATGCCTCGGGTGAGCACCCAGTGCCCACTGGGTGATAGGCTAGCGCGCATGAGGTTCCCTTGTTCTTAGTGGGTGTAAAAGTGACTACATCTTGGTTCCATTGCTAGGACCTCTTTTTGAAGTTGTAGGGAAACATGGCATATATCATGATCTATGTAAAAAGTGATGGTGGAGTGCTTAACACTTGAAGGTGTTGAAGATTGGTTTAAGAGCATGGAGGATGAATTTTCTCAGAGATTTGGTACCAGATATGGGTTTTATATGTTAATATGGGTGGAAGAAACTCTTTATCATGAGTTGTATGAAACATTCTTCTGCTATTTCCCAGTAGAGTTATTCGAATGGCTCTCGGCTTATACATCTAGATCGGGGTGGCATTATAGATCATACCCTTGGACCCAAGAAACATATCAAAACCTATAAGATGCTGATCTAAAGTGGACCCGTGTTATAGATCATTGGTGGAAGGGAGTACTAACTAGCTACACTCTGAAATACACCATTTCCACGTATTCATGTCCAGAAGTTACTGAGTTTGAGTTCTTGTGAGACACCAAGGATCATTTATACGTGTTATTCCCCTTGCGATCAAAATCTTGATGGTAACCATGGGTTTAGAGGCATTCCCTATGGCCATCTAAACCACCCTGAGTGCTAGGTAAGGAAGCTAGGTCTAGGAAGGATGGTTGATCTGACAACTAAACAAGAAAGGGAGGAGAGGTGGCTCAAGTATAACAAAGCACATGAAAAGGAGATCGATAGACAGTGTGGGATTACAAGTGGGTTATGGAGCCAGACATGGTGGAAAGGAGTTGAGGTTCACGCAGAGGATGTCAAACCTGTATAGTCTATGGTACCACATCTTGGTAAGCGTGGAAGAGAAAACCTTGCATCTTTTGATGAGAATCGTCGCGTAGAAAGAGAAAAGTCGTTGGCATGCATCGACCCCACCTAAGAACTAGACCTTAGCACTTTGTTATTCTGAATGAGGGAAGAGTATAATTGATCCATTTGATATTGGTGGAAGCAACTAATCAGCACCTAGAACATACAATTTCTCATTTAGGACTTCTATGGCTTCACACACTATTCCGGTATTTGGTGGAATGTTTGGACAAGGCACGTATATGGCTGGTTTTGGAAGCACATTAGGAGGTGGTGGAGGAACTATGACTGGGAGTGGTACTAGTTCAAAAACTATTGGTGTGTAATTTAGTGGGACAATGGGAGCACTCAACATGACAAACACAGGCCCTATACCTAACACAGGAGGATCTGGAGGTGGAAGTGGTGGAGCTGGTGGTTCGGATCTAGTGGATCGCGCAGAGGAGGAAAACCGGAGGAAACCAAGGGACTAGATCGAGAGGGAAAGGGCCTCAGCCACCTCCTCAATTCATTTTTGAGATGTATCTACACTTTCCAGATTACATTGGAATAGAAGATGCCATGGAGCATGTGCATAAGTGTGAGCTGCTATGGCACACGAAGGGAATCATGACCAAGGATCGAAAGGCTAGTCAACGACCTTACAAGGATGTGCACATAGCTGGTATAGAAAGTATGACCCTCATCAGATTGTTATGGATTATACCACACTGAGAAATGCATTCTTGGCAGAATTCCACATACCTGAGTTTGAACAGAAGAGCATTAGCTCTCTCAAAGAAATCCAGTAGGGAATGGCAGAGAGCATGTGGGAATATGATGCATGCTTTAAAAATCTTTTGTCTAAGTTGTCTTATGATATCCACCCTTCACAACATGCTCAGTGGTTTTTCAGAGGGTTGATCACACCCTTTAGGAGGGCCTTATCTCATAAAATGTTCACAGACCCATGTGAAGCATTGGAAGCTGCTTTACGTCGTTGAAGTAGTTGGTAGTGTTGACACTGGTGTTAGCCCATTTCTGGAGGCTCAGATTGCTGCCATGGCTAAGAAATTGGAGAAATTGTCTACCAACACAGTTCAAAGATTCATAGAGGGATGTGGTGCATGGATTGTAATGTGGAAGGACACACAAAGGATAATGGTGGGATATGTACTCGGAAGGTGGTACGCATTGTGGCAGTAAAATGTGAAATATGTCATGAAGACCATGATGCAAGTAGATGTCCCCCTGTTGCAACGAGTGATCCACAAAAACATATCTTGTTATTGCAAAATATGTACCTCAACCACACATGACACCAAGGATTATAGATTGATTGACCAGATTCATGAGGCAATTGATCTTGGTGTGTGCCAGACTGGCATTGCCAATAGTTCCAAAGGAGATGAGAATTGTTATGAGGAGTGCAGAGATGGAGATGCACATGGAAGAGGGTTTTGTAGAGAATTTCATTGTTATGGTAACTATGGAGGAAGAAGTGAGTTCGATGGGGCGTGTTTTAATTCAGGAGCCATAGACCATTATAAGCGTGAATGTCTAGATCTTCTACAATACTCCTAGTGTGGAAAAAAACATAAGTATGAAGAATTCCAAGAGTTTTACGAACATATGAGTCACTAGCACCAGAAGGATAAGGGCTGCCATGGTGATTATTAAGAAGGTTGACATGCAATCACTTCCGCGAGTAATATGAGAATCAGAACTAAAGCCTGTTAGTGTAACAACGAGGGCGGAATCTACGCACACAAGGGAAGCACCTAGGTAGAGACCTCTGGTTTCAAGAGAAGTAGTACATGGGAAGTATCCAAACTTGGCTCACTAGAAATAATTCTACTAGGAAACCATGGATGTAATTCAAAGTTTACAAGGGGAGATCCAATGCTTAAAAGAGAAGACTAGAAAGTATGAGAAAAGGAGACCAATAGAAGCACCAAGGGATGACTTGGATGAGGTTAAGGAGGTGTGTAAACTGCTGAGGCAGGAGAATATTATTCCCCTACTAGGGGCATGGTTGAGAGAAAAGGTGCCACACACCGGGAAGAACATGAAAGGAAAATCCTACATGCAAACCTCCCACCTCACAGCCTTGATTATGACAAAGAGATTACCCTGAATGTAGTAGTGGATGGATGGTTACTTAGAAACATCCTCATTGACATAGGCGTGGAGGTTAATGTTCTCACTCTGGATGCCTGACATGTAATGGGAAGACCTACATTATAGCCATCTTTGAATGTGCTGTATATGGAAAATAAAACAAAGGCGATGCACATAGGTGTCTGAAGGATGCAACCATTACGATTCGGGGACTAAGTTCACTTTGGGGATTTTGAAGTCTTGGTGCTTGCAGAGGTAGATGATTTCAGCTCTACTTGGGCACCCGTGGTGTTATAAGAATAATGCAAATATCTAGTTTAAAAGGGGGTACATAAGCTTTGAAAATAAGGAAGAATGGGTAGTTATACCATTAGTTGATGGGAAGTCTACCCACTATACTGAAACCCTTGGGGAGGAAGTCCTTTATAGAATATATGTGCACTCCATAAGAGATCTAGAGACCATCCACCCTACGAAGCGAGTCATCCGGTTTGATCATGCTCAATCTCAAGTAATTCTACCGAGTATAGCATGTGATAATTGGGCGCATGGGACTTATGAATTGATTGGGAAACATCTGAAAGGATCAGTAACCAAGGTAACAACAACATGTATAGTTTGGTGCCTGGGAGGGAAGACAATAACAAAGTATTCTAGGGACGCATACCCTAAGGTATTTTTGAGAGAGATGGAAGCTCGCTGGAGGGAGGACGAGCGACGAAGTATGCTAGGTTATGTTTTGATAGGCACAACAGCAAGGTGGTGGGCCACGCATAGTGAGAACTTGTTGGAATGGCGTGAAGTTTGAATTGCACTCACTATTCGATTCTCGAAAAGTAACGTACCCACCGCTATTAAGGATTACAATGGAAATGGACCCACCTCTTCCCACATCCAGGCATGTGAGAGGGTCTAGGGAGAAGGCGCGGAAGCTTTACCACCCTCTCTTTGGGTGCATAAGTTGTATTCAACACTACAAGGTTGTGCACTAGTGTGGTATATCCATTTTGAAACACACCACCAAATGGGAAGTTGGTAAGAATTAACGACTGACTTGGTCCACACATTCAAGTACCGAAGTACCAAACAACCAGTTGATGAGGCATTACAGACTATTAAGTGCCTCACTCGGGGATTTAGCCATGGAAAAAGATAGGTTAGTAAACTTACTTAGTGGACCTAGTTTAGAAGTGCGATTCAAAGAGGAGGAACTAGAAGACATACAATTCAAGCGCACATGTGCTGAAAAGGAGAAAGGAAAGATGGTATACCTTGTTGATGGAGAGGAGATAGAAAGCTTGAATGTCGACCATTCGGTTGGGGCGTGTGAAGTAGTTGACAGTGTGGATGCATGTGCATGTGTGTATCATGAACCACTCAAAACCAAGAAATTTAACATTGGCTCGGAAGAGGAGCCCAAGGAAGCTATCATTGGGGACTATTGGTTGGACAAGGAAGTATCAAAGATCATCGATCTCTTACGTGAATTTGAGGATTTATTCCCACATGGATACCATGAGTTGAAAGGCATCCACCATTCATTGGGGGAAATGAGGATAAGGTTGAAAGATGGTGCGCACCCGGTCAGGAAGAGGCCTTACAAGATGAATCCCAACATGCGTGTAAGGGTTAAAGAAGAGCTAGACAAGATGATAGCATCCGGTATCATTGAGGTTGTGGAGGAATCAGAGTGGATAAGTCCAATGGTGATCAGCATAAAGAAGGATGGGTGGATTAGGATATGTGTGGATTACAAGGAATTAAATGCTATTTGTATCATAGATCCTTTTCCCACCCCCTTTACTGAAGAGATTTTGGAAGGAGTTGCTGGGCGCGAGGTCTATTCCTTTACGAGATGGATTCTTGGGGTATCACCAAGTAAAGATTGCCAAGGAAGACCAAGATAAGACAAATTTCACCATTGAGTGGGGAAGCTTTACATATACTGATCATGTCATTTGGGTGAAGAATGCACCGATGTATTTTCGCACATAGTGGTACAAGCATTTAAGGACTTCATCCACAAGTTCCTTCGGGTATATTTGGATGATTGGATAGTGTATGGATTGGTCGGGGACCATTGTGATAAATTAAGGTTGATGTTTAAAAGATGTCGGCAGGTTGAGGATCTCCTCAACATGAAGAAATGTATCTTTGCAAATCATTTTGGGACATTTTTGGGGCATATCATATGTAAAGAGGGCTTACTAGTGGATCCAAAAAGGTTGCGTTAATGTGGGGTTAGGGAGCCTACTACCCAAAGCGACATGCATGGATTTTTTAGACACACTTTGGGTACCACAAAAATTTCATTAAGGGATATGCCAAGATAGTTGCGCCTTTGTAAATATTGCTCGAGACACAAGAGTGTCTTTTAGTGGGGGTGGTAACAGTAGAGGTATTTTGACACTCTAAAAGAAAGGCTTATCACCGCACCTATTCTATGATTCCCATCATGGGATAAACCTCTCCATGTCCACGTGGATGCCTTTGCTACAAAAATGGGAGTTGTTCTTGCTCAACCATCGACCATGAGGGATTGTTGATCATCCTTTGTGTTTTGTAAGTAGAAAGTTGACACCAGTACAGAACAAAATTATACAAAAGCGAGCGCGAGGAATTTTCAATGATCCATGTGCTCCACAAATTTAGGAAATATCTACTGGCAACTCCTTTCATATTCTACACTTAACATATGGCCTTGAAGTATCATTAAACAAAGTAGTGTTAAGGGTGCATATGCCGTTTGGTTCTTCTATTTTACAAGTTTGAATTCAAAGTGGTGGTAAAACCAGTAAAGAAAAATTGTGGGCCAGATCATTTATCAAGGATTGATTTGGGAGAGGACGCGCAAAGTATTGAGGAAACCATACTAGATGCATAGCTGTTTAGGTTGTGGCACACACCCTCAGAACTAGAAGACATTTCTATCTTTCTCAAGGAAGGTGTGGCACTGAAAGGATGAATGCTCTAGAAAGGAAAAGGTTAGCCATATGTGTAACGCCCTTCATGTTGATCAATGGGGATTTGTATAAAATGGGCCATGATGAGGTTTTGCCTGGTGTGTACTAGAACATGAATGCGTAGCTATAATAGAAGAGGCCCATGGTGGGATTGTCGAGAGGACACTATGCAGGGAATGTAAGCGTGCAAGATCCTAGTCACTGGACTATGGTGGGAGATGATTCACCAGGATTTTATTGAGTTTTACAAGGCCTGTGACCACTACCAGTGCCTTGGAAAACCTGGAAAAAGGGATGAAATGCCCTTGCGCCCCATTTCACAGCATGGAACCTTTTGAAAAGTGGGCAATAGATTTTATCAGACCAATCTCACCAGCTACGCGAAGGACTAACTCGTGGTATATTATTACCTGTACTGATTATCTGACAAGGTGGGTAGAGGCCGCACCCACTAAGGATTGTACCACAGCCACACTGCTAGATTTTTATGGGAGAACATTATCAGTAGGTATGGGTGCCCATTAAGTTTAACAAGTGATAGGGGAACTCACTTCTTAAATGAAACAATCAGGATTCTATTAGCAGAATTCATGGTAGCCCATCACAAGACTACCCCTTATCACCCTCAGGAAAATGGGACTGCAGAGGCATTCAACAAAATCCTTAGTCACACATTGACTAAGATATGTGACGTGGGTAGGAAGGATTGGGATGAAAAGGTGTCAGTAGTCCTTTGGGCATACAAAACAATGTATAAAAGGTTGAACAAGGCCACACCATTTCAACTAGTGTTTGGCACGGAGGCTGTTTTTCGGTTGAATTTATGCTACCATCACTATGTATAGCATGTGTAGGAGGGTTGGACGATGAACAAGCACTGGAAGAAATAATTGATGAATTGATAAAGTTGGATGAAAGGCGCTCACTAGCAATATGGAGCCAAACAAGTGAAAAGATAAACAAAAGGCATGGCATGAATGCCACATTAAAAATAAATAGTTTGAGGTTTGCTAGATGGTATTGCTATATGATTCTAAATTTCTACAACATCCTAGAAAGTTGAAGGTGCATTGGTTGGGTCCTTATGTAATTTCATACATCCTTGATTCGGGCGTGTGCCAGCTACAAGCACTAGATGGAACAAAATTACCTAGACACTTCAATGGGAGTAGGCTGAAGCCCTACTATAAATAATGCTTCTTGGTGTTTGTAAATAAGGAAGTTCTGCCAGTTAGTTTAGAGTTTCCTTTTATGCTTTTCCTTTCTTGTTTTTCCTTTTCACGTTGTTGTCTTGTTTTGTGCCTTGGGTGCCAGAAACCTTATTACTTTTTAAACTTATGATTGCACGAGAGGACCACACATCGATTTAGTGTGGGGTGAGGTGATTAAGAGAGGCATGAAATTATTCTGCAGGAAGATTGAGTTGGTAGACCATTCGAACTGGCCCTGTTGAAAATATGCATTAGGAAGGCTAGATGGATGAAAAAATAGAGTTCCATTGGAAATCCACATATAAAGGAGAAAAAGTGCAAAAACACGAGGTAAGTGAAAGTAAGAATCAGGAGGATGAAGGAGGTTCCTTTGGCATTGGTAACACATGTGCAAAATTCTTCTGTCAAGATGGATTTTTGCACGCCAAAAGGTTGGAAAAGTTTTCGCGCAAGGATTGGGTGCAGGTGAAAAATGTTTCGCACAAGGATTGGGCACACGAGGAAAAGCGCTGAAGTTAGGTTTGTTTGAAAATGTCACATTAAATATTGTTGTATGGTGGTAGGTAGCCTAGCCTTTAATGTATAAAAGTGGGAAAAGCTATAAATACAAGGATGGTAAATTCATTATTTTACTTTACAAAAACAAGGAGAACAATTTTATTTCAAGAGCTAGGGTTTGAGAGCTAATTCATGCAAAGGATAATATCAGAAACTCATGCACAATCGGTCTGGTTAATCTAAAAACTAGACTAGAAGTGATTCATGGGTGTGAGGAATGTTGGGAAAGAGCGTCGTGATTAAAGGAGGAAAGTCATAAATTAGGGTTTGTACCCTAGGGCACGGGGCGCGTGAAGAAAACTCTTAGACAACTCGAAGTCAACCAGTGAATGAAAGCAAAGGGTAAAATGACAGCCATGAAACTAGTTGATAATCCTTTAGTACAATCCAAAAATGGAAAGGGGAAGGGAAAGGGAAAGAAGAAAGAAGATGAAATCTCCTTGGATACCAATGAGGAATGGTACTCAGAGATGCAATACCTAGATGGGGTTTTGCTAGGGCAAGAGTGGGATTCCCAAATAAGATAGATGACCATAATTTATTACAATCACCAATCGAGTATAACTATGAAGAAAATGGCATTGGAGCTGGTGTGCCCCATAAATAAATGAACACCTGATGGGATGTCGTTTTACAACAATGTAGTCAAGGTGAAAATGGAGAAGGTAGGGCTTCTCCAGCTTTATGAGTTGCCCTACTTAAAGAATCTTGAGAACCTATACCAATGGTTAATGATGCACGTACACAAATATTTCTTCTACTTCACAGGGTGCAAAATGTGCATAACCCCACAATTAATCTCACACTTTATAGGCCTAAGCTGTAAAGGGGATGTGATCTTAGATGACCTCCAGGATGAGGAGGTAATTAAGGAAACCATCACATCCCAGGATTATAAGAAGGGATCGAGGTACTACGATGTCATGGATATTAGTGATCTAGTGATGAAAATGGCCATGCACCTTGTTTCCAAGCTAAATGGACAAGAGAGGTGGACCCAGGTGAGAAAGCCCTAGTTGAATGTCTGCAGAAAGGTCACGGAAGGCACCATGTACAATATCTCCCAGTACATAGCAGACGATATTATAAGTAAAGGGAGGATAGAGGAAAGATATTGTTTAGGAACATTCTATTAACCATTGTGTTCTCGAAATCGGGTGCGGATGAATCGATAAGTTCATATGGGAGTTCCCGATGAAGATCATTCTTTGTGGATAGGTTCCAGAAGTATACTTGTGATTCAGTGACGGGGGTGCACAAGGTGCGCTAGGATAAATGGTATATGCACCTTAGGAATGCATTCAGGGTAGAATGGATGATCCCAGAGCAACTCCTTATGGTGAATGAAGGAGAAGTAGAGTTTGTGGTGTACCAACACTTTTGCATTGGCAGATTTATCTTGGTAGACAATAGTTGTAACACCCTAAACCATTGTTACTTCCTCCTGAGCATTCAAGTGTTGATATATGATTTCTTCTGTATAAGGATGTGTTCCTTTGATTGTGAAGTCATGCTTGATATGGATTGTATCTTCTTGCTCTTGAAGATCTTTGACTGAGTCAGGATATGGGACTCTTTTATTTCTTTCATTTTTAGCACCTGAGTTTAATTTGATTTCAAAAGGAATTGTGGATTTATCCATCTTTATGACTCAGCCTTGGATCATTTGCATTGATCCAAGAGATGTTTTAAGTTTATTCTAGATGAACAAAAATTATAGACCTTACAAAAGTTGCAAGGTCTGAATGTGTTGAATAAGCAATTCCGGAGTCTAACTCAGGTTGATCGTGTTAAATGAATTGGTTCCCGATATCGTAATATCAGGAAGGCCTAGACCTTGAGCCAGGTAATAAATTTTGGTATATACTACAAGCTTATTATCAATGCTGGATAGAATCCATTTTGGGAATATTATACTCTGTTGGTTCTTATACTAAACAATTCTACTTGGGAGAAATAGACTAGATTTATTAAGGTTAATAACCTAAACCTAAACTATAACCTATTGGTTAGATTATTATTAATCTAACCTAGCCCTAAACTATAAGCTAAATGTTCCTAAGGTTAGCCACCTAGCACTATGGAAGTAAGACTAAAGTATTACCTTATGTTTCTAACCTAACTAATGATCATGGATGAAGGGGGACCTATGAAGGGGTGCGAGCCATGGGCGGTAGTTTATATGGCATTTATGAGGTGGATAAGGATGAAGGACTTGGGATTTGGCAGAGGTTGTAAATATCTATTGAGACTGACGTGGCGAGATCGCGAAACGGGAATGGTCATTTGTTTGCATTTGTCATTGCCAACTTTAGCGGTCGGTGGCAATGGAGATTGGGCGGGAATATTGGAGTTAATGTCATTGATGAACTTCAGTTCCCGAGCACGGATTTCTCGGGAAGGCATGAAAATGGAAAACTAGTTGGTTGTTTGGTTTTCCATACGCTCCGGTTTTATCTCTGTTTGATCACCTTTGGTTCTTCGAACCGATCTACTTTTTGTTGCATGGAAACTATGAGATTATCTAGCTCTTTTTTCTATTGGGGAAAGTTTATAAGGCATGATGGTAACAAATTATTGTTGCTGAATCTATCATGGAAGAAGAGGAGAAGGCTCGAGCACATTCAAAGGTCTTCTTCGGATTTTTGAGCGATATTACCAAGCATGATAGGCCCTGACTTTTAAAAATATTGCTTTACTCCAAATGCTTTCATTAAAACAACTCTGTTCAGGTGATTTCAGTTCAGTTGGTTTGAAGCAATGTATTGGTTCTTCTTTTCCTATGGAATTAGGAATCTCGGGTTTTTCAAAGACTTTGTTGGAATGTTTACTGTATTTATTCATCCTTTTGGATTCATTCCGATTGAAGACCCAGTTGTGCTCTTATTGTTGATGAATCCTATTGATTCTTTCTATGAATACTTGAATTTCTTCTGTTTGGAATGATTGTTGTGATTATACTACTTGAATGTGACTATCGTAGAAGTCCTCACTGTGTTTGCAACTTTTGGGATAAAAATCCGTTGGAAGTTTGCAAGGAATATCTGTGAAAATGACTCAGTGAGAGTCCTTGTAATGTTTTATATGTTTTAAACTTCTGTATAAGCTTAGTTATGAATACTATTGCTTAGTTTCAAATACTCATGCTTAGTTTTGAATCATTGCTTAGTTTCGAATATTGTTGCTTAGTTGTGAATACGGTTGGTATTAACTCAATTGGAGTCCTTGTAATGTAACTAGTGTTACGACTCATGTATAAGCTTAGTTTAACTTAATCATATTGGAGTCCTTAATATGTATCTTGTATTATGACTCATGTATAAGCTTAGTTGTGAATACTTAATGATATTGACTCTGTTGGAGTCCTTAATATGTATCTTGTATTTCGACTTCTGTAGAATTTTAGTTGTGTAGACTGTTGGTTTTGATTCAGTTGGAGTCCTTGAATGTTTTTGTATGAATTCGACTTCAATCTTAACCCTGGCTATGAGTTCTTGTTGGATACGACTCCGTTGGAGTCCTTGCAGTATTTCCATGTGAACACGACTCCTGTTGAAGTCCTTGATGTGTTTGCGTGTTGGCTCGACTTCTGATCTAAGTCCATCGTTGTGCATACTTATTAACTCGACTCTTTCTAAAGGTTGTTGTGTTTATATTCAGTTCAATTCTGTTGAATGTGTGCTGGGTTTACATTACAAGCACGACTCTATTTGAGTCCCTGCTGTAATTTTTGTATTAGCTCGACTTAGGTTAAAACTTTGATGAGCTTATGTAATGGAGGTGACTTCTGTAAAGTCCTTGCTGTATATTCATAGAGATTAGATTCAGTTGAATGAAGCTGTGCATGTTTGTGTTTCGACTCAGTGTGAATGTCACTGTATTTGCTTATGGAAACGTTGTTTGTTTTTAATGTTATCTTGTCTCGTGTTTGACTGAAACAAAGAGCTCTTAGATGTACCATGTCAGGCGATGGCGTTGGGTATTTTCATGTTGATGAATGATATGGAAAAGAATTTTTGAGTCTGTTATGGTTGGATTATTTACTTTTTCTTTGTCGCGAGAGATTTTGTATAGCTTAATAGCCACGGGTTATTTTTATATTTGGATTTATATGAAACCTGTAGTTCTTCTTGTAATCTCAACTATTTAGTCGCATGCATAAATGTATTTGCATTATTCTAAAGGAGTCGGTACATTCCAGAACATTATTGATTTAGGATTCTGATTGACTCTGTTTCTTTCTTCTAGACTGTAATTTATATGTTGATGTATAATAAGTTGAATAGGAAAATTCTTTCTCTCTCCTAGCTAGGAAACCTTGTGTGCCTTCTTCTTGCATCCTTTTGTGATCTCTACGGTAAGGGCATAACAAGAATAAACTTTGGTATTGAATGGAGAGACTGGTATAAAATGTGTGTTGCTGTATAAATAGGTATACTTGTCAATACCATTGAAATGTGTTATGATGATAAAAGAATTAAGACAAAGTGAGCTTGTTGAATGTTTTAAGCTATTTGAGAAATTGTTTGAAACATTCTTGTAGGAGTATTGTTGTCTTAGAAAGGTTGTATTCATATGTTCTTAGTCTCTAACATATAGGATGAATAGCCTGATTTAAGTTTGGAATTTGAAGAAATGATTTCATTTAAACAGGTTGTTTAATGAGAACAATTGGTGGATTGCAATTGTTTTAAGAATTAGTGCTTATCATGCTTAGTTCACCAAACCGACCTATGTTGACAATTTTTGCAAATGGTTTCCGTAAGTTGTAAAGGCACGCAGATCGATATGATGTTGATTGTTTAATTAGGTTTTATGATGAATTCCGACTTGATTCTCTAAATGTAATACTTGAAGAAAGATGTTCTTTTGCTTTGTTGAGTATTGTATCAAATATGCTGAATGCATAAAATGTATTTGATTAGCTTAGAAATGAATGAAATGAGGTATTTGTTACTTATGTGTCGCATTCGTATCTTGATGGATTGAACTTCTTCGGTTCGAATGATTTTAAGAGCATTGTTATTATTGTATACCTTGGAGACATTTGGGATTCTCTAAGTAAGCTTTGCAAAGATTATGTGACTGAATACTTGTGAATGTTTAGTAGTTCTGTTATGTTCTATCTAAAGCTAAATTGGAATTTAGATCACTGTCTTTCGAGAAGCTAAGGTTAAAATAAACCTCAACAGGAAGCTGAACGGGCTGAATAAATTATTACTCCCTAATCTTGATCTAAGTCAAGACAACGCCTTAATTTGATTTTAAATCACTATATCTTAATACTAATAAGTAAGATGTATTTCAGTTTTGAGAACTGATATAAACCTAATAAGGGTATGGTTAGCAACCTTATGAGAAGACTTAGGCTACTGCCCAATTTCGTTGATTAAGATTATTGTGTATCAATGAACTCCTTGATGAAACCCCAAATCTTATTAACTTCTCTTCATGAAATGGGTCTTAATATGAAAGGAACTCTAAGGCGAGGAACCCAGGGGTTGGGAAAAGACTACCCAAAAAGGAGCGTCTTAAAGTATAACTTTAACTCAATGTAAGTAACACCTTAAAGTTAAGTAGATCTTTTCAAGGCGGTTTCGAAGGTTGATGGCACAAGTCAACTGCAGGGTTGTACCTTCGAGAAGATTAGGATCTTCTCGAAGATACAACAATGCAGGTGACTTATGATGACACCATTTGCATTGATCATTAAGATTTACACCTTAAACTCAAACAAGTTTTTACTCTGGGACTGGTTAGGAATGTGGTCATGATATGAGGCTACCCTGGAGACTCGGGGTATCTTGACACATAGGGTTAACAAGGGTTGACCCAGTATGTCAGCATATCCCTTGTCCTCGAGAGCATCCTTATAACGTTGTCATATTATTAATCCGTTCCTGAGTGAATAACTTGGGACAGGGGAGGCTGACAGAAGTCAGTGTAAGACATTCTACATAACATAGGAATGGGGTGAAGGACATGAGTATGCCGTCAAGGAATACGAGACATAAGCAAAGTATGTTTCAAATCTTTGGCAAAAGTATCGCAAGCTACTGATTGCGTTATCCTATGTCACCTAGTCTGAGGGATGAGATGCCGATGAATAATGGTAACAATTATTCAGATAGGTTCCTTGGATAGAGCATTCTAAATCCCAGATTAGGGAAGAGAACCATAAGAGTGATGTGTTAAAATAAAAACGCCAACTCTTTGATACTCATGAATAGATTGGTAGATTACCGAGTCATGGAATGAATAGATCAGAGGTACTCCGAGTCATTACAGCTGCATATGGTTATCTATTATAAGAATGGTTGTTTTGATTTGTGAGTTCTAAATTATGTATTTAGAACTAGGAAGCATTTATCAAAAAAAAATTACTTGTTCTAATGTACTAAAATGGGACGTTACATCTTGGTATCAGAGCTGAAAGTTACTGACTCTTGGACCTATTTTTCCATAATTTAATAAAAACCTAAATTTTCTTGTAACAGAAATGGTCGAACAAGGGGAATGTTGCGAATAATGCTCCACCAAGGAAGGAGGCGTAACAACCCAAAAGCTTGATGAGATCCTTGCTGCCCTATTGGACACAAGAGATCGTTTGGATGTACTTGAACAAGTAATGGGAAATGAGGAGGATGATGAAGCTGGTAATAAAATCAGCAACCTCCTGAGGACAACCCCGATATGGGTGTTGATAATAACGCTGGAAATGCACCTGTCCAACTAGAAAACAAAAAGGCCAAGTTGGAAGCAAAACTCACTAATGATATAAAAAGGATAAGCCCACCTAAATATGATGACATCACATTAGGAGATGGAGCTGAGAACTGGCTCAGTGAAATGGAGAAGTACTTTGCAATAAGAAACTTCTCGGAGGAAACCAAATCTATTTGGGAGCCTATCGGCTTTCCCATGAAGCATTTCGTGGTGGGATAGCCGTAAAGATGAGCTAAATATTGATGAGACAAATATTACTTGGGATAAATTTAAGGGCTATTTTAGGCAACATTGGCTGCCACAACTTTTCTATGATAAGAAAATGACAGAATTCCAGAACTTAGCTCAAGGGAAGCTAACGGTAACTGAATATTGGGAGTGGTTTACAAAACTCCTCAAGTATGTACCATAGTATCAAACTGACGAGAAGTTCAGAATACGGAAATTCATCATGGGACTGAATCCCATGATGATAGGGGAGAGGTCGATGTTCACAGTCCAACCACTATGGAAGGAGTTGTTGAAAAGGCCATAAGATAGGAACATAAATTAAAGGCTATTTCTGCTCATAAAGAGGAAGTGCGGAAGAAGATTGCAAACCCTTCTTCAACTTCACTTGCACCCAAAAAGGGACCATGGAAAAATTTTGGAAACAGAAGTAAGTTTCCAGGGGATAATAGTAAGAAAACAGTAGCAAATAAGCCTGCTGGAAATGTAAGGGATAATTTTGCCAAAAATTATAACAATGGGCAGAAGCCCTATGGAGGACAACATGATAATTACAAGGCTGGAGGAATTTTGAGCCTAAAAAGGGACCTGTAGGAGGCTGCTACAATTGTGGCAAATACCACTATGCAAATCATTTCCCTTTGAAGAAGGATGATCGTAATCAGCAGCATAAGATACATGCTGTAGTAGCAGACAAGCAATTTGAAAAGCAAGTGACACCTATAGAAGTTTCGGGTAAGTTATTTGGCATACCTGTCACTATTCTTTTTGATACAGGAGCTATTGAATGTTTTATTTCTAGTAAACTTGTTTCTAAACTTAAGACAAAAGCTGGAAAAATGGATAAATCTTGGGTACTGTACAGTATGGTAATAATTCTGTTCATACAGTGAGTATGTGTCTTTTTGGGGCAGTCCTTGACTTACCTAACTTTTCCACTAAAGTTGACCTCTATGTTACACCTTTGGGATCGTATGACATTATCATCGGTGTCAATTGGTTAGCTGACCATAAAGCAAAAGTAGATTGCTATGAAAAGAATATAAAATGTTTAGATGATCAGCTGAAAGCAGCAGAGATTCAAGGTGTGAAACGGGAAATTTCAGTTAGAAAACTGTCAGCTATGTAGCTTAAAAAGGCTAAAAACAAAGGATGTACCCTTTATGCAGTAAAGATATCTGAATTTTCAGAAGAAGATGGTGATTCCATGAAACGATTTCCACTGTTGCAAAGTTTCAAGGATGTTTTTCCGGAGGAATTACCAGGTTTACCACCCAAGAGGGAATTTGACTTCACCATCGAAATCAAACCAGGAACGGAACCTATTTCCAAAGCACCTTATCGGATGACTACTACAGAGTTAGTCAAGCTTAAGGCACAATTGCAAGAACTTTTGTCTAAAGGTTTGATTAGACCAAGTGTTTCACCTTGGGGAGTGCCAGTAATATTTGTGAAAAAGAAGGATGGAACACTTAGATTGTGTATTGATTATCGGATGTTGAACAAAGCAACAATCAAGAACAGATACCCACTTCCAAGGATTAAAGATCTATTTGATTAGATGCATGTGGGGAAGTGGTTTATTCTAAGATAGATCTTGATCCGGTTATCATCAATTAAGGATTAGAGAAGAAGATATTCATAAAATAACTTTCGAAAAAAGTACGGACATTATGAATTCACGGTTTTACCCTTTCGATTAACTAATGCACCCGCATGACTTTTATGAACTTAATGAATAATATGTTTCAAGAATATTTGGACAAGTTTGTACTTGTATTCTTGGACGATATTCTCATTTATTCTAAAAGTGTTGAAGAGCACAATGAGAATTTGAAGATAGTTTTGGGAATTTTGAGAAAAGAAAGTTGTATGGTAAGTTATCCAAATGTTCTTTCTTTGATACGAAGTTCACTATTTGGGTCATGTCATTAGTAAAGAAGGAATTGTTGTGGATCCTTAAAAATAGTTGCAATAACTGAGTGGCTGCAAAAGAATGTGCAGAAGTAAAGCTTCATGGGTCTTCTTTGGTTATTATAGAAAATTTGTTAAGGATTTTTCTAAAGTGGCTGCACCGATAACTTCATTGCAGAAGAAGGATAAGAAATTTATTTGGAATGATAAGTGTGAAAATGCTTTCAAAAGTCTGAAAAGTCAGTTGACTTCCACACCTATATTAGTTGTACCAGACCCTAATGGGAGCTTTACTGTTGTAACGGATGCTTCTGGGGAAGGCCTTGGAGGTGTTTTGTTACAAAATGATCAAGTCATAGCATATGAAAGTAGAAAACTTAAGTTACATGAGCTGAATTATGCTCCTCATGATTTGGAGCTTGCTGCCATTGTTCATGCGCTTCAAGTTTGGAGACACTATTTACTTGGGAAACCTTTTAGTCAAAACCGATCACTTGGGACTGAAATATATATTCACTCACCTAATCTAAATGCCGAGACAGAGAGAAGGTGGTTAGAGTTTTTATCTCAATATGATTTTTATATTAGCTACATAAAAGGGAAAGAGAATAGGGTAGCAGATGCTCTAAGTCGTAGGAAGCACATTTCTACTCTTATAACCTTAAGAACTCGGTTTAAGGATGAGGTAAAAGTGCCTCAGAATCTGATATATACTTTCAGCAAGTAAAAGCAGCACTTGCTGCTGAGAACCTAATGATGAAAGGTATAAAGGCTTTCATTTTGATAATGAAGGAATGTTACGTTATGAAAATAGGGTATACATACCTATCTTTGAATGATTTGAGAAATAATTTGTTCAATTTCATAATTCACCCTTCTCTGGACACCGGGTATCTCAAAAATGCTTGCTGATCTAAAAAATAGCAATACTTTTGGAAAGGTATGAAAAAGGATGTTATTGATTTTGTTACTCTTATGCGGAATGTAGCGTGTTAAGGCAGAACACATGCACCCTGCTGGACTATTATATCCCCATAGCATACCGCAGTACAAATGGCAAGTAATAAGCATGGACTTTGTACAAGGGTTACCTATGTCCAGGAATAAACATGATGTTATCCTGGTAGTTGTAGATAAACTAACTAAGGTAGCTCATTTCATCACTGGAAATCTAAAGGATGATTCACCAGTGTTGGCCAAAAGATTCGTGCATGAAATTTTTAGGTTACATGGTGTACCAGAATTGATTATATCTGACAGGGATCCTAGAATGACGTCAAGATTTTGGCAAACGCTTAATACAGCTCTTGGAACGAAACTAAACTTCAGTTCTGCATATCATCCGGAAACGGATGGACAAACAGAGAGAGTAAATCAAGTGTTGGAAGATATGTTGCGAATGTATTGCATGGATCAACAGTATAAATGGGAAGAGTATCTTCCACTAGTTGAATTCGCATACAACAACACTTATCACTCATCTCTTAAAATGGCACCTTTTGAAGCACTTTATGGAAGAAAGTGCAGAACCCCTGTTAGTTGGGATAGTGTTGAGGATAGAGTGGTAATTGGACCAGAGATCCTCACTGAAATGGAACAGCAAGTAAAGTTGATTCGTGAACGATTAAAGGAAGCAGCAGATAGGCAGAAGAGCTATGCTGACCTTAAGTGGGTTGATCGAAGGTTTGAGCTTGGTGAGAAGGTTTTTCTTCATGTTAAACCTAGAAAGAGTTCTATAACTTTTGGCAAGGCTGCCAAGTTGTCACCTCGTTACATGGGACCTTTCAAAATTGTCGAAATAATCAATCCTGTAGCTTATCGATTAGCATTACCACCTACTTTGTCTCACATGCATGATGTTTTCCATATTTCTTTGCTTAAGAAATACGTTTCAGATTTGTCACATGTCTTAAATTAGAATTCCTTGCAGGTCCAAGACCCAGGAATAATCGTGGTTAAACCCACACGAGTCTTTGGAAACTCACCAATCGTGCATTTACGAAATCGTGAAATACAACAATGTAAGGTCTAGTGGGACCAGTTTAACGAAGAAAGTGCAACTTGGGAAAATATGGAAGAGATGAAAATTGCTTTTCCTTTTCTTTTTCAACAGAATGAAATCTGTTGACAAAACATTTTTTATGAACTTATCTTTTTCATGTCTATATGAAAGCCAGATTGAGGCAAACATTATTCAGGCTGAATAAAATGTATCGTGACATTGATTTCTAGAACTATTCAAGTTGGAAATAGTCACATTGTATTGTGAACTAATAAATTGGTTGACCTGAAGGTAAATCAAATATGTAATCATCGAGGATGATGAATCTTTTAGGAGGGAAGCATGTAACACCTTGAACTATTGTTACTTCCTCTTGAGCATTCAAGTGTTGATATATGATTTCTTCTGTATAAGGATGTGTTCCTTTGATTGTGAAGTCATGCTTGATATGGATTGTATCTTCTTGCTCTTGAAGATCTTTGACTAAGTCAGGATATGTTGGGACTCTTTTATTTCTTTCATTTTTAGCACTTGAGTTCAATTTGATTTCAAAAGGAATTGTGGATTTATCCGTCTTTATGACTCAGCCTTGGATCAGTTGCATTGATCCAAGAGATGTTTTAAGTTTATTTTGGATGAACAAAAATTATAGACCTTACGAAAGTTGCAAGGTCTGAATGTGTTCAATAAGTAATTCGGAGTCTAACTCAGGTTGATCATGTTAAATGAATTGGTTCCCGATATCGTAGTATCAGGAAGGCCTAAACCTTGAGCTAGGTAATAAATTCTGGTATATATTGCAAGCTTATTATCAATGCTGGATAGAATCCATTTCGGGAATATTATACTCTGTTGGTTCTTATACTGAACAATTCTACTTGGGAGACCTAGACTGGATTTATTAAGGTTAATAACCTAAACCTAAACTATAACCTATTGGTTAGATTATTATTAATCTAACCTAGCCCTAAACTATAAGCTAAATGTTCCTAAGGTTAGCCACCTAGCACTATGGAAGTAAGACTAAAGTATTACCTTATGTTTCTAACCTAACTAATGATCATGGATGAAGGGGGACCTATGAAGGGGTGCGAGCCATGGGCGGTAGTTTCTATGGAATTTATGAGGTGGATAAGGATGAAGGACTTGGGATTTGGCGGAGGTTGTAAATATCTATTGAGACCTGACGTGGCGGTATCGCCAAATCTAGGAATGGTCGTTTGTTTGCATTTGTCAATCGCCAACTTTGGCGGTCGGTGGCAATGGAGATTGGGTGGGAATCTTGGAGTTAATGTCATTGATGAACTTCGGTTCCCGAGCACGGATTTCTCGGGAAGGCATGCAAATGGAAAACTAGTTGGTTGTTTGGTTTTCCATACGCTCGGTTTTCTCTCTGTTTGATCACTGGTTCTTCGAACCAGTCTACTTTGTGTTGCATGGCAACTATGAGATTATCTAGCTCTTTTCTCTATTGGGGAAAGTTTATAAGGCATGAGGGTAACAAATTATTGTTGCTGAATCTATCGTGGAAGAAGAGGAGAAGGCTCGAGCACATTCACAGGTCTTCTTTGGATTTTTAAGCGATATTACCAAGTATGATAGGCTGTGACTTTTAAAAATCTTGCTTTACTTCAAATGCTTTCATTAAAACAACTCTGTTCAGGTGATTTCAGTTTAGTTGGTTTGCAGCAATGTATTGGTTCTTCTTTTCATGTGGAATTAGGAATCTCGGGTTTTTCAAAGACTTTGTTGGAATGTTTACTGTATTTATTCATCCTTTTGGATTCATTCCGATTGAAGACCCGACTGTGCTCTTATTGTTGTTGAATCCTATTGATTCTTGCTGTGAATACTTGAAGTTCTTCTGTTTGGAATGCTTGCTGTGATTATACTACTTGAATGCGACTATCGTAGAAGTCCTCACTGTGTTTGCAACTTTTGGGATAAAATCCGTTGGAAGTTTGCAAGGAATATCTGCAAAAATGACTCAGTGAGAGTCCTTGTAATGTTTCGTATGTTTTCAAACTTCTGTATAAGCTTAGTTATGAATATTGTTGCTTAGTTTTGAATACTATTGCTTAGTTTCGAATATTGTTGCTTAGTTGTGAATACGGTTGGTATTGACTCAGTTGGAGTCCTTGTAATGTAACTAGTGTTTCGACTCCTGTATAAGCTTAGTTGTGAATACTTAATGATATTGACTCTGTTGGAGTCCTTAATATGTATCTTGTATTATGAATTCTGTAGAAGTTTAGTTGTGTAGGCTGTTGGTTTTGATTCAGTTGGAGTCCTTGAATGTTTTCATATGAATTTGACTTCAATCTTAACTCGGGCTATGAGTTCTTGTTGGATACGACTCCGTTGGAGTCCTTACAGTATTTCCAGGTGAACACGACTCCTGTTGAAGCCCGATATGTTTGTGTGATGGCTCGAATTCTAATCTAAGTCCATGCTATGCATACTTTTTAACTCGACTCTTTCTATAGGTTGTTGTGTTTTTATTCAGTTCAATTATGTTGAATGTGTGCTGGGTTTACATTACAAGCACGACTCTATTTGAGTCCCTACTGTAATTTTTGTATTAGCTCGACTTAGGTTAAAAATTTGATGAGCTTATGTAATGGAGGCGACTTATGTAAGTCATTGTTGTACATTCATAGAGATTAGATTCAGTTGAATGAAGTTGTGCATGTTTGTGCTTCGACTCAGTCTGAATGTCACTGTATTAGCTTATGGAAATGTTGTTTGTTTTTAATGTTATCTTGTCTTGTGTTTGACTGAAAGAAAGAGCTCTTAGTTGTACCATGTCAGGCGATGGCGTTAGGTATTGTAATGTGTATGAATGATATGGAAAAGAATTGTTGAGTCTGTTATGGTTGGATTATTTACTTTTGCTTTGTCGTGAGAGATCTTATATAGCTTAATAGCTACGGGTGATTTTTATATTTGGATTTATATGAAACCGTAGTTCTTCTTGTAATCTCGACTATTTAGTCACATGTGTAAATGTATTTGCATTATTCTAAAGGAGTTGATATAGTCCAAAACATTATTGATTTAGGATTCGATTGAACTGTTTCTTTCTTCTAGATTTGTAATTTATATGTTGATGTATAATAAGTTGAATAGGAAAATTCTTTCTCTCTCCTAGCTAGGAAACCTTGTGTGCCTTCTTCTTGCATCCTTTTGTGATCTCTATGGTAAGGGCATAACAAGAATAAACTTTGGTATTGAATGGAGAGGCGGTATAAAATGTGTGTCATTTGTATAAATAGGTATACTTTTCAATACCATTGAAATATGTTATGATGATAAATGAATTAAGATAGTGAGCTTGTTGAATGTTTTAACTGCCTTTGAGAAATTGTTAGAAACATTCTTGTAGGAGTATTGTTGTCTTAGAAAGGTTGTATTCATATGTTCTTAGTCTCTAACATATAGGATGAATAGCCTGATTTAAGTTTGGAATTTGAAGAAATGATTTCATTTAAACAGGTTGTTTAATGAGAACAATTGGTGGATTGCAATTGTTTTAAGAATTAGTGCTTATCATGCTCAGTTCACCAAACTGACCCGTGTTGACAATTTTTATAGATGGTTGCCATAAGTGGTAAAGGCACACAAATTTGATATGATGTTCAGATTGTTTAATTTGGTTTTATGATGAATTCCAACTTGATTCTCTAAATGTACTACTTGAAGAAAGATGTTCTTTTGCTGTTGAGTATTGTATCAAATATGTTGAATGCATAAAATGTATTTGATTAGCTTAGAAATGAATGAAATGAGGTATTTGTTACTTATGTGTTTGCATTCATATCTTGATGGATTGAACTTCTTTGGTTCGAATGATTTTAAGAGCATTGTTATTATTGTATACCTTGGAGACATTTGGGATTCTCTAAGTAAGCTTTGCAAAGATTATGTGACTGAATACTTGTGAATGTTTAATAGTTCATTATGTTCTATCTAAAGCTAAATAGGAATTTAGATCGTTGTCTTTCGAGAAGCTAAGGTTAAAATAAACCTCAACGGGAATCGAGCGGGCTGAATAAATTATTACTCCTAATCTTGATCTAAGTCAAGACAACACCTTAATTTGATTTTAAATCACTATATCTTAATACTAATAAGTAAAATGTATTTCAGTTTTTAGAATTGATATAAACCTTATAAGGGTATGGTTAGTAGCCTTATGAGAAGACTTAGAACTCTTGCCCAATCTCGTTGATTAAGATTATTATGTATCAATGAACTCCTTGATGAAACCCCAAATCTTATTAACTTCTCTTCATGAAATGGGTCTTAATAAGAAAGGAAATTCTAAGGTAAGGAACCCAGGGGTTGGGAAAAGACTACCCAAAAAGGAGCGTCTTAAAGTATAACTTTAACTCAACGTAAGTAACACCTTAAAGTTAAGTAGATATTTTCGAGGTGGTTTTGGAAGGTTGATGGCACAAGTCAACTGCAGGGTTGTACCTTTGAGAAGATTAGGATCTTCTCGAAGATACAACAATGCAGGTGACTTATGGCAACACCCTTTACATTGATTGTTAAGATTTACACCTTAAACTCGAACAAGTTTTTACTCCGGGACTGGTTAGGAATGTGGTCATGATATGAGGCTGCCCTGGAGACTCGGGGTATCTTGACACATAGGGTTAACTAGGGTTGACCCAGTATGTCAGCATATCCCTAGTCCTCGAGAGCATCCTTATAACGTTATCATATTATTAATCCATTCCTGAGTGAATAACTTGGGACGAGGAGGTGATAGAAGTCAGTGTAAGACATTCTACATAACATAGGAATGGGGTGAAGGATTTATTCTAGATTGACGAGTATTCCGTCAAGGAATACGAGACATAAGCAGTATGTTTCAAATATTTGGCCAAAGTATCGTAAGCTGTTAATTGCGTTGTCCTATGTCACCTAGTCTGAGGGACGAGATGCCGATGAATAATGGTAACAATTATTTAGATAGGTTCCTTGGATAGAGCATTCTAAATCCCAGATTAGGGAAGAGAACCGCAAGAGGGATGTGTTAAAATAAAAATGCCAACTCTTTGATACTCATGATTAGATCAGTAGATTACCGAGTCATGGAATGAATAGATTAGAGGTACTCCGAGTCATTACAACTGCATATGGTTATCTGTTATAAGAATGGTTGTTTTGATTTGTGAGTTCTAAATTATGTATTTAGAACTAGGAAGCATTTATCAAAAAAAAATACTTGTTCTAATGTACTAAAATGGGGACGTTACAATAGTTGGAGTCCCTGGTGCAAACTCCCCTTCTCATTTACTACCCAATTCTTCCAATCAAGGGTAAATAGATATAAGGAGTTGAAGAAGTTAAAACTTGACATGTCCACCCTCGATAGTGAACACAAAGAGATGAGAAAGAAGTTGATCTACCCAAGGAACCACGCATACGTTGAAAGATACGTGTTGCATGATGTGTACATCGTAAGGCCGCTGACCTTATCAATTCCGAGAAACCGCTTTGCCAGGATTTACCTGTGTATAAGACCAAAGTTCAAAAAGGGCGCATACATAGAAAATGAAATATCCATCCCAGATGACCCCATGGGAAGGAAGAAGCCAACGCTAAAGCGCAAGGAGAAAAAAGAAGAAGAGGAAGAACAAGGGGCAGTAGAAAGGTAGGATGTAGGTACCATGGGGCCGAGTACCTATGTCGAAAGAAGAGAAGAATGGTTGTCAAGGAAAAGACCCCAAGGCCTACAAATCCATCATCCCTTGAAGAACCTTCAGATGAAGAAAAGATAGCATCCCCAACTCTAGAATTTTCTGCAGAGAAGAAGAACAAGGAACGGAGGAACAAGGGTTTGAAGATATAAACGACCTGAACACCTATGTAGGTGAAAGGGATGACGATGAAGGGGAAGAGTTGGAGGTGGATCAAGATCCAATTGATATCCATGACTCGGAAGGAGAGGAGGCTAAGAATGCAAATGATGCCTTCATCTTTGTAAGGAGGAATGCTACGAAGGGAGGAAGGTGCACACAACAAAGAGGGGAGCGAAGGGGCTAGTACCAAGGAGCCAAATATGCCCAAGCTCACTCAGGAGGAGGTGAATGAAAAGGAAACAAGGGAGGCATAGAAGATAATTGGTGCCTTAGTCAATGAAGAGTTGGGGCACAACATGGAGCTCATGCTCGGTGAGTTCAAGAGAAGAGTGGAAGTAGCATGAAATGCCCAACTCTCTCGGTAATTGTTCCTAAGGGTGTGCACATGGGAAGTAAATGCACGGAAGCGGGAAGAAAATGATGGGTTACATTAATGACCCCAACAAAGTTTTACGTGCACATTTCCAAAGTACCATGCCTACCAAGGAGCTCACCACGATGGAGTCCTTTAACCCTGAGGGAGGATACCTACGAACAAGGAAGATGCTATCTTGGGCATTCGACTCCAACCTTGATGAGCCTGAATTTGAGATTAACCAAGGAGTGGTATTAAAGATGTCTGAAGGAAAGGGGGACAATCCCGTTGTAAACACATCAACTATTAGATGAGCAAGTGTGCAACACGCTGAAAAAATTCTATATGGAAATCAAGGATAGGATCTTTGGTAGAAATGACAGGGTTAGAGTCTTGGAGGACCTATTGGAGAAGAGGAAGGAAGAAGTGGTGAAGCTAACGAAGGATCTCAACCTCAAGAAATTAATCAGTGCTCAACTACAGAGGGAGCTTCAGGAGGAAAAGGATAGGGTGTGCAAAGTTTCCAAAAAGGTGGAGCTCATCTCCCAATCAATTATCACAAAGCACCCAGACCTTAACCCTCCTACGTAAAAGTATAGATCCTCCCTGGAGTGCCTAGAGGACTTGACTCGAGATCCTCACCATAGAGAGGCAGCCCTTGGCATTAGAGTCAGCAAAAGAGGTAGTGGTGTGCTTGGAGAAAGAAGACAAGTTGAAGGTTTTCGCGATCGTGGCCGAATACAACAAGGTACTCGCTAACATAAGAATAGCTACACAAACTATGGCAGTCACTTACGACCACTACACAGATCAAGACAAAGTGACAAGCATATTGTTTTCCAGCGATGAAGCTGAGTTGAAGGAATTCAGAGAAAATAATAAGGGCAATAGAGCCAAGCAAGAAAGGATCATAGCCAAGGTAGAAAATAAATCTGAAGCCATTGAGAACCGGTGAGTCTCAATCAAAACCTGGCTAAAAGAGCTCTATAAGGTCATCACAAGGAAGATGGATGCCCTGGAAGATCATGCTAAAGAATTGGAGACTGTGGTGGAAACCATTACCACACAAGGGGAGGGGCTAACTTACGATGAGCTGAGCACCTTGGTTGGTAACATTTACACTAAGGCACAAAAGAAATTTATCCCTTGGAGTACATTGGAGGCCGAACTCTAGTAAACCTTTACCCTCCTCCTTCTTTAGGAAATTTTCATCATATTATTTCTCTTCCCCTTTCTTTATTCTTTCCCCCCATTCTTTTCAAGGCAAGGCCTTGCATTCTTTATAATACATTCTTTGAGAAGGTTCTAAGGGTGGAGAATAGGTGAACTGTGGGGTAATTTTGGTCCCCTATTTTAGCTTCCAACTCTTAAGGGCGCGTAGGTGCACATGGCCGGGGAAGCACAAAAGTGTAGGCATGCAAGGTAGAGTATAAAAGGCTTCTTGAAGAACCCGGGATGCACATTCTATGCGAAGAAAAATTTGGGACTTATCCATTTTTGGCCTTTGGGATAGAAAACATGAAGAATGTGTTCCATTTGGATAAGTTTCCAACCCTTTGCTGCGAGGGTGTCTGGAGGGAATATACCTTGCGATAGAAAGATCCAAAAATTTAATCATGACATGGACAGGCATGTGCCCAGGGAAACCCACACCTTGACACTTGGGGCCAAATATGAAGCTGTTGAGGAGTTTGTTAGAGCTCAGAGGCCTATTTATGTGCACACCCTTGGAAAAGAAGAGGAGACAAAAGTGAGGTAGCATAGCTCTATAGAATTAGTGTGAGAACTATGGGATGAAAATGGGTACAGAATTCCAGTAAGGATGTAATGGGGAATGAAATTTTTGTCTTGTGAGAATACATGTATGGATCCACACATGGTGCATGACTACGGTCTACGTTCTATAATCTTTTATAAGTAAACACTATGAATGAATGTGATAAGGTTGACATGACAAATGCATTAAGACTCTTTCTCTATATTATCTGCATATTACTATTGTACTTTTGTTCTTATATAATCGTGAATCTTACTTCTATTACGACTGAAGGGGTGTAGAAGTCATCCTGATCTCTATAGCCCTTCATATATTTTAAATCACTAAGTCGAGAATCATGAGCTATGCCTTCCACTATACTCACATAAAAGAGAGACTGGCTCCCCTCTCACACACCTAGGGTAAGCACCTAGTTCTGCTAGGTGATAGGGTGGCATGCATGAGGTTCCCTTGTTTTTAGTGGGTGAAAAAGTGACTAGATGTGGTTAGCATTCTTCATATTCATCCTTTAGACCCTAGTAGCAGCGTGCGAGTCCTACCCACCAAATAGACCTCCACAGAGCTGATGTAAAGAGAGGTCGAGTATGAGTCCTCCTCTTAGGGGTCCCATCAAGACACAGGTGGACCAAAGCTCGGTCAGCGGGAGCTTGACTACGAGAGGCCACAACAGGACTATAAATGGATCATCAAGATCTATAGCACCTACTTCTAGGGCACCTTCTGGTGGTGCTACTCCTTGGAGAGGATCAGGTGGTTGTTTTGGATGTGGAGTTATGGGACACTTTTGGAGAGACTACCCTTAGAACCCTAACAAGGGTAAGGTACTAGTTCACGAGTCGATAGTTTGGTGACATGAGACATAGCCACGGGATCTATGCGCAGTTGAGAACCACCGGGCTGATCACCAGAGCACGATCATTGAGACTATAGGTAGTATTGGAGGTGTTCTTACCTCCATATTGTTTGACTATGGTTCTTCTAATTCATTTATTGCACCATCCTAAGTAGAGAAATTTAGGTTAGTAGGTACATTAGACAGGGTCATTTTGGGACATAGAGATGGCTTCAAAAGCCAAGATCTCTATGGACTCCTTGCTTAAGGAGTGTATTGTAGACTTGGGACCTTTCACCACCACTTCAGATCTCCGCATTCTTCCTTTGGGCTCATATAGAGTCATATTAGGCATGGATTGGCTATCTGTACATAGGGCCAGGATGGATTACTATCACAAGACTATATCTTGTGTAGATGATCTTGGAGTTGAGTAAATGATTATAGGGGTCGGGATACCCGTTTCTATTCACACCGTCTCTACTATACAACTTAAGTGGTGTGTGCGATGGGGTTGTTAGATGTATGTGGTTACTGATCGATGTGAGTCGAGGATTTGTCTAGTAGACCATCATTAGATGATCATCCCATCTTGAGGGAGTATGCAGATGTCTTTCCAAGAGAGCTACAGGATGCCACCCCACGTGAGATTTATTTTCATATTGACCATGTTCCGGGAGCGAACCTATCTCATGAGCAGCTTATCGGATGACCACCCGGAGCTCGTGAGCTCAAGTTACAACTAGAGGTCCTTCATAGAAAGGCCTTATCCATACTAGTGTATCCCCTTGGGGTGAACTAGTGATTTTTGTGAATAAGAAGGATGGATCCTTGCGGTTGTGTATTGACTACTACAAATTTGAATAAGGTGACATTCAAGAATCGTTACCCTCTTCCTTGTATTGATGACTTGTTTGATCGGAGATGAAGGAGCCACAATTTTCTCTAAGATTGATCTCAATTCGGGCTACAATTAGTTGAGGATTTTCGAGGCGGACATTCATAAGACTGCCTTTCGTATGAGGTATGGGCACTATGAGTTCATAGTGGTGCCTTTTGGGTTGACGAATGCTCTGTAGTGTTTATGAGTTTTATGAATGGGGTATTCGAAACTTTTAGATCACTTTGTTCTCATCCTTCTTGATGACATCTTGATATAATTGCATACACATGAGGAGCATGAGGAGCACCTTTGATAGGTTCTTGGTGTCTTCGTGAGAAAGAACTTTATGGGAACTTGGAGAAGTGTGCTTTCTTCCAAATAGAGGTGTAGTATTTGTGTCATATTATTTTTTGGGGAAGGTATCATAGTTGATCCTTCCAATATTAGAGCCATTATGGATTATCGAGCACCCACTATAGTGACCGAGGCGTGTAGCTTAATGGGTTTAACAAGATACTACTGGAGATTTGTTCAGGACTTCTCTCAGATTGCGCACCCAATCACTTCCCTCCAGAGGAAAGGGAATATTTTTTTTTGGATGGAAAAATGTGAGTATGCCTTTAAGACATTGAAGGAGTGCCTCACTACAGCACACATTCTTGTAGTGTCGATCCATAGGGTGAATTATTTTTTTGCACAAATGCTTCTTTAGGAGGGCTTGGAGGTGTGTTAAAGAAAGATGGCGGGGTTGTAGCTTTTGAGTCTTGCAAACTCAAGGATCATGAGCTTAATTATCCTACCCATGATCTTGATCTTGCAGCGGTGGTGCATGCCTTGGTTATATGGAGACATTTTCTTCTTGGGACAGAGATTCACACTCGGGACACATCATTTGATCCTTTGCCACCTCTTCACGCAGCCCAATATAAACGCTCATTAGTGGAATTGGATGGAGTTGCTTTGTGAGTATGACATGGAGTTAGAGCATGTGAAAGGGAAGGATAATGTGGTAGTAGACACTCTCAGCAGACAGAGACATATGGCTATGGATACCTCAGTGAGCACAGATTGCGGAGCGGGATTCTTCAAAGACTTCCTCTTGATAGCTTCTACATGATAGTAAAAGAAGAGATCGAGTCCCAGAGACCCCTTGAGGAGAAGTATGATGGCTTTTCCTTAGAGGCAAGATGGCCTTCTCGGGCATAGAGGTAGGATGTATGTTCCTAGATAGAGGTAGGACATATTGGTAGAGGCACATCGTGCACCCTATTCAGCCCATCCCGGGGTGAAGAAGATGCACGCTACATTGAGGCATTTGTACCACTAGAGAGGACTTCTTTGAGATGTGGCTCAGTCGTGTCATGGTGTTTAGAGTGCCAGAGGGTTAACCTTGAACATCAGCATCCAACATGTATTCTTTATCCTCATGCCATACCTAGGAATGGAAGTGGGACACCATTTCCATGGATTTCATTGTCGGACTACCTATGTTGATATATCAACACGATGCCATTATGGTCATGATTGATAAATTCATAAAATTGGCTCACTTTTCTCCATTAAAGACCACTTATATAGCTAGATCGGTGACACAAGTATATTTGGATGAGATTGTCGAGGCTACACGGATTCCATAGAAGATCATTTATGACCACGATCCTTTGTACACTTCACATACGGACTTCCATGAAGTATTTCCTTGAGACAAGTATTAATTTCAGCACAACATATCATCCTGAGACATATATATAGGCGAGAAAGTGAATTAGATTTTGGAGGACATGCTTAGGATGTACGTGATGGATCAGCAGTCTAAGTGGGAGGAGTACTTGTACTTAGTGGAGTTTACCCTCTGATAAAAGTTTTCGAGTTCTATAGGCATGGCTCCCTTTCGGGCATTATATGATAGAGAGTGTAGGACACCCGTAGCAAGGACGAGTTAGAGGACATAATATCCCTTAGACCAGCTCTTTTGCAGGACATGGAGCAGCAGGTAGTGTTGATCAGGGAGAGATTGTAGGAGGCACATGATAGGAAGAAGAAGTATGCGGATCAACATAGGATTGATCTTAGCTTTGATGTGGGCATGAAGGTGTTCCTTTGTGTTAGGCCTCACAATAACCCTATCCACTATGGAAAAGGTTATAAGTTAGCTTCTCGATTCGTTGGTCCTTTTGAGATCTTGGAGTGTATCGGCCCTTTGGCTTACCATCTAGCATTGCCACACAGATTGTCTTGTGTACATGATGTGTTTCATGTTTTTGTCCTTAGGAGGTACATTGTAGATCCTTCTCATGTGTTAGAATAGACATCATTACGGGTGTGGGATCGGGGGTAGGTGATGGTGGAGCCTATCCGTATCATATATCACAGGACCCTGGGCCTTCGAGGTAGAGAGATTGATTAGGTACAAGTAAAGTGGGATAGATACGACGAGATTGCAGCCACTTGGGAGGATGCTACTGTGTTACTGAGTGTAGTTCCCACATTTTTCTAGTGACTTCTAGGAGGAAATTGAGTCTAAGGGGAGGGGGATGTAGTGCCCACTTCCCTTTGACACTGTTTAGATACTGACCTTGATATTGTTGATCTCATTTTGGACATTATTATGTTTTGATTTAGTATGATGTGTATATGTTAGATCATGGATTATTATGGACCTTGATTCAGTTAGCATGCATGATGATTATTAGAGACATTATTATTATGTGGATGATGATATACTGTTTGACATGGACTGATTACATATGTTGATTTTAGACATGGGACATTTGATATTATGAGTAGCTCTAGTATAGAGATTCATTGGATGATGATATAGTTGCAAATTAAATTTAAATGATGATGTTGAATTCTTGATGTTGTTGTGATTTGGATTTGATCTTTATATGTTGTTTATATCATTTTGGATGTTCTGATATGGCCATGAGGCCAAAGGAGGTATTGTTATTTTGTAGGTTAAAATATCACAACAATGTCGGGGGACTAGAGACTAACCATATTAGAATTCTGGATGAATTCAACGAGGTCACCATGGCAACTGTAATTGTTTGTATGTTGTGTTTGTTAGGGATTCCCATGGGGGGGAATCACCTTTAAAATGTGACCAAGGGATTTCATGTATTACTTTAATGTGTTTCTTTTTTATAATGTTTGCATGAATTTTATTTGTAATATGTTACCCCTTTCATTAGTTGTTAATTAATTTGGGTTTATGTTATGTGTAACCATATGTTAAATAAATAAATCATTATGTCAAAATAATGTAATAAATTAAGTCATAGATATTAATGCATGTTGTAAGAATGTGTAAGAGGATGTAAAAAATGTGTAAGTGATGTGTAAGTTGTGTAAGTCAGATTTTGGAGTGTAGAACACTCCATCCATAAAGGAATTCGAAATTGTCCTTGAGGGCTGCATTTTGAGGCTTATGGGACAACTTAAACTTGTCCCACACCTCTTTAAATCATCCACCAACCATACCTATGGTTTGGGAGTCAAAACTAACCCTTTTAATTGTATTTTGAAATGACTATGTGTAAGTTTTTATTGCACTTTCCTTACAAGCTTGTAATTCAGTCTTTGTTATAGTATGGGTAAATTTTGAGTGTGTAAGATTTATTGTCATCTCCATTTAATGTGATTAGTTTTGAAGTTGACTTTCTCTTTTTGGTTTTGAGTAAGAATGATGTGGCATCCCACTTGGAATCCACATCATCCTCTCCTCTTCTCTCCTTTAAAATTTGAATTCTTCCCTTGTTTATGGTTGTTGAAACTTTGCTCTTTCTTCTTTGGGTCAAATTTTATTGTTGTGGGAGTCTTGCTTGTGGAGAGAGTTTGAAAATTCATTTGCATGTTTGGTGTTGTTGTTTTGGACTGTATTTTGAGCATTGAAGATCTCGTTGTGTTGGATTGTATTTCTGAGCATTGAAGGAGCTTTTTGTTTTGGAAACAAACTCCATAATGGAAAGGGAGGATACTTCCTTTTTAAATTTTGTTTTCTCTTTCCTTACATGAGAAAAATGGTGAGTGTGTTGTGTATTGTTGGCTGGTTAGGTAGAATGCTTAGGTCAAGGTGCAGGAGAAGGCTATTAGGATTTCATATGGGGGAATAAGGGATTGCCAATGGAACTTGTTCTATTTTGGAGGAGTTTTGGTTTGGAATCCACCTAGGAAAATAAAATTCTTGCGTTTCTTACTCTTGGGGGCATAAATATGGGTTGGGTGGTATAAGATTTATGGGAGTTGATATGGTTATTGCAAGTATGATTTAGGTGGATGCCCAATTCCAAATAGGGAGGCATAAGTAGTTCCCCATAGTTCTTACTCTCGATGGCTTTCTTGATCAAGCCCATATGTTGTGTGTGTGATTCTTATTGAAATTATGAACTATTTTCTTTGTTTGGACTAAGTATTTTGTTTTATTATGCTTGTGAAAAGAATGTTTCTTATTGTTAAAGAAGCCTTTGTTGCCATGGGTTGATGTTCATACTCTATTCTAATATGGTTGGGGCTCAGGGGACAATGGGAAATGATGGCTTATCATTTCCCATTGGATGTCTTGGTTGGGTGGAGGTGTTGCCTTTCCCTCTTCCTTGTTGTGATCAAGATAAAAATCTGAAGAAATCAGCATGTTGCTATTTTGGAGCTTGAAAAAAATATAGCTTGACAACCCCTTCCTTTGAGAAAAATTATTGTAACCTTCCCACTTTGAAGAGGATGATTGTATTATTGTTTTTAATGAGAAGACACCTCGTAATGAAAAGGAAAAGATGGAGATTCATTTGTGAAATTCAAAGAGTTATTATTTCATACTCTATCTTGTTAATAATGTGAAAGGATGAGATATGTTTTGTATTTTACTAATTGAAAGTAAAGGAAAGGAAGGAAAGGACAAAGTTGTAATGTTGTTTTGTGAAATCAATGAAATAAATACATTCCTTCTCAAAATTGTATTGTTGTATTGAATTTGAGTTATTGTTTTGAAATGATATCTCTGTGCGTAAAGAAAATGCGTATGGGAGGAAAAGACAACATTATGTTCCTTGTATTTATTTAAAATTTGAGATATCAAATTGTGCCTTGTTTCTCTTGAATGATAAGATAGATCAATTGAATGTCTTAGATCAGATTTGAGAATGCTTTCCCACATTTGGAAGTTGCAAATTGATTATAAATTTGTTAGTAAATGATCTTTGTTTCATTCCAAATTTGGCATTTAAAGTTATCTAATAAATGTACAGTTCAGATTTGTAACTTAAATTAAGAAATGAAACAATGCAATTTAGATGTAATAAGTCCTAATGAACTTAATTGGAACTCTACATCTATGAAAGACATTTTAGAACTTCGTGAAATCAAATTCCAAACTTGCATAATCATTTTCCCATCAAAAGTTGTAAAATTATAAAATTGCACTCAATTAACAAATTGAACCTTGAAAATACTCCTAAACTTACCCAAGATCAATTCTCCATGTTCAATTGACATGTTGAGAAGAAGAAAATCAAAATTTGATCAAAATCTTGCAAGTTGGAAAATTGCCAGTTTTGAATTATAAACCCTGCAGTTTTATTTCTCAAAATTTACCCTCAAAACTTAATCTAAATCCAAAATTGATGATTTTTATGAAAATAGGACTCCGAGAAATTTTTGGAAAGTCCTTGTTTATGCCAAAACTGACTTTTCTATCAAAAGTTATGGCCATTTGAAGTTTTACTTCAAAATGACCATCCAAAAATTAATCTATGTAAAAATCAAAATTTAAATTTTGGAAAAATTTCCCAAAAAAATTCCGTGGCCCCGCAACCCTTGCAACCAATCAGATGTTTCAACATGGCACTTTGGAGAGCAGACTCATTTTGAAACTTAAACTTTTTGAAAATTTGACTTTGGGAAAATTCTCCCATTTTTCCCCTGCAACCCCGCGGCCCCGCAGACCAATCACGTGCTGACACATGGCTTGGTGGGCACACAGAATAAAATTAAAAATTTAACCATTTAAATCCTTTGAAAATTTTTCACTTTTTCCTCCATGGTCCCGCACCTCTGCAACGAATGAGGTGTTGACACGTGTCCTAAGAGCGCGGCCCCCGCACAAGTCTTTTTGACTTTAAAACTCTTTTGGCACAAAACCTTAAATCACTCCACCACTCTATGACCCATAACCAATAGGAACTTGACACATGGCATGGGTTTCTCCTTGGTGGAGGCACACATCCATTTCTGCCCTTGGGATTTTGGCCTAAAATCTCCAAAACCTAAAGTGCTCCGCCGCTCTGCATTTCCCACGCTAATCGGGAAGTGACACGTGTCTTCCCTATCAGACCCATGGGTGCATGGAGGATTTTGCACTCTTGCACTCAAGGAGGGAAAATTCTCAATTTTCCTCCCGCTCCACCGACCCGCTCAAGGGAAAAAAATTTCTCCCTAAGCCCACGGACTCCCTAAAGGAAAATTTCTCCCCAAAACTCCGTCGGGCCATAACTTGAGATTTATAAGGAGTTAGGAGGACTTATTTATATGGTTGGAAAGGTGAGAGAATTTCCTATCCAATGGGCATGTTTAGGGAAATTTTTATGGCTCTAAGTGCGTGAAAAATAAATTTGAACATTATAAGCATGTTAGGAAGCGAGGAGATGAGTGAGATTTCACTCTCCTAACCTAAGTGATGAATTTAACCTCTTGTTTTGACCTTGTGCCTTATTGATATTAGTTTCTTGAATTAATTGTTGTAAGTTAGTATTTCTTGTTAATCCTTATCTGGTTTGTGCTAACTGTGATCTTGTAACCCTCTTTGCAAACACTCTAAATCAAAAGAAAATTATTCCATAATTTTCCTAGCTAATCTAGTGTTTTTCCTAGTCTCGGTGGTAGTTTGAAGTGGGAATTACATAGTTTATGATATCTATCACTTAGTTCATGGAACTTTCAAACTTACTTCTAGAACTTAAGCACTTAGTTCCAAAAATTCTGCGTTTAGCTCTAGAACTTTCACAATTAGATCAAGAATAGTCCCCTTTAGTTCCGGAACTTCTCCAAAGTTCTAGAACCAATGGGAATCTATTTATTTTGATGACATCCAATGATAGATCAATCAATGAGCCTTTTAATTAGGAGCAGATCATAAGATTTCTAATTCTTCATAATCAAAGATCTAGGGATAACTTATCGACAAATATACATCCAACAAGGTTCCAAATTCAAAATCTATTTTGGGCATGATTAGGTTCTATTTGAATCGATAGAACAACTATGGCTATAACATTCCCATTTTAAGAATTTAGAAACAACGGAATTTTTTTATTTTTATTTTATAATGTTCATTTTCTAAATAAAGCATTATTTAGAAAAAACCTTCTATGTCAATCAAATTCAATGGATAAACATATGCGGCTGTAATGACTCGGTGATTCACTGATCTATTCATTCCATAACTCGGTAAGCTACCGATCTATTTATGTTATCTTATGTATTGAATGCATATTATATACTTCGTATAATTTGTCATCCTACCCTACACCGAGTACTAAGTGATATGTTTAAAAAAAATATCTAGATATCTTATACCAATATTCATCTGATATCACGTTGTTTTAACCTTGGTGACATAAGACAATGCAACCAGCAGTTTGTGATACTTTGGCCAAATATTTATAACATACTGTGTATGTCACTATTCTAGATGACATACTCATCATATTGGAATACATCCTTCACCTCACTCTTTAATGATTGGTCTTTCCCGACTATCGTCAGTCCACTTGTTCTAGGTTTAAACCTATCCCTAGATAGGAACATAACCTATTATAAGAATACGCTCACACTTTGGAATAGGGTAAATGGGCATACTTGGTTGACCTAAGTCAACCGAGATGTGCTAACGTACCACTGAGCCATTGGAAGCTAATTCATATCCTAAATATGCTTTTATCAAGACCTAGAGGGAAACTAAGTTCAAGTCCCGATTCCCATTGGGTGTAGATCTAGATAATCAATGCGGAAGGGTGATGCCACATATCAACTACAACATTGTATTCTTGAGAAGACTCAAGAATTTTTAAATTACATCCCCTGCAGGTTGGTGTGTGCCAACATCCTACGAAACTACCTCATCGAGATGTACATACCCTCTGACGGGATTGTTAATACATTGTTAGTCTGAATTAATTCTTGATTACAACAACACTACCAATCCCTAATCCAACGCTTAATAAGTTCTTCCTAAATTTTCTTCATTTAGTCCATTAAGAACTTTGTTATATTCATGGTCACTTTTAATATTTGATCACATAGTTAAACTACCAATTAACCATAACTGTACAACATTATAATATGTCTTATTTAAAAAGTACAATAACTTTTTAGAAAATTTCAATGCCAGAATATATCCAATATAAAGTAGACTTCATACAAAATGAAGTCTAATAAATTGTAGTCATATTTTCAAACCTTTTTGGTTTATATTCAATTAAGAAAGAGAAAGAGTATTTCTCTACATGTTAAGTGTTAGGGTATATCCTACCCAATATCCATATTTCTTAATGTATGTTCATCACACATTTCATTATTATGTTTAATAGTTTAGATAAAGAACATCATATTCTGCAACTTAACAAGCTGCATCTTAATTAAGGAAGTTGAACCAAATCCATTTATCCTACCTATCAAAGGATAACCAATTAAGCATAAAAATAATATGAAGAATATCAACAAGATAGAAATCCATATTTTTCATACGAATACAAGATAATTTACACAACCAATACAAGTAAATTCTCATCTTTCAATTAATCTTTATAACTTATAAATTTACAAGCCTTATGCATTTTAGGCATACTGCATAAAAGCCATCTTCATTCCAAAAAGAATACTACTTTTATTTTTCAATAAAATCTCAAGAACGAATCAGAATTCTTCACAAGGAATCAAATTTAAATCAGCCAATGCATCTCATAAGTTTATCCTTCTTTTATCACTTATGAAGTCCATCTATAAAAATTAATAGCACGGGTTAGTTCAATGAACTAAGCATGATAACACTAAGCCTTAAAATGAATTGCATTCCACTAATTCTTGCATTAATACAACTCTAATTTAATGAAACAATTAATATATCATACTAATAATCATAAGTAATAACAATCGGGAAATAAATACATTAATAAATCTGAATTCACTTCTAAGAGAAGAACAAAATATAATCCACAACATCTCCATTTTTAAAAATTAAAGTTTAATTGATCCTATCAATTACCTTTAAACAAACAACATATCATATCATCTCGTTGTTCCCAATTCTATCATAATAGAATAAAACATTTATCTTTACTATAAGACAAAATAAGTGTTTACAACATGGTTCCCATTAGGATGATTCATCTAACTCTTAAGAGAAATAATAATAAGAACCATTACAAACTATGCCCAAACAAAAACATCCAAAAATAGAAACAAGTTCATAACATGAATTTAAATGTTTCATTTAAAGGAAAACTACCGTAACATTCAACATTTAAGATATTCATCATCTGAGAATCCCATGTACATCCTCGAAGGAAGATAGAATAAAACATTCTATCAACAAGTTTACATTTTCTCGGTCAATAAGACTGAAAAATCTAATATCTTTTTATATAATTTCAATCAAATGATATGTACAATAAGACTAATCAACATAATAAATCTCCATTCCCTAATAGAATCAATAATGTAAGGTTTCAATTAAACGAACTTAACCCAACAACATAGAAAAGGAATCTTATCGAATGTGATTCCATCCTTAAATCATTTCGCTACACTTAACAACAAATTCCCTTTCTAATCCAAACATTAAGCTCATACACTAGTTCTCGAAGAGAGAACAAAACCAACTCAAGGTAAGAAGAAAACATACTACAAATCTCCATTAGAATTTTTAATTTCAATAAAGCATGAGTTCCCATTTTAATTCAGAACAAATACACAAGTAAAGTTCAAAAACATCATATTGTCCCAAATGAATCAAAATTTATTCTCTTTAAAAAAGAATAAGGATTCATTTACTAAATTCAATCAAGAAATAGAAAATACCTAACCGAAAACTAACAATTCTTAATTACCCATCACTCAACAAAGACTGAAACTTCATTACAAGATTTCAACATTTTATTACAAAGAGCAAGCGGTTTGTGGTTTCAAGAGAGCAATAATCCAAAACAAAACTATCTCAACTTCATGTTTCCAACAAAGGAGATATTGTTTCAAACAAAACAATCAACCCAAGATTGAGTTTCCTCAAAATAGAGGGGAAATGTATTTCCATACTTAAATGCCATTACTTAGTTAAAAGAAGAATAACATTCCATAAAAGAAGTTCCAATTCCCTTATCTAACGAAAACATTTCCAATTTAAATTTCAAAAATATATTCAAACTCCTTGGTTAAACTACTCTACTATATTTCCTTTAAGTAAGTAGTTCAAATTAATAGAGTTATAAGATTTTTACTTAAATGAAATTAAAACCAACTCAAAATAACTAGAATAGAACTCGACACATCGTTCTAGCTATAAATTCCAACACTAAGTACTAAATTACACGTACAGTGTCAAATCACAAAGTCTCAAACATGAGCTCAGATATACACAAGTGTCTTAATACGAGGTAGTATATATTACAAATATACATTAATAGTTCAAAATAATAGGGAGCCTCCATTACCAATTTATATCTTATCAAGAAGCCATATTTCTAACTCAAAATGAAACACGAGTTTCCAACAAGAGTTCGGAACCATACAAGTAACAAAATACGAGTCCGGTGAAAACATGAACTTCCATTAACATTCGGGAATATCACAACAATAAAACATGAGTACGTAACTACATATGGACTTCAAACATTATTCCCGAGTTACCCAAGGTTCCAAACACGGGTTTAGAGCATCAATAATTATCGATTACTAGTTCTTATCAAAATAAGAACCCATTAATGGTTATAAACCAAACACTAGCTCATATACAAGCTCAAGCTTAGACAAAACATGAGTTCTAATGCAAGATCAAACATGACTCAAGGTTCCCAAAACTCATAACCATATAAATAGCAACAAAGGTCATTAAAACACAACACTTCAAATATCGGTTCCAAAAATGACAAAGAGCTACGAAACAAGTTTCCCGTGAATGATTCAAAATTTAACCCACACAAAGAAGGTTTCCAAACTTAATTTTATTTTGCTAAGGATTTCATGGTTAGAGCCTATCATGTCCGATAGTGCTTCTAATAAATCAAAGGATACTTATAGCTGAGATTTCAACTCCTTTTCTTCTCCATGAAAGATCAAAAAACAAACAAATTTCCTCGTAATGCCTCATATACATTCCCAAGATCAAAAATAGACTAGGTGAGCTAAAAATAGAAATGCGGTGAAAGTAAACTACTCTGGTTCAAAGAACCAGTTCACTCCATGCAGAGATATTTTTGAAAGCATGCAAAAATGAAAAACCTACCACAAACCCACCTTCCAAGTTTTGTAGATGGTTTGTGAACAAAACATGAGGCCAATAAATATAATTAATTCCAATTTTCCCACCGAACTCTCCTTGCCACCGCCTCCGAAATTTGGTGGATGCCAATTCACATTTAACATGCAATTCCATCCTTAGTGAAACTTCCACATAAGCCTCCACCAAGTCAACTAGCCCCTCCTCCCAAAACTCGGCAAGTAGTTTATGCCTTAAAAACTTATCAACAACTTAAATGCCATTAGAATTGTTTCTTTTGATTCAAGTGACCTCCTTTAGGTTCCCTTTTAATTAGCTTAGGATAGATCCTTCAAACTTAGGTTAGTATAGAATTAATCACCTTAGGCCTTACACATTACCTTAGGTAGTTTCCACATAGGTTATATTAATTCACAAAGCATAATAGTTTTAGGCATTAGGTAAGATCATCACATAATATTATAGCATTAGGTTTTAGGTTAAATAAAATAGCCTAGTAAACTCTCCATAATCCTTTAGCACAAAGATTAAGTTAGGATAAAAATTCAATTAAGTAATATATATAGGTAGTAAATATTCTTACCTAGCTTAGGATTCCATATGATAATCCTTTGGTTTTAGGATTCGAATCATTCCTATGCCATGAACAAGTTGTATTTCATTTATGTCAGCAATGTCCTACCATGATCGATCTCCAAAGACCCAAGCACAACATACAACTGAAAATAAACATGTTCACATAAAATCTAAGAACTTGTAATAACAAAGTTCAGTCCGATATGTCCTCAATTTTATTGAATGTCAATTTACCCTTCATTCAATCGAGAAGATTTAAAACATTCCTTATATCACTGAAATTGATCCAAGGATGAGTCACATAAGGAGATAAGTTTACAACTCTTAAACAATATTTCAATTCTCCTACAAGAAGTGAAAAATGGGTTTAAGGAAGCCATTACATTTCAGTCTAGTGATCTTAAGAGCAGTAAAAGATTTACCCATATCAAGCATGATCTCCAACAACCAAAAGAACACATCTTTAGAAGAAGATCACATGTCAACACTTGAAATGCAAAAGAGGAATATAAGAATTGTTGAGGGTGTTACATGCTTCACTCCTAAAAAGAATCAACTTCCCGATGATTACCTCATTTTAACAATTTATATTAATGACAATCTATTCATTCACTTCTCTTATCCTAAGTCAAATATATCAAAAATTATAGTTCTAGAAATCAACATTAAATAGTTGTTTGTTCAATTCTTATAAATATCTTCCCAAAATCGGCGTACTTGTTTTCATAAAAAGATAAAATCATAAATTTTTATCAATCGAAAAAATCAATTCTATTCAAATAGATATGGAAAATTAGTTTTATATCCTCTAGGTTTTCCCAAGTTACACTATCTTCATTAAACTAGTCCCCATTGGACTTTACATTGACTTATTTCTTGATTTCTCAAATGCAATCAAGCGAGTTTCAAGCACTCGTATGGGTTTAACCACAATTTTTCCTTGGTCCTAGACTTGCAAGGAATTCCAATTTAACACGTGTGATAAATATGAAATATATTTCTTAAGCAAATAAATATGGAAACATCATGCATTCATGACAAAGTACGAGGTAATGCTAAACGATAAGCTACAGGGTTAATTACTTCAACCATCTCAAAAGGTCCCACATAACAAGGTGATAACTTGGCAGCCTTGCCAAAAGTTATAGAACTCTTTTTTGGTTTAACCCTAAAGAAATACTTTCTCACCAAGTTCAAATTTCCTATCAACCCTCTTCAATTCAACGTAGCTCTTTTTCCTATCTTTTTCTTCTTTCAAACGCTCACGAATCAATTTAACTTGTTCCATTTCAAGTAAGAATTTTAGGTCCAATGACCTCTCTATCTTCTATGCTATCCCAACTAACAGGGGTTCTACATTTTCTTCCGTATAATGAATCGAAAGGTGCCATATTAAGAGAAGCATGATATGTATTATTGTTTGCGAATTCAACTAATGGAAGATACTCTTCCCACTTATATTGTTGAATCATGTAATACATTCGTAACATATCTTCTAAAATTTTATCTACTCTTTCAATATGCCCATCTATTCTCGGATGATACACAAAACTACAATTTAGCTTAGTTCCTTGAGATGCATCAAGTGTTTGCCAAAATCTTGACTTCATTCTAGGATATCTATTTGAAATGATTAACTCGGGTATTCCATGTAATCTGAAAATTTTGTGTACAAATCTTCTTGCCAAAATAGAGAATCATCCTTGATTTCCAGATAATAAAATGTGCTACCGTTGTTAGTTTATCAACAACTACTAAGATAACATCATGCTTATTTCTTGACATAGGTAACCCTTTGTACAAAATCCACTCTTATTACTTTCCATTTTATCTTTGTTGTATGCAATGAGGATACAAAAAACCAGGTTGGGTGCATATGTTCCGCCTTAACACGTTGGCACTCAAGACAATGCGTCAAAAGTTTAGAACATATTTCTTCATTCCTTTCCATAAATATTGTTGTTTTATATCAGCAAGCATTTTTGTAATGCCAGGTGTCTAGAAAAGGTGAATTGTGAAATTCTACTAACAATTTCTTTCTCAAATCATTTAGCGAAGGTATATAGAATTTGTTTTCAAATCGTAAGATTCCTTCTTGATCAAATCGAAACAATTTATACCTCGAATCATTTGAATCTACAGAAAGTGCTCCTTTTACTTGTTGGAAGTAAGAATCGATTCCATAACACTTTTTACTTCATCCTTAAACTAAGTTCTTAACGTTATAAGAGCAAAAATGTCCTTCCTAGGACTTAAAGCATCAACCACTCTATTTTCTTTACCCTTTATATAAATGATGTCAAAATCATATTGAGACAAAAATCTAACCACCTTCGTTGTCTTGCATTCAGATTTGGCTAAGTGAAAATGTACTTCAGCCCAAGATGATCAGTTTTTAACTCAAATGGTTTACCAAGCAAATAATGCCTCTAAACTTGAAGTGCATGAACAATGGTAGAAAGCTATAAATCATGTGGAGCATAATTCAACTCATGTAACTTAAATTTTCTAATTTTGTATGCTATAACATGATCACTTTGTAACAAAATAGCTCCTAGACTGCACGAGATGCATTAGTTACCACCATAAAATCTCCATTAGGATCTAGTATTGCAAGAATAGGTGCTGAAGTTAATTGTTCCTTCAAGGTTTTAAAGGCAATTTCACATTTATCACTCCAAACAATATTTTTATCTTTCTTTTGTAACAAAGTTATTGGTGCAGCTATCTTATAAAATTCTTTTACAACTTTCCTATAGTAGCTAACAAGTCCCATGAAGCTTCTAACTTCATGTACATTCTTTGGTGTAGGTCATTCCATTATACCTGTAATTTTTGAAGGATCTACAAACATTCCATTTTTACTTATTACATGACCCAAATAGTGGACTTCTGTGTCATAGAAAGAACATTTGGAAAGCTTACCAAAAAACCATTTCTTTCTTAGAATTTCTAAAACTATTTTCAAATGCTCATGATGATCCTCAATGCTTTTAGAATATATGAGAATGTACTCCAAGAATACGAGCACAAATTTGTCCAAGTATTCTTGAAAGATATTATTCATTAAACTCATAAATGATGCGAGTGCATTAGTTAATCCAAAAGGTAAAATCATAAACTCATAATGTCCATACCTTGTTCTAAAAGTTTTTTTATGAATATCCTCATCCTTAATTCACATTTAATGATATCCAGATCAAAGATCTATCTTGGAATATACCGATGCTCCATGCATCTAATCAAATAAATTATCAATCCTAAGGAGTGGATATCTATTCTTGACTATTGCCTTGTTTAACATTCTCGTAATCAATGCACAATCTAAGTGTTTCATCTTTCTTTTTCATAAAAATTACGGGTGCTCCCAAGGTGAAACAGTTGGTCTAATCAAACCTTGAGGCAAAAGTTCATACAACCGAGCCTTAAGCTCTACTAATTCTATAGTATTCATTTGATATGGTGCTTTAGAAATAGATTCAGTTCAGGATTGATCTCAATTGTGAAATCAAATTCCCTTTTGGGTGGAAGACCTAGAAATTCTTCTAGAAATACATGAATTAAGTCTCGTAATAGTGGATATTGTTCCATAATATTGCTACTCTCTTCTGTTGATTCAGTAAATTTTACCGCATATAAGGTACATCCTTTATTTTTGGCCTTTTTAAGTTGCATAGCTAATTGTTTTCTAACAGAAATTTCACGTTTCACACCTTGAATCTCTATTATTTTCTATGGGTCATCTAAACAACCAATGTGTTTTTCGAAACATTCCACTTTAGCCTTATGTTATTCTAACCAATTAACACCTATGATTACATCATAAGACCCTAAAGGTACAACATAAAGAGCAACATCTATGGAAAATGTAGGTAAATAAAGGATTGCTCTAAAAATACACATACTAACCGTATGCACAACATTATTAACATACTATATAGTCCATGTTTCATCCATTTTTCTAACTTTTATTTTTAATTTTGATGTTAATTTACTATAAATAAAACATTCAAGTAGCTCTCGGTATCAAAATAATAGTTATTGGTAAACCAAATAACTTACCCGAAACTTCTATGGGTGTGGCATGTTTCTCACCTTCTTGTACAACTCTTTGCAGCGTGTATCTTGTGCTATTGATTATAATCATCCTTCTTTAAAGCACATTAATTTGCATAATTATCATTTCCATAGATATAACAGCCTCATACATGTCCCTTCCTAGGCTCGGGTTTATTTCTATCCTTAGAGTTATCGTTCGACCCCCATAGGACTTCTATCTGTTATTATTGTTCTTGGAAAAGTTGTTTCGTGCATTACCTAGTAAACTTGTTTTTTACTACTTTCCTATTTGTATAAAATTAAAAGTTACTTTTCATTCTAAATTTCTTCCATGGTCCTTTCTTGGGTGCAAGAGAGGATGAAGAGGATTTGGGATTCTTCTTCCTTACTTCCTCCTTATGAGCAGACATTGCCTTTAATTTCTGTTTTTGCCTTATGGATTTTTCAACAAACCCTTCCATTGTGGTTGGGGTATGAACATCCACCTCTCCTCGTATAATGGGATTCAATCCCATGATGAATTTTCATATCCTAAACTTCTCATCGGTTTGGTACTGGGGCACATAATTAAGGAGTTTTGTAAATCACTCTTAATACTTAGTTACAGTTAGCTTTCCTTGAGCTAAGTTCTGAAATTTAGTAAATTTTCTGATCATAGTGGAGTTGTGGTAGTCATCATTGCCTAAAGTAACCTTTAAATTGGTCCCATGTGATATTATTTTCATCAATGTTCAACTCGGCCTTGCGGTTTTCCCACCACGAAGATGCTTTGTGTGAAAGTTGATATGCTCCCCATATCACCTTTGTTTCTTCTGAGAAATTTCTTATTGCAAAGTATTTCTCCATTCCACTTTGAGATAATTCTTAGCCTTTTCTCCTAATTTGGTGCCATCAAACTTGGGTGGAATTATCATTTTTATGTCATTAGTGAGTTATGCTTCTATCCTAGCCTTTTTGTTCTCATGCTCCACAGGTATGTTAACATTGTTATTATCAACACCCACATTCGCGTTGTCCCCTGGAGGTGGTTGATTATTTTTATCAGCTTCTTATTCCTCCTCATTACCCATTACTTGTTATTCAAGCACAACCAAATGATCTCTTATGTCCAACAAGGCAATAAGGATCTCTTCAAGTTTCTAGGAAGTTGTCACTCCTCCCTTAGGCGGAGGGTTATTTGTAATGTTTCCTCTTGTTCTCACCATTTTCTCGTTACAAGAAAATTTAAATTTTATAAGATTATGGACACAATCGGACCAAGAGCTACAACCTTCAACTTTGATACCAAGATGTAACATTCCCATTTTAATACTTTAGAAATAAGGGAAAAAATTATAATGTTCACTGCTCTAAATAAAGCATTATTTAGAACAAACATTCCATGCCAATCAAATTCAATGGATAAACATATGTTGCTATAATGACTCGGTGATTCATCGATCTATTCATTCCATAACTGGTAAGCTATTGATCTATTTATGTTATCTTATATATTAAATACATAATATATACTTCATATACTTTGCCATCCCACCCTACAAGGTACCGAGTGATCTGTTTCAAGAACATATCTAAATATATGCTACCAATATTCATCCGATATCATGTTGTTTTAAACTTGGTGAAATAAGACAACACAACCAATAGTTTACGATACTTTGGCCAAAGATTTATAACATACTATGTATGTCACTATTCCTAGATGACATACTCATCATATTGGAATATGTCCTTCATCGCACTCCTTAATGATTGGTCTTTACTGACTATTGTCATTCCACTTGTTCTAGGTTTAACCCTAGCCCTAGATAGGAACATAACCTATTATAGGAAGATGCTCACAATGGCTTAGGGTAAATGGGCATACTCGGTTGACCTAAGTCGACCAGATGTGCCAACGTATCGTGAGCCATTGGAGGCTAACTCGTATCCTAAATATGCTCCTATCCAGGACCTAGAGGGAAACTAAGATCAAGTCCTAATTGGGTGTAGATCTAGATGATCAATTTGGAAGGGTGATGCCACATGTCAACTACAACTTTGTATTCTTGACAAGACTCAAGAATTTTTGAAATTATAGCCCCGTAGTTGGTGTGTGCCAACATCCTATGTAAACCGCCTCATCGATATGTACATACCTCGACGGGCTTGTTAGTACATTGTTAGTATGAATTAATTGTTGATTACAACAACCCTACCAAACCCTAATCCAACACTTAATAAGTTCTTTCCTAAATTTTCTTCATTTAGTCCATTAAGAACTTCGTTATATTCATGGTCGATTTTAATGTTTGATCACATAGTTAAACCGCCAAATTAACCATAATCAGTACAAAGTGTTATAATGTCTTATTTAAAAAGTACAATATTTTTTTAGAAAATTTCAATGCCATAATATATCCAATATAAAGTATACTTCATACAAAATGAAGTTTAATAAATTGTAGTCATATTTTCAAACCTTTTTGGTTTATATTCAATTAAGAAAGAGAAAGAGTCTTTCTCTACATGTTAGTGTTAGGTTATATCTTACCCAATATCCATATTTCTTAATGTATGTTCGTCACACATTTCATTATTATGTTTAATAGTTTACATAAAGAACATCATATTCTCGCAACTTAACAAGTTGCATCTTAATTAAGGAAGTTGAACCAAATCCATTTATCCTACCTATCAAAGGATAACCAATTAAGCATAAAAATAATATGAAGAATATCAACAATATAGAAATCCATCTTTTCATATGAATACAAGATAATTTACACAACCAATACAAGTAAATTCTCATCTTTTAATTAATATTTATAACTTATACATTTACAAGCCTTGTTCATTTTAGGCATACCGCATAAAAGCCATCTTCATTCCAAAAAGAATACTACTTTTCTTTTCAATACAATCTCAAGAACGAATCGAATTCTTCACAAGGAATCAAATTTAAATCACCCAATGCATCTCATAAGTTTATCCTTCTTTTATCACTTACGAAGTCCATCTAGAAAAATTAATAGCACGGGTTAGTTCAATGAACTAAGAATGATAAGCACTAAGCCTTAAAATGAATTACATTCCACTAATTGTTCCATTAATATAACTCTACTTTAATGAAACAATTAATATATCATACTAATAAGCATAAGTAATAGCAATCGGAAAGAAATACTTTAATAAATCTGAATTCACTTCTAAGAGAAGAAAAAAATATAATCCACAACATCTACCTTACAAATTAAAGTTTACTTGATCCTATCAATTACCTTTAAACAAACAACAGATCATATCATCTCATTATTCCCAATTATATCATAATAGAATAAAACATTTATCTTTACTATAAGACAAAATAAGTGTTTACAACATGGTTACCATTAGGATGATTCATCTAACTCTTAATAAAAAGAAGAAGAAGCACCATTAAAAATATGCCCAAACACAAAACATCGAAAAATAGAAACAGTTCATAACATCAATTTAATCTGTTTCATTTAAAGGAAAACTAGCTTAACATTCAACATTTAAGATATTCATGTAATTGAATCCCATGTACATCCTTAAAGGAATATAGAATCAAACAATCTATCAATAAGTTTACATTTTTTCTTCAATAAGAAAGAAACATTTAATCTCTTTTTACATCATTTTAGTCAAATGATATGTACAAGAACACTAATCAACATAATAAATCTCCATTCCCTAAGAGAATCAATAAAAGAAGGTTTTAATTAAATGAATTAACCCAACAACATAGAAAAGGAATCTTATTAGAATGTGATTCCATCCTTAAATCTTTTGACTACACTTAACAACAAATTCCCGCTCTAATCCAAACAATAAGCTCATACACTAGTTCTCGAAGAGAGAACAAAACCAACTCAAGGTAAGAAGAAAACATATTGCAAGTCTCCCTTACAATTTTTACTTTCAATAAAGAATGAGTTCCCATTTCAATTAAAAACAAATACAAAGTAAAGTTCAAAAACAACATACTTTCCTAAATGAATTGAAATTTATTTTCTCTAAAAAAATAATAAGGATTAATTTACTAAATCCAATCAAGAAATAGAAAATCCCTAATCGAAAAATAACAATTCTTAATTACCCACGAGCTCAACAAAGAGTGAAACTTCATTACAAGATTTAAAAAAATTATTACAAAGAGCAAGCGGTTCATGGTTTCAAGAGAGAAATAATCCAAAACAAAACTATCTCAACTTTATGTTTCCAATAGAGGAGACATTATTTCAAACAAAAAAATCAACCCAAGATGCGGGTTTCCTCAAAACAGAGGGGAAAAGGATTTCCCTACTTAAATTCCATTTCTAGTTCAAAGAAGACGAACATTCCACAAAATAAGTTCCAATTCCCTTATCTAATGAAAATGTTTCAGTTTTATTTTCCAAAAGATATTCAAACACCTCGGTTAAACTACTCTACAGATTTCCTTTGAGTAAGTAGTTCAAATTAATAGAGTTATAAGATTTTAACTTAAATGAAATTAAAACCAACTCAAAATTACCAGAACAGAACTGACACATCGTTCCAGCTATAAATTCCAACACTAAGTACCAAATTACATGTACAGTGTCAAATGAAAAATTCTCAAACATGAGCTCGGATATACACAAGTGTCTTAATACGAGGTAGTATATATTACATATATACATTAATAGTTCAAAATAATAGGGAGACTCCATTACCAATTTATATCTTATCAAAAGCTCTATTTCCAACTCAAAATGAAACACGAGTTTCCAACAAGAGTTTTGAACCATACAAGTAACAAAATGCGAGTGCAGTGAAAACATGAACTTCCATTAACATTCCGAATATCACAAGAATAAAACATGAGTACAGAGCTACATACGGACTTCAAACATTAGTCCCGAGTTACCCAAGGTTCCAAACATGGGTTTAGAGCATCAAAAATTATGTAGTACCAATTCTTATCCAAATACGAACCTAATACAATTTCCACACCAAACACTAGCTCGAATACATGCTCAAGCTTGAACAAAACATGAGTTCCAATGCAAGATCAAATGGGACTCAAGGTTCCCAAAAAAATTCATAACCATATACATAGCAAAAAGGTCGGTTAAAACACAACACTTTGAATACCAATTCCATAAATGAAAAACAAAGCTACATAAACAAGTTTCCCATTAATGATTCAAAATTTAACCCACACAAAGAAAGTTTCCAAACTTAATGTTATTTTGCTAAGGATTTCATATCGAAATTTCCAAATATTTATAAAACCCATCAAGCAAATAACCAGATAAAACATGAAGAATAATAATCTCATAAGAGCAGAGTCATTTTAATGAAATATTTAGAAGAAAGCAAGAGATCTTAATGGTTAGAGCCTATCATGCCTGATAGTGCTTCTGCCAAATCAAAGGAGACTTCTAACCGAGATTTCAAATCCTTTTCTTCTCCATGAAAGATCAAAAAACAAACAAATTTCCTCAGAATGCCTCATATACCTTCCCATGATTGAAAATAGACTAGGTGAGCTAAAAATAACAATGCAATGAAAGTTGAACAGCTGGTTTGAAGAACCAGTTCGCTCCATGTAGAGAGAAATTTTGAAAGCATGAAAAAACCAATAACCTCCCACAAACCCACCTTGCAAGTTTCCTAGATGGTTTGTGAACAAAGCTGAGGCCAATAAATTTCATTAATTCTATTTTCCCGCTCAACTCTCCTTGCCACCACCTCCTAAATCTGGCGAATGCCAATTCACATTTAACATGCAATTTCATCTTTAGTGAAACTTCCACATAAGCCTCCACCAAGTCAACTAGCTCCTCCCAAAAATGGAAGTACTTTATGCCTTAAAAACCTTATCAACAACTTAAATGTCATAGGAACCGTTGCCTTTGATTCATGCAACCTCCTTTAGGTTCCCTTTTAAATAGCTTAGGATGGATCCCTTAGAAATTAGGTTAGTTTATAATTAATCACCTTAGACCTTACACATTACCTTAGGTAGTTTCCACATAGGTTATATTAATTCACAACATAATAGTTTTAGGCATTAGGTTAGATCATCACATAATCATATAGTATTAGGTTTTAGTTTAAATTAAATAGCCTAGTAACCTCTCCATAATCCTTTAGCACAAAGCTTAGGTTACAATAAAAATTTAATTAAGTAACATAGCTAGGTAGTAAATATTATTACCTAGCTTAGGATTACATAGGATAATCCCTTAGGTTTAGGATTCTCGAATCCTTCCTATGTTGTGAACAAAGTTGTATTTCATTTACGTCAGCAATGTCTTGCCATGATTAATCTCAAAAGACCCAAGCACAACATACAACTAAATGGAAACATGTTCACATAAAATCTAAGAACTTGTAACAACAAAGTTTAGTCCGTAATGTCCCTCAATTTTATTGAATGTCAATTTACCCTTCATTCAATCGAGCAGATTTAAAACATTCCTTGGATCATGAAATTGATCTAAGGATGAGTTAGATAAGGAGATAAGTTTGCAACTCTTAAACCAGATTGTAATTTTCCTACAAGAAGTTAAAAATGGGTTCAAGGTAGCCATTCCATTTCAACCTAGTGATCATAAGAGAAGAAAATATTTATCCATATCAAGCATGATCTCCAATAACCAAAAGAACACATCTTTAGAAGAAGATCACATGTCAACACTTGAAATGAAAAAGAGGAATATAACAATTGTTGAGGGTGTTACATGATTCACTCCTAAAAGAATCAATGTCCCGATGATTACCTCATTTTAACAATTTATATCAATGAAAATAAATTCATTCACTTCTCTTATCCTAAGTCAAATATATCAAAAACTTATAGTTCAGAAATCATCATTAAATATTTGTTTGTTCAATTCTTATAAATATCTTCCCAAAACTCGCATACTTGTTGGCATAAAAAGATAAAATCATAAATTTTTATCACCAAAAAAATCAATTCTAATCAAATAGATATGGAAAATTAGTTTTTATATCCCTTAGGTTTTCCCAAGTTGCACTATCTTCATTAAACTCTGGTCCCATTTGGACTTTACATTGACTTATTTCTCAATTTCTCAAATGCAACTAGTGAGTTTCAAGCACTCGTATGGGTTTATCCATGATTATTCCTCGGTCCTGGACTGCAAGGAATTTGAATTTAACACATGTGATAATCTGAAACATATTTCTTAAGCAAAGAAATATGGAAAACATCATGCATTCGTGACAAAGTAGGAGGTAATGCTAAATGATAAGCTACTGGTGGTTTATTACTTTAACTATCTCAAAAGGTCCCCATAACGAGGTGATAATTTGGTAGCCTTGCCAAAAATTATAGAACTCTTTTTGGTTTAACCGAAGAAAGACTTTCTCACCAAGTTTAAATTTCCTATCAACCCTCTTCAATTCAGCGTAGCTCTTTTTCCTATCTATTTCTTCTTTCAAACGTTCACGAATCAATTTAACTTGTTCCATTTCAGTAAGAATTTTAGGTCCAATGACCTCTCTATCTTCTATGATATCCCAACTAACAGGGGTTCTACTTTTTTTTCCGTATAATTCCTCAAGAGGTGCTATCTTAAGAGAATCATGATATGTATTATTATATGCAAAGTCAACTAATGGAAGATACTCTTCCCACTTATATTATTGATCCATGTAATACATTCGTAACATATCTTCTAAAACTTGATTTACTCTTTCAATATGCCCATCTGCTTCTGGATGATGCACAAAACTAAAATTTAGCTTAGTTCCTAGTGCTTTGCATCAAGTATTTTCCAAAATCTTGATGTCATTCTAGCATCTCTATCTGAAATGATTAACTCAGAACTCCATGTAATCTAAAATTTTGTGTACAAATATTCTTTCGAAAATAGGAGAATCATCCTTCATATCTCTAGAAATAAAATGTGCTACCTTTGTTAGTTTATCCACAACTACTAAGATAACATCATGCTTATTTCTTGACATAGGTAACCCTTGTACAAAATCTAGTCTTATTACTTGCCATTTGTATCTTTGGTATGCTATGAACATACAACAAACTAGCTAGGTGCATATGTTCCACCTTAACACGTTGGCACTCAAGACAATGTGTCACAAAGTTTAGAACATCTTTTTTCATTCCTTTCCATAAATATTGTTTTTTTATATCAGCAAGCATTTTTGTAATGCCAAAGTTGTCTAGAAAAGGTGAATTGTGAAATTATACTAACAATTTCTTTCTCAAATCATTTAGCAAAGGTACATAGACTTTGTTTTCAAATCGTAAGATTCCTTCTTGATCTAAGTGAAAACCTTTATACCTTAAATCATTTTAATCAGTAGCAAGTGCTACTTTTACTTGTTGGAAGTAAGAATCGATTCCATAACACTTTGGTTACTTCATCCTTAAACCGAGTTCTTAACATTATAAGATCAGAAATTTCCTTCCTATGACTTAGAGCATCACCACTCTATTTTCTTTACCCTTTATATAACTGATGTCAAAATCATATTGAGACAAAAACTCTAACCACCTTCCTTATCTTTCATTTAGATTTGGCTGAGTGAAAATGTACTTTAGCCGAGTAGATCAACTTTCAACTCAAATGGTTTACCAAGAAAATAATGCCTCCAAACTTGAAGTTCATGAACAATGGCAGAAAGCTCTAAATCATGTGGAGCATAATTCAACTCATGTAACTTAACTTTTCTACTTTCGTATGCTATAACATGACCACTTTGTAACAAAATACCTCCTACACCTTCACTTGATGCATCAGTTACCACCATAAAATCTCCATTACGATCCGTACTGCAAGAATAGGTGTTGAAGTTAATTGTTCCTTCAAGGTTTTCAATGCAATTTCACATTTCTCACTCCAAACAAATTTTTTATCTTTCTTTTGTAAGGAAGTTATTGCAAATTTATCTTAGAAAATTGTTTTACAAATTTCATATAGTAGCTAGCAAGTCCCATGAAGCTTCTAACTTCATGTACATTATTTAGTGCAGTCATTCCGTTATAGCTGTAATTTTTGGAGGATCTACAAAGTAATTCCATCTTTACTTATTACATGACCCAAATAGTGGACTTCTATGTCATAGAAAGAACATTTTGACAACTTACCAAAAACTCAACTCTTTCTCGTAATTTCTAAAACGATTTTCAAATTCTCATGATGCTCCTCAATGATTTTAGAATATAAGAGAATGTCATCCAAGAATACGAGCACAATATTGTCCAAGTATTATTGAAATATATTATTCATTAAATTTATAAATTCCACAGGTGCATTAGTTAATCCAAAAGGTAAAACCGTAAACTCATAATGTCTATACCTTATTCTGAAAGTTGTTTTATGGATATGCCCATCCTTAATTCACATTTGATGATATCCAGATCAAAGATCTATCTTGGAATATACTAATGCTCCACGCATCTGATCAAATAAATCATCAATCCTAGCTAGTGGATATCTATTCTTGATTGTTGCCTTGTTTAACATTCTCTAATCAATGCAGAATCTAAGTGTTTCGTCTTTCTTTTTCACAAAAATTACGGGTGCTCCCTAAGGTGAAACACTTGGTCTAATCAAACCTTGAGACAAAAGTTCATGCAAATGAGCCTTAAACTCTACTAATTCTGTAGTAGTCATTCGATACGGTGCTTTAGAAATAGGTTCAGTTATAGGCTTGATCTCAATTGTGAAATCAAAAACCATTTTGGGTGGAAGACCTGGCAATTCTTCTAGAAATACATCAATGAAGTCTCGTAACAGTAGATATCGTTCCATAATATCACTACTCTCTTCTATTGATTCAATAATTTTTACTGCATATAAGGTACATCCTTTATTTTTGTCCTTTTTAAGTTGCATAGGTGACAATTTTCTAAAATAAATTTCACCTTTCACACCCCGAATCTCTGTTGTTTTCTATGGGTTGTCTAAACAACCAATGTGTTTTTCAAAACATTCCACTTTAGCCTTATGTTCGTTAACCAATTAACACCTATGATTACATCACAAGACCCTAAAGGTGCAACACAAATATCAACCTCTTTGGAAAAGTTAGGTAAATCAAGGACTACTCCAAAAAGACACATACTAACCGTATGCACAACATTATTACCATACTTTGTAAAATCCATGTTTTGCAGTTTTTTTTTTAAATTTTGATGCTAATTTACTAGAAATAAAACATTTAGTAGCTCTGGTATCAAAAATAATAGTTATTGGTAAACCAAATAACTTACCGGAAATTCTATGGGTGTGGCATGTTTCTCAACCTGATTGTAAGCTACTATAGTGTGTATCTTGTGTTGTTGATTGTGATCATCCTTCTTCAAAAGAAATTGATTTACGTAATGATAATTTCCACAGTTATAACAGCCTCCTACAGCTCCCTTCCTAGTCTCGAGTTTATTTCCAACATTAGAGTTATTATTCGACCCCATAGGACTTCGTCCATTATTATTTTCTTGGAAAAGTTGTTTTGTGCATTACCGGTAAAATTATTTTTGCTACTTTCCTATTTGTATCAGATGAAAACTTAGTTTTCATTCTTAACTTCTTCCATGGTCCTTTCTTGGGTACAAGAGAGGATGAAGAGGAGTTGGGATTATTCTTCCTTACTTCCTCCTTATGAGCAGAAATTGTCTTTAATTTCTATTTTACCTTTATGGATTTTTCAACAACCCCTTCCATTTGGTTGGGCTATGAACATCCACCTCTCCTCCTATAATGGGATAAAATCCCATGATGAATTTTCATTTCTGAAATTCTCATCGGTTTGGTACTAAGGCACATACTTACGAAGTTTTGTAAATCACTCCCAATACTCGGCCATACTGATTTGCTTTCCTTGAGCTAAGTTCTGAAATTTTGTAATTTTCTGATCATAGTAGAGTTGTGGAAGCCATCGTTGCCTAAAGTAACCTTTAAATTGGTCCCATGTGATATTATTTTCATCAATGTTCAACTCATCCTTACGGTTGTCCCACCACGAAGATTCTTTGTGTGAAAGTTGATATGCTCCCCATATCACCTTTGTTTCTTCCGAGAAATTTCTTATTGCAAAGTATTTCTCCATTTCACTCGATCCAATTCTCAAGCCCGTCTCCTAGTGTGGTGCCATCAAAATTGGGTGGACTTATCATTTTTATGTCATTAGTGAGTTCTCGATTCTAGCCTAGCCTTTTTGTTCTCGGAGCTCCATAGGTATGTTAACATTTTATTATCAACACACCACATTTGTTTTGTACCCGGAGGTGGCTGATTATTGTTATCAACTTATTCTTACTCCTCATTAGCCATTACTTGTTTTTCAAACACAACCAAATTATCTCTTGTGTCCAACAGGTACTAAGGATCTCATCGATTTTCTAGGTAGTTGTCACTCCTCCTCAAAGCGGAGGGTTATTTACAATGTTTCCTCTTGTTCTCACCATTTTCTATTACAAGAAAATTTAAATTTCATAAGATTATGGACAATAGGACCAAGAGCTACAACCTTCAACTCGATACCAAGATGTAACATTCCCATTTTAATACTTTTGAAATAAGGGGAAAAAAATTATAATGTTCACTGTTCTAAATAAAGCATTATTTAGAACAAACATTCCATGCCAATCAAATTTAATGGATAAACATATGCAGTTGTAATGACTTGGTGATTCATCGATCTATTCATTCCATAACTCGGTAAGCTACTGATCTATTTATGTTATCTTATATATTAAATACATATTATATACTTCATATACTTTTCCATCCTACCCTACAATGGGTACTGAGTGATCTGTTTAAAGAACATATCTAAATATCTGCTACCAATATTCATCTGATATCACGTTGTTTTAAACTTGGTGAAATAGGAAAATGCAACCAGCAATTTACGATACTTTGGCCAAAGATTTATAACATACTATGTATGTCACTATTCCTAGATGGCATACTCATCATATTGGAATATGTCCTTCACCGAACTCCTTAATGATTGGTCTTCTTGACTACTATCGAGTCCACCCACTTGTTCTACGTTTAACCCTAGCCCTAGATAGGAAGATAACCTAGTATAGGAAGATGCTCACAATGGCTTAGGGTAAATGGGCATACTCAATTGACACGAGTTGACCAAATGTGCCAACGTACTCGAGCCATTGGAAGCTAGTTTGTATCCTAAATATGCTCCTATTAAGACTTAGAGGGAAACTAAGTTCAAGTCCGAATTCCCATTGGGTGTAGATCTAGATGATCAATGTAGAAGGGTGATTCCACATGTCAACTGCGCAACGTTTTATTCTCGAGAAGACTCGAATCCCTACAATTGGCGTGTGCCAACATCCTACGAAACTACCTCATCAAGATGTACATACCCCGAGGATTGTTAATACATTGTTAGTCTGAATTAGTTGTTGATTACAACAACCCTACCAAACCCTAATCCCACACTTAATATTTTATTTCCTAAATTTGCTTCATTTAGTCCATTAAGAACTTTTTTATATTCATTGTTGCTTTTAATGTTTGATCACATAGTTAAACTGCCAATTAACCATAACTGTACAACATTATAATATGTCTTATTTTAAAATTACAATAAATTTTTATAAAAGTTCAATGCCATAATATATCCAATATAAAGTAGACTTCATACAAAATGAAGTCTAATAAATTGTAGTCATATTTTCAAACCTTTTTGGTTTATATTCAATTAAGAAAGAGAAATATTCTTTCTCTACATGTTAAGTGTTAGTGTATATACTACCCAATATCCATATTTCTTAATGTATGTTCATCACACATTTCATTATTATGTTTAATAGTTTAGATAAAGAACATCATATTCTACAACTTAACAAGATGCATCTTAATTAAGGAAATTGAACTAAATCCCTTTATCCCACCTATCAAAGGATAACCACTTAAGCATCATAATAATATGAAGAATATCAACAAGATAGAAATCCATCTTTTTCTTATGAATACAAGATAATTTACAAAACCAATACAAGTAAATTCTCAGCTTTCAATTAATCTTTATAACTTATACATTTACAAGCCTTATGTATTTTAGGCATATTGCATAATAACCATCTTCATTCAAAAAAGAATACTACTTTTATTTTTCAATACAATCTCAAGAACGAATCAGAATTCTTCACAAGTAATCGATTTAAATCAGCCAATCCATCTCATAAGTTTAGCCTTCTTTTATCACTTACGAAGTCCATCTCGCAAATTTTTTTAGCACGGGTCGGTTCAATGAACATAACATGATAAGCACTAAGCCTTAAAATGAATTACATTCCACTAATTGTTCCATTAATACAAATCTATTTAATGAAAAAATTAATATATCATGTAATAATAAGCATAAGTAATAAAAATAAGGAAAGAAATACATTAATAAATCTGAATTCACTTCTAAGAGAAGAAAAAATATAATCCACAACATATACCTTACAAATTAAAGTTTAAGCGATCCTATCAATTACCTTTAAACAAACAAGAGATCATATCATCTCATTGTTCCCAATTCTATCATAGTAGAATAAAACATTTATCTTTATTGTAAGACAAAATAAGTGTTTACAACATGGTTCCCATTAGGATTATTCATCTAACTCTTAATAAAAAGAAGAAGAAGAACCATTACAAACTATGCCCAAACACAAAACATCAAAAAAAAAAAAATAGGTTCATAAGATGAATTTAACTATTTCATGTAAAGGAAAACTAGCTTAACATTCAACATTTAAGATATTCATCATAAAAGAATCCCATGTACATCCCGGAAGGAATATAGAATCAAAGAATCTATCAACAAGTTTACATTTTCTATTCAACAATACTGAAACATCTAATTTGTTTTTACATCATTTCAAATCAAATGATATGTACAAGAACACTAATCAACATAATAAATCTCCATTCCCTAAGAGAATCAATAATGTAGAAGGTTTCAATCAAATGAACTTAACCCAACAAAATAGAAAAGGAATCTTATCGAATGTAATTCCATCCTTAAATCATTTAACTACACTTAACAATAAATTCCCTTTCTAATCCAAACAAATAAACTCATACACTAGTTATTAGAAGAGAGAACAAAACAAACTCAAGGTAAGAAGAAAACCTACCTGCAAGTCTCCCTTACAATTTTTACTTTCAATAAAGCATTAGTTCCCATTTCAATTTGGAAAAATACACATTAAAGTTCAAAAACAACATATCTGTCCCAAATGAATTGAAATTTATTTTCTCTTTAAAAAAATAATAAGGATTAATTTACTAAATCCAATCAAGAAATAGAAAATCCCTAACCGAAAATAACAATTCTTAATTACCCATGAGCTCAACAAAGACTTAAAATTCATTACAAGATTTCAACAATTTATTATACAAAGCAAGTGGTTTGTGGTTTCAAGAGAGAAATAATCCAAAACAAAACTATCTCAACTTCATGTTTCCAACAGAGGAAACATTTTTCAAATAAAACAATCAACACAAGATGTGGGTTTCCTCAAAATAGATGGGAAAATTCTTTCCCTACTTAAATGCCATTACTAGTTCAAAGAAGACAAACATTCCACAAAAGAAGTTCCAATTCCCTTATCTAACGAAAATATTTCCAGTTTAATTTTCCAAAAGATATTCAAACACCTCGGTTAAACTACTCTACTGATTTCCTTTGAGTAAGTAGTTTGAATTAATAGAGTTATAAGATTTTTACTTAAATGAAATTAAAACCAACTCAAAATTACTAGAGCAGAATCGACACATTGTTCCATCTATAAATTCCAACACTAAGTACCAAATTACACGTATAGTGTCAAATCACAAAGTCTTAAACATGAGCTCGAGATATACAAAAGTGTCTTAATATGAGGTATTATATATTATAGATATACATTAATAGTTCAAACCAATAGGGAGACTCCATTACCAATTTATATCTTATTAAGAAGACATATTTCTAACTCAAAATGAAACACAAGTTTCGACAAGAGTTGAGAACCATACAAGTAAAAGAATACGAGTGCGGTGAAAACATGAACTTCCATTAACATTCTAGAATATCACAACAATAAAACATGAGTACAAAGCTACATACGGACTTCAAACATTTGTCCAGTTCTTATCCAAATACGAACCCAATACAAGATCCAAACCAAACACTATCTCGAATACAAGCTCAAGCTTAAAAAAAACATGAGTTCTAATGCAAGATCAAACGAGACTCAAGGTTCCCAAAAACTCATAACCATATAAATAGCAAAAAAGTTTAGTTAAAACACAACACTTCGAATACCGGTTCTAGAAATGACAAGCGAGCTACCTAAACAATTTTCACATGAATGATTCAAAATTTAACCCACACAAAGAAAGTTTCCAAACTTAATGTTATTTTTATAAGGATTTCATATCCAAATTTCCAGATATTTATAAAACCCATCAAGCAAATAACGGATAAAACATGAAGAACAATAATCTCATAAGAGTAGAGTCATTTTAATGAAATGTTTAGAAGAAATCAAGAGATCTTAATGGTTAGAGCCTATCATGCCCGATATTTCTTACCGCCAAATCGAAGGAGACTTCCATTGAGCCTTCAAATCCTTTTCTTACGCACGAAAGATCAACAAACAAACAAATTTCCTAAGAATGCCTCATATACCTTCCTATGATCAAAAATAGACCAGTGAGCTAAAAACAACAATGCAAAGTGAAATAAAACTACCGGTTTGAAGAACCAGGATTCACTCCATGTAGAGTAAAATTTAGAAAGCATGTAAAACCAACAACCTCCCACAACACCGCCTTCCAAGTTTCCTAGATGGTTTGGGAACAAAACCCGAGCCCAATAAATTTAATTAATTCAAATTTTCCAACTCAACTCTCCTGCTACCTCCTCCCAAATCTAGTGAATTCGAATTCACATTTAACATGAACTTCCATCTTTAGTGAAACTTCCACATAAGCCTCCACCAAGTCAACTAGCCCCTCCAAAACGGCGGTACTTTATGCCTTAAAAACCTTATCAACAACTTAAATTCCATTGGAACCGTTGCCTTTGATTCATGCGACCTCCTTTAGGTTCCCTTTTAAATAGCTTAGGATAGATCCCTTCGAACTTAGGTTAGTTTAGAATTAATCACCTTCAGCCTTACACATTACCCTAGGTATTTTCTAGATAAGTTATATTAATTCACAACATAATAGTTTTAGGCATTAGGATGGATCATCACATAATCTTATAGCATTAGGTTTTAGTTTAATTAAATAGCCTAGTAACAACTCCATAATCCTTTAGCACAAAGCTTAAGTTAGGATAAAAATTAAATTAAGTAACATAGCTAGGTAGTAAATATTCTTACCTAGCTTAGGATTCCATAGGATAATCCTTCGCTTTAGGATTCTAAATCCTTCCTATGCTATGAACAAACCGTATTTCATTTACGTCAAGCAATGTCCTGCCATGATCGATCTCCAAAGACCCAAGCACAACATACAACTAAATGGAAACATGTTCACATAAAATCTAAGAACTTGTAACAACAAAGCTTAGTCTCGATATGTCCCTCAATTTTATTGAATGTCAATTTACCCTTCATTCAACTAAGAAAATTTAAAACATTCCTTGGATCACTCGAAATTGATCCAAGGATGAGTAAGATAAGGAGATAAGTTTGCAACTCTTAAACCAGATTGCAATTCTCCTACAATAATTTAAAAATGGGTTCAAGGAAGCCATTCCATTTCACCCTAGTGATCTTAAGAATAGATAAGATTTATCCATATCAAGCATGATCTCCACTAACCAAAAGAACACATCTTTAGAAGAAGATCACATGTCAAAACTTGAAATGCAAAAGAGGAATATAAGAATTGTTGAGGGTGTTACATGCTTCACTCCTAAAAAGAATTAGCATCCCGATGATTACCTCATTTTAACAATTTATATCAATGACAATCAATTCATTCAATTCTCTTATCCTAATTCAATTATATCAAAAACTTATAGTTCCATAAATCAGCATTAAATAGTTGTTTGCTCAATTCTTATAAATATCCTCCCAAAATGGCATACTTGTTGTCATAAAAGATAAAATTATAAATTTTTATCATCATAAAATCAATTTTTTCAAAGAGATATGGAAAAATAAGATAAAATCTATTTTAATAGTCAATAAAATAGACTAGGTGAGCTAAAAATAGCAATGCGTTGAAAGTTGAACTACTAGTTCGAAGAACCAGCTCGCTTCCATGCAGAGAAAAATTTGGAAAGCATGCAAACCAAATAACCTACCACAAACCCTCCTTCCAAGTTTCCTAGATGGTTTGTGAACAAAACCCAAGGCCAATAAATTTCATTAATTCAAATTTTCCCACTAAACTCTCCTTATCACCGCCTCTCAAATCTAGTGAATGCCAATTCACATTTAACATGCAATTCCATCTTTAGTGAAACTTCCACATAAGCCTCCACCAAGTCAACTAGCCCCGCCAAAACCGGTAGTAATTTATGCCTTAAAAACTTTATCAACAACTTAAATTCCATTGAACTGCTTTCCTTTGATTCATGCAACCTCCTTTAGGTTCCCTTTTAAATAACTTAGGATAGATCCCTTAGAACTTATGTTAGTTTAGAATTAATCACCTTAGGCCTTACACATTACCTTAGGTAGTTTCCACATAGGTTAGAGTAATTCACAAAATAATAGTTTTAGGCATTAGGTTAGATCATCACATAATCTTATAGCATTAGGTTTTAGGTTAAATTAAATAGCCTAGTAAACTCTCCATAATCCTTTAGCACAAAGCTTAGGTTAGGATAAAAAATTATATTAAGTAACATAACTAGGTAGTAAATATTCTTACCTAGCTTTGGATTCCATAGGATAATCCTTTATGTTTAGGATTCTGAATCCTTCATATGCCATGAATAGGTTGTATTTCATTTACGTCCAGCAATGTCCTGCCATGATCGATCTCCAAATACCCAAGCACAACATACAACTGAATGGAAACATGTTCACACAAAATCTTAGAACTTGTAGCAACAAAGTTCGGGTTTGATATATCCTCAATTTTATTGAATGTCAATTTACCCTTCATTCAATTGAGAAGAGTTAAAACATTCCTTGGATCACTGAAATTGATCCAAGGATGAGTCGATAAGGAGATAAGTTTGCAACACTTAAACCATATTGCAATTCTCCTACAAGAAGTGAAAAATGGGTTCACGAAGCCATTCCATTTAGTCTATTTATCTTAAGAAGAGAAAATATTTATCCATATCAACCATGATCTCCAACAACCAAAAGAACACATCTTTAGAAGAATATTGCATGTCAACACTTAAAATGCAAAAGAGGAATATAAAAATTGTCAAGGGTGATATAATAGATATAAATGCATCTTTGAAAGAAATATATATAAAGACCTGTAGATAGATTAAGAGAGAATATATACATACAAATACATAGAGATAGAGATATAGAAATATCTAGTACATTTTTGTAAGACAAAATGTTTCAGCAATAAAATAACAACTTCATTTTGAGAGAATATTACCTTATCAAATCCTAATTGAAGGTGGAGCAAGAGCCCACTCCTCCAAGAACCAGGATCCTCATTTTATTGGTATTTATATTTTTAAATAAAATATTGTAGATCTATTAATTTTGTAAATGATTTTGATTCTTTAAGTTGAAATTTTTGTATACATATCCCTGTAGGCGTTATAGACTAGATTTTTATTTCCTTGCAATATTTTCATAGCATTTTCAACCATGTTTTGATTTCAAGAAAATAGTGTTTACTTCGTATTGTGTGTTTATTTCCAACAATCTATTTATTCTTGTATGTGTGTTTATTTCATAAATTAATTCAATAATGAGTGTTTATTTTAGCAATTTTCTTTCAAAGCATATAGATAATAAGGCTTTGGCCATGGAATCCTAAGGAAACTGCAAAAAACCCCAAAAATAAAATAACAAATACCTAAATTCAATTACTAGATCACTAATATTTTCTTGTTACATATAGCTTTACACACCCGCTAGTTTGAATATGAAAAAATAAAGAGTTGATTAAATGAAGGTACTAACGACACCCATCATTTTTGGCACCATTGTCGATGACCCAATAGTTATAATTGTCTAATTAGGTTTCAACAAGAGAAAAAATCATACATCTAGTAATTGTAGAATATTCCCTACATCATCATAAAATTTATGAGTAGACCAAGAGAATACAAGGGTAAATTCCTCCAAAAAATATATGAACAAGAATCATCAGCATCTTCTAGATCAAATAAGGAAGTTGACCAAGAATTAGAAGCATCATTGTCCCCTGTTAGAAAAGAAGTAGAATTGCAACCTTTGGAATTCTTGGATCAGTCACTAGAAGAAAGTGGAACCTTTACAAAGAGGATTATATCCCAAGACTCGTTTAGAGAAATTTTTGATTCAAAATTGAGTAGTCAACGTCCTACTCCTGAATTTTCACCTTCCCCAAAACAAATCGCATATCATATTGATTTGGAGAAAAGTATAGAAGGTAGTGTAAAAATTGCATGAGAAGATGAAAGAATACCTGATAGGACCTTTACTTATCCAATTCGGTTGGATGATGATGATACACCCATGAAGAATATTTCACCTGCACATTTACCCACATTTAGAGGAATGTCATCTAAAGATCCTGACCAATTTTTGTTTGAATTTAAAGTATTGTTTCAAACTTATGATTACAAAACAAATAATCAGAAGCTCAAGTTGTTTCCATCTACCCTAAAGGATGCAGCAATGAGGTGGTTTATGGGACTAACATCTAATTCTATTACCACTTGGGCACAAATGGAAGTTTCCTTCCTAGACAAGTATCAAGACTACTGTAGAGGGAGGAACATGAAGGAAGAATTTTTCAAAATCAAGCAAGAGGAGGATGAGAATATGGAATATTATTTATACATATTCCTCTTTATAAGTAAAAGATGTGGATTTTTACTACAAGAGGAGTTAAGAAAAACCATTTTTCTTAAAGGTTTGGATGATGAATCTAGGGAAGCCCTTGATTTTATGGGAGGTGGAAACATTGATCAATTAAGAATGAATGTTATTAAAGACTTTTGTAAAATCTATTCAAGAACAAGGGGTGGACTAAGAAAAGGAAAAATAATTAAAAGTCTGAACCTAGATATGAAAAAACTGATGGATGAACTGGAAAAATTTAAAATAGACATTTTAGTTCAATTAACCTCCACCATGGATTGATTGCAAGATAAAGAAAATGCTAAAACTAAACCATTAGCTATGTATTATCCTAGATGCATGAATAAACATGCAATAAGAGATTTTCCTCTAGATAAAATAGAAATGTGTCTTATATGTGAATTTAGGGACCATGAGAGTAATGTTTTTTCTCTTCTTCCATTTATTAAAAATCAGCTTAAACAAACCAGCACTCCATCCACATCAGAAGAAATATTTTTTTTCCAGAGACAACCTAGCCATGGGTAGTTCATACCCAGGTCAGTTCCTAACCCCTAGATGATGTCACGGGTAACTCAGATAGTACCAAAAAGTTGGGGACAACCACCTTTGGTCCCTCAACCAACATGGAATCCTCAGGATTGGTTAGGACAATCTTAGTATGCCCAAGTACACCAACAACCATGGTTTTGTCGAGGTAACCCAAATGCTTGGTAAAAACCTAGGTGGAGCCTTAATAATTATGCTCAAGGGAGGACATATCCCAATCAGAATCAACAATCCATAATGGGTTCCCCAACACAAAATTCACAAAACAAAAAATGTGGTTCAAACACAAATGCCAGCACAACCAGTTGCTAATCCCAGAAACAAACAAACAACTCCTGTCTATGGGGCGAATAAGAAAAACTAGTGGATCTAAATGCCATGGATTATAAAGATATTCAAACCAGGTATAACAAATTGATTAGCAGTCCACCTATTATAATTATTGAAATGACAAGAAACTGAAATCCCTAGTGTGGTTGTTCCCAAGAAAGATGAAAAATAAAAAGATAAGGAGTTAGGTAGCAACTCTTGAAACTCCATTCCCAGAGAGATTTCAAGAAGTTATAGGGACCAATGAATATGAGTTGGTGCAGGATTTGAGGAAATTAAATATTGAAATAACATTGTTACAAGCAATCAAGGACATTAGGAGTTGAACAAGATAATCAAGATGTTATGTTTAAGAAGCCCTCGAAGGAATAAGTAGTACCCCGGGACTATTAAAGTAGATGGAAAACTTAATGATTTATTAGCAGGAAAAATCTTACTTCCCAAATATGGAGATCCTAATAGCCCCGTTATTTCGTCTCTATATAGGGAATAAATATATACATAATATTTTGGTTGATTTTGGAGCAGCTATAAATGTGATGACAATGGAAACTTTGAAAACATTACCATTAATAGGTATCCAACCTACTAACACCATAGTACAGATGGTAGACCAGTCTATATCAAAACCAAAAGTATTTATTAAAGATGTGTCAGTTATGGTGGAGTCATGGGAATATCCAATGGACTTCCTTATATTGCAACCAAAAGGTAAAACACTTAGTTATCCTATTATTTTGGGTAGACCATGGTTAGCTATAGTTGATGCCTTAATTGATTACATATTAGGTGATATGAATATCTTAAATGGTAAGAGTTCTAATAAAATTTCTTTATACCCCTCTGTATTACCTTTTATTGATAATCAAGAGAAATTGTAGATTGATGATCCTAACACTAATAAAAAAAACCTGTCTTCTTTAGCTATGATAACATTGCAGGATCATGTACGAGAGATGGAAGATATGATTAATCAACCATTGAATGAACACCAATTGTCCTTGGAACAATCTGGGTTAGTTTCAAAACCTATGGAATTAGTTTCGTAACCTCTGATTTATTTTGGAACCATCACATTTAGTTCTAGAACCTTCAAACTTATCTCGGAACCACAACAACAACGATCCCATGTAAATGTAAATAATTTCACTTTGGAGGAATGAGATTTATCTTAGGAGGAGTAGAAATAGCTATGGAATTAGTAGTTTTAGTTTCAAAGATATCAGGAAATGGTGAGGAATTTTTGGAAAACAACAGTGACGAGGAGTTTGACCAACAACAAGATAAGTATCATAACTCTTCCTATTGTCCTTTGTCCAATATTCTTTCTCAAGGGAATTTTGGAGATGTTTCTACATATCATATGTTATTACCACATCCATGTCCACTAAACACCTTAATGGAACCCTTTCAACAAATCAGTTCATCACACATTGGAACCAAACATGTTGAGATTCAACTGGGTAAAGAATGATGAAGAAGCTAAATTGTTTGATGTTCTGAAAGATCATACTAGATATTTTTCTTGGGACTATAAATACATGAAAGGAATCCATCCAAGTATTTGCACCCATCACATCTATACTGAAAACATTAAACTAGTTAGGCAACCTCAGAGAAGGATTAATCCAACCTTAAGGGACATAGTCAAGCAAGAAATTGAAAAACTATTACAAGTAGGTTTTATTTACCCTATCTCAGATAGTTAGTGGGTGTGTCCTCTTGTAATTATGCCTAAAAAGAATAGAAAATGGATAATTTTTGTTTATTATAGGGAGATGAACAAAGCCACACTGAGAGATTATTTTCCCTTACCATTCATAGATCAATTTTTGGACAACATTGCAAGTAAACAATAATTTTCCTTCCTAGATGGATTTAGTGGATATAATCAAATCAGATTTGTTGTTGAAGATCAAGATAAAAATACCTTTACTTGTCCATGGGGTACCTTTTCCTATAGGGTATTTCCATTTGGATAATGTAATTCTCCAGTAACCTTCCAAAGAGCTGTATCGGCAATTTTTGTAGACCTAGTGAATGATTGTATAGAGGTATACATGGATGAATTTACTGTACACGGAAACACATTTGATGATGCTTTGAATAATTTAGGCAGATTACTAACAATATGTGAGGAACATTATTTGTCTCTTAGTCATGAGAAATGTTTAATGATGGTTGATGAGGGGATTGTATTAGGACACCACATTTCAAAAAGAGGAATTCATGTTGACTAAGAAAAAATTAGGATTATTTCAGACTTTCCTATTCCCCAAACCCCCATAGATATCAAGTCATTTTTAGGGAATGTTGGATACTATAGGTGTTTTATTAAGGATTTTAGTAAAATTGTTTCCCCATGTTTAGTTTACTTACAAAGGATTGTGAATTTTGTAGGGATGAAAAGTGTCAACATGTTGTTGAGGAAATTAAAGATAAATTAATCACTGCCCCAATATTGAGAGGACCTAATTGGGAGAAACCTTTTCACATCTAAATAGATGCCTCAAATAACTCAATAGGTGTAGTTTTGGGACAAAAATATGAAGAAGGGAAAATGTATGCTATTTACTACCTTTGTAAAAATATTACTCCAGCTGAAACAAATTACACTACCACTGAAAAATAATTTCTTGTTGTGATCTATGCAATTAATAAATTCAGATAAGTATATTGCTGTGGTACAAAATATTTGTACATATAAATCACTCAGTAATTAGATAATTAATGAAAACACCAGTGGTTGGAGTTAGGATAATTAGATGGTTATTAATTTTACAAGAATTTGATATTACCATAGTAGATAATCCAAGAAAATCTAATGTGGTAGTTGATTTTTTACCAAGACTCGACTCAAGACAGGGGAGTAAGATCCAGTTAAGGACAAATTTCCAAATGAACAATTGTTTTTTATTTCAGCTAATACACCATGGTTTGCTGATATGGAAAATTATCTTGCAACAAGGAAGTTTCCTCCTTCTTTCACTAAGAAACAAATGAAGAAGTTAATCAAAACCAATTCATAATTTAAATGGTTAAATTGAATGTTGTTTAAATGTGGTCCTGATTTGGTTTTACGCAGGTGTGTGAGAGAAGATGAAATCTTTGACATACGTAGGGTATGTCATGATGAACCAAGTGGAGGACAATTTTCATTAAAAATAACATCTCATAAGATACTTGCATCAAGCTATTACTTGGTCATCTCTGTATAAAGATGTGAAGAGATATATTAAGCGGTGTGATCCCTATCAAAGGATGGGACAACCAACCTTTACTACCTAGTGAAATGTTTGTGCAACCTCAAGTAGTTATTGAACCATTTAAAAGGTGGGGATGGATTTTGTTGGTCCCTTTAGTCATCCATCACAAGGAAAGGAGAACATTCTTATTTATATTGATTACGTGACAAAGTGGGCAGAGGTGCATGCTTTAACAAATGCCATGAAGAAGAAGTCATTGATTTCCTTTGAAAAGAATTATGATGAAGTTTGGTGCATCAAGGAGTATAGTTTCATATCGGGTCCATAGTTCATGTCTAATATGATCTAGGCCTTCATAATGTACTATCAGATCAATCATAGGAAGTCATATACCTATCACCCACAATCAATTGAATAAGCAAAAGTAACAAATAGAGAATTGGAAAACATCCTTACCAAAACAATTGAATTAGGAAGAAGAGATTAGATAAAGAGGCTACATGAGGCTATTTGGGGATATAATGAAACTTGGAAGACTACAATAGGGATTTCATCATATGAGTTAGTCTATGGGAAAAATCCTTGTTACCTATTGAATTTTAACTACAAACATTGAGGACAACAACTAAAGTGGGTATTGAGTTGGATGTAGCACAAAAGGAAATAATTCTTCAACTCAATGAATTGGATGAGTTGAGAATGGAAGCACTTCAATAGATAGAGATAATAAAAGATCAAAGGAAACAATGGCATGACAAAAATATCAAGAAAAGGCAATTCAAGGTAGGAGATTGGGCATTATTGTTTGATTCCAAGTACTAACAATTCAAGGGAAAGTTGAGAACCAGATGGTTATGACCCTATCGATTTAGTAGATATTTGACAATGGCTCTATTTAGCTACTTCCCATTGATGGTAGTAGTTGAATACTAATTACTCGAGCACATTTTGTGTGTACTAATTATGTGACAAAGTGGGCGAAGTGTAGGATTTAACAAATGCCATGAAGAAGTAGTTGTTGATTTCATTTGGCATAGAATTATGGTAAAGTTTAGAGCACCAAGGAGCATAGTGTCGCATAAGGGACCACAATTTATGTCTAATATGTTCTAGGATTTCACAATGTATTATTAGAGAAATCATAGAAATTTGTCTCCTTATCACCCATAATCAAATGGACAAGTGAAGTAACAAACAAAGAATTGGAAAATATCCTTACCAAAACAGTTCAAGAAGGAAGAAGAGATTGGGTGAAGATACTACCTGAAGTTTTCTGGGCTTACAATACAACTTGAAAACTACAACATGGTTTTCACAATCTGATTTAGTCTATGGGAAAAATCCCTTATTGCCCATTGATTTTGAACTACAGGCATTGAGGACAAGTAATTAAGGTGGGTATTGAGTGGATGTAGCTCAAAAGGAGATAATCCTTCAACTCAATGAGTTGGATGAATTGAGGATGGAAGAACTTCAGCAAACAGAGATAATCTAAGATGAAAGGAAGCAATGACATGATACACATATCAAGAAAAGTAATTTCAAAGTAGGAGACTGGGAATTTCTTTTTTATTCTAAGTACCAACAATTCAAAGGAAAATTGAGAACCATATGGTTAGGACCCTATCGATTTAGTATATATTTGAAAATGGCTCTATTCAGCTAATTCCCATTGATTGTAGCAAAAGGACACTTTTTTCAATGGACATAGGCTAAAACTTTATAGGAAGCCTCCTACTATGGATGAATTCTTGAAGTAGATTGAAGCAGACAAAAAAATTGATCATATAGAAGAACCCAGTTCTTCCAAAATGATCAAATAATCAAATGCATGGATCCAAAATAAAGGGAAGATAATAAAAACAAACAAATGGCATTCTCTTCTCCTAAAAAAATAAAAATAAATTAAAAATAAAATAATAAAAAGGAAGGAATGAAAACTAGTAAATGGAATTTTCTTCCCCAAAATTAAATCTCTCAAAGATCAATTGAAAATAGGCAATAGTGATTGGTCTCCTCAATAAATGGCTAATGTAAAATAAAAATAATTTGTTTGAATTCCAGTTTTCTTTTCTAACTATTTTTCCTTTTTCACTTTTAAGAATGATGAGTCACCAATACAGAGGTATTACATCAACAAAGGATGGTAATTATGTATTTAACTTATTAAAGGTTAAATTAAAAGTTTGCATGTGTGATTATACTTGATTTTGAAAGTCGGTATGATGAGTCATTTATTGTATATGCATGATTAAAATAAAGTAATCATGATGTTGATGTTAATAGATTAAGAAAGTGACATCCTCGTTTATAATTACCTATCATTTGGGTGGAATAAATGATGTTGTGAAGAAGTTGCAGAAGATTTTTGAAGAAGAAGAAAAATAATTGTATTTGAATTCCCAAACTAAACCCATCAATTCCGTAGTGTTGGTCCGAAAATCTATCGCTGGATAGATCTATGGATAGATGAGCCAACAGCAGTGCGTGGCTTAGCCCTCTTTGAGTCAAAGCCAAAGCTGAAATTGGTTTATTGTTATTCTACCAGCAGGAATCTATGCAAGTCTCACTGATTTTGCCTTCGGGGGTTTGGGATCTCATCCCAGTAGAGTGTTTCAGGCTGCGAAAAGAAAGGAATGAAAGAGGGAAAAGAGAAAGAACAGATCCGAAGGAAGAAAAGAAATGAATTCCAAAGCAGAAAGGTCAGAAGATTTATGTTTTTGGGTTGGTAGTAAACAGAGCCAAACCTACTTGCATAAATAAACAAAGCAATACTGATGAGCAAATGACAGAAAAGTAGATATGAATCCAACAGATTAAACACATACAGATCTAACGTAAGGAAGATCTAATGCATAACACAGCTATTGAGCACAAAGTCTTAATATTTGTATTACTGTTTTCTTCTGTTACAAGAAAGCTCAAAGTCTTTCTCTCCTCACTTCTATTTTCATCTAAAAAATGTTCACCCCGAATACAACAAGTATTCCAGTATTTATAGAAGAGAGGAGAAGGAAAGCAAAAAGGAGCCAACAAATATTTACAAAGATATTTACAAAATATCTAAAAGTCATGTTGACTTTTGACAACTTGATGGATGACATCATCCCATGATGCAACATGGATGATGTCATCATTTGTGCCAACACACTTTAGACATTTCAACAAGAAAGTCGGAGAATAGAGAGAAGAAGAAGAAGAGAAGAAGAAGAAGAAGAAGCTACTCGTCATCGTCATCCTGCGGCCGAAAGGGGGTTGCCTGCTTCTGATGCTGCTCAGGAGATGATATGTGGAACTGAGCGCGGTATTCCAAAAACTTGTTAATCATGGGCCCAAATTGATCCTGTGATGGATCCTTGTGCCGTTCGCTGATTGCTTCGCAAGTCTCCCGCTCGCTTATGAGCTTTTCTGGGAGTTTAGAATAATCTTTCTCCGCCTCGATGAGGAACCCGATGAAGTCCCTACAGGCCAGCAGGTTGTTGATAGATTCAGTGTCAAATGTGACCTCTGGCCCCGTTCCTTGAGAAGCGATCTCCTTGAAGATCCGGATAGTTTCATCAGCTGATCTCATGGTAAAGGAAGGAGTGAGCAGCCCTGGAGACATGTTAAGAACAATTCACTCCATTTGATGCATCGCATCCAGGGCCTCTTCCTTCACCTTGTCTATCTTTTCCAGAACAAATTCCAGCTGATCTATCCGATAGTCCAGAGTGGACATGGTTTTGTTGAGGGCCCTTGGATGGCCGAAAACTCGAACTTGACCAGATCTTCGACTGAACAGTCGAACATTTGTTGAAAGGTCTCATGTTGGAGTCTAGCATGTTCTAGCTCTTCTGATATGGGACCCGCTAATGCTTGGAGTTCCTTGTTCGCCTTTCTGATGTTTAGATATGAATTGACATACTCGGCGATCACTCTTTCACTGTCCTTGAGGATCTGGCTCCTCCAAGCAGAAACGGCCATACCCTGCTCGCCGATCTTTGAATATTCATTGATTTTCTCCTGGCTGAGAAGCTCAGAAGTCTCGGCGGCAGTCGTGGGAGGTGCACTACCCATCTTCTGTAAGGCTTGAAGCAGATATTTGTTCTGCTCCTTCAGTAGCCTTTTCTCTTCTTTTATTTCTTGAAGCTTTTTGCAGAGGGCATCGACTGCGGAAAGAGCTTCCCCCTGGAGACTTTCAGAAGACGTCCCCATTGTGACTTGAGTCACAGTAAAATCTGTCGGAGACAGATCTTTTTTCTCCTTGAGGGGATCAGGGTATGCTATTTCCATAACTCTCTCACCTGCAGCACTTTGAGAGAAGCGTGTTACAGGCTTTTGCTTCTTTGCCCCTTTGGCTGGAATTACTGAAAAGTCCATCGGAGCGATGGGAACTTTCCTCTTTTGCTGGCCCAGCTGCTGAGAGATCCAGGCTGGTCCCATAGAAGGACCAGAGACAGAGGAGGAGGGGGCAACAGTAGAAGAGGGGAAAATGTGGAGACACGCGGCGGCGGCATTGAAAGCATAGCCGAAGAAGTGTCCACGAGAGGAAGGGAAACCGTAGCTGCAGAAGACATAGGAAGGGAAGGGAGCCGGAAATGAGGGAAGAAATGGAAGAAGATAAATCAGCGAGGGAGGAGAAGATAGACGAAGAGGCGGGGAAAGAGTAGAAGAAGGGACAGAGGACGCGACCAAAGGGGTGGTCGCGTGAGTCACTTGAGGAGGGGAAGGAAGAGAAGAAGAAGGGATAGAAGGGACTTCTGTGGTTGTAGCAATGCCGACATCCTGAGTGGATGGGCGTATGGGACTATCCTCCGCTGCTTCTTTCTCTGGCGAATCCAGAGTTATTACCTGTTCTGGCGCTGTGGAAGGAGGACTTCAGGGGCTTCTTCCTGAATGGTGCTAGATTCACCTTCTACACCTTTGCCTTTTAGCTACTTCTTGGACCTTGGAGGTGCATTGCCCAATGGGGAGGTTGTGAAATCTACCCCGAGGTAGATCAGCCCATTCATGCGGCACCAGTGCTCTATTCTGCGCATAGTCTCCTTGACCCTCTCCTCAATTGTTTGAGGAGCCTTGCTTCTGTCAATGGCCGGGAAGGGCCAATCATCCCCTTCCGTGTCATTATACACCTTGTCTACTTCATCTTCCGTCATTTGGAAGCCTTTGGGGACAATGGCCACTCCGTATTGGATAATTTCACCAATGCTAAGCGAGAATGATCCTTTCTTCTAAGTTCCACCTCGTGGATGACGTCAATGTAAATATCCTCAATTTGAGGGACATGGATCGGATCAAGCTTAGCCCTTGGCAGGCAGCCCCTTGGGTCGAAGGTGGGCCTGGCTGGGAAGTCATGCTTCAAATTGAGTAACTCCAGCTCTGCAAACATTTCCTTCGCCTTGTGGTGAGAAGAGCATGTGTATCGGCCTACTGTGAGGGGGAAAGGAGTTCCACCCTTCTTTCTTTTCGTGCACTTTTCGTGATATGTGATTAGCTGCCTTGTGGCTCTAAAGAGAATCGGCTTAGGTCCAAAGCATACCTCGGTAGCTTGGTTGGCTCGCCCAAGAAGTTGACCGCCCTCAGATAGGTAAATGTGGGAAACTGGGTGAACAGGGCCCCCCACTTCTCCATGGTTGACACAATGTTTTTGGTCGTATGACCATGAGTCAGATTTGGCCTCAACAGGCAAATAATGTGATAGAAGAAAGCATCATTAATTTTGGTGAATTGAGGGATGCTATTCTCCACCCTCAGTTCTGGATAATATTCATATATCTTGACCTGAGGCCAAATTCCACTTCGGTTTAGCCCTGGATAATCTCTCTCCGATGCTGCAGCGTAGACCACGTAGGAGTTCATATGGAATACTCCCGTTGTGCTGAACTGTTGTAACTGCTCGGAAATGGTGCTGCTTATAATCTCCCCCCAGCAAAAGCGTTGCTCAAGCACATTTTTATTCATTATCTCCAAGTACCTCAAAGATCCATTTATGGAAGTAGTGGGCGCGAAAAGCCCGAAGACTCGCTCAGAAAGTAATAGTATCACTCGAGCTCTTCTGAGAAATCACTGCGGTGGATAATCTGGGGCCACCGGGTTACCACCTTCTTGTTTTTCAAGTATACCTCGTTCATCGATTGCATGCATTGGTCTTCATTGTCTTCCCAGCCTTGATGCACTCTTCTTGGTCGACTGCCACAAAGTGCGGTGGTGAGGGATGCCGAGCATTATCTCAAAATGACGGGCAGTGAGGTTTATGACTACCTCGCCCTTGCTATTTTCGACACATCTTGTGTCCTTGTTGTAAGATTGTGCAATCACCATCATGAATTCATTGTTGACGGCACTGACGGGGATTCCTCCGAAAGTGCCAGGGCACTGCCTATTAATTTGTCCATCCACGGACTTCTTGTAACCTTCTGAGTTCTAACCCAGAATTCTTCCATGTCAATGTGACCCACCCCGAGTCTCTGACATCCATACTGCATTCAGCCTGTGATTCGGGCATCCTGACCCTTTGATATTTGTACTTCATCTCTTCCTCTGTAAGCTTAGCCTTTCCTCTTGGTTTGGTGGGTCTCTTGCTGGATGTAGACATATGTTCTTTCGAACTCAGTTGCTGATCTGCATGAAGAAGAAGCGAGACCCAATCCAAAAAGGTTGAATTAGCCATTTGATCTTCCATTGGAATGTCAGCAGAAGAAAGAGTTAGAGATTTTAAGGCTCAGGGCGCAGGGCGCATGAAAATTGCAACTTACAGGCCAAATAGATAAGGCGCATGGCGCATGGATGTTGCAGATTACATTTTATAAAGGGCGCATGGAATTTTCATGTTGCATTGGGATTTGGTGCGCCCTTCGGCGCATGGATGGATCGTGTAACATTGACTTTTCGTGCGCCAAAGGGATATGGCGCGGCGCACGAAGAGTTTACACAACATAATGTTATTGCGATCGAGGATGCGCCTGCGCCTTTATAGCTTCATACTTGCACAGATAAAGCTTGTGTTGCATGGAAGCTGGGTGCACCATGGGCACATGGAAATGTGATGCAAGCAGGAAGGATTGTGCGCCAAAGGGGTGCAAGTATAGCACTTGCAGCATGTGAAAGAGGCGCGCCAAAGGGCGCAGAGGTTAATGATGCAATAAGTAGGGTCGGGTGCGCCTCGACACGCGTGGATGTTGCAGATTACAAGGCGGTCGAGATGCACCAAAGGGGCGCAAATGTTCATGATGTTGCGGGGGGTGACAAGATGTTCCCGAGGAGGAAAACAAAACTAAACTCTCAAAGGGGGTTTTACATGATGTAGGTTCCTTCTACTCCTTCGTTCCTATTTGAAAGGCTCAGTGGGGTAGATAAAATGATCTAGATCAGGAGGGCCACAACCACTGTTTCAAGAAAACGTCCTTCTCCAGCAGATCTGGAAAGAGGAAGGATAGCATGGGGGGGGCAGACAGCAAACGGAGGAGGCTAGGCCAACACATTTATATTTCAAAACCAACTAGCAAGCTAAAACCAGACCAAGAACACACCAAGAACTGAAAACACAAAACGCACGAGAGAGAAAGACACCTCATACCTGGATAAATAGCAAAAGCTCGGGAACGGGTCCACAAGGCGATGAAAACGACGAGGCAGAGGCTGACAGGCTCAGAAAAATCACGTGCTCAAAGCGAATAATGAAAATGACATTTGGGCGCGCAAACCATATATATAGGTTAGCTGGTCATTAATGCGCCACCCACTTTTGAAAAGCGCATGAAAACTACTGTCGACAGGAGAAAGCGTGCGCCCTTTGGCGCACGAAAGTATTTGACAACAGGAGACAAAGCGCGCCTTTGGCGCACCAAAATGTTTTGTTGCACAAAGCTTATGCGCACCCTTTGGCGCACACCAAAGAGTGGCGCAACAAAAGGTGTACCAACACAAGCGCATGCGCCTTGGCACACGCAGGGAGGGTTCAACATTCTTTGGCGCATGAAAAGTTGTGTTGACATTGAAAACCATGCGCAAAAGGCTTTTAAGGGGGCGCATCAAAAGTTAGTGTTGCAAAGTAATTTCATGCGCCCAGCCAAAAAGACTAAAAAAGACTAAGTTCGAAAACTAGATTTCCCGGGAAGGGATTTTACAACGTTTCGAACACAAGGGATCCCTAACGAGGGATCGGAACAAAATTTTCGGTATGGTTATCGGTAAAATTTGCCCTTGTCAATTTTACGGGATAACAACCTGGCTCTTTCTGGGGACTATCCCTGAGCGAACTCGGGGGTAGAGAATCCCAGATCACTTGTGCCTATCCATTAGGTAACAGAGTCAAAAACAAGGGCGACAGGAGGGGAGAAAAAGAAAACACACAACAAAACAAAAGCAAACACACGACGGAAGCAAACACACAACAAAAACAAAACTGTACAAAGAAGAGAGCAAGCTCTACTTCCTGAAGATCTTCAGATGCTGCCCGCTATAAGGAAGCGGGAGTTTGGTTCCATCCAGATATGAGAGATAGAAACTATTCTCTCCGTTGAGCTGCTTGATCTTGAAGGGCCCTCTCCACAGGGAATCAAACTTTCCATGCATGCCCTTTGGTTCTCTTCGCTTGTCCCATAAAAGGACGAGATCTCCCACTTGAAAATCCCTTTGCTTGGCCTTCTTATCAAAAAGCTTCTTAACTTGATTCTGATGTTCAGTGATTCTGTCGACCACTCTTACCCTCTTTTCTTCAAGTTCTGCCAAATACATGATTCTCTTTTCAAGAGAACTTTGGAAAGTTTCATCTTCAATGGCTCGTGCCAAGCGCAGAGCAGGAAGTTCCACAGAAATGGGAAGCTCGGCATCAATGCCATATAACACTTGAAAAGGTGACATGCCGAGTGATCTCTTGGGAGTAATACGATCGGCCCACAAAGCGTCGTACAAAGACTTGTGCCACATTCGCTGATTTGATTCCACCAGTTTTCGTATGATGGCCACCAAGTTCTTGTTGCTGGATTCCACTTGACCATTTCCCTGAGGGTAATAATCGGATGCGTGAGCCAAGGTTATCCCATATTCATAGCAAAAACTAATAACTTCTCGTGAGGAGAAGTTAGAAGCATTATCAGCAACGATTTTGTTTGGAACGCCGAACCTGACAATGATATTTTCTTTAATGAAATTGCAAACCACCTCAGAAGTGGCATGCTTGACAGGTATGGCTTCCACCCACTTGGTGAAGTAATCCGTTGCTGTAAGGACATAGCTATGTCCAACACTCGATTGAGGATTGAGTGCACCAATAAAATCAATTCCCCATTGCCTGAATGGTTCATTGATAATGACCGGCCTTAGGGGAAAGGCAGCCAACTTGGGCTTGCCGACGAATTGCTGGCAGGGTTCACACTTCGCCACCCAGATGGTTGTATCTTGAAAGAGTGTCGGCCAATAGTACCTGGCTCGAATGATCTTGTGTGCAGTTACAGAGGAAGAGAAATGCCCTCCACAGGCTGAATTGTGAAAACTTTCCAGTAGTTTTACTTGCTGGGGCTTGTCGACACATCGCAGGAAGATGCCATCTATCCCGCGCTTATATAAGCCGTCATCCCATGATGACATATTTAGCCCCCCGAGCTTTATAGTGCGCTTCTCCTTTGCAGTTAGGTGCATCGGGCATTCGCCGTAGGTAAGGAAGAAAGCGATGTCGGAGTACCACTCATCACTAGTTGCAACAAATAGAACCAGAGGCAGAGAATCAGGCTCTTCTGCCGGTCCCGTGTTTCATCGGTATAGTCACCCCTTTCACTAGGGTTTTCTGAATCTTTGTTTTCAGCCATTAGCTGACACAGGCCCTTGCCCCTTACCAGCTTGGTTGGTTTAATGTCCAGGTCATACTCCTGGACCTTTGCGATCCAATTTCCCCTCAAACTTCCTAACTCCTGCTGAGTTAGAATTGATTTCACCGCCGTGTCAGGGACCAGCACCACCGTATGCGAGTTTAGAATGTAATACCTGAAATTCTTCACTGCTTTGACAACGGCAAAGGTGTGCTTTTCCAATTGAGTCATCTTTAGTTCATGAAGCTTGAGGGGAGAACTCATGAATGCAATCGGGGACTCAATGTCTTCTGAATTCTTTTGCATTAAGATTGCAGACACAGTATGCTCAGATGCATAACTATACATGATGAAGTCCTTGGAGAAATCGGGACATACCAGGACTAGTGCATGAGCAACAGAAGCTTTTATTTCTTCAAATGACCTTTTCCCCTCTTCACTCCATCTGAAAGTTGGTGACCCCTTCATCATGTTTAATATGTGACGGGTCTTCTCGGCAAAGTCAGGAACAAAACGCCTGAGAAAGTTCACCTTTCCAAAGAAAGAATGAACACCAGTCTTGCTTGTAGGCAGAGTAAGGCTTTGAATAGCCTTAACTCTTTTGGCATCTATCTTTGTTCCTTCTTTGCTAACCACATGGCCTAGCAACTTCCCTTCCGTGACTCCAAAAATAGACTTTTTTGGGTTTAGGGAAATCCCATGTTCTCGGCACCTGGCCAACACTTGCTCCAAATGATCACAATGATCATTTCGCTGCTTAGAGAACACGGTTAAGTCATCTAAATAAACCACAATGACTTTCCCCATCATACCTTTGAACGCGAAGTCCATGGCCCGCTGAAAAGTGGCACCAGCATTAGTTAGGCCGAAAGGCATCCTGCTGTAGGCAAATGTACCCCAGGGAGTAGTGAATGCTGTTTTAAACTGATCTTCAGGTGAAACTTCAATCTGATTGTAACCTGAAAAACCATCAAGCATGGACAACATCTCTGATCAATTACTGCTTGCAGAACTTGATCCATTATCGGAAGAGGGTAGTTGTCTTTCAGCGAATCTTGATTTAAATTTTGAAAGTCTACGCAGATGCGTATTTCACCGTTTTTCTTGCGCACTGGCACAATATTTGCTACCCAAGTACTGTGATGGATAGGGAAGATGATTCTTGTGTCCAGCATCTTCTGAATTTCGGCCTGGATGGTGCCCGAAATCTTCGGATTATAGTGCCTCTGCTTCTAGCGGAAGGCTTTGACATCGTCTTTCAATGGAATATCGTGCTGAACGTCCTTCGGCTTGAAGGACTTTAAATCGGCATAAGACCATGCCAATACATCCATATATTTTTTAGCAACTTGACAAATTTTCGCTTCTCCTCAGGCGTGCAACATTTGCCAATGTTCACAAATTGCGGATGTGCTATCGAACCTATATTGACCGGTTCGGTTTCTGGGGATGAGCTAGGGTCGTCCCGCTTCTTCTTTTTTACAAAACGGTCATGCCTGTCAAACAGGCGTTCCAGAGAAACCAGGCCCTTTGGAATTTTATTTCCCTTGAGCTGACATATGCCATCGTTCTCCTTTGTTTCGTGGTTTTGACCGTTGATTGATTCACGGCATGTAGAGGTGGATCCTTCGAAATACAACTCGTCAAAATTTTCTGATTTTTCTAGAAAGGCAATGAGTTGATTATCATCGTTGAATACTTGCCAATGCTGAGAGTTGTCTGGCACGCTCGGGCGGAAAACCACCTCAATGGTGTATTTGTTTGTTTTCAAACCTGGGTGTGGGAGCATGAGAGATGCTGAAACGGCCAATGAATCGGCCATGTCATTTTGAGCTCTTGGAATTGCCCCTATTGAAAAAGCATCAAATTCTTCGATGTTGTCCCATACTGCATTACGGTAATGTCTGAGCCTTTCATTCTTCACTTGGTAAATCCTTTTGACCTGATTTACAACTAGCTCAGCATCACCTTGCACTTTTAGATTTTTAATTCCTCTTTCCTTTGCGGCTTGCATACCGAGTAAGAGAGACTCATACTCAGCAGTATTGTTAGTGTTGAAAAACTGCAATTTGAAAGAGAGAGGAATGACTTCTTCCTCAGGAGATATCAGCACGGCCCCGGCGCCACATCCACTAGTTGCACAGCTCCCATCGAATTGCAATGTCCAGATTTTATTAAGATCTCCTTCTTGAACGAGGACACCCGTTTTATCCGTCTCGGTAGATAAGAAGTAATTCCCCATCCCTGATGATTCAAAAAGGATTTGAGCTTTGGGGTCTTCAGAGCTGGTAACCAAGTATTTCTTTTGTGATTCTGGCTCCAAAGTTTGCATTACGCCTTTGACTGGAATTCTAGCTTTGGACCAGTCCATATGAATTTCTCCACCAACTTCGCTGCAAAAACTTCTTCCCAGCAATATTCCGTATGCCGCCGGAATGTCAGCAACGAGGACTGTCATTTTTACTCTTTTATCCGGGAAGGCCGCGAATGCAAATTATGCATCCTTGATTTGGCCAACCAACGGCACTTGTTTGGTTTCCAAGGAATAACACCTACCAAAAGGCTTGGTAAGGGTGAGACCCAAAGCATGGGTGACTTTAGCCGGCATGACATTGTCAGAAGCCCCGGAATCAATTATGCAATTACTCAGCTTGTGACCATTGATCAGCAGAGAGAGATAGAAAGGTTCTATCTTTCTGACGCAGATGTTGAAGCAACATTTATATGGGATTCAGGGGGAGTGGAAAGGATTCCTTTTGGGGAAACCTGATTAGATATAATGGCTTGATTTGATATACTTAGTCAATCTTACAAGCTATTCGGGGTTTGACTGAAGATACTCAGCTTCGGACATTTGGATCTTGGTCTTTTTTGCATGATCTATGATATCAAACGCGGCCAAGGGTTGCGTTGGTAAAGGAATGAGTCCCTCACCTCGCGATGATGGAATAGGATTGGTGGTCTTAGTAGGAATGTGAGAGGATTGATTTGGAGGAGAGATAGGGGGAAAAGATTTCTTTGTAAAAGATTTTCCAGGGAGTTAAGTAGGAAGAGGATTACCTCTTTTAGCAATGATCGGAGGTGCGTTTGACATGGCCTTCTTCCTGCTGGACATGGGCAGCAACTTCCACTTCTTTTCCTTACGAGCGAGTAAAAACAGCATATGACTGTCCGCTTGCATAACCCTGAGTACCTTCTTCTTCATCAGATTCTTCCTCATCAAATTCCATATACCCGATAGTAGAGTCGCCAGTCGGTTCACCGACATCTTGATCATCTTCACCTTGAGACGAAGGTTCTTCATAATACTGCTCTTCTTCTTCAATCTCGGCCAGAGCATTGACCGGAGGGGCCTCAAGCGCCAACCGCGGAGCAGCAGGTAGGTAAGCGGTCTTTGCGAAACATTGTTAGGAACGAAATTCCTCCGCGGGATATCCCGGTATGAGGAACTGGGAGAGGCCTGGGCCAACTGCTTCTTCAATGCGAGAAAATCATTCGCCATCTTTTGGAATCTTTGGATCGGAGGACGAAGTGGTGGGCGAAGGGCCCAAAGATTTAGGCTTGGTGATTCCTTTTTAATTCACCGGATATTATCATATTATCCTCTATGCGAATGGCAGCGGCAGGTGAGAACAAGGTGGCAACTCGTTCTGAAGGAGCAAGAAACTAACTTTCGAGCTCATAGCATTTACGAAGAAACACTTTTGATTTTCCGGCGTTGGAAGCATGGCAACAGGGACATGGTTGATTAGTGCATTGAACCGGGTGACAAAATCACGCATGGTCTCATTCACCTCCTTCTTCAGGTGAGTGATCCGTGATAATAATGCAAATGCATCCTCTGAAGGCTTATATCTGTCTTCGAAAGCATCCCGTAAGGTGGCCCAGCTGGTAATAGACCCGGCCGGCAAATGCTGAAACCATTCAGCTGCAGGTCCTTGTAGGGTTTCCAGAAAAAGGTGAACCGACACATCTTCGTGGGTTACATCCAAAATACTGCATGACATGATGAATGCAGATATGTGGGAATCCATGCTTTGATTTCCGCTCCCGTCAAATTTAGGAAAATTCTTTCGATTTCCGTGAGGGAGCGCGTGAACTGGATGTGGTAAAGCCAAAGGACCCATCGCGTTTCCCCATGGAACCACCATCTGAAAAGCCGGAAAGAGAACACGAGCTGGAAGTGTAGTTCCGCTGAGTAGCAAGGCACTACAAAGGGATGTGGATGCTCCCTGCAAAAGGCTTTTTCTTCGTGAAGGTGAGACACTCCTGGATGACCGGCTAGCTGAGCTTAGTGCTGAAAAATGTGCTGGTGTTACGCTGAAATTGTGCCTTTGAAGCAGATCGAAAGTAGGATCAGCTTCGACACGGGCTCGCCTGCTGTGCGTAAAAGGTTCACTCGCCAGTGTTCCTTCCAGATCTACAAATTTATGGCGCAGATTCAAACTTTCTTTTTGGTTGTACTTGCTGATTTTCTGGTTTTTCTGACAAAAACCAGCAGCAAATACTTTTCTAAATATTTAAAACTATCCTCTTCAGAAAACCGATTGCGGTTAAATGACAAATAACAATGAGGATAAGATGGCAGGAAAGATTAGTAAGCTAATTTTCTGATCTGATTTTAACTTTTTTCAGAGGGTTTCAAACTTTTTGCAAACAGTCAAAAACTCAGATCTATGGCAAAATACTGATTTTTTCAAAAACTCAGCGAACTAAAGATCTTTAACTGGTCCAGATCTATGACTCTCAGAAGAAAATTTTTCAATTTGAACGCTTTTGTAAATTTTTGGGTTTTTAACAAAAAGTTCAGATTTGCAAACAGGCAGCAATCTGCTGATTTTTCCGATTTTTTATCTTACTACCATCGTAGATCGATGAGATCTATTGATCCCAGTGAGTCGCAAAAATTTGTTGGTCGAAAATCTGTCACCTAGACAGATCTATGGATAGACGAGCCAACAGTGTGTAGGGCTTAGCCCCTCTTTGAGTCAGAAAGCGAAACTGGCGGTTTATTGCTATTCTACCAGCAGGAATCTATGCAAGTCTCACAGATTCTGCCTTCGGGGGTTTGGGATCTCATCCCAGTAGAGTGTTTTAGGCTGCGAAAAGAAAGGAATGAAAGAGGGAAAAGAGAAAGAACAGATCCGAAGGAAGAAAAGAAATGAATTCCAAAGCAGAAAGGTCAGAAGATTTATGTTTTTGGGTTGGTAGTAAACAAAGCCAAACCTACTTGCATAAATAAACAAAGCAATACTGATGAGCAAATGACAGAAAAGTAGATATGAATCCAACAGATTAAACACATACAGATCTAACGTAAGGAAGATCTAATGCATAACACAACTATTGAGCACAAAGTCTTAATATTTGTATTACTATTTTCTTCTGTTACAAGAAAGCTCAAAGTCTTTCTCTCCTCACTTCTATTTTCATCTAAAAAATGTTCACCCCGAATACAACAAGTATTCCAGTATTTATAGAAGAGAGGAGAAGGAAAGCAAAAAGGAGCCAACAAATATTTACAAAGATATTTACAAAATATCTAAAATTCATGTTGACTTTTGACAACTTGATGGATGACATCATCCCATGATGCAACATGGATGATGTCATCATTTGTGCCAACACACTTTAGACATTTCAACAAGAAAGTCGGAGAATAGAGAGAGAAGAAGAAGAAGAAGAAGAAGAAGAAGAAGAAAGCTACTCATCATCGTCATCCTGCGGCCGAAAGGGGGTTACACTGTTTACGATCTTGCTCGGGAGATGATATGTGGGCGAGCGCGGTATTCCAAAAACTTGTTAATCATGGGCCCAAATTGATCCTGTGATGGATCCTTGTGCCGTTCGCTGATTGCTTCGCAAGTCTCCCGCTCGCTTATGAGCTTTTCTGGGAGTTTAGAATAATCTTTCTCCACCTCGATGAGGAACCCGATGAAGTCCCTACAGCCCGTCAGGTTGTTGATAGATTCAGTGTCAAATGTGACCTCTGGCCCGTTCCTTGAGAAGCGATCTCCTTGAAGATCCGGATAGTTTCATCAGCTGATCTCATGGTAAAGGAAGGAGTGAGCAGCCCTGGAGACATGTTAAGAACAATTCGCTCCATTTGATGCATCGCATCCAGGGCCTCTTCCTTCACCTTGTCTATCTTTTCCAGAACAAATTCCAGCTGATCTATCCGATAGTCCAGAGTGGACATGGTTTTGTTGAGGGCCCTTGGATGGCCGAAAACTCCGAACTTGACCAGATCTTGACTGAACAATCGAACATTTGTTGAAAGGTCTCATGTTGGAGTCTAGCATGTTCTAGCTCTTCTGATATGGGACCCGCTAATGCTTGGAGTTCCTTGTTCACCTTTCTGATGTTTAGATATGAATTGACATACTCGGCGATCACTCTTTCACTTGTCCTTGAGGATCGGCTCCTCCAAGCGAAAGCGGCCATACCACGCTCGCCGATTTTGAATATTCATTAATTTTCTCTGGTGAGAAGCTCGAAGTCTCGGCGGTAGTCGTGGGAGGTGCACTACCCATCTTCTGTAAGGCTTGAAGTAGATATTTGTTCTGCTCCTTAATAGCCTTTTCTCTTCTTTTATTTCTTGAAGCTTTTTGCAGAGGGCATCGACTGCGGAAAGAGCTTCCCCCTAGAGACTTTCAGAAGACGTCCCCATTGTGACTTGAGTCACAGTAAAATATTTGAGAGACAGATCATTTTTCTCCTTGAGGGGATAAGGGTATGCTATTTCCATAACTCTCTCACTGCAAAGCACTTTGAGAGAAGCGTGTTACGAGGCTTTTGCTTCTTTGCCCCTTTGGTGGAATTACTTGAAAAGTCCATTTAAGCGATGGGAACTTTCCTCTTTTGTTGGCCATTTCTTTGAGAGATCAGGCTGGTCCCATAGAAGGACCCAGGAGAGAGAGGAGGAGGGGGCAACAGTAGAAGAGGGGAAAAACGTGGAGACACGCGGCGGCGGCATTGAAAGCATAGCCGAAGAAGTGTCCACGGGAGGAAGGGAAACCGTAGCTGCAGAAGACATAGGAAGGGAAGGGAGCCCGGAAATGAGGGAAGAAATGGAAGAAGATAAATCAGCGAGGGAGGAGAAGATAGACGAAGAGGTGGGGGAAAGAGTAGAAGAAGGGACAGAGGACGCGACCAAAGGGGTGGTCGCGTGAGTCACTTGAGGAGGGGAAGGAAGAGAAGAAGAAGGGATAGAAGGGACTTCTGTGGTTGTAGCAATGCCGACATCCTGAGTGGATGGGCGTATGGGACTATCCTCCACTTGCTTCTTTTCTGGCGAATCCGAGTTATTACATTCAGCACTGTGGAAGGAGGACATTCAGGGGCTTCTTCCTGAATGGTGCTAGATTCACCTTCTACACCTTTTCCTTTTAGCTGCTTCTTGGACCTTGGAGGTGCATTTCCCAATGGGGAGGTTGTGAAATCTACCCCGAGGTAGATCAGCCCGTTCATGCGGCACCAGTGCTCTGTTATGCGCATAGTCTCCTTGACCCTCTCCTCAATTGTTTGAGGAGCCTTGCTTCTGTCAATGGCCGGGAAGGGCCAATCATCCTCTTCCGTGTCATTATACACCTTGTCTACTTCATCTTCCGTCGTTTGGAAGCCTTTGGGGACAATGGCCACTCCGTATTGGATAATTTCCGCCAATGCTAAGCGAGAATGATCCTTTCTTCTGAGTTCCACCTCGTGGATGACGTCAATGTAAATATCCTCAATTTGAGGGACATGGATCGGATCAAGCTTAGCCCTTGGCAGGCAGCCCCTTGGGTCGAAGGTGGGCTTGGTTGGAAAGTCATGCTTCAAATTGAGTAACTCCAGCTCTGCAAACATTTCCTTCGCCTTGTGGTGAGAAGAGCATGTGTATCGGCCTACTGTGAGGGGGAAAGGAGTTCCACCCTTCTTTCTTTTCAGGCACTTTTCGTGATATGTGATTAGCTGCCTTGACAGCTCCAGCAGAATCAGCTTAGGTCCAGCATACCTCGGTAGCCTGGTTGGCTCACCCAAGAAGTTGACCGCCCTCAGATAGGTAAATGTGGGAAACTGGGTGAACAGGGCCCCCCACTTCTCCATGGTTGACACAATGTTTTTGGTCGTACGACCATGAGTCAGATTTGGCCTCAACAGGCAAATGATGTGATAGAAGAAAGCATCATTAATTTTGGTGAATTGAGGGATGCTATTCTCCAGCCTCAGTTCTGGATAATATTCATATATCTTGACCTGAGGCCAAATTCCACTTCGGTTTAGCCCTGGATAATCTCTCTCCGATGCTGCAGCGTAGACCACGTAGGAGTTCATATGGAATACTCCCGTTGTGCTGAACTGTTGTAACTACTCGGAAATGGTGCTGCTTATAATCTCCCCCCAGCAAAAGCATTGCTCAGGCACATTTTTATTCATTGTCTCCAAGTACCTCAGCATCCATTTATGGAAGTAGTGGGCGTCAGAAAGCCCGAAGACTCTGCTCAGGAAAGTAATAGTATCACTGAGCTCTTCTGAGAAATCACTGCGGTGGATAATCTGGGGCCACCGGGTTACCACCTTCTTGTTTTTCAAGTATACCTCGTTCATCAGTTGCATGCATTGGTCTTCATTGTCTTCCCAGGCCTTGATGCACTCTTCTTGGCTGACGGCCACAAAGTGCCGGTGGTGAGGGATGCCGAGCATTATCTCAAAATGATGGGCAGTGAGGTTTATGACTACCTCGCCCTTGCTGTTTTCGACACATCTTGTGTCCTTGTTGTAAGATTGTGCAATCACCATCATGAATTCATTGTTGATGGCACTGATGGGGATTCCTCCGGCGAAGTGCAGGGCACTGCCTATTAATTTGTCCATCCACGGACTTCTTGTAACCTTCTGAGTTCTAACCCAGAATTCTTCCATGTCAATGTGACCCAATTCTGAGTCTCTGACATCCATACTGCATTCAGCCTGTGATTCGGGCATCCTGACCCTTTGATATTTGTACTTCATCTCTTCCTCTGTAAGCTTAGCCTTTCCTCTTGGTTTGGTGGGTCTCTTGCTGGATGTAGACATATGTTCTTTCGAACTCAGTTGTTGATCTGCATGAAGAAGAAGCGAGACCCAATCCAAAAAGGTTGAATTAGCCATTTGATCTTCCATTGGAATGTCAGCAGAAGAAAGAGTTAGAGATTTTAAGGCTCAGGGCGCAGGGCGCATGAAAATTGCAACTTGCAGGCCAAATAGATAAGGCGCATGGCGCATGGATGTTGCAGATTGCATTTTATAAAGGGCGCATGGAATTTTCATGTTGCATTGGGATTTGGTGCGCCCTTCGGCGCATGGATGGATCGTGTAACATTGAATTTTCGTGCGCCAAAGGGATATGGCGCGGCGCACGAAGAGTTTACACAACATAATGTTATTGCAATCGGGGATGCGCCTGCGCCTTTATAGCTTCATACTTGCGCAGATAAAGCTTGTGTTGCATGGAAGCTGGGTGCGCCATGGGCGCATGGAAATGTGATGCAGCAGGGAAGGATTGTGCGCCAAAGGGGCACAAGTATAGCACTTGCAGCATGTGAAAGAGGCGCGCCAAAGGGCGCAGAGGTTAATGATGCAATAAGCAGGCTGGGTGCGCCTCTGGCGCAGGGATGTTGCAGATTACAAGGCGGTCAGATGCGCCAAAGGGGCGCAAATGTTCATGATGTTGCGGGGTGACACAGATGCGCCAAGGAGGAAAATAGAACTAAACTCTCAAAGGGGGTTTTACATGATGTAGGTTCCTTCTACCCTTCGTTCCTATTTGAAAGGCTCGGTGGGGTAGATAAAATGATCTAGACTAGGAGGGCCACAACCACTGTTTCAAGAAAAGTCCTTCTCAAGAGATCGGAAAGAGGAAGGATAGCATGGGGGAAGCGGAGCTGAAACGGAGGAGGCTAGGCCAACACTTTTACATTTCAAAACCAACTAGCAAGCTAAAAACCGGACCAAGAACACACAAGAACTAAAAACACAAAAGCACGAGAGAGAAAGACACCTCATACGGATAAATAGCAAAAGATTGGGAGCGGGTCCACAAGGCGATGAAAATGATGAGGCGAGAGGCGACAGGCTCAGAAAAATCACGTGCTCAGCGAATAATGAAAATGACATTTGGGCGCGCAAACCATATATATAGGTTAGCTGGTCATTAATGCGCCACCCACTTTTGAAAAGCGCATGAAAACTCATCGGCCGAGGAGAAAGCGTCGCCCTTTGGAGCACGAAAGTATTTGACAACGAGGAGACAAAGCGTGCCTTTGGCGCATGAAGTTATCGTGTCACTACATGCGCGCGCGCCAAAATGTTTTGTTGCAAAAAGCTTATGTGCGCCCTTTGGCGCACCAAAGAGTGGCGCAACAAAAGGTGTACCAACTCAAGCGCATGCGCCTTGGCGCACGCAGGGAGGGTTCAACATTCTTTGGCGCATGAAAAGTTGTGTTGACATTGAAAACCATGCACCAAAAAGGCTTTTAAGGGCGCATCAAAAGTTAGTGTTGCAAAGCAATTTCATGCTTGACCAAAAAGACTAAAAAGACTAAGTTCGAAAACTAGATTTCCGGGAAGGGATTTTACAAGGTTTCGAACACAAGGGATCCCTAACGAGGGATCGGAAAAAATTTTCGGTATGGTTATCGGTAAAATTGCCTTGTCAATTTTATGGGATAACACGTAGATAAACACAATAGTTCCACAACTAAATACAATAGTTTTGTAGCTAAATCCATTAGTTCTAAATCTAATTCTAAATTTTAAGAAAGAATGATTTGAATCATCCTCTTTGATATGGGGATTAAAAAGAATACAGATCAGAGGATGATACCCAACTTCTTACATATGAAGAAGTGGCAGCCATTTTTGGACGAGCAAGGTGGTTAGAGTTCCTGAAAAAGTTCTCAAGGTACAATGACGAATTGGTAAGGGAATTTGTTATAAATTTAGAAGAATCCAAAACTAAAGTTAGAATCATTATGATTCCTTTTATTGTCAATACAATGATTAATGTGTCTAGAAAACTAATTGTGTATGTCCCAAATCCTGTCAAGGGAACCCTTAAATATATAGTGGAAACCTTGATAAAAAAGGGGAATATGAGCCCCAATATATCTATAACACCAAGAAAATCATAAAGGGGGTCAGAAGGGCCAGCTTTCCCAAACCCTTTGACAGGGTAGCATTTTGGGTAGTTAAGTATTTAACTTGCGATGGTCAATTTGGGACTATGGGAAGAGAAGTCCTTAAGATGTTAATATATCTTAGGTATGGGAATTCAAAACTAGAATATATAGTAAATCTTCCAGGATTCCTTTTTGACTCCATCTAGAAAATGGCTCAGAGGTATTCCTGGGGAGTTGGAACAATCAGACATCATGGGTTAATCCATTTGGTATGCCAGCACCATTTTCTTTCGAAGAAAAATGGAGAAGAAATATGGGAAAAGTTTCTTAACAAGTTTAAGCAAAACCCTGATATTATCAGGAGGGGAATACCAACCCCTTTTTCTCCTATAAGTAATTTGGATATTGATGCCCCTACAGAGGAAAAGAAGGAAATAGGTGGGGGTAATGTACCAAAAAGAAGGAGATATGGAAGAAGGATTAAAGTTGCAAAACCTATTGTGCACTCAAAGAAACTCCTTCCTCTGCAATAGTACCAAGAGAACTAATATCTGTCTCTGACAGTGATAGTTCACCTAAGCTAGAGCATGAAGTGAAAGTCAAAATAAGCTCTAGGAGGAAACCCATTTCCAAACATTTTGAATCTCCCCAAAGAAGAAGAGTTCATAAGAGATCTAGGTAAATTCCAGAAGAGATGGAAGAACATGATGGGTTGGAAAAAGAAGTTGTTGATATTTTGGGCAGCATGGCCATGACTCCTCCCTGAGCTAAGCCAAACTAAGGTGGAGAAGAAAGATGAAAGATTTTAAGAACATGAATTTCATGAGTTTGGTGAACCAGCAACATAGTCACATGAAGAAGAAGAATTGGCATCTTAGAAATGGAAAGGGAAATTTCCTTTGGTAGAAGAGGAATTTTCATTTCCTAATGAACTTTTAGAAAATGAGGAAAAACAAGTAGTTTCTCATTTACCAATGAATTATCATGTCCAGAGTAGAACTCATCATTAGAGAGAAAGATGAGGAATCAAACTTCCTCAAACTCAAGTTAGAACAGAGGTAAATTCTCATTGAGAAACTAACAAATCAGTTCACAAATAGGACTAAATAATTCAATGGTCAAATAGTAGATGATGGAAAAGTAAGAAGAATGACAATTTTCCAGAAGACCAAGTGATATGTCAGTAGTATCTGCATAAAATGAACTGATTTATTGGCCACCGACGTAGTTGTGGGATTATGCCTACATAGAACTTAATGAATTGAAAACATCAAATGAGGCCTTGAGAAACAAGATGGAAGATGAAAATAAAGCAAGGAAGAAATGGGAAGAAAAATTCTAAAAATAGTAAGAAGACAAATTTAAATGTCTTGTAAAAATACAAATGTTTTGCGTGATGACTAAAAAAATTACTCACATGTAGAAGACCTTCTCTTGCATAGAGTATATTTTTAGAAGAATAATTTATTCCAAGATAGCTATCAAGAATTGCATGTGGCCTTCCACATGAAATAAAATATGAATTTGAGTTCATGACAGCCTATGCCTCGGCTAATGTAGAGCACAAAAATATTCTCTACGAATTCTATCTCTGCAATATTATCTTTGGAAAATAACAGAGGCTTTATGATCAATTTATATGTAGGGAAAATCCAACTAAATGCATTTGTTTTTGTTCTTCAAAATCAGGTTACATGGAAAGATAGAGATTATGAGCATCTATTAAAATCTAGTTCATTTGGTCTCTACATGAGGGCTCACTATGGAAAACCATATAACTTTGCTATACATTTAGAATCCCATGTCGTTGATAGTCGGTTCAAGGCACACTATACGGCCGGTTACTGAGACAAGTATTTATCCCTTCACCTCTTATGAGGAGGATAAATTTGAAGAGATTTATGATGGATGTTTGAAAAGATGGGAGTTTCTCACAGTTTTATTGAGAAGAAGAGAAGTGATATCTCCCACAAACTTAATATGGATCTTAGAAAGAGCTAAATCCTTGTGCACACTAATCCCTCAGGTCAATGAAAAATGTAGGGGTATATAGATTGGAATGAGAAAAAGGCCTCCCCTTCTTCTCACTCCCATGTCTCCATGGGAAAACAAAGAGCCTCAAGATCCCTCTCAATTTGAGGAATGGAAGAGGAAATTAGAAGCAAGATCAGGGTATAATACTTTTGAACTAAAACATTGGGATATTTAGTTTCAGCCATTTGACTTGAGCAGTCAATTGGAATGTAGAATACACAACCCAATATTTAAAGAGTAAATTTTGTAAGGGGACTTACAAAAAATTAAGTACTGGGAGAAGATAAGGCCAAAATATGTATCGTTAATGCATAATAAATGATCTTATTTTACTCACCTTTTATCAAGTTTGACAATATTTTGTGACTTTTGTTTTATCTAGTGTAAGTTAGGATGTAATTGTCCATTTTTTTTTGAATTTAGTTCTAAAGTTTAAAAGTTCTGTAATTCCTAACAAAGTGTGTGGAAATTTAGTTTTTGTAATAAAACAGGTCATAATTAGTCAAAGAATGAAGTATGAAGTGATGAACATGTTTTGGGAGCCTTGGCAAGCCAAAGACGACTTAGTTCCAAACTTTCATATTAACGGAACTCTATCACATAGTTTATGAGATCTATCGCTTAGTTCTGGAACTCCAAAGCACTTCATCATGGAACTCCTGCATTTAGCTCTAGAACTTTCATAGTTAGATCAAGAATAGTCCCCTTTAGTTCCGGAACTTCTCCAAAGTTCCGGAACCAATGGGAATCTATTTATTTTGACAACATCCAATGATAGAGAAATCAATGAGCCTTTCAATTAGGAGCAGATCAAAATATTTCTGATTCTTCATACTCAAAGATCCAGGGATAACTTATCAGATAGCTATACATCAACAAGGTTCCAAATTCAACATCTATTTTGGGCATAATTTGGTTCCATCTGAATCGGTAGAACAACTATGGCTATAAATGTATCTTTGAAAGAAATACATATATAAATACCTATAGATAGATTAAGAGAGAACATATACATACATATAAAGATATAGAAAGATCTAGTATGTTTTTGTAAGACATAATATTTCAGCAATAAAATAGCCACTTCATTTTGAGAGAATATTACTTTGTCAAATATTGATTCAAGGTGGAGTAAGGACCCACTCCTCAAAACCAGGATCCTCGTTTTATTGGTATTTATATTTTTAAAGAAAATATTTTACATCTATTAATTTTGTAAATGGTTTTGATGTTTTAAGTTGAAATGTGTTGTATATTTATCCCTACAGGCTTTATAGACTAGATTTTTATTTCCTTAAAATCTTTTCACATCATTTTCAACCGTGTGTTTATTTCAAGTAAAGAGTGTTTATACGCATTGTGTGTTTATTTCCAGTAATCTATTTATTCCTGTATGTGTGTTTATTTCCAGCAATTCATTCTATCAATGAGTATTTATTTCAGCAATTTTCTTTCAGCATATAGATAATAAGGCTTTGGCCATGGAATCCTAAGGACACTAAAAAAACCCCAGAAAATAAAATAAAAATACCTATAGTACATTACTAGATCACTAAGATTTTCTTATTGCATGTAGTTTTGGAAACCCTTTATTTTGAATATGACATCAACAAACAGTTGATTAAATGAAGGAATAACAACACCCATCAATCATGACGTTGATCTCTACCCTTAGGTCAATAATATTATTCATTATTATTGTGTTTTTAATCGTAATATTCACCAAAGGACTACGTAGATCTATGAACTTGGGTAACACTGAATTTTTAAGCATGATATCAACCAATTTTCTAATAACCTCAACAATAGATGGATATTTTCTTTTTCTACTTAGATTCTTGATACATATATGCTTAACCTACTTATTGTAGATAGGTACATCTGTTATGGCTTATATAAGAGGAATATTTACACAAATATCTAATAAATTTGGTTGACAAAATCATAATCATAATCTAATTTAGGATCATATATATTTTCTTATAATATGTTTGGAAATGGGGGTTTATTGACTTGCATTATTCATTTGTTGAAACTCTATTCATGTTACTACGGATCATCTTGCAAACATCTTACGGATTTTCTACGAAACAATTTGCAGCAATGATGGCTCATCTTCATTATCCATGATGGTGGGTTTATTTAGTGGGAGAAGTTCTCTTCTTGAGTGGAGATGGATATCATTTACATCAAATGAATAGGTATAGTATTGGGTTGATTCATTTGTGCGGAGTTAGTGAGAAGATTTCTTGTTGGGGTTATGTGTTTGATGAGTGGTAGTGAGTGGATTTTGTTAAGATCTAGGTTGGGGATTTGGCATCAAAGCTTACAATTATGGGTAAGGAGGTTGCTTTGATAAGGTTGCTAATATCTAGGAGGCAAATTTCTCCATTACTGACCTCCTCTCCAAGGTTTTTTCCATGAATAAGGGTTTTGTTGCCATTTTTAACTTGAAAAATGAGGTTTCCATTTCTATTGGTAATGGCTATGGTATGGATCCCAACCTTTCTAAGTATTAGCCCAAGATGGGGGTTACATATATGAATTACTAGCCTAAATTTGAAAACATGGCATTGATTCTTGTGACATACCTCCTTGTCTTGACATCTAAGGATTTCTTTGAGAAATGTAGAATACTTTCCCATCCTCTATTTTGATCATATTTTATTCTCGGTTCATCTTCATTTTCTTGGGCAATGTTAGACATTCCTATGCATCGCAATAAAATTTATTTCTTCTCGTATGCATGCAAGAACTCGTAAATGTTTCCTCTACATCTTCTCTTTTCTTCTTCACATGCAGAACATTAAGTTAGGTCACCATGCAATTAACAATTTATTTCTTTATTTTCTTAAACATGTTTAGAATCTATGATTTGGATATATCCCCAATTTATTTGGTAGTTTATCCACCCCTTTATATAACATTTTTATCTCTTCATGGTTGATCTGGAGTAGTTCCTATAGGCTTCAAAAATCTCATCAAAGGTAGCTTTTGAAATGTCTCCAACTCTATCAGATCCAAATCATCCATATCCTCCTCACTGAGTCCCTTCAAGAAGAGTAATTTGAGAGATTTAGGAGGTAATCTTGTGTGCCTTGACTTCTAAATGTAAAACAAGAATCTCTCTAGATAATCTTCTAGTGGCTCATCCTCCTTCTATGCCATCTTAAATATTTCATATCCTCCTCTGCTACTTGGACTATATTAGTCTTTGTACTTGGTGAGAAAATTTTCCTTCATCTATTTTCAGGTAGTCACAACATCTCTTCTTAGGCTAAAAAACCATCTCAATGGTGCATCCTTGAGTGTAGTAGGGAATAGATTCAACTTATGTGCATCAGTTATAAAATCATAGCTTCTTTATAAAACATCAAACTCATACAAGAAAGTTTTTGGGTCTTCATTTATAGATCCATGAAAATTAGGAAGGGATGAGGGAGAAATGTTCTTCATTACAATAGGATGATTATTATTAGAGATTAGGAAATGAAATGTAGTTTCCCCTTATTCAAAATTTTTATTCACTTCTTCTACCATGATTGGATGATTAGGTACAACCTCAAAAGTCTTACTTAGAGGAGGGTATTCTACTATCATACCTTGTACAGAGGAAGATGTGTCTTCTTTAGAATTAGATGAAGCAATTTGTGTTATTTGAGGATTGGGTAAGAATCTTCCATGGGAAGCCCTTGGACAGTGAATGCATTAACTAACTCAACTCAATCAACAAATATTAGTGGGGGTGGAATTTATAAAACCTAAACTATTTCTAAGGAGTGAAAAACCTCTCCAAAACCATATAACTTGGCAAAGTATCCCTTATAACAAAGTTGTCAAAATGTGGTGCAAATCAACTCACATTAACTAATATGTGATTCATTGAATTACAATTATTTAATCATTGAACAAGGGACATAAAATTCAAATAATGATAGTTATATATGCATATTTACAAAGAATGTAGGAGGTATTGAAAGAAATAACTATCACTACCATACTTGAAAGAACAATGTTTGAAAGTAGACAAAACTTAGAACTAAAACCAACTGGTTTCTAAACGTTATGACCAAGATAAATTTTGTAAATTTAGACTTTACATAAAGAATATAAATTGATTTCTAGGATAACATGCAATGAAATAGAGTAAAAAAACTATGTAGGGGTTTAACAGCCACAAATGAGACATACCTTGGATATTAATATCTCCTACATTTTATAATTAAAATCTAATAAAGAGAACTCGAGATAATTTATTGAATTGGAAAGAACATTAAACCCAAGAACAAATAAATCTCCTCTCTATCAACATACATTTGTGTATATATCTATCCATCCCTTATTACCAACAATAACCCTTTTCTATACTTCTCATTTACAATAAGCGTGAGAAGAAGAGTTCAACTAGGAGTAACAAACTAAGTAACATATTTTCAGTTGAACAAGTGGAATATATTTAATGAGAACAACAAGAGATTCAATGCATACTATGTAACTCATAACTAGTGTTGGTTAATCTTGATTAATCTACCAATTCCTGTAATCACATAGTAACTAAAATAATGAGTACAGTTCTTCATTATTTTACAATAAATGATAAGATCAAAGGCTGAATTGTTTCTTAGTTCTACATGTTCCAATTATTCTTTGCTCCTTCAACCATACATACATACTTGAGTTTCATTCTTCATGTTCCAAGATATCTTCATAATGTAGGATTATTTGTTGTAGGTGATTCCTTTTGGCTACATTAATGGGTTACTACGGATGAGTTGCTACATGAAGTTCCTTTATTGTATACAATTTTCTACAAATAGCATGTTTATTACAACATAGAGTGGTATCACACATATCATCATTCAAAAAAATTATTGGAGTCATAAGAATAAATTCACACACAAAATACCACAAAATCTAGATAACTAGAGATAGTTATATTAATCATTAATTATGCCATAAGTTCAAGGATGTAATGATAATGTTTAGTAGAGTACTGGGAAAATACAATGACACAACTACAATGGCTTGATCAAAATATAGAAGATGAATTTTTTATAAAGGAAATAAACACTACTCATCGACATCACCCTTGCATAAAAACTTGAGCTATATATTATTTACCATATATTTTAAATGGAACCATAAAATCAAGAAATATTGGACTCATTTGAAATTCCTTCAGATTAATTAAACATGGGATTTGTTTTACATAGTTATCCTTTATAGTTCATGACTAATGGGTAATCATAAGTTCTAAATTACAATCTCTTTATGTGTTTCAAATCCTGGAAGTTAGTAGATATCCTTTTTAATTAAACATATTCTCTTCTAAGCTGTGTAAATATCCTAGGACATGTATTTAAACTATTTTAGTGCATATTTTTAGTTAGCATTAATTTTCAAGAGTTGAGCATGAAAGAGGCAGGATATTCTATCATATTACCTTCTTCCACTTCCCTTTCTTGTCTTCTATTTTATAAATATAAGTTTGATATCATCAAAAAGGGTTCCACCCTCCCTAATGTGAATTTATTCTACTCTTTTTAGGATTGAGCATCGACTGTAAACAATAATAGACCCCCTTTTGTTTTAATTATTTAAACATATATTTTTAATTCATCATATTTCAAAATTTAAATGCATGTAACGATGATTTAAATCTCAATTAAAAATAATTTAATTATGATCCAAAATTGAAGTAAATTATTCCCAAAATCAACGTTATTCTTTATTTAATCAAACCATCCACATTTCCATTTTACCTATTTTTTTGTAAAAGTTTGTAAATTGATAAATTTTCTTGTCTAAATTACAACTTGACTAATTAAATTTTAAAACAAATCAGAAAATCATAATGCAAACAAGAAGAAAATACAACACTAAATTTATTTATGAGGTTTAGAAATTTCCTAGTCCTCGGGTTTGTCCGCATCTTGATCTATTAAAATTTTCCAAACTGTAAGTACAAGTAAAACTTAAAATTAAATAATAACAGATCCAAAACCTATAATTTTGTGTCTTTTGACCTTCAAAGGACTTTGGAAAAGTTCAATTTTTTTCCTTCACCTTCCCGAAACACTTACAAAATCTCTTATCTTGAGTTCTTTTTCCACAAGCTACTTCCGCACCTTTAAACAACATCAAGAAGACTTCAAAATAGTAGAATAACATATGAATAAGGAGAATATTAGAATTATAGAAAAATTTATAGTTTACACTAACTCCACAAAATTCACCTAAGTGTCTAAAAATATCATATTTATAAAACTACTTTGTTATGAGGAATACACAATCATCTTCTTTGACTTGTATAAGACCCAAGTCTTCATTTTTTAAACTTGTTCAAGCCCTATGGTATAATGACAGAAATATAATTTGGTAAACAAGTGGTTGAGGTTCAAACTCACTGTAACCACCATTGACCACATATTTTCCTCTTTGGGACTATATCCCACATTCTTCATGTGAGGATGGGTGATGTAATTTAAAATTAGGCATAGTCATTGTATGAAATAGATACGAGATGTTTTGCGTGGTTACCATGTTGATGGTGGTGGTAGATTGTTGGCTCTATTTGTTTCCTGGTGTCGGTGTGGGAGAGATGGTGAGTAGAGGGAAAGCTATACAAGCTGTTGCACTAAGTATAGTGAGTTGGTGATCAATGTGATTTTGATCACCGAGTAGTGTGGGATAAGGTGGCTTAGTTTGTTTGATAAGATGGTTGCTGAGTTATTACAAAAAAATTCATGTCAGTGGCTCACTACAATCTCGATTTGTAACTCACCCCTTGTAGTCATTGCTTTTATCCTCAATACCTCTTTCTAACCCCAAGTGCACCAGCCTATCACCCAGCATACACTTAATTCTCACCTAATGCACATGTGGGCATCAAGCCCCTCCTTTATGTGAGATTTACAAGAGATTTCCACCATTAATGGAGGATTATTTGTAGAAATATAAGTACATGCATCTACTTAAAAGTCATAAGATATAAATAATAGATCTACACATCAATGCATCACAAAATATATTTAAACATTATATGAAGCACACGAGAACTAGATATGAGTCATGAAAAGCCAAATAACATGAGGGTTTACACCCATAAACAAGATGTATAGAATAGATCCATGTATATTGATTTAAAAGAGTTTCTAGTAGCCACACTACATTCAAAAGGGTCATCTCAGACCATATACATCAAATGAAAAATATTTAACCTCTCTAAAATAATCTATCAAAGATCCTAACTATGTTTTCCCCATTATAACCCTTTTTATATACCCCAACACCCATACATATGCTTAATGATATCCTTTACAACCCTCTAGCATTAAGAACTCTAAACCCTAGCATCATGAGCTCCAAACCCTTAACATTACCTAACATTTCTACAACACCTTGTTATCATCCTTCTTCTCTTGGCACCCATACCCTCTAGCACATTTGTACTACCTTCTCCATCCATGTTTATGTCCCAAGAACTCCTTTAAATAGGATCAACATCCACCACCATGAATTATCTTATGAGAAGATCATGTGCCAAGTGTCCATGTGGTCCTCCATAGGTGAATGCTTATCCTCTTTACAAAACCTTCCACTAACTATAATGATGCCTCTAGGAATATTCCCTGTGTGGAATATCCTTTTCTTGGCCTCCAAGGTTCTAGGATGGCACCTTATCCACTTATCACACCTAGTCATCTCCTCACATTTTTCCTCAAGTGAATCCATGATGCCAAATATGGCTAATTCTCGTAAAAAGTTGATCTACCTCTCACGCATGCCCCGGTTTCACTTAAACCCTTCTTGAACTCTTGTCATATGCACTTTTCCGTGAGTTCCCTTCTATTTACTTGTCATGTGCACATGCCTTTTGGTACTTATCAAATATTTAGGGTCTAACATCACCCCACACTATGCGTGTTATCTTTCCTCAAAAATATTCGATCCTTCAAATAATAAAGAATAGTTGAATTGAAATACTCTAAATAAATAATGGAAGAATGGAAGAGTTTATTCTTGCTGCATGAGAAGTGGGAACTCTTTGGTCATGGATGCCTCAATTTTCTCCCAAGAATCTACTTCTCCCTATGCCTGTTGAAGAAGGTCACCCAACAATGCTCATACTTCATCAAAACTTAGTTCATCACTCTTATCTTTCAGCATATCTATAATGATTTCTAGCGGCTTGCTAAGATCACCTAGAGCATCCATCATGCGAGTGATTTGGGGGTATAGTTCCTTTATCCTATTCTTAATCTAACCCCACAAGGTTTCAATTCCTTCAAAATTATTCTCAACTTTAGTTAGGATCTTATCGCGCTCCAACCTATTACCTTTTTTATTTTCCTAAAATTATTTCAGATCCACCTCATGTGTAGTAACCAATATGCTTTCTACCATGTATCTGTTGGCATAATTATCATACACAACTTCAGCCATCTACGTGATGGTCTTAATTGAGGCATGGATCTCGAGTACCAAGTCACTGTCTCCCCAATATTCATATTTTTTTCCTCCTTCTGGCATGCCATTACCCCTTCTTCCAGCTCTAATGTGAGTGGTCACCTTTCCATGGTGAGGATGCGAGTCAATTCTTCTAAGAAATGCATGGTTGACTTATATTTCTACTCAGGTGGGGCCAATTTTAGGTGTTTTAAGATAATGGAATTTGAAATGGCCTCTATATTCTTGTGTACTTCACTCACCTTCACCTTTTCATCCCTTAATTCACACCTTAGTTTTGCACTAATCAATTCATTTTGATTTATCTCATTATCTTTCTCCATGATCTCCTCATTCATTTTCTTAGGCTCCTCCTCCAAAACCCTTATTCTATCATTTCTACCAAAGATTCTTGCTTCCACCTCCACCTATACTTTGTTGAGTGTATTGTAAACTTTCTCATTTGATAGTTGCTAGGAATTTATAAGAGGGTTTACTCCCTTGGCATCTAGTATCTTCATCAATGCATCATGATTTACCTCAAACTCGAGTTCATCAACGTGGATCTCAAATGCCTAGGATAACATTTTATTTGTGCGTGGGTACACACCCTCTTCATCAAAAGAATACCAAGCAATAATTTGGAAGTGCAAGTGTAGTACCTGGTGTAGATCATTAATATAATTCATATCATGTTCTTGCACCATTACTATTCCCTTCCCACCTATGTGTGCTACCGTTGGGAAGATTAATATTAATTTGGGGTCTCTGCCAATGCTCCCATACTCATTTCGTACACTTGCACTCTCCTTATTTTCCTTCAACACTTCTTTGGTGCTTTGCTCTACTTCTTGGTCCACTAACTATTAGATAATATCCACCACTTCCCTCTCTATAGTGTTATCCATCTACTCCTCGGTCAAGATCGGGGTATTTTGATCTTTCATTTTTACTTCCTCACTCCCCCTTTTCATTATATCCTTCCTCATTCTCATCCCTTTCTTCATTTCCTTCTTCATCTAACTTGTGTATGTCGTAAAAAAGATGATTCAAAGCCTCACTGCACTCTTCATCATCTACATATTCCTTGTTGGCCTCCATGCTATCTATTTCTCCCGAGTCTCACCCTTTCGTCACCCTTTATTTACTCCTTATTAGTGACTCCAATACAGGGGACTTCTCTTTTCTTCTCTCTCGGGAGACCTTCTCTTACCGATGACTCTTCCTTCGTGACGAATCTTTTCTAATGAGATAATTATTCTAAGGGACGTAAGTACTTGTGCCCACACCTGAATCCTATTCCCCTACTATCTATATTTTCTGCAAGCTCAACACCTTTTTATTAGGAGCCTCTTCTATTTCTCTTTTCCTTAGTATAACCTTATTCCCCACATTGGGGTCCTCAGGATTGGAGACATCACCTTCAACATAAGTTCCTTTTTCATACTTAGGCCTTAGGTGCAAATACACCCTCATTTTTTCCCTCCCTGCAATAAGAAATTTTACTAGTTTCAACACGTGCATGACATGGGAGACATACTTATCCACATAGGCCTAATTCTTAGGGTATATTAACTTCCTACACAGCTCGTGGTAATCTTGATCTACTACACTTAGATCAAACTTGAGTTTCTTCACCTCTTTGAATCGATTGATCCCGACCTAGAAGTACTAGGCCATGAAGGAGAAAGGAAACTTACATCAAGGAATCTTGGTTCCATATATCAAATTAAATCTATCGATACAAATATGTGTGTATACGAATAACTTAGCCTCTCCTTGTACTAATGAAGGAAGCTGCTTGGGTAGTATCCATTCAGCCCCAAATGTGTCACACATCTTCTCAAACCGCTTGGTGGGGGAGGGGTTCTCCTATGGGTATTCCTAAAAATATTATCTCGGTCCATCGGGAATTCCAATCTCTCGAGAAGATAATTGTGAGGAGGACATTACCAAACATGATCTTCTATCCATCACACGTGGCATTTATAATATCCTCTACAATAAAATATGGGAGGTTATAGATGGTCCCCTTTAATATCTTGTGGCATATAGTCAAGTAGGCCTCGATGATCTATTTCCATCTCTCTTTCCCATTCACCTTTGTGACCAAGAGTGCAGTCATCCTCATCATAGGGTCGGTGATGATAGAAATTTCAAAGTAGCATGAACCCTTCTTGTATTCATAAGCTTCAATGGTCTTCTTAATGGCTTCTTTATCTTCCAAGTCACCTTCCAATGATTCTCCTTCATAGATAAGTCCGGTGAACTTAGAAATTAGCTGGGGGTTATGTGCATCCTCTAACCTATGAAATAAAAGTGGTCTTCATGCACACACGACATCAACCATTGGTATAGTCGCTCAAGATTTCCAAAATAGGGAAACTCATAGATTTACAACAACCCAACCTTCTCCATTTTCACCTTTACTTCCTCATCATAGATAGGCATTCCATCGGCATCCTCTTCTCTATAAGGTGAACTAGCTCTAGTTTCATCTCATTTTCTATGGTGCTCGTTCAATGGTTGTAATCACTTATAGCCATATTTTTATATGAGACACCCATTCCTTACTAAGTAATACATCATCCAGGTGCTACATTTATGCGTACCATTCTTCATTGAAACTAGTAGAAATGACTTGTTTTCCTTTTCCCTTTCCCTTCTTTAGTGAAATGTTTGTTACTTTCCTTGATTGTATTCCTTCGTCGGGTCCTTAAAACTTCTTCCTCTCTCTTGGTCCTGCTATGATCAACTTTTGGCCCCACTCCATTGTAAAAATTCCTCCAAATCTTGTGCCCTAGTTATGTAACCCTAACTTGGAAAAAAAAAATCCACAAGAAGGAGTAACACCCATGGGATCCTTTTATACAACCTTCTTCACTCACACATGTGTACTCCTTTCCACTTTGGTTCGTTGATCAAACTAGCTATGCACACAAATATTAACAAATTTTCTCAAACCTTATTTGCAAGGATGCCCTAGTTTGTGAGAGATCTTCGATAACTTAAAACGTAAGGTAAAGAATAACGTACCCCGATCTTATTTATAACTTTTTCTTTTCTCTAGAATAAATTTCATGTCACCTACTAATGTAATTTCACAATAAATGTAGATTTTTCCAATGCCAACCTTTAGCACTTTTCCTCTGCACTCAGTCCTACGTGAAAAACTTCGGTAACCTTCAAGTACATAAAAATCCTTACTGACCACAGATCCTTATGTGCATGCTTACATCACTAAAGGAATTCTTCCTCTGTGTCCTCATCCTAGTTTTGACATTTCCTACTTCATTTAGTTCCCTGTGCTTTTCATTCTTACACACGGTTTCTATAAATCCATTTGACACCATCCTTCCCTCATGTTCACCTCTTCTACATGCAATCTTCCAATCCATGTGTTTTTGTTTTTTCAACCCTAGCCATAAAAAACCATAGCTTCTATCACTTGTCACATCACTCCACCCCACAAAAAAATTGATGTACGGTCCTCTGCGCATAATTTTTTTTTGAATTAATAAGTGGCTACCAACACAAAAACATGCACACAACAAAACAACACAAACCATAAAAACAATGGGAAAGGGAAACACAAATAAAGGAAACTACATTAAAGAAAATCCTATGCTAACTTACAATATTTCCTTATTTAAAAACACAAAGAAGACTTAATTATAGTAGGGCTTCAGCCTAATCCCAATGAAATGTCCTGAAAATCGTGTTCCATCTAGCGCTTATAATTGGCAAGTGCTTGAATCAAGTATATAAGATACAATGTATGGTCCCAACCAATGGAATTTGAAATTCCCAAGATGGTGTAGAAGCTTTGAATCATATAAGAAAACCATCTTCCCAACCTCAAAATACTTGTTCTTGATGTGTCTATCATGTCATGCCTTCTACCTGGCATTTTCTATTTTCTAACTCCAGCAATAAATATCCCACCTCTCATGCAACTACATCAACTTTTCAATCATCTCCTCAAGCACTTGTTCATCAATTAACCCTCATACACACGCTATACACAATGATGGTAACATGAATTCAACAGTAACATAGCTTCAGTTACTGCAAACACCAATTGCAAATTTTTTTCCTTATTTAATCTCTTATAAGTAGTTCGATATGACCATAACACAAAAAAACTTTGTCATCCCAATCTATCATCCTACATCACAAATATTAGTCAACGTGGGATTAAATTTTTTTTTAAACACCTCAGTAGCCCCATTAGCTTGTGGGTGATAAGGGGTAGTCTTGTGATGGGCCACCATGAACTTTTCCAATAAAATTCTAACTGTCCCATTTAAGAAATGAGTACCCTTATCATTTGTTAAGCTCGGTGGGAATCCATACCTGCTAATTATATTTTCCCACAAGAACCTAGCTATTGTCGCCATTATGTAATCCCTTATAGGCACCACATCTATCCACCTTTTAAGGTAGTTTGTGAATGTAATGATATAACAAAAATTTCCTTCATGCAAATGGAGAAATAGGGCCTACGAAGTCAATTTAACATTTCTCAAATAGTTGTACAACGACAATCGATATTAATGGCATTTCATCTCTTTTCCCTGGTTTACAAGGTGCTGATAGTGGTTATAGTACTTGCAATATTTGATACAATATTTGTAAACTATTTCCCACAAAAATCCTTATAAGATGATCTTATGCATGGTTGGATTCCTAAATATTGTCCCTATACAATTTCCACCATGAGCATCTTCCATGATTACAGTGTGCTCATGCTCAAGTATGCACCGGTGCAAACCCTCACCACAACCTAGCTTATATAAGTCTCCACTAACTAACATGTAGAGTACAACACGTATGGATAACCCGATTCCTTTTAAAGTTTTCATTCCCTCGGCGTAACACCCATTTTGAGAAACACGAGAAATATCTTCCAAGTCGGAGGAGTGTGTTTTAATTTGAACAGATTATGCATTTTTCATTATACCCTTAATACTTTGCACATTCTTTCTTGAGTCAATCCTTGATAAATGGTCAGGCCCCAAATTAATCGTTCCTAGTTTTACAACAACCATAAACTCAAACTCTTGAAATAATAAGATCCACCTACATATGCACCCTTGTAAGATGAGATTGTTCACCAAGTACATTGATGCCATGTGGACCATGTAAAAGATAAAAGGCGTCACTTGTAAATACTTCCTAAATTTTTGTAGCACATAGATCATTGATAATGCCTCACATTTTGTGGTAGTATAATTTTATTCTCTGGGATTAGCTTCCTAAAAAAACACAAGGGATGATGTACAATTCCCTCTCTAGGTTGTGCTAAGATTTCTCCAATCATCATCCCTGAAGCATCAACATTTACATGGAATGGCTTATCCTAAGAGGGAAATCATAATATGCGCGATGATAAGCCTATTCTTCAATGTGTCAAACACCATTGTTGCACCTCTCCCCAATGAAATGTACTTTTTGCTTCAAAATTCCTCCAAAACATGGCAATATTGGCATAACCATTAATAAATTTTAGGTAATATTCCATATGCCCAAGGAATATATGCACCACACTCATTTGGTAGGCTCCCTAATCCCATAATAATAGAAAATTTGGTAGGGTCCATGAGCAAGGATTTTTACATATGAGATGTCCTAACGAGGGTAGAAAATGGAGTAAAGCAAGAACACATTTGCTAATGTTGAGAGATATAATCAACTATCAAAGCATCTCTCAAACACCAGCCTTAGATTGTTACAATGGTCCCTCATCAATCCATATACTGTGTAGCCATCTAGGTAGACTTGTAGAAACTTATGGATGAAGTCCTGAAATGCCTAAACCATAATGTATGAAAACATAGCAGGCACGTTCTTCAGTCCAAAAGGCATGACCGTATAGGAAAAATTCCCCATTCAGTGGTGAAGGTTGTCTTTTCTTGGTCCTCCTTTGTAATTCTAACCTAATGATATCTTGAGAATCCATCTGTGAAATAATAGATCTCACACTCGGCTACTCCTTTCAGGATCTCTTCAATGAAGGGGGTTGGAAAAGGATCAATGAAACACACCACATTCAAATCCTTGTAATCAATGCAAATACTTATCCTCCCATCCTTCTTAATGTTGATGACCATCAAACTTATCCACTTTGATTCCTCAACAACCTCAATGATACCTAATGTGATCATCTTTTCAATCTCCTCCTTGACTTTGACACACATATTAAGATTCATTTGATAAATTATCTTATGAATTAGGCACACACCTTCCTTTAACTTGATCTTAATTTCTCCCAAGGAGTGGTGAACTTCTTTAATCTCATGGTACCCACATGGAAACCAATCATAAAATTTTCGCAACAGATCAATAATATTTGAAACCTCCCTTTCTTTTTAGTAATCTCCAAAGTAGCTTCCTCGTGGTCCGCCTCCAAACCGATGTTAACCTTATTTTTTTAGGGGCTCATGGTAGGTGTGTGATTTATCATCATCACTATCCATAACTTTGTGTGTACCGACATAAATAAATGTCACTACCATTCTTGAAATAAAAATTCTTGAAAGTAGATAAAACTTATAACTGAAAGAAAATGGTTTCTAAATGCTATGACTAAGACAAAGATTGTAAATTTAGAATGCAGATAAAGAAGATAAATTGATTTCTAGGCTAACATGGAATGAAACGAGAGAAACAAAATTATGGATTGGTTCAGAGTAGAAAACAAGTGGGATTTTCCTTGGGTGTTAATCCCTCCTAAATTCTGTAACTAAAGGATAATAAATAGAACTCAGATATTTTATTGAATTGGCATGAACATTATATCTAGGAATAAAGAAATATCCTCTTTAGAAATGTATATCTTATTCTATGTACCTATACATACCTTGTTACCAACGGTAACCATTTTTTTATACTTATCATTTACATCAAGACATGAGAAAAAGAGTTCAACTAGGAGTAATAAAATAAGTAAAAGATCTTCGGTAGAACAAGTGGAAGATATTTAATAGAATAACAAGAGATTAAATGCATTGCATGGAACTCATAAATTGTGTTCAGATTAATATTTATTTAATCGACCAATTCCTTCAATCATGTAGTAACTCAAACAATCGTTAATTCCTTCATTAGTTCATAATAAATGATAAGATCAAAGGTAGATTTGTTTATTAGTTCTACATGTTTTAGTTGTAACTCGTTTAACAAAATGTACAGACTTGAGTGTTGTTTTTCACATTCCAAGAGATCTTCAAAACATGGGATTATTTGTTTTAGGTTATTCCCTTTGGGTACGTATGGGCTGTTGTGTACAAGTCCTTTAGATGCAGATGATTTTCTATGGACAATTCCTTTAGTGCATACGAGTTGTTGCCTATAATAAATTGCTTACAACCAAGATTGGCATCACTCATATCATCATTCAAATAACTTATTAGAACCATAAGAATAAATTCAAACACAAATTACCACAAAATGAATATAACTCAAGATAAATATATTAATAATTAATTATTCCATAAGTTCAAGGTTGTAATGATAATGTTTAGTAGAGTGATAAGAAAATATAGAGACACATCTACAATGGATCGATCAAAATGCAGAAGATGAGTTATTTATAAAGGAAATAATCAGAACTCGTCACACCCCCATGCTTAATCTATTGATTTTCCTCATTCAAGGGATTCATATTTCTACTTCCTTAAGTTGCATTTGCACGTGAAATCAACTGGCGTAACTATTCCTACTGTGCCATGTCTTGAATCCTTTGATCAAATGGTAAGTCACCTATCCATGGTGGGATTGGAAAGTGAAATATGGGAGGATGATAGCCTATAGGAAACCATTCATCCCCACATTCATTTGATATTTCCATGTATGTATTCACTCTGTGAAATGTGGGAAGTATGTTGGGTAGGAGTGCATTTCCTTTCTTAGTAGTTCGGTGATAATTTTGACCATCTAATTTTACATGGAGTCATAACCTTGATACCATGTTTTTTGATTATATATTTGACTTCTACATGGGATTATTTCTTCATTTTCATCACTCTTTTGAATTATGTTATTTTCCACATATTTGTCATATGATTCAAAAATCAAATTTGTATTGTTTTCCTCGATCTTATGTATAATGGTTGGACCTTATCTAAATGATGATAAAAGCATAGGTATTTAACCTAGACATCTCCAATGTATAGGATTGAATCCAAAAATTTTCATATTCAAGGTCATAGTCATTTAAACAACCTATTTTTATGAATTCAATATAAGGTACTTTTTTATTTTTAAACTTTATGTTTCATTGAATTAAATACCCATATATCTAAATCCAGGATAATATTAATTTTATATCTCATGTTTCCAAGTATTATAAATTAATTAAATTTAGAACCAAAGTCAACTTAGTCAATCAATCCTATAACAAAGTAAACCTTATGCAAGTTGTATGAATTGGACTAAAATCAATCCTATCATTTCAATTTAATTAAATATGTATACTTAGTATACCATGGTTTCTATTTCCCTTCAAGGGCATTCAAGTGTTATAGTGTAAATTTCCTATCTGGGCACTTGTTATGGAATACCCATATGAAATCTGTAGCTTTATAACCAATTGAAATCATGATAGTGCAATTATCATCTTTCATTGCCGTGGTAAAGGTTTTAAGTCATGTTTTCCATGCTTAATTCCATGATGGCATAATCATCATTTGGAATTTGTCTTTCACCCTAACACCTAAAAATGTTATCTAGATTAGGACTAGATCATGAAGTGTCAATCATTTACAAGTTGTGTATGAGGCACCAATCTGGATCAACCGAATGGGTGAGCACCACAATATTAGATTAGGATGATTAAGAGAGAGTGTGCATCTCCATAATTATTTGTATCATTGTGGGTCACTCTCTTTCTTGTAGTAATAATATGATTACATTAGGTGCTTAACCATGTGAAACTCTCCACATTCGTACTCAAGGATAATATTTTTCATCTTATTATGATATTCTCATTTAGAGGAGCTAGACAAGATAACTTGATATATGATTTGTTATGTTGTAGCCTTATAATGACCTTCGTAATTAAGAGGGTATAATGTGGTAGTGACCACATAACTTTTACTCACTGAGTTGTGGTTAATGGGAACATTATATCTTATGGTTATTTAATTAATTTACAACATATCAACCCCAACTTTTAGTGTATTCATAGTTTGGTAACATATCACACCTAGGGTCTAAATGAAGGACTCATGAATATTAATTGTAGGTTGGATACATTCATCAATTCATTTTAAATCCTATTTGCAATTCACAATCATCTCGTTACACTAACTCTATAGAATTTACTTATCGATGTAACATCAAGTGATTAGTCAACAACAAAATTTATGCATGTTCCAGAATTCCTAGTTATAACATGTTTGATATGTTAACCCTTAAATAGTTTATAAATTACAGCTCAAGTAACATACAAAATGAATCAACATAGTTTACATATTATTAAATGTGTAACATAGAGTACTCCTTTTCCCCCAAATTTTGTCCCTTATGGTATATAGGTCAACATGTAATTATGATAATTTCCATGAACACAATTCCATAACAATGACATATCTATTTAATTAGAAATATAAATATGAATATTTATATATTTCCATGTTACAACCTTAGTCTTAGATTAACCACACACACACACACACACACACACACACACACACACACACACACAGCAGAGCAGAGGAATCAAATAGATAGTATTGATCTCAACTCAATACTCATTTCTTATTACATTAAAAAAATTAGGAAACAAAGAGTCAATGTTTTACATTGATTCTTGGCATCATGTACTTTATATTTGTTTGTAATTATCGAAAGTTTAAAAGATTATTCTGAGACCTATTTTTTCCCTATCAATACTTATTCAACTCTTTACACAAACTTTCCTTAATAATATTTGTGATCTGCATATCACTCATTCATATATAAATATTAACATTCAATGATAAATATTACAAGATATTTCTAAGGCAATAGAAAGGTTCATATATTACAATAGGTTTAACATCCATAATGTAGTAACATATAATTTTATTTAAACACAAAACAAATAGAAACACACCCTTTGTTACAATTCTTTGATATACCACTCTTTTTTGCAAATTAAGTACATAAAACAAATAAAATCAGCCATTCTTTCATTTCTCAATTGGATTTCCCATTCATTCCCTACATCTTAAAATAGTGATACACATAAATGCACATGGTCAGTTCTAAAGGAATTGGAATGATAAATCCTTTTCCCTACTTATAGGTTGAGGGATCATGTCATCTATTATTTGTCTAAAATAAATGTTGAAAAACTTAAATCATACACAAACTTAATAGACCATAAAAATAAAATAACATCTAATAGGATTATTAACTCTACATACACAAAATAGTACATTTCATTCTTTCCTTTAAGCATAAAAGATAATTTGTAAGACATAACTCAAATCATCTTACAATCAAGACCATTTATCTTCAACAAACACTCTCAAGGTTATTAAATGTATTAATAACATACATGTAATAATAAGGTATATCTCAGCACAATATGTCAACAACGGTCAAGTATAGAAATAAATTAGGATTCTAAATCCCTTAGTAAAGACCAATCAAGTAACTTGTCCAACACCATAGACAATAATCAATAATTATGACTTTATCAATATCAAGCTTTGATCTTTTTAATTCCCGAACTACGAATGTAACTAACACATCCGAAAGATAATGCAATAACATGTATATAGATCTTCCCAACATTCCTAAGGGATTCAATATTATAATACTGATTAAACCAAGTTCTATAAAAACAATATTGAAACCTTAAACAAGTTAGTGATGGTACCTCGCGGAGGTGTTAGCTTATTTTATTGACTAGATTCAGGTAAAACTCATTTACCACAACATATCAAGGAATACAACATACTTTACCAAACTAAATGTTGAATACCAGTAAAGAGATAGACATGATCCAGACATGCCCATATCATTAGGATATTTCCCATATACTAAGTATAGCACATTGGCACAAAATCCCCAAAATATACCTTCATTATAATGGTATCAAGATCGATACTTGGTTTATTAACGAATCCCAATCACTTGCATAATTCCATTTCCACTGAGGTAGGATCAACTTTTTAACTAAATCCCATAACATGGTGTCAAATTTTTTCGATAACGTTAGTGTAAAAATCTATTCCTAAATCGAACCAGTCCATTTCTGTGGATTTCTGTTATAGATTAGAGATCCTAATGCGGGTAAATACTACCCATTCATCGAATGCCCTAGGATAAAAGCTGGATTACACCATACAACATTAATATATGCTCTTTAAGCTTAAAATACCTTCTAGATACCCTTATTTGACCCCAATGGTTGAGTAAATAATCTTGTATATAGTTTAACAAACAACAAGACCATGATACTAATTTTTTTACAAGATAAAAATGCATACCCCACCTAGTGCTTTCAAGTCAAAATTTAAACTTACCCAATCATAAGAAGATAAATCTTACTCAATCTAGAAGATTTGAACTAAAGTAATAACAAAGACCCAAATAAAAATGAGGTTTGTATTAATAGAAACCATAACCCCAAGAATATATATATATATATATATATATATATATATGTGTGTATGTGTGTGTGTATGTGTGTATAATTAATATCTCATATAAAATGGTGAACTCCGTAGTTACATCAATATAGAGACAACCACAACCATGTTCAATACCATATTCAATCGTTAAAATAAAATCAACACCCATAAATGATAATAACATTCTAGAATTGATTCAACAAGAACAACAATAGTAATTGCAAAGATTTATTTTATGGAAATAATAAATACTATGAACCATAAGAAGGGAACAAAATAAACCATTCCCGATTTAGAAGGATTTATTCTTCTTATTTTCTCAATTTCTGCAACAACCCAATGCTTTGGATCAAATTCACAACCAGAAATCACTAAGGATATTCATTCATAATATTTATAGATATTGATATACTTGAAACTCAAGATTATATAACTCCCAGTATATCACTCAATCAATAGTCATGAAATGCATGTGACGACTTGAAAAATAACATCCAATTCAAAGATAGAAGATACCTTCAACATGTAGAGCTTCCTAGCTCCAAACCCATCAAACAACTCAAAGTTTCCAAAACCACTTGGTGCATGCCCCAAGATTGAGGGGTTGTTTTAATGAAATTAATCCATGACAAAGGTGGTTTCCATTCCCACTAAATTCCCGTCCTTTGCTTATTTTCATTCAAAATTATAAATGCCAGTTTCTTTTTAAAATAGTCCACTACATTTAGCTTCATAATCTTGTTAACCAATTTTCCACTTTTCTATTTCCACCCCCAAATATGGTGGTGGTGTGTATTAAATACCTCATATTAAATTCATAGACAATACTCAATACAAAGAGAGTAAATGTTGACCCTCCCTTGTTTAGTAAGGCCTCGTTTAATTCTCACAAGCATATATTAGGGTTTAGTAACATTAGTTAGTCTAGCCCAGCTCAATTCAAAATATTGAACTTATTTAATAATTGATAGGTCCCTTATGGTCTATGACCAAAACTTGGCTTTGTGTTAGTAATTACCCCCTTATGCTTTATAAGCATATTTATTCATATGGTATAAAACATTTTTCACACCTTAGTCAAACACTATAGGCCCATGGTGGCATTTATTATATCAACATGATATTAATACCTTAAAATCATTATATTACAACAATTTGTATTAACTCTACTTTTATTTTTACTAGCGGTTGAACCAGTACCGATAAGGAGCATACAACTAATACCTTGCAGTAGACTAAGATTAACTTACATAACAACTGAATATATAACATATTATCAAGAGAATGAACAAAATTTTTATGATAATCATCCAATAATATGGAATGAGGTCATTATAAGACCTATCAACCTAAGGTCTATATACCTTGGAAATATAATATAATCATTGTAAGACCTCGTGATAATATTTCATAGTAAGATATAAGATTTTTAGTAAATACATATATTTAAAAATACCATTAAAATAATACCTTGACCATTAATTTCACGTGTAGGAAAAGTACTTAAATCATCCATTTATGACATACCACTTTGAAATCACAACTAAATTTTGTGGGGTGTGTGATTATGCAAATAAATTTCACATAACAAGTTTTCATAGTCATGTGGACTATTTCTATAAAAGTGAATAATGTCTTAGTTGAGCTAATATCATAAATCATGTCAAAATTAATGTATATAAGTTTGAGTTGCAACTTATTCTCCTTCAAATAGATGGAATAAACACTTGATGTGGGGTTGCATTTGAATATCTCATGTGCAACCTAGATTGTTTTTTCTTGTTTATTCTTCAACCTCTCTATCTCTTTGTCCTTGACTTTCAGGTCTTCCTTATGATGAAAAATGAGAGATTCTTTCTCTTGTTCCCACTTTCCCTTAATTCTATTGACATAATTTTCTAACTACATCATCAAATTTTCAATGTCTCCTCTCATGGTATATGTATCCATATCTTTGGAAGATGGTTTTTTTAGTGCTTCTAACAACCTCATGAATAAAAACTTGTGGATCCAATGGTGTTATAATTTCTTGCTACACAACATGTTGTGCATGTTCCACAACTCGTTCAACTACTTCATCAATTTTCCACCCAATAATCGCATGAATTTATGCTTTTACTTGTGCGTGTTCTTACTACTCCATCACTTGTTCAACAACCATAGGCGTATGTTCTTGTGTAATTTCTTCTTCAACTTCCTCTTCTTCCATTATCTCTTCCTCTCTCTCTTCTTATCCATCTTCATGACCTTCCACTCCATCAATTTTTTATTCATTATTTGATGGCTATACTTTCTCTCCCATGGGATGTTCATGGCATTTTAACTCATGAACTGTGGCATTAGTCTCTCCTAGATCTATCTCCATTGGTTGAGGCTCAAGTATTTACTCTATATCTTTCAAATCACTGTCTAGTGATATGGGTTTTTATTATATTAGGCCAAATATTTTTAGTTTTTGGTTCTAAGCTTTGTGGGAACACCTAGGTGGTGTAGGAGTGGAATGATAATATTTTTTCATTCAAGCCTTGAAGTGGATGTTTTAGGAGAGAACTCTATAAGGGTTTCATCTATAATAATCCTCTCTAGAGATATAGGTATAGGGTTTTCCTCAATAGATGGAAAAATTTCAGAAGTAAGGGATTCTTGAGGTTTGGAGGTTGATGGTGTAGTCTCTTTTACATTTTTAGAGGAAATCTTAGTTCTTTTCCTCTTCTTTCCCTGTTTCCCAAAAAATTGTCTATCCTATTTCACCTTGCAAACTCTCCCCATTTTATCTAAGGATAATCCCTCTTCAGGGTATGTTTCACTAGTAGGGTTATAAGGCAATGGTGTGACAATGTAACCCTACCCCTATGCGCTTATCTACTAATTCTCTTCAACATTGCATGTAATAAATTAGGCACAATTACATGCATGTTATTCTTTATATGATTCAATAACTTGAAATGAATTGTATTCAATCAGAATACCTTCCTTGAAGTAAATTACTTAAGTAAAAATTGCAACCTCATCTCATAAGGGTTTAAGGGATTTTATATGTGTACATTTCTTGTCGTTAATGAATTCATCATCATCTGCGAACTCTCTCTTGGTTGCTTCTGGGTTGGCCTTTTCTAGGAATGATTTCATCTCTACGAGTTTGACTACTAAGCCCTTCACCTTTTCCTCCCCATTACTGAATGTGTTGGAAAATTCTTCCACCATTGCTTCATTAAAACCTTAAAACTGTTTATGTAATCTAATCAACCATTATCCTAAAAATACTGCATAATTCGAGGATGTCTCAAACATTTTGAATTATTAGTGGGTTCATGCCTTATCAAATCAACCCCCATGGTGGATAAGAAATTTGATCTAGTTTCAATATGCAAAAATACAACTTTTCTTTGAAGGAATCCTACACAATTGAGTTTTGTTGAGTTGTTTTACTTTTTTCAATCTTTGGGAATGAGAAGACACATAGCATGGTTATGGGAGAACACTCATTAATTGATGTGACCATGTGAAGTAAGTAAAGAGAAGTGATTTGACAACATTGGATTATGTGGAGGGACACAACATATCATAAAAGGAAACGGTCTTTAAATGCAGCACATGCATGATGACTTGGCATAACTGCTAATTAATTATAATTATTGTAATTATAATTCATTGAAGTGATAGTTAAGTACAGATTATCTCGATGTTTGTTTGAAATTATGATTGTGCATGTTTATTTGAACTTGCATTGTAGTCATTTTTATACCCATATATTAACAAAAAATCAAATACAAGTCGGCCTATCACCCGGTGGGCGCAGGAACTCACATGAGGCACACGTGAGTGCCAAGCCTCTCCTTAATGAGAGTGTTGTGAGAATACATCATCTTATGATAGATATTCAAGTGTAAAAGAATATAAAATAAGCTGTGCATTATATTGAGAACCCTGGACAAGTTATCACTTCAATGCATCCATAAAAGAGAAATAACAGACAACATATAGAATTGATTCATACATAAATGAAATGCACAAGGATTATACTCATGAACACATATATGATTTAGAATAGAGTCTTATATTCATATTAATGAGTTTAGTAACCACATTACATTCCTTGAGGTCATAACAAACCCATATAATAATGTAGAGAAAATTCATGCATCAAAACTACACTATGTCCTTCACATTACAAAGATGAATACAGAACCATCCCTCTAAATATACCATCACTCCTATATTTTCTCTAATCCCAGCCCATAGAATTCTCCATTATATTTCTATAGAGCTTCGCCTCTCTTCCACCAATCTACCACACTAATCACACTCTCTTTTCTGCTACTAAGCACACCTCAATATATAGCTTTTTGACTTCATCACCCTTCCCTTCGAGGTAATAGATCGGCTTCCAAGTGTCCATGTGGTCCTCCAATGGAGCATACCTCCTTTGATCTGATATCTCTACTCTTGTAATGATGTTCTTCTAGAACCTTCCATTGCATTCATTGAATATTCCCTTTTGATCCTACATCTGCCATACTAGCACCTTATCCACTCTACATGCTATAAGGGTCACACTTTTCTCGTGTGTTTTTAGAACGTTGAATATGGCCAAGTCCTAAAGATTGTCTTTCCTTGCACGTGCATTGTGTGTTCTACAAAAATCTGCTAGAAATCTTCCCTATGCACCATCACAATACACACCCTTTTTCAAATAAGTCTCACGTGCTCACACACCTTCTTATATGTAGAAAATATTCTAGGGCCCAACATCACCCCACACAACGCCTTTGTTCTCCATCCTCATAAACACTTCTTCAATAAAATAAAGAATGGTGGGACATTAAAATGGTTGGAAATAAAGAATAAAGGAATAAAAATTGGAAGAAAGAATATAAGAATGGGGAACTTGTTTGTTGTAGGAGGAGAGGGAAATCCTTCCCTAATTCTGCCTCTAACTTCTCCAAGCGTCGGCCTCGGTTTTAGCTTTCGGCAGAGGTCACCCACCAGGGCGCTCACCTCCTCAAAACATAGCTCCTCCCCTTTGGTGCTCATGGTCTCAAAATACCCTCCAACGTTTTCCCAATTCCTCAATAGCATCCATCCTATGGGTGATCTAGGGTATAATTCCTTTAGTTGGCTCTTGATTGAGCCCCACAGGTCTTGATTGCTTCGATTTCTTATCCACCTCGGCTAGGATCATGTATCTTTCTACTCTATCCCCCTTATTTTTATCTTATGAACTCCTTGAGTTCCATTTCATGGATGGAAACCAAGATGTTTTCCACTCTATCCCTATTAGTGTAGTTTTCATAAGCATCTTCAATGACTTATACGGTGACCTTCACTTTTATAAGAAGTTTGGTGTATCGAGCAACAATATTAACAACCTTCATCTTTTATTATTTTTCTTGGTGCACTTGTGCTTCTTATTTAGAATATAAATTGAGTGGTCACCTCTCCATCATGAGAATGTGAGTCGATCCTCCGAAATTGCAACATCGATTCATTATTCGATCGGGCGATGCTAATTCGGGGTGCTTCAGAAAATTACATCTGTAATAATATCCACCTTCTTTGAGACTTCATGCACCTTATCTTTTTCTTCTTTAAGCTCATGGCTCAACTGAGCATTGATCATCTCCTCTTTCTTTAGGTCCTTGCTCTTTTCCATGAGCTCATTTTTCTTCTCCAATTCCTCCTCCAGGAATCTCACTCTATTGTTTCTCCTGAACAGTCTGACCTAAAATTCAACTAAAACCTTGTTAAGCACATTACATACCTATTCATTTGATAGCTATTGATCACTCACCAATAGAGTTATCCCTTTGGTTTCTAGCACCTTCATTAGAAATATTTGACTTACTTCAAATTCTAGTTCATCCACGTGGGACTCAAACACCCAAGATAGCATCTTTCTTGTCCATGGGTATACACCTTCTTCATCAAACGATGACATAGCTAGGAGTTTCTCTGTTGGTATGGTGCTCTGGAAGCATGCATGTAGAACTTTGATAGGATCATTAATGTATCCCATTCCCTGCTCTTGTGCCACCACTATGCCTTTCCCACCTATTCACACAACTTTTGGGAATCTTACTACCGATTTGGGATCTCCACTCATGCTACCATATTCCTTCCCAATGCTTTCTCTCTTCCACCTCCTTCAAAAAAATTTCCGCGCTCCTCTCCAGCTCCTATGCCAATAACTCCTTCATGATGCCTGCCAATTTTCTCTCTACAGATTTCTCCACTTTCTCCTTAGTGAGGCTTGGGGTACTTTGGTTTTTGGTGCTCACCTCTTTTCTCACCCCCTTGCCTTGATCCCCAGCTTCTTCCTCGTCATTCTTCTCCACATCTTCCTTATTATACTTCTCTTCATCTCCTTCCTCCTCCGATTCATATAAATCATATATTGGATGGTCTTCACCTCCTTTAGGCTCATCATCATCCTTATCACTAATGTAGGTATCTAAACTTTCCATCTCTTTTGAGTCTACCTCATTTGTCATCTTCAGCTTCTTCCTTACTGCAGATTCCAAGATGGGAAATTCTTCTTTCTACTCCTTAATAGGAGACCTCTTTTTGGTGATTCTTCATGGGTGAGGTGCTCTTCATACTCCGTCACCTCTTCTTCTGTAGTCTTTTCCTTGATATGGGACTTCTTTCTCCATGCATAAGTGCTAGGATTTTTAACTACTTTAGGCATGCCCACCGATTGTGTGGTCTACACACTTGGTCCTTTCTTCTCTTACGACTCTTCTCTTTCTCTCTTCTTTAGCGTGGCCTTATTTCTCCTTGTGAGGTCTTATGGAATGGAGATATCACTCTCCAGATAGGTGCCTTTCTAAAAATTTGGCATTATGTGAAGGTATATCCTTGTTGTAGCCCTTCTAACTATTGTCAGTGTTATTGGCTTCATCATTTGCACTTCATGGGAGACATACTTTTCAACATATGCATGCTTTTTAGGGTACATCAACTTTCGATGCATCTCGCACCGATTTTGGTCCACCTCAATAAGGTCGAACCTTATTCTTTTGGCTTCCTTGAACCTGTTGACCCCTTCCTGGAAGTATTATGCGGTGAAGGAGAAGGGTGGCTTGCACCATGGGCTCTTGGTCCCATTTGTCAAAGTAAATTTACCGATGCAGAAATATTGGTACACTATGAACTCTTTTGCACCATGAATGAGCACAAGAAGATGATCTCGGGATCCTCCACTTTACCCTAAATGCATCATTCCTTCATTTGTACTAATTTTCGAGGTGCGCCTTGTGAGAATCCATCATGGTTTCATAAGTGTACTTTTCAAACCTTTTCGCAAGCGAGGAGTTCTCTTGGATACTCCCAAAGAAATGTATTCAACCCATCTAGTACTCCAATCTCTGAAAATAAAATTGTAAGGAGGACCTTACCGAATAATATATTCTCTCCTTCGTATGCGTTGCTTATGATCTCATCCGTAATGAAGGTAGAAAAGTTATAGATGGTTCCCTCTAATTTCTTCCGACATATATTTAGCCATGCCTTGTTCACTTGCATCCATTTTTCTTGATCATGAATCTTGGTCACCAAGTGCGCTACCATCCTCATAATAGGGTATGGAATATTTTGATGTCAAAGTATTACAAAATTTCTTGTAGTCATACATTGCTATTGTCTCCTTTATAGCCTCCTTGTCACTCGTGTCATCATCTATACTTTCTAGTTCATAAATAAGGCTTGTGAATTTGGATATCAACTGTGGTGTTATCTAAATCTTGCACCCTACAAAATAGCAAAGTGATCCTCATACACACGCAACATCAAAAATGATAAAGGCACTTAGGATTTCCAAAATAAGCCTACTCATATAGTTGTTAATAACCTTTCCTTCTCCAATTTGATTTTCACCTCATCGTTGTATATAGGCATCCCATCTGGTGTCCTTTTATTAGTTGGGTGACCAACTCTAACACCATTTCCTTCTCAATTGTGCCGTGTAATGGTTATAATCTCTCACATCATTTGAATTAAATACGACACCCACTCCTTTCCTAGTAATACTCCATTTGGGTACTACATTTCTACATATCATTCTTAATTGGAGAGAGCGACGGAAGTGATTTGTTATTCATTTCCCTTACCCTTTTGTTTCTTTGGTGAAATGGTAACCTTCTTAGGTGTCATGCTTTCTATCGGGATAAACTAATAACTTCTTACTCCACTCTGCTACTTTGCTTGACTCCAAACTCCACACCAAAGCTCATCTTATAGAATAAATCCTTCTATCTTCATGCCCTAGCTACCAAACCCTAACTAGGAAAACCTTACACAAGATGGCTCACCATAAACAACCTTCTCTCAAGCCCATGTACTCTTTCCTCCTAGTTTGTAGATCCACTCTAGTCACACTTTTAGATTCTTTTGGATTCTTCTTCCTTCACACAAATTTCTCTAGATGCCCTAGTTTGCAAGAACACTACAACTTAGTAATAGCAAGGTAGAGTAATGACTTGCCTGACCTTATATTTATAGTTTATACATCCCTCCAATAATAAATTTTACACCACCTACAAACATACTTTAACATTAAATGTAAATTTTTCCACTAAGCCAACTTTAAGCTCCCTTACCCACATGCCCAATCCTACACAAAAACTTCTACAACCTTCTGGCATGCAAAAATACAATCTGACCAAAGACTCTTACACATGCATCTACAGTGCCAAAGGCACTTCTTCTGTCCTTTACCTAATTTTTTTCCCTCACCTACCTCATGTTGTTCATGTGCTCTTCATCCTTTGTATGTGGTATTTGTTACAACCTTCTTGACACCATAATTCATTATCCACTATTTCCTCATGCACTTTCTCAACCTTACGCACTTCCTTCTATTGGGCCACTCAACTTGTATTATAGGCCTATACTTTTTTTGTATTACTCCACCCCACACTAAAATAGATGCACGGTCCTTTACGCATACACAACCCTAGAATAATAATGTGGTTATAAGCACACAAGGCACAAAACAAAACAAAAAGAAAGGAACAAGTAGAGGGAAAGGGAAACATAATAAAATAAAATCATAAAGGTAAATTCTAAGAAAATTGACAATACTACCTTATTACAAACACCAAGAAGAGTTATTTATAGTAGGTTTTCAACCTACTCCCATTAAAATGACTGTTAATATCATCCCATCCCATACTTGTAGCTGGAAAGTTCCCAAATGAAGAATGTACTAGATGATCTAGGGTCCCAACTAATGGAATTTCAACTTCCTAGGAAGACACAAATACTTGGAATCATACAAAAACACCATCTTCCCAACCTCAAAATTCTTGTTCTTGATATGATGATCATGTCATTGCTTTTTCTTACATTTTGTATCTTCGAATCCATCTAGCAAGTGATCACCTTTCATCTAATTGCATCAACTTATCAATCCTCTCTTCCAACACTTGTTCATCATCTAACCCTCTGCGTGTGCTATACATAGTGATGGTATCTTGAATTCAACTAGAAAAACAACCTCAATGCAAAACACTATTTAAAATGGTATGGACTTGTTCAACCTCTTATAGGTTGTCATGTATGCCCATAGAATGGTTGATACATTATTATCCCAATCTTTTCTTCCAACGTCATAGATCTTAGGTAATGTGTGACTTAGTATTTTTTGGAATGCCTCAGTAGTTCCATTCACTTAAGGGTGATAAGGGGTAGTCTTTTGATGGGCCACCATAAATTTTGTCAATAGAATTGTGACTATTTCATTGAGAAAGTGTGTACCTCTATCACTTGTTAAACCTAAAGGAAAACCATACTGCTTGATTATGTTCTCCAAAAAAAGTCTAGCAGATTTTTTTTTGTGGTGCAATCCTTTCAGGCATTACCTCTACCCATCATGTCAAGTAATCATTGCAAGTAACAATATACCGCGAACTAGTCCTTCACGTGGTGGTGAAATTGGCCCTTCAAATTTAATTTCCCATTTTTCAAATGGCTCAACATTGGTTATTGGTCGCTGGTGAATTTCATCCCTCTTTCTAGGTTTTCCAAGGCACTAGAAATGGTCATAGGCCTTACAAAACTCAATATAATCCTATTATATGGTTTCCCACCAAAGCCTTGCTAATAAAATCTTCCACGTGGTAGCATTTCCTGCATAGTGTCCTCCTGTAATCCCATCATGCACTTCCTCCATAATTGTCATGCGCTCATGTTCTAATACGCCTTGGCGTAGAACCTCATCATGACCTAGATTATACAGGTCCCTACTAAACAATATGTAGGGTGCGACACATATTGCTAACTACTTTCTCTCTAGAGTCCTCATCCCTTCTAGTGCCAAACCTATTTTTAAGAACACTACGATATCTTCAAAGTCTAAGGACACACGCGACAACCTAAGCACATTGCATATTCAACATGGTATCCTAAATTACTTACACATCCTCCCCGAGTTAATCCATGATAACTAGTCAGGTCATGAATTGCTTTTCCCTAGTTTTACAACCACTTTGAACTCAAAATCTTGGAATAATAGGACCCAATGACATATGCACCCTTGTAGAATGATATTTTTGAATAAGTATTTCAATTCCACGTGGTCCATGTAGAATATAAATGGTGTTGTCAATAGATACTTCTTAAACTTGTGCAAAGTGTATAGATCATAGAAAATGCTTCGTGCTTAGTAGTTGTGTAATTATATTCTACTAGTGTCAACTTTCTACTTGCAAAACACAAGGGATGGTCAACAATTTTCTCACCAAGTTGTGCTAGTACTGCTCCCATAGTTGTACCTGAGGCATCAACATGCAGATGAAAAGGCTTATCCCAAGAACGAAAACGTAGTATGGGTGTCGTGATGAGCCTATCCTTCAAAGTGTCAAATTCCCTCTATTGCACCTCTCCCCAATGAAAGGAACTCTTGTGTTTAAGTAATTCCTTAAAGGGTACCGAGATTTTGGCATACCCCTTGATGAATTTCATGTAGTACCCTGTATGCACAAGGAATCCACACACTTTGTGCTTTGACTAGTAGGCTCCCCTAATCCCACAATAACTACAACTTTGGAGGGATCCACTAGTAATATTTCTTTGCATATAATATGTCCTAACAGGTTCCAAATGGAGTAGGAAAGACATATTTCTTAATTTTGAGAGATATCCTCAATCTGCCAACATCTCTCAAACATTAGCCTCAAATTTTCACAATGGCATTTCACCAACCCCTAAATAGTCCATTCATTCAAGTAAACTTGAAGAATTTTATGGATGAAGTCCTGAAATGCTTGTACCATGATGTGTGAGAACACATCAAGAGCATTCCTCAATCCAAAAGGCATAATTGTGTAGGTAAAGCTTCCCCATTGAGTGGAAAAAGTTGTATTTTTTTGGTCTTCCTTTGCAATCATGATATGGTTATACCCGAGAACCCATCCATGGTAGAGTAGACTTTGCGCCCAGATACTCCCTTCAAAGTGTCTTTAGTAAAAGGGGTTGGAAAAGGATCGATGAAACATCGCATTCAAATCTCTATAGTCAACAAAGATTTTTATCCTCCCATCCTACTTGATACCGATGACCATTGGGCTTATCCATTTTGGTTCGCCCACTTCGCCTCAATGATACTAGATGCTATCATCTTATCTATTTCTTCCTTGACCTGTGACAGAAAATTTGGATTCATCCATTAAGGCCTCTTCGAATTGGTCGTGCACCTTCCTTTAACTTGATACGTGTCTCCCTAAGGAATGGTGGATTCCTTTGAGTTAATAGTACCTACGAGGGAACAAATCGTGGAACTCACGCAACATATCAATGACCTTTGAAACTTCTTTCTCTAACCAATAGTCCCTAATGATAGCTTCCTTAGGTTTTATCTCTCTGTCCCAATATTAAAATTCTTTGTTTTCAAGGTCTTATGGTAGGTGTGTGCTTTCTCATGAACGCTATCTATGACTTTGCACCTACATTCAAAATGGTTAACATCCAAAGTTTCCTTATCTTCATCATATATTACATAGACCATTTTTCCTTTTTCTTTTTCCATGCATGCATGCTCAAGCTGTACTTCCTCTGATTCTTCTTCATTGAGGCGTGTCTCCAAATAAGGCTCACCCAATAATTTCAAGAGCCTATATTCTACAATAGCACTATCTCCCATCATAGGGTGCTTGATTACTTGTAACACCTTATCCACTAATGGCTTTGTCCTCCTATACTTGAAATATTGAATGAGATCAGTTGCCAAATCCTACCAATTACATGTTTGACAACTTATCTTTGAATGAATATACCATGCACAAACATAGCCTTGTAAAGTGGAATACAACTTATGCACCCATAACAAAGGTGGTAACATTTTTTTGCTTCCCATCTAGGACTTCTCACATGCTTGGACATGAAATGAGGAGGTCTCTTTACCATGGTAATCTTGTATAACAATGGGTGCATTAATCCTAGAGAACCTTACAGAAAATGTGATTCTTAATTTATGCCATTCTAGGAGGCTCTCCCGATGTGTAGCCCACCAATGCAATGCATTTCTAAGAAGGTTATAATTGAGCATTCCCCTTCTCTCATCCTCATTCTTCTACTGAGCCTCCATTTCTTACAAGAAAATTTTAGGGTATGCTCCTCCAGAGTAACTTGGAAAATTATTCCCCCTAGGTGATTAACTGGGTGTGCTTTTGTTACACTTGTTATAGATGCTCTCAACTATCATAAAATTAACTCATAAGTCCCATGCACCCAATTTCATATGCCATGCTAGTGGTATCAATTAAGGACTGAGCATCTTCAAACTGGATAACTTCCTCCATGAGATGAATTATCTCAGGATCTCTAATGGAATGCACATAGATTCTGTCAAGGAATTATTCTCCTAAGGGCTCAGTATAGGGCACTAACTTCCCATTTGTTAAAGGGATAATCACCCTTTCTTCTTTGTTCTCAAATCTAATATATCCCTTATTAAGCCACAGGTCAACATTGTTCTTATGACAAAGGGAGCCCAAGAAACACTAGAAAGTTGTCGCCTTGGTAAGCACCAAGACTTCGTAGTCTCCAAAGTGAACTTGGCCCCTTTAATGGTCATAATCAAATCCTTCAATACTTCCAATGCGCATTGAATTTGTATTTTTTCCATATAAAACATTTTTTTTTAAGATGGTTGTAATGTGGGCCTTCCCATTTGGTGCCATGAATCTAAGGTAAGAACATTGATCTCTGCTCCCATGTCAATTAGGATATTACTTAATCCACCCATCAACAAATGCATATAAGGTAATATCCTTATCATAGTCAAGGTTGTGAGGAAGAAGTTTTTCATGTAAAACTTTCCTTTTGCACTCTACTCCACAAAGTGGTACCTTCTCCCTCGGTCATTATCCTAACAAGGGAATAATATACTCTTTCCTTAACATCCTACATAATTCCTTGACCTCATCTCGGGTCATCCTTTGGAGCTTCAAAATTCTTCCTTTACTCCATCTACTTTGACTTCTCTTTTAGACATTAGATCTCCCTTGCAAACTCGAATCACGTCCATAGTATCTTGATACACCTCCTTCGATGATCAAGTTATAGGTACTTTCGTGTACCACTTCCTCTCTTAAAACTAGTGTCATTTGTCTTGGCATCTCCTTGGTGTGCACATCCTCTACTCGTGTCGTCACAAACATAATTTCTAGTCCTGACTCATGTGTAACTCTTGGCATCCACTGTGAATCATCCTTTTTTATGCTTACCATCCCAACGCCTCTATCTTTCCGGTGTTGTTGGTTCATATGATCATAAAGGTGTAGATACTCTTCATAATTATGTTTCTTTCAACAACATGAGCATTATAACAGATCAGAACACACACATTTGTAATGCTCTATAGATCCATAGTTATAATAGGTTCCTTGCAGGAATTCACTTCGTCCTCCACCACAGTTACTACAACCATGAAATCCTACATGAAAACCTCTTGCACATTCTCTTCCATTTGCACACCGTTCATAATGATGATCATCATCCTTGGAACTACTTTCAACACTAGTTGGGTGCACACCAAGATCAATAGCATCATGGATCTAATCAATCAATCTACAATCCTTAGTATCGGGGTCTTAGAGCTGCATATCATACAATATCAAGAAGCATTCTTGTGGTTTACGTGTTATAGTAGAGGGAACCTACTCGCATCATGATCCCCATTATAAATCTCATAGTTTACCACTATAGCATGTACTAAATTTCAATGGAAACTATCCTTTGCATGCCCCTCTACCTCATAGTCTACACACCAAATTCAGATGAACCTCATGCATTGAGTTTGTAAATAGGTTCTCCAAGTGTTTGGCCAATGCAGTAATTTGGGCCTCCGAGAAATAGACTAACACTAGTATCAACGCTCCCAACATCCTAAGCACACATGGAAACTTCCAATACCTTACGCAAGTCTATGAAATTATTGTGTGACAGAGCCCTTATAAATAAAGTGTTATCAATCCTCCAAAAACTATGTAGCATGTTGAGAAGGATTAATGTCATAGGATAGTTTTTACAAGATAGTCTTGAAACACACGTCATACTCTCACACACTCTCCCATTCCTTGTTGGATCTCTTTCAAGGTATTGATGTTCTTGTGCTCAAACTTAGGTATATGGAAATCTGCTAGGAAGGCATTCTTCAATGCAGTGTAGTCTACCAGTTGTCTAATGGCGGTCATACTTCAGTACCAACTATGTGTAAGTCCTTGAAACATTATTACAAATTGGCTTTCATACTCGCTCCGGGTAGTGATCCCTTTCATGTGCCATAGTAATTCACACTTGTGCACATGTTTTGTAGTATCTTCAATACCCCTATAGTCTTGTAAGTGAAAATACATCTCAAAGAATACTTGTGGAGGTGGCTGAGGCCCTTTTCCTCCTAATCCATAGACTTTGTTCACTCGGTGTTTCCTCCTCCACTAGATTCACTTTGGATCCACCAAGCCCCATTCCTCTTAACCCACTAGATCCTCTAGATATGTTTGGTCCACTGGGTCCTCTAGCTCATATACCACCAGATCCACCTCATGCGGTGGAAGATGGCTTGAAGTGGTCAAGCCCAGTGTTCCCAACATCCCACTGAATTACATGTTGATGGTTTGTGATATTCTCCCACTACAAGTTGTGTGTCATGTGTCACTCCCAGATGTGATACCCAAACCTTACATACTTTCACCTTGTCCAAAAATTCTTCCAAATACCAGAATGGAGTGCGCAACCATGGATGTTGCAAATAAGAAATTATATCTCATGGGAGCAAATTGGTTACTCCCACTAATACCAACTAGGTTAACAATACTTCTCCCTTATTCTGGAAAAACCAAGTGCTAGGGTTTAGTGCCCTGTGGGTTTAGATGCACACCGATGGCCCTCCTTTATCCATTCAAAAAAATATCATGAGAATTTGAAGGGACTTCTCTCATGCACTTACCAAGATGGGGTAGCATGATGGTCAGTTCCATGCCCTTTGTATAAACCTCAAATCCTTCCGATAACATCTTCCTCCATAGACCCATCACACTTACAACCTCACATTTTCTGGTCATCTCCCTTTCATGAGCTTTGCTATACTTGAGTCATCTCTCCTCCCTTTACTTCTCAGCCATAATGTCCACCATCTTCCTCCACCCTAGATTCCTCTCCCATCGCTAGATAAACTTATCCAGGGCATGAGAAAAATACCTCTATGCTTAAGGTAATGACCAAGATCTTAATATCAAAAGGCATACTATGTAAAAATGATTCTCTTTTCTTCCTCGGAAACTTGAACTCAACAACCTCTAGGCAATAATACGTAGAAATGGTGTATTCTAGAGTATAATCGGTCAACACTCCTTTACACCAGCAATCATCAACATGCATCCAAGTCATATCTGTATCCTAAATCTTCTGATAATCATCTTGGGTCCACACCCATGATCAATATTATCGGCTCTATCTAGATGCATATGCTGATAGCCATTCATATATTTCTACTTGGGAAACATCATAAGAATGTCTCATAAAACTCATGGTATAGGTTATCTTCTACCCATCTACATCCATCGAACTTAGATCTGGTGTTGAATATTTTATAAAACTCATCCTCTATGATCTTGAACCATGCTTCAACACTTTCCAAGGTTAAATGCTCTGTCATCACGTATCACAAGGACCAAGATGCATGCCATTTCTCATAATAACTTTGAAAAGAGGTCCCAAAATGGATCGGAAATGTACCAAAAATGGAACCAAGATGTAGTGATTTTTATACCCTTATATTAATAATAAAATCCCATGCACGTCATCCTATCACCAGTGGGAGTCGGGGCTCACCCGAGGCACACGCAGTGCCAAGCCTATCCTTTATGTGAGTCTTATGAGAATACATCATCTTATGACATATATTCAAGTGCAAAAAGTAGAAAATAACCATGCATGATATTGAGAACCTATGATGAGTTATCACTTTATTCCATCCATAAAAAATAAATAATAGATAACATATAGAACTGATTCATACATAAAGGAAATACACAAGGATTATACTCATGAACACATATATGATTTAACGTAGTCTTATATTCATATTGATGAGTCCATTAAACACATTACAATCCTTGAGGTCATAATGCACCCATATAACAATACAAATCAAAGTCATGCATCGAACTACACAATGTCCTTCACATTTTAAACATGAATACGAGACCCATCCCTCTAAATATTCCATCACTCCTATATTTTATCTATTCCCAGCCCATAGAATTCTCCATTATATTTATGTAAAGTTTTTTCTCTTTTCCACCAGATACCACACTAATCACACTCTTTTCTACTACCCACGGTCCTTAATATATAGCTTTTCTACCTTCACTTACTTGCCTTCTGAGGTAACATATCAGCTACCAAGTGTCCTGTGGTCATCCAATGGAGCATGCCTCATTTGATTCCAGATCTACACTCTATGTAATGATGTTCTTCAAGAACCATCCATTACATGCATGGTATATTCTCTTTTTGATCCTATAGCCACCAAGCTAGCACCTTATCCACTCCGCATGCTAGACGGCTCACGCTTTTCTCATCTTCTTCCTGGAATACGAATATGGCTAAGTCCTAAATCTGTCTTTCCTTGCACATGTGTTGTGCATTCTATAAAACCACGATAGAACCCATACCTATGTGCCTTCACCCTACACTCCCTTCTTTAAATAGTTCCTACTCACCCACTCATCTTATTTTATTTAGTCCATATTCTAGGGCCCAACATGCATCTTGGTTTTATGTAAGATTGTTGTGATGTAGTAGATGTGTGTTGAAACTATGTTGGCTTCTCCTTATTAAAAAGATGAATCCCAGAGGGAATTCCAATCTGTTAGAGTGTCAATTATTTCTTTTATATCTCCCACATGTGTATGCATCTATAGTGTCCATTTAAACAACCACTTGAGACCAAAAAACAACCTAGGATTAACTAGAAAAATTATGGGATAATTTTTTTATTAGAAGTATCTACAACTAGGTGCAAAAATCAGTCTACCATTGGAAGGTTCGGAACAAACCTTATTTTCCAAAACAAAAATTTCCTTGATTTACTTATATCAAGTTCACAAGGTTCAAATTTTAGGGTTACATATTCTAGTTAGTTTCAGGAGAAATCTACCCTCCCACTCTCTAATAGGCTCGAGTTTCAACTAGATTTTTCTCATAATTAACACTTATAAAAATTTATAAACCATTTTGATTGGATAGGAAATTTTCTCACCATTCTAGTGATATAAATAAGTCCTCCTAACTCCTTTAGGAACTCAAGATATGGTCCGAGATGGAGTTTTGGGATCAAATATTCCCCAAGGGGGACATGTGTCAAGAGCGGGGAAAACCCCTTTGCCGGGTTAGTCGGTCACGGGGATTTTTTTGGAATTTATCCCCATGCATTACAAAATAATTTTTTTTCCTGAACCTCACCGCACCCCCAAGGTTCCATGTGGCACCCTCTACGATTGGATGCGGGTCAATGGGCGAAATGGAAAATTTTTGCAAATTTTTCAAAAGCCTCAAAGGGTAAAAAGTTCCCACACCTTCAACACTACCCCGTGAGGACACATGGAAGCCTTTGATTGGCTACGGGCCAGTGAAGAAAAAGATGAAATTTTTCCTAAAGTCAAATTTTTGAAAATTTTCTAAGGGCAATTTTGATAGGAAATTTTTGGTTGCGGACCCACCACGAAATTTGTTCCCAAATTTTCTTGCCAAGGTACAAAAGCTTCAAAGTGTCATAACTTGAGCTAGAAAGCTCAGTTTTGGGAAAATGAGGACTTTTCAGAAATATATTGAAGCCCTCTTTGCATAAGAAACATAAAATTTACTTTTTTATTAAGTTTGAATTGTCAATTTTGTAAAAATGATATGCGGTATTTAATTGGCAATCTGCAATTTCCAACTTATAAATTTGATAAAATTAGAACTCCTCCTTCACTCAACATGTCAAACAGACATGGAGGATCAGTCTAGGGAGGGTTTAGAGTGTTTTAGGGAAGTAAATTTATCCAATTTGTTTAAGGTTACATTTTCTGAAATAGACGGAAAAATGACTTTGCAAGCCCCAATTGAAATTCATTAATTTTTAGAGATTCATTCTTAATTGTTTTAGTGAATTTGAGTTTCTTAAGTCTTCCTAAATGTGAATTTAAAAGTTTCATAACTTATTGTTGAGTGTAAGATCGAACTACTCATTTTTAATAAAACATAAATTGCCAAGTAATGAGTTTAATACAATGGACTATTTCTTTGAAAAAATTATCATTTCTTTGTGTTTTGGATGTGCATATGATTCCTAATTTAGTCAAATACAATTTCTTGTAAAAAAACCATTCATTTCTACATTAAATGTAGTTCAGAATTCAATTCAAATATGCATTTTTCAAAAGAGAACAATATTTTCTTTCTTTCCCACGCATTCTTTTTCATTATTTTATTCTTCAAACAACAATTAAATTTCAACAATAATTCAAATAAAATATGCAATACACTTTGAGAAATAAATTTATTCTTTCATTTTTCATCAAATACAACATTACAAAGTTCCTTTTCATTTGTTTTCAAATACAATACATATAATAACATTGTTTCTTATTCTTTTCAAAACAGAGATATCATTCTTAGAAAGCAAAACAATTCCAAAGATACAATCCAATTTTGAAACTACTTCAATCTTTTATTCATAATTCAATGACACTTTTACAACTTAACACTCTTCCAATTCAATTACAAAATACAAATTACAATGCTTATAATATCCTTTACATTTATTTCCAAAAACATAAAACAAGTGTAATTCTTCTTTACATTCCTCAATGCAATGCTTCACATTACAACATTTATACATTCATCCACTCAAAGTGGGAGAAGTTACATTGAATTACTCAAAGGGAAATGACTATCAAACTATGAAATTCCTTCTCCAAACAGTAGCATGTTTGTTTCTTCTTCTTTGCAACTTTGATCACAACAAGGAAGGGGGAAAGACAATGCTCTCCACCCAACCAAGACATCCAATGAGAAAGGAGAAGCCATCCTTCCCCATTGGCCCCGAGCCCCAACCATATTGAAATGGAGCATGAATATCAACACATGGAAACAAAGGCTTCTATCACATACAAGCAACATTCACATTTCATACAATCAATAAAATGCATAGTTCAAAACAAGACAACAGTTCCCAACTGCATTTGAAACAATTCATACAACACATAGGCTTGATCAAGCAAGCCAACAAGAGAAATAACTATGGGGATCTCCTTATGCCTCCCAATTTGGAATTGGGCATCCACCAAAATGCATACCACCAATAAAAATAAAAACCCATAAACCATATATCTCCCAACCCCTGCTTATGCCCCCCAAGAGTAAGAAATGCAAGAAGTTTCTTTTCGAAGGTGGATCCCAATCCAAAATCCCTCCACAATAGAACTAGTGCCATTGGAAATCCCTTATGCCCCCATATGAAATCCCCATAGTCTTCTCCTACACCATGCCCTAAGCAATCTACCTAACCAGCCAAGAACACAAACACAACACCATATAAACATGCATGCAAGAGAAGGAAAACAATTAAAACATAGCTCAAGATGCCTACCTCTCCATATTGGAGTTTGTTCCAAGCTCAAAATCTTTCCAAAATGCCAAATACAATCCAAGATCAGCAAGGTTCAAGCATGCAATCACTCCAAACTTCCTCCATCAACAAGCTCCAAAAATAGCAAGCAAAAATGCGCCCCCAAGAGGAATGAACAAAGTTCCAACAACCATAAACAAGCAAGGAGTTTCACTTTTATAGGAGAGGGAGAGAAGAGGATGATGTGGATCCATGTGGGATGCCACATCATTCTTCCTCAACCCCAAGAGGAAAGTCAACATCCTTCACCAAATCACAATAAATAAAATGACAAAATGACTTACACACTCCAAAATGGCCCATACTCCAAAAGGAATGAATTAAAAATATGTAAGGGAAGTGCAATTAAAACTTACAAATTGTCACCTCAAAATGCATTATAATTTCCTAAATTTAACCTCTAAACCATAGGCATGGTTGGTGGATGATTTTAAGAGGTGTGGGACAAGTTTAACTTGTCCCACAAGCCTCCAAATTTGGCCTCTAAGGAAAAATTCGAATTCCTAAGGAGATGAAGTGTTTAACATTCCAAAATCTGCCTTACATACTCTTACATATTTCTTACACATTCTTACATGTTAACTTACACACTCTTCCAACATTATTATTTAAAATCAACAACTTTATTAATTACATTCCATGTCCCAATTAAATTTAAATAAATTTTAACTATATGACTCTCACATTAAAACTATCACATTTAAATTAACTAAAAGAAGGAACACATTACTAAGAAAAATACATACAACAATAATTAAAAAGAACACATAATTAAAACACATATCCCATGGTCACATATAATGGAAATCCCCCATGGGAAATCCTAACATAACTCAACACACAACACACAACATAGTTGCCATGGTGACCTTGTTGAATTCACCTAGAATTTCAATATGGTTAGTCTCCGCCTCTCGACATTGTTGTGATTTTATTTTATTTTTAACCTATAAAATGCAAAAACCTCCTTCGGCCTCATGGCCATATCAGAACATCCAAAATGATATAAACAACATTTCAAAACATTTCAAAATCATCTAATCGTATGAATCACGAAAATACCAAGAATACAACATTATCATTTTTATTTAATTAAATCAACTATATCATCATCAATGATCTATCATACTAGGTCTACCCAAAATATCCAATGTCATAAGTCCAAATTAACATCTATAATATGTCCATGTCAAAAAAATATATCATAAACCACATATAGAAAATGTCTCTAGTAATCATCATGCATAACAACTAAATCCGGATCAATAAAAATCCATGATCTAACATCTAACCACCATAATGGAATAAAACATAATAGTGTCCATAATATGATTAATAGTATCAAAATCATTATCTAAAAGGGTCAAAGGGAAGTGGGTACTACAACATCCTTGATCTTATTTTATGCAATCATGAGCTCTTCTAAATGTAAAAAATAAAAACAGGTTTTCTTCATGTTTCTACAAGTGGAACTTTCATTTACTACACTTTATCCTTGTGATGGAGATGATGCACTCTTGTAATTACCCGACATAAAACACACCAAAACAAAAAAACTCTATGAAATAAATTTATTATCAGAGTGTTGATGATCACCCATAAGGATGATCACAACACTTTTATTTGACATTGGAATATCCAAAGCAAGATGAATGTACCAAGGCCACTAAAACCTTCTCAATCCTTTGAAACATCATAAGGTGAGCCAATAAGCTCAACCCATGACGTTAATTATGATATTTTATATTCATTCCTTTCTAAACTCCTTTGTATAGTTCATGTTGATGCGAAATCACATCACCCCCAAATTTTCCTAAATTTGAATGGGACATTCAATGTGATTTCATAACGTGGATTTATCTGAGTGTGGGATGTGTGGAATGGGATAGCTCTCCGTAGAATTTCATTCCTTCTCCTAACCTACCTACCACTAACTACTCCTAATGCAGGTAAAACTACTGACTAACCCTAATCTAAAGCTTCCAAGGGGACAAGGATAGAAGGATTGCATGAAATAAACCTACACTACGAGTGGTGATACACCAATAAAGCGGTGTTGGACAGTCCATAATGCATGAATATAGAGGAAAAATTAGTGTGAGGAGGATGACCTAGCATGACAGATCAAAAATACATTCAAAACCACCTTCAAATAAACACAACATCAACTAAAAATTGTAATAACCATCATAATATGAACAAAATTCTTGGATTAAAATGATATCAAAACAAGAAAAATAAAAATCATGCAATGATAGACAACATTATCACAAAATATAATTTTATTGCTTTCAAGTTTTGCACCATATATTCTTAATAGAAGAAGGCATGAATCCATTATAATTCTTGAGAGAGAAGGTTTGAATCCCTAAAACTACCTTAAAGAAGGAGAAGAGGGGGTGCACAGAGGGGAAATTTTTCATCCTTTTACTTATGCAACCCCTTACAATATTTATAGGAATAAATTTTAGAAGAGAAGAGAGAAGAAATAAATCCTAAAATTTCTCAAAAACCCATAAAATTCCATTGTTTAATCTTCAATGATTGCATGAAGATCTTCAAAATTCTACAAATTTAATGATTTTTACCTTGCACAAGAAGAAAATGGCCTTGATTACACCTAGGTCTAGCTCCTAGCTCCCGTAGCTTCATCATGAACTCTACTCCCACAAACACCATTTATGACCTTTACCTACTACATAATTTATTTCCCTTTTAGAGGTATAGAACCTCTGAAATCCAAAATTCAATTATTTCATACTATAGAGCCCGAAATCAGCATTCCGGTGATTATAAATTTGCAAAACATGATGGGGTATGAAGGAATATGTCATCACTTTTTCTCTAGTTACTTGACTGGGATTAATATTCATATTCCTCCCTAGATTTTGGAGTTTTTCATAACCATCAAATTCTAGACTAGATCACCTTTCCAACAAGTATAATTTTGCTAAAAATGGTTAAAAATTATTCAAGTTATGATGGTTGAAATTACATCATGATTATGGCTTCAAGCTCCTCCATCGATTTCATTTTCTCGAACCACCAAGCTAGCTCCAATAAACTACTAATCCCATTAATCAATATAACTCACCTTATCTTGCATGCCATCTCCACCCAACCTGTCTTAGCCTCTAACTCATTTTCCACCTACTCACTATAGCTCAAAGCATTCAAAAAAATTAACACAAAGTGGGTTTTTGGTTGAAAAAAAAGGAGTTGTATTTGCTTCATATTTTAGGGATATGCCCCTTTGGAATTCTTGCCACAGCTATTTTGGGCTCTCCATACTCCTAATCCTAAATCTAACCCCAAATGACTTAACTTCCAAAGTCTGAAAATTTCAGACATCAGGCCCCTTTGATTTAGGAACTCCCTCACCATTTTCTTTGGGTTTCCAACTCCTAAGATATCTCATGATTGACCGTGAAAAGGGGTTTTCCCCATTCCACATCATGCCTTGGACCCCAAATGGCTTTCCTTGCCATGTCACCCACTCCTACTTACCATGTCAATCCACATTTTGGGATTTTGGGCCTTTTTTTCCCAACTTCCATCATCGATTGCTTGGGGTTAGCCCACTCAGTGATTCTTAAATTCCACTAGTCACATCCCCAAACATTCCTTCACATCCTTTGTCAAGCCACCATCTCACTAAACTTGCTTTGGGGCCTCTTCCCATCACCTCCGCGATGCACCACCGGTCTAAGCTTGGGGAACTCGGCCCTACCTCGATGTGAACCCTATTTTCCCTTATCGGGTTTCTCACTAAATTAGCCAAGCTCATGGCCACCTCAATTACTTCTATGCATGTAACTCCCCATCCTGATATGGCCATAGCTCACATCCCGAGCTCTAGTTCTCTATTGATATTTTCCAAAAACCTCCCACACCGAGAAGGAGGGTGTATCGGGCCAATAACAACTAAGCCCCATTTATCAAAAGGTTGTAAGACTAGTTAAGGTTGTAATGGAATCTTATCATATCTAGTTGGCTTGCCCATTCTCTAACATCTATCACATTCCTTTATGTATATTGTTTCATCCTTTTACAATGTTGACCAATAATAGTCATTATTCAACACCTTTTTCACTATTCTTTTTGCAAAAAAGGTCCTCCACAAGGTTCATTATGATAGGATCTAAGAACATCATATATTTCCGCATCATCTATACACCTTCTCATTACATGATCTTTTATTGTATGAAATAGAAATCCAAGTATCCAAGAAAAATATAAAATATTTTCAACTATGTATTTCTTTTTAGAGTATAAAAATGTGGAGGTGTTTTACCCAAGACCAAGTAATTAGATATGTCTGCATACAGGGGTGTTTTTGAGAAATAACAAATAAGTGTTCATTTGTAAAAGAATAATCAACCACTTGCTCTTCATTATTGGTCTCCATCCTTGAAAGGAAATATGCTACCACATTATCCTTTTCAGGGTTTTCCACAATGGTGACATCAAATTCTTATAAAAGGAGAAATCACCTTATGATTCTATTGATTACTATTAGTTTGTTTATCAGATATTTGATTATAGCATGATCAATGTGAATAAACATTGGATATCCTATGATGTAGTGTATGAATTTTTTTATGGCATATACAACTTTAAATAACTCCTTTTTAGTTTCTTGTATAATTTAGCTTAGAATACGCAAGTTATTGCTAATATAGTATATTGCATAATTTAGGATTCCATCTTTTTTTCCCAAGACAACTCTAATAGCATGATCTGATGCATCTGTGTGGATGTAGAAAGGTAGGTTCCAATCAGGTCTTCTCAACCTAGGAATAGTAGTTAAAATTTGTTTCAAAGTTTGAAAAGAACCTTCACAATGTTTATTCAAAACAAAATCAGCATCTTTCCCTAGTAGTGCAAAAAGTAGCACTATAATCTTGCTAAAATCTTGAATGAACCTTCTATAGTATCCAATATGGCCTAAAAATATCCAAACATCCTCGGTGTTGGCACATTAACTATAAAAATACCTTTTTGGATCAACTTAAATCCCTTCGACATCATCATGTAACACTTCTCATTGCTCAAGGATAAATTGTGATCTTTGCATCTTTTTAAGACCTTATCTAGATTATGCATAGATTATTCAAAAGTGCTACCATGTACAGTAAATTCATCCATATATACTTCCATGTAACCATTTTTCAAATATAAAAATATACTCAAGAATTCCCTCTAGAATGTAGCAGTGCATTGCACAAGCCTCAACGAAAGAACTAAATAGGTAAATATTCCCCATGGGAATGCAAAGGTATTTTGTATTGATCCTCTAGTGCAATATGAATTTGATTATAACCACAATATCTATCAATAAAATAGAATTATTTCTTACCGGATAGAGTGTAAAACACTTGATCAATGAAGAAAATGGGAAGTGATATTTTTTTCCTCTATTTAGCTCCTTGTAATCTACGGATCCTCCATTTCCCATTATTCTTTAGACACAATGAAAATAGGTGATACCCCGTGACTTTCTGATATGAGGTATATAAATCCAACATCTAGTAACTATTATAATGCATCTTTCACATCTTTGAGTGATGGGTTCATCCTCCTTTAAGGATGCCTAATTTGTTTATAATGTTCCCGATAGATTTTTGTGGGTGCAAAGCCTAGGATTATCTTAAGCATATCACCATAATCCCATTAAAATGTAGTTATATGTTTTTGTAAAAGAGTAATTAATAGTTTCTCTTGTTGTCTATCTATCATCTTACTTACGTTGATTGGTCTCCTAGTGTTATTTCAACTTGCTTGGAGAGGTCCATCATTGAACATACATTGCTGCTAATAGAATTAAGTATGAAATTAAGTGGAATAAGTTGATGAAGAATACAATTCTTACGGGATATCCATGGTGATTTTATTCAAGTAGATCTTGGCTCACAAGATAGCTTAAGCATAGTAATATCTCATCCAATTCTTCATTTCTTCCATAATTGTTAAGTAAACATTAGAGAGAAAAACATTTTTTTCTTGTTATTCAATTATACAAAATTTATTGAAAATCATGAGTTATTAAATAGATCTCGATCATCTCTCGGTTCTTCAACCCAAATTTTTTATCTTCATCATTCAATGGTTAGGTAGGAGGATATAGCATAAGATTCTTGGTGCCACTTCCATTGGAAATGATCATTTTTCTAAACCTACAACATATGAATGCATCAATAGTGGCTAGACGCAGCTTCCTAGAATAATAGGATAACATCTTAAGATCTCTTTTGGTTAAAGGATAATGAAATTAGAAGGGTATTCCTAATATTTTACCACCGCAATGATGTCTTCAAGAACTCCTTCAAACCTTCTTTGTTGATCTATCTTCCAGTTGTAAGACTGTAGTTATTGGCCTTAGTCCCTCAAATTTTAGGTCATCCGTTATTTTCTTTTCATGACGTTGATCTCGCCCCCTTAGGTCAATAATATTATTCATTATTATTGTGTTTTTAATTGTAACATTCACCAAAGGACTACCTAGATCTATGTACTTGGGTAGCACTAAATTTCCAAGCATGATATCAACCAATTGTCTAATAACCTTGAAAATAGATGGATCTTTTCTTTTTCTACCCGGATTCTTGATACATAGATGCTTAACCAACTTATTGTAGATAGGTACATATTTGATGGCTTGTATAAGTGGAATATTTACACAAATATCCTTCAATTTGGTTAACAAAATAAGAATCATAATCTGATTTAGGATCATATATCATTTCTTATAATCTATTTGGAAATGGGGGTTCATTGACTTGCATTTTTCATTTATTAAAAATATATTCATGTTACTATGGATCATCTTGCAAAATATTCTATCTTTTCTATGGAAAATTTTGTAGCAATGGTGGTTCATCTTCATTCTCCATGATGGTGGGTTTATTTAGTGGGAGAAATTCTCTTCCTGAGTGGAGATGGATATCATTGACATCAACTGATTATGTAGAGTATTGGGTTGATTCAGTTGTGTAGGTTGGCTAAGAAGCTTTCTTATTGGGGTTATGTGTTTGATGAACTAGTAGCTAAGTGGATTTTGGTTGAGATCTAGGTTGGGTATTTGGTATCGAGCTTACGATTATGGGTAAGGAGGTTGCTCGTAAGGTTGTTGATATCTAGGAGGTGGATTTATCCATTGTTGACCTCCTCTCTAAGGTTGTTGCCATGAATAAGGGGTTTGTTGCCATTTTTTCTTGATAACCGAGGTTTCCATTTCAATTGGTAATGGCTAGGTATGATCTCAACCTTATCCCAAGACGGGGTTGTATATATGAATTACTAGCCCAAATTTTAAAAGATGGGATTGAATATTGTGACATACCTCCTTCTCTTGGCATCTAAGGATTTCTTTGGTCAACATAGAAGACTTTCCCATCCTTTGTTTCTATCATCTTTAATTCTGGTTCGAGACTCCTTTTCTTGTATAATACTAGACATTCCTTTGCATCTACAATAAAATTTCTTTCTTCTACATGCATGTAAGAACTCGGTAATCATTTCCTATGAATCTTCTATTTTCTTCTTTATATGTATAACATTAAGCTAGGTGAGCATGCCATTAACAATTTATTGCTTCATGTTCTTAAACATGTTTACAACATATGATTTAGATATGTCCTCATTTTCTTTGGTAGTTTATCCACCCCCTTACCTAACATTTTTTTGTCTTCATTTTTGATATGGAGTAGTTCTACAAGCTTCACAAATCTCATCAAAGGTAGCTTTTGAAATGTCTCCAGCTCCTATCAGATCCAAAGCATCCATATCCTCCTCACTGATTCCCTTCAAGAAGATTAATTTGAGAGATTCAAGAGGTATTGTTAGGTGCCTTGACTTCTAAATGCAAAAAAATAGTCTCTCTAGATAATATTCTAGTGGCTCATCCTCCTTCTGTGCCATCTTGAAGATTTCATCTCCTCCTCTGCTACTTGGACTATAATAGTCTTGGTACTTGGTGAGAAAATTTTCCTTCATCTATTGTTTGGTAGTCACAACATCTCTTCTTAGGACAACGAACCATATCAAGGTTGCATCCTTGAGTGTAGTAAAGAATAGCTTAAACTTATGTGCATCGTTATAAAATCATAGCTGCTCTATAAAACATCAAACTCAAACAAGAAATTTTATGGGTCTTTAGTTATAGATCCATGAAATTTTGGAAGGGATGAGGGAGAAATGTTCTTCATTACAGTAGGATGATTATTATTAGAGATTGGGAAATCAAATGTAGTTTTCCTTCTTCAAAATTTTTATTCACTTCTTCTACCATGATTGGATGATTAGGTACAACATCAAAATTATTAATTAGAGGAGGGTATTCTACTATCATACCTTGTATAGAGGAAGATGTGTCTTCTTTGGAATCAGATGAAGTAATTTGTGCTATTTGAGTATTGGGTAAGAATATTCCATGGGAATCCTTGGACAATGCATCTATTAACTAACTCAATTTGAATCAACAAACATTAGTGGGGGTGGAATTATAAAACTTAAACAATTTCTAAGGAGTGAAAAACCTCTCTAAAACCCTATAATCGGCGTATCCCTTGTAACAATGTCAAAAATGGTGGTGCAAATCAAATCGCAGCAATTAATATGCTATTAATTGAATCAAAATCATTTAATCATTAAACAAGGGACATAAAATTTAAATAATGACAGTAATATATGCATAGTTACAAATAATTTAGGAGGTATGGAAAGAAATAACTATCACTACCATACTTGAAAGAACAATGCTTGAAAGTAGACAAAACTTGGAACTGAAAGAAACTGGTTTCTAAACATTATGATTAAGATAAAGCTTGTAAATTCAGACTTTAGATTAAAAACAAATAAATTGATTTCTAGGATAACATGCAATGAAACAGAGTAAAAAAACTATGCAAGGGTTTAAAAACCCACAAATGAGATGTACCTTGGATGTTAATCCCTCCTACATTCTATAATTGAATGATAATAAATAGAAATCAGATATTTTATTGAATTGGCATGAAGATTACACCCAAGAACAAAGAAATGTCATCTCTATCAACATATATAAGTGTGTGTGTATTTATACATCCCTGTTACCAAAAATAACCATTTTTTATACTTCTCATTTACAACAAGACGTGAGAAGAAGAGTTCAAATATGAGCAAAAACTAAGTAACAAATTTTTAGTTGAACAACAGAATATATTTAACTGAACAACAAGAGATTCAATGCATACTATGTAACTCATAACTAGTGTTCAGTTAATCAACCAATTCCATCAATCACATAGTAACTAAAATAATCAGTTCAGTCCTTCATTAGTTTACAATAAATGATAAGATCAAAGGTTGAGTTGTTTCTTAGTTCTACATGTTCTAATTATAACTGATCCTTCAACCACATATACAGACTTGAGTGTCATTCTTCACATTCCAAGATATCTTCATAATAGGATTATTTTTGTAGGTGATTCTTTTTGGATTCGATGGGTTACTACGCTGATGATGATTTGTTGTAGGTAGATCCTTTATTGTATACGAGTTTCTACAAATAGCAAGTTTATTACAAAGCATAGATTGGAATTACACATATCATCATTCAAACAACTTATTGAAATCATAAGAATAAATTCACACACAAAATACCACAAAATAAAGATAACTAGAGATAACTATATTAATCAAGTAATTATGCCATAAGTTCAAGGTTGTAATGATAATGTTTAGCAGAGTCTTTGAGGAAAATACAATGACACAACTATAATGGCTCGATCAAAAATAGAAGATGAATTGTTTATAAAGGAAATAAAAACAGATCATCAGACTTCCCCTTGCATAAAAAGTTGAGCTATTTATTTTTACCATATATTTTAAAGGGAACCACAAAATCAAGAAATATTGGACTCATTTGAAATTCTCTCAAGATTAGTTAAACATGGGATTTGTTTTACATCGTTATCCTTTATATTTCATGAGTAATGGGTAATCATAAGTTTCAAATTCCACTCTCTTTATGTGTTTCAAATAATGGAAGTTAGTATATATCCTTTTTCATTAAACATATTCTCTTCTAACTATGTAAATATCCTAGGACATGTATTTAAACTATTTGAGTGCATATTTTTAGTTAGCATTATTTTTCAAGAGTTGAGCATGAAAAAGGTGGGATATTCTATCATATTACCTTCTTCCACTTCCCTTTTTTTATTCTATTTTATAAATATAATTTTGATATCATCAAAAAGGGTTCCACCCTCCCTAATGTGAATTTATTCTACTCTTTTTAGGATTGAGCATCTACGACCTATAAATGATAATAGATCCCCTTTTGTTTTACCTCTTTCAACATATATTTTAAATTTATCATAGTTCAAAATTTATATGCATCTAATGATGATTAAAATATGAATTAAAAATAATTTAATTATGATCCAAAATTGAAGTAAATGATTCCCAAAATCAACTTTATTGATTGTTTAATCAAACCATCCACATTTCCATTTTACCTATTTTTTGTAAATGTTTGTAAACTAATAAATTTTCATTTCTAAGTTATAACTTGATAGATTAAATTTGAAAGAAAATCAGATAATCATAATGAAAATCGGAAGAAAATACAACACTAAATTTTTATGAGGTTTGGAAATTTCCTACTCCTCACATTCATTCGAACCGATCTATTAAAATTTTCCAAACTATAAGTACAATAAAACTTACAATTAATAACAGATCCAAAACCTATAATTTTGTTTCTTCATACCTTCAAAGGACTTTGGAAAAGCTCACTGCTTTTCCTTCACCTTTCAAGCAGTTGTAAAATATCTTCTCTTGATTCTTTGTCCACAAGATACTTCTACACCTTAAAACAACATCAAGAAGACTTAAAAATAGTAGAATAACATATGAACAAGGAGAATATTAGAATTATAGAAATTTTTCCAGTTTATACCAAGTCCACAACATTCACTTAAGTGTCTAAAAATATCATATTTATAAAAATACTTTATTATGAGGAATACACAGTCATTTTCATTGATCAAGCTTCTACAAGACCCATGTCTTCCTTTTATAAACTTGTTCAAGCCCTGTGGTATAATGTTAGAAATGTAATTTGGTAAACAAGTGGTCGGGGGTTAAAAATACCTAACCACCATTGACCACATATTTTCCTCCTTGGGAATATATCCCACATTCTTCATGTGAGGATGGGTGATGTAGTTCTGATTAGGCACGCACGTCATTGTATGAAGTGGTTATGAGATGTTTTACATGGTTTCCACATTGATGGTGGCTAGTAGATTATTGGTTGTATTTCCAAGTCATGGTGTCGGTCAAGGGAGATATGGTGAGTAGAGGGTGAGATATATGAATATTACGCTAAGTATAGTGAGTTGGTGATCGTGGGAGTTTGATCACCAAGTAGCATGGGATAAGGTGGATCAATTTGTTTGATAATCTGGTGGCACAGTTATCACTAAAAAAATTTCATGTTAGTGGATAACTATGATCTTGGTTTGTAACTCACCCCTTGTAGTCATTGTTTTTACCCTCAATACCTCTTTCTAACCCCAATCTCACCATCCTATCACCCATCATACGCTTAACACTCACATGATGTACGTGTGGGCATGGATCCCCTCCTTCATGTGAGATTTTCAAGAGAGTTCCACCATTAATGGAGGATTATTTGTAGAAACAGAATTACATGCATCTACTTAAAAGGCATAATATATAACTAACAGATCTACACATCAATGCATCAAAAAATGTAAATAAATATTGTATGAAGCAAAAGGAACCAGATCTCGAATCACGAAAAGCCAAAAAAATGAGGGTTTATACCCATAAAAAAAATATACATAAAAGATCCATATATATTGATTTAAAAGAGTTTCTAGTAGCCAAACTACATTCAAAAGGGTCATCTCAGACCATATACATCAAATGAAAAAGACCCAACCTCTCAAAAGTAATCTATCAAAGATCTTAACCATATTTTCCCCATTATAACCCTTATTATACACCCTAACACCCATACATATGCTTAATGATATCATTTATAACCCTCTATGTTCAATAACTCTAAACCCTAGCATAATGAGCTCCAAACCCTTAACATTACCTAACATTTTTGCAGCACCTAGTTACCCTCTTCTCTTATCATTCTAGTACCCTCTAACACTTTCACACTACCTTCTCCATCCATGTTTTTTCCCAAGAACTCCTTTAAATAGGATCAATGTCCACCTCCATGAATTCTCTTATGAGAAGATTACATGCCAAGTGTGCATGTGGTCCTCTATAGGTGAATGCTTATCCTCGTTGAAAAACCTTCCACTAAGCTGTAATAATGCCTCCGGGAATATTCCCTATGTGGAATATCCTTTTCTTGGTCTCCAAGGTTCCAAGTGGCACCTTATCCACTTATCATGCATAGTCATCACCTCATGTTTTTCCTCAAGATATTCCATGATGCCAAATATGGCTAATTCCTTTAAACCCTTGATTTTCCTCTCAAGCGCGCCCTAGTTTAACTTAAACTCTTTCCCTATGCACTTTTCCATGAGCACCCTTCTATTTACTTGTCATTTTTGCATGCCTTTTGGTACTTAGCCAATATTTAGGGTCCAACATCACCCCATACTACGCGTGTTATATTTCCTAAAAATCATTCCGATCCTTCAAATAATAAGGAATAGTGGAATTGAAATAGTCTAAATAAAGAATGGAAGAATGGAAGAATGTGCTACTACTGCATGAGGAGTGGGAAATCCTTGTTCATGGATTCCTAAATTTTCTCCCAACCATCTACTTTTCCCAATGCTTGTTGAATTAGGTCACCTAATAATGCATGTACTTCATCAAAACTTTGTTCATCGCTCTTAGCTTTCAACATATCTATAGTGATTTCCAACCGCTTGCTAAGAACACCTAGAGCATCCATCATGTGAGTGATTTTGGGGTATAGTTCTTTTAGCCTATTCTTAATCTAACCCCACAAGGTTTCAATTGATTCAAAATACTTCTCATCTTTGGTGAGGATCTTATCATTTTCCAACCTATTTCCTTTGTTATTTTCCTAAAATTCATTCCGATCCGCCTTATGTGTAGCAACAAATATGCTTTCTACTATGTCTCTATTGGCACAATTATCATACAAAACTTCAGCCATCTATGCGGTGGTCTTTCTGTGGCACGGAGCTCGCAGTACCGAGTCGGTGTCTCCCGAATCTTCATCTTTTCTTCCTCCTTTCGGCATGTCATCTCCTCTTCTTCCAACTCTAATGTGAGTGATCACCTTTCCATGGTGAGGATGCAGGTCAATTCTTCCAAGAAGTGCATGGTTGACTTGTATTCTTCGATATGGTCCCAAGTTTGGGTGTTTTAAGCTAATGACATCTCAAATGGCCTCTATCTTCTCATGTACTTTGTGCACATTTTCCTTTTCATTCCTCAATTCACACCTTATTTGTGCAATCGATCAATTCATTTTGTTTTATCTCCTTGTCCCTCTCAATGATCTTTTCATTAATTTTCTCAAGCTCCTCCTCCAAAACCCTTATTATATTGTTTTTGCCAAAGATTCTTGCTTCCACCTCCACCTATAATTTTTTGAGGGCATTTTAAACTTGCTCATCTAAATTTTTCGGGAATTTAAAAAAGGGGTTACTCCCATGACATCTAGTATCTTCATTAATGCATCATGATTTACCTTGAACTCAGGTTCATCAACGTGGGACTCAAAATCCTAGGATAAAATTTTATTTGTGTGTGGATACACACCTTATTCATCAAAATAATACAAAGCAAGAAGTTAGTCTGCATGGAACAATAATTTGGAAGCGCGTGGTAGTACCATTCTTAGATCATTAATATAATTCATATCATGTTCCTACACCACTATTGTTCCCTTCCCACTGTGTGCGCTATCAGTTGGGAAGCTTACTATTAAGTTGGGGTCTCTACCAATGCTCCTATATTCCTTTCCTACACTTGTGCTCTCCTCGTTTCCTTAAGCACTTCTTCGGTGCTTGGTTCAACCTCTACTCAACTAAATATTGGATAATATCCACCACTTCCCTCTCAACAAGTGTTATCCATCTGCTCCTTGGTCGGCTCGGGGTCTTCGATCTTTCATGTTTACTTCCTCACCCCCATTTTCATGATCTCCTTCCTCATTCTCATCCCTCTCTTCATTTCCTTCTTCATCTAACTCAAGTACATTATACACGGGATGTCCGAGGGCCTTAATACGCTCTTCATCATCTTCATCTCCCTTTTCAGCCTCCATGCCTTCTATTTCTCCTAAGTCTAACCATTTTATCACCCTTTGTTTCTTCCTTATTGGTGACTCCAATACAGGGAACTTCTCTTTTTCTTCTCTCTCAGGTGACTCTTCCTTTTGCGATGACTCTTTTCTAATGAGATAATTCCTCTAATGGATGTAATTACTTGTGCTCATGCTTGAATCGTATGCCTACTACTATCTTTACTTTGTCTGCGCGCACTCGACACCTTTTTGTCTCGAAACATCTTATCTTTCTCCCTTCCTTAGTACAACCTTTTTCCTCATGGTGGGGTCTTTAAGATTGGAGAAATCATCTTCAACATAAGCTCATTTTTCATACTTAGGCCTTAGGTGCAAATACACCCTCATTTTTTTCCTCCTGTAATAGGAAATTTTATGGTTTCAACATGTGCACATCATGGGAGACATAATTCTCCACATAGGCTTGATTCTTAGGGTATATTAACTTCCTACACAAGTTTGCAAAAATATTGATCTACTACACTTAGATCAAACCCGAGTTTCTTCACCTCTTTGATGCGATTGACCCCAACATTGAAGTACTAGGCCATGAAGGAGAAAGTAAACTTACATCAAGGACTCTTGGTGCAATATATCAAAGTAAAGCTATTGATACAAAAATTCTCATATACGGTGAATGAACCTCTCCTTATACTAATGAAGGAAACTACTCCATTGAATGTATTCTCTATTCATTCCCAAATGCGTCACGTATCTCGCTCAAAGCTCTTGGTGGGGGAGGGGGTATCCTATGGGTATTCCCAAAAAAAATTATCCAATCCATTGGGCATTCCAATCTCTCGAGAATATAATGGTGAGGATAACATTACAAAAAGGATCTTTTCTCCTTTACTTTGCGTGGCATTTATAATCTCCTCGTAATAAAATTTGAAAGGTTATAGATGGTCCCCTCTAAGATCTTGCAGCATACATTCAAGTAGGCCTTAATGATATGTGTCCACCTCTCTTTCTCAGTCAGCTTTGTGACCAAGCGTGCAACCATCCTCCTCATAGGGTCGGTTATTTTAGAAATGTTGAAGTAACATGAACCCTTCTTGTAGTCATAAGCTTCAAAAATCTTCTTAATGGCTTCTTTGTCTTCCAAATCACATTCCAATGATTCCTCTTCACAGATAAGGCTCGTGAACTTAGAAATCAGCTGGGGGGTTATGCGCATCCTCCGACCTACGAAATAGAAGTGGTCTTCATTCACACACGACATCAACCCTTGGTATAGTCACCCAGACTTGCCAAAATAGGGAAACTAATAGAGTTGTAACAACCCAACCTTTTCCATTTTCACCTTTACTTCATCATCATAGATAAGAATTCCATCTGGTGTCCTCTTCTATATAGGGAGAACCAGCTCTAGTGTCATCTCATTTTCTATGGTGCTCGTTTGATGGTTGTAATCACTTACGACCATATTTTTGATATGAGACACCCATTCCTTACTAAGTAATGCAGTTTTTGGGTGCTACATTTCGCATACCATTCTTCATTGAAACTAGTAGAAATGAATTTTTCCTTTTCCATTTCCCTTCTTCAGTGAAATGTTTGTTACTTTCCTTGGTGTTATTCCTTCATTGGGTCCTTAAAACTTCTTCCTCTCTCTGGGTTCTGGCTATGATCAACTTCACGGATCCAATCCTTTGTAAAAATTCCTCCAAATCTTGTGCCCTAGCTATGCAACCCTAACCTAGAAAACATTTTTTCCACAAGAAGGTGTAACACCCATGGGATCCTTTCATACAACCTTCTAAGCTTACGCATGTGTACTCCTTTCCACTCTAGTTCATTGATAAAATTAGCTATGCATGAAAATATTCACAAATATTCTCAAACCTTATTCGTAAGGATGCCCTAGTTTGTGAGAGCTCTTCGATAACTTAAAATGCAAGGTAAATAATAACGCACCCATGATCTTCTTTATAAATTTTTATTTTCTGCAATAAATGTCATGTCACCAACTAATTTACTTTCACAATAAATGTGGATTTTCCCAATGCCAACCTTTAGTGATTTTCCTCCGCACTTAGTCCTACGTGAAAAATTTGGTAACCTTTAGGCGCGAAAAACCCTTACTGACCACAGATCCTTATGCGCATGCTTATATCACTAAAGGCATTCTTCCTTTATGTCCTAATTCTAGTTCTTGACATTTCCTACCTCATGTTGTTCTTGTGCTTTTCATTCTTACACATAGTTTCTATAAATCCTTTTGACACCATCCTTCCCTCATTTTCACCTCTTTATGTGTGATCTTCCAATCCACGTGTTTTTATTTTTAAACCCTAGCCATCAACAACCATAGATTCTAGCACTTGTCACATCACTTCACCCCACAAAAAAAGGGATGCATGGTCCTATGTGCATAGATTTTTGGAGAAATAATAAGTGGCTACCAGCACACAAACATGCACACAACAAAACAACACCACCTAGAAAAACAATGAGAAAGGGAAACACAAAGAAAGGAAACTAAATTATAGAAAATCCTATGTTAACTCGATAATATTTCCTTTTTTACAAACATAAAGAAGACTTATTTATATTAGGGATTCAACCTAATCCCATTGAAATGGCCTTACAATTGTGTTCCATCCAGCACTTGTAATTGGCAAGTGCTTGAATCAATTAAATAGGATATAATCTATGGGCCCAACCAATGGACTTTAACTTTCCTAGGATGGCGTGGAAACTTTGAATCATATAAGAGAACCATCTCGCCCAACCTTAAACTTCTTGTTCTTGTCATGTCTATCATGTCATGCCTTCTTCTTGCCATTTTCTTTTTTGACTCCAGAAATTAATATCCCTCCTCACATCTAACTACATCAACTTTTCAATCCTCTTCTCAAGTGCTTGTTCATAATTTCACCCTCCTACGCATGATATACACAGAGATGGTAACATGAATTCAACAGTAACACAACTTCTACACCAAACACCAATTGAAAAGGTGTGTCCTGGTTTAGTCTCTTTTAAGTAGTTCAATATGACCATAACACAACAAAAATTTGGTCATCCCAATCCTTTCATCCCACATCACAAATATTGGTCAACATGTGATTAAAGATTTTGTTAAATGCCTTAGCAACCCCATTAACTTATGGGTGATAAGGGGTAGTCTTGTGATGGGCCACCATGAATTCTTCCAATAAAATTATAACTATCTCATTTAAGAAATGAGTACCCTTATCACTTGTTAAGCTCAGCGGGCATCCATACCTTCTGATTATATTTTCCCACAAGAACCTAATTGTTGTTGCCACTATGTAATCCCTTGTAGGCACCAATTATTCACACCTTGTAATGTAATTTGTTCATGTAATGATATAGTGTGAACCTGTCCTTCATGCAAGTGGATAAATAGGACCTATAAATTAAATTTCCCATTTCTCAAATAGCTCTACACTAGCAATCGATCTTAATGGAATTTCATCTCTTTTCCCTAGTTTACCAAGGCGTTGATAGTGGTCACAGGACTTGCAATATTTGATATAATATTTGTAAATTATTTCCCACCAAAATCCTACTAGAATGATCTTATGTGTGGTTGGATTCCCTAAATAGTGCCCCTACAATTCCACCATGAACCTCTTCCATGATTATAGTGCGCTCATGCTCAAGTATGCACCAGCAAACCCTCATCACAACCTAGCTTATATAATTCTCCAATAATTAACATGTAGTACGTGACACATATGGCTAACTAATTTCTTTCAAAAGTTTTCATTCGTATGGTTTCACACCCATTTTGAGAAACACATAAATATATTCCAAGTTAGAGGGAGTGCATTGCAATTTGAAAAGTTGTGCATTTTTCATTATATCCTCAATACTCTGTGTGTCCTCTTCGTGAGTCAATCCTTGATAAATGGTCAGGCCCCAAATTACTCGTGCTTAGTTTTACAACAACCGTAAACTCAAACTCCTAAAACAATAGGACCCACATGCATATGCACCCTTATAAGATGAGCTTGTTCACCAAGTACAATAATGCCATGTGGACCATGTAAAAGATAAAATACGTCACTCACAAATACTACCTGAATTTTTGCAATGCATAGATCATCGATAATTCCTTGCACTTTGTGGTAGTATAATTTTGTTCTACTGGGGTTATCTTCCTACTAGAAAAGCACAAGGGATGGTCAAAAATTCCCTCTCCAGGTTATGCTAATATTTCTCCAATCATCATCCCTGAAGCATCAACATATATATGGAATGGCTTATCCCAAGAGGGAAAGTGTAATATGTGCCCGGTGATAATCCTATTCTTCAATGTGTCAAACTCCATCTAGTGTGCCTATCCCAAATGAAATGTACTTTTTTTCTTAAGAAAATCCTCTAGTGACATGGAGATCTTTTCATACCCCTTAATAAATTCCAGGTAATATCCCATATGCCTAAGGAATCTATGCACCACACTCTGACTGGTAGGATCCCCTAATCCCACAATAACGGAAAATTTGGCAGGATCCATGAGAATTTTTGTTTTACATATGATATGTCCTAAGAGGGTGGAAAATGGAGTAGAAAAACACATTTCCTAATGTTGAGAGATATACTCAACTACCAACATCTCTCAAACATCAGCCTCATATTGTCACAATGGTCCCTCACCAATCCATATATTGTCTAGTCTTCTAGGTAGAATTGTATAAATTTATGGATGAAGTCCTTAAATGCCTAAACCATAATGTGTAAAAACATAGTAGGCGCATTCTTCAGTCCAAAAGGCATGACCATATAGGAAAACATTCCCCATTAAGTGGTTAACATTATCTTTTCTTGGTCCTCATTTTCAATTCTAACCTAATGATATCCTGAGAATCCATCGTGAAAGAATAGATTGTGTGCCCGACTACTCCTTCCAGAACTCTTTGGCAAAGGAGGTTAGAAAAGTATCAATGACACACACCTCATTTAAGTCCTTGTAATCAATTCAAATCCTTATCCTCCCATCCTTCTTAATGTTGATGACCATCATACTTATGCACTATAATTCCTCAACAACCTTAATGATGGTTGATGCAATAATCTTGTCAATCTCATCCTTGAATTTGAAACATAGAATCAAATTCATTCGATAAGGTATCTTCGAATTAGATGCACACCTTCATTTAACTTGATCTTAATTTATCCTAAGGATGGTGAAATCCTTTAAGATCACGATACCCATGTGGAAACAAATCCTAAAATTCATGCAAATGTATCAATAATATTTGAAACTTCCCTTTCTTTCAAGTAATCTCCAAAGTATCTTCCTTACGTTCGCCTCCAAAATGATGTTAACCTTCTTGGTTTTCGGGGCTCATGGTAGGTTTGTTCTTTCTCATCAGCACTATCCATAACTTTACATGTACCAATAGTATGGTTAACATCTAAGTTTTCAACCTCTTCACCATCTATCATGTAGACTAATTTTCTCTCTTTTTCCATACATGTGTGCTCAAGATGTACCTCCTCGATTGTTCCTCATTAAAATGCACTTCCAAGCCAAGTTCACCCAACAAATATAATACCATTTCCTCCACCATAACACTATCTCCTATAGTTAGGTGCTTAACAACTTGTAGTGACTTATACACCGATGGCTTAGTACTCTGATACTCAAAATATTAAAGGAGATCAGTCATCAATTCCTTCTAGTTTCTTGTCTGATGGTGCAGATCTAAATGAATGTACCATGTGTGTGTAACCTTGTAAGGTGTAGTAAATATTATGTACCCATAAAGATAGATGCAAGGCTTTTGCACCTTCTGTCGGTGGCCTTCTCACATGAGTGGATGTGAATCAAGGTGGGTTCCTTCCCATGATAATCTTATATACTAGTAGGTGCATTGCTTCAAAGAAACCTAACAGAGAATGAGATTCTCACCTTGCACCACTTTATAAGGTTATCGCAATGGTTTTCCCACAAACATGTTGTGGCCCCAAACAAAGTATAGATAACGATACTTCTCATTTCAATCTCACATCTCCAATGGGTATGAATTTTTCAAAGGAAAACATTAGGGTTGGCTCCTCTATTATAGTTTGGCAACTATTTTCATCCTGTGTGCCTAACTCGACTACACCTTTGTTACTCTCATCACAGAGCCTCTTAAATGCCTTCCGAATAACTCATATGTCTCATGCACAAAATTTTCACATGCCACACTAGTTGTATCACTTATAGATTGAGCATCTTCCCACTGAATAACACCTTTTTTGTTGGCTTCACAACCTTGGGGTCCCTAATAGTGCACACATAGATTTTTTCTAGGTCTTCTTCTCCCAAGGGTTCAAAGATAGGCGCTGAATTTCTATCCATCAAAGGAATGATAACACATTCTTCCTTGTTTAAAAAAAAATATACCCCTTATTGAAATGTAATTCAACATTATTCTTATAGCACCAGGAGCACTCAAGTAACACTAGAAAGTTTTCCACCTTAGCAAGTGTCAAGACTTCAAAGTCTCCAGTGATGTTCACCCTTGGATAGTGATAGAAGCATCCTTTATAAAACCAATGGGCACTACCTTTGTCTTATTAGCCTTATACAACACATTTGAATATGGTTGCAATTGAGTTATTCCAATTTTATTCCATACGCCGAGGGTGAGAACATTAAATTTCTCTCACGTGTCAATCAAAATATTACTTAGGAGTCATCCATCAACAATCGCATTCAAGGTAATATCCATATCATAGTAAAGGCTATGAGGGGGTGGGTTAGCATGTAAGACCTTTCTCTTGCACTCTCCTTCAAAGTGCTTGGTACTTTACCTCTCAACCATTTTCCTAATAGATGGATGATATTCTCTGGGTGTAGCATCTTACACACCTCTTTGACATCATCTATATCTTTATGAGGGACCTTAGCACTTTTCTTCTAATCCAACTTCTTGGAATTCTCTTTTATACCTTGAATTTCTCCTTAAAGGCTTTTGATTACTTCCAAAGTATCTTCATATACTTCCTTCTAATGGTTTGGATCAACATACTTACCATGCAACACTTCTCATGTAATGAGATTCCTTCTCTTCGAAATCTCCTTGCATGTTTTGGTGCTAAATTTAATCTCGCCCCATTTTCTCTAAAAATTCTTCAATCTGTGGGCTCTTTTGTATTTTCTATTTCCCTGAATGGATGTGTGAAAGGTTTTCTTCATTTGTATGTTGTTGAAGATCCTTCTCCTTGGTCATGTATAAAATTTGGGCCTTGTATCATTTCCAAATTCTTTGTCCTTAAAGAAAGATTCAATTTTGGGCGTAAATGTTGAAGTTCCCCTGCATCTTACTGTTCAACAGGTGTGTTTTCCCTGTCAAATTATATCTCAGTATCTTCAGATACGTCTTCATTCTTGATTGGATGTGGACTGGTGCGTATTTTTGGTGAATTTTTCCACTTTGGTCACATTTGTAAATAATATCAAATTGGCCTCGTGGCCTTGATAGTCTCTGATTAGCTATCTAGAAAATATAAAGAGGCAGGGAAAAAGTATTACTTTGACCCGAAGAAGGACATGTGGCATATTTCAAAAGTTAGAAGCGGAGGTGGGTCGATGGGGCATTTCAAATTTTTTACCCTTTTGTAAAAAGGAGCAAATTTATAAATTGATTTGCAACCCCAAGGGGAAAAAGTATTACTTTGACCCCGAATAAGGATATGTGGAATATTTCAAAAGTTAGAAGGGAGGAGGGTCACCGAGGCATTTTGAAGTATTTTTCCTTTTGTAAAAAGGAGAAAAGATATAAATTGATGATAACCTAGAGGGAAAAAGTCTTACTTTAACCCTGAGAAGAAGGACACGTGGCATATTTCAAAATTTAGAAATAGGAGGTGGGTCACTGGGTTGTTTTAAAGTTTTTTCCCAAAAAGGAGAAAAGTTATAAAATGACCCGTGACTCCACTAGGGCCCACATCAAAAGTTAGAAGGTGGGTTGGCAGAGGAAAATTGGAAATTTTTCCTTTTTGTTAAAAAGGGTAAAATTGTAGAAATGAGCCGTGACTCCATCAAAGGCCCAAATTAAGCCATGTGTCAAGCCCAATTTTCAAAGGTGGAGGGGCAGGGAAAAATGTGAAAATTGCACATTTTCTCCAAAACTCATAAAATGCGAAAGGCAACCTAGGCCCACTTCAAATCAGATTTTTCCATGTGGATGGCTCTAATCTAAATTTGAGAAAGGGAAGAATCAATGATTGATGTACATTGCATTTGATTTTTGCCGTAATTTTTTCTCTAAGACTCTTGGAGATGTGAATACGCATTGTTTTTCATCATTTTTTTATGAAATTCCTTGTCATTTTTATCTAAAAAGTGCAATTGAATGGATTTAGAGATTAATTTGTGAGTCCAAGGAATGTAAAGGTTGATATTTTGAAGTTGGAATTTCTCAGAACTTGTAAAAATGTGAATTACCAGAGAATTTGGATGTAGAGCAGAGTTACAAAGGAAAGAATGGGAAAAGGATAAAATGATGGAGGTTGTAGGTGCAAAGGATGAAAAATGTGTTGCCAGAGGAGATGACTAGGTGCCCCAGTTAAAACAATGATGGAAATATTTGCAATGATTCACCTTTTTGAACAACTGGCAACTTTTTGTTGTAAACCTGTTAAATGTCATTTTCTGGAAATCATGATCAAACATGTAACAAACAAAGGTTTCTCAAAAATTATTTTCTTAAGGGGGAATCTTGGATGTAAATTGAGTATTATAAAAAGCATGCTTTAGTCATGAAAATGGTCGGGGGTTGAATTATTATGAGAGAATTTGAGAAAGCCCATCTTCCTAAGAGACCATCTGAGAAACTTGTTAATCTCTTAAGTTTTAGATTTGATCATGTCAAGTTAGTTGCAAGTGTACAACCATTGACAAGCTCTGAGATTGTTCAAGAAACCTTCCCCTGCTAATGAATCTAATCAACTTCAAATTAATCTATGTTAATCTTGGGAAAATTTGTGTCTACTTTATTTGAGTAATGTCTCGTAAATAGTATATCCATTCCTATTGAAATCTTGTGTTAAAATCCCTCTGAATCACACATGATCTCATCCCTGTGATAGTTTAGTGGCATTTGCAATTTCATTATGAGAAGATCCTTCATCCTGTAATGAGATAAACAATTTAAAATCACTTTACTATCATTTTTTTGATAAATATTGTTTGTAATCCTTTGAGTGTATCTTAGGCATGAGGACTATGGTTCTTTAATGCTTAATTGAGTGTTTAGCTCAACCCTTCATGTTAAATTCTTGGAGATTGTGTGAAACCGTGAAAATATGGGCCTCCATTGATGTACACATTTTGGTTAAAGTAATATTTTAGTTATTCTAAAGCATTATGTCATTTAGTTTTCCAATTGTTGTGAAGGTTCTCAAAGATCTAGAAAAATAAAGTTTATCCTGCTTAATCTCCCACCAAAAATTATTCAAAAACAATGAATCATACCGAAATACCCTTGTTTTCCTTGCATGTCCTCGAATGAATAAATTCTACTGCCAAAATATGTATAATTAATCATGATTTCATAATGTATTTAGCAACCTTAACCTTGTTTAGAAAATATCACCATTCTTTAGAAGTGAAAACTCATGAGAGTTAAATTGTGGTGTATTGATCATATTTTCTCAAGGTTTCCTTTAAAATTTGTGCAAAGAAGGATATCTTCATTCTCCTTCACCAAAAGAGGTTACAAAATGGGTCCTCTCACCCTAGTCAAAAGGCATGGCCTAAAGTAGTGAGGATAGATAAAATCCTTTTATATGGTGCTATTCATTTCTCCAACATCTGAGTGACAAAGAGCTAGCTAAATCACCTCCCTAGCTACAAAATGACATACATGATGATTTATTTGTCTCTAGGCTTCTTGTTAAATCTGTGATGTTTCTCATCTTTCAAAGGAGAATCAATTTTGATACCAACACTTTTGGCACCGTTTTTGGGGACTTATTAGCATTGTCGGGGATTATTTGAACTCTGGGACCCATTTTTATGGCAATCACACTTTTTGCGCCATTGTCAAGGACTTATTAGCATTTGGGATTATTTGAACTCCGAGACCCATTTGTGTGGCAAAAAAACTTTTGGCACTATTTCCGGGGACTATTTAAACAAAGGTGTACACATACCAACCCTCGTAATGTTTCTTACATGCTCTAAGTGCAAATATGTTATTTAAACGTCATCCTTTGTTGAGATCTATAAGATTTGTAAAGTTACAAGTTCTGTGTGCAATATTTCAAATTTTTGTTGGTTTTTGCACTAAGTTTACATCATCAATGTTAAATACGGGTAAAGGAAGGTCAGATCTATGAATCTTTGCATGAATTTAGTGTTGATAGACATTTAACAGATCAATTTTAGTGCATTTTCACAACTAAGGTGAAAATCCTTAGTGGCGACTCCGTGTTGAATTAATTTTTGATAAATGCCAGTGTCTTAACCTCTATCAATTGAAATTTATCACTAATCTCTGCAAAGCTAGAAGGAAGAATATCTTTCTTTGTTAAAGACCCTGCTAGAAGGTTATTTCCAGAATTGGGAAAGATAAATTCTGAAGGAAGAAGAATCTGGAAAGTTATTGGAGATCAGAAATCAAGAAAAGAGTTATCAATTGTGGAAATTGATCAGCTGTCATTGAAGATTGTCATACTTCCTCAAGTGCTTCTAAATCAGGTAGTCTTTTTGTAGATTTGAATTCTCTAACTGGAGAGGGGCCTTCATTTGTATTTGAAAAGTTTGTGTCTCATTTTGTCCCTGTGTTTTCCAAAGCTGATAGGATCTTCCAAGAAACAGAGTTTTTAGAGAACATTCATTCTGAGAATTGCATTCATGTGCCCCACAAACCCCTCACTCCTCATCATTTTGTTTCTCCTGTAAGATCACCTCCCCAAAACAATATGGCCTAGCCCCACCCAGACCTCTGTTTGTTGTGAACACTTTTGGTCCTATGTATTTTCAGAGGTATGGCTAGATATCCGAATGTTGTGCCCTAAGATGTTAGAAATATCGCCTAAATTTCAAGGAAATAAAGCTATTGGTGATCAACATTTAAAACTTTTTTCAATATGATGGAAGACTTTGAGATCGATTTTGAGTATGTGTACATAAAACTATTTATTCATACTCTTGAGGAGGATGCATGTGACTGGTATAAATCTTTACCACAAAACTCAAGAAACTCATGGACAAAAATGTAAAATGATTTTAGATTGCAATATGGGGATAAGACAGATCCCATGTTTCTTTGTCTGAATTTGAAAATATTAAGAAAATCCATAATGAATTTGTTCATTACTTCAATACTCGGTTCAATAAGACCTTGAATAGGATACCTATGATCCTGAGGCCAAGTGATGTTTCCTATCTGATAAAATTCTCTGATGCTTTTGATAAGAAGGTTACCTATTATTTAAGGGACAAGAGCCCAACAACATTGAGGCATGCCTTCATGATGGCTTTGCAGATTGAAAATAACATCAAGGCAATTAGTAAACCTCCTAAGAGAGAAGGCATCAAGTTGATCAATCTAGAGAAGCCTCAATCAAGTAAAGTTGTGGATATGGAGGAGGTTGTAAAAATTTGGCCAAAGTTGTTAAGGAAATATCCTATAAACTGGCTAGAGCAAGAGAAGGGGATTGGATAAGGTTCCCAAGGTCAACACAAGCCACAAGGTCAAGAAATATTTTCAAATCATCCTAGGGGTGATCAAAGATCTGATGACAGAGGTAAAGGACTCGTGGGATTAGGAAATAGACAACCCCAATCCCAGGAAAATAGATTGGTGCCTAATCCTTTATTTTGCCAGAGTTTGCTCTTATGGGAGGAGCCAAAGAAATTTAGTGGTGTGACATATGTTTCTTACCACATGCCTCATGTAATGAAGAAAAATAATTTGAGGAAGTTGATGATAACACATAGGATGATTCATGGATTATGTATTCCTCTACAAGTTCATAGTAGGGAGAAACTTCGACTAAATTAATCAGTGCCAAAACTACTGTAGATTTATGAGATTGAATTCACCGGGTATTACCCCTTCCTCCCTCTCATACTTTTCAAATAGATATGGTACAAGATTTTGAATTTCCTAATAATTATTTTGAATACTTAAGGGAATTAATGATTAAAAATTATGATGGAGGAATCCCATTTCGGGAAGGATAGGAAGTTGTTAATGAATATTGTGGTTACCCAAGAAAATAATATATAACACTAGGAGTAAATTTGTCAAAGGGGAAAGGCCAAGGCCAAACCAAAAACTCCAGTTCTCATTAGCATCCCTAAGGAAACCCCTAAGAAATATGCATCTATAAAATGCTTTGTCACCCCAAATAAAACTTGTGTTCCTCCCCATGCTCAGATATGTGAAAATCTTGTGCCATCGATGAGTTTTCAGTCTTCCTGAAATGTTGCCTTTCCAAAATACATTCCTTGTGACATTTCTCAAGTCTTGATTCAGATCAAGATTTCTGTTCCAATTGTTGAGCTGCTTAAGATTCCTGAGCACAAGAAAAGGGCCTTTGAGTATTTGGGATTAAAAGAAGAAAAGATTACCCAAGGTAGAAATGTAAATAATGTTGAGACTCCTCCTACCATTGCAGAGTTGGAAAAACCCCAAGTGTTAGAAGAACTAGGTGAGCCACCTGAAGTATATTTGGGAACATCCTTGGTTGAGTCCCACTGAATGTAGATCCATTTTTCACCACTTTGATTATTAGGGACAAGTTGTTACACAACTATATGTTTGATTCTGGAGCATCATGCAATGTTATGCCTCTTGAGGTCATGAATGAATTAGATATCAAAGTGACAACAACTTATGGGAAGTGCACTGTCATGGATTCCAAAGAGGTTCCAATGGTTGGATGTGTCAAAGGTTTGATAGTGCAACTTGCAGCCTACCCAGGCAAGAACTTAAAACTAGATGTTGTTATTGTTGATTTCCCTGCCAAATGGGGAATGATGTTATCAAGAAAATGGGCTGCTAGTGTGGGTGGGAGTGTGCAAATGGATATGTCTTTTCCACTATACCTATTGAGGGAAGCCTTGTAAAGTTGTATGGTGAAAATAAGATGCTACATCTCATTGAGGATCACAATAATGCTTCCTATGAAGTGTTATACACTAACATTGATGCTGATAACTTTGTTGGATTTGCTGATGGTAAAGAGCAAAAAATTGATCAATGCAAGTCTCTTAAAAATTAGGTTCTCTTTGGACTATGTTGTTTGATGGGGCTTGCTCTAAATTTGGAAATGGTGTTGGTATTATTCTAATATCTTTAGGCTAGGAAGAGTTTGTTTTTTCTGTTAAACTTAACTTTGAGTGCACTAACAATATTGTAGAATATGAAGCACTATTATTGGATTTAAGAATTGCTTGGAAATATGGTATTAGAGACATCATTGTTAAAGGAGATTCAGAGCTAATTTTCAAGCAGGTTAGAAAATTGTATGTAACAAAAAATCAGAGAATGAAGCAGTATAATCATGAAGTCTGGGATTTCATTGAAATGTTTGACTCCTTCAACATAATACATCACGATAGGAAGTACAATACTCTAGCAGACAAATTAGACGTATTGGGGTCCATTTGAAAATTGTATTGTCAATATGGTCCTCGACAATTATAAGCACTGGAAAGTGTTCAAGAGAACACCGGTGAAAAGATTTTATAGAACCAAGGAGAATTTTATGATCAATGTATACATTGGGAGCTAATGGTTTGTGTGGCTGATGGAAAGGAGACTTTATTTAGAAAAGACATCATTCAATTGAAGACTAATACTATTTCGAAAGTTCTAGTAGCACTTGAATCAAACTTTGATAATGCTGATTGTATTTTCAACAGACACATGTCAGCCTCGAGGGATGTTTAAGATAATGAACTAGGCATGAAGGATAAACCACCTAAGATCTAGCTAGGTAGCAATTTGTTATCTCATTTTTAGTGATTCCAGCTAAAATTGAGATAATCATAGAAATTTTTTTGATGAATCTCCTAAAAATTCCCTTTGAAGGAGATTTTTAGGTTTTCGGGTTTCCATCACATGCAAACATGTATTTTACATTCTTCATGTCGAGTGTCTTCCGAAACCTAAAACCCAATTACATGCCATGTATTGGGTTTTGAAACCCGAGAGAATCGGAACATACCTTACAAAAAACATGCTACATGTTGCTTGATTCCTAGAACCTGAAACCTGAAATGATCCTTTGTGTTAGTTTTTCAAAACCCGATAACATCTAGACATGTCTTTTACATGATTCATTTTGGTTACTTTCGAAACCCGATTTGTTAAGAAAACCTTTGTTTTGAGTTTTGGAAGTACCGAGAATGATGACATGGCATTAATGCCGAGTTGTCAATTAGCTGGCACATGTGTCAGAGGAGGTTTAATAAATTCTAGGGCTTTATAAATACTCTAATTTTACACGTCATTTCTACCTAACATATTTTTGCTACATGGATTTTTCATACATGCTCCTTCAACCTCCAAACAAGACTCGAACTTATCAATTGATTTTGTGATCCATATTCGATCATTTTTTGAATTTATTGAAGGTATTTTTATATTCTTATCATTTTGTGATCTTCGGGTTTGTTTTTGAAGCGTTCTTTCAACATTTTTCCTCTTTGATTTTTCTTTCCTCTAGGTTTAGGGTTTAGGGTTGTATTCTTCATTTTTGTTAAATTTCCATGAAAACCCTTGTTTAAAAATCCATCTTAGGTGTTTTATTATTTCCTTTCATGAATATACTCTTGTGGTTTTTGGGAATAATCTATAAAACTTAACTTACAAACATTCTCAAGATTTTACTGTTCGACATCCTGAAACCGACGACACTGTGTGTCGAGTTTTACAGGGTGTCTGACACCATCCTTGTTTCACATAGTATCAGGTTTTGTGAATTTCTTAACACCATTTTGGTTCGCATTGTATCGGGTTTCAAATACTGCTTAACATCGTTCAATTTCCATTTGTGTCGGGTTTCGTAGGGTGCTTGACATCTTCCAACTTTCGCTTGTGTTGGGTTTCACGAAGTGTTCAACATCCTCCAAATTCCATAGACCATCAGGTTTTGTAAAGTGCTTAACACCCCTAGATTTCCACTTGTGTTTCAGGTTTCACAAAGTGTCTGACACAACCTAGTTTCCAATTATACTCTGTAGTATGTCGGGTTTCACAAATTGTCTGACAAGTCTCAAATTCGGTTGGTGTGGCGGGTTTAGGGGTTTTGAGCAAGCTTCCAAGTTCGATTGTTCAAATAGGATTTATCTACGCATTCTTTCTTCAAGAATTCTCATGTCAAATCCTGGATCATCTAAGGATAAGTCATATAGATCAGGAAATATGAAATACAAGTACGAGAAAAAGGAATACCCTTCCTACATAGATTACAATTATGACATCCGAGATACGAGCTTGGTAACATTGACATGGAAGACTTTTGGAAAAAAACCAAGGATTCTTCTCAAATTCCCTAGATGAAGTCAATAACCAACAATGGCCTCCCTCTTATAGTAAAATTCCCAATATCTTCTCAATGCCCCGAGTTCATTTTGGCATGTGCTTCTAATTATGACTCAGATTCCTGCTCAGTGAAAAATCAAGCAAGAGAAACCATAGTGAAGTTGGATGGGGGTTACTTTTATGACCTCCTAAGATTACCCAACTTTTAGGAATATGTCGATGTAGATCTTAAGTCAACACAGAAATCCTGGGACAAAGATCAAGAAGATTGCATCAAGCATGTGAATAAAAATTTCCTGATCAAGCCTAACCCAGCCATCTCTAGGATTCCCAAATTTGTCCCCAAGAGTGATTTCTTCCTTGAAATCAGTGACATCATCACCCTGTTGAGTCAAGTATTTGGACTACTTGAGTAAAGATACTTCCAATGGTGGATGTATCAATTCATGGTCATTATATAGAAGAATGAACAAGGGATTGATTGGAGAGGTAATGATATTGATTCCCAAATGAAGAAAGTATTCACTGGTAAGTTTTACATGTCGTCATATGTCACCTATGCAAAGCAGCCTGGCATGAGGAATTATTAAATGTTGGATGCTAAGGGATGTAAGTCAACCAAACATATATAACAATATTTCCCTCGATTGATAATGAAAGGATCCGAGGATCAATTCAAAAGAGTGAATGACACCTTCTTTTATGAGAACATCTGCATGATGAACCCTGACTTAAGAAAGAGAAGATTCTCTGATGAGGCATGGGTCGAAGTATCAAAATGGGGTTGTATCTTCTTATAGTTCAAGAAGTTCACATACCTTCGGGTGGTCATGTACCCACCTGATCCTTTCGATTGCCCAGATTCTGGGTTATAAGCTGATCCTAATGGAGTTGGTAAGAAAATTGTTGCATTTCCACAAATTCCAACAAAGAAAACACGAGTTGCCATATCCTTCCTATTTCCATCGGAAGGTACACATGCTCAATAATGGTTAATGCTAAGAACATTTTGCATGACCTTGAGGAAAATTTGAAGAAGCACATGAAGCAAAAAGATGTATTTGATTTCCGAGGAGTCCTTAAATCACATGGGACTTTATATCTACATGTTCCCAACATAGAATATATTTGGGTTGATCTTTGGGATGAAGTTTCCATCGAAGAAAGGAAAATAGTAGTTTGACAATTGAAGAAATTCAGATGCTAGATTTATTTGACATACCTGGGGCACTATGGATAATGAGAGTGTCCTTGATGCCTCTTATGATGGGTTAAATGAATACCGATATGTATTCCAAGCCATTGATTGGTCCATCGCTGAGAAAGCTTCTATTGTGGGGAGAGCTGCTCAAATTCATTCCCATATTAAGGTGTGGCTCATTTCTTGGGGAATGAGTTATAAATAAGGGACTTTTTCAAAACTAGATACTTTGGAAGTGGGACCCTCCAAGGGAAAAAAGGAAAAGGATAAGAACCCTTCTAAGAGGCCAATAAAGATTAATTTTTTCAGAAAGGGAAAAGATAAGGTAACTACACCAATGGCCACTCTCCCACAAACAGTTGAGATTCTTGATTCACCTACATGACTAGAACAAGGAAATCCTCCTTCAGGAGAAGAGTTTATTAAACCTTCCATTCCTCTTTTGGTTGACAATTCATCAAAGGTAATTCTTCCTCTTATCTCTCAAGCTCTAATTTTGGAATCATTGCCTCCTCCTATTTAGCCTTCCTTGCCTCATATTTATTCACCAAGTTCCTCATCCATCGATAGTATCTTCTCTATCCTCTCACCTCTCCCCACTAGACCTCAGTTAACCATGGATATGCCTCCTCCTTCCGCGCCTTCATTCCTTGACTCCATTGTCACAGACACTACACCTGCAGTGGTCACCACTCCACAAGCTAACCTTCCTCCACCTAAGGATGTCACCATAACACCTAAAATGGGAGAAAATTATTCCAATATGCCTCAATAAATAATAGATTAGACTCGAGGAAGAGTAAGGTGGTAGTTCCCCTACCAACCTTTGATTTACGTTCCTCAAGGTCACTCCTACCAAATCTGCCAAGAAACCCAAAAAAATTTAAGGATTTCGATGGATGCTTTAGGGCATAAATTTACATAAATTTCTACTCCTGTGGCTGATAAAACCAAGGACGATATAATGGTCACAAATTATCAAATCACAAGGGTTGATCTAGGGAAAGAAATAAAAGAGGGAGCACAACAAGATGCACAAGATGCCATGAATGTGTTGTCGTGAAGCTAAAGGAAACTAAGGAAAATAGAGATGAGTTAAAAGAGAAAGTGTAAATTGACATAAGTACTACTCAAAATCTCAAAGCTCTCGAGTCAACACCATCATCCTCTACTCCTATGAGGTTTGATTTCTCATCGGTACCCATGATTGAGAAGATTAATGAGATGGGGAGAATAGTCGATGAATGGATCCAGAAGATGCTCCTCAAGGAAATGAAGTTATTGATGACACCATGGAAGTCTAAAATTCTTTAGAGGATATAAAGAAAATGGATGATGAATTTTCAGAAAAAGTTAGGAACGTAGAGTTAACTTTTGAAGCTCTCTAAACGCTAAAATAGGTTCCATCCCGCATCTTGATCGAAGAAGGCATCATTACGCATGGGAACAAAAAATTTCAACTAACCAAATCCATTAGATTAAGAATAAATATTCTCAATGAAGCTTTCAGAAATTGAGAGAATCAAGAGATCAATTGGTTGATAGCACAAATGACATAGAAGAAGAGCTAGTCAAGATCTATGTTAAGGTGTTGAATGAAAGCTCGGGTATTCTACCTATTGATTATCTTTACAAGTAGATCCAAGAATCATTTTAGCATGAACCAACTTATGGATTCATCCTAGAAATCATGTATAGGTTTGTGAAAATTGAACATTCTTTAGAAACCTTGAGGAAACTCAACAAGAGACTGAAAAAGCTTCCTGGAAATGCTAGTGATACTCAGGAAACATGTGAAGTTCTGAGTGATCATTCCACCGCGCCTAATGAAAATGAGATGCAGGGTATAATCTAAAAGTTCCAATAATTTTGGGACAAGCAGGATTTGTTGGAGGAAGACAAAGATGATGAAACAGAATAGGCACAATGTTGCATGTCATTTCAATCCTGAAATCGACATGTCTTTTTCATTTTTGTTTCGTCACATAGGAAGCAAATTTTGACTTGGTCTCCTACGTGAGAGTCAAGAAAAATAGGACTCTCATTAAAAAGACTATTTTCTAGGATTTATCCTATTTTCTCTCAACTCCTTTTATTATAAATAAGGGATGCTTATGCATTCCAAAGGGTTGAGATTTTTGGAATATTGAGATCTATCATAAAGAAGAAAGACTTTGTGTTTTATTTTAATCATTTGAGGAATAGAAACTGATGCTATTTTGTAAAATTTATGTTGTGAGATGTAGCTTTCTTAAGACATTATTCTTATGTTCATAATCGTAAGCTATTCTTTGTTTAGCATCTTGAGTTTTCTAATCATTTCAAACATTACATATTTTATCTAAATCTCATATGATTATTTCGTGCTCTATGTTTACTCAAAAGAAAATATGTTCCTCTCGTTTCCTTTCCATTGTGTCTCTTCCATAATAATAGTTTCCTTTCCGATCCATTTCACTTTGAAAACAACAATATCTTCACCTATTGTGGATAAGGATTTCGGGATTCCATCCCAACCCCAATGGTTAGGTTAGTGTGAATATTGTATATATTATTTTTGTTGTGTTTTACATTAGTAATAAATAGGCAGCCTCACCTGTCTTTGAGGAGGGATTTTGTCCCATGTACTATGGTTGAACCTCATATTTTGGCTTGACAAAATATCCAAGCAACAGTTTTTGGTGACTTGGCTGGTGAAATACAGATTGATAAGACTAAGATTATCCTTTTAGCATCTAGAGACTCCGTATTTGCCTTATTTTCAAGAAGATCCATTTTATAGTTCAAGCTATCTAGGAAGATCTTCACTCGGTCAAGCCGAGCAGGACTAAACCGATCCGTTCTTTGATCTACTTCAACAACATAATTTCAGGATTTCATGCAACATTATTGCATCTAGTCAGGAAAGAAGTTCTTCACCCATCTGAATAACTCAGATTCCTCAAGAACAAGAAGTTTTTGCAACTTTTGTGCATTATTCTTGTCACATATTCATATTCTTGTATGCACTTCATTTAGAAGAATGGCAGCACAACATGTGCCTTGGGGTACAACTATTGGTCCTCTTTCCCTTACTCCACCATTGCATGACCTACCTCATAGATCATGGAAGAATATTTCTAAGTTCAACGGAAATGGAAAATAGCATCCTAACAAACACATTGCCTCATTCTTTGTTGCATGCGGTGTTCTTGGGGTTGCTCACGAAGATGTCTCTATTCGACTCTTCATTGAAACATTGCATGGTGTAGTAGCAGAATTGTTTTACCATCTCCCAAATGCATGCATTACCAACTGGACTACCATGATATCTATATTTGAAGCAAGGTTCAAACCAGTTGAATATTCTCACACCTTGTTAGCACAACTTACACACATGAAAAAGGAATCTTATGAACCCATGCAAGATTTCATAACCAAATTCAATAAGCTAATTCGTAAGATTCTAGAGCTAGTCATTCCCACTCTAGAAAATTAGAAGTGTTTATTCATCAACGCTCAACCTCTTGATGTGAGATTCTTGTTGAGAAGATTTTTATCCCTAATTTGGCCACCACTCAAGCTACAACCACTGAAATAGAAGACAATCTTATTCTGGCTGGAAAGATAAGAAGAGAATCATCTAAGCCTAAAAATTAGAGTTCTTCGCAGTACTACTGATCCAATGATTCAGAAGATGGCCAATGACTTGATTTCTTTAAAGAAGCAAATGTCTCAACAAGCAACCAACATTCCTTATTAGGATATTCCTAGATGGAATTTCAACAATGCCAATGGCACTCCCACAAGAGATAGGAATCGGTTGATCGCTGCTCCCACCAGGCTGGCCATTGAAGCTCCTCCTATCAACGCAACAGTTGAAATAGTTGAGGAGGATGAGGAACTAGCATATCACAACTCTCATGAAGCCTTCAAAGCTTCTAGATATGCTGATGAGTCTTTTGATGATTCAGCTGGTGACTCCAACATTAGTTATTTGAAATACGAGAAAGATGAAGATGAGCATGATGGACAATAATTTGTAGTTTTCACTTGATCCCAATGTAAGAAACCCAAAAAAATGGTTGAAATCTCCAAGGATAAAAGTAAGGAATCTCCCATAGTTATGGCGAAAAGAGGATCTCCCATCTCAAAGCACAAACTGAAAAGGAGATAACAAAAAAGGTAACTTAACCTTCAACTCTCTTTCTCCTACTTTCAAGGCTAGTACCTCAGCTCAGACCAATGTAACTAGAACTGAGCCCTCCAAAATTCTTTCATATATTGCTTTCGACATCATTGATCATGCAAACAAAACCAAAATCCAAATGTCGGAAGCCGAATACCTTCAATCCAACCTTGAGCAATTTGAGAAACTTACCAAATTCATTAGAAGCAAGGTCGATATTCTTCCATCTTCAAAAGGAATTTTCCTAGCCCCACTCAACCTTTACCTCAGAGTAATATGACCTCTGCTGCTTCTTTAGGAAATATTGAACCGTTTTATTTGTCTTTACTTATAAACGGTTTCAAACTCAGCAATTGCATAATTAACTTGGGAGTCTCTGATAACGTTATGCCTACAAACTTATCTCATGCCCTTAGACTCACACTGACTAAATCTTATGGGATATCTTACTCTATGGAAACTAAACAAGTCCCCTTAATTGGCCAAATCAAGGATGTGTAGTTTGCATTTTTTACATTTCTAGAAAAGAGAGTAAAAATGACTATCCTAGTTGATGATATCTTGGGATTCTTTTGGGAAGAGGATTTTGCAAATATGTTGGAGGATAAGACAACATGGATTGGACAAAAGCTAAAATTCTAGTAAATGGATTTCCTCATGTCCTTCACCCCAAAGCACAAACAAAGTACCTAGTTACTAAATCAGATGATCCCGAGGCTCAAATTCTCTTTGAAAATGTAAGCTTGGGTAATTATTTCCGACATCCGAGGTGCCCTTTGTAGAAGTAAAAGAAGAAGATCCTAACACTATATAGACCCTTGAGTTTAATGATAGTTGTTCAACTCTTGGTTCGGAGTGTCGGTGTAGCTCTTATATCTCCGAATTTTGAGATCTTTCCTTTGCTTTCAAGTTTCAGTTTGATAATACTAATAATACAACTGAATATGAAGCTTTGTTATTAGGATTAGAAATGGCAAAACAAAAAGGAGTCTGAAATCTCAAAGTACGTGGAGATCCTAAGTTGATTGTGAATCAATTAAGGGGAATTTATCGGGTAAAAATGACCGTATAAAACATTACGAAACAAGGTTTGGGACAACATAAAATACTTCAACACTTTTTCCATTAAAGCAATCTTAAGAGATTAAAATGATAAAGTTGATTCCTTAGTTGTTTCGCATCTCTTCTTCTTCCTCACCCATAGTTCAAATAGGACACATATACCATTGAGATTTTGTATCGTCCAAGTGTTCCAGATAACTCACTCATCATTGGCAGTGTTTAATGATGACCAATAGGTATTGTCTTTTCTAGAGAAAGCTGATAAATTTAGTAAACTTTATTTTGAAGGATCAGAATCTAATTTTCATGAGTCCATCTTGAATTCATATCAAGAAATTGAGGGTGAATTCATCTAGCTTAAATGTAATAAGATTCCGAAGGGGTTAGTTTCTCTGGAAGGTATGTTTGACAAACATGACCATTTCATTCGTGGTAAAATGCAAGATAAAGGTGCTTCCTCATCGAGGTAGATCAATTTGACAGGCTCCACTGATTAACCACGGATGGTAAATATTGGTAAATGTTGTTCTCAGAGGAAAAACAAAGATTATCTTCACTCTTGAAGAGATATATGAACTTCCTAGCATGGTCATATGTGGATATAAAGTCTTTCAAGCCCAAGGATGTGCAACATAACATTCCTTTGAAGATTTAAGTGAAACCCTACAGAAGAAACAGAGGCATTACAACCCAAAGATATCGGGGACTATTCTTGCAGAAATTCAAAATATGTTAGTCGCAAGGATTATCTTTTCGATCCATCATTACACTTGGGTTACGAACATTTCCCTGTGAGAAAGAAGAATGGTGAAATACAAATTTGTGTTGACTTCCGTAACCCCAACTAGTCTTTGCTAAAAGACAATTATCCATTGTCCATTATGGACTAGGTATTATAGATTGTCACTAGATCGAAATGTTATCCATACTTGATGGATTTTGGGAATAATCAGGTTGAGGTAGTTGTTGAAGATCAACATAAAACAACGTTCACTACCCCATGGGTAACCTTTTCTTATAGAAGGATGCCTTTTGGTTCGATCAACGCTTGAGCCATGTTTTAAAGGGATATGGACTTAGCTTTTAGAGATTTAATGGGCATGGTCATAGTTGTGTATTTAGATGACTTTACGATCTTTTCTAAAAAGTGAAGTCATCATTATGATCACCTGGAAGATACTCTTAAGGTGCAAGCATCATGGGATTTCATTAAATCCTAAAATTCCATGTTTGGAGTGACAAAAGGAAAGTTTCTAGGTCATATTGTCACTAGAGAAGGAATCAAGATTGACCCAGAGAGGGTGAAGGCCATTCAAATCCTTACCCTACCCACAAGCAAAACTGGGGTGCACTCCTTTTTCGGGAAGGTTAATTTCCTAAGAATATTTGTACCTGATTTTACTGATAAAACCAAGGATATCCTTGGAATGATGAAGGATAAAAATCCATTTGATGGAACACTGAAGGGAAGATTGCATTTGAAGAAGTCAAATGGGAAATTTCTCACGCTCCTATTCTCGTATTCCTAGATTTCAAGAAAGATTTCATCATGTACAGCTATGCTTCCTCACATATAATATCGAAATCCCGATGCGGGGAAAACAAAGAGGGAATAAAAGCTCCCATTTCTTTCATGAGATACCCACTAAAGGAACATGATTGAAGATGTCACAAATTGAAAAGCATGCTTATGTAGTGGTGAGAGAATTGAAACATTTTAGGTATTATGTCTTGAGTTCCCACACTCTCGTTCTAGTTCCAAATACCGCAGCTTAAATCAATTCGATCCAACAAGAGTTAGTTAGTCAATGGGGTAATCGAATAGCCAAATTCTAGGAGTATGACTTAGACATCACACCTACTAAGTTGGTTTGAGGTAGAGGCTGTACTAATTAATTACTGAAAATAATGTTGAGACAAGTATGAAGAAACTGAAGGTACTTCTTTAGAATTTCCCAAAGTGCTTTTTGTAAGCATGACTAATGAATGGTACACAGATATCACTTTATTTTTAACCTATGGTGAGTGTCTACTACATTCAAGAAAAAAAAAGAAAAGAGGACAGTTAAACTCAGATCTGCAAGATACATTCTATGGGACAATGGTATATACAAGAAAGGTATCGATGGTGTATTCCTACGCTATGTTGACAAGTCTCAGCAGATAAGGTTGCTAGAGTCCTTCCACAATCTAGCATGTGGAGGAAATTTATCTTCTTCCATAATGGCTTACAAGATCTTATGGGCTAGGTACTATTGGCCTACTCTCTTTTGAGATTCAGCTGAATGGATGACCAAGTGTGAAGCTTGTCAACATTTTTTGTTGGTCGTCCTAAGCTGACAGCTCTTCTTCCTTAAAGCCCGTGGTGATTAAAGAACCTTTTCACCAATGGGGAATTGATTTAATTGGAGTATTTAACCCTACCTCTAGTGCCAATCATAATTATGTCCTCACCACCACGTACTATTTCACCAAGTGGGTGGAAGCCGCTTGAATCAAACAAGCTACCTCAAGATTTTTGTAATTCTCTCAAAGAAAATATAATTGTTAGATTTGGTGTGCCTCACAAGAATGTTGCCGACAATGCCTCCAATTTCTCATCCCATGAGTTCACATAATTTTTTTATGGATTTGGGATCACGTTTTCTCATTCATCCGACATTACCCTCAAGGAAATGGTCGGGATGAATTGAGCAACAAAAACCAGTGACCATAATCGAAAGTTAGTCGATGAGAATCGAGAGGACATGGCATAAAGCATTGTATGATGCATTGTGGGCCAATCAGATTACTCCTTAATGAGCTATGGGAATGTCCCCATTCTAGGTGATGTATGGAATTGATGTTGAGATACCTATCTCGTAGAATTGTCACCTTACAGGTTGGCTAAAGCAATTGAGGATGAAACTTTTCAAAGTTCTATTGAGAAAAGGATAATCTACCTAGCCTGTGCTAGAAGAAGTACGAGGCAAGGTGGTGGATCACATCACAAACCATCGATGAAATTCAAAAGAATATTTAACAATAAATCAAAGCAACATAATTTCAGGTCAGAGATCTAGTACTTTCTGGGAGAAGAGAAGAGAACAGAAAGGGATGCATGGCAAGTTTGAATCCTTATGGAAATGTCCTTTCAAAATACACTAGCTAAACAGTGAAAATAGCTTATGTCTATCATACCTTGATGGAGAGTTACTCCCTCTACCTTTCAATGCCCAACATTTGAAGATGTTCCACTAATAATGCAAAATTCTCTCTTGTATTGTATCATAATTTATTTTCTATTGTGTTTTTGCTTTATGTCTTTCTTTCTTTTTTCTTTTTTTTTGGTTTTTCTTATTCGGACTGTAGCCCAATGGATAAATATTTTGATATGAGTTCTCTTCCTTCGATGTCTCAAAGAAATTCCCCAACTGGAGCTAGTTGTTATCTCATTTTTAGTTATTCCAACTAAAATTGAGATAACCATAGAAAATTTTGACAGAACCTCCTAAAAATTCCCTTTGAAGGAGATTTTTAGGTTTTTAGGTTTCCATCGCATGCAAACATGTATTTTACATGCTTCATGTCGAGTGTCTTCCAAAACCTGAAATCTGATTACATGCTAGTCTATAGAGTTTTGTAACCCGAAAGCATCGAACATACCTTACAAAACACATGTTACATGCTGCTTGATTCCCGAAACCCAAAACCTGAAATGATCCTTTGATCGGGTTTTCGGAACTCGATAGCATCCAAACATGTATTTTACATGCTTCATGTCGGTTGGTTCCTGAAACCAAATTTTTTAAGAAAAACTTTGTTTCAGGTTTTCAGAAGTGTCGAGCATGATGACATGACATTAATGTTGAGTTTTTGATTAGTTGGCACATGTGTCAGAGGAGGTGTAATAAATGCTAGAGCTTTATAAATACTTTGATTTTACATGTCATTTATACTTGAAATATTTTTTCGACATGGATTTTTCATACATGCTCCTTCAAATTCCAAACCCGAATGAACTTCTCGATCAATTTTGTGATCCATCTTTGATCATTTTTCAAATTTCTTGAAGGTATTTTTCTCTTCTTATCATTTTGTGATCTTCAGGTTTGTTTTTGAAGCGTTCTTTCAATTTTTTTCCTATTTTATTTTTCTTACCTCTAGGTTTAGGGTTTAGGGTTGTATTCTTCATTTTTGTTGAATTTCCATGAAAACCCTTGTTTAAAAATCCATCTTGGGTGTTTTATTATTTCCTTTCATGAATATACTCTTGTGGTTTTTGGGAATAATCTATAAAACTTAACTTACAAACATCCGGGAGATTTTACCTATTCGACATCCCAAAACCCGACACCTATGTGTTGGGTTTTACAGGTGTCTAACACCATCCTTGTTCCGCATAGTATCAGGTTTTGTGAATTTCTCAACACCATTCTGGTTCTACATTGTATCGGGTTTCAAAATATTCTTAAAATCCTTCAATTTTTGTTTGTCTTGGGTTTCGCAAGGTGCCCGACATCTTCCAACTTCCTCTCGTGTCGGGTTTCACAAAGTGTTTAGCATCCTCTAAATTTCACAGACCATCGGGTTTTGTAAAGTGCTTAACACCCCTTGATTTCTACCTATGTGTTAGGTTTCACAAAGTGTCCGACTTAACCTAGTTTCGATTAACTCTGCATTGTGTCAAGTTTCATGAATTATCGAAAATTCTGAAAGTCCGGTTGGTGTGGTAGGTATGTGGGGTTGCTCAGAAGCTTCCAAGTCGATTGTTCAAATAGGAATTATCTAGGCATTCTTTCTTCGGACATCTCATGTTGGATGCTTTGGATCATCTAAGGATAAGTCGTAAAGGTTAGGAAAGATAAAATACAAGTACTGGAAAATGGAATCCCCTTCTTACATAGATTGCAATAACGACATCCAAGATATGGAGCTTGGTAACATTGACATGGAAGACTTTTGGAATAGAACCAAGGATTCTTCTCAGAGTCCCTGGATGAAGTCAATAACCAACAAAGTGGCCTCCCTCTTGTAGTAAGATTCCCAATGTCTACTCAATGTCCCGAGTTCATTTTGGCCTATGCTTCTAATTATGACTTAGATTCCCGCTCAATGAAAAATCAAGTAGGAGAAACCATAGTGAAGTTGGATGGGGTTACTTTTATGACCTCCTACGATTACCCAACTTTTAGGAATATGTCGATGTAGATCTTAAGTCAAAGCACAAAAATATTGGGACAAAGATCAAGAAGATTGCATCAAGCATGTGAATAAAAAGTTCCTAATCAAGGCTAAGCTAGCCATCTCTAGGTTTACCAAATTTCTCCCCGGGAGTGATTTCATCCTTGAAATTAGTGACATCACCACCCTGTTGAGTCAAGTATTTAAACTCCTTGAGTCAAGAGACTTCCAAGGGTGGATGTATCAATTCATGGTAATTATAAAGAAGAACGAACAAGGGATTTATTGGAGAAATAATGAGATTGATTAAAAGATGAAGATAGTGTTAACTACTGGAAAGTTTTACATGTCATCATATGTCACCTATGTAGTAGTCGGTGTGAGGAATTATCCGGGGTTGGATGCTAAGGGAAGTAAGTCAACCAAACATATATATTGGTATTTCCCTTAGTTGACAATAAAGGGTTCCGAGGATCAATTCAGAAGAGTGAATGATACCTTATTTTATGATAACATCTGCATGTTAAACCCTGACTTAAGAAAGAGAAGAGTCTCTGATGAGGCATGGGCTGAAGTATCAAAATGGGGTTGTATCTCCTTGTAGTTCAAGAAGTTCACATACCTTCAAGTGGTCATGTACCCAAGTGATCCTTTCCGATTGCCAAGATTCCCAGGTGATAAGCTGATCCTAATGGAGTTGGTAAGATAATTGTTGGATTTCCACAAATTTGAACAAAGTAAACACAAGCCTATCATATCCATCCCTATTTCCATTAGAAGGTAGACATGCTCGATAGTGGTTAAAGCTAATAACATGGTGCATGAGCTTTAGGATAAGTTGAAGAAGCACATGAAGCACGAGAGATGGATTTGATTTATGACGACTTTATATCTACATGTTTGCAACATAGAAGATATTTGGGTTAATCTTTGGGATGAATTTGCCATCCAAAGAAAATACAATAAGCAAGTTGATAATTGAAGAAATCGAGATGCTAGATTTATCTCGACATCCCAAGGGGAACTACGGATAACGATAGTGTCCTTGACACCTCATATGATGGGTTAAATGAAGAATGATATGTATTCCCAACCATTAATTGGTCCATCGGAGAAAGCTTCTATTGCAGGGGAGAGATACTAAAATTCTTTCCCGTACTAAGGCGTGGCTCATTTCTTGGGAATGAGTTATAAAGAATGGATTTTTTCAAAACTAGATACTTTGGAAGTGGGACCCTCCAAGGGAAAAAAGGAAAAGGATAAGAACCCTTCCAAGATGCCAATAAAGGTTAAGTTTGTCGAAAGGGAGAAGATCAAGTAACTACACCAATGGAAACTCTCCTAAAATAGTTGATATTTTTGATTCACCTCCACAACAATAAAAGGAAATCCTCCTTTAGGAGAAGAGATTGTTCAACCTTCCATTACTATTTTGGTTAATAGTTCATCAGAGGTAAGTCTTCCTCTTATGGCTCAAGCTCTAATTTCAGAATCATTACCTCCTTCTATTCAGCCTTCCTTGCCTCAGATTTCTTCGCCAAGTTCCTCAGCCATGGCTATTATCTTCTCTTGTCTCCCACCTCTCCCCACTAGGCCTTAGTTAACCATGGATATGCCTCCTCCTTCGTGCCTTTATTTGCTAAGTCCATTGTCATGGACACTACACTTACAGTGGTCACCACTCCACAAGCTAACCTTCCTCCACCTAAGGATGTGACTGTGACACCTATAATGGGAGAAAATTCTTCTAATACGCCTCAATGGTTAATAGATCAGACTACGAGGAAGAGGAAGGTGGTAGTTCCCCTACCAGCCTTTGATTTTAGTTCCCTCAAGGTCACTCCTACCAAGTCAACCAAGAAACCCAAAATAGTTTCAAGGATTTCAGTGGATGCCTCAAGGCATACATTTGCAAAAATTGTTACTCCTATGGCTGATAAAACCAAGGATGATATAATGGTCATAGATTATCAAATCACAAGGATTGATCTAGGGAAAATAACAACGGAGGGAGCACAGCATGATGTAAAAGATGCCATGAATGTGTTGTGCCAAAAGATAAAGGAAACTAAAGAAAGTAGAGATGAGTTAAAAGAGAAATTGTAGTAGTTGACATATGTACTACTCAAACTCTCAAAGCCTCCTAATTAAACACCATCATCTTCTACTCCTATCGATTCAATTTCTCATCGCACCCATGATTGAGAAGATTAATGAGAAGGGAGAATGGTCAATGAATGGATCCAAAAGTTGTTCCTATAAGGAAAAGAAGTCATTGATGACACTGTGGAAGTCTACAAATCCTTGGAGGATATAAAGAAGGATGGAGAGAAAATGGATGATGAATTTTCAGCAGAATTCGGGAACATAGAGTTAACTTTTTAAGCTCTCCAAACACTCAAACAAGTTCCATCCCGCATCTTGATCGAATAAGGCATCATTCGCATGGGGTCAAATAAATTCAACCGATCGAAGCCATTAGATTAAGAATAAATATTCTCAATGAAGCTTGTCAAAAATTGAGGGAATCAAGAGATCAATTGGTCGATCACACGAATGAAATAGAAGAAGAGCTATTTAAGATCTGCTAAGGTGTTGAATGAAATCTCGTGTATTCTACCTCTTGATGATATTTACAAGCATATCCAAGAATCAATTCAGCATGAAAAAACTTATGAATTCAGCTTGGAGATCATTGATAGGTTTGTGAAAATTGAACATTCTTTGGAAACACTGAGGAAACTCAACAAGATACTAAAAATCTTCCTGGCAATGCTAGTGATACTCAAGAAACATGTGAATTTATGAGTGATCATTCCACTTCACCTGATGAAAATGAGATGTAGGGTATAATCTGAAAGTTCCAAGAATTTCGGGACAAGAAGGCTTTGTTGGAGGAAGAAAAAGATGATGAAGCATAATAGGCACAATGTTGCATGTCATTTCAATCCTTAAATTGACATGTCTTTTTCATTTTTGTTTCATCACATAGGAAGAAAATTTTGACTTGGTCTCCTACGTGAGAGTCAAGCAAAATAGGACTCTCATTGAAAAGACTAGTTTCTAGGATTTATCCTATTTTCTCTCAACTCCTCTTATTATAAATAAGGGATGCTTATGCATTCCAAAGGGTTGATATTTTTTTAATATTGAGAACTATTGTGAAGAAGAAAGACTTTTGTTTTCTTTTAATAATTTGAGGAATAGAAACGATGCTATTTTGTAAACTTTGTGTTGTGAGATGTATCTTTCTTAAGACATTGTTCTTATGTTCATAATCTTAAGCTACTCTTTGTTCAGCATATTGATTGTTCTAATCATTTCAAACATTAGATTTGTTATCTAAAGATCATATGATTATTTCATGCTCCATGTTCACTTGAAATAAAATGCATTCCTCTCGTTTCCTTTTCATTGTGTCTCTTCCATAATAATAGTTTCATTTCTGATCCATTTCACTTTGAAAACAAAAATATCTTCACCTATTGTGGATATGGATTTCGGGTTTCCATCCCAACCCAAATGGTTAGGTTAGTGTGAATAATGTATATATTATTTCTACCTGTGTTTTAGTTCGATAATAAACATGTAGCCTCACCTATCTTTGAGGAGGATTTTATCCCATGTACTGTGGTTGAACCTCATATTTTGGATTGACAAAATATCCAACCAACACAATCTAAGAAAGGAAGAAAAGTGGTCATATGTCCAAGTGTTGAAGAAATACCATGATGCTTAGCATGGTTTTATTCTCGAATCGAAAGCATGAGAGATGATCTTTTCCAGCATGAAATTCCCTTGGAAGCTTCTAACAAGCCATTTAGGAAGAAACAGAGGCCGATCAATCCACTCCTTTCCCCTGAAGATGCAATAAGAACTAAAAAAATTGAGGGATGGAGGAATCTTACAGCCCACAAGGTACTCATCATGGGTTGTAAACTTGGTACAATCGAAAAGAAGAACAAAGATATAAGGTTATGTGTGGACTTTAAAAACTTGAATAGAGAATCAATGAAGGATAACCACCCTCTTCCAAATATGGAAAATATGTTACAATTGGTTACTGGATCGGAATTTTTATCCACTTTGGATGGTTTTTCTAGATAGAGAATTAGAGTGAATCAAGACTACCTTTACCACTCCTTGGGGAACATATGTATATTTCAGAATGCCTTTTGGTCTAATGAATATTGGAGCCACTTTCCAAAGAGAAATGAATATAGCTTTCTCTAGCTATATTAATGATTTCATTGTTGTATATCAAGATGATGTGATTGTTTTCTCTAGAAAAGGAGTGATCACATGTAACACTTAGAAAAAATGCTATTAAGATGTAGGGATTATGGTAATTCACTAAATCCCAAGAAGTTCCATTTACTGATTCGTAAAGAAAAGTTGCTTGGACACATTATGTCAAAGGAAGGGGTCGTGATTGATCCTAAAAGGGTAGAATCCATCAGCAAAGTCCCTATTCTAAGAACCAAGAAGGGAATTCAATCCTTTTGGGTAGATTAATTTTTTTGGTGATTTATCTCCAAATTTGTTGAAATAATTATCCCAATCACTAAAGCATGCTAAAGAAAGATCAAAGTATCAAATGGGAAGAAGAAACTATTCAAGATTTCACTGGGATCAAAGAAGCATTACTGAGAATTCCCCTGTTTTAGTAGCTCCGCATTATAAGAAGGCTTTACAAATGTTTTATTTTTCTTGAGAAAGTACTATTGCATACGTGTTGTTGCAAATGGATGATGAGGGAGCTGAAAGACCAATTACCTTTTTTATTAAGGAATTACAAGGAGCTAAGCTAAAGTATACTATCATGGAGAAGCAGGCATTTTCTTTGGTAAAAGCAACAAAGTTTTTTAGGCAATATATTCTAAGTTCCAAAGTCATTACTTATGTTCCCTACACCATGGTGAAAGACATCCTATCAAAATGGAGGTTTTAAGTAAGAGATGTCGATGGATAAATAAATTATAAGAGTATGATATAGATATCCAAACAACAAAATTGGTTAGAGGTTTTGGCCTATAAAAACTTCTAGCAGAGAGGAATCTGTAGACAATTGAGGTAAATGAAGTTGAAGAAGAAAGGCTGAATGTCCTTGAAAAACTGATAAATTCTGAATGGTACAAGGACATAATTTTTATCTCAAACATCTAGAGTGCCCTAAACATTTAAGCAAGAATAAAAAAATAGCACTTAAGTTAGCTTCCCAAAAATATGTCATTACTGATTTTGGGTTAGCTTGGAAGAACTTTAAGGGAGTTCTCTTAAGATGCATTACTGAAGATGAAGCCCCTAAGATAATTACTGATCTCCATGGAGGAGTTTGTGGGAGTAATTTTTCTAGAGGATTCACATCTCATAAGATCTTAAGGGCTGGTTATTGGTGGCCAACTCTTTTCAAAGATACAAATTTGTTAGTAAGAAAATGTGAAATTTTCCAATGCTTTTCTGGAAGACTGAAAGATTCAGGATCCCTTCCTTTGTAGCATGTATCAATTGAAGCCCCATTTAGGCAATGGGGAATGGAATTCATTGGTGAGATTTCATATCCTTCAAGTGTTGGCCATAAGTGGATTTTAGTAGCCACTGATTTCTTCACCAAGTGGGTGGAGGAAATCCCCACCAAGAAAGAAACTCACCAAATTGTCATGGATTTCATTATGAATCATATCATTTACAGGCTTGGAGTGCCTACTAAGATAGTTGTTGATAATTCCATGAGCTTTCAGGATAAACCTTGGTGGTCATGTGCCACAAATATGGGATCAATTTGACGTATGCTTCCAATTAGAATCCCCAATAAAATGGACAAGTAGAGTCCAATAATAAAAATCTTTTGAAGATAAATAGAAGAACTTTGGAGTTGAACAAAAGGAAATGGGGTGAGCAATTGAAGTTTGTTGTTTGGGCTGATCAAGTAACTGTTAAACGAGCTACTAGAAAAATCCCATTTGAGTTGGTTTATGGAACTTAAGATCTATTTCCCCTACATACGTAATTTTATTCATTTCAATTTCTTCAACAACTGGAAGATCAAGAGGTTAGTCCCTATGATGCTCGCATCAATCAAATTGTTGAGTTAGATGAAGACAGAAGGGCATCCCATTAGATGTATGTAAAATTTAGAGAGAAAGTGAAGAATTTGTTTTATAAGAAGGTGGCTCTAAGATATTTTAGTGTGGGAAATCTTGTGCTATTGTGGGATAGTAGGCACGAGGATAAGTGAAAACACGGAAAGTTTGATGCATTTTGGATGGGCCCTTATTCAATTGACATTTGAATTGCTGAACATACCTTCTTCTTAAAAGACATAGATGGAGAATTGCTTGAATTTCCTATTAATTGAAGGCATTTGAAACATTTCCTTGATTGGTTTCTAAGAATTGAGGTATGCACCTTTATATAGTGTATAATATTTTGGTTTCTTTCTGCTTTCGTGTTTTTCTTTTTTGGTTCATCCTGGTCCTTGGCGGAAGTTTTGTTGGTTTCTTAGTTTTTTCCTAGAGGGTTGGCTCATGAATCCATTACCCAATGGTTTATTTTTCGCACTTGATCTTCTATTTGTTCTTGTGGCGCTCGTAGGGAGTGTCCATCCTTGATTCGAAGTTGATGTTGGTGCTCAATTTGATCTCACCCCGTTTGCTCTAAATATTCTTCAATTTTTCTATTCTGTCAAGTATTTAATATTTCCCCATATGGATGCTTGAAAGGTGTTATTCATTTTTATGTTGTTGAAGATCCTTCTCCATGGTCATGGATCACATTTGGGCCTTGTATCATTTCCAAATTCTTTTTCCTTAAAGAAAGATTCAATTCTAGGTGCAAATGGTGAAGTTCCCCTGCATCTTACTGTTTGACAAGTGTGTTTTCCCCATCAAATTATATCGAGCATCTTCACATATGTTTTCATTCTTTATGGATGTGGCCCAACGTGTCTTTTTGGTGTAGTTTGTCACTTTGGTCACATTTGTAAAAAATATCAAATTGGCCTATGTCCCGAAACTCTCTCGATTGTCTATTTAGAAAATATGAAGAGGTAGGGAAAAAGTATTACTTTGACCCCGAAGAAGTACACGTGGTATATTTCAAAAGTTAGAAGCAGGAGGTGGGTCACCCGGATGTTTTGAATATTTTTTCCCTTTTGTAAAAAGGAGCAAAGTTATAAATTGATCCACAACCCCGCAAGGAAAAAGTATTACTTTGACCCCGAAGAAGGACATGTGGTATATTTCAAAAGTTAGAAGTGGGATGTAGGTCGTTGGGGCATTTTGAATTTTTTTTCGCTTTTGTAGAAAGGAGCAGAGTTATAAATTGACCCACAATCCCACAAGGAAAAATTCTTACTTTGACCCCAAAGAAGGACACGTGGCATATTTTGAAAGTTAGAAGTGGGAGGCAGGTCACCGAGGTGTTTTGAAGTTTTTGCCCTTTTGTAAAAAAGCATCAAAGTTATAAAATGACCCATGACTCCGTTGGGGCCCACATAAAAAGTTACAAGGTAGGTCGGTGGAGGAAAATTGGAAAATTTTCCTTTTTGTTAAAAAGGTTAAAATGCAGAAATGAGCTGCAACTCCATCAAAGGCCTAGATTAAGCCATGTGTCAAGCCAAATTTTCAAAGGAAGAGGGGGGGCAAAATATGTAAATTGCACATTTTCTCCAAAATTCATAAAATGAAAAAAGGTAACCCTAGGCCCCATTCAAATCATTTTTTCCACGTGGACGACTCTAATCTAAAGTTGAGAAGGGCGAGAATCAATGGTTGTTGTGAATTGCATCCGATTTTGTTGGAAATTTTTCTCCAAGACTCTTGGAGATGTGAATACGCATTATTTTTCATCATTTTTTGATGAAATTCCTTGTCATTTTGTCTACAAAGTGCAATTTAATGGATTTAGAGCTTAAATTGTGAGTCTAAGGAATGTAAAGGTTGATATTTTGAAGTTGGAATTGCTCAGGCACTTCCAAAAACATGAATTACCAAAGAAGCTGGATGTAGAGAAGAGTTTCAGCGTAAAGAATGGGAAAAGGATAAAATGATGGAGGTGTCAGGCACAAAGGATAAAAAACATGTTTCTAGAGGAGATGACTGCGTGCCCTAGTTAAAATAATAATGAATATATTTGCAATGATTCACCTTTTTGAACAAATGGAAACTTTTTGTTGGAAAAATGTTAAACGTCTTTTTCTAGAAATCATGATCAAACATGTAACAAACAAAGGTTCCTCGAATATTTTTTTTCTTGGGGGAAAGCTTGGATGTAAATTGAGTGTTATAAAAAGCATGCTTTAGTCATGAAAATGGTCAAGGGTTGAATTATTATGAGAAAATTTGAGAAATCCCATCTTCTTGAGAGACCATATGAGAAACCTGTTACTCTCTTAAGTTTTAGAATTGATCATGTCAAGTTGGTTACAAGTGTACAGCCATTGACAAGCTATGAGATTGTTCAAGAAACCTTCCCCTACTGATGAATCTAATCAACTTCGAATTAATCTATGTTAATCTTGGGCAAATTTGTGTCTGCTTTATTTCAGAATGTCTACAAATAGTATTTCTTGTTCCTATTGCAATCTTGTGTTAAAATCCCTCCGAATCACACATGATCTTGTCCCTATGATAGTTTAGTGGCATTTGTAATTTCATTATGAGAAGAGCCTTCATCTGTAATGAGATAAACAATTTAAAATCACTTTACTGTCATTTTGTTGATAAATATTGTCTGTAAGATTTTGCTTTTATCTTAGGCATGAGGAACCAGGGGTCTATAATGCTTAATTGAGTATTTAGCTCGAGCCTTCATGTTAAATTCTTGGAGATTGTGTGAAACCATGTAAATTTGGGCCTCCATTAATGCAAACATTCTAGTGAAGGAATATTTTAGATATTCTAAAGCATTATGTCATTTGTTTTTCCATTTAGAGTGAAGATTCTCAAAGATCTAGAAAAATCAAGTTTATCCTACTTAATATCCCACCAAAAATTATTCAAAAACAATGAATCCTACCTGAAATACCCCTGTTTTCCCTATATGTCCACAAATGGATAAATTATACTACCAAAATATGTATAAGAAATCAGGATTCCATAATGTCTTTAGTAACCTTAACCTTGTTTAGAAAATATCACCATTATTTAAAAGTGACAACTCTTGAGAGTAAAATTGTGGTGCAGAGTGATCATATTTTCTCAAGGTTTCCTTTAAAATTTGTGCAAAGAAGGATATCTTCATTTTCCTTCACCAACATGAGGTTAAAAAATTATTCCTCTCACCTTGGTCGAAAGGCACGGCCTAAAGTAGTGAGGATAGATCAAATCCTTTTATATGGTGTTATCCATTTCTCCAACATATGAGTGAAAAAGAGCCAGCTGAATCACCTCCCCAACTACAAAATGATATACATGATGATTTATCTATCTCTAGGATTCTTGTTAAATTTGTGATGTTAGTCATCTTGCAAAGGAGAATCAATTTGGATACCAACAACACAAACAACCTCGGTTTGCATTGTCATTAGGACAGTTCTAATTCAAGGTTCTGCGATAATCGTAGCATCCACTATGGATTATAATGCTTGACACTTACCATCCCTGTGCCCTTATATTTTTTTTGGTTCTAGCTCATGTGCTCATATAACTCTAGAAATTCTTCATACTTGTGTTTCTTTCTCCACCATGAGCATTACAAAAAAATTTGACACTCGCACTTGTAATGTTCTATAGACCCACAATTATAATAGGTTCCTCAAGGAAATTCACTCCTTCTACCCCCATGATTTCTATGGACTTTAAATCCTCCTCAAAAGGCTCTTCCACGATTTCCTTCATCTACACATCCTTCATAATGATGACCATCATCCTTGGGGTTTTTTGCAACACCGGGATAGCACACACTAGTATCAATGGCATCATGTATTTTGTCAATCAATCTACAATCCTTAGTTTCATGAGTATTAGAAGTGCAAATATTACAATAGCAAGACACATTTTTATGGATTTTGAGCTATAACAATGGACATCTACTTACATCACGATCTGCATGGAAAATTTCACACTCAATTTACATGGCATGCATTGATCTTAAAGTATAATTGTCCTTTATATTCCCTTCTACCTCACAATCCATGCACCATAGGCCACTATGAGTCTCTTAAGCTGAATTCCCGGATAGTTTATCTACTTGTTTAGTCATAGGTGCAATTTGGGCCTCTAAAACATGGACTAAGGCTGGTATCCATGCTTCCTACCTGCTCAACACATAAGGTAGACTCCAAGGCATCATGAAGATATGTGTATGTCTTTTGTGAAAGCACCCTCCGAATGGTGTGATAAGTCCTCCGATGAACCACTAAATATTCTGTGAAGGGTGAATGTCATAAGATAACTTGGATAAGAGAGCCGTGAAACATGCGTCATAATCCTACACACTCTCCACTATTTATTTCTAAATTTCCTTTAATGTGTTGATGCTTTTTTGTTTAAAATCATGTATGTGAAACTCTGTTAAAAAGGAATTATGCATCATAATGTAATCCACCATTGTTTGGTGTGGGTCATACTTCATGTACTAGATATGCACACGTCCTTACAATGTGGTTATAAACTGACTTTCCTTCCACTCCAGGGTAGTGATTCCTTTTGTGCTCCATAGTAACTCCCACTTTTTTACATGTTTTGTATCATCCTCAATGCCTTTGTAATCAGGTAAGTGGAGTGACATCTCATAAAACACCTATTGATGGTGTTGTGGACCTTGTCCGCCAAATCTAGGACCTTGACTCCCTCCGGTGTTACCTCCACCACTAGATCCACTAGATCCATGGTGACTATTCCTCCTAACCCACCAAATCTACCTCCCATAGCTGGTAAAGGTCCTTAAGTAGTCACACCTTGTGTCCCTACTACCATGCTAAACTAGATGTTGATATTTGTGATATTGCACCACTCTTAGAAGTGTTTCCCATGCCACTCCCAAACATGATACCCAAGCTTTGTGTACCCATAGTTTTTCTAAATTTCATGCTAGAAAACATGCCTCTAAGTAGAGGAAATGGTTGTGTAACCATAGATGTGCCGAATGAAAAATTATACCTCCTAGGTATCGCTCAACTAAAATTATCGATAACAAATTGATTTAAAAAATTATATCGGGAACTATAAATATAAGTTCAAGGGTCTAGTTTCCATGTGGGTTAAGATATATGCCTACAAATCTCCTCCTTTCTTCATATGATGAGTTGTCTCTAGAATCCAAAGGGTTTCTCTTCCATGCTTTCTAAGATGGGGAAGTTCGGACTTCTCGAGTTCCACTTCCTCTACGCGAACCTCAAATCCTTCCCGCAATGTATGCCTCTATAAATTCATCACTACTAAAGCTTCACACTATTTTTACAACTCCCTCTCTCTCCATTTCTACTGCAATATTTTCATCCTCTACCATGCCAACTTCCGCACCCCACACCAAGTAGGAGTTTAGCTAACCAATGGAATAACATGCAAGAATGATCCTTTAGGCTCCATAAATAATTAAAACCCAACAAACTCTAGGAAACAATACGTAGAAATAACATATTCCAAGGTATAACTAGTCTACACTCTAGTCCACTAGTGATCAACAACATGGGTCCAAGTCATATCGTCATCATGCAACCGTTGATATTCCTCTTGGTTCCAAACATGAGTTTTATAGTACTAACTTGACCTTGATGCATATGTTGATGGAAATTCTTAAAAATCTACTAGGAAACAAAGAAAAAATCTCATATAACTCATGATACATGTGATCTTATACCCATTTATGTGCATCAAACTTAGGTCAAGTGTTAAATCTTTGACAAAACTTATCCTCGATGTTTTGAGCCATACTTTAACACTATCCAAGGTCAAGAAATCTATCCTTACACATTTCTCTTCACAATATCTTCAAAAGAGGTCCCGACAATGGAACCAACATGTAGTCATTGTTTTTACCCTCAATACATATTTCTAACCCCAAGTGCGTCATCCTCTCACCCAACATATGTTGGGTGCTCACGCGATGTGTGCATGGGTGCTGATCCCCTCATTTATGTGAGATTTGTAAGTGATTTACACCCTTAATGGAGGATTATTTCCGAGAAATAGAATTATATGCATCTACTTAAAAGGAAGAAGTTATAACTAATAGATCTACACATCAATGCATCACAAAAGATAAATAAATATTTTCTTAAGCACAAAGAACCAGATCTGAGCCATGGCAAACCAAATAACATGAGTGTTTACACCCATAAACAACATTTACATAATAGATCCATGTATATTGATTTCAAATAATTTCTAGTAGCCACACTACATTCAAAAGGTTCATCTCATACCATTTACATAAAATCAATGAGATCCAACTTCTTCAAACTAATATGATCATAGATCATAACTATGATTTCCCAATTATAACCCTTGTTATAGACCCAAACACCCATACATATTCTTAATGATATCCTTTATGACCCTCTAGCATTAAGAACTCTAAACCCTTAGCATTACCTAACATTTTTGTAGCACCTCATCATCCTACTTCTTCTCTTAGCACTCACATACCCTCTAGTGCCTTCGCCCTACCTTCTCCATCCATGTTTCTATCCCAAGAAATCCTTTAACTAGGGTCAACATCCACCTCTATGAATTATCTTATCAGAAGAGCGTGTGCCAAGTGTCCATGTGGTCCTCCATAGGTGAATGCTTATCCTCTTTGTAAAACCTTCCACTAACTATAATGATGACTCTAGGAATATTCCCTATGTGGAATATCATTTTCTTGGCCTCCAAGGTTCCATTTGGTGCCTTATCAAGTTATCACACCTAGTCGGGTCCTCACATTTTTACTCAAGTGACTCCATGATTCCAAATATGGCTAAGTCCTTTAAACCCTTGTTATGCCTCCCACACGTGCTCTAGTTTCACTTAAACCCTTCTTAAACCCTTTCCTTGCTTGATTTTCCCGAGTGCCATTTTATTTACTGGTCTTGTGTGTTTATATCTTAGTACTTAACCAATATTTAGGGTCCAACATCCTGAATCACTCCTCAACTCACTCTCCTAGACATATCGCTCTATAATTCATTTTGATGAGATACTTGAAATTTCACGGTATTCGGGTTCCCCTCTAAAATAAAAGTGGACCCCATAGTTGAAAACCCACACTTTCAACCATTAAAAACCAGTGGTAAAAACTGAACTTTCTTGATGCTCTATGCCACTTGTTGATGCCACATCAACCCATTTTTCATTTTTGTAATGTGTTGGGCTGCGTCACCTATTCCCTTTTTTACCTTGTTGAATCTTGTTCTTACGCAAACGATATCTGAGCATGTGGTTTCCATTTTGACCCATTGAAAATATGATGCAAAATTGAATTTAATCTCTTCTATAAAGAATATATTTAGGGAAATTTTTGGAACATCCAAACTATATAAATCCTCCGAATCAAACCTCTTCACCGAGAAGATTTTTTTCCGTAAAAGATATTTTTACCCATTAAAACTATCAATCATCTTCTTGCATCTCAAAAACACACAAGATCCATAGAAATAACATTATATACAAATTTTATTATGAATATTTTATAAGAAAATCAACAAATGATCACTTCCAAAATGGAAAATCTACATGTCACAAGGAAGTAGAGTCCAAATGATTTCCTTGTGAATTTTTCAACCTCTACAAATAAATTAGATCAATTTTTAAAGAAAAACTAATGCCACTAATAGGATAATTTATAACTAGATCCTTGTAGAAGCTGTCAAATCATCTGGATCAGTAATTCATGTCACAAAATTGATCGTGTCAAAAATAGAAAATATAATGCCCAAAGAGGAAAATTTCAAATTGATTCCATGCGACATGGCCAATCACCGCAAATAAAATCTCACCCAAAATAGATTACCAATATAAGACACCAAAATTTAAATAGGCTAATGTCTACTAACCATGTGAAACTTCAAGATTATGCAACTACAAATATGTTTGTCGTGTGATCATAATGTGTTCTAACGTTGTTACCATATTCATAAATCACATTTATTTCCCATGTGGAAATGTGATTTAAAAGTATGTCCACATCGATATTTCACATTATGAACATAATTACAAACATTTTCCAAATATCGGCCTTAAAATATAGCTAACATATGCATTCCAAAATATATGCATTTCCAAAACAATAGTTATTCTAAAAGGCAAGTATTAAAACTAAACATTTTCAATTTTCCAAACACCTTACATAAATTACTATCAAGAATCCCCAAAGCTGAAAATATGATTTTTATCCATTGTCACGCAAAAGTGTACCAAGAACACAAAATTCCAAATGAGGAGATTCAAAACAATTTTGTTTCAAATTATCAAATGTAAAAGATACTGAGCATGATAAACATGTCTCTCAGTTCCTCTAATAAATATGAACTCCAAAAATAAACAAAGCTTCACAACATGGAAATATACTTCCTTTCAAAATACAACAAGATCCCATATAATAAAAATCTTTAAATTATTTTCATTCCATCACCAATTAGGAGTTATGCATCATATAATTGAAGAATTATTTTCCAACCCATTTTAAGTGATTTTCCTTTTTAATTGATTAAATATTTCCTCGTTATTATGTGGTTTGAATCATAAATTGGTGGTGGATTAAGAAATTCATTTACCTTTTCAACAAATTTACATTCCATCTTTATTTTACAATGATTATGATGGTGTGATGGATGAATCTTCTAACAATTTTCTAACTAGTGTCCACTCATATGAAAATGAGTAAAATATTTCCTCTTGACCTTATTCTAGGATGACGAAATATGGTTGCCATTTCTCACCTCTAAATGATGAGATTGGTATTTAGCACTGTCTTATTAATGATAAAAGACATGAACATCTTTGAGAGTAATCTTCTCTTCCAACAAATGGAAATAGTATCCTTACTAAACCCATAAAAACCAAAAGGAAAATAATGCCACATTATCTTAATATCATATCCATATTTTTCATATTGAAAGAGATTATTATAATTTTAAGAATAATTTTTCTTGTTATTTCTAAAAGATGTGTAAGAAAGAGGATGTGGTATTTCATTACCTCATCTCTGTGATTTATTACCATGCCCATCTGTGACGATGAATCACCATTTTCCTAAACCAATTATTCCTATAGGACTAGTGGGGTATCCACTTAGATGTCATAATATTGTATTCCTTCATCATTCTATTAGAAATTATAGGCACTGAGTGGGGTGGTGAATTAGTGCTTATTAAAATTTGATACAATTTTTAATGATTCAATCAACCACACTTAATTATGTTAACCATGAGAGATATGAGAATCCAACCACAAAAGAGAAAGAGAATAAAACACATATGAGAACATAAGGAGACAATATTTAACATGGGAAACCCATCAAGGAAAAAACCCAATGGAACAAGATAACTAACTTGGACAATTGTCTTATAAAGTTACAATGGTTTCACCATGAGGTGAGCACCCATTTACCTTGAAGCACCCACTCCAAATATGAAGCACCCACTCGAGTATAAAATCAGTCACCCACTTGAGAAATTTGGGAAGCACTCACTTGCTAGGAAGCACCCACTCCCAAACTATTGAGCAATAACTCGGGAATTCATTCATACGAAAAATGGTTGATCACCTTCTTCCCTTAGTTACTTACTTGAAATTGATATGATTTTTTTAGTTCACTTATCTTATCCTCTTTCCCAATATTTTCATTCCTCTTTGCATGCTTTCAATAATATCAACATCATATTCCTTCAACCACAACATTGATCTCAAAAATTAGCTTATATAAATAAATATAACTCCTAGACATGACCTTTGATGTTTCATCTACCGTGACTCTTAAAATCACTCATTTTTTGTTTTCTATATCTCAAAATTGTCCAAAAATATTTAATATTTTAATTAATGTGTTACATGATCCCACTAACGAAATAATTCTCTTGTAATATTATAAACATGCCATATTACCCAAGATGTTCATTTAGTCTCCCGCAGTTGTTCCTAAATCAACTTCTACAAACACACTTCTAAAAAAACAATATAACTAGAAAACTTCCACCCCTCTTCATGATACAAGAAATATATAAAAATTAATCTTAGGATGTCTACTTTCATTAAACTTTACAAGAAATAGCTAACTCAAGATACATCACTTTTGCAATAACTTCCTATATGGTTTCAACATCTCTTAATTTGGTCTTCAAGAATTGAGTCGATACATACCTCAAATATATTCATCATGAGGAAAGTAAAATATAAATTTAAAGGTAATGAAGTAAACTATCTCATAAACTTTTCATACTGATCTCATTCATGACAAACGGATTCCAAAAGCTTGGATCTCTGCAACTGGTCTTGCTAGTCTTGAAGACACAAAAACTAGTCTTCCATACAATGTGGTCAAACACCTCCAAATAACTTTTCAGAGCTCCCTATCACCTCTAACACTTCAATTAGGATGTATAAAACATGATAAAGCATTCATACCCATAGGTCAAATGGATAAATTCTCACCTTCATCCTCATTCAGCAACATTCTCAATAAGCCTAATATGGCAGATTTGGCTCATTCATCTTCAAGAAAGAAGACACCTTTCCTAGCTGAACCAATGTTCAAAACATGTCACAAAATACCTGTAGAGGGTGTTCAAATACTTATTACACTCCAAGAATGAGCAATTGCATCATTAAGCCTTCAAATCATCAAAACTAGTCACACAAGCTTGCTAGTTTTTAATGGTAGGGCGAAAACTGAGATGCATCTCAAAATTTATTAAAGGATTGATCCAAATAGCTTCATGGAAATCAAGAGAACCTCCTAGGAATAATACATAATCATTTTGATAATTTGATCATGTACATGGATGAAAATTGACATGTGACCTTCAACCGCACTCGACTTCCGGAGGTTGTGTCGGGACAATGGTGTTAAAGATATGGATGGCTATGAATAGAAAAATATAGAGAATATTTAGTATATATAAGAAAATATGTGGGAATGGGAAAATCAAGATACCAAGGAAAAATAATGTCCTCAACATGAAATATTGGGATCTATTTTTCAAGGGAAAATAATGCCCTTCTAACTTGAATGGGACTAATGAATGGATCGAAAGGATCGCCACATGAAGACTCTATTCAATATCGAGCTCCAAGAAAATTCCTTCCAACAGTTGTGGGATACATGGAAAACTAATGCATGCCTCATAACGATTTCAAGACAAGGTTATGGAATGAATGAGAGAGAGGCATGGTTCCAATGGCTCTATGGTTAGTTAGTTGGAGCGGTCCAAAATGTGAGGGATCGATGAGCTTATTCATTAAGAACATTCAGTTTTCTAATGATATTTGGTGGAAGTGGGGACTACCTAAATACTAATAAGAATAATCTTGTGTCAAGATATAATAGGTCTTTGCGCCCTTGCGGTTGAGGAACCCTTAGATCACAATCATAAACTCTTGGCGGCTATGGTCCTTGTATGGTCATACATGTTTAAAATTGATTGCTGTGGGATTTCTAGTATTCGTAGGATTTGTCATCCACGATGTTAAAAATGTTTAATTGTTTAATTTTCTCATCATATCATGTTGGTGTTCTAAGGACAAGCATACAATAGTCCCATATCTATGTCTGTAATTAGTTCAAGCCGATTCAGTTGTGGGACCAATAGATCACTAGCGTATGTTTTCTCTTGTTGTGGTTTGTTTATGGTCATGTATGCATTCAAAGCATTTTAATATAACCAAGGTAAATAACAATATAATCTAAATAATAAAATTCTACACTATGTTTTTGTGTTTATAGAATGTAACTAAAATAAACAATACAAAGAAACTAATATAGCAAAAGGTAAATATGTTTGTGCTTTTGTACAATTTAGAAGAAATGAAGAAATGAAAAGCTTATAATCTAACAAATAGATCCTATACAAATAAATAACTGGATGTAGTTATTTACCTATGTAATGGTGTAACTAAAACTATACTAATCAATTAAATCCTCCCTAATTAGATCATTTAATTTTCCTCAAAGGCACGAGAAGAAATAAAAGCTTCTCCGATAAGATTTTCTTCCCCGCATCTTCCCTAACAAAAGTAAAGAAATATTTTATGGAGGATCTTATAAATTAAATAATGCTTCAATTGATTTCAAAATTAATCAAAAAATATTTCTTCCAGAATCACCTCTTTATAAATCTACAAAGATAGGTAAGAAAGGTTATCTATCCTAAGGAATATTTTGTGGTAAGAAGTGATCTACTTTAACTACTCAATGATTCAGAACAATGAAAATGAAATTCCTTTGCTATTGTAATGAATAATATGAGTAATATTCTCATCAAAAGAATTAAAGAAACCCAATTACAAACCCAACCTTGTATTTGTAGTACTATGATAATCCATTCGCGGTGTGATTTTGTGTCCCCTTGGTTTCTCTTTTCAATATCTTGTTTTCGCGTGAGTCCAAGATGATGGGAATGCAAGTAGAAAAATAAAAGATAAAGTGCTAGAGTAATGGTAGCTTGATGGAAGTCTAGTAGGAATGTGAGTAGAAGAAATATAATGCAAGAGAATAGATCTTGGCTATGTAGTTTCTTGCAAGATTGTTAAAGCTAAACTAATCAAGATACACAAATAATCTCTAGACATTTTCTTCATAAGAAGTGATGGTTTTATAGAAGGTTGGTTTGGCTATGAAATATCACACTTGACAGCCATGGGGTGCCACATCAGCACATGAAGGGGCGGTTAAACAATCAATTACAAATTACAAGTAGAATATGAAGTTACCACAAGTAAGTCAAGCTTGAAATCAGCTAAAATGATTGAGATACATGCTTTATAAGTGAACTGAAGTGAATTAATCATGTGTAAATTCTTGAGAAATCACATAGGACCTCTGCCCTATGCAAGGAGGTGGTTATAGGACCACCATCCTTCCTAGGCGGTGGTTACAAAACCGTCGCCTTTCTTGGGTAGTAGATACAAGACCATCACCTAGGTAAGATGGTAGTTTTGCAACTAAAGGAAAAAAAATGATAGAATGGCATAGGAAGGTTCCAAAAAGTAGGTAATGGATAATTAGGGTAAACTAGGCTATAAAAGTAAGCTAAAAATAGATTTAGGGAGCTCAAACACTTTAGAAAAGACATGAATCATCATTAGGGACATTTTGTAACTATTTTCCAGCAATGTAGAATGTGAAAAATTTGGTGTGAACATATTTCCCCCTCAAAGAAGGGTTTTATCCATGAAGAGATGTAAAACATAGATTTCGAGTATGGCGTTCCAAAAATGGGGAGTTAGAAGCTACACATGAGACACCCGTGTGCTAAAATGTCTCCATCCAAGCTCCCGTACATGTAAATTGAAAGCAAGAATCAAGTGCAAATACATACAATATCAAAAATAAAAATAAAATAAAAAATGACAAAAGGACTTACCATCTACGTGGGGATAGAAGTATACTTGTGCCAATGATCCATCCCCTGTAAGGAACATATATTCAAAACAAAGTTAAAACAAACCATATATATAACGAAAAATCTCATTTTCAATTTCATTTACACATATCCTCATTGTGATTTTTGAGCTATGGACCAACCATCACCATTTTGAGAGAGAGTATAGTCAAAATGTTGAATGCAAAGTGACATGACCATGGCCTCATGAGTAAGAGATCGAGTAGTGAAGAAAAAGGTTAGTATTTTGCATTTGTTTATTTAAAACCTAAAATGTGAAATTTTGAGAAATATACACCTAGAGGGGTTTAATTTTTAAAATTTCTTGTGTTAAAATGTTCCCTAGGGGTAGTATAGATGGATTTGTCCTTTGTTTCATGTAAAAAGGTCAATTTTTGTGTATTTGTGAATTTTCATGTCAAAGGGCATGAATTTTTCTATTTTGGACATGACCGCCACCCTACACGGGGTAGAAGATTACAAAACTACCACCCCGCATAGGATGGTGGTTTTGTAATTGTCGAGGCAAAGAGAAATGTTGACCTATTTTGACTAATTTTTATTTTATTTAAGTTATTGTGTGTTGTTTTTATGAGATTTCTTATTGAAATGCATTTCTAACTTGCTCGTTTTCTTATTTTGGTGAATGGAGAAGGATTTATATATTCACTAGAGCCAAGTGACAGAGTGTGATTATCTTCCGGTATTATTGCTCGGTTAGTGGGACAAGAAAATTTATTACACCAGGTTGGGTTGTGGAGGATCTCTCGGGTGCCACACATATTACCAATGAGTTAGATTTTGTGTGACCTACTATCTTATTAGTACGCTAAACGAAACACTTTCTAGTTCCCTAGTGTTAGGGAGATTTATATTACTCTTGAGGATGTTTATAGGATCCTTGGAGTACTTTTGAGTGGTAGACGATTGACTTTGGAGATTGTAGGGAGCACAACTAGATCTATTCATTGGGATTCCTATATGGGAGATGACGGGGTGTCGGTGGGTGCTAAGGAGGGTATGTTGATTTTATATGTTGCCTCTACACCTATCCCCACCATTCACAAGGCCATTATTGGCATTTTGGATTCATGGTTGGTGGGAGATAAGGGCGAGGACAAGATATTGACTTTGTTGGGCTCGATTATCATGAAAATTGAGTAGTATGAGAGGATTTATCCTCTCGGAGTTGGTATTCTAGGGATTACATACCATGCTTTGTACTAAGTTGTGCGGTGAGCACCTAGCCTCAACCCCACGCAACCAATAAGATGCGAGGGTTCAACACCAAAATCGAGATAGGTGAGCAAACAATTTGGGTAAAAATGTTTAGAATGATTTTTACCAAAGATGTTTTTTTGGGAAAGATATGACTCCAAGAATCTTCTAAGACAGATTATGGGAAAAGACACCTATCTTTGGAAGAAAATACAAGTAGAACTAAGTATGCAATCCTTGCTAGGATTAGTGTCAAAATTCTATCTTATCTTTTTGAATTGATGAAATGATTGGAAATGTTGATGATAATATTGCGGATACTTGTAGAAGTGTGATTGAATATTTTGCCAATATTTTAGAAGTTTTTGAAAGTTTCTTGAAAGATAATTTCCTTGAATACAAGCTTACAAAGTGATCCTTTAAATGAAATGCAATGTTGATGCAATAGTGTACATGTCGAAATGTAGATGGATCATGCGTAATAAAATTTTAAGTGAAGAAAATTGACGAACTCACCAAATTATTCACCCTCCAGGTACACAAGAGGTATGCCCCATTTTTGTATTCCTCCATGACTTGATATGGGCCCAAAACTTGGGCCTGTATTTCTTTCCTTCACTTGGTTTTATTATCTATCTATTTGTTAAGTCTCAATACTAGATATCTAATAAATATGTCATGTTCATATACCTTCTTATTATCCCACATGCACATCCGATCAATGTAGGCTCTATGGTGTGCCTCATCTTTAAGATGAGCTTCATTAAGGATCTCTAGCTCAACCAGTCATGCCTCACGATATCCTTCTTCTCCTAAGATTCCATGTAATGATATCCATAGACCGGGTATCTCAACTTCAAGTGGAAAAACCGCTTCCAAACCGAATACTAAGGAATACTACGGGGTTACCCCCATTGGTGTTCTTATTGACATTATATAGGCCCATATGGCCGAGAAATAGATTTAAATGCCAATTGCATTTATTATCCTTAACAATTTTGAAGGATATATTTAATTGTTTTATTAGTTTCCTTAGCTTGTTCATTGGCCTAAGAGTAGTATAGAGAGGTGGTGTGATGATTTATCTTGAAATTTTCACACAATTCACGCACCTCTTCATTTTTAAATGATGTGCCATTATCAAAGATAATGACTTGTGGGACCCCATATCTACAAATGATCTAGTTCAAGATGAACTTTTCAATTACACACCCTAGAATGGTTGTCAGAGGTATAGCCTCAACCCACTTCGTGAAATACTATGTGGCCGTAATTATGAAATTATGGTCGTCCGTTGATGATGGAGAGAATTTCCCTATCAAATCTAAACCCATATGGTAAAAGGCTAGGGTGTTGCAATCGGTTGAGATCTTGGGCCAGAATATGAATCTCATGAGAGAATTCCTAGAATTTATGGCACTTTTGTACATACTCTATTGCGTCATGTTATAGGGTGGGCAAGAAATATCCAATTTGGTGTATCTTTCTAGTGGTTGCATGTCCTCTAAAATGACCTCCACAGATAGTTTATGGGCTCCATAGAGGATATTTTTGGACTCTTCCTTATCGACACACATTAATAGTATTGTATTAAAAGATCTACGATAGAGCACTTGTTATATAAATACATACTTGGTAGCTATTCCACGTAGTCATCTTCTCTTTTGTGATGTCTCTCCCTCATGGTGCATGTGGTCCATAATAAAATTGACAATATCTGAATGCCATGGACACGCAACAATGGGAGGTCTAACTTATATGTAGTATTTACACTCATCGGGGAAACTCGGGTCTACTAACTCTCCACCATCTAATGGGTTATCCACCATCCAATCAGAAAATATTTGTTCCTTGATGAAATTTTGGTTGACATAAGTTAAGTCAAATTATCCCATTAAGGTTATGAAGTGTCCAAATTTCTTGGACATCAAACCTTGTGTTAAGAATGTCCAAAGATAATTTGTTTTAACAATAAACTACATTTCTTGGTTAAGCATATAATTCCTTATCCATTTTGTTACAAATACTATAGTGAGGCATTCCTTTTCCACCTGCATATAGCATGTCTCATAGTCTAGTACCGAATGAATGATAAAGTAAATTACACATTCCCACTTGTCATTGTCTTCTTGTGCTAGCATTCAAGCTAATGAGAGGTTTATAGCCCATGAATATAGAATGAGAGGGAAATCTAATTTTGGAGGCATAAGTGTGGTAGGTGATAGAAGGAATTGTTTGACTAATTCAAATGCCTCATGACACTCATACATCAAGATGTTGCAGTAATCCTTCTTTAACAAATTCTTGATCGGATGAATGGAAAAGATTAAATTAGGAATAAACCTTTGGATTGCATTGAGCTTTTTGTGAAACAACCTAATGCTTGACTCATCGATGGTGGGATCATTTCCATAAGCTGTTTGGATTTTTCTAGATCTAAATCTATCCCTCATGAAGAGATGATGTATCCAATAATTTCCCTCTCGTCACACCAAACACACTTTTTTGGATTCAATGTAATGTTGTATTTAATTAGAAAAGAGAGGATGATGTGAAGCACCTCAAAGTTATCACAACACTTTCTTTCCTTAGCTAGAACCTTGTGAATGTATGATTCCATAATCTTGTTATTAAGATCATGGAATATGTAAGTCATTACTTGTTGGTAAGTGGCACCTTTTGTTCTCGAGAGAGATTGAATGACATGACTACGTAGCAATAAATTCCCTAAGGAGTAATAAATGTCATCTTTTTTGATCTTCCGTGCTGATCCTAATTTTATTGTACTAATAAAAACCATCAATAAGTGACAATAGCTCATAACCCATTTTTATGTCAATGATAACATCAATGGATGGTAATGGGAAATCATATTTGGGACATGATTTTTTCATATCCCGAAAGTTGATGCAGATTCAAATTTTTCTGTTATTTTTAAGAACAAGGATGATGTTAGATACCCACATTAAATAATCGCATGTGTTTGATGAAACCCACTTGTAGGACTTTTGTAACTTCCTCTTTAACCATTAGCGCCACCTTTGGTTTCATAGGTCTGGATTTTTGTTTAATAGGATTGACATCAAATTTTCTTACCAGATTATAGACTGCAACATGAGGTGAAATTTGTGTCATCTCTTTATAACTAAACATGAAGGCTTTTGAATTTTTTAAAGAATATTCATGTGTATTTCCACTTCTTCAAGAGTTAGCAAAGAACCTAACTTCAAAAAAATTTGGTCCTCCTTCATCTTGATATTGATATCGATCATCCCTTTGATCAAAGAGGTATTACCCACTTCAAAATCATGCAGGCGTGCCAGAGGTAGTTTTAACTCCCCTTCCTCTTCTATCTCACAAATATCAAGGCCTTACGAGGAGGAAGGGTCCATTGTGTGATCTCCGAAATAGGAGGAAGAGTGAGGAATGAGAAAAATCCTTTCTTATGATAAGGAGGATGTAAATCCATAAAAGTGTTAAGGTACCCTAAGATAGCCTCATTTTTTTTCTACATAATCTAGGGTAACAAGTTCATTCTCATCCTCAACATATGCCAATATCGGATTCATTGGAATTTTACAAACTAAGGGTTCAACACGATCCAAAAGTATGAAGTTGGTGTCTTCTAAATCTTTACTAAAAAAAATCGAGAATCAAAAGTAGCTATCATATCAATGAGAAGGTTTTTTTCATTTGTGATGGCTTCAATTGAAATGAATTCAAAAACTTTACTCAAGTTGAGTAAAAAGTTTTATAGAGTCGCAAGTGTTCCGCCCTAGTATCATATACCTCAATAACTTGATTAGTGACTAGCTGTGAATCACCAAACACTCTAATGCTATAAGTGCCCATTCTTTTGGTTAATTTAAGACCAAATGGAAGAGATTTTATTCTACACCATTGTTTTTAAATTCTAAATCTATCTTGAAGGAAAAAGGAATGACATTCCCCTAAAGAGAAGTGAGGATCACACCTGGTCTATCACCAAAGTAGAATTTTTCTCCATCAAAATTAAGAGTCAACTAGTTTCTTGGGAAGAATGTTGTTGGATTACTTTTTGTATCTTCTTCCCTTGCTTCTAATAATTCAACCACAAAAACTTCACCGAATAGAAGAGAGATGAGTCCCAGAGCATATCTTATTCCCATGGAATCGAATAGAAGAAGAATGGGTAAATCATTCTCCAACAAATCAACAATATTATCCATGGTTTTTGTTGATACCATCTCAATAGTAGTAGCTTCATCTTTGAATTTAGGAATCCTTCGATCAAACATGTAGTTTCTAATTCATTGTGGGAATTCTTTTTGTCTGTTTTGTTGAAATCATGGGTTTTATCATTTGATTTGTGGGGAGCTCAAACTTAGAATATACCCCGGGTTTCTTTTTGGGTTAGATATGTGAATGTCAAAGGGCTTTCGGTCACCCTATGTAAAAATACTTTCCCCAAATGTAGGAATATGAATTCCGACACAATATGGAAGAAATCACCTTCATGCGATGTATCCAAGCATGGTCGAGAATCATATTATTGTTCTTTTCCCATTTTATAATATAAAACTCTATAAGAACCATCTTGGGATCTAGGGTAACTCATGGCATTATAGTTCCAATCAATTTTTCCTTGAGGCTATCGTACCCTCTCAACGTGTTTCTCTTTGAAGATAAATTAGTTTCTCCATAGCCTAAATTGTCTAGAAATGAAAAGGGAACAATGTTTACTATTACCCCATCATCGATCATTATGTACTTTACGTAGTTGTTGTAAATCCATATCTATAGTTACATATCTGGATCACCTCTACATGCTAACTCAACATCGTGCACATATTATAGATGTGTTGAATATAAACACAACATTTATTTCGAGATACCTAGGGAATGTACATTGAATTCTATGTGATTTACTTGAGCCTATGAAGGAGGGGTGAAATTTATCAAATTACCAAGATACAATGCTTCAAATAAAGAAACTCTATGAGAAGGGGATTTATTCAACACAACCAATAAGGATATGTGAGAAAATTTAGTTGTTAAATCAAAGTGATCAATTCGTAAGCCCCACCAGTTTTGGAATTATTAGAACATCATTTGACATAGATGGGTAAATAGGGATGAGCTGCGAAGAGTAGTCTCAATTTCTCATAGTAGCGTTTATCTAGGGTTTAGTTTCTAACTCTACTAGACCCATGATCTTATTTTTTTGGAAATCATCCAATAGAAGTACCACCAAAGTGTGTTTGACAAATTCGTAGCTTCATTATCATTTTTCCCACCAGGATATCCTTGTTTGAGAAGTTGGGGTCCAACTTACCATTGTTATGATGTGTTGGAAGGGGATCGTTAAAGATCATGAGTAACATTTTTAATGGGATACATGCCCTATACTAGCATTATGAGTTGGTGATGTAGGATTCGCCAAAAACATTTCAACAAAGATTTGTTTTTGATCCTCTAATATACTTTGAATAAATTTATTCCAATCGTAAAATTTTATAGAATCATGCCCTCAAACCCTATGGAAGCCACAATATAGGTCAAGATCATAATCCTGAGGTATTTGATTTGTGTTCTATTATGGTTCAAAGTTATGATTGTTATTAAACTGTTGGTTGTTGTAATTTATGTTTAGATGTCATTGCCCTTGATTTTGATATTGGTTTGGGTACCTATTTGGGTATTGGTTAGGGCCTTGAGCTTGAAAATTTCTTTGTTGTTGTGGAGGAAAATTCTAATCCATTGTATCAATTGTAGGAGAAATTTGTTTACTCCTCTTATTGTTTCCATTTGTTTTTTTGTTGACATTATTTATACTTGAGGTGTTAATAACATTTGGATTCCTATCTTGGTTCAGAACAACATCAGTCGTAACACCATAGTTTTTTTAGTACCTTAGGTCCTTGGTTGTTTAAATTGTTTGGATAACTTTAATTACCCTTATTATTAGTGATAAAACTCCTATTTTAATCGTAGGTATTTCAACCACCGTATATTTCCTCCCGAACAATGCAGAGATCACCTTTAAACAACTCTATGTAACTCTTTAAGGGGAAATCATGGAATTCTTCCTTTGTCATCTAATTAAGAGAGTGAAGGAATATATTACAAAGCTCTATCTGACCCATGTTAGGAGTGCTTTCTGAAGAGAAGAGGACATGCCGCCATCTCGGAATAAATGCATGTAATGACTCATTGTGCTTTTTCTTTATATGAAGGAATTCCCTAATTATTGTTCTTAGAAACTTGTTCATGTTGAAAGAATTAATGAATTTAGACACAAGTTATTTAAATCAATGTATTGAATCCTCTGGTATCCTATAATACCATTCAAGATCAATTACTTTAAGAGTCTTAGGGAATATATTTTCTACGACTACATCACATGGAAGAAGCTCTCGAGTGACAGTAATATATACTTTGATATGCTCATTCGGATCTCCCTCCCCTATAAATTTAGGAAGATCTAGTGGAGGGCATGGGAGCATAACACTCTATATGGTGAACTCAAGGGGATATTTAAGATATTCATAGTAGGTCCCCAGTACATAAGTTTAAGTATCGATGACCCCTAATGGGGAGGTTGAGGTGGGATAGGTTGTTGATATGGTGCAACATAAATTCTTGTAGAGGCATAAGGAATCCCTTGTGGATGACCATATGAACCAGGGAAAGAGTACATGTCCCCGTATGGTGATTTATAATACATGAGTAGATACGGGGATCATTACTCTTATACGGAGTTGAAGGCACATAACCAGGGAAAGTTTCATTTTTAGTTGGGACGACATTTAAGAATGCACTTCCGGCTGGTGCCTATTGAGGGTATCCATACATGGTGTGAGGGGGCATACCAAAGGTTCCAAATAATATGAGGAGATCTCTAGGGCTAGGGATGCCCATGTAAATTAGAGAAGGATTTGGCATATGAGGCACTTGGCCAAACTTTTGTAGATGACTGGACAAACCTTCTTTCCCAAGTAAAAGATGAAACGTGAGTAGCCTAGAAAGTTCCACTTTCTAACCTTATCCAAAAACATCGACATGACCTCACCTGATGATGGCATGGTGTTTTTGTTAACGTAATATGTTGAAATTTTTTATGTTGCAAAGGAGTGTGATATCATTCTATGAACTATTCGTTGTTTTTTGGTCACCCCTCTTTAGAAATGTTTTATGTTGCGGGAGGGGTAAAGGTATTATTCGGAAGTAAGACAATAACATATCCTTGCATCCTATCCAAAAATTGGTCCACATTTACGAATCATTGTTTATGTCGAGAATAACATGCTAACTACTCCTCATCTAGTAATATGAGTTTACCAAATTGCATACTAATTTTTGGTTTGAAAAAAACACGAGGAGAGGAGCTTGAATCTCCAGTGAATGTCATATTGTAAGAGTTTAAGAGTTAAGGATGTTATCCATGTGTAATTTGATCAAAATCCTGAATCTTGACCAAGGAGCCATTGTTTTTCCCTTGAGGAGGAGGATTTTGAGACAAAGGAATATTAGTTGAGTACTTATCCGCCCTTGAGATAGTGAGAGCAATTGTTGTTGCCTACCCATTTGGTAGTAATATTCCTTAAGACCTAAAATGGGTTGTCCATGTTCCTATCCCGACATATTTGGGGGTGTATGAATACCTGCGAGAATAATGGGATAGGTATAAAATGGATGAAATAAATGGAAACAAAAAGATACTATCTCTTCTCGTTGGGTTCACCAATTTGTACAAATGAAAATTGACACATGACCTTCAACAATACTTAACTTCCTAAGGTCATGTGGGATAGCCGATGTGGAAGATGTGGATGAACATGGATAGAAAAATATAGAAAAATGTGGTATACATATGAAAATACATGGGAATGGGACAAGCAAGCTATTAAGGAAAAATAATTTCTCGACGCACAATATTGGGATGCTGCTTGTCAAGGGCGAAGAAGGCCCTTCTAATCTGAATGGGTATAATGAATGGATTAAAAAGGATGGACACATGAAGACTCAAATTACTATTGAGATTTGAAAAAATTCCTTCCAATGGTTGTAGGATACATCGAAAACCAATGGGTGCCTCATAATGATTTCCAAATAAGGTCATGGACTGAATGAGAGAGATGTATGGTTCCACCGGCTTTATGGTCGAGTTAGCTAGAGTAGTAGTGTAAAATATGAGGGCTCGATGAGTTTCTTCATTTAGAACATTTAGGTATCTAATGATGTCTGATGGAAGTGGGGAGGACCTAAATAATAATGACTGTAATCCTTTGTTAAGGTCTAACTCGTCTTTGTGCCATTGGGGTTGAGGAAACCGTGGATCACAACGATAAACTCTTGGCGGTTATAGTCCTTGTATGGTCATACACATTTGAACTCTGTTGCCAGGGGTAGTCCATTATTTGTAGGCTTTGTCATCCATGATGTTTAAAATGTTTTATTGTTTAATTTTCTCAATATATCGTGGCTTTGGTGTTATGAGGATAAGCATAAAGAGTCTCGTATCTATGTCCAGTAATTAGTTCAAGCCCACTTGGTTTTGGGACTAATGGATCACTAGTGTATGTTTTCTCTTGTTGTGGTTCATTTATGGTCATCTATGCATTCAAATTTTTTTAATCTAACCAAGGTAAATAAAAATCTAATCTAAATAAGAAAATTTTACACTATTTTTTTGTTATTCGGAATGTAATGAAATAAACAATATAAAATAACTAATCTAACAAAAGAGAAATATTTTTGTGCTTTTCTAGAATTTATAAGAAATGAAAATATTCTAATCTAGCAAATAAATCCTATATAACGAAATAACTAGATGTAGTTATTTACATGAGAAATTATGTAATTAAATATATACTAATCAATTAAAGCCTCCCTAATTCAATCCTTAGCTTTTCTTTAGAGGCACGGGAAGAAATCACGGCTTCTCGGATGAACTTTTCTTCTCCTGCAACTTCCCGACATAAGTAAAAAAATATTGTATGGAGGATCTTCTAAATTAAATAATGCTTCGATTGATTTCTAAATTAATCAAAAATATTTCTTCCAAAATCACCTCTTTGCAAATCTACGAGAGATAGGAAAGAAAGACTATCTATCCTAAGATAGGTTTTTGGAAAGAAGTGATCTACTATAACTACTCGTGATTATAACAATGAAAATGAAATTCCTTTTCTATTGAAATGAATAATATGAATAAGATTCTCAAACAAAAATAAAATAAACCCAATTACAATGCGAACCTAGTATTTACAAAAGATTGTATTGTGGTAATCCAATGTAGTGTGATTTTGTGTCCCCTTAGTTTATCTTTTCAATCTCTTGTGTTGACATGAGTCTAGGATGCTAGTAATGTAATAGAAAGCAAAGAGAAAGTGATGGAGCAATGGAAGCTTGATAGTAGTTTGACAACAATACATGTAGAAGAAATATAACACAAGATAACAAAGCTTGGGTATGTATTTTCTAGAAATATTGTTACTGAGATAAAATAAGCAATATACACAAATAATATTTGGCCATTTTATTTAGAAGAAGTGATGGTTTTTATAGAAGGTTCATTTGGGTTGTGCACTATCACACTTGGCAGCCATGGGGTGCCACATTGATATATGAAGTGGTAGTTAAATAATAACTTACAAATTAAAAGTAGAAAAGGAAGTTTCCAAAAGTCATTCAAGCTTGAAATGAGCTAAAATTATTGAGATATGTGCTCTAAAATTGAAGTGAAGTGAAGAAATCACGCGTTAATTCTCGGAGTAAAGAATTGAGGAAAAAAGTAGACATGACCGCCACCCTGTGCGGGGTAATGGTTAGATAACCTTTGTCCTACCTAGGAAGTAGTTACAAAATTTCTTCCCCTGTCTCGGTGGCGAGTTAGAGGATCACCTCCTAGGAAGGGTGGTGGTTTTGTAACTAAAATCAAAAACTAAGGAAAAATGGTGCGGAAGAAGCTACCAAAAAGTAGGGAATAGCTCAAGTAGGGTGAACTAGGCTAAAAATGTAAGTTGTAAAGAGGTTTATAGAGATCAAACACTTTATAAAATATGTGAATCATCATTAGGGACCTTTTGTAACTGTTTTCTAACAATGAAGCACCTACAAATTTGGGTGCGTACAGTTCCTTTGCAAGATTTGTTTGTGTAATGAAATCTTCACAAATAACCTATTTTCTAATGGGTCCCACAAAGCACCATGAACTAAAAATATCATATAAATGAACCCTAAGGATTCATCTACATGTTCAAATATATTTACAAGAAAAACAATTGAGTTTATATACCTACCCAACCAAATTTACCAAAATTGATCCAAACTAGGGTTTGAAGGGTTACACGCTCACATAAATGGATATAAATTCTAAAATACTCAACCAATCACCAAAATAATTTTTCACCATATTTTTATCCTAATTTAATATATTTTTTCTCTTATTATTTATCTGAAGGAGTTTACACAATTTTTCTTCTTATGAAGGTTGGTGCTCAATTTTCATACTTTGAAAAACCCAGCTTTGCAAATACTTTCATAACTTGAAAAATATCCATCCTCAGCTTCTGAAATTTTTATCACACCTCAAGGAAACATCCTTGTAACACCAACATGTAATAGTGTTTTTGTTTCATTTCTAATCTTTCCATCCTATCTCATCTAAGTTCCCTTCGGTATCTAATTCTAAGTAATAATATTATGTTGAACTCGTATAAGTACATAAATCATGTCAAAACTCACTTTTTGAGCCTTGTAAGCATCATATGTCATCATACCATGCTCCTACCACACTTTTTTTTCATCATCATACCTTGTGTCTATCTATCATGCCTTGTTTGCTTGTGAGATGACTTAAACTTGCTCTATATGATCTCCAGCTTGTCTCAAATTTTTAGATAAAGGCTTGTAGTAACCCATGTGATCTATTTATGTCATTTTATGTTCCATCCTATATTTATTCCTTGTATTTTCTTTTTATTTCATCACATACTTGAGCCATGCTTGAAATTTTCCTTTGAGCTAGTCCTAAAGAGCTGAATTCCAACGTTGGCTTCTATTCTATCTTAGATTTCACCATGAGACCATTCACATACCTTAGATACATTCCTTAAAAATGAGATCCTCGTATGGAGTCTATGCTAGTCACCAATGTGCTTTTCAAGTGTTAGCTCCTTGAGAATATGTCAAGATTCCTTAGGACACCACCATCATGCTTCATGACGATGCAAAATATTGACCTTGAAGACACAAAGAAGACCATGTGGACATGTTTTAGACTCATTACCACCTTCCACACACATCTTGGACCATGTTAGTCCTTCATACTAGCCTGGAGACTTACCATGTACCTTAGAGCCATCACTTACATGCTGGGACCATGCCTTCCTTTGACCATTGACCAAAACAACATGATAAGCGCACCTATATTAGCTAGAGAGGAATTTGAATCATTGAATCCTTGAAATAAATGACAACACAAGTGAAAACACCAAATCCAACACATTCTTAGAGAACTCTCCAATTTCCATTCCCACACTAGTATACCCCAAACCTATAAAACAAGGTCAATCCTCTACATGTGTTAGGTTAGAAATACCTTGGCCATTCTTAACAAGGCCTCTTCCATCAAATCCCATTTTAAATAATAAATTAGATCTAATTATCTTAGTGCATTTTTCAAAATCACTATAAAACATTACCCGCATCCAAATCTATATTTGAATGTGAGGAAGAAGAGAACTATGGTGAAAAATTTATAGTGCACGCATTTATCATGGTTTCTACACATGAAGTAAAAGGTAAATATTTCTTCATCTCACCACATTGATATCTAATCAAGAGATCATTCTTGGATTAAAAATCTTATTTCAATTGTTTAATTTACTCTTTAAGGGAATAAAGCTTGCTTCTGAAGAAAACATTGTCTACTTGAATATGTCTATTAATTCTTTCAATCTCTTCCCTCCTTTCTATTTTCATGTCTTTCCCCATAGCTACCTATAAACATTTTGTACTTAGAAAACAATGCAAACTACAGAATGGAAGATCCAGCCAACAAATTCTATAAATCTAATGGATTTAGCTAATCAAACTAATATCAAATGCAACTAAAAGAAAAATATTGAATTTAATTGGTTCGAATGCCAATAACTTGATTTCTAAACAATAATGGACCCCTATTTTTTACTTATTTCAATACATCTTTTAAATATATCATATTTCATGATTTATATGCATCTAAAGCTGATTAAAATATGAATTAAAATGGATATAAATCTGATCTAAAATTTAATTAAATGATCCAAAAAGTAGCATTGCTCATTGTTCGATCAAACCATCCAAGTTTCCATATTACGATTTTTCATAAAGTTTCTTAAACCGAGAAATTTTCTTGTTTGAATTTAAACTTGATTAATTAAATGCAGACATAAATAAATAAAATTAGAAGATAATACGGAACAAAAATTGTTTATTGGGTTCAGAAATTTATTACATCATCTGGTTCATTCAAACTAATCTATTAAAATATTCTAAATTGTAATTATAATCAAACTTACAATTAATAATACCAAATCCAAAAATTACAAGTTTTTGTCTCCAAACCTTTCAAGGACTCGAAAAGTTTAGTGTTCATGATTCACCTTCCTGAAGCACTTGTAGAAGATCTTCCCTTGAGTTCTCTATCTACTATCCACTTCATGCCTTAAAACACCATTAAGAGACTCCAAAATAGGAAAATAACATATGCAAAATGATCGTCTTGGAATTATAAACAACAATCTAGTTTACCCCATGTTGTTAAAATGCTCATAAGTGTCTCGAAATCTCATATTTCTAAAACTAACCTTTTATGAGGAATACACTCTCATCTACAATAGCTTTTATAATACCCAAGTCTTCCTTTTATAGACTTGTTAAAGTCTTGTGGTATAACAAGCGACTTATATTTTAGTAAACAAAGTTGGAAATTAGGATATTAAGAAGTGGGGTGAATTAGTGTCTTATCAAAATTTGATGCATAACTTAAGTTACTTAACTTAGATATACCTGAAGTCAAAAAATTTATTAAAAGCGATAAATGAAATAGCACACATAAGAGACACAAAAATTATTGCGGGAAACCCCGCAAGGTAGAAAAAACCACTTAAAATAGAGAACTAGCATGGAAAAATTGGCATATCATAATTATAATGATTTCATAGTTGAGAAACAACTCAACATGGAGCTACAACTCTAAAATTTAACCAAGCTACAACCTGATCTTTAGCAAGCTTCAACTCCCAAATTTAGTGACACCGACCTTTCGTAAGATTCAACTTATAAGGAAGCTTCAACTTCCTTACTGTTAAGCATCTACTTAGTCTATTTCACAATAATTTTTGATCACTTGCTTGTGTTGTCTTTCACATTAGATTGTTATCACTTTTCATCTCATTCTTCTCTTCTCCTCATCTTAATTTCTTGTAGGTTCACACTCAAATATACCTCTTCATACCCTCCCAAACATCTTTTGTTGAGCAGAAAAAGTGCCTAAGCATTGGACCACATGCGAAGGTTTGGGGCACATGTAAGGAAGGTGTATAGGAGAGTGCGCAGATAGGATGAAACAATGTGCATAGGTTCACGCCCAAACATACAAAACTCATAACTTAGTCATTTTGTTGATCACGGGCTAAAAATAGGAAAATCAGGATGGAGTGTGGACCAAGAAAATAACTAAAGGATGATGAATTGGAAACCAAGAAAAATTTATTTTTGGAGGATGACCATGTAGATCAAGCACACACATGGAGATATATTAATAGGATTAAATCAGTGTATAATTAAAACAATCTATTATTCGAAACTATTGAAAAATCATGCATGTAGTCTATTTTTAGATCATTCCTAATATTATGAGAGTGCATGGATGGTAAAGGGAAAGTCACCACCCCTATATATATTTGTTGTATGTCATTGTTCTAGTATTTATTAGTTTTTGAGTCAAGTAATGTCCTAGAGAAGTTATGGTGTCATAGATCTAGGGTTTGATACTTGCATGCATGGTCCAAAGGCTCCAAGTACATTGATTACTATGTATTCAGCTTCTAATATGTAATGATTTTGGTATAAGAGATTATGATCATTGATATGTCTAAATATGGTGATCTAATGGTGTAATTGATCTTGGTTATTGTTTAAACTATTATGATTCCTTATTATATGTGTTTCCAAAGTGAATTGTATGTAAGGATTAAGTATACTTCATTGATTACTTGGTCAATTATCATTATGGTTATGTATTTTAACATATTGATAAGAAAACACAAAGGAGGGACCTGGTAGTTATGCAGGATTTTGGTGATCATTCAGTTGATGAATGAGGTGCTACCTTGCACATAAGCACTTGTGTGAAATTAAATACTAAAGTTTGGTTCCATTATCAGGACCTCTTTTCAATTTTTCTACTAGGATGTTGTTTTCATATTACGTATCGACTATCTTTGGAGAGTATTGAATGGTGGGTAGAAGACAAACAAGACCAATTTGTGTAGAAGTATAACACCAGACCTAGATTTAACGTGCACAAGTGGGTGGAGGAAAATATTTATCATGAACTGTATCAGATGTATTTTATCTTCTTTCCAGTAGATTTGTACCAATGGTTGGAAGTATATGTATAAAATAAAGTGTGGGGTCATAGTCAAGGATTTTGACACGGGAAGATTACTAGACTCTATTTAATGTAGATGAAGATTGTAATAGACCTATAGATCATTGATGGGCTGGTGTGTTGCATGATTATACATTGGAATATGTTATTTATGTTTATATTTTCCTAGAGGAAAATAATTTTAAGTTTCTAGGTGATCCTAGAGGATCCTATCTACGTACTATCCCTTTAGCTATCAAGATTTTGATGGTAGAAATGGATTTGGAGAGGTTTTCTATGGATAGCTTAATCCCCACCGTGTGTAGGGGTAGGAGTAGGTGTGGAGGAGGATGGAAATGAAAAATAGCCAAACATAAGAAAGATGAATCAAGTATAATGAAGTGTGAGAGAGTGAAATTCAACCAAAGTTGTTACAATCAATAATAATGATGGCTCGTGAAAGTATTGAAGCTCTTATAGAAAATGAGGACCCACAATATCAAGTCCTCCCAAATATATTCAAGAATAGTAGAGAGACCCCACTAGTTTCGGATGAGATCATGTCCTAGGAGAGAATGATAACTATGGGAGTGAAAATTACTTAACCCGACTACCTAGCCATTGCGCTTAGTGTTCCGGATCTAAAGTTAGTTAAAGGATAGATTAGTTTAGGTAATAAGAAAAACCCGTGTAGATAAATTTTGTATTGAATCAAGAATTCCCTGAGAATAGTATCACATGTATGGAAAAATAACATGTACCAAATTTTGGGAGCACTCTTATAAAAATTTGTTTTTAGGACCGTTAACAAGATAGATTATTGGCACAAATACTATTAAAATCACTCATTTAGGTGTTACAACTATGCAAACAATGGGATTCCAATATAGTAATATAAATTAGACACAAGGATCTCATCAATCGGGATGCGACCCATAGCATGGGGTGTGGGAGGCTTAGTAGGATCAAGAAAACCACTTTGTATGGAGGGAATATTGGTTGAGGTTTTAGGAGATGGATATAGTGGATAGGGCATACAACCACCACCATATCACCACCACCAAACTAGCCTCATCACACCACACCTCATCAATCATTTCAGCAAACACCTAAGGTTTACTTTGAAATGTCTCTAAACTTTCCAAAGTATATAGGTTTGGAGGATGTAACACACTATGTGCACAAGTGTGAATTATCGTGATACGTGAAAAGGATTCTAGATTTATACAGTAAAGGAAATTTATGTTTCCACCATGCTCCAAGGGAATTTATATAGTTGGTATAGAAAGGATGACCCACATCAGACTACGATGAATTATGATGCTATACACACAAATTTTGGCTGAGTTCCACTTTCCAAAGTTTTACCAAAGAAATCATCAATGCGCGTAAAGATATCAGAATTTTTTTGGAGAGTGTAAGAGAGTATGACGTGTGCTTTGTATAGTAATTTTTGGGGGATTGTGACTCCATTATGAAGGGCACTATATAATAAGACACACTAATCTACACAAGGAATTAGAAGTATCTCTACACACCGAAGTAGTTGGTAATGTAGAAATAAGGGGTTATTCCTTTCCTGTAAGCACAGATAATAATTGCGGTGAAGTAGTTAGAGAATATCTCTACCAAATCCACACATGAGAATACGAGTGGTATATGGTGCAATGATTGTGAGGTTAAAGGACATACTAAGGATTTCTTCCCGTGCAGGATAGCTTCCACGATGTTATATTCTTGTGAGATTTTGTATAAGAATCATGATGTGTAAAATTACCCTCTCTCAAAGCACTCTTTTCATAACAACATGTATATGTATTATAATATTTTTGATTCCCATATGCATGATACATTTAATTACAAATTGATTGACCATATTCATGAAGCCATTGAAACAAGATTGTGTCAAACTAGTGTGGAAAGTGAATGAAAGGAAAAGGGAGGAAAAATAATGTAGAGCAACAATGGGAATAATAGGAATGCAGGATTTCAAGGAGGATATCAAGGTTGAGGTTGAAGTGGTAGTAGAGGTAGGTGCATGTGTGGAACTTGTTACACTTGTGGGTCCCCTGATCAATACCAAAGATGAATTTCCACAAAATATGGTCTGCACATGGTATGGAAAGAGGAATAAGTTAGAAGATTGTCTAGAACTATATGAGCTCATGACAAAGAATAATAAGAAGAATAAAGGCATGGGGAGGATCAAGGTAAAACACCAAAATATTAATCATTGGATGCATAAGAAGATGTCCGATCTAGAGTTAAAGCCCATATTATTGACTACTCACTCATGAGAGGCAACACACATGCGTGAGTGTAAAGAAGCTAAGCCCCTCATCATAAAGATGATATTATCTATACTAAGTATCTAGATTCTACGCACTAGAAGGATTTCTATTAAGAGACTATGGGATTGATTAAATATCTACAAGGTGAGATACAATACTTAAAGGAGCATACACGAGACAGAGAGTGCGTGAATATTTCTGAGATCTCATAGAATGATGTTGACGATGTGAAGGAGGTCTACAAGATGTTACAACAGGATAATATCATTCAATTTTAGGGGAATGGTTGTGAGATAAGGTTCCACACATAGAATTAGAGTGCAAGAGAAAGATACTACATGAAAATTTTCCACCGTTGAATCATGAGTATGATAAAGCAATAACGTTGGATGCAGTAATTGATGGGTGGTTGGTGAGAGAAAATTCTTATAGATACAGGGAACTAAATTAAATTTATTGACTCTAGATGCATGGAATTATATGGGGATACCTACATTACAACCTTATTAAAATGTGTTGTACATGGTGAATAAGATTGGGGCTATGCCTATTGGGGTTTTGAAGGATGCATCCATTACCATTTAGGGAGCCAAGTTTACATGGAGACTTTGAAGTATTGGAGCTTGCTGAAACAAACAACTTTCCAACACTACTTGGAAAACCCTAGTGTTAATTGAATCATGTAGACTTGCACTTCAATAAAGGATACATTATATTTCGAGAATAAGGATCGGTGCATGATTATACCATTGGATGAGATAATATCCATGCTTTATGTTGATATGCTTAGTGAAGAATATTTGAACAAAATTTATGCATACATAGTAAGATACCCGAGAATGTACAACCATACAAGGAAGGTGTGATTTAGTAGGAATATGTGCAGCTGGTCGGAAAAACCACAAGTGTTTCCTATGATAATCGGGCCCATGGAGCATATGAAATGGTTAGGGGTAAGATGAAAGGGAGAGTAACGTAATGATTAGTTCACACATGGTTAGGAGTATGGGAAAAGTTCATCTACCAAGATATACTAAGGTAGAGAATCTTGACTCATTCTTACACGTCATGGAGTAACATTAGGAGAATGAAGGTGATTGAAGAAACATTTTGATCTATACCTTGTGTGGGTCAAAAACACTCTAGAAGGTGACACATAAAGACAACTTGTTGGGTTGGCGAGAAGTGAGAATCACATTTTTAACAAGGTTCACTTGGAGAAATGTGATTACACTTATCCATGAGCATGATGTGAAGCCTCTTTCTTTGGTACATTTCTAGAACTATGAGAGACAATGGACGTAGGGCGTAGAATATTTAACACCATATCTTTGGGTTCATATGTTTTATTTTAATTTGTGATGTTGTTCCTGCTTATGGTATGTACATGTTGAGCTCAAACAAGAGATGATACGTTGGGGAGATATGAAAACATGTATGGCCTATACATTTCATTATTTTTCTAATAAACCTCCAAAGATATGAAGCATTACTGAGATCATGAAGTACATCACCTTGGGGATAACACAAACGTAGAAGAGATCATGCTAGAGATACTTAGGGAACCCGATTTCGAGGCTCACACCGATATAGAGGAGACAAAAAAGCTACAAATGAGTCGCATCTAGAAGGAAAAAGAAAAGGGAATGTTGGTATATATGATATGATGAAGAGGTGGAGAACTTGATAGTTACCACAAATAAGGTTCACATGAGGTCATGGACTCTCCACGTGAAAATTCTTGTGCATACCATGCACCCGTGAAGATAAATAAGGTTAACATTGGCTCAAAGGATGCACCTAAGGATGACTTTATTAGTGATTATGGTGGTCGAGCAGGAGGTAGCAAAGATCATTGATATTTTACACTACTTCTGGATTTGTTAGTGTGAGGTTACCATGAGTTTAAAGGAGTTCACCCTCATTAGTATAAATGAATATTTAGATGAAGGTGTGTTCCTAGTTCGAAAGAGGCCTTAGAGGATGAATCCAAACTTTCACATTGGGTCAAGAAAGAAATAGATAAAATTTTGAAGTCTAGAATCATTGATCTTGTTGAAGAGTCTAAGTGGGTAAGCCCCATGGTAATCAGTATCAAGAAAGATGGTGGATGAGGATTTGTGTGGAATATAGAGAATTGAATGGTTGATGTGTTAGAGACCCTTTTCCCATACCATTTATAGAGGAAATCCTTGAAGATGTTGTAGCGCACAAGATTTATTCCTTTACTGAGATGGGTTTTTCAGGATATCATTAGGTGCAAATTGTGCATAAAGACCAGAAAAGACCAATTTCAATACTAAATGGGGAATCTTTACATTTACATTTATGCCTTTTGGATTGAATAATGTTCCCGCTATATTTTGGTGCATTATTGTGTATGCTTTTCATGATTTCATTCACAAGTTCTTGTAGGTGTATTTAGATGATTAGATTGTTTATAGATTAGTTAAGGTTCACTATGATAATTTGGGGTTGATGTTTAAGTAATGTAGGCAGTTTAACATCTCTTTAAACATTAAAAAGTGTATCTTTTCTACACCATTTGGCACCTTTCTTGGACATATAATTTGTAAAGAAGGATTATTGGTGGATCCCATGAAGGTTGTAGTAATATTTTTGAGGAAGAGGGTGGAAAATATATTAACCAACTTAATTAAATGTGAAGTTTAACATTATGAATAAATGTAAATATAACTATACACAACATAAATAAAAGTAAATAACACATAAAACACAGTGACACCATATATAACGTGGAAAACCCCTAAATGGTAAAAAACATGGAGAATAAATCCACTAAGTGAGAAAATTTTACATCCACCAGTCCAGTAACTCCCTCCTCACTTCTATTCCCTATTTTTACCAAGATTTACCTTCATATTCACATTTGAATATTATTATTTGATCTATGATCAATCTTTGATATCCTGAATATATGACCTATGGTCATATTTAAATAACCCAAAGGGTTATGACCTTCTTAAGTGATGAGGCACACCCCAATTTAATTAGTTGGTTGATTAAATTAATGAACCATCTAATATAAATTTTATATTTAAATAATAAGAATATAGATTATTCTTTATTATTTAAAGATAAACTATATATATGATACACTTAATGTTATAGTTTTAACACCCCCTTTAATATTAAGTGGGGAACCATATGTCAATATTACCTATTTGTACAATAAGATTTACAAATCCATAAACCCTAAGCTGTTTAGGCTAGAATATGTATTTGTGAGACTAAATCTCACAGTTTCTCATGGAAATATCCTTATACTGCATCTCTATGAGCCTTTTATAAGACAAGGACTTCTTTTACAAATAGATGCACACTAGACTACATTTTCTATAAACCCTTTAATTTACTTAGATCATACATGATATTATTTTACAATGCTTTTAAACCAAAATAGAAGTATAAAGGAGTCAACAAATCACCAACCATTAGGAGCTAGAATTTACATGCATAATTTCCCTCAATGGAAACTCTAAAAGGCCAATCATTGCACAAAACTTGCAGAAATTCACAGCACATAATGGATTTGGGAACAAGTCTGCAACATGATCTTCATTCGGGAAGTACTATATATATATATATATCACTACGAGAGAACCTTATCATAAATAAAGTGTATATGTATCTCGATATGGTTCATTCTTTGATGTTGAACTAGATTCTTAGCAAGAGAAATGTTACTCTGGATATCTCACAAATGAGGATTACTTCCTTTAGCTTCTATGTGCATCTCTTGTAACAGCCCCTTTAGCCACACAACTTCTTTTACTGCTTCCATTAAAATTATATATTCTTCTTCAGTAAAAGAAATGGAAATTGGTGCCTTTTTTTCTTGCTCCAAGTAATGGCTCTGCACCAAACTTGAACACGTATCCAATTATAGATTTGAAATATATCACATCACCAGTATGGTCATAATCAAAATATCCATATAAATATGCATTATTAGATGAAATATAATGTAAACAAAAATTAATTGTGCCCTTTATATAACACAAAATTATTTCGATAACTTCTAGTAATCCTCATAAGGTTCCTACATAAACCTTGAAGCAATCCCTACTTGCATAAGAAATGTCAAGTCTAGTAATAGTTAGATAAATAAAAGTACATACAATTTTTACGTACAAAATAGGATTATCTTTTTCACATATAAGTTTAGGATCAAGTTTACATCCTATTTCTATAGGAATAGAAATTGTTTTACAATAAAGCATATTAAATATTTTAAGAAAATTAGTTGCATATTGTGGTTGAGATACCACGATGGAATTTTTATCCGAGAAATATATCCATGCCCAAAAAATGATACAATAATCCTATGTCCTGTCATCACAAAATATTACATTAATTTTGCTATAATTTTTGTAATTATACTTTGTTAAAATTACTAGTGATAAGTAAATCATCAACATACAATATAATGAAAATGATAACATTTTCTTCAATTTTAACAAATAAATCATTGTGAGATGAATAGTTAGAAAAACCAACTTAATTAAAAAAATTGTTAATCTTTGCATACTAAGCTCTAAGAGCTTGTTTTAAACCATATAAATATTTTTCCAATATACAACATGCTTTTCTTTAAGTGGTTCTTCAAATCCTTTAGGTTGGGTCATGTAAATTTCTTATTTTAAAAAACCATTCAAAAAGTATTTTTGACATCCATTTGATTGCTTTCCCAACCATACTGAGTAGCTACGGCAATCAAAATCCTTATTATTCTCATATTTGGAACAAGATCAAAGGTTTAAATGTAGTCAATATCAATTTTCTGAGTAAACTATTGAGATACTAGTCTAGATTTGAATTTATCTATAAAGAAATATTCTTTATATATAATCTTGTACATCCATCTAGATCCAACTATACTTTATTTTTTAGGAGCAGGGAATAATTCCCAAGTTTGATTTTTAATCAAAGCAATATATTCATATTTCATTACATCTATCCATCATTTTGTTAGAAGAAGCTTCTTCAAAATATTGGGGTTCATGTTCATACAAATTCATCAAAGCATGATATGTATGATGAATTCTAGTCATTTTCTGAAGGTTTCCAGGATTACAGTATTTAATAATAAACTCATCCCATCTATTTCTTTTAGTTACAGAGGAACTAGGAATGATATCATTTTTAACTATAGGTTCAATACTAGTTTCTTCATCACATCCATTATTTACACAATTTCCATTTCAAAATTCATTTTCATTTTCATTAGAATCATCATAAATAACAGAAGATGAAGAATAAGAAGAAGAATAAAAAGGTTTTTCCAAGATTTTAACATTACTTTTTTCTATCACTTCTCTTTTTGATGGATCAAAGATCCTAATACCTTTCATTTTTACACTGTGTCCTATGAAGATACAAGGAAAAGAGGTCTGATCAAGCTTCTTCTTTTTTATTTCAAAATGAAGAGGGAAACAAGGATACCAAAATTCTCAAATGAGATACACATAGTTTTTATTTGACCACGTTTTCAAAGGATTTGAATTTACTAAGGATTTAATGCTAATTATTTTCAAGATATGAACAAATGTGTTCATAGATTTATCCCAAACCTAAATTTAGGAACTTGAGTTGAATGCATCATGGTCATAGCCATTTCCATTTTGGTGCAGTTTTCCTTTCCATAATCCCATTATATTGAGGGGAATAGGGAGTATTCAGTTCCATTTGAATTCCACATTCAACACAAAATAATTCAAATTATTGAGTGGCATATTCTCCCCATTATTATTCATAAATGTCTTAGTTTTATAACTATAATTTTTTTACTAAAGATTTAAATTCCTTAAATTTCAATAAGACATCTGATTTATTTTTAATGAAATATGACCAAATCATATAAGAGAAATCATCAATGAAATTGATAGCATCTAGAGAACCATTAAGGGAAGGAACTTCTAGGGTCCTCTGACATAGCTATGGACACATTACAAAGGTTCAAAAGAGTTATCATCATGATGATTGTTAAAAGGATTAGCATATTTCTTATCACATAAGCATCCTTTACATGTTTCATGATTTTGGGAAATAGGTGGCGGAGAACAATCATTAGGTTTAGTCGAGACATATCATACATGCTCCGGAATTGACATGACCTAGTCTCTCATGCCGCAATTTCATGTCACTTCTTTGAGTTGTCAAACAAGAATCAAAATTATAGCTAGAAAACACATAAAACCCATCTCTTTGAATGCCTTCAACTATAATAACATTATGTTCATTTTTAATAAACCATTTATCCTTTAATAATGTTACACTATAGTTATTTTGAGTCAACTAAGAACAAGAAATAAAATTCATTTTAATTATAGGAACAACACGTTGTCAATAAAACCTTTGTAGCCTTTTCTTTTTCTTGATAGTGAACATCGAGAATGGAATGATCACCCAAAAATATCTGATCATTACATTCAAATGTTTAGATAGGATGTTAGATTTAAAATTCATGTGCCTAGAGGCACCATTGTCTAATATCCATTAATTTTCTTTGCAATGACAAAGGCAGCATACAAAGAAATTACATTTGAAATTTGACTATTTCTTTTATTCTTGTTTTGGTTTTGGTAAGATTTGTTACCCTTTTGAAAATAAAAAATTAAAAATTTGCAATCCTCTTTCTTGTATCAAAATATACCACAATAATGGAATTTTCCATCAAAGATAATTCTTAGATTTCTAGGTTTCTTATCTTTTTAGGAGCTTTAAAAGTTTTCTTTGGGTTTTTGTTGAATCTAAAGGTTTTACCTTTTGATATATGAGTGAGAAGTTCTGAGAAGCATTTTCTTTAGAATCAAAATTTGAAATTACTTGTTCTTCCTATATGAGGAGAGCACTAAGGGTTTGCAAATCTAGAATGTCTTGTTCTATTTGATATTTTGAATTCAAAATTGAAATGAAATTTCTAAATTTCTCATGAATATTCAACTAAATAATGAAATAAAGTAATTTATCCTAAATCAAATTACTACCACATCCATCTAACTGTGACTTAATATTTTTTTATTTTTCTAAATAATTTATCACTTTTTCATCTCCCTTCATGGGAGTTGTCATAAGCTCTAAAATCAATTTAATATTTTTTGAAAAATGTATACCTTCATGCATCGATTCCAATTGAGACCAAGAATAACTCAAACTCTCTTGATTCCCAATATGAAGCAAAAAAATCATCCTATATGCTTCACAAAACAATGGACATCATCTCTTGTACTTGCCTTTGATATACAATGATGTTGTCGGTAGTTTTCATGTCTTCTGTTATGATCTCTCTTAGTTCCATTCACAACTACCCATAATTTGTGAGCCATGAATTCTTCCTTCAATTAAATCTTCCAAATGTTGTAGTTGTTTCCATTCAACATCTGAGATTTATCAATTGAAAATTGATTAGACCCCATTTTTGTGTAAAATAGAGATAAAAATAATTAATAAACAAGGATTAAAATAAGAGTTTTATAGAAATTTCCCTGTCATATTTTAATCCTTGTAATCGAACATGATCAATTTACACTAGAAACAAAAGCCCGTTAATTAAATAATGTAAACAAATACGTTAGAATGATATTAAAAACTTAAATTGAAATAGAAGTAAAATTTTTAGTTTTGTAACAAAATGATGACGAAAAACTTGTCATCGTATCATATCATTTTAAACAAAAATAATACTATATTACTATTTTAGAGAAATAATTTTTATAATTTGTTTATATTTTTAAAACAATAATCAAATAATTTATACGATTTATGAAAAAAAAAAAAATTATTTAAAAATAATTGGAGCTCTTTCTCATTTAGGTAGGATTTTCTATCGAGCTCACCGAGTTGGCTAACCAACTCATTGATTTATCCATCGATTCGTAATTACTATATTTCATTGCAAACTGAATTAACCATTTAAGCCACAATAACCAATATCTATGCCAACCGAGACACTTAAAATACGCAACAAATCCAACACAAGCACCCACATCCGAGCCACATACAATTTGTTCCCACATCAATCTAAAAAAAAATGGGGTGGTGTGACCATAGTCACACCACCAAACCCACGCACTAAGTCTTATAAAGCCTTTAAACTTCCCGCACCATCCAAATTTGGGACTATTCCTTGTCGAGAGGAGATCAAACATCGTGACAAAACAATGATGAGGGGGTTTTGTGAGGGTTAGGTGGTGAATGAGGGGAAAGGCTCATAGGGGCGAGTAGGCAAGGCTATTTTCACACATCTAGAGGAGGGTGGTGGTTTGGAGGGCCACCCCCAATATATATTTGCTTATATTTTTTAATATGTATTTTGTTTAATATAACAATAAATCATGACATAGTGTTTATGTTATGTTATATAGGTTTAGTTTTAGGTAATATATTTTTACATTTTTATATAGTTATATATATATATATATATAAATATAAAATTTATATATATAGATATAATTTATATATATATATATATATATATATATATATATATATAATATATTTTATAAAATACGAAGAATTTATAAAAACTATAAAAATATTATAGTTTGTATTAAACTATAGGTGCAAAATAATTCGAGAGAGGCCTTATCCAGGACATGGAATAGTGTTTTAGAATTCACCATGAAATGTAATAAATTATATATTACAAGGGGATAAGAATTTTTACCAAACAAATGAAAAAATTTAAACAACCTATTTTGTCGAATCTTATCTCTTGCTTTAAACTCGAGTTTCACTTTTAATTTTTACTTTCCTCTATTTTTATTTCTTGAATTCCCTACACATTATATAAAAAAATTCAAATTTTTTTATAACCCTTACCTTAGTTTCCAGGGCATGGGTAATTACCGAACATGAATTTTTATGCGCAATTGAAAATCTTGAATAAATTTCCACCATGCGGCCGACATCAATCCAACCATACGAGAGAGGGAAGGGGGTTATATATAATTTCAAATTACTCAATCACCTTACTTCCCAACCCTTACAACCTTAGGTTATTTAGGATTGAATAAACTATTCTCAATTTGGTACCATTTTAGGACGAGGGGTGGAAAACATAATAACCAACTTAATTAAATGTGAAGTTTAAGATTATGAATAAATGTAAATATAGTTGTACATAAAATAAATAAAAGTTAATAGTGCATAAAACATAGTTACACCATTTATAACATTGAAAACCCCTAAATGGGTAAAAACCACAAAGAATAAATACACTATGTGAGAAAATTTTACATCCACCGGTCTAGTAACTCCATCATCATTTCTATTCCCTATTTTTACAAGGATTTACCTTCATAATCAGATTTGAAAATTCTTTTTGATCTAAGATCAATCTTTGATATCTTGAATATATGATCTATGCTCATATTTAAATAACTGAATGGTTATGACCTTCTTAAGTGATGGGGCACACCCCAATTTAATTAGTTAGTTAATAAAATTAATAAACCACCTAATATAAAGTTAATATTTAAATATTGAGAATTTAGATTATCCTATATTATTTGAATATAAACTATATATTATGATACACTTAGTGTTATAGTTCTAACAATATTAGGGTTAGAGGAATCTACCAATCAAAGTGAAGTGCATGGATTTTTGGGGCATACCGGATTCTATAGAAAATTTATTAAGGGCTATGAAAAGATTTATGCACCCATGGAAGAGTTTCTCAAAGCAAAATGGAAAATTTCATTGGGTGAGGTGCAACAATAGGTGTTTGAGGCATTAAAGGAGAAGCTCACCACATTTCCAATCTTGCATTTTCCCTCTTAGAAGAAAAACCTTTCATATACATGTTGACGCTTCTAGCATAATGATTTTCATAGTTTTGGAACAACCTCGAGATGGAAATGTGGATCACCCCATATGTTTTGTAATCAGGAAGTTGACACCAACAAAGTAGAATTTTATAACAAAGCAAGAAGATTTGTCTATGATCTACGAGCTTCACAAGTTTAGAAAATACTTGTTGGATACTCCATTTTTCTTCTATACACACCATATGACACTAAAATATTTGGTCAAAAACCTATTTTACAAGGGAACATATGTAGGTAGATACTTATCTTTCAAGAGTTTGACTTCACAGTGTAAAACTAGGAAAGAGAAATTCAGGGCCTAATCACTTATCAAGGTTCAATTCTAGGGAGGAAGAGAAAAGTATTGAGAACACAACTCTTTATGTGTGGATTTTTAGATTGGATCACATGCGTGAATATTTGGAAGACATAGTAGTATTTTTGCACACTAGATCGATGCCGAGGGGATGAATACATTATAGAAAAATAAGGTTGTTATATGTGTGATGAATTATTAGCTTATTAGTGGACAATTGTACAATATGGGTAGAGATGAGGCCTTACACCAGTGTGTTCTTAAACATGAGGACTAAGACATTATGGAGGAGTATTATGGTGGAATAAGAGGAGGTCATTTTGTATGTGATATGACTATGCACAAGATCCTTATAGCTGGTCTTTTGTGGGAAATTTTGTAAAAGGATGTTAAGGATTTAATGAAAGCATGTGATCATTTCAGTGCATTAGAAAGCATGGAAGTAGAGGTTAGTACAAAACCTTTTTAGAATTGGGCTATTGACTTTGTAGGACCCATTTCATTGTCTGCGTGTAGGATGGGAGTGCACTATATAATCACTTGCAAATATTAGTTCTCAAGGTAGGAAGAGGAGGCACCTACAAAGGATTGAACTATAGCTAAAACAATAAGGTTCCTATGGAAAAAATTTATTATTAGGTATGGTTGTCAATAAGTCCGAAAAGTGATAGAGGAACTCATTTCTTGAATGAGATAATTAGAATTATGTTGGCATAGTTTATGGTGACACACCATAAAACTACCCCTTATCACCCTCAAGGTAATGGTACTCCAAAATATTTAAACAAAATTTTGGGCCAAAATATATTACGAATATTTATGATGTTAGAAGAAATAATTGGGATGAAAAAGTATCAACTATACTTTGGGCTTATAGGACCACCTATAAAAATTGAACAAAGCCACACCCTTTATGTTTGTTTTTGACACAAATATAGTAGTATGGGTGGAAATTTACCATCCCTACATATTGCAAAGGCATGCAGATTAGATGATGAGAAATATGTTCGGATGTGCATTTATAAACTAATGCGGCTAGATGAGAGACATGTAATTGTGTGTTAGAGTGAAAAGAATGAGAATGTGTGAAAAATTCATGACATGATAGGCATATTAAGAATAAGAAATTTGTAGTTAACAAGATGGTCCCTCTTTATTAATTCAAGTGTGTGTGCCACCCAATGAAGTTGAAGCTGCATTTGTTGGGAAATTTTGTAGTAACCAAGATACTTGAATCTGGTACATGCCAATTAAAGGTGCTAACTAGAACCATGTTGTCTCGGTTACTTCAATGGGAGTAGGATTAAGTCCTACTATAAATAAAATTCTTAGTGTTTGTAATAAGGAATTATTATCAATTAGATTAGGTTTCCTTCCATGTTTTTTTTTACATTTTGGTAAGTTGTTTTCCTTTTTTTGTAATAAGCAAGCTTTTGCGCAAGAATTTGATTACTATCTATTGAGTTCTTATGCAAAGGATCGTGCATACTTTTAGTGTGGGGTGAACTAGGTGCAAGTGCACGAAAAAGATATATTTTTATGTTGTACTTGAGCATGTAATGGCATAAAGGTGGTATGTTGTTCTAAATATGTGTGTAAGTAAAATAAAGAAGTGTTACAACTGTAAAGGATTTGAAAATAATTTCTCAATTTAAATACCATGGAAGGAAGAGGCCGTGTAGTGTAACGCAAGGTAGGAAACATCAATATAGACCACTTAGTAGAAACTTTAGAGGAAATATATGTACTAGTGCAGGAAGTGTGCGTGAGGATTTTTGTGTCCTTAAATTAGTAAGCACTCCATAAGGTTATGACCACGGTGTGTAGAAGAAATCGAGAGAAAAGTGCAAAAAAAAAATAACATAGTTAAATCTACAATACGGTGGTAGGTTTGGAGAAATAAGTGGAGGGTTTTGGAAATCTATAAAAAGGATGCCGAAGAAGATTTATTATTTACCTTTCCTTGTGAAGAATTTTAGTGTGGATTTGTGTGATTATGTGTCACTTTGTGATATAGTGTGAAAAAAATCAAACAATCTAGATTAAGAAAAAACACACCTATTTATTGAGCTCCTCTTTGTGGAAGTTTTAGAGTGAAAGATGTGGAGTTTTGGATTTTTGAAGGGTTGTGAACTAGGGTTTTTAGAATCATAGGTTTGAGCTAGGGCACCAAGCTAAGAGAGAGCATAAAATTGGTTGGAAGTGATAAGTATTTAAGACAAAGTAGGTGAAATAATAGAGTGGATGACATGTTTTGAGAAGAAAAAGGTTGTAGAAATACCTAGGGAACACAAGGATTTAGGTCAAGAATAAAAATAAAGAAGAAATAACACCCAATTCAATATCTTTTATGGCAACATAGAGAAGAGGAAAGAAAAAGAACCAAAGGTTGAGGTAGAAGAAGCACTCGAAGAACAATTATCGAAATGCAATATCCAAAGGGCATGAACATGGGACATATCTTGGAATCCCATATAAGAAATTTTGTAAGTGACTATAACCACCACTCAGAATCAAATGAACACACAATTAAAAAATATTTGATACATAAGACCAATGAGAGAACGGTGGATGAAAATTTGATTTATGATGATAAGGTACACAGGTATTGGAGGGCACAGGAGTCTTGAAAATTTACAAGCTTCCTTAATTTGGGAAGCTAGAGATCATCTATGAATGGATGATGTCAAGGTTTGATGAAGAATTATTATATTTCATGGGTAAGAGGATGTGCATTACCATGCAATTGATAACGAGAGTTACAAAATTACATAGCTTAGGCATAGAAATAGAGATAGAATTGGAAGATGAAGTAAGAGTAGAGGCCACTACAAATCGATCGAAGTACTAAATAGGTGGATGTAAAATATATATAATCAAGCTTCAATACCTATTCTTAAGAATCACCATTCACATGGTCATGAAGTCAAGTGCATAGGAAAAATGGACACAAGTAAATAAGATATGGCTACATGTTGCAAAGAAAATTGTTGAAGGTGTTGTATAAAACATTATTTCATTTATTACGAAGGAATAATAGAATAAGTGCAAGAAGGTGAAAAGATAACTGGGTGCAATCCTCCTTATAATTTTCTTCTATTAAATTAGGGTTCTAGACAATCCAAGTGACAAGGTGTGGAATTATCCACTTGAGAATAAATTCCCTATAAAGAGATTCACAGTGTGCACTTATGATAAAACAAACAATTATTATAAGTTTTGAGTGTGCAAGTGGTATAGTTGGATGCATGACACCTTTAAACATGAGTGGTGAATCCCATGTGATATACACACAATCTTGGAGGGAAAAGTTGATTTTTTGGTGTATGAGCACTATTTCTGTGAAGGTTTTATTTGAATAATAGTAAGAAAATATCTTAGTGTAAGATTCCTTATTCCTTCAAAGTGTGATAGTTCCAACATCTATTAATAGGTTTGCAGATGTGTGTAAAATTATTTTGTATGTTGATAAGGTCGATTATGACTACCATGTGTTCCAAAAGACATATCTATATCTAGGGAAGGAAACATACATAGAGACCATGGTATCGAGATGATATAAACATCAATTACATGAAATTTGAAATTGTAAATGAGGAGGGAGAGAAAGTTTATATATACTTGAAGCTAATATTGGTCAATGGAAGGTACATTGAAGATGAGTTGAAAATCCCAAACCCTCCCTAAGGAAGTAAAACAGTTGGAACAAAACAAGCACAAGAGGTCACTCCTCCGAGGTTTGAAGATGAAGAAAATAATAAGGAAAAGGAGAAGGAAGAATAATAAAAATAATATAGCACTTCACTTGACCATAGTACTAGAAGAAGGTTCAAAATAATGCATGATTAACAGAAATAGTGGTGCAGGAACATTAGAACTGATTAAATCAATAGAAGTAACTCCACTTAAGTAGAGCCCAGAGAAGAAGAATAAAAGGAGATGAAGGATCATGCACAAAGGAGAAACTAATGAGGAATATGTAGGGGAGGATCTCAACCAAGAGAATGATATTATAAATTAGGAAGCTCTAGTCCATGACATGGAGCAATAATATCATAAAGAGAATAGTTCCACACACGATGCAGAGATGCATAAGGTATACAAGGTGCATGATGAGTAGCTCAAGGGATAAGAGTAAGAAAAAGGAGATAGAACACTAACAAGGGATGAAGTTTTAGGTGTAAACGGTGCACACATCCGAGATGAACAACACATACCTATAGGATGGAACACCGATGGAAGGATAAAGAAGGATGAGGTTTTGTTCACACCTCGATTCAATTATATTCATGATCAATCAAAGGTGTTGTGCATCAGATTTCAAATCTTTGTGGGGACGAAAAAAATATATGGCTAAGAGGTTATCAATTCAAAATGGGTGTCCATACACAAAAGAAAGATGTTGTTATAGAGCATGAAAATGATGATATATGATCTCAATTATGAGATTGTTGATGATGCATTTTGCATGTGCAAACCGAAGAAGGCACCAAGAAACTTTTGATGGTAAGGCCAATGAGCTTACCGATGAGAAATCAAACAATTCTTTGAACAAGATGGTGGTAAAAGTATCTACAAAAATATGGAAAATGGGCACACCATCCAAACATTATTGGAGGATAAAAGGATAATACGTTGTAGACACCTAAAATCCACTTACATAGTTTTATTACTAAAATTTCACTAATTATCCTCTCTTCTATCATTCTCATCATAATTAGTGATTTCTCACTAATTAACCATGATCTTCACTCTCTCTTGGTCAATTGATGACACTTCATCAATAAACCACCATTTTCCCTCTATTCTAATTAATTATCCTTTCTATTACTTAGGATTTTGATTAATGACATTTCGTTTATTGGATTAAATTTCTCTAACATCCCACAAATCAAAATAATTTTCCTCTAATAATAGTTTACAAGCTTACATCTACCTTTTAATTAATCACCCTTGATTAATTAAAATGCCCCTCAACTACCATGAGTCACTAATGATAAATTAAACTCTTCTAAATCAAGGTTATATTTTCTAAATAAACCTTATCCATTCCTAATATTACTTTACACTTATCCCACGTGCACTAAGATATTAATATCTCTCAAACCAGAGGTTTACACAAAGATCCCTCCTCCTACCCTTTCTTTTTACACCTTCTTTTCCCTAGAGTAAACTATAGGCATTTTACTTTGAGCATTCTCCATTGTTGGAAATAGCTTCTCCATCTTGCATCTATTAAATTAAACTTGAGTAGTATGGGAGGATCCAAAAATGGACTTATATCCATTTCTTTGTGAGATACCATCCTCAATTCTTGAGATCACTAACATCCCATTTGATTGATTATAATATTCATAGGTTCATAATTTCAGTTAGCAATCTTATAAAGTAGGAAATGGCTTATCATGTAGTTTGATTTAGTCATGCATTGAAGAAGTTGTAACATCCTCATTTTAAGACTTCAATAACATGGGAATACTTTTTCATATTTAACTTTATGCTTCAAGATTTAACTACCCATATATTTAAATCCAACATAAACATTAATGCAATCCATTTCCGATAACTATCATAAACCATGTTCAGATACATGAGAGTATACAGATCCTACTCGATCCACCTCAATGCTCAGAGGATCCAATACATAAAATGTATATTTTGTTCTTTCCTTTTTAGGATATGATAATTAAGTGAATATATCTAGGTTTCTACTGGGTTTCACCACGAAATCCCACCAAGCATCTCTCATCTTAGATCTTGGTGAAATCATGACAATGTAATCAGTAACTTACACTACTTTACACAAAGTTTCAGAGTCATGTATGTAATGTTCAAACCCATAAAGACACACTCACCATTAGGTATTTTTCGTCTCACCCCAATCACTTATTCACTTATATGGATTAACAATCAATGGTGGTAAACAGCTAGAAGCCTCAGACAAGGTAAAAATTTGGATTAACTGCAAGAAGATGTACCTTTATGAAATCTTATAATTCCTATGGGAAATTATAAGTGTCTATGTAATGATTTGCATCCTTACTTACACCACTTCTCTTCGCATAGCCATCATTAGTTGACATCGGGATACATATCCATGAGGTTCAATCTACCTTTGTAACTTTAATAATGGTTGTATTTAATACAATACCATTTCACAATTTAGGGTCTTGATGAGGCACCTATGTTCATCAGTAATCAGAAGTATCCAGATAGATACTATTTTTGTTAAAAGGATATGACCATGTAGCGGCTATTATTATTTGACATGTCATGGGTCTTAAATTGGAACATTGTATCTTGATGTTTCAAAGTATTAATTAAATCACGATAGGTTAGCCTAGGTCTCACAACATTGTCACCTCGAATGAGTTGTACGTAAGGTCCTATCTCAAGTTGATTCAAGGATATTTAATTTCCAAACTTTGGTTATTTACCTTATTAAATCTCATGACAATAATATCCTTTAATTAGGTATCAAAAGGATCTTTTTATTTAAGTATATAATTTCATATTTAATTCTCGCTTTAAGCTTAATCAATTAAGAAAATGTTTTTTTATTAATATAGTTAGGTATCATGCCACTAATTTAGTTATATAAATATAGGAAAAATTAATACCATGTCTCAATATTTCACATTAATAGACCACATAACTAATTGTGTAGGTATGTATCATACCTTTATCAAGTATCATATACTATTAATGTTAGTCAACATTTCATCATAAGCACACAACTTTTGTTTATTTAAAGTATTTATTTGTGCATTCTTTTATTGGGGGAATTCATTGTCATCTATAATAAGCACTTAGTTTGCAAGTATGTATTTAAGATTCATCACTTAAATATTAAATCAACCTTATAAGTGTGTTTCCTTTCTTTCCATTTAAGGAAAAATAATCTTATCCATAAGTTCATAATGATTCATTATAGTATAGCCCTTATAAAGGATATAATATCATAATAAAATTATGTTTCAAATTCAGATGTATATATTTAAGATCTCTCATTTTTGGAGAGCCATTTCCCCATAATATTCCAAAAGAGGATATTCATTTATGATTTTTTGATTTAGTAGTACCTAAAATGGATAAAGTACCTTACATACCATCAATGATAGCTTGGGATACCTCAAATAGATAAGAATTCACTGGAATAAGAGTGCTAATAGAGGGTAAAGATAGAAATAGAAATTTTAAAAAGAAAGGATGTGATTAAACATGAAACTATATTCAAACTAGAGGAGGTAGGCTTGAGAAAGTAAAGAGCTTCCAAGAAAATAGCATTAGAGGCAATAATATGAGAATTTACCAATTGAGAGGATGAAGAATAAGCATAAGAAAGTTCCCTTCCTCAATATGGGAAGAATATGGGTCAAGAATTTCAAAAGAGCTAGAAGTGAGGATGTCATGGATTAGATTCGGTGAAGATTTCCCTTTCGAAAAAGGAGAGGAAAGTTTTGGTTTTGATTTTTTGGAATAACTTAGGTTATCCTTAGAGAAAATTCTAGATGGGTAGGAATAAAATTAATGACCCATATTTTTATAGATAGAGCAGGAGTTAGAAAAAAACATTTTTAAAAGGCCACACCCAGAACCTAATGATGAAATAAAATCTATAGAGGAAGGCATGGGTTTATATATGCATGCATTCGACGTAGAATATGGTATGGATGAGCATGGATCCTATTTAAGTTGCAACATATATTGTAATAATCATACCCAAGCATTTCATGATCCTTTCAGTCATCAATCACACCTACAATTCTAGTGGCGATCTTGAAAGTAAAACCTGGATGGGGCTTCATTATAGTTTCATTGAAAGAGTTGAAATTAGTTGAAAATTTTCACATATAGAAACATATACTTCTAAAGAAACAAGGGCCATTGAGGAGCTCCTTAAGAATTATTCCTTTATAGCAAAGGTGAAAATGGAAAATCCATTTGGAAGATCTGTAACCTCAAAGGAACCATAGGGGGAACATTTCATTCGAGACCATTTCTAGATGTCTTCGATAAGAGGTCTTAAACCCATGAGATTTACAATCAAAGAAATCTCCTGACCTACCAAAATGACATTAGTGATGCTCTATACGGTAGATAAGAAAGATTTTAATTCTAAATCAAGGGTTTCAAATCGAAAGAGGGATAAGAAGAGATTAGAAAAGGGGTCGTAGAGGAAACCACCTTATTTTAGGAGATTGAAGGAGGATTGCAACATGAAGTCTACATGTCGGTGTACACTAAGAGGGAAGGCTCAAGAGGATTTGACATAGATGTGTTTATGAATTTCATTCCTTTTAGTGAGGATTAAATTAACATGTGTTCATATGATATTCCTACTTGTCATTTTTAATGTTTGTAGGAAAAAATGATTAAGAAAGATAAGGGTAAGAGACCATTTGATGAATTTATCCATTTTTATCCTAATTTTGTAAATTATTAATTGAAAATTGATTATTATTTGAGAAATAAATAGGATAATAAATGAAGAAAAATATTGTATAGAATTATAATAAGATTCTATTGAATAATATGAAAATAAAAAATGAAAACATTGATAAATAGCCTATATTATTTTGAAAATATATATTATTCCATCACAACCCATAAAAAGAGGAATTTAATACAAAGACCCAAATTAAATGACCTTATTAACAAGTGTTTTAAATAATAATCTCTTCTTAGAGACACACTAAAAGTAAGATGTGAATATTTAAATAAATAAAACTCCTACTAATCTAAATAAAAGTGTCCCATGTCATTCCTATAATATAGGATAATCACATATATAATATTTACTTCATGCATTATTCTTAGGAATACCACTATTTTTCCTCCAAACACCCTTGTTGTTCAAATGATCCTCTTACTCATTTCAAGAAACCAAGCCATATTGCTCCTATTTTATGACATCATTTTATCCTCTTCTTGGTTTGTTTTAAATATTGTTATATTATTATTAGACTCATAGAAAGATGAAAAATGTCTACGAGGATTTTAATACATTGCCACAATTTCTTCCATTTTTCTCCTCTTTATAGTTCACTTGAGACCATTTATAATATTTTTACATGGTGGTTAGATCCAATATTTGCAATTATTTTTAGTTTGTAAATGGAGTTGACCTCAAGTAATAGTCTTCCTTATGGAAAATTCAATCTTTCAGAGTCGATTTAAGTTTTTAGCTTGTATAATCTCACATTTTTTCCTGGGGACTTTTAGAATCTTTCCATGGTGATTGTAGAGATACCCAAGTTCTGAAAATATTGATAGTATACCTTAGGAAAACTTTTAGCTTTACACAATTTCCACACATTGACTTGAGATAGATTACAAGCCTCCACATTTCGTTAAGGTCAATTTAATATCTTGGGTAGAGAATTTTTAGTCGCAAAAAAATCATAGTCACATGAAAAGTTTTGAACATGACACATTTATATTTTGATTTGGATAATCATCCCACATTTTGAAGAAGATATATTTTATAGGGTTTAAATGGAAACTAAATTTTCTATTATATTGTTGTAAATGCTCCACTTACTCTACCCTTTTAAAACATGCAAACAAATACTAAGTATTTGGTCCCAAGATCATTATACTAATTAAGGAAAAAAAGGGCTCAAAGCTATAGAAAGTTGACATGACATAATCAAGTGTAGTTAGTAATTATAATGGTTTAAAGAAATTTTAAATTCAATGGTGGCTTAAGTTAGAGGCTCGAAAGCACAAAAGGGTGAAACGTAAACCTAATATCATTTAATCTAAAATTTTGGGATTGTGCCACATGGCCCAATCCTAAAATTTCATATATTTGCAATATTTGAGAAATGCAGATAAGGAACATATTGGACTAGAGATACCATATAAAGTCATAGGATTCCATGTGGCACCAACCCTAGGATCACATATCCAACCAAAGGTAACCACATGTCTTAATAATATGAACTCATGTGTCAAATATACGAAAAAAATAAACACACGTAAACCGGAGATAGATAAAAAACCGTGTAGTCAATCAATTCCTATTAAATCACATAAAATATGGTCTAGTGACATGTAGAGTTAACATAAATAAGTTCCATGTGGAATGAACCAAGGTCCATATAATTATCATAGTGTAGAAGAAAAAATGGGTACAAAATGGCTCAAATATTAGAGGGAATAATGATTCAAATAAATTTCCAATGAGGAGGAGAAAAGTGGAAAAGGTGACTATAATGTTACAATTTATATCCTTATGGCCATTCGTGGTGTAAATCAAATTGTAACAATTAATATGTTGTTTATTGAATCATAGTTATTTAATCATCGAACCAATGGATGTAAAATTTAAATAATTCCAATGATGTATGCACAATTATAGATACTTTAGGAGGTATGGAAAGAAATAATTGTCACTACCATTCTTGAAATAACATTGCTTGAAAGTAGATAAAACTTATAACTGAAAGAAAATGATTTCTCAATTCTATGACTTAGACAAAGCTTGTAAATTCAGAATGCAGATGAAGAAGATAAATTTCTTTCTATGCTAACATGTAAGAAATAGAGAAACAAAACTATGGAGCGGTTTAGTAGAAAACAAGTGGGCCTTGCATTGGGTGTTAATCCATCCTAAATTCTGTAACTAAAGGATAATAAATAGAAATAAGATATTTTATTAAATTGGCATGAACATTATATCTAGAACAAATAAACCTCCTCTTTATCAATGTATATATTATTCTATGTATCTATGCATCCCTTTTTACCAACAATAACCATTTCTTTTATACTTATCATTTACATCAAGATGTGAGAAGAAGATTTCAACTAGGAGTAACAAACTAAGTAAAAGATATTCAATAGAACAAGTGGAAGATATTTAACAAAACAACAAGAGATTCAATGCATGTTATGGAACTCATAACTGGTGTTCAGTTAATCTTTAGTTAATCGACCAATTCCTTCAATCACGTAGTAACTCAATCAATTAGTTAAGTCCTTCATTAGTTTATAATAAATGATAAGATCAAAGGTTGAGTTGTTTCTTAGTTACGCATGTTTTATTTAGAATCGCTCCTTTAACAAAAAGTACAAAATTGAGTTTCTTTTTCACATTCCAAGAGATCTTCATAACATGGGATTCTTTGTTGTAGGTGATTCCCTTTGGATATGGATGGGTTCTACGAGATAGGTCCTTTGGATGTGGATGAGTTCTGTAGACAGTTCCTTTAGTGCATATGACTTGTTGTCTATAACAAGTTTTTTTCAACCAAGAATGGCATCACTCATATCATCATTCAAATAACTTATTATAATCATAAGAATAAATTCACACACAAAATACAACAAAATGAAGATAACTCAAGATAACTATATCAATAAGTAATTATTCCATAAGTTTAAGGTTGTAATAATAATGTTTAGTAGAGTGATAATAAAATACAGAGACATGTCTGCAATGGATCGATCAAAATACAGAAGATGAGTTGTTTATAAAGGAAATAATCACAACTCATCACACCCCCAAGATTAATCTCTTGATTTTCTTCATTCAAGGGCTTCATATTTCTACTTCTTTAAGCTAAATTTTCACATGAAATCAATTGGGATAACTATTCCCTCTCGTATTTGACAAGAAATAACCACTATTCCTCATAAATATTCTCGATACCATGTCTTGAATCCTCTGATCAACTAGTAAGTTACATGTCCATGGTGGGATTGGAAAGGATAAAGATGGGAGGATGATATCCTATAGGAAACCATTCATGTCCACATTCATTTGATATTTCCATGTATGTATAAACTCATTGAAATCTGGGAAGTATTTTGGGTAGGAGTGCATTTCCTTTCTTTGTAGTTCTGGTGATAGTTTTGCCTAATCTGAGTCAAAGCATGGATTCATAACCTTAATACCATGTTCTCTCGATTATATCTTTGAATTTTGCATAGGATTATTTCCTCATTTTCATAACTCTCTTTTTGATTACTTTATTTTCCACATATTTTTCATATCATTTGGAAATCACATTTGTATTATTTTCATCTGATCTTATGTACAATGGTTGGACCTTCTATAAATGATGATAAAAGCATAGTTATTTAACATAGACATCTCCAATGTATAGGATATGAATCCAATCTCTTTCATATTCAAGGGCATAGTCATTTAAACAACCACTTTTTATGACATCAATATAAGGGAATTTTAGTATTTTTAAAATTTATGCTTCATTGAATTAAATACCCATATATCTAAATATATAATAATATTAATTTTATATCTCATGTTTCCAATTGTTCTAAATTAACTTAATTTAGAACCAACATCATCTTATTCAATCCATCCTATAATAGTAAACCTTATGCAACTGTATGAATTGGACTAAAACCAATCCTCTCATTTCCATTTAATTAAATATGTATACTTAGTATACCATGGTTTCTATTTACCTTTAAGTAAATTCAAGTGTTACAAAGTGTAAAGTTCCTATTTGGGCAATTGTTACGGAATACCCATATGAAATCATATAACTTTATGACCAAGTGAAATCATGATAGTGCAATTATCATCTTACATTACCTTGGCCAAGTTTTTAATTCATGTTTTCCATTCTTAGTTCCATGACGACATAATCATCATTTGGAATTTGTATTTCACCCTAACACCTAATTTTTTTATCCAGATTTACTAGATCATGAAGTTCTATTCATTTACAAGTTGTGTACGAGGAACCAATTTGGATCATCCTACATGGGTGAGCACCACAATGTTGGCTTAGGATGACTAAGGGAGAGTATGTGTCTCCATAATTATTTGCATCATTACGGGTCACTCTCTTTCCTATAGTAATAATATGATTACATTGGGTGCTTAACCATGTGGAACTCTTCACATTCGTACAAGGATAGTATTTTTCAACTTATTACAATCTTATCATTTAGAGGAGCTAGATGAGATAACTTGACATAACAGCTTTTTTGTTGTAGCCTTATAATGACCTTTCTCATTAAGAGTTTATAATGTAGTAGCAGACACATCAATTTGGCTTCATTGAGTTCTTCTTAATAGAACATTATCTCTTATGGTTATTTAATTATATTATGACATGTCAAACCCAAGTTTTGAGTGTACTCACGGTTTGGTAACATATCACACCTAGGATATAAATGAGGGACTCATGAATATTAATTGTAGGTTGGATTCATTCATCGATTCATTTTAAATCCTAGTTACAAATCACAATCAACCTACTACACTAACTCGCAGAAGTTACTTATGGATGTAACATCAAGTGATTAATCAACAATGTAATTTATGCATGTTCCAAGCATTCCTAGTGAAACAGAGCATGCGATGCGACAATGTAGCCAAAAATAGCAAAAATAATGATGAAGACTAGTGTCTCCAATGAAGACCTCCTTTACTTCTCAAAGCAGCTCGGTAATTATAGATTTAATGGTTTATAGTGAGGTAAAGAGAGCCATCATTTTCATGTGTGTGGGGTCCTTAGCATCCATGTTTATTAAGGTTTGACTGCTCTCCTTGTCTGTTCCCCACAAAGTGTCTAGTATCCCACTAAGCACAGAAATGCTATGAACATGTTGTTCAAGGAAATCACTGATTGCATTAAAAATTACCATGTTGTGATCATGTCGATCCTTTTCTCTCCCCAGAAGATTGTCCAAGGAGTTAAAATTTTTATAGATGTCCTCAACTTGCTTATTGCCAAGATCAGTAACATCTTCCATCTTTCTTTTGCCTTTTTGCTTGGCCAAATGTTGCACTTCTTCTTTTAGTTTCATCATTTCATTCTCCAAGGCTTCCAGCCTTTGGGAAGTATTGTTTTCATATTTTTGAAAGGCCTCTTCATGGCCTACACTACTGATGTGAAATAGGTTTTGGACAACTTCTAATTCCTTATTGCTGCGAAGGACTCTGCCCGAAACAAGGGTGTCCAGTTTGGGCTTCTTATGGTTCCTAGTTTTAAGCTTGGACGTGGTGGAAGGGATGGGGGTGGGGTTGTGGTGGAAAGGATATGTTAACCCTTAAATATTTTATAAATTACAACTTGGTAACATACCAAATGAATCAACATAGTTTACATAGTATTAAATAGGTAACATAGAGTACCCCTTTTCCCCAAATTTGGTCCCTTATGGTATATAGGTCAACATGTAATTATGATCATTTCCATGAACAAAATTCCACAACAATTACATATCTATTTCAATAGAAATATAGATATGAATATTTATATATTTCCATGTTACAACCTTAGTCTTAGATTAACAACACATGTGCGTGCACGCGCACACGCACGCACACACACACACACACACACACACACACACACACACACACACACACACACACACACACACACACACACACACACACACACACACACACACACACACACACATGTACTAGAAGAGGAATCAAATATAAAATATTGATCTCAACTCAATACTCATTTCTTATTAGATAACAAAAATTTAGGAAACAAAGAGTCAATGTTTTACATTGATTCTGGCATCATGTACTTTAGATTTGTTTTTAATTATCATAAGTTTAAAAGATCAGTCTAAGACCTATTTTTTCTCTATCAATATTTATTCAACTCTTTACAAAAATTTCCTTAATAATACGTGTGATCTACATATCACTCACTCATATATAGATATTAACATTCAATGATAGATATTACAAGATATTTCCAAGGTGATAGAAAGGTTCATATCTTACAATAGGGTTAATAGCCGTAATGTAGTAACATATACTTTTCTTTAAAAACAAAACAAATATAAACACCCCTTCATTACAAGTCTTTGATATACCACTCTTTATTTGAAAATTAATTACATACAACAAAGAAAATCAGTCATTGTTTCATTTCTCAACCGGATTTCCCATTCATTCCCTACATCTTAAAATAGTGATGCACATAAATGCACATGGTCAGTTCTATAGGAATTGGAATGATAAATAATTTTCCCTACTTATAGGTTGAGGTATCATGTCATTTAGTATTTGTATAAAATAAATGTTACAAAACTTAAATCATACAAAATCATAATAGACCATCAAAATAAAATAACATCCATTAGGATCATTAACTTTGTATATGCAAAATATTACTTTGCATTCTTTCCTTTAAGCATAAAATATAATTTGTAAGATGTAACTCAAATCATCTTACAATCAAGACCATTTATCTTTAACAAACACTCTCAAGGTTATTAAATGTATTAATAACATATATATATATATATATATATATATATATATATATATATTAACAAACTTGCATATCAATAATAAGGTATATCTCAACACAATATATCAACAATGGTCAAGTATAGAACAACTTTAGGATTCTAAATCCCTAAGCAAAGACTAATCAAGTAACTTTTCCAACACCATAGAGAATCCCCAATAATTATGACTATATCAATATCGAGCTTTGATTTTTTTGAATTCCCGAAATATGAATGTAACTAACTTCTTAAAGACAATGGGATAAAATGCTAGCATATCTTCCTAACAAGCCTAAGGGATTCAATATTATAATACCTGATTAAACCAATATCTATCAAAATAATATTGAAACCTCAAACAAGTTAGCGATGGTACCTCATGGAGGTATTAGCTTATTTTATTGACTAGATTCAGGTAAAACTCATTGACCACAACATATCAATGAATATGACATACTTTACCAAACTAGATGTCAAATACCAATAAAGAGATAGATAGGATTCAGACATGCCTATATCCTTGGGATATTTCCCATATGCTAACTACTTCGCATCGGCACAAAATCCCCTGAAATATCCCTTCATTATAATGGTATCAAGATTGATACTTGATTTATTAACAAAGCCCAATAACTTGCAGAATTCCATTTCCACTCAAGTATGACCAATTTTATTAACTAAATCCCATAACATGGTTTCAAAGTTGTTCAATAACGTTATATTAAAAACTATCCCTAAATCAAACAAGTCCAGTTCTGTGGATTTATGTTATTGATTAGAGATCCTAATGTGGGTAACATACTACCCATTCATCGAATGCCCTAGGAAAAAACTGGTATTACACCATACAACATTAATATATGCTATTTAAGCTCAAAATACCTTCTAGATACCCCTATTCGACCCCAATCGTCGAGTAATTAACTTGTATATAGTTTAAAAACAACAAGACTAGGATAATACTTTTTTTACAAGATCAAAAACACATACCCCCACCTCGGTGCTTTCAAGTCAACGTTTATATTTACCCAATCATAAGAAGATAAATCTTACTCAACCTAGAATATCTGAGCTAAAATAGTAACAAAGACCCAAATCAAAATGGGGTTTGTATTAATCGAAACCATAACCCCATCAATATGTGTGTGTGTGTGTGTAATTAAGTTCTCACATAAAATGGAGAACTCCATAGTTACATCAATACAAAGACAACCAAAACCATTTTCAATCCCATATTCAATCATTAACATACAATCAACACCCATAAATGATAATAACATTATGGACTTGATTCAGCAAGAACAATTATAGTAGTTGTAGAGATTTATTTTATGGAAATAATAAATAGTATGAACCGTAAGTTAAGGGAATGAAATAAACTATCCCCGATTTAGAAGGATTTATTCTTCTTATTTTCTCAACTTCCACAACAACCCAACACTTGGTATCGAACCCACAACAAGAACTCACCTAGGATCTTCATTCATAATATTTATAGATATTGATATACTTGCAACTCAAGATTATATAACTCCTGCAATATCACTCAATCAACAAATCATAGAATGCATGCAATGACTTGCAAAAATAACATCTAGTTATAAGATAGAAGATACCTTCGACATGTAGAGATTCATATCTCCAAACCCATCGAACAAATGAAACCACAAACAAACAAAAGGTTTCCAAACCCACTTGGGGAATGCCTCGATATCGAGGGGTGGTTTTAATGAAATTAATGCATGATAGAGGTGGTTTTTATTCCCACTAAATTCCCACCACCACCTTATTTTTATTCAAACTTATCAATGCCAGTTTCATTTTAAAATATTCCACTAAATTTAGCTTCATATCCTTGTTAACCAAGTTTCCACTTTTCTATTTCCACCCCCAAATCCGGTGGCATTGTGTATTAAATACCTCATATAAAGTCACCTTGAGACTCGATACAAAGAGATTAAATGCCGACCAAACCTTGTTTAGTAAAGTCTCGTTTAATTTTCATAGCATATATTAGGGTTTAGTAACAATTTAGGCCAATAAATATTGTGCCTAAAATTTAACAACATTAGCTAGTTTAGCCCTGCTCAATTCAAAATATCAAACTTATTTAATAATTGAGAGGTCCTTTATGGTCTATGATGACCAAAACTTGGCTTTGTGTTAGTAATGACCCCTTATACTTTATAAGCATATTTATTCACATGGTATAAAACATTTTTCACACCTTAGTCAAACACTATAGGCCCATGGTGACATTTATTATATCAACATGATATTAATACCTTGAAATCATTCTATTACAACCATTTATATTAAATCTACTTTTATTTGTTAGTAGTAGTTGAACCAATGTACCGATAAAGAGTGTACAACTAATACCTTGCAGTAAACTAAGATTAACTTGCATAACAAAAAACTAAATATATAACATCCGATCAAGAGAATGAACAAAAATTTGTATGATAATCATCCAATAATATGTCATGAGGTAATTATAAGACCTATGAACCTAAGGTGTATATACCTTGGAAAATAGAATATAATCACTGTAAGACCTCAAGATAGTCTTTCATACTGCGATATAAGATTGTTAGTATATACATATATTTAAAAATACCATTGAAATAATACCTTGAACATTAATTTCACATGTATGACAAGTACTTAAATCATCCATTTACAACCTACCACTTTGAAATCATGGCTAAATTTTGTGGGATGTGATAGTTATGCAAATAAATTTCACATAACAAGTTTTGGTACTCATGTGGACTATTTGGATACAAAGTGAATAATGTCTTAGCTGAGCTAATATCATAAATCATGTCAAAATTAATGTAGGTAAGTTTAAGTTGCAACTTCTTCTCCTTTAAATAGATGGAATAAATAGTTGATGGGGTTTGCATTTAAATATCTCATGTGCAACCGAGATTGTTTTTTCTTGTTTAATCTTCACCTCTCTATCTCTCTATCCTTGACTTAAAGGTCTTCCTTATGCTGAAAAATGAGAGATTATTTCTCTTTTTCCCACTTTCCTTTGATTCTATTGACATAATTTTCTGACTGCATCATCAAATTGTCAATGTCTAGTCCCATCGTATGTTTATCCATCTCTTTGGAAGATTGTTTTTAGTGCTTCTAACAACTTCATGAATAAAAACTTGTGGATGAAATGGTGTTATAATTTCTTCCTACACACCATCATGTTTTGCATGTTCCATAACTTTCTCAACTACTTCATCAATTACCTGATCAATAACTACATGAATTTGTGCTTTTACTTGTGCTTGTTCTTACTGCTCCATAACCTATTAAACAACCATAGGCATATGTTCTTGTGTAATTTATTCTTCAACTTCCTCTTCTTACATTATCTCTTCCTTTGTCTCTTCTTCTCCCTCTTCACGACCTTCCACTCCATGAATTTCCTACTCATTCTTTGATGGCTATACTTTCTCTCCCATGGGATGTTCATGGAATTTTAGCTCATGAACTGTGGAATTAGTCTCTCCTAGATCTATCTCCATTGGTTGAGGCTTAAGGATTTCCTCAAGTATCTCTCAAATTAGTGTCTAGTGATATGGGTTGTGACTATATTGGGCTGGATATTTTTGGGTTTTTGGTTCTAAGCATGTGGAACACGTAGTTGGTGTAGAGGGGAATGATAAAAAAAATTTCGGGCCTTGAAGTGGATGTTTCAGGAGAGGAGAACTCTAGAAGGGTTTAATCTATAAGAATCCTCTCTTGACATATAGCTACAGGGTTTTCCTTAGTAGACGGAGAAATTTAAAAAAAAAAGGGATTCTTGAGGTTCGGGGGTTGATGGTGTAGTCTTTGTTATGTGTTTAGAGGATCTCTTAGTTATTTTATTCCTCTTTCCCTGTTTCCCACAAAATTATCTATATTATTTCACCTTGAAAAATATCCCCATTTTATCTCGAGGATAAGCCCTCTACGAGGTATGTTTCACTACTGTGGTTATAAGGCAATGGTGTAACAATGTAACCCTACTCCTATGCAATTCTCTACTAATTCTCTTCAACATTTCATGTAAGAAATTAGCCATAGTTAGTTTCCTGTTGTTCTTTATATGATTCAATAACTTGAAATGAATTGTATTCAATCTAGAATACCTTCCTTCATAAGTAAAGTACTTAATTAAAAATTGTAACCTCATCTCATAAGGGTTTAAGGGATGTTCTATGTGTACATTTCCTATTGGTGATGAATTCATCATCATCATCATCTGTGAAATCTCTCATGGCTGCTTTTGGGTTGGACTTTTCTAGGAATGGTTCCCCTTGGGCTGGTACGCCAGTTACTTCTACCAAGATGTCATCACCGAGTCTAAATTCTAAGCCCTTCAGCTCTTCCTCCCCATTACTAAATGTGTTGTAAAATTCTTCCACCATTTATTCATTAAAACCTTGAAACCTTTTGATGTAGTCTAACTAACCATTATCCTAAAAATATTGTATTATTTAAGGATGTCTCAAAAGTTGTGAATTATCATTGGGTTCATGCCTTATCAAATCAACCCCCATGGTGGATACGCAACCTCGCTCTAGTTTCAATATGCAAAACTAGAACTTTGCTTTGAAGGAATGTTGCACAATTGAGTTATGTTGAGTTGTTTTATTTTTTGTCAAAATTTAGACCGAGAGGACACTTAGCACGGTTATGGGAGAAAATCATTAATTTATGTGAACATGTGAAGCAAGTAAAGAGAATTGATTTGACAACATTGGCTTATGTGGAGGGACACAACATATCATGAAAGGCAATGGTCTTTAAATGCAACACATGTATGATGACTCCATATAAAGCTGCTTTGCTAATTAATTATAATTATTGTAATCATCATTTATTGAAGGTATAGTTAAGTGTATTTATATCTATATTCATTTGAAATTATAATTTTACATGTTTATTTGAACTTGCATTTTAGTCGTTTTTATACCCTTAAATTAACAATAAAATCCATGCACACTTACCTATCACCTAGTGAGCATTGGGCGCTCACCTGAGGCACGCGTGGGTGTCGAGCCTCTCCTTTATGTGAGTCTTGTGAGAATACATCATCTTATAATAGATATTCAAGTGAAAAATAATATAAAAGAACCATGCATCATATTGAGATCCTAGGATGAGTTATCACTTCATTGCATCCATAAACGAAAAATAACAGACAACATATAGAACTAATTCATACATAAAGGAAATTCACAAGCATTATACTCATTAACACATATATGATTTATAACAGAGTCTCAAATTCATATTGATGAGTCCAATAAACACATTACAATCCTTGAGGTCATAATAGACCCATATAATAATGTAGAGCAAAGTCATGCATCAGAACTACACTATGTCCTTCACATTACAAAGATGAATACAGACCCATCCCTCTAAATATACCATCACGCCTATATTTTCTCTAATCCCAACATATATAATTCTCCATTAGATTTCTACTGAGATTCTCCTCTCTTCCACTAGTCTACCAAACTAATTATACTCTCTTTCTTATACCCACGCACCTTAATATATAGCTTTTCTACCTTCACCACCCACCCTACCATATGATGTAATAGATTAGCTCCCAAGTGTCCAATTGGTCCTCCAATGGAGCATGCCTCCTTTGATCCAAGATCTCCACTTTGTGTAATGATGTTCTTCTAGAACCTTCCATCACATGCATGGAATATTCCCTTTTTGATCTTATTACCGCCAGGATGGCACCTTATCCACTCTGCATGCTAGACGAGTCATACTTTTCTCATGTGTTACCTAGAATGCCAAATATGGCTAAGTCCTAAATCCTATCTCACCTTGCGTGCATGTTGTGTGTTCTACAAAATCCTACTAGAAACCTTCCCTACTCACCTTCACCCCGCGTGCTCTTCTTCAAATAGCTCCGCGTGCCCATGCACCTTCTTTCAGACCGAGCCAATATTTTGGGGCCCAACATCACTCCACACTGCGCCTATTCTCTATCCTCAAAAACACTTCTTCAATAATTTAAAGAATGGCAGGCCCTTATAATGGTTAGAAAGAAAGAATAAAGGAATGAAGAATTAGGAGAAAAAATAAAAGAATGGGGAACTTGTTTATTGTTGAAGGAGGAGAGGGAAATCCTTCCCTAATTCTACCTCTAACTTCTCCCAAGCATCGACCTTGTTCAAGCTTCTCATTGCGTGAGGTCACCCACCTGGGTACTCACCTCCTCAAAACTTTGCTCCTCCCCTTTGGCACTCATGGCATCAACAATACCCTCTAATTATTTTCCCAAGTTCTCAAGCACATCCATCCTGTGGGTGATCTAGGGGTATAATTCCTTCATCTGGATCTTGATCGAGCCCCACAAGGTCTTAAATTCTTCTTAATTCTTCTCCACCTCAGCCAAGAACTTGTCTCTTTGCACTCTATTCCCCTTATTTTTATCTTTGAACTCCTTGAGCTATGTTTCATGGGTGGAAACCAAGATTCTTGCCACTCTATCCCTATCATTGCAGTTGTCATAAGAAGCTTCAGAGACTTACGCGGTGGCCTTCACTTCTACAAGAAGTTTTATGTATCGAGCCACAATCTCGACAACCTTCATCTTTTCTTATTTTTCTTGCACGCCCGCACTTCTTTTATAGACTCTAAATTGAGTGGTCACCTCTCCATCATGAGAATGCAAATAAGATCCTCCAGAAATTAAAAGGATGAATCATACTTCGATTGGGTGGCGCTAAGTCGGGGTGCTTTAGGAAAATTACATATGTAATCATCTCCACCTTCTTAGATACTTCTATCACCTTATATTTTTCTTCTTTCATCTCACACCTCAACTGAGCACTGATCAAATCCTCTTGCTTTAGGTCCTTGCTCTTTATCATGAGCTCTTTATTTTTATTCTCCAATTCCTCCTCCAGGAATATCACTCTATCATTTATCCCAAATAGTTTGGACTCAACTTTGAATAAAACCTTGTTAAGCACATTATAGACCTATTCATTGGATAGTTGTTGAGTGTTCACCAATGGATTTATTCATTTGTTTTATAGAACCTTCATTAGCGCTCTCTGACTTACTTCAAATTCCGGTTCATCCATGTGGGACTCAAATGCCAAATATAACATCTTTCTTGTCCATGTGTATGTAGCTTCTTCATCAAATGATGACATATCCAGGAGTTTCTCTATTGGTATGGTGCTCTAGAAGTGCGCACGTAACACCTTGTTAGGATCATTAATGTATCCCATTCCCTACTCTTGTGCCACCACTACTCCTTTCCTACCTATTTGCATAGATTTTGGGAAGCTTACTGCCAATTTGGGATTCCCACCCATGCTGCCATACTCCTTCCCAATGCTTTCTTCTTCCATCTCCTTCAAAATTTCATCCACACTCCTCTCCAAACTCCTATTCCACCAACTCCTTCATGATGCCTCGCCACTTCTCTCTCCATGGATTTCTCCACTTTCTCCTTGGTGAGGCTTAGGGTTCTTTCTTTTTTTGTGCTCACCTCTTTGCTCACCCCCTTGTCTTGATCCTCAACTTATTCCTCATCATTGTTCTCCTAATCTTCCTTGTTATACTTCTCTTCATCTCCTTCTTCCTTTGAGTCATATACATCATATACTGGATGGTCTTCACCTCCTTCAGGATCCTCATCATTCTTGTTGCTAATGTAGTCATCTAAACTTTCCATATCTTTTAAGTTTTCCTCATCTTTCACCTTCTCGCTTCTTCCTTACTCGGGATTCCAAAGACATGAAATTTTTCTTTCTCCTTCTCCTTAGCAAGTGACCTCTTCATTTGTGATTCTTCATGGGTGAGGTTATCTTCATGCTCGACACCTCTTATTTTGGGGTCTTTGCCTTGATAGGGGACTTATTTATCCATGTGTAAGTTATAAGCTTTTAGAACCGCTTGACGCGCCCATCGATTGTGTGATCTACACACTTGGTGCTTTCTTCTCCGCCCCTCTTTTCTTTCTATCTTCTTTGGTGTGGCCTTATTTATCCTGTGGGGTCTTCTCGGAATGAAGAAATCACTCTTAAAATAGATGTCTTTCTCAAAATTAGGCCTTATGCGAAGGTATATCCTTGTTATAGCCCTTCCAATGATTGGTAGTGTTATTGGCTTCATCATTTACACTTCATGGGAGACATACTTTTCATGTATGTGTATTTTTTTGGATACATGATCTTTTGGCATAACTTGCGCGCCAGTCTTGGTCCACATCAATAAAGTCAAACCTTAGTATTTTGGCTTCATTGAACATTTTGACCCCTTCCTGGAACTATTGTTTGGTGAAGGAGAAGGGAAAATTGCATAATGGTCTCTTGGTCCCATTTGTCAAAGTAAATCTGCCAATGTAGAAATGTTGGTACACTACAAACTCTACTTTTCCATTCATGAGCATGAGAAACTACTTTGGGATCCTCAAATCTTCCTTGAATGCATCACACATTTGTTTGTACTACTTTCCAAGCATGCTTGTGAGCATCCGTCATGGTTTCACAAGTGTACTTTTTAAATCTTTTTGTGGGTGAGGAGTTCTCTTCTAGATACTCCCAAACAAACATTTATGGCCCATCTATCACTCCAATCTCTGAAAAGATAATGGTGAGGATGATGTTAATGAATAATATCTTCTCTTCTTCCTATGCATTGCTTATGATCTCATACGTAATGAAGGCATACAAGTTATATATGGTTCCCTCTCGATATCTTTCGGCATACATTTAGCCATGCCTTGTTCACTTGTGTCCATTGTTCTTGATCATTAAGCTTGGTCACCAAGCACATGGCCATCCTCATAATAAGGTCTAGAATTTCTATGATGTCAAAGTATCGCAAACCCTTCTTGTATTCATATGATATTACGCTGTCTCCTTGATAGTCTCCTTGTCACTTAGATCATCATCTATACTTTATCCTTCACAAATAAGGCATGTGAACTTGGATATCAACTGTGGTGTTATGCGCATCTTATGCCTTGCAAAATATAAGTGATCCTCATGCACATGTGATATCAACCACTGATAAAGGTGCTCAAGCTTGCCAAAATAAGGCAACTCATATAGTTGCAATAACCATGCCTTCTCCAATTTGAATTTCACCTTGTTGCTATATATAGGCATCCCATCTGGTGTCCTTTTGTTAGTTGGATAAACCAACTCTAATGTCATTTCCTTCTTAGTTGTGCTCATGTGATGGTTATAATTTCTCATGGTCATTTGTCTTAAATGCGACACCCACTCCTTTCCTATCAATACTCCATTTGGGTATTGCATTTCTACGTACCATTCTTCATTGGAGCTCACAACAATAGCAGCTTGTTTCCCTTGCCCTTGCCCTTTTGTTTCTTTGGTGAAACGGTTTCCTTCTTAGGTGTCATGCTTTCTATTGGGATAAACTAAGAACTCCTTACTATGATCTAATAGTCGATTGACTCTAAACTCAACTCCAAAGCTCAAATCTATAATAAATCCTTCTATCTTCATGCCCTAGCTTCCAAACCCTAACTAGGAAAACCTTCCACAAGATGGCACACAACAAACAACCTTCTCTCACACCCATGTACTCCTTCCTCCTAGTTTGCAAATCCACTCTAGTCACACTCTTAGATTTCTCAGATTCTTCTTCCTTCGCACAAATTTCTCTGGATGCCCTAGTTCACAAGAGCACTTCAAATTTGTAATAGAAAGGTAGAATAATGACTTTCCGACCTTATATTTATAGTTTTTTCTTCCCGCTAATAATAAATTTTATGCTACCTACCAATGTGATTTAACATTAAATGTATTTTTTTCCACTAATATGACTTTAAGCACCCTTACCCACGTGCCTAATATTGCATGAAAAACCTTCTACAACCTTATAGCGCATGAAAATACAATCTGACTGAAGACTTTTATGTGCACGTCTACAATGCCGAAGGCACTTCTTCTATCCTTTACCTAATTTTTCCCTCACCTACCTTATGTTGTTCCTACAATCTTCATTCTTTGTACATGGTCTTTGTTACAACCTTCTTGACACCATAATTCATTATCCACTATTTCCTCATGCATTTTCTTGACCTTACACGCTTCCTTCTGATAGGCCACTCAACTTATATTACAGGCCTATACTTTACTTTGCATTACTCCACCCCACACTAAAATAGATGTGCAGTCCTTTGCACATACACAACCTTAGAAAAATAATTTGCTTACTGGTGCACAAGGTGCAAAATGAAACAAAAGGAAAGGAACAAGCAATGGGAAAGGGAAACATAAGAAAATAAAATCATAAAGGAAATTCTAAGCTAACTAGAATACTACCTTATTACAAACACCAAGAAGAATTATTTATAGTAGGGCTTTAGCCTAATCCCATTGAAATGACCTAGTAATCTTGTCCCATCTAGCGCTTGTAACTAGCAAGTGCCTAAATCAAGAATGTATGAGATGATGTAAGGTCCCAACCAATGGAATTTCAACTTCCCAGGATGGCATAGATGCTCGGAATCATACGGAAAAACCATCTTCCCAACCTAAAAATTCTCATTCTTGATATGATGATCATGTCATGCCTTTTTTATTTCTTTTTCTATCTTCTAACTCCATCTAGCAAGTGATCTCCTTTTGTCTAACTACATCAACTTATTAATCCTATTACAACAATTGTTTATCAACTAACCCTCCTGCGAGGACTATACATAGCGATGGTAACATAAATTCAACTGGAAAAATAGCCTCTATGCCAAACACTATTTGAAATAGTGTGGCCTTATTTAATCTCTTGTAGGTTGTCATGTATGTTAATAGAATGGATGATACCTCATCATCCCAATCTTGTCTTCCAATGTCACAGATCTTAGTCAACATGTGACTTAGTATTTTTTAAATGCCTCAACATTTACATTCTCTTGAGGGTGATAAGGGGTAGTCTTTTGATGGGCCATTGTAAATTATACCAACATAATCCTAATCATTTCATTGAGAAAGTGTGTACCTCTATCACTTGTTAAACTTAAAGGACAACCATACCTACTGATTATGTTCTCCCATAAAAATATAGCAGTTGTCACTATGGTGTAATCCTTCATAGGCACTACCTCTTCCCATCGTGTCAAGTAATTAGTGCAAGTAATGATATACTGCGAACAGTCCTTCGCACGGCTAGTGAAATTGGCCCTACAAAGTCGATTACCCATTTTTCAAATGGTTCAAGAGTTATTGGTTTTAAGGGCATTTCATCCCTATTTTCATATTTTCCAAGGCACCGCAATGGTCACGGAGCCTTGCAAAACTCAATACAATCTTGGTAGATAGTTTCCTAGAAAATCCCTACTAATAAAATCTTTCATGTGGTAGAATTTCTGCATAGTGTCCTCCCGAAATCCCACCATGCACTTCCTCTATGATTAACACATGCTCATGTTCTAATATGCATCGGTTTAGAACCTTATCATGACCTAACTTATAAAGGTTCCCACTAATCAATATATAGGGTGTTTTGTATCTCGCTAACTACTTTCTCTCCGAGTTTTCATCCCCTCCAATGCCAGACCTATTTTTAAGAACACTGCGATATCTTCCAAGTCTAAGGGCATGCACCACAACCTAAATAGTTGTGTGTTCAACATGGTATCCTCAATTATTTGCACATCCTCACTTGATTTAATCCTTGATAAGTGGTCAGGTCCTAAATTGCTTTTCCCTAGTTTTACAACCACTGTGAACTCAAACTCTTTGAATAATAGGACCCAATGACATATGCACCCTTGCAGAACAAGCTTGTTGACTAAGTATTTAAATGCCATGTCATATGTGTAGAATATAAATGGTGTTTCCAACAGATACTATCCTTCCATCCTTATTGATACTATTGACCATTGGGCTTATCCATTCTAATTATTCCACTACCTTAATGATACTAGATGCTATCATCTTATCTATTTATTCCTTGACCCATACGTGAAAATTTGGATTCATCTAATAAGGCCTCTTCTAAATCAAGCACACACCTTCCTTCAAATTTATATTCATCTCCCCTAAGGAATGGTGGTGCCTTTTGAGTTCATGGTACCCGTGAGGGATCAAATCTGGAACTGGTGCAATAGATCAATGACCTTTAAAACTTATTTTTTTGACCAATAGTCCATAATGATAGCTTCCTTAGGTTTTGCCTCTATCACAATATTAACCATCTTTTTTTCAAGGGCTCATGGTAGGCGTGTGCTCACTCATCAATGGTATCTATGAATTTTCACATACCTTCAGAATGGTTAACATCCAAAGTTTCCATCTCTTCACCGTCTACTACATAGACCATTTTTCCTTTTTCTTTTCCATGCATGTGCGCTCAAGTTATACTTCCTCTGATTCTTCTTCATTGAGACACATCTCTAAATAAGGCTCACCCAATGATTCTAGTAGTCTATCTTCTACTATAGCACTATCTCTCATCGTAAGGTGATTGATTACTTATAACACCTTATCCACCGATGGCTTTGTACTCCTATACTTGAAAGCTTGAATGAGATCAGCTGCCAACTCTTGCCAATTACCTGTTTGACGATGCATCTCCAAATAAATATACCATGCACACGCATAGCCTTGTAAAGTGGAATACAACTTATGTACCCATAATAAAGGTGGTAACACTTCTATGCTTCCCATCTAGTCATTCTCACATTCTTGGACATGAAATGAGGAGGTTTCTTTACCATGGTAATCTTATATAACAGTGGGTGCATTACTCCTAGAGAACCTTACAGAAAATGTGATTCTTACCTCACACCATTCTAGGAGGATCTCCCGATGTGTATCCCACCAATGTGCAATGGTTTTGAGAATTTTATAATTGAGCATTCCCATTCTCTTGTCCTTATTCTTCCACTAATCCTCCATTTCTTGCAAGAAAATTTTAGGGTATTCTCCTCTAGAGTAACTTGGAAAATTCATCCCTCCCAAGTGCTTGGTCGAGTGTTCCTTTTTACCATTGTTACAAATCCTCTCAAATATCATCCAATCAACTCAAAAGTACCATGCACCTAATTTTCGCATGCCATGCTAGTGGTATCACTCAAGGACCGAGCATCTTAAACTAGATAACTTCCTACGTGAGATGAATTATCTTAGGATCTCTCGATGGAGCGCACATAGATTATATCAAGGAATTCATCCCCTAAGGGCTCATTATAGTGCCTTTGAATTCCCATCTCGTTAAAGGGATAATCACCATATCTTCCTTGTTATCAAAGGTAATATATCCCTTGTTAAAAAGCAAGTCAAAATTGTTCTTATAACACCAAGGGTACCCAAGAAATGCTTGAAAGTTGTCTGCCTCAGGAATTGCCAAGACTTCGAAGTCTCTAGTGAACTTGGCCCCTTAAATGGTCATAACCACATCCTTTAATACTCCAATGGGCATTGAATTTGTCTTGTTTTCCATATACAACACATTCAAAGATGGCTATAATGAGGGCCTTCCCATTTGGTGCCATGCATCCAAGGTAAGAACATTGACCTCTACTATCATTTTGATGATGATATTACTCTTAATCCACCCATCAACAACTGCTTTCAAGGTAATCTCCTTATCATAGTAAAGGTTGTGAGGAGGAAGGTTTTCATGTAAAACCTACCTTTTGTGCTCTACTCCGGTGCGTGGTACCTTATCCCTTAGCCATTCTCCTAGAAAATGAATAATATTCTCTTTCCTTAACATCCTACATACTTCCATGACCTCATCTGGGTCATTCTTTAGAGCTTCAGCATTATTCCTTTACTCCAACTTCTTTGACTGCTCATTTATACATTGGATCTCCCCTTACAAACTTTGAATCACGTCCATAGTCTCTTGATACACCTCCTTCTGATGAGAAGGGTCTAGATACTTTCCATGTACCACTTCCTCTCTTAAAACTAGTGTCCTTTGTCTTGGCATCTCCCTTGCTTTCAAAATATCCGTCGTGTCCGTCACGGTATAGGTTCTAGTCCTAACTCACGTGCCACTCTTGGCATCCACTATGAATTGGCATTCTTGATCCTTACCATCCCATCACCTTTGTCTTTTCAATGCTGCTGGTTCATATGCTCATAAATTTCTAGACACTCTTCGTACCTATGTTTCTTTCCACACCATGAGCATTATAATAGATCAGGACACTCACGTTTGTAATGCTCTATAGACCCACAATTATAAAAGGTTCCTTTCAAGAATTCACTTCATCCTCCATTGTGGTTACTACGACCACGAAATGCTAGATGAAAACCTCTTCCACACACTCCTCCATCTATGTGCCCTTCATAACGATGATCATCATCCTTAGAACTACTTGCAAGACTAGTATGGCACACACCAAGATCATAAGCATCATAGATCTGATCAATAAATCTACAATCCTTGGTATCATGGGTCATAGAGGTACATATCTTATAATAGCAAGAAACATTCTTGTGTTTTACGTGTTCTAGTAGAGGACACTTATCGTCATCATGCTACTCATGGTAAATCTCATAGTCTACCACTATAGCATGTACTAAATTTCAAGGGAAACTACCCTTTGCATGCCCATCCACCTCATAGTCTATACAAAAAACCCTAGTCTGAACCTCATGCATTGAGTTTACAGAGAGCTTCTCTAACTGCTTGCCCATTGCAGCAATTTGAGCCTCTAGAAAAGACTAACACAAGTATCAACAATCCCAACAGCATCAATGCACAGGGAAGCTTTCAATTCCTTGCATGGGTCTGTGAAAGTCTTGTGTGATAAAGCTATTCTAAATGGTGTTATCAATCCTCCAAAAACTATTGAGCATGTTGAGAAGGATGAATGTCATAGGATAGTTTTGACAAGAGAGTCTTGAAACGTGCATCATACTCCCACACACTCTCTATCATTCCTTGTTGGATCTCCTTCAGGGTGTTGATGCTCTTCTACTCAAACTTAGGGATATGGAACTTTTCTAGGAAGGTGTTCTTCAATGTAGTGTAGTATACCACTATCTAATAAGGGTCATAATTCTAGTACCAAGTATGCGTATACCTTTATAATGTTGTTACAAACTAGACTACCTTCTACTCCAAGGTAGTGATCCCTTTTGCATGTCATAGTAATTCACACTTATGCACTTGATCTGCAGCATCTTCAATACCCCTATAGTATGGTAAGTGCAAAGACATATCAAAGAATACTTTTGGAGGTGGATGAGGCCCTTGTACTCCTAATCTAGAGCCTTAGTTCCCTCTAGTGTTTCCTCCACCACTAGATCCATTGGATCCACTTGTCCCCATACCTTCTAACCCACCGGATCCTCCAGATCCACTCGGTCCACCATGTCCTCCATCTCTAATACCAAAAATCCACCTCTGTAGTTAGAAAATGGCCTCAAGCAAGCAGTCATGCCTATTGTTCCTAATGTCCCACCGAATGCTGTGCATTGATGGTTTTTGATATTATCCCACTACTAATTGTATTTCCCACGCCACTCCTAGATGTGATACCCAAACCTTGTGTACTTATACCTTGTCCAAAAATTCATCCAAATACCGGAATGGATTGTGAAGCCATGGATGCTCAAAACAAGAAATTATATCTCTTGGGTGCGAGATCGGTTACTCCCCACTGATACCAACTAGGTTAAAAACACTTATCCCTTGATTTAGAAAACCAAGCACCAGGGGATTGGTAACCATGTGGGTTTAGATGCACACTGATGGATCTCCTTTATCCATGTGATGAAATATCATGAGAAGCTGAAGGGTATTCTCTCCCACACTTACCAAGATTGGGTAGCACAGACTTCTCAAGTTCCACATCCTCTGTGTGAGCCGTAACTCCTTTCCATAACATCTACCTCCATAGATCCATCTCACTTACAACCTCATGTTTTCTAGTCATCTTCCTTTCATGAGCTTCTCTATATTTGAGTCATCTCTCCTCCCTTTCCTTCTCAGCCACAATGTTTGCCATCTTCCTCCACCCTAGCTTCCTCTTCCATCACTCAAAGAAGCTTAAGTCGACCATGGTAAATTGCCCTAGGATTAAGGTAATGACCAATATCTTCAGAGCCAAAGGGATAGCATGAAAAACAATCCTCCTGGGCGGGAAAAAATTAAAATCAAAAATGGGAAAGAATACGTAGAAATGGGGTATTCAGAGTTGAGTCGATACTCCTTTCCACCAGTGATCAATAGCATGCGTCCAAGTTAGATCTATACCCTACAGCCTCTGATAACAATCTTGGGTCCAAACCCGTGATCTATAGTACTAGCTCGATCTAGATGCATATGTTGGTAGCCATTCATATAGTTCTAATCAGAAATAATAGAATAATTTCTCGTACAACTCATGGGATAGGTTATCTTCTACCCATCTACATGCATCGAACTTAGATATGGTAATGAATCTTTTAACAAACTCATCCTTCATGTTCTTGAATCATGCTTCAACACTTTCCAAGGTTAGACACTCTATCATCACACATCACAGGGACCAAGATGTATGTCATTTCTCATAATAACTTCAAAAAGAGGTCCTAGAAATGGAACCAAGATGTAGTCATTTTTATACCCTTAGATTAACAATCAAATCCCATGCACGCCGACCTATCACCCAATGGGTGTTTGGTTCTCACTTGAGGCACGTGCAATCACCAAGCCCCTCCTTTATGTGATTCTTGTGAGAATACATCATCTTATGACAGATATTAAAGTGAAAAATAATAGAAAAGAACCATGCATCATTTTGAGAACCTAGGATGATTTATCACTTCATTGCATCCATAAAAGAGAAATAATAGACAACATATAGAACTGATTCATACATAAAGGAAATGCACAAGGATTATACTCATGAACACATATATGATTCAGAACAAAATCTTATATTCATATTGATGAGTCTAGTAACCACATTACAATCCTTGAGGTCATAATGACCCATATAACAATGCAAAGAAAATTCATGCATCAAAACTACACTATGTCCTTCACATTACAAAGATGAATATAAACCCATCCCTCTAAATATACCATCACTCCTATATTTTCTCTAATCCCAGCCCATAGAATTCTCCATTATATTTTTGTAGAGCTTTGCCTCTCTTCCACTAGTCTACCACACTAATCACACTCTCTTTCGCTACCCACGCACCTCAATATATAGCTTTTCTACCTTCATCACCATGCCTTCTGAGGTAATAGATCAGTTTCCAAGTGTCTAAGTGGTCCTCTAATGGAACATGCCTCCTTTGATCTGAGCTCTCCACTCTATGTAATGATGTTCTTCTAGAACCTTCCATCACATGCATGGAATATTCCCTTTTTGATTCTATAGCTGTCAGGCTGGCATCTTATCCACTTCACATACTATACGGTTCATGCTTTTCTCATGTGTTTCCTAGAACGCTGAATATGGCTAAGTCATAAAGCATGTCTTTCCTTGTGCGCACGCTATGTGTTCTGTAAAACCCTACTAGAACCCTTCCCTACACACCTTCACCCTATGCACCCTTCTTCAAATAGGTCTCACACACCCATGCACCTTCTTATAATTAATCAATATTATGGGGCCCAACATGCATCTTGGTTTTATGTAAGATTGTTGTGATGTTGCGGATGTGTGTTGAATTGATGTTTTCTTCTCATTAATAAAACAAGATCAATCCCAAAGAGGGAATTCCAATCTGTTAGGATGTCAATTGTTTCTTTTCCATCTCCCACATGTGCATGCATCCTTGATCTTATTTCATGCAATCATGAGTTCTTCCAAACGTAAAAACAAAAATAGGGTTTTCTTCATGTTACTACAAGTGGAACCTTCATTTATTGCACTTTATCCTTGTGATGGAGATCATTCGCTCTTATAATTACTTAACATAAAACCCTACAAAAATAAATATGAAATAAATTTGTTATCAAAGTGATGATGATCACCCATAAGGATGATCACAACACTTTCATTTGACTTTGGAATACCCAAAGAAGATAAATGTACCAAGGCCACTAAAATTTTCTCAATCCTTTGAAATATCAGAAGGTGATCTAATAAGGTCAACCCTTAAGGTAAATTATGATATTTTATATCCATTCCTTTCTAAACTCCTCTCTATAGTTCATGTTGATGCAAAATCACATCACCCCCAATTTTCCTAAGTTTGAGTGGGGCATTCGATGTGATTTCATAACATGGATTTATCTTGAGTGTGGGATGTGTGAAACAGGATAGCTATCTAGAGAAGGTTGATCCTCCTCCTAACCTATCTAACACTAACTAATCCTAATGTAGGTAAAACTACTAACTAACCTTACTCTAAAGCTTCTATGGGGATAAGGATAGAATAATTGTATAAAATAAACCTACACTATGAGTGGTGATACACCAATAAAGGGGTGTTGGACAGTCCATAATGCATGAATATAGAGGAAAATGAGTGTGAGAAGGTTGATGTAGAATGACACATTAAAACTACATTCAAAACCACCTTCAAATAAACACAACATCAACTGAAACTTATAATAACCATCACAATATGCACAAAATTCTGATAAAAATGAGAGATAAGAAGAATAATAAAAATGATGCAACGATAGAAAATGTTATCAAAAATATAATGTTATTTCTCTTAAGTTTTTCACAGTGTATTCTTAATAGGAAGAAGGAATGAAGCCATTACAAATCTTGAGATAGAAGGTTTTAATCCCTACAACTACCCTATAAGAAGGAGAAGAGGGGGTGCACAGAGGTGAAAATGTTCAACCTTTTTCTTGTGTAACCCGTTACAATATTTATAGGAATAAATTTGAGGAGAGGAGAAAGAAGAAATAAATCCTAAAATTTCTCCAAAACCCATAGAAATCTATTGTTTAATCTTCGATGAGTTCCTGAAGATCTTCAAAATCCTCCTCCAATAATGATTTTTACCTTGCACAAGAATAAACGGCCCTAATTACACCTAGGCCTAGCTCCTATCTCTTGTAGCTTCATCATGAACTCTACTCCCACAAACCCTATTTATGAACTTTACCTACTACATAATTTCTTTCCATTTTTGGAGGTCCATAACCTCTAAAATCTGAAATTGAATAATTCTATACTGTAGATCTCGAAATCAGCTTTCTAGTGACTATAACTTTGGAAAAAATGATGGGGTATGAAGGAATATATTGTCACTCTTTCTATGGTTACTTGACTAGGATTAATCTTCGCCTCCCTAGGTTTTGGATTTGGTCATCACCATCGAATTTAGACTGGATCACCTTTCTAACAAGAATAATTTTCTAAAAATGGTTTAAAACTATTCAAGTTATGATGGTTTGAAATTATGTCATGATTATGGCTTCAAGATCCTCCATCAAGCTCATTTTCCCCAACCACCGAGCTAGCTCTAATCAACTACTGATATCATTCATCAATGCAACTCACCATTTCTTACACACCATCTCCACCCAACCATCTTAGCCTCCAACTCCTTTTCCAACTACTCATTATAGGTCAGCATTCAATAACTCCATGGGTTTTTGGTTGAAAAGAGGCAAGAGTTGTATTTGCTTCAGAGTTTCAGGGTACACCCCTTTAGACTTCTTTCCACAACTGTTTTGGGCTATCCATACTCCCAACCTTGAATCTAACACCAAAATTCCTTTACTCCCGAAGTCCAAAATTTTAGACTTCGGACCCTTTGATTTCGAGACTCCTTGACCATCCGCTTCGGGCTTCCAACTCTAAAGATATCTCACCATTGACCCCAAAAAGTGGTTTGACCCATTCCATATCATGCCTTAGACCCCAAATCGATTTCCTCACCATGTTTCCCACTCCTACTTTCCATGTTGGTCCACATTTTGGGATTTTTATCCTTTTTTGGACTTCCATCGTCTATTTCTTTGGGGTTAGCCCACTCGCCGAGTATCAAATTCCACTCACTTTGAGTCTGAAATTCCACTCATTACATCCCCAAAATCTCCTTCACATCCTTCATCAAGCCACTATCTCACTAAGCTTGATTTGGGTCCTCTTCACATCACCTCTCGTGATGCACCACTGACCGAGCTCGGGAGCTCGACCCTCCTCAATGTGAACCATGTTTCCCTTATCAGTTTTCTCACTAAATTAGACAAGCTCATGGCCACCTTGATGAATTCTATGCATGTGAATCCTTGACCTGATATGGCCATATCTCACCTCCGATATTTGGTTCTTTGTCGACATTTGCCAAAAACCTCCACAATACGAGCTTTTCCCTTTGGCGACATGTTGATTCCTTCGTCGAATGCCTCCGATTCTAGCCCTCTGTTCATTTCCCCCTTATGCATTTGATTTTTCCGATCTCGAGGAGCTCGTACTTTACCTTAAAGCTCATGATAACCCCTACATCTTCAGTTATGGTTTAATTCAATTTCCATATGAGTAATGTAATTAACTCGGGATGAATTATGCTATGAGTTCCACATGTCGTTGGCTCATCGAGCCTCACAAATTATTCCACCACGTATTATGCCATGGGTGAGCTACCTGTTATCTCATTGAACCCCTCTTTTTACCTATGTCAAGCCATTAATACAACTAGCTTGTTGAGTAGCTTTCTGAGCTACTCTACGAGCTCTTTTGAGCTCTATCCATTACAAGCCCCCATAGGGCATGTTATCATATTTTAAATATTTTGAGGGGATATTCTAAATTTTGGATGAGGAAGGGTAAATGAGCGTCTAGCAATTTGAAACATCATGTTTTCCATGCCATGGGCCATTTTTAATTTTTGGGGGACCGAAGGTCATCTTTCCTTATAAGGGATCCGTGAGTTCGGAATGACCTTGAATGGCTAGATTTAGCCCGAATGTTTCACGAATGCCCATAGATGCTTCTTAGGCCATGAAATTTCTCATGAAACCCCGAGTTGTATATGTGATCTCTTTTCGTTTCTAGATCATTTTCTCTCTTGTTTTCCAATTTATCCAGAGGGGAAAATTTGGATGAAAATTCTATAAATGAATCTCTTTCAACTCGCTTCTTGTACAATTTCATCGTGTGGCCATTCACCAATAGCTTAAACCTTACAAGTATCTATGGTAGTGATATTTTCAACTCCATTGGGAATATATTTTTAATTTCATATGGAACTAACCACCTTGTTTTGAGTTTTCCCATATGATCCTTGTATTTTGAATCAAAAACAAAATCGAGTCACCTTCATAGAATTGTCTTTTCTTGATGTACTTGGTCATGGCATTTGACTCTTTGCTTCTGCACCACTTCTTTTTATCTACTACTTGTCTTCTTAATTCATCCAACTTATTAAGTTGGATAATCCTCTCTCTTTGATCTTTTGATAAATCTATGCCCATCTCAAGTGTAGTCCTCAATGTTTTGTGCTCAAATTCAATTGGAAAAACAACAGTCTTGCCATATAAGAGTTTAAATGGTGTAAATCTAATTTTTATCTTCCATGTTGTGTTGAATGCCCATCGCCTTTAGAATTATGTCTATATAATCTTTCCTATAGATTACAATGGTATTGGTGAATATGGCCTTCATTTTGCTATTTGTTTCCTTTACTTGTCCATTAGATCGGGGGGTATGGTGTGGAATTCATATTCCTTATTTCATACTCTTTAACAAAATCAGAAATTACTTTAATAGTGAAATGTGTACCTTGATCTTTAAAATTTTCTCTTGGAACTCCATACCTAGTGAAGATGTGATCATATAGGAACTTGGCTACTTTATCACTTTTCTAATTTGGTAATGCCTTCACCTCTGTCCACTTGGTTAGATAATTTGTGCATACCAAGATTTATTTTTTCTTCTGAGAAGTATGGTGTATTGGGCCAATAAAATCTAAGCCCCATTTATCAAAAGGTCACAAGACTAGTTGAGGTGGTAACATAATCTCATCAGATCTGGTTGGCTTTCCCATTCTCTAGCATCTATCACATCCCTTTGTGTATATTGTTTCATCCTTATGCAATGTTGGCCAATAATAGCCAGTATTGAACACCTTTTGCACTATTATTTTTTCAGAAAAATGTCCTCCACAAGGTTCATTGGCTCAAGACATCATATATTTCCTCATCATCTATACACCTCATTACATGATCTTGTCATGTAAGAAATATAAATCTAACTATCAAAGAAAAATATAAACTCTTTTCAACTATGTATTTCTTTTCAGAGTATAAATAATGTGGAGGTGTTTTACTTGAGACCAAGTAATTAGCTATGTCTACATACCGGGTTGTTTTTAGAAATATCAAATACTTGTTCATTTGTAAAAGAATCATCAACCACTTTCTCTTCATTATTAGTCTCCATCCTTGAAAGGAAATATGCTACCACATTATTCTTGTCAGGGTTTTCCAAAATTGTGACATCAAATTCTTACAAAAGGAGAAAGCACCTTATAATTCTATTGCTTACTATTGGTTTGTTTATCAGATATTTTATTAGATAATGATCAGTGTGAATAAACACTAGATATCCTATAATGTAGTGTATGAATTTTTGATAGCATATACAACTTCCAAGAATTCCTTTTTAGTTCTTGTATAATTTAGCTTGAAATACTACAAGTTCTTGCTAACATAGTATACTTCATAATTTAGGATTCCAACTTTTTGTCCTAAGACAACTCCAATAGCATGATCTGATGCATCTGTGTGGATGTAGAAAGGTAGGTTCTAATAAGGTATTCTCAACCTAGGAAAAGTAGTTAAAAAAATTCAGAGTTTGAAAATCACCTTCACAATGTTCGGTTAAAATAAAAATCAGCATCTTTCCCTAGTAGTGCAAAAAGTAGCACTACAATCTTGATAAAATCTTGAATGAACCTTCTATAGTATCTAGTATGGCCAAAAATATCTTGACATCCTTTGTGTTGGCATATTAACTATAACAAATACCTTTTTTGGATCAACTTTAATCCCTTATAACATCATCATGTAACACTTCTCATTTCTCAAGGATAAATTGTGATCTTTGCATATTTTTAAGACCTTATCTAGATTATGCATAGCTTCTTCAAAAGTTCTACCATGTATAGTGAATTCATCCATATATACTTCCATGCAGTCATTTTTCAAATATAAAATATAATCAAGAATTCCCTAGAATGTAGCAGTGCATTACACAAGCCTAACAAAAGAACTGAATAGGTAAATGTTCCCCATGGGAATATGAAGGTATTTTTATTGATCCTCTAGTGCAATCTGAATTTTATTATAGCCACTATATCCATCAAGAAAAGAGAACTATTTCTTACCAGCTAGAGTATCAAGCACTTAATAAATGAAGAAAATGCGAAGGGATCTTTTTTTGTTCTGTATTCAACTCCTTGTAATCTACATAGATCATCCATTTCCCATTATTCTTTAGCATAATGAAAATAGGTGATACACCGTGATTTATTTGATATGGGGTGTATAAATATAGCATCTAGTAACTATTGTAAATCATCTTTCACAATATATTTTACTGATGGGTTCATACTCCATTAAGGATGCGTAATTTTTTTATAATGTTCCTTGATATATTTTTTGGGGTAAAGCCTAGGATGAATCCCGGGCATATCACCATAATCCTACAAAAATTAGTTCTATGTTTTTGTAGAAGAGTAATTAACAATTTCTCTTATTGTCTATCAACATCTTACTTACATTGATTCATATCCCTAGTGTTATTTAAACTTTCTTGGAGAGGTCCATGATTGAACATACATTTCTACTCATAGAATTAAGTATGAAATTATGTGGAATAAGTTGATGAAGAATAAAATTCTTACCTAGGATATCCATGGTGCTTTCCTTTGGTAAACCTTGGCTCACAAGATAGCTGAAGCATCTTAATATGTCATCCATATTATGCATAGCTTCTTAAAAATTACTACCATGTATAGTGAAGTCATCCATGTATAGTGAAGTCATCCATATATACTTCCATGCAGTCATTTTTCAAATCTAAAAATATAATCAAGAATTCCGCTAGAATGTAGCGGGTGCATTACACAAGCCTAACGAAAGAACTGAATAGGTAAATGTTCCCCGATGGGAATATGAAATTAGTTTTTATTGATCCTGCGGTGTAATCTGAATCTTATTATAACCACTACATCCATCAAGAAAATAGAATTATTTCTTACCAGCTAGAGTATCAAGCACTTGATAAATGAAGAAAATGGGAAGGGATCTTTTTGTTCCTTTATTCAACTCCTTGTAATCTACATAGATCCTCTATTTCCCATTATTCTTTAGGACAATGAATATAGGTGATACACCATGATTTGTTTGATATGGGGTATATAAATATAGCATCTAGTAACTATTGTAATTTATCTTTCACAATATATTTTACTAATGTGTTCATACTCCAATGAGGATGCGTAATTTGTTTACAATGTTCCTTGATATTTTTTTGTGGGTGAAAAGCCTAGGATGAATCCCGCAGACATATCACCATAATCCTACAAAAATTAGTTCTATGTTTTGTAAAAGAGTAATTAACAATTTCTCTTATTGTCTATCCAACATCTTACTTACGTTGATTCATCTCCCTAGTGTTATTTCAACTTTCTTGGAGAGGTCCATCATTGAACATACATTTCTACTCATAGAATTAAGTATGAAATTATGTGGAATATGTTGATGAAGAATAAAATTCTTACCTAGGATATCCATGGTGCTTTCCTTTGGTAAACCTTGGCTCACAAGATAGCTTAAGCATCTTAATATGTCATCCATATTATGCATAGCTTCTTAAAAATTACTACCATGTATAGTGAAGTCATCCATATATACTTCCATGCAGTCATTTTTCAAATCTAAAAATATAATCAAGAATTCCCCTAGAATGTAGCGGGTGCATTACACAAGCCTAACGAAAGAACTGAATAGGTAAATGTTCCCCATGGGAATATGAAAGTAGTTGTTTATTGATCCTCTGGTGCAATCGAATCTTATTATAACTACTACATCCATCAAGAAAATAGAATTATTTCTTACCGGCTAGAGTATTAAGCACTTGATAAATGAAGAAAATGGGAAGGGATATTTTTTTGTTCCGTATTCAACTCCTTGTAATCTACATAGATCCTCCATTTCCCATTATTCTTTAGGAAAATGAAAATAGGTGATACACCGTATTTATTTGATATGGGGTATATAAATATAGCATCTAGTAACTATTGTAATTTATCTTTCACAATATATTTTACTAATGTGTTCATACTCCAATGAGGATGCGTAATTTGTTTACAATATTCCTTGATATATTTTTGTGGTTGCAAAGCCTAGGATGAATCCGGGCATATCACCATAATCCTACAAAAATTAGTTCTATGTTTTTGTCGAAGAGTAATTAAAAATTTATCTTATTTTCTATCCAACATCTTACTTATGTTGATTCATCTCCCTAGTGTTATTTCAACTTTCTTAGAGAGGTCCATCATTGAACATACATTTCTACTAATAGAATTAAGTATGAAATTATGTGGAATAAGTTGATGAAGAATAAAATTCTTACCTAGGATATCCATGGTGATTTCCTTTGGTAGACCTTGGCTCACAAGATAGCTTAAGCATCTTAATATGTCATCTGATTCTTCATTTATTCCATAATTGTTATCTAAACATTGGAGATAAATACATCTTCTTCTTGTTATTCAATTGTACAATCTTTCTCCAAAATCATGAGTTATTAAATAGAGTTATCAATTATTTTATCTTCATCATCCGGTGGTTAGGTAGGAGGATATAGCATAAGATTCTTGGTGCCACTTCCATTGGAAATGATCATTTTTCGGACACTGCAACATATGAATGCATCGGTAATGGTTAGCGTAGGATTCCTAGAAAAATATGATAACATCTTAAGATCACATTTGGTTGAAGGATAATGAAATTAGAAGGGTATTCCTAAAATTATACCACCACAACGATATCTTCAAGAACTCCTTCCATCCTTACTATTGATTTATCATCGGTTCGCAAGACTATAGTTTTGGCCTTAGTCCTTTCATTTTTAGATCATCCATTATTTTCTTGGTCATTGATAAGGCCAAAATATGGCTCGTTAATGCACTGATAAATGATCTTATTTTACTCTCCTTTTTATCAAGTTTGATTGCATTTTGTTACTTTTGTTTGATCTAATGTAAGTTAGGATGTAATTTTCCATCTTTTGTTGAATTTAGTTATAAAGTTTAAAAGCTTTGTAATTCCCAGCAGTTGTGTGGAAATTTAGTTTTTGTAATAAAGCGAGTCATAATCAGTAAAAGAATGAAGTATGAAGTGGTCAACATGTTTTTGGGAGCCTTGGCTTCAATACGTGTTAATTTAAAAAATTCAAGACTTAGTTCTAGACCCCTATCACATAGTTTGTAGTGCCCACTTCCCTTTGACACTATTTATATAATGACCTTGATAATTGTTGATCTCATTTCTGACATTATTATGTTTTATTTAGTATGATGTGTATATGTTAGATCATGGATTATTATGGACCTTGATTCATTAACAATCATGATGCTTATTAGAGACATTATTATTATGTGGATGATGATATACTGTTTGACATGGACTAATTACAGACGTTGATTTTAGACATGGGACATTTGATATTATGAGTAGCTCTAGTATAGAGATTCATTGGATGATGATATAGTTGCAAATTGAATTTAAATGAGGATGTTGAATTCTTGATGTTGTTGTGATTTGGGTTTGATCTTTATATGTTGTTTATATAATTTTGGATGTTCTGATATGGCCACGAGGCCGAAGGAGGTATTCTTATTTTGTAGGTTAAAATATCACAACAATGTCGGGGACTAGAGACTAACCATATTAGAATTTTGGATGAATTCAATGAGGTCACCATGGTAAACTGTAATTGTTTGTATGTTGTGTTTGTTAGGGATTCCCATGGGGGAATCACCTTTAAAATGTGACCAAGGGATTTCATGTATTACTTTAATGTGTTTCTTTTTTTATAATGTTTGCATGTATTTTATTTGTAATGTGTTACCCCTTTCATTAGTTGTTAATTAATTTGGGTTTATGTTATTTATAACCATATGTTAAATAAATAAATCATTATGTCAAAAGAATGTAATAAATGAATTCATAGATATTAATGCATGTTGTAAGAATGTGTAAGAGGATGTAAGAGATGTGTAAGTGATGTGTAAGTTGTGTAAGTCAGATTTTGGAGTGTAGAACACTCCATCCTCAAAGGAATTCGAAATTGTCCTTGAGGGCTGCATTTTGAGGCTTGTGGGACAAGTTAAACTTGTCCCACACCTCTTAAAATCATCCACCAACCATACCTATGGTTTGGGAGTAAAAATTATCCCTTTTAATTGTATTTTGAAATGACTATGTGTAAGTTTTTATTGCACTTTCCTTACAAGCTTTTAATTCAGTCCTTGTTAAAGTATGGGTTAATTTTGAGTGTGTAAGTTGATTGTCATCTCCATTTAATGTGATTAGTTGTGAAGTTGACTTTCTCTTTTTGGGGTTGAGGAAGAATGATGTGGCATCCCACTTGGAATCCACATCATCCTCTCCTCTCCCTCTCCTTTAAAATTTGAATTCTTCTCTTGGTTATGGTTGTTGAAACTTTTCTCTTTCTTCTTTGGGTTGAATTTTATTGTTGTGGGAGTCTTGCTTGTGGAGAGAGTTTGAAAATTCATTTGCATGCTTGGTGTTGTTGTTCTTGGACTGTTTTTTGGTCATTGAAGAGATTGCTATTTTGGACTATATTTTTGAGCATTGAAGGAGCTTGTTGTTTTGGAAACAAACTCCATAATGAAGAGGTAGGATCTTGCCCTTTTTAAATGTTGTTTTTTCTTTCCTTGCATGAGAAAAATGGTGAGTGTGTTGTGTATTGTTGGCTGGTTGGGTAGAATGCTTAGGGAAAGGTGTAGGAGAAGGATATGGGGATTTCATATGGGGGGCATAAGGGATTTCCAATGGCACTTGTTTTATTTTGAAGGAGTTTTTGATTGGGATCCACCTAGGAAAAGAAACTACTTGCATTTCTTACTCTTGGGGGCATAAGGGAGAAACTTTGATGGGGGCATAAGGAGGGGTTTGGAGGTATAAGATTTATGGGATTTGATATGGTTATTGGTGGTATGATTTAGGTGGATGCCCAATTTCAAATAGGGAGGCATAAGTAGTTCCCCATAGTTCTTGCTCTTGATGGCTTGCTTGATCAAGCCCATGTGTTGTGTGTGTGATTCTTATTGCATTTGTGAACTGTTGTCTTTGTTTGGGTGAGTATTTTTTTTTATTATGCTTGTGAAAAGAATGCTTATTGTTGTTAAAGAAGCCTTTGTTTCCATGTGTTTATGTTCATACTCTATTCCAATATGGTTGGGGCTCGGGGGCCAATGGGGAAAGATGGCTTCTCCTTTCCCATTGGATGTCTTGGTTGGGTGGAGAGCATTGCCTTTCCCCCTTCCTTGTTGTGATCAAGATAAAAAGATGAAGAAATCAACATGCTGCTATTTTGGAGCTTGAAGAAAATATAGTTTGATAGTCACTTCCTTTGAGAAAAATTATTTAAACCTTCCCACTTTAAAGAGCATGATTGTATTATTTTTTTAATGAGAAGACACCTTGTAATGCAAAGGAAAAGATAGAGATTCATTTGTGAAATGCAAAGAGTTATTATTTCATACTCTCTCTTGTTAATAATGTGAAAGGATGAGATATATTTTGTATTTTGTTAATTGAAAGTCAAGGAAAGGATGAGGTTGTAATGTTGTTGTGTGAAATAAAAGAAAGAAATACATTCCTTCTCAAAATTGTATTGTTGTATTGAATTGGAGTTACTTGTTTTGAAATGATATCTCTATGTGAAAAGAAAATGCGTATGGGAGGAAAAGACAACATTTTTCCCTTGTATTTATTTAAAATTTGAGATATCAAATTGTGCCCTGTTGCTCTTGAATGATAAGATAGATCAATTGAATGTCTTGGACCATATTTGAGAATGGTTTCCCACATTTGGAAGTTACAAATTGATTATAAATTTGTTAGTAAATGATTTATGTTTCATTCCAAATCGGCATTTAAATTTATCTAATAAATGTACTGATTCGGATTTGCAACTTAAATTAAGAAATGAAACAATGCAATTTAGATGTAATAAGTCTTAATGAACTTAATTGGAACTCTATATCTATGAAAGACATTTTAGAACTTCATGAAATCAAATTCATAACTTACATAATCAATTTCTGTCAAAAGTCGAGAAAATTATAAAATTTCACTCAATAAACAAATTGAACCTTGAAAGCACTCCTAAACTTACCCAAGATCAAGTATCAGTTTTTAAGCGACATGTTGAGAAGAAGAAAATAAAAATTTCATTGAAATATTGAAAGTTGGAAAATTGCCAGTTTTGAATTGTAAACCTCTGCAATTTTATTTCTCAAAATTGACCTTAAAAGCTTCATCAAAATTCAAAATTGATGACTTCTATGCCAAGAGGAATTCGAGAGCTTTCGGGAAAGTCGTTGTTTTACCAAAACTAACTTTTCTATCAAATGTTATGTCCATTTGAAGTTTTACTTCAAAATGACCATCCGATAATTAATCTAACTATATAAAAATCAAAATTTAAATTTTGGAAAATTTTCCCAAAAAATTCCGTGGCCCCGCAACCCTCGTAATAAATCAGATGTTGCCACATGGCACTTCAGAGAGCGGACTCATTTTGAAACTTAAACTTTTTGAAAATTTGACTTTGGGAAAATTCTCCCATTTTTCCCCGCGACCTCACTCACGGCCATGCAACCAATCATGTGATCACACGTGGCTTGGTGGGCGGGCGGAATAAAATTGAAAACTTAACCCTTTAAATCCTTCAGAAAATTTTCACTTTTTCCTCCATGGCTCCACACCTCCACAGTGAATGACGTGTTGAAAGCGTGTCTCACAGCGGACGTGCGGGCCCGTACAAGTCTTATTGAGTTTAAAACTCTTTTAGCACAAAACCTTAAATCACTGTGCCGATCCGATGACCCACAACCAATAGGAACTTGACATGTGGCATGGGTTTCTCCGTGGTGGAGGCACACATCCATTTCTGCTCTTGGGATTTTGGCCTAAAATCTCAAAAACCTAAAGTGTTCCACCACTCTGCATTTCCCCGCGCTAATCGGGAAGCGACACGTGTCTTCTCTGTCGGACCCATGGGTGCATGGAGGTGTTTTTGCTCTTACAATCCAAGAGGAAAATTCTCAATTTTCATCCCCTCTCTGCCGACCCGCTCATGGGAAAAAATTTCTCCCTAAGCTCGCAGACTCCCAAGGGAAAATTTCTCCCCAAAACTCCGTCGGGCCATAACTTGATATTTATAAGGAGTTAGGAGGACTTCTTTATATGGTTGGAAAGGTGAGAGAATTTACTATCCAATGGGCATGATTTAGGAAATTTTTGATGGCTCTAAGTATGTGAAAAATAAAGTTGAACCTTGTAAGCTGTTAGGGTAGAGATGAGTGAGATTTCACTCTCCTAACCTAAGTGATGAATTTAACCTCTTGTTTTGACCTTGTGCCTTATTGATATTAGTTGCTTGAAGTAATTATTGCAAGTCAGTCTTTCTTGTTAATCCTTATCTGGTTTGTGCTAACTATGATCTTGTAACCCTCTTTGTAAACACTCTAAATAAAAAAAAATATTATTCCATAATTTTCCTAGCTAATCCTAGTTTGTTTCTTGGTCTCAAGTGGTAGTTTGAAGTGGGCATTACACTTGGTATCAGAGTAGTGGTTCAAAATCTTGGACCATTGGGCACACTAGAAAATTGAGACTTGAAACCTTAAAATTGGGAAACATATTAATCTAGAAAATAAAACTGTTTGAAAATTGTTCATGATAGTAAACTTAGAAATTAAAGAAGGCTTGAAGTAATGAACTAACTCTCTCTTTGGTCTATACGAGAAGGTGCGAGATGGAGCAAGAGAAAAATTCATAGAGACTCAAACTCACCACCACCACCACCACCACCACCGGATCGGGGTGTAGCGGCCATTCTACCTCGGATTCTATAGACCCTTGGGATGTTAATTCCGCTCTACATGGAGGATTATTAGGAGGGCATGCATCTAGTCATGATAGAGCTCCTTCTATCGAGGTTCAAGTACCCCCTCAAATTATTGAGGAGAATAGAGGAGAGAAATCTCATGTAGAGTTGGTCGAGAGCAGATTCACCACCTAGGAGATAGGGTGACATAGTTTTGGAGCATAGACAGAGGTCTCAGAGCCCTAGGCTTAGGGATGATCTTGTAGAGAGGCCTAGAGGCTAACATACCATAGTAATGGATCACATCAAGGAGATATTGAAGCTTAGGCCCTCACATTACTCAGGTGATACAAGTGGATTTTAGGCAGAGGCCTAGCTAGTGAGCTTGAATGGTTGATTCAAGTGTTTTCCTTGTTCTAGCAACACAAAATCTTGTGTTGCGATCCATCTACTGAGGGATGGAGCTGGAGTATGGTGGAGGACAGAGGAGTAGAAGCTCCATGTAGATTCAGAGACAGTCACCTGGGAGCTGTTTGAGGAGAGATTCAGGAGTAGATACTTATCATGGAGATTCATATAGCAGAGGATCGATGAGTTCCACGATCTTCGACAGGCATCCCTTACTATGGTAGAGTATGAGAGTAGGTTTTTGGACCTACTTCAGTATGTTGAGTACATGTAGGATGAGTAGGTGTGGATCCATAGGTTCATCTGGGGCCTTAATCTAGACATTACAAGTACCGTTTGGATCCACTACCCACAAACTTTAGTAGAGGCCGTAGAGAAGGCCTACATAGCAAAGGAGACTCGGGGAAGACCCAGCAAGATAGAGACCGAGTCAGGAGCTGCATATAGTAGATGTAGGATAATTGATCGAGGGGGTCAGCTCCTCCTCCTCGTGGCGAGTGTTGGGCCCCTATTTTATCTTCCAAATCTTAAGGGCGCATAGGCACGCATGGCCAAGGAAGTGCACAAGTGTAGGCATGCAAGGTAGAGTTCAAAAGGCTTCTTGAAGAACCCAAGACATGCACGCTGTGTGAAGAACAATTCAGGACTTAGCCATTTTTGGCCTTTGGGATAGAACACATGAAGAACATGTTCCATTTGGATAAGGTTCCATCTTGGTGACAAGGTGTCCTGGAGGGAATATACCTTACAATAGAAAGATCAAAAAGTTAATCATGACATGGAGAGGCATGCGCCCAGGGTGACCCAAACCTTGACACTTGGGGCCATATTTGAGGCTACATTGAGGAGTTTGTTAGAGCTTAGAGGCCTATTTAAATGTGCACCCTTGGCAAAGAAGAGGAGATGAAAGTGAGGTAGCGGAGCTCTATAGAATTACTGTGAGAACTATGGGATGAAAATGGGTACAAAATTCCAGTAAGGATGTAATGGGAAATGGGGAATGAAATTTTTGTCTTGTGAGAATACATGTATGGATCCACACATGGTGCATGACTACAATCTACCTTCTGTAATCTTTTATAAGTAAACACTATGAATGAATGTGATAAGGTTTCCATGACAAATGTATTAAGACTCTTTCTCTGTATTATCTACATATTACTATTGTACTTCTATTCTTATATAATCATGAATCTTACTTAAATGGTTAAGTATAGTAGTAGATGTACAACTCTTAGTTCTATTATTTCTATTGCACACTTTGGTTCTATTATGAATGAAGGGTGTAGAATCCATCCTGAGCTCTATAGCCCTTCATGTTTGTTAAATCACTAAGTTAGAATCATGAACTATGCCTTCCACTAGACTCACATAAAAGAGAGACTCGGCTCCCTCTTGCGCGCCTCGGGTGAGCACCCGGTTCTATTTGGGTGATAGGCGCATGAGGTTACCTTGTTCTTAGTGGGTTAAAAGTGACTACATCTTGATTCATTCTTTGGGACCTCTTTTCAAAGTTATAGGAAGCATGGCACATATCATGATCTCTATAAAAAGTGATGGCAGAGCGCTTAACACTTGAAGGTGTTGAATATTAGTTTAAGAGCATGGAGGATGAATTCACTCAGAGATTTGGTACCGGATATGGGTTTGATATGTTAAGATGGGTGGAAGACACTCTTTATCATGAGTTGTACAAAACCTTCTTCTACTATTTCCCAAAGAGAGTTATTTAAATGGCTCTCTACTTATACATCTAGATCAGGTTGGCATTATGGATCATACCATTGGACCCAAGAAACATATCAGAACTTGTAAGATGCTGATCTAAAGTGGACCCGTGCTATAGATCATTAGTGGAAGGGAGTACTGACTAGCTACACTCTAGAATACACCATTTCCACGTATTCATGTCTAGAAGTTGTTGAGTTTGAGTTCTTGTGAGAGCCAGGATCATTTCTATGTGTTATTCCCCTTGCGATCAAAATCTTGATGGTAACCATGGGTTTAGAGGCATTCCCTATGGCTGGCTAAACCACCCCGAGAACTAGGCGAGGAAGACAAGTCTAGGAAGGATGGCTGATCTGACGACTGAACAGGAAAGGGAGGAGAGGTGGCTCAAGTATAACGAAGCATGTGAAAAGGAGATCGATAGAAAATGTAGGATTACAAGTGGGTTATGGAGCCAGACATGGTGGAAAGGAGTTGAGGTTCACGCAAAGGATGTCAAACTTGTACAGTCTGTGGTACTACATCTTGGTAAGCGTGGAAGAGAAAACCTTGTGGCTTCTGATGAGATTCTGTCATGTAGAGAGAGAAGATTTGTTGGCACACATGTGACCCCACCTAGTTACCGGACCTTGGCACTTGGTTTGTTCAAATGGGGAAGAGTACATTGATCCATTTGATATCGGTGGAAGCAACCGATCGGCACCTAGAACATATAATTTCTCATTTGGGACTTCTATGGCTTCACACACTATTCCGATATTTGGTGGAATGTTTGGACAAGGCACGTATACAACTGGTTTTGGAAGCACGTTAGGAGGTGGTGGAGGAACTACGACTGGGAGTGGTACTAGTTCACAAACTATCGGTGCATAATTTAGTGGGACAACGGGAGCACTTGACATGACAAACACAGGCCCTATACCTAACACAGGAGGATCTGGAGGTGGAAGTGGTGGAGCTGGTGGCTCAAGATCCAAGTGGATTTGGTGGAGGAGGAAACACCGGAGGAAACCAAGGGACTGGATCGAGGGAAAGGGCCTCGGTCACCTCCTCAATTATTTTATGAGATTTCTCTACACTTGCCAGATTACTGTGGAATAGAAGATGTTGCGGAGCATGTGCATTAGTGTGAGTTTCTATGGCATGCAAATGGAATCATGACCCAGGATCGAAAGGCCAGTCAATTTGTTACGACCTTACAAGGACGTGCACATAGTTGGTATAGAAAGTATGACCCTCATGAGACTATTTTGGATTATATCACGTTGAGAAATGCATTCTTGGTGGAATTCCACATACCTGAGTTTGAACAGAAGAGCATTAGCTCTCTCAAAGAAATCCAGCAGGGAATGGCAAAGAGCATGCGGGAATATGATGTGCAATTTAAAACTTTTTTTGTCTAATTTGGCTTATGATATCCACCCTTCACAACATGCTCAGTGGTTTGTTGGAGGGTTGATCACACCTTTTAGGAGGGCCTTATCTCATAAAATGTTCACAGATCCACACGAAGCATTAGAAGCTACTTTACATGCTGAAGTAGTTGGTAGTGTTAACACTAGTGTTAGCCCATTTCTGAAGGCTTAGATTGCTGCCATGGCTAAGCAATTGGAGAAATTTTTGCCAACATAGTTCCAAAGATTCATGGAGGGATGTGGTGCATGGATTGTAACATGGAAGGACACACAAATGATAATGGTGGGATATGTACTCGGAAGGTGGTACATGTTGTGGGAGTAAACTGTGAAATATGTCACAAAGACCATGATGCAAGTAGATGTCCCTTGTTGCGGTAGTGAGCGATCCACAAAAATGTATCTTTTTTCTGCAAAATATGTACCTCAACCATAATTGACACCAAGTATTTTAGATTGATTAACCAGATTCATGAGGAAATTGATCTTGGTGTGTGCAGACTGGCATTTCCAGTAGTTCCAAAGGAGATGAACATCGGTATGAGGAGTGCAGAGATGGAGATGCACGTGGAAGAGGGTTTCACGGAGGATTTCATGGTCATGGTAACTATGGAGGAAGAAGTGAGTTCCGCGTGGGACGTGTTTTAATTGTGGAGCCATAGACCATTATAAGCGTGAATGTCTAGATCTTCTATAATGCTCCTAGTGTGGAAAAAAACATAAGTACGAAGAATGCCCAGAGTTGTACAAACATATGAGTCAAAGTAACCGAAAGGATAAGGGCACTGCCATGGTGAGTATTAAGAAGGCTGACGTGCAATGGCTTCCGTAAGTAATACAAGAATCAGAACTAGAGCCTGTTATGGTAACAACGAGGGCGGAATCCACATGCGCAAGGAAGTGCCTAGGCAGAGACCTCTGGTTTTGAGAGAAGAAGTAGTACATGGGAAGTATCCAAACCTAACTCACCAGAAAGAAGTCTACGAAGAAACCATGGATGTAATTTGAAGTTTACAAGGGGAGATCCAATGCTTAAAAGAGCATACTAGAAAAGTTGAGCAAAGGAGACCAAGTAGAAGCACTAAGGGATGACTTGGATGAGGTTAAGGAGGTGTGTAAAACTGCGAGGCGGGAGAATATTATTCCCCTACTAGGGGCATGGTTCAAAGAAAAGGTGCCACGTGCACCGGGAAGAACACGAAAGGAAAATCATGCATGAAAACCTCCCACCTCACAGCCTTGATTATGACAAAGAGATTACCTTGAACATAGTAGTGGATGGATGGTTGCTTAAGAATGTCCTCATTGACACATGCACGAGAGGTTAATGTTTTCACTCTAGATGCCCGGCATTAAATGGGAAGACCTATATTATAGTCATCTTTGAATGTGTTGTATATGGAAAATAAAACAAAGGTGATGCCCATAGGTGTCCTGAAGGATGCAACCATTACAATTTAGGGGACTAGGTTCATTGGGGATTTTAAAGTCTTGGCACTTGTTGAGGCAGATAATTTCCCAGCTCTACTTGGGTGCCCGTGGTGTTATAAGAATAATGTTGATCTTCATTTTAATAAGGGGTACATAAGCTTTGAAAATAAGGAAGAGCGGTAGTTACACCATTGGTTGATGGGAATTCCACCCCCTATACTGAACCCCTTGGGGAGGAAGTCCTTGATATAATATATGTGCACTCCATAAGAGATCCGAGACCATCCACCCTATAGAAGGAGTCATCCAGTTTTGATCATGCTCAATCAGCATGGTGATTCTACCAAGTATGGCATGTGATAATTGGGTACATGAGACTTATGAATTGATTGGGCAACATCTGAAATGATCAGTAACCAAGGTAATAACAACGCGTATAGTTCGGTACCTAGAAGGGAAGACAATAACAAAGTATTTTGGGGATGCATACCCTGAGGTATTTTTGAGAGAGATGGAAGCTCACTGGAGGGAGGACGAGTGACGAAGTATGTTAGGTTATGTTTTGATAGGCTGCAACAGCAAAGAAGTGGTGGGCTGCACATAGTGAGAACTTATTGGAATGGCACAAAGTTTGAAATACACTCACTATCTGATTCTCGAAAAATAACGTATCCACCACTATTAAGGATTACAATGGAAATGGACCCACCTCTTCCCACATCCAGGCATGTGAGAGGGTCTAGGGAGAAGTGCAGAAGCTTTACCACCCTCTCTTTGGGTGCATAAGTTGTATTCGATGCTACAAGGTTGTGCGCACATGTGGTATATCCATTCGAAACATCTTGCCAAACAGGAAGTTGGCGGGAATTAAAAGTGACTTGGTCCACACATTCAAGTACCAAAGTACCAAATAACTAGTTGATGAGGCATTATAGACTATTAAGCACCTCACTGGGGGATTGTGCCATGGCAGAAGATAGGTTAGTAAACTTACTCAGTGGACCTAGCTTAGAAGTGTGGTTCAAAGAGGAGGAACCAGAAGACATACAATTCGAGCACACATGTGCTAAAAAGGAGAAAGGAAAGATGGTATACCTTATTGACGGGGAGGAGATAGAAAGCCTGAATGTTGACCATTCGGTTGGGGCACATGAAGTAGTTGAATATGTGGATGCATGTGCATGTGTGTATCATGAACCACTTAAAACCAAGAAAGTTAACATTGACTCGGAAAAGGAGCCCAAGGAGGCTATCATTGGGGACTTTTGGTCGAGACAAGGAAGTATCAAAATCATTGATATCTTATGTGAATTTGAGGATTTATTCCCACGCGGATACCATGAGTCGAAAGGCATCCACCATTCATTGGGGGAAATGAGGATAAGGTTGAAAGATGGTGCATGCCCGGTCAGGAAGAGGTCTTATAGGATGAATCCCAACATGCACGTAAGTTTTAAAGAAGAACTAGACAAGATGATAACATCCAATATCATTAAGGCTATGGAGGAATCGAGTGGATAAGTCCAATGGTGATCAACATAAAGAAGGATGGGTGGATTAGGATATGTGTGGATTACGAGGGGAATTAAATGCTCTTTGTATCATATATCCTTTTCTCACCCCTTTAGTGAAGATATTTTGGAAGAAGTACTTGGGTGTGAGGTCTATTCCTTCTGAGATGGATTCTTGGGGTATCACCAAGTAAGGATTGCCAAGGACGACCAAGATAAGAAAACTTTCTCCACCGAGTGGGGAAGCTTTGCATATATAGTCATGCCATTTGGGTTGAAGAATGCACCCTTTGTATTTTAACGCATGGTGTACAAGCATTTAAGGATGTCATCCATAAGTTCCTTCAGGTCTATTTGGATGATTGGACAATGTATGGATTGGTCAGGGACCATTGTGATAAATTAAGGTTGATGTTTGAAAGATGTCGGTAGTTGAGGATCTCCCTCAACATCAAGAAATGTATCTTTGCAACTCCTTTTGGGACGTTGTTGGGGAATATCATATGTAAAGAGGGCTTACTGGTGGATCCCGCAAAGGTTGCAGTTATTGTGGGGTTAGGGGAGCCTACCAGCCAAAGCACCGTGCATGGATTTTTTTAACACACTGGGTACTATAGAAAGTTCAGTAAGGGATATACCAAGATTGCCACACCTTTGGAAATATTTCTCTGACACAAGAGTGTCTTTTAGTGGGGAGAGGCGTAGAAGAGTGATTTTGACACTCTAAAAGAAAGCTTATCTTTGCACCTATTCTATGATTCCCATCATGGGATAAACCTTTCCATGTCCACGTGGATGCCTCTGGTACAACAATGGGAGCCATTCTTGCTCAACCAAGAGAGGGGATTGTTGATCATCCTTTGTGTTTTGCAAGTAGAAAGTTGACACCAGCAGAATAGAATTATACAACAACCGAGCGCGAGGCATTGTCAATGATCTATGCGCTCCACAAATTTAGGCAATATCTGGTGGCAACTCCTTTCATATTATACACTTAACATATGTCCTTGAAGTATCTAGTAAACAAAGTAGTGTTGCAAGGGCACATATGCCATTGGGTTCTTCTATTTCAGGAGTTTGAATTCAAAGTGGTGGTAAAACCAGGAAAGAACAATTGTGGTCCAGATCATTTATCAAGGATTGATTCGGGAGAGGACGCACAGAGTATCGAAGAAGCCATGCTAAATGCACAGTTGTTCAGGTTGTGGCGTGCACGCTCAGAACTAGAAGACATTGCTATCTTTCTCAAGGAAGGTGTGGTGCCTGAAGTGATGAATGCTCTAGAAAGGAAAAGGTTAGCCATATGCTTAATGCCCTTCATGTTGATCAATGGGTATTTGTATAAAATGGGTTGCGATGAGGTTTTGTGCCGGTGTGTACTAGAACATGAACGCGTAGCAATAATAGAAGAGGCCCTAGGTGGGATTGTCAGAGGACACTATGTAAGGAATGTAACTGCGTGCAAGATCCTAGTCACTGGACTATGGTGGGAGATGATTCAATAGGATTTTATTGAGTTTTGCAAGGCACTGTGACCACTACCAAGACCTTAGAAAACCTAGAAAAAGGGATGAAATTCCCTTTTGCCCCATTTCAAAGCACGAAACCTTTTGAAAAGTGGGCAATAGATTTTTTTAGACCAATCTCACCGGTGTGTGAAGGAATAACTCACGGTATATTATTACATCTTCGATTATACGATAAGGTGGGCAGAGGCCGCACCCACGAAGGATTGCACTGCAACCACGGCTGCTAGATTTTTATGGGAGAACATTATCAGTAGGTATGGGTGCCCATTAAGTTTAACAAGTGATAGGGGCACTCACTTCTTAAATGAAACAATCAAGATTCTATTAGTAGAATTCATGGTAGCCCATCACAAGACTACCCCTTATCACCCTCAGGTAAATGGGACTATGCAGAGGAATTTAACAAAATCCTTAGTCACACATTGACTAAGATATGTGATGTGGGTAGGAAGGATTGGGATGACAAGGTGTCAGTAGTCCTTTGGGCATATAGAACAATGTATAAAAGGTTGAACAAGGCCACACCATTTCAACTAGTGTTTGGCGCGGAGGCTATTTTTCCGGTTGAATTTATGCTACCATCACTTTGTGTATAGTGCACATAGGAGGGTTGGACAATGAACAAGCACTGGAAGAAAGAATTGATGAATTGATAAAGTTGGATGAAAGGTGCTCACTAGCAAGATGGAGCCAAACAACTGAAAAATCTAAACAAAAGGCATGGCACGACCGCCACATTAAAAAAAAATAGTTTGAGGTTGGCCAGATGGTATTGCTATATGATTCTAAATTTCTACGACATCTTGGAAAGTTGAAGGTGCATTGGTTGGGTCCTTATGTAATTTCATACATCCTTGATTCGGGCGCATGCCAGCTACAAGCATTGGATGGAACAAAATTACCTGGACACTTCAATGGGAGTAGGCTAAAGCCCTACTATAAATAATGCTTCTTGGTGTTTGTAAATAAGGTAGTTCTACCAGTTAGTTTAGAGTTTCCTTTTATGCTTTTCCTTTCTTGTTTTTCCCTTTCATGTTGTCTTGTTTTGCACCTTGGGCACCAGAAACCTTATTAATTTTTAAACTTATGATTGTGCAGAGGACCGTGCATCGATTTAGTGTGGGGTGAGGTGATTAAGAGAGGCATGAAATTATTCTATAGGAAGATTGAGTTGGTAGACCATTCAAACTGGCCCTGTTGAAAATATACATTAGGAAGGTAGATGGATGAAAAATATGGTTCCATTGGAAATCCACGTACAAAGGAGAAAAAGCACAAAAACACGAGGTAGGTGAAAGTAAGAATCAGGAGGATGGAGGAGGTTCCTTTGGCATTGGTAACACGTGCACCAAATTCTTCTATCAAGATGGATTGTCTATGTGCTGCAAGGTTGGAAAAGTTTCTGCGCAAGGATTAGGCGCGGGTGAAAAATGTTTCACGCAAGGATTGGGTGTGCAAGGAAAAGCAAACTCTTGAAGTTAGGTATTTTTGAAAACAATGCATTAAATATTATCGAATGGTGGTAGGTATCCTAGCCTTTAATGCATAAAAGTAGGAAAAGCTATAAATATAAAAATGGTAAGTTCATTATTTTACTTTGCAAAAACAAGGAGAACAATTTTCTTTCAAGAGCTAGGGTTCGAGAGCTAACTCGTGTGAAGGAGAATCTTAAAAATCACGTGCAATCGGTTTGGTTGATCTACAAACCAGAGAAAAAGTGATTCACGGGTGTGAGGAACATTGGGAAAGAGCACCATGATCAAAGGAGGAAAGTCAGAAATTAGGGTTTGTACCCTAGGGCATGGGGTGCATGAAGAAAAATCTCAGACAACTCAAAGGCAACCAGGGAATGAAAGCAAATGGTAAAATGACAGCCATGAAACTAGTTGATAAGCCTACAGTACAATCTAAAAAGGGAAAGGGGAAGGGAAAGGGAAAGAAGAAAGAATATGAAATCCCCTTGGATACCAATGAGGAATGGTACTCAGAGATGCAATACCTGGATGGGGTTTTTCTAGGGCAAGAGTGGGAGTCCCACATCAGATAGATGACCGTAATTGATTACAATCACCGGTCGAGTATAATTATAAAGGAAATGGCATTGGAGCTGGTGTGCCCCACAAACAAATGAACACCTGATGGGATGCCGATTTACAACAATGTAGTCAAGGTGAAAATGGAGAAGGCAGGGCTTCTCCAACTTTACTGAGTTTCCTACTTGGGAAGCCTAAGCACCTATACCAATGGTTAATGATGTGCGTACACGAATATTTCTTCTACTTCGAGGTGTAAAATGTGCATAACCCCATAATTAATCTCACACTTTATAGGCCTAAGATGTAAAGGGCACGTGATCTTAGATGAACTCCCGGGATGAGGAGACAATTAAGGAAACCATTGCATCAGGGATTATAAGAAGGGCTCGAGGTACTACGATGTCATGGATATAAGTGATCCGCCCGATGAAAATGGCCGTGCACCTTGTTTCCAAGCTAAATGGAAAAGAGAGATGGACCCAGGTGAGCAAGCCCTAGTTGAATGTCTGTAGAAAGGTCACGGAAGGCACCATGTACAATATCTCCCAATACATAGCAGATGAGATTATAAGTAGCGCAGAGGATGGAGGAAAGATATTGTTTGGGAACATTCTATTAACCATTATGTTTTTAGAAATTGGGGTGCCAGATGCATCTGATAAGTTCGTATGGGAGTACCCTGATGAAGACCCTTCTCCTATGGATAGGCTCAGAAGTATACTTATGAGTCGGTGATGGGGGTGTCAAGGCGTGCTTGATAAATGGTATACGCGCCTTAGGAACACATTCGGGGTAGAATGGTGGATCCCAGAGAAACTCCCTGGGTGAACTGAAGGAGAAGTAGAGTTTGTGGTGTACCAACACTTCTGCATTGGCATATTTATCTTGGTGGATGGTAGTTAGAGTCCCTGGTGCAAACTCCCCTTCTCATTTACTACCCAATTCTTCCAAGTAGGGGTAAACAGATATAAGGAGTTGAAGAAGTTAAAACTTGACCTGTCCACCCTCGACAGTGAACACAGAGAGATGAGAAAGATACATGTTACGGGATGTGCACATCGAAAGATACTACGTGCACCGACCTTACCGATTCTTTGAGAGCACTGCTTTGCCAAGATTTACCTGCACATAAGACCAAAGTTCAAAAAGGGCACATACATAGAAATGAAATATCCATCCCAGATGACCCCATGGGAAGGAAGAAGCCAGCACTAAAGTGCAAGGAGAAAGAAGAAGAAGAGGAAGAACAAGGGGTAGTGGAAAGGCAGGATGTAGGTACCACGGGGCTGAGTACCTATGTCTGGAAGAAGAGAAGAATGGTGGTCAAGGAAAAGACCCCGGAGCCTACAAAGCCACCATCCCCTGAAGAACCTTTAAATGAATAAAATATAGCATCCCCGACTCTAGAATTTTCTACCGAGAGAATAAGAATAAGGAGGGGAGGAACAAGGGTTTGAAGATATAAACGGCATGAACATCTATGTAGGTGAAAGGGATGACGATGAAGGGGAAGAGATGGAGGTGGATCAAGAGCCAATTGATATCCATGACTCGGAAGGAGAGGAGGTTGAGAATGCAAATGATGCCTTCATATTTGTAAGGAGGAAAGGCACCCGAAGGGAGGAAGGCACATGCAGTGAAGAGGGGAGCGAAGGGCTAGATATGCCCAAGCTCACTTAGGAGGAGGTGAATGAAAAGGAAACAAGGGAGGTAGAGAAGATAATTGATGCCTTGGTCAATGAAGAGTTGGGGCACAACATGGAGCTCATGCTCGGTGAGTTCAAGAAGGAGCAGAGGGAGAAGAGTGGAAGTAGCATGAAAGGCCCAACTCTCTCAGTAACTATTCCCAAGGGTGTGCGCATGGGAAGTAAACATGCGGAAGGGGGAAGAATAATGATGGGTTACATTGATGACCCTAACAAAGTTTTACGTGCATGTTTCCAAAGTATCGTGCCCACCAAGGAGCTCACCGCCATGGAGTCCTTTGACCCTGAGGGAGGATACCCACAAACGATGAAGATGTTATCTTGGGCATTCAACTCCCACCTTGATGAGCCTGAACTCAAGATTAGCCAAGGAGCGGTATTGAAGTTGTCTAAAGGAAAGGGGGCAACCCCATTGTAAATACGTATTAACTAGTAGATGAGCAAGTGTGTAACACTCCTAACAAATTCTCTGTGGAAATTGAGGCTAAGCTCTTCGGTAGAAATGATAGGGTTAGAGTTTTGGAGGACCTGTTGGAGAAGAGGAAGGAAGAAGTAGTGAAGCTAATGAAGGATCTCATCCTCGAGAAATTAATCAGTGCTCAACTATAGAGGGAGCTTCAAGAGGAAAAGGATAGGGTGTGTGAAGTTTCCAAGAAGGTGGAACTCATCTCCCAATCGATTATCACGAAGCACTCGGACCTTAACCCTCCTGCGCAAAAGTATAGATCCTCCCTGGAGTGCCTAGATGACTTGACTTAGATCCTCACCATGGAGAGGTAGCCCTTGGAATTAGAGTTGGTAGAAGAGGTAGCGGCACACTTGGAGAAAGAAGACAAGTTAAAGGTCACCACGCTCAAGGATGAATACAACAAGGTACTCACTAACATAAGAAAAGCGCATAAACTATGGGGTCACTTATGACCACTACGCGCGAGATCAACACAAAGTGACAAGCATATTGTTTTCAGGTGACAAAGCTGAATTAAAGGAATTCAGAGAAAATAATAAGGGAAATAGAGCCAAGTGGGAAAGGATCATAGCCAAGGTAGAAAATAAATCTAAAGCCATTGAGAACCGGTGAGTCTCAATCAAAACCTGGCTAAAAGAGCTCTATAAGGTCATCACAAGGAAGATGGATGCCCTGGAAGATCACGCTAAAGAACTGGAGACTATGGTGGAAACCATTACCACACAAGGGGAGGGGCTAACTTACGAAAAAATAAGCACCCTAGTTGGTGAAATTTGCACTAAAGCACAAAAGAAAGTTAGTGCTTAGAGTACACTAGAGGCCGACCTCTAGCAAAACTTTCCCCTCCTCCTTCTTTAGGAAATTTTCATCATATTCTTTCTCTTCCCCTTTCTTTATTATTTCCTCCCATTCTTTTCCAAGGCAAGGCCTTGCATTCTTCTTTATTGCATTCTTTGAGAAGGTTCCCAAGGGTAGAGAAAATTTGAAGTGTGGGGTAATGTTGGGCCCCTATTTTAGCTTCCACTCTTAAGGGTGTGTGGTGCGCATGGCCATAGGAAGCGCGTAAGTGTAGGCACACAAGGTAGAGTTCAAAAGGCTTCTTGAATAACCTAGGACGTGTGCATCATGTGAAGAAAAATTTGGGACATCCATTTTTGGCCTTTAGGACTGATTACATGAAGAACGTGTTCCGTTTGGATAAGGTTGCAACCTCTGGTGACGGGGGTGTCCTGGAGGGAATATACCTTGCGATAGAAAGATCCAAAAATTTAATCATGACACTGAGAGTCATGTGTGGGAAACCCACACCTTGACACTTGGGGCCAGATCGAAGCTACCGAGGAGTTACTTAGAGATCGAGGCCTATTTATACGCACCCCCTTGCGCAAAGAAGAGGAGATGAAAGCGAGGTAGCAGAGCTCTACAAAATTACTGCGAGAACTATGGGATGAAAATGGGTACAAAATTCCAGTAAGGATGTAATGGGGAATGAAATTTTTGTCTTGTGAGAATACATGTATAGATCAAGACATGGCGCATGACTATGGTCTGCCTTCTGTAATATTTTATAAGTAAACACTATGAATGAATGTGATAAGGTTGCCATGAAAAATGTATTAAGACTCTTTCTCTATATTATCTACATATTTCTATTGTACTTTTGTTCTTATATAATCATGAATCTTACTTAAATGGTTAAGTATAGTAGTATATGTACAACTCTTAGTTCTATTATTTCTGTTGCACACTTTGGTTCTATTATGACTAAAGGGGTGTAGAATCCGTCCTGAGCTCTATAGCCCTTCATGTATGTTAAATCACTAAGTCAGAATCATGAGCTATGCCTTCCACTAGACTCACATAATAGAGAGACTCGGCTCCCTCTCACACGCCTCAAGTGAGCACCCAGTGCTCATTGGGTGATAGGCTAGTGCACATGAGGTTCCCTTGTTCTTAGCGGGTGCAAAAGTGATTACATGTGGTTAGCATTCTTCATAGTCATCCTTCAGACCCCAGAAGCAGTAGTAGTCCCGCCCACCATATAGGACGTCCACGAGAGAGTTGATGCACAAATAGGTCGAGTATAGGTCCTCCTCCACAGGGGTCCTATCGGGACACATGATGGACCTAAATCTTAGTTAGTAGGAGCTTGACTATGGATGCCACAATAGACTATAGCTAGATCATCAGGATCTATAACACCCACTTCTAGGGCACCTTCTGGTGGTGTTACTCCTTGGAGAGGATCAGGTGATTGTTTTGGATGTGGAGTTATGGGGCACTTTTGGAGAGACTTCCCTCAAAACCCTAACAAGGGTAAGGCACCGATTTCAGAGCCGATAGTTGGTGACATGAGACGTAGCCACAGGATCTATGCAGTGGTTGAGAACCACCAGGCCGAGCACCAGAGCACAATCATTGAGACTATAGGTAGTATTGGAGGTGTTCCTACCTCTATATTGTTTGACTCTGGTTCTTCTGATTCATTTATTACACCATCCTTAGTAGAGCGATGTAAGCTAGTGGTTGTTAGACAGGGTCATTTTTGGGATGTAGAGATGGCTTCGGGAGCCAAGATCTCTATGGACTCCTTAGTTAAGGAGTGTGTTGTAGATTTGGGACCTTTCACCACCACTTCAGATCTCCACATTCTTCCTTTGGGCTCGTATGGAGTCATATTAGGCATGGATTGGTTATCTACACATAGGGCTAGGATGGATTGCTATCACAAGACTATATCTTGTGCAGATGATCTTGGAGTTAAGTCAATGATTACGGGGTCGGGATACTTGTTTCTATTCGCACCATCTCTCGCTATAAAACTTAAGTGGTGTTTGCGATGGGGTTTTCGGATGTAAGTAGTTATAGTCGGTGACAGTCGGAGGATGGGTCTAGTGGACCATCATTAGATGATCATCCCATTTTAGGGAGTGTGCGAGATGTCTTTCTAGGAGAACTACCAGGATGCCACCCCCACGTGAGATTGATTTTCATATTGACCTGGTTCCAGGAGCAGAACCTATCTCACGAGTAGCTTATTGGATGACCACCCTGGAGCTCTGTGAGCTCAAGTTACAACCTGGAGGTCCTTTTGGAGAAAGGACTTATCCATCCTATTATATCCCCTTGGCGTGCCTGGTAATTTTTGTGAAGAAGAAGGATGGATCCTTGTGGTTATGTATCGACTACCACCATTTAAATAAGGTGACGATCAAGAATCGTTACCTTATTCCTCATATTGATGACTTGTTTGATTAGATGAAGGGAGCCATAATGTTCTCTAAGATTTATCTCAAGTCGGGCTACCATTAGTTGAGAATTTTAGAGGTGAAAATTCGTAAAGGCGCTTTCCATACGAGGTATGGGCACTATGAGTTCACAAAGTGGTTCCGTTTGGGTTGACGAATTCCCCTGCAGTGTTTATGAGTTTGATGAATGGGGTATTTAGAACCTTTTAGATTGCTTTGTGCTCATCCTCCTTGATGAAATCTTGATATACTCGTGTACACATGAGGAGCACAAGGAACTTGGAGAAGTGTTCCTTCTTCCAAATAGAGGTGTAGTATTTGGGTCATATTATTTATGGGGAAGGTATCACAGTTGATCCTTCCAAGATTAGAGCCATTATGGATTAGCCAACACCCACTACAAGAATGGCGAGGTGAGTAAATTCATGGGTTTAACAAGATACTACTGGAGATTTGTTCAAGACTTCTCTTGGATTGCGCACCCTAGCACTTCCCTCCGAGAGGAAAGGGAAGAATTTTTTTGGATGGAAAAATGTGAGTAGGCGTTTAGACTTTGAAGGAGTTTCTCACTAAAACACACATTCTTTCAGTTTGAGATCCACAGGTGAACTCTTTTTTGCACGATGCTTCTTTATCAGGGCTTGGAGGTGTGTTAAAGAAAGATGGCAGGGTTATATCTTTTGAGTATCGCAAAATCAAGGATCATGAGATTAATTATCCTACCCATGATCTTAATCTTGTAGCGATGGTGCATTCCTTGGTTAGATGGAGACATTTTCTTCTTGGATGGAGTTTCACACTTAGGACACATCATTTGATCCTTCGCCACCTCTTCACGCAGCCCAATCTAAACACTCATCATCAGCAGCATTGGATGGAGTTTCTTTGTGAGTATGACATGAATATAGAGCATGTGAAAGGGAAGGAGAATGTGATAGCAGATGCTCTTAGTAGAAAGATACATATGGCTATGGCTACCTTAGTAAGCATAGATTTGCGGAGAAGGATTATTCAAGCAACTTCTTCTTCATAGCTTCTACATGATAATACAAGAAGAGATCGAGTCATAGAGACCCCTCGAGGGGAATTTTGATGGATTTTCCTTAGAGGAGGAGATGGTCTTCTTAGGCAAAGAGGTAGGATATATGTTCCTAGAGATGGAGGCTTGAGGTAGGACATCTTGGTAGAGGCACATATTGCACCCTATTCAGCCCATCTTAAAGTGAAGAAGATGCATGCTACGTTGAGGTAGTTTTACCACTAGAGAGGACTTCTTTTAGATGTGGCTTAGTTTTTGTCATGGAGTTTAGAGTTCTAGAGGGTTAACATCAAGCATCAGCACCTAGCAGGTCTTCTTTATCTTCATGCCATACCAGAATGGAAGTGGGACACCATTTCCATGGATTTCATTGTCACACTACCTATGTTGAGATATCACTATGATTCCATTCTGGTCACGATTGATAAATTGATAAAAGTGGCTCACTTTTCTCTAGTAAAGACCACTTATATAGCTAGAGTAGTGGCATGAGTATATTTGGATGAGATTTTCAGGTTACATGAGATTCCATAGAAGATCATTTGTGACCACAATCCTTTGTACACTTCACACTTCTAGACTACCATGCAGTATGTCCTTGGGACGAGGATTAATTTCAGCACAACATATCATCCTGAGATAGATGGATAGACCAAGTGAGTGAATCAGATTTTGGAGGATATGCTCAGGATGTACATGATGGATCAACAGTCTAAGTGGGAGGAGTACCTGTACTTAGTGGAGTTTACCTACGATAAAAATTTTCGAGTTCTATAGGCATGCATCCCTTTTAGGCATTATATGGTAGAGAGTGCAGGACATTAGTTAGGATAGGTTAGAGGACATAGTATCCATTGGACCAGCTCTTTTGCGGGACATGGAGTAGTAGGTAGTGTTGATCGGGGGGAGAGATTGCGGGAGGCATATGATTGATCGTATGTGAATCAAAGCATAGGATTGATCGTAGCTTTGATGTGGGCATGAAGGTATTTCTTCATGTTAGGCAACACAAGAGCCCTATCCACTATCGAAAAGGTTCTAAGTTAGCTCCTCGATTCATTGGTCCTTTTTAGATCTTGGAGTGTATTGGCCCTTTATCTTAGCATCTAGCATAGCCACCCATCTTGTCTCACGTACATGATGTGTTTCATGTTTCTGTCCTTAGGAGGTATATTGTAGATCCTTCTCATGTGTTGGACTGGACATAATTACAGTGCCGGATCGGGGCCAGGTGATGGTGGATTTTGTCTATATCATAGATCGTAGGACCCCGGGCCTTCAAGCTAGATATATTGATCAGGTATGGGTAAACCGGGATAGATACGATGAGACCGCAGCCACTTGGGATGATGCTACTATGTTACGAGTGTAGTTTCCCACGTTTTTTCTAGTGACTTCCGGGAGGAAATTGAGTCTAAGGGGAGGGGATGTAGTTCCCACTTCCTATTGACACCGTTTATATACTAACCTTGATATCGTTGATCTCATTTTTGACATTATTATTTTTTGATTTAGTATGATGTGTATATGTTAGATCATGGATTATTATGGACCTTGATTAAGTTAGCATGCATGATGATTATTAGAGACATTATTATTATGTGGATGATGATATACTATTTGACATGGAATGATTACATATGTTTATTTTATACATGGGACATTTGATATTAAGAGTAGCTCTAGTATAGAGATCCATTGGATGATGAGATAGCTATAAATTAAATTTAAATGAGGATGTTGAATTCTTGATGTTGTTGTGATTGGGTTTGATATTTATATGTTGTTTATATCATTTTGGATGTTTACGATATGGCCATGAGGCCAAAGGAGGTATTGTTATCTTGCAGGTTAAAATATCACAACAATGTTGGGGGAATGGAGACTAACCATATTAGAATTTTGGATGAATTCAACGAGGTCACCATGGCAACTGTAATTGTTTGTATGTTGTTTTTGTTAGGGATTCCCATGGGGGAATCACCTTGAAAATATGACGAAGGGTATTCATGTATTACTTTAATGTGTTTCTTTTTTATAATGTTTTCATGAATTTTATTTGTAATATGTTTCCCCTTTCATTAGTTGTTAATTAATTTGGGTTTATGTTATGTATAACCATATGTTAAATAAATAAATAATTATGTCAAAAGAATGTAATAAATGAAGTCATAGATATTAATGCATGTTGTAAGAATGTGTAAGAGGATGTAAAAATGTGTAAGTTATGTGTAAGTTGTGTAAGTTAGATTTTGGAGTGTAGAACACTCCATCGACAAAGGAATTCGAAATTGTCCTTGAGGGCTGCATTTTGAGGCTTATGGGACAAGTTAAACTTGTCCCACACCTCTTAAAATCATCCACCAACCATACCTATGGTTTGGGAGTCAAAATTATCCCTTTTAATTGTATTTTGAAATGACTATGTGTAAGTTTTTATTGCACTTTCCTTACAATATTGTAATTCAGTCCTTGTTATAGTATGGGTTAATTTTGAGTGTGTAAGTTTATTGTCATATCCATTTAATGTGATTATTTGTGAAGTTGACTTTCCCTTTTTGGGGTTGAGTAAGAATGATGTGGCATCCCACTTGGAATCCACATCATCCTCTCCTCTCCTCTCCTTTAAAATTTGAATTCTTCCTTGTTTATTGTTGTTGAAACTTTTCTCTTTCTTCTTTGGGTCGAATTTTATTATTGTGGGAGTCTTGCTTGTGGAGAGATTTTGAAAATTCATTTACATGTTTGGTGTTGTTGTTTTGGACTGTATTTTGAGCATTGAAGAGCTTGTTGTGTTGGACTGTATTTCTAAGCATTGAAGGAGCTTGCTATTTTGGAAACAAACTCCATAATGGAGAGGTAGGATCTTGCCCTTTTTAAATGTTGTTTTCTCTTTCCTTGCATGAGAAAAATGGTGAATGTGTTGTGTATTGTTGGCTGGTTGGGTAGAATGCTTAGGGCAAGGTGTAGGAGAAGGCTATGGGGATTTCATATGGGGGAATAAGGGATTGCCAATGGAACTTGTTCTATTTTGGAGGGAGTTTTGGATTGGGATCCACCTAGGAAAAGAAACTACTTACATTTCTTACTCTTGGGGGCATAAGGGAGAAAATTTGATGGGGGGCATAAGGAGGGGTTGGGAGATATAAGGTTTATGGGATTTGATATGGTTATTGGTGGTATGATTTAGGTGGATGCCCAATTCCAAATAGGGAGGCATAAGTAGTTCCCCATAGTTCTTGCTCTTGATGGCCTGTTTGATCAATCCCATGTGTTGTGTGTGTGATTATTATTGAAGTTGTGAATTGTTGTCTTTGTTTGGACTGAGTATTTTGTCGTATTATGCTTGTGAAAATAATGTTTCTTATTGTTAAAGAAGCCTTTGTTGCCATGGGTTGATGTTCATACTCTATTCTAATATGGTTGGGGTTTCAGGAACAATGGGAAATGATGGCTTCTCATTTCCCATTGGATGTCTTGGTTGGGTGGAGAGTGTTACCTTTCCCCCTTCCTTATTGTGATCAAGATGAAAAGGTGAAGAAATCAGCATGTTGCTATTTTGGAGCTTGAAGAAAACACATTTATATAGTCCCTTCCTTTGAGAAAAATTATTGTAACCTTCCCACTTTGAAGAGGATGATTGTATTATTGTTTGTAATGAGAAGACACCTTGTAATGCAAAGGAAAAGATAGAGATTCATTTGTGAAATGCAAAGAGTTATTATTTCATACTCTGTCTTGTTAATAACGTGAAAGGATGAGATATGTTTTGTATTTTGTTAATTGAAAGTCAAGGAAAGGATGAAGTTGTAATGTTGTTGTGTGAAATCAATAAAAGAAATACATTCCTTTCTCAAAATTGTATTGTTGTATTGAATTGGAGTTATTGTTTTGAAATGATATCTCTGTGTGAAAAGAAAATGCGTATGGGAGGAAAAGACAACATTCTGTTCCTTGTATTTATTTAAAATTTGAGATATCAAATTGTGCCTTGTTGCTCTTGAATGATAAGATAGATCAATTGAATGTCTTAGATCAGATTTGAGAATGCTTTCCCACATTTGAAAGTTGCAAATTGATTATAAATTTGTTAGTAAATGATCTCTGTTTCATTCCAAATCTGGCATTTAAAGTTAGCTAATAAATGTACAGTTCAGATTTGCAACTTAAATTAAGAAATGAAACAATTCAATTTAGATGTAATAAGTCATAATGAACTTAATTGGAACTCTACATCTATGAAAGACATTTTAGAACTTCATGAAATCAAATTCCAAACATACATAATAAATTTCCCGTCAAAATCTATAAAATTATAAAATTTCACTCAATCAACAAATTGAACCTTGAAAACACTCCTAAACTTACCCAAGATCAATTCTCCATGTTTAATTGACATGTTGAGAAGAAGAAAATCAAAATTTGATTAAAATCTTACAAGTTGGAAAATTGCTAGTTTTGAATTATAAACCCTACAGTTTTATTTCTCAAAATTGACCCTCAAAACTTCATCAAAATACAAAATTGATGATTTCTATAGAAATAGGAATCTGAGAGATTTCTAGAAAGTCCTTTTTTATGAAAAACTAACTTTTCTATCAAAAGTTATGGCCATTTGAAGTTTTACTTCAAAATGACCATCCAAAAATTAATCTAACTATATAAAAATCAAAATTTAATTTTTGGAAAAATTTCCCAAAAAATTCCACGGCCCTGCAACCCTCGAACCATATCAAATGTTTCCACATGGAACTTAGAGAGCATACTCATTTTGAAACTTAAACTTTTTGAAAATTTGACTTTGGGAAAATTCTCCCGTTTTTCCCCATTACCCCACAACCAATCATGTGCTGACACATGGCTTGGTGGGCGCACAGAATAAAATTAAAAATTTAACCATTTAACTCCTTTGGAAAAATTTCACTTTTTCCTCCATGACCCCACACCTCCGCAACGAATAAGGTGTTGACACGTGTCCTAGCGGATGCGCGGGCCCGCGCAAGTCTTTTTGACTTTAAAACTCTTTTGGCACAAAACCTTAAATCACTCCACCGCTCTACTTGACCCATGATTAGTAGGAACTTAACACATGGTATGTTTTTCTCTTTGGTGGAGGCACACGTCCATTTCTTCTCTTGGGCTTGTGGCCTAAAATCACCAAAACCTAAAGTGCTCTCGCCACTCCGCATTTCTCCATGCTAATCGGGAAGTGACACGTGTCTTCCCTGTCAGACCCACAGGTGTGTGGAGGTGTTTTTCACTCTTGTGCTCAAGGAGGAAAATTCTCAATTTTCCTCCCCACTCCACTCGACCCACTCAAAGGAAAAAATTTCTCCCTAAGCCCGCGGACTCCCCAAGGGAAAATTTCTCCCCAAAACTCCGTCGGGCCATAACTTGAGATTTATAAGGAGTTAGGAGGACTTATTTATATGGTTGGAAAGGTGAGAGAATTTCCTATCCAATGGGCATGATTTAGGAAATTTTTATGGCTCTAAGTGTGTGAAAAATAAATTTGAACCCTATAATGCCTGTTAGGGCAGAGATGAGTGAGATTTCACTCTCCTAACCTAAGTGATGAATTTAACCTCTTGTTTTGACCTTGTGCCTTATTGATATTAGTTTCTTGAAGTAATTGTTGTAAGTCAGTCTTGCTTGTTAATCCTTATTTGGTTTGTGCTAACTGTGATCTTGTAACCCTCTTTGTAAACACTTTAAATCAAAAACAAACTTATTCCATAATTTTCCTAATTCAATGGATAAACATATGCAGTTGTAATGACTCGGTGATTCACCGATCTATTCATTCCATAACTCGGTAAGCTACCAATCTATTTATGTTATCTTATGTATTGAATACATATTATATACTTTGTATACTTTTTCATCCTACCCTACACCGGGTACTGAGTGATCTATTTAAAGAACATATCTTGAATATCTGCTACCAATATTCATCTGATATCACGTTGTTTTAAACTTGGTGACATAGGACAATGCAACCAGCAAGTTTGTGATACTTTGGCCAAAGATTTATAACATACTGTGTATGTCACTATTCCTAGATGACATACTCATCATATTGGAATACATCCTTCACCTCACTCCTTAATGATTGGTCTTTACTGACTACCGTCAGTCCACTTGTTCTAGGTTTAACCCTAGCCCTAGATAGGAACATAACCTATTATAGGAAGATGCTCACAATGGCTTAGGGTAAATGGGCATACTCGGTTGACCTAAGTCAACTGGATGTGCCAACTTACCCTGAGCCATTGGAAGCTAATTCATATCCTAAATATGCTCCTATCCAGACCTAGAGGGAAACTAAGTTCAAGTCCTAATTCCCATTGGGTGTAGATCTAGATGATCAATGTGGAAGGGTGATGCCACATGTCAACTACAACGTTGTATTCTCGAGAAGACCAAGCCTTCTCAAAAGTACATCCCTACAGTTGGCATGTGCCAACATCCTACAAAAACTACCTCATCGAGATGTACATACCCCGAGGGGATTGTTAATACATTGTTAGTCTGAATTAATTCTTGATTACAACAACCCTACCAAACCCTAATCCAACACTCAATAAGTTCTTTCCTAAATTTTCTTCATTTAGTCCATTAAGAACTTCATTATATTCATGGTCGCTTTTAATGTTTGATCACATAGTTAAACTGCCAATTAACCATAATCGTACAACATTATAATATGTCTTATTTAAAAAGTACAATAACTTTTTAGAAAAGTTCAATGCCAGAATATATCCAATATAAAGTAGACTTCATACAAAATGAAGTCTAATAAATTGTAGTCATATTTTCAAACCTTTTTGGTTTATATTCAATTAAGAAAGAGAAAGAGTCTTTCTCTACATGTTAAGTGTTAGGGTATATCCTACCCAATATCCACATTTCTTAATGTATGTTCATCACACATTACATTACTATGTTATATAGTTTAGATAAAGAATATCATATTCTGCAACTTAACAAGTTGCATCTTAATTAGGAAATTGAACTAAATCCCTTTATCCTACCTATCAAAGGATAACCAATTAAGCATAAAAATAATATGAAGAATATCAACAAGATAGAAATCCATCTTTTTCATACAAGAATACAAGATAATTTACACAACCAATACAAGTAAATTCTCAACTTTCAATTAATCTTTATAACTTATACATTTACAAGCCTTATGCATTTTAGGCATCTTTGCATAACAACCACCTTCATTCAAAAAGAATACTACTTTTCTTTTTCAATACAATCTCAAGAACGAATCAGAATTCTTCACAAGGAATCAAATTTAAATCAGCCAATGCATCTCATAAGTTTAGCCTTCTTTTATCACTTACAAAGTCCATCTACAAAAATTGTTAGCACGGGTCAGTTCAATGAACTGAGCATGATAAGCACTAAGCCTTAAAATGAATTGCATTCCACTAATTGTTCCATTAAAACAACTCTGCTTTAATGAAACAATTAATATATCATACTAATAAGCATAAGTAATAACAATCAGAAAGAAGTACATTAATAAATCTGAATTCACTTCTAAGAGAAGAACAAAATATAATCCACAACATCTACCTTACAAATTAAAGTTTAATTGATCCTATCAATTACCTTTAAACAAACAACAGATCATATCATCTCATTGTTCCCAATTCTATCATAATAGAATAAAACATTTATCTTTACTATAAGACAAAAGAAGTGTTTACAACATGGTTCCCATTAGGATGATTCATCTAACTCTTAAGAAAAAGAAGAAGAAGAACCATTACAAACTATGCCCAAACACAAAACATCTGAAAAATAGAAATAGGTTCATAACATGAATTTAATTGTTTCATTTAAAGGACAACTACCTTAACATTCAACATTTAAGATATTCATCAAAACAGAATCCCATGTCCATCCCTGAAGGAATATAGAATCAAATAGTCTATCAACAAGTTTACATTTTCTATTCAACAAGACCGAAACATCTAATCTCTTTTTACATCATTTTAGTCAAATGATATGTACAAGAAGACTAATCAACATAATAAATCTCCATTCCCTAAGAGAATCAATAATAGAAGGTTTCAATCAAATGAACTTAACCCAACAACATAGAAAAGGAATCTTATCAGAATGTGATTCCATCCTTAAATCATTTCACTACACTTAACAACAAATTCCCTTTCTAATCCAAACAATAAGCTCATACACTAGTTCCTAGAAGAGAGAACAAAACCAACTCAAGGTAAGAAGAAAACATACTGCAAGTCTCCCTTACAATTTTTACCTTCAATAAAGCATGAGTTCCCATTTCAATTCAGAACAAATACACAAGTAAAGTTCAAAAACAACATACTGTCCCAAATGAATCGAAATTTCTTTTCTCTTTAAAAAAAGAATAAGGATTCATTTACTAAATCCAATCAAGAAATAGAAAATCCCTAACAGAAAACTAACAATTCTTAATTACCCATGAGCTCAACAAAGACTGAAACTTCATTACAAGATTTCAACATTTTATTACAAAGAGCAAGCGGTTCGTGGTTTCAAGAGAGCAATAATCCAAAACAAAACTATCTCAACTTCATGTTTCCAACAGAGGAGACATTGTTTTAAACAAAACAATCAACCCAAGATGTGGGTTTCCTCAAAACAGAGGGGAAAAGGCTTTCCCTACTTAAATTCCATTGCTAGTTCAAAGAAATGAACATTCCACAAAAGAAGTTCCAATTCCATTATCTAACAAAAACATTTCTAGTTTAATTTTCCAAAAGATATTCAAACAAGCTCGGTTAAACTACTCTACCATATTTCCTTTGAGTAAGTAGTTTGAATTGATAGAGTTATAAGCTTTTAACTTAAATGAAATTAAAACCAACTCAAAATTACCAGAACAAAACCGACACATCATTCCAGCTATAAATTCCAACACTAAGTACCAAATTACACGTACAGTGTCAAATCACAAAGTCTCAAACATGAGCTCGGATATACACAAGTGTCTTAATACGAGGCAGTATATATTACAAATATACATTAATAGTTCAAAACAATAGGGAGCCTCCATTACCAATTTATATCTTATCAAGAAGCCCTATTTCCAACTCAAAATGAAACACGAGTTTCCAACAAGAGTTGGAACCATACAAGTAACAAAATATGAGTGCGGTGAAAACATGAACTTCCATTAACAGTCCAGAATATCACAAGAATAAAACATGAGTACAGAGCTACATACGGACTTCAAACAATAGTCCCGAGTTACCCAAGGTTCCAAACACGGGTTTAGAGCATCAAGAATTATCCAGTACTAGTTCTTATCCAAATACGAACCCAATACAAGTTCCAAACCAAACACTAGCTCGAATACAAGCTCAAGCTTAAACAAAACACGAGTTCCAATGCAAGATCAAATGGGACTCAAGGTTCCCAAAAACTCAGAACCATATAAATAGCAATGAAGGTCAGTTAAAACACAACACTTCGAATACTGGTTCAGAAATGACAAGAAGAGCTACGAAACAAGTTTCCCATGAATGATTCAAAATTTAACCCACACAAAGAAAGTTTCCAAACTTAATGTTATTTTGCTAAGGATTTCATATCCAAATTTCTAGAGATTTATAAAACCCATCAAGAAAATAACCAGATAAAACATGAAGAACAAGAATCTCATAAGAGTAGAGTCATTTTAATGAAACATTTAGAAGAAAGCAAGAGATCTTAATGGTTAGAGCCTATCATGCCTGATAGTGCTTCTGCCAAATCGAAGGAGACTTCCAGCCGAGCTTTCAACTCCTTTTCTTCTCCATGAAAGATCAACAAACAAAAAAACTTTCCTCAGAATGCCTCATATACCTTCCCATGATCGAAAATAGACCAGGTGAGTTAAAAATAGCAATGAAGTGAAAGTCAAACTGCTGGTTTGAAGAACCAGTTTGCTCCATGTAGAGAAAAATCTGGAAAGCATGCAAAAACCAACAACCTCCCACAAACCCACCTTCCAAGTTTCCTAGATGGTTTGTGAACAAAAACCGAGACCAATAAATTCCATTAATTCCAATTTTCCCACTCATCTCTCCTTACCACCACCTCCCAAGTCTAGCGAATGCCAATTCACATTTAACATGCAATTCCATCTTTAGTGAAACTTCCACATAAGCCTCCACCAAGTCAACTAGCCCCTACCAAAACTGGTAGTACTTTATGCCTTAAAAACCTTATCAACAACTTAAATGCCATTGGAACCATCACCTTTGATGCATGTGACCCATTAGGTTCCCATTAAAATAGCTTAGGATAGATCCTTTAGAACTTAGGTTAGTTTAGAATTAATCACCTTAGGCCTTACACATTACCTTAGGTAGTTTCCACATAGGTTAGATTAATTCACAACATAATAGTTTTAGGCATTAGGTTAGATCATCACATAATCTTATAGCATTAGGTTTTAGGTTAAATTAAATAGCCTAGTAACCTCTCCATAATCCTTTAGCACAAAGCTTAGGTTAGGATAAAAATTCAATTAAGTAACATAGCTAGGTAGTAAATATTCTTACCTAGCTTAGGATTCTTAGGATTCCGTAGGATAATCCTTTAGTTTTAGGATTCCGAATCCTTCCTATGTCATGAACAAGTTGTATTTCATTTACGTCAAGCAATGTCCTGCCATGATCGATCTCAAAGACCCAAGCACAACATACAACTGAATGGAAACACGTTCACACAAAATCTAAGAACTTGTAACAACAAAGTTCAGTCCGATATGTCCCTCAATTTTATTGAATGTCAATTTACCCTTCATTCAACTGAGCAGATTTAAAACATTCCTTGGATCACTGAAATTGATCCAAGGATGAGTCAGATAAGGAGATAAGTTTGCAACTCTTAAACCAGATTGCAATTCACCTACAAGAAGTGAAAAATGGGTTCAAGGAAGCCATTCCATTTCAGTCTAGTGATCTTAAGAACAAAAAATATTTATCCATATCAAGCATGATCTCCAACAACCAAAAGAACACATCTTTAGAAGAAGATCACATGTCAACACTTGAAATGCAAAAGAGGAATATAACAATTGTCGAGGGTGTTACATGCTTCCCTCCTAAAAAGAATCATCATCCGATGATTACCTCATTTTAACAATTTATATCAATGACAATCAATTCATTCACTTCTCTTATCATAAGTCAAATATATCAAAACTTATAGTTCTAGAAATCAACATTAAATAGTTGTTTGTTCAATTCTTATAAATATCTGCCCAAAACTGGCATACTTATAGTCATATACAAAAGAAAAATCACAAAAATTTCTAACAATCCACAGAATCAATTCTATTCAAATAGATATGGAAAAGAATTTTTCATATCCTCTAGGTTTTCCCAAGTTGCACTATCTTCATTAAACTGGTCCCACTGGACTTTACATTGACTTATTTCTTGATTTCTCAAATGCAACTGGTGAGTTTCAAGCACTCGTATGGGTTTAACCATGATTATTCTGGGTCCTGGACCTACAAGGAATTCCAATTTAACATGTGTGATAAATATGAAACATATTTCTTAAGAAAAGAAATATGGAAAACATCATGCATTCGTGACAAAGTAGGAGGTAATGCTAAACGATAAGCTACAAGGTTGATTACTTCAACTATCTCAAAAGGTCCCACATAATGAGGTGATAACTTGGCAGCCTTGCCAAAAGTTATAGAACTCTTTTTGGTTTAACCTGAAGAAAGACTTTCTCACCAAGTTCAAATTTCCTATCAACCCTCTTCAAGTCAGCGTAACTCTTTTTCCTATCTGTTTGCTTCTTTCAAGTGTTCACGAATCAATTTAACTTGTTGTTCCATTTTAGTAAGAATTTCAGGTCCAATTACCTCTCTATCTTCTATGTTATCCCAACTAATAGGGGTTCTACATTTTCTTCCGTATAATGCCTCAAAAGGTGCCATCTTAAGAGAAGCATGATATGTATTATTGTATGTGAATTCAACTAATGGAAGATACTCTTCCCACTTATATTGTTGATCCATGCAATACATTCATAACATATCTTCTAAAACTTGATTTACTCTTTCAATCTACCCATCTATTTTCGGATGATACATAGAACTGAAATTTAGCTTAGTTCCTAGAGCTGCATTAAGCATTTGCCAAAATCTTGATGTCATTCTAGGATCTCTATCCAAAATGATTAACTCAGGTACTCCATGTAATCTGAAAATTTCATGTACAAATCTTCTTGCCAAAATAGGAGAATCATCCTTCAGATTTCCAAGCAATAAAATGTGCTACCTTTGTTAGTTTATCCACAACTACTAAGATAACATCATGCTTATTTCTTGACATAGGTAACCCTTGTACAAAATCCATGCTTATTACTTGCCATTTGTATTGCGGTATGCTATGAGGATACAACAAACCGGCTGGGTGCATATGTTCCACCTTAACATGTTGACATTCAAGGCAATGTGTCACAAAATCAATAACATCCTTTTTCATTCCTTTCCTAGAAATATTGTTGTTTTATATCAGCAAGCATCTTAGTAATGCCAGGGTGTCTCAGAAAAAGGTGAATTGTGAAATTCAGCTAACAATTTCTTTCTCAAATCATTAAGCAAAGGTACATAGACTCTATTTTCAAATCATAAGATTCCTTCTTTATCAAAGAAAACCTTTATACCTCGAATCATTAGAATCTAAGCAAGTGTTGCTTTTACTTGTTGAAAGTAAGAATCAGATTCCATAACACTTTTTACTTCATCCTTAAACTGAGTTCTAAGTGTTATAAGAGCAGAAATGTGCTTCCTACGACTTAGAGCATCAACCACTCTATTTTCTTTTCCTTTAATGTAACTTATGTCAAAATCATATTGAGACAAAAAATCTAACCACCTTTGTTGTCTTGCATTTAGATTTGGCTGAGTGAAAATGTACTTCAGCCCAAGATGATCAATTTTCAACTCAAATGGTTTACCAAGTAGATAATGCCTCCAAACTTGAAGTGCATGAACAATGGCAGCAAGCTCTAAATCATGTGGAGCATAATTCAACTCATGTAACTTAATTTTTCTACTTTTGTATGCTATAACATGACCACTTTGTAACAAAATACCTCCTAGACCTTCACCGGATGCATCAGTTACCACCATAAAATCTCCATTAGGATCTGGTACTACAAGAATAGGTGTTGAAGTTAACTATTCCTTCAAGGTTTTAAATGCAATTTCACATTTCTCACTCCAAACAAACTTTTTATCTTTCTTCTGTAAGGAAGTTATTGGTGCAACTATCTTAGAAAAGTCTTTTACAAATTTCCTATAGTAGCTAAAGCAAGTCCCATGAAGCTTCTAACTTCATGTACATTCTTTGGTGTAGGCCATTCCATTATAGCTGTAATTTTTGAAGGATCTACAACAATTCCATCTTTACTTATTACATGACCCAAATAGTGGACTTCTGTGTCATAGAAAGAACATTTGGACAACTTACCAAACAACCGTCTCTTTCTCAGAATTTCCAAAACTATTTTCAAATGCTCATGATGCTCCTCAATGCTTTTAGAATATATGAGAATGTCATCCAAGAATACGAGCACAAATTTGTCCAAGTATTCTTGAAAGATATTATTCATTAAATTCATAAATGCCGCAGGTGCATTAGTTAATCCAAAAGGTAAAACCGTAAACTCATAATGTCCATACCTTGTTTTGAAAGTTGTTTTATGAATATCCTCATCCTTAATTCATAGTTGATGATATCAGATCAAAGATCTATCTTGGAATATACCGATGCTCCATGCATCTGATCAAATAAATCATCAATCCTAGGGAGTGGATATCTATTCTTGATTGTTGCCTTGTTTAACATTATGTAATCAATGCACAATCTAAGTGTTCCATCTTTCTTTTTCACAAAAATTATGGGTGCTCCCCAAGGTGAAACACTTGGTCTAATCAAACCTTGAGACAAAATTTCATGCAACTGAGCCTTAAGCTCTACTAATTCTATAGTAGTCATTCGATACGGTGCTTTAGAAATAGGTTCAGTTCAGGCTTGATCTCAATCATGAAATCAAATTCCCTTTTGGGTGGAAGACCTAGCAATTCTTCCGGAAATACATCACTGAAGTCTCGTAACAATGGATATTGTTCCATAATATCACTGCTCTCTTCTATTGATTCAGTAATTTTTACTGCATATAAGGTACATCCTTTATTTTTGGCCTTTTTAAGTTGCATAGTTGATAGTTTTCTAACAGAAATTTCACGTTTCACACCCGAATCTCTCTGTTGTTTTTACAGGTCATCTAAACAACTAATGTGTTTTTCAAAATAGTCCACTTTAGCCTTATGTTCTGCTAACCAATTAACACCTATGATTACATCATAAGACCCTAAAGGTGTAACATAAAGATCAACCTCTGTGGAAAAGTTAGGTAAATCAAGGACTGCTCCAAAAAGACACATACTAACCGTATGAACAACATTATTACCATACTGTATAGTCCATGTTTTATCCATGTTTCCAGCTTTTCTTTTTAATTTTGATGCTAATTTACTAGAAATAAAACATTCAGTAGCTCGGTATCAAAAATAATAGTTATTGGTAAACCAAATAACTTACCCGGAACTTCTATGGGTGTGGCATGTTTTCGGCCTACTTTCATCACCTTTATGCATGTGTGTATCTTGTCTTTGTTGATTGTGATCATCCTTCTTCAAAGGACATTGATTTGTGTAATGATCTTTTCCATAGTTATAACAGCCTCCTATAGGTCCCTTCCTAGGCTCGGGTTTATTTCCAGCCTTAGAGTTATCATTTTGACCCCATAGGACTTTTGTTCATTATTATTGTTCTTGGAAAAGTTGTTCCGTGCATTACCAAAAAACTTGTTTGTTTTTGCTACTTTCCTATTTGTATAAGATGAAAACTTACTTTTCATTCCAAATTTCTTCCATGGTCCTTTCTTGGGTGCAAGAGAGGATGAAGAGGAGTTGGGATTCTTCTTCCTTACTTCCTCCTTATGAGTAGAAATTGCCTTTAATTTTTGTTCCTACCTTATGGATTTTTCAACAACCCCTTCCATCGTGGTTGGGTTGTGAACATCCACCTCTCCTCCTATAATGGGATTCAATCCCATGATGAATTTTCATATCCTAAACTTCTCATCAGTTTGGTACTGGGGCACATACTTAAGGAGTTTTGTAAATCACTCCCAATACTCAGTTACAATTAGCTTTCCTTGAGCTAAGTTCTGAAATTTAGTCATTTTCTTGATCATAGTAGAGTTGTGGCAGCCATCGTTGCCTAAAGTAACCTTTAAATTGGTCCCATGTGATATTAGATTCATCAATGTTCAACTCAGCCTTGTGGTTGTCCCACCATGAAGATGCTTTGTGAGAAAGTTGATATGCTCCCCATATCGCCTTTGTTTCTTTTGAGAAATTTCTTATTGCAAAGTATTTCTCCATTTCATTGAGCTAGTTCTCAGCCCCATCTCCTAATGTGGTGCCATCAAACTTGGGTGGACTTATCCTTTTTATGTCATTAGTGAGTTTTGCTGCTAGCCTAGCCTTTTTGTTCTCAAGCTCCACAGGTATGTTAACATTGTTATTATCAACACCCACATTGGTGTTGTCCCCTGGAGGTGGCTGATTATTGTTATCAGCTTCTTCTTCCTCCTCATTACCCATTACTTGTTGTTCAAGCACAACCAAATGATCTCTTGTGTCCAATAGGGAAGCAAGGATCTCATCAAGTTTTTGGGTTGTTACTACTCCTTCCTCAGGTGGAGGGTTATTTGCAATGTTTCCTCTTGTTCTCACCATTTTCTATTACAAGAAAATTTAAGTTTCATCAGATTATGGACACAATAGGTCCAAGAGCTGCAACCTTCAGCTCTGATACCAAGATGTAACATTCCCATTTTAAGACTTTAGAAACAAGGGAAATTTTTTTTTTTATAGTGTTCACTATTCTAAATAAAGCATTATTTAGAACAAACATTCCATGCCAATCAAATTCAATGGATAAACATATAGTTGTAATGACTCGGTGATTCACCGATCTATTCATTCCATAACTCGGTAAGCTACGATCTATTTATGTTATCTTATGTATTGAATACATATTGTATACTTCATATACTTTGTCATCCTACCCTACACCGAAGTATTGAGTGATCTATTTAAAGAACATATCTGAATATCTGCTACCAATATTCATCTGATATCACGTTGTTTTAAACTTGGTGACATAGGACAAATGCAACCAAGTAGTTTGTGATACTTTGGCCAAAGATTTATAACATATTGTGTATGTCACTATTCCTAGATGACATACTCATCATATTGGAATACGTCCTTCACCTCACTCCTCATTTATCATGATTGGTCTTTACTGACTACCGTTAGTCCACTTGTTCTAGGTTTAACCCTAGCCCTAGATAGGAACATAACCTATTATAAGAAGATGCTCACAATGGCTTAGGGTAAATGGGCATACTCGGTTGACCTAAGTTGACCGGATGTGCCAACTTACCCTGAGCCATTGGAAGCTAATTCATATCCTAAATATGCTCCTATCCAGACCTAGAGGGAAACTAAGTTCAAGTCTTAATTCTTATTGGGTGTAGATCTAGATGATCAATGCGGAAGGGTGATGCCACATGTCAACTACAATGTTGTATTCTGAGAAGACCCAAGCCTTCTCGAAAGTACAGCCCTATAGTTGGTGTGTGCCAACATCCTACAGAAACTACCTCATCGAGATGTACATACCCAGGGGATTGTTAATACATTATTAGTCTGAATTAATTCTTGATTACAACAACCCTGCCAAACCCTAATCCAACACTCAATAAGTTCTTTCCTAAATTTTCTTCATTTAGTCCATTAAGAACTTCATTATATTCATGGTCACTTTTAATGTTTGATCACATAGTTAAACTGCCAATTAACGTAATCAAACAACACGTTATAATATGTCTTATTTAAAAAGTACAATAACTTTTTAGAAAAGTTCAACACCTGAATATATCCAATATAAAGTAGACTTCATACAAAATGAAGTCTAATAAATTGTAATCACATTAACATACCTTTTTGGTTTATATTCAATTAAGAAAGATAAAGAGTCTTTATCTACATGTTAAGTGTTAGGGTATATCCTACCCAATATCCATATTTCTTAATGTATGTTCATCACACATTACATTACTATGTTATATAGTTTAGATAAAGAACATCATATTCTGCAACTTAACAAGCTGCATCTTAATTAGGGAAATTGAACTAAATCCCTTTATCCTACCTATCAAAGGATAACCAATTAAGCATAAAATAATATGAAGAATATCAACAAGATAGAAATCCATCTTTTTCATACAAGTACAAGATAATTTACACAACCAATACAAGTAAATTCTCAGCTTTCAATTAATCTTTATAACTTATACATTTACAAGCCTTATGCATTTTAGGCATACTGATAACAACCACCTTCATTAAAAAAGAATACTACTTTTTTTTTTTCAATACAATCTCAAGAATGAATCAGAATTCTTCACAAGGAATCAGATTTAAATCAGCCAATGCATCTCATAAGTTTAGCCTTCTTTTATCACTTACGAAGTCCATCTGCAAAAATTGTTAGCATGGGTCAGTTTAATGAACTAAGCATGATAAGCACTAAGCCTTAAAATGAATTGCATTCCACTAATTGTTCCATTAAAACAACTCTGCTTTAATGAAACAATTAATATATCATACTAATAAGCATAAGTAATAACAATCAGGAAAGAAGTACATTAATAAATCTGAATTCACTTCTAAGAGAAGAACAAAATATAATCCACAACATCTACCTTACAAATTAAAGTTTAATTGATCCTATCAATTACCTTTAAACAAACAACAGATCATATCATCTCATTGTTCCCAATTCTATCATAATAGAATAAAACATTTATCTTTACTATAAGACAAAAGAAGTGTTTACAACATGGTTCCCATTAGGATGATTCATCTAACTCTTAAGAAAAAGAAGAAGAAGAACCATTACAAACTATGCCCAAACACAAAACATCCAAAAAATAGAAACATGTTCATAACATGAATTTAACTGTTTCATTTAAAGGACAACTACCTTAACATTCAACATTTAAGATATTCATCATAACAGAATCCCATGTCCATCCCTGAAGGAATATAGAATCAAACAATCTGTCAACAAGTTTACATTTTCTGTTCAACAAGACCGAAACATCTAATCTCTTTTTACATCATTTTAGTCAAATGATATGTACAAGAAGACTAATCAACATAATAAATCTCCATTCCCTAAGAGAATCAATAACAGAAGGTTTCAATCAAATGAACTTAACCCAACAACATAGAAAAGGAATCTTATCAGAATGTGATTCCATCCTTAAATCATTTCACTACACTTAACAACAAATTCCCTTTCTAATCCAAACAATAAGCTCATACACTAGTTCCTAGAAGAGAGAACAAAAAACCAACTCAAGGTAAGAAGAAAACATACTGCAAGTCTCCCTTACAATTTTTACCTTCAATAAAGCATGAGTTCCCATTTCAATTCAGAACAAATACACAGTAAAGTTCAAAAACAACATACTGTCCCAAATGAATCAAAATTTCTTTTCTCTTTAAAAAAAAGAATAAGGATTCATTTACTAAATCCAATCAAGAAATAGAAAATCCCTAATAGAAAACTAACAATTCTTAATTACCCACGAGCTCAACAAAGACTGAAACTTCATTACAAGATTTCAACATTTTATTACAAAGAGCAAGTGGTTCGTGGTTTCAAGAGAGCAATAATCCAAAACAAAACTATCTCAACTTCATGTTTCCAATAGAGGAGACATTGTTTTAAACAAAACAATCAACCCAAGATGTGGGTTTCCTCAAAATAGAGGGGAAAAGGCTTTCCCTACTTAAATGCCATTGCTAGTTCAAAGAAGACAAACAGTCCACAAAAGAAGTTCCAATTCCATTATCTAACAAAAATGTTTCAGTTTAATTTTCCAAAAGATATTCAAACAACTCGGTTAAACTACTCTACCAGATTTCCTTTGAGTAAGTAGTTTGAATTGATAGAGTTATAAGATTTTAACTTAAATGAAATTAAAACCAACTCAAAATTACCAGAACAGAACCGACACATCATTCCAGCTATAAATTCCAACACTAAGTACCAAATTACACGTACAGTGTCAAATCACAAAGTCTCAAACATGAGCTCGGATATACACAAGTGTCTTAATACGAGGCAAGTATATATTACAAATATACATTAATATTCAAAACAACAAAAGGAGCCTCCATTACCAATTTATATCTTATCAAGAAGCCCTATTTCTCAAAACTCTCAACATGAAAATGAAACATGAGTTTCCAACAAGAATTTATATCTTTTCAAGAACCATCAAAATGAAACAAGTAACAAAATACAAGTGCGGTGAAAACATGAACTTCCATTAACAGTCCAGAATATCACAAGAATAAAACATGAGTACAGAGCTACATACGGACTTCAAACAATAGTCCCGAGTTACCCAAGGTTCCAAACATGGGTTTAGAGCATCAAGAATTATCTAGTACCAGTTCTTATCCAAATATGAACCCAATACAAGTTCCAAACCAAACACTAGCTCGAATACAAGCTCAAGCTTAAACAAAACATGAGTTCCAATGCAAGATCAAATGGGACTCAAGGTTCCCAAAAACTCAGAACCATATAAATAAGCAAATGAAGGTCAGTTAAAACACAACACTTGAATACCGGTTCCAGAAATGACAAGCAGAGCTACAGAAACAAGTTTCCCATGAATGATTCAAAATTTAACCCACACAAAGAAAGTTTCCAAACTTAATGTTATTTTGCTAAGGATTTCATATCCAAATTTCTAGAGATTTATAAAACCCATCAAGAAAATAACCAGATAAAACATGAAGAACAAGAATCTCATAAGAGCAGAGTCATTTTTAATGAATGAAATGTTTTAGAAGAAAGCAAGAGATCTTAATGGTTAGAGCCTATCATGCCGATAGTGCTTTTTCTACCAAATCGAAGGAGACTTCCACCCAGAGCTTTCAACTCCTTTTCTTCTCCACGAAAGATCAACAAACAAACAAACTTTCCTCATAATGCCTCATATACCTTCCCATGATCGAAAATAGACCAGGTGAGCTAAAAATAACAATGTAGTGAAAGTCAAACTGCTTTGGTTGAAGAACTAGTTTGCTCCATGCAGAGAAAATTGGAAAGCATGCAAAAACCAACAACCTCCCACAAACCCACCTTCCAAGTTTCCTAGATGGTTTGTGAACAAAAACCGAGACCAATAAATTCCATTAATTCCAATTTTCCCACTTATCTTTCCTTGCCACCACCTCCCAAGTCTGGTGAATGCCAATTCACATTTAACATGCAATTCCATCTTTAGTGAAACTTCCACATAAGCCTCCACCAAGTCAACTAGCCCCTGCCAAAACTGGTAGTACTTTATGCCTTAAAAACCTTATCAACAACTTAAATGCCATTGGAACCATCACCTTTGATGCATGTGACCCCTTTAGGTTCCCTTTTAAATAGCTTAGGATAGATCCCTTAGAACTTAGGTTAGTTTAGAATTAATCACCTTAGGCCTTACACATTACCTTAGGTAGTTTCCACATAGGTTAGATTAATTCACAACATAATAGTTTTAGGCATTAGGTTAGATCATCACATAATCTTATAGCATTAGGTTTTAGGTTAAATTAAATAGCCTAGTAACCTCTCCATAATCCTTTAGCACAAAGCTTAGGTTAGGATAAAAATTCAATTAAGTAACATAGCTAGGTAGTAAATATTCTTACCTAGCTTAGGATTCCATAGGATAATCCTTTAGTTTTAGGATTTGAATCCTTCCTATGTCATGAACAGGTTGTATTTCATTTACGTCAGCAATGTCCTGCCATGATCGATCTCCAAAGACCCAAGCACAACATACAACTGAATGGAAACATGTTCACACAAAATCTAAGAACTTGTAACAACAAATTTCAGTCGATATGTCCCTCAATTTTATTGAATGTCAATTTACCCTTCATTCAACTGAGCAGATTTAAAACATTCCTTGGATCACTGAAATTGATCCAAGGATGAGTCAGATAAGGAGATAAGTTTGCAACTCTTAAACCAGATTGCAATTCACCTACAAGAAGTGAAAAATGGGTTCAAGGAAGCCATTCCATTTCAGTCTAGTGATCTTAAGAATAGAAAATATTTATCCATATCAAGCATGATCTCCAACAACCAAAAGAACACATCTTTAGAAGAAGATCACATGTCAACACTTGAAATGCAAAAGAGGAATATAACAATTGTCGAGGGTGTTACATGCTTCCCTCCTAAAAAGAATCATCATCTCGATGATTACCTCATTTTAACAATTTATATCAATGACAATCAATTCATTCACTTCTCTTATCATAAGTCAAATATAAAACTTATAGTTCTAGAAATCAACATTAAATAGTTGTTTGTTCATATAAATATCTTCCCAAAACTGGCATACTTATAGTCATATAAAAGAAAAATCACAAAAATTTCTAACAATCCACATAATCAATTCTATTCAAATAGATATGGAAAAGAAGTTTTCATATCCTCTAGGTTTTCCCAAGTTGCACTATCTTCATTAAACTGGTCCCACTGGACTTTACATTGACTTATTTCTTGATTTCTCAAATGCAACTGGTGAGTTTCAAGCACTCGTATGGGTTTAACCATGATTATTCTGGGTCCTGGACCTGCAAGGAATTCCAATTTAACACGTGTGATAAATCTGAAACATATTTCTTAAGCAAAGAAATATGGAAAACATCATGCATTCGTGACAAAGCAGGAGGTAATGCTAAACGATAAGCTATAGGGTTGATTACTTCAACTATCTCAAAAGGTCCCACATAATGAGGTGATAACTTGGCAGCCTTGCCAAAAGTTATAGAACTCTTTTTGGTTTAACCCGAAGAAAGACTTTCTCACCAAGTTCAAATTTCCTATCAACCCTCTTCAAGTCAGCGTAACTCTTTTTCCTATCTGCTGCTTCTTTCAAGCGTTCACGAATCAATTTAACTTGTTCCATTTTAGTAAGAATTTTAGGTCCAATTACCTCTCTATCTTCTATGTTATCCCAACTAATAGGGGTTCTACATTTTCTTCCGTATAATGCCTCGAAAGGTGCCATCTTAAGAGAAGCATGATATGTATTATTGTATGTGAATTCAACTAATGGAAGATACTCTTCCCACTTATATTGTTGATCCATGCAATACATTTGTAACATATCTTCTAAAACTTGATTTACTCTTTCAGTCTATGCCCATCTATTTTCGGATGATACGCAAAACTGAAATTTAGCTTAGTTCCTAGAGCTGCATTAAGCATTTGCCAAAATCTTGATGTCATTCTAGGATCTCTATCCGAAATGATTAACTCAGGTACTCCATGTAATCTGAAAATTTCATGTACAAATCTTCTTGCCAAAATAGGAGAATCATCCTTCAGATTTCTAGCAATAAAATGTGCTACCTTTGTTAGTTTATCCACAACTACTAAGATAACATCATGCTTATTTCTTGACATAGGTAACCCTTGTACAAAATCCATGCTTATTACTTACCATTTGTACTGCGGTATGCTATGAGGATACAACAAACCGGTTGGGTGCATATGTTCCACCTTAACACGTTGGCACTCAAGACAATGTGTCACAAAATCAATAACATCCTTTTTCATTCCTTTCCAGAAATATTGTTGTTTTATATCAGCAAGCATCTTAGTAATGCCAGGGTGTCCAGAAAAAGGTGAATTGTGAAATTCAGCTAACAATTTCTTTCTCAAATCATTAAGCAAAGGTACATAGACTTTGTTTTCAAATCATAAGATTCCTTCTTTATCAAAGTGAAAACCTTTATACCTCGAATCATTAGAATCTGCAGCAAGTGCTGCTTTTACTTGTTGAAAGTAAGAATCAGATTCCATAACACTTTTTACTTCATCCTTAAACTGAGTTCTTAAGTGTTATAAGAGCAGAAATGTGCTTCCTATGACTTAGAGCATCAACCACTCTATTTTCTTTTCCCTTTATATAACTGATGTCAAAATCATATTGAGACAAAAACTCTAACCACCTTCATTGTCTTGCATTCAGATTTGGCTGAGTGAAAATGTACTTCAGCCCAAGATGATCAATTTTCAACTCAAATGGTTTACCAAGCAAGATAATGCCTCCAAACTTGAAGTGCATGAACAATGGCAGCAAGCTCTAAATCATGTGGAGCATAATTCAACTCATGTAACTTAAGTTTTCTACTTTGTATGCTATAACATGACCACTTTGTAACAAAATACCTCCTAGACCTTCACCGGATGCATCAGTTACCACCATAAAATCTCCATTAGGATATGGTACTGCAAGAATAGGTGTTGAAGTTAACTGTTCCTTCAAGGTTTTAAATGCAATTTCACATTTCTCACTCCAAACAAACTTTTTATCTTTCTTCGTAAGGAAGTTATTGGTGCAGCTATCTTAGAAAAGTCTTTTACAAATTTCCTATAGTAGCTAGCAAGTCCCATGAAGCTTCTAACTTCATGTACATTCTTTGGTGCAAGCCATTCCATTATAGCTGTAATTTTTGAAGGATCTACAACAATTCCATCTTTACTTATTACATGACCCAAATAGTGGACTTCTGTGTCATAGAAAGAACATTTGGATAGCTTACCAAAAACAAGTCTCTTTCTCAAAATTTCCAAAACTATTTTCAAATGCTCATGATGCTCCTCAATGCTTTTAGAATATATGAGAATGTCATCCAAGAATACGAGCACAAATTTTCCAAGTATTCTTGAAAGATATTATTCATTAAATTCATAAATGTCGCAAGTGCATTAGTTAATCCAAAAGGTAAAACCGTAAACTCATAATGTCCATACCTTGTTTTGAAAGTTATTTTATGAATATCCTCATCCTTAATTCATAGTTGATGATATCCAGATCAAAGATCTATCTTGGAATATACCGATGCTCCATGCATCTGATCAAATAAATCATCAATCCTAGGGAGTGGATATCTATTCTTGATTGTTGCCTTGTTTAACATTCTTGTAATCAATGCACAATCTAAGTGTTCCATCTTTCTTTTTCACAAAAATTACGGGTGCTCCCAAGGTGAAACACTTGGTCTAATCAAACCTTGAGACAAAAGTTCATGCAACTGAGCCTTAAGCTCTACTAATTCTGTAGTAGTCATTTGATATGGTGCTTTAGAAATAGGTTTAGTTCCAGGCTTGATCTCAATCATGAAATCAAATTCCCTTTTGGGTGGAAGACCTGGCAATTCTTCTAGAAATACATCACTGAAGTCTCGTAACAATGGATATCATTCCATAATATCACTGCTCTCTTCTATTGATTCAGTAATTTTTACTACATATAAGGTACATCCTTTATTTTTGGCCTTTTTAAGTTGCATAGTTGACAGTTTTCTAACAGAAATTTCACGTTTCACACCCTGAATCTCTTTGTTTTTTTTCAGGTCATCTAAACAACTAATGTGTTTTTCAAAATAGTCCACTTTAGCCTTATGTTTTTGCTAACAATTAACACCTATGATTACATCATAAGACCCTAAAGGTGCAACATAAAGATCAACCTCTATGGAAAAGTTAGGTAAATCAAGGATTGCTCCAAAAAGACACATACTAACCGTATGAACAACATTATTATATCTTATACTATAGTCCATGTTTTATCCATGTTTCCAGCTTTTCTTTTTAATTTTGATGCTAATTTACTAGAAATAAAACATTCAGTAGCTCTCGGTATAAAAAAGAATAGTTATTGGTAAACCAAATAACTTACCCAGAACTTCTATGGGTGTGGCATGTTTCTCAGCCTACTTGTCAGCTACTGCAGTGTGTATCTTGTGCTATTGATTATGATCATCCTTCTTCAAAGGACATTGATTTACGTAATGATCTTTTCCATAGTTATAACAGCCTCCTATAGGTCCCTTCCTAGGCTCGGGTTTATTTCCAGCCTTAGAGTTATCATTAACCCCATAGGACTTCTGTCCGTTATTATTGTTCTTGGAAAATTTGTTCCATGCATTACCAACAAACTTTTTTTTTGCTTGCTTTCCTATTTGTATCAGATGAAAACTTACTTTTCATTCTGAATTTCTTCCATGGTCCTTTCTTGGGTGCAAGAGAGGATGAAGAGGAGTTGGGATTCTTCTTCCTTACTTCCTCCTTATGAGTAGAAATTGCCTTTAATTTTTGTTCCTGCCTTATGGATTTTTCAACAACCCCTTCCATCGTGGTTGGGCTGTGAACATCCACCTCTCCTCCTATAATGGGATTCAATCCCATGATGAATTTCCATATCCTGAACTTCTCATCAGTTTGGTACTAAGGCACATACTTAAGGAGTTTTGTAAATCACTCCCAATACTCAATTACAATTAGCTTTCCTTGAGCTAAGTTCTGAAATTCAGTCATTTTTTGATCATAGTAGAGTTGTGGCAGCCATCATTTGCCTAAAGTAACCTTTAAATTGGTCCCATGTGATATTAGATTCATCAATGTTCAACTCAGCCTTGTGGTTGTCCCACCATGAAGATGCTTCATGAGAAAGTTGATATGCTCCCCATATCGCCTTTGTTTCTTCTGAGAAATTTCTTATTGCAAAGTATTTCTCCATTTCACTGAGCCAGTTCTCAGCCCCATCTCCTAATGTGGTGCCATCAAACTTGGGTGGACTTATCTTTTTATGTCATTAGTGAGTTCTGTTGCTAGCCTAGCCTTTTTGTTCTCAAGCTCCACAGGTATGTTAACATTGTTATTATCAACACCCACATTGGTGTTGTCCCCTAGAGGTGGCTGATTATTGTTATCAGACTTCTTCTTCCTCCTCATTACCCATTACTTTTTGTTCAAGCACAAACCAAATGATCTCTTGTGTCCAATAGGGCAGCAAGGATCTCATCAAGTTTTGGGTTGTTGCTACTCCTTCCTCAAAGGAGGGTTATTTGCAATGTTTCCTCTTGTTCTCACCATTTTCTATTACAAGAAAATTTAAGTTTCATCAGATTATGGACACAATAGGTCAAGAGCTACAACCTTCAACTCTGATACCAAGATGTAACATTCCCATTTTAAGACTTTAGAAACAAGGGATTTTTTTTTATAGTGTTCACTATTCTAAATAAAGCATTATTTAGAACAAACATTCCATGCCAATCAAATTCAATGGATAAACATATGCAATTGTAATGACTCGGTGATTCACCGATCTATTCATTCCATAACTCGGTAAGCTACCGATCTATTTATGTTATCTTATGTATTGAATACATATTGTATACTTCATATACTTTGTCATCCTACCCTACACTAGTACTGAGTGATCTATTTAAAGAACATATCTGAATATCTACTACCAATATTCATCTGATATCACGTTGTTTTAAACTTGGTGACATAGGACAATGCAACCAGTAGTTTTGATACTTTGGCCAAAGATTTATAACATACTATGTATGTCACTATTCCTAGATGACATACTCATCATATTGGAATACATCCTTCACCTCACTCCTCATTTATCATGATTGGTCTTTACTGACTACTGTCAGTCCACTTGTTCTAGGTTTAACCCTAGCCCTAGATAGGAACATAACCTATTATAGGAAGATGCTCACAATGGCTTAGGGTAAATGGGCATACTCGGTTGACCTAAGTCGACCGGATGTGCCAACATACCTGAGCCATTGGAAGCTAATTCATATCCTAAATATGCTCCTATCCAGACCTAGAGGGAAACTAAGTTCAAGTCCTAATTCCATTGGGTGTAGATCTAGATGATCAATGCAGAAGGGTGATGCCACATGTCAACTACAATGTTGTATTCTCGAGAAGACCAAGCCTTCTCAAAAGTACAGCCCTATAGTTGGCATGTGCCAACATCCCTACGAAATTGCCTCATCGAGATGTACATACCCCGAGGGGATTGTTAATACATTGTTAGTCTAAATTAATTCTTGATTACAACAACCCCTACAAACCCTAATCCAAATGCTTAATAAGTTCTTTCCTAAATTTGCTTCATTTAGTCCATTAAGAACTTCATTATATTCATGGTTGCTTTTAATGTTTGATCACATAGTTAAACTACCAATTAACCATAACATAAACAACAACGTTATAATATTCTTATTTAAAAGTACAATAAATTTTTAGAAAAGTTCAATGCCAGAATATATCCAATATAAAGTAGACTTCATACAAAATGAAGTCTAATAAATTGTAGTCATATTTTCAAACCTTTTTGGTTTATATTCCATTAAGAAAGAAAGAGTCTTTCTCTACAGGTTAAGTGTTAGGGTGTATCCTACCCAATATCCATATTTCTTAATGTATGTTCATCACACATTACATTATTATATGTTTAATAGTTTAGATATAGAATATCATATTCTGCAACTTAACAAGTTGCATCACAAGTAGGGAAATTGAACTAAATCCCTTTATCCAACTTATTAAAGGATAACCAATTAAGCATAAAATAATATGAAGAATATCAACAAGATAGAAATCCATCTTTTTCATACGAATACAAGATAATTTACACAACCAATACAAGTAAATTCTCATCTTTCAATTAATCTTTATAACTTATACATTTACAAGCCTTATGCATTTTAGGCATACTGCATAACAACCACCTTCATTAAAAAAGAATACTACTTTTCTTTTTCAATACAATCTCAAGAATGAATCAAAATTCTTCACAAGGAATCAGATTTAAATCAGCCAATGCATCTCATAAGTTTAGCCTTCTTTTATCACTTACGAAGTCCATCTGCAAAAATTTTTTTAGCATGGGTCGGATTCAATGAACTGAGCATGATAAGCACTAAGCCTTAAAATGAATTGCATTCCACTAATTGTTCCATTAAAACAACTCTGCTTTAATGAAACAATTAATATATCATACTAATAAACATAAGTAATAACAATCAAGAAAGAAGTACATTAATAAATCTGAATTCACTTCTAAGAGAAGAACAAAATATAATCCACAACATCTACCTTACAAATTAAAGTTTAATTGATCCTATCAATTACCTTTAAACAAACAACAGATCATATCATCTCATTGTTCCCAATTCTATCATAATAGAATAAAACATTTATCTTTACTATAAGACAAAAGAAGTGTTTACAACATGGTTCCCATTAGGATGATTCATCTAACTCTTAAGAAAAAGAAGAAGAAGAACCATTACAAACTATGCCCAAACACAAAACATCCGAAAAATAGAAATAGGTTCATAACATGAATTTAACTGTTTCATTTAAAGGAAAACTACCTTAACATTCAACATTTAAGATATTCATCAGAACAAAATCCCATGTCCATCCCTGAAGGAATATAGAATCAAACATTCTATCAACAAGTTTACATTTTCTGTTCAACAAGACTGAAACATCTAATCTCTTTTTACATCATTTCAGTCAAATGATATGTACAAGAAGACTAATCAACATAATAAATCTCCATTCCCTAAGAGAATCAATAACAGAAGGTTTCAATCAAATGAACTTAACCCAACAACATAGAAAAGGAATCTTATCAGAATGTGATTCCATCCTTAAATCATTTCACTACACTTAACAACAAATTCCCTTTCTAATCCAAACAATAAGCTCATACACTAGTTCCCAGAAGAGAGAACAAAACCAACTCAAGGTAAGAAGAAAACATACTGCAAGTCTCCCTTACAATTTTTACCTTCAATAAAGCATGAGTTCCCATTTCAATTCAGAACAAATACACAGTAAAGTTCAAAAACAACATATTGTCCCAAATGAATCGAAATTTCTTTTCTCTTTAAAAAAAAGAATAAGGATTCATTTACTAAATCCAATCAAGAAATAGAAAATCCCTAATAGAAAACTAACAATTCTTAATTACCCATGAGCTCAACAAAGACTGTAACTTCATTACAATGTTTCAACATCTTATTACAAAGAGTAAGCGGTTCGTGGTTTCAAGAGAGCAATATCCAAACAAAAACTATCTCATCTTCATGTTTCCAACAGAGGAGACAATGTTTTAAACAAAACAGTCAACCCAAGATGTGGGTTTCCTCAAAACATAGAGGGAAAAGGCTTTCCCTACTTAAATGCCATTGCTAGTTCAAAGAAGATGAACAGTCCACAAAATAAGTTCCAATTCCATTATCTAACGAAAATGTTTCCAGTTTAATTTTCCAAAAGATATTCAAACAACTCGGTTAAACTACTCTACCAGATTTCCTTTGAGTAAGTAATTTGAATTGATAGAGTTATAAGCTTTTAACTTAAATGAAATTAAAACCAACTCAAAATTACCAAAACATAACCGACACATCGTTCTAGCTATAAATTCCAACACTAAGTACCAAATTATACGTATAGTGTTAAATCACAAAGTCTTAAACATGAGCTCGTATATACACAAGTGTCTTAATATGAGGTAGTATATATTACAAATATACATTAATAGTTCAAAACAATAGGGAGCCTCCATTACCAATTTATATCTTATCAAGAAGCCCTATTTCCAACTCAAAATGAAACACGAGTTTCCAACAAGAGTTTGGAACCATACAAGTAACAAAATAAATACGGTGAAAACATGAACTTCCATTAACATTCTAGAATATCACAAGAATAAAACATGAGTACAGAGCTACATACGGACTTCAAACAATAGTCCCGAGTTACCCAAGGTTCCAAACATGGGTTTAGAGCATCAAGAATTATCCAGTACCAGTTCTTATCAAAATACGAACCCAATACAAGTTCCAAACCAAACACTAGCTCGAATACAAGCTCAAGCTTAAACAAAACATGAGTTCCAATGCAAGATCAAATAGGACTCAAGGTTCCCAAAAACTCATAACCATATAAATAGCAATGAAGGTTAGTTAAAACACAACACTTCGAATACCGGTTCCAGAAATGACAAGAAGAGCTACAGAAACAAGTTTCCCATGAATGATTCAAAATTTAACCCACACAAAGAAAGTTTCCAAACTTAATGTTATTTTTCTAAGGATTTCATATCCAAATTTCAGAGATTTATAAAACCCATCAAGAAAATAACCAGATAAAACATGAAGAACAAGAATCTCATAAAGAGTAGAGTCATTTTAATGAAAAATTTAGAAGAAAGCAAAGATATTAATGGTTAGAGCCTATCATCATGCCGAGTAGCTTGCTTTCCAAATCGAAGGAGACTTCAGTTGATCCTTTCAACTCCTTTTTTCTTCTCCACGAAAGATCAAAAAACAAACAACTTTCCTCAGAATGCCTCATATACCTTCCCATGATCGAAAATAGACTAGGTGAGCTAAAAATAACAATGCAGTGAAAGTCAAACTGCTGGTTCGAAGAACCAGTTCGCTCCATGCAGAGAAAAATTTGGAAAGCATGCAAAAACCAACAACCTCCCACAAACCCACCTTCCAAGTTTCCTAGACGGTTTGTGAACAAAACCGAGGCCAATAAATTTCATTAATTCCAATTTTCCCACTCAACTCTCCTTGCCACCACCTCCCAAATCTGGTGAATGCCAATTCACATTTAACATGCAATTCCATCTTTAGTGAAACTTCCACATAAGCCTCCACCAAGTCAACTAGCCCCTACCAAAACTGGTAGTACTTTATGCCTTAAAAACCTTATCAACAACTTAAATGCCATTGGAACCATTTCACCTTTGATGCATGTGACCCCTTTAGGTTCCCTTTTAAATAGCTTAGGATAGATCCCTTAGAACTTAGGTTAGTTTAGAATTAATCACCTTAGGCCTTACACATTACCTTAGGTAGTTTCCACATAGGTTAGATTAATTCACAACATAATAGTTTTAGGCATTAGGTTAGATCATCACATAATCTTATAGCATTAGGTTTTAGGTTAAATTAAATAGCCTAGTAACCTCTCCATAATCCTTTAGCACAAAGCTTAGGTTAGGATAAAAATTCAATTAAGTAACATAGCTAGGTAGTAAATATTCTTACCTAGCTTAGGATTCCATAGGATAATCCTTTAGTTTTAGGATTTTGAATCCTTCTTATGTCATGAACAGTTGTATTTCATTTACATCAGCAATGTCCTGCCATGATCAATCTCTAAATACCCAAGCACAACATACAACTGAATGGAAACATGTTCACATAAAATTTAAGAACTTGTAACAACAAATTTCAGTTGGATATGTCCCTCAATTTTAATGAATGTCAATTTACCCTTCATTCAATTGAGAATATTTAAAACATTCCTTGGATCACTGAAATTGATCCAAGGATGAGTCAGATAAGGAGATAATTTTGCAACTCTTAAACCAGATTGCAATTCACCTACAAGAAGTGAAAAATGGGTTCAAGGAAGCCATTCCATTTCAATCTAGTGATCTTAAGAACAGAAAAGATTTATCCATATCAAGCATGATCTCCAACAACCAAAATAACACATCTTTAGAAGAAGATCACATGTCAACACTTGAAATGAAAAAGAGGAATATAATAATTGTCAAGGGTGTTACATGCTTCACTCCTAAAAATAATTAGCCTCCGATGATTACCTCATTTTAACAATTTATATCAATGACAATCAATTCATTCACTTCTCTTATTCTAAGTCAAATATATCAAAAACTTATAGTTCCAAATATCAGCATTAAATAGTTGTTTGTTCAATTCTTATAAATATCTTCCCAATTTTGGCATACTTGTTGTCAAAAAATATAAAATCATAAATTTTTATCATCAAAAAAATCAATTCTATTCAAAGAGATATGGAAAAATAAGATTAAATCTATTTTAATAGTCATTAAAATTGACCAAGTGAGCTAAAAATAACAATGTAGTGAAATTAGAGAAAATTCAAAAATCATGCAAAAACAAACAAGCTCCACACACCCGCCTTCCAAGTTTCCTAGATGGTTTGTGAACAAAACCCGAGGCCAATAAATTTCATTAATTCCAATTTTCCCACTCCTCTCCTTGCCACCACCTCCCAAATCTGGTGAATGCCAATTCACATTTAACATGAAATTCAATGTTTAGTGAAACTTCCACATAAGCCTCCACCTACCTGGTAGTACTTTATGCCTTGAAAACCATATCAACAACTTAAATGCTATTGGAATTGTTGTCTTTGATTCCACCTCCTTTAGGTTCCCTTTTAAATAAGCTTAGGAAGATCCCTTAGAACTTAGGTTGGTTTAGAATTAATCACCTTAGGCCTTACACATTACCTTAGGTAGTTTCCATATAGGTTAGATTAATTCACAACATAATAGTTTTTAGGCATTAGGTTAGATCATCTAATAATCTTATAGCATTAGGTTTTATGTTAAATTAAATAGCCTAGTAACCTCTCCATAATCCTTTAGCACAAAGCTTAGGTTAGGATAAAAATTCAATCAAGTAAATAGCTAGGTAGTAAATATTCTTACCTATCTTAGGATTCCATAGGATAATCCTTTATTTTTAGGATTCTGAATCCTTCCTATGCCGTGAACATGTTATATTTCATTTACGTCAGCAATGTCCTACCATGATCGATCTCCAAATACCCAAACACAACATACAACTGAATGGAAACACGTTCACACAAAATCTAAGAACTTGTAACAACAAATTTCAGTCTGATATGTCCCTCAATTTTATTGAATGTCAATTTACCCTTCATTAAACTCGAGCAGATTTAAAACATTCCTTGGATCACTAAAATTGATCCAAGGATGAGTCGATAAGGAGATAAGTTTGCAACTCTTAAACTAGATTGCAATTCTCCTTTAAGAAGTGAAAAATGGGTTCACGAAAGCCATTCCATTTCATTCTAGTGATCTTAAGAACATAAAATATTTATCCATATCAAGCATGATCTCCAACAACCAAAAGAACACATCTTTAGAAGAAGATCGCATGTCAACACTTAAAATGTAAAAGAGGAATATAACAATTGTCGAGGGTGTTATAATGGATATAAATGCATATTTGAAATAAATATATAGAAAGATCTGTAGATGGATTAAGAGAGAATATATACATACAAATACATAGAGATAGAGATATAGAAATATCTAGTATGTTTTTGTAAGAAAAAATGTTTCAGCAATAAAATAGCAACTTCCTTTTGAGAGAATATTACCTTATCAAATCCTCGATTGAAGGTGGAGCAAGAGCCCAGTCCTCCAAGAACCAAGATCCTTGTTTTATTGGTATTTATATTTTTAAATAAAATATTGTAGATCTATTAATTTTGTAAATGATTTTGATTCTTTAAGTTGAACTTTTTGTATACGTATCCCTGTAGGCATTATAGACTAGATTTTTATTTCCTTGCAATATTTTCATAGCATTTTCAACCATGTTTTAATTTCCAAGAAAATATTGTTTACTTCTGCATTGTGTGTTTATTTCCAACAATCTATTTATTCTTGTATGTGTGTTTATTTCTAGCAATCAATTCAATAATGAGTGTTTATTTTAGCAATTTTCTTTTAGCATATAGATAATAAGGCTTTGGCCATGGAATCCTAAGGAAACTGCAAAAAACCCTAGAAAATAAAATAATGAATACCTAAATTCAATTACTAGATCACTAATATTTTCTTGTTACATATAGCTTCGCACACCCGCTGGTTTGAATATGAAAAAATAAAGAGTTGACTAAATGAAGGTAATAACGACACCCATCATTTTTGGCACCATTGTCGGGGACCCAATAGTTAGAATTGTCTAATTAGGTGTCAACAAGAGAAAAAATCATACATCTAGTAATTGAAGAATATTCCCTATGTCATCATAAAATTTATGAGTAGACCAAGAGATTCCAAGGGTAGATTCCTCCCAAAAATATATGAACAAGAATCATCAACATCTTCTCGATCAAATAAGGAAGTTGACCAAGAATTAGAAGCACCATTGTCCCCTGTTAGACAAGAAGTAGAATTGCCACCTTTGGAATTCTTGGATCAGTCACCAGAAGGAAGTGGAACCTTTAGAAAGAGGATTATATCCCAAGACTTGTTTAGAGAAATTTTTGATTCAAAATTGAGTAGTCAACCTCCTACTCCTGAATTTTCACCTTTCCCAAAACAGATCACATATCATATTGATTTGGTGAAAAGTATAGAAGGTACTATAGAAATGGCACGAGAAGATGAAAGAGAACCTGATAGGACCTTTACTTATCCAATTCAGTTGGACGATGATGATACACCCATGAAGAATATTTCACCTGCACATTTACCCACATTTAGAGGAATGTCATCTGAAGATCCTGACCAATTTCTGTTTGAATTTAAAGTACTGTTTCAAACTTATAATTACAAAACAAATAATCAAAAGCTCAAGTTGTTTCCATTTACCCTAAAGGATGCCGCAATGAGGTGGTTTATGGGATTAACATCTAATTCTATTACCACTTGGGAAAAATGGAAGTTTCCTTCCTAGACAAGTATCAAGACTACTGTAGAGGGAGGAACATGAAGGAAGATTTTTTAAAATCAAGCAATAGGAGGATGAGAATATGGAAGATTATTTAGACAGATTCCTCTTTATAAGTAAAAGATTTGGATTTTTACTACAAGAGGAGTTAAGGAAAACCATTTTTCTTAAAGGTCGGATGATGAATATAGGGAAGCCCTTGATTTGATGGGAGATGGGAACATTGATCAATTAAGAATGAATTTTATTAAAGACTTTTGTAGAAGCTCATCAAGAACAAGGGGTGGACCTAGAAAAGGAAAAATAATTAAAAGTCTAAACCTAGATATGAACAAATTGATGGATGAACTAGAAAAATTTAAAATAGACATTTTAGTTCAATTAACCTCCACCATGGATGGATTGCAAGATAAATAAAATGCTAAAATTAAACCATTAGCTATGTATTATCCTAGATGTTGGAATAAACATGCAATAAGATATTGTCCTCTAGATAAAATTAAAATGTGTCTTATATGTGAATCTAGGGACCATGAGAGTAATGTTTGTTCTCTTCTTCCATTTATTAAAAATCATCTTAAACAAACTATTACTCCATCCACATCAAAAGAAATAATTTTTTTCCAGAGATAGCCTATCCATGGGCAGTTCATACCCAAGTCAGTTCCTAACCCCTGGATGATGTCATGGGTAGCTTAGATAGTACCAAAAATTTGGGGACAACAACCTTTGGTCCCTCAACCAACATGGAATCCTCAGGATTGGTCAGGACAATCTTGGTATGCCAAAGGACACCAACAACCATGGTTTGGTCAAGGTAACCCAAATGCTTGGTAATAACCTAGGTGGAGCCCTGATAATTATGCTCAAGGGAGGACATATCCCAATAAGAATCAACAATCCATAATGGTTTCACCAACACAAAATTCACAAAACAAAAAATGTGGTTCAAACACAAATGTCAGCACAACCAGTTGCTAATCCCATAAACAAACAAATAACTCTTGTCTATGGGGCAGAACAAGAAAAACTAGTGGATCTAAATGCCATGGATTGTAAAGATATTCAAACCAGATCTGGAAAATTAATTAGCAGTCCACCTATTATAATTACTGAAATGACAGAAGAAATTGAAACCCCTAGTGTGGTTGTTCCCAAGAAAGATGAAAAATAAAAAGATAAGGAGTCAGTAGCAACTCTACTAAAACTCCATTCCCAGAGAGATTTCAAGAAGTTATAGGGACCAAGGAATCTGAGTTGGTGCAGGATTTGAGGAAATTAAATATTGAAATACCATTATTACAAGCAATCAAGGACATTCCAAAGTTGAACAAGTTAATCAAGATGTTATGTTTAAAAATACCTGGAAGGAAGAAGCAATACCCCAGGACTATTAAAGTAGATGGGAAACTTGTTGATTTATTAGCAGGAAAAATCTTACTTCCCAAATATGGAGATCATGATAGCCCTGTTGTTTCTATCTATATAGGGAATAAATATATACATAATATTTTGGTTGATTTAGGAGAAGCTATAAATGTGATGAAAGTGGAAACTTTGAAAACATTACCATTAATAGGTATCCAACCTACTAACACCATATTACAAATGGTAGACCATTCTGTATCAAAACCAAAAGGATTTATTGAAGATGTGTCAGTTATAGTGGAGTCATGGGAATATCCAGTGGACTTCCTTCTATTGCAGCCAAAAGGTAAAAAACTTAGTTATCCTATTATTTTGGGTAGACCATGGTTAGCTATAGTTGCTGCCTTAATTGATTACAGATTAGGTGATATGACTATCTTAAATGGTAAGAGTTCTAATAAAATTTATTTATACCCCTCTGCATGACCTTTTATTGATAATCAAGAGAAATTGTGGATTGATGATCCTGACACTAATCAACAAAACATGTCTTCTATGGCTATGATAATGTTGCAGGATCATGTACGGGAGATGGAATATATGATTAATCAACCATTGAATGAACACCAACTGTCCTTGGAACAATCTAGGTTAGTTTGAAACCTATGGACTTAGTTCTGGAACCTACAGATTTAGTTTTGGAACCATCACATTTAGTTCCAAAACATTTAGACTTATCTCTAGAACCACAAAGCAACAACAATCCCATGCAAATGTAAATAATTTCACTCTGGAGGAATGATATTTCTCTTAGGGAGGAGTAGAAATAGCTACGGAATTAGTATTTTTAGTTTCAAAGATATCATGAAATGGTAAGGAATTTTTGGAAAACAAGAAGTGTGGACGAGGAGTTTGATGAAAACAAGATAAGTATCATAACTCTTCCTATTTTCCTTTGTCCAAGTATTATTTATCAAGGGAATTTTGGAGATGTTTCTGCATATCATATGTTATTAAAACATCCATGTCCACTAAACGCCTTAATGTAACCCTTTCAACAAATGAGCTCATCACACATTGGAACCAGACATGTTGAGATTCAACTAGGTAAAGAATGATGAAGAAGATAAATTGTTTGATATTCTAAAATATCATACTAGATATTTTCTTGGGACTTTAAAGACATGAAAGGAATCCATCCAAGTATTTACACCCATCACATATATACTAAAAACATTGAAATAGTTAGGCAACCTCAAAGAAGGATTAATCCATCCTTAAGGAACATAGTCAAGTACAAAATTGAAAAACTATTACAAGTACGTTTTATTTACCCTATCTCGATAGTCGGTGGGTGTTTCCTCTTGTAATTATGCCTAAAAAGAATATAAAATGGATATTTTTTCTTATTATAGGGAGATGAACAAAGCCACACCGAGAGATTATTTTCCCTTACCATTAATACATCAATTTTTGGACAATCTTGCGGGTAAACAATATTTTTCCTTCCTATATGGATTTAGTGGATATAATCAAATAAAATTTTTTTGTTGAGGATCAGGATAAAAATACCTCTACTTTTCCATGGGGAACCTTTTCCTATAGGGTATTGCCATTTGGATAATGTAATTCTCCAAAGAACCTTCTAAAGAGTTGTATCAACAATTTTTGTAGACCTAATGAATGATTGTATAGAGGTATACATGGATGAATTTACTATACATGGAAACACATTTGATGATGTTTTGAATAATTTAGGTAGATTACTAACAAGATGTGAGGAAACATTGTTTGTCTCTTAGTCATGAGAAATTTTTAATGATGGTTGATGAGGGGATTGTATTAGGACACCACATTTAGAAAAGAGAAATTCAGTTGACCAAGACAAAATCGGGATTATTTTAGACTTTCCGGTTCCCAAAACCCCATAGATATCAAGTCATTTTTAAGGAATGTTGATACTATAGGTATTTTATTAAGGATTTTAGTAAAATTGTTTCCCCCATGTTTAGTTTACTTACAAAGGATTGTGAATTCTGTAGGGATGAAAAGTGTCAACATGTTGTTTAGGAAATTAAAGATAAATTAATCATTGCTCCAATATTGAGAGGACCTAATTGAGAGAAACCATTTCACATCCAAATAGATGCCTCAAATAACTCAATAGGTGTATTTTTGGGACAGAAAGATGAAGAAGGGAAAATGTATACTATTTACTACCTTTGTAAAAATATTACTCCCATTGAAAAAATTACTTTACCGCTGAAAAATAATTTCTTGTTATGATCTATGCAATTAATAAATTCAGATATTATATTACAGGTACAAAATACTTGTACATACAAATCACTCAGTAATTAGATAATTAATGAAAAAACCAGTGGTTGGAGTTAGGATAATTAGATGGTTATTATTTTTACAAGAATTTGATATTACCATAGTAGATAATCCAAGAAAATCTAATGTGGTAGTTGATTTCTTACCAAGACCGACCACTACAGGGGAGCAAGATCCAATTAAGGACAACTTTCCAAATGAATTTTTTTCTATTTCAGCTGATACACCATGGTTTGCCAACATGGAAAATTATCTTGCAACAAGGAAGTTTCCTCCTTATTTCACTAAGAAACAAATGAAGAAATTAATCAAAACCAATTCATTATTTAAATGGTTAAATTGAATGTTGTTTAAATTTGGTCCTCATTTGGTTTTACGCAGTGTGTGAGAGAAGATGAAATCTTTGACATACGCGGGGGTATGTCATGATGAACCAAGTGGAGGACAATTTTCATTAAAAAGAAAATCTCACAAGATACTTGGCACTTCAAGCTATTCTGTTCATCTCTCGTATAAAGATGTGAAGAGATATATTAAGCGGTGTGATCCCTATCAAAGGATGGGACAACCAACCTTTACCAAAGTGAAATTTTTGTGCAACCTCAAGTAGTGATTGAACCATTTGAAATGTGGGGGATGGATTTTGTTGGTCCCTTTAGTCCTCCATCACAAGGAAAGGAGAACATTCTTATTTATATTGATTATGTGACAAAGTGGGCAGAGGTGCATGCTTTAACAAATGTTACTTGAAGAAGCAATCATTGATTTCCTTTGAAAAAGAATTATGATGAAGTTTGGTGCACCAAGGAGTATAGTTTCATATTAGGGTCCACAATTCATGTATAATATGATCTAGGCCTTCATAATGTACTATCATATCAATCATAGTAAGTCATATACCTATCACCCACAATCAATTGAATAAGGAGAAGTAATAAATAGAGAATTGGAAAACATCCTTACCAAAACAATTGAATTAGGAAGAAGAGATTGGATAAAGAGACTACATGAGGCTATTTGGGGATATAATGAAACTTGGAAGACTACAATAGGGATTTCACCATATGAGTTATTCTATGGGAAAAATCCCTTGTTACCTATTGAATTTGAACTACAAACATTGAGGACAACAACTAAAGTGGGTATTGAGTTGGATGCAACACAAAAGGAAATAATTCTTCAACTCAATGAATTGGATGAGTTGAGAATGGAAGAACTTCAATAGACAGAGATAATCCAAGATCAAAGGAAGTAATGGCATGACACACATATCAAGAAAAGGCAATTCAAGGTAGGAGATTGGGCATTACTATTTGATTCCAAGTACTAGCAATTCAAGGGAAATTTGAGAACCAGATGGTTATGACCCTATCAGATTGAGTAGATATTTGAAAATGGCTCTATTCAACTACTTCCCATTGATGGTAGAATCGAATACGATTACTAAGCACATTCTTGTGTCTACTGATTATGTGACAAAGTGGGTAGAAGTGTAGGCTTTAAAAAATGCCATTGAAGAAGTAGTTGTTGATTTCCTTTGGCACAAAATTATGGTAAAGTTTAGAGCACCAAAGAGCATAGTGTCAGACAAGGGACCACAATTTATGTCTAATATGTTCTAGGATTTCACAATGTATTATCAGAGAAATCATATAAAGTCATCTCCTTATCACCCATAATCAAATGGATAAGATGAAGTAACAAACAGAGAATTGGAAAACATCCTTACCAAAATAGCTCAAGAAGGAAGAAGAGATTGGGTGAAGATACTACCTGAAGTTGTCTGGGCTTACAATACAACATGGAAAAATACAACATGATTTTCACCATATGATTTAGTCTATGGGAAAAATCCCTTGTTCCATATTGATTTTGAACTACAGGCATTGAGGACAACAGTTAAGGTGGGTATTGAGTTGGATGTAGCTCAAAAGGTGATAATCCTTCAACTCAATGAGTTGGTGAATTGAGGATGAAGCACTTCAAAAAAGATAATCTAAGATCAAAGGAAGCAATGACGTGATACACATATCAAGAAAATTAATTTCAAAGTAGGAGACTGGGAATTTCTTTTTTATTCTAAGTACCAATAATTCAAAGGAAAATTAAGAACCATATGGTTAGGACCCTATCATATTTAGTATATATTTGGCAATGGCTCTATTCAGCTACTTCCCATTGATTGTAGCAGAGGACACTTTTGTTCAATGGACATAGGCTAAAACTTTATAGGAATCCTCCTATTATGGATGAGTTCTTGAAGTAGATTGAAGAAGACAAAAAAATTTGATCATATAGAAGAACCCAGTTCTTCCAAAATGATCAAATAATCAGATGCATGGATCCAAAATAAAGGGAAGATAATGAAACCAGCAAATGGCGTTATCTTCTCCTAAAAAAACTAAAATAAATAAAATAATAAAATAATAAAAAGGGAAGGAATGAAAACCAATAAATAGTGTTTTCTTCCCCAAAAATTAAATCTCCCAAAGATCAATTGAAAATAGGAAATAGAGATTGGTCTCCTCAATAAATGGCTAATGTAAAATAAAAAGAATTTGTTTGAATTCCAGTTGTCTTTTCTAACTATTTTTCTTTTTCACTTTTAGGAATGATGAGTCATCAAGACAGAGGGATTACATCAACAAAGGATGGTAATTATGTCTTGAACTTATTAAAGGTTAAATTAAAAGTTCACATGTGTGATTAGACTTGATTTAAAAAGTTGGTATGATGAGTCATTTATTGTGCATTATGATTAAAAGAAAGTAATCATGAGGTTGATGTTGATAGAATAAGAAAGTGGTAGCGTATTTATAATTACCTATCATTTGGGTGGAATAAATGAAGTTGAGAAGAAGTTGCAGAAGAATTTTGAAGAAGAAGCAAAAGAATTGTATTTGAATTCCGTAGCTAAACCCATCAATTCCGCAGATAAACACAAACAGAGTTCCGCAACTAAATATAATAGTTCTATAGCTAAATCCAGTAGTTCTACAGCTAATTATAAATTTGAAGAAAGAATAATTTGAATCATCCTCTTTGATATGGGGATTAAAAAGAAGTCAGAGCCAGAGGATGATACCCAAATTCTTGCAGATGAAGAAGTGGCAGCCATTTTTGGATGAGCAGGGTGGTTGGAGTTCCTAAAAAAGTTCTCAAGGTACAATGAAAAATTGGTAAGGGAATTCATTATAAATTTAGAAGAATCCAGAACTAAAGTTAGAAGCATTATAATTCCTTTTACTATCAATACAATGAGTAATGTGTCTAGAAAAATAATTGTGTATGTCCCAAATCTTGTCAAGGGAAGCCTTAAATATCTAGTGGAAACCTTGATAAAAAAAGGGGGAATCTGAGCCCCAATATATCTATAACACCAATAAAATCCTAAAGGGGGTGAGAAGGGCCAGCTTTCCCAAACCCTTTGAGAGTAGTATTTTGGGTAGTTAAGTATTTAACTTGCGATGGCCAACTTGGGACTATGAGAAGAGAAGTCCTTAATATGTTAATATATCTTAGGTATGGAAATTCAAAACTAGATATATAGTAAATCTTCCAGATTCCTTTTTGACTCCATCTAGAAAATGGCTTAGAGGTATTCCTCAAGAGTTGGAACAATCAGACATCATGGGTTAATCCATTTAGTATGCTAGCACCATTTTCTTTCGAAGAAAAATGGAGAAGAAATATGGGAAAAGTTTCTTAACAAGTGTAAGCAAAATACTGATATTATCAGGAGGGGAATACCAACCCATTTTTCTCCTATAAGTAATTTGGATATTGATGCCCCTACAGAGGAAAATAAGGAAATAAGTGGGGTTAATGTACCAAAAAGAAGGATATTTGGAAGAAGGATTAAAGCTGCAAAACCTATTGTGCCTATCAAAGAAACTCCTTCCTCTGCAATAGTACTAGGAGAACTAATATTTGTCTCTAACAATGATAGTTCACCTAAGCTAGAGCATGAAGTGAAAGTCAAAAGAAGCTCTAGGAGGAAACCCATTTTCAAGAATTTTGAATCTCCCCAAAGAAGAAGAGTTCATAAGAGATCTAGGGAAATTCCAGAAGAGATGGAAGAACATGATGGGTTGGAAAAAGAAGTTGCTGATATTTTGGGCAGCATGGCCATGACTCCTCCTAAGCCAAGCCAAACTAAGGTGGAGAAGGAAGATGAAAGATTTTAAGAACATGATTTTCAAGAGTTTGGTGAACCAGCAACATAGTCACATGAAGAAGAAGAATTGACATCTTGGAAATGGAAAGGGAAATTCCCTTTGGTAGAAGAGGAATTCTCATTTCCCAATGAACTTTTAGAAAAGGAGGAAAAACAAGAAGTTTCTCATTTCCCAATGAATTATCATGTCCAGTAGAACTCATCATTAGAGAGAAGGATGAGGAATTAAACTTCCTCAAACTCAAGTTAGAACAGAGGGAAATTATCATTGAGAAACTAACAAATCAGTTCACAAATAGGACTAAAGAATTGTCAATGGTCAAATAGTAGATGATGGAAAAATAAGAAGAATGTCAATTTTCCAGAAGACCAAGTGATATGTGAGTAGTATCTGCATAGATCGAACTGAATTATTGGCCACCGATGTAGTTGTCGGATGATGCCTACATGGAACTTAATGAATTCAAAACATCAAATGAGGACTTGAGAAACAAGATGGAAGAAGAAAAGAAAGCAAGGAAGAAATGGGAAGAAAAATTCTAAAAAGAGTAAGAAGACAAATTTAAATTTCTTGTAAAAATACAAATGGTTTTCATGATGAGTGAAAAATTACTCACATGCAGGAGACCTTCTCTTGCATAGAGTATATTTTTAGAAGAATAATTTATTCACTGATAGCTATCAAGAATTGCATGTGGCCTTCCACATGAAATAAAATATGAATCTAAGTTCATGACAGACCTATTCCTCAGCTAGTGTAGAGCAGAAAAATATTCTCTGTGAATTCTATCTCTATAATATTATGCTGGAAAAGAATACAGGATTTATGATCAATTTGTATGTAGGGGAAATCCAACTAAATGCATTTGTTTTTGTTCTTCAAAATCAAGTTACATGGAAAGAGAGATATTTTGAGCATCTATTAAAATCTAGTTCATTTGGTCTCTACATGAGGGCTCACTATGGTAAACCATATACCTTTTCTATACATTTCAGATCCCATGCCTTTAATAGTCGGTTCAAGGCACACTATCTGGCTAGTTTACAAAAAAGTATTGATGCCTTCACCTCTTATGAGGAGGAGAACTTTGAAGATATTTATGATGGATGTTTGAAAAGATGGGATTTTCTCATAGTTGCATTGAGAAGAAGAGAAGTGATATCTCCCAAAAACTTAATATGGATCTTAGAAAGAGCTAAAGCCTTGTGCACACTAATCCCTCAAGTCAATGAAAAATGTAGGGGCATATGGATGGGAATGAGAACAAGGCCTCCCCTTCTTCTCACTCCCATGTCTCCATGTGAAAACAAAGAGCCTCAAGATCCCACTCAATTTGAGGAATGGAAGAGGAAATTAGAAGTAAGATCAGGGTATAGTACTTCTAAACTAAAACATTGGGATATTTAGTTTCATCCATTTGACCTGAGAGGTCAATTGGAATATAGAATACACAACCCAATATTTGAAGAGTAAATTTTTTAAGGGGAATTACAAACAAGTAAGTACGGGGGAGATGATAAGGCCAAAATATGTATCATAATGCACAATAAATGATCTTATTTTACTCTCCTTTTTATCAAGTTTGACAACATTTTGTGACTTTTGTTTTATCTAGTGTAAGTTAGGATGTAATTGTCCATATTTTGTTGAATTTAGTTCTAAAGTTTAAAAGATCTATAATTCCTAACAAAGTGTGTGGAAATTTAGTTTTTGTAATAAAACATGTCATAATCAGTCAAAGAATGAAGTATGAAGTGATCAACATGTTTTTGGGAGCCTTGGCTTCAATATGGCTTAGTTCTAGAACTTCCAGACTTAGTTCCAGAACTCTATCACATAGTTTATGAGCTCTATCACTTAGTTTTGAACTCCAGCACTTAGTTATGGAACTCCTGCATTTAGCTCTAGAACTTTCATAGTTAGATCAAGAACAGTCCCCTTTAGTTCTAGAACTTCTCCAAAGTTCCAGAACCAATGGGAATCTATTTATTTTGATGACATCCAATGATAGAGAAATCAATGAGCCTTTCAATCAAGAGCAGATCAAAAGATTTCTGATTCTTCATACTCGAAGATCTAGGGATAACTTATCAAATAGCTATACGTCCAACAAGGTTCCAAATTCAACATCTATTTTGGGCATAATTCGGTTCCATTTGAATCGGTAGAATAGCTATGGATATAAATTTATCTTTGAAACAAATATACATATAAATACCTATAGATAGATTAAGAGAGAATATATACATATAGATAGAGATATAGAAAGATCTAGTACATTTTTATAAGATAGAATATTTCAGTAATAAAATAGCCACTTAATTTTGAGAGAATATTACTTTGTCAAATCTTGATTCAAGGTGGAGCAAGGACCTAATCCTCCAAGAACCTGGATCCTCATTTTATTGTTATTTATATTTTTAAAGCAAATAGTTTACATTTGTTAATTTTGTAAATGATTTTGATGTTTTAAGTTGAAATGTGTTGTATATTTATCCCTACAGGCTTTATAGACTAGATTTTTATTTCATTACAAGATTTTTACATCATTTTCAACTGTGTTTATTTCCAAGAAAAGAGTGTTTACTTCTACATTGTGTGTTTATTTCCAGCAATCTATTTATTCATGTATGTGTGTTTATTTCAGCAATTCATTCTAGCAATGAGTGTTTATTTCAGAAATTTTCTTTCAGCATATAGATAATAAGGCTTTGGCCATGGAATCCTAAGGACACTACAAAAAAACCCCAAAAATAAAATAATAAATACCTATAGTCAATTACTAGATCACTAAGATTTTCTTGTTGCATATAGCTTTGGACACCCCCTAGTTTGAATATGACATCAACAAAGAGTTGATTAAATTAAGGGAATAACAACACCCATCAATCATGAGGTTGATCTCGCCCTTAGGTCAATAATATTATTCATTATTATTGTGTTTTTAATCATAATACTCACCAAAGGACTACCTAGATCTATGTACTTGGGTAGCATTGAATTTCCAAGCATGATATCAACCAATTTTCCAATAACCTCGTTAATAGATGGATATTTTATTTTTCTACTTGGATTCTTGATACATAGATTCTTAACCTACTTATTTTAGATAGGTACATTTGTTATGGCTTATATAAGAGGAATATTTACACAAATATCCTTTAGCTGGTTGACAAAATCATAATCATAATCTGATTTAGGATTATATATCTTTTCTTATAATATGTTTGGAAATGGGGGTTTATTGACTTGCATTTTTCATTTGTTGAAACTCTATTCATGTTAATGCGGATCATCTCATAAAATCTTCTAGATTTTCTATGGAACAATTTGCAGCAATGATGGCTCATCTTCACTATCCATGATGGTGGGTTTATTTAGTGGGAGAAGTTATCTTCCTGAGTGGAGATTGATATCATTTATATCAAATGAATAGGTAGAGTATTGGGTTGATTCATTTGTGCAGGGTTGGATGAGAAGCTTTCTTGTTGGGGTTATGTGTTTGATGAGTTGGTAGGTGAGTGGATTTTTGTTGAGATCTAGGTTGGGGATTTGGAATCAAAGCTAATGATTATGGGTAAGGAGGTTGCTGATAAGGTTGTTAATATCTAGGAGGTGGATTTCTCAATTCTGACCTCCTTTCCAAGGTTTTTGCCATGAATAAGGGTTTTGTTGCCATTTTTGGCTTTAAAAGTGAGGTTTCCATTTCTATTGGTAATGGCTAGGGTATGGAGCCTAACCTTCTAAGTATTATCCCAAGATGGGGGTTACATATATGAATTACTAGCCCAAATTTGAAAACATGGCATTCATTCTTGTAGCATACCTCCTTGTCTTGGCATCTAAGGCTTTCTTTGAGAAATGTAGAATACTTTCCCATCCTCTGTTTCGATCATCTTTAATTCTGGTGCATCTTCATTTTCTTGTGCAATTTTGGACATTCCTATGCATCGCAATAAAATTTATTTCTTCGTATGCATGGAAGAACTCGGTAAATGTTTCCTTTGCATCTTCTCTTTTCTTCTTATCATGTAGAACATTAAGTTAGGTCGCCATGTAATTAAAAAAATTTATTTCTTCATGTTCTTAAACATGTTTACAATCTATGATTTAGATATGTCCCCAATTTATTTAGTAGTTTATCCACCCCATTATATAGAATTTTTTCTCTCTTCATGGTTGATTTGGAGTAGTTCTTATAGGCTTCAAAATCTCATCACAGGTAGCTTTTGAAATTTTTGCATCTCCTATCGATCTAAATCATCCATATCCTTCTCATTGAGTCCCTTGAAGAAGAGTAATTTGAGAGATTCAGGAGGTAATATTGGGTGCCTTGACTTCTAAATGTAAAACAAGAATCTCTCTAGATAATCTTCTAGTGGCTCATACTCCTTTTGTGCCATCTTGAATATTTCATATCCTCCTTTGCTACTTGGACTATATTAGTCTTGGTACTTGGTGAGAAAATTTTCCTTCATCTGTTTTCAAGTAGTCACAACATCTCTTCTTAGGCCAAAAAACCATCTAAATGGTACATCCTTGAGTGTAGTAGGGAATAGATTCAACTTATGTGCATCGGTTATAAAATCATATCTTTTCTCTTAAACATCAAACTCATACAAGAAAGTTTTTGGGTCTTCATTTATAGATCCATGAAAATTTGGAAGGGATGAGGGAGAAATTTTCTTCATTACAATAGCATGATTATTATTAGAGATTGGGAAATCAAATGTAGTTTCCCCTTATTCAAAATTTTTATTCACTTCTTCTACCATGATTGGATGATTAGGAACAACCTCAAAAGTCTCACTTGGAGGAGGGTCTTCTACTATCAAACCTTGTACAGAGGAAGATGTGTCTTCTTCAGAATTAGATGAAGCAATTTGTGTTATTTGAGGATTGGGTAAGAATCTACCATGGGAATCTCTTAGATAGTGCATGCATCAACTAACTCAACTCAATCAACATACATTAGTGGGGGTGGAATTTATAAAACCTAAACTATTTCTAAGGAGTGCAAAACCTCTCCAAAACCATATAACTTGGAAGTATCCCTTATAACAATGTCAAAAATGGCGGTGCAAATAAACTCATAGTAACTAATATGTTATTCATTGAATTACAATTATTTAATCATTGAACAAGGGACATAAAATTAAAATAATGATAGTTATATATGCATAGTTACAAAGAATTTAGGAGGTATCGAAAGAAATAACTATCACTACCATAATTGAAAGAATGATGTTTGAAATTAGACAAAACTTAGAACTAAAAGCAACTGGTTTCTAAACGTTATGACTAAGATAAATATTGTAAATTTAGACTTTACATAAAGAAGATAAATTGATTTCTAGGATAACATGCAATGAAATAGAGTAAAAAAACTATGCGGGGTTTTAAAGCCACAAATGAGACATACCTTGGATGTTAATCTCTCCTACATTATATAATTAAAGGCTAATGAAGAGAACTCAGATAATTTATTGAATTGGAAAGAACATTACACCCAAGAAAAAGCAATCTCCTCTCTATCAACATACATTTGTGTATGTATCTATGCATCCCTTGTTACCAACAATAACCCTTTTTTATACTTCTCATTTACAAAAACATGAGAAGAAGACTTCAACTAGGAGTAACAAACTAAGTAACATATTTTCAGTTAAACAAGTGTAAGATATTTAACGAGAACAACAAGAGATTCAATGCATACTATGTAACTCATAACTAGTGTTAAGGTAATCTTGATTAATCGACCAATTCCTTCAATCACATAGTAACTAAAATAATCAGTACAATTCTTCATTATTTTACAATAAATGATAAGATCAAAGGCTGAATTGTTTCTTAGTTCTACATGTTTCAATTTTTACTACTCCTTTAACCATACATACATACTTGATTTTCATTCTTCACGTTCCAATATATCTTCATAATGTAGGATTCTTTGTTGTAGGTGATTCGTTTTGGCTATTAATGGGTTACTACATATGAGTTGCTACATGAAGTTCCTTTATTGTATACGATTTTCTGCAAATAGCAAGTTTATTACAACATAGAGTGGTATCACAGATATCATCATTCAAAAATATTTGGAGTCATAAGAATAAATTCACACACAAAATACCATAAAATATAGATAACTAGAGATAGTTATATTAATAATTAATTATGCCATAAGTTCAAGGTGTAATGATAATGTTTAGTAGAGTGCTAGGAAAATACAATGACACAACTACAATGGCTTGATCAAAATATAGAAGATGAATTGTTTATAAAGGAAATAAACACTACTCATCATACATCACTCTTGCATAAAAATTTGAGCTATATATTTTTACCATATATTTTAAATGGAACCATAAAATCAAGAAATATTGGACTCATTTGAAATTCCTTTAGGATTAATTAAACATGGGATTTGTTTTACATTGTTATCATTTATATTTCATGAGTAATGGGTAATCATAAGTTCCAAATTCCAATCTCTTTATGTGTTTCAAATCATGGAAGCTAGTAGATATCCTTTTTAATTAAACATATTCTCTTCTAACTGTGTAAATATCCTAGGACATGTATTTAAACTATTTTAGTGCATATTTTTAGTTAGCATTATTTTTCAAGAGTTGAGCATGAAAAAGGTAGGATATTCTATAATTTTAGCTTTTTCCACTTCCCTTTCTTGTCTTCTATTTTATAAATATAAGTTTGATATCATCAAAAAGGGTTCCACCCTCCCTAATGTGAATTTATTCTACTCTTTTTAGGATTGAGCATCTATGACTGTAAACAATAATAGACCCCCTTTTGTTTTAATTCTTTCAACATATATTTTAAATTTATCATATTTCAAAATTTAAATTCATGTAATGATGATTACAATCTGAATTAAAAATAATTTAATTATGATCCAAAATTGAAGTAAATGATTCTCAAAATCAACGTTATTCGTTATTTAATCAAACCATCCACATTTCCATTTTACCTATTTTTTTGTAAAAGTTTGTAAATTGATAAATTTTCTTGTCTAAATTACAACTGACTGATTAAATTTTAAAACAAATCAGAAAATCATAATGCAAATCAGAAGAAAATACAACACTAAATTTATTTATAAGGTTTGGAAATTTCCTAGTCCTCGGTTTGTCCATCTTGATCTATTAAAATTTTCCAAACTGTAAGTACAGTAAAACTTAAAATTAAAAATAACAGATCCAAAACCTATAATTTTGTGTCTTCATACCTTTAAAGGACTTTGGTAAAGCTCAATGTTTTTCCTTCACCTTCCCAAAACACTTGTAAAATCTCTTATCTTAAGTTCTTTGTCCATAAGATACTTTTGCACCTTAAAACAACATCAAGAAGACTTCAAAATAGTAGAATAACATATGAACAAGGAGAATATTAGAATTATAGAAAAATTTCTAGTTTACACCAACTCCACAAAATTCACCCAAGTGTCTAAAAATATCATATTTATAAAACTACTTTGTTATGAGGAATACACAATCATCTTCATTGAATTGTATAAGACCCAAGTCTTCATTTTTAAATTTGTTCAAGCCCTATGGTATAATGACAAAAATATAATTTGGTAAACAAGTGGTTAGGGGTTCAAACTACTGTAACCACCATTGACCACATATTTTCCTCTTTGAGACTATATCCCACATTTTTCATGTGAGGATGGGTGATGTAGTTTAAAATTAGGCATAGTCATTGTATTAAATGTATACGAGATGTTTTACGTGGTTACCATGTTAATGGTGGCTAGTAGATTGTTGGCTCTATTTCCATTTCATGGTGTCGAGTGTGGGAGAGATGGTGAGTAGAGGGCGAGCTATATGATGTTGCGCTAAGTATAGTGAGTTGGTGATTGGTGTGATTTTGATCATTGAGTAGTGTGGGATAAGGTGGCTTAGTTTGTTTGATAAGATGGTGGCTGAGTTATTACAAAAAAATTATGTCGGTAGCTCACTACGATCTTGATTTTAAACTCACCCCTTGTAGTCATTGTTTTTACCCTCAATACCTCTTTCTAACCCCAAGTGCACCAACCTATCACCCAATATACACTTAATGCTCACTTGATGCATGTGTGAGCACCGAGCCCCTCCTTTATGTGAGCTTTGCAAGAGAGTTCCACCATTAATGGAGGATTGTTTGTAGAAATAAAAGTACATGCATCTACTTAAAATTCATAAGATATAAATAACAAATCTACACATAAATGCATCACAAAATATAATTAAACATTGTAGGAAGCACACGGAACTAGATCCGAGTCAAAAAAGCCAAATAATATTAGGGTTTACACCCATAAACAAAATGTATAGAATAGATCCATGTATATTGATTTAAAAGAGTTTCTAGTAGACACGCTACATTCAAAAGGGTCATCTCAGACCATATACATCAAATGAAAAAGATTTAGCCTCTCTAAACTAATCTATCAAAGATCCTAACTATGTTTTCCCCATTATAACCCTTTTTTATATACCCCAACACCCATACATATGCTTAATGATATCCTTTACAACCCTCTAGAATTAAGAACTCTAAACCCTAACATCATGAGCTCTAAACCCTTAGCATTACCTAACATTTCTACAACACCTTGTTACCCTCCTTCTTCTCTTAGCACTCCCATACCCTCTAGCACCTTCACACTACCTTCTCCATCCATTTTTCTGTCCCAAGAACTCCTTTAAATAGGATCAACGTCCACCACCATGAATTATCTCATGAGAAGATCATGTGCCAAGTGTCCATGTTGTCCTCCATAGGTGAATGCTTATCCTCCTTGCAAAACCTTCCACTAACTATAATGATGCCTCTAGGAATATTCCTATGTGGAATATCCTTTTCTTAGCCTCCAAGGTTCCGGGATGGCACCTCATCCACTTATTAAACCTATTCATCTCCTCACATTTTTCCTCAAGTGAATCCATGAAACCAAATATGGCTAATTCCTTTAAACCCTTGATCTACCTGTCATGCACGCCATGGTTTCACTTAAATCCTTCTTGAACTCTTTTCATATGCACTTTTATGTGAGTTTCCTTCTATTTCTTGGTCATGCGCACATGTCTTTTGGTACTTATCAAATATTTAGGGTCTAACATCACCCCACACTACGCATGTTATCTTTCCTCAAAATATTCGATCCTTCAAATAATAAAGAATAGTTGAATTGAAATACTCTAAATAAAGGAAGGAAGAATGGAAGAGTTTATTCTTGCTGCATGAGAAGTGGGAACTCCTTGTTCACGGATGCCTCAATTTTCTCCCAAGCATCTACTTCTCGCTATGCCTGCTAAAGAAGGTCACACAACCATGCTCATACTTCATCAAAACTTAGTTCATCACTCTTCTCTTTCAAAGCATATCTACAAAGTGATTTCTAGCGGCTTGCTAAGATCACCTAGAGCATCCATCATGCAAGTGATTTGGGGGTATAGTTCCTTTATCCTATTCTTAATCTAACCCCATAAGGTTTCAATTCCTTCAAAATTCTTCTCAACTTCAGTTAGGATCTTATCGTGCTCCAACCTATTGCCTTTATTATTTTCCTAAAATTCTTTCAGATCCGCCTCATGTGTAGTAACCAATATGCTTTCTACCATGTATCTATTGGCATAATTATCATACACAACTTCAGCCATCTACATGAGGGTCTTAATTGTGGCATGGATCTCAGTACCAAGTCACCTTTGTCTCCCCAATATTCATCATTTTTTCCTCCTTTTGGCATGCCATTACCTCTTCCTCCAGCTCTAATGTGAGTGGTCACCTTTCCATGGTGACGATGCGAGTCAATTCTTCCAAGAAATGCATGGTTGACTTATATTTCTACTCATGTGGGGCCAATTTTAGGTGTTTTAAGATAATGGAATTTGAAATGGCCTCTATATTCTTGTGTACTTCACTCACCTTCACCTTTTTATCCCTCAATTCACACCTTAGTTGTGCACGGATCAATTCCTTTTGATTTATCTCATTATCTCTCTCCATGATCTCCTCATTCATTTTCTTAGGCTCCTCCTCCAAAACCCTTATTCTATCATTTCTGCCAAAGATTCTTGCTTCCACCTCCACCTATACTTTGTTGAGTGTATTGTAAAATTTCTCATTTGAAAGTTGTTGGGAATTTACAAGAGGGTTTATTCCCATGAAATCTAGTATCTTCATCAAGGCATCATGATTTACCTTGAACTCGGGTTCATCACACGTGGGTCTCAAACGCCTAAGATAACATTTTTTTTTTGCGTGGGTACACACCCTCTTCATCAAAAGAATACCAAGAAAGAAGTTGGTCTATGGGAAAATTAATTTGAAAGTGTGAGTGTAGTACCTTGCGTAGATCATTAATATAAGTCATATCATAATCTGCACCATTACTATTCCCTTCCCACCTATGTGTGCTACCGTTGGGAAGCTTAATATTAAGTTGGGGTCTCCGCCAATGCTCCCATACTCATTTCTTACACTTGTGCTCTCCTTATTTTCCTTCAACACTTCTTCAATGCTTCGCTCTACTTCTTGATCCACTAACTATTAGATAATATCCACCACTTCCCTCTCTATAGTGTTATCCATCTCTGCTCCTCGGTCGGGATTAGGGTCTTCGATCTTTCATGTTTACTTCCTCACTTCCCCCTTTTCATTATCTCCTTCCTCATTCTCATCCATTTATTCATTTCCTTCTTCATCTAACTTGTGTACATCATAAAAAGATGATTTAGAGCCTCACTGCACTCTTCATCATCTTCATCTTCCTTATCGGCCTCCATGCTTTCTATTTCTCCTGAGTCTAACCCTTTCATCACCCTTTGTTTCTTCCTTATTGGTGACTCCAATACAGGGGACTTCTCTTTTTCTTCTCTCTTAGGAGACTCTTCTATTACCAATGACTCTTCCTTCTGTGATGACTCTTTTCTAATGAGATAATTCTTCTAAGGGATGTTAGTACTTATGCCCACACCTAAATCCTATTCCCCTACTATCTATATTTTCTACACACTCAACACCTTTTTATCAGGAGCCTCTTCTCTTTCTCTTCTCCTTAGTATAACCTTATTCCCCATATTGGGGTCCTCGAGATTGGAGACATCATCTTCAACATAAGTTCCTTTTTCATACTTAGGCCTTAGGTGCAAATACACCCTAATTTTTTTCCTCCCTACAATATGAAATGTTACTGGTTTCAACATGTGCATGTCGTGGGAGACATAATTCTCACATAGGCCTGATTTTTAGGGTATATTAACTTCCTACGTAGCTCATGGTAATCTTGATCTACTACACTTAGATCAAACTTGAGTTTCTTCACCTCTTTGAATCAATTGATCCTGACCTAGAAGTACTAGGCCATGAAGGAGAAAGTAAACTTACATCAAGGACTCTTGGTTCCATATATCAAAGTAAATATATCGATACAAATATGTGCATATATGAATAACTTATCCTCTCCTTGTACTAATGAAGGAAACCACTTGGATAGTATCTATTCAGCCCCAAATGTGTCACGCATCTTCTCAAACCGCTTGGTGGGGAGGGGTTCTCCTATGGGTATTCCCAAAAATATTATTTGGTCCATCGGGAGTTCCAATCCGAGAAGATAATTGTGAGGAGGACATTACCAAACATGATCTTCTATCCATCACACGTGGCATTTATAATATCCTCTACAATAAAATATGAGAGGTTATAGATGGTCCCCTCCGAGATCTTGTGGCATATAGTCAAGTAGGGGTTGATGATCTATGTCCATCTCTCTTTCCCATTCATCTTTGTGACCAAGAGTGTAGCCATCCTCATCACAAGGTCGGTGATTATAGAAATTTCAAAGTAGCATGAACCCTTCTTGTAGTCATAAGCTTCAATGGTCTTCTTAATGGCTTCTTTATCTTCCAAATCACCTTCCAATGATTCTCCTTTATATATAAGGCCAGTGAACTTAGAAATCATTTGGGGTTATGTGCATCCTCTAACATATGATAAAAGTGGTCTTCATGCATGCATGACATCAACCATTGGTATAGTCACTCAGGCTTGCCAAAATAGGGAAACTCATAGATTTACAATAACCCAACCTTCTCCATTTTCACCTTTACTTCATCATCATAGATAGGCATTCCATCTGGTGTCCTCTTCTCTATAAGGTGAACCAGCTCTAGTGTCATCTCATTTTCTATGGTTCTCGTTCAATGGTTGTAATAACTTACAACCATATTTTTTATATGAGACACCCATTCCTTACTAAGTAATACATAGTCCAGGTGTTGCATTTCCACGTACCATTCTTCATTGAAACTGGTAGAAATGACTTGTTTTCCTTTCCCTTTCCCTTCTTTAGTGAAATTTTTGTAACTTTCCTTGATTTTATTCCTTCATCAGGTCCTTAAAACATCTTCCTCTCTCTTGGTCTTGGCTATGATCAACTTTGTGGCTCCACTCCTTTGTAAAAATTCCTCCAAATTTTGTGCCCTAGTTATGTAACCGTAACTTGGAAAACCTTTTTTCCACAAGAAGGAGTAACACCCATGGGATCCTTTTATACAACCTTCTTCACTCATGCATGTGTAGTCCTTTCCACTTTGGTTCACTGATCAAACTAGCTATGCACACAAATCTTACAAAATGTTCTCAAACCTTATTTACAAGGATGCCCTAGTTTGTGAGAGATCTTCGATAACTTAAAATGCAAGGTAAAGAATAATGTACCCACGATCTTATTTACAAATTTTTTATTTTCTCTAGAATAAATGTCATGTGACCTACTAATATACTTTCACAATAAATGTAGATTTTTCCAGTGCCAACCTTTAGCACTTTTCCTCCACACTCTCCTACGTGAAAACTTGGTAACCTTCGTGCACATAATTTAATCCTTCTTCGACCACATATCCTTATGCATGTTCTTACATCACTAAAGGAATTCTTCCTCTCGTGTCCTAATCCTAGGTTTTGACATTTCCTACTTCATTTTGTTCATGTGCTTTTATTTTTACACATGGTTTCTATAAAACCTTTTGACACCATCCTTCCCTCATGTTCACCTCTTCTACATGAAATCTTCCAATCCATGTGTTTTTGTTTTTTCAACCCCGGCCGTAAAAACCATAGCTTCTAGCACTTGTCACATAAATCCACCCCACAAAAAAATGGATGTATGGTCCTCTATGCATAGAATTTTTTTGAATTAATAAGTGGCTACTAGTGCACAAACATGCACACAAAAAACAACACCAACTAGAAAAACAATGAGAAAGGGAAACACAAATAAAGGAAACTAAATTAAAGAAAATCCTATGCTAACTGACAATATTGCCTTATTTACAAACATAAAGAAGACTTATTTATAGTAGGGCTTCAACCTACTCCCATTGAAATGTCCTGGAAATCATGTTCCATCTAGCGCTTGTAATTAGAAAGTGCTTGAATCAAGTATATAGGATAAAAAATTGTTCCCAACCAATGGAATTTGAATTTCCCAGGATGACATAGAAACTTTGAATCATATAAGAGAACCATCTTCCCAACCTCAAACTACTTGTTCTTGATGTGTCTATCATGTCATGCCTTCTACCTAGCTTTTTCTATTTTCTAACTCCAGCAAGAAATATCCCACCTCTCATCCAACTACATCAACTTGTCAATCCTCTCCTCAAGCACTTGTTCATCATCTAACCCTCATACACATGCTATACATAGTGATGGTAACATGAATTCAACAGGTAACATAGCTTCCATGCCAAAAACCAATTTCAAAGGTTTTTCCTTGTTTAATCTCTTATAAGTAGTTCGATATGACCATAACACAAAAAAAAAATTGTCATCCCAATCCTTTCATCCCACATCACAAATATTAGTCAACGTGTGATTAAAAATTTTGTTAAATACCTCAGTAGTCCCATTAGCTTGTGGGTGATAAAGGGTAGTCTTGTGATGGGCCACCATGAATTTTGCCAATAAAATTCTAACTGTCTCATTTAAGAAATGAGTACCCCTATCACTTATTAAGCTCAGTGGGCATCCATACATGTTGATTATATTTTCCCACAAGAACCTAGCTATTGTTTCCACTATGTAATCCCTTGTAGGCACCACATTTGTCCACCTTTTAAGGTAATTTGTGCATGTAATGATATAACATGAACTTTTCCTTCATGCGGCTGGAGAAATAGGGCCTACGAAGTCAATTTACCATTTCTCAACTAGTTGTACACTAGCAATCGATATTAATGGCATTTCATCTCCTTTCCCTAGTTTACCAAGGTGTTGATAGTGGTTATAGTACTTGAAATATTTGATACAATATTTGTAAACTATTTCCCACAAAAATCCTTCTAAGAGGATCTTACGCATGTTGGATTACCTAAATAGTGTCCCCATACAATTCCACCATGAGTGTCTTCCATGATTGCGGTGTGCTCATGCTCAAGTATGCACCGGTGTAAACCCTCATCACAACCTAGCTTATATAAGTCTCCACTAACTAACATGTAGGGTGCGACGCATATGGATAACTACTTCCTTTTAAAAGTTCTCATTCCCTCGGCGCAACACCCATTTTGAGAAACACAAAAATATCTTCCAAGTCGAGGGAGTGCATTGTAATTTGAACAGTTATGCATTTTTCATTATACCCTTAATACTTTGCACGTTCTTTCCTAAGTCAATCCTTGATAAATGGTAAGGCCCCAAATTACTTGTTCCCAGTTTTACAATAACCATAAACTCAAACTCCTAAAACAATAAGATCCACCTACATATGTGCCCTTGTAAGATGAGATTGTTCACCAAGTACATTGATGTCATGTGGACCATGTAAAAGATAAAAGGCATCGCTTGTAAATATTTCCTAAATTTTTGCAGCATATAGATCATTGATAATGCCTCGCGCTTTGTGGTAGTATAATTTTATTCTACTAGGGTTAGCTTCCAAAAAACAAAAAAAAGGGATGGTATACAATACCCTCTCTAGGTTGTGCTAATATTTCTCCAATCACCATCCATGAAGCATCAACATATACATGGAATGGCTTATCCCAATATGGAAAGCGTAATATGTGCCTGGTGATAAGCCTATTCTTCAATGTGTCAAACACCATCTGTTGCACCTCTACCCAATGAAATGTACTTTTTCCTTTAAAAAATCCTCCGAAGCATGGCAATCTTGGCATACCCATTAATAAATTTCAGGTAATATTCCATATGCCCAAGGAATATATGCACTTTGCACTCTGGCTAGTAGGCTCCCTAAATCCCATAATAACATAAACTTGGTAGGGAACATGAGCAAGGCTTTTTACATATGATATGTCCTAACAGGTGGAAAATGGAGTAGCAAGAACACATTTCCTAATGTTGAGAGATATAATCAACTTTCGGCATCTCTCAAACACCAACCTCGATTGTCACAATGGTCCCTCATCAATCCATATACTATATATTTGTCTAGGTAGACTTGTAGAAATTTATGGATGAAGTCCTAAAATTCCTAAACCATAATGCATGAAAACATAGAAGGTGTGTTCTTTAGTCTAAAAGGCATGACCGTATAGGAAAAAATTCACTATTTAGTGATGAAGGTTGTCGTTTATTGGTCCTCCTGTTTAATTCTAACCTAATGATATCTTGAGAATCCATCTGTGAAAGAATAGATCTCACACTCGGCTACTCCTTCCATGATCTCTTCAATGAAGGGGTTTGTAAAAGGATCAATGAAGCACACCACATTCAAATCCTTGTAATCAATGCAAATACTTATCCTCACATCCTTCTTAATGTTGATGACCATCAGACTTATCCACTTTGATTCCTCAACAACCTCAATGATTCCTAATGTGATCATATTTTCAATCTCCTCCTTGACTTTGACATATAGATTTAGATTCATTCGATAAGGTCTCTTCGAATTAGGCGCACACCTTCCTTTAACTTGATCTTAATTTCTCCCAAGGAGTGGTGAACTCCTTTAATCTCATGGTACCCACATGGAAAAAAATCCTAAAATTCACACAACAGATCAATAATATTTGAAACCTCCCTTTATTTTTAGTAATCTCCAAAGTAGCTTCCTCAGGTCCGCCTCCAAACCGATGTTAACCTTATTTTTTTTTAGGGGCTCATGGTAGGCGTGTGCTTTCTCATCATCACTATCCATAACTTTATGTGTATGGACAATATGGTTAACATCTAATTTTTTGACCTCTTCACCATCTATCATGTAGACCAATTTTCCTTTCTTTTTTTCCATGCATGTGCACTCAAGATGTACCTCCTCTGATTCTTCCTTATCGATGTAATGAAATTACTTTTATAATTCAAATCATGAGCAAAAATATAACACCAAATAACACAATATTCTAGAATAATGATCTCAATATGTAATTATAATAGCTTTGCCACTTTGAGGGGGAAACCTCCAAACCATTCAATAATACTCAAATGCTCCAATGATGATGAATTGCTACCTACAATCCCCTATATATACTATTTATATGTTATAGCCATCACCAAGGCTGACCTACTAAGCATGAGAAAGTATAAATGATATAATAAAATGATATGGTAAGCCAAAAATTGGCTACTCATATCCTAATACAAGTAATAGGTTAAGGGTGTAGCATGCCCTTCCCCTTCAAAGAAAAATTGTCCCCAATGTTGAGAAGCTCTGGGTGCTACTGCAAGAATGTCATATCTTCCCATGTTACATCTTCATTGTCCATATTCTTCCACTTGATCAGGTACAGTAATAACCCATGTCCTTAATCTTTTAGTGCATGTTTGAAGGATGCATTCAGGTTCCAAGATGACCCTCCCCTCCTCATCGAGCTCAGGTAACACTATTTGGGCTAATACTCTCTGTCTAATTACTTTCTTCAGGTAAGAAACATGAAAGAATGGATGTATTCTAGTGGATTGTGGAAGTTCTAATTTGTATGCTACAGTATCAATCTTCGCAATACTTGATAGGGGCCATAATTCTTTGGTGAATTTTTGTTATCCTTTTGTTGTTGTTTCAAATAAATTTTCTTATATAGTTGTAACCGTACAAAAACCCAATCACCGACTTCAAAATGCCTTTCTATGTGATGTTGATTAGCCTGTTGCTTCATGCATTTTTATGACAAGACCAAGTTATCCTTGAGACTAGAGAGGACCTCTTGTTGATACTAAATGTGTTCTTCTACTTCTCTAACCTGTGGTTTTCCTCTCAATGATGATGTGATGGATGGTGGATAGTACCCATAGAGTGCTAAAAAGGAGACATTTTAGATGAAGTATGGAAGGAGTGTTATACCACCATTCTATAAGTGGTAACCATGGACCCATCTTGTTTGTTTATCGACGTAAAGCAATGAAGATATCCCTCTAAACACTTATTTACAACTTCCATTTTCACATCAGACTGGGGATGATAAGAAGAGCTACGAGCTAACTGAGTACCCAAACATGAGAATAAATCAGTCCAAAAATTACTAGTAAATATAGGGTCTCGATCACTTACTATAATATTTGGTGTCCCATGAAGCTTCTGAACTATGTCCATGAAGACTGTTTCTACCATGCTTGCAGCAAATGGGTGTGCCAAGGCAAAAAAATGAGCATATTTGGTGAGTCTATCCACCACAACCATGATGACATTTTTTCCTTCAGATTTAGGCAATCCTGTGACAAAGTCCATGGAAACCTCTTCCCACCACTAGCTAGGAATAGATAGAGGTTTTAGAAGACTGGTATTCGAACTGTTTCACCCTTATTTTTCTGACAAACCATGCATTCTGCCACAAATTTTTGGACATCCCCTTTGATCCCTTCCCAAAATAAATCTTGTTTGACTCGATGATAAGTTTTCAAGAATCCATAGTGCCCCCTACCGGAGAAGACTAAAACTCGAGATAGAATCCTATTTTTAAGAGTGGAGTTCTTACATAGGTATAATCTATCTTTATACCATAAAGCATCCCCTTTTAATACAAATTTTTCAGACATGCTTGGATCATTCTAGAGATTATGAATGAGGTTTTGTATGGTTGGGTCATTTCTCCATTCATACCTTTCCTCATCTATCCAATCTTCCTGTAATATGAATATGGAACATAACAAGGTTGCGGTTGAGTCATCATTCCATGATAGAGCATCTCGCAACTACATTCTCCTTCCCTTTCTTATAGATAATATCAAAATCATATCCCAACATATTTGAGACCCATTTTTGTTGTTCTTTAGATGATAAACACTACTCCAAGAAGTATTTTAGACTATCATGATCTGTCTTCACTTTAAAGTGTCTTCTATGAGATATGGTATCCATTGCTTTACTGCATGAAGTATGGCTAGCATTTCCTTCTCATAAGTCGGCTTGGAAAGATTCTTACATTTGAATTTATGGCTCAAAAAGTAAATAGGACAACATTCTTACATGAGAACTTCCCCCATACCCACCTCGATGCATCGCATTCAACAATGAATGTTTTGGAAAAATCTTGAGTAGCTAAGAGTGGAGTGGTGCACATGGCCTCCTTTAGTTTCTTGAATGCTTTGGTTGCATCCTCACTCCAATGGAAGGAATCCTTCTTTAATAAATATGTGAGAGGTGTAGTTATGCTTCCATAATGCCTTACAAATCTTCGGTAATAACCTGTAAGCCCCAAAAATCCTTGTAGATTCTTTAGGGTTTTTAGAACCTTCCACTCCATCATAGCTTTGATCTTATTAGGATCCACTTTAACCCCTTCATGAGAGATAATGTGACTCAAATATTCAACCTCCTTGAGTCCAAAAGAACACTTAGAGGGCTTTACATAAAATTTATGTTGCTCAAGGGTTTCAAAACATTATTTACATGATGCAAATGTTCCTCCCATGTTTTGCTATAAATTAATATATCATCGAAAAACACTAAGACAAACTTCCGCAGGAATGACTTAAAAATAGAATTCATCAAACTTTGAAATGTAGAAGGTGCATTTGTGAGTCCAAAAGGCATTACCAGGAATTCATAATGGCCTTCATGTGTTTGAAAGGTGGTTTTATGAACATCCTCATCCTTGATTCTGATTTGGTGGTATCCCGAATGAAGATCAAGCTTTGTAAAATAAACAACACCATGCAACTCATCAAGAAAATCATCAATAATAGGAATAGGAAACTTATCTTTGATTGTGTACTTATTAAGTTCCCTATAATTAGGACACATGTGCCACATGTCATCTTTCTTCCGTACCATCACTACTGGAGAAGAATAAGCACTCTGACTATGGCGAGATGATTCCTGCTTCCAACATCTCTTGTACAATCTTCTCGATTTCACTCTTTTGCACATATGGGTACCTATAAGGTCTGATGTTAGGTGGTTGAATTCCTGGTAATAACTGAATAGCATGATCATGATCTCTCTTTGGAGGTAAGCCCTTTGGTATATTTTCAAATACAACAGAGTGTGCATCCAACACTGCTTGCATATCTGATGGTATAATGTCCTTAGAATGATGAGCCTCCAATGAAAAGAGTTGTGCCACAAATCCCTCTACACCCTTTTTTAGCATTTTGTGCATCTGATGAGAACTTACTATTTGTGGAGACTTTTCTTAAGCCTCTTATCTCAAAATTCCTTCCTTCAGAGTGAAATCGCATGAACAAGTCTTGGAAGTTCATCTCAATGGTTCCCAAAGTGGTAAGCCATTGAACCCCTAACACAATGTCTGCTCCTCCCATAGAAATGGCATACATGGGACTATTTAGTATGTAATCTCCCATGGAAAGCTTAATGCTATGGCATTTTCTAGAACAAGTTACATGATACCTCCATTAGCAATCATTACTTAAAAGTCGGAGAATCTGGATAAATGAAACAGTTTAGGCGTAATGCTAACTTATGATTGATAAAGTTGTAAGTACTTCCTTAATCAATCAACACTATGACCCTCTATTTTTTTAGGAATCCAACCACCTTTAGGGTTTAAGGGTTGCTAATACCTGAAATTGCATGGCATGAGATCGTTAGGTGAGGATCTCCTGACTCCTCCTCTGGCTCAACCAAGACCTCTGACTCTACATCTTCATTATTCTCTTCATCTTCACTAGGCCCATCAATGTAGAACAACTTCTTTTCAGCACATTTATGTCCGGGTCCAAATTTACTATCACAGTTAAAACATAACCCTTTTTCTCTTTTTTCTTCAATTTGTTGAGGTGTCAATCTAACTAGCCGAGGGAGTGTTGGGGCAAAGGTGTTGCGATCTCTAGTAAAAGTGAAATGTTGTCTCCTACCCTTCTTGCCATAATCATCAAATCAAAAACCTTGTGAGGATTAAACATATGCACCTCATGCTCAATGTGATCCTTAAGACCCCCAAGAAATAGTTCATTCAGATTCTCTTTAGTAATATTTTCCACCCGTAAAGAAAGGTTTTGGAAGTGATGAATGTAATCCTTAATAGATCTTGTCTACCTCAACTTTGCTAATTGGCTGAAGTAATTATCTGACACACTAGAACTGTAGTGTAATTGCAACTCTTCAGTGAAGATTGTCCATGTAACATTAAGACCACTCTTCTGCCTTTGAGCACATAACCATCAATACCATATGAATTGGTCAGGTTCGAGATACAAAGATGCCATGGTCACCTTTTGTCCTGATGGAATCTGATGTAGTTCAAAGAAATTATCCATTTGGTTGATCCAATTGAGTGGATCCTTTCCATCAAACTTGCACATCTCCACTTTTTGAAAGATAGTATGGGCACAGCATACGGTGCTTGTATTTTGATTGTGCACACTCGAAGATCCACTCTGGCTCATGTGTCTATTATGTTGACCTGAGGATCCACCTTGATTGACATAAGTATGATTACCCATCATATGCATACTAAATTTTTGCATGAAATCCTCCAATCTATGTCCAATCCTATCCACATCTTCTTTGCTAGCCACCCTAGATTCGAGGTCTCTCAGGTTAAACTCAAGTTGGCTTACTTTATGGTCTGTCAAAGTAAACCCTAACCCTAAGGAATCTGTAGTTATATCTTCTGTCTCCAACTCCTCAACTACTATCTCATCCTTTTTTGGTGTTTTTCCGGAGTGATGGGATTCTTTTTTCCCCTTGTGGAAGGCCCCGCCATGATGCCCCAAAATAGTAGGATGTAGGGATCACGGTCAAATTTTAGGGTTTTGGATTTCAATAAGAATTCGGCCAAATATAAAAAAACTTAAAGAACAAACCCCAAATAAATTTTGTTTTTCTTTCCGAAAATTTAACGAATTTGAAAAAAATTCCACAATTTGCACCCTAGGGAGCGATTTTATGAAAAAACCTAAATTTGTAATAACTTTTGCAAAATAAATAAAAAATTCTGAAATTTTCAAGGAACCTTACTTGAAATGTTTCTCAACTCTAGTAAAAATATATTTCACCAATTCTATTTTTTCACAATATATGGTGGAAACAAAAAAATAGGGTTTTTTTCCCTAATTTTGGCCCAGATCGTAGCTCTAATACCACTTGTAATGAAATTACTTGTATAATTCAGATTATGAGAAGAAATATAACACCAAATAACATAATATTCCATAATAATGATCTCAATATGCAATTAGAATAGCTTTTCCACTTCGAGGGGGAAACCTCTAAACCATACAATAATACTCAAATGCTCCAATGATGATGAATTACTACCTACAATCCCCTATATATACTATTCATATGTTATAGCCATCACCAAGGCCGACCTACTAAGCATGAGAAAGTATAAATGATATAATAAAATGATATGGTAGGCCACAAGTTTGCTACTCATATTCTAATACAAGCAATAGGTAAAGGGTGTAGCAATTGAAACATCCTTCCAAGCCAAGTTCACCCAAAAATTCCAGTACTCTATCCTCCACCATGGCACTATCTCCCATAGTTAGATGCTTAACAACTTGCATTGAATTAACCACCGATGGCTTAGTACTGATACTCTAAATATTGAAGGAGATCATTCATCAATTCCTTCTAGTTTATTGTCTGATGGTGTAGATCTAAATGAATGTACCATGCGTGCACGTAACCTTGTAAGCTGGAGTAAAAATTATGCACCCATAAAGATGGAGGAAATGATTTTACACCTTCCATTAGGGCCTTCTCACATTCCTAGATGTGAATTGAGGTGGGTTCCTTACCATGATAATCTTGTATAGCAAAGAGGTGCATTGCTTCGGAGAAACCTAATAGAGAACACAATTCTCACCTTGTACCACTTTAGAAGGTTATTTGGATGGTTCACCCACAAACATGTTGTGGTCTCAAGAAAAGTATAGATAAAGATATTTTTCCTTTCGATCTAACATCTCCATTGGGTATCCATTTTTCATAGGAAAACATTAGGGTTGGCTCCCCTACTATAACTTGGCAACTATTTTCATCTCGTGCACTGATCGAGCACACCTTTGTTACTTTCATCACAGAGCCTCTTAAATGCCTTCGACTAAATCATATGTCCCGTGCACCTAATAATCACATGCCACACTAGGTGTATCACTTATAGATTGAGCATCTTCCCACCGAATAACACCTTTTTGTTGGTTGCACGGCCTTAGGGCCCCTAAAAGTGCACACACAGACTCTATCTAGGTCTTCTTCTCCTAAGGGTTCGGTATAGTGCGTTCAATTTCCATCTATCAAAGGAATGATAACATGTTCCTCCTTGTTCTCAAAACTTATATACCCCTTATTAAAAATTAAGTCAACATTATTCTTATAGCACCAGGGGTGCCTAAGTAACACTGAAAAGTTGTGTGCCTCAGCAAGTGCAAAGATTTCAAAGTATCTAGTGAATTTTTCCCCTTGGTTAGTGATAGCAGCATCCTTTAAAACACCAATGGGCACTATATTTGTCTTATTATCCATATAAAACACATTTCAAGAAGGTTGTAATGGATTTCATCCCATTTGATTTCATATGTATAGGGTGAGAACATTAAATTTTGTTCTCGTGTCAATCAAAATATTACTTAGGAGCCATCCATCAACAACTGAATTCAAGGTAATATCCATATCATAGTCAAGGATGTAAGGGGAAGGTTAGCATGTAATACCTTCCTCTCACGCTCTCCTCCAGTGCTTGATACTTTACCTCTCAACCATTCTCCTAACAAAGGGATGATACTCTCTGGGTGGAAAATCTTACACAACTCTTCGACATCATCTATATCTTCGTAAGGGACCACAACAATTTTCTTTTGCTCCGACTTCTTAGACTCGCTCTTTTAGACATTGAATTTTTCCTTGAAGACTTTTGATTACTTCCATAGTATCTCGAGAGATGATGAGGCGAGAATATGCCCGTTAAATGTACAATAAATGATCTTATCTTACTCTCCTTTTTATTAAATTTGACTACATTTTGTGAATTTTGTTTGATCGATATGAGTTAGGAAGTAATTTTCCATATTTTTTATTATGATTATAACATTTAAAAGATCTGTAATTCCTAAAAAGTGTTTTGGAAACTCATATTTGTAATAAAGAAAGTCACAATCAAGCGGAACAATGAAGTATGAAGTAGTCAGCATGTTTTTTAGAGCATTTGTTTCAATACAGCTTAGTTCTGGAACTTCCAAGCTAGTTCTGGAACTCCATTACATAGTCACAAGATTTATCACCTAGTTCTAGAACTTCGGACTTAGTTCGAACTCTATTACTTAGTTCCAGAATTATCAAAATTAGTTCCAAAAATCCTGAGATAAATCCGGAACTCTCTCGGTTAAACCTAAAACAATTTCCTTTAGTTTTGGAACTCTTCTAAATTTCGGAACTAATAAGAATCTATTCCAAACAGCCAGTGATTTGTCAAATCAATGATCCTATCAATCAGAGTAGATTAGAAGACTTCCGACTCTCCATACTTGCAGATCTAGGATAATTATCACACAATTGTATGTCCAGCCATGTTCCAATTCAACATCTATTCTAGGGCACGATTCAGTTCCATCGTATCAGTGGAATAGTTACGGCCATAAATGCACCCCTAGAAGAAGTATATATACAAACCTGCATTTAGATTATATATAGGAATATAGATTGATATACAGATCCAACATATTTTTGTAATGTAGAATGTTTTATCAATAAAATAGCCATTTCTGTTTTGAGAGAAAATTAAGTTGTCCAATCCTATTTCAAGGCGAGCAAGGGCCCATTACTCCAAGAACCAAGATCCTTTTTTTGCTAGTATTTATATTTATAGAGAAAATAGCTTGGATCCGTTAATTCTATATCGCTTCCAATTCCTTAAGTTGAAATCATTGTAGACTTGTCCCTACGGGTGTTCTAGATTAAGTTATTATTTCTTTGAAATCATTGTGTGTTTATTTCTATAATGTTTTTTTATTTCCAAGTAATTCATTTCTAAAAAGTGTGTTTAGTTTCAAGGAAAAGTGTTTTTATTTCCAGCAATTCAATTCTATAAAGTGTGTTTATTTCAGCAATTCATTTATGTAAAGTGTGTTTGCTTAACGAGTTTTCATAGTTTGATCCCAATAAGGTTTTTAATCAAAAATTCCTTAAGACATTGAAAATATCCCCGAGAAAATATAAAATATGTACAATCAATTACTAGATCGCTAAGATTCTTCTTGTTGCATGTAGATTTATACACACCCCTGGTTTGAATATGTCATTAACATAGAGTTGATTAAATGAAGGGAATAACAACACCCATCAATATACTTCCTTCTTATGGGTCATATCATCATATTTCCTATGCAAAACTTCTTGTCATGTAATGAGATGCCTTTTCTTCATAATCTCCCTTACACATGCAGCCTCGAGTTCACATGGTCACTAGGACAAGTTCTAATTCAAGGTTTTGCACCAAACTTAGCATCCACTATGGACTAGAATGCTTCACACTTTCCATCCCCACACCCCTATCATTTTTTTGGTTCCGCTCATGTGCTCATATAACTCCTAGCATTCTTCATACTTTTATTTCTTTCTCCACCATGAGCATTACAATAATTTTGGACACTCACGCTTGTAATGTTATGTATACCCATAGTTATAATAGGTTCCTCGAGGAAATTCACTCCTTCTTCCCCGTGATTTCCATGGCCTGTAAATTCTCCTCAAAATCCTCTTCCATGAGTTCCTCCATCTACGGACCCTTCATAATGATGACCATCATCTTTGGGTTTGTTTGCAATACTGATCTCGCACATACCAGTATCAATGGCATCATGTATTTTTTCAATCAATCTATAATCATTGGTGTCATGAGTAGTAGAAGTCAAACTCTTGCAATAAAAAGACACATTTTTATGGATTTCGAGCTATAACAATGGAAATATACTTGCATCATGATCTCCATGGTGAATTTCACACTCAATTTACATGGCATGCACTAATCTTAAAGTATAATTATCCTTTGCATACCCTTCTACCTCACAATCCATGCACTATAGGCCACCGTGAGTCTCTTGAGCTAAATTTGTAGATAGTTTCTATAGCTGTAATTTGGGCCTCTAGAAATGGACTAATGCCGATGATCAGTTCTTATTAGTACCTCAACGTGTAAGGAAACCTCCAAGGCTTCATCCGGATCTATGTAATTCTTTTGTGAAAGCACCCTCCGAATGGTGTGATCTGTCCTCCAATGAACTAGTGAGCATGCTACGAATGGTAAATGTCATAAGATAACTTGGATAAGAGAGTCTTGAAACATGCATCATACTCCCACATACTCTTCACCATTCCTTTCTAAATTTCCTTCAATGTCTTGATGATTTTATATTGAAACTCAAGTATGTGAAACTCAGTTAAAAATTAATTATGTAGTGTAATGTAATCCACCACTGTTTGGTGTGGGTCATACTTCATGTACCAATTATGCACACATATTTGAAATGTGGTTGTAAAATGAATTTCCTTCTACCTCGGGAGGTTATTCCCTTCGCAATCCATAGTAACTCACACTTGTGTACATGTTTTCGGTATCCTCTATTCCCTTGTAATTAGGTAAGTTGATCGACATGCCATAAAACACCTATTGATGGTGTTGTGGACCTTGTCCTGTTAGATCTAGGACCTTGAATCCCTCTAGTGTTACCCCCTCCACTAGATCAACTAGATCCACCAGTGCCTATTACTCTTGAGTGACTAGATCTACATCTCATAGCTGGTAAGGGTCCTAAAATAGTCATACCTTATGTCCTTACTTCCACACTAAACTACATGTTGATAGTCTATGATATTACACCACTCTCGATGTTTTTCATGTGCCACCCCAGATGCAATACCCAAGCTTTGTGTAACTATACTTTGTCCAAATTTCATTCCAAACAACATGCCTCTAAGAAGAGGAAATGATTATGCAACCATAGATGTACCAAATGAAAAATTATATCTCCTAGGTATCGTTCTCCTACAAATATCAATACCAACTCGATTATAAAAACTTATCTCGGAACTAGAAATATAAGTATAAGGGTTTGGTCACCATGCGGGTTAAGATACATGCCTATAAATATCCTCCTTTCTTCATATGATGAGCTCTCTCTAGAAGCCGAGGGGGTTTCTCTTCCATGCTTACCAAGATGGGGTAGCTCAGACTTCTCAGGTTCCATGTCCTCTTGTGAACCTCAAATCCTTCCCGCAACGCTTGTCTCCATAAATCCATCACTCATGTAGCTTTGTGTTGTCTTTCCAACTCCCTATCTCAAGCTTCATTATACTTAATCTGCCTCTCCTCTCTCTCCATTTCTACCACAAGGTTTGTCATCCTCTACCACGCCAGCTTCCACACCCCGTGCCTAGCAAGAGTTTAGCCAGCCATGGGAAAGGCTTCTAAACTCAAAGTAATGACCAAGATCTTGATAGCCAATGGAATAGCACACAAGAATGATCCTCTAGGATCCTCAAGAATTAAAACCCAACAATCTCTAGGAAAGGATACGTAGAAATAAAATATTCCAAGGTATAACTAGTCAAGCACTCTACTCCACCGTTTTAACAACATACGTCCAGTGTCATATCGGCATCATGAAACCCTCGATGATATTCCTCCGGGTCCAAACATGAGGTTTATAGTACTAACTTGACCTTGATGCATATGACAATAGCCATTCATACAACTTTCTGGGAAACAAGAGAAAAAGGTCTCATATAACTCATGGTACAAGTGATCCTCTACCCATTTATGTGCATCAAACTTGAGTCAAGTGTTAAATCTTTGAGAAAACTTATCATCAATGTTTTTGAGCCATGGTTTGACACTATCCAAGGTCAAGCAATCTGTCATTACACATTTCTCTCACAATAGCTTCAAAAGAGGTCTTGACAATGTAACCAACATGTAGTCATTGTTTTTACCCTCAATACATCTTTCTAACCCCAAGCGCATCGGCCTATAACCTAGCATATAGTGGGTGCTCACCCGAGGTGAGCATGGGCACCGATCCCCTCCTTTATGTGAGATTTTTAATAGAGTTCCATCATTAATGGAGGATTATTTCTAGAAACAGAAGTATATGCATCTACTTACAAGGCAAAAGATATAACTAATAGATCTACACATCAATGCATCATAAAAGATAAATAAACATTTTCTGAAGCACAAGAAACTAGATCTGAGTCATGGTAAGCCAAGTAACATGAGGGTTTACACCCATAAACAAAATGTTCTTAATAGATCCATGTATATTGATTTAAAATAATTTCTAGTAGCCACACTACATTTAAAAGGGTCATCTCGGACCATGTACATCAAATGACCGAGATCCAACCTCTTAAACTAATCTGATGAGATCCTAACTATGATTTCCCCATTATAACCCTTATTACAGACCCCAACACCCACATATATAATTAATGATATCCTTTACAACCCTCCAGCATCAAGAACTCTAAACCCTAGCATCATGAGCTCCAAACCCTTTGCATTACCTAATATTTACGTAGCACCTCGTTATCCTCCTTCTCTTAGCACTCATGTACCCTCTAGTTCCTTTGCACTACCTTATCCATCCATGTTTCTATCCCAATAACTCCTTTAAATAGGATTAATATCCACCTCCATTAATTATCTTATCAAAATATTGTGTGCCAAGTGTCGCGTGGTCCTCCATAGATGAATTCTTATCCTCTTTGAAAAACCTTCCACTAACTATAATGATGCCTCTGGGAATATTCCCTACGTGGAATATTGTTTTCTTTTCCTCCAAGGTTCCATGTTGGCACCTTATCCACTTATCACACCTAGTCAAGTCCTCAAATTTTTCCTCAAGTGACTCCATGATGCCAAATATGGTTAAGTCCTTTAAACCCTTGTTATGCCTCCCGCGTGCTCTCGGTTTCATTTAAACCCTTCTTAAACCCTTTCCCCCGCTTACTTTTCCTTGAGTTCCCTTCTATTTACTGATCTTGTGTGTGTGCATCTTCATACTTAGCCAATATTTAGGGTCCAACACCACTGAATCACTCCTCAACTTATTCTCCTCGACATATCTCTCTACAACTCATTTCGATGAGATACTTGAAATTTCACGATGTTTAGGTCCCCTCTAAAATAAAAGTGAACCCCATAGTTGAAAACCCCAATTTTCAACTATTAAAACTAGTGGTAATAAAAAAACTTTCTTGATGCTCCATGCCACTTGTTGATGCCACATCGACCCATTTTTCATTTTTGTAATGTGTTTTGGAACTGCGTCACCTATTCCCTTTTTTTACCTTGCTAAATCTTGTTCTTACATGCATAATATCTAGAGCATGCGGTTTCCATTTTGACCCATTCAAAATATGATGGAAAATTGAATCTAATCTCTTCTATAAGAAATGTATTTAGGAAAAAATTTGGAACATCCAAGTATATAAATCCTCCGAATCAAACCTCCCCACTGAGAAGGATTTTTTTCCACAAATGATATTTTTACCCATTAAAAATGTCAATTATCTTCTGCATCTCAAAAACCCACAAGATCCATATAAATAACATTATACACAAATTTTACTACAAATATTTTATAATAAAATCAACAAATGATCACTTCCAAAATGGAAAATCTACATGTCACAAGTGGATAGAGTCCAAAAAATTTCCCGTGAAATTTTCAACTTCTACAAACAACTTAGATCAATTTTTAAAGAAAAACCAATGCCACTAATAAGAGAATATCTAACTAGATCCTTGTAGAATCAAGTCAAACCATTGTGATTGTAACTACTATCACAAAATTGATCAATGTCAAAATAGACAATATAATGCCCAAAGAGGAAACTTTTAAATTGATTCCCTACAACATGGCCAATCATTGCAAATAAAATGTTACCCAAAATAGATCAGTAATATAAGACACCAAAATTTAAATAGGCTAATGTCCACTGACCATGTGAAACTTCAAGATTATGTAACTACAAATATGTTTTCGGTGTGATCATAATGTGGTTTAACATTGTTACCATATTCATAAATCACATTTATTTCCCATTTGGACATGTGATTTAAAATTATGTCCACATCGATATTTCACATTGTGAGCACAATTACAAACATTGTCAAAATATGGGTCTTAAAATACACCTAACATATACATGCCAAAAATAGATGCATTCCCAAAACAATAGTTACTCTAAAGGGCAAGTATGAAAACTAATTTTTTTCAATTTTCCCAACACCTTACATAAAGTACTATCAAGAATACCCAAAGCTGAAAATATCATTTTTATCTACCGTACACAAACTATACCAAAAACGCAAAATTCCAAATAAGTAGATTCAAAACAATTTTGTTTCAAATTATCAAATGTAAAATGATACTTGAGCATGATAAACATGTCTCTCGGTTGTTATCACAAATATGAACTCCAAAAACAATCAAATATTCACAACATGGAAAAATATTTCCTTACAAAATACAACAAGATCCCATATAATAAAAATCTCTAAATTATTTGCATTCCATCAACAATTATGAGTTATGCATCATATAATTGAAGAATTATTTTCCAACCCATTTTAAGCGATCTTTATTTTTAATTGATTAAATATTTCCCTAGTTATTATGTGGCTTGAATCATAAATTGGTGGTGGATTAAGAACTTCATTTACCTTTGCAACAAATTTTTATTCCATCTTTATTTTACCACGATTATGATGGTGTGATGGATGAAGCTTCTAACAATTTTCTACCCAGTGTCCACTCATATGACAATGAGTAAAAAAATTCATCTTCACCTTCTTCTAGGATGAGGAAATATGGTTGTCATTACTCACCTACGAATTATGAGATTGGTCTTTAGAACCTATTGTTATCCAAAATGTGCCCCTTGCTCATTTTGTGGCTAACTCCCTTCATTCTTCCCTCTCTTGTGCCTCAGTCATAATTTTTTACTTTTCAAGCACTCAAGACTTTCTGGAAATGGCACCATTGGATAGATCTTTTTCTCATATTTCTAGAAAGGTAAAGTTTTCCTCCTAACTCCATGTATTTTTGAAGTTATGGCTCGGTAGAGTTTTTGTGGGAAATTTTCCTGGAAGGCCCACAACCAGTAATATGGTGCCACGTGTCAAAGGAAGTGGCGGGGGTCGGAGGAAAACTTGGATTTTTTTACCAGTGTTTGGAAAAAATTAAAAGGGATATTTCACCCCACAGGCCCGCCGTCCAATTGGATCGCGCCATGTGTCCAAAGGGGAGAAAATTGAAAATTTTGACTAAGTGTTGGTGCCATGGAAAATTTAGGACGAAAGGCTCACACCCAATCATGTTTTACCACATGTCCTTAGGCCAAGAAGTGGTGGAGGGTGGAGATAAAGTTATAATTTTGGTGAAATGTTTAGTGAGGGCGTAAAGCCAAATTTTTCCATAGGGCCCGCATCCAATGGCCTCATGCCACGTGCCTCAAGACCCGCGGCACCCGGGGGAAAACTTAAAATTTTGGCGAAGCGTTTGGAAAAAAGAAAAGGGAAATTATTGGCCCGTGGCCCTGCCAACCAGTTAGGGTCCACCACGTGTCCATGGGCACGCAGACCTTGAGCACGAGGGGAGATTGAGAATTTTTCCCAAAGGGATTGTGCAGAGGGAAATGTTCACCCCAAGGCCTGTGTCAAATAAGAGCTTGCCACGTTTGCACCTAGAACGGTAGAAGGTGGAGGAAATTTGGGAAATTTTCCCAAAGCAAAACAAAGGAAATTTTAAAAGAAAAAGTCCGCTCCCAAAAAGTGAACCAATGGCATCTTGCCACGTGTCTAGTGGCATCAAAGAATACAGGACAGGCCCACAGGGAAAAAGGAAAAGAAAAGCCCACGCCCAATAGGATCATGCCATGTGGCACCCGGAATGGCGGAGCACGAGATTTTTGGGAGATTTTCCCAAATGTAAAAAAAAGTGGAAAATTTTAAATTTTTGACCGCCAATACGTTTTGGCCCTATTTTGACCGAAATTTTTAAACGGCCATATCTTTCGATCCAAAGCTCGATTTTTGCATTCTTTATATCATTGGAAAGCTGGTAAAGTTCTCTATAATATTCTAAGGTCAATTTTGTATTTTTATAGAGTTTGGAGAGATAAAATATAAAAATTCCTCTGGCACGTGGTCATGGATAGAAATGACGTTTCAACCACCATTTTTAATGAAGAATGGCCCGCATTCTCTCCCAGCATGGTGGAAAATGTCAGGGGATGGACTGTAAGGATTCCCATGTTGTTTTATTGCATTTTTGTCATTGGTTGAAGCTCTCCCATGTTTTCCCACATTTCTCTCTCCTGGGGTTGCTTCTTGCACTGTAAAAGCCAGAATGGGCTCATTTTTGAAAGAGAGACACTTTTTCAGCTCTGCAACTTCCTTTTTCTTCCTTTTTGGAAGAATTTGTGGAAATTTTACCTTTCCATGCAATACAACCCCCATTTTTTCCTCTTGGTCACTGTGATGCATTGTATTGGATCTGAAATGATAATGTATGCTCTGTGATTAAAATCCTTCAATCCTTTCATATATTTACCATTTCTCCTAATCTTTCATTACATCTTAAGAAATTTGTGTATGCTTTGTGTTGTGTTTACTTTTGACTATGTATGTATTGTAGTATTAGGAGTCTACTAATCCTTTAGTGCATCACCTCATTAGCATTAGTCTCATTTTTCCTGCATTCCCTATCTTTGTCCCCTTGGAATTTAGAGTAGGAATTAGGAATTTAAACCTCTGTAACTTTTAAGTGATATATCTGATTAGGGGAGTTGAGGAACTAGCCTCTAATCTGGAGATTCCTCTCCCATTTTTCAAGTCCCACACTTGGGGAGAGGATTCAATGTTGTGCAATCACACTAGATGTCCAAAAGATCAAACTAGAAGTTTGATCAACATCCGAGGTGTTGTTGATTTGCACCAACAATTGTTGGCATGCCCGGTGGGACCTTAGAGGTCTTCATCTTCATTGAAACAAAATTGATGTGCATTTGTTGCAAGTTTCTTACTTAAAAGAGTCCTAAATTACACATCTGGAAACTCAAGCAAGAAGAATCAACTCGTTTTAGTAGACAGGACACTGAAAACTCATGAGAAGAATAACCACAAGGTTAAGAGTTGGAGAAGAAGAGGTGTTGTTTGATTAGCTGCAATTATCTCCAAGAAGAATACAAAGAGGGAGGAGAATTTAAAGGTCTCCATCTCCACCAAACATAACTCTATCAACTCCTCCACCTGGTAGGCCTTTCATTCAATCAACAAGGGTTCTAAGGCCAATCAGAATGGCACAAAACAACCCCTATGTCAATTTCACTAGTAGCAGCCCACTTGCTCTCAATGCACAAAATCCAATCCTAGTTGTAGCATTGAAGAACATTCCATACTTTACTGGAGAGAATCAGACCACTCCTGGTGATCATGTTAAGGATATTGCTAATATTTGTGCAATCCATGAGATCAATGAGATGCAAGTTGCTGTCAAATTGTTGGAATCTTCATTCAAAGGGAAATATTTGTAATGGTTCAAGAGTCTTGCCTCAGGTTCTATTCAAAATTGGAACCAACTATGTATAGCCCTCCATGAGTAGTTTGGAGAAAAGGGAGACAACTTGTCCCTTTTGGAATAGCTAACAACCATCAAGAGAGCTCCCAATGAGCAGCTAACTGACTTCAACTTCATATTTCAAATGACTTGGGAGAGGATTCTAGTGGCAGTAAGGCCAACAGCAAAAGGTTCTTTTCTATATTACCTTAAAGCTTTAAATTCTGATATTTCTATGTTGATTCAATCCATGGGAGGCACAACTATCCCTATTGCTTATAGCATTGCCATTAGAGCTGAAAATTGTTTGATTCAAGCTGGCAAGCTAGCTCCTAGGCCTCCAATGCCATTGTTTCCAAGTTTAGAGATCCCAAATACTAGTCAAGTGCCTATTTTAGCTCCTATTCCCACTCCTAGAAATTAGAATTCAAGTGAAGCTTCTACTTCATCTTCTAGTGCCTCAAATGAACTTCAAGAAGTCATGAAGCAATTGCAAAATCTAGGCAATGAGCTGGTCACACTCAAGAGGTAGCAAGCCCAAGGTTTTAGACCTCCTTTCCAGCCTCAAGCTCAGCCTAACAGGTAGCCATACCAACCTCAAAGACCACCCAATCCAGTTGTAAATTTAAATCAAGCAAGACCTCCTACCAATAGACCATTTCAGCCCTATAATCCCAATGCTATATCTGCCTCTAAGGCATTAGTGCCAGTGCAAAACAACATAGCTCAAGAGTATGATTGGTGTTTTCCATGCAATGAACCTCACAACTAGTCTATGTGTTTCAATGGTGCCTTAAATCAAGCATTAATGGTGAAAACTACTAGTGTGGAGGGTGAAGGTAGTCAAGGAAATAACCAACAACTAGACACAATTCAATAGCAATCAGCTCCAAATGATGCCACACTTGTAAAGTGGCAGGTAGAAGATTTTTTGGCATGAATCAAATAGTTTCCCAAAGTGTTGCAGCCAACACAAGGTCAAAAAGGAGAAATTTGGGTGAAGAACAACCATTGGCTCTAAGTAATCCACAACCTCCTACTACTCCACAAATTATTGGCAAACAAAATGCAGTTCCAAACACGCAAGGACTGCCTAAGACAACTCCTAGGCCAACTCAAATGCCAGTTACTACTGCCCATGTGCAAGGAATGAATGTGTAGGCCAAGGGACAATAGAGAGATGCTTCATCTCCATTCAACATCATTGATCAGATGAAAAGGACAAATGTAAACATATCAATGTGGGAATCACTATCCATCCCAGGCCAAAGAGATTTGCTACAAGCTGCCATGAAGGACTGGTCAACTTCAAATCAGCAAGTCCAAATGTAAGAGAAGGTGCTCACAAATGCTACCCAACCTAAGAAGAATCATGGAGGACAACAAGGTAAAATGTTGAAGCCCCCTCCATTCTATGTTTCATTGATCATTGGAAACCAATTAGTACATAATTGCATGATTGATTATGGGGCAAGTAGTTCAGTAATGCCCAAGAAAATAGTTGATTAGTTAGGGCTTCAATATGAAGTCATATCCAAAGGGGTATTGCAATTGGATGGGGACAGCAAAGAATAACAACAGTTGGAGTGATTAAAAACTTGAGTCTTACTTTACATGCATGCCCCAACATTGTTGTTTTGTAAGATGTCTCAGTAATAGATCTTCCATCACTCTTTGCCCTATGTCTGTCAAGGGATTTCATAGCCAAGATTGGAGGTTACTTATCTACTGATTAGACACACATTTTGTTCAGAAAAAGATATGGAACTAAATCCACAATCAGATCTGAGCCTATTGCAAACTTTCACATTGAGCCTTACACTCCAAGCCAAATCAATACCAATTATTCAACGTTTGATCAATAAGATTATCCAATCACCGATGAAGCTGACACCAAGGTTGGAAGCATCCTAGATCTAACTCTTGATGAATGGGCAAACAAGGTGCATGATTTTGATCCTTATCAAGAAATAGAAGAATCTGAGCTAGGAGTCTATTGCATGCATGAAGAAAATCAGCCTATTCCTAGCATCACCAAGCCAAACCACAAGGATGACAATGAGGTATGGAAGTTGTTTTTTGATGGATCAAGGAGCAGAAAAGGGGCCAGAGGGGGAGCTATGCTTTTTTCACCTCAAGGAGTTAAGTATTATTCAACTTTTATATTTTAGTTTGCATGCTCTAATAACACTGCTGAATACAAAGCTTTGATACAAGGGTTGCATTGGTCAATCAAGAGAGGAATAAAGAACTTGCAAGTCTTTGGTGACAGTGAGTTGATTGACAACCAAGTTAGGGGGTAGCATGCTGTCAAGAATGATCTGCTCAAGTGTTAAAAAAATAGGGTGTGTGACCTCATTGAATATTTTGAGGGATTTGGCATCAAATCCATTCCTAGAAAAGAGAACCAAGCTACTAATAGGATTGCAATAGTTGGAGCAGCCTTTGACGTTGTTGAAAGCATCCAAAAGGACAAGGTATAGCCAAACATCCATGTGATTGTAAGGCCTTCAGTTCCAGACAACAATGTAAGTTGGCAAGTGTTTGAAAATGATCAGCAAATCATCCATTTCTTGCAAGAAGAGGCTAAGTTCTCAGCTAAAAATTAGGAAAAGTTGGAGCAGCAGTATGGTGACCAAGTGGTACAGCTGAGAACCAACAAACTACCAAAGGGACTTATTACTTTGGAGTCCATTTTCAATCCTAATGATCAGTTTAGGAAAGAGAAAGCAAACATCCAAGTCAAGGGAGAAGATTTAGTGTCCATCTTGGTGGAAGAAGGCAAATCACTCCAAATTAGTAAGATGACAACTGAACAAGAAAGGTACGAGTTCATACAACTTTGTCAAGAATTCCCTGATGTGTTTTCTTGGAGCTATGAAGATTTGAAGGGTTTCAATCCCAAGTTAGCTCAACATACCATTGAATTGGATCCAAGTACTAAACCCATCAGGCAAAAACAAAGACCAGTCAATCCACACATGGAGCCTCTCATGAGAAAAGAATTGAATAAGTTGATAGAGTCAAGAATCATATTCCCTATCAAGCATTCTAGTTGGGTGGCCAACTTGGTTCCAGTTAGAAATAAGAGTGGGGAAATCAAATTGTGTGTTGACTTCAAAGATTTGAATAGAGCATCTCTCAAGGATCATTATCCACTTCCTTCCATGGAGCATATTTTACAAGTTGTTTCTAGCTCTGAGAGGTTTTCATTACTTGATGGCTATTTGGGTACAATCAGATTATGGTGAAAGAAGAAGATCAGTTCAAGATAGCCTTTACAACCAAATGGGGAACTTATGCATACAGGAAAATGCCATTTGGGCTGTCCAATGCTGGAGCTACTTTCCAAAGAGCAATGGACATGGCATTCAAGGATTTGATTAACAACATGGTGCTGGTATATCTTGATGATATCACTATTTTTTCAAAAAATGCAGCAGACCATCTCTTTCATTTGAGACAAGTGTTCCAAAGGTGTAGAAGATTTGGAGTATCCTTGAATCCTAAAAAGTGTATTTTTCTAGCCCATGAAGGAAAGCTCCTTGGCCACATTGTCTCCAAAGAGGGATTAGCAATTGATCTAGAAAGAGTTGAAGCCATAAGAGCACTACCATTTCCAAGCCACAAGAAGGCCCTTCAAAGTTTCTTGGGGAGAATAAATTTTGTTCGGAGGTTTGTCCCAAATTTTGCAGCCCTAGTCAAGCCTATCACCAAGATGTTAAAGAAAATCATAGCTTTCAAATGGATAGCAGAAGGAAAAGAAAGTTTTGAAGCAATCAAAGAAGCCATCTCTCAAGCCCCAACTCTCATTAACCTGGATTTCTCAAGGATTTCATCCTCTATTCATTTGCGGGTGATGATACTATTTCTGCAATTTTGGTACAGTAGAACAAAAACAATGATGAGCAGCCAATTGCTTTCTTCAGCCAAAGCCTGGAGGACTATGAGGTGAGATATTCTTTAATTTATAATCATGTTATTGTAGTAATCAGGAGCTTGAAGAAATTCAAGCATCTAGTTTCAAACAACAAGGTTCAGTTGTTGGTTTCTCATGTGGGAGTTAAAGATTTCCTCCTCAACAAAGACTTGAATGAAAAAAGGGTAGGTTGGATTACTCATGTCATGGAGTATGACATAGAGATCAAAGTCACCAAGTTGGTCAGAGGAAAAGGATTGTGTGAGCAGCTGATTTTGAGCAAACAAAAGGAAGCATGTAATGAGAAGGAGGTTGTTTTGGCGTTGTAAGACAGCTATGAGCAAGGAAGAAATCAAGAGTAGAATGATGGTGTCCTCACTCCTTGCTGGACCCAAGACTTAATACACTTCCTAAGCATAGGTCTATGCCCTCCAAAGATGAACAAGACCAAAAGAAGACACTTCAGATTGCAAGCTGTCCCATATGCCCTTGTTGATGGTGTTTTGTTCAAAAAGGATGTGAATGGAGTGTCGCTGAGATGCATTGGTACAAATCAGATTCATAGGGTGTTGGAAGAGTTCCATGGGGACAAGATGGTGGTAATTTTGCACCAAGAGTGACAAATCTAAAGATCATGAGGGCTGGCTATTATTGGCCCAATATTTTCGTGATTCTTATGCATGAATCAAGAGGTGCAAGAATTGTGCATTCTTCATAGGTAAAGAGAGGCTAGTTGCCCTTCCATTACATCCAATTTCAGTTGACCATCCGTTCATGCAATGGGGTTTTAACTTCATTGGATTCATTAATCCCAATTCAAGACAAGGGCACAAATGGATTCTAACAGCAACATATTACTTCACCAAGTGGGTGAAGATAGCACTCAAGGAAGCAAATGAATGTAGCATCCTAGATTTCTATGAGGAAATAACAACCAGATTTGGCATACCTGCTAGAATACTATCGATAATGCATTGTCATTCATTGGGTCCAAGGTAACTCGAATGGGATGTCAAGAATGGGATCTACCTAAGCACTTCATCAAATTATTACCCTCAGGGTAATGGCCAAGTTGAATCTACAAACAAGAACTTGTTGAGGATCATTAGGAGGACTCTTGATGAAAATTAGAGGTCTTGGCATACTAAGTTGAAATCAGCCTTATGGGATGATAGGATAACTCCCAAGAGATCTACAGGTAACTCTCCATTCAAGCTTGTTTATGGAAGAGAGGCAATTTTGCCCATGTCACTTGAGTTGCCAACATTGGAACTCATGAAACAGTTGGAGTTGTTGGAGTTTGGGCCCATGGAGGTTAGATATGTAGAATTGATGGAGCTCCAAGAAATCAGAAATCAAGCATCCCAAGCAATGGAGAAGGATTAAGCTCTAATCAAGAAGACCTTTGAAAGGAAGGCCAAGAATAGATCTTTCCAATTTGGAGATCTAGTGTTAAAATGGGATACGAGTGAGAGAAAAATAGGAAGGCATTCAAAATTTGATGCCATTTGGAGTGGCCCATACATGGTCACAAAGTGTAAGGACAGCAATTCTTTCCAATTGTCTTCATTGGATGGTAAAGAACTGCAGATTCTAGTCAATGGAATCCATCTAAAGCATTTTACTTTGAAGGAGTTCTCCACCTTGTACATATTAGCTTACGTTTTCATCCTCCAAGTGCTTGTGCACATTGTTTTGTTATAGATTAGTTTTTCTTTCCCTAAGTGCTTTGGCACAAGCTTGCTATTCCTGGAAATGTGTTTTGTAGGCCTTGCTCCAATTAGATGATGTTCCACCCTCCATCTTCCTCCTTGCAATGTTCTTGTCAATTGGGGTACTAAGCAGATATTTTAATGACTCCATGCCTAATGGATTGCTTCAGGAAACTGGTAACTTCATCTAGCAGGTAGATGACCCCTCTGAGTCACCAAAATTGTTATCCAAAATGTGCCCCTTGCTCATTTTGTGGCTAACCTCCTTCATTCTTCCCTCTCTTGTGCCTCAGTCATAATTTTTTTCTTTTCAGGAACTCAAGCCTTTTTGGAAATGGAACCATTGGATAGATCTTTTTCTCATCTTTCCAGAAAGGTAAATTTTTCCTCCTAACTCCATGTATTTTTGAAGTTATGGCTCGGCAGAGTTTTTGTGGGAAATTTTCCCCTCGAAGGCCTGCAGCCAGTAATATGGTGCCATGTGTCAAAGGAAGTGACAGGGGTCGGAGGAAAAATTGGATTTTTTACCAAGTGTTTGGCAAAATTTCAAAAGGGATATTTCACCCCGCAGGCCCGCCGTCCAATTGGATTGCACCACATGTCCAAAGGGGAGAAAATTTTGACTAAATGTTGGCGCCATGGAAAATTCAGGAGGAAAGGCCCACGTCCAAACACATTTTTCCACGTGTCCTTAGGCCAAGAAGTGGCAGAGGGCGGAGATAAAGTTAGAATTTTGGTAAAATGTTTGGTGAGGGCGCAAAGCCAAATTTTGTCTGCCCAGGGCCCACATCCAATGGCCTCATGCCACGTGTCTCAAGACCCGCAGACCGCGGGGGAAAACTTAAAATTTTGGCAAAGTGTTTGGAAAAAGGAAAGGGAAATTATTGGCCCATGGCCCCGCCAACAGTCAGGGCCCGCCATGTGTCCATGGGCACGCTGACCTTCATAGCATGGGGGAGATTGAGAATTTTTCCCAAAGGGATTGCAGAGGGAAATGTTCACCCCAAGGCCCGCCTCAAATAATAGCTCACCACATGGCACCCAAAATGGAAGAAGGTGAAGGAAATTTGGGAAATTTTCCCAAAGCAAAACAAAGGAAATTTTAAAAGAAAAATTCCACTCCCCAAACACGAACCAATGGCATCTTGCCATGTGTCTAATGGCATCAAAGAATACTGGGACAGCCCGCAGGGAAAAAGGAAAAGAAAAGCCCGCGCCCAATAGGATCATGCCACGTGGCACCTAGAACAGTGGAGCGTGGGGATTTTTTGGGAAATTTTCCCAAATGCAAAAAGTGGAAAATTTTAAATTTTTCACTCGCTAATCCATTTTGGCCCCTGTTTTGACCTAAATTTTTAAACGACCATATCTTTCGATCAAGAGCTCAGTTTGTCACGTTCTTTATATCATTAGAAATATGGTAAAATTATCTATAATATTCTGAGGTCAATTTTGTATTTTGATGGAGTTTTGAGTGATAAAACTGAAAAATGCCTCGGCACACATGGTCATGGACAAAATGACATTTCAACCACCATTTTTAATGAAGAATGGCCCGCATTCTCTCCCAAAGATAGCGGAAAATGTTAGGGGATGGACCTGTAAGGATGCCCATGTTGTTTTATTGCATTTTTGGTTAGTGTTTGAAGCTCTCCCATGTTTTCCTACGTTTCTCTCTCCTGGGGTCACTTCTTGCCTTGTAAAAGCCAGAATGGGCTCATTTTTGAAAGAGAGACACTTTTTCAGCTCTCTGCAACTTCCCTTTTCTTTCTTTTTTGAAGAATTTGTGGAAATTTTACCTTTCCATGCAATACAGCCCCCATTTTTGCCTCTTGGTCACTGTGATGCATTGTATTGGATATGAAATGATAATGTATGCTCTGTGATTAAAATCCCTCAATCCTTTCATATATTTACCATTGTTTCCTAATCTTGAGCAATTTGTGCATGCTTTGTGTTGTGTTTTCTTGTGGACTATGTATGTATTATAGTATTAGGTGTCTGCTACTCCTTTGGTGCATCACCTCATTAGCATTAGTCTCATTTTTCCTACATACCCTATCTTTGTCCCCTTGGAATTTAGAGTAGGAATTAGGAATTTAAACCACTGCAACTTGTAAGTGATATATATGATCAGGGGAGTTGAGGAACCAGCCTCTAATCTAGAGATTCCTCTCCCATTTTTCAATTCCCACACTTGGGGAGAGGATTCAATGTTGTGCAATCACATTGGATGTCCAAAAGATCAAACTAGAAGTTCGATCAACATCTGGGTGATGTTGATTTACACCAACACCTATCTTGTTATTCTTCGATAAAAGGCATCAACATCTTCAACAATAATCCTCTCTTCCAAAAAATGGCAATAGAATACTTACTAAACCCATAAAATCCACACACTGAAAATAATGCCACATTATTTGAATATCATATCCATATTTTTCATATTTAAAGATATTATTAGAATTTCTATAATAATTTTTCTTGTTATTTCTAAAATATGTGTAAGAAATAGGATATGTGGTATTTCATTACCTTGTCTCTATGATTTATTACAAGCCCATCCCGTGACAATGAATCACCATTTTCCTACACCAAGTCTTCCCATAGGACTAGTGGGGTATCCACTTAGATGTCATAATCTTGTATTCATTAATCATTCTCGTTAGAAATTCTAGGCACTAAGTGGGGGGTGAATTAGTGCTTATTAAAATTTGATGTAATTTTCATTGATTCAATCAACCACACTTAACTATGTTAATCATGAGAGATATAAGAATCTAACCATGAAAGAGAAAGAGAAGAAAACACATATGACCACATAAGGAGAAAAGATTTAACATTAGAAACCCATAGGAACAAGAGAACTAACTTGGACAATTGTCCTATAAAGTTACAATGGTTTCAATGTGAGGTGAGCACCCACTCACCTTGAAGCACCCACTCCAGTATAAAATCAAGCACCCACTTGAGAAATTTGGCAAGAACCCACTTGCTAGGAAGCACCCACTCCCAAAATATTGAGCAACAACTCAGACTTCATTCATACAACAAATGGTTGATCACCTTCTTCACCTAGTTTCTTACATCAACCTGATGTGATCTTTGTTTTAGTTCACTTATCTTCTCCTCTTTCTCAATATTTTCATTCCACTTTGCACCTTTTCAAGATATATAGCAGCATCATATTCCTACAACCACAACATTGATCTCAAAAATTATCTTATATAAATAAATATAACTCCTGCACAATATGGTCAAATACCTGCAAAGAATTTTTAGAGCTCCCTATAACCTCTAACACTTTAATTAGGATGTATAAAACGTGATAAATCATTTAGAACCATAGGTCAAATGGAGAAAATATCATCTTCATCCTCATTCAGACAACATTCTCAATAAGACTAATATGGCATATTTGGTTTATTTATCTTAAATAAAGAATAAACCTTTCCTAGCTAAACCAATTTTCAAAACATGTCACAAAAGACTTGTATAGTGCATTAAAATACTTCTTACACTCCAAGAATGAACAATTACATAATTAAGCCTTCAAATCATCAAAACTGGTCACACAAGCTTGCTAGTTTGAATGGTAGGGCCAAAAATGAGATGTTTCTCAAAATTTCTCAAAGTATTGATCCAAATAGCTTCATGGAAATCAAGAAAACCTCCTAGGAATAATCCATATTAAATTTGATAATTTGATTATTTACGGATGAAAATTGACATGTAACCTTCAACCGCACTCGACTTCCGAGGTTGTTTAGGGACATATGGTGTGGAAGATGTGGATGGATATGAATAGAAAAATATAGAGAATATTTGGTATACAGACAAAAATATGTGGGAATGGGAAAACAAGCTACCAAGGAAAAACAATGTCCTCAACATATAATATCGGGATCTATTTGTCAAGGGTGAAGAACACCCTTCTATCTTGAATGGGACTTATGGATGGATCAGAAAGAATGGCCACATGAGTACTCTAATCAATATCAAGCTCCATGAAAATTACTTCCAATGGTTGTGGGATACGTGGAAAACCAATAAGTGCCTCATAATGATTTCAAGACAAGTTTATGGGTGAATGAGAGAGAGGCATGGTTCCACCGGTTCTATGGTCGATTAGTGGAGCGGTCCAAAATGTGAGTGCTCGGTGAGCTTCTTCATTTAGAACATTCAGGTGTCTAATGATGTCTAGTTGCAGTGGGGACTACCTAAATACTAATAAGTGTAATCATTTTTCAAGATCTAATAGGTCTACAGCTGACCCTTGTGGTTGAGGAACTCGTGGATCACAACCGTAAATTCTTAGCAGTTGTGGTCTGTGTATGGTCATACATGTTTAAACTCGATTGCCAGGGATGTACACTATTCATAGGATTTTTCATCCATGATGTTCTAAATGTGTAATTGTTTAATTTTTTCAACATATCATGATGTTATTCTAAGGAAAAAATACGAGAGTCCTGTATCTATGTCTGTAATTAGTTCAAGCCCATTCGGTTATGGGACCAATATATCACTAGCGTATGTTTTCTCTTTTTGTGGTTGTTTATGGTCATGTATGCATTCAAAGCATTTTAATCATACCAAGGTAAATAACACTATTTAATCTAAATAATAAAATTCTACACTATGTTTTTGTGTTTTTAGAATGTAACTAAAATAAACAATACAAAGAAACTAATCTAACAAAAGGGAAATATTTTTGTGCTTTTGTAGAATTTAGAAGAAATAAAGAAATGAAAAGCTTATAATATAAAAAATAAATCCTATACAAATAAATAATCGGATGTAGTTATTTACCTATGTAATGGCGTAACTAAATCTATACTAATCAATTAAATCATCCCCAATTAGATCCTTTTCTTTGCCTTAGAGGCACAGGAAGAAATCAGAGCTTCTTAGATAATATTTTCTTCCCCTACAACTTCCCTGGCAAAAGTAAAGAAAAATTTTATGGAGGATCTTATAAATTAAATAATGCTTTGATTGATTTCTAAATTAATTAGAAAATATTTCTTTAAGAAACACCTCTTTATAAATCTACAAATATAGGAAAGAAAGGTTATCTATCCTAAGGAATATTTTGTGGAAAGAAGTGATCTACTATAACTACTCAATGATTGTAACAATGAAAATTAAATTTCTTTTCTATTGTAATGAATAATATGAGTAATATTCTCAACAAAAGAATCAAATAAACCAATTACAAACCCAACCTTGTATTTGTAGAAGATGTGGCAATCTAGTTGTGGTGTGATTTTGTGTCCCCCTGGTTTCTCTTTTCAATAGCTTGTTTTCACATGAGTCCAGGACACTAGGAATGTAATAGAAAAAGAAAGGAGAAAGCACTAGAGTAATGGTAGCTTGATGGAATTCTAGTAGGAATGCGGGAAGAAGAAAGATAGCGTAATAGAATAGAGCTTGGATATGCGAGTTTCTTGCAAGATTGTTGTAGCTTAACTAAGAAAGATACACAAATAATATCTAGAGATTTTCTTGAGAATAAGTGATGGTTTTTATAGAAGGTAAGTTGAGCTATGCACTATCACACTTGATAGCCATGGGGTGACACATCAACAAATTTAGGGTTAATTAAACAATCAATTACAAATTACAAGTGGAAGAGGAAGTTTCATAAGTAAGTCAAGCTTGAAATCAGCTAAAATGATTGAGATACATGCTTAAGGAGTGAAATAAAGTGAATAAATCATGTGTCAATTATTAGGTAAATAATTCTTGAGAAAGTACACATGGCCTCGCCCTATGCAAGGTGGCGGTTATAGGACCACCGTCATGCCCGAGCGGTAGTTACAAAATCGCCGCCTTTCCTAGGTAAATTCTACAAGACCACCACCGAGGTAAGGTGGTAGTTTTGGAACTAAAGGAAAATAATAACCTAGAATGGTGCGTGAAGCTAACGAAAAATAGGGAATGGCTAGTTAGGGTAATCTAGGCAACAAATGTAAGGTGCAAAGAGGTTTAGGAGATTGAACACTTTAGAAAAGACATGAATAATCGTTGGGGACCTTTTGTAACCATTTTCCAGAAATGTAGCATGTGAAAAATTTTGTGCATACATATTTCCCCCTTGGATAAGGGTTTTATCCATGAAGAGGCATAAAATGTAGAGTCCAGTATGGTGTTCCCAAAATTGGGAGTTAGAACATATACCCGAGATGCCCGTGTGTGCTTTGAAATGTCACCGTCCAAGCTCCTCGCTACCTATAAATTGAAAGAAAGATTCAAGTGAAAATAGATACAATATCAAAAAATAAAAACTAAAATAAAATGACAAGAGGACTTACCATCTACACAGGGATAGAAGTATACCTATGCAAACGCTCCAACCCTATAAGGTACATATACTCAAAATGGAGTTAAAAAAACATATATATAATCAAAACTCTAATTTTCAATGTCATTTACACATATCCTTGTTGTGATTTTTGAGCTATGGACCAACCATCACCATTTTGAGTGAGAGTATAGTCAAAACGATGAGTGCGGTGATGTGACCATGGCCTCGCAAGCAAGAGATTGAGTAGTGAAGAAAAAGGTTAGTATTTTGCATTTGTTTATTTAAAACCTAAAATGTGAAATTTTGAGAAATATACACTGGGGTGTTTACTTTCAAAATTTCTTGTGTTAAAACATTTTCTAATGGGTAGTATACATGGATTTGTCCTTTGTTTCATGTAAAAGGTCATTTTTATTGTATTTTTGAATTTTTGGGTCAAAGGGGATGACTTTTTCTATTTTGGACACAATCGCTGCCGCCAAGCAAGGTAGTAGTTACAAAACCACGGCTACCGTATAGGATGGTGGTTTTGTAATTGTCGAGGCAGAGAGAAATGTTGACCTGGTTAGACTATTTTTTTGTATTTTAAGTTATTTTGTGTTGTTTTTATGAGCTTGATTATTTAAATACATTACTAACTTGCTCATTTTCTTGTTTTGGTGAATGGAGATGGATTTATACATTCGTTGGAGCCAAGCCAGAGAGATTGATTGGCTTCTAGGCATTATTTCACCTAAGTCAAGACAAGACAAATTTATTACACCGAGTTGGGTTGTGGAGTACCTCTCAAGTGCCACACATACTACGAGCGAGTCAAATTTTATGTGACCTACTATCTTATTGGTACACTAACCTGAAACACATTTTGGTTCCCTAGTGTTAGGGGAGAGTGTTTTATTACTCTGGAGAATGTTTATAGGATCCTTGGAGTACCTATGAGTGGTATACAGTTGACTTTGGAGATTTTAGGGAGCACAACTAGATCTAGTCAATGGGCTTCCTATATGGGATATGATGCGATGTCGGTGGGTGCAAGAAAGGTATGATGATTTTATATGTTGCCTCTGCACCTATCCCCACCATTCACAAGGCCATTATTGGTATTATGGCTTTAAGGTTGGTGGGAAATAAGGGAGAGGACAAGATATTGTAGTTTTGGGCTCGATTATCATGATTGAGTAGTATGGGAGGATTTATGCATGTTGTGTTGATATTCTAGGGACTATATACCATGACTTGTACCGAGTTGTTTGGCTAGCCCCTAGCCTTAACCGCACGTAACCAATAAGATGTGAGGATTCAACACCAAAGGCTAAGATAGGCAAGCAAGAACTCCATGTAAAAATGTTTAGAATGATTTTTCTATCAAATATGTTTTTCGGGAAAGATATGACTCAATAATCTTCTAGAAAATACTATGGGAAAATACACCTATGCTTGAAGAAAGCTATGAGTAGAACCAAGTATGTAGGCCTTGTTAGAATTAGTGTCAAAATTCTATCTTATCTTGTTGAATTGATGAAATGAATGGAAATGTTGATGATAATATTGCGGCTACGTACAAAAGTGTAATTGGATATTTTTCCAATATTTTTAGAAGTTTTGAAAGTTTCTTGAAAGATAAGTTCCTTGACTACAAGCTTACAAATTGATCTTTAAGATGAAATGCAATGTGGATGCAATAGTGTACATGTGGAAATGTAGATGGATCATGTGTAATAACGTTTTAAGTGAAGTGAATTGATGGAATTTCCAAATTATTCACCCTCTAGAGTACATAGAAGATATGCCCCATTTTTTTAGTCCTCCATGACTTCAATATGGGCCCAACCACTTGGGCCTAAATTTAATTCCTTCATTATTTTTATTATCTAGCTAGCTATTAAGTCTCAATACTAGATCTCCAATAAATATGTCGCATTCATATACCTTCTTATTTTCCCGCGGCTACATCGGTCGGTCAGCGTAGGCTCGATGGTGTGCCTCAACTATAAGATGAGCTTCATGAGGTTCTCTATCTCAATGAGTCATGCCTCATGATATCCTTCTTCTCCTAAGATTCCATATAATGATATCCGTAGAGACGGGTATCTCAACTTCAAGTTGAAAACTGCTTCAAAAACAAATACTAAGGAATATGGGGTTACCCCGTTGGTGTTCTTACTGACATTCTATAGGCCCACATGGTCGGAAATAGCTTTAACTACCAATTGCATTTATTATCCTTAGCATTTTTTAGGAGGATATATTTTAACGTTTTATTAGTTGCCTCATCTTGTCCATTGGCCTAAGGGTAGTATAGAGAGGCGGTGTGATGATTTATCTTAAAATTTTCACACAATTCATGCACCTCTTCATTTTTAAATGACGTGCGATTATCAAAGATGATGACATTTGGGACCCCATATCTACAAATGATCTAGTTCAATATAAAATTTGTAATTACATAACCTAGAATAGTCATCATGAGGCAAAGCCTCAACCCACTTCATAAAATAATTTGTGCTGTAATTATGAAATTATGGTCATATGTTGATGATAGAGATAATTTCCCTATCAAATTTAAACCCCATATGGGAAAGGGGCAGGGTGTTGCAATCGGTTGTAGATCTTAGGCTGAAATGTAAATCTCATGAGAGAATTCTATCATTTATGGCACTTTTGTACATACTCTATTGCGTTGTGTTCTAAGGTGGGCCAGAAATAGCCCATCTAGTGTATCTTTCTAGCGGTTGCATGTCCTCCAAAATTACCTCCACAGACCCTACTATGGGCTTCATAGAGGATATTTTTGGACTCTTCCTTATCGAAACACCTTAACAACATTGCATAAAAATCTCTACGATAGAGCACTTGTTCTATAACTATGTACTTGGCAGCTATGACACATATCCATCTTCTCTGTTGTGATGTCTCTCCTCAAGGTATGTGTGGTCCATAATAAAATTGAAAATATCTAAATACCATGGACACATAAAGAATGGGAGGTCTGACTTATATGTAGTATATACACTCATCGAGGAAACTCAGGTCTACTAAATCTCCATCATCTAATGGGTTATCCATCACCAATCAGAAAATATTTTTTCCTTGATGAAATTTTGGTTGACATAAGTTAATTCAAATTATCCCATTAAGGTTATGAAGTGTATAAATTTATTGGACATCAAACCTTGTGTTATGAATGTCCGAAGATAACTTGTTTTAACAATAACCCTCATTTCTTGGTAAAGCATATAATACCTTATCCATTTTATTGAAAATACTATAGTGAGCCATTCCTTTTCCACCTATGTATAGAATGTAACATATGAGTGATGAAGTAAATTACACATTCACGCTTGTCATTGTATTCTTGTGCTAGCATTCAAGATAATGAGAGGTTTGTAGCCTATGAATATAGAATGAGGGGGTGATCTAATTTGGGAGGCATGAGTGTGGGAGGTGACTGAAGGAATTGTTTAATCGATTAAAATGCCTCATGACACTCATACATCAATAAGTTGCAGTAATCCTTCTTTAACAAATTGTTGATCAGATGAATGGCAAAGCTTAAATTAGGAATAAACCTTTGGATTGCACCGAGATTTTTGAGAAAGGACCTAATAATCAACTCATCTAATGATGGGATCATTTCGTAGAAGCTGCTTGGATTTTTGTTGGATCTACATCGATCCCTCATGAAGAGATGATGTATCCCATTAATTTCCCTCTCGTCACACCAAACACACATTTTTCTAGATTAAATGTAATGTTGTATTTAATTAGACAAGATAGGATGATGTGAAGCACCTCAAGGTGATCACAACGCTTTCTTTCCTTAGACAGAAGGTCATGAACGTATGATTCCATAATCTTGTTATTGAGATCACACGGAATATGTGAGTCATTACTTGTTTGGTAAGTGGCATCAGCGTTCTTGAGACTGAATGACATGACTGCGTAGAAATAACCTCTCTAAGGAGTAATAAAGGTCTTCTTTGTTTGATCTTCCTCGTCGATCCTAATTTTATTGTACTAAGAAAAACCATCCATAAGTGACAACATATCATAACTAGTTGTTATGTCAATGATAACATCAATGGATGGTAATGGGAAATCATATTTGGGACATGATTTTTTTATATCCCAAATTTCAATGCAGATTCAAAAAATTTCATTTCTTTTTAAGAACAGAGACGATGTTAGATACCCACATTGAGTAATCGATAGGTTTGATGAAACCCACTTTTAGGATTTTTATAACTTCTTGTTTAACCATTAATGCCACCTTTAGTTTCATAGGTCTAGCATTTTATTTAATAGGCTTGGCATCGATTTGGTTACAGATTATGGAATGCAACATGAGGAGAAATTTGTATCATCTCTTTGTAACTAAACATGAACACTTTTTAATGTTCTTTAAGAATATTCGTGGGTATTTCCACTTATTTAAGAGTTAGCAAAGAACCTAACTTTAAAAAAATTTTGTCCTCCTTCATCCCGATATTGATATCGATCATCCCTTTGATCAAAGAGGTATTACCAGTTCAAACTCATGCAGGCCGGAGGTAGTTTTAACTCCCCTTCCTCTTCTATCTCACAAATCTCAAGGCCTTCGACAAGGAAGGGTCCATTGTGTGATCTCGAAATAGGAGGAAGAGTGAGAAATGAGAAAATATCCTCTCTTATGATAAGCGGGGTGTAAATCCATAAAATCATTAAGTACCCTAAGATATCCTCATTATTTTATTCATAATCTAGGGTAACAACAAGTTCATTCTTAGCCTCAATGTATAATAAGATCAAATTCATTGGAATTTTAAAAACTAAGGGTTTAGTGTGAACCAAAACTATGAAGTTGGTGTCTTCTAACTCTTTACTCAAAATAAAGCAAGAATCAGAAGTAGCTATCAAATCAGCGAGAAAGTTTTGTTCATGTGGGATGGCTTCAATTGAAATGAAGTCAAAACCTTTACTCAAGTTGAGTACAAAATTTTTATAGATTTTCAAGTGTTCTTCCCTAGTATCATATACCTCTAAGACTTGATTAACGACTAGCTGTGAATCACCCAACACTCTAATGTTACAAGCACCCATTATTTTGGCTACTTTGATACCAAACATGAAAGCCTTGTATTTTGCACCATTGTTTTTACATTCAAAATCAAGCTTGAAGGAAAGAGTAATGACATTCCTATTAGGAGACATGAAGATCACACCGGTATATCACCAAAGTAGAATTTTTCTCCGTCAAAATTAAGAGTCAACTATTTTCTTGGGAATATTGTTGTTGGATCACTTTTTGTATCTTCTTCCCTTGCTTCTAATATTTCAACCATGCAAACTTCATCGGCTTGAAGAGAGCTAAGTCCTAAAGCATATCCTATTCCCATGGAATGAATGGAATAATAACGGGTAAATAATTCTCCAATAACTCAACAATATTCTCTATGGTTTTATTTGATACCATATTAATAGTAGAATCTTTGTCTTTGACTGCAGGAATCCCTTTGATCAAACTAGTAGTTTCTAATTCCGTTGTGGGAATTATTTTTGTCTCTTGTGTTGAACTCATGGGTTTTCTCAAACATTTTGTTGGGAGCTCAAACTCAGAATGTACCATGGGTTTCTTCTTTTGGTTAGATAGATGAATGTCAAAGGGCTTTGGGTCACCATGTGTAATAAAGACTTTCCCCAAATGTAGGAATCTGACTTCCTGACACAATATGGAAGGAATCACCTTCATGAAATGTATCCAAGGATTTTCAAGAATCATATTATAGTTAGTTTCCCAGTCTATAATATAAAACTCTATAAGAACCATATTGGACACTAGGGTAACTCATAGAACTATAGTTCCAATCGATGTTTCCTTGAGGCTATCATACCCTCTCAGCATGTTTCTCTTTGAAAAGAAATTGGTTTCTCCATAGCCTAACATATGCATAAATAAAAAGGTAACAATGTTGATCGGTACCCCATCATCGATCATTGTGTGCTTTACATAGTTATTATAAATCCAGTGTCCAGTAGGTATAGATTTGGATCACCTCTACATACCAACTTAACATATGTGTGCATCTTATAGATGTCGAATATAAGCACAACATCTATTTTAAGATTTCTAGGGGATGTACATCAAATTCTATGTGATTTATTTGATGCTTCGAAGGAGGGGTGAATTTGATCAAATGCCCAAGACCCAATGCTTCCAATAAAGTAGCTCTATGAGCAAGGGAGTTCTTCACCAAATCCAAGAAGGAGATGTGAGAAAATGTATTTGTTAAATCAGTGATCAAGTCATAAGCCCCTACTAGTTTTGGAAGTGTTGGAACATCATCTGACATAGATGGGTAAATAGGGATGGGCTGCAAAGAGTAGTCTTGAGTTCTCATAACAACATTTATCTGGGGTTTATTTTATAACTCTACTAGACCCATGATCTTAGTTTATTGGTGACCATCCAATAGAGGTGCTACCAGTGTGTTTGATGAATTCATAGCTTCATGATCATTTTTTCCCACCAGATACCCTTATTTGAGACTTTGGGGTCCAACTTACCATTGTTAGGACGTGTTGGAAGGGGATCATTAAAGATCCTGAGTGGTGTTTTTAAGGGGATACATACCCCATACTAGCATTCCGAGTTGGTGATGTAGAATTCACCAAAAATATTTCAAAAAAGATTTGTCTTTGATCCTCTAGTATACTCTAAATGAATTTATTATAGTCACAAAATGTTCTAGCATCATGCCCTCAAACCCTATGGAAGCTACAATAAAGGTCAAAATCATAATCCCGAGGTCTTTGATTTGTGTTTTTTTATGGTCTAAATTTTTAATTGTTATTCAATTGTTGGTTGTTGTAATTTAAGTTCGTAGGTCATTGCTCTTGATTTTGATATTGGTTTGGGTACATTTTTAGGTACTAGTTAGGGCTTTGAGCTTGAAATTTTTGTTGTTGGGGTGGATTTCGATTCAAATCCATCATGTTGATTGTAGGAGAAAATTTTTACTCCTCTTATTGTTACCATTTGTGTTGTTGTTGACATTATTTGTACTTGAGGTGTTAATAAATTTGGATTCTTTGCTTGGTCTATAACAACATCAGTCGTAACACCACCATTTTTGTTGAGGACCTTAGGTCCTTGGTTGTTGTTTACATTTTTGGATAACTTTAATTATCCCGATTAGGAGTGTAAAACTCATGTTTAAACCATAGGTATTTCAACCACCATCTATTTCCTCCTAATCAATGCAGAGAGCACTTTCAAACACCTCTTTGTAAATATTTAGGGGGAACTCATGGACTTCTTGCTTCATCTTCTGGATGAAATGCATAGAGTAGAGGACTTGCCGCCATCTCTCGGATGAAATGTACGTGAGACTCATTGTGTTTTGCTTTATATGAAGGAATTCCCGATTATTCTTATTAGCAACTTGTTCATGTTGAAATCATTGATGAATTTAGACACAATTTATTTAAAGGAATGTATTGAAGCCTTAGGTATCCTATAATACCATTTGAGATAAATTAATTCAAGAATATTAGGGAATATATTTTCTATGACTGCATCCCATGGGAGAAGCTCTCGAATGGTGATGACATATACTTTGATATGCTCATTTGGATCTCCCTCCCCTGTAAATTTAGGAAGATCTGGTGGATTTCATGGGAACATAACACTCTGTATGGTGAAGTCGAGGGGATATTTAAGATATTTAGAGTAGGTTCCCACTACATAAGACTCAACCATCGATGACCCCTAATGGGGAGGTCGAGGTGGAATAGGTTGTTGATATGGTGCAAAGCATAAATTCTTGTAGAGACATAAGGAATCCCTGTGTGTGACCATATGAACCATGGAAAGAGTATATGTCCCCGCACGGTGATTTAGAATACATGAGTAGATATGGGGAGCGTTACTCGGTATGGAGTTAGAGGCACAAAACCAAGGAAAGTTTCATTTCTAGTTGGGATGGCATTTGAGAATGCACTTCCAGATCATTCTGTTGAGGGTATCATACGTGGTGTGAGGGTACATACCCAAGGTTCCTCATACTATGAGGAGATCTTCGGGATAGGAATTACCATGTAAATTAGATAAGTATTTGGCACAATAGGCAATTGGCCAAAGTTTTGTGGATGATGGAGAAACCTTCCTTGCCCGGAAAAATATGAAATGTGAGTAGCCTAGGAAAGTTCCAATTCTCTAACCCTATCGATTGACATAGAGATGACATATCCTGATGATGGCATGGTGTTTTTATTAATTCACATTGTTGAAATTGCTTAGGTTGCAAAGGAGTGTGATATCCTTCTATGAGTTGTTCATTTTTGTTTGGCCACCCCTCTTTAGAAATTTTTTTGTTGTGGGAGGGGTAGAGGTATTATTTTAATGTAATACATTAACATATCCTTGTATCCTATCCATATAATGGTCCACATTTCTAAATCATTCTTTATTTTGATAATAATTTGCTAAGTACTCCTCATCTAGTAATATGAGTTGATAAAATTGCATACTAATTTTTGGTTTGAACAAACCCGAGGAGAGGAGCTTGAATCTATGGTGATTGTAATATTGTAAGAGTTTGAGAGTTCGGGATGTTGTCCATGTGTAAGATAATCAATATCCTCAATCTGAAAAGGAGCCATTATTGGTACCTTGAGGAGGAGGATTTTGACACAAAGGAAGATTAGTTAAGTACTTATCCGCCCATGAGATAGTGAGAGCAACTATTGTTGGCTACCCATTTGGTAGTAATATGCCTAGAGACCCAAAATGGGATAGCCATGTTCTTGTACCGACATATTTGGGGGGTATATGAATACCCACAGAATAATGGGAGATGGAGAAGATGGATGAAAGAAATGGAAAGAAAAATAGACTAGCTCTTCACGTTGTGTTCACTAATTTGTATAGATGAAAATTGACATGCAACCTTCAACTACACTCGACCTCCTAAGTTCATGGCAGGATAGTCGATGTGGAAGATGTAGATGGCCATGGATATAAAAATATAGTGAAATTTGGTATACAAATGAAAATACATGGGAATGGGACAAGTAAGCTATCAAGGAAAAATAATGTGCTCGACGCACAATATTGGGATCTACTCATCAAGGGTGAAGAATTCCCTTCTCATTTTAATGGGTCTAATGGATGGATCAGAAAGGATGGCCACATGAATACTCTACTCACTATCGATATTCATGGAAATTCCTTCCAATGGTTGTGGGATACGTTGAAAACCAATGGGTGCCTCATAACGATTTCTAGACAAGGTCATGGAATGAATGAGAGAGATGCATGGTTCCACTAGATTTATGGTTAGTTAGTTAGAGCAAAGTCTGTAAAATATGAGGGCTCGGTGAGCTTCTTCATTCGAACATTCTGGTTATCTAATGATTTTGGGTGGAAATGGTAAGGACCTAAAGACTAATGAGTGCCATCCTATGTTAAGGTCTAACTCATCTTTGGGTCCTTTCGCATTTGAGGAACCCGTGGATCACAACCATAAAATCTTGGTGGCTATAGTCCTTGTATGGTCATGCATGGTTAAACTCTATTGCTAGGGGTATTCCAATATTTATATGATTTTTCATCCGTGATATTCAAAAATTTTAATTGTTTAATTTTCTTAGTATATTATGTTGGTGTTCTAAGGATAACCATAAAGAGTCTTGTATCTATGTTTGTAATTATTTTAGGCCCATTTGGATTTTGGACTAATGGATAACTAGCGTATGTTTGATCTTGTTGCGGTTCATTTATGGTCATGTATGCATTCAAAGCATTTTAATCTAATCAAGGTAAATAAAAATCTAATCTAAATAAGCAGATCCTACACTATGTTTTTGTTTTTTTGGAATGTAATGGAAATAAAAATAAAAAACTAATCTAACAAAAGGGAAATATTTTTGTCATTTTCTGGAATTTAGAAGAAACAAAGAAATGAAATGATTGTAATCTAACAAATAAATCCTATATAGATAAATAACCGGATGTATTTATTTACATGTGTAATGGTGTAACTAAATATATACTAAACAATTAAAGCCTCCCTAATTCAATCCTTAGCTTTACTTTAGAGGAATAAGAAGAAATCATAGCTTCTCATATAAGCTTTTCTTCTCTTGAAACTTCCCGACATAAGTAAAAATCTTGTATGGAGGATCTTCTAAATTAAATAATGATTCTATTGATTTCTAAATTAATCAAAAATATTTCTTCTAGAATCACTTCTTTACAAATCTACAGAGATAGGAAAGAAAGGCCATCTATCCTAAAAAATGTTTTGTGGAAAGAAGCGATCTAATGTAACTACTCGATTATTATAACAATGAAAATGAAATTCCTCTTCTATTGAAATGAATAAGATTCTCAAACAAAAAATAAAATAAACCCAATTACAATGTGAACCTCATATTTATAGTATTGTGGCAATCTAATTATGGTGTGATTTTGTGTCCCCTTACTTTATATTTTCAATCTCTTGTGTTGACGTGAGTCTAGGACATTAGGAATAAATAGAAGAAGAAAGGATAAAGTGATGGAGAAATGGCACTTGATGGCGGTCTTGCAACAATACAGGTAGAAGAAATATAGTGCAAGAGAATAGAGCTTGGAGATGTATTTTTAGAAATATTGTTGCAGCTAAATTAAGCAAGATACACAAATAATCTATGGCCATTTTCTTCAGAAGAATAAATGGTTTTATAGAAGGTTCGTTGGTGTGAACTATCACACTTGGCAGCCATGGGGTGCCACATCAATATATGAAGTGGCAAGTTAAATAATAAATTACAAATTAAAATTAGAAAATTAAGTTCCCAAAATTTAGTCAATCTTGAAATGAGCTAAACTGATTGAGATACATGCTCTAAAAGTGAACTAAAGTGGAGAATCACTCATCAATTCTCGGGTAAATAATTCGGGAAAAAGTACACAGGATCGCCACCACTGTACATGGTGGTGGTTACAAAACCCCCACTCTACCTAGGAGGTGGTTACAAAACATCTGCCATATCTAGGTGGTAGTTATAGAATCGCCTTCCCGTAAAGGGTGGTGGTTTTGTAACTAAACGCGAAAAATAAGGAAAATGGTGAAAGAAGCATTGAAAAACAAGGAATGGCTATGTAGCGTAAACTAGGCTACAAATGTAAGACCCAAAGAGTTTTAAAGAGCTCTAACACTTTATAAAATATGTTAATCATAATTGGGGACGTTTTGTAACTATTTTCTGACAATGTATCATGTGCAAATTTGGGTGCGAACAACTCCTTTGTAATATTTGTCTGTGCAATGAAATATTCACAAAGAACCTATTTTCCAATGGGGCCCACCAAGCACCATGAACTAAAAATATCATGGAAATGAACCCTAAGGATTCCTCTATATGTTCAAATATATTTCTAATAAAAAAATGAGTTTAGATACCTACCCAACCAAATTTTCCAAAACTGGTCCAAACTAGGGTTTGAAGGGTTACAAGCTCACAAAAATGGAAAGAAATTCTAAAATACTCAACCAATCACCAAAATAATTTTTGCACCATATTTTTATCCTAATTTAATCCATTTTTCTCGATGATTTATCCGAAGGATTTACAAAAAAATTATTGACTCGCTAAGAAGGTTGGTGCTCAATTTTCATACTTTGAAAAACCCACTTATGGAAATACTTTCATAGCTTGAAAAATATTCATCCTCAGCTTTTAAATTTTTCACACACCTCAAGGAAACATCCTTGTAACACCAAAAGGTAATATTTTTACGGTTCATTTTTAATCTTTCCATCCTATCTCATCTAGGTTCCCTTTGGTCTTTGATTCTTATTAATTATATTATTTTGAACTATATAAGTACCTAGATCACATCAAAGATCACTTTTTGAGCCTTATAAGCATCATATGTCATCATACCATGCTCCTACCAAAAACAATTCATCATCATACCTTGTGTCTATCTATCAATTCCTTGTTTGCTTGAGAGATGACTTGAACTTGCTCCCTATGATCTCCATATTGTCTCAAATATTTAGATAAAGGCTTGTAGTAACCCATGTGATCTATTATCTATCATTTTATGTCCCATCCTATAGGTATTCCCTGTATTTTCTTTTATTTCATCACATACTTGAGCCATGCTTGAAATTTTCCTTTAAGATAGTCCTGAATGAGATGAATTCCAACGGTGCTTCTATTATTACTTAGACTTCACCATGAGACTATTCACATACCTTGGATACATTCCTTAAAACATGAGAGCCACTTATGGAGTCTATGCTAGTCACCAATGTGCTTTTCAAGTGTTATCTTCTTCAGGATATACTAAGATTCCTCAGGACACCACCATCATGCTTCATGACAATGAAAAAGACTGACCTTGAAGACACAAAGAAGACCATGTGGACATGTTTCAAAATCATTACCACCTTCCACACACCTCTTGGACCATTTTAGTCCTTCATACTATCGTGGAGACTTACCATGCACCATAGATCCATCACCTACATGATGGGACCATGTCCTCCTTTGACCATTGACCAAGACAACATGATGAATGCACCTATATTAGCTGGAGAGGATTTTCAATCAATGAACCCTTGAAATAAATGAAAACACAAGTGATAACACCAAATCCAACACATTCATAGAGCACTCTCCAATTTCCATTCCTACACTAGTATAACCCAAACCTACAAAACAAAGTCGATCCTCTACATGTGTTAGGTTAGAACATTCTTACCAACGCCTCTTCCATCAAATCCATTTTCAACAATAAATTAGATCTAATTCTCTTAGTCTGCTTTTTCAAAATCACTATAAAACATTATCCGAATCCAAATCTATATTTGAATGTGAGGAAGAAGAGCAATATGGTGAAAAATTTATAGTGCACTCATCTATCATGGTTTCGCATATGAAGTAAAAGATAATTTTTCTTCATCTCACCACACTAATATCTAATCAAGAGATCATTCTTGGATTAAAAATCTGATTTCAATTTTTTAAGTTACTCTTTAAGGGAATAAAGCTTTCTTCTAAGAAGAAAACATTATCTTCATGAATATGTCTATTAATTATTTCAATCTCTTCCTTATTTCTCTTTTCGTGTCTTTCCCCATAGTTACCTACAAACATTTTGTACTTAGAAAACACTGCAAACTATAGAATGGAAGATCAAACCAAAAAATTCTATAAATCTAATGGATTTAGCTAATCAAACTGATATAAAATGCAACTGAAAGAAAAATATTGAATTCAACTGGCTCAAATACCAATAACTTGATTTCTAAAAAATAATGGACCCCCTATTGTTTTACTTATTTCAATAGATCTTTTAAATATATCATTTTTCATTATTTATATGCATCTAAAGCTGATTAAAATATGAATTAAAATGGATATAAATCTGATCTAAAAATGAATTAAATGATTCCCAAAAGTAACATTACTCATTTTTCGATCAAACCATCCAAGTTTCCATGTTACTTGATTTTTCATAAAGTTTCTAAAATTGAGAAATTTTCTTGTTTGAATTTAAACTTGACTAATTAAATGCAGAAATAAATAAATAAAATCAGAAGAGAATACAAAACCAAAATTGTTTAGTGGGTTCGAAATTTCCTACATCCTCAGGTTCATTCAAACCAATCTATTAAAATATTCCAAATTTTAATTATAATCAAACTTATAATTAACAATGACATATCCAAAAATTACAAGTTTGTGTCTCCAGGACCTTTGAAGGACTCTAGAAAATTTTAGTGTTCGTGCTTGACCTTCTTGAAGCAATTGTAGAATATATTCCCTTCAGTTCTCTATCTACTATCCACTTCCATTACTTAAAAAACATTAAGTAAATCTAAAATGTGAAAATAACGTATGCAAAATGAGCGTCGTGGAATTATAGACAATAGACTAGTTCACACTAGGTCGTTAAAATTCTCCCGTGTCTCAAAATATCATATTTCTAAAACTAACTGTTATGAGGAATACACACTCATCTGCAATAGCTTGTATAATACCCAATTCTTCCTTTTATAGACTTGTTGAAGTCCTGTGGTATAACAAAGGGATTATATTTTGGTAAACAATGTTGGAAATTAGGATATTGATAAGTGGGGTGAATTAGTGTCTTATCATAATTTAATGCATAACTTAAGTTCCTTAACTTAGATATACCAAAGTCAAAAAAATTATCACAAGCTTTAAATGAAATAGCACACATAAGAGACATAAAATTTATTGTGGGAAACCCTTCAAGGGAGAAAAACCCACTTAAATAGAGAAATAAATTGGACAAATTGTCATATCATAGTTACAATGATTTCATAGTTGAGAAAATACTCAACATGGAGCTACAACCTAATATTTAGAAAGATTCAACTCCCAAATTCAGTCATACTCGACCTTCTCGTAAGCTTCAACTTATAAGGAAGCTTCAAATTCCTTCTTGTTAAGCATTTACTCAGTCTATTTCACAATAATGTTTGATCACTTGCTTGTGTTGTCTTTCACATTAGATTTTGATCACTTTTCATCTCATTCTTCTCTTCTCACTCATCTTCGTTTTACGGAGGTTCACACTCAAAGCTACCTCTTCATACCCTATCAAACATCTTCTATTGAGCGAAAAAAATGCCTAAATCTTTGGGCCACATGCAAAGGTTTGGGAAACATGCAAGGAAGGTGTGTAGGAGAGAACATAGATAAGATGAAACAATGTGCATAGGTTCACGCCCAAACAAAAAACTCTTGACTTAGACATTTTTTTATCATAGGATAAAATTGGAAAAGCGAGATGGAGTGTGGACTAGGAAAATAAGTACATGATGATGACTTGGCAGCCAAGCAAAGGTTATTTTTGGAGGATGAACATGTAGATCAAGCACACGCATGGAGAGATATTAATAGGATTAAATAAAGTGTATAATTAAAACAATATATTATTTGAAACTATTTAAAAATCATGCATGTGGTATATTTTGAGATCATGCCTAATATTATGAGAGTGCATGGGTGGTGAAGGGAAAGTTTCCACCCCTCTATATACCTATTGTATGTAACTCTTGTAGTATTTATTAGTTTTTTGAGTTAGTAATGTCCTAGAGAATTTATGGTGTCACAAATCTAGGGTTTGATACTTGCACGCATGGTCGAGTTGTCGTGGTACATTGATTACTATGTATTCAGCTTCTAATATGTAATGATTTTGGTATAAGAGATTATGATCATTAATATGTCTGAATATGGTGATCTAGGTTATTATTTAAACTATCATGATTCCTTTTTATATGAGTTTCCAAAGTGAGTTTTATGTAAGGATTACATATACTTGATTGATTACTTAGTCAATTAACATTATGGTTATGTATGTTAACATCTTGATAAAAAACACAAAGGAGGAACCTAGTAGTGTGTAGGATTTAGGTGAGCATTCAGTTTCACTGAATGAGGTACTAGTGTACATAACACTTGTGTGAAATTAAATACTAAATTTTGGTTCCATTTTAGGACCTCTTTTCAATTTTTCTACAGGATGTTATTTGCAAATTGCATGTCCACTATCATTGGAGCGTATTGAATGGTGGGTAGAAAATAGACAAGACTAATTTGTGGAAAAGTATAACACCATACCTAGCTTTAATGCATGCAAGTGGGTGGAGGAAAATATTTATCATGAACTCGTATCAAATGTATTTCAACTTCTTTCTAGTAGAGTTGTACCAATGGTTTGCAATATACACATAAAACAAAGCTTAAGGTCATAGTCTAAGGATTTTGACATGTGAAGATTACTAGACATTGTTTGATGCAGATGAAGAGTGGACTAGAGTTGTAGATCATTAGTGGGATGGTGTGTTGTGTAATTATAGATTGTAATATGTTATTTCTATGTATTCGATCCTAAAGGAAGTTAATTTTAAGTTTATAGGTGATCCTGGAGAATCCTATCTCGTGCACTATCCCTTTATCTATCAAGATCTTGATGGTAGAAATGGATTTGGAGAGGTTTTCTATGGCTATCTTAATCCCCACCATGCCCAAGGGTAGGATTAGGTGTAGAGGAGGATGGAGGACCCGGTGAAAAATAGAAAAACATAAGAAAGATGAATCAAGTATAATGAATTGCAAGAGAGGGAAATTGAGACAGTGTGACACTCAAGAATAATGATGGCTTGTGAAGGTATTAAAGATCTTATATAAAACAAGGAGCCACAATATCAAGTCCTTAATTTTTGCAAGAATAGTAGAGAGGCCCCACTAGTTATGAATGAGAGCATGTCCTAGGAGAGAATGAGAACTACGGGAGTGAAAACAATTAACCTAAATACCTAGCCCTTGCACTCGTTGTTCTATATCCAAATTTAGTTGAAGGATATATTAGTGAAGGTAATAATAGAAACACATGTAGATATTATTTTGTGTTCAATCAAGAATTACCTCAGAATAGTATCACATGCATGGAAAAGAACATGTACCAACTTTTGGGAGCACTCTTGTAGAAATTTGTTTTCGGGGCCATTAAGAGGATAGAGTATTAGCATGCAGATTGTTAGAATCACTCATGTCGGTGTTACTGTTGTACATGAGAAAATGGGAGTCAATTCAATACTATAAATTAGACATAAGGTAGCTCATCAATTGGGATGTGACTCATAGCGTGGGGTGTGGGAGGCTTAGGAGGATCGGAAAACCACTATATGGAGGGAATCTTGGTGAAGGTTTTAGGATTTATATCTAGTAGATAGGGAACACAAACACCACCATAGTAACCACCACCAAACCCGCCTCATCGACCCTACCTCATCAACAATTTCAGCAGAGACACCAAAGGTTTACTTTGAAATGCCTCTAAAATTTCCAGTACAGAGGTTTGGAGGATGCAACATAGTATGCGCACGAGTGTTAATTAATATGACATGTGAAGGGGATCAAAAATTTATACAAAAAGGAAATTTAGTTTTCCACCATGCTCCAAGGAATCTATATAGTTGGTATAGAAAGTATGACCTGCATTAGACTATGATGAATTATGATGCTATGCACACAACATTTTTGGCTAAGTTCCACATTCCAAAGTTTGAGTAACAAATCATCAACACACTTAAATATATCAAGAAACTTCATTGGAGAGTGTAAGAGAGTATGACGTGTGCTTTAAGAAATTTTTGTACAAATTGTCTTATGACATCCATCCAAGTAAGCACATCCAATAATTTTTTAGGGGATTGTTGACTCCATTATGAAGGGAATTATCTCATAAGACATACACTAATCTACATAAGGAATTAGAAGCATCTTTGTGTGTTGAAGTAGTTGGTAATGTAGAAATAGGGGGTTAGTCATTTCCTTTAAGAACAGTAGATAAAAACTATGGCAAAGTAGTTGGAGAATATCTCTACCAACTCCACACATGAGACTAAGATTGGTTTATGGTGCACTGATTGTGAGGTTGAGGGAAGCACTAATGATATCTTCCCATGCAGGATATTTCCGTAATGTTACATTCTTGAAGTTTTTTTATAAGAATCATGATGTGTAAAATTACTCGCTCTCGAATAACTCTATTCATAAGAACATGTATATGTATTATAATATTTTTTATTCCCATACCCATGATAAATTTACTCACAGACTGATTGACCATATTCATGAATCCGTTGAAATAGTATTGTTCCAAACTAGTGTGGCAAGTGGATGAAAGGAAAAGGGAGGAAAAAATAATACAGAGCGCAATAATGGGGATAATAAGAATGGACGATTTTGAGGAGGATATTGAGGTTGAGGTGGAAGTGGTAGTATAGATAGGTTCATGTGTGGAACTTGTTACACTTTTGGGTCCCCTGATCACTACCAACATGAATGTCCACAAAATATAGTCTACACATGGTTTGGAAAGAAGCATAAGTTAGAAGATTTTCCAAACTTGTATGAGCACATAAGAAATGATAATAAGAAGGATAAAGGCATGGGGAGGATCAAATTAAAACACAAAAATATTGATCAATGGATGTATAATAAGATGCATGATCTAGATTTTCAGCCCATGTTAGTGACTTCTTGTGTAGAGAAAATACATGTGCATGAGCTTTGAAGGCTAAGCCCCTCATCGGAAATATGATATTATATATGTTAAGTATCTAGATTCCCCTCACTATAAGGATTTCTATCGAGAGACTATGGGAGTGATCAAATAGATACAAGGTGAGATAAAATACTTAAAGGAGAAGGCATGAGAAATAGAGTGCGTGAAGATTGTCAAGATCTCGTAAAATGATGTGGGATGATGTGAAGGATGTATGCAAGATGTTACGACAAGATAATATCATTCCATTTTTAGGGGAATGGTTGTGAGATAAGGTTCCACACATAGAATATACTACATGTAAACTTTCCATGATAGAATCATGAGTATGATATATAAATAACATTGGATGCATTAATTGATGGGTGGTTGGTGAGAAAAATTCTTATAGATACAGGCACTAAATTGAATGTACTAACTCTAGATGCATGGAATCATATGGAGATACCTACATTAAAAACTTATTCAAATGTGTTGTATATGGTGAATAAGATTGGGGCTATGCCTATTTGGGTTTTGAAGGATGGATCCATTACCATTTAGGGAGCCAAGTTTACTAGAGACTTTGAAGTATTGGAGCTTGCTAAAATAGACAACTTTCCAGCACTACTTGGACAACCTTGGTGTTATGTGAATCATGTAGACTTGTAATTCAATAAAGGATACACTATCTTTGACAATAAGGATGATCGTGTGATTATACCATTGGATGAGGTAAGATCCACACCTTATGTTGATCCATTTAGTGAACAATATTTGAAAAACATTATACATACATAGTAAGAGACCACGAGATTGTAGAACCGTACAAGAAAGGTGTGATTCATTAGGAATACTTCCATTCGGTCAAAAAAACCACAAGTGTTTCCTATGATAACTAGGCCCATGGAGTGTATGAAATGGTTGGGGGTAATATAAAAGGGAGAGTAACCAAAATGATCATTTCACACATGGTTAGGAGTATAGAAAATTTCAGCTACCAAGATATACTAAGGAAGATAAGCTTGACTCATTCTTACACACCATGGAGGAACATTGGGAGAATGATGGTGATCAAAGAAATATTTTGATCTATACCTTGTGTAGGTTAGAAGCACACTAGTGGGTGACATATAAAGATAACTTGTTAGGTTGGTGAGAAGTGAGAATCGCCTTCTCAACAAGGTTCACTTAGAGTAATGTGATTAAACTTATCCATGAGCATGATGGGAAGCCTCTTGCTTTGGTACATGTCTAGAACTATGAGAGATAATGGATGTAAGGTGTAGAATCTTTAACACCATATCTTTGGGTGCATATTTATTATTCCACTTTGTGAGGTTATTCTTGCACATGGTATGTACATGTTGAGCTCAAGCAAGAGATGATAAGTTGGGGATATATGAAAGCATGTATGGACTATAAATTTCATTATTTTTCTAATAAACCTCCACTATATGAAGCATTACAGATCATGAAGTGCATCATTTTGGGGATAACACAAAAGTAGAAGAAATCATGCTAGATCTACTTAGGGAACCTGATTATGAGGCATGCATTGATATAGAGGAGACAAAAAGATACAAATGAGTCACATCTAGAAGGAAAAATAAAAGGGAATGTTGGTATACATGATATTATGAAGAGGTGGAGAACCTAATAGTTAGCCACACATAAGGTGCGCATGAGGTCATAGACTATCTGCAGATGAAAATTATTGTGCATATTATACACCCATGAATACAAAGAAGGTTAACATTGGCTCAAAGGATGCACCAAAGGATGCCTTTATCAGTGATTAATGGTTAGAGAAGGAGGTAGCAAATATCATTGGGATTTTGTACTACTTCCAATATTTGTTAGCGTGAGGTTACCATGAGTTGAAAGGATTTCACCCCTCATTAGGATAAATGAATATTTAGATGAAGAAAGGTGTGTTCCCAGTTTAGAAGAGGCCTTATAGGATGAATCCAAACTTGCATGTACAGGTCAAGGAAGAAATAGATAAAATTTGGAAGTTTGTAATCATTGATATTGTTGAAGAGTCTAAGTGGGTAAGCCCTATGGTAATAAATATCAAGAAAGATGGATGGTTGAGTATTTTTTGGAATATAGAGAATTGAATATTTGATGTGTTAGATACCCTTTTCACACACCATTTACGAGATAAAATCCTTGAAGGCATCATAGTGCGTGATATTTATTCCTTTCTGAGATGGGTTTTTCAAACTATCATTAGGTGCACATTTCACATAAAGACCAAGAAAATACAACTTTCAATACTAAATGGGGCAGCTTTACATTTACATTTATGCCTTTTGGATTGAAGAATGTGCCCTGGTATTTTTGTGCATTATTGTGCATGATTTTCATGAATTGATTCACAAGTTCTTGTAGGTGTATTTAGATTATTGGACTATTTATAGATTGGTTAAGGATCACTATGATAATTTGAGGCTGATGTTTGAGTAATGAAGGCAATTGAAATTCTCTTTAAACATTAAAAAGTGTATTTTTCTACACCATTTGGCACCTTTCTTGAACATATAATTTGTCAAAGAAGGATTATTGGTGGATCTGCAAAGGTTGCGAGTAATATTTGTGAGGACGAGGGTGGAAAATATATCAACCCACTTAATTAAATGTGAATTTTAACATTATCAATAAATATAAATATAACTAAACATGACATTAATAAAGGTAAATAGCACATAAAACACTCGACACCGTATATCACGTGGAAAACCCCTAAATGGGTAAAAACCACAGAGAATAAATCCACTAAGTGAGAAAATTTTACATCTGTAATGCCCCATTTGTTGTTCCCAGTCACACGACCTGCCGACCCTATTGCTAAGCCTAGGAGACTGGTGTGCGTGTGTTTTTGTTGACCATTGTTGACCATGTCCAGGTCACAGTGAGGATTTTTTCACCTTCCCTCTCCTTCTCGCCTATCGGGTCGTTGTCGACACCCCAAACTGTGGACCCTGTAGCGTCATGGCGGTTATCCGGTTAAGGGGAAATCTGGTTCTCGGTTCGTCGAGTTACCTGGTCATCGCCATTAATGGGATTAATAATTATTATCATTATTTTAAGCCATAAAATCATAATAATAATGTTTGTAATAATATTATAATTTATATTGTCGATTCCTGCTACTAGTGTTTTGGTCAAAATATAGTTTCGGGCAGGCTATAAATAATATACATGGTGTTGTTCCATGTTTAGGGTATTGATTTGGACTATCCAGACCATCATCGGGTTTGGTCGTAAACCCTATCAAATCATTGTTAGGATTTACTTTATGAGTCGTATGGCAATATCGTGACAAAATTAAAATATAATAATAATAACAAAAACATATTAAATTATTTTAATAATGAAATAGATTTTCAAGTGAATGAAATGAGTTAGATGAATTTTGAAATAATAATAATGTTAAATAAAATAAAAGAATTAAAAATAAATAAATAAAAAGGGGGAAACTTTGGGCGAGTTAGGGCATGGAGGCTCGAGCTCCTTGATTGCCTTTCCTTTTGTTTTCTTTTTTTTTGTTGTTCTTCCTTTGGCTTTGCTGCTGGAGGAGAAGCGCCACCACCAGGAAGAGTTAGGGTTTGTCAGATGTTGTGGTTTCAGCTGAATGGAAGGCATGTTCTCTTCATGAATCTCCACGCATGGCATAAGCCTCCCCTTCCACCGCTTCACTCCTCCCTTCCACGGGTCCTTGACATTAGCAATGGTTTTGGTTTTTTGCGGCCTCCTCCCAACTTTCTGCTGGCCAGCATCCCCTCAGCCCATGCCACATACCTGTGTGGACACCCAACAAGCAACAAGGCAGAGGAACTTGTTAGATGTGGTAGTTACTATGGCGTTGGGGACGTAAATGACAAAACAAATCGTCTTCTCTTGAATGTGTTTTCTTTTTGGCAAAGCATACGAAGTCATGGTTTCCTCAAGAGACAGTCACACTATTTCACCTTGCAACAAACAAGTCTCCAGCCTGTACATACGTGGCAGCTTGGAGCAGGGTATAAACAAAAGAATCTATTTTTAAAGTGTTTTTGTTGTTATTCGTGAAAATGTGGAAGTGTTTTCAAGGTGCATAATCTGTTTGATAGAATGCCTCAAAGAAATGTTATTTCATGGAATGCCATGATGGCAGCGTATGCACAAAATGGATTTGTTAAAAAGGTGGTTGGATTGTTTGAAAAAATGCCTCAAGAGACGTGGTCTTATGGAACATACCCTGACCATGTAAGCTTCATTTTGTTTAATTAGCATTTATCCATACAGGTTCAGTGCATGAGGGTTGTAAATACTTCGATGGCATGAGTGCCTCTTGTAGAATCATGCCTAGAATTAATCATTATGTTTTCTTGGTGTCTGATGAGCACATGAGAATGTGAAAAAATGTGGAAGCATGCAAATGATTCGACAATGCCTGAAAGGAATGTGGTTTATGGGCAGCAATGATTGCAGGAGGTGTAAAAATAAAAATAAAAATGAGTTGGTTAAAAAGGCCTTGGAAACCTTCAAGCAAATGCAATGGGTACGTGTAAAGCCAGATTCCACAACCTCTGTCAGCATCCTCCCACATGTGCAAAAATAAGAGCTTTAGAATTGAGCATGGAAAACCATCAAGGCATAGAAAACAAGATGTTTTTTTTTGCAATGCAACTTCCCTGGTAGACGTGTATGTAAAATGGTGGAGCTGAGGACGCTCGTGGACTGGTTGATGAAGTGCCCAAGCAAGAGACTAAACCCAAGCCTACGGCTTTGAATGACTTAATTCTCCGGGCATGGTCCTTGTTAGTGCAAAATCACAACACCCCAGACGCACATCGGAGCTTCTAGGTTGATGTTCGGGCATCAGTGTGATTGCACAACATGGAAACCTCTCTCCAAGCGTGGGACTTGTGAAACCGAGAGAGGAATCTCCAGAGAAGGCTGGTTCCTGCTCCTAAACTACCTGCCACAAGCTATTCTAGTGCAGGCAAGCTAATCTAATCCTAATCTAACCATGCCAAGGAGACAGAGAGAGAGAGAGAGAAAAGGAAAAACAGCAAAAGCCTACACTAAAACGGTGATACACCAGAGAAGGAGGATGTTGGACATCTATCAAAACTGCCATGGGACAAAGAGAGGTGAGTAATGGGAAGGATGGACGGATACATCACGAGGCCCAAGGATAGATTTCACTGAGAAAATGTCCCAAAACTCCATGAACACGGCTCCAAACTGCAATGAACATTCAAACATGCACAAATACCTGCAAATGAAGAGAGGCAAGGAGAGAACAAGCAAAAATGAGAGAGGATGGGCAGATGCATCACAGAACACATTTTGTTGCTCCAAAATTTTGCACAGAACATCATTCCATTAGTAAAAGGCAAAAACACCATTACAGAGCAGGGAGGAGGCTCAAACTCCATTTTCAACCCTAGAGAAGAAAAGAAGGGAGGGCCGAGCCGAAAGAATGAACAACTCTTGTTTTTTTAAAAAAAATGAGCCAAATCTGGCTTTTACATTGCATGGGTCGAGCCCAGGGGACAAAAACGTGGGAAAATGTGCAAGCCCATTCCTCATTGACTGCAGATGCATTAAATCAGCATGGAGGATCTTACCAACCCATACCCTATCACTTTGAGTGATTTTGGAGGAGAATGTGACCCATTTGTATTAATTTGGCCACTAAAATGTCACTTCTGGCCGTGCAGAAGAAGAATGCGACCCATTAGCATTAAAACGGGTTGTTGAAAGGTCGCTTCTGGCCATTACCACACGTCGAGCTGTTTCTCAGATTTTTCTCTTCATACTACACCAAAACTCAAGATTGATCCCAGAATCATGTAGAGCATCTCATGACTTTCCGTTGATATAAAGAAATGGAAATCGAGCTCTGGATCAAAAGATATGGCGATCCGAAGATTTAGGCACGGAGCAGCATCAAAACGAATTTTAAAATGTTTTCCGCTCTTCGCCATCACGGGCGACACGTGGCACGTGTTGATTGGATGAGAAATTCTCTCTCCTCCGTCTTTCGTGGGCTTTCCTTTTGAAATTGCTTGTGGGCCCCTTAAACTTGGACACGTGGCGCCATTTCATTGGTTCGGTTCAGTGCTCGATAACTCGCCCCTTTGACCTTTTGACTTTTTCTCCTGTGAGGACACGTGGCAGTTTCTGATTGGTCCTCGGCTCCTTCGCGTACTTCACCTCCATTTGTCCCGGATGTCCCATTTGATTTTGGGCCCTTTGTGCTCATTTCGGCCGGTTCGGGCATTTCGCGTCCATTTGTCCCAGATGTCCCATTTGATTTTGGACCCTCTGGACTCATTTCGGCCGATTCGGCCGGTTCGGGCATTTTTGGCCCGCTTGTCATTTTTGCTTGAGGATCGACTTGACTCTTTTGGTGGTTCGGCCCGGTTCACGCCTTTTGTTTCACTTGGCCCACCTTGTTTTGGACTGCCTTGGCCCGACCCGGCCCGATCCGCCGGTTCGGGTCCATTTGACCCAAACATCCCAGCTTGTCCCTCTCGGCGGTTATTAGTCAATTTTTCTCGGTCGAACCGGCATTTCACGCCGCGCCGCGCGTGCTTCTATCCCGAGATGTCCCTGTTGCTTTACTGCGGGATGTTTGTGCTTACCATTTGAGTCGGCTGGTTCGGGCCTTTTTGTCCCAAATGTCCCATTGCCCCTAGGACTAGGACTTAGTCATTTTTATGATTTTCTGGATCAACCTACTTGCCTTCTGCGCAACCTTTTTCACATTTTCTCGAGCTTGCTCTTTTCCTCTCGAGCAGGGAACTTAGAAAATATTTGGGGACTCTAGCAACATGATTTTGGCCCGAATCAATCAATTTTCCTGGGACTTGAATATTCTGATGCATGTTATCAAAATTACCCAGGGGGGGTGAAATTTTGACAACAGTTTGGCGACTCAGCGGGGTCATCTGCCTGCTAGATGAATGATCAGTACACTGAAGCATCCATTGGGCATGGAGTCATGAGTTGCAACCTGGGTGATCCGAACTTTGAAAACCTCCCTCACGAGCCACTTGGAAACCCATTGAACTGGAGTGTCTCACCAAAACCTTTGAAAAGAAGCGTGCAAGAGCAGAACCAGCAACACCAAAACTATGTACAAAACTGAAAATCATACATGCCCCAAATGGAACATGCAGAGTGTGCACAAGCACTTCTTCTACTAAAAGCAAACCTAGCTACTCTACTCTAACTGGAAGCAAAGGCAAGCTAAACAAACCCTGCAACTGGTTGTGAGAAATAGCTTCCTTTCTTCAAAATGGGCAGCCACGCCATTGATTTGGCGATCATGGCTGTTTGGATGGATGGAAAATCAACAAAAAGCTGGTCTTCTATCCAAATCATCAAGGTATCAAGTTGAAAAATCCAATACCTCTTTTAGTTGCTTCTGCATTTGGATTGAGAGGTATGGCAGCTGATCCTTGGTACTTTGTAGCTCATCCTCATGCTCGAAGCAAGCATGATTTGGTTGTGGCTTCTCCTTTGGCTCCAATGAAGCCAAATACTGATTGGGCAAGGTCTGATCCGTTTGATATGCCCATAGCTCTGATTTTCAACTCCAAGAATGGAGTCTTCTTGTAGACCCACCTGAATGGATGATGTGGAAGAAATGGTGGAATCCTTCTGTCCTTTCTCTTCCTCCGATGAAGAACATGGAAGATAAAAATCTTCCAATCTTGATCCCAAAGAGCTGCTGTAAGATGCAGGCTGCTGCAAATGAAAGCTCTCCTTCATGGCAGCGAGCTCTGGTGTTTGGAATGTGGATGATGAAAGAGAGAAAGGTGAAAGCTCAGCGGCTCTTCTCCATCAAAAGCAGATCCTCCAAATCGGATGGTAAACTACCTCATTGTTGTGTTCTTTGCTCATATTCAACTTCCTTTGTGGTGTCCTCTTGATGTGCAACCTGACCACCATGGTTTGCTTCACTCTCCAATATTGAGTTTGAGAGATCAAACTCCTCTTCATTACTAGAACTTGAGAGAGATGAAGTGGAAAGAAAAACTAAAGGTTCTCTGTAGTCTCGCTTTGTGCTCAAAGCCCTTTTCTCCTCCATGACTAGATTGTGCTCCTCTTCTTTTGGATTTGGAGAAGCTTCTCCTTCCTCCAATGTTTGAAGGAAATCTTGCTCTTGGTTGAACTCCTTCTCCAAAGCATGAAGTTTGTCAAGTCAAACTCTTCAATTTGCTGCTCTAGAGGACAAGTTGGGACTGCAAGATCTTCTTCTTCTGCTGAACCAAATCAGTCCTAACCACCATTTGTTCAACCTTAGCCTCTTACGTAGGCTTAACCATCAAGGGATCTTTTTCATCCCAAATTTGGTAGCCCAAACCTTCAAGTCATCTGTCATTTCTTTTCTGTTGGGCTCCTCTTCTTGTTGTCCTTGATGACTGATTTTTCAATTCCTTCTTCCCCATATGAAATTGGGAATGCAAGAGGAGGAATGGGTTGAAACTCAACCGATTTTACACTTTTTGTGGTAGTGGAGCGGTGAAACCTCTTGTTTCTTTGGAGGAGGGTATTTCTATTAGCTCTTGTGGAGGGGATGAGTTTGTTTGGAAGGGAAAAGGAAAGAAGAATCGAGATGAGGTGGAAGCGGGGGTGGAGAAATGGGTTCAACACTTGGGACAACGAGATGGAGGGTTTGAAACTTGACACTTGCTGAAATGAAACAGATTGGGAAAGAGGAAAAGGAAAGGCATGAGATGGTGTGCTTACCCGTTGACAAGGTTGCTTTGAATACTTCTCTCATACACCTCTATTTCTTCAATCCACTTTGCAAGCAAAGGTAGTGTTGCAATCATGAATTCAAGCTTCTCCCGAGGGTTGTAATGCCTTGGAAAAGGTCCCACCCATGGATAGGGTGCTCCATAACCGATTCCAAAAGCTTTCATCGTGCTGAGCCCCGGTCGCACCATCCCCACCTCCATTTTTGGATTTTCTCCAATGAGACCAGCATCTTGGATCGATGGTCTTCATTGTATGCACACTCTTGCTCTTGGAAAGCTCCATTACCAAACCGACTTTGCACTTTGCTATTCATATGAATATGCATGCTGATCTAGAGGATTTGTAAAACTGTTGGAGGTGGAATATACTCTTTGTTTTGATATGAAATCCATGATGGAAATGAAGTCATGATTGCACAACTTCAAAGAATGAGGAAGAATGAAAGAGATGGAAAGAAGGATGAATGGAAAATGAATGAAAATGAATGGAAAGGAAGGTCTGCAACTTCAGAGATGGTTGTTGACGGATGGAGTCGCCGAGATGTGTTTGCAAGCACCTCCAAAGGCTGAAATCTTCACAGAACACATCAACTGCAAAGATGAAGTGAAAGACCTCTAAGGTCCCACCGGTGTGCTAAAACTGTTAGTGCAAAATCACAACACCCCCTGGATGCACATCGGGCTTCTAGGTTGATGTTCGGGCATCAGTGTGATTGCCACAACATGGAAACCTCTCTCCAAGTGTGGGACTTGTGGCGAGAGAGGAATCTCGAGAGAAGGCTGGTTCTACTCCTAAACTACACCTACACAAGCTATTCCGGTGCGAGTAAGCTAATCTAATCCTAATCTAACCATGCCAAGGAGAGAGAGAGAGAGAGAGAAGGGAAAAATAGCAAAATCCTACACTAAAACGGTGATACACCAGAGAAGGAGGATGTTGGACATCTATCAAAACTGCCATGGGACAAAGAGAGGTGAGCAATGGGAAGGATGGATAGATGCATCACAGGCCCAAGGATAGATTTCACATAGAAAATGTCCCAAAACTCCTTGAACACAGCTCCAAACCTGCAATGAACATTCAAACATGCACTGAGATACACCGTAAATGAAGAGAGGCAAGGAGAGAACAAGCAAAATGAGAGGGGATGGGACGGATGCATCACGAGAACATGTTTTGTTGCTCGAAGTTTTCCTGAGAACATCATTCCATTAGTAAAAGGAAAAAAATGCCATTACAGAGTAGGGAGGAGGCTCGAACTCCATTTTCAACCCTAGAGAAGAAAAGAAGGGAGGGCCGAGCCGAAAGAATGAAAACTCTTTTTTTTTTTTTTAAAAATGAGCCAAATCTGGCTTTTACATTGCATGGGTCGAGCCCAGGGGACAGAAAACGTGGGAAAACATGCAAGCCCATTCCTCATTGACTGCAGATGCATTAAATCAGCATGGAGGATCTTACCAACCCATACCCTGTCACTTTGAGTGATTTTGGAGGAGAATGCGACCCATTTGTATTAATTTGGCCGCTAAAATGTCACTTACGGCCGTGCAAGAGAAGAAGAATGCGACCATTAGCATTAAAGCGGGTTATTGAAAGGTCGCTTCGGCCATTACCACACGTCGAGCTGTTTCTCGATTTTCTCTCTTCATACTACACCAAAACTTCGAGATTGATCCAGAATCATGTAGAACATCTCAACAGCTTTTGTTGATATAAAGAACGTGGAAATCCGAGCTCTGGATCAAAAGATATGGCGATCTGAAGATTTAGGGCATGGAACAGATCAAAACGAATTTTAAAATGTTTTCCCACTCTTCGCCATCTGGACGACACGTGGCACGTGCTGATTGGATGAGCAATTCTCTCTCCTCCATCTTTTGTGGGCTTTCCTTTTGAAATTGCTTGTGGGCCCCTTAAACTTGGACACGTGGCGCCATTTCATTGGTTCGGTTCAGCGCTCGATAACTCGCCCCTTTGACCTTTTGAATTTTTCTCCTGTGAGGACACGTGGCAGTTTCTGATTGGTCCTCGGCTCCTTCGGCTCCTTCGCGTACTTCGCCTCCATTTGTCCTGGATGTCCCATTTGATTTTGGGCCCTTTGTGCTCATTTCGGCCGGTTCGGGCATTTCGCGTCCATTTGTCCCAGATGTCCCATTTGATTTTGGACCCTCTGGACTCATTTCGGCCGATTCGGCCGGTTCGGGCATTTTTGGCCCGCTTGTCCCACTTTGCTTCGGACTGACTTGACTCTTTTCGGCCGGTTCGGCCGGTTCACGCCTTTTGTTTCACTTTGCCCACCTTGTTTTGGACTGCCTTGACTGACTTCGGCCGATCCGGCCGGTTCGGGTCCATTTGACCCAAACGTCCCAGACTGTCCCTCTCGTGATTAGTTGATTTTTTCTCGGTTGAAGCGGCATTTTGTACCTGCCATGTACTTACGCCCCGAGATGTCCCTATTGATTTGCGGGCTGTTTGTGCTTACTTGCCAAGCCGGCCGGTTTGGGCCTTTTGTCCCAAATGTCCCGACTTGCCCCTAGGACTAGGACTTAGTCATTTTTATGATTTTTTCTTGGATCAACCTACTTGCCTTCTTGACCTTTTTCACATTTTCTCAGAGCTTACTCTTTTCCTCTCGGGACAGGGAACTTAGAAAATATTTGAGGGACTCTAGCAACATGATTTTTGGCCCGAATCAATCAATTTTCTGGGACTTGAATTTCGATGCATGTTATCAAAATTACCCGGGGGTGAAATTTTGACAATGATCCTTCTTCCCTTACCTCTCATAATTCTCGTGTTTTAGTTCTCTTTTGTAATTAAATAGAATTTTAAATCATTAGGACTTTCAATACGATTAAATGTCCCTTTAACTCATTCTGAAAACAATAAAGTGTCGTGTCGCAACTCTCGAAGTCCTTTTAACTCGTCTACTTTAAACCATGAACTATCACCCTCGCTTCGAGATGATCTAGAAAAATCTTACCCTTTTGATCGCTCCAATATCATTTTATCGACCAAATGAATTTGAATCCCCATTCATAAAGTTGACCTTCTCCATGTTTTAAATAGTTAAATTTTACAATTTTCGAAGACTCACTAAATACCCTTCGCAACTCTGGAAATGAGATGTGAAGTTTCATTCGTGCACCTTGGCATACGAGGAGTCGCCTTGATTTTTGGTTGACCGAAAGCGATCATATGACATCCTTTTGATGCTTTTATAGGAGCCATGTTACACCGGTTTACAACAGTAGAGAGTTGTTAAAACTAGAAAGTTGGCTTTCGTTTGGAACCACCATTTGAAACTTGGAAAGTGAAATCACGTTCGTCTTCGCAAACCTCTGGCGTTTATACTAGACAAATGCATGGAACATTCAACATAGGAAAGAGCAATTTTTTATATAGTTTGGCGAATCCATTTTGTAGGCCTCCGATCATAGTTTGATGAGGTCCAACTGGACCAATTTCTCCTTGTCGCTCTAGAAAACTTGTCACCAGTTGAAAATAGTTTACTAGTTCTTCGTCCCATCAACTCTAATGAACTCTCCTTATACAGGGGAACTAGTAGGAGGTGTCTCGTTGCGTGTGCATCCATTGAACGTTAGTTTTGGACATGGTTTTCTGGTCCCTTGAGCTAACTTTTGTCATTTTACAATCGGGTGAAATACGGCCAGTGGCCTCAGAGAACTAGTCGCCAAACGCAAACCGTTCACTCTTTTTCAATTTCGTCAGCTATTATGAATTCTCGGTATATCTGGGGACATGTAGAAAGTTGACCGTGGTGAGCTTTCTCATCGGGAGATAACTTTTGGAAGTGGTTTCTTAGCCTCCGAGCCCGTTTTGTATGTTTTGTAGCTAGTAAGAAAATGTAAAAGTAGAAAGCTGCGGACCCTCGTAGGGTTGTCAAATCACCCTGGAAACTTTTAACACACGTAAATAACTGTTTAAAACACTATAATGAAACTTGTTGTGTATTAGAACTTTTGACAAAACGATGTTTTCTCTCTCTTCCTTTCTCTTTCTCTCTCCTGGGTTACAAAGTGAAGTGAAATGAAATGCATTGAATACATGTCTCTAAACTCTTCCTCTCACTGGTAAAATTTTAATTATTATTACATGTAAATGGGAAAGCGAAAGATTATAATCATGTTAGATTAGGGTGGATGCCATGCCGGTGATTTATCGCATGATATCTTGCTCACGTGGTTTTTGCAGGATGAAAGAATGATGACGTAAAGGCGCTAAGTAATTCATTTTTATTTTTGGTATTATATTGAAATACTTATTGTTGAAAATTGGTAGTATGTAAAAGTTGCTAGATTAATAAATGCTTAAGAAAATTGGTATTTCTTTTATGGATGTTATTCTGATCCCAAAACTGTTATGGTAAAAGTGAAATACAAATGTTAAAAGGAATTGAAATTTATACCTTGTAGTGAACTATCATTGTGCAAATATTTGTTTAATAATTGGTGTTGTGTTACTTACTTTGAAAACGTATTAAAGGAACCTAACCACAATATCAACCTTAGTTCAAAATTTGTATATAACTAACCTATTGATGTTAATCCCTTAGCGTAGAAAACCGTGACCCTCAAACAAACCTTTACACTCGATGGAGCATCTTGGTTTAGGCAAATAAGATCCCGAGAGAAGGGGTTTAACGTCTTAGTAGGTATGTTTTGTGGCATCGACATAAACCAGACGTATAGGAGCAACACAGTCAAATAAAGCTTCTACATCGAATGCATTTCTTGTGAGATCTAGATGACATCATGGAGCTAGTGGAATAGTGGTTCTATCACGTTAAATTTTGTTAAGGAATAGATCCTCTTGGCTATATGTCCTATCTTTGGCTAGTGACATTATAGAGCGTTGATCTTTTACGAAAGGATTATAGGGTAAATACATTTTTAACCTTAATCACACCCATAATAGAGATCAAAGCCCTGGGTGAAACTGGAATTAAGCTTAACCATGTGCTTCTTTAATATGTCAGACAAGTGCTTTCGTATTTCTTTTGTTTTGAGACAATGCTAATAACGAGACCATAGCGCGATGTAAGAGCATATCATATAAGATGAGAACGAGATTGGAGATTAGGATTGAGGTCACTCTTGGAGTCCTTTAAACTTAATTAAACATAATCATGTGTTGCAAAGAATATGTATTGCCTTGGTGCGACCAAACTTCGAGGAAACAAAAATAAATAAATAAATATAAATAGGAGTCAATAAGTTATTGAACCTTATTAATTTTGGTAGTGAAATAACTATTCCGTGATCGAAGGATGTTCTTGGGAAAAAACTATCTCGAATCTATGTCTTCCTTAATCCCAAGATCTCATCTGGACATCACGTTAGAGTCTCTTGTGTAGCAAGAGTAAATTTTATACATTAAATAAAAGTTTGAGAAGAAAAATCTTAACATAAGAATGAGAGAATTAAAATCTGGTAGGCATTTTGAAATATGGAGAATACTTATGTAAGTTATGAAGATTTTTCATAAGGGTAAAGAGAAAATTAAATGGTTGAACAATAAGTGAACTGTGAAATGAATTTTCAGAACATGTAGGTGGAAAAAGGGAGAAAATAATGCTTACCTAATAATGATCTTGGAAAGTTATCCGTAACTAAAATACATTTAAAGTAATGATATGTCGTGGGTTCGTCGTTCCTAAAGTCACGTTTCTTGTGGTTGGGTCTTTGCTAGTATTCGTTCATTGGGAAAAGTGTGGTATCAACATGCCGATGTTGTTTGCATGTGTCTATGTGAGTCGATGACTTATGTGATTGTCACATGTGTGTCGAGTTATGTACTTGGATCCCTTATTGTGTTGTGTGTAGTGAGCACTATAAGTCAAAAAAAAATTATCCTGGTATTTTACTGTTGCTTTTGGGTGTGTAAAATGTGGGCACCACACATCCACCCGGTCTAGTAACTCCCTCCTCACTTCCATTCCTTGTTTTTATCAGGATTTACCTTCATATTCACGTTTGAATATTATGATTTGATCTATGATCAATCTTCGATATCTGAATATATAACCTATGGTCATATTTAAATAACCCGAAGGGTTATGACCTTCTTAAGTGATGGGGCACACCCGATTTAATTATTTGGTTAGTTAAATTAATGAACAACCTAATATAAAATTTATATTTAAATAATAATAATATAGATTATTCTATATTATTTAAATATAAACTATATATTATGATACACTTAATATTATAGTTCTAACACTCCCCCTTAATATTAAGTGGGGATCCATATGCCAACATTACCTGTTTGTACAACAAGATTTACAAATCCATAAACCCTAAAGGTTTAGGCTAGAATATGTATTTGTGAGACTAAATCTCACAGTTTCTCATGGAAATATTCTTATACCGCATCTCTAGGAGCCTTTTATAACACAAGGACCTCCTTTACAAATAGATGCACACTAGACTATATTTTCTGTAAACTCTATCAGTTTACTTAGATCATACAAGATATTTTTACAATGCTTTTAAACTAGAATAGAAGTATATATGAGAAGGAGTCAACAACCAACTGACCATTTGGAGGTGGAATTTCTATGCACAATTCCTCAGTGGCAACTCGAAAGGCCAAGTATTGTACAAAACTTACAAAACTTCACAACACACAATGGCTTCGTGAACAAGTCTGCAAAGCATGATCTTCATTCGGGAAGTACTATATATATATATATATATATATATATATATATATATATCACTACATAGAACTTGATCGCGAATAAAGTGTATATGTATTTCGATATGGTTTGTTATTTGATGTTGAACTAGATTCTTAGCAAGAGAAATGTAACTCTGGCTATCTCACAAATGAGGAGTATTTCCTTTAGCTTCCATGTGTATCTCTTGTAACAGCCCCTTCACCACATGGCTTCTTTTATTTCTTCCATTAAACTTTTATATTCTTCCTCAGGTAAAAGAAATGGAAATTGGTGTCTAATTTTATTGCTCTAATTAATGGCACCTGCACCAAACTTGAACACATATTAGGCTATAGATTTGTGATCTATCACATCACCAAGTATGGTCAAAACAAAATATCCATATAAATATGTATTATTAGATGAAATATAATGTGAACCAAAATTAATTGTTCCCTTCATATAACACGAAATTCTTTTTGATAACTTCTAGTAATCCTCATAAGGTTCCTACATAGACCTTGAAGCAATCCCTACTGCATAAGAAATGTTAGGTCTAGTAATAGTTAGATAAATCAAACTACCTACAAGTTTCTGTATAAATTAGGATTAGTTTTTTAACATGCGAGTTTAGGACCAAGTTTACATCCTACTACTATAGGAATAGATTTTTTTACAATCAAGCATATTAAATATTCTAAGAAAATTAGTTGCATATTATGATTGAGATACTACAATGGAATTTTTATCCTGAAATATAGCCATGCCCAAAAAATTATGCAATAATCTTAAGTCAGTCATCTCAAAATATTATATTAATTTTGCTTTAATTTTTGTAATTATACTATTAGAGTTCTTAGTGATAGTTAAATCATCAACATACAATACAATGACAATGATAACATTTTCTTCAATTTTAACAAATAAATCATTGTGAGATGAATAGTTAGAAAAACCAACTTCATTTAAAAAATGTTAATCTTTGCATACCAAGCTCTAGGATCTTGTTTTAAACCATATAAAGATTTCTCCAATTTACAAACATACCTTTCTTTACCCGGTTCTTCAAAGCCTTTAGGTTGGGTCATGAAAATTTATTCTTTTAAATCACCATTCAAGAAATCATTTTTGACATCGATTTGATTGATTTCCCAAGCATAATGAGCAGCTAAGGAAATCAAAATCCTTATTATTCTCATATTTGCAACAGGTACAAAGGTTTCAATGTAGTCGATATCAAGTTTCGAGTAAACTTTGAGCTACTAGTCGGATTTGAATTTTTCTATATTGACATCTCGCTTTATATATAATCTTGTATAACCATCTAGATCCAGCTATACATTTATTTTCGGGAGCAAGGACTAATTCCCAAGTTTGACTTTTAATCAAAGTAGTATATTCATATTTCATTACATTTATCCATCTTTTGTTAGAAGAAGCTTCTTCGAAATATTGGGGTTAAATTTCATACAAATTCATCAAAGCATGATATGTATGATGAATTCTAGACATTTTCGGAAGGTTTCCAGGATTAGAGTATTGAATAGTAAACTCATCTCATATAGTTCTTTTATTTACAAAGTAACTAGGAACAATCTCATTTTTAACTATAGGTTCAATACTAGTTTCTTCATCACATCCATTATTTACACAATTTTCATTTCCAAATTATTTTTCATTTTCATTAGAATCATCATAAATAACAGAATATGAAGAAGAAGAAGAAAAAGGTTTTTCCAAGATTTTAACATTCCTTTTTCTATAACTTCTCTTTTTGATGGATCAAAGATCCTAATACCTTTAGTTTTTACATTGTATCCTATGAAGATACAAGGAAAATAGGTCTAATCAAGCTTCTTTTGTTTTGATTTCAGAATGAAGAGGGAAACAGGGCTACCAAATATTCTCAAATGAGATACACTTAGTTTTTGATTTGACCATGTTTTCAAAGGATTTGAATTTACTAAGGCTGTAATGGTAATTATTTTCAAGATATGAAGAACGGTGTTCATAGATTCAACCCAAAGGAATTTAGGAACTGGGATGAATGCATCATGGTCATAGCCATTTCCATAATGGTGTGGTTTTTCCTTTCCATAATCCCATTATGTTGAGGGGAATAGGGAGTATTCAGCTCCATTTTAATGCCACATTCAACACAAAATAAGTCAAATTATTAACTACCATATTCTCCCCATTACTAGTCATAAACCTCTTAATTTTATAACTATAAGAGTTTTCAACTAAAGCTTTAAATTCCTTAAATTTTGATAAGACATATTATTTGTTTTTAATGAAATACAACCAAATCATATGAGAGAAATCATCAATGAAATTGATAGCATGCGAGAGAACCATTAAGTGAAGGAAGTTCTAGTGGTCCTCGACATATCTATGGATAAGCTCCAAAGGTTCAAAAGAGTTATAATCACGATGATTGTGAAAAGGATTAGCATATTTCTTATCACGTAAGCATCCTTTACATGTTTCATGATTTTGGGAAATAGGTGGCGAGCAGAGACTAGGTTTAGTCGAGACATATCATACATGCTTCTAGAATTGACATGACCTAGTCTCTCATGCCACAATTTCATGTTACTTCTTTGAGTTATCAAACAAGAAGCAAAAGGATAGCTAGAAAACACATAAAAACCATCTCTTTGAATGCCTTCAACTATAGTAACACTATGTTCATTTTTAATAAAACATTTATCCTTTAATAATGTTACATTATAGTTATTTTGAGTCAACTAAGAACAAGAAATAAAATTCATTTTAATTTTAGGAACTAACAACACATTGTTAATAAAACCATTTGTAACTTTTTCTTTTTCCTAACCCTGAACATCAAGAATGGAATGATCACCCAAAATATCTCGATCATTACATTTTATATGTTCGATAGCATATCAGATCTAAAATTCATGTGCCTAGAGGCACCATTGTCTAATATCCATTAATTTTATTTTGCAGTGACAAAGGCGGCATACAAATCAATTACATTTGATTTTTGACTATTTTTCTTATTCTTGTTTTGGTTTTGGTCAGATTTGTTACCCTTTTAAAACGTGTTCTTTTGTTTTTAAATTTTCAATCCTCTTTCTTGTGTCAAAATTTACCACAATAATGGCATTTTCCATCAAAGCCAACTCTTATATTTCTAGGTTTCTTATCTTTTTAGGAGGTTTAAAAGTTTGTTTTGGGTTTTTGTTGAATCTAGAGGTTTTACCTTTTGATTTATGAGCAAGAAGTTCTGAGTGGAATTTTATTTAGAATAAAAATTTGAAATTACTTGTTCTTCCTATATAAGAAGAGAACTAAGGGTTTGGAAATCTAGAATTTCTTATTCTATTTGATATTTTGAATTCAAAATTGAAATGAAATTTCTTAATTTCTCATGAATATTCAACTGAACAATGAAATAAAGTAATTTATTCTGAATCAAATTACTTCCACATCCATCTAACTTTGAATTGATATTTTTTATTTTTGCTAAATAATTTATCAATTTTTCATCTCCCTTCTTGGGAGTTCTCATATGCTCTAAAATTAATTTAATATTTTTTGAAAATGGTGTACCTTCGTGCATCAATTCCAAATGAGACCAAACCTTGTTTGGAATCTCTTGATTCCCAATATGAAGAAAAAAAAAATCATCTTATATGCTTCACAAAATAATGGACGTCACCTCTTGTATTTTCTTTTGATATGTAATGACACATTGTCAATGATTGTGTGGCTTCCAGAGGATCTCTCTCAGGCCCATTAACTTTGCCCATAACTTGTGAGCCGTGAATTCTTCCTTCAATCAAATATTCCAAATGTTGTAATTATTTCCATTCAACATATGAGATTTATCAATTGAAAATTGATTAGACCCCATTTTTGTAAAATAGAGATAAAAATAATTAATAAACAAGGATTAAAATAAGAGTTTTATAGAAATTCCCCCTGTCATATTTTAATCCTTATAATCGAACATGATCAATTTACACCAAAAAAAAGAGGCCCTGTTAATTGAATAATCTATACACGAATATGTTAGAATGATATCAAAAACTTAAATTGAAATGTAAGTGAAATTTTTTAGTTTTGTAACAAAATGATGAAAAAAACTTGTCGTCGTATCATATCATTTTTAAAAAAATGATACTATATTACTATTTTACACAAATAATTTTTATAATTTGTTTATATTTTTGAAAACAATAAACAAATAATTTATACATTTTTTGAAAAAATATATATTTATAAAAAAAATTGGAGCTCTTTCTCCTTTAGGTAGGATTTTCTATCAACTCAACCAAGTTGGCTAACCAACTCGGTGATTTATCCACCAATTCACAATTACCATATTTCATTGTAAACCGAATTAACCATTTAAGCCACAATAACCAATATCTATTCCAACTGATCCACTTAAAATACTGCAACGACTCCAACACAAGCACCCACGTACGAGCCACATACAAATTTGTTCCCGCATCGACCTAAAGAAAAATGGGGTTGTGTGACCGTAGTCACACCACCAAACCCACACACTAAGGCATATAAATCCTTTAAACTTCCCACACCATCTAAATATGGGACTATTCCCCTGTACTGAGAGGAGAGCGTACATCGTGATAGAACAGTGATGAGGGGGTCATGTGAGGGACACATGGTGAATGCGGGGAAGGATCGTAGAGGAGAGTAGGAAGAGCCACTGGCGGACATCTAGTAGGGGGCGGTTATGAGGGGGCTGCCCCAATATATATTTGCTTATATTTTTTAATATATCTTTTTTTGTTTAATATAAAATAGTCATGACATAGTGTTTATGTTAGGTTATATAGGTTCATTTTTAGGTAATATATGTTTAGATTTTTATATAGTTTTATATATATATATTATATTTTTATAAAATACGAAGATTTTATAAAAAAATACAAATATTATAGTTTATATTAAACTATAGGTGAAAAACAATTCATAGAGACCCTATCTAAGACATGGAATAGTGTTTTAGAATTCACAGTGAAATTTAAAAATTATATATTACCAGGGGACAAGAATTTTTACCCAACCAATGAAAAAATTTAAAAAACCTATTTTGTCGAATCTTGTCTCCCCCTGTAAACTCGAGTTTCACTTTGAATTTTTACTTTTCTTTTTTTATTTCTTGAATTCCCTACACACTATATAAACTATATAAAATATTTCACAAAAATTTATAACCCTTACCTTAGTTTCCAGGGCATGGGTAATTCCCGAACATGAATTTTTACGCACAGTTGAAAATCTTGAATAACTTTCCACTTGTGCAACCAACATCAATCCAACCATACGAGAGGGAGGGAAGGGGGGCACGGGGGGTTAAATAAAATTTCAAATAACTCAATCACCTAACTTCCCAACCCTTGCAACCTTAGGTTATTTAGGATTAAATAAACTAATTCTACTTTGGTACCATGTTAGGACAAGGGGTGGAAAATATATTAACCAACTTAATTAAATGTGAAGTTTAACATTATGAATAAATGTAAATATAATTGTACACAACATAAATAAAAGTAAATAGCACATAAAACATAGTGACACCATATATAACATGGAAAACCCCTAAATGGGTAAAAACCAGAGAATAAATCCACTATGTGAGAAAATTTTACATCCACTAGTCTAGTAACTCCCTCCTCACTTCTATTCCCTATTTTTACCAGGATTTACCTTCATATTCACATTTGAATTATCTTTTTTGATCTAAGATAAATATTCGATATCCTAAATATATGACCTATGGTCATATGTAAATAACCCGAATGGTTATTACCTTCTTAAGTGATGGGGCACACCTAAATTTAATTAGTTGGTTGATTAAATTAACAAACCACCTAATATAAAGTTTATATTTAAATATTAATAATTTAGATTATTATATATTATTTAAATATAAAATATATATTATGATACACTTAATATTATAGTTCTAACAATATTAGGGTTAGAGGAACCTACTAATCAAAGTGAAGTGCATGGATTTTTGGGCATACCGGCTTCTATAGAAAATTTATTAAGGGATATGCAAATATCTATGCACCCTTGGAAGATTTTCTCAAAGAAAAATGGAAAATTTCATTGGGGTGAGGTGCGATAGTAGGAATTTGAGGGATGAAAGGAGAAGATCACCACATCTCCAATCTTGTATTTTCCCTCTTGGAAGAAACCCTTGCATATACATGTTGACACTTCTAGTACGATGATTTTCATAGTTTGGGAACAACCTCAAGATGGAAATGTGGATCATCCCATATGTTTTTCAATCGGGAAGTTGACGCCAATAGAGTAGAATTTTATAACAACAAAGCACTAAGATTTTTCTATGATCTACGAGCTCCACAAGTTTAGATAGTAGTTGGATACTCCATTTATCTTCTATACACACCATATGACACTAAAATATTTGGTCAAAAACCTATTTTACAAGGGAAAATCTGCAGGTATCTACGGTAGATACTTATCTTTCATAAGTTTGAATTTGGTTGTAAAACCAGGAAAGATAAATTTAGGGCCTAATCACTTCTCAAGGATAAATTATAGGGAGGAAGAGAAAAGTATTAAGGACACAATTAATTATGCATAGATTTTTAGATTGAATCACATGTGCAAAGATTTAGAATACATAATAGTGTTTTTGCACACTAGATTGACATCGAGAGGATGAAGACATTATATAAAAATAATTTTGCTATATGTGCATGACGAATTATCAGCTAATTAGTGGACAATTGTACAAGATGGGTAGAGATGAGGAGTTGCGTTGGTGTGTGCTTAAAAATGAGTGCAAAGCCATTATGGATGAGTCTTATGGTGGAATAACAGACGGTCATTTTACATGTGATGTGACTGTGCACAAGATCCTGATAGAAGGTATTCTATGTGAAATTTTGTAAAAGGATGTTAAGGATTTAGTGAAATCATGTGATCATTTCAGTGCATTAGAAATCATGGAAGTAGAGGTGAGATGTGACTTAGATCGGTTGCGAGCATAAAACCTTTTGATAAGTGGGTTTTTGAATTTGTAGGACCCATTTCACCATCTATGTGTGGGACGGGAGTGCACTATATAATCACTTGTAAAGATTAGTTGATAAGGTAAGAAGAGGAGCCACCTACAAAGGATTGCACTATAGCTAGAACAGTAAGTTTCTTATGGGAAACCATTATTAGTAGGTATGGTTGTCCAATAAGCTTGACAAGTGATATAGGGTCTCATTTCTTCAATGAGACAATTAGAATTCAGTTGGCATAGTTTATGGTGACACACCATAAAACCTCCCCTTATCACTATCAAGCTAAGGTACTCTAGAAGCTTTCAAAAAAATTTGGGCCAAAATATTATGAATATTTATGATGTTATAAGAAAGGATTGGGATGATAAATTGTCAATTATACTTTAGGCTTATAGGACCACCTATAAAAATTGAACAAATCCACACCATTTATGCTAGTTTTTGGCATAGAGGTATTACTATGGGTCAAATTTTTGTTACCATCCCTACGTATTGTGCACGCATGTTGATTAGATGATGAGAAATATGTTCATATGTGCATTGATAAACTAATGCAGCTAGATGAGAGGCATGTAATTATGTGTTAGAGTGAGAAGAATGAGAAGGTGTGACAAAGGCATGACATGATAGGCATATTAAGAATAATACATTTTTAGTTAACAAGATGGTCCCTCTCTATGACTCAAGTGTGTGTGCCACCCAAGGAAGTTGAAGTTGCCTTTGGTTGGGAACTTTTTATTAACCAATATACTTGAATCTGGTACATGCCAATTATAGGCACTAGCGGAACCATGTTGTCGATTACTTCAATGGGAGAAGGATTAAGCCCTACTATAAATAAACTTTGTAGTGTTTATAATAATGAAGTCTTACCACTTAGATTAGGTTTTCGTTTCATGTTTTGTTTTTACATTTTAGTTAGTTATTTTCCTTATTTTGTTGTAATAAGCACATACGCTCGGGAATCGATTACTATCTATTGAGTTCTTGTGTAGATGATCATGTATACTTTTAGTGTGGGGTGAACTAGGTTCAAGTGCGTAAAAATTATATCTTGTTGATGTTTTACTTGAGCATGTAATGGTATAAAGGTGGTATGTTTTTCGAAATATGTTTGTAAGTAAAAGAAAGAAGTGTTACATGTGTAAAGGATTTGTAAATAATTTCTTAGTTTAAAGACCACACAAGGAAGAAGACGCTTTATGTACCACGCAAGGTAGGAAGCATCAAGATAGACCACTTGGTGGAAAGTGTAGACAAAATATATATACTAGTGCAGGGAAGCGTGCGTGAGGATTTGTGTCTTAAAAGTAGTAAGCATGCTAGAAGGTTATGACTCATAGGTGTGCGAGAAGAAAGTATAGAAAAGTCGGAAAAAGAAAAAAACATAGCTAAATATACGGTACAATGGTAGGCGAGGAGAAATAAGTGGGGGATATTTTTAGCAATCTATAAAAGTGATGCTGAAAAATGATTATACTTTACCTTGCCTTGTGAATAATTGTAGTTTGGAGTTGTACGATTATGTGTCACTTTACGAAAAGTGTGAAAATTTCAAATAACCCGGATTAAGAAAAAACACATCATGTTTATTGAGCTCCTATGTGTGGAAGTTTTAGGATAAAAGACATGGAGGTTTTTATTTTTAAGGGTTGTGAACTAGGGTTTTTAGAATCATGGGTTTGAACTAGGGCACCGAGTGCAAGCAAGGGTACAAAATTGGTTGATAGTGATAAGTATTTGAGACAAAGGAAGGTGAAATAATAGAGTGGTTGACATGTTTTGAGAAGAAAAAGGTTGTAAAAATACCTAGGGAACACAAATATTTAGGTCAAGAAGAAAAATAAAGAAGAAAAAACACCTAATTGAGCATTCGTTGTGGCAACACAAGGTGCATAGGAAAGAAGACAAAACCAAAGGTTGAGGTAGAAGAAGAGATCGAAGAACAATTATCTGAAATGTAATATCCAAAGGGAATTATTATGGGACATATATGGGAATCCCATATAAGAAATTTAATGAGTGATTATAACCAACACTCGGACTCAAATGAGCACACAATAGAAAAAGAGTTGATACGAGAAGATCAATGAGAGGACGGTGAATGAAAATTTGATTTCTGATGATAAGGTACACTAGGTATTGGAGGGCATGGGAGTCTTAAAAATTTATGAGCTGCCTTAATTTGGGAATCTCAAGAGCCTCTATCAATGGCTGATGTCAAGGGTTGACGAAGACTTCTTCTATTTCATGGGTAGGAGGATGTGCATTATCATGCGGTTGATAGCAAGAGTTAGCAAATTACTGACTTAAGCGTATAAATAGAGATATACTTGGATGACTAAGTAAGAGTAGAGGCCACTATGGTTGTTCTAAAGTACTAAACAGGTGGATGTAAAATGGATATAGTCAAGGTTAAATACCTAGTCTTAATAATTTCCACGCACATGGTCACAAAGTTAAGTGCGTAGGAAAGATGGAAACAAGTAAATAAGATATGGCTACAAATTGCAAAGAAAATGGCTGAAGGTGTTGTATACATCATTGTTTCCTTTATTGTAGAAGGAATTATAGAAGTGCAAGAAGGTGAAAAAATAACCTGGGTGTAATCCTTCTTATAATTTTTTCTAGGAAATTAGGGTTCTAGACAATCCAAGTGACAAGGTGTGGAATTATCCCATTGAGAATAAATCCCCTATAAAGAGATTCATATAGTGTACTTGTGATGGAATGAACAATGATTATAATTTTTGAGTTGACAGGTGGTATAGTTGGATGCACAACACCTTTGAACATGAGTGGTGCATCCCATGTGATATACTTATAGTCTTGGAGGGAAAACTTGAGTTTGTGGTGTCTCGAGCACTACTTCTCGGGAAGGTTTTATTTGAATAATGGTAATAAAAATATTAGTGTAAGATTCCTTATTCCTTCAAAGTATGATACTTCCAGAATCTATTAGCAGAGTTCGTAGATGTGTGTAAAATCAGGTTATATGCTAATAAGGTTGATTATGACTACCATGTGCTGCAAAAGACATATGTATATCTAGGGAAGGAAACATACATAGAGACCATGATATCAGATGATATAAACATCAATTACATGACCTTTGAAATTGGAAATGAGGAGGGAGTGAATGTTTTTATATACTTAAAGTCAAGGTTGGTCAATAGAACGCACATTGAATATGAGTTGAAAATCCCAAACCCTCCCAAAGGTAATGAAACAGTTGGAACAAAACAAGAACATGAGGTCACTCCTCCGAGGTTTGAAGATGAAGAAAAGACTAAGGATAAGAAGGAGGAATAATAAGACAAATAATATAACACTTCACTTGACCATAGTACGAGAAGAAGGTTCAAAATAATGCATGATTAATAGGATAGTTACGGAGGAACATTAGAAGCTGGTTAAATCACTAGAAGTAAACTCCACTTAAGTAGATCTTAGAGAAGAAGAAGACAAGGACACAAAGGCTCACACACAGAGGTGAAAATGATGAGGAAGATGTAGGGGAGGATCTCAACCAGAAAATGATATTAGAAATGAGGAAGCTCTATTCCATGACATAGAGGAAGAAGAGCACAAGGAGAAGTGTGCCCTACATGATGTAGAGATGTATAAAGTCTACAAGGCTAATGATGAGTAGCTCAAGGGATAAGAGGAAGAAAAAGGAGATAGAACACTAACAAGGGATTAAGTGTCGGGTGTAACTAGTGCGTGCACCGAGATGAACAAAACATACCTATAGGATGGCTCATTAACAGAATGATAAAGAAGGATGAAGTTTTGTACACACTCGAGTCAAGTATATTGATGATCAATCAAAGGTGTTGTGCGTGATATTTTAAAGCTCTATGGCAATAGAGAAAATGTATGGATGGGAGGTTATCAATGTAGAAAGGGTGTCCACGCACATAAGGAATATGTTGTTATGGAGCATGCAAATGCATATGGATGAGCTCAACTATGATATCATTGATGATGCATTTTGCAAGTGAAAATTGAAGAAGGAACCGAAGAATCTTTTGACAGTAAGGCCAAAAGAGCTTACAGATGAGCAATCCAAGAATACTTTGAATAAGATGGTGGTAAAATTATCTAGCAAAAATATGGACAAGGGAGACACCATCCAGACATTATTGGAGGATAAAAAGGATAATGCATTATAGACACCTAAAATTTGCTTACACAGTTATATTACTAAAATTTCACTAATTATCCTCTCTTTTATCATTCTTTTCGTAATTAGTGATTTCTTGTTAATCAACAATTATCTTCACTCTCTCCTAGTCAATTGATGACACCTATTCAATAAACCACCATTTTCCGTCTATTCTAATTAATTAATTACATTTTCCTAATTAATTATCCTTCTTATTACTCAAGATTTTGATTAACGACCTTTCGCTAATTAATATCCACTTCTACTTAAGTTAATTAATTATTATTTATTAATTACGCTCGCTACTCTAAATCAATAAATCATTGTTTATTGGATTAAATTTCTATAACATCCCATAAATCATAGTAATTTTCTTCTAATCAGATTTTACAAGCTTATATCTACCTATTTATTAATCACCCTTGATTAATTAAAACACCCCTCAACTCCTATGATTCACTAATGATAAATTAAACTCTTATAAATCAAGGTTAGATTTTCTAAATAAATCTTATCCATTCCTAATCTTACTTTACACTTATCCCACATGCACAAAGATGCTAAGCTCTCTCAAACTAGAGGTTTATACAAAGAACCCTCCTCCTACCCTTTCTTCTTAAACCTTATTTTCCCTAGAGTAAACTATAGGAATTTTACTTTGAGAATTCTCCATTCTTGGAAATAGCTTCTCCATCTTGCATCTATTCACTCAAATTTGAGTAGTATGGGAGGATCCAAAACTGGACTTATATCCATTTCTTGATGAGATACCATCCTCAATTCTTGAGATCACCAACATACCATTTGATTGATTATAATTTTCATAGGTTTATAGTTTAAGTTAGCAATCTTAGAAAGTAGGAAATGTCTTATCATGTAGTTTGATTTATTCATGCATTGAAGAAGTTGTAACATTCTCATTTTAAGACTTCAATAACATGGGAATACTTTTTCATATTTAACTTTATGCTTCAAGATTTAAGTACCCATATATTTAAATCCAACATAAACCTTAATACAATCCATTTTCGATAACTATCATAAACCATGTTCGAGATGCATGAGAGTATACAGATCCTACTCGATCCACCTCAATGCTCTGTAGGATCCAATACATAAAATGTATGTTTTTTTCTTTCCTTTTCGGGATATGATAATTAAGTGAATATATCTAGGTGTCTACGGGTTTCGCCATGGAATCCCACCAAGCATCTCTCATCTTAGATATTCATGAAATCACAACAGTGTAATCAGTAACTTAAAATACTTTAAGCAAAGTTTCAAAGTCATGTATCTCATGTTCAAACCCATGACGAAACACTCGCCATTGAGGATTTTTCATCTCACCGCAATCACTTATTTAGTTATATGGATTAGCAATCAATGGTGATGTAAACAGATACAAGCCTTATATAAGGTACAAATTCAGATTAACCTACAAGAAGACATACCTTTATGCCATATTATAATTCCTATGGGAAAGTAAGTGTCTACGTAATGATTTGTATCCTTACTTACACCACTTCTCTTCCCATAGCGATCATAAGTTGACATCGGAATACATATCCATGAGGTTTAATACACCGTTGTAACTTTAACAATGGTTTTATTTAATGCAATACCATATCACACTTCGGGTCTTAATGAGGCACCTCAATACATCTGTTAATAAGAAGTATCCAAATAGATACTACCGTTTTTAAATGGATATGACCATGTAGCGGATACTATGATTTTCGTGCCATGTGTCCTAAATTGGAACATTGTATCTTGATGTTTCAAAGTATTAATTAAATCACGACAAGTTAGCCTAGGTCTCACAACATTGTCACCTCGAATGAGTTGTACCTAAGGTACTATCTCAAGTTAATTAAAGGATCTTTAATTTCAAACTTTGGTTATTTACCTTATTAAATCTCATGAAAATAATATCCTTTAAGTAGGGATCGAAAGGATCTTTTTATTTAAGTACATAATTTCAGATTTAATTATGCCTTAAGCTTAATAAATTAAAAAAATGTTTTTTATTAATACGATTAGGTATCATTCCACTAATTTATTTATATAAATATAGGGCAACATTAATACCATGTCTCAATATTTCACATTAATAGACCACATAACTAATTGTGTAGGTATGTATCATACCTTTATCAATTATCATATACTATTAATGTTAGTCAACATTTCATCATAAGCACACAACTTTTCTTTATTTACAGCTTAATTTAAAGTATTTATTTGTGCATGCTTTTATTGGGGCATTCATTGTCATCTACAATAAGCAATTATATTGTATGTATTTATTTAAGATTCATCACTTAGATACTAAATCAACCTTATAAGTGTGTTTCCTTTCTTTCCAATCTTATCCATAAGTTTATAATGATTCATTATAGTATAGCCCTTATAAAGGATATAATATATTTTCCATATGAACATAATATTACAATTAAACAACTTATAGATAAGTTTTAACAACCATCCAATTAATAATTAGTTATATCATGAATGTTTTCACTTAATATAACCTTTTTATAATTCATAATTTCATCACAACCTTTTACTTATTAGCAAGTCATATTGATAGACAATATTTTTACAAGATACCCTTCACCTTTTAAGCACAACTTATTCACAATCACTAGATGAAATTAATCCATATAGTCCTAGCAGCTTGATATAATTCATAAGTTACTTAGGTAATCATCCAATAATAACTTATTCAAACTTACAAGTATATAACACTTCATTAGTTAATACTTAAGTTCAATATACAAGCAACCCATGCATAACTTTATTTCTTTCATAATAGTATTCAAACATATAATTCATGTAGCACTTTATTTGACTTATACATATGCTTGTTATAATAGTAGCTTATACACAAACTACCTTTCTTTATTAAATGCAAACTACAAATTCATCATTTTCCAAACAATCACTTCCAATCAAGATAATGTAACAAGTAATCTAACTTTATTACTTTCCAGAAATAGGTATCAAATCATGTTCATAAAATTGATCATAATATTTCCTTTCAAACAATTACATTAAATGGCCAAGGGCCTTTCTCATTTCTATACAGAATTAATTCAATTAGGAATACAATAATCAGTTATTCCATTCAACTTTATTCAATCAAAAGAATAAATGAAACTTTATACATCTTCCTTCTTTCACAAAGTCCACCTACAAAATTTTTAGCATGTTTCAGTTCACATGAAATGAGTGTGATAAGCTCTAACTCTTCATAACATCATGCTCTACTTAATGATTTTATAAAAGGAATATTGTTTGTTAATAAAATTATTCTAAGGTTCAAAATAAGGAACACAACTCTTTTGATCATGCCACAAGAACTTCATAATATCATTTCAAGTTAATTCAACTTATACAATCCTTTCAAGTAATTTAACTAAGATAATAAATTAAGTCAAAAAAATGTGATCCAAAACAATGAAGTTGATCCTAATCAATCATATAATTATAAGTGCAAGAATAATATGATTGTAGTCATATAAGCCCATACTTATATGACTGTAATCATACATCTTATTTAATTAAGTTTTACAACTCAATCATTTAATTGTTATATCTCAGTCAAACAATAACAATCAAGTTATTAATTTACGATAATAAAATAACAAGATTTATAAGATTGCAGTCATATAATCCCATTATTATATGACTGAAACCTTATATCTCCTTAATAGAGTTTATACAAATTTAGAAAATAAACCTTTATTATGCTTCATTAGAACAATAACAAGCCATTTATACCACATTACAACATAGTACACAGTCAAGTTATTTCCTACACTTACACTACATACAAGTTCCAAATACATGAGTTCTTTTAGGATCAATAACTACCAAATTAGGGTTGGTTCAGGATCAATCAAATTATAACACAAATCATATCCAAGATAGAATATTTTTAGTCGCATATCGACTTTCATTTCAAACTAGCCATGATTTCATTTGGTAGAAGCGACCAAGATTTATACACAATCACAATAATAGTGGCCAATATAACCTAACCTTCCAAATATAATATACTTTAACCTTCCAAAATAAGATACACATAGAAGCACATCAAATTCAAAGTCCCTAAAGAGGACAAAGATTAAAACTGATGCATTTGATTGCACAGTCGAGTTGGACTTCAACTTCAAAACACTCAAAAATAAAAAAAACAATATTCCTTCAAACCTATATTAAACCCTATAGGAGTCGAATACAACCTGTGGTCAATGATAAGAGAAAATATGGAGGAAATAATGAATAACAAAAAATGTGTCGACAAGATCACAAATACCCCTATAAACAATCAACTAAAACTCTAGTATTTTATAAAAATATAGTTGTTTATTGATAAGATCATAGCATCCTATCGAGTCGTCAAATCTAGCTCAAGAATTAAGTAACAAACATGTCCACACAAAGATATTCATTCATAGGAGAGGAAGTAAAAACATTGTGATAAAATTCAGATGCCCTCAATCCATAAACAGATATGAGACACTACTTACAAACCAAGTTAAATATCCAAGAGTGTCCATAATGGACTCAAAATAAAACATTCAAACTAGTCGCTATCTCTAGCAATGGAGTTCTATTAAACTAAAGCTAGGTTGACTAAATATGCATCGATGCAAACAAATCGACAAGTCAATAATTATGGACAATAATAGACTATTATAACATAATCAAAACAATTTTATGTTGGTTTACCGAATACCCGAGAAAAGAAGGCCATTCCAGAACATAATCACATAAACACCCACTTAGGGTATTTTTATATAATGAAAAAATTACATAAAACCCAACAAATATGGGTATCAATCATAAAAAAATCGTTGCAAAGTGAAGTATAAAAACACTACTATAATAGGAATTCATATTTCAAATAATAACTCGATCATAACTATGCCCGAGTCATTTAGGTTCAAAGTCGGAATACACATCCAAAACCCAAGAATGCATTATTCCTTCATGATAATAATTCATAGTCGTGCATACAAAACCAATATTCATTCCAAATCGATAGGCATAAAGATTCCAAAAATATTTCTTAACACAATAAGATAATAAATGATTGACTCAAATACACAAAACCTAGAACCAAGGAATGTAATTTCATTCAAGATCAAAGTTATTTTGATGAAATAATTAAATTGAGAAATATATTATAATGAGTTAGAGTCTATCATGCCTAGTAGAGATCATAAATTTTTTGTTCAAGATCCTGGATTCCTTTCCAACCTTTCACGATAATCTCTGTAAAACTTCAAAACCAATTCCACCAAAAGCTCATCTTCCTCTTTCACATTAGTTTACAACATTCACATTTATTTTCTCCCATTACTTCCTCCACAAAAATAGTCAGATCCAAATATCTCCAAAGATCAAAAACTAGTTTGAGAAACAAAAATCCACATGTAGAGTAGATGATCTAGAGTAACAAAATGAAAAAAAAAATCCAACTAAACATTCTTCACAAAAAATAGCATGATTTCCCGAGGTGGTTTTCGAGTGTGAGTTTTGGAGCCATTAATGTCTGACAACTACTAGTGATCCACCAACTACTAGTTACCATCTAAACGTAGCTTACCAAACTTCCATTCGACTTCCCATTCTAACTCCTAGCACCAAGTTTTGCAAACATGACCAAGTTTATCTTTGTCTTTCCCCTAAGGAGTGGTTGTTGCCCTCATTCATTTTGCATTTAAATATTTAATTACATGGGAGGTAGTACCAAGCCATCACCTTTACCACTTAACCCTACCTTATTAATGCCAACCATAGTTAGGTCATGGGTTAGGGCTTAGGTTTCCCCTTCCTTTGTTACGTTAGTTTCAAATATTATTTAATACCAATGTATCAACCTTAGCTTAGGATTTTTTATTTAATCAAAATATTCCATGTCTTAGGTGTAGTTTAGAACTTAGGATCCATATTTAGGTTTAGAATCCCATCAACATAATATGTCAACCTTATTAGGTTGATATTATTTAATCCAATGTAAATTAGATAAAGTTAGGTCCTTAAGTATATAATCATTACCTTATTATAGGTCAGAATAGGTCCTTATAAAACAACAAAAATATCGGGACCCTACCACATGTCATTCCCGCTTATAACATTAAGTGTATTAATTTAATCAAACTAGACCTTTTAAGAAAAGGTAACCTTAAGCATAGTAATGTAATCATGTAAAATTAGGTTAGGTGCATTGTCATGAGATTAGTAATAAAAATTAAATTCTAGAAGCAATATCAACTCAAGTAATCACTGAATTGAGGTCATAATCACATATAGATTTAGGAGAATACCTTGGATCACTGTAACTAATCCAAGGTGTTATCCTAATCTGATATCGATACAAAGTTAGCAATCATTCCAAGACAATAATAGTTTTCCTGATTACCAGATCACCTTATGGTTCTAAGAACTTGATTCAAACTTTCCACAAGATGAAACCAACAAGTTAATTTCTCAAACTAGTTGAGTAAAGATCACAACATTAGTATAAATACTGCCATATGATTTTTTAATAGGACAAATTTCATCAAAAATTGATAAGTTTTCAGCAAGAGGATTTAAATAGTTCAACAGAGCACACACTCAAGAACACAATCACATGTCTATGTTTCCAATCAATCCTCGGAAAACAAGTAAAAATGTAAGAACGACCAAGGAATTACATACCTCCCCTCTAAAAATCATCATCATCCCAATGATTAACTTAGTTCAAAATAGTTTTCAAAATATAGGTAATAACATATTTTATTCAACCATACAATTCTTAAACAAAAAACAAAATTTTGCCCAAAATTCAAGTTTTTCAGAGGTTCATAACAACATCAAAAGGATGTAACAAGACTTATCAAAACAAATTCTAAAATACAACAAAATGAGATATAGTTCTTAAATTAAATATCTCAAATACGTCAATAATTGATTGAAAGATAGAATAAAATTATCTAAAAACAAGTTTTTAGTATTCTCAATATCAAGAAAAACATTTATTTATCTTTCCCATATTGTAGTAGTAGTATAACCTGGTACCATCATAATGATTTTTAGGTTCCAGAGTATTTAACTCCATCATTTTTGCTTCATGTTCTGTTGTCAATTTGTAATTACAGCGTGAGTCTTCTTTTGTGGATTTTTCTCCTTGTTTCTCAAGGGGAAATCCTTAGCGTAGTGACCATTGTCATTACATTTAAAGATACTAGCAAAAGGTCTCTTCCTTTCAAACTTGTTATTAATACCATCATCATATTATTTCCCATTCCTTTTAAAGTATTGAACAATATTGTTCCCACCATTAAGAGTTTTACTTTTCTCCTTCTTTCCCCAAGGAGTGTTATTCAGTTTACGCTTCTCATCCTTGTGAACAACAATTGCTTGAAGATTTTTCTCTTGCTTAAGGACCTTCTTAAATATAAATTCCATTGTTGGTGGCCCATGTACATCAAATTTTTCACCTATTACAGGTTTTAATCCCATAATAAACTTCCTTATGTGGAATTTCTCATTTGTTTGATACTGTGGTACATACTTAAGGAGTTTGGTAAATTTCTCCCATTACTCGATTACGGTCATTTTACCTTGTTCAAGGTTCGAAAGCTGTATCATCTTTTTATCATAGTATAATTGGCATAACCAAGACTACGAAATAGGCCTTAAACCAGTCCCATGTTATGTTTTCATTATCCACACACAATTCCACTTTTTAGTTGTCCCACCATGAGAAAGCCTCGTTGGAGAGTTGATAAGCTCCCCAAACAACTTTGGTTTTTTCTGAGAAGTTCCTTAATGCAAATTAATTCTCCATTTCACTGAGAAAATTCTTAGCTCCATCTTCTAGTGTGGTACCATCAAACTTAGCTAGACAATTTTGTTTTATGTCTTTTGATAACTCGGCCGCTAAACATGTTCTTACATTCATAGGATGATTAGGTACGTTTACATTATTATTAGCGAGTGTTATAGTTATTTCCAGCATTGGGGTCTCCAATGTGTACATTGTTTTCATCATGTGGTTGTTCTTGAGATGGTTCACTTTCAGACTCAACATTATCTCCAGCCACATGTTGTTTAAGTACAACAAGAAAATCTCTTATCTCCAATATAGCAGCAAGGATATCATATAGATTTTTGACTTGTAGTTGCTTCCCCTCCCGGAGGTTGGTCATTCACAACATTTCCCCTTGTTCAAACCATTTTCTATTAACAAGAAATTAAGTTTTTATCAATGATGGACTCAAATAGGTCCAAGATCTGCAACCTTCAGCTCTGATACCAAAATGTAACATCCTCATTATAAGACTTCAATAACAAGGGAATTTGTATTTATTTAAATTTATGCTTCACGATTTAAATACCCATGTATTTAAATCCAACATAAACCTTAATGCAATCCATTTTCTATAACTATCATAAACCATGTACAACTCTATGAGAGTATACAGATCCTACTCGATCCACCTCAATGCTTTTTATGAGCCTCTACATAAAATGTATCTTTTGGTCTTTCCTTTTTCAGGATATGATAATGAAGTGAATATATCTCAATGTTTACATGGGTTCTACCATGGAACCCCACTAGACATCTCTCAACTTAGATCTTGGTGAAATCACGATCGTGTAATCAACAACTTACACTACTTTGTGTAAATTTTCAGAGTCATATATGCCATGCTAAATCTCATGATGGCACACTCTTCATTGATTAATTTTCATCTCACCATAATCACCTATTGAGTTATATGGATTAACAATCAATGGTGTTGTAAACAACTACAATCCTTGTACAAGGTAAAAATCCATATTAACCTACAAGAAGATGTACCTTTATGCCATCTTATGATGCCTATGGAAAATAAGTGTCTACATAATGATTTGCATCATTAATTAGGCAACTTCTCTTCCCGTAGAAATCATCAGTTGGCATTGGGATACATATCCATGAGGTGCAATCTGACTTTGTAACTTTAAAAATGGTTGTATTTAATGCAATATCATATCACAATTCAAGGTCTTGATGAGCCAATTTAGTATAGTTGCTAAGAAGCAGTATCCAAATAGTGACTACCATTGTTAAATGGATATAACCATGTAGCAGTTGTAATGAGTTGACCCGCCATGGGTCCTAAATTGGAACATTGTATCTTAATATTTCAAAGTATTAATTAAATCATGACATGTTAGTCTACGTCTCAAAACACTTTCACCTCGAATGAGTCATACCTAAGGTCCTATCTCAAGTTGATCCAAGTATATTTAATCTCCCAACTTTGATTATTTACCTTATTAAATCTGTGACAATAATATCCTTTAAGTAGGAATCGAATCGATCTTTTTATTTAAGTACAAAATTTCATATTTAATTGTGCCTTAACCCTAATCAATTCAACAAATGTTTTTATATTAATACAATTAGGTACCATACCACTAGTTTAGTTATAAAAATATAGGATAGCATTAATACCATGTCTCAATATTTCACATTAATAGAGAACATAACTAATTGTGTAGATATGTACCATACCTTTATCAAGTACCATATACTATAAATGTTAGTCAACATTTCATCATAAGCACACAAATTTTCTTTATTTACAACTTAAGTAAAAGTATTCATTTGTACATAATTTTATTAGGTCATTCACTATTATCGTAATAAGTACTTAGATCATAAGTATGTATTTAAGATTTATCACTTAAAGAATAATTCAACCTTATAAGTGTGCTTCCTTTCTTTCCATTTAAGGACATATAATATTATCCATAAGTTCATAATGATTCATTATAGTATAGCCCTTATAAAGGACATAATATTATTTCCATATGAACATAATATTACAATTCAACAACTTCTAGATAAGGTTTAGCAACCTTCAATTAATAATCAGTTATATCATGAATGTATTCACTTAACATAACCTTTATTATAATTCCTAAGTTCATCACGATTTGCTTACTTTTTTAGAGTCATAACAATAGACAATCTTCTTTAAAAACCCCTTCACCATTTAAGCACAACTTATTCACAATCACTAGATGAACTTAATCCATATAGTCCTAGCAGCTTGATATAATTCATAAGTTACTTAGTTAATCATCCAATAATAACTTATTCAAACTTACAAGTATACAACACTTCATTAATTTATACTTAAGTTCAATATTCAAGAAATCCATGCATAACTTTATACATATGCTTTTTATAACAATAACAATAAAGTTAGTAACTTATTGATAATAAAAGAACATGATTTACAATATTGTAGTCATATAATACCTTTAATATATTACTGAAATATTAAATCTCCTTAATAGAGTTTATACAAATTTAGAAAAGAAACCTATTTTATGTTTTGTTAGAATAATAACAAGCCATTTCTACCAAATTACAACATAATACACAGTCAAGTTATTTCCTACACTTACACTGCATACAAGTTCCAAATACATAAGTTGTTTTAGGAGCAACAACTACCAAATCAGGGTTGGTTCAGGATGAACCGGATTATAACACAAATCATATCAAGAATAGAATATTTTTAGTCACAAATCAAATTTCCTTTCAAACTTAGCATGATGACATTTGGTAGAAGTAACCAAGTTTTATACACAATCACATTAACAGTGACCAATCTAACCTAATCTTTCAAATATAATATACTTAAACAAGATATATGTAGAAGCACATCAACTTCACGGTCCTAAAGAGGAGAAAGATTTAAAAAAATGCATATGAGTGCACAATCAAGTAGGACTTCAACTTCACAACACCCAAAACTTATATTGACCCCTAGAGGAGTTGAATATGACCAGGGTTAATGATAAGAGAAAATATGGAGGAAATAACGACTAACCAAAAAGGTGTTGACAAGATCACAAATACCTTATTGAACAATCAACTAAAACTCTAGTATTTAAGACAAAATATAATTGTTTGTTGGTAAGATCACAACATCCTGTCGAGCCATCTAATGTGGCTCATGACTTAAATCACAAACATGTCCAAACAAAGATGTTGATTCGGAGATGAAGTAAAAGACTTCGTGATAAAATGCAACTTCCCTCAAACCATAAATGGATCTAAGACAAGTACTTAGCAACCCTGTTAAATATCTTGGAGTTTCCATTATGGAATTGAAATAAAACATTCAAACTAGTTGTTATCTCTAGCAATGGATTTCTATTAAACTCAATCTAGGTTGACTAAATATACTGATCAATGCAAACAAATCAACAAGTCAATAATTATTGATAAGAATATACTTTGATAAGATAATCAAACCAATTTTATGTCGGTCTATCGAATACCGAGAATATAAGTTCATTCCAGAACATAATCACACAAACACCCACTTCCGCGTATTATTTATATCTTGCAAAACTTACATTAAACCCAATGAGATGGATATCAATAAAAAAATTCATTGTAAATTGAAGCACAAAATCACAACTATAACAGAATTCATATTTCCAAATAACAACCCAACATAACTATACTCAAGCCATTTAGGTTACGGTCGAATACACATCCGAAACCTAAGAATGCATTATTCCTTCACAATAATCATTCACAGTAATGCATACAAAACCAATATTAATTCCAAATAGACATGAATCAAGATTCCAAAAATATTTCTTAACACAATAAGATAGTAAACGATTGACTCGAATACACAAAACCTAGAACAAAGGAATGAAATTTCATTCAAGAGAATAGTTATTTTCATGATAGAATTAAATCAAGCAAGATATTATAATGAGTTAGAGCCTCTCATGCCTCGTAGAGCTCTTGAATTTCTTCTTCAAGCTCCAGGATTCCTTTCCAAGCTTTCACGATAATCTTCGTAAAAACTTCAAAACTGATTCCACCGAAAGCTCATCTTCCTCTTTCCCATTAGTTTATAACCTTCACATTTATTTTCTCCCACTACTTCCTCCATGAAAATAGTGAGATTCAAATATCTTCAAAGATAAAACACCGGTTTGAGAAACAAAACTCCACATGAAGAGTAGATGAGTTGGAGTAACAAAATGAAAAACATAATCCAACTAAAAATTCTTAACCAAAAACCAACATGATTTCCCTAAGGTGGTTTTGCGTGAAAATTTAGAGCCATTAATTCTTGATAAGCGCAAGTGATCCACCAAGTACTAGTTTCTATATAAACTTAGCTTAGTAAACTTCCATTCAACTTCCTGTTATAACTGCTAGTGCCAATTTTGGTGAGCATGAACAAGTTTATCTTGGTCTTTCCTCTAAGGAGTGGTGGTTCCCCTCATTAATTTTGCATTTAAATCTTTAAGTACGTGGGAGGTAGCACCAATCCATCAACCTTACCACTTAACCCGACTTATTAATTCTAGTCGTAGTTAGGTTATGGGTTAGTGCTTAGGTTTCCCCTTCTTTTGATACATTAGGGTCAAATGTTATTTAATACCAATGTCTCAACCTTAGCTTAGTTTGTTTTATTTAATCAAAATATCCCATGTCTTAGGTCTAGTTTAGAACTTAGGATCCATAGTTAGGTTTATAATCCCATCAACATAATGTGTCAACCTTATTAGGTTTATATTATTTAATCCAATGTAAAAAGGATAAATTTAGGAACTTAAGTATATAATCATTGCCTTATTATAGGTCAAATTAGGTCCTTTATAAAACAACAAAAATATGGGGACCCTAACACATGTCATTTCTTCTTATAAAATTAAGTGTATTGATTTAATCGAACCAGACTTTTAAGCAAAGGTAACCTCAAGCACTATAATGTAATCATGCAAAATTAGATTAGGTGCACCGTCCCCCGGATCGTAATAAAATTTCAATTCAGTAGCAATATAAACTCAAGTAATCACTGAATGAAGGTCATAATCGGATATCAATTTAGGAAAATACCTTGGATCACTGAAATTGATCCAAGGTTATATCCTAATTTGGTATCGATACAAAGTTAGCAATCATTTAAAGAAAATAATAGTTTTCCAGATTACCAAATCACCTTATGGTTCTAATAACTTGATAGAAAATTTCTACAAGATGAAACAAACAAGTTCATTTCTCAATTAGTTGAGTAAAGATCATAACATTAGTACAATTGCTGCCATATGATTGATTAATAGGATAGATTTCATCAGAAATTGATACCTTTCAAACAACATGATTTAAGCAATTCAATAGAGCACACACTCAAGAACACAATCACATGTCTATGTTGTCAATCAATCCTCATGAAAGAAAGTACAAATGTAAGAACACAAGAGGCATTAAATGTAGGTGTCTCTTTTTCCATGTATATGTTACATTGTTTCTTAACCCTCTCGTGTTGCTTTTCAGACTTTTGTGTCCACTCTAAGGCTACCGTGTGTGTTTTTTTATCTCTGTAGGCATTATTCTCGGTCTCTGTAGTCTAATTCTTCTCAATCTCTATAGTCTCCATTTTTTTATCGAGATGCATGTGTCTTTTTAGGCCCTCGTATATGTTGTTAGGGGTTTGATGGTGTTCTAAATTCCATGTAGGTGTTACAAAGTCCATGCATGTGTGATCTATTGAAGTTTGGGCACTATTTTTCAAGTTTGCAAGATTTGATCTTTGTTATTGCTAACATCTTACAAGTTTTGAAGCTAATTATTGTTTGCAGGATATATTGATTCATGTTTTTGCTAACTTGTTTGAATGAGTTTAATGAATGTCTTATTTTCATTTGTTAGGATAGAGTTGTGTATGCTCTTCCCTCGCACCTTCTAGGTGATCTTGGGAATCAGAAACAACTCTAGGCATTTTTCATGCTTTCAAACACTTCATTAAAATTCATGGTTAAGGGAATGAACAACAATTTGGTTAAAATGAGTTTCTTATGCATTTGAGTTACAATTTTTTCCATTGGCAATATAGTAGGGTTAATCATTGTGTATGCTCTTCTCTTGCATCTTAAGACAATCTTGAGAATCAGAAACAATGTTTTATCCTCTTTCATGATGTTTTGATCATTTGGAAAACTATTAACCTTTGCATGTAGGACCAAAAATATTTTTAAAAAAATTAGGATATAAACCCAATACTAATACAGTGTGTTTCAAGTTGTCAATGGTGTACAAAACAATACTAAGCTAAAAGATTTAAAAAAACACATTCAAAACATTGTATTTGTAGGTTTCGGATAAGAGCTACAACTCATCCTCTTAAAATGGGGAAAGTGCCTTTGCATAATTTTTTATAACCCATGAAAATGCCCCTCGGAACCCCAAAGTAGTCCATGCCAAGAGGAAGCTTTGTGGATGAAATGGAAAGTGATCCACTTACCTACTTAACTAGTACATATTGGAAAGATTAGCTTCAAAATAATCTTCACATGATCTCGAGTGAAAATAAAACTAAACGCATTTATTTCTCATTGTATCAAAGGGGGTAAAGTAAAGTCAAGATACTCCTTGTTTTAGTTAGTGTGACTTCCTTGGAAAACCACGCTCGTAGAGATAATTTGTGACACCTAGAGAGTGAACCAATATGAAGTCAATTTATAGAGAAGCCAACTTTACGAGCCAACTTTACCAAAACCAATCGTGTTTTATAGATATTTCACAAAGTAACAAATTTTTGAAGTAAAAACCTTTTTTTCAAACAAGGGGATTCCACCAAAGTTAGTGCCATGTGACATTCATCACAAAGCTTAGGACATGTTACTTTGTCTTATTTTTTCACTTACCCTAAGGCAAGGTGAAACTCTTCCAGAGTTACACTTAGTTTGTTTCATCACCACTTGGTCTACTCCTTTTCTCTCTTGTTGATATTTTTTATCAAAAGAGGAGCATCATACATAGTGCTATTAAAGATTGTGTCCACCAATTTTACACCCACTTACATCCTTCCTTGTTGTGACTGCGATAGTAAGTATTGAAAGTGTGTTGGTACATCTTCATATCTTGATAGCCATTATATTGATACCCATGTCAAGATGTTTCATCGTAGTTAGGATTGATTCATCATCAATCTTCCCTTGAGGTGTTACTTTTCTCGCATTGTCTTGATATAATTTTGATACTTACATCTTGTTTCTCATAAACTTGATTTAAGTGTCTAGATTATACCATTACACTACTCACACTTTAACAACTCCTTAGTATAATTTGACCTTGTTTCCTTCCAAACATTACCTCAACCTTGAAAATTGTTATTACATTGTCCGTGTTATGTTAATATTATTTCAATACTAATATCTTGATTTTCTAGAAAGCTTGATTAACGTATCTAAGTGGTATTTTTGCGTTGCTCGCATTTGTAACTTCAAATTTTGGGATTTAGGCCTTGTTTGTATCTAAACTTTTTTTAGCATACCTTGATTTGGAAGTCATTTCAACCCCTTAATACTTATGCCTTGTTTATCTTAAACTTGACTTAAGTGTTGACATCATGTAGTAAACTACCATTGAGATATACATTTGCATAGGGTGTAGTTCCTTGATTGGTTTACCAAAATTGTGTGATTATCCCTTTTGATCATTTATCTTGGACTTGTTTACGAGGAAAAACCTTTTGATCCTTTTATTCCTTATACTTTGTGATCAACATTCTTTGGCCATTGTTTGACATTCAAATAAAAATTCATAGATTATTACATTTTTGTGTTTTCCTAAGTTCATTATCATCTTTGAACACATTTTTCAAACCTTAGCAGAAACATGTCTTATCAAGCAACTCTTGGATTAATTTGAGCATAGGGAATTTTTCCTTTGTATCCTTTGTGTTGCTACATTTTGATCAACCATTTTGACATTTACATTCATAACCTTGTTGGATTTTTGAAATTTTGTCATCACGATGTATTTTTTCCTTAGATTCCCTTTGGAAAATCACACAAACATATCCATACTTACAAAATGTCTAGTTGGTGGTCATTACGCTACCCAAATCAACATGGAATTTCCTTCCATTTGAAGGATTTCAATCACACTATCTAGGTCTGGGAATTTAGACCCAACGATTCCAATAATGAATAATTATCACATGGTTCCTCACACTTACAATAATAAGGAACCTAGGTTTAGGAATTCACATCGAAATATGCCCATTACGACTAAACTTCAATTAGTTCTTCGCGATAGAGAACCTATTCAACTACCCATTTCCCCACCTTCATCTCATAGTTAGTGGTATGATTCTTATGATTCTAATCCATGTCATTCTTTCGATCCTAATCCACGTTATTATTCTAATTCTAACTGAAAATATTCTTCTAATTTCTCTCAATCTTTTGATGATTATAATCCAAACTATCTTTCATATTCCTGACAGTCTCTTGAGCCTCACCCAATAAAATTTCTTCTAGGTAGTAATCAATCACCTAAAAAAATTTCCTCCTCTAAGGATTTTCATCACCATAAAATCTCCCCATAATTCTTATTATTCAAATCCTACATTGTGGTCCTCCCTCTCTTCGTAGTACCCATTTTATCAGTTGCGTTAATGACCTATTCCTCTAGAGAAGATCCATGAGACTCAAAATTCCTCTAATCAATCATCCAAGTCAACCCTCATGTTGTAATCCTTTGACCTGGATACATGATCCTCTTTGTCTACCACGCATTATGTCATCTCCTAGGAAACCCAATACCAAACCATTCAAAATATACATATTCTTCCACTCGTAATACATATGAATCCAAATCTAATTTGTCTCTTGAGTCATAATCTTCTAAATCTTCCAGAATAGTTGGAACTCTTTATTCTAATCAACCTACTATCATCAAATAACAACAACCCATACCGATCAATTTATTTTAGAATGAATAATCAATAAGAGAATTCATGGGGCTACATGATGACATCCCTCTAGAGGACCATGAGCAAGGATTCTCTTTTGACCTCAATGTGTTCACGTATTGTGGGGAAGAGGTTGATTCATTTTTTCAAAAAAATAGCAGAAGATCCTAAGACCATCAAACTTGATCCTCTTCTTATTCTTCCATTTTCACCATCCCCATTACATGATAAACTCTTGGGTATGTCATTGATCCCTATCCTATCTTCTCGTCACCCAATCATTATTTACATATCACAATTCCTCAATCACAATCTCACCTTGGGTCACCACCTAGTAGCCCATCATCTTCTTCTATATATGGGCCACCTCCTAGTATCCCTCCATCTTCTACTTGTGGGTCACCTTCGAATAGCCCATTATCCTTTATACTTGAGCCACGTCATAAGTAGCCCTCCATCTTCTACTTATGGGTCACCTCCAGGTAGCCCATTATCCTCTATACTTGGGCCACATCCTAGTATCCCCTCATATTCTATCTATGGGATACCTCCTGATAGCCCATCATCTTTTACAGTTGGGACACCCCCTAGTAGTACTTTTTCTTCCATCTATAGGGTACCTCCTAGTATCCCATAGTCTTCTACACTTAGGCCACGTCACAGTAGTCCTTCGTCTTCCATATATGGGACACCTCCCAATAGCCCATCCTCTTCAATCCTTGGACCATATCCTATTTTTCCATCATATCATCCTTCTATCAATGACTGGGGAAAGCCCACCATATTTCCTCACATTCCTATCATCAATCCTAAACACCTTCTTTCTTCTCCCACTTCTTGGGATTGATAGATCAGAGATCAAATAAAAAAATATTCAAATGTATTCAAATGTGTGTTACAAATAAAATAGCATAGCCATATAAAGGCTGCGAGAGGAGGAGACAATTATAACTTTCCAACTGTCCACCATAACAATAATGTATTAATTTAAACTAATGCTAACATTCCCCCCCTTATTACATTGTTCATACAAAGATACATTTCCTGATGATAGGTCCCCCTTAATGAGAACACCGCAAAGAGGGTCTTCACACGAGCATGCCTACATGGTCTCAATTCACATGGTTTTTCTAAGGTTGACCATAAACCTAGAGGGATAGGAACACTTTCTGACTGTTCACCTTGGTGGTTTTACAGGCTTACCACAAACCAAGAGGATTTTACCTCGGTGGTTTTACAGGTGTACCACGAACCCAAGAGGATGATACCTTGGTGGTTTTATAGGATTACCACGAACCCAACTTCGAGTACCATGCGCTTCTTTCAGTGATTTTCTACTCCCCATGACGCTCTTCAATTAGAAGGTCCCAAACAGGAAACTATGCATCATCTGTACTTTATTGAACAACCACACAACACAGGAAAACAACAACATGCACTAACAAATATTCCACATTCACTTCTAAAAATCATAGTAACCATGTTCTTAGTTGTAGTCACCGATGTCGATTCGTTTAGCCAATATTCCATAGCAAAGGAAACAAATCACGCCTTTGGATGTTGCCCTTAACTAAGTCATTTTCACGCATAATGTGAAATATGAATATTGAGAAAGAAACTACATCAAGAAACATGCTATTGAATGGATCTCGCCACTTAGACCTTGTTGCACATGGTTCATGTTGCAAGTGAATGTATTCACAAGTGAACCATCTTCTTTTCAAAGCACAACACTCAGAGGATCAATTCAAAATGAAGAACCATTGGCAAACAACTATGCTCCAGAGTAATCCATTTTCAACATCTGATCACAAAACAACAGAACACAGAACAAAATAGAAACTAAAATAAACACAAACCAAAATTGAGGAATATGTCCTCAATACCTTATTCGCCACAATATCTGTCGGTGGCCTCATTGCTTGTGGCTTGCAAGAGGTCACTTTGGATTTCCTCCAGCCTCTGTTATCCTCCATCCTCCTTCCCAAAAATGTGGACATCTGTTGGCGGCAAAAATCCCTGGTGGTACAGGTTAAAGAGTGCTGGAAAAGTCTTCTTTTTAGCAAGGTCTCTCGATGCTCCAAGAACTACTATGGAAAGGCAACCACTTTCTGATGTACTTTTAAAGCTTTTGTTTTGAAAACTTGGAGATTCAGACTCTACCACTAGGTCTGCAACACTAGTACCCATTTTTCCTATCTGACGATCTTATAAATATCTGTTTAGCAACGAATTTAGTTTTCCTTGTTTATTTCTTCTCCAATCCTAGTCGAAGAATGGATCTACAAAGCAGAATTGATATGATGACCTCCTAAATTTTGGTGCAACAAAGGGAGCAACTTCGGCCTGGGTCTCGCTTCACAATTGTTAGGTAGGTGTTATAATCCATGCCTATCTTTACAAATATTCCACATTCACTTCTAAAAATCATAGTAATCATGTTCTTAGTTGTAGTCACCGATGTCAATTCATTTAGCCAATATTCAATAGCAAAGGAAATAAATCAACGCCCTTTGGATGTTGCCCTTGACTAATTCATTTTCACCCATAATGTGAAATATGAATACTGAGAAAGAAACTACATCAAGAAACATGCTATTGAATGGATCTCACCACTTAGACCTTGTTGCACATGGTTCATGTTACAAGTGAATGTATTCAAAAGTTAACCATCTTATTTTAAAATCACAACACTCAAAGGATCAATTCAAAATGAAGAACCATTAGCAAACAACTATGCTCTAGAGTAATCCATTTTCAGCATCCGATCACAAAACAACAGAACAGAACAAAACAAAAACTAAAATAAACACAAACCAAAATTGAGGAATAGGTCCTCAATACCTTATTCGCCACAATATATGTTAGTGGCCTCATCACTTGCGGCTTGCAAGAGGTCACTGGATTTCCTCTAGCCTCTATTATCCTCCATCCTCCTTCCCAAAAATGTGGACATCTGTTGCGGAAAAAATCCTGGTGAGTACAAAGTTAAAGAGTGCTGGAAAAGTCTTCTTTTTAGCAAGGTATCTCGATGCTCCAAGAACTACTATGGAAAGGCAACCACTTTCTGATGTACTTTTAAATCTTTTGTTTTGAAAACTTGGAGATTCAGACTCTACCACTAGGTCCACAACACTAGTACCCATTTTTCCTATCTGACGATCTTATAAATATCCGCTTAGCAACGAATTTAGTTTTCCTTGTTTATTTCTTCTCCAATCCTAGTCGAAGAATGGATCTGTAGCAGACTCGATCCGATGACCTCCTCAATCCTCGGCAACAAAGGGAGCAACTTCGGCCTGGGTCTCGCTTCACAATTGTTAGGTAGGTGTTATAATCCATGCCTATCTTTGTTGACCGAACCACCTCCACTGAAATGTCTCTGCTTCTGCCACCGGTTTGACGTTGAAGTCTCCTCTAGTGCCAAATGCAAATGTATTCCACATAAACAGAGGAGAGAACATGTCACTGCCAAATGCCAAAGAAAAAACTCAATGCAAAAATCAGAAGCAGATCTTATACGCTTCCACTCAATGTAGGTCTTTCACGCTTCCACTTCGCTGATTGAAGATTCCAAATTTACACACAAGCCAAATCAGATCTTCACGCAGGTGCTGAGGCTAGAAGACAAGACAGGTCCTCATGATGCTAACACAGTCCTCCACTCATGCCTGCTCTAATACCAATGATAGATCAGAGATCAAATAAAGAAATATTTGAATGTATTCAATGTGTGTTGCAAACAAAATAGCATAGCCATATAAAGGCTGTGGGAGGAGGAGACAATTATAACTATCCAACTATCCACCATAACAACAATGTATTAATTTAAAATAATGCTAACATGGATCAACAAAATCATGCATTAGCTTATACGAAACCCAAAAGCAGTTTCTTTATCAAGCTAAGATCAAAACTCCAAAGAGATCTAAAGCTCCCAACAAGTAAAACAACAACAAAGATACAAATAAAATGTGATTAAATAATGCACAACAACACAACCATCAATTATGGTGTAAAGTACATAAACCTATGGAGGGGAACTCAAGATTCCACATATAAAATACATATTGAAATATAATTCACATTCACTTATTGAATATGATCTCACTGATCATCAAGATTCGAGATAATATCACTCGTGAAAAAAAATCCTTGTCTCCCTCATCAAATAAATCACAAACATTTTTATTGGATATTATCACGAAAAGTGAAATTGTTGGTCCCAACTTCCCAAAAATAAAAATATCTATTAAAAATACAAAAATACAAAAAAATGAGAAAACATTAAAACATTGCAAAAAAATAAAATCAAATCAAAGGTACAAAGATCAAACTTTGCAATTAGGTATTACATACACATGGATGTTATTTCTTACCTTTCATTCCATTCCTCTACAATTCTCCCACCATATTCATTCCTTTGATGATATTTTGGTTAGTCTATTTGCACTCCTTGTGTGGCATTTATCTCTATAGTATTCATTTGACCTTGGTCTTTTATCACCTTGGTAAATTAAAGAATGTGACCTCTTAGAGATCCTCGTTATCTACATCTAATACACTTGTTGCGAAGAAATTTTGGGAATATTTTTTGACAATATCCAATTCCGTCATCACAATCACTTCCACATCATTCCATCAAGCCATCAGTGGTTCTTAACCCCTTATCAATACAATCGAGAGAGCTGAAATAATTTTTAGAAAGAAAACAAAATCAATAAAAACATCAAAAATCAAAAGAAAAGTAATATATAACTCTCTCTTGGGGCATTTCTAGTATCTCTCTCTTGGGGTTATGGATGCCTGGCTAGTAGTAGAGCAATGTTTCGATTAGAATCAAATACATCTCTATTGAGGCTATGGATGTTTGAATGCCGTACAGCGGAGCAATGTACGACTCTCCTTCCACCTTTCATTCACAAATCAACTTTCTAAATCAATCATTCCTTCACATTGGCTAGTTTTTCCTCACTTGCTTCCTATTAAATCTTCACTTTGAGAAGTAATTCATTTCCAAGTGCAAACAATAGATCTCTAAGAGAACACAGGACTAGTATGTTCGCAGTTTTATTCGGACTTTTCGGACGCTTGCTATTGTTTCATATTTTGTCCCATGATTTGTGCCCTAGGTTAATCACCTTTTCATCGCCAATATTCTAGCTACATTTTCCATATCATTTCATAACATTTTATGTTCTTCTACTTCTTTTGGAACATCCATGTGTTTAATATTACCTTTTTACCATGTTTATGGGAACCTTTTCCCCCTTTTAATAAAACAATTATCTACTTCTTTCCTATTATATGTTTCATGGCCAACTTTCACTAGGGGCATGCTCACTCCTCCTTATCTCTTCATTGTCTTAAGTTCATCATCTTGTTGAACCTAACCCTATTGGCCTTAATCCATCATATCTTCTTCTTGTATATATGCATAAATATTTTCCCTTATACATTCTCGCATCTCGTTGGGGGCATCTTTACATCTTAATTTTGTTGCACATAGCTTCAAAAACTTTCAAAAAATCCAAAAAATTGGTAAAATCATTATAAAACCAAAAACATTGCTAAATATCACAAAAATCCAAAAAAATGATAAAAATCAAAAATCCAAAAAAATTAAAAATTCAAAAAAATTGTAACAAGCATGAATGAAGCTGAAGCTTGTGTCAAATGCATCATACTTAAACATCAACAATTTCATACAAAAATCATTCTTTGATTCTCACATGTTCTTTTGCATGACTCATGGATCATTTAGATCTACCCTCCATCAACAAAAGCTGGTTTGCTTGCTATATTTGTCTTCCCTTGCACGAACGTGTTGTTTGGGGTAGTTTCATAGTGCACGATTGCTTTTTCATGGGACTTCTACATCCTTCGTTTATTCACCTCACATGTATCCTTTCTTGGGGTGCCATTCTTAACCCTTTTCATTAATTCACATAGGTCAAAATTGAATTTTGATAACAAAAACATTTATGTAACCGTCTTGAACGTTGTTTGTTTGAGTATGTGTGTTTTTACTTATTTCCCTGTTAGGTTAGCTTGTGTACTTTCTCATATTGCATTACGTTATGTATGTTGCATTGAGTTAGTATTTTGGTAATGAAAAAATGTTCATATTATATATTTTCATGTTATTATACACTTTTTTTGTATGTGTATATTTTAATAAGAGCCGATGACGTAGATCATAAAGCAAAATGATGAAATAAATTTGTTTTTACATCAACAGTGTCACATCCCGTAATTTTAATCTAGTTTTTCATTAGGGTAATTCGTAAATGATGAAAAATTTATGAAGGCAAGGGGAGTGAATCATGTTTTGTAGTTGATTATGTAGCTACCCACACACATGCATACTCTAGAAAGTATATACACACATTCGTGAAGTTCCATGTGTAAGCTGCGCAACAATGCTCATTGGTCAACATTCGTAAAACGCTTAGCACTTATGACTTATTCTTATTTTTCTTTTTCGTGGTATTTATATTTTCCTCATTGTGTATGATGATTGGGTTCTTACTTTGTTTTTATATATGTAATAAGTGTTGTTTTGCACCTAGCCTTGCTACGAAGTATCTTACATGTTACTCGATAATATTGATAATTTCATCATAAAGTTCGGTAAGTAGCTATTGTACCTATTATGGTTACTTTGACTTATATTCAATGGTTGTAAGCTATGCCAAAATAGTAAGGTATGTATTTCCTATGTTATTATTTCGTTAACAATGGTAACTTCTTGACGATAACCATCTTTATGCTAGACTTGGTCGGTCAAGGGTAACTTGGTAAACTAAGTTGAGGTAATGATATGAAATTGAAAATGTTCTAAGACCATGGCTAAGGCATAATGATGTCTAAAACTTGTAATGGATATTCCTTTATCATTGACCCTGGTTGATTGAGATGACATGATTTTAACCTATTGCATTTGACATATTTGTCTTCTAAAGTTATGCTCGTTTGACGACTCATGCAAGCCTATAAGGTTTCTATTGATTGGTCAAATTGACCTCTACAAACACATTGTATGGATTTTAAGTCTCCAACCACAATTAATTTGTAGGGTCTCTTGATTAACATTGGGTTAGGTTTTGCATGTTAAATTTAAAAGATCATGACAAGGGTCTTATGCCATATTGTGAACAAATATAATTAAGGGGTCGAAACAACCCATGCATGAGTGGGAAAATATTGTATGGATTATTATGGTTTAACTTTATTGAATGATTAAACGTTAAGGTTGTTTTGTTTAGATGGTGGTAAAGAGGTCATATTAACCCATGTGGGAAAGTGGTATAATATTGGACTATTGCGGATCCATGTTCATAAGCATGCAAGTCATAAATATTTGAATTTGGTTTATTTAAAATTCATCCCACTAGAATCGAAATGAACTCAAGATCCAATGAATGTTGATTATTGTTTGTAAGTCGCACAAATTTTGGAAGGAAAATGGTTAAGTGTGGCGGTGATAAGCCCAAGGCCACTATGTGGCTCTGCAAGAATTAATGGGGTGTTTAATTTTCCTTTTTCCCCTCGAGAGTTGTGAAGCTTCATCTCGAAGCTATAATTTTATGGAAGGCTAAGTCCATTTTTTTCGGTTTGGTTGGGTTGAGCTGATTTGGGTGAAACCATGCAAAGTGGTATTCAAACTCGATCGACTCCATACTTTGCATGCGAGGCTATTTCAGTTGAAGTTATTAATGGCTCGTTGTTATAATTAGAAATGTGAATCCATTTGCATAGACACTTTAAACCCATACTTAATCAGCTTGGGAAGAAGATTTTCGTGGTCTAAACCGAAAGTGTATATGCTTGATAAAGGTTCTTGTTGTTCGATTTGAAGAGTTTCAAGAAAAATTTACAAGGGATTTCTTAATAAAAGGCATGGATTTTTACTTCCTTTTTCGGATTTTCATATGGATTAATTGCAATGCTAATGTAGGGTTTCTTTGGTGAGTCTTGGAAGTTTCCTCATGCAGTTATCTAAATTTGTGATTTAGTTTACACTTGATGGGTTTTTGATGTAATGATTTGTTAGGTTATTTTGTGATAAATAGTCAATTCGACTCTCATTTGTGATTACCCTTATTTTTTGTGAATGTATGTTTTCTCGGTATTCATTGAAAACTACCATGGGAAGAATGGGTATTATTTGGGTATCATTTAGAGAATTATATATATATATATATATATATATATATAGATATATTATTCATGATGTTATCTCTAGAAAATCTAGAATGTCACATGACCATGCTATGTTCTTACTATGTTGTGTGATTTGTTTTCTTAAAATCATCTTGATGTTCTAATGGCCTATATCATTTGGGTAGGTGTTGTATTTACATAATTTCCAAGACCTGATTTGTTGATAAGCGAGAAGAGCTCATTGAGCTCAATGTTGTAACTTAATTTGGAAGGCATCGCTCACCATGTATATTACGAACACAGGTAGTTAGATATATGTGATTGTTATATCTTAAGGGTTCAAAACTGGATAAAATATTTTGGCAATATATATAATATTTAACTTTTCTCGATCGATGTAATAACAATTATGTGGCTTATTCGGTAATAAGAGGTTGTGATAGGATTTCTTACTAATAAAAAAACTACCAAGACTAGTTTAGAATATAAATTAGTTGATTTGGATTCGAAGTAGGGTATGTTTTCGATTCCTTAAATCCAATTGACTAAAAGCGACAATGAAAAATTATTTAGGAATCTATACAATGATTAATTTTACTCAGGATTTTTGATTTTTAATATGAGGTCACAGAGCTAGAGCCTTAGTGGGTTGAGGAGCTCGAAATCAAGCTCTAAATTGGGACTATCCTATTTTCTTGGTTTTTATGGAAAGTAGTAAAGCATGTGTATGATAAACATACTAGCTATGAATGATAACTTATTAAATGTGAATGCATGGGGAAACATCAAATGGAAACATGGGAAGTTTTACTTTGGCAGAGTTTTCTTAGGACTCATTAATCTAATCTAAAATGACTAGTTATTAATGAGAGTGCATTAAAATGGAATATAAATATAGCTGGAGATGAATTAATATAATTTCTAATTCCTCTTCCAGTGGATTTTAACAAGGAAGTTATTTTAGATAAAGTGTAATTCCTTTTCCTATGTGAGTATCTCGAGGAAAGTAAAAATTATATTGTTAATGTGATTCAGTTTTATAATTCATTAACCTGAATATGACATGAGGCTTTTGGTGATATTTCTGATAGCATGAAAATTGATTGTGTGTTCACATTTACTCAATAATGTTATGATATTCATGGAATGTAATGTCCCGGAATCATGCATTAGGATTTTAATTATTTCGTATGAATAGCTTCAAAAGGGGAGTGCAAACCCATGCCAATTCATGTGAACTAGCCCATGTGCATTTGTTGTACATAATATTTCAGCTCTAGGTTCAAGAACATTCATAATGGTAAAGAAAAGAATGAATGACTTCTTTCATTACTTGAACCAACCTTCTTGAAATGGAAAGAATAATGTAGTACTGTTTATGAAATAAAAGAATGTATTGCATTGATTTAAAATAGAGGAAATATTCTCTGATTTTTGAAAAGAAAAGTCATTTGGACTTACAGTATATATGACTATCTATGTAGTCTCTTGATTTGTGTACCAATGTGGTAAATTTGGGATGTTATCTGATGAAATGATCATTGAAATTTGTATTATTGACTTGTTATATATTGTCGAATATAAACAGAGGTATTTATATGAATTATTATTGAGAAATGAACATATTCACATTTATATAATTGTTTATCAAACAATAAGGATGCAAAATGACATGGATTCTTATATAGAACAACACTAAATGTTTATGATATCTTTGAAAGGAAATGGGAGAGTAAATAATTCAATACATAAATTGTAATGAAAATAGGAACAAATACATGAAGTACCGTACTATTCCAAATACCATTAGATGTATATATATAAAGATAGTTATGAGGTATGGGTAACCTAATAGTCATGGCTCATTGCATAGAACATGGCAGTTTCCCCTAAGAAAAGGAATTAGGGAAGATATCTAGGTGTAAACCATCTTATCCCTTTCATAAAGATATAAATATGACTTACATTGGAGCCTTGATGGGGTAAACAAATAAGATTAAGCATTATTTTTAAGAACATGATAATAACTTTGATTAATGGAATCATAGAAACTGATAAGGTTATAACTTATCCTACAAACATAGGAATCGTTGAATGGAAAGTAAAGGATTCATGTATACTACCATTTATGTGTATCAATGAAAGAAAATAAAGAAGCATGGAAATATTATGGGAATTTATATAGGCCTCTCTTACTTCGATTAACAAAGTAATTACCCTATAATTAACAGGAGGTTATGGTAAATGAGACGTGTTAACAAAATGGTAGATGGAGTAAGAAGTTTCATCCTAATGCTCTGTGGAACAATGAAGATTTATTTTTTTGCTTTTGCAAATGCATCTTACACTTTATATGGCTGAGGTGTACCTCGTATATACAAACTTGAATGTATTATAAGAGGTAAAACATGAAGATACACATATGCTTATATTGGTCTAAGTAACCCAATGGGTATCAATGATGATAAGAGATGCCTTAAACTAGATTAAATAAATTTCCTTGCCACTCTTAGCCTTAGGTAGGAATTTTATTGGGTTTAAAAGATGTACTCTCCTTACGAGTGGGAGATAAAAATAAAGAGGATTATGTTATATGAAGAATGAATAATACAGAGGAAATTAAAGGTAAAATAATCAAGGAAGTATCATGAATACATGGTGTATTTCAAGGAGGAAATTAAAGAAATGAAGTAATACTTCACTTCAATAAATATTTGATAGGATGAAATCAAACTCTTGTTGATAACCAGTCTTAACCTAAGGGATATGCTGAAATTGATTAAGAATATGTTTTCCTTATAAATTACTCTTAATTAATAATGTACTCCATAACAAATCAAATGAGTAACATAAATCGGGATATTCATTAGGGTCATCACAATCAAGTTTTGGTATCTACTAGCAAAGTAACATTAAATAATTGAGGGATAAGAACCATCACTAAAATGATAAAATATCAATAGTATGGAACATACTTCAATGGTACACCGTGATCACTTGAAGCAAGACACTATGTACTTATCAATACTAAGAAGATGAATCAACTTAATAATGAATTAAGGTCATTTAAGAATGCTAAATTTTTCAATTATGAACAAAATAAGATGGAAGAGAATCTATATTATTGAATTTGGTGATGGACAAGTTGCTAACGATGAATGTTTTGTCACAAAACCAAGCATGGCACACATGACTCTTAAACATTGGCCAAAGTAGTGTAATCTTTTGATTACACTGTCTCGAAAGTCACTAAGGATATAAGATGCCTCTGCTAGGATGGGATTAATGAGTGAGATTCTAGATATCCACTTAGAAAATTATACTTTATTTTCATTACATGAAAAAGGAAACCAAATGATACACATGATGTATTGGCTCGTAAAGAGTGTTTGAGGGGGATCAAGTGTTATTTGTATACTCTTATGCAGTTGCACATGGTTTCATGACTTTTATCATATGGATTCAATTTCATATTTATGCTGGAATTTAAATATTGGGTATTTAAATCAATGAAGCATGAAGTGAAAGAGAAATTAAAAAAAAATCCCCTAGAATTGAAGTGATAAAAGTGGTTGTTACGATGAAAGCTATTTCCATTCTCTTCATCTTCATTTTCTTCCCTATCATTTTCTTCTATCAACATTATTCTTCCAAATCACTTGGGGCAATAGGGATCACCTTTTATTCCCCTTCCCCCCTCACATTTATTCTATCCATTTCTTTCATCTTTTCAATCATCGATCGACCTCTTCCATCACCCCATTGAAACTCAAGGGGGCATGCTTCATTCTACTAATTTTTCTTATATCTCTTCAAAATTTACTTTTCTATACTAGTCTATTATCTTTGACGTGGCATCTCTTACACCACCCCAAAGAGGGGAAAATATAGACACCTAAAACCCTCTTACACAATTTTATTACTAATATTACACTAATTATCCTCCATTCTATCTTTCTCATCGTAATTAGTGATTTCTCGCTAATTAACCACGATATTAATTCTCTCTTGGTCAATTGATGACACTTCATCAATAAACCACCATTTTCCCTTTATTCTCATTAATTAATTACATTTTGCTAATTAATTATCCTTCTTATCACTCAGGATGTCGATTAACAACCTTTCATTAATTAATATCCACTTCTACTTGGGTTAATTAATTATTATTAATTAATTATGATCGTTACTCTAAATCAATAAATCACCATTTATTGGATTAAATTCCTCTAACATCCCACAAATCACACTAATTTTCCTCTAATGGACTTCTATAAGCTTACATCTACCTATTAATTAATCACCCTTGATTAATTAAAACACCCCTCAACTCCCATGAGTCACTAATGATAAATTAAACTCTTCTAAATCAAGGTTACCTTTTCTAAAGAAACCTTATCCATTCCTAATCTTACTTTACCCTTATCCCACATGCACTAAGATGCTAAGCTCTCTCAAACCAGAGGGTTATATAAAGAACCCTCCTCCTACCCTTTCTTCTTACACCTTGTTTGCCATAGTAAACTATAAGCATTTTATTTTGAGCATTATCCATTGTTGGAAATAGCTTCTCCATCTTGCATCCATTCACTCAAATTTGAGTAGTATGGGAAGATCCAAAAATGTCCTTGTAGCCATTTCTTGGTGAGATTCCATCCTCAATTCTTGAGGTCACCAACATCCCATTTTATTTCTTATGATCTTCATAGGTTCATAGTTTAAGTTAGCAATCTTAGAGAGTAGGAAATGGCTTAGCATGTAGTTTGATTTATTCATGCATTGAAGAATTTGTTTCCCATAAGCTCTTATCTTGATGGTTTTTGTTAGATTAAAATTTCTTTGAAGCTATTAGATGTTAGTTTCAATTCATATTAGCTTAGTTAGTTTTACATGAACACAGCCTTAAGAAGTTCAATGGCTAATTCAAGAGAACAAGAAGGTAAAAAAGGCGTACAAAGACTATCCTAGACATGGCAAAGTACATTTTTTGATGAAATCTATGAAGAGCGCCAAGCTTTTGATGAAAAATCTAAGGATATGTACCTCTTGGACTTACATTATTTGTAGGATTTGGTTCGCATGCTAGTACAATAGAAGCCGAGTGTGCAACGGGTGACACAAGAGAACTTGGCGGTGAAAAGGAAAACAATTAAATTTTCATAGCAAGAAGAAAGATTATGGAGTATGAAGCCATGTACCAAACAATTAAGTAGGAATTGAAGAATGTGGGATGGTCCTTTAACTGTTGTTAAGACCTTGACCCCATCCTTAAGGCATATATCACTCAAAATTATGTGGATTTGGAAAGTTTTCGGGTTATGAAGGAGGGGAAGTTTTGGTTAGAGGAGTTCTTAATGAGATATTGCAAAATAAGATGCTTTGAAAATAGAAAAGATACCTATGAGGCTAGGCTTAAGGAGCTTGGATCTCTCATCACGCAACGAATGAATGTTATGAAAGGACTAATCTTAGGCCTAGCTGTAGTGATAAGGGAGATGAAGCAGAAGGGCGAAGACATGACCCCCAAGGAGGTGATGGAGGTAGTTGGGATGGTTCTAGATACACTAACTAAGGGATTGGTAGAATGGGGTGAGTTAGAGGGCACCATCAATAATGAGTTCCATAAACTTTTACATCTGATTGAGGAGTAGGAGATAAAATTGTGCTCAACATTCTTTCATTCTTTTTTGTGCACTGATTCTTTATTATTTCATGCATATTCTTTAGACATAATTTATTCATATTCTTTGGAAATTATTTATTATTTCAGTCCTAGATAAGTTATGGTGTCACAGATCTAGGGTTTGATACTTGTGCGCATGGTCCAACACCGTGGTATATTGATTACTATGTATTCATATTATGATATGTAATGTTTCGTATAATGGATTATTGTGGATGGATTATGATCATTGATATGTCTGAATATTGTGATTTAATGATGAAATTGATCTTGGTAATTGTATAAAATTTTATTATTCCTTATTATATGTGTTTCCAGAGTGAGTTGTATGCAATGGTTAAGTATATTTGATTGATTACTTGGTCAATTACCATTATGGTTATTCATGTTCATGTATTGAAAAAAAAGGAGGGACCCAATAGTTACGTGTGCTTAGAGCGAGCATTCAGTTATGATTGAACGAGGTGCTAGGTGCGTAGCAATTCTGTGAAATTAAATACATATTTTGTTTCATGTTTATTACTACTGCAAAAATTTAGTTCTTAATATACTAGATGTATACTCATATTCATGCTCTCTCTACACTTCACATGTAGATTCATCAACAAAACCATGCACACACTTACATGTTTTTCAATCTTCAACTTGAACCTCTGGAAGGTCTCTTCAATTTATCCTTACCACAAGAACTCTCCATATTCTCATGTCAACTCGACTTATGAGATCAAACAAATACACAATGAAAGCTGTCACTTTTTCATAATTGAATCTGTAGTTGACATCAACATTTTGTAAGTTTCATAAACTAATTTCTTCTAACCAAAAATGAAGGAACTCAAGCATAGGAAGCTTAACCGTTGATTTGTAACTCATTTTTCAGCTTATGGCATCTCTCGACCTCTTCACAAACTGAATTTTAACAATCATCACAATTCTGAATTGTAAGTATCATGCACCTATTTGTGTTCTTCTTCATTCCAACGTACAAGCTTTATCTTTTAGTCATTTTGCATAAAGGAAAAATATTCCAAGCATACATGCATGTTACCAAACTCTTCTCATATACTTATAACTCCTTGAACATATCTTAAATCATCATTATTGTTTGGAGCTTCACACACATTTATGGATGAAAACAAATTTGTAGTCATGGAGGGTCTTAATTTTTAATGAATATATGTACCTTCAAATGATTCTAGCACTTGGAGTAGGTCATCTACTACCTATGGTTGATCTTCATGGGAAATAAAGAAATCCAATCAACTTTATTCATGCATGAGGTATTGATTTTGGATAAGGAAAAAATGGATTCCAAACTCATAATTTTTTTCTTCACAAAGATAGAAATTTCATGCATTCAAACCCACATTCATGACTTTCAAATAACTTCTCTAACATGTATTCATACTTATTCAACTCAAAACATTAACAATAAGCTTCATCACATGCTATATAGGCTAAAAACACTTACATTTCAGAAACACATAAAGTTGGTTTTAAAACACCCAAAACAAGTCTTGATCTCGTATGCCTTCAAGCATTTCAAATGCACTTTCATGCTCAAATAATGTATGAAAAAGTTGTCAAATGATCTTAAATTCACTTTCAAAACATCATATGCAATTATTTTAAGGAGAAAGACCCATTTATCTTTCAGACAAAAAGGCTTATTTTTTTCCTTCATAGCATTCTCAAGTAGTAGGACTTAAAACACACATGTACGTTCACATTTTTTCCAAATGTGTGACTCAAATGAATTTGTGAAGCCAAGCAAACATCCCCAACATCCTTCACACAAGAAATTAGCATGGGTTACTTTGTAAACTTTGTTTGTACACTAATTTTTCCACAAAAATGTTGTTTCCTTTATGGGGTCCACCATGAGTCAGAACTCAAATGAATATGTAAATATTCTCTAATGAATTAGGAGGCATAATCAAGCATTTTTCTCATTACAATTTCAATCGGGATTAGGACACGTCATACCTATTCACACAAAAGGATATAACTTTATTATTTATCATCCATTTGACCTCAAAATTTTTGCATCATATTTTTATCTAAACTATCTTAAAATTTATCTCTTATTTTTTATCCAAATAAGGGTTCAAAAGTTTGTTTGAATGGTAAGAAGTCGGGGTGTTATTAGCACATACCTTACTTGACCTGATTTTAATAAAATTACAATATCTTGCACAAAACTCATCCTCAGGTCCTCAAATTTTTTCCAAACCTTCATGACTACCTCATCCATTCTCTCCAATGGCTACTTTATCTTAGTTCACTCTAAAAATTCCAATCCAATCTCATGTGTGCATGCTAGAATTATTTTTCCCGAAAGGAAGTCATACTAATTACCTTGAATATTCCTCTAACTGTTGAATTATGACTTGATACTTCACTTGAGGACTCTTGGAAATGTTCCTACACATTTACCATGCCTAAAAAAATTTATTTAGATTTTTTTACTTCATATCCTTGTGTTAGGTTCTGAATTAGGTCAATTTGGGTTATTTTACAGTGAACCATACCATGCATGTCTTTTTATGCACCTCGTATCCCCTTAAAATTTCCATATCATGTTTTTATACCTTTAACATACTTCACCATTATCCTCAAGCCTTAACTTCACCTTTCTAGGTTAATTTTTAGCTAGGGGTAGGGATTATGCATCCTAAACTCGAAATTTGGTCTAACCAATTTCACTCTTGTTCCCTTGTACTCATCCTTCGACCTTATTTCCTCATAATATACATACTAGACAATGCCTACCATTAGGCAGTGTTCTCTCATATCATCACTCTACATTTACTTGTCTCTAGTTGCTCAAGAAATTAATGCTTATTCATGTGTTCTCATGAATTTGACTTGTTGTTATTTTTATGACTCACTCCAAGCTCCCTCTATCTATCCTACATCCTTATTTTTCATGAACATTCCTTTGAAGTTAATAATAACTCAACATCCACATGCCAACAATCTCCCACTTTGTCATTGATGGAAAACCCTCTTTATTCTTCTCCCCTTTTTACATTAATGACAAAATATATGGTTTTAATTCATGATCTGATCCTTTGTTAGCTTACTTGACCCCATATTTTCTAGAAACATTAACCAAACTCATCACTCAAGCTCTCTTTCTCTCTTGTCTCTCCTTTCTTTTACTCTATTTTGGCCTTCACCATGCATTGAATTCATTGTTTCTCCCTCGAAGAAAATGCTTTCTAACCCCATGCACATGCAAACAAATTGATACTTGGGTGAAAAAAATATCCTAACACCTAAATATGTATATCTTGTCTCATCGATGAAATTCTAGGAATGATTCATCTATATGCTCTTTGTAGTTAAATCTAGGACTTAAGTCCCTAAGGCAACTTTTTAGTGCAATTTTAGCTATCTTTAACCTCTTGTAGAAGATTATTTTTCTCATGATAAGACTATATTTTTTTCCTCCCCCTGGGGTGATACCATCTAGATTTCTCTGATTGTGCAAAAATTTGGCCTTAACAATTGATCTCAATTCATATGGATGTGGTACCATCTCCATCATTGTCTTTGAAGCATAACTTCAATGTTCATTATCCTCGTTTGTTTAGAAAGATGACTCACTTAGTCATTCACAAACTCACTGTCAAGTTATTTGCCCACATAAATTATATTTCCTAACTTACCTCATTTTCATATGATTTTATTTACATTCAGTTATCATCCACATCATTTTCTTCACAAAGTCTTCTCTAGCTGTATGTTACTATTTCGGACCTATGGGATCCTTCTTTGTGTGGAAGACTAGCTTTCCTAGGCCTTACCCTTTGCTTCCTCTTGTAGTGGTTACACCAACTTCCTCAATTCTATCTTTTTATTTTTCTCATCATTTCCATTCACTATCATTGTCCTGTTGGTTCGAAAATCTATCGCTTGGGCAGATTTATGGATAAACAAGCCAGCAGTGTGCAGGCATAGCCCTCTTTGATTCAGCAAAGCGAAATTGGTTTATTGCTATTCTACTACAGCAGGAATCTATGTAAGTCTCACAATATTCTGCCTTTGGGGGTTTGGGATCTCATCCCAGTAGGGTTATTTCCAACTGTGAAAAGAAAGGAATGAAAGAGAGGATGAAGAAAGATCAGATCCGAAGGGAGAAAAGAAATGAATTCCAAAGCAGAAAGGTCAGAAGGTTTATGTTTTGGGATTGGTAGTAAATGAGCCAAACCTACTTGCATAAACGAATAAAGCAATACTAATGAATAAATGACAATAAACCAGAAGAAGATCCAATCAGAATAAACACATAGATCGACATAAGAAAGATCTAATGCATATAACACATGTATTCAAAGACAAAGTCTAAATATTGTATTATTATTTCTTTCTATTATACAAAAAAAGCTCAAAGTATTTTCTTCTCACTTCTATTTTTGATCCGAAAGATATCCACTCATGCCCAATACAACAAGTATTGGGGTATTTATAGAAGAATGAGAGAAAGGAAGGCAAAAAGGAGCCAACCACCTACAAAATATCCAGAAAATATCTAAAAAGTCAATAGTTGAATTGGGGAAGTTTTTGGATGGCAACATCCCATGGTGCAACATGGATGAAGTCATCGTGTATGCCAACATGCTTTTTAAATATTTTACAAAAATGATCAATGGATCCCAAGAAGAAAATACTCTTCAGTGTAAAAGGGCACACTTTTCAGCATGTCGATAGGAACTTATCGGCGCCTAGGTGCACTCTTCAAACATGTCTACAAGACATTATCAGCGCCTTGGCGCACTCTTGACATGTCGACAGACATTATCAGCACCTTGGCGCACTCTTAGCATGTCGACGGGACATTCTCAGCGCCCTTTGGCGCATTGTTCAAAGCATGTCAACATGAACTTATTCAGCCTTGGCGCACCTTTTGTCGTGTCAACATGAACTTCCTTGTGCCTTTGGCGCACTCTTGACATGTCGACAGGACATTCTCGGCGCCCTTTGTGCACTATTCAACATGTCAACATGAACTTATCAGCGCCTTGGCACACCTTTTGTTGTGTCAACATGAACTTCCTTGTGCCCTTGGCGCACCTTTTGTCGTGTCAACATGAACTTCCTTGCGCCTTTGGCGCACTCTTCAGCATGTTGACAGGAAATTATCAGCGCCCTTTGGCGCACCTTTCAGCATGTCAACATGAACTTATCAGCGCCCTTTGGCACACCTTTCAGCATATCGACAGAACTTATCGGTGCCCTTTTCAAAAAAAAGACTGAAAAATGGCTAAGTCCTTAAAACTTGATTTTCAGAAGAGAATTTTGGGCTTCTTTCGAACATTTTCAAACTTCCTTGGGGCCAAAACAATTTTTTTGGGTATGATTATCTGTAAATTGCCCTTGACAATTTTGCAGGATAACAGTTGGCTCTTTCTGGGGACTATCTTTGAGTGAAACTTAAGGGTAGAGAATCCCAGATTTTCATGTGCCTATCCATTGGGTTGGAGAGTCAAAAACAAGGGTGACCGGAGGGCGAACAAAAGGAACACACAACAAACAAAAAGCAAACACATGACAAAAACAAACACACAACAAAAGCAAATTGTACAAAGAAGAGAGTAAGCTCTACTTCCTGAAGATTTTCAGATGCTGCCCGTTATAGGGAAGTGGGAGCTTAGTTCCATCCAGATACGAGAGATAGAAGCTATTCTCTCCATTGGGCTGCTTGATCTTGAAAGGCCCTCTCCAAAGAGAATCAAATTTTCCATGCATGCCCTTCGGCTCTCTTCGCTTGTCCCACAAAAGGACGAGATCTCCCACTTGAAAATCCTCTACTTGGCCTTCTTATCGAACAATATTTTGACTTGATTCTGATGCTCGGTGATCTTGTCGACCACTCTTACTCTCTTTTCTTCGAGCTCTGTCAGATACATGATCCTCTTTTCAAGAGAATTTTGAAAAGTTTCATCTTCGATTGCCCGTGCCAAGCGCAGAGTAGGAATTTCAGCTAAAATGGGAAGCTCGGCATCAGTGCCATATAACACTTGAAAAGGTGACATACCGAGAGACCTCTTGGGAGTAATGCAATCTTCCCACAAAGCGTCATATAAGGACTTGTGCCACATTCGTTGATTCTCATCCACTAGCTTTCGTATGATGGTCACCAAGTTCTTATTACTGGATTCTGCCTGGATGGTGCCCGCGACCTTGGGATTATAGTGCCTCTATTTCTGAAGAAAGGGTTTGGCACCTTATTTCAATGGGATGTCGTGCTGGACATCCTTTGGCTTAAAAGACTTCAGATTGGCGTAGGACCATGCCAATACATCCATGTATTTCTTCAGTAGTTTGACAAACTTCCGCTTCTCTTCAGGCGTGCAACATTTTCCAATGTTCACAAACTACGGATGTTCTACCGAACCTAAATTAACCGGTTCGGTTTCTGGGGATGAGCTAGCATCATCTCGCCTTTTCTTTTTTACAAAATGGTCATGCCTGTCGAACAACCGCTCCAAAGAAACCAGGCCCTTCGGAATTTTATTTCCTTTGAGCTGACATATGCCATCATTCCCTTGGAATTTTATTTCCTTTGAGCTGACATATGCCGTCATTCCCTTCGGATTCATTGTCTTGATCGGTGACTGATTCGCGGCACGTGGAAGTGGATCCTTCAAAATGCAACTCCTTAAAATTTTCCACCTTCTCCAGAAAGGCAATGAGTTGATTGTCATCGTTAAATATTTTCCAATGCTGGGAATTATCCGCACACTTGGGCGGAAAACCACCTCAATGGTGTATTTGTTGTTTTCAAACACAGGTGCGGGAGCATGAGGGATCTTTGAAACGGCCAATGAATCAGCCATGTCATTCTAAGTTCTTGGAATGGATTCTACTAAAAAGCATCAAATTCTTCAATGTTGTCCCACAATGTGTTGTGGTAATGCCTGAGCCTCTCATTCTTCACTTGATATATCCTCTTAACTTGATTTACGAATAGCTCTGCATCACCTTACACTTTCAGATTTTTGATCCCTCTTTCCTTTGTGGCTTGCATGCCAAGTAGCAGAGACTCATACTCAGCAGTATTATTTGTATTGAAGAACTACAACTTGAAAGAGAGAGGAATAACCTCCCCTTCGGGAGATATTAGCACGGCTCGCGCCACATCCACCGGTTTCACAAGCGCCATCAAACTGCAAAGTCCAGATCTTATTAAGGTCTTCTTTTTGGACAAGAACAACCATTTTATCGGACTCATAGACAAGAAATAGTTTCCCATTCCTGATGATTCAAAAAGAATTTGAGCTTTGGGGTCCTCAGAATTAGTAATCAAGTACTTCTTTTATGGTTCTGGCTCCAATGTCTGCATTACACCTTTGATGGGGATTCTAGCCTTAGACCAGTCCATATGAATCTCCCCACCAACTTCGCTGTAAAAACTTCTTCCCAGAAAAATTCCGTAGGCTGCTGGAATGTCGGCAACAAGGACGGTCATCTTTACTCTTTTCTCTGGGAACGCCACAAATGCAAATTACACATCTTTGATTTGACCAATCAATGGAACCTGCTTGGTTTCCAAGGAATAACATCTGCCAAAAGGCTTGGTAAGGGTGAGGCCCAAAGCATGGGTGACTTTTTCCGGCATGACGTTATCAAAAGCTCGGAATCAATTATGCAGTTACTCAACTTGTGACCATTGATTAGGAGGGAGAGATAGAAAGGCTCTATCTTGCCTGATGCAGATGTTGAAGCAACATTTATGTGGGATTCAGGAGGAGTGGAAAGGATTCCTTTTGGGGAAACCTACTTAGATACAACAGCTTGACTTTGAATATACTTGGTCAATCTTACAAGTTGTTCGGGATTTGACTGAAGGTACTCAGCTTCAGACATTTGGATCTTGGTCTTTTTGCATGATCTATGATATCAAATGCGGCCAAGGGTTGCGTTGGTGAAGGAATGAGTCCCTCACTTCGCGATGGTGGAATAGGATTACTGGTCTTGGTAGGAACATGAGAGGACTGATTTGGAGGAGAGATGGGGGGAAAATATTTCCTTGTAAAAGACTTGCCAGGGAGTTGAGTAGGAAGAGGATTACCTCTTTTAGCAATGATCGGAGGCGCGTTTGACACGGCCTTCTCCTGCTGCACATGGGCAGCAACTTCCGCTTCTTTTCCTTGCGGCGGGTAAAAAACAGCGTATGATGACCTGCTCACATATCACGGGTACCCTCTTCTTCATTAGATTCTTCCTCATTGAATTCCATATACCCGATAGTAGAGTCGCAGTCGGTTCACCGACATCTTGATCATCTTCACCTTGAGACGAAGGTTCTTCATAATACTTCTCTTCTTCTTCAATTTTGGCCAGAGCGTTGACCAGAGGAGCCTCAAGTGCCAGCCACGGAGCAGTTGCGGGTAAGCACGGCCTTTGTGAAATATTGTTAGAAATGAAATTCCTCCGTGGAATATCCCAGTATGAGGAACTGTGGGAAGCCTGGGCCAATTGCTTCTTTAATGCAAGCAAGTCGTTCGCCATCTTTTGGAAGGCTGGATCAGATGAAGTAGCGGGTGAAGGGCCCGAAGATTTAGGCTTGGATGATTCCTTTTTCAATTCGCCAGATATTATCAAATTATCTTCTATTCGAATGGTAGTGGCCTGGGTGAGAATCAAGATAGCCACTCGCTCTTGAAGGAGCAAGAAACTGACTTTAGAGCTCATAGCGTTTACGAAGAAACACTTTTGATTTTCCGATGTTGGAAGCATGGCAACAGGGACACGGTTGATTAATGCATTGAACCTGGTGATAAAATCACGCATGGTCTCATTTGCCTCCTTCTTCAGGTGAGTGATCCGTGATAATAATGCAAATGCATCTTCTGAAGGTTTGTACCTGTCTTCAAAAGCATCCCACAAGGTGGCCCAACTCATAATAGATCCGGCCGGCAAATGCTGAAACCATTCAGCTGTGGGCCCTTGTAGAGTTTCCAGAAAAAGGTGAACCGACACATCCTCATGAGTTACATCTAGAATAATGCATGACATAATGAATGCAGATATGTGGGAATCTATGCTTTGATTTACGCTCCCGTCGAATTTGGGAAAATTCTTTTGGTTTCCGTGAGGGAGTGCGTGAACTGGATGTGGTAAGGCCAAGGGACCCATAGCATTTCCCCATGGTACCGCCATTTGAAAAGCTAGAAAAAGAACACGAGCTGGAAGTGTGGTTCCGCTGAGTAGCAAGGCACTACAAAGGGATGTGGATGCCCCTTGCGAAAGATTTTTTCTTCGTGGAGGTGAGACACTCCTGGATGACCGGTCAGCCGAGCTTAGCGTTGAAAAACATGCCGGTGTTACGCTGAAATTGTGCCTTTGAAGCAAATCAAAAGTAGGATCAGTTTCTCCATGAGCTCTCCTGCTACGCGTAAAGGGTTCACCTACCGCCAACATGTCTTACCGATTTACGATTTTTGTAGCGCTGTTTCAAAATTTCTTTTTGGGTGTACTTGCTGATTTTCTGGTTATTCTGACAAAAACCAGCAGCATGCACTTTTCTGAATATTTAAAAACTATCCTCTTTTGGAAACCGATTGCGGTTAATGACAAATAACAACGAGGATAAAATGGCAGAGAAGATTAGTAAGCTAATTTTCTGATCTAATTTTGACTTTTTCAAAGAATTTCAACTTTTGGTAAATAGTCAAAAACTCAGATCTATGGAAAAATACTGATTTTTATAAAAACTCAGCGAACTAAAGGTCTTCAACTAGGCCAGATCTATGGATCTCAGAAGAAATTTTTTTAATTCAGAGCACTTTTGCAAAATTTTGGATTTTTAACAAAAAGTGCAGATTTTGCAAACAAGCAGCGATTTTTCTGATTTTCTATCCTACCACCATCATAGATCTGATAGATCTGTTCGATCCCCAGCAGATTCACCAAAAACTGTTGGTTCGAAAATCTGTCGCTTGGACAGATTTATGGATAAACGAGCCAACAGTGTGCAGGGCATAGCCCCTCTTTGAGTCAGCAAAGCGAAACTGGTTTATTGCTATTCTACCAGCAGGAATCTATGCAAGTCTCACAATATTCTACCTTCGGGGGTTTGGGATCTCATCCCAGTAGGGTTATTTCCAACTACGAAAAGAAAGGAATGAAAGAGAGGATGAAGAAAGATCAGGTCCGAAGGGAGAAAAGAAATGAATTCCAAAGCAGAAAGGTCAGAAGGTTTATGTTTTGGGATTGGTAGTAAACAGAGCCAAACCTACTTGCATAAATGAATAAAGCAATACTGATGAATAAATGACAATAAAACAGAAGTAGATCTAATAGAATAAACACACAGATCTGACATAAGAAAGATCTAATGCATATAACACATATATTCAGCACAAAGTCTAAATATTGTATTATTATTTCTTTCTGTTACAAAAAGCTCAAAGTCTTTTCTTCTCACTTCTATTTTTCATCAGAAAGATATCCACTCATGCCCAATACAACAAGTATTGGGGTATTTATAGAAGAAAGAGAGAAAGGAAGGCAAAAAGGATCCAACCACCTACAAAATATCCAAAAATATCTAAAAAGTCAACAGTTGACTTGGGCAAGTTTTTGGATGGCAACATCCCATGGTGCAACATGGATGAAGTCATCGTGTATGCCAACATGCTTTTTAAATATCTTACAAAAATGATCAATGGATCCCAAGAAGAAACTACTCTTCAGTGTAAAAGGGCGCACTTTTCAGCATGTCGACAGGAACTTATCAGCGCCTTGGCGCACTCTTCAGCATGTCGACAGGACATTATCGGCGCCGCGCACTCTTCAAAGACATGTCGACAGAGGACATTATTAGCGCCTTGGCGCACTCTTGACATGTCGATAGGACATTATCGCGCCCTTTGGCACACTGCTCAAGCATGTCAACATCAACTTATCAGCGCCTTGGCACACCTTTTGTCGTGTCAACATGAACTTCTTGCGCCCTGGGCGCACTGTCGTGTCAACATGAACTTCCTTGCGCCTTGGCGCACTCTTCAACATGTCGACAGGAACTTATCAGCGCCCTTTGGCGCACCTTTCAGCATGTCAACATGAACTTATCAGCGCCCTTTGGCGCACCTTTCAGCATGTCAACATGAACTTATCAGCGCCCTTTTCGAAAAGACTGAAAAATGGCTAAGTCCTTAAAACTTGATTTTCGGAAGAGAATTTTGGCTTCTTTCGAACGTTTTCAAACTTTCTTGGGGCCAAAACAATTTTTTTGGGTATGGTTATCTGCAAATTGCCCTTGACAATTTTGCGGGATAACATGTACACATTCTAGCTCAAGATTCACATACACACAAAGACATCTTCATGTAAAACTTGTAATAGCTCATTTTCATCTTGTAACATTGTGGTCATTTTATAAACAAACACAAAGTACATGTCTTGCAATTTATGAATCTACACTCACTTCACACTTTCTCATTAATCTTAAATAATTACTCAAGGAATTTAAAATCTTATTTGATCATCAATATCATATTCAAGTTGACATATCTCAGTGACTTTCTTTAAAGTCATGTTTCAATGATCTAGGTGAGGCTCCATCTTGCACGCTTATTCCTTTTTCGTCCTCCTTGGTAAAATATCTAATTGATGCTCCCTTGATGTCTTAGTTACTTTCTCGAGTGTTTCAAATGAATTCCCCTTCCCTACATCTACATATTTTTCCTGTAGACTACTATTTCAGACATGTAGGGATTATTTCAGACCTATAGATGTATTTTTGGAGCTTTGACTGTGTCAACACCTTGAGAGAAATTTTTTTCACCAAATTTTAACATACATTATGTTAATTGTACATGAAATGAAGGTTCGACACCAAATATAGATTTTTTCTCTTTCAAGCATACATGGGGAGACTCACACATAAATTTATATCACTGGTAAACCACACAAAGTTTCATTCTCAATTTGCACCTTTGGTATGGGAACTTCATCAATCAACTCCATCTTAAGATGATAATTTAGTTTTATACAACTATATATGCATTATCTAAGAAGTATAACTCAATTGATGTATCTTAATCATCATTTATCACACATAGAAAACACCACTCAACTCTCCGGAAGCCTTGTTTCAGCTTATTCTAACCCAATGTCATTCACTTCAACTTTGCAAGATCTTACATGTTTCACCTTAGTGTATTGATCACTATCCTTTCCCTATTCTTACAACACTCATGCCATGTATAGCACCATACAAAAGGGTTCATATACCAAGAATCTCTATTCACTCCTTCAACTATCTCAAACTTTTCCATTTTAGCTCTTCCAAGAACTTACTCATGATTGTTTCATGAATATAGTAAGTTATGCATACCAAAATAGAGTAATAGCACTTTCTATCACCTTTTACTCTCTACTAGGTGTATGTTGACTTTTAGGAATCAACTACCGTGTTTCTTTCTCAATCACCAATTTTATTTCCCAAACCAACTTACTTCATTAGGCTGCTCCAAAGTGGTGTTTGTACCTTAACTTTTTATGCAATGACTTAAATCTGTAAATAGATGATCATTTAGGATATCCATTTTGGCCCTCATTCTTTGTGAAAAGAACCATATGGTAAGCTTCATAGTATATTCCTCAACCACACCGCCTTGGCTTTTTTATTAGGATTTTATGAGCATCTAAAGATCTCTACTATGGACTGTCACTTTTATCTATTGAATAAAGACACTTGACTTCAAGATTACTTTTAAATCTTGTTAATAACCCTTTGTAGATTGTTAGTTATGAATTTTATCCTTTGGGATGAAGTATAGGTCTGTTAATTTTCCTTGTTTCACCAATCCCTAGTAGGGTTTCTCATCTAGCCCGGTAAGATCCAAACCACTATAAAACAATTTGAAAGATTACCTCAAAACTTTAAAATTTCCCCAAGGAGGTCTATTTTTATCTGAGAAGGTTCATGTTCTTTTTAATAGGCTCCATATTTCTTTAACTTATGTATTAGATACATTAGGCGTACTTCTTGCCTTTGTGGAACATGGATTCTTTACTTTACTTGGTCATTTGAAGATGTTCAATCAACTTTATCTTTATTCCTTGATTTTCTAGGATACTTGAAGAGTTTAAGCTTACAATGGCTCAAATAGTCATCCTTATCCATCTTACATGTCTTGTGTTATCATGTTGATCCAACCTTATCAGGTTTTCTTCGATTGTTACTTAGCACACATGGCCTCTCTTTATGAGCTGCAATGAAACTAAGAATGATACAAGCCTACTTTATTATTTTTAAGATCTTACCAAGTCCATAGAACTTTAAATGATAGTAGAATTTACATTCATTAAATATTACATAACACAACTTGAGCAATCATTTTATGTGACTTAAGCTTCTCTTTATCCTTAGATCTGATTATACATTGTTTCTATCATGTGTGACCTGATAAGATTTGATGAATTCATTATCATGTAGTGCACCTTGTACCTTTGACACTTCTTGCATGATTCAAAGCACAAATACTATCTCAACCTCTATATAAAGTAAGAGGAATTATTTATTCAAGAATCATTGTTGACTCCATTGAATAAGACAACACAAACCTAACCTTTTTCAATAGTTCCATGAGGGTGTTCATTTCTTGATATTTGATGGAATATTGAACACTCTATATAACAGATGGAAAAATATTTTTCTCCTTAAAGCTTACTTTAGTGATAAGACACACACTTGACTACTCAAACAATCCTTACACGTTTGAACCTTAATTATAATATTTTTGCTTTTTTGACCTTTCCATTAGTTTGAATAAAATTAAAGAGCATTCTAAGTCTTTAAATCCTAATATCTCCATTATGAAGTATAATGAGACTTATGAGTAGTGAAGACTATACCTTTTGATAACAAAGTCATTTTACACAGGCTTTAATAGACTTATACCTCCTTGAATGACTCAAATGGACTCATTATGGACCTTGATATTGTAATTTCACACTCTTCAAGGAAGCTCATAACCTTATAAGTAGCTTCGTGATTTTTTTAGAATTATTGCATAGTATTTTATGACCGAGACTCACTTGATAAATAATTTCCTTTTGAATACCACTTTGGCATTGAAAATTACACATTTGTAAATTTGACATTCTCATGACAAGGATAACAACTTATACTCATACCATGATAGTGTTTGTATAATTTGACTCATTTGAAAAAAATTACATGCTTGGAAACTTCACACTATTCTTGAGGATTGAGATGGAACATAATAGACAACTTTTGACCCACTTGACTAGGACTTGGAGGTATGACTTAAAACAAACCTAACACTATAATTTCACAAGATATCGATGCACTTTACATTCAACTTTTATGCTAGTACATAACCGATGACTTAAAAAATACACATTTATTTGTTTTTACATCATGAAATACCTTTAGATAGTCCAATACTAATTGCATAGACCTTTAGGAGAGGAACTAACAACTAGATATGCATAGCTTATGACTGTTCACATAATTTGTAACATGGAAGGTTTCTTATCAGCACCTACTACTAGAAAATCTACTTCAAACACACTAATGCTTCTTCCAAATAGAATATACCTCCTAGAAGCCTAGAGAAGGCACTATATGCTTGCTAGAACACCTCCTAACAATAGAAATTCATTAAAGGAACTCGATGACTCTGTGTTTTCTCATTTTTCCTTTTAACCTTTATCTTTCTTCTTGAATGTACTGCTAGATGTGATAGTTTCATCTCCTAAGACTTCATCACCTGATTGAATGCTTTTCAAACATGTATGATGAACTTCATTTCATTGTATTTTTCTTATTATGAATGGAGGTTATTCATGAATAGTACTAGGATTGCTCTCAATTTGGTCACTGTGATCATCACCTCTTGATATCTTTCTTGAGTTGGTATCTCTCATGCCTTTCTCTAAATCAATCTTAGGATTGATTTTGAATTTGTATACCTTCTTATTCTACCCTTTTATTTTTTGAGTTTTTTTATACTTAGTAGGTTGATATTGATAACAATACTTTTCAAAGTGTCCAAGTTTATGGAAATTGAAGCACACAACTTGACTCTTGCCTTTATATGGACATGGAATGAGATTCCAACCATACCTAGAACTCTCATAACAATTTTTACCAACATGTTCAATCCTGTTAAAATTATAAAAATTGTGTTATTCATATCTCTTGAGTCTTTTGTTCTCCAAAACTGATTGTCTGGATCTTCAAGGAAGTGTTGAGATATGTTTCCTTTCTCTTTACAAGTTGAAGAAAATTATGTTCTTAGTTCTCTCATCTATGTTTTCCTCCATGTATGGTCACTCATGACATGATTCTCATGACATGATTCCTCCATTCCTTAGCTTTGTGTCCAAAATCATGACAAGAAAAGCAGTAACCATTAAATTTTATCTCATACCTAAAAACATTTTTCCTAGTTGATTTAAGTCGACTTAAATTTTTCTCCTTGTTCATATTCATGTTTGATTGCCTACTTGGACCAGCCTTTTCACTTTCATATCTTTTCATACATTCTTTTGTGAAGCCTAGTCCCATCTTGTGACCTACTTACTTTTTTATATCCATCATTCCATTCAAATATTCAGATCTCTTTTCCAACTTTCCATACATCTACAACCTTTCTTTTTCTTCTTCTAGTTCATCTATCAAGGATATCAGTTCTTCTTCATGTCTCATGAAAGATTCTTCATTTTCATCAAGGGATTTTGTCACTGTTTCAACTTGATATTTCAGCTCTATACTAACTTTGGGATGCTCTTTTTCTTTTTTCGTAAGAGATGATGAGATTAGCTCTAATTTTGCCTCAAGTTCTTTGACTATATCTTCACATTTTTGCTTCTCCCTTTCCTCAAGGAGCTTGATTTTCTCTTCATACTCTTTGAACATGATCTTTAATTTTTGGTTATTTTTTCTTTGGTGTTTCAATTCCTCCAGGGAACTTATCAATTATGCTTCACGATTCACTTGATTCCTCTTCATCGACATTTCATCTTCACTGAGATACCTAACTCTTGAGTTGCTTACATGGACTATCTCTATAACCATTCTTGTGTTTTAGGAAGGACCTCCTCAAATCTATTAGAATTGATTCAATATTACTAGGATATGATACCAATTGTTGGAAATTATGACACTAAGAGGATGGGGGATGAATCCTTTTCTTATCAAACTTTGACCCATAATTTAATTTCCTTGAGTTAGATATACTAAATTCACAAATCATTCACTAGATATTAATGAAAGATAACACATAAAAGACACAAAATTTATGTTGGAAACCCTTCATGCGAGAAATAAAAACTAAAAAAGAGAAATAACATGGAAAATTATCCTATAGAGTCACAATGATTTCACAGTTGAGAAACAACTCAACATAGATCTACAACTCCAAATTTTAATTATGCTACAACCTTATCTTTAGCAAGCTTCAACCGCATGAAAAATTCAACTCCCAAATTTAGTCACGCTGACCTTATGTAAGCTTTAGCTTACAAGGAATATTTAAATTCCTTACTTCTAAGCATCTACTCAATCTATTTCATAATATTTTTTGATGGCTTTCTTGTGTTTTCTTTCAAAAGATTGTGATCACTTCTCGGTTCAATCTTCTCTTCTCACTCTTCTTCATTTGTTATAGGTTCAAACTCAAATATACCTCTTGATTCCCACTAAAACATATTATCTTTCATGTTTATTACTGATGCAAAAATTCATTCCTTAACATACTATATGCATACTCACATTCATGCTCTCTCAACACCTTCAAATGCAAATTCATCAAAAATAAAAACATGCACACACTTAGATGTTTTTAATATTAAATTAAAACCTCTTCAATGTCTCTTAACTTTATCATTTTATTATTATGTCAACTCAAAATAGGAGATCAAATAACTACATAATGAAATTTTCACTTTTTCATAATTGCATCCGTAGTTGACATCAACATTTTGTTAGTTTTGTAAAATACTTTATTCTAGAAAAACCTGAAGGAACTCAAGCATAGGAATTTTAACCATTGATTTGTAACTCCTTTTTCTACTTATTACCTTTATGACCTCTTCATGAATTGACTTGTAATAATCATCAAAATTTTGACTTGTAAATGTCATGTATGTCTTTGTTTTCTTCTTCATTCTAACGTAAAAGATTTGTTCTTTAGTAATTATGCACAAAGGAAAAATAATCTAAGCATACATTTATGTTACCAAAATATTCTCATAGTAGTATAACTCCTTTAACACCTCTTAACTCTCCATTATTCTTTGGAGCTTCACACACAACCATGGAGGAAAAAAAATTGTAGTCATGGATGATATTCATTTTTAATGAATATATGTACCTTAAAACAATTCTAGCACTTGTAGCAGGTCATGTACTACCTATGGTTCATCTTCAAGGGAAATAAATCACTTCAATCACCTTCATTCATGCATGAGGTATTGATTTTGGAAAAGCACAAATAAGATTCCAAACTAAGAATTTTTGTCTTCACAAAGATAGAAATTTCATGCATTCAAAAGAACATTCAAGACTTTTAAATCAATTCTATAGCATTTATTCATCCTTATTCAAATCAACAAACTAACATCAAGCTTCATCACATGCCATATAGGCCAAAAACTCTTACATTTCAGAGAGACACAAAGATGGTTTTTAAAACCCAAAACAAGTCTCGATCCATATGCCTTCAACCACTTCAAATTTTATTTCATGATTAACTACTACATGTAAAAATTGTTAAATGATCTTAAATTCATTTTACAACCATCATATGCAAGGATTTCAAGGAAAAAGACTCATTTACCTTTCAAACACAAAGACTAGTTTTTGCCTTCATAGCCTTTTCAAGTGGTAGGACTGAAAACACACATGTACCTTCACATTTTTCCAAAAGAGTGACTCAGATGAATTCATGAACACCAATTAAAAATTCCTAACATCCTTCACACAAGAATTTAACATGGGTTACTTTGCAACCTTTTTCTATACACTTGAATGTTTTCACAAAATGTTATTTTCTCATGGATTCCACCATGAGTCGGGAAGTAAAACGAACATGAAAATATTATATGATGAATTATATACATTATCACACTCATAAAAAAATTTAAAATAATAATTTAGAGGCATTAAAAAGCATTTTTCTCCATACCGATTTTAACTAGGCTTAAGAGGGCTTTATAGATCTTAACAAAAATGGATAGAACTTTCTAATTTCTCATCCATTTGACCTTAGAATTATTACACTATATTTTAATCCTAGTTATCTTTAAAAAAATTATGAATATTTTAAAGAATGCTCCACAATGTTTTTGAACACTAAAAATTCGGGGTGTTATTTTCGCATACCTTTCTTAACTTGATTTTTGTAAAAATTACAATATCTTCAACAAAATACATCCTCAGGTCCTAAAATTTTGTCCACACCTTAATAGCTACCTCCTACATGCCTTTAAATGGCATTTTTTCCCTGGTTCATTATGAAACTTCTAATCGAATCTCATTTATGCGTGCTAAAATTATTTTTCTTGAAAGAAAGTCATACCAATGACCTGTTGATGCAAAATCATAGCACCCCCGAATGGCCTCAGATCTGAGTGGGGCATTTAGTGTGATCTGCATAACATTGGACCATCTCTCAAGCTTTGGGACTTACGGACTTGAGATGGTCCTCCAAAGAAATCTAGCTTCTTCTTCCTAAACTACTCGCCATAAGACACTCTAGTGCAAATAAACTATTTAATCCTAATCTAACCTTCCAAGAAGATAGGGAGAGAGAGAAATACATAAAATAGAGCCTACACTAAAGAAGTGATACACCAGAAAAGGAAAGAGGTGAGATAATTTGCTGAGGGAGGATGAAACAAGGAAAAAGGAGATGAGGGAGGTCAGAAAAAACTGACACAAAACTAGATCCTAATCCACCATAAATACTCCATGAAACACGACATCTTACACCTACAAACATGAAATACATGCATAGAAAATAGATCTGAAAGGGAGAGGCACGGAGAAATAATAAAACATGAGAAAGGGTTGAAGAATGCCACAAAATCATGAGTTTATTGCTCTAGAAGGTGTACAGACCATTACATTTCTACTCAGAGGCACAAATACACTTTCAGGCATAGGAGAAGGCTTACAGCTCAAATGGAGTCGAGAAACAAATTTTACAAAGTTTCCCCACACCTGAATGTCTCCCCTTCTCAAATGAGAAGTGTTTTCAATATATAGAACGTCAAGGCGAGAGAGAAAGAAGAAAAATCAGATTCTGCTCTAAAAGCTCAACCACCAACCATCAATTCCCTACAAATCCACCTACAATCTATCAATTCTAGTTCCCCATGTCTGTTTGGCATGTTGGAGAAGGAAAGATGGAAAATCAGATCAAATATGGGTAGTTGAAGCAATCGGATCCCGTATTAATGGATTGAAAGAATTTTTCTATATTTTCACCCATCAAAGCCTATTGAAAATAATATTTTATGCTTCCATGGCATAGAGGATGTTGATATCTTTCCAATGGTACCAAATTTGTTTAATTTTGAGCACTGGATCAAAAGTTATGCCCATTTGAATATTTGAATTGAATTCGTACAAAAATGGTGAAAAACCAGTTTTGCAAAATGGATCGCGGGCCCAAAATTACAATTTGCGCCTTTAAGAAAAAAATTATAAAAGTGCAAAATTTCCCCGTAAGACCACAACTTCATATTTTTCATTTGGTGAACAAACCTCCTTGGGCTCACGGGACCACACTTGCAAACTGCTCTTTTTGAGAAAGTTGCAAAAAATCCAAAGTTCCCCCCATGGCCTACCTCCCCACATGTAATTTAGGCCTGACACTAGGATTATCTAGGCATCGGCATAGGTGTGGCTTAATTTTATACTTTAACACTTTTCAAAACAAAAGAAAAAATTATAAATTTCCTTGACGACCGCCTTCCTACTTTGACCTGAAACATGGCCACGTGTCCCTTTGCGGGCCTGTTATGTATTTTTGTGTTTTGACTAAGTCCCTCTATTTGGTGAAGGATTTATGTTTGACCCGAGACACATGGAGGCTTCCTGCTCATTTGGAGACTCTGTTTGGACCTGAAATTTAGACACGTGGAGAGTTGGCGCACATTTGGGACCTACTTTTGGATTCACCCCTGAAAGAGCACCGAAGGGACACGTGGGGCTTTCCGTTGGTTCTCCTTTCCTTAGCCAATTCAATGGCCGGTTCTGCCCCTTTTGACTTCTGTTGGACCCTAGACATGTGGAGAGTTGGTGCTTGTTTGGGGAACCACCTTTGGCTTCGACCCTTGAAGGTGCGCCGATGAGACACGTGGCATTGTCCGCTGGCCTTAGACTTTTCAACGGCCGATTTAACTTTTTTGGAGCTCTGACCACATGGAGGGCTGGCACTCATTTAGGGTCTGTCCCTTGGGTCTCACTTCTGAAGTTTTGCCGATGAGGCATGTGGAGGCTTCCACTAACCTCCTTATACTTAATCGATTAAACGGTTGACTTTGTCCCTTTTTGGACCTTGGACATGTGGAGGGCTGTCGCAAGTTTGGGGTCTCTCTTTAGGTTGGGCCTTTTGAATTTGCATTGATGAGGCATGAGGCACCTTCTACGAGTCTATTGCTTTGCCCCTAGTAGACTCGCATTCGATGTTTGAAAACTTAGAGCCCTTTCTCCAATATTCTCCTATGCACTCTGATCTTCTTTGACACCATTGGCCTCCTTCGCTGACCCTACCCCTTCATTGTTGGATTTGGAATGTGGGCTCGCATGACTGAACCGACCCTTTTGATTTTCTTCGTGTGGGGTCGTGTTTGATCAATTTTTTCAGGGGGAAAAATTAGGATAATATTTTGGCGACTCATGGGGACATCTTCCTGCTAGATGAAGAGACCAATAGCCTTGGAAGTATCCATTAGGCATGGAGTCATGAATGAGAGCCTAGTATTGATCTTGTCCCGAAACCATGAGCCCGAATTCTTGTGCTTGGTGACCCCGAGCTTGCCCCACTATCTCGCACTCTCAATTTTCATAAGAAAATCTTGAAAATGAGGTTCTGAGAGTAGAAAATTGTATTGACCTAGGGATTTCACCTACTCTAGAAATGGACTATCTCAAAACCTGATTTTAGTTACTCTGTATTTGTTTCATTTGAAATTAGCAACTATTACAGGAAACTATGGGTCTTTCTTCCATAAATATTGAAGGTCTGGCATACCATACCTCAAGCAATACGAAAAAAACTTATATACAAAAGATAAATCATACATGCCTCAAATAATACATGCAAAGTGTGCAAAAGAACTTCTTCTACTGAAAGAAAACCTACCTATTCTATGCTAACCAAGATCAAAAGGAAACTCAAACAAATCCTATAACTGGCAGGGAGAAGTAGCTTCCCTTTCTAAAAAAAGGCAGCCATGCAAATGATTTGACACTAAATATGACTTCTTGTATGAGTGAAAAATTGATAAGAGGTTGATCCTCCACCCATATCATCAAGGTATCAACTGGAAGCAAGATGAATGCCTTTGTTAGTTTCTTTGAATTTATATTGAAGAGGCATTGTAGCTGATCCTTGGTACTTTGAAGCTCATCCTCATGCCCAAAAATGGACATGACTGGTTTTGGCTTCTCCCTTGGCTCCAATGAAGCCAAGTACCTGATTGAGCATGGTCTAGTCTGATGGATGTGCCCATTGCTCTGAATTTAAAATCCAAGGATGGAGTATTCCTACGGACCTTCTTGGGTGGATGGTGTGGGAGAGATGGGATCCTTGTGCTATTTTTCTTCCTCCTCCTGAGAAGAACATGGAAGATCATGATCCTTTAACCTTGGTTCCGAAGGTCATTATGAGATGTAGGCTACTATCCCTAGATGTTATCCTCCATGGAAGTAGACTCATGTGTTTGGAAGGTGGATGATGGAGGAAAAAATAATGTGATCTCCTCAGGATCATCTCCATCAAAGAAATCCTCGAAGTCCGATAGATAATATGTTTCTTGTTTTCTTTTTGTGTGTGCTCGACAACCTCCATGGTGTCCTATGGATCTGCAATTTTCTCACCATGGTTCCTCTCATCCTCAAACATGAATTTTGAAAGCTCAAACTCTTATTCAACATTAGATCTTGGAGGGGATGAAGTGAGAGGAAGAATTAAAGGTTCTTTTGTGGTATGCTCCACACTTAGAGGCTCTAAACCGTATGGTTCTCCTCCATAGCTGGAATGCACTCCTCCTCTTTTGGATTTGGAGTAGCTCCTTCTTCCCTCGCTTGAGTCTGAATGAATCTTCCACCACTTGTGGCTTGACCCTGACCTCCTCCATAGGCTTAACCAACAAAGGAATATTTGTAATTCTGAATCTAAGAGCCAAGCTCACCAAGCTTCTAATCATCTCTTCTTTGGCTGGCTCTTCTTCTTGTTGCTCTCCTTGACTGGTTTTTGGAGTCTCTCCGACATGGACTTGGGAGAGTAGGAGGAGTGGTGGGTGGGGTCTCCATTATTTGTTTGTTTATCTATGCTAGAGGGGAAGGTATTTCCTTTGGATCTTGTGGAGGGGAATTAGATTTGGAAGGGAAAAGGGCAGAGGAAATGAGGTGAGATGTAAGACTAGGGGATGGAGAAGGGAAATCAACACTTGGGGCAACAGATGGGAAGCTTGGAAATTGAAGCTCCAGTTGAGATGATGTTGATTGAGAAAGAGGAAAAGAAAATCTATGAAATGGTGGACCTACCCATTGACAAGGTTTTTTTGTAATATGCTCACGAGGCCTTTATCTCCTCATCCCACTTGTGCAAGTTGTGGCAAAGTGTCTCAACCATAGAGTCAAGCTTATCATGCAAGTTGTAATGTCTTGGAAAAGGGCTGACCCATGGACAAGGTTCTCTGCAACCAATATTAAATGCATTCATTTGAGATGTAGCCCTGGAATGCACCACACTAGCCTCTATTCTTTGAATCTTCTCTAGCAAACCAACATTCTCAGTATAGTTGTTATCATCATATGCGTACCCTTTCTCTTGATAATCTCCATGGCCAAAATGGTTTTGACACTGCTCATATGGGTAAGCATAATGGTTCTGGATTTGATCATAATTTTGATCTGGAGGAGTTGGGAAATACATTGGAGGCGACTGCACTATGGTTGCTGCAAGTGTGAGTTCTAAGAGGGAAATGAAGTCATGATTGCACAACTTCATGAAATGGGAGAAAATGAAATATATGGAAAGAATAATGGATGAAAATGGATGGGAGAAGGTCTGCAACTCAAAGGATGGGTTGTTGACCAGATGGAGTCGCCATATGTGCTTGAAAGTGCCTCCAAAGGCTGAAATCTTCACCAAGAGCACATCGAACCTGATGAAGTGAAGTGGTAAGGTGCTTCAGACCTGTCCCACTGGGCATGCCAAAACTATTGATGTGGTCACATGGTGGCTTAAGATTTGTTTTTGATAATGAGACACCTTGGAAAGATGAGAAAAATATAACCTCTGTGTCCCACCGGCATGCCAAAATGTTACAAAATCACAACACCCTCGAATGGCCTCAGATATGAGTGGGGTATTCGGTGTGATCTGCATAACATTGGACCATCTCTCAAGTTGTGGGACTTACGGAATTGAGATGGTCCTCTGGAGAAAGCCAACTTCTTCTTCTTTAAACTACCTTCACAAGCTACTCTAGTGCAAGTAAACTATCTAATCCTAATCTAACCTTCCAAGGAGACATGGAGAGAGAGAAATACATAAAAATAGAGCCTACACTAAAGTGGTGATACACCAGAAAAGGAAAGAGGAGAGATACTCTATTGAGGGAGGATGAAATAGGGAAAAAAGATATGAGGGAGGTCAGACAGAAGTGACATAGACCCAGATCCTAATCCACCATCAAAAATCCATGAAACACGACATCTTACACCTAAAAATGTGAAATACATGCACATAAAACAAATATGAAAGGGAGAGGCACAGAGAAACAATAAAACATGAGAAAGGGTTAAAGAACACCATAAAATCATGAGTTTATTTCTCTAGAAGGTGCACAGACCATTACATTTTTGCTCGAGGCACCAATACACTTTCGGTCGTAGGAAAATGCTTATAGCTCAAATGGAGTCAAGAAATAAATTTTACAGAGTTTCCCCACACCCGGAATGTCTCCCCCTTCTCAAATGAGAAGTGTTTTCTATATATTGTAAAGGAGGGGCATATTTCAAGGGTTGGTCATTGTTTCTCTCCTACCCCCTCTCTCTTTCTTCCTTAGGGTAGAATATGGAGTCTAAGCTTCCTCTCTTGGCTTTGTAATGGCATTTTCTTGCCTCTTGCCCATTGATGATGTACTGTGTAAACTCATGGAGTAATAAAATATATTTTGTGATGCATTTTTCCATCCTTCCTTATTTTATTGTCTCTTCTTACCTCTCATCATTGCAGGGTATATTGTGCATACCTCTGATGTCTATTGTAGTTTCTGGGAGTTGTGTTTAATGGTTTTGAATTGGTGTTCTATATGAACTTCATCTCTATTCTGTGGTGCATCTCGTCCACCCTCTCCTTTGCTCACCTCTCTCCATTTTAGGTAGTTAGATTTGTGATTAGCCACCTCCTTCTCTAGTGTATCACCGTTTTAGTGTAGGATTTGTTTTCATGCACTCTCTCTCCATGGTCCCTTGGAAGGTTAGATTAGGATTAGATAGTTTGCCTGCATTAGAATAGCTTGTGGTAGGTATTTTAGGAGTAGGATCCAGCCTTCTCTGGAGGGCCATCTCAAGTCCACAAGTGCCACATCTTGAGAGATGGTCCAATTTTATGCAGATCACACTGAATGCCCCACTCAAATATGAGGCCATTCAGGGGTGCTATGATTTGCATCAACATGACCCTAATAATGCCTCTAACTATTGAATGACGACTTGATACTTCACTTGAGGACTCTTAGAAAAATTCCTAGACATTTCCCATTCCTATACTTACTTGATTCAGCTTGTTTTACTTCATAGCCTCATGTTAGATGTCTTAATTAGGCCAATTTAGGATAGTTTACACTGCAACATACCATGAATTCCATGTTCTACACCTTTTAGCCCCTTAACCATGTCATATCATGTGTTTTATACCTTTAACATAATTCACCATCAACCTCAAACCTTCACTTCACCTTTCTAGGGCACTTTACTAGCTAGGCGTAGTGATTAGACATCCTAAACCGAGATGGTCTAACAAATTTCACTCTTGTGCCCCTGTAATCATCCTTATGACCCTATTTCCTCATCATATAGATACTATAAAATTCTTGAAATCATATTGGTGTGCTCTCATATCATCACTCTGCATATACATGTATCTAGATGTTAAAGAAATTAATGCTTACTCATGTGTTCTCAAGCCTTTGACCTATCATGCTTTTCTTGACTCGCTCCAAGCTCCTTCTACATCTCCTTCATACTGATTTTTCATTAACATGCCTTTGACATCAATGAAAACTCAACATACACATGCCAAGAAACAAGTTGTTGGTGGTTCAAACCACCCCAAGCACCACTTACCACATATTTTCCTCCTTGGGACTATATCCCACATTTTTCATGTGAGTATGGGATATGTAGTTTAAAACTATGTTTGGTTATTGTATGAAGTGGCTACGGCCGGTTTACATTTTTCAACATTTATGGTGGTCGGTAGGTTGTTGGATTATTTTTTCAACTTGAGGTTTCGGTGTAGTCGAGATGGTGAGTAGGGTGTGTGATGTCATATTTTCGCACCAAGTATAGTGAGATGGTGGTTGGTGGGAGTTGGAAAGCCGAGCGGTGTGGGATGACATGGATCGGTTGGTTTGTTAAGATGGTGGTCGAGTTATTACCCAAACTTTGGTGGGTTGGTGGCTCACTACGAACTCGGTTTGTAACTTTCCCCTAACTCACTCCTCAACTTAGTTTCCTAGACAACACGGTCTACAACTCAACATGATGAGCTACTTGAAATTTCATAGTAGTCGTGTCCCCCTCTAAAATAAAAGTGGACCCCATAGTTGAAAACCCCCTTTTTTGACATTTAAAGAACGGCGGTAAAAACCATATTTTATTTTTTCTACATGCCACTTGTCGATGCCACGTTGACCCATTTATCATGTTTGCAACGTGTCCGAGGCTGTGTCACATATGCCCTTATTTCACCCTATTGACTCATGTTCTTACATGGACGATATCTAGAGTATATGGTGTCCATTTTGACCCATTCAAATTTGATGGAAAGCTAACTCGATCTCTTCCGTAAGGAACAAGTTTAGGGACATTTCAAGAACATCCAAAGTGTACAAAATCCTCGGATCATTCTAAGTCCATGGAAAATTCTTTATAATTCTAAAAATGTAGAAGTTCCTATCTCATGGGCATAATAGACTATGTATAATTTAAGTATTGAGATAACTCTAATTGTGGCTCATATCTACCCTTTATTTATACATTATTGTATCTTTCCTCTCTATTATTTCTTATGATATATATTTTGTGTTGTATTTATAGGATTTTAATTCATTTTTTCAAATATAGGTTGATATAGATAGATCCACAACTCCATTGGTGTATCACCATGTTTAGTTTCTATGTTTATTCCCCCTTTTCACGAGCAAGTAGTAGATTTGAGTAAATTAGTGATAATATTCAATTAGTTAGGATAAGAGCCATATTTCACTAGAGGTTTAATTCTAGGATCCAAGTTCCCACATCTTAGAGGCATTTCCGGTGTTTCTATTGAGATACCAATTCTCACTTTATTTTCTTGAGAACATAATTTCAATATCTAGTATTGTTTGGAAGTGCTCACTAGTATATTTCTTTTATTTTTCTATAAATTTATAGTATATTTAGGTGAAATCACACACTTTTTATAAATTGATACTAATATTATGTATATTCTTAGTTTTTCTAATTTTTGAATAAGATTTAAGAGCCTTATGACTTGATTATGCTCTAATTTCTAATTTCTAGTATTGTAAGAATATAAGAAATTTTACACAAGGAGAAGTTTTGTTGAAGGTCACCCAACTAAATTATTATATCTACCACCATAAATAAGTATACGAATATATCTATGAAAAATTCTAAGGTATCTTTCCTTTACCATAGAGCTAGACCTACTCCTCATATGGGTATTTCTACCCATATACTTCAAATAATCTTACATCCTTTTACCTCCAAGGATCATAAAAGTAGTGTTACCTACCTTTCCTTCAATATCGGTGGTATTTTATCCTTAAAAGTATAAAAAGACATCACATCCTTCTATCTTAAAAACCTTTCATATTTCACTACTGAAAATTAGGCCAACCACATTGATCATATCAAAGATGTTACACATCTATTATATTTCCATCATGTTAGCCAAATTTATATGGAAATTATATTATTTTCCTTTTCCCTCAAAAGAAAGGAAATCACTTAGTATAGAAACCTCCCTCCCAAATTTATACATACTTGGGATGAATTTGGAGAGAATTTGGAGAAGATATTTTATGACAAGAGTGACAACTTGTGACTAATGGAACAAATGAACACCATAAAAAGGCAACCAACATAATCATTTTTATTTGAACTTTAAATTTCAAGCACATGGGAGAGAATCTGTATGCAACCAAAAATTACATGGTGTGACATGAAAAACGTAATGTCTCCAATGATGATAAAAAACTTCTTCCAAGGTAAAAATGAGGTCCAGACCCTTCCCTCTCTCCTTTGCATCCATCTCCTTTGACTCAAATTAACCCTTTTGTTTTGTATCCAAAATTTAATTTTTCTTGCAAGACTACTTTTTATATTTTGGCATTGTTTTGAGTGGTGAATGTGAAAATTCCCGTAGGTTGCATAATCTTCACATCGGTAGTTATGTAACCACCGGTCTATCTACACAGAGAAGTCCTATCACCTTAAATCAGATAGTTAACACACGCATTTTTCAACGCGTGTTTAGATTTTGGGAATTCTTTTCTCACTCGTTTCTCAATCTTTTTGCCTATTTTGGAATCGTTAGAACTATATTGATTTTCTATTCTTTTTGGCTATGTTTGGAATGTTGAACGCCTCTCATTTTGATTATTTTCACTCCTTGATCGACATATGTAATTGAATTCTTCTTTCCCAGATTATTATAAAAGTGAAACATTTACCCGTATGATAGGTTGAATTTTTCACATTCTTGACGTAACGTTATCCTACTGAATTTTGAGAGGAGCTATATAGACAACCAGTTCATTACTCTGTTCTTTCCTAATATTTTTTAATCATTTATTACACCAAGCTAGCCATAGACAATTATTGAATACCTTTGTTACTAGCCACCATCTATACATTCCTGGATCAATTGGACTTCATATTTAGAAGAGGATATAAAGATGAGAAGACAACAAGCACATCTCACCTTTGGGAAGCTAACACGGTATAGTAGTAACCAGGCTGGGGTTGTACTTAAATTATTTGAAGATTTAATTAATTTATATTTTTTTAAATAGAGGAATGAATTATTTTAAGTTGGTATAATTTTAGAAGCGGAAGATTTCATCACTTCGTAACACCAATTTTTACTTCATCGAATTAGATTTTTTTCTTCAACTCATTAATCATAGTTAATTCTTTATTTAATTAAACACGCAATAATTTAAAACAACATACATGAGTTTCCTTTTACGGTGAAATGAAAACATCATTACGAAACAATTTAAATTTTACCAATAATAATTAATATTAATAATCCAATCAAACAATCTATGATAACCATGTGCAACTCCAAGGGTTAAAATATCCTACATGACCCCCAAATAATCTTTATAAGACAATACACCTAGTCTATCATTTGGTTAAGCCTTATTATAGGCTAAGAGAACTTGTGAGTCTTCATAGCATCCTTCGGTTTGTTTCCTCGTGACACGCTTCCAAATATCGACACCATACCAAAAATACTTAGTGAATGAATAATGCATCGAATTACATGCATTACTATGGCCATTTTTACTTGGCATTTCAATTGCAATCCGGTTCGGTGTTGGTATCCAAATTGATTCTCCCTTGGAAACCGAACAACATCACAAATTTAGCAAGACACTGAGAGACAAATAGATCTTATTATGAGTCATTTTGTAATCGGGAGGGATTTTTTTGACTCTTTGTCACTCGGGCATCGAAGAAATGGATATAAACTTCATTAAAAATTTGATCTATCCTCACTACTTTAGGTCGTGCCTTTCGACCAGCATGAGAGGACCCGTTTTGTAACCTCTGTCGGTGAAGGAGAATGAAGATATCCTTCTTTGCACAAATTTGAAAGGAGACCCTGAGAAACTATGATCAATGCACCACAATTTAACTCTCACGAGTTGTCTCTTCTAAAGAATGGTGATATTTGCTAAATAGGGATGAAGGTTACTAGAGACATTATGGAATCCTGATTGCTTCTACATATTTTTGTAGTAGAATTTATACATTTGTGGACACACATGGAAAATAGGGGTAGTTCAGGATGGATTCATTGTTTTTGAATAATTTTGGTGGGAGATTAAGCAGGATAAAATTGATTATGCCAGATCTTTGAGAACCTTCACAACAATTGGAATACTAAATGACAGAAAACTTCAAAATAGCTAAAATATTCCTTCAACCAGAAGGTGTGCATCAATGGAGGCCCAGATTTGCACGGTTTCACACAATATCCAAGAATTTAACATGAAGGCTCAAGCTAAAGACTCAATTAAACATTAATACCCCTAGTTCCTCACACCTAAGATACACTCAAAGGATTATAGACAATTTCTATCAACAAATGACAATAAAGTGATTTTAAATTGTTTATCTCATTGCAACATGAAGGATCTTCTTGAAATGAAATTGAAAATTCCACTAAACTGTCATAGGGATGAGATCATGCGTGATTCATAGGGACTTTAACACAAGATTGCAATAGGAATAAGAAAAACTATTTGCACACAATCTAAAATAAAGCAGACACAAATTGGTCCAAGACCCGACATGGATTAATTCAAAATTGATTAGATTCATCAAGTATGGGAAGTTTCTTGGAATAGTCTCAAAGCTTTTCAATGGTTGTACACTCACAACAAACTTGATGTGATTCAAATCTAAAACACAGAAATTAATAGGTTTCTCATATTGGTATCTCAAGAAGATGGGCTCTCTCAAATTTTCTCTTAATAATTCAACCTGACCCTTTGCAAGAGTATTCTCATTGCATTTATACATTTCACTTACTCACTCATCCCAAATTTCCCCAAAAAAAAAATATTTGAGGAACCTTTGCTTCTTACCAATTTGTCTCGGAAAGTGACATTTAACAAATTTACACTGCAGCCTTCCAGGTGGACAAATCACGAACTGATCACATTTCTCAAACCCTTGGCTGATGACTAGGATTCCATGCCAAAACATTTTGACAATCCTTCTAATCATTCTTATTCTGTCATGCGAGAAATCCCCATTTTAATCATTTTTTAATGGCTCTGTATGGCTGGATCTAACAGGAAATCCTTTCCACCCTCGAGGCAACACCTTAAGAAATGAATTCCCTCGCATATACACCTGCATTCGTGCCTCTAAAACATGATTTCCCACGCATGGATTATTCCACATACCTGCATTGTGAGTCTGATTTATAAGAAAATCAATGTGTATTTGCACCTTCTCGAGTATTGAAACAAAAGGTGGAAAAATCAAAAGCAATGCACAACAATCGTCGATTCTTACCCTTCTCAACTTTAGATTAGAGTCCTCAATGTGTTTCCTTAGCACAAATGCAAAGGAAAAGTACCAAGACAAGTTTCCAAACAAGTGCGGGCCTTCCACGTGCCTTGGGCCCAAGAAAATCACCTTTTGGCCTTTACAAAGTCTCAGTATAAAAGGAGCCAGCGGAAGCCTCCATGTGTCTCCCTGATGAAACTTTGAGATGGTTCCAAAAAGTGGAGATCCCAAACAAGCAAGGGCTCACCACGTATCTCAGTCTGACAAAGTTGTTGAAAAATTTTAAGGACCAGTGGAAGGTGCCATGTGTCTAGGGTCCGAGATAGTTTTCCTTGGTCGTTGAAAATTTTAAGCAACGGAAGACTAAGTGGAAACTTCCATGTGTCCCCATGGTGCTCCTTCAACAATAAAATTTAGGGGCAGGTCCCCAAACAGGCATGGGCCCTCCACATGTCCTAGGCCTTAGAAAGTTACTTGAAAAGTTTAATTATAGAGAGGAGCGACGAGAAGCCTCCACTTGTCTCCTTGGCGCAATTTTGAAATGGTGCCCAAAAGCGAGAGACCCTGAACAAGTGTGGGCTCACCACGTGTCTCCTTAGTGTAACTACTAAGGTGGGACCCAAAGGTGGATCCTCAAATGAGCACCGGCCCTCCATGTGTCCATGGTCCGACAAAGCTACATCAGCCGCATGAAAAAATGTCTAAGTCTGGGCAGGGCCAATGAAAATATCCACGTGTCACCCTGACGCAACTCCAAAGGTCAAACCAAGAGGTGAATTTTCATATGAGCATAGGCCCTCCACGTGGACAAGACTTGAGTTGAAGTGGGCTTTAGAGTTTCAAAGTGCCCCACCGAGCCGCATCCAATCAAAAGAAACCATGTTTCCACAGATGCTGAAATATAAATTGACTGGGAGGACACACCGTCAAACCATAAAATGTAGGGAAATCACCATTAACACCGGAAATGAATCTTTATTTAAGGACAAAGAATTTGGAAATGATATAAGGCCCAAATGTGATCCACGACCATGGAGAAGGATATTTCAATAGCATACAAATGAAGAAAACTTTTCACGCATCCATTTGGGGAAATAGAAAATATGACAGAGCCCGTAGATTGAAGAATTTTTAGAGAAAACAGGTGAGATCAAATTGAGCACCAACATTGGCTCCAACTCGGGGATGGGCACTCCTAGCGAGTGCCACAAGAACAAATAGTAGACCAAGTGCCAAAAATAAACCATTGGGCAATGAAGTAAAAGAAAAAGCTTACAGAGTAGAACGATAATAACCAACTCCCCAAGGACGAACCGAGAAACCAACAAAAAAATCAACAAGGACCAGGAGGAAACAAAATAGAAAAACATGAAAGTAGAAAGAAACCAAAATACTATACACTGTATAATGGTGTATACCTTGATTTTGAGAAATCAATCAAGGAAATGTTTCAAATGTCTGTCATTAACAAGAAACTCAAGCAATTCCCCATCTAAGTATTTTAAGAAGAAGGTATGTTCACCAATTCGAATGTCAATTAAATAAGGGCCCATCCACAATGCATCAAACTTTCCATGTTTTCCTTATCCTCATGTCTCATTTATCCCATAATATCACAAAATCTCAACACGAAAGCTCTTAGAGTCACCTTCTTATCAAACAAATTATTCAATTTCTCTCTGAATTTTACATTTCTTTGATGGGATGCCCTTATTTCTTCATCTAACTCAACAATCTGATTGATGCAAGCATCATAGGGACTAACCTCTTGATCTTCTAGTTGTTGAAGAAATTGAAAAGAAGATAATTACATATGCAGGGGCAGCAGAGCTTGAGTTCCATACACCAACTCAAATGGGATTTTTCCAGTAGCTCATTTAATAGTGATTCGATCAGCCCAAACAACAAATTTTAACTACTCACCCCACTTCCTTTTGTTCAAATCCAAAGTTCTTCTAATTATCTTCAACATATTTTTATTGTTGGAATCTACTTGTCCATTTCCTTGGGGATTATAATTGGAAGCATATGTCAAATTGATCCCATATTCATGGCACATGGCCACCAAAGGTTTAGCTCAAAATATCATGGCATTATCAACAACTATTTTGGCAGGTACCCCAAATCAAATGATATAATTTAGGAAAAAATCCATGACAATTTGGTGAGTTTCCTTCTTGGTGGGGATTTCCTCCACCCACTTGGTGAAGTAATATGTGGCCACTAGTATCCACTTATGGCCTGCACTTGAAGGATCAGAAATTTCGTAATGAAATCCATTCCCCATTGCCTAAATGGGGCTTCAATTGATACAGGTTGCAAAGGAAGAGAGCCTCGAATCTTTTAGTCTTCTAGAAAAGCATTGGTAAATTTCACATTTTCTTGCCAACGAGTTGTATCCTTGAAAAGAGTTGGCCACCAATAACCGAGGTCCTTAAGATCTTATGAGTTTTGACTCTTCCAAAGCAAAATGCTCCCCACAAACTCCTCCATGAAGATCAAAAATTATCTTAGGGGCTTCATCTTTAGCAATGCATCTTAAGAGAACTCCTCGGGGTTCTTCCAAGCTAACCCAAAATCAGTAATGGCATATTTTGGGAAGCTAACTTAAGCATTGTTTTCTAATTCTTGCTCAAATTTTTAGGGCACAATAAACATTTGAGATAAAAAAAAATGATGTCCTTATACCATTCAAATACCGATGGATAGGGGGTACATAGTCCATATAGATAGCACAAGATATATGGTAATTTTCCAATCGTACCCAAACGATAATATTCCAGAGGGAAATGCGCCTAAAATCAAATATTTCAAGCTAGCTTTCGAAGGGATGGGAGGCTGCGTTTGTGGGCCGATAATTTCTCTGGGTACCCCAACCTCCATATAGATAGATAGGCTCTCTGCCGGATACCCCTATAGAGAGATGTGGGGGCATTATGAGTTGTTGCCTATCCGACTATAGTCACTCTCATAGTCAGTGAATGGCGACTTTCTGAGATCAAGGTTACTCTTTTTCAAGGACATTCATCCTTTCTTCTTCAACTTCATTTACCTCAATTGTCTGCAAATTGCTCTCTACCATAAGTTTTTCTAGGCCCAAACCTATGACCAATTTTTTTGTTTGGATATCCATATCATACTCTTGCAATTTGTTTACCCATCGACATCTTTTTCTTGAAACCTCCATTTATGATAGGATATCTTTCACCATGGTGTGGGGAACATAAGAAATGACTTTAGAACTCAGAATATATGGCCTAAAGACCTTTAATTGCTTTTACCGAGCAAATTTCCTGCTTCTCCATGATATTATATTTTAGCTCAGCTCCTTGTAATGCCTTACTGAAAAATACAATTGGTCTTTCAGCTCCCTCATCATCCTTCTGCAATAATACAGATGCAATAGTACTTTCTAAAGAAAATTAAAACATTTAGGAAGCCTTCTTATAATTTGGAGCTGCTAAAATAGGAGCATTCTTTAATGCTTCTTTAATCGTGGTAAAATCTTGAATAGTTGCTTCTTCCCATTTGATACTTTGGTCCTTTTTCAGCATGCTAGTGATTGGGATAGTTAGTTCAACAAAGTTGGAGATAAATCTCCTAATAAAATTAATCTTCCCAAAAAAGGATTGAATTCACTTCTTAGTTCTTGGAATAGGAACTTTCCGATGGCTTCTACCCTCTTAGGATCAATCATGACCCCTTCCTTTGACACAATGTGTCCAAGCAGCTTTTCTTTCTGAACTCCAAAATGGCACTTCTTGGGATTTAGTGAAATACCATACTCCCTTCATCTTAACAACATTTTTTAAGCTGTCATGCGGTGGTCACTCTTTTTCTCGGAGAAAATAGTCACATCATCTTGATACACAACAATGAAATCATTAATATAGCTAGAGAAAGCTATATCCATTGCTCTTTGGAAAGTGGCTCCACCATTCATTAGACCAAAATTAATCCTGACATATACATATGTTCCTCAAGGAGTGGTAAAGGAAGTCTTGATTCACTCTGATTCCTTCATAAATACCTGGTTATATCAAGAAAAACCATCCAAGTTGGATAACAATTCCAAACCAGTAACCAATTATAACATATTGTCCATATTTGGTAAAGGGTAGTTATCCTTCATTGATGCTCTATTCAAGTTTCTAAAGTCAACACCCAAACCTTATATTTCCATTCTTCTTTCTGACAGGTACTAAGTTTGCAACCCATGATGAGTACCTTATGGGCTATATGATTCCTTCATACCTCAACTTTTTCAATTATTCTTGCATCTTTAGGGAAAGGAGTGGATTTATTGACATATGTTTCTACCTAAATGGATTGGTAGAAGCTTCCAAGGGAATTTGGTGCTAGAAAAATCATCTCTGTATGCTTTGGGTTGAGAATAATACCATGCTAAGTAGTCCCTGGTATTTACTCAACAATTGGACATACGACTACTTTTATTCCTTGCTCAGATTACTACCTAACCAGATCTTATGTGGTTTATCCTTCATGCCCAAGTTGTAATCTTCTACATACCTCGAGGCTGACATGTGTCTGTTGATAATGCAATCAACATTATCAAAGTTTGATTCAAGTGCTACCAAACCTCTAGGAATAATATTAGTCCTCAACTGAATGATGTCTTCTCCAAATAAAGTCTCCTTTCCATCAACTACACAAACCATTGGCTCCCAATCCATACATTGATCAGCAAATTATCCTTAGTTCTATAAAAACCTTTACACCTAGGCATCGTCTTTGAACACTTTCCAGTGTTTAACATTGTCAGGAATATATGGCCTAGTCAATACCTCAATATTATACTTAGAATAGGGCGATACAGTATACTTTTCAAATCCTGGACCCCAATACGGCCAATTTGTCGATAGAGTATTGTACTTCCTATCATGATGTATTATTATAAAGGAGTTAAACATCTTAATGAAATCCTAGACTACATGCTTATATTGCTTTATTCTCTCGATTTTTTGTTGCATACGCTTTTCTAACTCGCTTGACAATTAGATCTCGAATCTCCTTTAACAATGATGTCTCTAATACCATACTTCCAAGTAATTCTTAAACCCAATAACAGTGCTTCATACTCAGTAATATTGTTAGTGCACCCAAAGTTGAGTTTAAAAGAGAAAACAAACTCTTCATGTCCTGGAGATATTAGAACAATACCAGCACCATTTCAAAATTTAGAGCAAACCCCATCAAACAAAATATTCCAAGGAGAGCCTGCTTGATTAAGATAATTGCATTGATCAATTTTGTGCTCTTTACCATTAGCAAATCCAACAAAGTTATCTGCATCAGTGTCAGTGTATAACACTTCATAGGAAGCATTATTGGGATCCTCAATGAGATGTAGCATCTTCTTTTCACCATACAACTTTACAAGGCTTCCCTTAATAAGTATAGTGGAAAAATACATATCCATTTTCACACTACCACCCACACTGGTAGCCCATTTTCTTGATAGCAACATTCTCCATTTAGTAGGAAAATCAACAATAACAACATCTAGTTTTAAGTTCTTGCCTAGGTGGACTGCAAGTTGCATTATCAGACCCTTGACACATCCAACCACTAGCACCTCTCTGGAATCCATGGTAATGCACTTTCCATAATTTTTCACTTTGATATCTAATTCATTCATGACCTCAAGAGGCATAACATTGCATGATGCTCCAGAATCAAACATATAATTGTGTAATAACATGTCTTTAATAATCAGAGTAGTGAAAAATGGATCAACATTCAGCTAGGATTCACCTTAGCTCATGTTCACCTAGGTACATTATTTACCTTTATTATATTTATCATCACCCACTTATGTGTGTGAATATTTCTTTTTATTTATTTAGATATTATGAGATATTATCTAATTTTTAGGTATAGTTCTTTCCTTGACCTATGGTATTGACTAGTTCTTCCCGGATCTATGGTATTGACTAGATCCTTGATGTTTAGTTTTCTCATAAATCTATGGACTTGACTAGTTCTTTGATGACTAGTTCTTTTCATGATTTATGGCTTAATCTACGACCTTGACTGGTTCTTAGTTTGTTATTCATTACCTATATAAGAAAGGCCCATTCTCATTGTATTTCATTGAGTTCCATAATAATATATGATATTATTGCTTATTTGTTTGTAAAGGTTTATGTAAAGTTATTCTAGTGAAGTACTTTCATCTTATTGATCATGATATTTGATTAACATCTATGTTTTTGGCTTGGCACGCTCTAGTTATCGTTCCTTTTATGGTATCAAAACTACACAACTTCTTGTCACACCAAAAGCTCAAACTTATGGTGGAGAGGGATCTCATCGTGTTAAAAGATGCTACGCCAATACCCTCCCGCACAATGGAGCCAGGTATACACCCAATCAAGCCCAACAACATTAGGAGGAAGTGACACCGGGAATTTCTCGGGAGGTCACCCATCCCAGAACTACTCTGGGGCTAGCACGCTTAACTGGCTGGTATCATAGAAAGAGATTGCTATTGACATTCGTCTATAATACTATTGAAATCCTTAGCCCCTGGTCATATGGTATGGTCATATGAGGGCTTAAAGCTTCTGATTCCTACTAATAGGTGCTTAACTCTAACCCCCTTTCATTTTATTTGTGTGGTGAAGGCAAGAGCATTTTATTCTATTGTAGTGAAAACTAAAATAAATAGTTGAGCATAATATTGAAAAACTTGTATTTTTGATCGGTAACTCAGTTTTAAGTTTCATTTTTTGCAAAAGTGTGTATTTTTTATGTTCTTTCCATTGGAAATATTTATTTTGAGAAATACACTATAATTATAAAGTGTCATATTGTAACACGCACTCATTATAAAGTGCCAAAATCTAGGGGGCTCTTGTTGCATTGTTTGGGGGTCTTGTTGCATTATTTAGTTCTTGCATTTCTTTTGGTGATTTTTTATGATGACATATTTATCTACTTCTACATTAGATCATGTTGAGCCATTAACAACACATAATTACCACACATGGAAACCAAGAATGGAAACAATAATTAAGTGGAAAGGATTATGGGCTTTAACTTCTTCAGAACAACCAGTGTTCACTAGAGAATATGAGAAATTTCAGTACCAATGCAAATTTGATGAGTGTATGGATTTGATAGGAACTTATGTAAGTGACAGTCTTTTATTTCATTTAGAAAAGTGTGACTCTCCTTTCAAAATATGGGAGAAATTGGAGGATTTATTTGGTAAGGCGGTATGAGAGCCAGACAACCTGAAATTGAGATCACCTCTCTTAATCCTGAATATTTTCCAACAATTATAGACTATCTTACCAAGTTCAAGAATTTGTTGACACATTTGAAGGGGAGTGGAAGAGATAAGAAAGATGAAGAGTGTGTTTACTTGATTCTATCCAAGTTGAGATGACCTTTCCAAATTTTTGCTTCTACCTTTTTCTCTAGCGTGGATGTCTTCGGTGACACCTTCAAAATGCATAACTTAGAAACATTTTGTGAAAGACTTACTAGAGAAGAATCCAAATTATCTTACCTTGATTCTTACACCTCTCAAAAGGCATTAGTTGCATCTAATCCTAAGGGCAAGGGAAAACCAAATAGTAAAACCAAATCCACACCTTCTCCATCTCAAAACCCAAGGATTCTTCTAAATCCAAGAATAATTCTAGTCGTTCATGCTCTTTTTGTGGGGGTAATAATCATGAAGAAAATAGGTGTTATAAGCAAATGCAAGCCTTAGAGGATGCAGTCAAGAAACACAAAATTTCTATCTCTACTCCACCTCCTTCTAATCAGCATGAAAAAGCACTTAATTTTGTTGGAAGATCTCAGTCACCACTTACAGACAATTGGGTTATAGATTCTGGTGTTTCTCATCACATGACTTCTTCCAAGGAGTCTTTTGTTTCTCTAGGTTTGAGTTCTACTTCCAAAATTGAGGTTGGAGATTCTTCCTTTCTTTCTGTTGAAGGAAAATGTGATATACAACTTGATCGTAGCAATATCCAAGATACACTATATGTTCCTAACATCACTACAAATTTCCTTATGTATATCAAATTTGTCATTTTGGTCAAGGGAAAATAGTGACTTTTACACCACATGGGGCAGAAGTAAGAACTTTGTTGGAGCCTTATTCACTTGTTTCTCAGGGTATTGTTGATCATAGTTCAAGACTATATCACTTTGAGGGTTTTGATGACACTTCTTATATAGGGACAGGATTGGTTTCTCATTCAGATTCAGAGAGTAAGCTTTTGCAAGAAAAGATTTGGACATTTCAATTACAAATATTTGAAGGAGTTGAGCACTCATGGTATGGTAGATGGTCTTCCTAGAGTTTCTTTTCTTGAGGAGTTTGTTATGGTTGTGCATTAGGGAAACAACACCAAGATCCTTTTCCTAATAATTTGTCTAAGAGAGATTCTTCACCACTTGAGCTTGTGTATAGTGACTTGATGGTTTTTCCTACCCCATCTTTTAATGGAGCTAAGTATGCACTTACATTTATTGATAGATTCTCAAGACATACTTGGGTTTATTTTTTCAAGTAAAAAAGTGATGTTTTTTCACACTTCAAAGTTTTCAAGGCTTTGGTCAAGAAACAATCTTCTAGTAGCATAAAGAACCTTCACACTGATAATGGGGGGAGTACTTCAACAATGAGTTTTCTAAATTTTTGGCAACTCAAGGCATTATTCACCAGCATTATGTTTCTCATACTCCATAATAGAATGGATTAATAGAAAGAAAGAATAGAAATTTGAAGGAATGGCTAATTGTATGATGCATTCTAGAGATATACCTCCTATCTATTGGGTAGAAATAATTAATTGTGCTAACTATATTCAAAATCGCACACCACACAGAGCACTTGAGCATTTGACTCCAGAGGAAGCTTGGTCCAACACTAAGCTAGATGTCTCATTTTTCAAGTCTTTAGGAGCCATGCTTGGGCCTTTGTGCCAAAGAAGAAAATGAAAGCTTTGGATAAGAAGAGTAAACCCTTGATCTTTATAGGGTATTGTGAGGACATGAGAGCTTATCATCTTTTAGATCCTAATACACATGATGTTCTTTTTCAAACACATGTTCAGTTTGATGAGTGTTTCACTCCTCATGATTCTTCATCTTCTTCCATTCCTTCTTCTTATTCATCTCATCTTGAGGATCCTTTCTTTGAGGAGATTAATGAGGAGGTTATCGATGTCATTAAGGATCCTATTCCCACTGATGTTATCATTATGCCTAAGTGGGCTCGTACTACAGTTTCTGAGGTAGCACCTTTCATATAGGATCTTCCACCCACTAGGCATCATCACGCACATTCTACAGGTTTTAGACTTTTGTGTCAGGGAAGTTTCGAGGATCCACAGTCTTTTTCAAAGGCTCATGGGATACCGGAGTGGGATGATGCGATGGCAGCTGAGTATTCTTCTTTGATGAAGAATCATACATGGGATTTGGTATCTCTTCCTAAAGGAAGAAAGATGGTTAGGTGTAAGTGGGTATACCGAACCAAATATGTCGTTGATGGGTCCATTGAAAAGTATAAGGCTCATCTTATTGCAAATGGTTTTTCACAAGTCGAAGGTATTGATTACTCTGAGACTTTTGCACTTATTGCCAAGATGGATTCTATACGCCTTGTACTTGTTATTGCTGCATCACAGGGGTGGCCCATATATTAGATGGACGTGAACAGTGCCTTCTTACATGGATATCTACAAGAGGAAATATATATGGAGCAGCCGGTTGGATTTGTTCATGATTCTTCTCTTGTTTGTAGGCTCTGAAAGTATCTCTACAGTATTAAACAAGCCCCTCGGGCTTGGTATGAGAAGATGGATTCTTTTATTCTATCTACTGGTTTTGTTCGTTGCCATTCTGATCAAACAATGTATCTCTAGCATGTCAATGAGGATATTGTGATACTTTTCTTGTATGTTGATGATATGTTACTTACTGGTAGCTCTTCTTCCCACATTCAGAGTATTCAGAGGGCTCTTTCTACAGTTTGACATGATAGATCTTGGGCTATTGCATTATTTCCTTGGTTTACATATTTCTCAAATAGATTTAGGGATTCATTTGAGTCAGCAAAAGTACACCCATGATCTTCTTAGGCACTTTGATATGGCTGATTGCAAGCCAAGTCCATCTCCTTTTCAGTCTAGAGTTACTCTTACATCCACATGTACCACACCACTTTATGATCCTACATTGTATAGGAAGTTGGTTGGGAGTCTCATGTACTTGACACATACTCGTCCTGATATTTCATTTGTAGTAGGGCTTATATCTCGGTTTGCACATTCTCCTCATAGTAGTCACTGATAGGCTACTAAAAGGATTTTACGCTATTTACATGGCACTTCCCATTTTGGCCTACACTACACTAGGGGCTCTACTTAATTGGTTGGGAATGTAGATTCATATTGGGCATGTTCTATTGATGACAAGCATTCCACTTATGGATATCTTTTTTGTCTTGGTTCTTATCTAGTTTCTTAGGCATGCAAAAAATAATAGGCTATTGCACTTTCACATTCAGAGGTAGAGTACAGGGCAACACTTATAGCGAGTCAACAGATTATTTGGCTTTTCCAGTTATTAACAGAGTTCAGATTCCCACTAGATTCACCGATTGTACTTTGGTGTGATAACCAAAGTACAATTCACAATTCTCACAACCTAGTTGAGCACCAGTGGACCAAGCATATTGAGATACATATCCACTTCATTCGGAAGCACATTTAGGATGGAGTTCTTTGCTTGGAGTACCTTCCAACTCAGTAGCAAGTTGCAGACATCTTTACGAAGCCTTTTGCATCACCTCACTACCTTGAGTTGTGTGGAATGCTTAGGGTTTCAGAAAAATTTTTGGGGGTGTTCGTGAGAACATCTTCCTTCTTCTTCTTTCTCTTTCCTTATAGCAGGATTCTTTCCTTCTTTTGGTTTGAGATTTCTTCATGGATATATTATACATGAGTACCTCATCAAGCCTAGTTATCGGGACTCATATTGTGGACATGCCACTTCTATTTTGGTCCCTAGCTTCACTTGAGGGGGGTGTTAGAGTAGGTATTTACCTTAACTCATGTTCACCTAGGTACATTATTTACCTTTATTATATTTATCCTCATCCACTTATGTGTGTGGATATTTCTTTTTATTTATTTAGATATTATGAGATATTATCTAGTTGTTAGGTATAGTTCTTTCCTTGATCTATGGTATTGACTAGATCCTTGATGTCTAGTTCTCTCATAAATCTATGGACTTGACTAGTTCTTTGATGACTAGTTCTTTCTATGATTTATGGCTTGATCTACGACCTTAACTAGTTCTTAGATTGTTATTCCTTTCCTATATAAGAAAGGCCCATTCTCATTGTATTTTATTGAGTTCCATAATAATATATGGTATTACTGCTCATTTGTTTGCAAAGGTTTCTGTTAAGTTATTCTAGTGAATTGCTTTCATCTTATTGATCATGATGTTTGATTAGCATATGTGTTCTTGGTTTGGCACGATATGATTATCATTCCTTTTAACATTACATGATGCTCTAGAATCAAACATACAATTGTGTAATAACCTATCTTTAATAATCAGAGTAGTGAAAAATGGATCTACATTCAGTTGGGATTCAACCAAGGATGTTCCCAAATATACTTCAGGTGGCTCATCTAGTTCTTCTAGCACTTGGGGTTTTTTCAACTCTGCAATGGTAGGAGGAGTCTCAACATTGTTTACATTTCTACCTTGGGTAATCTTTTCTTCTTTCAATCCCAAATACTCAAAGGCTCTTTTCTTGTGCTCAAGAATCCTAAGTAGCTCAACAATTGGAACATAAATCTTGATCTGACTCAAGACTTGGGCAATGTCATAAGGAACATATTTGGGCAAGGAAACATTTTGAGGAAGACTGACAAACTCATCTGATAGTAAAGGATTTTTCACGGTCTAAGCATGGGCAGGGATACTGCGTTCTGTTTAGGGAAACAAGGCTTTTTCCAAATGTATCTTTCTTAGGAGTTTCTTTTGAGATATTGGTGAGAACTAGAGTTTTTGGTTTGGCTTGAGGCCTTGCCCCTTTGACAACTTTACTCCTAGTTTTATATTCCTTTTCATGGCCAAATACAACATTCATTAACAATTGCCTATCCTCCTTAGAATGGATTCCTCCATCATACTTTTTAATCATTAGTGCCCTTAAGTATTCAAAATCATTACTAGGAAATTCAAAATATTGTACCATATCTATTTCAAAAGTATGAGAGGGAGGAAGGGGTAATACCCAAGTGGATGCAATCCTAGAAATTTGCAGTAGTTCTGGCATTGATTAATTCAGTCAAAGTTTCTCCTTGTTGTGAGCTTGTAGAGCACCCCACCATGCACACATCATCATCAATGTCATCATTATCTTCCTCAACTTATTTGTCTTCATCACATGGGGCATGTGGCAAGAAACATCTGTCACACCACTCAATTTCATTGGCTTCTTCCATAGCAACAACTCGGAAGTCAAAGGATTAGGCACAATTCTATTCTCACGGGCTTGGGGCTATCTATTTCCTGATCCCACGGGTCCTTTACCTCTTTCATCAGATATGTGATCACCTCTAGTATGATTTTCAAATATTTCTTGACCTTATGCTTTATGCCGACCTTGGGAAATTTTCCAATCCCCTTCTCTTCCTTCGCCGATTTATAGGATATTTCCTTAGCTGACTCGGCCAAAGTTTTTAAAAACTCCTCCAGATCCACAAATTTACTTGGACCGAGACTTCTCTCGGATTGATCAGCTTGATGCCTTCTCTCTTAGGAGGTTTACCAATTGCTTTGATATTTTTTTCAATCTGCAAAGCCATGGTGAAGGCCTTCCTCAATGTTGTTGGGTTCTTATTCCTCAAATAATAGGAAACCTTCTTGTCGAAAGCATCAGAGTATTTTATTAAACAAGAAACATCACTTGGCCTCAGGATCACAAGTAGCCTATTCAGTGGTCTTATTGAACCTTGTATTGATGTCATGAATAGACTCATTAGTATTCTTTTTATATTTTCAAATTCTGATAAAAGAAACCTAGGGTTTGTTTTATCTCCATACTGTAATCTAAAATCATTATTCATTTATGTCCATGAATCAATGGAGTTATCGAAAAATATTTATACCGGTCCGTGCATCCTCCTCTAGAGTGTGAATAAAAACAATTATATACACATCTTTAAATTTTATCTCAAAGTATTTCATTATATTGAAAAAGATCTTTAAGTGTTGATCCCAAGTAATAGAATTATTTCCTTGAAATTGAGCAGTCTATTTCTAACATCTTGAGGCACAACATTTGGATATCCAGCCATACCTCTGAAACCTATAGGACCAAAAGTGTTCACAACAAATAGAGGTCTTGGTGGGGCTGGGCCATATTGTTTTGGGGAGGTGATCTTACGGGAAAAACAAGATGATGAGGAGTGAGGGGTGCATGGGGCATAGGAATGCAATTCTCAAAGTGAATGTTCTCTTAAAAATATGATTCTTGGAAAATCCTATCAGCTTTGGAGAACACAGGGACAAAATGAGATGCAAATTTTTCAAATACAAAAGAAGGATAATTTGGATTTACAAAGAGACTACCTGATTCAGAAGCACTTGAGGAAGTATGGAAATCTTCAATGACAAGCTGATCAGTTTCCACAATTGATAACTCTTTTCTTGATTTCTAATCTCCAAAAACTTTCTAGATTCTTCTTCCTTTTGAATTCATCTTTCCAGCTCTGGAAATAACTTTTTGGTAGGGTCTCTAGTGAAGAAAGATCTTCTTCCTTCCAGCTTTGCAAAGATTAGTGATAAATTACAATTGACAGAGGTTAAGACACTAGCATTTATCAAAAATTCATTCAACACAGAGTCACCACTAAGGATTTTCACCTTAGTTGTGAAAATGCACTAAAATTGGTCTGTCAAATGTCTATCAACACTAAATTCACGCAAAGCTTCACAGATCTGACCTTTCTTTACCCATATTTAACATTGATGATGTAAAATTAGTGCAAAAACCAAATGAAACTTGAAATATTGCACGCTTAACTTGTAACTTTGCTCGATTCCTACAAATCCCAAAAAGTATGGCATTTAAACCATGTATTTTCACTTAGATCATGTAAGAAATGTTACCACGGCTGAATATAAGAATGCAAATAAGATCCTGGTAATGGCGCCATTCTGGTGTCGTTTCCGCACAAATAGATCTTGGAGCTCAAATAACCCCTAGTAATGGTGTCACTCTAGTGTTGGTATCCAAATTGATTCTCCCTTGGAAATTGAGCAACATCACATATTTAACAAGAAACTGAGAGATAAATAGATCTTATTATGAGTCATTTTGTAGCCAGGAGGGATTTTTCTGAATCTTTGTCACTCGGGCATCGGAGAAATGGATAACACCTTCATTAAGGATTTGATCTATCCTCACTACTTTAGGTTGTGCCTTTCGACCGTGAGTGAGAGGACCCATTTGGTGACCTATGTCGTGAATGAGAATGAAGATATCCTTCTTTGCACAAATTTGAAAGGAGACCCTGAGAAAATATGATCAATGCACCATAATTTAACTCTCACGAGTTGTCACTTCTAAATAATAGTGATATTTCCTAAACAGGGTTGAAGGTTACTAGAGACATTATGGAATCTTGATTGCTTCTGCAAATTTCGGTAGCAGAATTTATACATTTGTGGACACAAAGAAAACAGAGGTAGTTCAGGATGGATTCATTGTTTTTGAATAATTTGGTGGGAGATTAAGTAGGATAAAATTGATTATGCCAAATATTTGAGAACCTTCACAACAATTGCAATACTAAATGACAAAAAGATTCAGAATAGATAAAATATTCCTTCAACTAGAAGGTGTGCATCAATGGAGGCCCAAATTTACAGTTTCACACAATCTCCAAGAATTTAACACGAATGCTCGAGCTAAAGACTCAATTAAACATTAAGACCCTTGGTTCCTCACACCTAAGATACACTCAAAGGATTACAGACAATCTGTATCAACAAATGACAATAAAGTGATTTTAAATTGTTTATTTCATTGCATGATGAAGGATCTTCTTGAAATGAAATTACAAATGCCACTAAACTATCATAGGGACGAGATCTTGTGTGATTCAGAGTGACTTTAACACAAGATTGTAATAGGAATAAGAAAAACTACTTGTAGACATTCTGAAATAAAGTAGACACAAATTGCTCCAAGATTAACACGGATTAATTTGAAATTGATTAGATTCATCAGTAGGGGAAAGTTTCTTTGAATAGTCTCAGAGCTTGTCAATGGTTGTACACTCATAACCAACTTGACATGATTGAAATCTAAAACACGAGAAATTAACGGAGTTTCTCGATTGGTCTCTCAAAAGATGGGCTCTCTCAAATTTTCTCTTAAGAATTTGACCCCCAACCCTTTGTAAGATTATTCTCAGTGCATTTATACATTTCACTTGCTCACTCATCCCAAATTTTCCCCCCAAAAAATAAGAATATTCTAGGAACCTTTTCTTCTTACCAATTTGTCTCGAGAAAATGACATTTAACAAATTTACACCCGCAGCTACCAGGTGGACAAATCATGAACTGATCACATTTCTCAAACCCTCGACTAATGACTGGGATTCCATGCCACAAATTTTTGACAGTCCTAATCATTCTTATTCTTTCGTACGAGAAATCCCCATTTTCATCATTTTCTTGTGGCTCTGTATGGCTGGATCTAGCAGGGAATCCTTTTCTCCCTCGAGGTAACACCTAGAGAAATGAATGCCCCCGCATAGATGCCTGCATTCGTGCTTCTAAAACATGAGTGTCCACGCATGGATTATTCCACATACCTGCACTGTGAGTCTAATTTGTAAGAAAATCAATGCATATTCACACCTTCTAGAGTCTTGGAACAAAACGACAAAGCAAAATCAAAAGTAGTGCATAGAAACCGTTGATTCTTCCCCTTCTTAACTTTAGATTAGAGTCATCCACATGTTTCCTTAGCGCACCTACATAGGCGAAGTATAGAGGCAAGTTTCCAAATAATCTCGGGCCTTCCACATGCCCAGGCCCAAAAAAATCACCTTTTGGCCTTTTAAAAGTCTCATTATAAAAGGAGCCAACAAAATCCTCCAAGTGTCTCTGGCGTAACTTTGAGATGGTGCCTAAAAGCGTAGACTGACAAACAAGTGCAAGCTCACCACGTGTCTCATTACGGAAGAGTTGTTGAAAATTTTTAAGGACCAACAGATAGCACTATGTTTCTAGGGTCTCGAGATAGTTTTCTTGGCCGTTGAAAAGTCCAAGCAAGGGCAGAGTGAGCAAAAACTTCCATGTGTCCTCATGGCACTCCTTCAACAATAAAATTTAAGGGTAGGTCCCCAAACAGGCATGGGCCCTCCACATGTCCTAGGCCTTAGAAAGTTTCTTAAAAATTTTAAGTATAAAGAGGAGCTGGCGGAAGCCTCCACATGTCTCATTGGCACAATTTTGAGATGGTGCCCAAAAGCGGAGACCTTGAACAAAGTGGGCTCACCACGTGTCACCTTGGCACAACTGTTAAGGTGGGACCAAGAGGCAGATCCTCAAATGAGCACCAGCCCTCCATGTTTCCATGAGTCTCGAAAAGTTGCACCCATCGCATGAAAAATGTCTAAGTCTAGGCAGGGCTTGCAGAAATCTCCACATGTCTCCCTAGTGCAACTCCAAATGTCAAACCAATAGGTGAATTTTTAGATGAGCGTAGACCCTCCACATGGAAAAGACTTGAGTTGAAGTATTCCTTAGAGTTTCAAAGTGCCCCGTGAAGTTGCATCCAATCAAAAGAAACCACGTTTCCACGAGATCTGAAATATAAATTGTGAGAAGAACACACTCGTCAAACCATAAAATGTAGGGAAATCACCATTAGCGCCCAGAAATGAATCTTTCTTTAAGGATAGAGAATTTGGAAATGATATAAGGACCAAATGTGATCCATTACCATGGAGAAGGCTCCTTCAACAACACAAAAATATAAAAACATTTCACACATCCATTCGGGAAAATAGAAAAAATGATAGAGCCCACAAATTAAAGAATTTTTGGAGAAAACGGGCGAGATAAAATTGATCACCAACTCCAAGATTACACATAAGCCAATGGAACCCATTCTACCTTCACCCACATCCATCTCATTCATATTCATCACAATTTAATTCCATTATTTAAGTTATTAGGTTTCTTGTTAAACATCTTAAGCATTCACGTATTTAACTACTAAGTTCAAACACCAAGATATAGATGTATATTATAATTTATTAAGTTATTTATTTTAGTTTTCATTTTGTACAAATTAAGTTCCACCAGGCCCTATGATAATATGATGACTAAACCCTCTTAGAATGCATATGGGAAAGGTTACAAATGAGTGATTAATTGCATCATTACGTGCCGCCACCCTTCCCATGGTCGTTCAAGTTGACTTGGTCGGAGTTATTGTTGCAACGCCTTATGAATTATAATTTCAACTTAATTACATATCCACGAAAGGTAGGCATGCTTAATAAATTAAGCGTTATTGGAAAAGATCATAATACGGTGGTGAGATATCATCTATCGGGACTCTCTTTCATATTTACACAAAATTATGTTTTCTTCATACTTATGTGATTAAATAAGAATCATATGATTAATTTATGAGTATATATCTCTTAATTAAACATGCTTCTATATCAAGTAAAACTATAAATGCATCATAAAAATATTATTATGATTATCTTAATATTAATGTCTCTTTGTAACATACAACATTAATCAAATCATAGAAAAAGTAATTATCAAACTCAACTTATATTGTCACATTATAATCTATTATAAACTCAGTATTATAACAATTTTCAATACAAGGTATGATTTTGAACACAAAAGTATTTATATTCATGACTAGGAAGTTAAACCAGATTTAAAGTACATCAAAATATTAGACAAACAAAAATTTACATCAGGTCATCAAATGCCTCATTTACAACAAGCAAAGAAAATACTTTATATTTTTAAGCATAATCATATACATTTAATACATCTCATGAATTAAAAACACCCATATCAATGAATCATTGACCAATATTTTACAATTCAAATTACCTCATAACCTACAAACTGAAAAATAATGATACAACATGGTCATTTCATACAAAATTGGCATGAAATGTCTTTCTCTTCACGTTTACAAATTATTTCAATGTAATGGAAATATAAAATCAACTAAGCATGATGATTAACTAAAATATGTATTTCAGGGAATAATCTAAGAAGTACAACAATGTAATAACTGAAATATAAATGCTAAATAATTTTTTTGAAATTCTAAATGAAATTAAATAAGAGGTAAAAGGTATTAACCAGAATTATACTTACCTCATAGTAATCTTGGACAAGACATGATGATGTACTAACGAGTTGAGTGTCGTAAGGAACCTCAGAGAAAATTTAAGAAGTGGCAGATTTGGCAGATTGGGGCACTGGGGACGAGACAGGGTGTCTGTGGACACCATGGTCTTAAATACGGGCACCTTGGTCTACGGATTGACTCAAAAACAAGATCTAATATGGTCATCAAACCTTCATTTTACTTCATATTTAACCAAGTTGGTGTCGCTCAGTACCAAGCGTTGTTATAAATTTACAATAAATAATATCCTACAAAACCCAACACAAAAGCATCAAACCCTAAAATAATAAATATAAAAATGAATGGGTTAGTATGTCTCACATTTGCCAAATGGATGGACTTATGACTGAGTTTTGCACTACATCATATCTCGATGTAGTTTTATGTGCTTTTTGTGTGTGCAATGTAGTGCCTAGGGTGTGCTTAGCACCAATGACACCAAAGTAGGGGGCAATAACTAGATAAGAATGTAGAATAATGGATGGAATAGAATAGATTCCCTTCTTATCTAGTGTATGATGCATAATAGTTCCCAAATGCAGTCCCTTTCCTTATGTAGATAGCTAGCCCTTAGTAGAAGTAGTCCACCCATAAGATAGTATGTATGTTGTGTTTATATAGTGATCTCTTGCTCAAATTTCAACATTAATGACCCGACATGGTGACTAATACCTAGGGGAATGGCAGGGAAACTTATTAAGACTGACCTCAAACATCTACATGAGAAAAAAAGGTGCCGGGACCGGGGTGCCTAGAAATGAGGACCAGGGCACTCTAATCCCTTCTAAGCGCCCTAGCTAAAGACTAGAGACGACAATTTGGGTGAATAACGACAACTAAGAATTATTGAGAGATGACCGGAAGCGTGCACGTAAGTGAAAAATGTGTAAGACACACAATGAAAATGACCAACTAGACTGACAATAGGACTAGGGGATGGGTCATTAGTGAATAAATTTCTTACGCAAGATTTGTATATAAAACAACATACTTGGCGATATAATTATAGTAGTAAGTGCATGATTTTGTGACTACATTTTCCCCACTTTATGTTGGTGAGTGGAAATCTTGGTAACATAAAGTAGAATTAGATACACACGAGAGAAATCCAGAGAAGCTCGGGCTCTATTAGAATCCGCATATGTGGTAGAAAAGTAAGCCAAATGAACCATATAGTACGCCGAACCATGGATCAAGCTATTGATTCATGCAATGTAGCGAGAAATGGAATGTTGTGATGAAGTGTACTAAATGAGAGAGATAATTGTGATATTGGATGATTGATGATTTTAGATGTTGTATGATGATGCTAAGATGGGATAGGGAGTGATCAATTCCGAACCTAATTTGCACGTATACAAAAAAATGACTAGAGAATTTGAGCGTCCTACCACCAAAGGAAGAGTGTAGGGAGAAAAGTGTGTTATTCTCCAATATTTAAGTACATACTCAAGATCTAGTTGCTGCACATGGACTCAGATCAAACTTTTTGTGATTTTTGGATACAAATAATTTTGATCAAATAGTTGACCCATATAGGAGTGGTATAGGAAAGGATCTCTTTCCCCCACTCTAAGGGTGTCACTGCAATGTTATGGTTTCCAAGTTAGCTCATTTGGAAGCAAATGCCAAACTTGCAAAGTTAGGTCATCTGAGAAATTAATGAATGTAAATCCCAAGTTAGGTCATCTGAGAGGTTGCATGTGTTGTATTGTATTGATTGAATGGTGTAATTTCAATTGTTAGAGACTTGAATGTATTGATTGGTTAATTGATTGGTTTGATTGGTTACTCGTAGAGATATTTTATGCTAGTTGCCCCCAGGTTAGGTCATTAGGGGAGGTGATGAAATGTCATATAGAAAAATTGTACATTTGTTTCCCCTAGGTTAGGTCATTAGGGGGAAATGATGAAGCGCCTCATCTTTGCATTAGTAATTATTAAAAAATAGTGAATTGGTAGTGTTGATTGATTGGATAGTGGTGTTATGGGTATTATAGGATGACCCCAATTATATGACCCCATTTGGAGAAAGGGGAAGTAATGAGAATAAAAATGTTGAGCCGAAAGTAAGCTCAAGATAGATAGTGTATGATAAATAACACCAAAATTTGTATAGATTGAGTGAAAGATAATGTCAAGGAGAGATAACACATGTGTCATATGTATGATATGATGGTAGGAAATTTTTGAAAATAATATCACAAACGGGGTGTAATTAGAATAGAAACTCTCAAGATTTGGAAAAAACTCATTTTGTGTGTATTAGTTAAGGAAATTATCATAAAATAATGACTATAGTGAAATGTGTAGGTAAAATTAGCTATAAATAGTAAGGTAAAAAATGATTAGCCACTTCATTTGTCTTTTGTGTGAGTGATATTGACATCGAGTGTGGAAATATGCCACTATGGAGAGTAGCACATCGTAGCTGATTTGAGATGGTGGTGACTACTATAGTATCATGCAAGATGGCGGAGTTAATAAGTTTGATGTTTGTAGGAAGAAAGTGTGTATGGTAGTCGTGTTTAGTGAATTTTTGTAAAATTGTGATTTTTAAATTTCTTGGAATTTAAGACATGGACAATAGCGGTGAAGGGCGGTGGCCTTCGGAAAAGAGCGCCTAGACACTCGGGCAATGATGTCCTATTATTGGGTGCCCCATTTATGATTTTGGGTGCCCCTATTCGGAGAGTGTGTATTCAGTCTAGAATGGTGTAAATGTGATTTTGGATGTGTAGTAATGTCATAAGCAAGTGATTTTGGATTTTTATAGTGTTTTAACACTATATTTGTTGTTGTTTTGTGTTGTGCAGAGGGATATCCACTTGAGGGAGTTCTGTGGGGTCACCATTTGAGTACTTTTCTTGGAATTGGTTTGTGTGAAGATGATTGCGAGGTTATGGACTATGCGGTCTAAGGCACATAGCGTGGATGCGATATGTGCCACATAATATGCCTATATTGATAGCATTATGTGAGAGGTGGTGTGTGGATACTTGTATGTTCTAGATTCTTACGATGTGAGATGAAAGTCATGTTGGAGGATGTGTATCGCACACTGGAATTACCAATTGTTGGGGAGAGAGTACAGGTTATGCCTTTGGAGGATATGGAGATTCAAATACGAGGTCACTAGATCATATTTTGTGGGGACTTGTGTACTTGTCAAGGCCCATATCAGTTTGGGTGTGATTTTGTGGTCGGGGTTCCATGTTTATGGAAATAAATAGTTGTGGTTATTTCTTTGTCTATTGTAGTAGAGGGAGGAGGTATGGGCATCTTATATAAGATGCATGATATATACTAGAAGATAAAGGAGGAGAGTACCAGATACGTGTGGGCATGATGTGTGTTGACCCACCTATATAGGGATCTATATAGATTTACATAAGAGGACCATGGAGGCAAGATATGAGCTACTACACTATTGCATGTATAAACATATGAGCATATAATAGTGTTAAGGCCAATTGGTAGTCCTTGAGTAGAGTGGGCTAGATGAGATATATGTTTTAGGAGGTGGGTTGGTGTGTGTGAGAAAAAGATGGATACTGAGATACTTATAGGGCATTTATTTATTGGATGGGGCGTGAGACAATGATATGGAGGACATACCGAGACTGTGGAGGATGGATAGAGGATGTTATAGAGATACGGTGCATATAGAGGATTATGTGGTTAGAGGATAATTTCCCAAGGATGAGCGAGTTATTCTAGGTGGAGAGGGTATCGTGATAGTTTGGTATGGCTCAAGGCATGCCCCTAGAGCCATATATATGGTTGAGAGCCATTAGAGCACCGAGGAGGGACAGAGCTAGACCAAGGTTCACGGGAGAGCAAGTAGTACCTCTTGCTCCAAATGAAGCAGATGCGACGATAGAGTGAGAGACTCAAATGATGTGGGGCGTACGGAAGCCTACTACTACTCTGTTGGGTATCACATCGGTTGGTATTATTATTTCCATTTTGAAGTAGCGGGGTTATTGTTATGTAAAAATTACAACACCTCGATTCCTTGTGATTTTGTGTATGAGGAAACTAGTGCATCTGCATAACATTGGATTATCATGCGGTGTGGGACCTTACAAGTAGGATAATCCTCCGGATATGGATGGCTTATTCATCTAACCTAGTTCCAACTTCTCCAATGATCATAAAATAACAAGCTAAATTAATCCTATTGTAATGTTTTTCAAGGAGACAAGGATAGAAATTTTCATGAAATAAAACTACTATTAGTGAAGGTGATACACCAAGAAAGGGTGGGACAATCCATGTGAGTGAAAGATAGGAGAAAATTAGGAGGAGAGGATTGACAAAATTCCCATGATCCAAGACAATATTCAATTCCCTATATTCATAAAGCACAAAAACTACGGACCTGTAAAGAGATAGATACATGCACAATATACTTATAAATATAATGGAAGGAAATAGATGCAACTCATATAAGCTAGGGTAAAAATGGCCACAAAACATGAATTTTATTACTATAAAACATGCACAATCCATCATACCATAAGCATAAGACAATCTTTTACAATAAGCCGGTGTTCAAGGCCTTTATCTCACAATAGCTACGGAAAAAAATTGTGAGTTCCTTTTATTTTTGGACTTTTTATTATAAAATGAGGTGGATTTTACAATATATATGCAATTTGGGTCACCAACCGGTAGGATGCATTTAAGAGGTATAGAAAACCATTCATATTGGTACTTTTCCTGCACATGCAATCATGGGTACCACCCTCATTAATTACGGTGTTGAGATGTCATTCATTGACCTACCCTCATCTGGATTGTAACTCATCCATCCTCTAGGTCATCTAACTACGTTGGGTTGGACGATGTCTATCTTCGTGACCATACATGCTTCTAGTCACCGACCAACACGGGAGTTTCCATCTTCACATTGTGGGTCATCCAACCTAGGAGGTTGGATGACTGTTTATCTATACCCATACTACACACTAATCAATCCATCCTCGCGATCGATGAACCAACAAGCCAACTAACCTGGTGACTCACCCAGCCATTTCATACAATTGTAAGCCAACCATCTGTGTTGGCCTTCAAACCCTGAGGGTTTGGATGCATCTATGTATATCGACCAACCTCTCTGTGACGTTGTCCATCCGACCAATCATAACCTCACCAACCTAAGTCTCCACAAAAGTCATCTGACACACCCGTCGACCAACCGTCACCCAAAACCTTGCTTCCATACCAAGGTTGGATGTTGTCCAACCCTTCACCCGACACACCTTCCAAACCAACCATCACGACACATCATGTTGACCAACCATAAACCGACACACCATGTCGACCAAGCATCAACCGACACACCATGTTGACCAAGCATCAACCAACACACCATACCGAATAACCATCAACTGACACACTTGTCCGACCAACTATTAACCCGACACACCATGCCGACCAACCATCAACCGACACACCTTTCGACCAACCGTCACCCGATACACCATTTCTACCATAAGCTAGACTTGCCAACTCCAAGATTCACTGTAGCTCGCCAACTCACCATGAGTTAAAACCAACTTCGCTGAGTTGATCCAACACACGAGCTACCATGCATACTATAAAATCATTTTTCCTTTTTCCATCAACTACCGATGTTGCGACCTGCTAAGTTGTCCATTTTTCATGGGGTGTGAAAAATGGATAACAATTGGCGACTTGTGGGATGATCTTCCTGCTTGATCTGGAAGACTAGTGACCTTAGGGCATCCATTGGGCGTGGAGTCATATGATTGCAAGAACTAGCCCGTCACTTGAAAATCTATCCTCTAACCTTTGGAGTAGTACGGATATTTTCATTTCAAAAGAAACCCTGGTTGAGGACTTGTTTATTCACCAAACTTTGTTTGAAATTGAAAAGTGCAAGATAAACGAGGGCACAACTATATTCAAACATAAAAGGTCATACACATTCCAAGTAGAATATGCAAAGAGTGCATGCAAGCACTTATTACAAAAGAAACCTTAACTAAAACAATGCAATGTGATACAAGCACTTGGAGGAATTACAATTCCTAAAATAAAATGTACAAAAGGATCCCTAACTCAATAACAATGCTTGAGATAAATTCCATTGATTGGAATCTATAGTCCTTCTCTATCCATCCTTGATAGCTAGAAAGCATTGCTTTCTTTGCAGCCTGAAATCATATAAGGGCCACTCCATATTGCATAACACTTGGAGTGCCTTCTCATATTTTCCTTGTCTGCATCCCATTTCAGAACCAAGTCTCCTTCTTGAAAGGTTTTGTCTTTGGCCTTTTTGTCAAAACTCATCTTGATTTGAGCTTGGTCCTTCTCCATTGTTTTCATGGCCTATTTTCTTAGCTCTTCCAGCTCCATGAAACCTTCATACCGACTTCCATAGATTTAAAATCAAACAAATCCAACTTCTTGATAAGCTCCAAGGCTGGTAATTCAAGGATATTGGCAACCTTTCTTCCCTTCCATAAACCAACTTGAAAGGGAATAACCAGTTGACTTCTTGGGAGTGATTCTATCATCCCACAAGGCTGATTTCAATTTGGTATGCCAAGTCCTTTGATTCTCATCTAGGGTTCTTCTTATGATTCTCAACAAGTTCTTGTTCGTGGAATTTCTTGCCTATTACCACGGGGTAGTAGTTATAATAAGTTCTCAAGTAGATGTCATTTCTAATATCCCAATTAGATATATTTTCTCCAAGAAAAGATAAGGAATTATCTGATATTATAGTGGAAGGAACACCAAACCTTGTTGCAATACCTTCATAGAAATCTAGAATGCTAGCTTCATTTGCTTCCTTAAGTACAATTGCTTGTCCACTTAGTGAAGTAGTCCGTAGCTGTAAGAATCCATTTGTGACCTAGGCTGGAACTTGGATTGATCATCCCAATAAAATATAGCCCCCATTGCATGAAAGGTTGTTTAATTAAGATAGGATAAAGTGGGAAGGATGTTAGCTTCTCTTTTTGTGAAAAGGAACAATCATTGCATTTCTTTATCCATGAGTAAAAATCATTGACAATATTAGAACAGTAATAACCAACTCTCATGATTCTAATAGTTGTTGATTTTGGGGAAAAATTACCACCTTCCTCTCCATCATGAAAATCATGCAATACTCTCTCTATCTGATCTATCCTAATGCATATTAAGAGGACACACCATTAACATACCTTTGAACAAAATATTATCTACAAGTACATATGGGATGCAATGAATTCTGAAATACCTCCTTTTGGACTTACTCAATCCCTAAGGACTTTGACTTGTTTGAAGAAAATATACAATATCCTGAGTCCAACAAGGAATGGGTATACTACCTGTAGTATGTTCTTGATTATCTTGTAACACCATAACAACTTCTACCTCTTTTCTTGATTCAACATGCTGGTTAGAAGCTAGCTTCTCACACAACCCTTTCCCCCTAACTAATTTGGTCACATTTATATCAATATCATACTCCATGACCTTGGTTATCCAACCATCTCTCTTTTCATTAAGGTCCTTGTTTAAAAGAAAATCTTTTTACCAACATGTGAAACTAATAGATGAATTCTATTGTTTGACACTAGATGTATGAATTTATTTAAACTTCTAATCACAATAAGGACATGTTTCTCAATGAATGAATATCTCACCTCATAATCCTGAAGGATTTGGCTAAAGAATGTGATAGGATGCTCTAGTCCTTCTTGATTTGGCTATACTAGTATGGAAGATATTGCATTCGTGCTTCCAAAAGCGTATAAAATGAAGTCCTTCGAGAAATCTGGATTTATGAGGGTTGGATCTTGTGTAATGGCTTACTTTATGGCTTCAAAGATTTCTTTTCCTTCAGCAGTCCATCTGAAAACCATGTTCTTCTTTAGCATCATCGTTAGTGGCTTGACAAGATGGGAAAAGTTAGGAACAAACCTCCTAACAAAATTAATTTTCCCCAAAAAGATTTGGAGAGCCTTCTTGTGACTTAGAAATGACAATGCTCGAATGGATTATACCCTTTCTAGATCAATTGCCAACCCTTCGTTAGACATGATGTGGCCTAAGATCTTGCCTTCATGAGCTAAGAATATGAACTTTCTTGGATTCAAGGATACTCCAAACCTCCTACACCTTTGGAAGACCTACCTGAGATGAAAGAGGTGACTTTCTACATTTCTCAAAAATACAATGATGTCGTCAAGATATATAAGAACTATTTTTTTATTTAATGTGCCCCTAAATGCCATATCTCATTTACTCATTGAAATGTTGCTCCAATGTTTGATATCCCGAATGACATCTTGTATGCATAGGTGCCCCATTTTATGGTGAAGGTTGTTTTGAACTGATCCTCCTCTTTCACCATAATCTGATTATAGCCCAAATATCCATTTAAGAGGGAGAATCTCTTAGAATCTGTTGGCCGTACCTATAAAATATTCTCCATGGGGGGCAACAAATAGTGATCCTTGAGGGAGGCCCTGTTTAAATCCTAAAAATCCATGCACAACCTGATTTCCCCATTCCTTTTCCTAATGGGAACAATATTTTCCACCCAACTTGAGTGCTTGATCGGGAAAATGATACTCACCTCAATGATCTTATTCAGCTCCTTCTTCATTAGAGGCTCTATATGAGGGTTGACTGGCCTTTGTTTTTCCTAACATGATTAGCCTCTGGATGCAACTGAATGGTGTGTTATGCCAATTTTGGGTTAAAACCATTCAAATCCTCATAGTTCCACACGAAAACATCTAGGAATTCCTAGAAAAGATGCACAAGGTCATACTTTTCTTGTTTGTTGTTCATCTTTCCTATTTGGAGCATCTTATCTTCTCCAACTGAAATGGGTTCAGAATCCTCTTTGACTTGAATGTTGGCCATCTCTTTTCGGAATTGATCATTTGGGTTTAATATTGACTCTAAAATCACTAAAACCTTTGGCAATTTTTTTTTTTCCGTAGCTACACTTCTTGATCCCCATACTACTGCTCTAATTTATTCTAATTTTTAACCAAGAAATCAACCTCCTCGTGTAAGAAATTAATGATTTGTTGATGATTCTCAAATACCTATCAGTTCGTGTTATTGTCCATTACAATTGGCCTCACAATTACATGAATATGTGGTTGTGCTTTATCTCTCTTAATATTGTCCACCACATCAAATGTTGCTCCAATTGTCACAAGCATGTCCGCAACTTCATTCTTATTCCTCGGTATGGCTTGAATATTGAATGCTCTAAAATCATCAATTTGATCCCATACCCGATGCTTATAGGATTTGAGTAGATCATTCTTAACAACATTTTTTCCTCTGACTTGGTTCACGATTAACTCACTATCTTCAAACACTTATAATTTTTAATACCTCTTTTTCTTTTCCAATGCAATCCATGGATCAAGGCTTTATACACAATTGTGTTGTTTGAGCAAGTGAACTGAAAATAGAGAGCTAAGTAATATTTTATACCTTGTGGTGAAACAAGCATAACTCCTCCTACGACATCCTACCTACTCCTTGAGCCATCAAAAAATAGTTTCCACACTTTTTCTCATAATTTTCCCCTAGCTTGGTGAGGCTAGGGGTGGGTAGGTTCTCATCATGTAGACAATAAAATCTCAACTCAATTTCTTCCATTTCCTTGTATGGATTGAAAGCATGTCCCCTATGAGTCCAATCATCAAGAGTTAGGTCTGGAATGCTCCCAAATTTTGTATTTTTCTTGTGAGCCTCCAAGAATTATTCTTGATCAAATATGGTATAATTTTCATTGATTGGGTTGGGAACATAAGGCTCAATGTGAAACTTTTCAATTGGCTCGACTTGATCATAGCCTTAGCTCCATTTATTGTCCTGAATAACAAGTGGGACCAATTAGCTAATAGGTACCCCCCAATCCTAGCTGTAAAATTCCTTGAAAGGAACAATGCAAATAGTGGTGGAAAATCAATCACTCATACATACTATAGAACAGTGACATTCGGGAAAGCATGGAGCGTAAGGCTTAGTTATTTGATCACTCCAACTGTGTGTTGACTATTGTCCCATCCAATTGCACTAATCCCTTTAATACTGGATCATATTTTAAGCCCAATTTATTGGTGATTTGCTTCAGCATTACTGAGCTTCTCGCCCCTGAGTTGATCATGTAATTGTGCACTAATTTATCCCCATTGATCAACGAGACATAGAATGGTGGAGGCTTCATGTTATTACCGAATGAAATTATCCTTGTTATTGAGTTTTAGTAAGAACCCTCTCCTAATTTTTGGATGTCTCATTAGAAGGGGACAAGTTTTCCATGGCTTCTTGCAATAAATCTCAATGCCCTAGAATTGTCAATGATTCCCACATGGAAATACCGACATTGTTCTTCTTCATTCGATTAATGATATTGAAAGGGGTGGTTTTTCTATTTATTGTCCCTTGATGGGAATGGCCATTTCCGGTACCTAGTTTGGTTCATGAGCTTCCGTGACTAGTAGCCAAGGCTGATTCTACACATTAGAGGCTACTATAGCAGTTTCCTTGTATTGGATTTGTGCAATAGGAGATGTATTTGGCATGCCAACTCCTTGTTGAGTGAGAGTGGGCTGAGAAATAATTGGACTAGATGATTTCCCCTCCTCTATGTTCTTTTTATTTGACCACGTATTGGCAGCCAAACCCTGGAAAGGAGATTGATCAACCCCACAAAAGTCCTCGATCTGCTAATTGACCAATGTTGTTTCGAGTTGGAAGAGTCTCTCTTTGAGTCGCTTACTAATTTTCTTCCTCACTTGCTTCTTGGGTCACCCCAACAAATTCTGCACCATCAAGGCTTGATTGAGAGTTCCATTTAAGAATGTTTATTGATTATGAGCTAGGTTATAGGGCAACCCCATTCATACTCTTGAGAATGTTTTTCTGATTAGGAACAAAATTTTATGTTTGTGGAGCCTATTTTCATGTTAGAGTGTGGTACACCTTCTATGTGTTACACTCGGGTATTTTTACGGCGGTCCCGCTCATCGGTGAGCGGGTCAAGGGGGTTTGGGGGTGAAGCCCCCTCGACTAATGGGGTTTGGGGGTGAAGCCCCCAAAGAAAATTTTCATGGGTGGTTTATTAACCCATGGGTAATGAAGTAACCGTTATGGGCTATTTTTGGGCCCATGCTTTTTCGGTACCCATTGTTTTGATATCCATGGTTTTTTGCCCATGGTTTTGATACCTATGGTTTTTTCCCATGGTTTTAATACCCATGGTTTTGTATCAAACTACTTAAGAAATTGTCTATTTATATGGTCTTATGCATATGATATACGCACAAGCAAATTTATTGTAGATGTGTTTTGAATTCGGGTGTGAATTCTATAGAGTTTGTTGAGCATAGCTCTAAACAGATCTGAGTATTGTATTGAGAGAGTGGAGGCTTGTAATAAAATCTAAGTGATTCTTGGTGGACGTAGCCGAAATTGGGTGAACCACGTTAAATATTATCTCTCTGTGTTGTGTTATTTATTCAAAAAATTTATTTGAGATCTATAATATTTTTCTGCATATTAATTTCTACTGTTGCGATTCTGTAAGGGATTATTCTGCATATTTTATCTCTTATTTCCTAACACAAAATCCATTGATGTTGAAACTGCATTTGGTTTATAAGGATGAAATGGTCTAGTAGTTTGAGACTACCCTTGGTTTGGATTTTGCTTTGTTACATGAGAGGGAGCCCTATTAGGTTGATATGGAGGCCTATTTGTTTGAGCTTAAGGCTTGTAAGCTTTGGAGCTCTAAGCTTGTTGCCTTTTGATTTTCACCAACTCATTCCCCAAATTTTGTAGTTGCTTCATGAATTCTTGGAGTTCCTTGGAAGTAATAAAGAAATGGAAGCTTCACTATTGATCTAATTTATACGGGTTGGAATGAGAGTTATTTCAGTGCTCTCTTGGTAGAGGGGTTCCCCAATTCTGGATATAGAGGCATAGGTTGCCTAGGCACTAGCTTTCCTGCTTGCATTATGCAATTTTCTACTCTGATAGCTATATCATATGCTCCTCGGCAATGTTCTTCCCCATCGATTAAATCATCATCGCTATGTTGGAATTTAGAGCCCTTAAAAAGTATAGGAATGCATATTCATTCTTTGGCCTTATAGCAATTGGAATATGGTCCCACATCATTGGAACTAAAGTTGAATTCAACCATCTACTCATTCGAGGCCCTCTTGATTATGGTTAATCGTTCCAACAAAGAAAGATTATTTTCCTTCTCTCTAAACTAGTTGCACAGGGATGAACACAATTCTTCCCATTTTATAACTGACCCTATGGTTAGGCTTCTAAACCGTTACAATGCCTTACCTTTAAGAGAAGACGCAAGGAGCCTAATTGTAACATCCATCTCATTGATCTCGTGAATGGCTCAGACATTCACAATGTCTTGAATATGATCAATGATGGTTGTATGATTCTCCAGTGAAGTAAGGAATGCTCTTCAATGATGCCAATGGAATAGGATTATGTGAATTGATGGCAAGTGGATTACCACCTATGAAATTGATAAATGGGTTTTTTGGTGGTGGTGGTTGTTGTAGATGTGCCATTATGATTGGCCTGAGAACCCTAATCGATTGAAGGAAGGGTCCACCAGGTTAAGGTGTTGATAAGGTTCTACATGGTGTAGATGGAGACCTTTTTACTCTTATTCCTCTCCTTCCTCATCCTGGTGATGACTGTAAGTATTCAAAGACACTTTTTCTCTATCTTTAGATAGATTTTTAATCCTTCTCATGAGCTAAACCACCAAATCTTTGTTGAAACAAGTTGATTTTATATTTGGAGTCATCAAATGTGTTGTTACAAAGCCTCCAAAGGATATAAATTCACCAAGACACACACCTAATCTTGATAAAATAGAAATATTGACTTCTAGTCCCATAGGAGTGCAAAAATTATTATGTCAAAATTACAGCACCCCTAATTACTTGTGATTTTTTGTACGAGGCAGCCAGTGCAACTTGTATAACATGGGATTATGCTGCAGTATGAAACCTTGCAAGTAGGATAATCCTCCAGATAAATTTTAATTCTTCCTATAACCTAGTTCCAACTTCTCTAAAGAGAAGAGAATGAGAAGCAAAACTAATCCTATTATAATGCTTTCTAAGGAGACAGGGACAAAAAGTTGCATAAAATAAAAATACTCTAAGTGAAGGTGATGCACCAAGAAAGGGTGGGACAATCCAAGTGAGTGAAAGATAGGGATAAAACAAGGAGGAGAGGGTTAGTAGAAATTCCATAGTCTAAGACAATATTCAATTCCCTATATTCATAAAGCACAACAAACTATGAACCCTGCAAAGAGATAGATACATGCACAATATACTTATAAATATAATGGAAGGAAAAATATGCAATTCATACAAGCTAGGGAAAAAATGGCCATAAAACATGAATTTTATTACTAAAAACATACACAATCCATCATACCATAAGCACAAGACAAAATATTTTACAATAAGCCCAAATTTGAGGCCTTTCGCTCACAATAGCTTTGGAACAAATTTGACAGATTTAATTTTCTTTTTTGGAATATTTTTTTATAAAGTGAGGCAGATTTTACAATATATATGAAATTTGGGTCACCAACCGGCAAGATGCATTAAAGAGGTATGGGAAACCATTCATTTTGGTACTTTTCCTGCACAAGCGGTCATGGGTGTCATACCTCATTTATTCTGGTTATTGGGATGTCATTCATTCACCTACCCTCATCTATCTTGTAACTCATCCATCCTTTGGGTCGTCCAATTGTGTTGGGTTGGATGACATCTATCTTTGTGACCGTACATGCTTCTAGTCACCGACCAACCCGGAGTTTCCATCTTCACATTTTGGGTTATCCAACCCAAGAGGTTGGATGGATGTTTATCTCTCGACCGTACTACTCACTACCCATCCATCCTCGTATCTAACAAACCGATGAGCTGATTAACTGGTGACTCGACCAACCATGTCATACAATGGTAAGCTAAACACATGTGTTGGCCATCAAACCCCGAGGGTTTGGATGATGTCTATGTATGTTGACCAACCTCTTCGTGCACGTTGTCGATATGACCAATCATAACCTCGCCAACCTAAGCCTCCACAAAATTCATCGACACACCCGTCTCGACCAGCTGTCGCTTCGACCAACCTAGCTTCCGTATCAGGTTGGACACCATCCAACCCTTCACCGACAAACCATCAGCAAACACACCTTCCCAACCTACCATCAGCCAACACACTTACCCGACCAACCATCAACCGACACACCATGCTGACCAACCATCAATCGACACACCCTATCCAACCAACCATAAACAAACACACCATACCGACCAACCATCAACCGACAAACATGTCCGACTAACCATCATCCGACACACCATGCCGACAATAAGCATGACTTGCCAACTCCAAGATTTTTCAATGAACTCGACCAAGCCAACACACAAGATACCATACATACTACAAAATATTTTTTCCTTTTTCCATCAACTACCGATGTTCCGACCTACTAAATTTTCCATTTCGTAGGGGGTGTGAAAAATGGATAACAATTACCACATGGAGGAGTGGGAGAGGGGGCAACACATGCCCCTAAAAATGTAGTTACAGCTCTAATGGAGCATGATTATTTATATAATTATGTTGTGATTTTTCTTATATGATGGTTATAGTTAAATAATGGGTTTTTTTATGTGTTGTAGGCGATTCATATTAGAGTTTGATTATGGACACATATATCCACACATTGAAGCAGAATGTATCAACTAACATACTTGCGGGTGGAGGGATATTAGAGTGTGTGGATGACATTGCGGAGTGAGCATGCCCATTTATTTGAGATGGTTGCTATAGCAACAACAACAACATGTATGATGCTATTGATTGAGAGGGATGAGGCACCCAAGGAGACACAATGATAAAGAGATATGGCAGGTGGTCTATTAGCGTAGGATGTATTTTCACAATTCCTTGCATTACAAAATCACTTTGCTAAGAAGTCTATGGAGAAAACCTATTATATAGGTAGGTGGAGAGATATCAAGGCCGTAAAAAGGCACAGAGTTAGTGGTGAGGCATAGAGTTAGAGAGATCTCACAAGATCTGTGCAGAGTGATAGTGATGATGATATTTGATTTGTATTATTGTATATTATGTAGGGAATTTCCCCAGGTGATGAAATATTTTTGTGAATGATATATGTAGATAGTTTGATGGGTATATGATGATTTATTTTTATGTATATCAATATCATGATGTGATTGATGATGTATGATTGTATGTAATGTGTTGGATATCATTCGTGTTTATTGATGATGATAGGAAAAATACGTATTGTGATGATAGTGTTTACAATTATTGTTGTATGTAGTATAATTGTTGTCATCCCCAGATATGATGCTTAGTGAGTTGAGTGATGTTCATATTTGTTGAATGGATTTGTAATGCGTAGTTAGTGTATTGATGATAGTAGAATGTATGTGAGGATAAATAATGTATGATTTGTAAAATGACCTATCATGATGGATGCTTGTTGATGTGACAATGTGATGTGATTGTAATATGTTAGTATGATGAACATAGGGGGGAAGATTAGTGATGCCCCCAACGTATATATGATGAGGTTCATTTAGTTAAGACCTATTAGTAGTCAATAATGAATTATGTAAAAAAGAGTGTGTCATCAAGAAAATATAGAGTGTGCTAGATAAATCGATGAAGCGCATAATGAGAGGTTCTTATAGAAAATACCTCAACAGTTGTGTAAGAATTATAAGAATATGTGAACATGTATAAATTTGAAAAGATATATAAATGAGGCTAGAAAACTAAAGAAACCTCAAAGCTTTACCAATTAAACTATGAACCATCAAGATAAGAGATAAACAAGAGCTACTCCATAGTATGCATGCATTATAACTTTGACAAAACATCAAACAAACATGTATATACTACTATCTACTCTTTTAATGCTACAAAACATAAACCTATAAAGATCCTAACAATCAAATTTGATTGTTTTATGCTCAAGGTTTTTAGAATGAAGGCTCATCATTAATGGCTACAAGACCATATGGCTCTCCTTATTTCCCCAATCTTGAGTTTAAAATATGCAATGGAAGATAATAGCTCAATATCCTAGAAAAATACTAAAATTATACTAAAGAAGAAGAAGTTTTCTTAGTAAAAGTGAGGGGGGTAGAGGTCTATTTATAGGTTTTTGATTTCAAGAAAGGGATGTTTTGGATGTATGTGGGAAAAAAAGGCCCAAAAGGTGAAATATAAATGAAATGGACATTGGAAAGTGAAATGCACTTTTAGAAAGGTAAGTGCCTTTTAGAAAGTGAAAGGGATTAATTAACTTTAAGTGGATTAATTAATAGGGATAGGCTTGTGGAAGTTGTTTAGATGGGTATTAGTATGATTTAGGGGTTTAGAGAGAGTTAGGAGAGCTATTTAAGTAGCACAAGTGTAGTTAATTAACGAGATTAGAATAGTTAATGCAAGTTTGGTAATAAGTTAATTTGATCAAACTCCGTGTGTCTACTGAGAACACAAGTGCATCATCGGGGGGTGGGGGGTGGAAAGTTGATAGTAATCACCTACCAAAGACAAAGGCGACATATAGTGGTGGAAGAATGTGGCATGAAAGCAATGTGATCATATGAACAAAACTGGATATCATGTGGAGCACCAATTAGATGGGAAAATGCTAAGGGTTGTGGCAGCCGATGTGAAGTAATAACATGATGTGGTGGATGAGATGGATGAAGTGGATGTGTTTGATGCAATGGTGCAATGATGGATGGACGTGGTGGAGAGCGTGCATGAGTGACAACCTATGGTGATGGATGTATAATAACCTTAGCATTAGATGGAGGAGACAACGCAACTCAAGTATAAACATGCGAGACGAGGAAGAGGATATGTGGACCGTTCACATGAGTGAGAGCCAAAGGAAATGATGTCCTTATCCTCTAATTATTGTAATCTATTGTGAAGGGAAAAAAATCATTATCCATATGGCCATTGATGCGATGATAGTTACAATAGGGTTGATCATGTTGACTGTTAGCCATTTTTACCCCTTAGTAAAAATGGACGATCAAGAAAACTTAACTTGGGCATTTGTGAGCTTCATTGTTGATTTTGGAATTTTCAAGTAAATTTTCATAATTTTGGAGCAACAATGATTTTGGGAACTTGGCGGTCATTTGGTGCATTTACATTCTTCTAGAGGAAAAAGAGTTAAATTCTTAGCCAAATTTTAGAAAAATGAGTAAAATCGGAAAATGTGGATTTGGAGCACTCTACTTCATTTTTCCTAACTCCCCAATCCAAGAAAATTCTAAGGAGTTAGTGAAAAATTGAAACAAGTGCCGTAGAAAAAGGTTCTGCAGAACTAATTCTACGTGGAAAATGCTTTGCGAGAATATTGAAGCCACGTAAATCTATAAAAATCCATGGAAGCCATAGAAAATTGAAATCCATAGAAATCATGTAGAAGTTGCAGAATAAAAAGTCTATGGAAAATGCCGCAATAGATGAAGTTAGCTAGAAATCCATGGAACACTGCAGAAATCCGCGGAAGTCGCAAAAATTTGAAGTGTTAAATAAATCCATAGAAAGCCACAGACAATGCGCGGAAGATGTAGAAAAAATTCCACGAAAATGCCGTAAAATACTAAAGTGTAGAAAACTTGAAATGCATGGAAAAAGGAAAATGACAGGTTTTTGCATGAAACTTGATATAACCATAACTTTTGACTGTTGCTCCATTTTTCAAAAAAATTATATTGTTGGAAAGGTCTCAACATCCTTTGTGAAATAGGAATTGAATTTATAGATTTAATTGAGGTTATATGTTTAAAACATTAGAAAACATCTCCATCACGAAAATGCACAGTTTGAGGCCCAAGCACTGCAATTAATGAAGTATGACACCCCATTTCTTCTTCCGGAAGCTAAAGTACATGGGAGGATGATTTGTAAGGATATCCATTAAATGAAAGTATGTGGGTGAGAGAAAAAATATGAGTTTCACTCTTTCTCTATTTTCCCATCACTTCTATATATTGTAAACTCTTCTCATTTTTTAGGGAGAGATATTCTTGGATGTGGGGAAACTCTATAAAATTTATTTCTCAACACCATTGAGCTTACAAACCTTCTTATGGTTCTTGAAAGTGTATTTGTTCCTCTATTTTGACAATGTAATGGATTATACATATTTCAAGAGCACTAAAATATGTGTTTGTCGTGTTCTTTTAACCCTTGCATTGTTTTGTTGTATTTACTTTCCTCTCTATTTTTGTTGTCTTTTTGAGTATGTATGTCTCACTTGCAAATGCAAGATTGTGTTTCATGGAGATTCAGTGCTAAACGAAGATCTAGTTCTGTGTCACATTGATCTAGCCTCTCTTATCTCCATTTCCCTTCTATATTCTCCCTTAGCAGGATATTTAACCCCTTTCCTTGGTGTTATCACATGTTTTAGTGTAGGATTTCCATTCTTTCATGCTTTCTCCTTCTCCCTATCTACTTGGAATTGATAGGTTAGGAGTAATTAGTTATATTTCATTTCTTAGGAGCAGTTTAGTGCTAGGAGTAGGTAGAGGAACCAACCTTCTCTAGATGTCTATCTCAAGTAGCAAGTCCCACAACTTGAGAGATGGTCCAATGTTACCCAAAAACACTAATTACCTCATTCACAAATTCTAGTAAATTAGAGGGTGTTTTTTTGTTAATAACAATTCTGGCACACTGGTGGGAAAGGTTTGAAGCACCTTACCACTTCATTTAATCAAAATTGTTGTGTTTTTCATGAAATTCAACCTTTGGAGGTATATTCTAAGCACAATTGGTGACTCCACTGATTCAAACAACCCAGTTCTGAGTTGCAGACCTTCCATTTCATCTATTTTTCACTCATATTTATTTCCAAATCTTTCATTTTTCTTCCATTCATGAAGTTGTGCAATCATGACTTCATTCCCATCATGGAATTCACACTTGCAATAGTACAATCAACCTCTAATGAACTTCACAACTCCTCTAGGTCAATGTTATGGTCAAATTCAAAACCATTATGCTCACCCCTATGACCAATATTAGAACCAGTTTGGTTATGGATCTTATGAAGAGAAAGATGTATGTAGTGATGAAAGTTATATGGAGAACACTAATTTGCAAGAGAAAAATCAAAGAATGGAAGCCAACATGGTGCGATCAAGGGCTACAACTTAAATGAAATCATTTAGGATTGGTTTTAGGGCACCTTGTCCATGGGTTGGCCCTTTTCCAATACATTATAGCCCACAAAAGCTTGATTTCATGGTTGAAATGTTGCCCCAACTTGCAAAATGGACCGAGGAGATAGAGGCTTATGAGCTTTATACAAGGCAACCTTATCAATGGGTAAGTTCACCACCTCATAGTATTGTTTTTTCTCCTTCCCAAACTATGTCATTTCAGCCTGAGTGTCATAACTCAAGCTTCTTGCATACTTCGCCCCAATTGTGGAATCCACTTCTCCATCTCTTAATATTTCATTCTATCTTGAATATTTTTCCCTTTTCCCTTCCAAGCATCCATCCCCTTCCGAAAAACAAGAAATTGAACCTTCCCTCCCACCACCAACCATGAAAAATTTAGTTATGAACCAATCCCCCTCCTCTTGCATTCCTAAGTCCATGTTGGGAAGATGAGACTCAAAAAACCAGCCAAGGGCAACAAGAAGAGGAGCCCAATAGAGAAGAGATGATTAGAAACTTGAGAAATTTTTCTCTAAGATTTGGAATTGAAAAAATCCCTTGATGATTAGCTTATGAAAAAGGTTAAAGTTGAAGATCCAATGGTGGTTAGAGCTGATTTTGTAGCAGTGGAGCAAGAAGATCAGAAGTCAATATGCTATGAGTGCATTGTCCATGATGACACTTTAATTGAAAATACCAGTGATCATATTCCAATTGTAAAATCAGTCACAGAGGATGAAAATAAACCAGCTCTAAGTCTAGACAAAAAGGAGTACATGGAGGTGGACAAAAAAATTTCAAGGGACTTGAATCATGAGCGGAGTTGCACAAGAAAATTCAAATTTATCTCCCACTTCATCTATCTAAAAATATGATAATTTGCATGAGTTTTAACTCAAAAACTTCATGTTTGATGATGAAGCTATACATGGTGAACAAATTATTGAATTAGAGGTCATCATGTAAGAGGGAGTAGATTTGGCATAATAGGAAAATGAAGAGCTTGATTTCTTATCTGATCTGGAGGAGTGTTTTGATGGAGAAGAACCCATAGAAATCATAGCCTTTACTTCCCCATCATTCATCCTTCAACAAAAAAATCCTATTGTCATGGAAGAGAGCATTCAAGAACAACCTATTGCTCACAATAGTCCTCTTGAATCAGTTTTGGAGGAGTTTGATCTTCCAAGATTTATGTTGGGAGAAGAGGGGGAAGAGAACAAGGATGACACCATTCCCATATCAGTCATCAAGGCGGAGGATCAACTATTTGTAGATGAAGCACAAGACTACAATCAAGTTGTGAACAATCACCTTTCCCAAGAATGTCTGCAAGAAGACTTCATTATTGAAGTTGGGATTTAGAGAAATGGGAAAAATTCACGATCAAACCATGCCCAATCAAATACTTGGCTTCATTGGAGCCAAAAGAGGAGTTACCACCAGTCATGCTTGCTCCTGAGCATGAGGATGAGTTTCAGAGTACCAAGGATCAGCTGCAATGCCTCTTCAATCCAAATGCAGAGCAACTAAAAGAGGTATTTTTCTTGTTTCCAGTTGATACCTTGATGATTTGGGTGGAAAATCAGGTTGTAGTTAGTTTTCCACTCATACACACAACCATGTTCAAGACCAAATCACTCACGTGGTATCAAATTTTGAAAAAGGGCAACTACTTCTCCTTTCCAGTGTCAGGATTTGTTTGAGTTTTCCTCACCTTTGGTTAGAGTAGAGTAGGTAGGTTTGTTTTTAGCATAAAAGTGTTTGTGCACACACTACATGCTTATACTTGAACCATGTATGATATTCCTCTTTTTATATAGCTTGTGTGTTGTTTTTTCTCTTGCACAATCCATTCCATTCAAGGCATTGTTCATGGGGAAATCAGTTTTGATAGCATTCCCAAGTGCATCCTAAATAAATCAGTTGTAGAGGGAAAGAGGAAAAGAGGAAAAGATAATTTCATATTCAAAACTTTTTTCCACTTGATCAAATGTTTAATATTTTCTTATAAAAGTTGGAAAAATTGAGCAAAGGGCTCAGCTTCAAGTTCAATAGTGTTTAAGTGGCTCTAGGACAAGATTTTACAGCTTTAGATTAGTTTCCGGTTTATCAGAAGACTTCATTCCCTAATCAGCTATGGAAAATTTTACATTAACAAAATTTGGTAATTTTGGAGGGACTGAAGGTGAGAATGCATACCAATTTTTGGCTTGGAGAGGAAATCAAAACTTGTCCTCTATTTATGACTCTTGTCTTTGGTGAGATTTTTCTATTGATAAATAAGATTACGTATTGACGAAAAATAATAGATAGGAAAATGTTAAAAATATAAACTCAAAAACTGTCTACTTATAGTGATATGTAACTGAAAAATCCAACCTCCAATTTTCTGCACACAAATTTAAGAAGGCACATGTATGATTTTACATTAATTTTCATTAAATGGCTAATTACTATGACAATAGTTACATGCTCCAAAAGGTGCACATATTTCGAATGGCACATGTACTTTTAAATGGAGAATTTTACATAGCTCAAATTAATGGCTAATTAATGTTGAGGAAAATGCAACATTAATTAGCATTTTTCCTTACAAAATGGTTATCATTAATATTGCATTTGGTATTGTAAAGAATTAATGTAAGAATTTAATATTATAATTTTTGTACTATAAATAAAATCTCGTATATAATTTAGGTAAAAATAAAGCCCTTAATTCTTGTGCTTGCACTTTGACGTGTGACTCTTGACGTCCATTTAGATGTTGTTGATTGTGATCAGAGTTGTAAAATAATTGGAAATATTTATAATAAATGTCACACATGAATTGAATATTTAATATTTAACCGTCGATTATTAATATAGATTTATATAAAAATTATAAAAATTTACATCGTTATATATTAAAACTAATGAAATTTATACGAATAATTGGTATAAATAAACATTGTTTTGTATTTTTGAAGGGCAGAGTTGAAAAATTATCGTTACCCAAATAATTGTTTGACAAGTGAGTTATTGCACTTAGTTGTGTGAATCAAGAGTTACACTTAACAATACGAATCAAGACTCACACCTAGAAGTGTGAGTCGAGACTTTAACTTAGAAGTATGAGTCAAAACTCGTACTTAGCATTGTCAGTCGAGACTCACACTTAAAGTGCAAGTTAATAGATGTGCGAATCGAGGCTCACATTTAGACGTGCAACCAATCGCACTTGTAAGTGCGATCACTCACACTTAGACACTACTTAAATTTTTTCTAAATGACAATTCCATATTTGTTTAACTATGTTTAATATATACAAATACATTTTTTTATATAAATGTATATAAATATTGACGGTTACCTTTTAAACATGTGAGTCATAAGTGTCATTTCTATACAATATTTGAAAGTATGTTACGTCTAAAATCATGAAAAATTCTCAAAACCGTCAAATTTAATACCATTCAAGGAAGTTCACGGAAGGTATTTTCAAAGTCAACTTTTATTGATTTGAATAAGGTATGCATGAATAGTCGTATATGTATGATGATATTAGCATTGATATATGACATAAATGACAACAATCATCGATGCACTATCTTAAAATCGAGCACCATTTGGCTTATGTAAGTTAGCAAATTGGCCGCTTAGCTTATGTAAGTTAACAGACGCTTGGCTTATATAAATTTACAACTACTTGGGTTATGTAAGTTAGCAATCGTTTGGCTTATGTAAGTTAACAACCACTTGGCTTATGTAAGTTTAGCAACTACTTGGGTTATGTAAGATATCAACCGCTAGGATTATGGAAGTGGGTGGTTGTCTAGTTTATGTCTTTGAAAGTGGAATCCAATAATAATGTTATTGGAATTCATAAATAAAGAAATTGGAATCCAATAATAGTGAAATTGGAATCCAATAATAGAGAAAATGGAACTCAAATAAGTCCAATATTGACAATATTGGAATCCAATATTGTTATTAATGAAATCCAATATTGCTACTAATGGAATCCAGTGTAGCCAAAAATGGAATCCAATATATGAAAAAATGGAGATGGATTTTTTTAATCTTGAAAATACTTGAGTCTCAATTCACTGGAATATGTCCCAATTTAGTGAAATAAGTGTTTCACTATCAATTTTATCATCAACATCAAATAAAGACTTAGATATGAAAATGTCATCAAGCATATTATCAATAGGATCATCAAAATAATATGAGAGAGTATGCAAACTAGTATGTGATTGATTAAGAGAAGCTATATCAGAAATAGGAGAGTTGTGAGATGTAGCCATAACAATGGTATGATTAGGAGGAGAATCAATATGAGAGAAATTGTCAAGACCTAACATGTAATCAAGAAAATAATCTAAAATTTCCTTAGAAATATTAGCAGGAGGATCACTAGTAGCCATATAGCATGGTGTACAACGAGTGAAGGCTATCGGATCCAAAACGATACTAATGCCAATGGGAGAATTTTCAAAACTAGTAGGTACATATCATTGACCATCTAAGAGTTGTTGTTGAATATGGTCTAGTATAGTAACATTACTATATAGAGTCGTGAGTTCATCGATAACAACCTCATCATATATTGGATTGACACTAAAGTGTGACATGATGGGCTGAGAAGGAGAAGAGATATCCTTAGCCATTAGGGTTTAAAGTGGATCATAAGAAAAAATGTTCTGAATTACAGGTTGGCCAATATAATAACCGAAATAATCAGTATTTTAGTAATAATCTAATAAGTATAACAATGTAATAAATTAAATATACTTGAAATATAAATGCTAAATAATTTATTTGATATTCTTAATGAAATGAAATATGAGGTGCAAGGTACTAACCTGAATTAGACTTACCTCACAGTAATATGAGACTGGAAAAGATGATGTACTGGTGGAGCTGAGTGTCGTAACGAACCTTAGAAAATTGCAGAAGTGACAAATCTAGCCATACTAGGGTACCTAGGGATGGACAGGGGCACATGTGGGTTCCTTGGTCTGAAATATGGGTGCCCTAGTCTGTGGAGTGACTCAAAAATTGGATCTGATATGGTTGTTAAACCTTCGCAGTACTTTGCCTTTGATCAATCTGGTGTCATACTTGATTGGTTGGTGTCGTTATAAATCTCAATGAATAATCTCCTACAAAACCCCACACAAAAGCATGAAACCCTAAAAATAAAGATGCAAATGAATGGGTCGGATTATCCCGAGCTTCCGAATGGATGTACTTATGACTTAACACCGCACTACATCTCGAGATCCGATGTAGTTCTATGTGCTTTGTGTTTGAAATTTTGTTCTAGGATTCCCTAGTGTCAATGAGGCCAAAGTAGCATGAAAAAGCTAGATAAAAATGTAGAATGGTGGATGGAATAGAATAGAATCCCCTTCTTATGTAGTGTGTGATGGATAATAGTGCCCAAATATAGTCTCTTGTCTTATGTAGATAGTTATCCCTTAGCAGAAGAAGTCTTCTCATAAGATAGTATATATGTTGCATTTACATAGGGATCTCTTGCTCAAATTTTGACATTAATGACCTAACATGCCGACTAGTACCTAGGGTAATGGGAGGGAAACTCATAAAGACCGACCTCGAACATCTACATGATAAAAAAATTAACTAGGACTAGGGCACATAGAAATGAGGACCCGGGGCACCCGGGGCACCCTAATACCTTCCTAGGTTCCCTAGTCAAAGACTAGAGATGAAAACTGAGTGAATATCCACAACTAAAACTTCTTGAGAGATGACCAAAATTGTGCAAGTAAGTGACACCTATGCAAGACACACACCGACAACGACCAACTAGACTGATAAGAGGGCTAGGGGATACGTCATTAGTGAATACTTTTCTTACGCAAGATACATATATAAAAAACATACTTTGCGGTATAATTATAGTAGTAAGTGTGTTATTTTGTTACTACACATGACAACATTATTGAAATTACTAATTAAACAATTAAATGGACTAATGCAACATTAAGTATAACTTAATTCTTCATTAATATTTAGCCTCAAAGAAAAACTTAATCCTTAATATAAAAAAAATATTATTAGGTGATGGTTTCATCTTCTCCAAACTAGTTATTAATATAACAATATTACAATGACCTTACCATAAGTTAAGGGTTAATCCTAACATTATCAAGAGATCAACGCCCTTAATCCCATAAATGGATATAATTTTTGTCACAACCACCACATTCTTGACGATTTCCTTACTTTAATCTATCCCAAGTAGGAGAAAATGATTAACCGCAATCTTATAATGAATTGCATTACAACTTTATAAAATAATTAAAGATTCGCTAAAACCATCCCTAAAAGGAAGCATAGTATAACTTAACCTTACTAGACATGAAATATTACCCATCACAAACCATGTCATCAACAAAAGTGTTTTATCAAGAAGCACTATAATCAATTCACAAATAATACATTTCTTATTTTCATTAAGTAATACTAAATAATTCTTGTTATAACCATATGATAATGGTTTAGCTTGAAAGAATTAACGAAAGTAATAAAAGGCACTTCGTCCTTTCCGATAATAAAAGTCAATTTTTACTTGACGTTGTCAAAACAAAATAATGACTACCTTATTATTTATGAGCGAAGCAAAAATTCCATACTAAATCGAATGATGAAGATTACTTGACTTACCCATCCTAATGATAATTATATCATCCGTAAGTCAAGGTTAGTGGTTTCTAAATAGATAACACATTAATTATGTTTAATTAACACTTTATTCCAAATATATACAAACCGAAACATATGTTTTTCCTTAGAAGAAAGTAGCAGAATTCACTTTCCCTTAATCAACATATCCCATGACATTACAAATATTTCAAGATAACAACTTGACTTAAGATAAGAAACCCCAAACAATTGTAGTGAGATAACATTGTACAAGAATATTTCTAAATAAGCCGAAATCATATAAAACCCAAAGGAAAACAATGTTACCTTGAATAATGAGTGGACCCCATGAGATATAACATAAGGTATTATAGAAACCCTCAACAAAAATCAGATAATCACATTTATTTAAACCACCGGTGTGTTTGGTTAACCTAGTAATTGCATACAAGTATATACCTCGAAGAATTTTAAGTAAGTAAGACAGGAGTATAAACGTATTATATATATATATATATATATGATTTCGAGATGAGGGTTTATTCCATCTGCCAACAAATCCATACCCGAAAAGACTACAGAACCCCAACAAATCTCCATATGCAAATCTTTGAAGAGAACACAATTTTTTAAAACCAGAATGGATAAGAAACATTTTATCAATATCCCCGTAATGGATACGCATAGCCCAATAGCAGGTAAGAACACACACCAGACTATATTATTAGCATTCACAATAATATTCTCATTAAGTATGGATATGATTCAAATATAATCATTATAAAGGAATAAACGATAAGGGAGAGAGAGAGACAATCCATACCTAAGATTATTGGTTTTCCTTCTCAAAATTCCCTTACAACTTCGTAGTTAGCTTAGCACCCAGCAAAATGATTCCAAGTTCAATGATCGAATATCAGTCACCAAAAGCGACAGATCCACCCATATGCATATTTAATCGATATTCTTAAATAACCCCACTAAAATCTGCTCAGAAATCCAAAAATTGCATGCATATTTCAAAACATAACTGGAGCTTGAGTCTTCACTAATACACAATGTTTAACTACATCTTTACTTCATATGAAACCGACTCAACTTAGCTATTCCAAAACAATAAAATGAACTCTTCTTCCCATGAAATGTATGGCTTTGAGAAGAAGCTACGAAAATTTCAAGGAAAATAAATGCCTCGTCAGTTTTGCAAGGCCACGTAGTGGCGTTTTAAATTCATCAATTAATTTCCTCCATAAGTGGTGGTGGTGGTTAATTCAAGCGGGTTAGGTTTATGAATAACCATAATATCTTTGCATGGTCATTTCACCAAATAACTATCAACATCCACATTATTTCTATATTACAAGATCGATTAATCCTTTAATAAAAATCCCTTTTTAATTCACAAACCTTGAACGCATTTGAATTAAATCGAATTATCACATGGTCACCTCCACATAAGCGAAGTTAAAGATAGTATCGGAAGACCATTCCAAAATTTCAACTTAGCTTTGCATGGTCGATAATTGGCCTATTATAATTTAATATAATTTGTTATCAATATCTTAGGCAACCAAGCCAATAGTGACTCAATTAGATTTAATAACATTTCTACTTTGGTTGGTGTTAGACCGAATTCCTAATATCTTCACAACATACCATGGTCCTCACATGGTCGATGACCTTTTTTTTGTAAATTGAGCTTATGATATGGTCTGTAGACCTTTAGTTTATATATACAAACATATAAATTATTTCTTGCTCTCATCATAATTTCATCAAATTGATAACAAGACAAGAAATAATATTCACCCATCTACATGGTCAAAGACCAAGGATATCATTTGAACTAAGAGTATGGATTTAAGTTCTTAAAACATTCATATCCCAAATGCAATATAGACCTGGTTGTTCTTCATTTACAAACCGATCAAGATTTATATATATATAGAGAGAGAGAGAGAGAGAGAGAGAGAGAGAGAGAGAGAGAGAGAGAGAGAGAGAGAGAGAGAGAGAGAGAGTGGATTAATATTACGAGTCATTCTTACCTACCCTACTTATTATGGATTTAATCACTTCAATGATGACAACTCCATTTGAACACGAACCGATTTAGATCAATCAAATGTTACAATTAGATCGTAGATCATGATCACTTATAAACCAAAATAATAACAACACAACGATGCCATGAAGATATACGTGCTCAATCAATATCATAATAATAAGTTTATTGCTATCAATATCCACTATAAATGAGATTGAATATGATTATCACAACAAAATCGTAACAATGATCATAATCCAAGTAACCTATGGAAGTATGACAATAGATCATTTCATTATATCTAGTAAGGTAAGTACTTACAATATCAAGGTCAAAACTGTAATACAATGTAAATGATGGGTGCACTATGAGCATTGGATGACAAGTTTTGTTGTGCGATCATACATACAACTACTTGTGTGTATATCTTTATCAATATATGCACACACATGTGTTTCTACATATATAGCCAAGAAACCGAGCTTATCTTCCAGCTCTTGTAGCGTACACTTAGATTTACAACTTATTCCTTCCATGAAATAGACTAAAATTGTGGGGTGTGACATACTTCCCCCTTAATGAATCATCTTCCCGATGATTTTTTCTTCATTAATCATAATCATCATAATCAATAACAAATTTATATCTAATAGCTTAAGGAGAATAATCAACATTTTCATCAAAAAATTATAATTTTTCTAGATTTCTATTTATCTGAATTCATTTTTTATTGGCTATAACATCCTTTCAATCATAAAAATTGTCACATAGTCGAAATATGACATATTTTTGTCATTATAGCCATTAATACATCAAATATTACTTAATATATAATACACAAGGAAAACACTATTTTCAATTCCCAAAAGTCCTTATAAATTGTTTTATTTCATTACTTGTTTGTTTTTCCGCACTCTACCTTGTGGAATTTCCAATTCTCCTTTTTCTAGCTAATTTTACCAACATACAACTTTGGTATTCATCTTTCAAATATTTTCTTCCTTGGTTTATCACCATTGATTACTCAAATCCTCTAACTCATTCCTTTCTTTTCCTTTTAGCTTGTTGTTTTCTTTATACCCTCAAGGTATTTGTTGTCTTTCATACCAACAAGACATTGATTTTCATTAGGAATGGTCTAAATTATTCACTATGTCTCGAGTCTTTTAATTTAATCACTAGAAATATTTTAAGTTCCATGATGAAGGTCGAGCAACATCAATGTTGCATTGACATACATAGGTTAATAGTTTTAACTAGTTTTCTTTTTTAAATAATTAATAAATCATATTGCAATTTCTTTTGAGTTAATTGCTTGATACAAGGAACTCAATCTAACTTGTGTTATTCTAAAAAAACACTAGGAAGTCTATAAATTAACTTACTTGACATCACATTAGTAATTACCTATGCTTTTTCTTGACTTTTTAGTCATCACAACATTGTTTTGCTTCTTGCTAGAAATTGGAGCAAGTCTTTTGTGTTGGTTTCATCTTAGTAGTTGACATTTCCCGCCATATCCTTCCTTCACTTTTCCCTTAAAATTTTAGGTAAATAAGAGTTGATGTTTTTTTTTTTAATACTCTCTCTTTATGAGTTTAACTTCATTGCATGTTTTAGTTCTATCCTTTTGGATTTTCTGCACAATGCTTTCATAGTAGAAAGTCATCCCTATCTACTTTGTCTTACCTTTTTGGGTTAAATTTCATGTTAAATATAAGTTCCAAAAATTTCATCTAAATTTTTAGTAATCAAGCAACTCACTGATGATTGTTACCAATCGGTTGAAGTTTATTTCCTTGAATTGATCATCTACACACTTAACTAGTTGTTCCAAGAAACTTTCCAGTTTCGTGTGTCACGAAGGAATGTTAGAGTTTTTTTCTAACTTCTTTACCACAAAACTTGAAACATACTTTGACCTAGTTCATTTCCCACAATATATCCTTCTCGCATTCATTTTATTTTATTTACAAAATCAGAAATTGGTTAGCATAAGGACCCAATTAATCCAATAGTTGCAACCTTTATCTCTCGATACCAAAATGTAACACCACTATTTACTTCATCAAAATTAGGATTTTTTTTCTTCAACTCATTAATCATAGTTAATGCTTTACTTAATTAAACACACAATATTTTAAAACAACATACACGAGGTTCCTTTTATGCTGAAATGAAAACATCATTACATCAATAATTTAAATTTTACCAAGAATAATTAATGTTAAGAATCCAATCAAACAATATATGATAAGCGTGGGAAATTGCAAGGGTTTAAAGATCCTACTTGACCCCCACTAAAAACTCTTTAGGAGCCAATAAACCCATTGTATCATTTGATTAAGCCTTATTACAGGATGAGAGAACTTGTGAGTCTTCTTAAAGTCCTTGATTAGTTTCCTTTGTGACACACTTCCGAATCTTGACACAATAACAAGAAGACTTAGTGAACAAATAATAGATCCAAGTACATCCATTACTATGTCCATAGTTACTCAATGTTGCAATTGCAAACCAATTCTAGGACAACACATAATCTAATATAACTTGTCTTTCCTTCACCCATATCCGTCTAATTGATATTCATTAGGATTCAATTCCATTGTTTAAGTTATTAGGTTTACTTTTAATCATCTTAAGCATTCACGTATTTAACTATTAAGTTCAAAAACCAAGCTATAGATGTATATTATAAGTTTTTAATTTATCTACTTTAGTTTTCATCTTTCATCAATTAAGTTCCGCTTAGGACCTATGACAATACACTCTTGACTAAACCCTTTTGGAATGCCTATGGGAAAGGTTACGGATGTGTGATGACTTGCATCATCATGTTCCGCCAAACTTCCCATAGCCATTCCAAGCTGACTTGGTCAAGCTATTGTCGCAATGCCTTGTGATACATAATTACCACTTAATTAATTACTTAATTACATATCCATGAGAGGTATGCATGCTTAATAAACTAAGCGTCATTGGAAGATATCATAATGTAGTAGTGAGATATCATTTATCATGACTATCTCTTTCGTATTTATGTAGCATTAGGTTTCCTTCATACTTATGTGATTAAGCATTAATCATATGATTAATCTATGAACATATATCTCTTAATTAAAGATGTTTTTCTATCAAGTAAATCTATAAATGCATCATAACAATATTATTGTGGTTGTTGTAATATTAATGTCTCTTCTTAACATACAACATTAATCAAATCATAGCAAAACTAATTATCAAAATGAACTTATACTATCACATTATAATCTATCATAAACTCGGCTTTATAACACTTTACAATACAAGGTATGATGTAAAAAAAAAAGAGTATTTATATTCATGACTATGAGGTCAAACCTCATTTAAAGTACATCAAGATATCGCACAAACAAAATTTACATCAGCCATCAAATGCCCCATTTTCAACAAGAAAAGAAAATACTTTATCTTTTTAAACATAATCATCTATATTTAATACATTTCATGAATTAAAATAACGAACATCTCAATGAATCATTGACCAATCTTTTCCAATTCAAATTACCTCATAAACCCGCAAACCTGAAAAATAATGATACAACATGGTCACTTCATATAGAATTGAACAGAATATCTTTCTCTTCACCTTTACATCTTATTTCAAGGTAATGGAAATATAAAATCAACTCAACAAGACAACATTGTTGAAATTACTAATTCAAAAATTAAATGGACTAATGCAATAAGTATAACTTAATTCCTCATTAATATTTAGCCTCAAAGAAAAACTTAATCCTTAATATTAACAATATTATGAGGTGATTGTTCCATCTTATACAACCTAGTTTGTAATATAACAATATTAGAATGACCTTACCCCAAGTTAAGGGTTAATCCTAACATTATCAAGAGATTAAATCGCTTAATTCCATAAATGGATATAATAATTTATTATAACCACCACAGCCTTGACTATTTCCTTACTTTGATCCATCCCAAGTAGGAGACAATCATTACTCACAATCTTATAATGAATTACACTCCATCATTCTAAAATAATTAAATATTCACTACAACCATCTCTAAAAGGAACTATAGTAGAAGTTAACCTTACTAGAAATAAACTTATGACCCATCACAACCACGTCATTAGCAAAAATATTTTATCAAGGAAATACGGTCAATTCACAAATAATACATTTCCCATTTTCATCAAGTAATAATGAATAATTACTCTTATAACCATAGGAGAATGGTCTAGCTTAAATAATTAACAAAAGTAATAAAAGGCACTTCATCCTTTCTTGAAAATAAAAGTCAATATTTCCTTAACCTTATCAAAACAAAATAATGACTACCTTATTATTTACAAGCGTAAGGAGATTCCATATTTGTGTCGAATAACCAAGATTAGTTGACTAACCCAACCTAATGATGATTTTATCATCACAAAATCAAGATTAGTGGTTTCTAAAGAGATAATACATTAATGATCTTCAAGTAACACTTTATTCTAAATATATACAAACCAAAACATATGTTTTCCTTGGAGAAAGTGGCAAAAATCACTTTCTCCCTAATCAACATATTCCATGACACTACAGCCATTTGAAGATAACAAATTGACTTAAGATAAGAACCCCAAACAACTGCATTTGGATAATACTGTACAAGAATATTTCCGAACAAGCAGAAGCATACAAACCCCAAAGGAACACATCGTTACCCTAAATAATGGGTGGACCCTAAATTCGACTGATATCGAAGTCAATATAACAGAAGGTATTATACAAAACCTCAACAAAAATAAGATAATCACATTTATTTACACCACTCAGGTATTTATATAACCTGATAATTTCAAACAAATATATACTAGTTCGAATAATTTTAAGCAAGCAAGACGGGGAGTATAAACCATATTATATATCCATATATATATGATTTCAAGCTGAGGGTTTATTCCATATTCCAGCAACTAGCCATACCCGAAAAGAATACAGATCCCCACAAAATCACCATATGAAAATATTTGAAGGCAGAGAACATAATTTCATAAAAACTAGAATGGAAAAGAAACAGTTTTATAAATATCCCCGTAATGGATACGCATAGCCCAATAGCAGGAAAGAACACTTACTGAACTATATTCTTAGCATTCACAATTAAGTACGGAGATGGTTTGAATATGATCATTACAAAGGAATAAATGATAAGGGGGAGAGAGAGACAATCCATTCCTGAGATTATTTGTGTTCCTTCTCAAAATCCCCTTACAAATTTGCAGTTAGAAAAATAATTCTAAGTTCAATGATCGGGCATCAGTCCCCCAAAACAACAGAACCACCGATATGCATATTTAATCGGTAGTCTTAAATAACCCCACTGAAATCTACTCATAAATCCAAAACTTACATGCATATTTCAGAACAGAACTGGAGCTCGAGTCTTCAATGATACACAATTTTTAACTACAACTTGACTTCGTCTCTACCCGACTCCATTTAGCTATTCCAAAATAATAAAAATGAACTCCTCTTCCCATGCAATGTATGGTTTTGAGAAGAAGCTACGAAAATTTTGAGGAAAATAAATGCCTCCTTAGTTTTGTAGTTTTGTGGTAACTTCAAGCGGCCAAGGTTTATGAATAACTATGATATATTTGCATGGTCGTTTGACCAAATAACTATCCACATTCACATTATTTATATATTGCAAGGTCAATTAATCCTCTAATCAAATTCCCACATGGTCACCACCATACAACTCAAGTTGGCGATAGTATCGAGCGGTCAAAGACCATTACAAAATTTCAATCTTATCTTTTCATGGCTTGCGATTGGCCTATTATAATTTAATATAATTTATTATCACTAGCTTAGCCTACCAAGCCAATAGTGACTCAATTAGATTTAATAATATTTCTACTTTGGTTCGTGTTAGACCGAATTCCCAAGATCTTCACAACATACCATGGTCTTTCACATGGTTGATGACCTTTTTCATAAATTGAGCTTAGGATATGTTACGTAGACCTTTAGTTTTTATATACAAACATATAAATTATTTCCTTCTCTAATCATAATTTGATCAAATTGATAACTAGACAAGAAATAATATTCACCCATCTACATGGTCGAAGACCAAGGACTTCATTTGAACTAGGAGTATGGCTTTAAGTCCATAAAACAATCATAGCCCAGATATAATATTGACATGGTTGTTCTTTGTTTACAAACCAATCAAGCTTTAAATAGATAAATAATGCGGCTTAATATTACCAGAGTCATTCGGACATGCCCTACTTATTATGGGTTTAATCACTTCAATGATGATAGCCGCATCGAACACAAACAAATTTAGATCAAGAAACTTTTACATTGAGATCATCAATCATGATCACTTATAAACCAAAATAATAACAACACAACGATGCCGCAAAGATATACGTACTCAATCAACATCGTAATAATAACAAGTTTATTGTTATCTATATCCACTGTAAATGAAGTTAAATATGATTATCATAACAAAAGTATAATAGTGATCATAATCCCAGTAACTTGCAGAAGTATACGACTGGTCATTTCATTATCTCCAGTAAGGTAAGTACTTACAATATTAAGGTAAAAACAAGAATATAGTGTAAATGATAGGTACGTTATGAGCGTTGAATGACAAGTGTTTTTGCACAATCGTACGTGAAATTATTGGTAAGTTTGTATATCCCTCTCAAGTATATCTACACACATGTGTGCTTGCTGCGTATATAGTCGAGTAACGAAGCTTACCTTTTATATCTTGTAGCCTACCCTTCATTTTATGACTTATTCCTTCCATGAAATAGACTAAATTGTGGGGTGTGACAACTTCCTAAATGTATTTATTCTATTTCTAGTATTTATTTTCAAAATATTTCTTATATATTTCCTTGACAAATTCTTCTTGACATATCCATGTGGATATTATCAGAATTTAGTTGGAGAAGTGAAGAAATCCTTGCACATCATTTATTTTATTTGATTAATTTGTATTTACTTCTACCGGGAAATTTCATACTTTTAAAAGAGGAAATTTCTTCTGAGAAGCTTTCCCCTTTCTAGAAAACTTAAGGCAAAAGTTTTTCCAGAAGAGATTTATTTTATTTTGTTTAGAGTAATAACTTTCTAATACATTCTCTTATAATAACATTATCAAACAACCCTAAACCATAGGAGTAGCTACATTTGATTATTCTATGTTTTATTTTATTTTATTAGAAGTAGTAGTATTTTATTTTTAATTAATTTCTTGTGTCTGTAGAATAGCTTATTTATTTATTTAATTTAAATTTTAAAAATTACAAAAAAATTGTTAGTTGTTTAATTAATTTTTTCAATTCATTTCTTTCTCAGACAAATAAAATAGATGGTTTAATTTATTTTATTTAAATAATTGGGAATGAATCTAGTGAATTAAAAGATTAAACACACTTGTATTTTATTAAAATGAAATGTAATTCCTTTATTTATTTAAAATGAAGTTTCAACATAGTTTAGTATTCAAATAAAAATCAAGGCAATCAAATTACAGGGAATTTACGCTACCCATTCATAGCCTCTATTTCCCTTCTTTCCAACCTAGTTATTAGGAACTCATAGTACTCATCCTTAATCCTTGATTATCCTTTATATGCCCATCAAAATCCCCTAAATTTTACACATTCTAGTTGTCTCAATATGACCTTGAGAATTCAAGTGCCTCTCGAAATCATGTGTTTATTTTATGGGATAAAAATTGGTGAACCTGAAGTGAAGGACTAGTTCCTTCTTGTTTCCTTTTCAATTCATTTCCATTAGTTCACCTTTCCTTATCTTCCCCTATTTAGTAGGTATTTTATACCTCCTCAAATATGTCTTGTAGATAGTTTGGTGGTGTTTTTATCTTTGATAGGTACTTTACTAATGTTCAACCAAGATAATTTCCCTTCCCTTTCAGGATGGGTTGAAAACTACACAAATAACATGCAAACCTCCCTAGTTATTTTTAAAATATAACTATTCATGTGAGAATAGAGGAGGTAGAACAACCCTTAAACATGAAACACGATCAATCCAATTCAAACAACATGGATTTTATGGACGAAACATGTCCTTACGCTAGAGTCTTATCTAGAGCTTACTTTAGCATGCAATCGTCAAAGGATAATTTTTTTATGTGAATTTCTAATCCACTTTGTAAAATAGATGAGTCCTTGGAAAGGATGAAGAATCATACCTTTGAGATGTTCAACAATAATGTATCAGCAAAAAACCCTGAAACTATTACTTTCAAGGAAAATATGAATACCAACATTGAACGATTTATAATAGGTTATCAGTGTCTTCTCAACCAAATCCCACACATCATGCACTTGAAAAAGGGACTCAATACTCACCCAATGATGTTATTTCTACCTTACTAGGGAGGATTAGAGAGCTGGAGAGTTCCCATCCCATGAAACAAACTTATATAATAAGGTAAAACATGGGGTATTCCATGCAAAAAAAAAGGACACACCCCCTACCAACACATAACCAATGCAACATCTTATGTAACAAGGTTATCCAATATAATCAAACTGGGTGATATTCTCAAGGGATTTGACACACTAGTGGTGGGTTCTCATCTATCTCATTGTTATTATACAAAAGGGATGCCTAGAAGTATGTTCTTAAATTATATTCCACCGAGCAATGTGATGTTCCTTGGTTTTACGCCCATTATTCCATATCCCGGTGTTGTTCCTCCTTGCCTACATATGTACTCAAAATCCCGCCAGATGGAAACGTATACTTTTCCTTATCCTTATACGCAATATCAAGGAACTTCATACATCCCTACGAATGCTTGTATTGTAGCTTATCCAATCCCTCCTCCTCCTCCCCACATCAGGGATCTTCAATGGTTCGATATTATGTGATGGAAACTTACATTGAATACTTGAAGGAACCCCTTTACTTCAACATATGAGATGTCATGATTCCATGGAAGTTACCCGATCTGCCTAAATTTTAAAGGATAAAGAGATCCAAATACTCATATAAGGTCCTACACTACTTCCATGGGATGTTGTAGCAGATAAAATATTTTAGAAGAATCATGAAGGAATTGCCTTGGATTGGTACCATCGGATTCCTAAAGATTCATTATATTCCTTTAAGAAAAAAATTTCCAAATTCATTTGAAATTTTGAGATGAACAAGTTATTGTGAATGAGGATTAGGGAGTCTCTTCATATGAGGTAAGAACAAAATGAATCTTCTATCTATTTCATCCAAAGAGGGAGTCAAGGTATTTAATCTTTCGTAAGTGCACCTAACATGGACCAAATAGAAATTTACAACCTTTTCCTTTACTCAATTAACCAAGACACCAAGGAAGAAGTTTATAAGTTTCCTTTCCATAGTTATAAAGAAGTGATGGAAGGTGCAGTTTAGATTGACCAAGATGTTATTGAAAATGGGCCTAAGACTTACGGTCTCAATGGGAAGTTGATATCCCGTAATCAAAACAATGCGAATCATAAAAATAATGGAGCCAACAACCAAGGTGCCAAGGTATTGAATTTTAATCATGGTGCTATCATAGATGGTGTTACCAATCAAGAAAATAATATTGATTTTTTAAACAACGGTAAAACTAACAACAATAACAAAAACATGGCAAATCAAAGAGGTCCTATTTTTTCCCTTTGTCAATACTCTTTATTTCAACCATCCTCCTCCTTGACAAGATCAAGCTGTTGTAAATATCTCCCCGGGTAGATATAGACAAACAAAAGAATATGGAAATCAAAGAAGCTCAAATCCACGACATTTATTGCATTGCCAAGGTAAAGGGCGCATGAAAATGGATGTCGACACATAAAAAGGATGCGCCAAGGCGCGAGTAAAGGGCGCATGAAAATGGATGTCGACATGAAAAAGGATGCGCCAAGGCACAAGTAAAGGGCGCACGAAAATGGATGTCGACATGAAAAAGGATGCGCCAAGGCACAGGTAAAGGGCACACGAAAATGGATGTCGACATGAAAAAGGATGCGCCAAGGCGCAGGTAAAGGGCGCATGAAAATGGATTTCGACATGAAAAAGGATGCGCCAAGGCACAAGTAAAGGGCGCACGAAAATGGATGTCGACATGAAAAGGGATGCGCCAAGGCGCAGGTAAAGGGCACATAAAAATGGATGTCGACATGAAAAAGGATGCCAAGGCGCAGGTAAAGGGCACATGAAAATGGATGTCGACATGAAAAAGGATGTGCCAAGGCACATGTAAAGGGCACATGAAAATGGATGTCGACATGAAAAAGGATGCGCCAAGGTGCACGTAAGAGGGCGCACAACACATGATGTCAACACAAATAAAGTCATGCCTTGGCGCACATAAGAGGATGTCGACACAAATATGGATGTGCCTATGGTGCACCTTCAGGAGGCGCAACATTTTGAGCCCGACAGAAGCAGACCACAGCGCGAGATATTCGAGATGGCCATAACTTTTGACAGGAGCTTGGATTCATGCAAGGTTGGACGTTTTGGAAAGCTTATGAGGTCCTCTATCCAACTATGACTGGATATATTTAATTAGGTGGGAACAAGTTCTTAAAAATGCAAAATACAGTTCACCACTTTTTGGGTTTGCTAGGGTCCTCACCTACCACCATAATGGGATGAATTAAATGCAACTTGGAGGTGGTTGGGGTAGGTTTGGAATTCCTCTCTCCTTTCTCTCTCATTCTTCCTATAAATTGTAAGGAGAGGCTTCTTTCTAAAGGTGGGACATTTTTGTTTTTCCCCTCCCTTCTCTTTGGCAGGTGAACTTGTGGAGTTAAAACCTCCCATTTGAAACTGTAATGCAACCTTGCCTCTTGGCATTTTGCAGTGTGTTGTATCAATCATTGGAGAAAATTAATGCATGTCTATGGATGATTTTCAACCCTCTCTGTGTTCATTTGCATCCTCCCGATATTTCACTTTGTGAATCTCGCTATCGTGGCATGATCTTGCATTGCATTTTAATGGTCTGTGTTTATTGGCAAGACAGGTGTTCTTCATTCCTCGGTGGATCACCTTTGTAGTTTAGGTTTTATTTTATGCATTTTCTTACCCTGTCTCCTTGGCAAGTTAGATTAGGTTTTTTAGTAAACCCTCTCGCATTTTTCGTGTGTGCATCCGAACAGAGGAATAAGAACCGCCTTCATCAGGAGAGCTTTTCCGATTTCGCAAGGTCCCACACTGGGAAAAGCTCCATGTTATGAAATCGCACTGAGAGTCTCAACCCATCGAGTTGTAGACATTCAGGGGTGCTGTGATTCGCCATCAACAAAAACCTAAGGCTCAAATCAATATAAAAATCATGGTCAAGGGGAAATGAATTACACTTACAACGACTAGTTTCAAAACTACAACCAGGGTTATAACAAATAAAAGAATCCCAATCAAATATTGAGAGACTAAGATCCAAACCTATATTAAAATTTTCACCGTGTTGTTGGTCATGATGCTCGGTCTATTAGGGACTGTAAATATTTCATTTAAATACTCCCCAAAAATCAAAGATAATTCTTTGTGGATATGTTCCTATCAAATCCTAAAGGAATTTCGTAACCTAGTTATACAGGACCCGTTGCACCGCAAAATGTATATCTATCAGAACATATTCCTAAAAATTTTGAAGATGACAAAGTAGGTCCTAGAAAAATAAACAAGGGTATTCCTATTGGGAACAATGACCATGAAGCTTCAACTTATGACAATTCTTGAGTTTCTCCTAACCTAGAACCAGGAAACAAGACAAAGATATTGGGATAAGTCGAGTTAGAAATTGAGCCTAAAATTAATACAACTCAAATGAGGAAGTATAGTTCACAACCTCTTCCCACTCATTATATCTCGTAGGATGACACTTCTATAGTTCCAAATCTAGTAGGAGATTATAATTTTGTTTGAGACTTCAATAAGACCTCCCACATTTTGTTTCTAGATTTTTGAAGAATTATGCATGACATCATTCTTATTTATTAGATTCACTTTGGGGTTTGGTCATTTAATTCATGTCACTTTGTTAGGAAATATATCTTAGTGCTCCATTTGTATGGGTGAATAATAATTACATGTGTAATTATTATTATGGTAAATTAGTGAAAGTACATTTACTACGTAAATGTAAATAGTAAATGCAAAATTTGTTTAGTATGTGGTAAGTTAGTAAGTTAGAATAATAAACTAATTAGTATTGTTTTATTATTATATTGGTGAGAGGTTGAAACCATATGGGTGTATGGTTGTATATAAAGACAAATTTTGTTGTAAGGATTGTTATTTTACATCTCCTATATAATGGAGTGTAATGAAATAGTGAATAAAATAATTAAAAATATAATATAGATTTGTTGATTTCAATTATTCTCTGTGTAGCTATTTCATGGATTCTTTGTATTAGATCGAGTAATTTCTACATTTGGTACCAAAGCGAGTTAACTGTCTCGAAGAAGATATCGTAACTTTGGTTTCACAATCTAGGTTTCTCCAAAAAAATTGTGTGGAACGATCTATTATATGGGAAGCTGATAGAAATTTCAGCAAAACCCGGTTCAGTAGTTTGGGAGAAACGTGCAATTTACTATACCACACATTGATCACTGCTATTTTTTTAAGAAATCAGAGAATTAAAGGTAATTTAAATCTATATTCAATTTTTTTTGGATATTTAGATTCAGTAAAATGGATACACCATTAGATAAATTTAATGGGCTGAACTTCCATACATGGAGAGTAAAAATCCAGATGCAGTTAATGAATAAAAACCTATGGAGGATAGTAGATGGAAAAGAAAAAGCACCTACAGATGTAAGCAAAATTATAGAATGGAAAACTAGAGATGAAAAATAGTAGATGAAATTGACTATAACTATGAATAATTTCTATACTAAGTGAATTTCTTGGAGGAAGGAGGCACAGGAGGTTGGAGGTCATTCAACGACCTCTCGTCAGTCACCACCAACGAGGGCCGTATCAGTTATGGTGATTATTTTTTTATACAGTGTGTTCCTGTTGTTTCTTTGTATTTTTGGCAGAGTGTTTGGTTGCAGTGTTCCTATTGTGGTTTGCAGAATAAAAGAAATTTCACATTGAGGGGGGAACATGATCTCAATGTTCCATTTCTAGTTTTCTACATTTCTGGTATTTTCTATATATGAGCAACAGATTTCAGCAGAATTTCCTATGTTATTCCCTGCAGTGAGATGTGATGAGGGCTAATAATAGTACTTGGAATATCATGATGTGGTTGTAGGTAAAACAATTAAAAACCTTCATTTTTGGTTTGTGGTACACCACTTGTAAATCCACCATTTTCGGTTGTTGGTAAACCCTATGCAAAACCATCACCCTTTTGGTTTGTGGTACACCACTTGTAAAACCACCATTTTCGGTTGTTGGTAAACCCTATGCAAAACCATCACCCTTTTGGTTTGTGGTAAACCAGTTGCAAAACCATCATTTTCGGTTTATGGTCAACCCTGTGAAAAACCATCTATTAGGTTTATGATCATCCTATAAAATCATCAGATCATGAAAGTAAGTGCAAGTACAAAGGCAAGTTTTCCCCATGTTCGCACTAAGGGGGGGAATGTTAGGAAATATATCTTAGTGCTCCATTTGTATGGGTGAATAATAATTACATGTGTAATTATTATTATGGTAAATTAGTGAAAGTACATTTACTATGTAAATGTAAATAGTAAATGTAAAATGTGGTTAGTATGTGGTAAGTTAGTAAGTTAGAATAATAAAACAATTAGTATTGTTTTATTATTATATTGGTGAGAGGTTGAAACCATATGGGTGTATGGTTGTATACGAAGAAAAATTTTGTTGTAAGGATTGTTATTTTACATCTCCTATATAATGGAGTGTAATGAAATAGTGAATAAAATAATTAAAAATATAATATAGAGTTGTTGATTTCAATTATTCTCTGTGTAGCTATTTCATGGATTCTTTGTATTAGATCGAGTAATTTCTACATCACACCTCCACCGAGGCTCAAATCAATCATATTTACTTAAACATACATCATCTAGGATGGAGTGATAGGGATACTAGTTTCATGTTTGATATAAATAAGATTCCCTTTGATGCTGAAATATCCCAAATAAGTGATCTTACATTGTACTTGCAAGTTTGGATCTATAACAATTGCATTAAGAGAACCATGATTGATGATGGGGTTTCTATGAATTTAGTCCCATTGTATTTCTTGTAGAAGCTGGGATATGGGAAGACCAATTGATCTTCCACTAGGAACACATTGCAAGGATATGATAGTCTTAAGGATAATTCAATGAAACTATAGTTCTTCCTATTTCCCTTGAGAAAAAAACCATTCTAACAGAGTTTTACATCATCTATAAGGATATAATCTATAATATTCTCCTAGGAAGACCATGGATTCATAGGATGAAGTTCATTCCTTCCACTTTATTTCAAGAAGTTAGATTCCTCCATCTTGGTACATTTTTCATCACTCAAGGGATCATAAGCCCTTCAATATACATTTAGAGAACCTCAAGAAGAAGCTTGTAATTCATTTTGAGTATGAACTCTATGTGAACTAATTGAATAAGCCACTTCCCTCAAAATATTTGGTTATGACCACGAAGGGTGTACGAAAATTTGAGGTTGATGTGCCTAAAACATTCGAAGTGGTGAAGACAATAAAAGTAAGGTTATGTCTATAGAAACCTTATCCACAAATACTACATCATATATTGTAAACATCTTATAAAGTTATCCACCAATCATTCTCCCCTTTTAACTACAAGAGTTGGAAATTTACTCGGTTTATATTTTCTTACTGCTTTGAAGGTATCTTAGACATATATATGATAGAAGTACCAAAAATGAGGAAAATTATGAGATCAAAATACTTTTCACAAAATCCATCCATATGGTTTCTTCCATTTGTAACCTTTTTATAAATGCAAACATGTCAAAAATTAAGCCTATCATGCCCATGAGACATGATCCCATAGTACAAAAATGCCAAACGTGATCAAGCCTCCAAACGTAGAAACAAAATTTGAACAAAACCATCATGGTCATATGGATATGATATGTTAAGAGCATGATAAATAGTTTTATAAATGTCTCATTCAAATAAGGATTTTAACGCTAATATTAGATGTTCGGATGGATAAGATAGTCGATAAGTATTATAATTTTATACCCAAGGTATTAGGACCTTATCAAGAAAATGAAAATTTCAAGAATCCTTTTTATCATCGTGAGGTATTTGATGAAACCATCGAATCATATTACTTGAGCAATTTTTATATGTAGTTATTGCATTTCCATGCTATCTTTTATTGCATTCATATTGTCTTAGCACTGTGTATTATCATTTTGTTCAAATTGTAAAATGGGAACTTACTATTCAAGTAATTATTTAACTTTCAAGCATTGAAAATATCTTAATCATATATATTTTACACTCTTTTAACACATTCATATTATAAAATCCTTATCATAACTTTCATTCACAAGGCAATTTTTGACATTGCTATATAAGGACTTACATGTTCAATCCTCTTCATGGTCATTTATGATTTGGATGTTTCTTTCCTGTAGTTTTCTCTAGAATATTTTTTATGGTGAATCTTTCCCTAGAAATATCTCTCCATGACAAAACCATTCTAAAAATTTCACCCATGAATTTTGTTCTCCTTTCTCAACCTTTAGTGACGAGCCCTCACATCCTACTAGTTTCATGGGGTAAAAATTAGGGTAAATGTTTCTTCCTTAAAAGAACAATCCACATTCAAACAATATAAAATAACAAAAATATCTAAACAATGAACACAACTATTATTATTAGAAATAATTACACCTTTTGTTTCCCTCCTAAACTTTGGTGATGATCCCATGCTCCTTACTAGTAGTATAAGGTTGGGAAAGGAGGAAGTGCCCTTACTCACTTATTATTTGTCTTTGGTGATGAGCCCATGCTTTTACTAGTTGGATGTGGAAAGATGTTGGGTCGTGTTAATAAATCAAAGATTGTAAATAAGAAAGGACATAAAAGTTATTGAAATTTTAAAATTCCCAAGAAAATTAATTAGATTTGTATGTTAGGAGATAAAATCATTCCTTTAACTTGATCTTATCAATTAATAGGCCATCCATGGATCTATGTCTAGTCAAAAATTCCAAGAAAAATTCATTTTGAACTGGTTAGTTTATTTTTATTGGGGTTGGGTAGTATGTTTCAAGAAATATTTGTTAAAATTCTTTTCTCTTGGTCATCATTCTCATTCACACACTTCAAATCATATATATTGCATTCTTATTTTCTCTTGGTAGTGAGCACTCACATCTTACTTGATGAAGGAGCATCATATGGGTTCCTTTTGAATGTAATTTTTCCACAATGAATTAAAGTAGGTGTTTGTAGTCATGAGAGAGAAATAAATGAGAGTGAAGAATTTGAAAATTTAAATGAGGTATTTTCCTCCAAAATGTAGTTCAAATTGTAAAATCTTATCTAAAGATTATTAAGGGTGTGTGAGGTGTTGTAAGTGTCTAATTAAGTCATAGTGTGTGTGGTTAGTCATTATATGAGTAAATCGAGGGATAAATGTGTAAAATATGGTCTTGTCATGTAAGGAAGTTGGAAGGTCACAAAAATGCCAGTTTTGAACTATCATGAAGCTTTTGAGTTAGGTAGGAGGAGTTACACGTATGAAAGGAATTCGAGTTGTACAATAAAATGAATGAGTTGGGAAAAAAAACATTCCTCGTATGGAGGAGGAGTAGAACCATGAAATGAAGAAAAATGTAGTGTTTTTATGTGGTTTGAAACAAATCTACATATACCCTTGGTTTTGTCTTTGTACCTTTTTGGATTGACAATTAGAATGCATTATTGTACTAGGGTAAGGTTTATATTACATTAGAGAGGTATTTTTGAGTGTGAATTATGGATTAGTGGGTTCTCTTCACAATACATAAGCATTCAATGATGTAACCAGTAGTAAAACCTTGCATGTTTTTTTTAGATTGATCTATGACTAAATGTTATGTTTTAGAAGGATTCAATTGATTTATTTATTGCAGATTCTGTGCATGATTATTTTGGCTTAATGATTAGAGATATCCTTTAACAAATTTTAAAAAATTGTTTGGAACTCCTTGGATAGATTAGGAAGGTCTGAGCCAATGATCTTTGTCCCACCCCAAGAAACAAGGTATGAAATGAGTGCATATGTATTCATGTTTATGATTTCAAGAATTCATAAGGTACTCAAGGCATGATTTATGGGATAAGTCATTCATTATAAACATGTGTTAACAAGGGAATTATTATACCATTTAGATAAAGGAGACTAGCCTCTCGTGTCACTAAGTTGTATACTTGACAAACCCTTAAGGGAGCTAAGATTGAGTATTAGGCCTAGGCATGCATTAACTCTCCACATTGAGTGCATATGGAACCTTATTGAGTCTTTAAGAGTGAAATTTATAGAAAACATATGTTTTATTTTTTGGAAGGAAGGCGTGAAATCGGGAGTTCGGTTGCATTTCTTGGTAGAAGGATGTAGGGAATTATCAAACTGTGACCATAGAAGTGTGTAGTTATCTTGATTAAACTCTTTCTATATGTTGTATACATGATATGATTTACAAATAGTTTTCTAATTGAGAAACCAATATAATAACAACTTTTCTTGATGAAGGATTGCATTTTAGTGTTAGAAAGGGAAAGATTGGGAAAAGAACTTGGAGTGATTGTGAATGTATTGACTGTAATAGGAAAGGAGGTTTGGTTGGCATGTGTGGACTCTTCCTTTTAAAGAACTGGTAATATTTAATTTTAAGAACTCCAATACAATAATATGGTTCAATTTACAAGATTTAAAATTGATTTTTGAAGTTTTTATAACCATTTGAAGATCCCCGATTCTAGGAAAGGTCTACTGTGACATTGCTAGGGTTTGTCCTTTTGACCTAAAACCAACTCCAATTTTCTTGAAACCATAAAGATAACATACCAAGGAAGTCTACCAAGGGATTTTGGAAAAAGTTTGAGAAACTAAGGTTGCATTTTCATATTTTCTTGACATTCTAGGACTACATGGAAAAACACAATCAAGGGCTAATTAGAAGGGTAACTTTATAAAGGAAGTTTCATTTTTATTTGGAGATAAGAATTGAAACTTTAGATTCTTGAAGAAATATTAAATGGGTACTCTAAAATTTATATATTTGGTATTGAATCCTTGAATATAAGGAGTTATGGGGATCATAGTACTACCCGGCTAATTGGTCTCTCAAGAGAAAAAATTACAAAAGTGAAGTCGAATGAATTGTGTTAGTAGTTAAGATCTAAAATTTTGTAATCATATCTAGGGTGATGAAATACAACTAGGTAAGGTGTTATTACCTTTTGGGTAGCTCTAGAATAGTTTTGCACTTTGGTGGAGCAACACCATTTTCCTAAGGGGCATATAGGGGCAGTCTTGTGTAAAGCGAAGTGGTTTGTAGTTTTAAGTTGTTTGGATGCATGTATCAGGGGAGGTCACCTAAGAATTAGAGAGGAGGTTAAAGAGACAAAATTTCACCCTTGAGTAATCTAGCGAGTATTAAATAATTGAGCAAGGATTTGTAAATGCATGGATATAAAGCTACAATGAAGAAATGATGAAAAGTTAGAAAAATGGGCTTATGAATGAGACTTTGATCAAGGTAGGAGGATGTTTCAGTAGTGAATGAAACCATTCTAGGGGAAAATCTGATAGTTTTAGCAAACTTTTTTCCTTTGTGGGCTTGTTAATGATCCTCTTGTACATAGGTGAATTCAAGTGTTTAAACCTTCTTGTTGACTAAGCATATGAATGAAATTTTATTTTTCTCTACATTTGGTATGAGAGTGTGGATAGTAATTTTTTTTTTTTTTTATAGAAATAAGTTAATGTGAATGAAAGGTTTTGTATATGTGTGAAATTTGAGTTGTTTTATGCTTTGAAGTAATTGGGGTGAAATTATTCCTTCTTTTGAGTGTGTGTGTGAAGTATAGTGATACGTTGCTCCTTTCAAAGGTAAAGAAGAGTTAAGTACAAAAAATATAAAGTGAAACACCAAAATACTTGTGAGGCCAAGGTGAGGTGTGTGAAATTTGTCAAGTTAAAGAGAATATGGAGGTTGAGTTAGCAAAGGAAACACTTAAGTGGATGAATAATAGTGAGAAGAGAAAGAAATAAGAGAGAATGAGAGAAGAAGAGAGGAAAAGGAAGTTGTGGTAAGAACAAGAGGTGAGAGAGATAAGAAAAAGCTTAGATCAGCTTGATGAGTTAGAAAGAAAAGTGAAAGAAATGCAAAGAAAATTCATGAGTAAAGTGAAGAAAATAGTGTTGAGAAAGATGGTTAAATGACCATTGAGGTCAATCATGAAGAGAAAGAAGATATTAAAAGACAAGAAAGAGATGATAGAGGAATAAAAAAGTTTAAAGTGATGGAAAAGTGGGAAAATAAGCAAGAGGAAGGAGAAATCAGAGTTATAGTGAAAGATGAATGCATGAAAGAGGAATAATTTGATGAAGAATATGAGGGAACTAATTCTCAGTTTGTATATGTAAGACAAGATTATATGTAGGAAGAAATACATGCACTTGAATGTTCTTTGAGTGGTGAAGAGGTGAAGTATGGTGAAGAAAGATATGAAAACATGGAAGAGAAGGTTGAAAAAGAAGAAGAAATTGAAGGGAAATATGATGAAGAGGCTCAAAAGTCTCTTATTTTTTAATCTAAGGTTTTTTTTGTTTATTAATGTGTAGGTATGATCAAGGGAAGAGAAATATAAGCTCAGTTAAGACCTCAAATAAAGAGAAAAAAAGAATGAAGGCCTCATATTTGAGGGTATAAAGAAGAAGAAGAAGATGAGGACAAAGATTGAAGATAAAATGAAGAGAGAAGATAAGTAAAATCCATGGGATCCAAGTGGATGCAAGAAAGTTGAAGACATTGGAAGTACGAAGAAAAGATAAATAACCATACATGAAGATGAATATTAGATGAAACAAGCAAAGTGTAGGAACACTTTTTATCCACCTTGGGAGTATGATGCAGGAGCATCATCTGGATTACTTTAAAATGTAATTATTTCCACACTAAATTCAAGTAGGTGTTTGGAGTCATGAGAGATAAAGAGATGAGAATGAAGAATTTGAAAATCCAAATGAGGGATTTTCCGTCCAAAATTTAGTTCAAATTGTAAAAGCTTATCAAAAGAGTATTAAGGGTGTGTGAGGTGTTGTAAGTGTCTAATTAAGTCATTGTGTGTGTGGTTAGTCATTATGTGAGTAAATAAGAGGGATAACTATGTAAAAGATGGTATTGGAATGAAACGAAGTTGGAAGGTCACAAAAATGTCAGTTTTAAACTATCGTGAAGCTTGTGAGTTAGGTAGGAGTTACATGCATGTAAGGAATTCGAGTTATATAAGAAAATGAATGAGTTGATAAAAACATTCCTCATATGGAGGAGGAGAACCATGAAATGAAGAAAAATTTAGTGTTTGTATGTTATTTTCTTGAAATATACATATACCCCTAGTTTTGTATGTTACCTTCTTGGATCGACAGTTTAGAATGCATTCTTGTGCTATGATAAGGTTTATATTGCATTGAATGTTAGGAATACATTTAGTGCTCCATTAATATTTATGATTGAATATTTACTTAGAGGTAAATATATGTGTGTAATGTAAATGTTAATGTGAGTTGTTTGATAAACAACTCATATAACAATATTAGTTTGGGTGAGTTTTAATAGCTCACGTATATAGGTGTTGAGAGAGAGATTTTTGGGAGTGTTGTTGAACAACCTCCTTGTTTTTAGGAATGCATATTCCTATATATGTGTAATCTGTGATATGAATGTGAACAGATAATTATTGGTTTTTCATTTGGTATTAGAGTGACCATGGATCTGGGAGGGAAAGTTACACTGCACTTTGTTCCTATGGATGGTTGTAGTTAAAATGGTAATGTCTCTCGTGAATATATATTAGCTTTGTGTTGTGGGAGATCTGTTGTTTTGAATCTTCAGAAAGAACCACGGAAAACAAAGGTGGATGGAACAACATTTCACTAGCACAACTCAACTTTGGTGTATTCTCCTGATTTATGAGAAGAATTTCCTTTGTTCTATGTCCATCTCAGGAGTTCAAGAACTCATAGGTGTCTCATTGTGCCTTACCACAATATGATCTCAAGCTTCTGGTCTTCGAATATTGTACACATATGGTCTATAGTGTTGAAGTGGAGAGAGCAGCGAAAGGAAGAAGATATTGCTTCATATATCTTTGATCGCATCTACACACGTTTTTCTACCCACGTCTTCTTTTTTGCCATGTACGTATCACCAATCTAATGTGGATACAAGGTCATCGTTTATTTGAAATATAGGCTCTTACTTGTGGCATATAAAAGTGTGCGCTCTGAGGAGATAAGGAAATTTTTGGAGGAAGGCAGTGAATGCTACGTTCAATGCATGCAAGCCCACATATGTCCATGAATCATGTTATCGAGAAGAAAGTCCACTGGTAGAGATCACATGCATGGGTCATCAAACTAAATTCCACCCTCTTCATCACTCCCCACACACATATGCATCTCACATGTTGTAGTAAATAGTAAGCATGTTGTTTCAAAAGGTGTATTTTTGTCTTTATTTATTATATAGTCATTTTCATTTAAAAAGTAATCTCAGTTTATTATTTTTTAAATTTTTAGTCTAGTTGTCATATTGTCTTCCGAACGCATTTTCGGTTGAAACGACATCCATTTTTTTAACATGGCTAAGTTGAATCGAATGGAAAAATTTGAAGGAAAATATTTTTACACATGGCAGGTGAAAACTCAGTTGTTATTAATCAACAAAGATTTGTGGGAGATTATGGATGGAAAAGTGAAAAAACCAAGAGATGCAGATGAAGCGGCAATATGGGACATCAAAGATTGAAAAGCTATAGTGATCATTGGATTGGGGTTATCTGATGCATATTTTCATCATATAGATTTATCAAAATCCTCAAATACAATTTGGAAAACACTAAACAAACTATTTGGATCACAAGCAGGAAGCGCAACAGTAGCACTGAAAAAAAATTGTTTGGACTAAAAATGGAGGAAGGTGACAACATGGTGGAACATATAAATAAGGTTCATTCTATATTAAATCAATTATGCTGGAATCAAAGTAGATGTTCTTGATGATGATGCAAAAGCATTTTTACTTAATAACATGCCTCCTAGCTATTCTAATATGGTCTTCACTTTGAGAAAAAATAATCCAAGTCTGGAAGACTTGATTTCTTCTTTGATAGAGGACGAAAATAGAACAAATAAAATTGAAACAAAAAAAAAGTGTTATATGGAACACATGGTAAATATTTTAAAAAGAGATACAATCATTCTTTCAAGAAATTTTCAACCTCCAGGATCCAAAGAAAAGGCTTCTTTTTCAGTATTGTAATGTGTCTAGACATGGAATAATGTATTGTAAACAAATATCAAGAGATTTTTTGGATGGTAAATTGAATAATAAAGATTTCATTTCTGAAAATAGAGAAGAAGAAAGTGATTGGGAAGTAGGATCCAACCATTCACATGATAGAGAAGTTGTTGCTCAAGATAGTGAAGAAGACTTTCTCTACTAAAAGAATGCATCTATTGGAGGACGGAGGCACAAGAGGCTAGAGGTCAATCGAAACCTCTCGTCAGTTACCAATGATGGGGCCGCACGAAGCTGTGGTGACATTTTGTGTGTGAGTTTGCTTTTATTTCAGAGTTGCAGTTGATTTTAGTTGTGTGCAGCGTGATTCTTTCTCAGTGTTCCTATTATGGTTTGAATAAGTGAAATGTTCACATTGAGGGGGGGAACATAGTCTCAATGTTCCATTTCCATTTCTACCTCTTTTTTCAAAATTTGTAATCTGTGAGTAATATTTCCTACATAATTTCCTGAAGGAAAATCATAGTGGACAGATGAAAGCACAAGGAAAAGTAGTATCATGATATTGAGGTTGTTGGTTGTCTGTAAAACCATCTTTGTTGAGGTTGTTGGTTGTCCTATAAAACCATCTTTGTTGAGGTTGTTGGTTGTCTAGTAAAACCATCCTTGTTGAGGTTGTTGGTTGTCCTAAAAAACATTTAGATCATGAGCACGCACGGGTAGCATGCTGTGAAGGAAGTGTGATTTTTTTCTCCCATGTTCGCACTAAGGGGGAAATGTTAGGAATACATTTAGTTCTCCATTAATATTTACTTAGAGGTAAATATATGTGTGTAATGTAAATGTTAATGTGATTTGTTTGATAAAAACTCATATAACAATATTATTTTGGGTGATTTTTAATAGCTCACATATTTAGGTGTTGACAGAGAGATTTGTGGGAGTGTTGTTGAACAACCTCCTTATTTTTAGGAATGCATATTCCTATATATGTGTAATCCTATGATATGAATGCGAATAGAGAATTATTGGTTTTTCATTAGAGAGGTATTTTATACATTTGAATTTTGGATTGGTGGTTTCTCTTCACAATATAGAAGGATTCAATGGTGTAACCAAAGTGGTAAAACCTCGCATGTGTTTGTTTAGATTGATCTATGACTAAATGCTCTATTTTAGAAGGCTTCAATTGTTGATTTCTTTATCATAGATTTTGTGCATGATGTTTGTGGCTTGATTATCAAATATGTCCTTCAAGTATTTAAAATAAGTGTTTATAATTTCTTGGATAGATTAGGAAGGTTTGAGCCAATGATCTTTGTCCCAACCTAAGGAACAAGGTATGAACTGAGTGCATATGTCTTTATAGTTGTGATTGTAAGAATGTATAAGGTTCTCGAGGTGTGATGTATGGGATAATTCATTCATGATAAATGTGTGTTAGTAAGGTCATGATTATACCATTTAGATAAAGGAGACTAGCCTCTGTGTCACTAAGTTGTATACTTGGCAAACCCTTAAGGGAGTTAAGACTAAGTAATAGGTTTGGGCATGCATTAGGTATGCACATTGAGTGCATATGGAACCTTATTGAGTCATTAAGATGGGAATTTATAGAATACATATGATTGAGTTGTTGGAAGGAAGGTGTGAACTAAGGATTTTGGTTCCATTTCTTTAGTAGAAGGATGTAGGGCATTGTCAAATTGTGACCATGGAAATGTGTACTTGGCTTGAGTAAACTCTTTATATCTATTGAATTCATGATATTCTTGAAAAATAGTTATGTTATTGAGTAACCAATAAAATAATTAATTTTTTTGATGAAGGATTTATTTTGAGTGTTAGAGATGGAAAGATTTGGAAAAGAACTTGTAGTGACCGTGTATGTACATATATTGCAATAGGGAAAGGAGGCTTGGTCATCAATTTTAGACTCTTCCTTCAAAGTAAATGGTAAGATTTAGTTGTTAATAACTACAATACAATCTCTTGGTTAAATTTTCAAGATTTAAACTTGAGTTTTGAAGTTGTTATAACCATTTGAAGATCCCCAAATTTTAGGAAAGGTATATTGTGATAGTGCTAGGGTTTTCCTTTTGACCTCGAATCAATTCCATTGTACTTGAAACCATAAAGATAGAATACCAAGTAAATATACCAAGGGATTATGGAAAAAAACTAGAAAATAATTGTTGCATTTTCATATTTTCTTTACATTCTAGGACCAAGTGGACAAACGCAGATCAGTGTAATTAGAAATGTGAATCTACAAAGGAAGTGTTATTTATTTGTGGAGATAAGACTTGAAAATTTCCATGCTTAAAGAAATATTAAATGGGTACTCTAAAAGATATTCCTTTTGTCTTGAATCTATGAACATGAGGATTTATGGGGATCCTAGGACCTGTCCTTAGCTAATCGGTCTCTCAAGAGCAAAAATGTAAAAGTGAAGTGGAAGGAATCGTGTAAGTATTTAAGATCTAAAAGTTTACAAGAACATATAGGGTGATGAAATATAACTAGGGAATATTTTAGTTACTTGTGGGTATCTTTAGAATATTAGTTGCACTAGTGGAGCAACAACCTTGTCTTAAGGGGCATATAGGGGCACTCTGTGTAAAGAAAAGTAGTGTGGGGTTTTGAGTTGTTTGGATGCATCTCTTGAGTGGATATAATTGTGTTTGAAGTGAATAGGAAAGGGAGGTAACCTAAGAAGAAGAGAGGAGGTTAAAGAGACAAAATTACACCCTTTAGCAATCTAGTGAGTAAGCAAGAAGTGAGAAAGGATTTGCAAATGCATGGATAAAAGGATACAATGAAGAAATGATGAATGGTTGGAAAAATGGGCTTGTGAATGAGACTGTTGATCGGGGTAGGAGGATGTCTCAAAGAGTGAATGAAACCATTCTAGGGGAAAATTTTATAGTGTTGGAAAAAATTTAGACTTTGTGGGCTTGTTAATGATCCTATTCTAAAGCACAAGTGAAGTCAAGTGTTAAACCTTTTTTTTGGTCGAGGATATGAATGAAATTTTTATTTTTCTCTACATCATTTTTTTACTCTTTGGTAAATGATTTTATGGAGGGTACAATACCCCAAAGAATAGAGAGTCACAAAATCTAGATAAAACATGAAAACCACATCAAAGAGAAAGGCCTAGCATCCAGATACGAAAAGAAGTGCGAAGGTAGTGGGAAAATTCTTTAAGAAATCCTCGATAACAACAAGACAACAATGCCATAATAACTACACACTACGAACAAAAATATACATGGGAAGATCAGATCGGTGTAGTTTAGAACCAAGAGAAGCGAGATAAATACTGAATTGGATCATAAAGAATAAACTATGATTTTTTTCCATGATTGCGGGTCATGGCAGAGTGACCGATGTGTGACATTTTCTTGTTAACCCTTGTCCAACCTGTCATCATCCTCATAAGAAGTTGTGTTATCCACCTTACTCGATTTCTCAAAGCATTTCCATTTTTTGTAAGGGGAATATCTTTCTTGATAGCAACATTTAACTCGCATCATTTCCTTTAATTTATCTTGATTCAATTCTACATCATTTACCAATGAATCCACCATGAACAACTCAAAATTTGGAGTTACATTCTTGTTAAAAAAACCCACCCCAAAAATTTTGAGATGCCCCAAGGAATAGGTGCCCATTTCATTAATTTGTAATGGTTAAAATTGGGAAGTGACCTATCTATCATGTAGTAACTCAAACGTGGAAAACTTACCTACACCAAATTCATTGATTTCATTTTGTAAATCTATCAGAATTGCCATTTTTAATGGTTTTGAGGTGACCTTATTGATTTCCTTCTTGTCATTCAAATTTGAACTACGTCATCTAAATTTCCCTATCATTGGTGATTCTTCCACATCGGTAGTGGTGGGTGGTCTTTTCTTGCTTATAAAATTTGACGTGACATTGAGTTTTGTGTTGTCCTCCATGATTGGGGTTTTCCTTTCCACAACATATGAAGCCACAACCCAAGCACTATTCAACTCAACCACTAGGTCAACACCAATGGATTTTTTGTTTGACTCTTTCCTTTTGTGATAGTCTACGCATCATTACTAGTTGCATGGATTTAGGAATGAAGTGATATTATATTATCATCATACTATATTCAACATATTTTTCCAATGGAATAGGAATTATAAAAATTACTTGCAAAATAAAGTATCCCATTTATTACATGTGCACAATCATAACTATCATTTTGTTTATCACATCACATCATCATCCATATTATACATTAAAAAACACAAAATAATTAGAAATTTTAAACCATCTAAGAGTACATAGATGAGATGAACCACAATGAAATCAACTCTTATAAATGAATGTTGAACCAAAAAAATATGTCAATATATATGCGTGTGTGTGTGTGTGTGTGTCAACGTGTATTGCATGAAATTCCATCACCATAGGAAAAGTGTGGTAAAAATGATCACTATGAGATAAAAAATAAAAAAATCAATAAATACACAAAAATGAGACTAAGAAATAAAGGCACTCTACTTATCCATCTCTTTGAGACCCTTTATAGCTACTTTAATTATGAGTTTCCAAGAAGTTCTTCTCAAATGAATTCAAAAAGTAAAATCTAGAGCATAACACAAAAATACCAACTATATTTCTTCTAGCCTAATCCTAAGCCCCATCCACTTTTTTTGGGTCCATCACCATAATTTAAAATCCCTGTCAATTTATCCATACTCATGGATGAAATAGTCACCAGAAACTAGGAGCTCTAAATTCAACAAAATTATAAAAACATAAATGATTTCTAAAATAGTGAAAATGACATATATAACATATATTTGGATTTTCTAACATTTTGTATGTAGGGATTGCATACTTGGGGTAGATAGACTTTTCACCCTTGCACGAATGTTACTCAATCTTATATTTTTATTTCGATTTTTTTGTCAAAAGCTGTTCTATACCGCACTTGATATCTATTTTACATTTGCAAGTGGTAAGAAGGTTCAGATGGAATCGAATCGAAATGCGGTCGGATGAGGTAAAATTTCTAACATTCCCATTTGGAATTTATTCTCATAACTCACATTTTATCCCATTGAGGATAAAATACTCTTCCGAGGGGGCAATATGTACGCACCCAAAAATTACATGGTGTTACACGGAAAAACAATGTCTTCAATGATGATAAAAACTATTTCCAAGGTAAAAATGAGGTCCAGATCTTTCCCTCTCTCCTTTGCATCCCTATTTTGACTCAAATTAACACTTCTATTTTGTCTCCAAACTTTAATTTTTCTTGCAACACTATTTTTAAACTTTGGACATTGTTTTGAGCGATAGTTTGCAACCGCCCTTGATGGTTATGTAATCGTCACATGATAGTAGTTATATAATTGCCCTGGTGGTTTCATAACCTCTAGTATATCTACATCGGTGGTCCTGTCCCCTTAAATTAGAGAGTTAAAACATGTGTTTTTCAACACGTGTTTATATTTCATGAGTGATTTTCTCACTCATTTCTCAATTTTTTTCCTATCTTTGGAATCATTGGAATTGTATTGATTTTCTCTTATTGTTTGGCTCTATTTATAATGTTGATCATCTCTCCTTGTGATGTTTTTCACTTCTTAATCATCACATGTAATTGAATTATTCTTTCCCATTTCTTTATAAAGCCAAAATGTTACCCGTATGATGGGTTGGATTTTTCACATTCTTCATGTAAAGTTATACTACTGATTTTTGAGAGGAATTACACATACAACCAATCAATTAATTTGTTATTTCCTAGAATTCTATTTCATTCATTTCTTGCACCAAGACAATGATAGTCACTTCTTTATTTTCTTTGTTACTATCCAACATATATGCATTCTAAGATCAATTGGACTTCATCTTTGGAGGAGGATACAAAGCTAAAGAGACAACAAAAATATATCCCATTTAGGAAGCTACAACAATAAAATAGTAACTAGGTTGGGGTTGTAATTCAAGTATTTGAAGCTTTAATTAATTTATGTTTTTTTGAATAGAAGGAATCCATTGTTTTAAGTTGGCGAATTGTAGGAGTGGGAGATTTTATCACTTCTCGGATGTATTTATTCTATTTCTAGTATTTCTTATATCTTACCTTGATAACTTCTTCCCAACTTATCCCTCCGGATCGGATAGAGAAATTATTTGGAGCAAGAAGTGAAGAAATCCTTGTATTTCATTTATTTATTTTGATTAATTTAGTTTTAATTTTTTCGAGGAAAGTTCATACAAAAAGAGGGAATTGCTTCGAGAAGATATCCCTTTCTGGAAAACTTGAGGTAGAAATTTTCCGAAGAAGTTTATTTTTAATATTAATAAATTTCAAATATATTCTTTAGGATATAATTATTAGACAACCATGCAACAAAGAAGTAGCTACATCTGGCTATTCCTTGTTTTAATTTATTTTATTAGAAGTATTATCTTTTTATTTTTAATTAATTTCTTGTGTCTATAAAATATCTTATTTATTCAAATTCTAAAAAATACAAAAATATTTTAGATTTTTAATTAGTTTCTTTCAATTCATTTAATTCTTAGACAAATAGAATAAATGGTTTAATTTGTTTTATTTAATTAATTGAGAATAAATCTAGTGAATTTAAAGATTAAACACACTTTAAAAAATGAAATTAAATCCTTTATTAATTTAAAATGAAGTTTTAAAATAGTTTAGTATTCAAATCAAAGTCAAGTCAATCAAACTATAGGGAATTTACATTACCCATTCATAGCCTCTATTTCCTTTCTTTCCAACCCATCAATTAGGAACTCACACTACCCATCATTAGTCCTTGATTATCTTTTAGATGCCCATCAACATCCCTCAATTTTACACATTCGGATGCCTCGGAATGACCTCGATAATTCAAGTATATCTAAATTCATGTGTTGATTTTTCAGCGTATAGATCACCTATTGGTAATTCCTTAATCTTATATCACATTCCTATACTTTCTGAGAGTTAAAAATCCATGTATAGTAGTCATGATACAATCAATAGGTGGAATTTTCCTCCCTAATGCTTATGATATTATAATTTTAAATTAAAAAATCTAATACAAGTGGTAAAGTTAGCCTCAATACCTCATATGTATATTTTTCCTAAAATAGAACCATGTATTAAAGATCATCCCCAACCCCTTATAGTTCAACTACTTATTACCATACCTAATGGATGAGATCTAACTGGCCCTTTATCACTCAGATTTGTGGAGAGATGGATAACACCTTCAAGAGGATTTGACCTATCCTCACTACTTTAGGTCGTGCCTTTCGACCAGGGTGAGAGGACCCGTAGTGTAACCTCTGTTTGATGAAGGAGATGGAGATATCCTTCTTTTGCAAAAATTTTATGAAGAAAACCTTGGGAAAGTATGATCAATACTCCATAATTTAACTCTTAAGATTTGTCACTTCTAAAATATGGAGATACTTTCAAAACAAGGCTAAGGTTACTAAAGACATTATGAAATCCTGATTGTTCTGCATATTTTAGTAAATAGATTTTGTTCCTTTGTGGATATATAGGGAAAAAATGGGTAGTTTAGGATGGATTCATGGTTTTTGAATGATTTTGGTGGGAGATTAAGCAGGATAAAGTTGATTATACCAGATCTCTAAGAAACTTCACAACAATGGACAACTCAACAATAGAAAGCTTCAGAATAGTTAAGACATTCCTTCAACTAGAAGGTGTGCTTCAATGGAGGCCCAGATCACACATGTTTTCACACAATATTTGAGAATCTAGCACAAAGGCTCGAGTTAAAAGACTCAATTAAACACCAAAATCTTTGATCAATCATGCCTAAGGTACACCCAAAGACTTACAGACAATCTTTATCAACAAATGACAGTGGAGTGATTTTAAATTTTTTATCTCATCACAAGATGAAGGATCTTCTTGAAATGAAATTACAAATTCCACTAAATTGTCATAGGGATGAGATCTGTGTGATTTCACAAAGATTTCAATGTAAGATTGCAATAGGAACAAAAGAAACCATTTTGTAGACATTCTGAAACAAAGCAAACACAAATTGCTAGAGATTGACACAAAATTAATTTCAAAATTGCTTAGATTCATCAATAGGGAAATCTTCTAGAGAAATCTCAGTGCTCGTCAATGGCTATACATCTGCAACCAACTTGACATGATAGAAAATCTAACACAAAAGAAATTAACAAGGTATCTCGGATTGGTCTCTCAGAAGATGACTTTCTCAAAATTTTTCTTAAGAATTCAACCCCGACCATTGCAAGAGTATTCTCATTGCATTTATACATTTCACTCACTCATCCCAAATTTTCCCCCAAAAGAGAAGAATATTCGAGGGACCTTTGCTTGTTACCAATTTTCCTCTAGAAAGTGACATTTAACAAATTCACATCCAAAAGTTTCCAAGTGGACCAATTGTGAATTGATCACATTTTGGGCCCTCGACTAATGACTAGGATGCCATGCCACAACTTTTTGAAGTCCTTCTAATCATTCTCGATTTTCATCATGTGAGAAATCCCCTTTTAATCATTTTTCTAGAGGCTCTACACAACTGGATTTGACAGGTAATCCTTTTCACTCTCGAGGCAACACCTTTTTCATCCTTTACACCTACAACCTTCATCATTTCATTTTTTCCCTCTCTTTCCTCTGCAATTCTTCCCCACATCCATCTTCTCTAGTAATTCCATTTTTGCAAGTTCTGAGCAATTCCAACTTCAAAATATCGACCTTAACAATCCTTGGACTCACAAATTAAGTTTAAATCCATTCAATGGAACTTTGTAGAAAAAATGACAAGGAATTTCATCAAAAATGATGAAAAAATGTGTATTCACATCTCCAAGAGTCTTGGAGAAAAATGGCAGAAAAATAGATGAAATGCACAACAACCATTGATTCTTCCCCTTTTTATTTTATATTATATCCATCCATGTGTTTCCTTGGTGCAACTACAAAGGAGAAGTACAGGGGCAAGTTTCCAAACAAGCGCGGGCCTTCCACGTGCCCTGGGCCCAAGAAAAACACCTTTTGGCCTTTGAAAAAGTCTCAAAAAAGGAGCCAGTGGAAGCCTCCACGTGTCTCAATGGTGCACTTTGAGATGGTCCCCAAAAGTGGAGACCCCAAACAAGCGCGGGCTCACCACGTGTCTCAGTCTGGTAGAGTTGTTTAAAAAGTTGAAGGATCAAAGTGGAAGGTGCCATGTGTCTAGGGTCTGAGACAATTTTCCTTGGCCATTGAAAAGTCCAAGAAAAGGGAAGAGTGAGTGGAAGCCTCCAAGTGTCCTCCTGGTGCTTCTTCAAAATAAAACTTAGGGGCCTGGTCCCCAAATAGGTGCGGTCCCTCCATGTGTCCCAAGCCTTAGAAAATTGCTTTGAAAAGTTTAAGTATAGAGCGGAGCCGACGGAAGCCTCCACATGTCTCCTGTTGTAATTGTTAAGGTGGGACCCTAAGGTGGATCCTCAAATGAGTGCTATCCCTCCACGTGTCCATGGTCCACCAAAAAACTATATTGGCCACACAAAAATTTTGTCTAAGTCTAGGAAAGGTAGCGGAAAACCTCCACATGTCTCCCAGTGCAACTCCAAGGCCAAACCAAAAGGAAAATTTTCAAGATGAGTGTCGACCCTCCACATGGACAAGTTTTGAGTTGAATTGGGCCTTAGAGTTTTCAAAGTGCCCCACCGAGCCGCATCCAACCAGAAAGGGCCACGTTTCCACAGATGTTGAGATGTAAATTTGATAGGAAAACACACCGTCAAACCGTAAAATGTAGGAAAATCACCATTTGAGCCCAGAAATGAATCTTTCTTCAAGGACAAAGAATTTGGAAATGATATAAGGCCCAAATATGATCCTTGAGCCACATCCAATCATGTTTCCATAGATATTTGGGACAAAAATGACAGGGGACAACAAAACGTGACTATGGAAAATGAAAGGAAAGGAAAAAACCAAGGTTTTCACCCAAGTTATAGACTCTTTCACATGGACAAGAACGAAAAACAAATTCTGGACTTTTAAGTGATCCTCGACCAAGGAAAGGACTGATCATGGACAACCAAATGGAGGAAAAGTTTTTATGCATCAAAATACGGGGAGATAAAAATGACAAAGAGCCCATAAAAACCGAAGAATTTCAAGGAAAAATGGGGTGAGACCAAATTGAGCACCAACATCGGCTCCGACTCGGGGATGGGCACTCCTGTGAGTGCCACAAGAACAAATAGTAGACCAAGTGCCAAAAAAGACCATTGGGAAATGAAGTCAAAGAATAAGCTTGCAGAGAGACAATAAAATAACCATCCCCAAAAATGAACCGAGAAACCAACAAAACCAGGTCACCAAGGACTAGAACAAAAAAAAAAAGAAAAAAACACAAAAGTAGAATGAAAACAAAGAACTATACACTATACAAATGGAGTATACCTTGATTATGAGAAATCAATCAAGGAAATGTTTCAAATGCCTACCATTAATAGGAAATTCAAGTAGTTCCCATCTAAGTCTTTTAGGAAGAAGGTATTTTCACCAATTCAAATATCAATTGAATAAGGGCCCATCCACAATGCATCAAATTTACCATGCTTTCCCTTATCTTCATGCTTGCTATCCCATAATAGCACAAGATCCCCAATGCTGAAAGCTCTTGGAGTCACCTTCTTGTCAAATAAATTCTTCAACTTTTCTCTTGAACTTCACATGCCGCTGATGGGATGCCCTTCTTTCTTCATCTAACTCAATAATCTGATTGATTCAAGCATCATATGGACTAACTTCTTGATCTTCAATTTGTTGAACAAACTGAAATGAAGACAATTGCAAATGAAGGGGCAACAAATCTTGAGTTCCATATACCAACTCAAATGGGCTCTTACCAGTAGCTCTTTTGATAGTGATTCTATCATCCCAAACAACAAACTTCAAGTTTCTCACCCCACTTCTTTTTGTTCAGCTCCAAGGTTCTTCTAATGATCTTCAACAAGTTTTTATTGTTGGACTCAAACTTGCCATTTCCTTGGGGATTGTAGTTAGAAGCATATGTCAAATTGATTCCATACTCTTTGCACATTGCCACCAAAGGTTTGGCTCTGAAACTCATGGCATTATCAACAACAATTTTAATTGGCACTCCAAATCTGCATATGATTTGATTCAACATGAAGTCCATGATAACTTGGTGTGTTGCTTTCTTGGTGGGGATTGCTTCCACCCACTTAGTGAAATAATCAAGTGGCTACAAGAATCCATTTATGACCAGCACTGGAAGGATCAAAAATTTCCCCAATGAAATCCATTCCCCATTGTCTAAATGGGGCTTCAATTGACACAGGATACAAAGGAAGGGAGCTGAAGCTTTCATTCTTCTAGAAAAATTTGGCAACTTTCACATTTCCTAACCAATAGAGTTGTATCTTTGAAGAGAGTTGGCCACCAATAACCAAGCCCTCAAGATTTTATGTGTTGTAACTCTTCCAAAAAATGTCCCCCACAAAATCCTCCATGGAGATCAACAATTACCTTTGGGGCTTCATCCTCAAGCAATGCATCTTAAGAGCACTCCCTCCGGGTTCTTCCAAGCTAACCCAAAATCAGTAATGACATATTTTTGAGAGGCTAACTTAAGAGATCTTTTTTGATTTTTACTCAAATGTTCAGGGCAGCATAGATGTCTGAGATAAAATATTATATCTTTGTACCATTCAGAGCTTACCAAATTTTCAAGGACATCCACCCTTTCTCCTTCTACTTCATTCACCTCAATAGTTTGCAAGTTTCTCTCAGCCATAAGATTAGCTAGGCCCAAACCTCTTATCAATTTCATGGTTTGGATATCCATGTCATATTCCTACAACTTTTTACCCATCTACATCTTTTTCTTGAGACCTCCATCTCTGATAAGATATCTTTCACCATGGTGTGGGGAACATAAGAAACAAATTTAGAGCTCAAGATGTAAGGTCTGAAAACCTTTTTTCTTTCACCAAGGAAAATGCTTGCTTCTCCATGATGGTGTACTTCAACTCAGCTCCTTGCAATGCCTTACTGAAAAAGGAAATTGGTCTCTCAGCCCCTTCATCATCCTTCTACAACAAAATAGATGCAATGGTGTTTTTGAGCAAAAGAAAACACTTGAAAAGGCTTCTTGTAATTTGGAGCTGCCAAAATAGGGCATGCTTTAGTGCTTCTTTGATCCCATTGAAATATTGAATGGAAGCTTCTTCCCATTTGATAACTTGGTCCTTCTTCAACATGCTAGTAATGGGGATGGTCAGCTCAGCAAATTTAGACACAAATCTTCTGATAAAGTTTATTTGTCCAAAGAAGGATTGAACTCCCTTCTTAGTTCTTGGAATTGGAACCTTGTTGATGGCTTCCACTCTCTCGGATCAATCATGACCCCTTCCTTTGATACAATGTGACCAAGCAATTTTCCTTTTGCACTCCAAAATGGCACTTCTTGGGATTCAATGATATGCCATACTCTCTACACCTTAACAACATTCTCTCCAAGTGTTGCAAGTGATCATTTATTTTTCTGGAAAACACAGTTACATCATCTTGATAAACAACAATGAAATCATTAATATAACCAAAAATGCTACATCCATTTCTCTTTGGAAAGTTTCTCCAACATTCATTAAGCCAAAAGGCATCTGACATAGACATAAGTTCCCAAGGAGTGGTAAAGGAAGTCTTTATTCTTTCTGACTCCTTCACAACAACTTGATTATAGCCAAGAGAAACCATCCAAAGTGGATAACAATTCAAAACCAGTTACCAATTGTAGCATATTCTCCATGTTTGGAAGAGGGTAATTATCTTTCAATGATGCTTTATTCAAGTTCCTAAAGTCTACGCATAACCTTATATCACCATTCTTTTTTCTGACAGGCACTAGGTTTGCAACCCAAGATGAGTACCTTGTGGGCTGAATGATCCCTCCATCCCTCAACTTCTTTAATTCTTCTTGCATCTTCAAAGAAAGGAGTGGATTGATGGGCCTCTATTTTTTCTTGAAAGGCTTGGCATTAGATTCAAGAGGAATTTCATGTTGGAACAAATCTTCCTGTATGCCTTCAACTCAGAGTAAGACCAAGCTAGGAAGTCTTGATATTTCTTCAACAATTGAACATAGGACTTGCTTCTCTTCCTTGCTGAGATTGCTTCCTAACCAGATTTTACGTGGTTTTTCCTTTGTTCCAGGTCATGTCTCTTCCACATCTCTTGAAACCGACATACTTTTTTAATAATGCAATCAACATTATCAAAGTTTGATTCAAGTGCCACCAAACCTCTGGGAATCATGTTTGTCTTCAATTGGATGATGTCTTTGCCAAATAAAGTTTCCTTTCCTTTTCAACACACACCATTGGTTCCCAATCTATATTTTGGTCAGAAAACTCACCTTGGTTCTACAGAAACCATTTCACCTAGGCATCATCATCAAACACTTGCCAATTTTTAACGTTATGTGAGGGACAAGATGGCCTTGTTAGTATTTCAACATCATACTCACAAAATGGAGATATTGTATAATTCCAAATCTGGATCCTAGCACTACTAACTTGTCTGCAACAACATTAAACTTTCTATCATGGTGCACAATATTAAAAGATTCAAACATTTCAATCAAATCCCAGACTGCATGCTTGTATTGTTTCATTCTCTGATTTTTAGTAGCATACAATTTTCTAATTTGCTTGACAATCAATTTTGAATCTCCTTTGACAATGATATCCTTTATACCATATTTCCATGCAATTCTCAAGCCTAATAATAATGCTTCATATTCAAGCAATGTTGTTAGTGCATTCAAAGTTGAGTTTGAAAAAAAACAAACTCTTCTGCCTGGAGAAATCAGAACAATGCCAACACCATTTCCAAACTTGGAACAAGCTCCATCAAATAACAAGGTCCAAGGTAAACCTACTTGTTCAAGACATTTACATTGATCAATCTTATGCTCTTTGCCATCAGCAAACCCAACAAAGTTATAGCATCTACATCAACATACAACACTTCATAAGAAGCATTATTGGGATCTTCAATGAGGTGCAACATCTTCTTCTCTCCATACAACTTTACAAGGTTGCCTTCAATTGGAATGGTGGAAAAAGACATATCCATTTGAACACTTCCACCAACACTTGCAACCCACTTTCTTGATAACAACATGCCCCATTTGGCAGGGAAATCAACAATAACAACATCAAGTTTCAAGTTCTTACCCGGATAAGCTGCAAGTTGTACCACCAAACCTTTTACACACCCTACAACTGGCACCTCTCTAGAATCCATTGTAGTACACTTGCCATAAGTTGTTGTCACTTTAATGTTCAATTCATTCATGACTTCTAGAGGCATAACATTGCATGATGCTCTAGAATCAAACATACAATTGTGCAAAGAATCTATCCTTAATAATCAGTGTTGTAAAAAATGGATCAACATTTAATTGAGACTCAACCAAAGATGTTCCCAAGTAAACTTCAGGTGGTTCACCTATCTCCTCCAATGTTGGTGGTTTTTCTAGGTCTGCAATGGTTGGAGGAGGAGTGTTTACATTATTTATATTTCTACCTTGGGTACTCCTATCTTCTTCCAATCCCAAATACTCAAAATCCCTCTTCTTGTGCTCAGGAATCCTAAGTAGTTCAACAATTGGGACATAAATCTTGATCTGACTCAAGACTTGGGAAATGTCATAAGGAATGTATTTGGGAAAAAGCAAGCATTTGGAGAAAGATTGACAAACTCATCGGATGGCACAAGATTTTTCACATTTTGGGCATGGGTGGGAACACCAGTTCTACTTGAGACAACAAGGCCTTTTCTAGATGCATCTTTCTTTGGGTTTATTTTTGGGACATTGGTGAGAACTGGGGTCTTTGGTTTGGCTTGAGGCCCTACCCCTTTGACAACTTTACTTCTTGTGTTATACTCTTTTTCTTGGGCAACAAAAACATTCATTAATAGTTGTCTATCCTCTTCTGATGGGATTCCTCCATCATACTTCTTAATCATTAGAGCTCTTAGGTACTCAAAATCATTATTAGGAAGTTCAAAATCTTGTACCATATCTATTTCTAAAGCATGAGAGGGAGGAAGAAGAGGTACCTGTGAATGCAATCCCAAAAACTTTTGTAGTTCTTGCACTTATTACTTAATTGAAGTTGCTCCTTGCTGTGAGCTTGTAGATCAGTCCACCATGCATGCATCATCATTAGTGTTATCATCATCATCAACTTCTTCAACTTGCTGATCTACTTCACATGGTGGGTGGGGTAAGAAACATTTGTCACACCAATCAATTTGATTTGTCTCTTCAACAACAACAACTCTGGCATTTAGAGGATCAGGCACTACTCTATTTTCCCTAGCTTGGGGTTGTCTAGCTCCCATGGGTCCTTTACCTCTATCATCAGATCTCTGATCATTTCTAGGATGATTTAAATCTTTCTTGTCCTTGTTGCCTATGCTGACCTTGAGAACCTTGTCCAATTCCTTTCTCTTCCCTGGCTAGCTTGTAAGAGATTTCTTTGATAACTCCGACCAAAGTCTTTACAACTTCCTCAAGATCCACAACCTTACTTGATTGAGGCTTCTCTGGGTTGATCAGTTTAACACCCTCCCTCTTAGGAGGTTTTCCAACTACTTTAATGTTGTTCTCAATTTGCAGAGCCATGGTAAAGGCCTGCCTCAAAGTTCAGGGTTCTTATCCCTCAAATAGTAAGCAACTTTCTTATCAAATGCATCTGAATACTTTATCAGACATGATTCATCACATGGCCTCAAATTAATAGGAAGTCTTCTCAATGTTTTGTTAAATCTTGTATTGAAATCATGCACTGATTCATTAGGATTCTTTTTTATATTTTCAAACTCTGATAAAAGAAACCTAGGGTCTATTTTATCACCATACTGCATTCTAAAAGCATTCTTCATCTCTGTCCAAGAATCAATGGAATTATCTGGCAAAGATTTATACCAGTCCCTTGCATCTTCTTCTAGAGTATGGATAAACAATTTAATGTATACATCCTCAAATTCTATTTCAAAGTCCTCCATCATATTGACAAAAAGAGCTTCAAGTGTTGATCACCAGTGATTGCATTATTTCCTTGAAACTTAGGAAATCTATTTCTTACATCTTGTGGCACAACATTTGGATAGCTAGCCAACCATACCTCTAAAATTGATGGGACCAAAAGTATTAACAAAAATGGAGGTCTGGGTGGAGGTTGAGCCATATTATTTTGAGGAGGTGATCTTAGAGGAGAAACAAAATGATGAGGAGTGAGAGGGTCATGTGGTATAGGGATGTAATTTTCAGAATGACTACCCTCTAAAGGCTCTGTTTCTTGGAAAATCTATCAGATTTGGAAAATACAGGGCAGATTGAGAAGAAAATTTTCAAATACAAAAAGAAGGACCCTCTCTAGATGGAGAATTCAATTCAACAAAAGAGACTACCGATCAAAAAGCACTTGAGGAAGTATTGCAATCTTCAATCATAGGTTGATCAGTTTCACCAATGGAGATCTCTTTTCTTGATGCTTGATCTCCAACAACCTTCCAAATTCTTCTTCCTTCTAAATTAGACTTTCCTAACTCTTGAAACAACCTTCTACTAGGGTCCTTGGTGAAGAAAGATCTTCTTCCTTCCAGCTTTGCAGATATTAATGACAAATATTACTTGATATATGTTAAGACACTGGTATTTATTAAATAATTTAAACAACATGAGTCACCACTAAGGATTTTCACCTTAGTTTGTGCAAATGCACTATGAAAGACCTATCAAATGTCTATCAATACTAGATTCATGCAAAGCTTACAAGATCTACTCTTCTTCTACCCAAATTTATCAATGATGATACAAAATTTAGTGTAATAACTATATAAGCTGGAAATATTACACTCAAAACTTACAACTTTGAACAATTCTTACAGATCTGAATAGATAATGATGTTTCAAGCAATGTATTTAGCACTTACACTTAAGATCATGTAAAAACATTACTCAAAGGTTTGTACATGTGCATTTGTATAATACAATTTGTAAAAAATACTTCAAATGGATAGAAGAAACAAATCAAAAATTATCCCCGAAAAATGAGTCAAATGGATATGAATGAAACAAATCAAATACAAATAGTGGCAAACGGGGAAATCCACGAGTGTTGTTGATGGGCAAATGGATATGAACTAGAAAAAAATCAACAAATCATCCCGGAAACTAAATAGTCCCCGAAAATGGCGCCACGAGTGTTGGTATCCAAATTTGTTCTCCTTTTCAAGCCGAGCAACATCACAGATTGGACATGGAGCTTAGAGATAGATAGATCATAATGTGTGTCATTTTGTAGCTGGGGATGAGATCTAACTGGCCCTTTTTCACTCAAATTTGTGGAGAGATGGATAACACCTTCAAGAGGATTTGACCTATCCTCACTACTTTAGGTTGTGCCTTTGACTAGGGTGAGAGGACCCTTAGTGTAACCTCTGTTTGATGAAGGAGATGGAGATATCCTTCTTTTGCACAAATTTTATGAAGAAAACCTTGGGAAAATATGATCAATACTCCATAATTTAACTCTTAAGAGTTGTCACTTCTAAAAGATGGAGATACTTTCAAAACAAGGCTAAGGTTACTAAAGACATTATGAAATCCTGATTGTTTCTACATATTTTAGTAAATAGATTTTGTTCCTTTGTTGATATACAGGAAAAAAAGGGTAGTTTAGGATGGATTCATGGTTTTGAATGATTTTGGTGGGAGATTAAGTAGGATAAAGTTGATTATACCTAGATCTTTGAGAAACTTCACAACAATGGACAACTCAACAACATAAAGCTTCAGAATAGTTAAGACGTTCCTTCAACCAGAAGGTGTGCTTCAATGGAGGCCTAGATCAACACGTTTTCACACAATCTTTGAGAATCTAACATGAAGGCTGAGTTAAAAGACTCAATTAAACACCAAAATCTCTGATCAATCACGCCTAAGGTACACCCAAAGACTTATAGACAATCTTTATCAACAAATGATAGTGGAGTGATTTTAAATTTGTTTATCTCATCACAAGATGAAGGCTCTTCTTGAAATGAAATTGCAAATGCCACTAAATTGTCACATAGGGATGAGATCCTATGTGATTTCACAAATATTTCAATGTAAGATTGCAATAGGAACAAAAGAAACCATTTGCAGACATTTTGAAACAAAGAAGACACAAATTTCTAGAGATTGACACAAATTAATTTCAAAATTGCTTAGATTCATCTAGTAGGGGAAAGCTTCAGAGAAATCTTAGTGCTCATCAATGGCTATACATCTGCAACCAACTTGACATGATAGAAAATCTAACACAGAAGAAAATTAAGGGTATCTCAGATTGGTCTCTCAAGAAGATGACTTTTCTCAAATTTTCTCTTAAGAATTCAACCCCGACCTTTGCAAGAGTATTCTCATTGCATTTATACATTTACTCACTCAAATTTCCCCCAAAAAAAGAAGAATATTCGAGGGACCTTTTGCTTGTTACCAATTTGCCTTAGAAAGTGACATTTAACAAATTCACATCCGAAAGCTACCAAGTGGACCAATTATGAATTGATCACATTTCTTGGGCCCTGACTAATGACTAGGATGCCATGCCACAATTTTTGGAAATCCTTCTAATCATTCTGATTCTGTCATGTGAGAAATCCCCTTTTTAATCATTTTCTGGAGGCTCTGCATAACTGGATGGATCGACAGGTAATCCTTTTCACTCTCGAGGCAACACCTTTTTCATCTTTTTGCACTATAACCTTCATCATTTCATCCTTTTCCCTCTCTTTCCTCTATAATTTTTCCCCGCATCCATCTTCTCTAGTAATTCCATTTTTGCAAGTGCCCGAGCAATTCCAACTTCAAAATATCGACCTTAACAATCCTTGGACTCACAAATTAAGTTCTAAATCCATTCAATGACACTTTGTAGACAAAAATGACAAGGAATTTCATCAAAAATGATGAAAAATAGTGCGTATTCACATCTCCAGGAGTCTTGGAGAAAAAATGGCGAAAAATAGATGAAATGCACAACAACCATTGATTTTTCCCCTTTCTACTTTATATTATAGCCATCCATGTGTTTTCCTTGGTGCAAACCAAAGGAGAAGTATAGGGAAAGTTTCCAAACAAGCGTGGGCCTTCCACGTGCCCTGGGCCCAAGAAAAACCTTTTGGCCTTTGAAAAGTCTCAAGTGTAAAAAGGATCCAACGGAAGCCTCCACATGTGTCTCAATGGTGCACTTTGAGATGGTCCCCAAAAGTAGAGACCCAAAAACAAGTGTGGGCTCACCATGTGTCTCAGTCCCCAACAGAGTTGTTAAAAATTTGAAGGATCAGTGGAAGGTGCCATGTGTCTAGGGTCCGAGACATTTTTCCTTGGCCATTGAAAAGTCAAGCAAAGGAAAAGTGAGTGGAAGCCTCCAAGTGTCCTCTGCTTCTTCAAAATAAAATTTAGGGGTCGGTCCCAAATAGGTGTGGTCCCTCCATGTGTCCTAGGCCTTAGAAAATTGCTTTAAAAAAGTTTAAGTATAGAGCGGAGCCGGCGGAAGCCTCCATGTGTCTCCCTGTTGCAATTGTTAAGGTGGGACCCTGAGGTGGATCCTCAAATGAGTGCCTGACCCTCCATGTGTCCATGGTCTGCCAAAACTATACCGACCACATGAAAATTTTGTCTAAGTCTGGGCAAGGCAATGGAAACCTCCACGTGTCTCCTTGGTGCAACTCCAAGGCCAAACCAAAAGGTGAATTTTAGATGAGCGTCGACCCTCCACATGGACAAGTTTTGAGTTGAAGTGAGCCTTAGAGTTTTCAAAGTGCCCCCCAAGCCGCATCCAACCAGAAAAGGGCCATGTTTCCATAGATGCTGAGATGTAAATTTGATGGGGAAAAACACACCATCAAACCGTAAAATGTAGGAAAATCACCATTTGAGCTCGGAAATGAATCTTTCTTTTAAGGAAAAAGAATTTGGAAATGATATAAGGCCCAAATATGATCCTCTCGAGCCACATCCAATCATGTTTTCATAGATATTTGGGAAAAAAATGATAGGGACAACAAAACGTGACTATGGAAAATGGAAGGAAGGAAAAACCGAGTTTTCACCCAAGTTATAGATTCTTTTCACATGGACAGAGGAAGAAAAAAAAATTCTAGAGATTTTAAGTGATCCTCGACCAAGGAAGGGACTGATCATGGAAACCAAATGGAGGATAGAGTTTTTATGCATCAATACGGGGAGATAGAAAACACGACGATAGAGCCCACAAACTGAAGAATTTCAAGGACAAAAATGAGGCGAGATCAAATTGAGCACCAACATCAGCTCCGACTTGGGGATGGGCACTCCCTGTGAGTGCCACAAGAACAAATAGCAGACCAAGTGCCAAAAAAAACCATTGGGAAATGGAGTCAAAGAATAAGCTTGCAGAGTAGAGAAACAATAACCAATCCCCAAAAAATGAATCGAGAAACCAACAAAACGGGTCACCAAGGACCAAGAAACAAAAACAAAAAAAAAAAGTAGAAAAAAAAAAAGAACTATACACTATACAAATGGAGTATACCTTGATTTTGAGAAATCAATCAAGGAAATGTTTTCAAATGCCTACCATTAACAAGTAATTCAAGTAGTTCCCCATCTAAGTCTTTTAGGAAGAAGGTATTTTCACCAATTCGAATGTCAATTGAATAAGGGCCCATCCAAAATGCATCAAATTTACCATGCTTGCCCTTATCTTCATGCCTGCTATCCCATAATAGCACAAGATCCCCAATTGAAATCTCTTGGAGTCACCTTCTTGTCAAATAAATTCTTCAACTTTTTCTTGAACTTCACATGCCGTTGATGGGATGCCCTTCTTTCTTCATCTAACTCAATAATCTGATTGATTGAGCATCATATGGACTAACTTCTTGATCTTCAATTTGTTGAACAAACTGAAATGAAGACAATTGCAAATGAAGGGGCAACAAAGCTTGAGTTCCATATACCAACTCAAATGGGCTCTTACCAGTAGCTCTTTTGATAAAGTGATTTTTTATCCCAAACAAAAACTTCAGTTGCTCACCCCACTTCTTTTTGTTCAGCTCCAAGGTTCTTCTAATGATCTTCAACAAGTTTTTATTGTTGGACTCAACTTGTCCATTTCCTTGGGGATTGTAGTTAGAAGCATATGTCAAATTGATTCCATACTCTTTGCACATTGCCACCAAAGGTTTGGCTCTGAAACTCATGGCATTATCAGCAACAATCTTAGCTGGCACTCCAAATCTGCATATGATTTGATTCAACATGAAGTCCATGATAACTTGGTGTGTTTCTTTCTTGGTGGGGATTGCTTCCACCCACTTAGTGAAATAATTAGTGGCTACAAGAATCCATTTATGACCAACACTGGAAGGATCATAAATTTTCCAATGAAATCCATTCCCCATTTCTTAAATGGGGCTTCAACTGACACATGATGCAAAGGAAGGGAGCTGAAGCTTTCATTCTTCCAGAAAAATGTTGGAAACTTTCACATTTCCTAACCAATAGAGTTGTATCTTTGAAGAGAGTTGGCCACCAATAACCAGCCCTCAAGATTTTATGTGTTATAACTCTTCCAGCAAAATGTCCCCCACAAACTCCTCCATGGAGATCAAAATTACCTTTGGGGCTTCATCCTCAATAATGCATCTTAAGAGCACTCCCTCCGGGTTCTTCCAAGCTAACCCAAAATCAGTAATGACATATTTTTGAGAGGCTAACTTAAGAGCTCTTTTCTGATTTTTACTCAAATGTTTAGGGAAGCATAGATGTCTGAGATAAAATATTATATCTTTGTACCATTCAGAGCTTACCAAATTTTCAAGGAAATCCACCCTTTCTCCTTCTACTTCATTCACCTCAATATTTTACAAGTTTCTCTCAGCCATAAGCTTAGCTAGGCCCAAACCTCTTATCAATTTCATGGTTTGGATATCCATGTCATATTCCTGTAACTTGTTTACCCATCTGCATCTTTTTCTTGAGACCTCCATCTCTGATAAGATATCTTTCACCATGGTGTGGGGAACATAAGAAACAACTTTAGAGCTCAAGATGTAAGGTCTAAAAACCTTTGTTGCTTTCACCAAGGAAAATTCTTGCTTCTCCATGATGGTGTACTTCAACTCAGCTCCTTGCAATGCCTTACTGAAAAAGGAAATTGGTCTCTCAACCCCTTCATCATCCTTTTGCAACAAACAGATGCAATGGTGTTTTTTAAAGCAAAAGAAAACATTTGAAAAGGCTTCTTGTAATTTGGAGCTGCCAAAATAGGGGCATGCTTTAGTGCTTCTTTGATCCCATTGAAAGCTTGAATGGAAAGCTTCTTCCCATTTGATAACTTGGTCCTTCTTCAGCATGCTAGTAATGGGGATGGTCAGCTCAACAAAGTTAGACACAAATCTTCTGATAAAGTTTATTTTTCCAAAGAAGGATTGAACTCCCTTCTTAGTTCTTGGAATTGGAACCTTGCTGATGGCTTCCACTCTCTGGGATCAATCATGACCCCTTCCTTTGATACAATGTGACCAAGCAACTTTTCCTTTTGCACTCCAAAATGGACTTCTTGGGATTCAATGATATGCCATACTCTCTACACCTTAACAACATTCTCTCCAAGTGTTGCAAGTGATCATTTCTTTTTCTGGAAAACACAGTTACATCATCTTGATAAACAACAATGAAATCATTAATATAACCAACAAATGCTACATCCATTGCTCTTTGGAAAGTTTCTCCAGCATTCATTAAGCCAAAAGGCATCCTGACATAGACATAAGTTCCCAAGGAGTGGTAAAGGAAGTCTTTATTCTTTTTGAATCCTTCACAACAACTTGATTATAGCTAGAGAAACCATCCAAAGTGGATAACAATTCAAAACCAATTACCAATTGTAGCATATTCTCCATGTTTGGAAGAGGGTAATTATCTTTCAATGATGCTTTATTCAAGTTCTGAAGTCTACGCACAACCTTATATCACCATTCTTTTTTCTGATAGGTACTAAATTTGACAACCCAAGATGAGTACCTTGTGGGCTGAATGATCCCTCCATCCCTCAACTTCTTCAATTCTTCTTGCATCTTCAAAGAAAGGAGAGTGGATTGATGGCCTCTATTTTTTCTGAAAGGCTTGGCATTAGATTAAGAGGAATTTCATGTTGGAACAAATCTTCCTATATGCCTTCAACTCAGAGTAAGACCAAGCTAGGTAGTCTTGATATTTCTTCAACAATTGAACATAGGACTGCTTCTCTTCCTTGCTGAGATTGCTTCCTAACCATATTTTACATGGTTTTTCCTTTGTGCCCAGGTCGTGCTCTTCCACATCTCTTAAAACGACATACTTCTTTTAATAATGCAATCAACATTATCAAAGTTTGATTCAAGTGCCACCAAACCTCTAGGAATCATGTTTGTCTTCAACTAGATGATGTCTTTGCCAAATAAAGTTTCCTTTCCTTCAACAACACACACCATTGGTTCCCAATCTATATTTTGGTCAGCAAACTCACCTTGGTTCTGTAGAAACCATTTCACCTAGGCATCATCATCAAACACTTGCCAATTTTTAACGTTGTTCAGGGATAGATGGCCTTGTTAGTATTTCAACATCATACTCACAAAATGGAGATATTGTATAATTCCCAAATCTGGATCCTAGCACTACTAACTTATCTCTACAACAACATTAAACTTTCTATCATGGTGCACAATATTAAAAGAGTCAAACATTTCAATCAAATCCCATACTGCATGTTTGTATTGTTTCATTCTCTGATTTTTAGTAGCATATAATTTTCTAATTTGCTTGACAATCAGTTCTGAATCTCCTTTGACAATGATATCCTTTATACCATATTTCCATGCAATTCTCAAACCTAATAATAGTGCTTCATATTCAACAATGTTGTTAGTGCATTCAAAGTTGAGTTTGAAAGAAAAAACAAACTCTTCATGGCTGGAGAAATCAAAACAATGCCAACACCATTTCCAAACTTGGAACAAGCTCCATCAAATAACAAGGTCCAAGGTAAACCTACTTGTTCAAGACATTTACATTGATCAATCTTATGCTCTTTTCCATCAAAAACCAACAAAGTTATCAACATCTACATCAACATACAACACTTCATAAGAAGCATTATTGGGATCTTCAATGAGGTGCAACATCTTCTTCTCTCCATACAACTTTACAAGGTTGCCTTCAATTAGAATGGTGGCAAAAGACATATCCATCTGAACACTTCCACCAACACTTTCAGCCCACTTTCTTGATAACAACATGCCCCATTTGGTAGGAAATCAATAATAACAACATCAAGTTTCAAGTTCTTACCCGGATAAGCTGCAAGTTGTACCACCAAACCTTTTACACCCTACAACTGGCACCTCTCTAGAATCCATTGTAGTACACTTGCCATAAGATGTTGTCACTTTAATGTTCAATTCATTCATGACTTCTAGAGGCATAACATTACATGATGCTCTAGAATCAAACATACAATTGTGCAGTAGTCTATCCTTAATAATCAGTGTTGTAAAAAATGGATCAACATTTAATTGAGACTCAACCAAAGATGTTCCCAAGTAAACTTTAGGTGGTTCACCTATCTCCTCCAATGTTGGTGTTTTTCTAGGTCTGCAATGGTTGGAGGAGGAGTGTTTACATTATTTATATTTTTCCTTTGGGCACTCCTATCTTCTTCCAATCCCAAATACTCAAAAGCCCTCTTCTTGTGCTCAAGAATCCTAAGAAGTTCAAAATTGGGACAGAAATCTTGATCTAACTCAAGACTTGGGAAATGTCATAAGGAATGTATTTGGGCAAAGAAACATTTAGAGAAAGATTGACAAACTCATCGGATGGCACAAGATTTTTCACATTTTGGGCATGGGTGGGAACACTAGTTCTACTTGAGACAACAAGGCCTTTTCCAGATGCATCTTTCTTTGGAGTTTCTTTTGGGACATTGGTGAGAACTGGGGTCTTTGGTTTGGCTTGAGGCCCTGCCCCTTTAACAACTTTACTTCTTGTGTTATACTCTTTTTCTTGGGAAAAAAAAACATTCATTAACAATTGTCTATCCTCTTCTGATGGGATTCCTCCATCATACTTCTTAATCATTAGAGATCTTAGGTACTCAAAATAATTATTAGGAAGTTCAAAATCTTGTACCATATCTATTTCTAAAGCATGAGAGGGAGGAAGAAGAGGTACCCGGTGAATGCAATCCCAAAAACTTGCAGCAATTCTTGCACTTATTACTTCAGTTGAAGTTTCTCCTTCATTGTGAGCTTGTAGAGAAGTCCACCATGGATGCATCATCATTAGTGTTATCATCATCATCAACTTCTTCAACTTGCTGATCTACTTCACATGGCGGGTGGGTAAGAAAATTTTTTCACACCAATGAATTTGATTTGTCTCTTCAACAACAATAACTCTGGCATTTAGAGGATCAAACACTACTCTATTTTCCCTAGCTTGGGGTTATCTAGCTCCCATGGGTCCTTTACCTCTATCATCATATATCTGATCATTTCTATGAGGATTTAAGAATTTGTCTGTTCCTTTTTACCTATGCTGACCTTGAGAACCTTTTCTAATTCCTTTCTCTATCCTAGCTAGCTTGTAAGATATTTATTTGAAAGCTCCAACCAAAGTCTTTACAACTTCCTCAAGATCCACAACCTTACTTGATTGAGGATTCTCTGGGTTAATCAGTCTAACACCCTCCCTCTTATGAGGTTTTCCAATGACTTCTTTAATTTTTTTTATCAATTTGCAGAGGTAAAGGCCTACCTCAAAGTTCCAGGTTTCTTATCCCTCAAATAGTAAGAAATTTTCTTATCAAATGGATTTGAGTAATTTATCATACATGATTCATCACATGGCCTCAAATTTATAGGAAGTCTTCTCAATGTTTTTTAAGTCTTGTATTGAAATCATGCACTGATTCATTAGGATTCTTTTTTATATTTTCAAACTCTAATAAAAGAAACCTAGGGTTTGTTTTATCACCATACTGCATTCTAAAAGCATTCTTCATCTCATGTCCAAGAATCAATGGAATTATATGGTAGAGATTTATACCAGTCCCTTGCATCTTCTTCTAGAGTATGGATAAACAATTTAATGTATACATCCTCAAATTATATTTAAAATTCCTCCATCATATTGACAAAGAGATTCAAGTGTTGATCACCAGTGATTACATTATTTCCTTGAAACTTAGGCAATCTATTTCTTACATCTTATGGCACAACATTTGGATAGGATAACCATACCTCTAAAATTGATGGGACCAAAAGTATTAACAACAAATGGAGGTCTGGGTGGAGGCTGAGCCATATTATTTTGAGGAGGTGATCTTGCAAGAAACAAAATGATGAGGAGTGAAGGTGTGTTGTATATGGATATAATTTTAGAATGAATGCCCTCTAAAGGCTATGTTTCTTGGAAAATTCTATTAGATTTGGAAAATACAGGGCATATTGAGAATAAAATATTTCAAATAAAAAAGAAGGACCCTCTCCAGATGGAGAATTCAATTTAACAAAGAGATCATAGGTTGATCAAGTTTCACCGATGGAGATCTCGGAAGAACTTGATCTCCAAAGTATTGCAATTCTTCTTCTTGAATAGAATTTCCTAACTCTTGAAACAACCTTCACTAATGGAGAAAGATCTTCTTCCTTTTCTTGATGCTTAATGACAAATCTTACTTGATATATGTTAAGACACTAGTATTTATTAAGAATTTAAACAACATAGAGTCACCACTAAGAATTTTCACATTAGTTTTTGCAAATGCACAATGAAATACCTATCAAATGTCCTTCAATACTAGATTCATGAAAATCTTACAAGATCTGCTCTTCTTCTACCCAAATTTATCAATGATGATACAAAATTTAGTGTAATAAATGTATAAGATGAAAATATTGCACTCATAACTTACAACTTTGAACAATTCTTACAGATCCGAATAGATGTTTCACAATGTATGCACTTGATAATGTAAGAACATTAACAATGCATTTATGGTGTTAGAACACAACATGAGTAAGAAGTATTAGGTGTGTTGTGGGCCAAAAGGATATGAAATATCAACACCTTTATTTAAATAATTCAAATATTTCCTAAAAATGGCACCACTAGTGTTGGTTTCAAATTCATTCTTCTTTTCAAGCTTTGAAAAGCATCAAAAAATTTGACATGGAGCTTAGAGATAGATAGATCATAATGTGTTTCATTTTGTAGCCGGGGATGAGATCTAACTTGGCCCTTTGTCACTTATATTTTTTGAGAGATGGATAACACCTTCAAGAGGATTTGACTATCCTCACTACTTTAGGTCATGCCTTTCGACCAGGGTGAGAGGACCCGTAGTGTAACCTCTGTTTGATGAAGGAGATGGAGATATCCTTCTTTTGCACAAATTTTATGAAGAAAACCTTGGGAAAATATGATCAATACTCCATAATTTAACTCTTAAGAGTTGTCACTTCTAAAGATGGAGATACTTTCAAAACAAGGCTAAGGTTACTGAAGACATTATGAAATCCTGATTTTTCTGCATATTTTAGTAAATAGATTTTGTTCCTTTGTGGATATACAGGGAAAAACAAGGGTAGTTTAGGATGGATTCATGGTTTTTGAATGATTTTGGTGGGAGATTAAGCAGGATAAAGTTGATTATACCAGATCTTGAGAAACTTCACAACAATGACAAAATCAACAATAGAAAGCTTCAGAATAGTTAAGACATTCCTTCAACCAGAAGGTGTGCTTCAATGGAGGCTCAGATTAACACATTTTCACATAATATTTGAGAATCTAACATGAAGTCTCGAGTTAAAAGACTCAATTAAACACCAAAATCTATAATCAATCATGCCTAAGGTACACCTAAAGACTTATAGACAATATTTATCAACAAATGATAGTGGAGTGATTTTAAATTTGTTTATCTCATCACAGGATGAAGGCTCTTCTTGAAATAAAATGCAAATTCCAGTAAATTGTCTTAGGGATGAGATCCTGTGTGATTTCAAAAATATTTCAATGTAATATTGCAATAGGAATAAAAGAAACCATTTATAGACATTCTGAAACAAAGCAGACACAAATTTCTAGAGATTGAACAAAAATTAATTTCAAATTTTAGATTCATCAAATAGGGAAAGATTCCAGAGAAATTTAGTTCTCGTCAATGGATATACATCTGCAACCAACTTGACATGATAGAAAATCTAGCACATAAGGATTAACGGGTATCTCAGATGGGTTTCTTGGAATACATCTTTTTCAAATTTTTCTTATGAAATTTAGTCCCCAAACCTTTACAAGAGTATTCTCATTACATTTATACATTTCACACACTCAATTTTCCCCCCAAAAGATAAGAATATTCGAGGGACCTTTTCTTGTTACCAATTTTCCTCAGAAAGTGACATTTAACAAATTCACATCCGAAATCTGCCAGGTGGACCAATTGTGAACTGATCACATTTTTAAACCCTTAACTAATGAATAGGATGCCATACCACAACCTTTTTGATAGTCCCTTTAATCATTCTAATTTTGTCATGCGAGAAATCCCCTTTTAATCATTTTCTAGAGGCTCTGCATAGCTGGATCTGATAGGAAATCCTTTTCACTCTCGAGGCAACACCTTTTCCATCCTTTGCACCTGTAACCTTCATCATTTCATTCTTTTCCCTCTCTTTCCTTTGCAATTCTGCCCCACATCCATATTCTCTAGTAATTTCCATTTTTGCAAGTGCCCGAGCAATTTCAACTTCAAAATATCGACCTTAAAATCCTTGGAGGCTTGGACTCACAAATTAAGTTATGAATCCATTCAATGGCACTTTGCAAACAAAAATGACATGGAATTTCATAAAAATGATTTAAAAAGTGCATTTTCACATCTCCAGAGTCTTGGAGCAAAAATGGCGTAAAAAAAACATAAAATGCACAAATCAACCATTGATTTTCCCCATTCTCTACTTTATTTTATAGTCGTTCACATGTTTCCTTGGTGTATCTATAAAGGATAAGTACATGGGAAAGTTTCCAAACAAGCTCGGGACTTTTACATGCCCCTGGACCCAAGAAAATGCCTTTTTTCCTTTCAAAAGTCTCGGTGTAAAAGGAGCCAAAGCAGAAACATCCACGCATCTCAATGGTGCACTTTGAGATGGTCCCCAAAATGTAGGGACCCCAAAAAGTGCGGGCTCACCATTTATCTCAGTCCAAAAAAAGTTGTTCAAAAATGTTGAAGGATCAGTGGAAGGCGCATGCCATGTGTCGAGGGTCCGAGACAGTTTTCCTTGGCCATTGAAAAGTCTAAGCAAAGGTAGAGTGAGCGGAATCCTCCAAGTTTCCTCCTAACACTCTTCAAAATAAAACTTAGGGGCCAATCCCAAACATGTATGGTCCCTCCACGTGTCCTGGCCTTCAAAATTGCTTTGAAAAGTTTAAGTATAGGCGAGAGCCAAGTGAAAGCCTCCACATGTCTCCCTGTCGCAATTGTTAAGGTGAGACCCTAAGGCGGATCCTCAAATGAGCGCCACCCTCTACATGTTTATGGTCCACCAAAACTATACCAGCCACATAATTTTTTTGTCTAAGTATGGGAAAGGTAGCGTAAATATCCATGTGTCTCCCCGGCGCAACTCCAAGGCCAAACCAAAAGGTGAATTTTTAGATGAGCGCCAACCCTCCATGTGGACAAGTTTTGAGTTGAATCAGCCTTAGAGTTTTCAAAGTGCCTCACCGAGCTGCATCCAACTAGAAAGGGCCACGTTTCCACATATGCTGAGATGTAAATTTGACGAGGAAAAACACACCTGTCAAACCGTAAAATACAGGAAAATCACCATTTGCACCTAAAAATGAATCCTTCTTCAAGGACAGAGAATTTTTAATGTTATAAGACTCAAATATGATCCTTCGAGCTTCATCTAATCAAGTTTGCATAGGTATTTAGGACAAAAATGACAGGGAAAACAAAACGTGAGTGTGGAAAATGAAAGGAAGGAAAAACCTGAGTTTATACCCAAGTTACAGACTCTTTCACATGGACATAAGAACGAAAAATAAATTTTAGACTTTTATGTGATCCTCGACCAAGGAAGGGACTGATCATGGCAACCAAATGGAGGAAAAAAAATTTATGCATTAATATGGGGAGATAGAAAACATGACAGAGCCCACAAAATGAATAATTTCAAGGAAAACGGAGCGAGACCAAATTGAGCACCAACATACTCCTAGATCTCATCAGCCACATGATCCTACTTATCATTTCAAATATAACTCAAATTCAAGGTTGAAATTTCCCTACTATAAATCAAGTAGTATCATCCTCTTAATAAAATCCAAATAGATAAATAGTCCCTATGAAAAACAATCTAGCCGAGAACATAAGATGGTGCTACTCTTTTTATAACCCCATGAATCCAAAACTTGTCCTAATGAAACCCTAATCCAAGCATTAATATTACAAAGTTATTTGGTATAAAAAAATCAAGCTCCATAGCCACCTTCATCATATACAGTAGTTGTTGAATACATATTAGTCTATTGGAAAAAGGGATATTTATATGAAATACATTAAAATAATGGGAATTATCATAAAATCCAAATGTAATCAAATTATAAAACTAGGGAAAACAAGAGGCTCCTAGTTTCTAAGGCACAAATAATTTAAGGTCCATTAGTACCTAAACAAAAGTGAGCATTGTTGGAAGAACAATGGATTGAGAGGATGGGTTAATCCATTTTAAAATCTTTCAATTCATTTACCATAAATCATTTTTTATCATTCATACAACCATTTATTCAACCATGAACCATATGTGTGTTTACTTAATCATATAAACAACCATAAGCAAGATCAAGAGCAAGAGAGTACACAAGACACCAAATTTAAGTGGGAAAACCTCAAGGGGAAGAAAACCCATCGAAACAAAAACATTATATTTCCATATTTAAAATTTAGTGAGGAACCAACCCCACAAGGAGCACCAACCCCTAGTTTAGTAGAGCACCAACAATACAAGGAGCACCGACCCCTAGTTTAGTAGAGCACCAACCCTACAAGGAACACCAACCCCTAATTTAGTGAAACAACCACTCCAAAAGGAGGCTACAACCCCCTAGGATGACCAATAACTAACTCATCCACCTGATGATGTTTGATCTCATAATTTTCGGTGCCATAACTGATGGAGATCACTTATTCATCTTACAAACCCTAGTTCAAACCCTAGGGCATCAAACTTTCTCTATCTTTTTCTTCTTGATCTTTCTTTGGATCTAATATATTTATCTCATGTCTTAAATAATTATTCAACTTTTCATTCTCTTCCTCATCATTTAAACCATGCAAACATACCTGTAAATGACTCTCCTCTAGGTCACACTTCTTCTCTCCAAGAGCACTAGTTTAAAAATGAACCCAAAACATCACTTTTATATCATTTTCTTTCATCCAACCCAAAGTATGTCATTATTAAACCTTTAGGTATACCAATGCATCATTATAAACATCCCTTAATTTTATCACAACATTCACAAGTGACCCAAGTAGGTTGGCCTAGAAAAACCCTTCTTTCATGCAACAAAAATCACTAAAACACATGCATTGGGATGTCAAAATTCTCCTCATTCCAAAAACATAATTTTTAATGACCCATAAATCACAAAAATGTTCAAATTAACATTTAAACATCATAAATTATCTGAATTTAGCTCAACCAGTTAGATTTTTTCATTTAATGGGCCCAGTGTTCTTTGTACTTGTAAAAATAGTTGTTTCTACACCATTCAAGACCCTAGAAACTTATCTAGGCCATTATATCACTTAAAAAACATCAAAATTATGTTATGTGTACACTAAATGGAAATATAAGAACCTGTAGAATACTTCTAATCAAGTTATAAGTCATGAAACAATCACTTTCTCAAACCTCATCCGCTTTTGTATTCACCAAATCCAACATCCCGAAAAGTTATTTTCAAAGATCAGCTGGTTTACTCCCTTTCATGAACATTAAATACATAAAAAGGATTCATTAGATGTAAAATTCACCTCTCTTCACTCTATAGGTGATATTAAAAATCATATAATCCATCTCATGCTTCAATTAACTCAAAACTTTTAGTAGATCAAGTTTTGTCCCGCACTAGCAAAAATATTCTTGTCCCAAACCTGACCCCGAAACCTTAACAAAACTAATCATAATAATAAAAAATTATATCACTATAAATTTATATGATTCCTATTCCCACCAAAACTTTAATCACCTCCTAATTCCACTTGTAGCTCATGTTATGCCCATTTTACTGAAGACTACTTTTAACCGCCCCAAAACTACCCTTTGACCAGTCAACCTAAATAGGGCACACATTTTCATTTTTATGCATGAACATGACTTGAAAATCCATGTACATCAATAAAAACTCCATATATTTTATAAATGGAAATTTAGTCATTACCTCATTTGGATAACTTTCCTACAACTAATATTCTTTAGAAAAAAATTCTGTGTGGGGACCACATATGGCTACATGCTCTAACATACATTTATGGAAATTATGAAGAGTCCTCTACAACATCTAATCATAAATCTTGAAAAATTAATCAAAATAGGCTCAATATACTCAAATTTCTGCAAGCTACTCCTAGTTAGGGTTTAAATAGGGTTTTAAACCACTTTATCTTCATAATGATCATTCATAAAAACATGATGATAAACCAAACTAATTATTTTTGAAAAACCTTAATAACTAACCTAAAATGATATTCCAAATATCTCAGGTCTCCATTCAAATCATACAATTCAAAACAAACATCATAAAGTCAACTTTTGTAAAAACAAACACACTATTTCTTACTCGATTTCACCAAAACTTCTATAACTTCAAAACTCTTCTTTAGAATGACCTAAAATTTGACTTTAAGTACCATGAAAACCTGATCTAATTGTCTATGCTCACCATCTATCCCATATATTCCTTTAGCTATCTATCGAATCTCATTTGCATGTTCTTACTTGTCTGTTTTCACATGTAGCCTCCTAAGGACCTCATAGAAGAATTATACCTCTGAATTATGACCTAAAAGTCAGCATACACCTTAGGTAAATTGTAAAAATTCTGAAAGCATGCTTAGAAAGGAATTATTTGGTCCAAAACTCATTTTTCTACCTCATTATGCATGCTTCAGGGCTAGAAAAAACATGGAATGACCTGTCTTAACCATACCACACTATGAACTGACCATGCTGACTCAATGTAGACCCATGTACACTCATAACACATCATATAGACCATGTATGACCTCATAATAACATTCACTCATCTTTTAAGATAACAAATCATGACTATAACTACTCAAACAAACACCAAGAGGTCCTAGAACTTTACCAAACCAAATGAAATTCATGTTTAACCTCTCGAATAACAACATAGGAGAACTCATAAAACACCTTGACACCCTTTTCCATCAATGGTGGTTTATATTAATGATAACAAAACCAAACAATGGCCAACAATCTCCCCCTTTTTATTTATGACAACCATCTTCAAAGACATTGATGGAAACCATATGACAAATGCACCTATCTCGATGCATCTCTCCCCTTTTCCATCTATGAAAAAGGCTACATCGACTCCTATGCATGAAAAATTACAACACTTAATGATAACATTGAAGGAAATGCACAAACTTGACTTACTTTCACAAAATATCCTGGGACTAATGTGTCTTCACTTTGACTCCTTTAGAACACAACAAGATTTTATGGACTAAGAAAAGGATCCCTCTAAGATAATAATCCTCCTATTTTTTCTTTCAATATCTATTTACATCATACTCTAGGACTGTATCATGCAAAAGAATACAAAAACTACCTCTAACCCTTTCATATCAAATTTTAATACCATTGGATCTAAACTTCACATTTAGTGTACAATAGGCTAACTTTAGCATGATCTAAAAGTTCAACCTCAACATTTCATGACACCTTATACCTCCCTTTGACATATTATAGAAATATCTCCCTAAAAATACAAAAATTTGGGCTCATACCTTGATTTCATGACTTGGAGAAGGATCATGCATCATGCCACATTCCTAAAACTAACTTTCGGAGATATTTGCCTCCTTGTGTCAAGGAAATCATCATCTTTAGTCAAGAAATAGCTTCCTTGAAACTTTTTATCTTTCATTACATAAATCTATCCTACTCACCTTCTTGGGTGCAAATATTCTCTCCCTTGCTAATATTTTCTTATCTAACCTATATCGTCACACTTTTTCTTTCTCTAGTGTCTTCAAAGCTTGTGCGTAACTATAACAACATACCTTAGCCACATGTAGCTCTTAGTGAAAGGAGGAATAAGACCCCCTACCTCTATCATAACTTGATAGACTTTTAGATTTATCCCATCTTAAATAACTTCTTTTTCTTTGATCATAATAACTCATTCACAAGATTCTATTCATGAATCAATCATCTTCACATCTTGACAGAGCACATAGATTTCTCATTACCGACATACCTTTTATTCTTATTTATACCTCAAAATCAATCAAACTAACTATATATATCTTTTTCAAATAGTTTACTTTCATGTATACATGAATCAATCAACACTCATCAGGCATCATCCTATCTTATATTGATCATGAACTCATAAAATTTTCACCGTTATCTTCTTAAGAGCACAATACTACAATGATTTTTAACTAAAGCCACTATTTGTAAGCAAATAACTTGAGTTGTCTTCAATCTCGGGAACATACCTTTATCACACTACACTTTTTCTTCTTTTAACAACATCCAAGAACTTAATCATGCATATGAATTCATTTCAAACCTCAGTCATCCATACTCGGTCCCGACAAGGCATATTGATCCTTTCCATACCTTATTTGCACCTGGTTGAATTTACTATCCGGCTTCTTCATTACATTGTATTGATGACCATCATGGTGTCATATAACCTTATTCAAATCTTAACATACATATATTTACCTATAGCATGTCTTTTAGTACCAAGAAAAAATTTCTTTTCTTTGTCATTTTGAGTTTCAACCACACCTGTACCTTCAAAAATATGAAGTATAAACTATCTTTAGAACTAGGATATGATGCAAATAAACAATTCACAACTCAGAGAACCTCAAAGGATAAACTCAACCTCCATATTGAATTTTTCAAGACTAAATGAAACATAAAATTCTCGGGTTGACTTTGATGCTAGATACAAATTTGTATTTCATGGACACACTCTTTTAGTTATCTTAAGTAATGAATTTTAGGCACATACCTTATATCGATCTCATTAACGTTTTGTATTAATGCATGAAATTTTTCACATTAGTAGAGAATAAACTTCCACTATCTCCAAAAATAAATGTGTTGTGCCACAAACCTCCAATATGATCAATTTTCACATTTAGGACCTTTGTTCGTCTTGATATGTCCATATTTCATGCTTCTCATGATGAACTTGAATGAATTTTTCATGATTTTAAGCACTGTGAAAATTGATTTTATTTATAAGGTTAGAAACATATCATACTCCACTCTTGAATACTTGATCATTCACAAGAAAATCTCCATAAAAATTGTAGATACAACCTAGTCTTCCCATCAAACATTCCTTGCATCTATAGATCCACATTTGTAAAAGCTCCAAACCGAAGCATCAAACATGCTTAGACACTCCAGTGGACATTATTATATGAACTTTATATGCCTTGAAGAACAAATTTATCATGAATCTCAGACCTCTATTTTCACATACACAAACTGATAATACATTTATTTGACTATTATATGTCTTCTAAATACCATATGACTTATCTTAGTTGTCAAAGACCTGAAGATCCATTCTTGTCACTTCAATTTGCCTTCTAGAATACCTTTTCACCTTTAGATAACCCTTACAAGATTTTTACAACCTTATGAAAAAAACATGTCTTAGGAGATTGAAAAACCTCATAAGACCTTCAACATACTTTGACATCCTCAAATAGACCTTCTTAGTCATATTAAATCAAGAACCATACCTTACCATGCATTTGAACTTCCAATAGAAACATATTTGGTAATTTCATAGTCATGAAGAATTCTACATCAAAATTAGGGTTCATAAGATCAAACCCTTACTAATACACTCCATCATAAGCTCATAGATTTTCTTAACCATTTCAATGTGTTAGTACCCAATATTACACCTCCTGGGGCTTGGAAGCATCAAGATTGAAATAGAATTCCTAGATAATGGCATATCCTTTATTTCAAGTTGTTTTGTAGCTAAGGAAATGTCTAGAAAACTCTTGGAACTGAGCTTTAGAGTAGTTTGGTGACACGTAAAAAGGGGGACGACCCTTCCCTACTACTTTTGGTCCTACCTGTGACTAGGGTGAGAGGACCCTTAGTGTAACCTGGATGCGGAGAGGAGATATGATCTTTCAAATCTTGTAGATCAGTCTAGGATAAATGTGGCCATAGATGCAACAGTTCACTCTCACAAGTTGTCACTCAAAATGATGCATATGTTTACTTCACCAGACATGAGTTACTATAGACAACATGATTTTGTAGGCCTTTACATATTCTTGGTAGGGGAAATAAGGCTAGAAAATCTCATTTACGCTTTTTATAAGAAAATTAACATAATGGTGTGTAAGGATTTAAAGTGATATGGTGGGATTCATAGTAGGTTTATATTTTTTGGGGAGATTACACATTGTTGGATATTCCTATAACAAAACCTCTTAAAAACTTCAACAAAGACAATATGCCATTCAGGAAGGCTAAAAATTTCAATCAATCATAGATAATTTCTTGAAAAGATATTTGCATTCATTGATACTCAGAGAAATAAAAATCTCCTAAAACCTATAGGTAATCGACACAAAGGACCGTGTTAATGTCCTAATAAAATGTTCATAATTTTCGATCCTTATGCCTGTGATTCACTCGACATACTAACAAAAATATCGTTAACAAAGTGGCTACAGAGGAATTTAAAATTGTATACAACATTGTAAAGAAAAATCTCTCAACATAATATTGACCCAATTACCATCACACAACTACTAAGGACAAATCTAGTGTAATTCAGAGAAATGATGAACATAAAATTACAACAAGTATAATTCATTGATCAAAGCTCACAACACATAACCCAGAAAGAAAAATCTAGATTCACAAGCATATACATCTCACTTAGTTCTCCAAGTTCTTGATAAGGGAACAAAAACACATGTTCTCAATGCTTGTCAATGGCTATACAATGCAACCACCTTGACATCAGATCCTTGAAAGACATAAATTTATATGTATTTCATTTGATAGATAGTATTCCATAATTACAACAGTTCTCTCAGGTATCTTCTAAATGAAAAAATAGAAAATATTAATCCCCCTCTTTTGTATGAAGACATGCCCTCATACTTATACAATATTGATATTTTCTTGTGACTTAATTTCCCCCAAAACACCTAGTGAATATTCTCTCATTCTTTACTGAAATAAATTGGATGGGAATATAATTCACCCAGATGGAAATATATTATTTTGCTACTTCTTTAGAATCACTTCATTCCTTTTTTGCCATGTGGAGAAACTGTTAGTTGATACTTCCATATGTGTTCCTTATCCATCTTATCATGATGACTGAAACACCAAGTCATCTTTTTCCACCGATGACATCTCTTTTTGCATTGATCCAATTTATCCCTTTTTGTGTCATTCGAATCTTGTGATATGAGTGAATCATTTATAATTATTTCTAGTTTTAATGCTTCACCTTATGAATTTTTCTCATTTGATTGGATGTTTATCTCTTTCCCTTTTGGGAATCCTTTTTGGGATGTGGTTAATTATTTCAATCTCTTATGAAATGGATTTTTCCTTGTGTGATTTTTGAATCAAAATCAACAATATTTTTCTCTAAACAATACTGCTCCATCTCATCTTTTCAATTTTGTGTGAGAGTCTAGAGATAATTTGGCATTAATTTTTAAGAGTCCATTTTCCTATAAATTCTCATCCCCCTTTTCTCAGAATCATACTTCTCTTCAAGCTTAGTGAGAAAAACTTGTGTTGGTATTTCTTTTCGTGATGGAAGAAGTAGAACTAGGAGATAATTTATAGGAACTCTCTTTAGAGACTCAAATCATTCTTTGATCTTTCGGTCCCTGATGAAGCATTCATAAGAATTATCTTTAATATTGAAGACTAGATGGAGACCAATGAGCCACTTACAGCTCGTGTTGTTCGATTTGCATTGATAAGAAGGATGGTTAAGATGAACCCATTTTTATCTACCTTCCAAGTTATGTATTATCACTTGTTCCACTAGGAGGATCAATAGACTCCTAAGCGGTTGAATTTGTTTTGGCCTTAATGCAGCCCGCTATCACCAACAACAATATTAACATGTCTCCCCTATTTTTCAATGAAGAACTAGCAGAGAAGGAAATTCCCGTAGATGCATACATTTTTCTTGATGATGATCCCATATATGACATATTGTCACTCTCCCATAAGGTGAGTGTAATTAAACAATGAATTAATCTCCGGAGAAATTACAATCTAATCCTCCCTTGAGAGAAACCTTGAAGCACTACTTCTTATCCACAATACTCATGTAGGTTTTGAGAACACAATACTCCTAATATCCATTATTTCTACCTGAATTATTTCCTTCTCCTTCCTTGGAAGGAGTGTTCCCAACCATCCCAGTTGTAGGAGTATTTCCCACACTATTTCCTTGCTATGTAGGTTTTTGTGGTTAATAAAATATCACTATATCCTGAAGTGTTCCTCGGTTACGTGTAATATAGATAATACCGCATGTCAATCTTATGATTCCACTATTTATTCTTTGTGCTCAGTATGTAAGGCATCCACTTCTATCTTCTCTTATTTGTTCCCCTCATTTTGAGACTCAATGATTGATTTCTGGATCTTATCACCAATTGGTGTATCTTCCTTGTCTCTACTCTCTTCTATCCGAGAAGTTACTTCTACAGTTTCTCTAAAAATCTCATTATAAGGGATTGCACTCTTGGGCATTTCTTCAACCTTTATAATATCTACCTTCTTCTAAAGTTGATGTTTGGAAACACTAACTTCTTGGGATGTTTCACTTGTAACCTTTTGAATTAATAGTTCTTCCTCTCTAATCGGTAATGCACTTTCAACTTGAACACTTTGATCCTTTATTCATGAGTAACTAAAATGTGTATGTTCTATAATTAATATAATATTAAGAACAACGATGAATGATAAATAAATGTATAAATAAAATGATCCAAAAACTAAGTAGAAATGTGAAACCCTAATGAGAAAAGAGTGTTAGGAAGAGCTTAGCTGATTTGATGAAGGTGTTGGACTATGTCATAGTGTGAACCAGGAAAATAGGAGGAGGAAACAATAAAAAAGAAGCCTTAGAAAGCATGATTTGAGCTCTCTTGCTAGAATGGGGTGCCGAAGAGTGACAAGGGCACTCGTGGGTACCCTGTTCTAAGATATGGGCACCCTATTCTAAAAAAATAACTTGAAACCCTCCTTTGAGGTGTCACTAGATGTTTTCCTATGTTCTCTTCTTATCACACTAACTCTTCATTGAACTACGCGATGTCACTATAAATTAGAAATTAAGATGAGACCTACAAAACCCCAAGACAAGCATAAAACCCCTAAAAAAAGAAAGATGCATGTGAAGGGGTCGACTATCCTCGGTGACCATAATATTGGACTTTATAATTGAGTGTTGCACTACATCTCAGACATGATGTAGTTCTATGTGTGTGTGTGTGTGTGCAATCATGCCCTAGGTGCTCTTATTCCACTCACACTTTGTGAAAATAATGAGAAAAATCTATGTCTAGAAATGTAATAAAATGGTGGATGGGATAGAATAAACTTACCTTATATACATTGTGATGTAGATGAACCAACCTTGTGCCTTGTGATGGAGCTAGATGGATGCAACTGAATCCTTTGATGGATGCAACCTTATGTGATGCTAGTACTCCTTCATTATGGTCTCATATCTTTATATTTATATGGTTGCATTGTTCTAATTTCAGAACTAACCCGAAAAGGTTGACCACTAAAAATAATAGAAAGCTCAAATGGCTAGAAAGTGTACAAAAAGTGGCAAGAAAGTGTAAAAGGATCAAGGAATTCCAAATGGGACCATGGAACCTAGGGTACCCTAGTACTAGGTTAGCCACCCTACAGAGATATAATGACACCAAATGAAAAATTTGACTAAAGTAGTATATGTAGGAGGTTGGAAGTGATGATAGTAAGAGAAGTAGAATGGCCAAAGGACATGGGTTAATTACTAGTTTCTTCACTCAAAAACCATATGAATATTAGTATGATACTGAGACTAAATAATTCCTAAAGTGCGTGATTTTTTGTCTATATTTTCCCCACTTTATGGTAGTGAGTGGAACGCCGGTAAGATAAAGTAGATAGATATGATACTGATGTCCATGTAGAGTGATGTAGAAAGCGTTCTAAAGGACTACATAAAGTGTGGAATGAAAAATAGATGGATTGTGGAAACTAAATATGTAAAGTAGAAAAAATTTAATGAGAGCGAACCTAGGGTGGAAATGCATGTGTAGTTGCCGATGTGTGTAATGTACCTACATGTTAGTATGAGGTACGAATCGTATAATGATGTTGTTGTTATTATTTTTGTTGATACCTTTTTTATAGTTGCTCATTGTTTTCAACTCTTTTCTTCTCATAAAAATAGACGTGTAAAGGAGAAGATGATTAAGTAGTCAAATACACATGCATATAGTAAAAATATTATAAATGGAAGTATGAAAAAGTAAAAGGAACATTTACACTGATATGTGATGAGAGAAAAGAGTCTAGACAAGATATCTTGTGCTACGAGTTTTTGGGAGATCTCACACCACCCTAGCCAAAGAAGTGTAGGGAGAAAGTTGCATTATTCTCCAACCTATAACTGCTTCCCTGAATATGTGTGAAGATATCTCTGTACTACCTAGTTTTTGGGTGATCTGATACCACTGACCGAAGTAGTGTGGGAAGGAAATCTGTTGTATCCTCCAACCTGTAACTACTCCCTAGAATGCTACGAGATAATATTCCCGTAAAAAGAATCGTGCATGTGGTTTCTAAACTGGTCTGAACCCACTCATTGTATAACCTATAATGTCAAGGATGGAAACTAAATTGAACTATATCGGTATAAATCGTTAAATAGTGTGTAAAACCCCAAATGATGCCCCCCTCTTTGGGGGCGCATGTGACATCATGAATAAGAGGATGTGGCCCCAAAATTGGACCAAATGCATAAACTGTACCTTGTAATGGGAATGGAATTTTATTAATAGAAACCAAGGAGCCCATAAAAAATTAGATAGAAAACAATTAATAGTACAAACAAACATGCATGTAAAGTAAAATTTTATGCTACACAAATAATGTATATGCTAAAATGCAAGTAAATAGGAAAGAATAAAACCATAGATTGTAAATCATGTTGCAAACATGGAACATCACTCATAATGTTGCAAGATGCTTAAGGCCATAATGTCTGCATAAAAATAAACATGTTTGCATATCAAACATAGGGAAGGTCTCGCATACAATAGTAAACAAGAGACAAACCATAATAAGAAAACAAACAAATAGCCATGGAAGAAAATAATATTGGAAACAAATCCTACACATGAAGCACTCATTAGCATGTTAGAAAGATAACCCATATATCAAAATCATGTAGAAGAAAGTGATTTAAAGTACTAAGTATGTAATGAAACAATAAAACTGTGAGAGAGAAAAATATGGATTCCCCAACAACTTTTTGTAGGAGTGGTAGGAGGAAAGCATACATATTGTGTAGGAGACTTGTATCTGCGATCACAACTAGAAAAAGGCATGAACACACATGTGTGTATGGTAAAGATAATGACATACAAGAGATCTAGCTAGCATGTGTAATAAGAAAACCTGAATAAGAAAATGTAAGCAAGAGTAAAAGCAACCAAGTGAGAAAAATGTCAAGGATGGATGGAATGGATGCAAGATGGATGATAGGATCTGCATGACCCCAAGTAAATGGAAGTGTATATAGTGAGGTTCATTTAGTATTCCCCCTTAGTAGAAAATAATGAACCAAAAACGAGTCTACGTCATCGGGAAATGGTCAAATAGTGTGTGGTGTATAGCGCGTTATGATGAGTGTGTATGTGTGTTGATAATATGTGACCTAGAGATGAATGTTTGATGATGTAGCCTAAAGTGTATATCACAATGAGATGAATAGAGGGAGTGGTGATGTAGCCTAAAGCGTGTACCACTACAATATGAAGGAATATGTGACCATTTATCCTATAGTGTATGTCACTAACCTAGTAATTTCACATGATAGAAGGTTGAGTGATGAATGTGTATGTATGATAAGGTCCATTTGATTGGTAAACCCTCAACAGTCAAGTATGGACCGAGGAACTAGAGTTCATCATAGGGTAATGAATGCAGTGCATATAAATAGATATATGAGATACGACTGTGTGATGCATAAAATGTGTAATGTATGTTGTATGTAATGCAATGCAAGATGTGTAGATAGCCTCATAGTGTGACGGTGCCTATTATGTAGTATGTATGATGATGCTAGAATCGTATAAAATAGAGTGTGAAATATGTGTGATGAACACTAGTATTATGAGTAAGTGTGCAAAAGTCGAAATAAAAATGAGGTAGTATGAAAATGTGAGATGTATTATAAGATGTGTGAAAATACGCCATGTGTAGTACCTAATGTGTAGTGTGTGGTGTTCATGTGGATTATTCCCTCAAAAATCAAGTGTGAAAAAAATCACAAGAGTGTGTTATCGGGTAATGGTCAATACTAGTATGAGTGTGATGAGCACGTAATGTGAAGAGGATGTAATATGTGCATGATAGGAGTATACTATGTTGTGGTGTTTGATGATGCTAGGTTTAGGGGAGTTGTGTGAATGCTATGACCCCCAAGTGTGCATGAGTGAATGCAATATCCAATGATAGTGAAGGATGAAGGTCCTTCATCTAATGAATGTGGTGATGAAAGCATATGACCATGTGCTAGTAAGAATGGTATAGTAGGTAAACAATGTGCAGTGAGTGAAGCCTATGCACATGTGATGGATGAATATATGATGATTGTGTAGGTGCAATAAAATGTGTAGGTGATGGAGATCTACGTGAAGCTAAATATGGAGGTGATGGAAAAAATGTGGAATGAAATGAGGTGGTGACATATGTTGAAATGCATTAACTATCCTAGGAATGGGCCTATGCCGATGTTTAGGAATAGTGGAGTAGTGAGGTTGCACAGAAGGTGTACGAGTAGCTGAACTAGGATTCAATTGCAATTTTAGTAATGTATATTGTGATGTGCTACATGAAGTGGAAGATGCGTGAATTGATGCTCGAGAAGATGATGACCACGAAATAAATGGGGTTACACCATAAGTAGAGATAACCTAGTTGTTAAGAATGAAATAAGTCACAAATGATTCATAGAGGTAATTTATTGAGACCTACGAATCCAATTGAGCCTAAGTAGCATGTCACAACCATCGCGCTTTTCCCAACAAAGAAAGGGACAAACATAGAAAGAGGACCAATCATAACATGTAGTTTGAGGACACCATATGATTTTTTTAGAGGGTATTCAATTTTTGATCCGGGGTAACCGATGGCATAAAGAAATGGAACATAAGATACACTAACAAAGCTAATATGGGTCAACCTTAGTATTATTAATGGTGATCGAGCCAATAAATTCTTTGATATGTAGGTGATTAGATGTAAGACTTGTATGATAGTCATGGTTAGAAAAAGAGATGAATTGTGGTGAAGCATTTGTATGTGTAACTAAAAATTAAAGGGCCCCCAAGAAGGAGGAGATGGTGTGTGGTATGGATAATTAACTAAAGATTCAATTGTTTTCTAGTTATGTTCTTTGACATTGGTTATTAAAGAGTTTGAGTTTACCCTTATTAGTGCTATGTGGAGAGTCAAGAGGCTTTTGATACTCAAGATTTTTTTATCAATAAGATCTTGGATGATTTTTTGAAGCTTGAAACATCAATTAATCTAGTGTTCTACACATTTTTGATAGTCACATTGGAATTTATCATTGTAATTCTTACCTTTTGGTCACGACGGGTCTACTTCGAGTAATGAGGAAGCATGATAATATTTCTCTCAAGAATTTTTTACAATATGAGATGTGGGGCCATAAAAAATTTAGTAAACACATGCCTAAGTGGTGGTGACTAAACCTCTTTAGGAGTAGTGACTGCATTGACAGTAATTTTGGTGTCAGTTGGTTTAGTTACAGATGGCTTGAATGGTGTCTTATTTAGAAAATGAGTAGAAGACGAGGCTTGTTCTTGATATTTAAGCTTGCCTATGGATAGAAGTTTGGTTTCATAGAGCTTAAGAGTATGATTTTTTTTTAAAATGAAGGAGAGGTCTCAAAGAGAACACCCTCTTGAAGTAGTGGTAAAAGACTTTGAATGAACAAGTCTTGAAGCTCAAAGTCCACTAGCACATTTGACATCTTAGCTAGATAGTTTTTATATCTCAACACATAATTGGCAAGGTGTTCATTAGAGCCTTGTTTAAGCTATAATAATTGAGAATAAGAGATCTTAGAGCTGATATTGATAGAAAAGGAGTAAGAAAAGCATCATCTAGATGTGTAAATAAAGTTATGAATGAACAGTGGTAGATTGTAAAACCAACACATCGCATAATTATGGAGACTACGAGGAAATAATTTAGCCAAAATAATATGATCATCTGCAAATTTAAGAAAATATAAATGGAATGCCCTAAGATATTTTGTGGGTCACCATGCCTGTTCAAAATGGGAAGCTTAGGGGTGACAAAACTAGGATGAAGTGGATAAGTGGAGATGGTAGGTTTAAATGGCATATGCAATAATAAGGTGGAATCTAAAGATGCAGATACATGAGAAGTAACCTATTTTAACTAACAAATTTCACTTCTGGTCATGATAGAGAGACATTAAGTATTGAGTGCCAATGGAGAAAACTTGTCATGTATGAGAGATAAGAGTTGTGTGAAATTATTTGTAGGAGTTGTAATAGAAATGAGAATGGTAGAAATGGGTGGAAGATTGGAAACAAGAGGTTCGGGAAACCATATAAGTAGAGATGGTCATGAAAGCATTAACTCCTCCAAATTGGTAGCTTCCTCATGAAAAACATGTAAAAGTAAGTCTAGATCTTGGAGGTGCTCGGTGATATGGTCATTGATGGCTTTAAAAGGAGCCTCAGTAAAATCAACAGGAAGAGTGAGCCTTAGTAAAGAAGAGAAAGAGAGCCTAAGTAAGGTAGTTTCAAATGCGAGGTTCACCAAAATGATTAAATAAAATGTGGATGTTTTATAGTTAATATAATATTAAGAACAACAATAAATGACAGATAAATGCATAAATAAAATGACCCAAGTAACTAAGTAGAAATGTGAAATCCTAATGAGAAAAGAGGGTTAGGAAGATCTTAGTTGATTCGAAAAGGTGTTGGATTGTGTCGTAGTGTGAAGAAGGAAAATAAAAGGAGGAAATGATTACATGAAAGCTTGAGAAAGCATAGATCGAGCTCTTATGATGGACTAGAGTTCCTAGAGAGGGACAGGGGTAACCCGTGGGTGCCCTGGTTTGAGATATGGGTGCTCTAGTTTGCTGAAATAAACTGAAACCCTCCTTAGAGGTGTCACATGATTTTCTTATGTGTTCTCTTATTATCACACTAACTTCACTAAATTGGATCATATGTCATTGTAAATCATAAATGAAGATGAAACCTATAAAACCCCAAGACAAGCATCAAACTCCTAAAAAAAGAAAGATGCATATAAAGGGGCCGATTGTCCTCACCGGTCATAATGGTGGACTTAATAACTAAGTGATGCAATATATCTTAGACCTGATGTAGTTCAATGTGTGTGTATGTGTAATCATGCCCTAGGTGCTCTTATGTCATTCGTACTTTGTGAAAGTAGAGAGAAATAAATATGTGTAGAAATGTAATAAAATGGTGGATAGAATCAAATAAACTTCCTCCCTATACAATGTGATGTAGATGAACTATCCTTGTCCCTTGTGATGGAGCTAGATGGGTGAAGATATATACTTTGATGAATGTAACCTTAGGTGATGATGGTAGTGATTAGTACTTGATCCTCCATTATGGTCTCATAGCTTTATATTTATATGGTTCTCTTACTCTAATTTCATAATTAACCATGAAGAGATTGACCACTAAAATGATAGATAGCTCAATTGGCTACAAAGTGCCCAAAAAGTGATGGGAAAGTAAAAATGCTTAGGGTGCCCCAAATGGGACAAGGGTGACTGGGAACCCTAGTCGAAATAAAATGATGCCAATGTTGAGTTATGGAGTTTAATTACTTCACTTGACACACTTTTATAGAATTTGCTGCAAAACATAGTAACCGATGTTGGTTGACATACATCGCGTTAGTCACCTAGGGACCAATATCGTTAGGAAAGGAGAATTGACATCAGTTAAGGATAACCAACATCAGTTTCCTATGTGTGACTACTATAATTAAGTTGTAGGAATTAGATCTATCTTTAGTTGTAAAGTGAATCTAATGGTTGTAATTGCATAGCTAAAGTTCCATAAGATTGTAGATGCATATATAAGCATAAAGTTAGGGTTAGAAGAGAGATAATTCATTGAGAATTAAGAGAAGTTTTCTTTAGAGAGAAAAAGAGAAATTTGTAGAGAAGAAAGTACATGACATCCAAGAAGGTGTGGAAGATTGCAAATCTTCATTGTATTTCCTTTGTGATAATAAATTGGATGTTTCTTGGTGGACGTAGCCCACACCGGGTGAACCACGTTAAATATTGTATATATTTTCTTCTTTCTTATTTCCATATTGATTACTTTTATGCTTAGATATGATTAATATATTTGTACAACCAGTGTGCTAACCCCAACAACTGGTATAAGAGATTCTTTGTTTGAGGGTTGTGTGTGTTGATAGATTTACTCATAGAGGGATTTCTAATTGAGTGGGAGAAAAACAATGGGAGAAGAAAGAAAATTTAGATTACATAAATTTGATGGAAGTGATTATCAACTATGGAAGATGCAAAGTTGAGGATTACCTCGTATCGTAAAGATATATACTTATAGTTGGATAAGAAGGCACGACTGCAAAGATAACTAATGACGAATGGAAAATTCTTGATAAAAAGGATATGGGATATATAATATTGAGTCTGGCAGCATCTATGCCTTCAAATATTACCGAAGTAGGATATATATGGTAGTTTTTATTAAATATTTAGAAAATATACATGGAAAACCTAGTCCTTCAAATAAAGTTTTTTTGATGAAAAAATTGTTTAATTTAAAGATGCAAGAATGTGGATCTCGCATCAAGTCATTTTGAATTATTTCTCGGTCTATTGTAAATCAATTAAAATCAGTTATTATTCCATTTGAGGATGAATTAAAATCACTTTTATTATCATGCTCTTTCCCGAGATAGTTGGGATAACTTGGTAACGGTTGTTAGTAATATAACATCCGCTACTAATGTTTTAAAGTTTGATGATGCGGTTAGTATAATCTTGAATGAAAAAATGCGTAGGAAAAGTATAGGAGAATCATCATATGGGAATGTTTTGAATGTATAAAAATGGGAAGGTAGAAGGACAGATTCAATAGTAAGAATAATGGGAAATCAAAGTCTAAGAATGGAAGATCTAAATCCAAAGGTAGAGGAATAAGTTGCTGGAATTATGGAAAGAAAAGACATGCAAAGAAGGATTGTTGGTTCAAGAAAAAAAAGAGAATGTACCATAGAAATGTAAAGAAGCAAATGTTGCTACCAAATAGGTAATGCAATATGCTCTAATTCTCTCCTTGGTTAAAAAAATTGAGTCATGGGTTTTAGATTTAGGAGCTTCTTTCCATTTAACCCCTAATAAGGGTTATTTTAGAAATTATGTCTAGGGTAATTTTGAGCATGTTTATCTGGAGATGATGAACCATGTAATATTACTAGTAAATTTGAAGTTCACCTTAAATTTTAGAATGGAAATGCATGGATATTGAAAGATGTCGGGCATGTTCCAAGCCTTAAAATAAATCTAATTTATTTAGGACAATTATCTCGAAATCTGGTTACATCATTACACTCACATCCGAATCTTGGAAAGTTACCACGGGATCTCTTGTTGTAGCAAGAGGAAAGAAGGTAGGATAATTGTATTTACCTACCGTATTATTGATTCCTTTTCTATTCTATCTACTTAAATTCATATATAAGCATGTCGAACAATCGGGTAGGTGATATGATTGAAAAATGAATGTAGATCTTAAAGGAAAAGTGTAATTTATCAAATCTAAAATGTGTAGATGTTGATTTCTATGTAGGGTTCATTTTAAGACCCCCCCTCTAAAAAAAATAGTTTCGAATTGGTGGAAAATATCCAAAATCAGCTTTTGCAACAATGGTGAATTTTTGAAAAACCATTTTGTGGAAAATCGACCGGGTGGGATGGTCATCCATCGTCATTTTACAACCTAGGTTGGACACCATCCAACCCAGGTTATACGAAGACAGTGGATGTTCATCCGATTTGGGTTGGACGGTCTTCCATTATCTACCATCTAACCCAGCTATCTAACCTACGTTGGATGACCATACATTATCTACCATCCAACCTAGCCATCTAATATGGGTTGGATGATTGTCCATTGTCGGCATCCAACTCACCGCTTAACCTGGGTTGGATGACTGTACATTATCTATCATCTAACCTAGCCATCCAACCTAGGTTGGATGATTGTCCATTGTTCTGTCGTCAACTCACCATCTAACCTAGGTTGGATGATCTTACATTATTTTCCATCCAACCCCGTTGTCCAACCTAGGTTGGATGATTGTACATTATCTATTGTCTAACCCAACCGTCTAACCTAGGTTGGACGATCGTACATTATTTAACGTCCAACCCAACCATCCAACATGGGTTAGATGACTATCCATTATCGATGTCCAATCCGGTCATCCAACCCGGGTTAGAAAACAATATATTATTTTTTGTCCAACTTAGGTTGGATGTCCATAAATTATCTTCCATCCAACCTGGGTTGGATGATTTTCCATTATTAGCCATTCAACCTAGCTATCTAACCTAGGTTGGATGATCATACATCTAAACCAACCATCCAACCTGGGTTGGAAGGCCGTACATTATATTTTGTCTAACCGAGTTTAGATGGCTAGGTTAGATGACATATAATAGATGACCATCCAACCTAGGTTGGACGACCATCCATCATCTATTGTCCAACCTAGGTTGGATGATAGAAAATGGTTGTCCATCCAACCTAAGTTGGATGGATAGTCACTCTTTGTTGGATGTCATTATTAAACATGTACCCATTACAACCCCCCATGCTATGTATTATTCTCACGAATACATGTAGAAAGTAATTTTTTCATATAAATAGTAGGTGAACTGACCCATATAAATGACTTGTTAGCTAAATTTTTTGGCGAGCAGTCAAGTTGGTGATTGATTGTTAAAAATTTGCCATTTCCAATTTCCAAAATCCCTAATATTCGTAAGTTTATGAAAAATTTCCACTAAAACTTTCCCTATTTTTGTGAGAATTTAATTTTTGGAAAGCGAAGAGAGTAATATTTCTGAGTTGGGAAAACAAAGAAGAATAATAAATTAGAGCTTGTACACTCGGATGTGTGGGGAGTATCCTAGGTAGCTTATCATGGAGGATCCCAATACTATGTTACTTATTGATGATGCCACAAGAAAGGTATGGGTTTATTGTATTACACATAAATATGATGTTTTGAAACTTTTGAAAGATAGAAAACCCTTGTGTAAAATGAATCAAATTCAAAGTTAAAATTCCTTAGATCCGACAAGGGTGGTGGGTATCAGTAGCAAGGATTTCAATGATTACTATTCAGTAAATGGAATACACAGAGAAAATACGGTTCCTAGAACACTATAGGAGAATGGTGTTGTAGACAGAATGAACGGGACAATCATGGAACAAGCTAGAAGCATGACAATACATGCTAAATTGCCCTTACAATTTTGGGTGGAAGCAATAGACACGAGTTTTGTTTAATTAATTGTGGAACTTCAAGTGCATTGGATGGTGGAATACTAGAAGAAGCTTGGACTAGAAAAGAGGTAGATATTTCTTTTCTTAGAGTATTTGGCTCAAAATATTTTGTGCATATTGATAAGGAAAATATAAAGAAATTGGATGCTAAATCCAAAAGATGTAGTTTCATTGGTTATGGATCTGGTGATTTTGGATTCCGTTTTTAGATTTATAAGGTTCTAAGATAATTAGGAGTCCTGACATTGATTGGAATGAAAAGATAATGTATAGAGATCATGTTCTAGTACCTAAAGGTGAATTGGTGAAAAAGTTTGTGGATGAAAATGAACTCTCAAATTTAAAATTAAAACCAACAGTTTACACAAGAATGTGTATCGGTTTACCCCGATCGGCATTGGTCTCCTATACCGGTGTCGATTATAGAAGAGACATATAAACATCGGTTATCCGAACCGGCGGTAGAAGGTGACCATCATCACCACCGCGTCGAAGTAGATATAAATATACATGATGAGAAGATTGAGCCTTTGGCACCGCAAATCTAAATGAGTAGGTTGAAAGGATAAATAAACCTCCGAAATATTTTCACCTTCCTTGTCTTATTTTTTATTCACTAATAGTGGTGAACCAGAAATATTTTAAGAAGTAATGCATGATAAATCCCACAAGCAGTGGGAGCATGGCATAAATGAGGAGACATACTCCTTAGAGAAGAACCAAACATGGAATTTGGTTAAGTATCTGGTAGGTAAAAAAGCATTGTAGAACAAGTGGGTTTACATGATCAAGAAAGAAGAGGGTGGACATAAGAGATATAAGGAAAGGTTTGTAGTCAAGGGATTTACACGTAAAGAAGGTATTGAAATTGGTGAAATATTTTCTCCTTTTTTAAGATGACTTCTATTCAGATCGTATTGAGTTTAATTGTAGTAGAGGATTTTCATTAGGTGTAACTTGATGTCAAGATATCATTTCTTTATGGTGATTTAGAGGAAGATATTTACATGAATCAACCGTTTGGGTATGAAGTCAATGGTAAAGAGAAATTTGTGTTCGATTGAAAAAGAGCCTATATGGGTTCAAGAAAGATCCAAGGCAATGGCATATGAGGTTTAATATTTTCATGCATGAGCATGGTTATTTGAGATGTGAATTTGACCATTGTGTTTATTTCAAGATGATTGTAAATGGGAGCTATATTATTTTTTTATTGTATGTGGATAACATGCTTATTGTAGGATCTAGTATGCAAGACATTGGTGAGCTTAAAGAAAAACTAGCTCACACATTTGCAATGAAGGATTTGGGAGCTGCAAAGAGAATCATTGGGATGTAAATTCATAGAGAAGAAGTAAAAAGTCAGAAGTTTTATGACATGGAGTTTATTGCAAAATGGAGGGTCGAAACTTCAAATTGAAAATATATCAGCTTCATTACATGGATATGTGGATTCGTATACATGGATTTTGATTTGTGACTTAGATGGCGATGGGAGAGGAGGCTAATCTAGGTAAAGGATATGTTTTAATAGTAGAGTGGACATATGACATGAGTTATGCTATGGAGGGTCAGATACTTCATTAACTAGATTTCTAGATTAGAGGAGCAGAAGGTATGTGGCCATGTCTACTAACTAGATTTCTAGGTGAATATCATGTAACTACAAATAGCTACAAAAGCTAGAAAGGATATGATATGGATGATAAGGTTCATGGAAGAGTTAGGAAAGAACCAAGAGGATTACAGATTGTATGGTGATAGTCAAAGTGCAATTCATCTGGAAAAGAACTAAAAGTTTCATTCTAGAAAAAAACACATTCAGTTGAGATATCACTTTATATGGCATGCATTGGAGGATGTGTAGATGAAGTTGGATAAAATTCAGACCAAGTAAAACCCTTCGGATATGCTAATGAAGCCGTTAGCAAAAGAGAATATGGATCTACACTCCACTTCTATTTCTCTTCAAGTTTGAGACTTGAGGAGGGAGAAACAGGCCAAGGAAAGGATCAAATGAAGGAGTTGTATAATATAGTGTAGAAATTTATCTCCAAGTCAGAGATTGTTGAGTTGTGGAGATTAATTGCTTCACTTGGCATGATTTTATAGAACTTTGAAAACATAGTAACCGACGTTGGTTGATGAACCAACGCCAATCACCCTGAGGACCAAGTATTGGTTAGGCAAGGAAGAACTGACATCGGTTAAGGATAAGTGATACCGGTTTCGTGGGTGACTACTATAATTAAGTTATGTGAATTAGATATATCTTTGGTTGTAAAGTGAATCTAATGGTTGTAATTACATAGCTAAAGTTCCCTAATATTGTAGATGCATATATAAGCATAAAGATACTTTTAGAAGAGAAATAATTCAACTAAGAATTAATAGAAGATTCCTTTAGAGAGAAAAAGAGAAACTGGTAGAGAAGAAAGTATAGGGCATCCAAGAAGGTGTGGAAGATTGAAAATATTCATTATATTTCCTCTATGATAATAAATTGGTTGTTTCTTGGTGGACGTATTCCATCTTTGGGTGAACCACGTTAAATCTTGTGTATTGTTTCTTCTTACTTATATATGTATAGATTGTTTTTATGCTTATATCCGATTAATATATCTCGTACATGTTGGTGTGCTAATGCCAACAACCAAATGAATAAAATGATTGGGTGAGTACGTGTGGGAGGTCATAAGTGACAACAGTAAGAAAAGTAAAATGGTTAAAGGACATGGATTAATTAGTACTTTCTTCACTCAAAAACCATATGAATAGTAATATGAGACTAAGAGTAAATATCACATAAAGTGCATGATTTTGTGTCTATAATACCTAATTCACCAATTTGTGGCTGAGGAGTTTCTACCATTTGAAATTTCATTAGAGAAACATATTCTCCTCCCACAATGGGTGCCTCAAGCATTAAATCAAAAACATTGTTGCATGGGTCTCCTCTATTTCTTCCACATCCACCACTTCAATTGGTACATTCACTTGTTCTTGAGTTGGTGTGGCTTGGGAACCTCACGTCCTTCTTATTGAATAGCCCGTTGCATCTTTTATTCCCTTTCTTCCTTAATTTCCATGGATCGACTACTTATGGGAGCATCAACAACCCTTTCCTCTACAGTTAAACTTGACACAAACCCTAGAGGAAATGATGTTGCAATAGTGTCCTCTTGTGGTGCAGATGATGCAATGAGGGTAATTATTTTAGTTTGTTTCATAAATGCATGCTTTGTCAATGTTATACTAATATTTTTCTAATATTTTGTCAATGGTGTATGGTCAATTAGTTGTGGCTCTTTAATTTTATTAATGTGCCTCTCTTCAGGACTCGGGAAACTTGAAGCTTTTGTGTCCTATCGAGCTCAAACTTTCACCCATCCTAGATTAGGTTGAACTAGGTTGTTGAGGAAACAATGGGACTATCTCCAAGTTATGGGACTTTGTGTGCTTGAGACAAACCTGCGGAGAAGTAAGTTTTCTCTACCTATTTCTACTTCTAGTGCTACTCCAAATGCTAAAATAGAAATCCTAAGCTAACTGTACTAAGGGACGATGGGTAGAAGGATATGTGGAAAGTAAAACTACTCTAAGGAGGTGATATCACCATAAATAAAAAGGGGGATGAAAATGATCCGTTTTGAGCGAAAACGAAGGAAAATTTACAAAGTAGACATGTGTAGCATAGACCATAACGTAGCCATACAATCACTTTCACGAGCCAAAATTTGAAAAGGAGATACAAAGGACATGTGAGAGCACATCAAGAACACAACATAAGGGAAAGTAAAGTACGAAGAATAAAAATAGGTTAAGGTAGAAAATAACCACAAAATAATTCTTCTATTACTTCCAAAAATGCACAATCTATTACAATGGCGTATGAGGCTGATATCCTCATGTAAAGACCAAATCCAAAGGTCGGTAACTCAAATAGTAAAGAAATAGAAACCTTAGAAAAATTACATAATCCAATGTGTCCAACCCTTTACCATGGTAAATGTTCTTACATTTATAGAAGAATGAGGGAGAGAAGAGGAAGAGAAAGGAGAGAAAATGGATTTGGATCTCAAACCACCAACAACCAATAATGAATTCCTACAAACCCACCTATAAAACCATCAAATGCACTTCCCCATGACTGTTCGGCATGTAAGAGAAGGAAGGAGGTGACATTTGATTCAAGTCGGGTTGTTAGAGTGATAAAATCCTGCATTAATGGCATGAGGGATGTTTTCCTACTTTTCACCTACCTAATCACACGAAATTTGAACTTGAGTGATTTGGAGTGTAGCCCACATCAAAATATTTTAAACAAGCCTAGGAATGCATGTGTTAGAGCATTGTAGTAAAATCTATGGTGATATGAAGGCTACAACATAATCTAAACTCGTAATGACACGTGGCACACAGATACCGACCGGACGAGTTGGCCGACTATTCATATATTTTGTCATTTTCTGCCATGTGTCATGCCTTAGTTGGTTATAAGGATTTTTTTCTCCATTAGTGTGCTTTGATAGGTTGCATGTGATAGACTCATTTTGATAGGATTACATGTGGCATAGTAACTAGCATGAAAGGAGGCACAAAAGCAGGGGAAAAGAAGAAAGAAAAGAGAAGGTGCATAGAAATAATGGGCACGGGAGGAATGGGAGCATACTTATAGGAGATAAGTATGTAGACAAAGTGCGAGCATGTAGAAGATGATGCAGAGCGTTGATGAAAGGGGCACACAAGAATGCCGGTGACTTGGCCAATTATGGAAGGAAAGCCGAGAGATGTGCACATAAGGTGCATAAAATTCTTGGAGGAAGGAGGATGTACAAGAAGTGCACGCAAGGAAAAATGGAAGAAGATAGAAGAATGAGAAGGAAAATGAAGGTGTGTATGATAAGCAGATCATGCGAGGAGATTGAAACCAAGAAAATTGTGCCAAGGGGACAACCAAAGTGCACGCAACCTACAATACTTGAAACTAAAAGGTAGAAAGGGGATGTAAGTTGTCAAAATAACTAGGGAAGTTATTTTGGAAAACATGTCCCTCATTGATGGAAGTATTACCTTTTCCCTTTTATCAATTCTTTCAAAATATTTGACCTTTACCCCTTTCTTTTTCTTAGCACTCTACTACAAGTGAGGGTCAATATTTGCCAAAGTTCCCCGATTATTTTTATGCACTACATGATCCTAGTAGAGTTACCCTTGGAGTCCTAGTCTTTGAAGTGCTTGTATCCTTTCTGTAGTGGAACAACCGGGTGACAGGGGCATCTTGCATTACTTTCAAAATCATCCTTTCAACTTTTTGGGTTAAAACTGACATGGAAGTGCCCATCCCACTAGTGACAGTATTCCATTCATCAATTATCCCTAAATTTGTCCTTCTCGGATGGAAATTACGGATATTTTCCATTCAATGGATCAATTTTATCAGCTCCCTCCTTCAAAGGAAGGATATATCCACCTAAGATTCCCAAATTCCTAAATTCATTTAGCAATTTTTTATTTTTAAGATACAAGTCTATACCCCTTATTGTCAACCAGGATAATGTTCTCCTCATTACATTGGTTATACTATCATATAAACTGGTTGATTCTAATTCATTCCAATCTAAAGGTGAAATTGGAAATGACTCAAGTATATTATCATGATATTATTGGCTCACTATTTTATTATCATGATTCATCCTTGAGGAACAACTTCAATTTTGAATTCAATAATCTATCTGAGATTCATCTTAGAGAAATCCCTCAATCTAACCTCCTCCTCATCCCTACAATTCATCCAATAGTATTCAAAATTAGGCTCATTCTCATTTTAACTAACAACCCACATGATGTCATAATCAGTCTTGGATTGAATTTGTCCAACTGATACCTATTCATCTCTTCCTCCAAAAGTTTGGCTTTTGTAATTGTTGGGCATGAATATCTTCCTATCTTGATAGGAAACTTAACATTGGTTTTATGATTTCTTGCAATTATTTTGTGTACCACTGCCAATTACCTTGAAAGTTCTAGGAGGGCCCATTTATCATCTAGGTACCTGGGAAACATGAATGGGTGACCTTCAAAACCACTTTCCCTGATATAAGTGAAGAATTTGAACTAGATAAAATAGCACCCATATTCTTGTATCACTCATTTAGCCTTAGCAAATAGCCTATACTGGTCTCACTCTAGCCTAAAGAGGCATATGATAAGTGCAAAGAATGCACCATTTACCCTTCTAACATTCCTCTTCTAGTTATCCAAGTTCAAGTAGGAATAAACATAATATACCTTGTGGTCTTTAAAAATTATTGCTTATAGAGAAAAGGAAACTCTTATGGCATGTAATATTCTAAATTAGATATGGCATCATATTAAATTCACAATTGTAGGTGATACATGGCCCCGATTTTTACATGCATTCCAAGGAGTTAGTTATGAATAGTTGTGGATATGAAAGTTTCTCAAAAAATTCCTTCAAAGTTGCTATCCAAGATGATTCTTATATATAGATACATCCATTCTTTGAAAACATAAGCCATCTTTAAACCAATAATCTTGTTTAATAAAACAATGATATCTTTAAATTCCTCTACAAAATGTGACTTGAAAAGTCTTTGAGGAATTCTAGTAGAGGATCTCCTATCTGATAATAACCACTGAGTGTTCATGAATTTGGAATAATCACCATGTTGGGTGTCGTAGTTGGCTAAGGCCAAGGATATGTCAATAACTACTGGCTTTTCAACTTGTGGTAGCCCTAACATTAGTCAAAATGCTTCAGGTGTTAGGGTAAGGACCCTCTCACCACTTCCATCCATAACCTCTCTCTTTTCATGGTTGTAATTCTCGGTGCAAATCCATACCAACTCCGGGAAATGCATAGAAGGTGGGAAAGCTACAGCTGGGGAAACATGACTGACATTGATTTTCATCATACGCTCATTCCTACCAGGGGCTAGGTCTTGTTTTGTCAAATTTTAATCCATAAATTTATCCATATTTCTTGTAATACTTAAGGTGACATGAGTGCTAGATTCCATAGTCCTCATTTTGCTTACTACTGGTGAGTTTATCTTTGTGGAAACACGTGAATTTAGAACCTACCTAGCTGAAAAATAAGAACATGGTGATAAAATATTTTAAGGACTTACCCGTTCACCATATATTCCTCTATATTACACTTACACCCATATTTTTAACTTCCTTGATTCAATTGTCCACCTTCATAATTGATTTTCGTTCTCTCACAATGAAAATTCGCAGTCCTAGGGCTTCACAATTCTTTTTCTGCAATTATGGGGATCCAAAATATAGATCAAGTTTTTAAACCTTTTCTTTACATGTGTAAATTTCATTAATGGAGGAAGAAATTATTTTCTTCAATCTAGACCATTTGATCCACCTTTTTCCTCTTTTGAAAGTGAACCATCCACGTGTCTTAATTTGGAAATAATCAAGGTTCGGGGTTATTTCGCACCATTTCCTATGACCAAAGGGGTGTAAAACTGTAATGTTGACCCCTTTTCCTGATATTGAACCATTTTAGAGTGGAAACATGCATCCCATGTCAAGGCTCGGGATTTCAATCGCACTTTGCATTTTATTTTTGAGTTGCGAATTATAAAGTGTAACACTCCATAAAATACGTGATACCACACTTCAATAATCTTAGACCATGTGTCCCCCTCGGGGAGCAGTGGACGTATTTGCATTTTACATCCCAAACAATGAAGATTCCTTGGAATATTACCTTGTTGGTCCTCAAATTTACTTTTACAACCTGTACTTTTATGTAGCATTCCAAACGATCACAAAAGGTCCGCTATTGTGAAACCAATCAGGAGATGCCAAGTTACCAAGGTATTAGGGGAAAATTTTTATTATGCATAAGAATGAGATTGGAAAATCACATAGAAAATTTTATTGAGGGTTTTATACGACTAGTTTTCTAGATTTTCAAGTAATTCATTTTGCACAAGCACAATAATGCTTGTATGAATAAATAAGGAAATTTCACACATGATTATTTACATGAATAAATCACTTTCATGGCTCAAGTGTTGTTTGGTTTTACAATTGCACATATTTTTACACATTACGTGAGCTCGATAAAACAAGACATAAAATTTTAGGAAGAACATTACAATTGAATGTATAAGATCAAAACTAGTGTCAACACAATGATTGAACAATATGATCACAAGAACATACTTTTGACCTTCTAGCTCAAATATAATTGTAGTAGTGTGAAATGATATTTCAAATTGACACTATAGGTATGACACCATATTTGAGGTCCTCAAATTGTATCTTGACCAACCTTCTATGATTGTAATTCCTCACATTGCACTCTTCATCTTTTTAAGGAACCCATACACCCTTTACACATGTAGGGTGCCATATGCACTATTTATTGTCATGAATTAGTCACCAAAACGTTGATTACTTACCTCTAGTAGTGCATATAATTTTCTTGCGATATATTTATTTGGCCGCCTTCATAGATCAACATGCAAGATCTTTAGATTGAGAGAATTTTTCATCATTTGGGGAGAAATACTAAGTCTAGGTGTAATGTGCTATTGAATTGACCTCTAGAAGTCCATCATACCCAATATCATACATACCTTCAACCTTGCATACACTTTAGGGTCTTCACAATATATTTTCAAGCCTTCTCATCAATGAACACACCATATTTAGAAAAATTAAAACAAGTTCATTACGAAAAGTTCTAGGAAAAACATTGTTATGCCTAGAATCCTCCTTTCATAGCACTCGAACTACATGAATCATAAAACTTACATCTTGAATACCACCTTTTGACAGACTTGGAGCCTTGATGACATGATATACAAACTTCTTCTATGACTCATACCCAAAAATATTCCTTCAAAATTTCATTACAAAATCAAGACACCTGATGTACTTTGAATGGATCATACCTATTGAAAAGACCTCAACAAGACCTTGCATCAACTTGTTGATTTAGAGACACTAATTAAAAGCTTAGGAATTTTTCACTTTACTATATGTAACATAACAAAGAAAAAAAATTTGACACCTGTGGCAGTCAAGACAAAAGAGACCTTATTCATATAATTGCAAATATATACACCACTGATGTTGTTATACTTTTGATGAAAAATTTGAACCATCAAAACACAAAAATGAAAGTCTTCATACCATGCGAGATCAAGCCATATACTGAAATAAGGATTCAATTTACTATACTCGGTCATCTTTAATCAACATGAATTTTATTTTATAGGCCTCAAGCCCATATGAACAATACATGATATGCTTGAAAACTTCTTTGAAGCACTCAAACCATTGAATCATGACAGAGAAGACATTATTTTTGAAAAATGCTCATTGAATTTTTGTATTTTTGACTTAATATTCAAGTGATGAGCTACTTGAAATAAATTTAGACACTTAATCATCATGTGACAAAGATTCTCAACAACCTTGACTTCTCAAAACTTCACCCTTAACCTTATAAATGAGTACTAAAACAAGGATCCTACTCACAAAATAATATTTTACAATTATAAACTCATGAACACAAATACATTTTTAGGAAGCTTATGCGAACCTTTAATTTTTAATTTCAATAAGACTATAGACCACACGACACAAAAACTTAGAGATACATCACATCCACTCCTCATATTGACCAATCAAGGCATAAGAACATCATGACAAACATGACACACTTTTGGAAACATATACTACTCGACAAACACAAACACCTATAAACACATGAGCTCAAATACACATAAGTAAATCATTTGACATACATTATCACACTTGAGGTGTTTCGAACACCTAGTTCCTTCAACTTGTTGTGTACAAGAGATTGAGTATCTAATAGAAAAAATTGATGTTCTTATGATGTTTCTTCTTCAACCATGGAAAAAATTCTTCCTTGACCAAATTTGGAACCTTCCTGATACCACAAGAACTTTAGTTGACAAACCTCACTAGATTAGGTAGCATTACAAATTTCTTAACCTCTTTGGCTTGAGAAATATCCTTATTTTAATTTTGATTTTGATATAGTAGTATTGGGATCATACATGGGACTGAATTTCCTTTTGAAAAACCTTCCATTTGATGCTTGAAAACTTCTAAAGCACCTCTTGGTGTACCACTTTGATTACAAAATTTTACAATATGTCCTTGTTTGTGATATCTATGGCAAACAAAACCATTCTTGGTCCTTCTAGGTTTAAACAATCTTAGATTCCATCCATAATGTTTAGCCCTATCACCATACTCACAACATAAAAATCATTCACCTTTTAAGAGAGTTTTACTGTAACACCCGCTAAAACAACCCACTTGAGACCCAAGAAACAACCAAGGGTTAGTTAGGGAAAATTATGGAATACTTTTTTTTATTAGAAGAATCTACAACCATGTTACAAGAAAACAACCTGTCACTAACAAGTTACGTAACAATTCTAATCCACTAGAATATAATTTTTTTATTAACAATTATTATAGGTCACAAGGTCCGAAATTTAGGGTTAGAAGGTTCAACTAGGTTCAGAGGGTAATTCCTCACCATACCCACTCTCTAATAGTCTTAAATATTTAACTTGATTTTTCTCACACTTAATGTATTAAAAATTTCCCTAAATCATTCCCATTGGATAGGAAATTTCCTCACCTTTCCATTGATATAAATAAGTCCTCCTAACTCCTCATATTTTTCAAGTTATGGGCCAGCTGGCCTCGGGGTGAAAATTTTACCCCAAGAGCGGGCCTGTGGGCCCAGAGGTGAAAATTTTCCCAAAGGCTAGGTCAAGCAGGCCACGGGAGACTTTTGTAAAAATTTCATGCGCAAGGAAAAATCACATTTGTTCCCACGCTCCCGCGGGTCAGCTAGTCCATAAGGGACATGTGGCACTCCCTAAGGCAGCGCGGGGAAAACAAGGAAAGGCGGGGTGGTGGGAGACACTTTGCAAATTCTCCCACATGGGTGAAAATTTGGCTCTGCGCCCACACTGCCGTAAGTTCAAAAAGGACACATGGTGTCTCCTAAGCTAATTCGAGGAAGGCGGGCGGCGGGAGAAAATTTACTTAAAGCCCCGAAGGGCTAAGAAGGTACATAGACCGTGCCTTCGCCGACACCTCGCGATGCCACATGGAAGCCCCTGATTGGGTGTGGAATGGTGGGACAACGAGGGAAAATTTGAAAATTTTCCAAGACGCAAAAGAAAAAAAGGGACCCATTCCTCCGCGATGCCTCGTGATGCCATGTGGCATCACTTGATTGGTTGTAGGCCATGGCGGGGAAAATTTGGAAAATTTTCCCAAAATTTTCCAAAAGCACTAAGTTAAAAGGGGATTCGCCCCTCCATTGACACCTCATGGTGCCACATGGTAGCCTCTTATTGGCTGTAGGCCGACAGAGAAAATTTTGAAAATTTTCCCAAAAATTTTCCTAAGCCCCAAGGGAAAATTCGGGCCGCAGCCCGCCAAGGAAACTTTTCCCAAAAATTTTAACGCTAAGTGAAGAAAACTTCAAAAGGCCATAAATTTTGATAGAGATCTCATTTTTGGGAAAACAAGGACTTTCTGGAAATATCTCGATGTCCTCTTTGCATAAAGATCATTTATTTTAGATTTTGATAAAGTTTAAGGGGTCAATTTTAAGAAAATGGTCTCATGGGCTTATATAGTGCAAGCTAGTAAATTTTAACTTGTTAGATCTGTTCAATTTGATCTTCCTCCTCTCTCAACATGTCAAATAGACATGGAGGATTGTTCCTAAATGGATTTAAGGGAGGATTCAAGGTTCAATTTGTCTAAATGATTTGTAATTTGAACATTTCCGTTTCTTGACAGAAAACGACTACAAAACAGTTTGAGCCCGATTTTGCTAAGTTTTGAGATATTTCCTTAAGTTTTTTTGTCTATTTGAACTCGTTTAGGGTCTACTACTTCAATTCAGTTATTTAATTTGTTATTTTATTGTTGCAAGTTCTAACTGTGTATTTTTGGTTTAGATAATTGCCAGTTTGAAATTACAAAAGATATGGATCAAAGTTTAAAGGATCTATTTTCCATTTTCATATTCTGAGTATTAAAATTCATTCCAATTCTAATCTACACATCTATTTGATTCAAATCAACCATTAAATACCAAAAATCAATTTTGATTTCAATTTTTTTTCACCTTTTAAAGAGACAAAAATCTTGTGTTTTTCTCACGTGCATTTCTTCCTTTCAAACAGAGATTTCAATACATTGATATGATCAGATTCACTACAACAATGCAATTTGAGAAAAGCATTACATTCATTTATTGATTCCAAAAGACAACTTGCAACTTCCTTCTTTCATTTCTTCCAAAATCATTTATTGTATACAGGGCAAACAATACATTTTCTTTTACATCTTCCACTTAACCACTTTTCAAACAGAGATTTCAGAGTATGAAAAACATATATTTCCAATGGAATAACATCATATAGACAAGACAAAACCATTTTCATTAATTCAAATGAAATCTTACAACTTCCTTTCCATTTGATTACAAAATACAGTATACCAAACACGTATCATTCTTTCACATTATTTCTAAACAAAATATAGAGTATAACTCTTTTACATTTCAAATTTCACTTGTAAAATTGTACAACATCTTTCCATTACAAAAATTTACAAGATCATCCACTTCAAGTGGGAATGTTACAATGAGATTTCATTTCACAAGGGACTATCAACTGTCTTTTCTCAACTCCAGGAAAGCAACATGCATTCTTCTCATTCTTCCAATTTGATCACAACAGGAGTAGGGGAAAGACAATGCTCTCCACCCAACCAAGACATCCAATGAAAAGGAGAAGCCATCCTTCTTCATTGGCCCCCAAGCCCTAACCAAAATGCAATAAGAAATATATTTCAACTCATGGCAACAAAAGGCTTCCACATCACAAAGCAATCTATCAACATGCACATTTCAAATTAAAAACACAAGTCCAAAACAAAATAGTAGTTTTGCAACCACATGAAAGACATCACACAAAACTCAGGCTTCGCCATACAAGCCAAAGGAGCAAGAAGCTATGGGGGATGTTGCTTATGCCTCCCAAAGGGGAAAATTGGGTATCACCACCTGAGTACAACCCACCAAAAATATATATATGTATGAATATCATTTCAAACCCTGTCATGCCCTTATGCCTCCCCCAAGTACCCCTTATTCCTCACATTTTCTTATATCTCCCCAACCTCTTATGGCACCCCATAATGAGTAAAGAAATGCAAGCTATTTCTTTGTAAGGTGGAACCCAAATTCCCAACTCCCTCCACCCTTATACCTCCCTAAAACCACTTGTGCCTCCCACAAAAATAACCCCATAGTATTCTCCTACACCATTCCTAGGCCATCTACCCAACAACCCACAATATATACCAAAACATTCACACAAGAACATTTACATAAATAAAAGAAGGGCATTTCAAGAGCCAAGCTCTTACCTCTCCATGATGGAGTTGTTCTTAGTTCAAAACAACAAGCTCCTTCCAATGCAAGAAATCCAAAATCAACCCAACACAAGCATGCAACAATCTTCCAAAACTTCTCCAAGCAAGAGCTCCCAAAACAACAAGAAAATTCACCCCAAAATGAAGTCTCTCAAAAGTGAAGTAACCCAAAACAAGGCAAGAAATTCAAATTTTATAGAAGAGGGAAGAGAAGAGGATGAGGTGGATCCATGTAGGATGCCACATCACACATCCTCAACCCCAACATAAAGTCAACTTCATTCTCCAATGCATAATAAATAGGTGGGTGAATAATATGACAGTTTACTTACACACTCTAATCCAACCCACACCCCATAAGGACTAAAATTAAATTATGTAAGAAAAGTGCAATTACAACATTCAACTTGACTTGTAAAAATACATAAAAAGGTCTAAATTTAACCCTCCAACCATAGGCAAGGTTGGTATGTAAATTTAAGAGGTATGAGACAAGTTTAACTTGTCCCACAAGCCTCCAAAATCAACCTCCAAGGACAAATTCGAATTTCCAAGAAGGTGGAGTGTTTCACACTCAAAAGTTAACTTACACATCACTTACAAGGTCACTTACACATTACTTACACATTATTACAACACTTTAAAACATGGCCAAAAACTCTATTAATTACATTCTTATGACATCTTTTAATTAATTAACTAAACAATATGATTACTCACAATATTTACACACCATAAAATAAATAATAAAAGGGGTAAGTGGACCAAAAACTAAACACATGCAAACATAAAAAAGGAACCAAATAAAAGAAACACATAAAATCCCTTGGTCACATTTAAAGGTGATCCCCCCATGGGAATCCCTAACACTAACAAAAACACACACAAACAAAACTAGTTGCCATGATTACCTTGTGGAATTCATCTAGAATTCCAATGTGGTTGGTCTCCGATCTCCCCCATGTTTTTGTGATATTTTAACCTGCAAAACAAAAATACCTCCTTTGGACTCATGGCCATATCAAAACATCCAAAATAATATAAATATAATTAAATTTCCAAAATCATCTAGATATATGAATCACAACAACATCAAATAAATCTAACAATATCATTATAGTTTTATCAATAACTATATCATCATCCAATAATTTTCCATTTCTAGGGATGCTCACATTATCCAAATATCACAAGTTTGAACAACATCCATAATATAACCATGTCCAACAATATAACATCATCAACATATAAAGTGTCTCTAACAATCATCATGCATCATATAAGAATCAAATTCAACCATAATCCATGACCAAATATCTAACATCATACTAAATCAAAACTATAATAATGTCCATAATATAGTTGAAAATGTCATGATCAGTATCAAAACGTGTCAAAGGGAAATGGGCACTACATTCACCACTTTTAGGAGACCTCCTTCTGTAATCTCTAGCTCTATGACATAAATCATGATACATAAAATAGTATTAATTGAATGAAGAGCCATACCTCATATCATTAGGTTGTATAATTGAGTTATACCTTCTCAAATCATTCCTCTTAGTCACCTTCACATGTGATTTGGAACTTCCACCAGCGCATGATCATGTTTACCTTGAAACTTTAGGCTTGTTTTGTCATCTGAATCTCTTTGACCTTCTAAATACTCATCAAGAGCCTTGGAGCTCTTCTCAAATCTCTCATACATATTCAACTCACTAGATGCATCCTTAAAATATGATTCAAGGGCTTTTAACTTCTCTTCATACCTGGAACAAGCATCCTCTTTCTCCTTTAGAGCATTAGACAAACTTTCCATTTGAGATTTCAAACCCTTGATAGATAGATCATGATATTTATCCATTTCACTCATTACATCTTACAATCCAAAAACAAAATACTTAGAAATCTCATACTTTCTCCTCCAAAGATCAGCTGACTTACCCATTTTTGCTTCAAAGGATCTCCTTCAAGTTGCTAAACTTGCTTCATAAGGACCTACTTTGATACCAATTGTTGGAAGCACAATGGACTGAAGGGGGTGAATCACTACTAAAAAAATTACAATTCATTTACCATACATCATTTTTTATCATTCATACAACCATTTATTCAAACATGAACCATATTTGTGTTTACTTAAGCATATAAATAACCATAAAAAGATCAAGAGAAAGAGAGTACACAAGACACAAAATTTAAGTGGGAAACCCTTAAGGAGAAGAAAACCCACCAAAACACAAACATTATATTTCCATGTTTCAAATTTAATGAGACACCAACCCCATAAGGAGCACCAATCCCTAGTTTAGTAGAGCACCAATCGTACAAGGAGCACTAACCCCTAATTTAGTAGAGCACCAACCTTAAAAGGAGCATAAACCCCTAATTTAGTGAAGCAGTCACTCCATAAGGAGGATACAACCCCCTAGGATGACCAAGCAAAAACTAAGCCACCTAATGATATTTTATCTCTATTTTTTTTGCTTCCACAACTAATGGATATCACTTATTCACTTATAAACCCTATCTAAAATCCTAGGGCATCAACCTTGCTCTATCTTCTTCTTCTTGATATTTCTTTGACTATAATCTCTTGTTCTCATGTATTAAATAAGTCTTCAACCTATCATGATATTCCTCAGCCTTCAAAAAATGCACACATACATACAAATCATTCTCCTCTAGGTCACACTTCTTCCCTCCAAGAGCACTAGTTCAAAAATGAACCCAAAACATCACTTTTATACCTTTTTCTTTCATCCAACCCAAATGAGATAGGTCCTAAACCTTTGGTTTGACCAATGCATCATTAAAAACATCCCATAACTTTATCACAATAGTCACAAGTTACCCAAATAGGTCAGCCTAGATAAAACCCTTCTTTCATGCACCAAAAATCACTAAAACACATGCATTGGGATGCCAAAATTCTCCTCATTCCAAAACCATAATTTTTCATGACCCATAAATCACCACACATGTTTAAATTAAAATTTAAACATCATAAATGGTATAAATTTATCTCAACCAATTATACTAGTTCATTTAATTGGCCCATTATTCTTTTACTTGTTAAAACAAAGCTTGTTTCCTACACCCTTTAGTACCCTTAAAATTTATCTAGGCCATTATATCACTTAAAAACATCCAAACCATGTCATGTGACCACTAAATGGATGTGTAATAAAATTTAGATTACTTATAATCAAGTTAGAAGTCATGAAACAATCACCTTATCAAACCTCAACCAATTTTGTCTTCACCAAATCCAACATCCCAAAAAGTTGTTTTCAAAGATCATCTAGTTTACACCCTTCCAAGAACATTAAATACCTCCAAATAGATTCACTGGATGGCCACCCTATTCACTCTCTAGGTGATAAAAAGAATTATATAATCCATATCATGCTTAAATTAACTCAAAATGTTCAGTAGATCATGTCATATCCTACACTAGCCAAAATATTCCTATCAAAAACATTACCCGGAAACCTTAGAACATATCATCATCACGACAAAAAAATTAAATCACTAGAAATATATCTTAATCATCTTTCCAACACAACTTTATTAACCTTCTAACTCCACATGTAGGTCCTATTATCTCCGTTTTATCAAGACTATTTTTATTGCCCCAAAACCGCCATTTGCCCAATCAAACTAAATAGGGAACACTTTTCCATTTTTATGCAATAAGATGACTTGAAACCTCCATGGAAATCAATAAAAATATTGAGGTTTCATAATTGTAATTTATTCATTACCTAATTTGGAGAACTTTTCCACAAGGAAAATTTATTCGTAAATTTACTTTTTTCAAGGTGGGGCCCACATATAACCACATGCTCTAACATACCTTTATAGAAATATGGAAGAGTATTATAAAACATCCAATAATAATTTTTTTAAAATGAATAAAAAGGATCATTATACTTACTTTTCTACAAGCTTTTCCTAGCTAGGGTTTAACTAGGGTTTCAAACCACTTTATCTTCTTAATGATCATTCATAAAAATGTGAAAACCAAACAACCAATTTTTTTTTTTATAAAATTAATAACTTACCTAAAATGATATTCTAAATATCCTAAGTCCCAATGAAAAACATAAAATTCACAATGAACATCAAAAGGTCATCTTTTGTTACAAAAATACATTGTTTCTTACCCCATTTCACGAAAACTTACATAACTTCAAAAATATTCTTTAGAATGACCTGAAATTTGAGATGAAGTACCATGAAAACCTGATCTAACTATCCATTATCACCATTTATCTCATATATTCCCAAAACTCTCTATCTAATCTCATTTTCATGTTCTTACTTGCATGTTTCTCACCTATAGCTTCCCAAGGAACTCATAAAAGCATTACACCTCTGAATTCTGACCTAAAATCATCATACACCTCAGATACACTATCAAAATGTTATAATAATTCTTTAACAATACTTATTTTGTCTAAAACTCATGCCTCTACCTCATTCTCGTATGCTCTGGGTTAGAAACAAGCCTAGAATGACCCGCTCGAACCATGACACACCATGAACTAACCATGTTGACTAAATGAAAACTCATGTACACTCATAACACATCATATGGACCATGCATGACATCATAACAACCTTGAATCAGCTTGGGAGACCATAAATCATGACTATACCTACTCAAACACGTACCAGGTCTTCCTAGAACTTCACCAAACCACATGAAGTTCAAGCTTAACCTCTAAATAAAATCATATGGGAACTCATACATCAACTTGACACACTTTTCCATCATTAGGGTTTGACATCAATGATAACACAACCACACAAAGTGGCCAATGCACACTATGTTTCGAGAAAATTACAACATAAGAACCCAACATACACAATGTGTAGCCCCTTTCTAAGAATTTATATCATCGTATGATTTAAAAACAAAAAACAACATTTCATTACCCAAATATTTCACAAGTAAAAAAATTCACTTCTAATGTTTCGGAGAAAATCAAGAAATAAAATATCAATATATCCATGTGGGATGATCTAACAATACTTGGTCATATAGAATTTCTCTAAGAGGTTTTAAGACATTTCAAATCATCCCCAAAGACTCGAAGGAGGTGAATTTATTATAAATTTTCCTCTACCAATATAATGTTCCTAAAGTAACTTTTGTATAAAATCCTCCTCAATTTTATGTGTCCCTAATTATTTGTATGCATCTAGTTCATAATTTCATGATTGATTATGGAGCTGGAATTTTTTTCATCCCTAAGAATTAGATTATAGTATTATAAAATACCCTTATCAAAAAGGAGTTTTCAAAATTTATAGTATTTTTGTCAATGTAGTAGGAGTCATAAAATGCCTAAATATAATTTTACACACCTATCCTAGCATTTCAATTCCCAATACATTTTAGTCATTGATATTTCCCCAATTTTTACCATTTTATCTAAAGATTACACATCCAAAGTTGAATGTTATTTATCCTATAGTTTTTCTCACATGTGTCTAAATACCAAATATGACACTAGAATAGCCATTAGAGATCAAACTATCTCTCATTTTCATGTACACACTTATGATCCAATGTATGCTCAAGTAAATTTTTGTGTAGCCCATGAAACTCGAAGAAGAAACGATTGTGAACTTAATGAACCAAGAGAGAAAGTTTCAAATAAAAACTAGATGAGTGGGCTCAAGAGATATGGAATTTTGATCCCCATGACATGTTTGAAGACATAGGCTTAGGAACATTTTAAACTTAAGATGAAAAAAGTCACACTCCCATATTGTTAAAAGAGAATGAAGACTTCAAAACTTATGGGAGATGTATTTGTATGGGTATAAGTGTAATATTGGTGTTGGAATGTGATTTGTATTTATTTAACCTAGAATAAAGGACTTTATTTTCACACATACTCAAATTCAACTACACCAACAATGTAGTTGACTATGAAGATTTGATCTAAGGATTACAAATTACAAATAATATGGGGATGAAGAAGAACATGATTTTTGAAGATATGAATTATTTATTCATGTAAGATATAAATTATATACTAAAAACACCTTATTCATAGCCTAATATCACATAGTGTGGGATATTTTAGAGGATTTTGATGCAATTATCCTGTAATATACTCTAAGAATACTAAATTTTTAAGCTAATAGAATGGAACTCATTTGAAAACAATTTGATCCTATGATGGATCTCTTCAAATATTTAGATTAATGTGTGAGACTGATAATTAGACCAATAACACTTGATAATTACTGTCATTGGAAAATATTTCAAAGTGATAAATAAATTGTGAAGTTTATTCAAGAAGAGGTAGAGTTTTTGCATTATTAATAACCCAATTTGTAATAAATATACCATGTTCAAATAATTTATCTAAAGAAAGATACGTTTCCAAAAGGATTGGTCACGTTGGAAAGTGAATTTACACTAGATGATTAATACAAAGGGGAGAAAATAAATATGAATATCAAGGATAAAGACTTATGAAGTGACCATATTTGTTGTAAATAAAATCAAGCAGGTTGGAAAAGGTATACACTTTATAATAACAACACGTATTTGTGGAGTTATGCCAAAAATATGATGATATTATTACGACATATGAGGACCTAAAATAATATAACTAAGAAATTATTTATCACATAATTTAATTTTTTGCTAATGCCAAAATATTGATGCAAAATAAAATACCAGTGAATCCTAAAATTTATCCTCTCATTATAAAATAATTAACCAACTTATTTGATGCCAATATCATTTTTATATCAAAAATTATCTTTGGTTGCTAATTTAGTCTTAGTAATAAATAATAATGGTGAATCGACTATGTGTAGACTTTAGAGACTTGAACAAATATTCCATCAAAGATCATTACCCTCTACCCTCTATGGATAATATTTTACATATATCTAGTAGGAGATGAGAGGTTCACATTATTACATGAATTTTTAAGTCATATTATATTCTTCTCCAAGAGTTTGATAAGTTTAAAATTTCCTTCACCACTAATGGGGTATATGCTTATGGGAAGATGATTTTTGTTTGTAGGATGTTAGTGCCAATTTCTAAAGATCTGTGTGATTTTCATTCAAATGTTTGATAAATGATGTCAAATTAGTTTAGTCCAATGATATTACTATTTTCAAAGAAGTAATACAATGTCTGGGTCACTTTTACAAAGTTTCAACATATGTAGATATTTTTGTAGTATCCCCAACCCAAATAAGTATATATATTCTATCCATGAAGGTAAAGTTTTAGGACATGTTGTGTCAATAATTGGTTTGACCATATACCCTAATATAATTATAGCCATGTTGACCCCATATAACCCTTACCACAAAAAGGAACTTCAATATTTCCTCGGTGTAAAAACTTTGTGAGACTTTTCATCACTTATTTTGTAAGTTTAGTGAGACCCATTAATATCATGTTGAATAAAGGGTCTAACTTCAAGTATAATTTAGAGGGAAATAATAATTTTTGGAAATTAAAAATTTAATAATTGAGGTTCCTACTTTGATCAATCCAAAATTTGAAAAATATTTCATTATCTATACATATGGAGGGATAAGAAAAATTCTACCATGTTAACAAAAAGATCAATACAATTTCAAGCATCATTTCTTTTCAAGCTAGAATCTTAAAGTTTATGAGATGAAACACAAATTTTTAAAAAAGTAGACATATTTTGTACGGAAAGGTTAATGTAGCTAAATTCTAAACAAACTTGATATACTGCAAATAATATGAACTCCAAAAGAAAATAGATCTCCTTCTTCATTATTGAATAATCAATTAAAATGTTTCCTAAATAGGAAAACAACTCCCAACTCAAGTTTCCAAGAAAACTCTAACTAACTTTGACTAAATCTACTCTAGGTGGCGGAATTTACTATTTTTAGCAATTTACTAGAACTTGCTATTCTTAGTAAGTTTGCATGCTTATTCGTACGGGCACAAAAATTTCCACGCATCTTCTACATTCCTAAATTAGAGGAATTTCCAACTTTCTAACTCATAATGCAACTAATAGACTAAAATTAACTAATGCCCAAAAATAGGAAAAAATTGAACTACAACTTAAATCCTAATTTTTGGCCTCAAGATGGTGGATTTAGGGGGCCCGAATATGTGCCAAAACTTTCCAAAATCTGGGTAGGGTGGGTTTCTGGTGCATTCGTCTCATCGAAACATGCGGTTTCAAAAAACAAAAGGACTCAAACAGAAACCTGGAGCTCAAGTTATGACCTTGTCAAGATCCTGCTAATTTTGGCACATCAAAGGTCTTGAAAAGTTTAACATATTGTCTAACATTAACATATTTTACACTCATCTTAATATAAAAATTACATAATGAGTGGAGATTTTAGAGACAAAAAAGGTGCATGGATTGTAAAATATCAAGGAATTTGATGTGGAAATAAAATTCACTAAATTAAATTGAGGAAAGGACCTTTTTCAAAATCTAGCTAAAGATCGTGAAGCTCCTCAAGAGTTGAAGTGTGTCTAACTATAAGTGGTTGTCGATAAATAATTTTTATAAGATAGTTAATTTGAGAACATGGTGAGTTATTTACACACAAGGAACTACCCAAAGGTTCTTTTAGATCCCAAATAAAAATTTAACGTTACCACCATTTTCCTATGAGTCAATTTATGGGTTTCTCTTCAAAAGTAGCATTGAAGGTGCCCTACTTAGGTGTTTCAAACCTGAAAAGGTTGAAAGAGTTATCAAAAAAATTCACCAAAAAAATCTTGTGTTCATTTTTCCTCAAACAACTTCAAAAAATATTATCAAACTCGAATATTTTTTCTCTACCATGTTTTTGATTGTAAAACATGGGTATGAGACAAGATAAGGAATGTTTTTTTCATTCAAAGAAAATTAAAAATAGACCTTCCTCTTAAAAAATCATTGTAAACCAACTAATTTATCAATGGGAATTATATTGTATTGGAATGATGAATCCTTTTTATAGTTTTTTCTATAAATTTCTTTCAAATTCCACTAATTACATTACTAGGTGGCATAAAAATCCCCATTGAAAGAAGAAACTAATAATATTATAGTAGTATTCTTAGAGGATATTGTTACAAATATTTGGATTCCAACATACTATAATCTTAAATAATCTGAAAACTTTAAAACTTTATTTCGTGCTAGGATTATTGATTTTTATTTAACATGCAAAATTTACTTGAATAAATACTCAATTAGTATTCTCAAGGTCATGATCTTATATATTCCTCAAACAAGAATATGATTAGGATCATGAAAAACACCATGGAATAAAATAAAAGGCAATGGCATACAAAGGTCAATAAAACACTTTCAGTATATAGGACTACACCTAATAACCTCATTGGTAATTGTCCTTTCATGTTAGTATATGGAAAATAAGATAGAATTCTAGTTACCAAATAGCTTTTTTCCCTTGAGTTATCTCATAGAATGGAGTAAGAACAGTATGATGATAGGATAATTAGGATTACATAATTACTTAAATTATAAGAAGTTTTAGAAAATTCCAAAGATAAAATCCAAACCATCAATGAGATGTGAATTTTTATAATAAGAGGCCTCATCCATAATACTTCAAATAATGATATGTATTCACTTTTGTACCAAATCATGAAGTGTCAAAAACGTGATCCCTTTGATTTTAAAAAACTTGATGATGAGCCACAATCCATACAGTTTATTAGTATATTAAATATAAAAAAATATCCCTAAGCCATCTGAAATTCCCTTGTACATAGTTTATAGTTCATTTTTGTTCCTTTTTTTGTGTTTTTCCTCATTATTTTATTTTCTCTTTGTCTAATTTTTGTAACTCTATTTTTGTTTTACTTTCTAGAGATATCAAATTTTAAATCATTATTTTTTTTCTAATTTTACCGATTAGAAATTTCTATAATTCCCATGTTTATTTTTTAAATAAGTGTTGTTACATAACCCTTGCATTTTTCACTTATAAAATGTATGTGTGTTTTGTTTACATAAGTTTTTTTGAGCTATTATTTGAAGAGTTGTTTAGAGGCTATGATTGAATGTTTATTAAAGAAAAGATATACAAATGAAATATTATAGGGTACAAAAAAATTCTTTTTATGAAAAATTATGTGTCTAAGTTAGAATTCATGCCCAATAGATGTTAAGGTTATTGGTGTTTCCATTTAGTGGGAAAATGACCCCTATGAAACACCAATAATGTTTCCAAAATGATCCTCCTCATTTTTAAGAAAGCAGACCATATTACTCCTATTTTATCACATCATTTAAATATTTTATTAGTATCCTTTAAATTTTTATATAGTATATAGAGGCACATAATAATATCAAAATAATTTGAAGACATTGGCACACTCCCTTCCATATTTTCTCCTCTTTTCACTCCACTTAATATCACTTATAATATATTTACATAGTATTGGTAGTCATATCCAAGATTTGAAAGTATTTTATAGTATGCAGAGGGAGTTGAAATCTAGAAAATTCATCCTTCGGGTAAATTTGATATTTCACAAATCAATTTTCAAGTTTCCTTTACTTGCACAATATCAAATTTTGTTTTGGTGACTATTTATACTTGTTTCTCTAAAAGAGGAAAAATCCTTGTAATTTTATTAATATTCAATCAAACCATTTATAATAGAGGAGGCTAAAATAATCATAGAGATTGCACAACCGAGTACAAACAGAGAATAAGTTACACATGTTCAATAATACACAAATCCGTGAGTAAGATAATAATATGGTTATAGAACCAAAATAACAATATAAATACGTGATCGCACAAAATAAAAATATAATGGCTATAATAAAATAACCATGTAACAATTATACATTAATTAATTACCTCGTTGAATTACTAATTACCTAAGGTAAAAATGTAAATACAATGCATAATTAACCTAATAAACTAAGTTTACCTAACATTCCCCCCTTAATTTTACATTTCCTTAAGGGATGAGGAGAGGAAATCTATAAACAACTTGAACTTGTCACATGCAAGTGCATTTGTTAGTATATTTTCTCATTGTTTAGCTATTGGGAAAACTCGAACGTGTATATTGTGTTTCAAGACATTCTCATGTATGAAATTAACTTGTACCTCGATGTGCTTTGTTCTCTCATGAAAAACTAGATTGTGAACAATTTTGAGAACACATTCATTATCTATATACATGGTGGTTGGTTTATCCTATGGTACTCCAAGGCCTTCTAGTATGTGACGTAGCCATATCGCTCCGCAGACATCTCCACCTGCAGCACGATATTCAACTTCTATAGAAGAGTGAGAAACAAAGTTTTATTTCTTGCTTCCCCATGTTATTAGTACATATCCTGAAAAGAATTCAAATCCAAAAGTGTATTTCCTATCATCAATTTTACCTACATGATTTGAATTCAAATTTCCAGTCAAGAAGAAGTTATCATTCTTCTTTGAATCTAGACTAAGATCCACTGTACCCTTGAGATATCTCAAGATCCACCTTGTTTCTTTCCAATGACAAACTCTGGGTTCCTCCATGAACCTAGAAAGATAGCTCACTGCAAAGTTGATATGTGTTCTATTATATGTTAGGTAAATGAGGCTCCAAATAAACTATTGATAAAGAGTTGCATTTACTAGAGGAGATGGATCTGAACGAGATAACTACAGTCTTGTCTCCATAGGTGTAGTAATTGGTGTGCAATCCATAATCTTGAATTTATCAAGCGTTGTCTTGGTATACTTCAAATGAGAAAAAAATATGTTATTATCTTTCTACCATACTTCCAATCTAAGATAGTAGTGTATGAACCGAGATTTGTCATGTCGAATGATAAATTAAGATCTTTGTTCATTAAATTGATCATCTTCACTATGCTTCCAAAGTGATGACTAGTGTAACAACCACTTTTACTTCATCACACTAGGGAAATTTATTTATTTATCATAGTTAATGTTTTACTAAATTAAACACACAACATATTTAACTATACATAAGAGATTACTATCTCTTAATTTATTTTATGTTGAGCCAAATAGATTAATTACATCATCACTGATTTATAACAACATTAAATTAAATTTAAGAATCCAATCAGATAACCTATGACAACCATGTGCAATTGTTAGAGTATACATATCCTACTCGATCCCCCTAAAACACTCTTTATGATCCAATACACCAAGTGTATCATTTGGTTAATCCTTATTACCAGCTGAGAGAACTTGTGATGTATTTTATCATCCTTCGGAAAGCTACCACTATAACCATCGTCCCAATCTTAACATTGTGATGAAATACTTGGTGAGCAGATGCATTAACGCATCTAGTTACATGAGTTACTATGGCCATAGTTATTTTGCATTGTGCTAGCAAGACAGATCCCAATATTGCACATATGTCTTTGGGAATGTTTCTTACCTTCACCTTAGAATCCGCTCCAGATTATAGCTATCAGGATTCATTTAAGTTGTTTAAGTATTTAGTTCAGATTGTTATTCTTAAGTATTCATTCATTGATAAACTAATCACCCAATCCATATTCATCACATATTAGAATCTAGATCATGCGGCTCATGCCAACACTATTTTGGGAACCCTACAAGAAGACATGCATATATGTAATGATCTAAATCATTACTTGTCCGCCTCTACTACTTGTAGCTAACCTGAACTAGTGCAAGTATGATGCACATGATATGAAGTACGAGGTGTGTTCTCTACCTTCGAGGAAATGGTAATTAGAGATAAAATCTCATTTAGTTAATTACCCGTTAGTAATTATTGTTCACATTACAACATAAGGATATTACTATTCAATACTATCTCTTTCACATTACTATAGCAATGCGTTCATCGACAACTTCACTAAATTTGATTCAACATTGATCATACATCTTAATGACATAGTTTAGGCGGTAAAAATAAATTACATCTCAACTTAGTCCTTTCAAAGGTAGATTTATTCCAACAAGGGCAGAAAGTTATACTTAAAAATTATAAAACATATAAGTGGAACTATGAAATATGACTTATCGAGGTCAATACAAATAAGTTCATCTTCTTAGATTAATTCATTAGTTACTTCCTTTTTAAAAATTCATATTCTCTTTCATTCCTTGTCGATTACTATAAATGTTCATAGCTTATGAAGCTTTTTTGGAGCTCAAATGTGCACCCACACGAGTCATAAAAATTTGAGATTTGAGCCAACATGGGACCTCTCTCAATTGTAGGACCTACGAACCGAGACATACCTCTAGAGAAGGTCGAATCCTCTACCTACTCCTAATGATAACACTATTCTTAATGCATAAAGAAAATCCTAATCTAAACATGCCAACGGACCAAGGATAGAAGGGGATGCGAAAAGGGAAATATTAAGCTAAGGGCGGTGATAGCATAAGAAAATGGGGTGATTGAGCTCTCCACTAGGGGAAGGAAAGGGGAGAAAAAACGGGAGAGAGGGTAGACAAAAATTGCCATAAATCAAGAACCATGCATCCTCCACCTATCCATGCATTGATAACACCGTAAAAATGGAAATCGTAAGTAGGAAATGCACAAACATGCCAAAAATGAATGGAAAGGAAATGATACAAAATTAAATTAGCTAATTTTATTTTGCAGCCTTGCTTTTCCATTATTTTTGGAATGCTTGTGCATTTTCTACTGTAGGTTCCATTTTTACGTTGTTATCAATGCGTGGCGAGTGGAAAATGCGGGTTTCTTGATCTCGTGGCACGCTTTTTCTACTACCTCTCTCCCTTATTTTCTCCCATTTCCTTCCCTTCATGGAGAGAGATCAACCACCCCCTTTTTTTGTGCTATCACCACCATTAGCTTAGAATTTTCTCCTTTTTGCATCTCCTTCTATCCCGATCCTAGCATGTTTACGTTAGGATTTTTTTCTACATTAGGAATAGTGTTAGCATTATGAGTAGGTAGAGGAGCCATCCTTCTCCGGAGGTCTATCTCTTTTTGCAGGTCCCAAAACTGAGAGATAGTCCCATGTTTACTCCAATCCGAGTTGTTTATGACTAAGGCACGAGTTCACATTTAAGCTCCAACAACTACCATTAAACAAATAATACCATCCTCGTTTAATCATCATATTATAGTATAATCCTTGCTAGTTAAAAATAGCTATACTCTAATGTCATGAAAACAATACCCCGGTTTGTAACCAAATAATGGTAGATGTCAAAATACAAAAAGTATGAATTATAATAATTCATCTTTAGGTAGAGTGTTAAAATTCTAGTCACACCTAGCTTTTCTCTATACCACCTTATAATTGAACTTTTTGTTTTTAGAACAATCATGTGCTTCCATAGATATCTTATTCAATGTTATTAATTCTAAAATATCAATTTAGAAGGATGATTGGTTACTAATAATAATAATCCAACACTTCATCAACACTATTTTCTTATCAATAATTTCATCAATAGATATCATTTTAATCATTGAATAAGCCATAGCCAATTGATATTTATAAGAATCAATGCATATTGGGCTCAAGACCCCTTTTTATAAACCACAAAAATACATTTAATTTTAACACAAGCTTTTACATTTCTTCCTTTAATATAATACTACAAACACAAGGATTCCCTTATGTTCCTACAAACACATATACTATGCCATATCAACAACCCATTCCACCTCAACCCCTCAAAGAAGCCCCATCGATGGTTGAGGGCTACGTAGTAGGGAATTATTCAAAATATTTAAAAGATCCCCTAGACTTCACCATATGAAGTGTTATGCTTCCAATACATCTTCTCGATTTGCCCAAATACAAAGGGGAAGGGGACCCAAATGCACACATTAAGGGCTATGCCACAGCCATACGTGAGTTACTCCCTTGGGATGGGGTTGTCACTAAAATATTCCCTAAGACCTTAGAAGGTATTTCCCTTGATTGGTATTATAGAATACCTGAAGCTTTGATACACTCATTTAAACAACTCGTGTTAGAATTCATCAAAGCTTTCGACATGAACAAATTGTTAAGAATGGGAATCAGGGAGTTCTTGCATATCAAACAAGAACATAATGAGTCCGCTGCTCATTTTATTCAAAGATGGTGTATGGTTCTCTACTCATCAGTAAGTTCTCCAAACATGGATCAAATGGAACTATGTGATTTATTCCTTAATTCTCTCAATAGAGAGATAAAGGAAGAAGTCCAGAAATTCCCACTAAGAACTTACGATGAAGTACTCGAGAGTGCTCTCCGAATTGACCAAGCAACGATAGATAGTGGTCATAAGACATATGGGAAAAATAGGAAATTAACCACTCCCAATCAAAACACCGTGGCCTATTCTACTACAGGGAATGCAAATCAAGGACCTAAAATCCTTAACAAGAACCGCAGAGTTACAACAGATGGAGTAACTGACCAAGTTAAAAGGGAAAACATTGTAAACATTTTGGCACCTGTTAATAATCAATGAAATAACAATTTTACTCTAATAATCAATGTAGTGGATTTCAATTTCCCATCATGGCACCAACAACAACAACAACAACAATGAAAAATCCAAACACAAATTCCAAATCGAAACCCAACTAGATATCACAATAAAACCAAAGGCAACAGCCTCAAAATTTTAACCCTAACAACCAACAACCTTATCAAAATTTTGGGCCACAACAGGTTTTAAATCAACAACCTCAAAATTATAATCCCAATCTATATTATGGCTTCCACAAGATTCAAGGCCACGATACTAGGACTTGTCGTGAATACAATAAATTCATGCAAAGCATTTTCCAAAAGATCAAAAACAACTCTTTATAGATATGTTTTTAGCAAATTCTATAGTACCCATGCCAAACGCTTATGCAAGGTGGTTTCCCCTCAAAATGCATCCCTCAAGATCTTTAATGATCCACTCCCAAACCGCTCTAATAATAATAGGCTAGATCCTAATGGAACAAATAAGGGTGTCATGATAGGAAATAAAGATCATGAAGCTTCAACTTTATTAAATCCACTAGTCGCACCCCAATTAGGAACTCGACCTCAAACTAAGATAGTTGGTTTGGTTGAGTTAAACACTCGATACCCATAGAAATAATAACAAGAACATGGGATTATTCATCCTAACCTAGTCCAAGTTATTCATTGGAACCAGACAACAATCAACGAGAATTGGTAAAACCCATAGCACCTATGATTTAATTAATGACTTGACTAAAACCTTCTCACACATCTCCTTTTAGATTTTTTAAAATCTCTCTCACCCACAAAGCTGCCCTCTTAGAAGCATTAGGCCTTGGCCATTTAATCAACATCACTCCTCCTCCGGAAATGCAAGTAAACCATGTGGATTTTAACGTTTATCCTCCGGGAAGCCGAGATAGGGATACCGAGTTTACATTTGATATAAGCAAAATGTCGACAAACGCCGAGATTACATGAAGGGGTGATCTAAATTTGTATTTTCAAGTATGGATTTACAATAATTATGTTAAACGTGTAAGGGTAGATGATGGGGCAGTAGTTAACATAGTCCTCTTTTCTTTTCTTCAAAATTTAGGATACGGAGAGACGAATTGTTCCACAACGTGAAATACGCTAAGAGGTTATGATAGCCTCAAAGCGATTCGATTGGAAACATGGTTTTCCTGGGTCACTTTAGGGCCCAAGACAGTCCTCGACTCGGTTTTATATTATGGATCGGGAAACCTATTGTAATATGATCCTTGGTCAGCCATGGATACACCGCATGAAGGCAATCCCTTCCATGTTATTCCAAGAAAAAACATTTCTACATTTAGGGAAAATATTTGTGGCACAAGGTGACCCAAAACCCTTCGATATACACCTAGCTGATTTGAAGCAAAGACCAGACATTCACTCTGAGTTTGAACTCCCAACAAATCAACTCATCAAACCAATTAATTCGAAACCAAAAGAAGAGTTGATACCCACCATGGAGTTGGAGATTACAAATCCAGCCGAGGACATTCCAGCACTCAAAAATGAGACCAATGTTATAAAAATGGTGTCACTAGGGACTACCACCAATTTTTTTGAAGTTCTAGATAAAGACTTACCTATTCTCCTACCATTTGATTCCATGGGTATGGGACACACCCTGGGAATCGCTTCTCTTCCATCATACAAAGTTCTTATGGTAGAAGTAACCAAAGAAAAATAAATAGATACAAAAATATCCCAACATCCATTTTTCCAAAAAGTATTGGACTCTCCACTTCGATGGAGCTAGATGTCACTTTGGAGATGGAGCGGGAGTGATCTTTACTTCACCTGACGGAAAGATCCTACCTTTCACCTTTAAATTAAACTTTGAATGTACAAACAATGGGGTTGAGTACGAATCTCTCCTCCTTGGCCTCATTCTAGCTAAAAGAATGGGTGTTGACAACATTAGAGTGCTAGGAGACTTGTAATTGGTTGCAAACCAAGTCTCTGAGGTATATGAAACTAGAGCTGAGCACTTACAACTCTATAAAACAATAGTATTAGATCTAAGTAAGGGATTTAGCTTCATATCAATTGAAGCAATCCCATGAGAGTAGAACCTTCTCGCAGACTCGATAGCAACCTCAGCTTCCCATTTCACCCCAAACAGTGAGTTGGAGGATACAAATTTCATGGTATCACTTTTTATCGAGCCATTAGTATGCAAAATACTAGAAAACTCACTCTTGACTCATGGGGAAGTGAGGATGATTTTTCTATCATGGATCAATTTGAAAATGATAGAGTCACACTCAAATATCTAATTGTCTATGCGGAGTTACACCTTACTCACTTTGTATAGTTGATCTTTCCTTAATACAACATTCCTCTTCCTATTTTGGGAATCCCATGATAGAGTCTCCTCCATAGAAGGATCTCGATATCTACGAGATAGGAGACGGAGAATGTTTGGAACTACCTCCATCCCCACCTGAATTTGAAGAAGGTAACACTTCTTTAATAGAAGAAACCATTGACATAAACATTGGAACAAAGGAAGAACCAAGAATTTTGAAGTTGGGATCCTCATTAACTCCAGAGGAGATATAAATACACACCCAAATCCTCAAATAACATCAAAAGGATTTTGCATTTAACTATAAAGAAATGAAGGGCATTGCACCACATGTCACGGTGCATAATCTTGTCACTAAACTAGATGTGAAGCTAATTAAACAGAAGTCAAGACCAATGAAGCCAAAAGTGGCTCTCATGGTAAAAGAGGAAGTAATAAAACTTCTCCAAGTAGGATTCATCAAGCCCATTGACTATTCACAATGGGTATCTAATATTGTCCCCTGTCCTAAAAAAGAGTGGGAAGATACGCATTTGCATAGATTTTCAGGATATTAACAAAGATTGTCCCAAGGATGACTTCCCACTACCATCCATTGATGTTATCATTAATGCAACAACTAGATTTGAGTGTTGTACCTCATGGATGGGTTCTCAGGGTATAATCAAATTAAAATATCTAAACAAGATCAATCCAAAACTACATTCATAAATACCTGGGGAACTTATTGCTACGCTTTCATGCCATTTGGTCTTAAGAATGCTAGTGCTACATATTAGCGGGAAATTACATATATATTCCATGATCTTGTCCATAAGATTATGGAATCCTATGCGGATGACTTGTTGGCCAAGGCCAAGAAATGATGTGATCATCCGGAAGTGCTCTATATTATCCTCTCATGTCTAATCAAATATGGCATCACATTAAAGCGAGAGAAGTGCGTGTTTGGTGTGACATGAGGCAAACTTATGGGCTACATTATATCTTCACAAGGGATTGATGTTGATCCAACCAAAATACGGGTTGTTCTTGAAATGATCCCACCATCAGACGAGTCTAGAATCGAGTCATTTCTTTGGAAACTCGGTGCAATCCACAGGTTCATCCCAGATCTAAGTTTTTCCATTCATCCAATCAACAATCCATTAAAGAAATATTATAGCATTGATTGGGTGAATAATGCAATGAGGCCTTCAAAGCGAGTTAAATGCTTCTTGTTGTCTCAACCCACGCTAATGCCTCCCAAACTAGACCGCCCTTTGATCCTATACTCACGAGACACTCATGTCTCGATGGCCTACATGTTGGCTCAAGAAGAAAATGATAAGCGAGAACGTTTGGTCTATTTCATCAGCCAAACGTTGCTCGATTATGAAACACACTATACACAGTGCAGAGAGAGAATTCCTTGCCATAGTATTTGTAACAAAATGTTTAAGACATCACATTATAAACCAGGAAACAAGGGTCATTGTAAAAACAGATCATTTACAAACATTCCTTACGCAAGGTCTTTATCTAAAAAGGTTGGACGTTTCATAACCTTAATGGGTGAATTCGAGTTGACATTCGTAAACCAAAAATCCGTTAAGGGAAAAATCATTGCAGATTGGCTAGCTGAAAATCCACTAGATGGAGGCGATCTAGTAAATTTGGACTTTCCTAATGAGTGTATATACTTCATCAAAACTAGGCCTCCCATCTCTACATGTCCCTGGTATACTGATATCATCAATTTCATCATAGACCACACATACCCGGAAGGTGCCACGTCACAACAAAGAAGGTGGTTATACATTATTACCACTAAATATGTTGTCTTAGAACAAGTACTCTATCGTAAAGCCTTCAACGACATGCTTCTAAGATGTGTCGACATAGAAGAATCCAAGAAGATTCTTCATGAATCCCATAGTGGGATATGTGGAGGCCACTTCGGTGGTCATGCCACCACTCGCAAAATACATCAGATGGGCTATTTTTGGCCCACTCTCAAGCATGACGTAGTGGAATTTGTACGTAAGTGCCACAAATGCCAAGAATTCTCTCATGAGATTCACATGCCAGCACAATCCCTGTAACCAATAGCAACTCTGTGGCCCTTCTCCACGTGGGGTCTGGACTTGATAGGGAAGTTCTCTCCCTCATCAACCAATGGCCATAATTTTATAATTACAACCATGGAATATTTTACCAAATGGGTGGAGGTCATGCCTCTCACCATCATGCCAGGCTCGGTAATTACCAAATTTATTCTGAACCAAATTATCTAAAGGTATGGTGTCCCACAAGTCATTATCTCAAATAATGGCATGTCCTTTAAAAATGACGAAGTCCGTGAGTTATGTAGCAAGTTCAAGATAAACTATCACACGGCCTCCCTTTACTATCCTCAAGCCAATGGGCAGGTCAAAGGGACAAACAAAATGTTAAAAGTTATTCTCCTCAAAACGGCCAAGAGAGAACAACCAAGATTGGCATTTAAAACTATATCGGCCTTCTACACCCTTAGAACCTTAGTAAGAACACCAACAAGAGAAAATCCTTTCTCGCTGGTATTTGGGGTAGAAGCAGTTCTTGAGGTTGAAATACCCAGTCTCCGCATCTCATTACAAGGGATTTTGGATGAAGAAACTTATAGGGAGGCACGCCTCTCTAAACTAGAAAGCCTTGACGAGGTCAAGCTAAATTCCAAACAAAGGCAAAGAGCCTATGCTGACCGGATGTGCTAGAAATACAAAAAAAAAGTCTATGAGTGAGAAATATATGAAGGAGATCTAGTTCTAAGACTAGACAACCGGATCGATAAGAAAACCGGTGAAGGAAGAAAGTTCTGGCCCAAATGGTTGGGCCCATATCGAGTCATGAAAGACTATGGAAATGGTGCATATCTCTTGTGCACACTAGAAGGTGAGGAATTCGGTGAAACTATCAATTCCTTGCATCTTAAACGGTTTTACGCATAAAACATCAAAATCACCACTTGTACATTATAGCTACCTACATTGCATTAGTCATTTAGCTATTTCATTTTGTTCACTCATTTCATAAAAATAGTAGTCCAGGAACTTGCTCTTAAGCAATTTGTTACAAATTTCTAAAAATATTGGCAAAAGCATTCAAAACCCATCTCTTCAAACATCATCAACTATTTTCAAATCTTTTCATCAAGTTCGATAGACAAGCATTGACAAAAACCATACCAAGGCCTACATACTTGGATTTTCTCTTTCTTTCTACTAGGTGAAGTTTTCCTTGCCTACGGTCTATTCTAGAAGCTTCTTGGTGTCACATCTATCCCTCTTAAATATCTTTGAATGAAAGGATATCCCAAAGTCATAGATCAGAAATTTCAAAATCAAATGAAATCAAAAGCACCAAGCAAACAAAATATTTTATTTTACACACTTCTTTGCCCCATCAACCTTCGGTGATAAGCCCACATCTCTTATTGGTGGTGTGAGGTTGGGAAAGGAAAGAGGTGCCCTTACTCACCTATATCCTGCCTTTGGTGACAAACTCGTGCTTCTTACTAGTGGCATGAGGCAGGGTGTGGGGGGTCCAGTCACACAAATTAACAAATCTTGGTATGATAAAAACACAAATCCACCTCTCTTAAGAGAAACAAAATATCCAAATTCCAAAGAGATAAAATCCTCAAAACCAGATTTTGCGAACCAAGTTGCCATTTATGAATCTAAGTCTAGATAAACTGGAAAGTAAGTGGCCTTTTAAGCATGGTAGTAGTTCTGAGTAGGGTAGGTGTGTAGGTCCAAATTTGGTTTCTGTTACTGGTTTTTCTGTCTCCCATTATTCCATTCAGTCAAACTCATACAGCTTGTGCCCTTCCTAAATCTTGGTGTTGAGCCCTCGCATCTTACTAGTTGCATGGATTTAGGATTGGGGCAAGTTCATCTCCTTATCACTATGCATTCTTCACATTTTCCCAACATAAGAAGAAATTACAAATATTTCCCAAAGAGTTTAAAATTTCAGTACTACTATATGTTAGTATCATCTCATATCAGCATTACAAAAACGTACAAAGTAAAACATTTTGTTTACTATCATTTGTTATCCATTGCATACATTTTGAAAACATGAAAACAAGTATTCTAAAAACATCTAAGTACACATGTGGAAACGAGTCACAAAATTCTAGGCACCAAGAGTCTGGATCAAAAATATATATATATATATATATATATAAATCAAGTTTCATATACAATGCCATCATGCACTAGGCATGGTCAAAACACTCAATGAGCCCAAAAAGTACAAAAGCACTCATATAGATATCTAAAAAAATGCTACAAAAATGGTCTCTCAATCCCTATGGGATCCCTCAGAGGGTGCGCGACCATGCCTAGGACTCGGCTACACGGCACTCTCGAATTCACCGAGGGCTCGCGTTCATGACCGATAGCTGCCATCTTGCTATGAGAATGACTTCTCCTCATTAAGTGCTCGGCCGTCCTATATCCAGCTACCTCTGCGAGAGAGAAGTCATGATCTTCACCACATGCTAGACATAGGAAAAAACATCGGTATGCCTACCAACTATTGAAGGCTCCCCCACATCCACAGAAATCTCGGTCGAGTCTTATCGAGGGGAGAAGCAAGGTATCAGTGCATACTTAGCGAATCAAGTCTCGCCACTCATCAACAGTCGCTGCAAGTAAAGGAGAAAACAAGTTAGAAAATGATCAAAAGATAAAACCAAGAGTAAACAAAACAAAAGAAATAAAAACTAAGATAATTCTAACTAAAACAAATGTCAAGAGAAGAGTGGTAACTCACTTGGATTGTCCAGGCCTCCAGGAAGGATCTCTAGGATCTATACCTACCACTGATGCCACCGCTGACTGGTGTCCCTCTCCCACGTCTGGGGAAATGTGACCTACAACAGACTCACCATCTCCACCTAAGTCCTGAGAGAGAAACTCCTCTAAGACTAGAGTCACCCTCTCTACACTCCACTCCGCCCTCTCGGCCCATAGGATCTCCTAAGTATCATGCCACTCGGGATCACTCTCATCCCCCCACCCATCTCACTGATCTCCATATCCTCTATCTCCTCCTCTCTCCCCACAGTGAACTCCTCAGACTGAGTCCACATCAATGGGCTCATCACTGCTATGGGCGGGACCGGTGGCAATCCAAAGTAAGGGTGCCTGAGGAGCACCGGCTCTCCCTCGTGCACGTACCACCCTCTTGGCCGCAATAGGAACACTAGGAGTAACAATAGTCCAACCCCGGCCTCTAGGAACTCCCCGAGCCTCATGAATAGATCTATATATTTTCCCTGCTGGAGGAAGCATGTCACTATAGGGGAGGTTGAACTACTGTGGTACTCTATCAAAGGGGTGGATCTCTAACTTCCCCGCCTGTCTATCAACTTGATGGTAGTCTGATAGGTAATCAGTGTAACGGTCTCCTCTCCCCAAACCCCTTTCATGGCCTAATAAGGGGTGACCTCCATGTCTGCAGTGGTCAGAGAGGCCACTAGCTAGTGGGGTTCTCTAAGAACTATCATCCCCGTCCACCTCGTTGCTCTGACGGCCCTGGGATCCTCCACCTCTACACCTCTCCCATATGGGGTGATATGCTCATACACCCAACTCATGACAAGAGTCGGGTGGCTCGGTGACTGTCCCTGTAATTGGAATACCCTGTATAAATCATGGTAGATAGTCCCAAGGATATCTGCTCCCCAAATGTAGACACGTCCATGGCCCTCGATCTCACGTGCAATAATGGGGGCCTAACAATATAAGAGGGTGTCCCCTCCCTTGTCCCTAATCGGCCTAGATGTAGGATGCCGATGGCCTTGTGGAGCACGGGAATGTCGAATCAATGATAGAGCAGGTCCTCACTCCCTTCTTCGATCCCATCAATACAACTGAATCTCCCATGTAGGTGGCCCACTGAACCACCTATGATAGCGATATTGCTATCTTAAAAGACAACCACCGCCAAGGATCGAGAACCCCAAGATTATACGATAAATATCCTCCGGGGTGATGGAACACTCACCCCTAACTCTTGGCAATCGGAAGGTGTTCCGATCCGCATCCCAGTATGCAAATAAGTCACACAGTATGTGAATGGTAGCTGCAACGTGAGGGACCTATGTAATCCTCCAAATACCAGCCCTTTGGAGAGTATCCCGCTCTTCCTAGGAGAGTTCCTCTAACTTTGCTGAGATCCAATCACATTCCCTCTCCCGGCTCCATTTAATATACTCCTCCTTCTTATGCATACACCCAAAAACACAAAAAAGAAGTGAGTTAGTACTAAAATCCAGTTGGAAAGACTTTTAAAAACACATAAAAATATTGAACATGTAAAAATAAGCTAAGTTTTTTATTTTTTTGGTCCTCTATCATGGACCTCTACCTTGTGCGGAGCGGCGGTTCAGAACCGTCGCCTTCTAAGGCGGCGGTCCCATAACCACCATCCTTCACGGGGTGGCGGTCCTGTCCCATAAAAGCAAACGGGTTGTATACCCTAAAAACACCTAAAAGCAAACATAAACACCATTTTAACAAAAAAAGAAACCTACCCTATGGGTGCGCCCCTAGAGACACATTTAAAAGTAATATTTTCAAAAATGCCCCCGAGTAAAAGATTTCATCATTTCCACATTTTAGGTCTAAAACCAATAAATCGAGAGGAACTAACTTGAGACTTTATGGGACGATGTTTAGATCTCGGAGGCATGATCACTATCTCACCACGAACGTTTTGACTATACTCTCATTAAAAACCATCACCGTGGGTCCCAGAGCTCAAAAATATATCAAATCAATCCACACAAATGAATAGTGAAATGACTTCGTTTTATATAAATAGCCCTCTTAATTTGATTTTGAATGTCTTTCGTAGGGTCGGAGTGCCGACGGAGGTAAGTTCTAAACCCCACGTAGATGGTAAGTCCTCTTTTCATGTCAATTCAGCCTTATTTTTATATTTATTTTATTTATTTGCACTTGAGTCCCCTTTTTCATTTTACAGGTAGCGGGATCTTGGATGGCGACTCTCCAACACACGGCCATGACAAGTATAACTCCTAACTCCCCATTTCGGGAATGCCGGACTCGAGATCCACCGTTTTACGCCTCTTCATAGTTAATATGCTTCTCGAGGGGGCAATATGTACGTAACTGAAATCATAGGGTCTTTGCACCACTAGAATGATGTTACACATGCCCCAATGATGATACAGATCTCCTTGCAAGGTGTTCAGAATCTAGAAAGGCTCGCCATGTATATGCTTGTATCTCGCATGCCCCACTCAGCCTCTGCATGCTTTGTTTTGCCCTTTTCCCCCTATTTTCTTTTTTTTTTGGAAAATGTGAACAAAACCTCCGCCCTATGTAGGGTGGAGGTTTCATCACTACCTACCAAGACAGGTAGGCGGCGGTCTCATAACCGCAACCCTACATAGGGAAGAGGTTTTGTTCGCATTTTCCAGATTCTTCCGACGATCACGTCAAACGTAAATCTTCAAATTTACATGCTTTCTTCAACAACTTTGGCTTGCATTAATGTTTTTAGTCCCCTGGTAATAGTGTTTTTCCTTTGTTTATAGTAAAAGATATGAGATGGGAGTTACCCTCTGGTAAATGCATTGGTTATAAATAGCTAGCTTGTTTTCAAGCAAATGGCCCCTCATCTTCTCAATTCTCTTATTCAGTCTTTCAATTTCTTGCTTAGAATTCTATCAATTTCATGTTTTTCCTCCATTGTTGGTCTTTTAGAGGTCATATAATCTTCTTGTTTCAATCTTGTTCCATTGCTGCTTCATGCAATCAGTTTAGCATAGAATAGCTTCATTTCTAGACTAGAATCCATTAAAGTTGCAGGTTTTGTTTTGTCACAAGGATAGATTCTAAAAATCTCAGTACACTTGTGTTGTATTCCCGAAATAAATACCGCTAGGAATTACGATCAATCTTTGTCCACTTACGTTATCCCTCTCCTACTCGCATTGTATTCGGTCTATATCCAAAGCTTCCATTGTTCAAATGCTATCTTGTTGATACTATCATATACACACTTTCTGGATTCACGAGGACACGAAGGAATGAGGAGATCACACTAAGGGGATGAAATCACACACAACTAGATTTACCACTGTTCTATAAACGCCAGGTTTGAGCTATCAAAGTTCTAGTTACAACATATCAAATAGAGTAGTGAATTATTTCATTTCAGTTAAAATTTCACTCTCGATATCACCGGGGAAGCTGTGGGGATTGATAGTTTCTGAGAAACTATGATTCATTCCTCACTGAGGTAAGATTGAGAGCCTTTCAATTTAATATATTTAGTTGCTTAGATATTTAGGATAAAATCACAACTGCACAGGAAAATAGCCATACCAAGCTACTTTGCTTGTTTTTATTTTGTTACTAGATTAGTTGTCCATTTTATAAATATACTAGAGTAGCTGCTCTTTAATTTCATTGAAATACGTCATTGAAAAATACAAAAATAGAAGGATGCTTGCATAGTGTAAATACCTCTTTCGTAATCAGTTTATTAATTTTAGTTAAAAGTTGAATCATTTTGTATGACAATCACATGACCTAGAGAGCCTAGAGAGTATATATTTGAACCCATAGTGCCTCAGCCAAATCTACCCACAACATTAGCTAATATAGATCAAGACCTCAGGATACAGGTCTTTCGAGCAACAACAAACTTACAAGCAATTAGTGAGCAACTAAGAGGATTAAACATCGAAGATGACAAAGCTTACACATTTTGGTCAAACCATCCTAACTATAGACTGCCTTGATAAAACATCTGAATGACTGTGCAAGGATTCGAAAGAGAGAAAACATTTGGTTATGATCCTTTGGTTCCACAACCTGATGCAGGAGACCTCCTCGTTGACATAGATACTAGCTTACGCATTCAAGTTGTCGAACACTGTTAGGTACTCGAGAAAATTATACAAATTCGGTTCTAAACATAGAGGCTTATAAGGCATACGATTCATTGGATAGTTGGGAAAAGGGATTGATTCTTCACATGACCATAACAGATCCACAACAACCACAAACTCATGGTTGTGATCCCCAAGTTCCACAACCCAACGGGCCTACAAATCAGTTAAGTATTGACACCGACTTACGAACACTGGTATTTAGATCCTCACCACTCCCACTAGATATTATAGTACATTTCTCCATATTAAACATAGAAGCCAATCAATCTAATATTTTCTAGGCTATACCACAAAACCACCCATAGTTAACTGTGAACCCACTAAATCGCCCATCACCATTTTATGACCTTATATGGAGATATATACGAAGCTCCCACAGGTCACTTCCCACGTATCCAACAACCAAGAAACATGATCTTGGCAGAGCTCGACATTGATTGGAGCCTCCGGACATCCATTATATCCAAACAAATCATTACACCATTTCAGGTTAGGAGGGCCTTCTTCACATTAGATTCATAGATTCCATTATTGTGTATTGAGGATATAAGATTACCCAATTAGCTTTTCTGTGTCTATTCACATTCAACCTTCACTGGCTATCTCGACATGACCTCAAGAGGTCGGGTACGAGGAAGAGGTACTTTTAGATTCCCATGCTTGCATGTCACTTTTCCATCGTATAGGTACTCACTTGTTAATTGGACCTTTCTGAGTAATTACTATTTTTATTTGAATTTCTCCCTAGTGAGGTTCCATTCTACAACTAGTTTTTGCAAAACAATGAATGGTTTTGTTCTCTTCTTTTAGAATTTATAACATATTTAATACAAATGCCAATAAGATATCAAGGTCATATTCAATAACCCAAGAGGTTTAAGAAACAAATTTCATCCTAAATTAGCCAATTGAGGATCATCATTAGTCTAGTTGACTCAAAACTTGTCATCATGAAGATTTTCTAAACTATCAATACCTCTATTTAATTATCAAGACTCCCCTTATATTCTCTCAAAGACACCTTCCTTGCAACCCATAGTCATTTTAAGGAACTATTACCCTCACAAATACATCAACTTAGACAATTACAGTCACACTTTTCTTAAATCAATGTTCTCCAATATGAAAGGTTTATCATGAGGAGTTTATTTCTTAGGGTCAAAAATATCTTCTAAAATCAAAAAAGAATCCCATACTCATACTCTCAATTACAAGTCCTTTCAAATTAACCTATGCTCAAACTTTCATCATCTTATTTTACTCCAAGTCACCAGATTCCACGTTACTCACCAAAACAAGTTCTTGGATTATCATATCAAGCTAAGAGAGTGTATGAAAAACCTTACCAAGTAGTATTACAATGTATTCCTTGGACAATATAAAAGGAATCATCATTTTTCTTACCCAAAACTAAAAATATTTATCCTAGAATAAGGTAAACACAAAACTATGCTCCAATGTAATCTCGATCACATGAAAATACTTGAATAGTGATTCAATTAATTCTTAATTCCTTAAAATACATGAATTGAATCCTCCTATATCTTTTCCGCCATGTAAATATGCACTTGAAGCATAAAACTTAGCAAACTACTCCTTTATTTCCTTATATTAACCTCTACATAGTTACATACTTGAGTTAGGTATGCTCTACATTTTGATCCATTATTACTGATATATAGGTCTTAGCACCATACACATAACTTAAAAAATATGATTTTCAACTTTGTAGAGTCATGACCAAGCAAGGAATGGAAGATAAAACTAAAAATATGTTAAATATTCACTTGAAATGGTCTCAACTCTACCTCAATTTTAAGAGTACAAATTTCACCTCTCGCATTCATTTCTTCCTAACAATTCATATTTTCTTCCTTTTTCCTTTCCATTACCTTTTTCCTAAGAGTCAATGGTGAAGATGAGCTAATACTCTCTATTTTCAAGTTAGAATTTTTATTTCAGATTATGTTTGAGGACTTTTTGGCTTCTCTACACCTTACTTTCACAATAGATAGTCTACACCTATCTATTCCACCTACCCTATTTGGGTTTCAATTTCATGTTGGATTTAAGTTCAAATTTTTTCATTAAGACAATTCAACAATTGAGCAGCCCCTTGTTGATAGTTATCAATCAGTTCAAGTTGTTTACCTTGGTTTATCATGTTTATACTTTACGTGTTCCTCCTAACATCCTTTAGGTTGTGTGTGTCATGAAGGACTATTATATCATTATCTAACTTATTTACCACCAAACATAAAGTATAATCTAGTCTAGTTTGTTATCCATGGTACATCCCATATTTATTTATTTTATTTTCTTAGTAAAAATCAGAATTCAGTAAGCATAAGGACCCAATAAGTCAAAGAGTTGCAACCTTCACCTCAGATACACAAATGTAATAACCACTTTTTACTTCATCAAACTTGGGAAATGTTTTTTTTTATCACAATTAATGTTTTAATGAATTAAAAAAACATCATATTTAATTGTACACAAGAGATTACTATCTCTTAATTTATTTTATGTTGACCCCAATACATTAATTGCAACATAAGATGATTTATAACAACATTAAATTAAAATTTAGAATCCAATCAGATAACCTATGAAAACCATGTGCAACTGTGAGGGTATACAGATCCTACTCGATCCCCCTCAAACACTCTTTATGAGAAAATACACCCAGTGTATCATTTGGTTAAGCCTTATTACAGATTGAGAGAAATTTTGATGTCTTTTCGCATCCTATGGAAAGATACCAATGTAACCATCATCTGAATCTCAACACTGTGAAAAAATACTTGGTGAACAGACAACACATCCAGTTACATGCATTACTATGGCCATAGTTATTTGGCATTGCGCTAGCAAGCCGGATCCCAAGACTACACATATGTCTTAGGAACGACTTCCCCTCACCTCACAATTTTTTCCAGTCATATCTGTTAGGATTCATTTCAGTTATTTAATTATTTAGTTCAGATTGATATTCTTATGTATTCATTAATTGATAAATTAATCACCCAAGCCACATTCATCACATCTCGGCATATGTATCATGCGACTCATGCCAACACTATTCGAGAATCCTACATGAAAAGATGTTTCCATGTAATGTTCTAGTTCATTACTTGTCCATCTCTCTCGTATGTAGCCAACCCAAACTAGTGTAAGTATGATGCACATGATCGAATTCCAAGGTGTGTTACCTACCTTCAAGGACTAGGTCATTATAAGAAAATATTATTTAGTTAGTTACTCATAAGTTATTATTTTTCACATTGCAACAATGAGATATTACTATTTAATACTATCTCTTTCACATTTCGTAGCAATGGGTTCTTGACAACTTCACTAAATTTGATATAACATTGATCATGCATCTTAATGACATAGTTTAGGGGTAAAATTACATTACATATGAACTTAGTCCTTTGAAAGGTATGTTTCGTGAACAAGGGCAAAAAATTATACTTAAAAGTATAAAACATATAAGTGGAACTATGAAATCTAACTTATCGAGGTCAATACGAATAAGTTCATATTATTAGATTAATTCATTAATTACTTCCTTTTTAAACATTCATATGCTCTTACATTCCTTGTTGATTACTATAAATGTTCATAGCTTATGAAGCTACCATTAAGAAAATAATACCATCATTTTTAATCATCATATTATAGTAAAATCCTTTCTAGTTAAAAATAGCTATATTCGATCCCGTGAACACAATACCTTGTCTGTAACCAAATAATGGTAGAAGGCAAAAGAAAACAATATGAATTCTAATAATTCGTATTTAGGAAGAATTTTAAAATACTAGTCACACATAGCTTAGCTTCGTAGCAACTTATAATTGAAATTTCTTGTTTTTAAGAACAATTATGTGCTTCCATGGATATCTTATTCAAGTGTTGTCAATTCTAAAATGTCAATTTAGAAATATATTTGGTTATTAATAGTAATAATCCAACATTTCATCAACACTATTTTTTAAACAATCATTTCATCAATATATATCATTTTAATCATTGAATAAACCATAACCAATCGAGATTTACAAGAATCAATGCATATTTAGCTCAAGACCCCTTTTAACTCAAGCCTTTACAATTTTTCCTTTAATATAATACTACAAAAATTTCTATGCATGCTTGATTATCCTTCTAATTCAAGCTCAACACTCTGCATTATCCTACTTCTAAAAGATAATGTACACTTTGCCAGATACATGGTCAGTCAAATTGAACCGACATGGATTATTCTTCTTATTATCTTTGTTACCTATTGCAATATAATGAATATACCAAAAATAACATCTCAATCAATAACATAATAATTGAAAATCCCAAATTTCAAAATTAAATAAGGCTATGCGGAAACCTTCATGCATACATTATCCCTTCTTATTATGGAGCTATCTTAAACACTATTAAAGAATAGTAAGTAAATTTCAATTAAGATTTCAGTCAAAATTTATTTCAATCATGGTCAACTTGATCAACACCATATATTTAATGAATACATTTATATATCTCAATATTAAATACACCTCGAAGGGCTTTCACAATGATATTCAATAATATCACAATATTTTCTCCAGGATCGAGGCTAAATTTCCCATTTACCTTAGATTACCATTGAAATATTTATTAATCTTCTAAGACAATGGTAATGATCGATCTTACAATGTATTATTAATTACCTTTAATTCCTTTTAAAAATTTCTCCACACCTTAATCGTATCAAAGAAATAAAGATTAAAGAATGTTTTCATTCCATCAACAAGGATGAATATCATATCCTTGTCCTATGATTAAACAACGCTCCAACAGTCATAAAAATGACCCTATAATGAGAAATAGTTAGTTTTATCGTCTTGAAGACACATAGAAAAAATTTCCTCTTAAGTTTAATTATTAGGTATTAGCTTCCAAGCATCCATGAGGCTCTTTGAACCATAACATAATTATTTGTATACATCGTAATAAGCACCCAACCTTTAACGTAAGCCCTTTGTATAAATGCACACTCGAAATCTAAAATTTACCTTCCCATTGGAGTAACAAAATTATACAAATTCCAAGGATCCAATACTAATTTGCATGGGAAGAGTACTCCCGGTTTCTAAAATACTAGCAAACAATGACACCCAAAAATACTTGCAAATTTTAAATTTGTATTTTTTTCTTTTATCACAAGGTGTACATGCTCGAACCCCCATTCGACCATTACTCATGTCATTATATAGTCCGAATTTGGCATTTCAGCTACTTATTTATGCCTTTACGGCTAATGTTACAATCACAAGATTAAACTATACCAAGATCGCCCCTCTTATATTTTTGTGTGTGATATAGATTTGACTCGCATCCTCTAAAGTTTACTATTTTTTTAAGAAAAATAATCGAACACAAGAACTAGATAAATCACAATGACCTATTTATTCACGAATTTAGTCATGCATACAAGACATTAAACCCTTGTTTATATTTTTACTACACAAAAAGGAGAGAACCCAAATACCCAACAACACGAGAGAATATCTATTCCTATATTCATTATAATAGAAATATGCAACAAAGAAAAGGAGAAGGGAAATCCATGCCGAGTTTAGAAGTCCCAAAATCTTTTGGAAGCTTCCTTCAAAATATTTTTCCCCAATTATTGTTTCAAAATATCCTCCCATAACCAAAGCACGAAACTCTATTTAAATAAGGAAAGGTCAATCAACATGGTTTCTCAACAATCTTGCATTACCTTGAACTTCCATATTAGTCTTGCTCCTAAACAACATACGGGGCCTAAAAATGGATGCGAGAAGATAGAAAAAGAAAACAATAATGCCTCCCAACATAGCTTACCCCAAAATTTCTTCATTCCCTAAGGTCCGTGAGGGTTTTCAATTAAATGAAATTAATAAGCTAAGTACACTTTATGCCACATTGTGGCTAAGCTCACCCAAAACTCCCGTCATCTATAACTTTTCAAATTGATTTAATGGAGTCCAACTACTTTCCAAAGTTTAACTTCTACATAATACCATTTAGACATTATGCATGGGTTGGTTGCATCGACCTTTATAATAATTAGACAATCAATTCAAACTCTAGCTCATGGATGGTCTTGCAAATAATTTCCCCGGAGTTAATTCTGATTAAACAATAACCAAGTAACCTTACAAACGTGCATGGTAATAGGTATTTCCACCTAAATACATAGGTGGTGGTTTGTAATAGTCAATTAAACAACTTATGCTCTTAATGAAGACCATCCACTTATTAATCTTACATAGAGGTACATGGTCGACAATTATTTGAAAACTTTAAAACATTTACATGGGTTACCGTTGACTTCTCCAAGCCCACCAAGAGCTAAAATTCGGTTAATGAACTTCACTCATAACAATATGATTTAGTTCATTATCATCATCATGGGGTCGGATTGAAGTCCCTCATTATATTTTTCTAGCATTACAACCTTGAGATTAATTTCTCATATTTGTAGTTGAAGGACATGGGTTTAAATAATATTTAGACAATGAAACAATTTAAATTGTCATTTCCTTGTTATGCTACCATGGTATTAAGACCTTATTACATCATCATTCCGCACAAGGTAAGTAAATTCACCATCAAGGTAAGTAAAGCATATATTGTAGATGTTGAGTGCATTACGAGTGTTACACAACAAGTGTTGTTGTAGAGTTACACATACAACCACAAATTAGTATGCATATGATTTATAGGGAATGCATATGCTCATGTGGCTGTGGCTAATTAATAGAGCTTATTATCTAGCTCTTGTAACCCACTTATCATTTACGACCCATTCCTAGATACGGAACAAACTAAATTTGAGGGTGTGATAACTAGATCATCGACATAAACAACAAATATCACAATCTCTCCACATTTCCTTTTGAGGTAGAGATTGGGATCATATGGATTTTTGATGAATCCATGCTGAATGAGATTCTCATCAATTGTTATGTACCAAGCCCAGGGTCTCTATTTAAGGCCATACAGAGATTTCCAAGTATATATACCTTTTTTTTCTTTGCAAGGTATGATAAATACCATATATTGCGTCATGTATACTTCATCCTATAGATCTCCATTCATTAAGGCACTTTTCATGTCCATCGGATGAAATTTCTAACCAAACTAAGAAGCTAGAGCAAAGATCATCCTGATCATTTTGATTTTAGTTGTGGGAGAAAATGTCTCCTCATAGTCAATACCTTCCTTTTGTGTATACCCCTTTGCTACCAGTATGACTATAATACTTGTCTATAGTCCCATTTTCTTTATACTTTGTTTTGAATATCCATCTTTAACCAATGGGTTTCTTTCTTGGTGGAAGATCGATAAACTATCAAGAGTTATTTTTCATCACTCACTGATACTAATTATCCATGGCATCTTTCCAAGCTTGTGAATGCGGGGCTTCCTAGATAGTAGATGGCTTAATAGATTCAACAAATCTACTCATCAAAGAAAAGTTTACCTCTTCTCATGATTTACTATGGCTCTGTGATCCAGTGGTGGATGTATCAAGTGAAGCATCAAATTTTGCATCTCAAATCATATTATTATACCACTTAGGCATACATTGTATTGTTCCCATGGGTCGTGGTCATGTCCGATCATCACCATCATCCCAATAATCATTGTCATCTTCAACGGGAACATCACCTTCTATTTTCACAATAGGTGAAATATCTACATCAAAGTGAGTCACAGAGAGGGAGTCTCAGCTTCCTTATTCTCAAAGAACTCAACATATCTACTAGTGTAGACTTTTCTAGTCTTCAGATCCATCAATTTGTACCCAAGAGCCTCTTCACTATAGCCAATGAAGATGATTTTTAATATTTCATATCCAAATTCTTTCTGTTCTACTTGGGTATGTGCATGCTAGCTTTTGCACTGAATACTATGAGATGTGAAATACATGCATTCCTCTTGACCATGCTTCATATGGAGTTACTCGATCAAGTGTAAGCTGTGGAAATTTTTTTCAAAAACATACTACTATATTTGTTGCTTCTTCCTAGAATGTTCCCACTAGTCCAGAATCATCAATCATGTAATGGACCACCTCCATGATGGTATTGTTCCTTCTCTCAATAACACCATTCTGTTGTGGTGTGTGTGGAGGAAGCATCTCGTCGATGAATCGCGTGATATTAAAGATAGGCTTTGAAATCATTACTAGTGAATTCCCTCCTCAACTGAGTGGAAAGATATGATATAGCCACTTTAAAATTTTTGAAGTTATCAAAAACATCACATTTCTTATGAAGTCAAAATATCCAATTTTTCTCGAATAATCATCAACACATAGCATGAAATACTAAAATCCAGAATGAATAGGTTACATTAAACCACAAAGTTCGATATGAACCAAATCAAGCTTACTTGGAGCTCGATAAGTACTCTTATGGAATGAAGCTTTGTGTTGTTTATCTCTGCTTAGGCAAAGTGAGGACACTTATTTGTATCCTTTTGGAGAGATGAAAATCCTCTCACCATGTTGTACCAGTGAAGTGTTTCGAGATATTTGAAACTGATGTGACTATGTCTTTGATGCCATAAGCTGTCTTGAGGAAGACTTCTTATCCACTAGTTCCTGATCATCCCTATGAACAAAGTCAAGTTGGAACATACCTCCCACATTGGAGGCTTTTACAAAAATTTTGAGCCTCTCTATTTGTCTCAAATAAAACATGCTTTCTTACAGAATGAATATTAAAATCAATCTTCATATTATGATCTAGAAGTTGACTCACTTTGATAGTATATTATTTGTTAAGAAAGGGAAACATAATACATCTAATAATATACAATTTATTGAAACAAGAGGTAGATAAATGTTCCCATACCTGTCGTGATCGGTGCGAAGAATCATCACCTAAAGAAACATGATTGTTTGAAGGTGTTTCCCTCATGGTATTAAAATAGTCCATGTTCCCGGTCATATGTCGAGTGGCTCCCAAATAAATGTACCAAATAACAATAGATGATGTGGATGGTTCACTAGAACAAGTAGTGTACAATAAGTCCTCATTTTCTCGAATGATATCCTTGCTCAACTATATTACCTTCTTTGATGGGGTTTTCTTTGCGTTCGCCTTATTTTTCCCTTGCTTATAGTAATATTGTCCCTTATGAGATTTCTAATTTTTAGGTCCCGAATTACATGATGAAACTTTCTTGTATGTATTGAACCAACAATCTTTCAACTCATGTCCTCTTTTGCAAATATGACATTTCTTATTTTGTTTGTCTCCTTGCTGATGTTGTTTTTGGGACTTTTGAGGATTTTTGCTTTTCCTTTTCCTTTTTGATGAGAAGATAGTTCATTCTCCTCTTCATTATCTTTGTTGTACATTGATTCTTTTTGTTGCAGTAGATTCACTAATTTGTCAAAATTAACCATCTGATCTGACAAGTATAGTGTCATCACAAAAATGCGATAAGAAGAAGTGCTCTAAAAAAATGGGAATGAGAGTTGTATCAATAACCTCCTCTCCTAGGGATAGAAGTGAATCCCTCAATTCTACAACTCTCCATAAGAAAGCTTCCACTTTCTCATTTAGTTTGAATTTCAATGTATGTAACTGACTCTACAAATTCAATATTGTATTCTTGTTTTTAGCCTTGTACATGGTGCTCAACTTATTCCATGCTTCATTGGCCATTTTGGCATCTTGAATGTGGGTTTGCACATCGTCAAACAATGCCAAAAAAATTATGAATTTTTATTTTTGATTGGCCTTGTCAAACTATATCTATTGTGTTGCATCATCTGTTGATATAGTTATGGAACCATTCACAATAGGACAAATATCTTCAAACCCAACCTGTGTTTTGATCTCGTCTTCCATGTAACATAATTATCTACTCTTAGGAGCTGAGAGCCTAGAAGATATAACTTAGGGGCATTGGTGCCCATTTTATGAATCAACCGAAAAGGGTAGGTATCTTATCACTCTAGGTATAAGGTCTCCTAATCTATATACAAATAACCAAATATACCGAACCTTTCTATATACACACCCTTCGTATATACCTATCGGAATGTGGAAGGAGCTCACCCTTTTGATATACTTGGTGTATATGAAAGAGGCATTAAAATATGTGAATGAATTCAATATGTGGTACCAAGATAGTAATGAAAGTGATCTGTGTGGTTATTGACATCTGGCTTACGAAATATCCTCATACACGTGGATAACTTCCCTATATACTCGGATAATTTCACTTGTCTAGATTTATGTTTTGCAATTGCTCACAAATGGATGGGATGGCTTAAAGTTTGTGCATTGTGTCCTTATTACTCCATGTTGATTTATAGGGACAATTCCCAGATGAAGTTTTTGTAGATATATTAGGTGTTAAGTACAGTAGTAGTCATGGCAAATTTACCTATAAGTGCTTCCAAGAGGCACTTGTATATACCAAATGACACGAAAGAGATATGAATATCTCATGAGTGTTACAGAACTAAATTTTACTAATTTTATTTTCAAAACTCTTCCATTTTTTATCACTTACAATGTTTTCAGTTGAATATGGCAACCTGCAAATTAATACAATCCACTTAAAATATATGACTATATCCAATATGTAGAAAAATTTAAGGCGCGAACAAAAATTGCGAGGCCAGGTGGCCTTCGGAGATCATAATGGCTAATGATTGTGAAAAAAACCACAAAAACATCTCAATTTTACCCTTTCAGGTATCCCTCATTTGGTAAAAGTTTCCCAAAATGAAATTTTAATAAAATAAGGAGAAAAAAATTACCCCAAAATTAGGGTTTATCTCACTATGTTTAGCAGGGGGTTTAGTAGAGCTTTTCACCGCTATGTTTAATGGGGGACGCTAGAAATCCTCCAAATTAATTTTTTTATATAAAATACTTTTGAATGGGGGTTCAAACCTATCACTTTCCCATCCCTAAGCCTTTTAAACTATTCAACATAACGTTGTTAGCACATATGATATTATATAAAGGATTTGATATTTAAATCATAATTAAAATAACCTTTTAAAGAGTGGCATGGCACTTCACAAAGTTGTCCACGAGGTAGCTAGAGAGGGGGTTGATTAGGTATCACATAATATACATCTACATTTTCACCTCTTTTCTTTGAACACCTTTGTATTTTTTTGCTACCGCATTTACTTTGTAATATTTGTTTTATCCACCATTGTTATTTTTTGGATAAAGGTTGCTTTTACAACTTGGTGAGCCATGGATACAGTGTCTAATCCAAACATTTATTGGATGCTTTAAAAAAACTCTCTATTTGAATGGATTACTTTGGTTGTGAATGTAATGGCTCAAAAATGAGATCTACAACCCCAACTCAGCCACTTTGGAGGAGAAAGAGTAGAGGCCCAATCTAAACAATAACAAAGGTAAACCTTACAATGGATTGTCATTTATCTCATTCAAGATCTCTATGGACTCAAAGACATTGGGGTCTCTAACTCGTTATGTGTGCTATGAAAAGTGGACTTTTTCTCATGACATAGTCGATGATCTCATTTTTTACAACAACGTAGTTCACCCTTCAAACAATTTTAAACCCTTCAACACATCCACGAATGCACCTAATGAGAACTCGGCGTAGTTCGGTGATCAACTATAGAGCTTGGTCTATATGCAAAGAGAAACTTGGTGGGAAGAATCCTCCTATTCCTCCAAACTTTCCATAACTCCTAACTATAGAAAGAATTAAAATGTACAACTAGATTTGGTGAGAAACCCCTATTAGTGAAAATAAAATTTATTTATTTTTAATTCTTTTGATTTGATTTTCTCAAATCGAATCTCAACAAGTAATTTTTTTCCTGGTATAGGAGGAACCAATGAAAAAAATTCTTTCCAAACACTTGAATCTAAACAGAAGGTTGTGCGGATCCAGGATGGGGTTTGGGAAGTTGTAGGAGGATCCACCGGCTCTCCAAATGCTACAAATTATTCTCCAAGCTCTCTATCTATTTTTCACTCACTCTACACACCTTCTCTATTCACAGAGGCTCCAACCTACTTTGATGAAAAATATAAAAGAGGGGTGGAAGCCTCGTAATTTTATTAATATTCAATTAAATCATTTACAATAGAGGAGGCTGAAATATTTATAGATATTACATAGCCAGTACAAACAAATAATAAGTTACACAGGTGCAACAATACACACATCTGTGAATAAGAAAATAATATGGTTATAGAAACATAACCAAATAACAATATGCATACATGACTACACAAAATAACAAATATAATGGTTATAATAACATATCGATGTAATAATTATAAAAATAATAATTACCTCGTTGAATTACTAATTACCTAAGGTAAAAAGTAAATACAATTCATAATTAACCTAGTAAACAAAGTTTACGTAAACATTCCATGGTGATAAAAGTGATACCTAAGCTCTGTAAATGTTAATAATATACCTTGGGTTAGTTTAATCTTTTCATGGTGTCCATAGTCATCCTTGGGATGGATTGTGAACTTTTGAATTTCCCTTGTTCTTAATTTAATTCCTTTTGTAAAGCTCTTTTGAGTCATAATAAAACATTTAGTCACATGTAATGTTTTGAACATGGTTCCTTTATATTTTTATTTCGGTAATTGTCCCACATTTACCAAGAAGAAAGTTATTATGGGATTTACATATAATATCACTTTAATATTATATTAGAGAAAAGGATTTTTACTTTATGCTTTTATAAAGCACAACAATGACTAAGTATTTATCCTTGAGCTTAAGAAAATAGTTAAAGAACAAAGGTCTTAGAGATAATTTTTTTGGATTACATGCAATCTTGTATAGTTAGAAAATCATACGGTTAAGTTAAAGTTTGAAATAAAATAAAGCATAATTGAAAGAACCCAAATCATGAATAACCAACATGTATCACTAATATTGGTGAAGCCAAAAGGGATGGGATTATGTTATGTGGCCCAATATTGGAAGGTCAAATATTGGAAAGGTTTCAAAAAATTGGCTAAATAAAATATTGAACTTGGAATCCCATAAAGCAAGTCACAACATTCCATATTGTACCGATACTAAGATCCCATAACTAACCAAAGCACACCACATGGGCCAATATAAAAGGTCAAGTATCCAAAAAATAATCAAGTAAATGTTATCTATTTTTACCCCTGGTAAAATAGACAACTTGGGAGGATGGGTTGAGAATTGGAAAATGATTCATGAATAAATATGGAATGATACAATTGGTTTTTCAAGTTTGGGAAGCATTTCAAATGATTTAGGGAAGTTTCGGAGGTCTTGGGGCCATCCATCAGAAGTAGGTTTTTGGGCCTTAAGGAGTTTGTAGCATGAAAGAGGACATGAGATTCAATAGAAGATTATGATATCCATGTTAGGAATTATAAGTCCAAAAAATTTCCTATGGAATTCATTTTCCATTCCCTACATGGTGGAAAAGATGAGACATCTTGAAACATCATACACTTCCCAAGGTAGTTCATTCTTTTAGTGCACAACTGGTAATCCCGAGAAGGAAGGAGAATTTTAGAGGTGAAAAAATAATAATTAGATCTTAGGACCACCTCCATTAGATTAAATGTGTTTTTTCCATGCAAAAATATATACAATTTCACTTGAAAACTCATTTGGGAGCTCAATTTATTGCCTTCGGAAGTTGGCCTCCCGAGGTTGGCCTGATGAGTTGGACTAGTGGGGTTCGATGCCTGGGGTTGTCTGGGTCACATTTTTTTACACGTACGATCAATTTTTTACACCCATTGCACGTATCACACTTGTACGACACCTAGGTTGGATGGTACAGCCATGTTGGATGGGTCATGGGGTTGGATGCCTAGGGGTTGTTCGGGCACATTTTTTGATGCATACAATCAATTTTTTATTCCCATTGCACTCGTCACATTTACATGACACCCATGTTAGATGATATGACCAGGTTGGATGGGTCATGGGGTTGGAAACCTAGGGGTTGAATGTTTGGGGGTTGGTCGGGTCACATTTTTTTATGTGTATGATTAGTTTTTGATTCCCGTCACACCCTCACATTTACACGACACATAGGATGGTCGGATTATAGTTGTATGACATGGATGGATGGGTTATAAGCCTCATGAGGGTAGGTGAATGAATGACATCCCAACAACCTAAATTAATGAGGCATGGCACCCATGACCACCCATGCAGGAAAAGTACCAAAATGGATGGTTTCCCATACCTCTTTAATGCATCCTACCGGTTGGTAACCCCCTTTTCCCTATATATTGTAAAATTTGCCTCATTTTGAGGGGGATTTTTCCAAAAGGAAAAATAACTCTGTCAAAATTTTTTAGAGCTATTGTGAGCTAAAGGCCTTGAATTTGGGCTTATTGTAAAGGATTTTTTCTTGTGCTTATGGTATGATGGATTGTGCATGTTTCTGAGCAATAAAATTCATGTTTTGTGGCCATTTTTGCCCTAACTTGTATGAATTACATATTCTTCCTTCCATTATATTTATAAGTATATTGTGCATATATCTATCTCTTTATAGGGCCCATAGTTTGTTGTGCTTTATGAATATAGGGAATTTATTATTTTCCCTGGATGTGGATTTTTTACCAGCCCTCTCCTTCTCAGTTTCTCCCTATTTTTCACTCACTGGGATTGTCTCATCCTTTCTTGGTGCATCACCTTCACTTAGAGTAGTTTTATTTCATGTATCTTTCTATCCATGTCTCCTTAGAAAGCATTAGAATAGGGTTAGTTTAGCTTGCCATTCTCTGCACTTTGGAGAAGTTGGCACTAGGTTAGAGGAAGAATCTAGATTTCTCTAGAGGATTATCCTACTTACAAGGTCCCACACTGTAGGATAATCCCATGTTATGTAGGTTGCACTAGTTGCCTCATACACAAAATCACAAGAAATCAAGGGTGCTATAATTTTGCATTAACAGTTTTGGCACGCTCGGTGGGACAAAAATTTAATATTTTCACTTTTATCAAGATTAGGTGTGTGTCTTGGTGAATTTCCAGCCTTTAGAGGCTTTTTAGCAACACATCTGGTGACTCCATCATTCAAATCTAGTGGTTCCAATAAAATTCAAGTTTATCAAGTTCATGAGAAGAGTTCAAACCCGGTCTAGATCAAGAGAAGAAGGTATATTTGAATACTTGCAATTATCTCTAGAAAGATGAAGGAGAGGAAGAGGAGTACAAAGGTCTCAATCTCCACTAAACAGAATGTTATCCACACCTCCACCTGGTAGACCCTTTCTTCAATTGACTAGGTTTCTCAAGCCACTTAGGATGGCTCACCTACAACCACCAAATCGGCCACCTCCAAACCCCTATGTGAATTTTACGGGAAATAGTCCAATTTCCCTTAGAGCAAAAATATGGTCCTGATAGCACCATCAAAGATTATTTGATACTTCTATTGTTGCAAATTAGCAGAAGACCCTGGATGTAAATCAGGTTTCTAAGTTGATGTTTGCATCCAAAGGTGATTGCACAACATTGAAACCTATCTCCAAGTGTGGGACTTGTAAAATGAGAGAGGAATCTCTAGATTGTAGGTTGGTTCCTCAAACTCCTCTGATCAGATCTGTTATTTGCACAATTGCAGAGGTTTGAATCCTAATCCTACTCTAAATTCCAAGGAGACAGAGATAGAAAGTGCAAAAATTGAAACTAAACTAATAGGTGATACACCAAAGGAGTGGTGAACACTTATTGTTCATGAAAATTGACACAATTTCATAAAATACAACATGAAACATCATACACAGGCTGATAAGATGTAATTAGAGGTCTGAAATGAAGCAAGACAATACAAACAAAGGACTGAAAATTGATCACAGAGTCTGCACTGTCATTTTTCACTGTCAAAATCCTTGCATTTGCAACATCAAAGAGGTAGAAACCTGTTACAATCATGAAGAAGGTCTGATACTTGCAAAAATCACTTGTTGAAGGTGAAAGAAGAAGCTTGCTATCCAAAAAAATGTTCAACCTCAAAAAATGAGCCAAATCTGGCTTTTACAATGCATGGGTCGAGCCCAGGAGAGAGAAAACATGTAAAAAATGTGGAAGCCATTCCCCATTGAATGAAGATGCATTAAAACAACATGGGTGTCCTTACAGACCCATGCCCTGACATTTTTGGCCATGCTGAAGAAGAATGCGAACCATTTTGCATTAAAACCTGGTTGTTGAAACGTCATTTCGCCATTACCACGTGCCAAAGGAGTTTTTAATTTTATCTCTTCAAAATCAACCAAAATGAAAAATTGACCCTAGAATCATGTACATAATTTCACCAGCTTTCCATTGATATAAAGAACGTGAAAATCTGAGCTCTAGATCGAAAGATATGGCGATTTGAAAATTTAGGGCAAAAAGGGGCCAAAATCGGGTAGGCAGGCAAAAGTTTGAATTTTTACCCGTTTGGTCTTTGGAAAAAATTTCAAACTTTCCCCTTGCTCCACCACTCTAGGTGTCATGTGGCGGCTTCCTATTGGCCATGGGCCTCCTAAGGGAAAATTTCCCACAAAAACTCCGCCGAGCCATAACTTGAAAAATATGAGGAGTTAGGAGGAAAACTTTACCTTTCTGGAAAGATGAGAGAGAGCTCTATCCAATGGTGCCATTTTTAGAAATATTTGAGTGCCTAAAAATAAAAAATGGAGACTGAGGCACAAGAGAGGTAAGAACACAAGGAGTTAGCCACAAAAATGAGCAGGGGCACATTTTGGATAACAATTTTGGCGACTCAGAGGGGTCATCTACCTGCTAGATGAAGATACCAGTTTCTTGAAGCAGCCCATTGGGCATGGAGTCATAAAATTTTATGTTCGGAACCCCAACTGACTTAGAATGTTGCAAGGAGGAAGATGGAATATCACTTGATGGAAGCAAGGACTACAAAACATCTCCAGGGACAATAAGCTGTGCCAAAGCACTTAGGGAAAGCAAAACAACCTACAACAAAACAATGTGCACAAGCACTTGGAGGAATGAAAACCTAAGCTAATATTTACAAGGTGGAGAATTTCCCTTTAGTAGTAATGCTTTAGATAGATTCCATTGACTGGAATCTACAGTTCTTCACCATCCAATGAAGACAATTGGAAGGCATTGTTGTCCTTACACTTTGTGACCATGTATGGGCCACTCCAAATGGCATCACATTTTGAATATCTTCCCGGTTTTGCTCTATCCGCATCCCATTTTAACACTAGATCTCCAACTTGGAAAGATCTACTCTTGGCCTTCCTATCAAAGGTCTTCTTGATCAAAGCTTGATCCTTCTCCATTGCTTGGGATGCCTGATCTCTAATCTCTTGGAGCTCCATCAACTTTGCATATCTCACCTCCATGGGCCCAAACTCTAACAACTCTAACTACTTCATGAGTTCCAATGTTGGAAACTCAAGTGACATGGGCAAGATTGCCTCTCTTCCATAAACAAGCCTAAATGGAGAGTTACCTGTGGATCTCTTGGGAGTTATCCTATCAGCCCATAAGGCTGATTTCAGTTTGGTATGCCAAGACCTCTGATTCTCATCAAGAGTCCTCCTAATGATCCTCAACAAGTTCTTGTTTGTAGATTCAGCCTGGCCATTACCCTGAGGGTAGTAGTTTGATGAAGTACTTAGGTAGATCCCATTCTTGACAGCCCACTTAGTCACCTTGGATCCAATGAATGCTAATGCATTATCTGAGATTATTGTAGCAGGTATGCCAAATCTGGTTACTATCCCCTCATAGAAGTCTAAGATGCTAGACTCATTTGCTTCCTTGAGTGCTACTGCTTCAGTCCACTTGGTGAAGTAGTCTGTGGCTGTCAAAATCCACTTATGCCCTTGGCTTGAATTGGGATTAATGACTCCAATGAAGTCCAAACCCCATTGCATGAATGGCTGGTCAACTGAAATTGGATGCAATGGAAGGGTAGCAAGCCTCTCTTTACCTGTGAAGAATGCACAATTCTTGCACCTTTTGATCCACGCAAAGCAATCACTGAAAATCTTGGGCCAATAATAACCAGCCTTCATGATTTTTAGAGCTGTCACTCTTGGTGCAAAATGACCACCAGCTGGTCCACCATGGAACTCTTCCAACACCCTATGAATCTAATTTGTGCTAATGCATCTCAGCAGCACTCCATTCACATCTTTCTTGAACAAAACACCGTCTACTATGGCATATGGGACAGCCTGCAATCTGAAGTGTCTTCTTTGGGTTTTGTTCATCTCTGGAGGGCATAGGCCTATGCTTAGGAAGTGCATTATACCTTGGGTCCAGCAAGGAGTGGGGACAACATTATCCTCTTCTTGAGTGCTACCTTGCACATGGTTGTCTTGAACTGTCAAAACAACCTCTTCTTTATGTATACTCCTTTTTGCTTGCCTTAATCAATCGCTCACACAATCCTTTTCCTCTTACCAACTTGGTGACCTTGATCTCAATGTCATACTCCATGACACGATTGATCCAACCTACCCTTTTCTCATTCAAATCCTTGTTGAGGAGGAAGTCCTTTACTCCCGCATGGGAGACCAACAACTGAACCTTGTTGTTTGAGACTAGATGCTTGAATTTCTTCAAGCTTCTGATTATTGCAAGTACATTCTTCTCAATAAAAGAATATCTCACCTCATAGTCATCTAGGCTTTGGCTGAAGAAAGCAATTGGATGCTCATCATTGTCCTTGTTCTGCTATACCAAAATGGCAGAAATGGTATCATTACCCCCAAATGCATAGAGGATGAAATCCTTGGAGAAGTCCGAGTTGATGAGAGTTGGTGCTTGAGAGATGGATTCTTTGATTACTTCAAAACTCTCCTTGCCTTATGTTGTCCATTTAAAAGCCATTCTTTTCTTCAACATCTTGGTGATAGGTTTGAAAAGGGCTGCAAAATCTAGGACAAACATCCGAACAAAATTTATTCTCCCCAAGAAACTCTGAAGTGCCTTCTTGTGGCTTGGCAATGGTAGTGCTCTTATGGCTTCAACTCTCTCTGGATCAATTGCTAATCCTTCTTTGGAGACAATATGGCCAAGGAGCTTTCCTTCATGTGCTAGGAAGATACACTTCTTAGGATTCAAAGACACTCCAAATCTCCTGCACCTTTGGAAGACTTGTCTCAAATGAGAGAGGTGGTCTGCTGCATTCTTTGAAAAAATAGTGATATCATCAAGATATATCAGCACCATGTTGTTAATCAAACCTTTGAACGCCATGTCCATTGCTCTTTGGAAGGTAGCTCCAGCGTTGGACAGCCCAAATGGCATTTTCCTGTATGCATAAGTTCCCCATTTGGTTGTGAAGGCTATCTTGAACTGATCTTCTTCCTTCACCATAATCTGATTGTACCCTGAGTAGCCATCAAGCAATGAAAACCTTTCGGAGCCAGCAACAACTTGTAAAATCTACTCCATAGAAGGAAGTGGGTAATGGTCCTTGAGAGATGCTCTATTCAAATATCTGAAATCAACGCACAATCTGATCTCTCCACTCTTCTTTCTGACTGGAACTAAGTTGGAAACCCAACTAGAATGCTTGATTGGGAATATGATTCTTGACTCAATCAACTTGTTCAATTCCTTCCTCATGAGAGGTTCCATGTGTGGATTGACTGGCCTTTGTTTTTGCCTAATGGGCTTAGTATTTGGATCCAACTCAATGGTGTGCTGAGCTAACTTGGGATTGAAACCTTTCAAATCTTCGTAGCTCCAAGAAAACACATCAGGGAACTCTTAACACAGCTGTATGAACTCATACCTTTCTTGTTCAGTTGTCATCTTTCCAATTTGCAATGGTTTGTTCTCTTCCACCAAGATGGATACTGAATCTTCTCTCTTGACTTGAATGTTTGCTTTCTCTTTCCTAAACTGATCATTGGGATTGAAAATGGACTCCAAAGTGATAAGTCCCTTGGGCAGCTTGTTAGTTCTCAGCTGTACCACTTGGTCACCATACTACTGTTCCAATTTTTCTTGATTTTTAGCTGAGAACTCATCTTCTTCTTATAAGAAATGGATGATTTGCTGGTCATTCTCAAACACTTGCCAACTTACATTTTTATCCGGAACTGAAGGCCTCATAATCACATGGATGTTTAGTTGTACCTTGTCCTTTTAAATGCTTTCCATAATATCAAAGGCTGCCCCAACTGCTGCAAGCCTGTCAGCAGCTTGATTTTCTTTTCTAGGAATGGATTTTATGCTAAAGCCCCCAACATATTCAATGAGGTCCCACACCCTGTTCTTGTAGCACTTGAGTAGATTATTCTTGACAGCATGTTGGCCCTTAACTTGGTTTACAATCAATTCACTGTCACCAAAGACTTGCAAGTTCTTTATTCCTCTCTTTATTGCCCAATGCATCCCTTGCACCAAGGCTTTATATTCAGCAGTGTTATTGGAGCATGCAAACTGAAATCTAAAAGCTAAATAGCACTTTACTCCTTGAGGTGAAATAAGCATAGCTCCACCTCCTACACCTTGTCTACTCCTTGATCCATCAAAAAATAGCTGCCATACCTCATTGTCATCCTTGTGGTTTGGCTTGGTGATGCTAGGAATGGGCTGATCTTCTTGATGTATGCAATAGACCCCTAGCTCATATTCTTATACTTCTTGATAAGGATCAAAAGCATGCACCTTTTTTCCCATTCATCAAGAGTTAGATCCGGGATGCTTCCAACCTTGGTGTCAGCTTCATCAGTGCTTGGGTGATCTTCTTGATCAAATGCCGAACAATTGGCATTGATTTGACTTGGAGTGTAGGGCTCAATGTGGAAGTTTGTAATAGGTTCAAACCTGATTGTAGCTTTGGTTCCATACCTCATTCTGAACAGCATGTGTGACCAATCAGCAGACAAATATCCTCCAATCTTGGCTATGAAATCTCTTGACAAACATAGGGCAAAGAGTGGTGGAAGGTCTATAACTGATACATCTTGTAAAACAACAACATTTGGACATGCATGCAAGGTAAGACTCAAGTTTCTAATCACCCCAACTGTTGTTACTGTTGTCCCATCCAACTGCACTACCCCTTTGGATATGGTTTCATATTGAAGTCCTAGCTGATCAGCTATTTGCTTGGGCATCACTGAGCTACTTGCCCCGGAATCAATCATGCAATTGTGCACCAATTGGTTTCCAATGATTAATGAGACATAAAAAGGAGGGGGCTTCAACATTTTACCTTGCTGTCCTCCATGATTCCCTTCAGGCTGGGCAGCATTTGTGAGCACCTTCTCTTGCATTTGGACTTGTTGATTCGAAGTTGGCCAGTCCTTCATGGCAGCTTGTAGAAAATCTCTCTGGCCTGGGATAGATAGGGATTCCCACATTGATATATTTACATTTGTCTTCTTCATCTGATCAATGATACTAAATGGTGATGAAGGATCTCTTTGCTATCCCTTGGTTTGCATATTCATCCCTTGCATGTGGGTAGCAACAACTGGTATTTGAGTTGGTCTAGGAGTTGTTCTTGGCTGCCCTTGTGCATTTACAACTAGATTTTGTTTTCCAACCATTTGTGGAGCCATAAAAGGTTGTGGATTGGTTGAGCTAATGGTTTTCTTCACCCAAATTCCTTATTTTTGACCTTGTGTTGGCTATAACACCTTGAGAGACTGTTTGATTTATGCCACACAAATCCTCTCGCCGCCAGTTCACAAGTGTGGTGTCGTTTGGAGCTGATTGCTCTGCTGGAATGTTTCTTGTTATTGGTTGTTTCCTTGACTGCCCTCACCCTCCACACCAGTGGTTGTCACTATTAATGCTTGATTCAAGGCACCTTTTAAGCACATAGATTGGTTGTGAGGTTCATTGCATGGAAAACACCGATCATACTCCCGAGCAACGTTGTTTTGTTTTGGCACCAATGCCTTAGAGGCAGATATAGCATTTGGATTATAGGGATGAAATGGTCTGTTGGCAGGAGGCCTTGCTTGATTTAGATTTGTAGTTGTATTGGGTGGTCTATGAGGTTGATATGGCTGCCTGTTAGGTTGAGCTTGAGGCTGGAAGGAAGTTCTAAAACTTTGTGCTTGTTGCCTCTTAAGAGTAACCAGTTCATTACCTAAATTTTGTAATTTCTTCATGACTTCTTGAAGCTCATTTGGGGCACTTGGAGATGAAGTAGAAGCTTCATTTGAACTCTGATTTCTAGGAGTGGGAGAAGGAGCCAAATTAGGTGCTTGATTAGTGTTTGGGCTCTCTAAACTTGGAAACAATGGCATGGGAGGTCTAGGGGCTAGTTTGCCAGCTTGGATCAAACAATTTTCAGCCCTAATGGCAATACTATAAGCCATAGGGATAGTTATGCCTCCCATGGACTGAATCAACATAGAAATATCATAATTTAGAGCTTTGAGATAGTAAAGAAAAGCACCTTCTGCTGTTGGCCTGACTGCCACTGGAATTCTCTCCCAAGTCCTTTGAAATCTGAAATTAAAATAGCCACCGCTCATTGGGAGCTCTTTTGATAGTTGTCAGGCTACCTGCTCCAAAAGGGACAAGTTGTCTCCCTTTTCCCCAAACTGCTCATGGAGGGCTATACATAGCTGATTCCAATTTTGAATAGAACCTGAGGCAAGACTCCTGAACCATTACAAAGATTTCCCTTTGAATGAAGATGCTAGCAGTTTGACAGCAACTTGCATCTCATTGATCTCATGGATTGCACAAATGTTAGCAATATCCTTAACATGATCACCAGGAGTGGTTTGATTTTCTCCAGTGAAGTATGGAATGTTCTTCAATGCTGCAACTGGGATTGTATTTTGTGCATTGAGAGAAAGTGGGCCGCCAAAGTTGAAATTGACATAGGGGTTGTTTTGTGCCATTCTAATTGTTCTTAGAACCCTTGTTGACTGAATGAAAGGCCTACCAGGTGGAGGAGTTGAGAGAGTTCTGTTTGGTGGAGATGGAGACCTTTGGATTCTCCTCCCACTTTTCCTTATTCTTAGAGATAACTATAGATATTCAAACAACACCTCTTCCTCTCCAGCTCTTGACCTTGTGTTGATTCTTCTCATGAGTTTTCAGGTCTGCACTACCAAAACCAGCTGATTCTTCCCCTTGGAGTCACCATATGTGTAATTTATAGCTCTTTTAAGCAAGAAAATTACAGCAGATGCACATCAACTTTGCTACAATGAAAATGAGACCTCTAAGCTCCCACCGGGCATGCCAAAACTGTTGTTGCAAATCAGCAACACCCCTGGATGTAAATCAGGTTTCTAAGTTGATGTTTTAGGCATCTAGTGTGATTGCACAACATTGAAACCTCTCTCCAAGTGTGGGACTTGTAAAATGAGAGAGGAATCTCCAGATTAGAGGCTGGTTCCTCAAACTCCTCTGATCAGATCTGTTATTTGCACAATTGCAGAGGTTTGAATCCTAATCCTACTCTAAATTCCAAGGAGACAGAGATAGAAAGTGCAAAAATTGAAACTAAACTAATAGGTGATACACCAAAGGAGTGGTGAACACTTCTTGTTCATGCAAATTGACACAATTTCATAAAATGCAACATGAAACATCATACACAGGCTGATAAGATGTAATTAGAGGTCTGAAATGAAGCAAGACAATACAAACAAAGGACTGAAAATTGATCACAGAGTCTGCACTGTCATTTTTCACTGTCAAAATCCTTGCATTTGCAACATCAAAGAGGCAGAAACCTGTTACAATCATGAAGAAGGTCTGATACTTGCAAAAATCACTTGTTGAAGGTGAAAGAAGAAGCTTGCTATCCAAAAAAATGTTCAACCTCTAAAAAATGAGCCAAATCTGGCTTTTACAATGCATGGGTCGAGCCCAGGAGAGAGAAAACATGTAAAAAATGTGGAAGCCATTCCCCATTGAATGAAGATGCATTAAAACAGCATGGGTGTCCTTACAGACCCATGCCCTGACATTTTTGGCCATGCTGAAGAAGAATGCGACCCATTTTGCATTAAAACTGGTTGTTGAAACGTCATTTCTGGCCATTACCACGTGCCAGAGGTGTTTCTTGATTTTATCTCTCCAAACTCAACCAAAATGCAAAATTGACCCTATAATCATGTAGAGAATTTCACTAGCTTTCCATTTATATAAAGAACACAAAAATCGAGTTCTGGATCGAAAGATATGGCGATTTGAAAATTTAGGGCAAAAACAGGCCAAAATCGGATCAACGGGAAAAAGTTTGAATTTTTACCCATTTGGTCTTTGGAAATTTTTTTCAAATTTTCCCGTGCTCCGCCACTCCAGGTGCCACGTGGTGGCTTCCTATTGGCCGCAGCCTCTAAGGAAAATTTCCCACAAAAACTCTGCCGAGCCATAACTTGAAAAATATGAGGAGTTAGGAGGAAAACTTTACCTTTATGGAAAGCTAAGAGAGAGCTCTATCCAATGGTGCCATTTTTAGAAAGATTTGAGTGCCTAAAAATCCAAAATGGAGACTAAGGCACAAGAGAGGTAAGAACACAAGGAGTTAGCCACAAAAATGAGCAGGGGCACATTTTGGATAACAACTTCTTGGAGAAAATCACACAACTCACATCGACTACATTCAAGACATTTCAAATGTTTGTGCCATACATGAAATTCTTGAGATAGATGTTACAATCAAGTTATTGGCTTATATTTTCAAACGAAAAGCGTTGCAGTGGTTTAGAGGCTTGGGAGAAGGGTCAATTCAAAATTGGGATCAATTGTTCATGGCCCTATGTGGCCAGTTTGGGGAGAGGGATGATATCTTATCGCTTTTGAAGCAGATGACTACAATCAAAAGGGAACCAACTGAGTAAATGACAAAATTCAATTCCAGATTTCAAATAACATGGGAAAGGATCCCAATTGTGGTTAGACCAATGGCTAAAGGTGCATTTCTCTATTTTCTTAAAGCTCTAAATTTTGATATATCTATTATGATACAATCTATGGGAGGAATAACCCTACCAGATGCCTATGCCATAGCCATTAGAGTTGAGAATTACCTAATTCAAGTCGGTAAACTTGTACCTAGGCCACCTATGCCCCTCTATCCAGATATGGGGAATCCTAATCCTAATCAAACACCTACAATAGCCCCCATCCCTGCTCCAAGAAATCAAATTTTGAATGAAGCCTCCACTTATTCTAGTACTTCTAGGGAACTCCAGAAGTCATGAAACAATTGCAGAATTTGGGGAATGAGTTGGTGACAATCAAAAGGCAGCAAGCTCAAAGCTCCAGACATTACCAGTAACAAACTCAAACAAATAGGCCTCTATATAAACCTAACAGGCCTCCCGCTTAGGAAATAAAGAAAAATCCAAACCAAGGGAAGTCTTAAACTACTGACCATTTCATCCTTACAACCCTAATACAGTTTCAACATCTAGGGAATTGGGTTCCACTCAAAACAACATGGCTCAAGAATATGACTGGTTTTTCCCATGTAATCAACCTCATAACCATTCAATGTGTTTCAATGGTACTTTGAATCAAGATCATATGATGACAACAATGGGTGTGGAACAAGAGATAATCCAAAAAGGGAATCAACAACATGAAGCAACTCAAGAAGCACCTCTGAATGAGACCACCCTTGTCAATTGGCATGTTGAAGATTTATGTGGTATAAATCAAGCCCCTTCTCAAAGTGTAGCATCCAATACATGGTCTAAGAAGAGAAATATTGGAGAGGGAAAATCATCCAATTCAAATGATCCGCAACCCTCTATCACCCAACAAGGTATCGGTAACCAAAATACAACTCCCAATGTGCAAGGTCAACCCAAGCCACCTTCTAGACCATCTCAAGTGCCGGTTGTAACAGCCCATGTGCAAGAAAGAACTATGCAAAGTAAGGGGCAATAGAGAGATAGATCATCTCCATTCAACATTATTGATCGATGAGGAAAAAAATGTAAACATCTCAATGTGGGAGTCATTAGCTATCCTAGGACAAAGAGACCTGCTGCAAGTTGCTATGGTGAATTGGTCAGCATCAAATCAATCATCTAAAGAGCAGGAGAAGGTACTCACCAATGCATCTTAGCAAGGAGGAAATCAAGGAGGCCAACAAGGTAAAAATTTGAATCCCCCACCATTCTATATCTCATTGATCATCGGAGATAAGTTGGTACATAATTACATGATTGATTCAAGAGAAAGTAGCTCTATAATGCCAAAACAAATAGTCGATCAGTTGGGTCTTCAATATGAATTCATTTCTAAAGGTGTGGTATAATTGGATGGTACAATGATAAAAATGGTTGGAGTAATCTAAGGACTGAGCCGTACATTACACGCATGTCCCAATGTGACCGTCTTGCAAGATGTATTTGTCATATACTTGCCACAACTCTTTGCATTGTGTTTTTCAAGAGACTTCACTGCTAAAATTGGAGGATACTTTTATGTTGATTGGTCACACATGTTATTCAGAACAAGGTATGGATCTAAGGCTACAATCTGGTCTGAACCTATTGCAAATTTCCATATTGAGCCTCATGTACCAAGCCCAATCAATGAAAATTGTACCATATTTGATCAAGAGGAATGCATGGAGGCTCAAGAGACAAATACAAAGGTTGGGAGCATTCCAGACCTAACTCTTGATGATTGGGCTCAGAGGGGACATGCTTTCGATCCATACAAGGAAATGGAAGAATTTGAATTAGGGGTCTATTGTTTGCATGAAGAAAATTCACCACTTCCTAGTATCACCAAGCCAGATGATAAAGATGATAATGAAGTATGGAAACTATTCTTTGATGGCTCAAGGAGTAGGCAAGGTGCTGGAGGGGGAGCTATGCTTGTTTCACCACAAGGTACAAAATATTACTCAACTTTCTGTTTTCAGTTCTCTTGCTCAAACAACACAGCCAAGTATGAAGCCTTGATCCACGGATTACATTGGGCAAGAAAGAAAGGTATTAAAAACTTGCAAGTGTTTGGGGATAGTGAGTTAATCATGAACCAAGTTAGGGAAAACATGTTGCTAAGAATGGTCTGCTCAAATCCTATAAGCATCGGGTATGGGATCATATTGAATACCTTGAAGCATTTAATATTTAGGCCATACCACAGAAGAAAAAATGAAGCCACGGACAAAGCACAATAATTGGAGCAACATTTGATGTGGTGGACAATATTAAGAGAGATAAAGCACAACCACATATTCATGTCATTGTAAGGCTAGCTGTACCAAATAATAACACAAGTTGGTAGGTTTTTGAGAATGATCAACAAATCATAATTTTTTTATAGGAAGAGGTTGAGTTCTATAACAAAAATCAAGAGAAATTGGAGCAACAATATAGAGAGCAAATAGTGCAGCTACGGAAAAAAACTTGCCAAAGGGTTTAGTGACTTTAGAGTCAATTTTCAACCCAAATGGTCAATAAGGAAAGAAAAGGACAAAATTCAAGTGAAAAAGAAAGATTCTTAGCCCATTTCGGTTGGAGAAGGTAAGACACTCCAAATAGGCAAGATGAGCAACAAACAAGAAAAGTATGACCTTGTGCATCTTTTCCAGAGATCCTAGATGTTTTCACATGGAGCTATGAGGATTTGAAGGGTTTTAACACAAAATTGGCACAACACAACATTTAGTTGTGTCCGAAGGCTAAGCCCGTTAGGAAAAAATAGAGGTTGGTCAACCCTCATATAGAACCTCTCATGAAGAAGGAGTTGAATAAGATCATTGAGGTGAGTATCATTTTCTTGATCAAACACTCAAGTTGGGTGGAAAATCTGGTGCCTTTTAGGAAAAGGAATGGGGAAATTAGGCTTTGTGTGGATTTTCGGGATTTAAATAGGGCCTCCCTCAAGGATCACTATCCGCTGCCCTCCATGGAGCAGATTCTACAGGTAGTGGTTGGTTCAGAAAGATTCTCCCTCTTAGATGGATATTCGGGCTATAATCAAATTATGGTGAAAGAGGAGGATCAATTCAAAACAACCTTTACCACAAAATGGGGCACCTATGCATATAGGAAGATGTCATTTAGGCTATCAAATGCTGGAGCAACATTTCAACGAGCAATGGATATGGCATTTAAGGGGCTGTTAAATAAAATAGTGCTTGTATATCTTGATGACATCACTATATTTTCTAAAAATGTAGAAAGTCACCTCTTTCACCTCAGACAGGTCTTCCAAAGGTGTAGGAGGTTTGGAGTGTCCTTGAACCTAAAAAGTGCATATTCATGGCACATGAAGGTAAATTTTAGGCCATATTGTGTTGAGGAAGGACTGATAATTGATCTAGAGAGGGTAGAAGCCATCCGCACTCTACCATTACCAAGTCATAAGAAGGATCTCAAAGCTTCTTGGGGAGGATAAACTTTGTTCGGAGGTTTGTACTAAATTTTTCCACTCTTGTGAAGCCATTAACGATGATGCTAAAAATAATTTTTCTTTCAAATGGACAATGGAGGGAAAGGATATTTTGAAGCTATCAAGCAGGCCATATCTCAAGCTCTAACTCTCATTAATCCAAATTTCTCCAAAGACTTATTTCTATACGCCTTTGGTGGTTTGGACACCATCTCTCGCAATCTTGGTGTAGTAGAGTAAGGAAGGATTGGAGTAGCCTATTGCATTCTTTAGCCAAGGCCTTATGGACTATGAGGTAAGATATTCATTCATTGAGAAACATGTCCTTTCCGTGATTAGAAGTTTGAAGAATTTCAGAAATTTAGTGTCAAATAATATGATTCATCTACTAGTCACACATGTTGGTGTAAAAGATTTTATTTTAAACAAGGACCTCAATGAAAAAAGGGTTGGCTGGGTAACCAAGGTCATGGAATATGACATTGATATTAAGGTAACCAAGCTGGTCAGGGGAAAGGGATTATGTGAGAAGCTAGCTTCGAGACAACATGTCGAGTCAAGTGGTAAAGGGGAGGCTGTTTTGGTGCTACGTGACGATCAAGAACAATCAACCGATGCCTCACCGATCCTTGTTGGACTCAAGATATAGTCCATTTTATTCAAATAGGTCAAAGCCCTCAAGGGATGAACAAGGCCAAAATAATATATTTCAGGCTCCATTATATCCCATTTGTATTGATCGATGGTATCTTGTTCAAGAAAGATGTAAATGGTGTCCTCCTAAGGTGCCTCAAGGTAGATCAGATAAAGAAGGTGCTACATGAATTTCATGATGGAGAAACAAGTGCCCATTTTTCCGCAAGGGTGACAGTCTTAGAATTATGAAGGAAGGTTATTATTGGCCTAACCTTTTTCATGATTTTTATGCATGGATTATGAAGTGTAAAAAGTGTGCCTTCTTCACAGGAAAAGAGAGGTTAGCAGCCCTTCCACTCCACCCCATTTCTATAAATGAACCATTCATGCAATGGGGGCTGGATTTCATTGGAGTGATTAATCCAAATTCTAGCTTGGGCCACAATGGATCCTCACAGCCACAAATTATTTCACCAAGTGGACGGAGGTAGTTGCACTCAAGGAAGCAAATGAGGCCAATATACTAGATTTTTATGAAGGGATAGTGACAAGGTTTGGAGTTCCGACCACCATTATATTAGATAATGCTTTGGAATTCCTAGGTGCTAAGATCAAAGAGTGGGTGGTAAAAATGGGATATACTTGAGCACCTCATCAAATTACTACCCATAGGGTAATGGACAGCCGAGTCCACCAACAAAATATTTTGAAGATTATAAGGAGAACTCTAGACGAGAACTAGAGAACTTGGCATGCCAAGTTGAAATCAGCCTTGTGGGCTAATAGGATTACTCCCAAGAAGTCAATAGGGAACTCTCCTTACAAGTTAGTCTATGGAAGGGAGGCAAGGTTTCCTATATCCCTTGAATTACCCACATTGGAACTCATGAAACAATTAGAACTATCGAGTTCAAACCCATGAAAGCTAGATATGCAGAGCTCATGGAGTTGGAGGAGATGAGGAACCAAGCCATGCACATCATGGAAAAGGATCAAGCGTTGATCAAGAGGTGCTTTGACAAGAAATCAAAGGCTAGAAACTTCCGAGAGGGATATTTGGTCCTTAAATGGGATGCAGACAAGGAAAAGTCGGGAAGGCACTCCAAGTTTGATGCAATATGGAGTGGCCCTTATATGATTTCTGGTTGTAAAGAAAATAATGCTTTCTAGCTATCAAGGTTGGATGGAGAAGAACTATAGATTCCAGTCAATGGAATCTATCTCAAGCATTGTTATTGAGTGAAATTTTCTTCTTGTACATATTAGTTTAGGAGTTGTAATTCCTCCAAGTGCTTGTAGCACATCACCTTGTTTTAGTTTAGGTTACTTTTGTAATAAGTGTTTTTCACTCTCTACATATTCTATTTGGAATGTGTATGAAATTTTGTGTTTGTACATAGTTGTGCCCTTGTTGCTCTTGCACTTTCCAGTTTCAGGAAAAGTTTGGTGATGAAGCAACTAGTCCTCAACCAGGGGTTTCTTTTGAAATGAAAATATCCAGTAGCACCCAGAGGTTGGAAGATATATTTTTCAAGTGACATGATAGTTCTCGGAAATCAATATGACTCCATGCCCAATGGATCCCCTAAGGTCACTGGTCTTCAAGATCAAGCAAGCAGATCATCCCGCAAAGTCACCAATTATTATCTATTTTTACCCCTGGTAAAATAGATAACTTGGGAGGATGGGTTGAGAATTGGATAATGATTCATGAATCAATATAGAATGATATAGTTGGTTTTAAAGTTTGGGAAGAATTGCAAATGATTCAGGGAAGTTTGGAGGTCTTGGGGTCATCCATCAGAAGTAGGTTTTTGGGCCTTAAGGAGTTTGCAGCATGAAAGAGGACTTGAGATTTGAAAAAGATTCTGATAGCCATGTCAGAATTATAAGTCCAAAAAAGTTCCTATGGAATTCATTTTCCATGCCCTACATGGTGGAAAATATAAGACATCTTGAAGCATCATACACTTCCCAAGGTAGTTCATTCATTCTTTTGGCACACGACGGTAATCGCAAGAATGAAGGATCCTTTTTGGGTTTATAAATTCGAAATTAGATCTTCATATCACCTAAATTTTATTAAATGGGTTGTTTCCATGTGAAATCATATAACATTTCACCCGAAAACTCATCCAAGAGCTCAAGTTATCGCCTTCAGAAGTTGGCCTCTCGGGGTTGGTCGATAGGTTGACTATTGGGGTTGATTGGCTAGGGGTTGGATGCCTAGGGGTTGGTTAGCTAGGGGTTGGACGGGTCACATTATTTGATGTGTATGATCAATTTTTGGCATCCATCGTACCCATCACACTTTCACGACACCTAGGTTGGAGGGTACGACTAGGTTGGATGGGTCATGGGTTTGGACGCCTAGGGGCTTTTTTTTGGGTCACATTTTTTATGTGTACCTTCAATTTTTGATGCCCTTCACACCTATCACACTTGCATGACACCCAGGTTGGACATTATGGCCGGGTTTGACATGGTCATGGGGTTAGACACCTGTGGGTTGGTCGGGTCACATATTTTGATACATACAATGAGTTTTTGATGCCCGTTGCACCCCCTCACATTTACACGACACATAGGATGGTTGACATACATTTTTATGACATAGATGGAAGGGTTATATGCCTCATGAGTGTAGGTGAATGAATGACATCCCAACAACCCGAATTAATGAGACATGGCACCCATGATCCCTGTGCAACAAAAGTACCAAAACAGATCGTTGCCCATACCTCTTTAATGCATCTTTCTGGTTGGTAACCCCTTTTCCCTATATATTGTAAAATTTACCTCATTTTGAGGGGGATTTTTCCAAAAGGAAAAATAACTCTGTCAAAATTGTTCTAGAGCTATTGTGAGCTAAAGGCCTCAAATTTGGGCTTATTGTAAAATATTTTGTCTTGTGCTTATGGTATGATGGATTGTGCATGTTTCTGAGCAATAAAATTCATGTTTTGTGGCCATTTTCACCCTAACTTGTATGAATTGCATCTTTTGCCTTCCATTACATTTATAAGTATATTGTGCATATATCTATCTCTTTGCAGGGCCCATAGTTTGTTGTGCTTTATGAATATAGGGAATTGATTGTTGTCCTAGACTGTGGATTTTTTACCAGCCCTCTCCTTCTCAGTTTCTCCCTATTTTTCACTCACTGGGATTGTCTCATCCTTTCTTGGTGCATCACCTTCACTTAGAGTAGTTTTATTTCATGCATCTTTTTATCCCTGTCTCCTTGGAAAACATTAGAATAGGGTTAGTTTAGCTTTCCATTCTCTGCACTTTGGAGAAGTTGGCACTAGGTTAGAGGAAGAAGTCAGATTTCTTCGGAGGATTATCCTACTTGCAAGGTCCCACACTGCTGCAGGATAATCCCATGTGGGCGCAGTCGAGTTACCTTTGGTTGCCTCGTACACAAAATCACAAGCAATCAGGGGTGCTGTAATTTTACATTAACAGTAAACATGGATAAAATGGAGATAGAGATGGGATATTGTTTCCAATCACATCTTTCCATGTGGCATAAAATATGGTCCCGTAACTCATAAATATGGCACAAATAAATACCACATTGCATGAACTCGGGTCCATACAATTAAATCATTTTAGAATTTGATATCAAAGGGTGAAATGCATTAAATAAAATAAAAATGAGGATGAGATAAGTGGTAGAGGTGATGGACATGTTAAAATTGATAGCCATATGTCCATCACCTATCTACAATAAATTGAGCTATATAATTTCAAACATATTTTTGAATATGACCATTACATCAAACAATATCAAATTCATTGGAAAGATCTTGAGAATTATTTCAACATGGGACAAGTTTATTGTTATTAATATTTTGAGTAATATTAAATAATAAGTACCAACATCCACTCTCCTACTTTGTTTCAAATCATATTTATTTGTGGATATCCCTTTTAAATAGGTGTTTTCACTTTAGTTGTGAAAATATTCTAGGATATGCCTTGAGGATATTTGAGAGGATATTTTTAATTAGCATCATAATTTTTCAAGAGCTGGGAATGACAAAGGTAGGATATTCTATCATATTTCCTTCTACTCCTTCCCCTTTTTCTCATCTCATTTCTATAAATAGTAGCTTTATCTCCTTCAAAATAATTCCTCCCCCTAAATGAAAAACTAATATAATCTATTAAGGATCTATCTTCTAACGGACTAGATCTTTGTGATAAGTATTTTAATGTAAGACATTCCTTTCTCATGGATATAATAAATCATATGCACTTAAAAAGTTAATATAAATCTCATGTTGGCTCATTTATACCATTTCCTATTATGTTATTGTGGTTTCGTTTCTATTATTCCTTATGATATATTATGTGTGTTTTATATATACCGAATTGATTTTTAAAATCTATGTTTTCTTCCCCATTTCTCCCAAAGATGTAGTATATTACAGTATATATTGGTAACACCGAATTAGTTAGGATATGATTCGTCTTTCTCTAGACATTTTCCCCAAGGATCTAATTTCCACACCTTAGAGATATTCCCATTGAACTGTTAAGATGCCAATCCTCATTGGGAGATCTTGGGTACACATTTATAGAATTCAAAACCGTGATTCCCAAATATATGATCTAGATGTAGTATTAGCGATTTAAAATAATTTTCCTTTTAATTGAAATGTTGAGAATTCCAAAAATATAGGAATAGATATTTTTCTTACTTTGTTACCCAACATTTTGTATATTAACCCATACTATATACATAAAGAGGTGGATGTCTTATCCTAAAACATATATGGGGACACCACTTATTGAAATAAAATAATTTTTTTATCCTTTTACAATACTTTACTTTTAAATGGGTGCATGTTGCATTATTTTATATTGGAATATATAACTTCATGTAACATTATGCTACTTTATATTATGAATGGCCATGGTGTTTACAATTTTACATCATATGGTAAATATTGTGTAATTGATTCACATTAAATTCATTTGGTGAGATGTGTGAGAGGATAGGTGATTCAAAATGTTTCTTATCTTAGAAATTTATTTTCTATTAATGTTTTAGTTATAAATTTTCCTCCTAAATAGGGATGTTTCTTTCATGAAAGTGTGTTTCTTTAATTAAAGGAATTATTTAAATGGGCATATCATATGCCAATATTCCATTAAAAGGTGAATATCTAAATTTATGTCAATAACATATAGTGATGTATTCAATTGAGGGTTCCTATAATTCTCTCGAATGAATTATTTTATGTTGATGTCAATGTAGAAAAATTTGTGGAGAACACTTACTTTATTAATAATATGATTAATCCTAAGTTTTATTCATAAATAAATAACATGGATTATATAAACTAGAGGAAATCATATTTTGGTGGATCAAATTCTAAATAAGTGGAAGGGATAGGATTTTTTTATGTTATCCGTAATGGGATTCTTTCAAATTTTCATAAAATATATTTTTGAATGCACAAATGATTTGGAAGAGTGTGAGGAATTGTCCATTGGTCTTGTTATAGCTTCCAAATTTACTTTTAAATATCTCATTGTGAAAGGGGATTCCAAATTAGTTGTTTATTGGGTTAGGAAAATATGTGTAGCTTAAAAATATAAATAACGTACAAATGTGGTTTTCGATTCACTTGACATTTTGACTCGTTTAATATCACAAAATTTAAGCATTCATCAAATTCTCTTGTGGACCATCCAATTTTTTCATTTATCTTTATATTAAATTTATTTGGATTCCTCATTTTCATGTATGATTATGATATCCTTGTGATTTCATTCCTAACAGATAATATCAATAATTACTATATGTTTCAATATGATAATCAAATTACCATATTTATGAATAATATAACTAATTTTGATGATAATATCATTAATATAAATCCTTACATTATATAATGTTAAGGTAAAGAGGCAATATTATGTTAATAAGTGATATGGTTGAAAAATAAGGTCATGAGATGTTGGGTAATTCCATAAAGAGATTTTAGTATCACTAAAAAGTCAAAATATATATTTTTATTGTAATAAAATATTTTGTAGAGTGTAATATAGATACATTTCCACAACCTAGATCATTATTCATTGATAAATATGTGAAGAATGATGAGATAAAATCATTTATCAACATGATATGCATGTGGGGATATTATTTGGTATGGTTTCTTGATGAATGAAAGCATGTAGAGAATAATTTTTCATCATGAAATTCCATTTCAACCCAATGTAAATTGTTATAAAAAAATTCTTTTCAGGACATGTTCCTATGATATGGATACAATATTAAATCAATTTAAAATCATTTTCCTTCTAATTGAGTTTCTAAGAATTCTAAAACATAGGAATAGATTTTATTCTTACCTTGTTACCTAAATTTAATTGTGTTGACCCATATTATATACATTAATGAGGTGGATTAAGAGGGTGAAGAGGAACACAAAATATATTTTGGTATATCACAAATTTAAATGAATTAAATGTGGATTATTTTTAAAATTATTTACCTTTTAGTGGGCAAGTAGATATTGAGAAATTATATGTTGGAATCTAGGGATCCATGTAATATTATGCAACCGTATATTATGGATTACTTGGTGTGCAAATATTTACGTCATATGGTAAATACTATGCAATTTATTCATATTAAATACTAGTGGTGGATGTGTGAGAGGATAAGAAGTTCAAAATGCTTCTTATCCTATAAATTTTGTTATATGGATGTGGTAGTTATAAATTTTCTTCCTAAATGGGGGATGTTTATTTAATGAAAGTGTGTCTCTTTAATTAGGAGAATCATTCATATTGATATTTTATGTGCCATTATTCCACTACATGGTGAATTGGTAAAGTTATGAAAATAAAAAATGCTAAACTATTTAACTAAGGGTACCCAAAGAGATTTGAACGAAGTGTTTTATTTTTATGTGGCTATAGAAAACTTTGTAGGGAACTCTTATTTTATCAAGAATTTTATTGATCCATTATTTTATCCATAAATTATTAATGTGTATTATTGAGACTATTGGAGTTCATATTTTAATGTAGCCAATTCTAAATAGGATGAACGGATAGGATTTGTTTTATGATATCCACGATGGGATTCTTTCAAATTTACATACAAGCTAGTTTTAAATGCACTAATAATTTGGAAGTATGTGAGGAATTCTTGATCGGTATCATTTTAGAATCCAAATTTAATATTTTATATCTCATTGTAAAAATGATTCAATTTTTTTTTTTAATAGGTCAAGAAACTATATGTAGTTTTAAAAATGTAGAGATGTGATATGTGATTCACTTGAGATTTTTCATTCATTTAATATCGACACATTAAATAGTCATTAAATTATATAGTGGATCATCCTTTTGCTCATGTATATCTTTATAAAAATTATATGGATGTCTCCATTTTAATGGATGATTTTGATATCCATGTGACGAAATTAATTATACTAACCATTTATGTATTTTAAGATGATACTAAAAGTTTCATGAATAACATAACTAAAATTAATTATCATCTCATTAAATTAGGTCCCTATATTAAATAACCTTATGGTAATGTATAATTTTGTTGAATACGAATAAGATCCTAAGCTATTTGGTAATTCTTTTAGCACGCAGTATTGGTTGTACTAGCGTTGCGTCCTATTGATTCTATGAAAATTAGTTCCATGCGCATATCCTAAGTCTATTGTTTCTATCCCATCCATCTATGTGCATGTATTGTCAAATCTCCATCAACATCTATCTAATACTTTCCATTTCACACTTGTATTTATTGGCTCTCTGTATTGGGTCGACCAGATTAAATCTCGGTGATCAGGCATAAAATAATTCTGTTTATACATCTTATGTGTGGATCGGATCTAATTCAGTTAATCTTGGCATAAATACGTGTTGATCGAGGCATGCAAGTTCTCCACATTAAATCTCATACGCTGCGCAAAATTTGGAATTTGTGTAGAATTTGTTTTCTAACGGTGGAGAGAACTAGAAGACTTGTTCCTGCATTCCAAATTCCGCTCAAACGGAATTCATTTAATTGTTCATAAGATTTGCGGGTAGACCCAAAAATTATTTCCAAATATCACGCGGTGACTTTAATTGTCAGATTATTTCTCTGTACACCATCAACCCTAGCAGTATCATCCTACCGAAAATCTTGATCAAATATTTTATTGTGAAGAGTCTTTGACTTTTACTTTATACGGCTATTGTTACAAGTCTTATGATCGGTCCAAAGCATTCAATTGTTTTAGTAGTGTTTATTATGGGTCAATATTCTCTTAGAGATAGGATTAGAAACACCACGTATCTTCTTTTACACTCATATTTGATAGTCTTTTATTAAGTCGGTCATGTGCTTATAACTCGAGGTTCTTTTATAATAGTTCACCTTATTTTTAATTAGTTGTGACACAAGTGTCGATATATGTTAAAAGTATTCCATTTAATTTTTTTGTGTATGGTAGTTTCTATCATCAAAAGAGTTGAAGTTGTAAGTTTTATCGACAAGAAATTTAGTGTCCTTGTAAAAATAATTGTGTCGTCAAAATCAAGTATCATTTTGTATAGTTGTTTTTGTGTTGTCAAAAGTGTCTTAAAAAACATTTTCCTTACGAACACATTTTCAATGGAATCCGACATTCAAGTAGGGTGTGTAATTATTGAGCTCCATGATCAAATTCAGTTGAGTTAAACAACACATATATTGTAGGTCAGAGGCAACAGAGGATGGAGGGTGATCAACGCCTCTCATCAGTCACCAATGATAGGGTCGCATATAGACTTTGGTGGCACATTTTGATAATATTTTCAGTTGTTTTCTTTGAGTGGCGTGTGCAAAAATAAAACATGGTTTTCATTCCCTACTAAAGTTTGAAATGAGGAGAATGTGCATTTCGGATGCCGAGAACAACAGATTGTATCGAGAGGTTAGCTAAACCGGAGTGATCCTCGATTGTAGAGATCCTCTGATTGTCATACTTCTAACATCGATCGGCCAATGAAAGAGTGTTCACTAGAAGTGAAAGTGGGAATTGTTGAGTTTGCATATGTAGGTGAATCGGTGGAAGTGTGATCATCTAGTATGGGATTCACTATGGTGAAGCGGATTGGTCATGTGTAGCAAGATCCAGACAGCAAGATCCAAGCTATAAGTTCTTGAGATGTTTTTTCTCCCCATGTTCACATTAATGGGGAAGGTTAGCAATTTCGTGTCGGTGTTTACATTGTTATAGATAACAATTACGGGAGTAGTTATTATTATGTAATTATTTGTGTAATTAGTTTTGTATAAACAACTTGTCTAGTATTGGTAGTGGTTAATAACCACACACGTAATTGAGGAGAGTTGTTGGACAACTTCCTTGTTTATAGGAAATAAATTTCATATATATATATATATATGTAATCATTCTTGTCTGAAATAATATAAAATGAAATATAATATTGTGAGATTAAAGTGATTTTCCTATGTACTTTTGCATCCGGCTCTTCAATTATATATTAAAGATAAGTAACACCAATTATATAGAAAGGTGTTCTCAAATAAATTTAGGGATAAATTACATAATTATAATTGGGTTTTTGATTTAATGACATCATAGTCGTCTTCCATATCCTTCAATATTTGCAACATAGGCCACAACTCATCTATCAAATAGTTATCTGGCGATTTAGATCGTATGTTAAATGTTTCAACAATTACGTAGTTCCCCACATCATTGAACTTGTTTTTCTCTAAAGTTTCATCCACAAGAATTATATTTTTACAATTGTAATATGTATTTAAATTTCTCTAAATGATGCTAATATTTTTGAGAAATATGTATGGATTCCCAAAACCTTGATAATCGGTACATTTGGACACGGTGTAATATTCTTTTGTAAATATAAACTCAAAGCTACCAACCTTTAAGCCGGTGTATCAAAGGAATGAATGCATCATGCCATCAACATTTGAATTTCTTGTTAATGTCCACATCTTTATTTTGAAAAAAATTGTAACATTACAAGAAACCTTTAACATTAGGTCTTAAAAAATAATATTTATTTTTTAGTCCGATGCCACCAATTTTTTTAACATCTCATGCGATGAATCAACCTTGTGAATGGTGTGCCAAAACTCTATTTATATATAGTATTATTAGTTTCATGTTGTATATGTTCTTATATGTAAATTAAGAAAAACATAATCAAATGGATATGGGTGGTGAATTTTGACAAAAAAGCTACATTTATTTTCTCACATTATATTGTAAATAATTGTCTTTGTTGCAAAAAAATTGAATTAAAAACATGAATGCACATCGAATATTTAATAAATTTAAGGTATTTATTATATTCCATATAAATACATAATACATTGTTGTACTTGATAATAAAATTTATAATTCAAATGCCAGTAGCGTGTTTGAAGGTTTTCAATGATCTACACAAGTTCTTGTGTTTTCCTACATGTTTCAGCCATGGACATAATCGAGTGTAAATTAATGAATCAGTCTTATATTTTCCATAAAATCTCCAACATGTTGGGGTTTTGAGATTAATTTCTTATTTTAATTTGTATGACATGAATCTCGCATCATCAATCAAAAGTATATTGTTTTCACCATATACATTACCAAAAATGTCTAGTATCGGTGACCGGTATTTGTTCGATCTTACATTTTTCACATCCACAAACAAAACTAAGTGAGTGTTATGAATCCAACTAAATATTTTAGTGAACAAGTACTTCACCATATTTGAATCCATAATTGTAGACCATAAGGCAATGTTAAAATATTATGATGTGGTTCTTATTAATTCATTACTACAATCCCATTCAAAGTATTTAGTATTCCCAACTCTATAATATGGAACCATATTATGAGGTATTTTGTCACCAATACCAATAATTCCAAACAAAAACCTTCAACTCCCAAAACTAGTAATTTCGAGGCTTCCCAATTGAATATATAAAAACACATTAGAATTAATTTAGTCTTATAAATTTGATTAAAAAACCAAGTCAAAATATTGTTTTGATAATATTTTATTTTGGTAATTTGCACAAACAACTTATAAATCTATATCTCAACTTAAACACAGTGAAGATATAAATACAACCAACTTATAATTTGTAATCTCAACATATAAAATAAAGAGTAACCATATCAATGTATCTTCTCTACAATGTTTAGCAATATCATTATATATTTTATTGAAATAATTAATAGTTATATATTTTTGCTTGCTCCAATGTTTTGATGCCCTCTATAACACTCAAACCCTGAGACATGATCAATTATATGTTTTTGTACAAAATCATTCATCAACCACATGATATATTTAAAATAATTTCCTCTACCTCTTTTCCTCCCCACCATAAAATTTTGCAAAGGGTTTCCCTTTGTACCTATTGTGATATGCAATGTGTCTCTAGAGCTGAAAAAATAGAGTATCTACTCCAAACCTTTTGTAGATATTTTATTGTAATTTCATCTTGTATAGTGCAATGTTATTTTCCAAAAAAAGTATTGGTTTCAATTCAGCTACTTTTTTTCAAAGCCTTTACCAACTTTTCAACTTTGGCGAAGTGAGAATGCTAGACCAGAAATCCCACTTCAAATTTTGCTGATAGTAACTTTAAAAATTCTTTGAGGCCACCTCATAAGTTGATAGTCTCCTTACCGAACTTGAAACCCATCTCCTTATGGGATTAGTTTTTCTCATATAGCAAACCCTCCAAATCTAAAATAATTAAATAATCCTTTTGGCCAACTACACATAACTAATTTATTTTTCAACTATCCGCAATTTTAAATCAACCAACTAAAATAATCAACATTTTAGTAGGTAACATTTACCGATTGATTTTATAGCTTGGCTTACCTCAACTTTGTCCTCTGCAAGTTCTTGTGGTGCACATTCTATTTCAAAAACATTAATCAATTCAAAATAAATTTCAAGGCCAAGTAAATAAATTTGTGATACAACTTGCTTTTATACAATATACTACCCTTTGCTAGAAAATATTGCATAACTATAAATGTATATTAAAGACCGCTAGGCTAAGCCATTATTTCCTTGAATATGTTTCTATGGATAGTATTTGATGAGATTAGCATCTGCCATGATTTATATGGGCCCGGTATCAAATAAATATAAAAATAAACCACTTTGTGATATGTTCCTACAATTATGTGGGGTTTATAAATGGTTTTGTTTATAATTACACATGACTAACATACCAGGTTCTGTCTCATCGCATATTCATGTGATGTGCCAATAACCTCTTCATTTGGAATTAAGAATGTAAACATGTAAATTTATATTAAATAAATAAAGACAATGATCATCAAAAACATAGTGTAGTGATAAAATTATAAAATGAGTAAATGCCAATCACCTTGTATAGATTCATTGGATGTATGGGCAGTGACATCTCGCACAACAAGTTTAATGCGAAGTGACATTTTACAAATAAAATCATCTCCATTATTCTTAAGTGGCCACGAACTAACGGCTCCTTCATCTCTTTCTTAGTTATCTGCAAAAATATTGTATGTATTAGTTCAAATATTTTAAACTAATAGAATTGTTTAATGTTGTCTTAATCATGGTACCTTTTTAAAATGAGAATAGTAATGTTTTAAAAAAATTCTTGATCATGAGTATCGATAATAAAAACCGTAGATAGAAATGAGTCAACCAAATCATATAATGCAACCCTACCATTGTAAAGCACTATTATGGGAGAATTTTTGGAAGAGAGTCGAGTGAACATAAGAAACCAAAATCATAAGATATCTTGTGAATAAAAGGATTTGTCTTTTCCCGTATAAAAATTTTTTCTTGTAGTCATAAATTATTGTGGAAGTTTCTCCATCCAATCCATGATGATTTCTTCTCTCTCCTCATCATTAACATCAAAATTGTGCACACCAGTTATTGTGTACATAAGACACAAGCTATTAAATTTTCCATTGTTGTCATAAAATCTATAACAACCATCCATAACTGATTCCCCCTTGTCTTTAACCTTTTGCATGTATTTTTTATTGTTTATCTTAACATTTTTAAATAAGCAATAGGTAAGAGAAAAATAATAATACAATTTAGTAGACTAGATCCGAAAACTATAAGCAGGTCCATTATTGCATCAAAAGTTATATCACTAGATAAATTGTAGAAATTTATGATTAGACATTTTGCATTGAATGGATTAGTCGATGGAACATATGATATTATTGATTGAGGTTAGAAGGGATATGCACATTGATAGGTAACATTTTCCGCGTCTTCCATCCTTGCTGTAATTTCTTCTTCCATTGAAATCGTGTAGTTGTCTAAAATTCTTTGAGCTTCCACTGGAAGAACCTCTGCAACTTCAGCATCAATTTTTCTTCTTGCTGATTTTTCACTTCCTTCGGAATCAACTTTTCTTTTTCCTTCTCTCTTATCCCAAAAGTACACATAAGCTGGTGGTAGTGAGATTAATGTAGTTTAAATTTTTGAATAACGTTCAATTCATTGCATTCAAATTATACAATATTATCTAGATATTTATTTTTTAAATATTTTAGAACCTTTCCTCTCATTTTTGTCATCTTTTACCCTCCCGGAGTAAGATTCAAAAGTATCAATTATGATTCCTACCCCAATAGATCCAATTATACATATAATCCGTAATTACCCTTTTTCATCTAGTAATACTAGTTCCTCATTTGTCATTCCTCTTATATCCTCGAAGGAATTGGTTGTGAACGTCTCCAATGAATTTTTTGAAAGTTAGGTTGGTTATCCTTAAAAGGAGAACAAGAAAGCCCACTTGATCTAAAAAAATCAAATTTTAATGTCAAAATTTTCCATATATCCTCAAGAAACAATAGAAAAGTCCATTTTTCATAAATACTCTCTGGATTTTGCATGCTCAAAATAGAAATACATTGTTTCTCGTAGCTTTGCAATCAAAGCGAAAATAGTATATATACTTTGTGCATATTACAAAAATCAAATTTTTAATACTAACACATTTAAACTAAAATTAATTACCCTCTAATCCCCTATATTTTTATTTCCCACTCAGGGCCTCTCCGAGGAAATCCTAAAGATTGCCAAATCGATCGATTCTTGTAGAGTAAATAAAAATATTGGTTTCAAGCCATGTTTTTTTATTTCATTTTGTTGCTTGAAAAGGGTCAAAGCATACTTGTGTCCCAGAGTATAAATATTTTAAAAACTAGTAAATACTATAAAATTTAAAAAAATTAGGTAAAGCCATGCATGTTTGGTCATTTTATTTCATGTTTTTGTGACATACTTTGTAAAAAATTAATAATATCTTCACTAGATGCTTTTGAAGACAGGATGCGAGCCTTTCTAAATCGCATCCTAGTATGTAATGACTTGTAATTTCTTTTGTCTAAATTTTTTTGGGCATGAGTTATATGTTGTCTCATCAATAATTTAGAACTTCACATAATCCCTTTTCAATTTCAAGTCATCTAGATCCTCAAGTTGCACAATCTCCTTTGTAGAATGTAAAATAGGGAAGAAGAATTGCATCCCTCCGTAGGAATAACATTAATCAACATGGAATGGAAAAGAAGGAAAATATTATCCTCACATAGAGGATAATATTGATATTCTCGAGGTTTTACATGGCACTTATAAAATTCAATTGGAAATAAATCGCCATTGAAAAAAAAAAAAAAAAATTATTATTCAACCTGTTGAAGATTATGGTTTCTCAAATATACTAAACACGTTTTTCAACAATGCATCTGATTTATTATTCTTTTTAACCCCATGACACATTGAATTAGAGGTATCTATCTCTAATTTAGACAAATAAGTTCTCCTTAGCATTGTAAATATCTTGGCATGCTTTGGTGGAGAAAGAAAACATTTTCTATTGAAGTAATGACAAAAAAAAGAGGTATCATCATATCTATACAATTTTTTTAAATACCAAATCCATGCCATTATGAATTTATGGGAATTTGGATAGCCTATTTTATCTCGAGTCTATGAACATATCGAAAATACAACCATATTTAATACAGGAACATGCCTGATTTTCTATAGAAGCCTTCATTTCTGTTTTCTGAACAAGGAAAATTCCAACTCCATTTCAATAATAAGGCACTTATTAATTTCAATGTCAATGCATTCAACCTGAATACAAAGTGTTATCTAATCAATAACTTTTGAAGATAGAACCATACTGAATTCATAATTGACATCATCATCAAAAAAAATATCGATAGATCAACATGATAGTTTTCCAGATAATGTATTTTTGCAAACCATTCCTCATGTCTCTTCTTCCAACCCTCTCGATCCTTTAATGAATGGAATATTCACAAACAAAGTACAACCAATGGAAGACATACTATCTGTAAAATGAATTAAACAAATTAAAAATTTGGAAATATATGGGAAGGATAAATGATGTTTTTCAATAAATTAATAGCAATGATTTGTTGCATAGATTAATCTGATTATTTTTGTAGATTAAAAAATCATTTACAATGGAACTTTAGAGATTAATGGTGAATAGAAAAAAATTCAACAAGATATCAAATACGAAAGGAAATGATAAGTACTTTGTATATTAATTTACATTATTGGCTTGTATAGACTGTAATAATCTTCCTACTAACCATTAATCACAATTGTTCGTAATGTTACGTTAAAAGATTGTAATAAGTGTCACATTTAGTCAACGATAGGTGTGGAATCATGTTGTAATGTCTAATCGTAATAATGAAATTCAACATTAGCTAAGTAGTGTCTTTTATGAAAGAAGAAAAACAATATGTGAAAAATAGACATTTCGTAGTATACAAGATTATATGTCGATAACAAATCAATGAAAGCTATTTATTGCCTAAAAAAACTATAGAATACAAAAGAGAAGGATAAAAATTTTGAAGATTAATTTCCATCATTGGCTTGTGAGGAATGTACTAATCTAATTAGTGGCGCTAGGATTTGAATATCATGTTGAAATATCTAATCATATTAATGAATCTCAACATTACTTGACTAGTGTATTTTATGCAAGCTGAAAAAAATATGTAAAAAATAGACATTTCGTAGTTTATTTCAAAGTGTGTAAGGAAGATGAGATCAACCACTCATTTCTTAAATTAATACCACCTTCTATGAAAAGAAAGGCTATTAGTTGTAGACTAGTATGCATGAGTTATCAACACATTCACCTCCAACTCTCTATTAACTCTTGCATGGGAAGAATTAAACTACCCTCATAACTCAGTCATGGTTGTTTTGGGTGAGGTGTTTCAAATTTTGGAGCAATTTCTTGTTGTATTTGCATCTTTGTAAAAATTTAAATTTCATTGTTTGCATTAATGCCACCCGCTTTGACAATGAATGCTAGTTGTTGTAGCCTGACATGCATTAGTTATATATAAAAGTTTCTTGTTTTCAAAATAGTGATCGAATAAAAATCATGGTCATTAGATATAGTCATTGTAAAAACTATATATATAGCTTTTGATCACTACTATTTTTAATTATTTATAATAGTACCATATTCAATGGACTATCCCCGATGGAGCCAAGTGTTACACTACATACCCTAGAGAGGTATCAAGAATTGTGTAGTTCTTATAAGATATATTTTGTATAACACATAATTCATATCACTTCGTATCAACGAATATGTTTATTGACCGTTACGCTTCATTACCTGCTTTATGTATTAAAGGACACTAAGTTATTCCTTTGAATATGAGTTAATAAATAAATATGTATGTTTTATGTTGTCCATTTATTTGTAAATGAGAAGCCTAGTGGTTGCTAGCCTTTATATTTTCTACGATTCCATTCAAGAAATGTAAAAACTATTTTTACAAATTTGGTTTGCTAGTATTTTTCATTGTTTATAATTATATTACATTGGTTAGAATATCCCTAAAAGAGCAAAGTACTACACTACATACCCTGAAAAGGGGTTTATCCTTATGTATTTATCATAGATGAATTTTGTATAACATATAATTTATATCAGTTCGTATTAGGAAAATGCTTAATGAACACTAAGCTCCATTACTTACCGAAAGGAATGGCTTGCACCCGGTAGGAAATTTGAACAATACTTGTTTACAAAATAGTGATCTAATAAAAATCATTATCTAGCTTAGTGGTCTCTAGGCTCCTACCAATAGATCTAGTCATTGTAAAAACTATTTGTAAAGTTTTGGATTGCTATTATGTTTCATTTTTTATAATTGTATCATATTGGATGGAATGTCCTCGACGGAGCCAAGTGTTTTACTACATAACCTAGGAAGGGATCAAGCCTTATGTAGTTCTCATAAGATATAATGTGTATAACACATAATTCACATTGGTTCATATCAAGGAAAATTCTTAGCAACCACTATGCTCCATTACTTATTGAAAGGAAAGGCTATTTTAAAAGTTTAAATTTTTATGTTTTCATTAATGTCACCCGCTCTGACAAGGAATGTTAGTTATTGTATCTTAGCATGTATTAGTTATCCACACATCTACCTCTAACACTCCATTAAATCTCACATGGAATGAATTGAACTTCCCACATAGCTCGCTTAAGAGTTTTGGGGACACACAAGTATGGGAGAGGTGTGCCAAAATCTGTAGAAACTACATGTTGAAATTGGTAGGTGAAACCTCTAACACGACTTCATGTGGTGATTCCTTGTTGAATATTGTTGTTCATAAAGGTTAGATAATAGTAATAGAATTTCATCATTTCATCCGAAGGAGAATCATGTGCATCTTGGCCTTGCATATTTGGTAAATCATGGGTGTTTATTTAATTTTGTGGATGATTTTCAAAATAGTCTTCTCTACGCCCACAACAAGACTATGGAGTTTGTTTTGCTAGTTTTTTATTTTTATTATAACATTATATTCTTCTATATGTGTTCCATATAACTGAAAAATGCCATCTCTATAGAATCTACTGATCTTCTAATTTGATAATTTTGTTTCTACATATCACTATTTTTCCCACAAAGTCTCCTAGTTTCTTTACATAGGAAATGTTTCCTTCTAAAATAGGATTGACTCACTCACTCTTGTCACATTTAGGTCATTTTCTTGGTGGTACAAGAGTGAGTTAGTCAATCCTATGGTTGAAGTAAAAATTCATGTGATAAGGAACTAGGAGACCTTGTGGGAAAAAATAGTGATGTGAAGAAACAAAACTATCAAATTAGCATATCATGTAGATTTGAAAGAGATGGAATGCATTAGTCGTCCTTCAAAAACTATCCATTAACTCTCATATGGGAGAGGTGTTCTAAATTTTATTGTGACTTCTTTTGAATTTACCAGTGCAACGAATAACAAAAATTTACAATAACAATTCCTTGTTGAAGACCATTGTTCATCAAGGTTAGATAATATTAATAGAAGTAAAGAATTTAATCCTGAAGGAGAATCATGTACATATTGGCCTTGCATTATTGGTAAATCATGTGTGTCTATTTTCCTTGATGGATGATTTACCAAACACACAAGGACAATATGCTCATGATTCATCCTTTAGGATTAAATGATGAACTTCTATTACTATGATCTAACCTTGCTAAACAATGGTCCTCAACAAGGAATCACCATTAGTAGTATGTTTTTATGTGTTGTACCCATCGATTTAAAAAATAATCACTAAAAAAGGGTAATACCTCTTCTATTCAAGAAGTCGCTAAGTATTTAGGAAAATCATTTCTAATTATTTTCTCGGAATGTAAAAACTAGCCTAAAGGCAGCTTATCTCAAATGGTCATTATGTTGCACTACATACCCTCAAGAGGGACATATCCTTATGCTCATAAGATATATTTTTTATAACACATAATTCATATGATTTTTATTAAGGAAAATTCTTAGCAACCACTAATCTCCATTACTCGCATTAGGTCTTAGCGACCACTTAGCTATTCCTTTCAATAGCAGTTCATGAACAAAAATGCATGTTTTATGTTGTTCGATTATTTTTCGATGAGAATCCTAGTGGTCACTATCTTCTATATTTTCTAGGATTCTATTCCAATAATTTAAAAAATAATATGAACAACTTTGATATATAGTATTTTTCATTACTTATAATTATATCATATTGGATGGACCATTCTCTGTGAGCCATGTGTTGCACTACATACCCTCGATAGGGATGAAAAATTATGTAGTTATCATAATATATATTTTGAATAACACATAATTCATATCAGTTCATATCAAGGAAAATTCTTCGCAACTACTAAGCTACATTACTTATTCATAGGAATGGATTAGTGGTCGTTAGGCTCAAGATTTTCTAGTTTTCAAAATAACGAATGAATAAAAATTCATTATCTACCTTAGCAACATAGTTAAGAAAGGTTATATCATAGTAATAGAAGTTCATCATTTAAACCTGAAGAAGTATCATGTCCATCTTGGCCTTGCATATTTTCTGAAAATCACCGTCAAAGAAAATAGACCAATACAATTTACCAAATATGCAGGTAAAGATGAACAAGATTCTCACTCATGATTAAATGATGAACTCATATTATTATGATATAATCTTGTTGAACAAGGGTTTTCAACAAGAAATCACATCTAGAATTCTTTGTTATGCATTGCACATAATAATTTCAACAAGTAGTCGCTGATAAATTTGGCACATGTCTCCCATACAAGTAGTTGCTAAGTATTCATTCAAATAATTACTTATTGTATTTTTGGAATGTTACAACTAATGTAAATGCCTCTTATCTAAGATGGTATTTAGGATGCACTATATACCCTTGAGAGGGATAAATCATTATCTAGTTCTCATAATATATATTGTGTATAACACATCATTTATTTCATATCGTTTTTAAGGAAAATGATTAACAACCGCTAAGCTAACTTCCTTACTTTTGGTCTTATCAGCTGCTATGTTATTCCATTCAACAAGAGTTAATGAACATCAATGAAAGTTTTATATTGTATATTTATTTGTAGATAAGAAACCTAGTGGTCGTTATCCTCTATATTCTAGGATTCCTTTCTAAAGACTTTGTAAAAACTATCTCGTATAGAATTATATTGCTAGTATTTTTCATTATTTATAATTAAATCATATTAGTTAGACTATCCCTGGCGAAGCTAAGTGTTGCACTACATACCCTCGAGAGGTATCAAGCCTTATGTATTTATCATAAGATATATTATGTATAACAAAAAATTCATATTGGTTCATATCAAGGAAAATGCTTAGGAATCGCTAGGCTCCATTACTCATTGAAACTAATGGTTGCGCTACCGTAAGGCTCGACGCTTTCTTATTTTCAAATTATCAATCAAATAACAAAAAAAACATGGAATAACTTAGTATTTGTGATTATTGTCCACTAACAAACTCTAGGATTAGTGGCCTCTAGGATTAAATTATTGTGTTATAATATCTAAATAGAGTAATTGGAGCATTGCTCATTTTTCCAAAGTAAATCACTTCTATTTGTCTTTTGTGGAATGTAATAACTAGCCTAGTGTCTGATAATCTCAAACGATCTTTATGTTTCATAAAAAAATGTAATAAACTTTGAGCTTAGCAACCAATATCCATGGAATATCATGTTGGAATATCCAACCATATTTATGGAACTTAGATGTAGCTAAGCATTGTATTTTATTCAAGTAATCAGAAATACGTGTATTTAAGAAAATTTCTAATATTTGTCTTGTATTATAATATTTGTTGTCGTTTCTTGTCTTGGAGTATCAAATCAATGTAGTAAAAATACATCTTAGTGGATGGTAGTCTTGGAATATTATTTTGGAAAAGATAACAATAATAATGGAGCTTAGCTCATTTTTCAAGTAAGTCGTTACTAATTGTCTTGTATGAAAGACAACAAATATCCTAGTAGTTTCTAATCTCAATTGTTTCTTATGTTTCAGCAATGCAATGTAATAATATTTGACCTTAGTAGTCATTGGGCTTCAAATATCATGTTGAACCTCATGGTGCTAGGATTAAAATTTCGTGTTGTAATATATTACTAGAGTACTTATATGATGTTTATAATGAAGTTGTTTTATAAATCTAATTTGTTATCTTGCTCCAACACAATGTAATAATCTTTGACTTTAGTGACCACTAAGCTATACATATGTTTTCAAAAAAGAAGAATTATATCTTGGCGGTCACTACGCTAGACAACATTTTTCATGATTGAGTTTACATATAGATACATACATATACATGTACAATCATGTATTATATATTTATATGAAATCAATTATTCTCTAGGTTCACATTTAATTATGAAAAAACTTGATTTCATAAAATGGTCATTGAAATAAAGAATTATATCATAGAGGGCGCAAAGCTATGTGGTTTTGTGGCATAACATAAGGTCCATAAAAATAAATATATATTTAAAAATATAATGATCAAAATTTATATTTAATAATATTTACATGTAAATATAATATGTTTACCTTCAATTTTACAAAAATAAACTTGTTAAAGACATTACATTTGACTATTTCTACATGGGAAAATGTATATAATTAAAAATATTTATCATACAATTGGATACTTTACATGGTTATATAGTTTAATAGAAATTTTTTAATGTGAAAAAACTTACCCGAATGTTAACACTACAACCATATAAACAATGAACACATAAATAATTATCCATTTTTATTTATTTCATCTTGATAAAAATCATTAAAAGAATTCATAATGAATACCTAAACTATACTAAATCAAACCATTATGATTTTTGTAAAATGTGAATATGTGATGCATGTTTTGTAATTGGGGAGATAGGCCATCACTATCAAGAAAAAACAATCATAAGAACGAGAACGAAAAATCCACAAAAACATTATCATGAGAGATACGAAGAAGGGATAAAAAGGGAACTCATTTATCAAATACAAATACAAGAGATAGGGTAGAATAAAATATTTTGTTTTCAGAAAGAATAAAAATTATAAAGGGGGATTACATTTTATTTCATTAGGGCAGAATAAAAAACGTGTTTTCATAAAGAAGGAGGTTTGAGAAGGTTATGAAAAGGAATTGCAAAGGTATGAAGGGAAAGGCAGGGCTGGATTGTCGTGTAAAACATAAGAACTAGGTGAAGAGAGAGTGACACAAAGTTCCCATAATCAACAAAGGTACACATGTATTATAATAGATTCTTTTGATAAATACTTGTTTTAGTAATATCTGAAATTATCATGTGCTTGATAATGTTTATGAAACCTCTGTCTCCTCTCTAAAAAAAACTATCTGTGAAATTCTACATGTAACCTCTTTTTTTTTCCTCGTTTGAGTTCTTCCTTTGTGTTCCTCCTTCTCTATAATCAATATTTATAAAAATGGTCAGGATTCATACACTCATACCTGAAATCTATCCAAAACTCCTTTTACTTTCCTCCTTTATTCTCCTTCTTTGTAAATGTGATTATAATTACTACCTCAATATCCCCTTGCAAAAAATGGCCAAGATTCATACACTTGGACATGTAATCTACTACATGTATGTATTGTATTCTTATTTCAAGATATTATTTTCTACGATGCCAAAAAAGAAACCGTAATCAATATTTCTTTGGGGTATTTTACATTTTTATTGATACACTCCATGAAAGAATGTTTAAAAATGGAAAAGTGTGGGATATGAAAATTTGAATTTCCCCCTCATTAAGTAAAAGTACAGGATATTGAAATTTCAAATATTTACATTTAATGTGGGGGATTTCACAATTCATAATTTTAATTTATCCCTCATTAATAAAATATTTGGGATAGGGGAAAACAATTTTAAATTTATTTATTTTTGAATCAAGAATGAAAACAACAAATATTAATATAAGCATAATAAAAAATATATTATAAGATAACATAAGTAAAAAAATATAAACATAGTTTTAAAGTGTAATAGAGTAATATACACACATTTATTATTAATTTTTATCAAAATTGAATTCAATATTGTTAGATATTCCGCAATTTAATTTAAAATAATTATTCAAATAAAATGTGCCATGTGGAAAGTTTGAACTAGATAGTTAGGAAATAATATAATTGACACATTTATTAAGAAATTTATATTTAAAGAAATGCCTATAAAATACTTTTAACCTATAAAAATATGCCATATTATTATGTAAATAGCACCCACTAAAATTATGACATGTCGCAAAAATTTTCTAAAACCTTTTGTGTTTGTCTATATTTTGGTGTTAGTTACATTTTACATTAGCAAAACTAAAACATAATTTTCTTCTTCACATGTATTTCACATCAAATTATATATAGGAATGAACTTAGTGACCGCTAAGCTCCATTACTATGATTTATTATTCCAACACTAGATTTAAAATAATAAATCCTTAGGTTTTAGTGGCCGCTAAGCTATTCCTTTCAATAGGTGTTAATGAAAAACTCTACATATCTTATGTTGTCCATTTATTTGTCAAGGAGAATCCTAGTGGACGATACCCTCTATAATTCCTAGGATTCCATTCCAATAATGTAAAAACATATTTTTAAAGCTTTGTATCTCTAGTATATTTCATTATTTATAATTGTATCATATTGGCCATAAAATTCCGTTTATGAGAATTTTTGCTCCTCGCATTTGAGTTCTCGGCCTTCTTCCTTGTTCCATTTGCACTTGATGATGACCTTGGAAGAATTTTTTTAGTGTTCTCCTCCATTTCACTAATGTCTTCTTCATCAGTACTGCTCATTTCAAGCCACATGTTAACCTCTTCCTTTTCCACTTCAATTTTTGAAATCGATCTTGTAGGATCAAAATCCTCTACTCCTGCATAATGAAGTCTACATTCAAACCTCCAATATGCCTATTTTGGATTTCAATTTATCTATGGCAATTTTTAACTATTTGAACCAAAATGTTTTTGACCACCAAAATGGTGTTTGTAGTTACCTCCATTCTAAGGATATGGGCTTCCTAGTTAATAATTTCTCTAGCTCTTTCCCTATTCCCAACACTTTTCTCCTCGACGTTGTTTCCCTTTTTAATATCATAGAGAATATCAACTATGCCAGCATGACCATCATGTGATTTCCCCTTTTCTAATTTTTTTCATGTGAGATGCCAAGGTCTCATTATCCGAATCATCACTTTTTTCTTGAGGACGAGGAGGGATAAGGATTCTCCCTTTCTTAAACATCAAAAAAATTAAGCCATGGTGGAGAGGGGTTTCCATCTTATCATTCTGGTAGTATTTTATAGAAGTAGTCAAGGACTAAAGGAGGAAAAATGGAAAACTCATCTCTTGGTTTCTACGAAGATAATTCAAAATGGATAGGTGGTAAGAGAATTTTTTCCTAAATTTACCCTCGAGTACAAGTTATTTCATCACCACAATACACACATCCTCCCACCTACCCAAAAACATGCTCGGCAATACCATCATCATACTAATTTTTTTTTCATCAAGGCCAATGAAGGTTGACATTTCATGTTTTTTTCCTATTTTTATCCTTTAAAATTATAAGACCATCTATGGACATACCAAGGGCTTTGGCGATGGTGTTATCATTCACCTTGATTTTTATGCCTCTCATCTTGACACAAAAACCCCCAAGATTTCCCAAATTCATATAAGGTAAGAGGTTAGGAGGAATAACTATAAAATCGAAGGTGGAAGGTAGAATGTGTGCATTATTGATGTTATCAAGATGATTGTAGAGAACTCATTTTTTTCTAGGAAGGACTACCTATAAATACAAAAAAAGACCACAAAAGAGCATTAAATAGCATATGACAGTGGACTGCCTAGCATATGCTAGATCCAAGAAGTGTGATGCTTCCTAGAGAGGTTTTCAATCCACTATTTAATTTAACATAAATAAGAAACTGAAATAAAAGGGTCTATTGTAATGCAATGATTTAGGTTTCTCAATACAAAAAAATATGCTAGATTTAATGTTAAATATAAAATGTATCACTAAATCTAATGAAACCAAAGGTTTTTTGGGCTAGGAAGGTTTGTCAGAGGTTTGGTAAAGGTCTGGGACTGATTAGGTGAGGTCTAGGTTGGTTTTGGTTGAATAGAAGGCTTATTGGTATGAGAAAGTGTAAAAAACAGAGACCAGTATTGGTCGGGTGACCGATGTCGGTATAGGGATGAAACCAATGGTCGGTAAGGTAAACCAACATCGGTAGGGAAATGGGTGATAAATTAATAAAAATGGCTTTTTATCCTCTCTATGATTACACAAAGAGTGAGGAAGGTGTGGTTAGGCTCATAATATGGATGAGAAGACTCAAGAATGTAGAGGAAGAGGTTAAGAAAGGTGGAAAGGCTTGAAATGGTTGGGTAGGTGGATTGGTGGGAAGATGGAGATATATCGGGTAATAACAGAAATGAAATACTTGAAAGAAGTAAAATATCTACATAAAGTAAGCACGATGATGAAAACCACGTTACTTACTTGTTTCTATGAAGATCTCATGAATGAAGGTGGTTGGTGGTTGATTGGTGAGGTGATGGTTGGTTTAGTCTCACTAGTGTAACCTGTGTGTTCCGTGGATACTCAATGCTCTAGAAGAGAACATGTTGCTTGTGTTGCACTCTGGTGGTGTGTGTTGTCATCATTTGGATGCAGGAATGGCTTTGAGACTCATGCTTGATTGCAATAGAATTCCCAAAACTAAATGACCAACCCATGTAAAGAGTTGTAAAATTGTATATAAAGGAACCGATGGTGGTTTAGGTGACCGACGTCGTCGAGGATAAACCGACATCGGTTAGGGTGAATTAGTCCAAGTTACCAAAAATATCCTGATCTTTACTATGTTTGGCATGATCTTGATTGCTAATCCGGGTCTCAAGTGAGGGTTGGCACTTAGATAAGTGGGAGTGTTGTTGGAGAAGGAATAGGACTTTAATTTTAGGGTTTGAAAGAGTCTCAAGTTGGTTAAGATAAGTAGAGACTCAATCTTAGTTAATTAATAGGCTAGGAATAAGTCCATGGTGAGGTGTCTAGGTGATGTGGCTAGGTGAGGTGTAAATTAACTTAATTAAAGTAATTAAATTAATTAATAATGTGAGGATGAACATTAATTCAATTGTAAGTAATTAAATTAATATGAATAATATGGGGTAAGGGGTCATGGTTAGGTGAATATGTTATGTTAATTAATTAAAGGGGACTAAGGGGAGTGTGACCCAAATTTGGTGTCTACATTTTCCCCTTTTTATCACGTAGCTTGTATTGATAAGTGACGCTTTGAAAAAATAGGAAGTCATTGTCTCAAGTATGAGTGAAGATTAGGTTTCCCCAAGTATGGGTGGAGGTGATCCCCCTCAAACTAGGATCTGATGAGGTAATAGATGGAGTCAGTGAGTGGTTTGATAAATGTGTAAGTGATGAAAAAAGGTAGGTGGGTTTTAGGTAAGGGTGATTTTGGTTGGGTAATAGGTAGTGGCATTCATGCACACACACACGTATAGAATGTGATAAGGTACTAGGTTGAAGAGCTTAAAACTCTACTTTCATCAAAGGTTGATAGGTTTATCCAAACAAGGTTGAAGTGGTTAGGTATCCAAGGTATAGGATATGGTCTGAAACACAACTAGGAAAGGTGTAGGAATGGGAAATAGGTTTTTTCTAGGGCACCAAAGGTTAGGTCGGGATAAACAACATGACATTAGGAAAGGTAAGGTCATTAGGCTGAACAACATGAGTAACATCATCACAAGGTATAGCTAGTAAGTGAATTTGAGTGTCACAATGGGTGAGGTTGGGTTGGGTGATTTAGGAAAGGTTGTCATAGGTAAGGCCATGTTAGGGGTGAAAACATGCCCCAACTGATTGTGAGGTTGGGTTGTAGGTAATAAGGTCATTAGGTTGAGTGGTAAGGTTGGGTTCAAACTTGGGTAAGGAAAAAAGGGTTTGGGAAATTAAATGTGGAGATAAATAGTGTAAGGGACTCAAACAGGCTAACCGATACTAGGGTTAGGGAAAACTGATGTCGGTCAAGAGTAACCGACCATGGTACACTAGGGCACATGACCGATACTGGTCAAGATAAACCATGATGTCGGTCAGAGTCGGGGTAGGGTAAAAAGTAAAAATTTGTATGTTATGGATTCATTTTAACCTTTCCACTTATAGAAAATGATAGAGCGAAGAGATTTTTAGCATTTTCCATGGAAAAGGATGAGGTGTTATACCAGGATCTAAGTTGGAGGTATCTGAGTGGCTGGAGGAGCTAGGTAGATGGGTCCATGAGATCATTTGGAGAGTGATTTGATTTGGAGGACCGAGATTTTGATTGATTAGAGGCATGGTTGCAAGAGGAGGGTGCTAGAGGTCCACTAGTTTAGAGACCGGAGGTGCCAAGTGAGGAGGAGGCAGTGTGTTGAGGTAGGAATCAATCCATATTGTGTATTTTTAATTGAAATTTGTGGTAAAATGAACAAATGGGGTGGGAAATTGAAAATTTGAAATGAGGTTAAAAATTAATGAAATTGGGTACTAGGGAGGGTGCAATGTAGATTAATTAGGTGAGTAAATGAATTGGGGTGGGGTTTAGGTGGGATTGGGGTAGATTTTAGGTTTTTTTTCAATTTTTCAAAATTTGGGGCATGGGGTTTGGCCTTAGGGCCAAACCAGAGACGACAAATCTAGTTAGGCATCGACCGATGTTGGTTTGGCATACGTTGGCATGGTGGTTGAGATAGGTGACTAGTACTAGTGAGTGAGTGATGGTGTGGTTATGGTGACCGATGTCGGTCACTATGAAAAGTGACCTAGTTTATAAAAGGTTAAGTTATGGGGAAAGATGAACTTATAAGATAGAGAGGTAAGTATTTTTAGAGAGATGGGAGGTAAAGTAGAATAGAAGTAGGTGGGTTTAAGATATATATAGCTAGAAATAGGTGGGTATGGGTTAGGTCAAATATCGAAGGAGAGAAAGTGATGAAATAGAACATGGGGACTTGTGTAGGCTAGATAAAATGGATGATAGGTTAGTGAAATAGTTAGGAAATAGATAGGTAGGTAGAGAAATGTGGGTGTGGGGTGGGGGTAGGTAGGGGTGAAGAAATGAGTAAAGTAGGTAAGTACTTGACATTGTTGAGTTTCATGGATGCAGGCACGACATCAATTGATGATGCGGGATAGGGTCCCACCATTATTGGGGAGATGTGACCCAATGTCATGGAGGATGAGTGGACTCACATGTGAGAGGTTGGATTGGTTGGGATCAGGTGGTACAGGTGGATCGATGGGATCATATCTTATGGTCACTCTCATCGATAGATGGGATGCATCATGACCAACACATTCCATCTACCCACCGGTGAGATGATGATCATGTTGGAGGATGTATACCAGATTTTGTGGTTACCGATTGTTGGGGAGCCTGTTTATTTAGTGTCAATAGATGAGGATTTTGAGGTGATGATTATAGTATTTGGAGAGATGAGTGACTTGACTGAGAGCAGTGCTAGTCTGTATATGGGAATGATGTATATTACACACCACAGGAGACTCGATTAGAAGCATGATTGATGATGGTAGCGGTGGGGTGTTATGCACTCCCAATTCAGAGGGTGGCTGATTTCCTAGAGGTTTGATGGGATTTCTATGGGATATGATTGAGGATCATGTCTATTTTTACATGGGCCTACATATCTAGCATAGTTATATAGGGAGCTATGGGGCTATTAGAGGATATGATGGTATGACATCTATTGTACATTCCTACTGCACTGTTGGGTGTATGAGCACATAGTGATTGTGCACCCATGGGGACTGTCGATAGCATATTGGCATCATGGTGGATAGAGGGATGGATACAGGAGATGGGTGGTAGTAGGTGGTCATCCATGAGTGGAGGAGGGCAAGCACACATGATGACGTGGATTACTATAACATGATTAGTTGGAGGGTTTGTATGCCATGGACATAGTTTGGAGACCCTATGTTGGTTTTCCTACATATAGAGATGGCCCGGGAGTTACAAGGGGCTACAAATACTGAGGTGGATATAGGGAAGGCATGTCAATGAGCATGAGATGATTTTGGTGGATAGAGTTAATGATGCCAGTTTAGACTACATAGGATGTGCCACCACCATTCCCATAGTACCACAGAGATGATGTGGAGAGACCATTATCTCCACCCCATCCTATAGACCCATAGGACAGAGGAGGAGGTGCAGTTGATAGAAGACTTGATGATGTAGGGACCACTATGGCACATAGATAGTGGTGGGCAACAGAGTTATAGGAAACACCGCCATGGCTAGGAGTAGCCTGGATTTAGCATGATGGTTATGGTGTGAAGAGAGAGATGCACTATAGGGACATGTGACTTACTCTAGGTGTGTAATTAATTGATAGCAACACATAGGTGCATAGGTGGCCACCTTGATAGGGTAGGTGACTACTTTATAAGGTCAGCTAGCATAGCATAGCATAGGGCAAGGCTCAAGTTCTACACATGCTCCCATAGGGGATGGAGCATAACATGGTAGGCCTCTTTAGAAGCACATGTCATAGGTTTACAAGGCCAAGGTGACTACCCCAGCACATAGGCAAAATTATAGCCTTATTATAGGCCACAGAGTAGCCACACAGGTAGCACAAGCACAGCATAGGATAGGGTCCCATTTTAGGCACCAACAGGACAAGGTCCCTTAGTACAAGCATGAGGATAGAGGCCATTATTGTTAGGGTAGGGTTCACAGGTTGGAGCTAGGATGGATGGCACCACCCCAGACTATATCCATGGCTAGGTTTAGGGATGCCCTGAATGAGGCTCATTATTACCAAGATCAGTGACCATGACTAGATATTGATGTCCATCATCATCATACACTAAGCATATAGGGCCCAGTAGGAAGCCAGTGAGAGGACTAGGTCCCAGACTCATACTTAGGTAGCACAGGGGTCATCGGCCCTAGAGATAGGGTCAAGGTGAGGTTACCAACTCTCATAGGCTAGCCCAGATGAGGAAAGGAGGAGGAGATGGTGGGGGAGAGAGAGACCTAGTAGAGGGTGGAGAGATGGAGATGAGTGGGGGAGGTTGACAGAGCAAGAGAGAGGAGGAGACATGTGAGAGTAGAGAGGAGGGCCTTAGATGGGGATGAGATATTTATGAGATGTGGTATCATATTTTGATTTTGATATATATATATATATATATATATGTGCTGAAGATTGTGAGATTATACATGAGATTTTTGAGATACTTTGATTATTTATCCCTATGTATATATGTATTGATACACAAACACTCCCTTTTATATAGTTGATGATGATATTGGATTGATGATGTACTTGGTTTTCATTTCCATTTTTATTGTTATATTATGGAAACTAGGTGAGTTAGGCATGGTTGAGTCTAGGTCATTTAGGCATGGTTTAGTAGGTATGGTGAGTTAGGCATGGTGGTGAGAGTAGTATAGGCATGGTGAGTAGGTATAGTAGGAGGTGTAGGCATAGGCATGGTGGAGTCTAGGTGTAGGCATGGTGGAGTTGAAAATTTCCAAGTTATTGATTTTATGGAAATGATGTGTTGTATGTATGTTGTGTTTAAATTTCCAAGTAATTGATATCATGGAAATGTTAAATGATTCAGGTATGATATGGTTGATGTTATAAAATGGTAGGTATGATGAAACAATGTATGTTTTTGTGATATATTAATCTCCAAGTTATTGTGTAAATGGAAACTAACTAGGTTAGAATGTGAATGTAAAGGGGAAAAAATGGTTAGGGGTAAAAGTGGTCGAGCTAACCTCTAAGGGCCCCATGCCCTCGAGTGTTGCCTACATAGCCAGAAAAAAGGGGCCTCAGGCCGATGTAGTTCTCCCATAAGCTAGGGAAGAATATGATGGGGTAGATGAATGGGTCGGTAGGTTTTAGGCATGATTGAGTCTAGGTCATTTAGGCATGGTTGAGTGTAGGTTATTTTAGGCATGGTTGAGTTTAGGTTGAATAGGCATGGTTGAAGGAGAAGAAATCCTAGAATGTAGGTGTCGAAGGTCTAGTCCTGTGTAGTAGAATCAATAAGTAAGAAAAGAGACAAATGGTAAAAGAGGTGGAATGCTTAGAAGTGGCAAGGACCATAATGAGCATACCGAGGATGGGTTGATGAACTTAAACCCTAAAGGAAATGCATGATTGATTGTTCTAAGGGTGAAGGAAGTTACATGATCATGAAATGTTGCATTTTTGCACATCCCTTGAGTAGGTAGAAGATAAAAAAGAAAGGAAGATGAGGTGAAATGGGTTGTTTAGTGATAACCTTGTTGTGAGACAACATGCCTCTTCTGCAAGATACCCAAAACCAAAATAGGCAAGTCCATGATGAAAAAGTTGTATTTTTCTTTTTTTTGTATTTTTTTTTTTTTTTTTTTAATATAGATGATCGATGTGGGAAGTCTATGTGGGATGAATAGAATGACTCCTTGAGGTCTTTGTGAAGTTGATCGATGGGAAGCTTTAGAATATTTTATTTTTTTATTTTACAGAAATAGTCTTCTTTTTGGATAGACTATGTATTTTAGGGCTAACTTTTATAGTTGTCCTTGAGGGAGAAGTCTATTTATAGCAGTGAGATAGAGAGGTAGATGTCCTTTTTGAGGGAGTCATCTATTTACAAGAAGTTTGACTCAAGGAGTTGAATTTGAATATCCCATATATTACTTTTGAATTTCTTTGGACTTTTAGGTCATGGACAAGACTATAGAGGAGTATAGGCATCTTTTATGAAGGAAAAACCATAGCACACAAAGGTTAACTATGAAAGAAGAGTTTTAAGTGATGAATGACCATGGGATTCCATCCTGAAAAGAATGAAAAGTATCCATGAGAATCATGCCATGAGTAGAGTCATGGTACTCATATTTAAGATAAGATTAAAAGGTGATGGATAATCACATGATTCTTGTTTAGTCATTGGTCCTTAAAAGAGGTAGATGAAAGGAATGGGTACTCAAGGGATGAGTGTGTAATAGAAAAAGGTGATATAGTACTTGATTCAACAATAGAATGGTCAAAGATGCAAGGCATTGAGGGCTTAGGTTCAGGTTTACCTTTGAGGGAAGATAAATGATAAGCACTTGATCCATAGGCATGAGTAAATGATATAGGGTCCAAGCCAATTAGGAGAAAACTTTCCCGTTTACTTTTCTCCACTTTTGTTACATGTTGATTTTCCTTTAGGATGAGGTCATCGACGACCTTGAAGGTTCATTCTTGGACACATTTATCATATGCACATTTGATACATTTTTGGTAGATTTGAAGGTGATGAGAGCATTTAGATGATGTTCATCTAATAACTCAAGTTGCGCCAAATGGTCTTAAAAAAATCATCATCATTGAGCATATCTTTGAGTGAGATATGAAGAGATGGAATTTGGATTTGAGAGAGGCAAGACAACCTCTATACCATAGACCAAAGAGAAAGGTGTGGCAGTAGTTGAGGTGTGAATACTAGTGTGATAAGCCCATAAGGAAAAGGAATGTGTGTGCCAATCCTTACCAAGTATCATCAACCACTTTCATAAGAATTTTTTTAGGGTTTTGTTAGTTGATTCAGCTTGGCCATTTTTTGAGGATAATAAGGTGAAGAAAAATTGAGTTGAATGTCGAAGGCATCATAGAGTTTCCATAGGGTTTTGTTTTTGAATTGTTTTTCATTATCAATGATGAGGTGGTGAGGAACACCAAAGTGACAAATGATGTGATGGTTGATGAATTCACATATTTTCTCAGATTTTTTAGAAATGAGAGGTATGGTCTTCCACCCATTTAGTGTAATATTTGGTAGTGGTAATAATCCATTGATGACATTGGGAAGAATGAGGTTAATCTCTCCAACAAGATCCAAACCCCATTGAGAGAAAGGCAAAGGTCTCGTGTGACTGTAAGGTGTGACTAGGGGTGTGATGAAGATTAGCATGTTGTTGACATTTCACACAACATTTGACATAGTCACAAAAATCTTGGTTTAGGGTTGGCTAGTAATAGCCGAGGTGAAGGATGTGCTTGAAAAGTGAAGCCACTAAAATGACCTCCACAAATCCTCATCGTGAACTTCCTTGATGGTGTATGGGATTTCAAGAACTTGTAAGGCATCGTAAGAGGATACCGTCAAAGCCACATTTATAGAGAAGACCACCCATGATGACATAGTGAGAGACACTTTTGAGGAAGGCTCGTTGTCCATTGCGAGTAAGATCTAGAGGTAGAATTGAAAGGGAAAGGTAGTCAACAAACTGCTTATACCAAATGTCACGTGGGTTAGTTTCAATTTTCCTACAAAGTTAACATCTCAGAATAGATAAGAAGGTGATTGCAACCTTTGTACTATGACAAATATTTTTGAGTCGAGGGTGAAGTGGGTATTTGAGAAGTGAGACAAGCCATGGTGTCTAAAATTTGTTAGTGGAACGTGGGGTGGTTTAAAGTTCATAATGGTCAAAGGTAGTCAAAAGCATGTCAACATGATGTTTATACTTTTGAAGTATCTCATTATGACACTGGTATAGACCATTGAATTGGTTCACAACTAGTTGAGATTCACCAAAAATATTAATGGATTTAACATCTAAGGCTATGGTAGTTTGAAGACCTAACATGAGTGCTTCGTATTTGGTGATGTTGTTAGTACAATCAAAATCTAGTTTGAAAGATAATGGCATAGGCTCACCATCAAGAGGAATGAGGATAATCTCTGCACCACCCCCACATTAACATTTGGAACCATCGAAGAATAAGGTCATCTAGTAAATGGTATCATCAGGGAGAGGGTACAATGGATTCATTAGGGAAGTCAAAGTTAGAAGATTGGTTTTCGAGAGAGAGGTGTGTCTACGAGTTGGTCAACAATGGTTTTTCCTTTGATAGAATTTTGATGGATGAATTTGAGATCTAGGTCTACAAGAAGCATGAGCCAATGTGCAACACATTGATGTTGGTAGGCTTAGCATACATGTAATGTAAGGGGTAGTATTGGTGATAATGAAGGTTTTTTGGTTGAGTAGGTAATGGAAAAGTTTAGTGGTGAAAAAGACTAAGGCTAGGAAAAAAAGTTTTGGCATGAGTATATCTAGTCTCGTAGTCTAAAATCATATGACTTATATAATAAACCACTTGTTCCCTATGTTTCTCATCGTGATGAGTGAGCATGGCACCCAGGGAATGATCAGTGGTAAGAAATGTAAAGGTAAAATGGTTGGTCATCCTTAGGTGGAATGAGCATAGGTGGTTGGAGGAGGTATTATTTTAAGGTGTCAAAGGCTTTGGCATTCATCATCCCATTTGAAGGAGACATCCTTTTTGAGAAGATGATGAAATGGATGACAATGGTTGAAAAGATGAGAAATAAAGTGATGAATAGATTGCAACTTTCCTTGAAAACTACAAAGTTTGATGAAGGTTAGTAGGTGGAGGCATCTGAGAATAGCCTTGATTTTAGTGGGATCAACTTCAATGCCACATAAAGAAATGATAAAACCAAGGAGCTTTCCCGAGAGAACATGAAGACACACTTCTTAGGTTGAAGGAAAAACAATATTTGATGAGATGGTCAAAGACAACCTTAAGGATACAAGGTGTTCACCCAATGTTTGGATTTGGCAAGAATATCATCGACATAATCTTCCAATATGTTATGCATGATGTCATGAAAGATATAAGTCATAGCCGTTGATATGTAGCACCAATGTTTTTAAGGCAAAAGGGCATGACATGATAGTAGAAGGTCCCCAAGGAGTGATGAAGGTGGTTTTGTGTTGATCTTCTAGGGTGAGTAATATTTGGTTATAACCCGAGAAACCATCCATGAGTGATAACATCTCATGGTCATGGTGGTGAGATCAACTAGTTGGTCAATACTAGGTAGAGAAAGTCATCTTTGGGGAAAGCTAGGTTAAGGTCATGGAAATCCATGCAAATGCAGAGTCCCCTATCACTTTTGTGACATGAAAAATGTTAGAGATCCATTGGGGATAATCAATGGGTAGAATGAAGGAAATAAAAAGGAGGTGTTGGAGTTCTTCTTTTTAAGAAGGGAAATGCAAGGATGCATTTTTCAGCTTTTATTTCATGGGTTTGGCATCAGGAATGGTTATGATATTATGGACCACAATATTTGGGTCAATACTGGGCATATCGGCGTAGGACCAAGAAAAAGTGTTGTTATGATCCCGAGAGGAAAGAAGTGAAAGCTTCTTATTTAGCAACATCTAAAGATTGGCCTATTTTTAGAATGTATGGGTCATCCTGAGTGTGAATGTTGATTTGATGGTTGATTCATTCAACATGGTTTATGTCTTAGAAGGTAATGATGATGAATATAAGAATCTTCCACACCAAGGTAGGTGAGAATAGAATCATCATCCTATGACATTGAATGATGTTAATAGAAGGTGTTGTCATGATCATGTCAGGATACAGGAAGGGAAGAGAAGAGGGAGCCTTGCCATCATGTTGATAAGTCAGAGGTCCCAAGGAAATGGTGTTCATGAAAAAAAAAAAAAGTTAGGAGGAATGGATTTTGGATCCATAGACTTTCTATAGGTGAAGGTGGTGAGGTAGGTGAATGGGGTGGGGAAGGTTTATCATCCTCAATGAGTTTGACTCGGGCCTTCTTGGAAGGTGGTTCAGAAAATCCAATACCATTGTGGTCTTTATGCTTTTACATGGTGGTGCAAGGAATGACAATATGGTGGCCTTGTTCATAGAAACCAAAGCCAAATCCCTTCCAAGCAATGATGGAGGAAGGTGTGGGAAAGTGGTGGTTGGTGAGAGATTGAAGGTCGGAGGAAAATGGTTGAGTTTGGGAAGGTGGCTTGGGTGAGTAGGTAGAAGCATCAAGTCCCCCATACGTTAAGTTAGTGTGAAGGTGGGGAGGACCGTAGGGGAAAAATTCACCCTACAGTGATGATCATATGGGGATGTTGGTGAAGGTTACCATACTCTTGAGGAGTAAGGAATGTGTCAATGTTATAAAGGTGGTACTCCCCCAGAGTGAGGCATTGAAAAACACCTTCTAAGGGATCAGTAGTTGGTATGTGGTAGCAGGAATGGATGAATCACTAGATGGCTTGGGAAGAAGAAGCATTGGATGTTTGAGAAGTAGATGGGTTGGTTGATGGGTCAGCTACAAAAGTTGCAAAATAGTGGGAATAGAGGAGTTGGTTGTGGAAGATGTAGTGGAAACAGAAGTGGTGGATGAGGTAGTGGATGAAAAGAAGAAGTGAGCATGGTAGATGGGATAGTGGTAGATGCCTTAACTAGTATAAGGACATCATTAGGTCGATAGAGCATGTTATAGGTTTTAAATGGTGAAGGATTGTCTTGGGAATGGTATAGTTGTGTCCTTCATGTTCAAATTTTAAACAATGGTGTAAGGTTGAAGGAACACAACCCATGACATGAATCCAAGGTTAGCAAAGTAGAGGTTATATTGGAATTCCCCCTCTAAGACATAGAATAATTCAAGAATAGTACGGGGCCCATGTGGAGAATGATAGTTTCGAGGGTGGAAGTTATGGCATCATTAAATGAATGCAACATAACTAGGTTATTATGCATGTAATTGGAAGGGATGCACATTTTTGATATGCATGGGAGGAAATGATGTTGATACTAGCACCTCCATCGATCATAACATGCATGTCAAACATGTATATTATCAATGTAGATAGAAATGAATAGGGGGGTCAGGATCATCTGATTGGAGAGGGAAAATATCTTCATCAAAGAAACTAAGAGTGGATACTTGATGAATGGTAGTGGGAGTAGAAGATGGGGGGTGAAGTGGTGAGAGAAGCCACATGATGAGGAGTGATAATGATGGCGACAAGGTGTAGGGTCATTAGGTAGAACCTCAATAGATTGTAGACCTCAATGAGGGCCTGATGATGAGACTCAGAGGTTTGGATAAGGTCATACAAAGACATTTTGAGAGGAGATTGGTGTAATTGTTTAAGCATTGTATGATGGGAAACCCCATCATCAAAAATAGGGTATGTGGTCCATGGATGGTGATTTTGGGTGCAGGTGTAGATGGAATGTTGGGTAAAGGAGTAGCAGATGAGATGGTTGTTTTCTCCTTTCCTTTTTCCTTCTGGGCTTGAGTGGAAACTTGAACCATATTGATAAGAGTAGTGAAGGAGAAGGTGAGTCATGAAAGGTGTAGTGGACAGGATGGAAAAAATATGGTGAGGAATATAATGGTTTTGTGAAAGTAAATGCGGTGCATTGGCATTTTGGTGGAGGTTTGGCTAGCTCTTGATGTGGACCATATTGATCTCAAATGTTGGAGGAGGATAAAAGGGTTGTGGAGGTGGAGATGGAGGTCATTGAATAGGTATGGGATGAGGCTATGTGGTGATAGGTGAAGGTGGAATAGGGTCCTCATCTAAAAGATCATCATCATCAAAGTTTTTTCTTGAGAGGACATAGTTGGAGAAGAATAGTCTTAAGAGCCTTACATTTTCCACATCATGCCCTGACACATGATGGTAAGTGCAAATTTTGGTATCATCAAACCCTTTTGGTTTAGGTTTGAGTGGGTCATAAGGTCTAAGTGGTGGAAATGTGATGATAGAGGTTTCAAAAGGTTAGCTAAGATGTTGGTGTAAGACCCTACCAATGGATCACAATGTGAAGTAAGTGTGGGTTTGGATGGAAGTTTGGGTGAATTTGGTGGGAGAGGCATCACTAGAGGTGGAATCGGAGGTTGAGTAAGTTTGACTACTTTTTGGTAGATAGTACGTTTTGGGTTTGGGTTGCACCTTCTTGGGTAAAGGTGTAGTTGGTGAACTAGTTGTTGGAGGTGGTGTAGGTTTAACTACCTCTTTGGAAGGTAGTGGGGTTTTGGCTTGGGTTGCACCTTCTTGGGTAAAGGTGAAGAAGGAGTGTGTGATGTAGAAGGAAGGAAGAAAATGGGAAGGGATGGGTTAGCCAAGGTGATAATGGAGGTGGTGAAGATGGTGGTAAGAGGAAATGTGGAAGGGATTGGTTGAGGAGAAGGGAATGGCATGGGTAATGATGAGGATACAAGAAGTGGTGTAGGTATAGGAGGTAGAAAGGATGTAGGTAATGGTGAAGGTGTAGGTTGTGTAGGTAATTTGGGTGGAACAGAGGATCATGATGAGGAGGTGGGCTGTTGTGTTTTTGGTTTACCTTGGGTAGGAGGCTACTTGACCAAGGTTGATGGGTGTGGACCTAGGATAGATGGAAGTGGTGAAGGGTGAAGAGGGGTAGTGGGAAAAGCTGGTGTATGTGGCCTAAGAGGTTGGGTCTTCCTCTTAGGTGGGGGAATAGTCTTTATGATGGCTTGTGAGGATGTGGCTAAATCCAATTTGACAAGAGGATGGACTAGGCTTGATGTCGGCATGACTCCTAATGTGTGGTAATGGGTTTGGAGGGAGGAATATGAAATATAGGTGTAGGTAGGGTTTTAGGCATAGGAAAAATTTTGTTTGATGGTAATGGTTTAGGTGTGGGTGAGGGTGATGAAGAAGGGGTAGCTACAACTGGCATGGGCATGGTGGGTTTGGTTATCTGAAACACCTTTGGATAGATCATGGAAGTGTCAGTAGACAACATTTGCATTTGAGTTGAGATAGAAAGTCAAAGGCATCCCAAAGCATGGAATTGTCAACATAATCCAAGTGGTCATCCAAACGTGAGAATGCACTGATGTAGGAGGATGATGTTGATTTGGTAGTAATCCCTATAAATAATGTATTGTGAGATAGGAAATGGTTGGCTTCAGAATCTTTGGGTAGAAGAGACGAGAGAAGATCAACAGGATCCTTGAAAGCTAGTGGAGAATTATCACCAAAGAAGGGATGACTACTAATGGATCCCTGTGGGTAGGGGAGAAGGAAGGTGGATGAGGTAGGTTCTTCTTTTGGTGAAGAAGAAGGTAAGCATGACTCTCCATGGGTAGAAGAGTAAGTACGGGTTGTTCATCAGGTTGAGAGGTGAGTGGGGAAATGCATTGGAAGATATGGTGGACTCCTCCATGGGTGGAGGAGAAGATAAGGGGACTCCTTTGTGGGTAGAGGAGTGGATGAGGTAGGTCCTTCGTGGATGAAGGAGCTCATGCAAGAATCTCCTCGATAGATGGAATGGGAGGAAATTGAGTAGAAGGAGCTGGTATGATGTCAAAAATGACATGAACCTCACAAACGTTACTGTCATTGGTTGAGGTTTTTTGGTTTGGTTAGATGATGGGGTGTGATTTGGGAATGGCTTCTTGAAGATGTGAAGGTTTTGATTAGTCGGTGTGTTAGGGTTATCAAGATGAGATCTCCATTATCTAACATTTCTTGGATGATGTTTTTGAAAGTTATACAATTACCGTTGTTATGACCTCTAATGTGATGATAGTTGCAGTAATCATTTTCTTTGTACCATGCATAAATGAAGATGAGAGGGTCAAAACTAGTATGTGGTTTGATGGGTGGAAGAGTGATTGCTCTCGGCTTTTAGAAGTTTTTCTAAAACTGAAGAATAGGGTTCTCTTATGGGAGTATATTTTTTTCTCCCACTTGAACTGAAAATCCTGAACAAGAGAAAGGTTGGAAGAAGGTTTTGATTGGTTGGATGGATGAGATGGGCAGCTTTCAAAACCACTGCATTGGCAGATCCTTTTCTTTAGAATAATTATTTTGTGGTTTGGAAGAAGAAGAGGTATCATTTGATTTAAATGCAATGTTCTTGTTACGTAATTGTATCTTCTTCTCTTCAATGGCATGGATTTCAAGTTTTTGGGCCATGGTGAATGCCTCGTCAAAATGTGTGGAAGGTTTGGACTTGGAGAGTTGGTGAGATGTGTCTAGCACAAGCTTTGGTGAACAACTCTATCAACTCCATTTGAGGTAATTGGAATGTGAGTTGGTTGATCAGGATCCGCCAATGAGTGAAAAAATCTATGATAGATTCATCTTCATATTGGTGTGTCATGTACAAGTTGGTCATGGTGACCTTCTTGACAATGTTGATAGAAAAGTGGTCTAGAAAATCCTGAGCTACTTGATTAAATGAAAAGATGGAGTGTTGGGTAGAGCACTATACCAATCTAAATCTAGTCTTGTCAAGGACATTGGAATGTTTGCAAGAGCAAATGTGTCATCATGAGTGATTAGATAACACACATGTTTAAAAGACCACAAGTGTTGTTGTGGGTCTTCTTTTTTGTTGAATCAATTGAATTTAGGCATTTCCCAATGCACAAGGTATGGATGAATCAGAATGGATGGGTGAATGGGCTCATTACAAATCTCATTGTATGTTAGAGAGTTACGTGAGCCGAGAGACAGATGCTTCTAATGTCTACATCTTTTCCATCATCATTTTGATAAGATCATTTGTAGGTTGTGATGATGAAGCACCCCTATAGATATAAGGGGGTAGATAAGGTGGGTATGATGTGGATGACATTCTAGTATGTGGTGGTGCAAGTATGAAAATTGTGATGAAGGAACATAGGATGGAATAGATGTGGAGGGAAAGTACCTTGATAAGTGGTAGATGAAATAGGGGTTGTTGGTGATAGGTGTAGGTAGGTGGGGTGGACGTAAAGACTCTCATGTAGAAATCAGAGGAAGAGACTATGGGATGGAGAGGACAAGGTTTTGGAAGGGAGTGTGGGTTTCAACACTAGTGGTGGCTGAGATGTAATAGGTATATGAGAAGTGGAGGATGTAGATAGACCTATACTAAGGGTTTGATGAAGGCATGGTGGATGTCGTAGGGGTGACAAACATGTCGAAAAGGATAGATGTCATAGGTGCAATAAATATCGATGATGTAGGGTCAAGATGGGAAACCACATGTGGTAAGGTGGAAGAGGTTAAGGCTACACTAGTAGTAGTTGATGCAAAAGTGGGTGTGAGAGTAGGAGGAATGGACACAGGCATGTCATATACAATTTTCCCTGATGAATCATGGGTAGATGAATGAGCAAGGTAATACTGCAGAGTGGTGGGGTTTTGATCAAGGAGTCTCAAAACTCCTCATCACTAGTGGGTATGGTAAGAGACTGATTGGGGTCCATAGGTGATAAGATGGAAGGGGTGATGGGATAGGTGGAAGAGGTTGGTGGCTAGCATGAAACATGAGAGTGTTGGCTTGTCTATGAGTCAAAACCATGTGAATGACAATAGAACTGGTGATCTGAGCTCTGTTGATGATGTAGAAACATAGAAAAGTGGAGAAAATGGATCTAGAAGGTGGGATTTGATCACTATTTTGATTGAAAAATCAGAACATAGAGACCGACTCTAGTTGGGTAACCAATGTCGGTATGAGAGGGTAACCATCTGACGTCGCTACTGACCAATCGATGTGGTTCTGGGGAAAATGAAAGGTTTACAAATATGGTAATAAATGATGAAAATGAAGTGAAACTAGATTCTGAAGGTGATATCAAAGACTCAGAATTATATTGAAGTGATAGAGGAAGTCATAGAAGGTGATAGATGTGAATGAAACATTGTTTGGGAAAATGACCAAAATAGCTATGAACCAATATGGTCAATAAACCGATGGTGGTATGATGATATAACCGATGGTGGTCATAAACAATACGGTTTCTTGTGAATGATTAACATATTAAAATATGGAGATGAAAAGGTATGAATAAGATGTATCTGAACTCTGTAGGTGATAACAAACACAGAAAAGATGATAAGGTGACAGAACAAGTCACTAAAAAGAAAAGAAATGTAGATTGAATGTTACTTTGGCAGAAATGACCAAAACAACATAAAACTAATGGTGGTCAATTAACCAATGGTGGTGAGATGATATAACCGATGGTGGTCACTGGACCGATACCGGTTACTGTATGAAATCTATGAAAAGATGGAAAAGTGAATTTTGGTGATTTATATCAAATAAAAGGACCAACTCAGAAGCTGAGTATGGAAATGATTAATCCCTAACACACTTAGAAATAGTAGAATACACCAACTATGATTGTGGAGTATGTAGGGAGAGAAAAATGGAGAAAACAAACTCACACCTCAAAACACAAATCAAGCAAAATCTAGCAAACATGAAATCCTATGTTGTAGATTTTATGTTGTGGCTTATGCCATTTAGGACTGACTTGTGAATAGAATAGAGTTTTTGGTTACCAAAGGTGCCCTATGGAAACTGAAAACTATGGCTGGTTTTAGGTAAATTTTGGCATGGTGTCCCCAATATATACTTTTCAGTACACGAGGCCCTACTCTGATATGATGACTGGCTAGAAAACCAGCTAGAGCCCATTGTCAATCCTCTGATTGTGTGATCATTGACAGCTTCTTCTAGGAAAGATGTTGTTTAATAAATGTGTAGTTTTTTTTAGTGGTTTGGTATAGAGAGAGAGTGTGAAAAATGTGAGCTACGGTTCAATTTTTCAACCATCAGTTGGTCATGACTTCCAGCATATAGGTTTCCACAATTTAAATGAGCTATAATGCAGCATACAAAATGAGATGCAAATATTTTAAACCCAAATCCACAATGAAATTCGATGAGAGAAATAATGAATAGGCAAGAGTATGTCTTTCACTAATGCAATACAGAATAAAAAGAAGTGTTCTTTTTAATCCAAACTACAAGTTTCACTGAGACAAGTAGGAGAAGAAGAATGTTTCCAAGGGAGAAGATTTAATGTGAACTCTCTTTCAAAAATAAATAAACACACAATGATTCCCTAAGAATGAACAATGCAAAGAACCCAAATGGGTCCCCCAGTGTGCCAAAATGTTTCACCAATAAGTTGAGTAAAATAGATAAGGTAAGAGGTTAGGAGGAATACTATAAAAAAAGGTGGAAGGTAGAATGCGCACGTTGTTGATGTTATCAAGATGATCGTAGAGAACTCCTTTTTTTTCTAGGAAGGACTACTATGTAAAATAAAACAAGACCACAAAAGAGCATTAAATAGCATATGACAGTGGACTACCTAGTGTATGCTAGATCCAAGAAGCGTGATGCTTCCTAGAGAGGTTGTCAATCCATTGTTTAATTTAACATAAATAAGAAACTAAAATAAAAGGGTCCTATTGTAATGTAATGATTTAGGTTTCTCAATACAAAACAATATGCTAGATTTAATGTTAAATACAAAATGTATCACTAAATCTAATGAAACCAAAGGTTTTTTTGGGCTAGGTAGATTTATCAGAGGTTTGGTAAAGGTCTGGGACTGATTAGGTGAGATCTGGGTTGGTTTTGGTTGAATAGAAGGCTTGTTGGTCTGAGAGTATAAAATAACATAGAGACGGTATCGGTTGGGTGACCAATGTCGGTATAGGGATGAACCGATGGTGGTAAGGTAAGGTAAACAACACGGTAGGGGAAATGGGTGATAAATTAATAAAAATGGATTTTTAACCTCTTTGTGATTGCACAAAGAGTGAGGAAGGTGTGGTTAGGCTGTAATATGGCTAAGAAGACTTAGGAATGTAGAGGAAGAGGTTAAGAAAGGTGGAAAGGCTTGAAATGGTTGGGTAGGTGGATTGGTGGGAAGATGGAGATATCTAGGTAATAGCATAGAAATGGAAATACTAAAAGAAGTAAAAGATCTATAGTAAAGTAAGCACAAATGATGAAAAATGCATTACTTACTTATTTCCATGAAGATCTCATGAATGAAGGTGGTTGGTGGTTGATAGGCGAGGTGATGGTTGGTTCATTTCCATGGCAATGCAACTGTGTTCCCATGAATACTCCAATGCTCTGGAAGAGAACCTGTTACTTGTGTTGCACTCTGGTAGTGTGTGTCATTCGTTTAGATGTAGGAATGGCTTTGAGACTCACGCTTGATTGCAATATAATTCCCAAAATTGAATTACCAACCCATGTAAATAGTTGTAAAATTATATATAAAGAAATTGATGGTGTTTTAGGTGATCAACGTCAGCCGAGGATAAACTAGTGTCGGTTAGGGTGAATTAGTCCAAGTTACCAAAAATAGCCTGATCTTTACTATGTTTAGTGTGATCTTGATTGCTAATCCAGGTCTCAAGTGAGGGTTGGTGCTTAGATAAGTGGGAGTGTTGTTGGAGAAGGAATAGGACTTTAATTTTAGGGTTTGAAAGAGTCCCAATTGGTTAAGATAAGTAGATACTCAATCTTAGTTAATTAATAGGCTAGGAATAAGTCCATGGTGAGGTGTCTAGGTGATGTGGCTAGGTGAGGTGTAAATTAACTTAATTAAAGTAATTAAATTAATTAATAATGTGAGGATGAACATTAATACAATTGTAATTAATTAAATTAATATGAATGTTTGTTTTATATGATTCCAAGGTAACTCCTCATGCTGCCATCTCATCTTTCCCTGTAGGTCATTTCCATGATTTTCAAATCCATCCAAAATCTTATTCCCACTCTTGAACATGTGTTGTATCTTGACCCTCTTAAAGTGTCCCGTCATTTTCTGGCCTCCCTAATGATATTCTTAAGCTTCCATCCCATATTATCATTGTGCTTAAGATCATTAATCACACACATGGAATCCCCTTCAATTATTAGGCTTTGCATATTCATATCTTCGCTTAGCTTTAATCCCCACAACATAGCTATGGATTTGACATGATTATTTGAGTGGTGCCCAACTAGACTAGCATATGCCCTTAGACATTCACCCTTGTGGTCCCGTATTATCCCACCCCCAAGCACTTCCTTCCCTCATCTTAGCTGAGCCATCAAAATTTAGTTTGCACCAACCAAATGGTGGGCATTTCCACTTGACCTTATTTTTCTTTTCCTCCCTCTCTTTGTTATTTCTCTCATTTGTGATCTTGAGATTTAAATTATTTAGAATATCTGAATCTAAACCCAAGGGAGGTTTTATAGACTTAATTTTGATAGTTTGAAAATTATCTTTAAGATTCTAGATGATTAGCTTCACCACCTTCTTTGGATTAGATTCCTGGTTCCTGAAAATCCTGTTATTCCTTTCAATCCATATACCCCATAGAGTATGCAGAAGGGAAGATTTCCATAAATCCTTGACACTGTCATGGTGGAAAATGGAATTCCATTGTTCAAGGAGATTTGAGATATCCATAGGAAGGACCATATAAATTTTGAATACATCAAGCACCATCAAGAAAACCTGAAAAACAAAGGAGCATTCTAAAAAATATGGTTAGTTTCTTCTTGACCTTTGTAAAGGATACACCTATTTATGATTATCATGCCTCTTTTTCTAAGCTTTTCTACATAGTGAGAATTTTATTTTGGAAAACTTCCCAAAAGAAAAGATTAATTTTTGGAATAATTTTTTTGTTCCAAACTCTCTTCCAGTAATCATTAGCAATAACTTGTTCAAAGTTAGGAGATAGCCAAATTTAACTTCATAAATCCAAGACTTATGTTCCTCCATATTAGCTCATCTTGAATTTGTCTTGGTGGAATGTGGTAGAACTTAAGTTCCTTGTTGAGGGTCTTAAATGGGAGGAGGGGACCATTATAAGAAGGTGGAGGGATAATCTATTTCCATTTCCTACCTTCCATCCAATAGTCACACACTCTTTCACCAAACTCTGTTTTATAAAACAGGAAGTGATCTTTCCAAGGTATATCCTCCTTAGATTTTGATTTATGATCCATGGGTCCTCCAAAAATTTAATATTTGTACCATTCCCCAAATTCCACTTGACCCCTTTATTCATCAATTCCCTTGTTTTCCCCAAATTATTCCAAAAATAGAACCTTTAGGAAGATCTTTATCAGTAAAAAAACCTAAAGTGCCGCCAACATTCTCGCAAGTATTTCACTTTCAGAATGTCAACCCATATGCCTTCCTCTTTATGTAACCTCCATCCAACTTTGGAAATGAGATCCTGATTCATCATCTGCATATTTTTCAATCCTAGGCTACCTCTATCTTTTGGTGTTTTCACCTTCTCACATGCTATCAGGGGAATCCTAGTTTTAACTTCAGTCCTTGACCATAAAAATATTTTTTATATACCTTCAATAGCTTTCTTGATTTTTTGGGGCATAGTAAAAATAGACATAGTGTATGTGGCCACTCCTTACATAGAACTTTGAAGAAATTGGGATTTCCCACTTGTTGTCGTGCAAATGTGCAATAGGGAAATTGATAATTTTTAGCACGACAATTATACCCCAGTGTCGAATTTTTCAAGTCCTATCATTTCAAGACACCCCGGTCAAATCCATCAGTTTGGTTACCCCCTATTTGTTGTCAAATTTTTCCCCTAGGTGATTTAGGAAAGTCTACTCATTCCACCTAGGTGATTTTAGGGAGTTCTAAAAAGACACTATCTTCTGGCAGTATAGGGAAGGGCTATCACTAGCCTTCCCAAGACTGGATTCAACCCCTGGAGTGGAAAAAAAGGGAAAAATTAAACATGGAGGTGAATGGAAGACCTTATAACATCATGGAAATTATTTTGGAAGGTTTGGGGAAGTTTTTCAAGACTTGGAGTAGTCTGAGTAAAAAATAGGGTTCACAAGCCTAGGTGGTACACAGGCCTAAAACAACTACTGGGCTTCAGAAGAAGATTTCGGGAGCTCCAGATGGAGTTAGAAGAAAAAAAAATCCAAAAATAGGATTCCAAGACCTAAATTATGGTGAAATAATATTTTTCACAACACTTTGGCGCATCAGGTCTGCAGGCAGTTTTTCTCAGGCACAGGTGGAGTACAAAATAAAAAATCTAAATTTTCAGGAATCAAATCAAATCATAAAGACATGATACCCTAACAATTAGATTTAGAAGGAAATTTACAGCTAGGATCATATAAAATGTTTCAAAAAATTCCTTCGGAGCTCAAGTTATCACTGTCACAAGTTCAGGACTTAGCCAAAATTTTGGGAGGACACATGTCAGCACCATGAGTCTGGTGGGATTTTGTGTCCCTGACGTCCCCCAAGGTCAGGGACATCAAGGTTGGAAAATTTCACACAACCCCTTAGATCCCTCTCAGCCCTCATATGACCTCTTTTACCCTCATGTGACCTCCAAACTTGAAAATTCAGCCCCAGGTGCATTTTTGGAGCATCCATTCCCTACCGTTGGATTGGGTGCCATGTGTCACCTCTAGGACCACCGTGGAAACTGATGTCCCTTATGTACCTGAGGTGGGGGACATCAGACATTGAAAAATGTGCCCATACCCTATGGGGAGTCATTTGGACACCCACGTGACTGACTTTCAGCTCCTAGTGCTTTTTTGGAGAATTCATTCCCTATCGTCGGATCGGGCACCACGTGTCAACTCCAGGAGAAATGTGGAATTTTATGTCCCTTATGCACTTGATGTGGGGGATATCAGACCTTGAAAAATTCACCCATCCCCCATAGGGAGTCTTCTAGACACCCATGTGACCGCCTTTTAGCTCCTAGTGCTTTAAAGCAACTTTTTCCTCCTTCATTCCCCGCCATTGGATTAAATGCCACATGTCACCATCTTTCTCATTGTGGAAATTGATGTCCCTCACATCCCTAAGGTCAGGGAACATCAAACATGAAAAAATTCACCCAACTCCAACTCAAAAATTTGAAAAATATTCTAACTGTTAGCTGCTTCTTATTTCTTTTAGCTGCTTCTCCATTACTAGAAGAAAGTTGTAGAGAACACAAGTCCACCACTCCACCATTGCAATAAACGAGAAAAAAATCAGAAAAGGAACTGAAATAACTTTTCCATGGAGATACACATGTCTCAAAAGGAATTTTCATCAATCTAAGAAGGAGAAATGAAGAATAGAGAAGAAGAATAATGGAAATCCCCATAGCCATGAAAATAAAGATTCAAACATATCTTGCAAACTGGTGCTCGGATTGATGAACCATTTATTGCTAAGTTTTAATCTCTTGAAGGCCATTAAAAAATCATATTCAAACCTCCAATTTTCATCAAGGATTTCTCACAGCAAAGAAACCCTCTTTCCAGCTCTACGAAGGAAAAAGCTTGATTTCCCATCAAACCGGTCACCAGATTGAAGAGAAATTTCACGTGAAGCACCATAATGAAAAACCTATCACAATGGAGTTAATTTCATTGCTAACAGAGACAAAAAATAGACCTAAAATTTTCAAGTTCCATTAATGGCCACCATGAGACAATAATGGAAAAAATTAGCAGCTACTATACATTATCCGAAATAAGCCCATGCCTATTGTTGGCTAACTCCTCCTCCATTTCCTTTGCTGGTACATAGTTTTGGGTATGATTCCATTAGATAGAGAATTTTCTTACCTTTCCAGAAAGGTAAAATTTTCCTCCTAACTCCTTGTAATTTTTGGATTATGGCTCGGTGGAGTTTTTTGTCAAAATTTTCCCTAAACAGGCCCGCGGCCAATAAGAAGGTGCCACGTGGTAGGGTGGAGTGGTGGATGTCGGGGGGAATTTTAAGTTTTTGGCACTCTGGTCAAAGGGTGCAAAGAATTTTTTTTTGGGCGGGCCAAGAGAGAGAAGGAAATGGGTCGGCGGAGGCGCAGGGAGATTTGGGAAATTTTTCCCTTTTGGCTAAAAATTCCTAAAGACAAATTTTAGCCTAAAGGCCTATGGATCATTTTGAAGCTGCCATGTGTCCATTCATTGGAGGATTCAGACCGGTAGAGGAAGTTTTGGTTTTTTGCCAAAACCAAAAAGGGCGCAAAGGTAAAAAGATGAGGCACATCCCCGCCGACCAATGAGGGAGTGCCACATGTCCAGTCAGTGGCGGAAGGGTGGAAGCACGGAGGTAAATGGGAAATTTTCCCAATGAAAATTTTCAAAGGAAAAAGATAGGTTTTCGGCCCACGATCCCATCAGCGAACCAGAAGGTGACACGTGTCCCGGGCGGCGGAGGCACAAAGATTTTTTGGAAAATTTTCCAAAAGTGCAAAAAGTAAATTTTGACCCCGTGGACCCATTTTCAAAATCTGATTTTTCCACCAAGTGTGCCCTAATTTGTGCCTCAAAATTTTTGCATGAGTTTATGCCCTGTTTTTTCCCTAAAACTTTAGATGAGCATATCTTTCGATCTAGAGATCAGATTTGAACAAAATCAGACTTTTTGGAAAGGCCTTGAGCCCCTCTATGCATTAGAGGAATAAAAATATCATTTTTGTAGGTTTTGATGGAGAAAATGTTAAAAAATTCTTTCATGCCTTTAATGCAAACCAGATTGCTTCAAATGAGTTGTTTTTGCTCAAATCCGCCATGGTTTCTTTCTCCCACATGAAAATGATGAAGAATCCATTCGTTTTTGATGGGAGAAAATCCTAAAATGTCTTCTCACACCATAAATGTGAGATCAAATTATTTTGAGAGTTATATTTCACCGAATTTATCATTTTTTCTCTCCAACACACAAAATAGAAACAGAGGAGGTCGATTTGATGGATTGTAGGCTGATTTGAAAGGATTAATGGCGGGTGGTTGAGGAAAAAGATCAGATTTTGCTTCCTCCTCTATTTTTCCTCTCTTTTCTTCAGCTATAAATGCAAAGGATGTAATCTATTGTAATGTTGGATGTTTTTCTCTTGCAAGCTCTCTTTTCTTCCTTAGCAGGTAGATTTGTAGAGTTTCAGACCTCTCATACAGGCTGCAACACATATTTTTCCTCCTTGCCATTGTAATGCATTATATTAAACTTGGGAATGATAATGTATGTTATGTGATTGATTTTCCAATCCTCTCATGTGTTTATCATTGTCTTTTAATCTTTCATTATATTCTGGTAGTTTGTCCATGTTCTATGCTACATTCTTATGATCTATGCTTATTTTCAAAATAGAACTCCATCACTCCTTTGGCGTATCACCATTTTAGCTTAGTTTTGTTTCCCCTTTCTTACATTTTCAAATCTGTCTCCTTGGAATTTAGAGTAGGAATTAGTATTAAACCTCTACAAATTCTTGCATACACCTAAACATAGGAGTAAGAACAAGCTTTAATCTGGAGATTTTTCTCACCTTGCAAGGTCCCACACCTTGGAGAAAACTCAATGTTCTACAATCACACTAAATGACCCAATTCTGGACTGCAGATTTGAAGGTCACTTTGGGGTGTTGTAGATTTGCACTAACAATTTTGGCATGCCCGGTGGGACCTTATAGGTCTTCATCTTCATTACAACAAAGTTGATGTGTAATTGTTGTAAGTTTCTTTCTTGAAAGAGCCATGACTTTCACATCTGGTGACTCCAAAAGGATAGAATCAACTAGTTTCAGAAATCCAAGCTTTAAGATTCGTGAGAAGAATCCAAACAAGGTCAAGGGCTAGAGAAGAGGAATTGTCTTAGTATACGTAATTATACCTAGAAAGAAGAGAAAGGGGAAGAAGGATTCAAAGGTCTCCATCTCCACCAAACAAAACTCTATCAACTCCTCCACCTGGTAGACCTTTCATCCAATCAATAAGGGTTCTCAGGCCAATCATAATTACACAACCCAATCCTTATGTCAACTTCATTGGTAGAAGCCCACTTGCTCTCAATCCACAAAACCCAGTGCCAATTGCATCATTGAAGAACATTCCATACTTTACTAGAGAAAATCAAACCATTGTTGGTGATCATGTCCAAGACATTGCTAATGTTTGTGCAATCCAAGAGATTTTTGAGATGGATATTACTATCAAATTGCTGGCATATTCATTCAAAGGGAAGGCCTTACAATGCTTCAAGAGCCTTGATGTAGGCTCTATCCACAATTGGAACCAATTGTGCACATCCCTCCATAATTAATTTAGAGAAAAAAGGGGACAACTTATCTCTATTGGAGAAACTAACAACTATCCAGAGAGCTCCCAATGAGTAGCTAATGACTTCGATTTCAGATTTCAAAGAACATGTGAGAATCCCATTGTCGGTGAGGCCAATAGCTCAAGGTGCTTTCTTATACTTTCTCAAGGCTTTAAATTCTAACATTTCTATGTTGATCCAATCCATGGGAGGTATAACTCTACCTGTAGCTTACAACATCGTCATTAGGGCCAAGAATTGTTGGATCCAAGATGGTAAAATTGTACCTAGGCCTCCTATGCCCTTATATCCAGAGTTAGGAAGCCCAAGTACTAGTTAAGCACCTACTTTAGCTCCTATTCCCACCCCTAGAAACTAGATATCAAATGAAACTTCTACTTCATCCTCTAGTTCCTTAAATGAGCTCCAAGAAGTTATGAAACCATTGCAAAATTTGGGGAATGAGCTGGTTACACACAAAAGAAAACAAGCTCAAAGCTTTAGGCCATCTTATCATCCCGAAACTCACTTGATAGATAACCATATCAGCCTAATAGGCCACCCAACCCAAAGCCTACAAATCAAAATCAAGTAAGGCCTCCTACCAATAGACCATTTCATCCCTATAACCCCATGTTGCATCTATCTCTAAAGCCTTAGTGCTAGTAAAAATAATATAGCTCAAGAGTATGACTGTTATTTCCCATGTAATGAACCTCACATCCAATCTGTGTGTTTCAACGGTGCTTTGAACCAAGATTTTATGGTGACAAAAAGTGGTGTGGAGAGTGAAGCAAGTGGAGAAACAAACCAACAACAAGGGACATATCAACAAGATATAACTCTAGATGAGACTACACTTATCAATTGGTAGGTGAAGATTTTTGTGGTGTGAATCAAACACATTCTCACAAAGTGTAACAGCTAACAAACGGTCAAAGAAGAGGAACATTGGTAAAGGGAGTCATCAAGTCCAAGTGATTCACAACCTCTCATCAATCCACAAGGTGTTGGCAAGAAAATGCAGTTCCAAATGTGCAAGGACAACCCAAGCCACCTTCTAGACCAGCTTAAATGCCGGTATTGTATCCCATGTAAAAAAAAAAGAATGTGCAGACTAAAGGGCATAAAAGATATGGTTCATCCCCATTTAACATCATTGAACAAATGAAGAATACCAATGTGAACATATCTATGTGGGAGTCACTATCCATCCCAAGACAAAGGGATTTGCTACAAGCTACCATGAAGAATTTTTCAACCCCAAACCAGCTAGCTCATGTGTAAGAGAAGGTACTCACAAATGCCACTCATCCCGAGGGGAATCATAGGGGATAGCAAGGTAAAAATTTGAATCCCCCGCATTCTATGTTTCATTGATAATTTGGGATAAAATAGTACATAATTGTATGATTTATTTTGGGGCAAGTAGTTCGTGATGACCAAGAAAATAGCTGATCATTTGGGCCTTCAATATGAAGTCATATCCAAGGGGGTGGTGAAATTAGATGGGATAGTAGTAACAACAATTAGGGTAATTAAATATTTGAGCCTTAGCTTGCATGTATGCCCAGTGCCATTATTTTTCAAGATGTGTTAGTGATAGATTTACCACCACTCTTTGCCCACAACCATGTCCGAACCTATTGCAAACTTTCACATAGAGCCTCACACTCCAAGCCCAATCAATGCCAACTGTTCAACATTTGATCAAGAGGATTATCCAAACACACATGAAGTGACACCAAAGTTGGAAGCATTCAATATTTGAATCTTGATGAATGTGAAAACAAGGTACATGTTTTTATCCCTACAATAAAATTGAGGAGTCCGAACTAGGAGTCTATTACATACATGAAGAAAATTAGCCTCTTACCAAAGCATCACCAAGCTAGACCATAGAGATGACAATGAGGTATGGCAGTTGTTCTTTGATGGATCAAGAAGTAGACAAGGTGTAGGAGGAGGAGCTATTCTTGTTTTACCTCAAGGAATTAAGTATTATTCAGATTTTAGATTTCTGTTTGCATGTTCTAACAACACTTCTGAATATGAAGCTTTGATACATGGATTTCATTGGTCAAGGAAGAGAGGCATAAAAACTTACAAGTCTCTGGTGATAGTGAGATAATTGTTAATCAAGTTAAAGGACAACATGCTACCAAGAATGACTTGCTAAAAAGTTATAGGAATAGGGTGTGGGATCTCATTAAAGATTTTGAGGGCTTTGGCATCAAATTCATCCTTAGGAAAGAGAACCAAACTACTAATAGGCTTGTAATGATTGGAGAAACTTTTGATGTCATGGAGAGTATCAAAAGAGATAAAATACAGCCAAACATCCATGTGATTGTGATGCCATCAGTACCAGAAAATAATGCAAGTTGGCAAGTGTTTGAGAGTGACCAAAAATCATCAATTTATTAAGAGGAAGCTTAGTTCTCACCAAACATCAGAAAAGCTAGGATAGTAGTACAGAGATCAAGTGGTATAGTTGAGAACTAAAAACTTTCCAAAAGGACTTGTGACTTTAGAGTATATCTTCAATCCTAATGATCAATTTAGGAAGGAGAAAGCAAACATCCAAGTCAAGGGAGAGGATTTGAGCCCATCTCGGTTGGAGAAGGCAAGTCACTTCAAATTGGTAAAGTGCAACCTGAACAAGAAAGGTATGAATTCATGAAAATTTTCCAAGAGTTCCTAGATGTATTTTCTTGAGAGCTATGATTACTTGAGAGGTTTCAATCCCAATCTATCTCAATACACAATTGAATTAGATCCAAGTGCTAAGCCCATTAGGAAAAAAAAAGAGACCGGTCAATCCACACATTAAACCTCTCATGAAGAAGGAATTGAATAAGTTAATAGAGGCAAGTATCATATTCCCCATCAAGCATTCAAGTTGGGTTTCAAACTTGGTTCCAGTTAGAAAGAAGAGTGGAGAAATCAGGTTGTGTGTAGACTTTAGAGATTTGAAAAGATCATCCCTCAAGGATCACTATATACTTCCTTCTATGGAGTAGATTTTGCAAGTTATTATTGGCTCGAGAGGTTTTCATTGCTAGATGGTTATTCAGGGTATAATAAAATCATGGTAAAGGAAGATGATTAGTTCAAAACAGCCTTCACCACCAAATGGGGAACCTATGCATATAGAAAAAATCCATTTGGGTTGTCTAACGCTATAGATACTTTCCAAAGGGCAATGGATATGGCATTCAAGGGATTGATCAATAAAATAGTGCTGATATACCTAGATGATATTATTGTATTTTCTAAAAGTGCAAGTGAGACCATATCTTTCATTTGAGACAAGTGTTCCAAAGATGTAGAAGATTTGGGGTATCCTTGAATCCCAAAAAATTCATATTCCTAGCTCATGAAGGAAAGCTTCTAGACCACATTGTTTCCAAAGAATGGTTAGCAATTGATTTAGAGAGGGTTGAAGCAATAAGATCACTATCATTTCCAAGTCATACGAAGGATCTTCAAATTTTCTTAGGAAGAATCAATTTCATTCAAAGATTTCTTCCAAACTTTGTAGCCCTTGTCAAGCTAATAACTATGATGTTGAAGAAAAGCGTGGCTTTCAAATTTATAGCTGAAGGTAAGGAAAGTTTTGAGGCAATCAAAGAAGCTATCTCATGGGATCCAACTCTCATTAACCCTTATTTCTCCAAAGAATTCATCCTTTATACATTTGATGGTGGTGATACAATTTCTATAATTTTAGTACAACAAAATGAAGAAAATGCAGAGTAGCCATTTTCCTTCTTTAGCCAAAGCTTGGAGAAATATGAAGTGAGGTATTCCTTCATTCAAAAGCATGTTATTGTAGTGATTAGGAGCTTGAATAAATTTAACGATCTAGTTTCAAACAACAAGGTTCAACTGTTGGTTTCTCATGTGGGAGTTAAGGACTTCCTCCTCAACAAAGATCTAAATGAAAAATGTGCAGGGTGGATTACTTATGTCATAGAGTATGACATTGAGATCAAATTCATCAAGCTTGTTTGAGGAAAGAGATTATGTGTGAAATTGGCCTTAAGTCAACAAATTGAACCAAGTAAAGGGAAGAATGTTGTTTTGATGTTGCAGGACAACCAAGAAAAAAGAGATGTTCAAGAAGAAAATGGTGGTGTGATCACTCTTTGTTGGACCCAAGACATAATGTACTTCTTACAAATAGGCCTATTCCCTCAGAGATGAAAAAATTCAAAAGAAGACACTTTAGATTGCAAGCTATCCCATATGCACTTGTTGATGGTGTATTGTTCAAAAAGGACATCAATGGAGTGTTGTTGAGGTGCATTAGGACAAATCAGATTGAGAAAATGTAAGAAGAGTTCCATAATGGATTAGTTGGGGGTCACTTTTGCTCCAAGAGTGACAGCTCTCAAGATCATGAAGGTTGGTTGTTATTGACCCAAAGTGTTTAGTGATTGTTATGCATGGATCGAGAGGTGCAAGAATTGTGCATTCTTAACGGAAAAGAGAGGTTAGCAACACTTCCATTGCACCCAATATCAGTTGGTGACCATTCATGTAATGGGGTTTAGAATTCATTATATTCATTAATTCAAACTCAAACCAAGGGAACAAATGGATTCTAATAGCAACATACTACTTCACCAAATGGGTCGAGGCGGTGGCACTCAAAGAGGAAAATGAATCCAACATTATAGACTTCTATGAGGGGATAACAACTAGATTTGGTAAACCTGCCACTATAATATCAGATAATGCATTGGAATTCATAGGATCAAAGGTCATTGAATGGGCTATTAGAAATGGGATCTATCTCGAGCACTTCATCAAATTATTACCCTTAAGTTAATGGCTAAGCTGAGTCCACAAAAAGAATCTATTAAGGATCATTGAGACGACTCTTGATGAAAATCGAGAGGACTTGGAACACTAAGCTCAAATTAGTGCTATGGGATGATAGGATAACTCCCAAGAGATCCATAGATAACTCTCCATTCAGACTTGTTTATGGGAAAGAGGAGTCTTGCCTATGTCACTTGAGTTTCCAACATTGGAACTCATGAAGAAATTGGAATTGTTAGAGTTTGAGCCCATGGAGGTTAGATATGCGAATTAATGGAACTCCAAGAAATCAAATAGAATGTATCCAAAACAATGGAAAAGGACCAAGCATTGATCAAGAGAAGCTTTGATAAAAATATAAGGCTAGAACTTTCCAAGTTGGAGATTTAGTGTTGAAATGGGATGCGAGACCAAGCAAAGCCAGAAGACATTCAAAATTTGATGCCAATTGGAGTGGCCCCTATATGGTCAAAAATGAAAAAAAAATGCCTTCCAATTGTCTACATTAGATGGTGAGGAACTGCAGATTCCAGTTAATGGAATCCATCTAAAGCATTGCTACTAAGGGAAAATTCTCACCTTGTACATATTAGCTTAGATTTTTCATTCCTCCAAGTGCTTATGCACATTGTTTGTTGTAGCTTAGATTTACTTTTCCCTAAGTTCTTTGGCACAAGTTTTGTTGCCCCAAGGATGCATATTTTGCAGATCATGTCCGGGTCAAAGTGGTTTTTCTACTCTCACATCTTCATCCTAGATATTTTCTAATGAATTGAGAGTAATAGGTAGTTAAGTTCATGACTCCATGCCCAATGGATTGCTTCAAACAGCTAGTCACTTCATCCAAGTAGGTAGATGACCCTCCGAGTCACCAAAATTGTTATCCGAAATAATCCCATGCTTGTTTTTGGTTAGCTCCTCCATTTCCTTTGCTGGTACTTAAAATGAAATTTTTGATACTGTCGGGACTCAAATTGTTTTGGGTATGATTCCATCAAATAAATAATTTTCTTACCTTTCCAGAAAGGTAAAATTTTCCTCGTAACTCCTTGTAATTTTCTAGTTATGGCTTGACAAAGTTTTTTGGGAAATTTTTCCCTAGAGCAGCTCTGCGGCCAATAAGAAGGTTCCACGTGGCATGGGCGAGTGGTGGACATTGGGGGGAATTTCAAGTTTTAGGCACTTTGGTCAAATGGCGTAAATAATTTTTATTTTCCCACGGGCCTGCAGAGAAGAAGGAAATGGGTTGACGGAGGTGTGGGGAGATTTGGGAAAGTTTTCCCTTTTGGCTAAAAATGCCCCAAAGATAGATTTTAGCTCGAAGGCCCACGGATCATTCGAAGCTGCCACATGTCTAGTCGGTGGAGGAGTCGGACCAGTGGAGGAAGTTTTGGTTTTTTTCCAAAACCAAAAAGGGCGCAAAGAAAAAAGATGAGGCACATCCCCCCACCAATGAGGGAGTGCCACATGTCCAGTCAGCGGTGGAAGGGCGAAGTGTGGAGGTAAATGGGAAATTTTCCCAATGAAAATTTTCAAAGGAAAAGACATGTTTTCAGCCCACGATCCCATCAGCGAACCAAAAGGTGACACATGTCCTGGGGCGGTGGAGGCGGGAAGAGTTTTTTAGAAAATTTTCCAAAAGTGTAAAAAGTAAATTTTGACCTCGTGGCCCGTTTTCAAAATCTGATTTTACCGCCAAGTGTGCCCTAATTCATGCATCAAAATTTGTGCCTAAGTTTATGCCTTGTTTTTTCCCTAAAACTTTAGATGAACATATATTTCGATCTAGAGATTAGATTTGAAAAAAATCAAACTTTTTGGAAAGGTCTCGAGCCCCTCTATGCATTGGAGGAATTTTTTTTTCAGGTTTTGATGGAGAAAATGTTAAAAACATCTTTCAGGCCTTTAATGTGAACCATATTGCTTCAAATGAATTGTTTTTACTCAAATCCACCATGATTGTTTTCTCCCACATGCCAAGGATGAAGAATCAATTCGTTTTTGATGGGAGAAAACCCTAAAATGTCTTCTCACACCATAAATGTGAGATCAAATTATTTTGAGAGTTGTGCTTCACCTAATTTATCATTTTTTCTCTCCAACACACAAAATAGAAATATGGGAGGTCGATTTAATTGATTGCAAGCTGATTTGAAAGGATTAATGATGGGCGGTTGAAGAAAAAGATCAGATTTTACTTCCTCATTTGTTTTCCCTCTCTTTTCTTCAGCTATAAATGCAAAGGATGTAATCTATTGTAATGCTGGACGTTTTTCTCTTGCAAGTTCCCTTTTGTCCTTAGCAAGTAGATTTGTAGAGTTTCAGACCTCTCATACAGTCCGTAACACATATTTTTGCCTCCTTGCCATTGTAATGCATTGTATTAAACTTGGGAATGATAATGTATGTCTACGTGATTTATTTTCCAATCCTCTCATGTGTTTATCATTGTCTTCTAATTTTTCATTATATTCTCGTAATCAGGCATGTTCTATGCTACATTCTTATGATCTGTGTTTATTTGTAAAACAGAAGTACATCACTCCTTTGGTGTATCACTGTTTTAGCTTAGTTTTGTTTCCCCTTTCTTGCATTTTCAACTCTGTCTCCTTGGAATTTAGAGTAGGAATTAGTATTAAACCTCTACAAATTCATGCATACACCTAAATAGAGGAGTAAGAACCAACTTCAATCTGGAGAGTTTTCTCACCTTGCAAGGTCCCACACCTTGGAGAAAACTCAATGTTGTGCAATCACACTAAATGACCCAATTCTAGACTATAGATATGAAGGTCATTTTGGGGTGTTGTAGATTTGCACTAACAACTTCTCCACTTCTCAAGGTTCTATTGGGTGAAATCACATGAAAATTGGAGGAAACGATCGTCGAAAAATCTAGTTTCATGCAAACTAGTTTTCACACCATGAACTCCCTATTTTTTAGGGATATGGAGGGCTATGTTTTTGTCAGCATTCTTCCCTCTTCAAATAAATTTTCAAATTCCTGAAGATCCGATGGGTGAAATCATCTGAAAATTGGAGGGAATGATCGTTGAAAAATCTAGTTTCACATGAACTAGTTTTTGCACCATGAAGCCCCTATTTTTTAGGGATATGGAGGGCTATGTTTTTTGTCAGTATTTTTCCCCCACCGATGAAGACATAATTTTCCCACTTGTTCAGATGAAGGAATTACTCCAAATTCAGAGCGTGGAACCTAGAATAAAACCCATAATTTCAAGACTCATTTCGTCGCAATTTGACATTCGTGGCACACTTACTAAAAATAACATGTCTCCTTGCATAGGGGAATGTTACTTCAGGTAAGCCACCATTTTAATATTCCATGAAGAAGGTGGTGAACACAAAGGGAACATCATAGGAAAGGTCATAAAAAGGGTCATCTCGGCTCGCAATTCACACTTACTAAAAATAGTAAGTTACACTTACTAAAAATAGTAAGTTACACTCAAAAATCAGTTTTGGCACAATGGGTCGTATAAGGATAATCATTCAAGGGGACATCATTTTTTGAGAGAATCCTAGCCATTTTTCATAGGGAATTCGAGATCCACCTTAGTTCATTCAACTGGGTGAGTGTTCGGGAGCTAATTTGGAGGAGTTTCACAGTGTGCAAGGAGTTCGAAGATTTAGAGTTTCATTGCATTTGGAGCTTTCCATGAATGAGGATCAACAAACTTCATCGGGTGACATGTCCTCTTCTTCTTCTCTCTCTTTCTCTCTCCTCTTCCCCCAACTTTCTCTCACTTTAAAATTTTCTAATTCTTCGTTCAGGTTTTCACTTTTTGATATACCTTTAAGTCACTTAAAAGTGAATTTAGAAACATAATGTAAATTGATTCTCCTTGCTATTATAAAAGGGAATTAAATATTTAAAGTGGAATATGAATAGTATTAATTCATATTAAGGCATATGGAGGGTCATGTGGAAGATGGTAAGTCACCTCACATTCTATAAATTATAACGTCATTCCCATTTCAAAGGTTTGGTGATTGATCTTGTAAACTCAAGAGTATATTGTACCTTGAGAGAACAAAGGAGATAGCCAAATTCTTCCATTCCCCTCATTCTCAAATTTCCTCTATTTGTCCACTATGTACACCTTTGGTTTGAGAAATCAATACAAGAAGGATTTTCCATATTTCTTTGACTAAGGGGTTTCTTGATACTTTGTGATCGATAAATTCTATTTGGTCTTGTTGTTATTTACAGAGTTGTTTCTTCTCATGAATGCATGTGTTGAAGTTTCTAACTAGTGTGTGTGTAGGAATCTGATTATCTACCTACAACATTAGTTCTCCTACCTCTTTTCTCACTCCCTTCCCCACTTTTAGACAAAGTCTTCTCTAGCAAGAGATTGCTAGCTTTGCCACAGGGCTAGTGGAGTGCCCATGTTGGATCCTCGGTCGAAAGGCCACCACAGAAGTCCACCTTTTCATGCACATGTATATATGGTAGCTGCATTGGTTAAGTAGAGGGACTCAGATTCCCAGAGAGTTGGCAAGAAATCCACAAGTTTTTCCACACAAAAAACTTTCGCCAACACAACTTGTGTCAATAATGTACCTTTATAAGAAGATAATTTCTTGTAAAATCTATGAATGATTTTATTCCAACTCGTGTCATCCATTTTTCCACCACACAAGGGCATTCTAAAATAGCTATCTAGTAGATTCTTTATATTACATTTTAGGATAATGGCTAGGTGTTGTTTTTGTTTTCTATTAACGTTGATGAAGTAACATGAGCTATTCATGGATCAAGAGTTATTAATACCTTTACATGATATTTTTTTATAAGTAAATGCTATAAGCTTACAAAAAAGTGCATTATGCACCTAATGGTATATGATCAATTAAAACCTTCTACTGTTTACATCTATGTAGATAAGAAATAGAATCAACAGATCCTCTACCCACTAAATTTATAAAATCAGAAGACATGTCTATGATTTTGATCATATCCACCACCACACACCTAACCTTAAACATCTCGGGTGAATTTATTGGGAGCTCGACCCAACCTCATAAAATACTCAATAATACACCTCTATTGCTGAGCCACAAAGAATCTCCCACTAGAATAGAGGCATGGAGAGTGGAGAAGACATGTATGTTAAATACGAAAAGGTAGCTAAAAGAAAAATGGGTTCAGTACAACAAAAATCAACACGTGACCTTCTTCACACCTAACCTCCCGAGATCGTGCCAAGACAACCGGTGTGGAATTGAAATGGGATTGAAAGTGATGGTGATGACCAAGCTAATTAGGAAACCTTATGTCTTCAACACGCAATAACAGAATCTATGAATCTAAGGAAAAGAATTATCTCCTAACCTGAAGGGGTGTAATGGTATGGTCCGATATGATAGCTACTCGAGAGACTCCAATTGATGTCTAGTTCTGCCAAGATTCTATTGATTGGTTGTGGAATACATGGAAAGTAACTTGTAGGTGCCTTGTATGGGTTTAGACAAGGTCATGGAAATTGAGACAAGATGTGTAATGGAGCTATAGAAAATAAGGGAAATTCTATGATCTCTTCTATAAAGTCTTAGACTGATTGGTTCTATATTCAACAATGAAAGTTGTGTAATAATATTGGGTGGAAGTGGTGAAGATATGAATACCAATGTGTGTAAGCTAGTGTCGATATCTAACTGACTAGCAAGCCCATTGGGTTACGGGACTTGTGGGTCACAACCAAAGACTCATTGAGGTTGAGGCCCTTATATGGTCATGCATGCAATCAAATCCTATTTCTAGGAGCAATCCAAAAGTCATAGGCTTGATTAGCAGCTATGTTCAATGTCTCTAACTGTCTTATTTTCTCTACATATGTGGCAAGTGTGTGTAAGATTGTTAAGTGCAAACTTGTGTCAATGTCAGTTATTAGCTCTAGCCCATTGGGTTGTGGGACTAGGGGATCACAACTGTAAGTATTTTCCTATTGTGGACTGTTGATGGTCATGCAAGATGAATTGATTTGTTTTTGGTAAATAAACTATCTATCAAAGGAAATCTAACCTATGTTTTTGGTGTTTTCTCAATATATCAAAACAAAGCAATAAAACAAACTAATCTATGCAAATAACTATTTTTGTTCTTTTCTAAATTTTTAGAAAATGCATCTAATCTAATAAACAAATTAAAACAAATAAATACTCGGATGTAGCTAGCTAGCTGTGCAGATGTGTGAATCTAAATCTAAGATCTATTCTAACTCAAATAAAATCTTTCCAACCCTACCTCAGAAGTGAAGAACAAATCATGGCTCTAACAGAGCTATTGTTCCCCCACAACTTCCCTGGAAATATTGAAGAGAAAACTTCCTATTGATTTGATCTACTTGCAACTATCTAGCTAATTGAAATGAATTGTTTCTCTACTCTATTTGATATGCAATTGAAAATTTGACAAAACAAAGCAAACAAATACACAACTCTAACCTGGAAGAGCAAGAGCTTTGGAAAATCTAGTAGTATCAGTATCTGTCCCCTCAGTTCTTTCCTTTCTTTCTCTGAGTGTTCATGTGATTCCAAAGGATTGGGAATGTAAAGAACAACAACAAGAGTATGGCACTTGAGCGATGGTAGCTTGGAAGAAATTTGTATGTAATGCAAGTAGAAGAAAGATATCACAAGAGATCTGATCTTGGCTATGCAATTTCTAGCAAGATTATGCCAGCACAACAATGCAATATACACAAAATACTTAGGCATTTTTCTTGAATACAAGCATGGAATATATAGGAATGGAGGATAGGAGCTTAATTCATGCACAAGGCAATGAAGAGGATGTTCTACTCATTAAATCTACTTAAAAATTGAAGGAAGAAGGAGAACCAAGCAAAGAAAGCTATTTTTAGAAAATTTGGCTCATAGGTGTGCTCAAAAAGCAAACTTAAGTGAATCATCACAAGGAATTTTATGCATGAAGATTTTGGAAAAAGTGGCGGGACCGCCGCCTTGCCTTGCAAGGTGGCGGCGGTTTGGGAACTACCACCGTGGTAGGGTGGAAGTCTTGGCATTGAAGGCCAAAACAAGCACAAAGAGAAATAGGGAGATAGAAAAATGCATAAAAAGGTTAAGGCTATCTAGGTTATAAATATATATTTGAATGGGTTTTGGAGCTTGAACACCTTCTTGAAAGGATTTTAAATCATCACTGGGGACTTTTATAACCATTTTCCCGATAATGTAGCACATGTAATTTTGGGTGTGTACATATTTCCCCCTCGGAGAAGCATCTTAGCCATGAAAGAGGCATAAAACATAGAGTCTGAGTATGGCATTCCCAAAATGGGGAGTTAGAATCTATACCTGACATGCCCGTGTGTCGAAATCTTGTCGTCAAACTCCCACTACCTGCAAGAGAAAAAGAAGACTCAAGTGCAGATAGATAAAATATTGAAAAATAAACACTAAATTAAAATGACAAGAGGACTTACCATTTATGTGAGGTTGTAGAAATATACCTGCGCCAATGCTCCAGCCCTATAAACAAACACACTCAACATGAAGTTAGAAATAACATATATATATCAAGTAAAACTCATTTCTCAATTCATTTGTGCATTGTTGATTTGGTTAGTTTGATTGATTTTAGAGCTCTGGATTTACGGTGACTATTTCTGATGAGAATACAGCTGATACATTTGTGCTAAGATCATGATCATGCCTCCATGAGAGGGAGATCGACCAGTGTGCTCTCAAGTTAGTTATTTCCTCCTTTGTATTTTTGTACCCTAAAAGTTTAAATGTTGAAAAGTTCACCTAGGGGAGATTTTTAAAATTTCTTGTCTTGAATGGGTCTTTAGGGGGCGCCCATAGGGAATGCTTTTATTTTGTCAAAAATGGTCAATTTCAACATTTTTGGTCATTTCTAGGGTTAAGGGCACGTTTTGAAAATCAGTTTAGGCCCGTCGCCTAAAGCGTAGCGGTAGTCACAAGACCGCCGCCTTTCACTAGGTGGCGGTTCTAGATAGAATGTCAAAACATGCTCAAAAATTAATGTTTTTGGGTTTGTGAGAAATTACTATGTTTTTTACGAGCTTATCATGTGATCTACTTTACTAACTTGCTCTTTTCTCACATTTTGGTGGATGTAGAAGAAGGTGGAGTACATATGTTGGAGCAAAGAGAGAGAGAGAGAGAGTGTGATTGGCTCCCTAGGATTTTAGATTAGATGACCTAGAATGAGATGGATCTTTTACATTGGACAGAATCTAGGGGATAGCATGAGTGCCCCATGTTGCTCATGCTAGTCACATTATGTGACTTATTCTCTTACTAGGATGTGGATTGGAACACTTTTTGGTTCCCAAGTGTCAAGGGGGAGTGGACCATCACTTTGGAGGATGTATACCACATTCTTGGACTCCCGATACTTGGTAGGAGACTGACATTGGAAACAATGGGGTCCAGAGCCATGATGACATAACAAGCTACATACATGGGAGACACTATTGTCTCATCTAGCTCAAAGAAGGGAATGAAGGTTTGGTCTATTACTACTACTCCCATTCCTATCCTTCGGAGATCCATCATGGGTATCTTGTCCTCGAGACTAATCGGGGACAAGGAGGATATACACTTTTTGTCTTTGTTAGGCCCCCATCATTGTACAGATCGAGGTTCATGGCCATAAGTATGCCTGGGGAGAAGATATTTTGGGGACCACATACCATGATTTATACAGAGTTATCAGATTGTAGGGATAGTCCTTGAGCCACCCCACTCTAGTTATGAGTTGGGTCTATGAGCATTTCATCCCGTATGGTAGGGGGTATAGGTATCAGATCCAGAGGTTGTCGGGAAGCTAGATGGACATACATGTCAGTGCACTGATTCCACATCAGTCGGTGGCCTCCCTGACTACAACAGACATGACCCCCACACCCTATCAGGATATGGCAGGGATATGGGGTGAGGAGACTATGACGATGGTAGCTTGCTCTTCCACGAGCTAGCTAGTTGATAGAGCCAGAGACTAGAGATTCACCCCTTTGACCAGGTACCCCAGCAGTTCAGTCTTCCATACCCTGTCATGCTTCCTTCATGATGCCTATTTACAGGACTATTCAAGAGGCACAAAGAGGTCCTAGAGGGGATCTTGGTTGGATATTTTTACCCTTGGTGTGCCTATCATAGTTAGGCACATAGTCTAGGATTAATGGGTAGCTGGTGCTCCTCAAGCACCCTTACTTTAGATTGGGGTGGCTCCTGCTCATAGTGGGGAGGAGGATGAGCCGATCAATTTGGAATCCGAATCTAAGGAGGATGTAGGAGACGATACGGAGGGGGAGTCGATCGGAGAGGAGGATGAGGGGGTAGGACCTTGAGGGGGCTGACAATGACCTTGAGTGGCATGATACTCAGGAGATCCTCAGAGCAGTGCATGAGGAGGTGAGCATGGAGAGAGATACTATGCAAGTGCATGAGGAGGTGAGCATGGAGAGAGATACTATAGTCTCGGAGGAGACACTTGGAGGGGAAGATGAGTCTGTGATGGGAAAACACCATACCTTTAGATTTTGGGAGGTTCCACAGCCACCAAAAACACCTTCCGTAGTAGCCACTGACCCCACATGGATTCCCAAAGACCCGAGTATGTTCAATACTCCTTTCTCTATTTTTGCTATTGATTTCCACATGTTTAGTTTAGAATTCTCTTTTGATTTACGTTCATGATTTTCTAGCTCATTATATCATTTTTTTCCTTTGCAGCATCCGCACATGAGTGGCGAGAGATCATTTGTTGGGTATGTGTAGATACCTTGTTGATCCCTTGGGGAAGACTGGGCTAAGTTGAATTCTGATTTAGGAAATCCCTTAGTTTTTAGTCGACATAATGACATGTTCACTCTTATCTAGAAGGTTGTGGAGATGGTGACCTCCCTTCATACCCAGGTAGTTGGATACGAGACTACTGAGTGCTTGATGAGGTGGATCCATTCTCACAACAAGAACATAGATAGCGGGCACCACCATGATCACTCACACCATACATTCCATTCTCATGATCGTCACAGCCATAATAGGATCCCTAGACATGGTCGCGTGCCATCTGAGGGATCCCATAGGGATTAATAGGCCGTTGAACCTTTATTGCTTTGCTACAACTTTTTGAGATAATATGATTTTTTTTGTATGTTTTGAGCTTGTGATTTTTTTACCATGCTTAGCACATGATGACATTATATACAAACTTGATCTACCACGATATATACAAACTCTATTTTTGGTTTGGCATTCCATTGTATCTGAGTTGACTCTCTTTGGCTTATCTCTCATGTGTACTCTAGATATTTAAAATTTTCACTTTTTAATGCTTTTCAGAATGTATGCAATGGATGTGAGATGATAACAAAATGATTTCTTTTTGTATTTCATAATGTTGATATATGATGATGCAAACACAATGTGATCTTAAACTTAGTTTCTTTTACAATTTTTGGTACTTCATATTATCTTGATAAAATGTGATGATATAATGATATGATAAATGGATGTGCTTTCCCCACTCCTAACCCCACACAACTAGTAAGATGTGAGGGCTCAACACCAAGAGTTAGAAAGGGCACAAGCTATGAAATTTGTTGAATGATAGTGATGAGAGAAAGACAGAGGTTTGACAGAACCAAATTGGGACACTACAACCTTACCCTACCTCAAGCTACTTCATAGTTTAGCATGTGAATTGCTTTGCAGTTTATCTAGACTTGGATCCGTAGATGGCCACTTGGTTGACAAAATCTGGTTTTGGGGTTTTAAACTCTTCTTGGAATTTTGAACATCTAATTCACTTTGGTTTGACTTAAGATTTCACAGTATTTGATTTAATTGTTTATGACTTTTAGATTTGTCAAAGAGACCCCCTACACCTTGCCCCATGCTACCAGTAGGAAGCACAAGCTTACCACCATGGACAAGGTGTAGGTGAGTAAGGGCATTTCCTTCCTTTCCCAACCCTACGTCACTAGTAAGAGATGCAAGCTCAACACCGAAGGTTGGTAGGGCAAAGAAATGTGTAAAATAAAATTTTCGTTGATTTGCATTTGACTTACTTATTTGGGAAAAATGTTTGAATGCTTTTCTTTCCAAGGAGATGTATATGGGATGGATGTGACACCATGAAGATTCTAGAATAGACCATGAACAAAAGACACCTATCCTAAGAAGAGGCCAAGAGTAGAACCAAGTATGTAGGCCTTGGTATGGTTACTGTCAAAATTTTCCTTATCTTGTTTGGATTGATAAGTGATATAGAAATAGTTGATGATATAATGAAGGTTTGAAGAGACATGATTTGAATGTTTTGCCAATATTTTCAAAAGTTTTTAGGAATTTCTATAAGAATAAGCTCCTTGATCACAATTTTTACAAAATGAATGAACAAATGAAAATGCAATGTAGATGCAATAATGTACATATGAGAATGTTGATGGATCATGTGTAGTATCTCTTTAAGTGAAGAGAGTTTACGGATTCGCTAAAATCCTCACCTTCTAGTGTACATAAGTGAAATGCACCATTTTTATAGTCTTTGACTACTTGATACAAACCTAACCACCTAGGTCTAAACTTTCTTCCCTTCCGGTCTTCTTGTCTATTCAACTATCAAGTCTTAATACCAAATCTCCTTCGTATATCTCACATTCGTACACCTTTTATTGTATTTCCGAGCCATATGGTCAGCATACACACTGTGTCATTTCTCAGCATTTAGTCTAGCTTTGTCGAGGCTTTATAATTGGGAGAGTCAATCTTCTCGATAACCCTCCTCTCCCAGGATCCCATGTAGTGAAATGCGGAGGCTAGGTATTTCGACTTCAAGTGGCAGAACTACCTTAACACTGAATACTAATGAAAAGGGGGTTGGTCTGTTAGTTTTCTAACCAATGTTTGGTAAGCCCACAAGGTCAGAAAAATATTTAGGTGCGATCTTGTTTATTCTCCTTAATGGTATTTAGAAGAATCGTCTTTAAAGTCTTATTGGTAGCCTCAACTTGTCCGTTATCCTCAGGGTAGTAGAGAGAAGCCATGTGATGGCTTATTTTGAACTTTGTACATAACTCACACACCTCATCATTTTTGAAAGATGTGTCATTATTAGAAATAATGACCTGTGGCACCCCATACCTATAAATGATCTGGTTCAGGATGAACTTAGCGATTATAGAGCCAGGAATAGTGGTAAAGGACATGGCTTGTACCCACGCTTCCCCTTTTGGTTACATGTGGTTCATGGTGAATTTGATAATTTCAATGTACCTGGGGCATACAGAGATAGGAGGCCTAGTTTAAATGAAATATATGCACTCATTAGTAAATTCCAAATATACCAAATCACCCCCATCTAATGGATTATTAGCCAACCAATATGCAATGATTTGACCCTTAACAAATTTTTGATTTACAAACATTAACTCGAACTCACCCATTAATGTAATGAAACACCTAGCCTTTTTAGACAAGGATCCCTGTATGAGGAATGTCCGTAAGTGGTCTGACTTGACAATGAACCTTGTTTCTTGATTAAGCATATAACGTCTTAAGCACTTAGTTGCAAAAACTATGGAAAGGCATTATTTTTCTACCTGCATGTAGCATGTCTCATAATCAAGTAATATCTAACTGATAAAGTAAACATCCCATTCTTGCTTATCGTTGTCCTCTTGAGCCAACATACAGGCTAGCGAAACATTTGTAGCTTGTGAATATAAGATCAAAGGGTGATCTAACCTAGGTGGCATTAGAGTGGGAGGGGATAACAAAAATCATTTAACTTCCTTGAAGACCTCATCGCATTCCTCCATCCAATAAATGTTATAATATTTCTTCAACAAATTTTTGATTGGATGAACGGAGAAGGTCAAGTTAGGGATGAACCTTTGGATTACACTGAGTTTCCCAAGAAAATATCTAATACTAGACTCATCTGATGGCGGAACCATTTCTAACATAGCCCAGATTTTTTTCGGGTCAACATCAATCCCTTGTGAAGATATAATGTAACCTAGGATCTTACCACCTGTTACACCGAATACACATTTTTTGGATTCAACATGACACCATACTCAATCAAGTGTGAGATAATGATACGAAGAACCTCTGGGTGATCACAACACTTCTTGGCCTTGGCTAGCAGGTCATCTACATAGGATTCTACAATTATATGAATAAGATCATGAAATATGTAGGTCATTGCTCATTGGTATGTAGCGTCAACATTCTTAAGACCAAATGGTATGAAGGCATAACAATAGGTTCCCTAAGGAGTTATAAATGTATTTTTAACTTCATCCTTGGTAGAGATTTTGATTTGATTATATCTCAAAAACCCATCCATGAGAGACAACAACTCAAATCCAGCTGTTGCATCAATGATAACATCAATTTATGGTAGCGGGAAATCATCCTTGGGACAAGCCTTGGTAATGTCCCAAAAGTCTATGAAAATATGGATCCTTCCATTATTTTTGAGAACGAGGATAATGTTAGATACCCATTGTGAATAATTGATGGGCTTGATAAATCCTACTGGAGAAGCTTCATTACTTCTTCTTTTACCATAAGGGCCACCTTTGGCTTCATAGGTCTTGATTTCGCTTAATTATTTTAGCGTCGACTTAGTGGCGAGATTGTGAACCTGTGATGTTTGGTTTAATTCATGTCATTTCTTTGTAACTAAATTTGAAGGCTTTCGATGTTCCTTGAAGATTTGGGTATGAATTTCTACTTCCTCTAAAGTTAAAGAAGACCATAGTTTTTAGATTTTTGGTTCCTCCTCTGCTCCGATGTTTATATCAACCGTTCCCTTGATTAAGGAGGTGTTACCCTCCACAAATTCAGGTGGGCACGAAGGAAACTTCAAATCCTCTTCTTATTCTACATCGTAAATCTAAATATCTTTTCTCGGATAGGACTCAATCATTGGATTGCAAAAATAATAGGAGGAACATGGAATTAGGGAAAGGTCTACCTCTTGACAAGTAAGATGCAACTCTGCAAAAGCATTTAATTAACTTAAGGTAGACTCATCCCCATCAACAAGGTCTAAAGAGACAAGCTGGTCTTGTTGAAGGTGAATCACAACACCCTTGAATGTCTGCAACTCGATGGGTTGAGACTCTCAGTGCGATTGCATAACATGGAGCTTTTCCCAAGTGTGGGACCTTGTGAATCGGGAAAGCTCTCCGGATGAAGGCCAGTTCCTATTCCTCTGTTCAGATGCACACATAAAAATGTAGAGGGTTTACTCAAAAACCTAATCTAACTTTCCAAGGAGACAGGGTAAGAAGATGCATAAAAATAAACCTAAACTAACAAAGGTGATGCACCGAGGAATGAAGAACACCTGTCTTGCCAATAAACACAAACCATTAAAATGCAATGCAAGATCATGCACAGATAACCAAAATTGTAGTGAAAGATTAGGAGGATGCAAATAAACATAGAGAGGGTTGAGAATCATCCACATACATGCATTATCTACTCCAAAGATTGATACAATACACTACAAAATGCCAAGAGGCAAAGTTGCATTACAGTTTTAAATGGGAGGTTTGAACTCCACAAACTCACCTGCCAAAGAGAAGAAGGGAGGGGAAAAACAAGAATGTCCAACCTCTAGAAAGAAGCCCCTCCTTACAATTTATAGGAAGAATGAGAGAGAAAGAGAGAGGAATTCCAAATCTACCCCAACCACCTCTAGGTTGCATTTAATTCATCTCATTATGGTGGTAGGTGAGAACCCTAGCAAACCCAAAAAAGTGGTGAACTGTATTTTGCATTTTTAAGAACTTGTTCCCACCCAATTAAAGATATCCAGTCGTAGTTGGACAGAGGACCTCGTAAGCTTTCTGAAAATTCCAACCTTGCGTGAATCCGAGCTCCCTGTGAAAAGTTATGGCCATCTAAATATCTGCACCAGGGTTTTCTTCCTATCAGCACTCAAAATATTGTGCCTCCCGAAGATGGGCCATAGGTGCTAAAAATTACATGTCGACATCCTTTGCTATGGGCCCTTAACCTGTGCCTTAGCACATCCATTTACATATCGACACTCTTTGTTGTGCACCCTTAACCTGTGCCTTGGCGCATCCTTTTCCGTGTCGAAATCCTTTATTGTGTGCCCTTAACCTATGCCTTGGCACATCCTTTTTCGTGTTGACATCCTTTGTTGTGCGCCCTTAACCTGTGCCTTGGTGCATCCATTTACATGTCTACACTCTTTGCTGTGTTCCCTTAACCTACACCTTGGCATATCCTTTTTTGTGTTGACATCCTTTGTTGTGCGCCTTAACTCCGTGCCTTGGCGCATCCTTTTTCGTGTCAACATCCTTTCTTTGTGCACCCTTAACCTACGCCTTGGTGCATCCTTTTTCGTGTCTACATTATTTTTCATGTGCCTTGGCGCATCCTTTTTATTTTCAACACTATTTTCCTGCACCTTGGCACATCCTTTTTCGTGTCGACATCCTTTGTTGTGCACCCTTAACTTGCACCTTGACGCATCCATTTTCGTGTCGACACTATTTTACCCGTGCCTTAACCTACACCTTGGCGCAATAAACATCAGGATTTGAGTTTCTTTGATTTCCATATTCTTCTACTTATCTATATCTACCCGGGGGGAGATATTTACAACAATTTGGTGACTCAACGGGATCACCTGCCTGCTAGGTAGAAGATCAGTGGCCTTTTAGTAATCCATTGGGCATGGAGTCATAAGCAATAACTTGAAACCAACCTGATATCTGATCCCGAGCCTGATACCACAACTTCTTCTCTCGATAGCACGCTGAACTGTAGAAATTCAACTTGAGAGGAACAAAACCTATGCCAAAGCACTTAGGGAAATTGAAACCTAACTACAACAAGACAATGTGCATACGCACTTAGAGGAATTGAAATCTAGGCTAATATTTACAAGGGTAAACCTTTTCCTTTCAGTAGCAATGTTTAAGATAGATTACGTTAAGCTGGAATCGGAGTTCTTTTCCATCCAATGTAGACAATTGGAAGGCATTACTACTTTTACATCCTATGACCATGTAGAAGCCACTCCAAATGGCATCAAAATTGGAATGCCTTCCTGGTTTTGCCTGATCTGTATCCCATTTCAGAACTAGATCCCCTTCCTGGAAGGTCCTTGCTCTTGCTTTCTTATCAAACCATATTTTTACTAAGGCCTGATCCTTTTCAATTGTCTGAACTACATGCTCTCTGATTTCTTCCAATTCCATCAACTCTGCATATCTATCCTCCATTGGTTCGAACTCGCATGCTCCAACTGCTTCATGAGCTCCAATGCCGGCAATTCTAATGATATAGGCAATCGCCTCTTTCCCATAGACCAACTTGTAGGGAGAATTACCAGTGTAGACCTCTTTGGCGTTATTCTTTTAGCCCACAATGCTGATTTTAGATTAGTATGCCATGTCCTTTGGTTTTCATCCAGAGTCCTTTTGATGATCCTTAGCAAATTCTTGTTTGTGGACTCTGCCTTTCCATTACCCTACGGGTAATAATTTGAAGAAGTGCTCAAATAGATTCCATTCTTGACTACCCATTTTATAATCTTGGAACCTATGAATGCCAATGCATTATCGATATGATAGTGGCTGGCACACCGAACTTGGTCACTATTCCTTCATAAAAGTCTAGTATGTTAGACTCATTTGCTTCTTTGAGCGCTACTGCTTCGGTCCACTTGGTGAAATAGTCTGTTGCCGTGAGAATCCACTTGTGGCCTTGGATTGAGTTTGGGTTGACGAACCCGATGAATTCCAATCCCCATTGCATAAATGGTTGGTCAACCAAAATTGGGTGCAATGGAAGCACCGCTAGTCTTTCTTTTCCGTGAAGAGTGCACATTTCTTGCACTTTCTTATCCATATATAGCGGTCATTGAACACTTTGTGGGCCAATAATACCCTGCCTTCATTATCTTGAGAGATGTTACTCATGGGGAGAAATTTCCACCACAATATCCATCATGAAAATATCGTAACACCCTCTCAATTTGACTGTCCCAATGCACCTCAATAGAACTCCATTGATGTCTTTTTGAAGAAAACACCATCAACAAGCACATATGGAATGGCTTGTAATATGAAGTATATCCTTTTGCTTTACTCATTTCTAGAGGGAATAGGCCTTCTGTAGGAAGTGTATCATATTCGAGTTGAACAAGGAGTGGCCACATAATTGATTTCTTGTTCTTGACCATCCCGGCATACAAGGCAGTCTCTTTTTCATCACCTGCTTCAACTTTCCGACTCAAAGCTAGTTGTTCACATAGTCCTTTTCCACGTACTTAGCTTAGTGACCTTAATTTCTATGTCATATTCCATGACATAAGTGATCCATCCTGCATGTTTCTCATTCAGATCCTTGTTTAGAAGGAAGTCCTTGACTCTCGCATGAGAGACCAATAATTGGATCTTATTGTTTGAGACTAGGTGTTTGAATTTCTTTAAGCTCCTGATCACTGCAAGGACATGCTTTTCAATAAAAGAGTACCTTGTTTCGTATTCCTCTAGGCCTTGACTGAAGAAAGAAACTGGTTGTTCTAATCCTTCTTTATTTTGTTGTACCAAGATTGTAGAAATTGTGTCTCCACCACCAAAGGCATATAGCATGAAATCCTTGGAGAAGTCTGGATTGACGAGAGTCGGAGCTTGAGATATAGCCTCTTTTATTGCCTCAAAACTTTCCTTGCCTTCAGATGTCCACTTAAATGTCATGCTCTTTTTCAACATCAGCGTTATTGGCTTTACGAGAGCTGCAAAGTTTGGAACAAACTTGCAGACAAAATTGATCCTTCCCAAGAAGCTTTGAAGAGCCTTCTTATGACTTGGCAATGGCAATGCTCGAATTTCTTCAACTCTTTCTGGGTCAATCGTCAACCCCTCCTTTGAAACAATATGGCCTAGAAGTTTTCCCTCGTGAGCCAAGAATATGCATTTTTTGGGATTCAATGATACCCCAAATCTTCTACACCTCTGAAATACCTGCCTCAAATGAAAGAGGTGATCCGCTACATTTTTGAGAATATAGTGATGTTGTTAAGATATATCAGAACTATTTTATTGATCAATCCCTTGAATGCCATATCCATTTCCCTTTGGAAAGTGGCTCCAGCATTTGATAGCCCAAATGGCATCTTCTTGTAGGCATAGGTGCCCCATTTAGTGGTGAAATCCATCTTGAATCTGGTCATCTTCTTTCACCATTACCTGATTATACCCTGAGTAGCCATCTAGGAGAGAGAATCTCTTCGAACCGGATACTACTTGCAATATTTGTTCCATTGAAGGAAGTGGGTAATGGTATTTGAGAGATGCCCTGTTGAAGTCTGGAAGTCCACACACAACCTGATTTCTCCGCTCTTCTTCCTGACCGGAACCAAGTTTGTAACCCAGCTTGAGTGCTTGATCGGGAATATAATGCTTGCCTCTATTAGCTTGTTTAACTCTTTCTTCATTAGAGGCTCAATGTGAGGGTTGACTGGTCTCTACTTCTACCTGATGGGCTTAGCATCTGGATCCAATTCTATGGTATGTTGTGCCAACTTTGGATTGAAACCTCTCAAGTCTTCATAGCTCCAAGCGAAGACATCTAGAAATTCTTGGAAAAGTTGTATGAAATCTGATTTCTCCTACTCAGTGGCCACTTTGCCAATTTGAAGTGTTTTGCCTTCCCCAACCGGAATTGGCTCTGAATCTTCTCTCTTGACCTGTATGTTAGCCTTTTCCTTACGGAATTGGTCGTTAGGGTTGAAGATAGACTCCAATGTTACTAAACCCTTGGGAAGCTTGTTTGTCCGTAGCTGCACTACTTGATCCCCATACTGCTACTCTAATCTGTCTTGATTCCTAGCTGAGAATTCAGCCTCTTCTTGTAAAAAATTGACAATTTGTTGATCATTCTCAAACACCTGCCAGCTTGTGTTATTACCTAGAACTGCTAGCCTCACAATCACATGGATATGTGGCTGCGTTTTTCCCTTTTGATGTTTTCAAACACATCAAACATTGCTTTAACTATTGCGAGCCTATCCACGGCTTCATTTTTCTTCCTGGGTATGGACATGATGTTGAAAGCTTCGAAATTCTCAATGAGGTCCCATACCGTGTTCTTGTAGTTCTTCAGTAGGTCATTCTTTGTAGCATGTTGTCCCCTAACTTGGTTGACGATTAGCTCGCTATCCCCGAACACTTGCAATTTCTTTATGCCCTTTTTCCTGGCCCAATGAAGTCCATGAATCAATGCCTCATATTCAACTGTGTTGTTTGAATAGGAAAAATGGAAACAGAAAGTTGAATAATATTTGATGCCTTGAGGTGAAACAAGCATAACTCCTCCTCCTGCACCTTGCCTACTCCTTGATCCATCGAAAAATAACTGCCATACCTCATTGTCATCCTTATGGTCTGGTTTGGTGATGCTAGGAATAGGCTGGTTTTCTTCATGTATGTAATAGACTCCTAGCTTAGATTCTTCTACTTCTTGGTAGGGATCAAAAGCATGTACCTTGCTTGCCCATTCATCAAGAGTCAAATCTGGGATGCTTCCAACTTTGGTGTCAGCTTCATCTGTGCTTGGATAATCTTCTTGATCAAATGCTAAACAGTTGGCATTGATTTGGCTTGGAGTATGAGGCTCAATATGAAATTTTGCAATTGGTTTGGATCTGATTGTGACCTTAGTACCATATCTTGTTCTGAACAACATGTGTGACCAGTCAATAGATAAGTAGCCTCCAATTCTAGTTGTGAAATCCCTTGATAAGTATAGGGCAAAGAGTGGTGGCAAATCTATCACTGACACATCTTACAAAATGGTAACGTTGGGGCATGCATGCAAGATAAGATTCAAACCTTTAATCACTCCCACCATTGCTACTGCTGTCCCATCCAATTGCACTACCCCCTTTGATATGACTTCATATTGGAGACCCAGCTGATCAGCTATTTTCTTGGGCATGACAGAACTACTTGCCCCAGAATCAATCATGCAATTGTGTACTAGTTTATTGCCAATGATTAATGAAACATAGAATGGAGGGGGTTTCAAAACTTTACCTTGTTGTCCTCCATGATTCCCTTCAGGATGAGTAGCATTTGTGAGGACCTTCTCTTGCATATGGACATGCTGGTTTGAAGTTGACCAATTCTTCATGGCAGCTTGTAGAAGATCTCTTTGGCCTGGGATGGATAAAGATTCCCACATTGATATATTCACATTTGTCTTCTTCATTTGATCAATGATGATAAATGGGGATGAAAGATCTCTTTGCTGTCCTTTAGGTTGCACATTCCTTTCTTATGCATGGGCAGCAACAGTTGGCATTTGAGTTGGTTTAGAAGGTGGTTTGGGCTGTCCTTGTGTGTTTGGAACTGTATTTTTCTTACCAACACCTTGTGGAGTGATGGAAGGTTGTAGATCACTTGGAGCCAATGACTTCCCTTCACCAATATTCCTCTTCTTTGATCTTGTGTTAGCTGCTACACTCTGAGAAATTGTTTGATTCATGCCACAAAAATCCTCAACTTGCCAATTCACAAGTGCGGTATCATTTGGAGTGTGTTTTCTTTGAGATGTCCCTTGTTGCTGATTTGTTTCTTAACTCACTTCCCTCTATGCTAGTAGTTGTCACCATCAAGGCTTGGTTCAAAGCATTATTGAAGCACATAGATTGGTTGTGAGGTTCATTGCATGGGAAACACCAATCATACTCTTGAGCTATGTTGTTTTTCACTGGCACTAAGGCTTTAGAAGTAGATGCAACATTGGGGTTATAGGGCTGAAATGGTCTATTGGTGGGAGGCCTTACTTGGCTTTGATTTGCAGTTGGATTGGGTGGCCTATTGGGCTGGTATGGTGGCTAGCACTGGCATCGCACTTGAGATCGACATCTGATCTAGCACTTTGAGCTTGCTGTCTTTTGATAGTCACCAGCTCATTTCCAAGGTTCTGTAATTGTTTCATAACCTCCTGGAGTTCATTTGAAGCACTAGAGGATGAAGTAGAAGTTTCATTTGAACTTTGATTTCTAGGAGTGGGAATAGGAGCCAAAGTGGGTGTTTGACTAGTGCTTGGATTTTCTAAGTTTGGATACAAGGGCATGGGAGGCCTAGGAGCTAGCTTACCAGCTTGAATAAGACAGGTTTTTATCCTTAATGGCAATCTATAAGTAGCAGTAAGGTTGTGCCTCCCATAGATTGAATTAACATAGAAATATCGAATTCAAAGCCTTAAGATAATATAGAAAAGCACCTTGTTTGTTGGCCTCATGGCCACTAGAATCCTATACCAAGACCTTTGAAATCTAAAGTTGAAGTATCGGATGCTCATTGGGAGCTCTCTTAATAGTTGTCAATTGTTCTAGTAGAGACAAATTGTCTCCCTTTTCTCTGCTCATGGAGAACTATGCGATTCCAATTTTGGATAGAACCAAATTAAAAGGCTCCTAAGCCATTGCAATGCCTTCCCTTTTAATGAAGATGCTGCAATTTGATAGCAACATCCATTTCATTTATCTCATGGATTGCACAAATGTTAGCAATGTCTTTGATGTGATCACTAGGAGTGGTATGATTTTCTCTAGTGAAAAATGGAATGTTCTCAATGCTACAATGGAAGCTGGATTCTATGCATTGAGGGCAAGTGGGATGCTACCAAGTGAAATTGACAAAGGGATTTAGTGGTAGATGTGCCATTATGATTCTGGTTGATGCGAGAAAAGGTCTACTAGGTGGAGGTGTAGACAAAGTCCAGGTTAGGTGGAGATGGTGACCTTTGTGGTCTTCTTCCTCTCCTTCTCTCTGTGATAGTGATAGCTGCAAGTGAACAAATAGCCCAACTTCTTGAGTATCGGACTGTTTCGAATTATTCTCATGTACTTGGGAAACCTATCTTTCATTTATACTACCGATTCTATCCCTTGAAGTCGCGGATGTGTTAGAAAGTGAGCCTCAAAAGGCTAGATTCTCGCCAAGTTACACACCAAACCCGACAATATTAAAAACAGAATTTAAAATTTTTAGGGATGAAGATACAGTTCTTTAATTCAGTTGAGTATTGTTGTGAAGTTACTAATCCACGAAAGGTCGGGTGAATTCGTGTCTCATGGATGGGAAAACCCGAAATACAAAAACCATGAAATTTTGATATTCAAAGTCTCAAAAACTAAGAATACCCTTTTGAAGGTTATCCCCGATCTATCAATTGGTGAAATTTTGATTTGTTTTGAGAAAGTTAAGTCCTTCAAAATTGATTTCAAAGTTTAACTGGAAGGTAAAAAATGGTAAAACCTGCAATTCTAAGTCCAAATTTCTTGAAAATTCCTTCAAATCCTATGGAATGACCTCTTGGTCTCACCAGTGTGCCAAAACTATTGATGGTGAATCACAACACCCCTTAATGTCTGAACTCGATTGCGATTGCATAACATGGAGCTTTTCCCAAGTGTGGGACCTGGTAGATGAAAGCTCTCCGGATGATTCTTCTATTAAGATGCACAAATAAAAATGTAGAGGTTTTACTCAAAAACTTAATCTAACTTACCAAGGATGGGTAAAAGGCATAAAAATAAACCTCAAAGGTGATAGGAATGAAGAGGTCTTGCCAATAAACACAAACCATTAAAAGCAATGCAATATCATGCTGCAGATAACCAAAATTGTAGTGAAAGATTAGAGGATGCAAATAAACATAGAGAGGGTTGAGAATCATCCACAAACATGCATTATCTACTCCAAATATTGATACAACACACTATAAAATGCCAAGAGGCAAAGTTGCATTACATTTTTTAAATGGGAGGTTTAAACTCCATCAACTCACCGCCAAAGAGAAGAAGGAGGGGAAAACAAGAATTTCCAACCTCTAGAAAGAATCCCTCCTTACAATTTATAGGAAGAATGAGAGAGAGAAAGAGAGAGGAATTCCAAATCTACCCCAACCACCTCTAGGTTGCATTTAATTCATCTCATTATGGTGGTAGGTGAGAACCCCGCAAACCTAAAAGTGGTGAACTGTATTTTGCATTTTTAATAACTTGTTCCACCCAATTAAAGATTTGAAATCGTAGTTGGATGAGAGGACCTTGTAAGATTTATGAAAATTAAAACCTTGCGTGAATCCGAGCTCCTTGTGAAAAGTTATGGCCATCTCGAATATTTGCACGGTGGTTTGCTTCCTATCGGCGCTCAAAATGTTGCACCTCCCGAAGATGCATGATAGGCACTAAAAATTACATGTTGACATCCTTTGTTGTGTGCCCTTAACTGCACATTGGTGTATCCATTTACATGTCGGCACTCTTTGTTGTGCGCCCTTAACTCGCGCCTTGGCACATCCTTTTTTGTGTTGACATCCTTTCTTTGTGCACCCTTGACCTATGCCTTGGTGGATCATTTTTCGTGTCGACATCCTTGCTATGTGCCCTTAACCTATGCCTTGGCACATCCTTTTCATGTCGAAATTATTTTCCCTGCGCCTTGGCTAATCCTTTTTCTTTTCGACACTCTTTTTCGTGTCGACATCCTTTGTTGTGTGCCCTTAACCTGCACCTTGGCGCATCCATTTTCATGTTGACACTCTTTTCCTATGCCTTGGTGCATCCTTTTTCTTTTCGACACTCTTTTCCGTGCCTTAACCTATGCCTTGGCGCATTAAACATCGGGCTTTGAGTTTCTTTGATTTCCATATTCTTCTGCTTGTCTATATCTACCTGGGGGGGAGATATTTACAACAGGTCTTCACCTTCCACATATGTCAACATTGACGTTAGTGGCACTTTTCAAATCAAGGATTCAACGTGCGGAGTGAAACCATGAATTTGGTGTCGCATAAATCACTACTTGGGGTGAAGCGTGAGGTGTAAGTTGCTATAGTGTCTTCCAAAAGGTTCTGTTCACGTGGAACTTCCTCGATTGATATAAAATCAAACCCCTTAGTTAGGCCTAGCATGACAGTTTTGTAGAGTTATAAGTGTTCAGCCCTAGTCTCGTATACCTCGGATACCTAATTTGTGACTAGCTGTGAATCACCTAACACCCTAATATTAAGGATGCCCATTCTCTTAGCTACAATGAGACCTAATAGGAGAGCCTCATATTCAGCCCCATTATTTGTGCATTTGAAATTCAATTTGAAAGAAAAAGGTAAAACCCTTCCTTTGGGTGAAGTAAGGATTGCACCCACCCCCCGGAGTCAAAGTGACACTTGGCCCCATCAAAATGGAGGGTCTAGAAATTACTCGGAAAGATAGATGCTTAGTCATCCTTTGTGAGTTCTCCTTTTATCTTGGTTACATCTACCATACAAACCTCATCCGCTGGAAGGGAACCTGGGCCCCAAAGCATGTCCCATACCCATAAAATGAAAGGGGAGAAGGATAAGAAAATCCCTTTCTAATAGTTCAATAATATTTATTGTATTTCCTAATGATATTATCTCTATAACAAAATTTTCATGCTTGACTTCACTGGAATACCCTCAATCAAACCTATAACATCTAATTTTGTTGTGGGAACCAGGTTTTCTTCTGGTAACATGCTTGCCGGTTTGTTTAACTAGTTAGTGGGAAGCTCAAATTCAGATTGGACCCATAAATTTTCTTCAATTTGTCTAGATGTATATCAAAGGGCTTTAGATCACCTTGAGCGACAAATAATTTCCCTAAATGCAATAATCTAAATTATTGGAATAGGGCGAGAGGGATTACTTTCATACGGTGGATCCGAGGGACGACCAAGGATCATATTATAGTTGGTTTCGATCTATAATATAAAACTCGGTAAGTACCATCTTGGGTCCAAGAGTGATTGGTAATAATATGGTTACGATCGAGCTTTCTTGAGACTATCATAGCCCCTCAATGTGTTTCATGTGAAGGAGAAATTAATCTCCCATATCCTAACTTCAAGAAAAGAGAAGGGGAATATAGTAACTATTGCCTCATCATCGATCATTGCATGCTTCAAATAGTTTTCTAGATCCAAACCTATAAAAACAAGGCTAGATCACTTGCTATTTCAGCATCCGTAGGCATCTTTCTTATGTCAAATACAAACCTGATATCCCTTTTGGGCTTCCTTAGAGGGAAAATGTCAAAGTCTATATGGTTTATCTGTGCCTCTGGCAGAGGGGTAAAATTATCCAAATGGTTGAGACCAATCACTTCCAAGAGAGTGGATCAATGACCGGAGGAATTCTTTAGTAGATCAAAAAAGGAAATGTGTGAAAAGGTCTTGGTTATATCATTGATCAAGTCATAAGGTCCTACTGGCTTGCTTAGCATGTCATGAACACTATCTGACACAACCGGATAAATCAGGATTAGATGCAAATAATAGTCTCTGGATCTTGTTATAGTTTTAATTTGGGGTTCAACGTCTAACTCAACCAAACCTAAAAACTTCGTTTGCTAGCAATCATCCAAAGGAGGCACCACCTGTGGGTTTGATGAAGTTGAAGCTTCATGATCATGAGTCCCTACTACAATACCTTTATTCGAACTATTAGGATCTAGTCTACTATACTTTGGATGCATGGGGAGAGGATCATTGAAGATTCCCAATGGTGTGTTCTATGGAGACACCGGTCCCATATAGGTGTTTTGACTAGGTGCATTTGGGTTTGCCAGAAACATGTCCAAAAAAAACTATCTTTGGTCATCTAGAAAATGCTGCAAAAACTTATCACAATCGAAATAGGTTCTTACGTCATGCCTGTGGACCCTATGGAAACCGCAATATAGGTTAGGATCATAATCCCGAGGCCTTTGGTTTGTCCCTTATTGTGGTCTAAATCTACGTTGTTGTTTGGTTGTTGACTATTATAATTAACACTTTGGAACCCTTGCCCCTGGTTCTAGAATTGGTTGGGGTATTGACTAGGGCTTGGGGTCAACATTTGTCTTTGTGGTTGAGGTTGTTGTTGTTTTTGGGGATGATTAAAATCCACAACATTTACTGAGGGTGAGCATTTTTTTCTATTATTGTTTCCATTGTTATTGTCATTATTGTTGTTATTCGTAGTACCTTAACCAGTGGGATTAACAATGCTAGGATTTTTGGGCTAATCAGTTACACCATCGGTCATGAATCCATGATTCTTATTAAGTATCTTTGGTCCTTGATTGTTATTTGTATTTCTAGAGTAATTGGGAGTGCTTTGAGAAGGAGTGACTAACTTCACATTTTCTCCATAGGTATTACAACCACTTTGTCAATGGCCGGTTGGTTGATCTAAAGAGCACCCTCTAGTACCTCCTCATAGCTCCTTAGTGGGAATTTTTGAACCTCTTCCTTCATCCGTATGTTGAGGGAGTGAAGGAAAAAATTGTAAAGTTCCATTTGATCCATGTTTGGAGCACTTGCGGAAGAGTAAAGAACATGTCACCACCTTTGAATGAAGTGGGCTACAAATTCGTTATGTTCTTGTTTGATATGAAGAAATTATCTTATTCATGTTCGCAAAAGCTTGTTCATATCAAAATATTTGATAAATTCTAACACGAGTTGTTTGAATGAGTGTATTGAAGCCTTCAGTATCCTATAATACCAGTCACGAGAAATACCTTCAAGTGTCTTAGGGAAAATATTTTCAACGATCGCATCCCATGGGAGAAACTCTCGAATGGTCATTACATAAGCTTTGATGTGGGCATTTGGATTTCCCTCCCCTTTAAACTTCGGGAGATTAGGTAAGGGTCTCGGGGGCATGACTTCTCGAATGGAGAAATCTAGGGGTTCTTTGAGATATTCAGAATAAGTCCCCATTGCATACATTTCCACCATTGAAGACCCTTGTTAGGGAGGTGGGGGTTGCATTGGTTGCTGAAATGGGACAACATAGGCATTTGGTGGGGCATATGACATCCCCTGTGATTGTCTATATGGACTTGGGTAGGAGTACATGTCCCCATGTGGAGATTTAGAATACATGTGCATATAAGGGGGTTGATTACCTTAATATGGAGCTGAAAGCACAAAGCCAGGGAACATCACATTTTTGGTTGGTAAAGCGTTTGAGAATGCACTTCCGGCTAGTTCTGTTGTAGATATACATGTGGCTTGAGGAGGCATACCCAAGGTACCCATTAAACAATTACCCATGGTTTAGATTATTCATGTAGATTGGTGGATTTTGTGTAGTTGGTACTTGCCCATAGTTCTATGGTTAGGAAGGAGCCCATGCTTTCTTGGCATATGAATTCTATGTATTCTAGACAAGCTCTAACTTCTTAACTTTATCAACCAAAGCTGAAATGACATTACCCATTAACGGGGTGATACCTTGCATAGATACCTTTGGTTAAACCCTTGGAGGTTGTTGAGCAGTATGGTATCCCACTATTAATTGTTCACGATGTTTCCACCCATCATTGGTTGTATTGTCAGTTGGTGGAGGGGTAGTATTATTGTTCTGAAGCAGGACATCACCTTGTCCTTGTAACCTATCAAAATATTGGTTCATTTGTTGGAATTTCTGCTCACTCCTAGCATATCATGCTAAATACTCCTCATCGAGATGGGGGAGTTGATCGGATTGCACGGTAATAGGCTATTGAAACAATAATCAAGGAGATGAACTCACTTCACTAGTGAATGTCATGTTATTTGAACTTGATTGTTCAAGGGGATAAGTCTAAGTGACTTGATCCAATTCTTCGATGCGTACAAAAGAACCAACATTGGTTCCTTGAAGTAGAGGGTTTTGAGTGGATGAGTGGTTATCTGCCCATGTTGAAAGTGAAGGTGATTGTTGTGGTATATTTGATTGGTACTAGTACATGTTGAAACCTAGGATGGGTTGATTGTACTCATCATATCCTAACATATTCAGGGGGTATAAGAATACCCACAGAATAAAGGATGGACAAAAGTGGAAATGCTTAGAGACTAGCTCTTCACGTCGGGTTCACCAATTTGTACGACAGAAAATCAACATGTGACCTTCTTCACACCCGACCTCCCGAGGTCATGCCGAGACAACCAGTGTGGAATTGAAATGGGAGTGAAAGTGATGGTGATGACCAAGCTAATTGGGAAACCTTATGTCTTTGACACACAATAATGGAATCTACAAATCTAAGGAAAAGAATGCTCTCCTAACATGAAGGGGTGTAATGGTATGGTCTGATATGATAGCTACTCGGAGACTCTAATTGATGTCTAGTTCTTCTGAGATTCTATTGATTGGTTGCAGAATACGTGGAAAGTAACCTACAGGTGCCTTGTATGGGTTCCTAGATAAGGTCATGAAAATTGAGACAAGAGGTGTAGTGGAGTTGTAGGAACTAAGGGTGATTTTTTGGTCCCCTCCAGAAAGTCTTAGCTTGATCGGATGCTATATTCGACAATGAAAGATGTGTAATAATATCATGTAGAAGTTGTGAAGATATGAATACCAATGTGCATAAGCTAGTGTCGATATCTAACTAACTAGTAGGCCCATTGGGTTGTAGGACCTGTGGGTCACAACCAAAGACTCGTTGAGGTTAAGGCCCTTGTATGGTCATGCATGCAATCAAATCCTATTTCAGGAGCATTCCAAAATTCATAGGCTTGATTAGAAGCTATGTTAAATGTCTCTAACTGTCTTATTTTCTCTACATATGTGGCAGGTGTGCGTAAGATTGTTAAGCGCAAAATTGTGTCAATGTTAGTTATTAGCTCTGGCCTATTGGGTTGTGGGACCATGGGATCACAACTGTAAGTATTTTCCTGTTGCGGACAATTGATGGTCATGCAAGATGAATTAACTCTAGCATGTTGGGTTGTGGGACAAGAGGATGGCGCTTGAGCGATGATGCTTGGAAGCAATCTATACATAATGCATGTAGAAGAAAGATAGCACAAAAGATTTGAGCTTAGCTATGAAATTCCTAGCAAGATTATGACAGCACAATAATGCAAGATACACAAAATTCTTAGGCCTTTTACTTGAATACAAGCATGGAATATATAGGAATGGAGGATAGGAGGTTACTTCATGCACAAGGCAATGAAGAGGTAGTTTTACTCATTAAATCTATTTTAAAATAGAAGGAGCAAGGAGAACCAAGCAAACAAAGCTATTTTTAGCAAATTCGGCTCACGGATGCACTCAAAAAGTAAAATTAAGTGAATCGTCACATGTAATTTTATGCATGAATATTTTGGAAAAAGTGGGCAGCACCACTACCCCAGGTAGGGCGGTAGTTTGCAAATGACCTCCCAGCGGGATGGCGGTCCCGACCTTTGAAGGCTAAAACAAGCACATAGAGAAACATGGAGATGGAAAAATGCATAAAAATGTTAAGTAAGGCTATCTAGGTTACAAATATATACTGTGAATGGGTTTTTGGATCTTGAACACCTTCTTGAAAGGATTTTAAATCATCATTGGGGACTTTTATAACCATTTTCCGACAATGTAGCACATGTAATTTTTGGTGCGTACAGGTTCCTTTTTCTTAAATAAATTAATCACCAATTCAACAAAGGAATTGAGAATTTCCACTCTCCTTCCTAATTCCATGAAAGCAAACCTATCCACCTAGTCCACTTGATGTTATAAGTTATATTAGAATAAGGGTCATTGATTAAGACATTTTTGTTCAACAACCATCTCAATACCCACTCTATGTTTTGGGTGAATCCATTTTTGACCCATAGTCACTGCCTTACATTTATCAGGATTAATGATTAGAATGTGCTTAATAAACTTAGAATATATTTCTAAATTTACCTAGGCATAACCGAGATAGCTGCATATATTTCTCTCCCAAAATATTTTCAATGTCTTCCATAGATTGTTCGAAATCAACGAAAAATATTAAACTTATTCTATGCTTTGAAATACTAGAATAAAAGGCCATATCATTATCTAAACTAGAAAATAGAAGCATCAAAAGAATGGGTGAATCCATTGCCCAAAACATCATAAGGAAAAATATGAAAATAGAAATCCTGACCAACCCATTAAAAACTCCCCTATGCTTGAGAACACATGAGAACAGACCTTAATCACTAAATGGAAGAATGAGTGACATTAATGATACAATCCAATCCAATCTTTCACACTTGACCATTTCCAATCCATCAAGGACATTATGATTAATATTAATTAATACCCTCATGTAAAATATGATTAATATTCCACTCTTAAAACCGCACAAATAACATTTAACACAAACAAAAATGAAATAATGAAATACGCAAATGCATCATTGTATGTTAAAATCTTTGTCGATCTACATGTATCAATGATGTGGATGTTGAAGTACTAATGATCTACTTATCACCTTTCCCATTGTATGAAAATAATTTCATATCCAACACTAATCACATAACCATAGTCATAACCATAGTCATATATCAAAGCACGCTAATAACATAACTACAGTCATAAATCTAAGCATGCTCATCAACATGGATAAAATAATATAGATTTCAAATACGAGGTGCTCATGAACATGGCCATCACGAAAAATCAAGACTAGTTAAGCCTTTGCTTCATGACGTAGGAATGAGTGATCCTTCTGATCATGATCATAGCCTTCATTCCTTTGCTAAAGATAAAATGCTTGGTTATAGATTAGAAGTGATTTCTTAACGACCACTAAGCTCTATTACTTATTAGAAGGAATGGCTTAGCTGCTACTAAGGTTTGATGTTTCTTATTTTGAAAATATCGATTGAATAGAAAATCATAGTAAAATAGCTTAGTGATCACTATATTATTATGATTTATAAATCTGATGAGAAATATGTGTGTAATGGCTATTTCAAACTGGAATTCAATGATAAATTATGGATATGTCAATCCACGAAGATATAAAATATTGTGGAATTTTAACATATGTTGATGGTAGTATTCAATCAAAAACTCACCCAAAAATATTGTGGATGATTTCATGCTCCCAAACAATGCAAATAAATTTTAATGGTAATGTGGAGTTATGTATTAAAAGCATGTAGAATGAGTGTGGTTGTAATGGTGAGGTGACTAGTTGTCTTCATTTTGTTAAATTTTGAGTGACTTAGACCTTCCCCACAACACCCATAATTCTTTTTATTTTTATTGCCAAACCAATGTATTTTCTATAAATTTCCAAGGCTTTTCAAAATCTATAAGTTTGTTTAATAGTAACATATTGTTCTAGTCACTCCGACACACATATTGTTCTAATGACCCTTACACACATAACGTTAAAATATTATTCATAAATTGCCTCATTTAAATATTCCTTTTCCAAGCCTTGATGTAGGTGAGATTTTTTTATACACTTCAATTTCTAAGTACTCAAAAGTGATCTAAGTCGACGGGCCCTTGATCCTGGCTCGCTCTATGAATTTTTTACCAAATCAGAAAAAATGTAGATGTTCCTTTTAATTTATTTTTTCACATCTCATGATTCATGATATTGAATTGGTTTCATGGTCAGTTTTAAGTGCATTTTAAAATATTATATTCTCCCATGCAACGATCAATGATTGATAAAAATTATAATGATAGACAAGGTAATAACTAGCCTAGTGGTCACTAATCTCAAATGTTTGTTATGTTAAATCAATGCAATACAATAAATATCGAGCTTAGCTATCATTTGGATTAGAATAATGTGTTGGAATATGAAAATTTTGACCTAACAAGGTGAGATTATACGGGGATTACATACAGTCATAATGGCAAGGAAACTATTTGTCTATGTTTCATTAAATATTGAGTGACTCAAAACTGCCTGAAAGACTATTACCAGAGAGATCCAAATAATTCATGCTCTCATAGTAGTTTAAGCCATTAGGGAATCCTATTTCCATTGTAATTCCAGGGAGCTTGATGGTCAACATTTTATGGTTCCCGTTGTCCCAACACTAAATTCTGACAAAGTTGTAGATGAATCTTGTGATGGTATTCCTAAACCGGTACATGAAAATGGAATCCTTTGGGTCTTTCAATTTCATTTTATAGTCATACCAAAATTTTATGTCAATTTTTTAAAACTTTGTCATTGGGAGTGTGTTATGGCATGGAATTGAGCATTGTCACAATCCCAAACTCATCACACCAATGTTTTTCATGGCCATGGCTATCACTTTAGCCTTGTGAAAAGAGGACCGAGAAGGATGCTTCATCAAAAAAATAGATTTAATTATTCTCAATTCCCTTAATCTGTCATAGGCATGGAGGGTACACTATGGCTTGAGGTGCATTGTGGCATGGAATGAAAAACTTATCACACCAATTTTTTTCATGGCCATGGCTATAACACTTTCCTTGTGACAAGAGGACCAAAAGGAAGCTTTGTCAAACACCTAGCTATATTTGTTCCCAATTCCCTAAATTCATCTCTAGCATGGGGGTACATTGTTTCTTAGGGGTACGTTATGGAATTGTACCACTAGAATCAGAATGCCAATATTATTCATGGCCATGACTATTAATTTTTCCTTGTGATAGGAGGACTAGAAGGAGGCTGGGTCGAACACCTAGTTATATTTTTTCACAATTCCTTAAATTTGTCTCATGCACGGGGTGTGCTATTGATAAGGGGACTAATTTATATGTCGAATGTTCCCTAAACTTCCCTAAACTATTCCAGTGTAGTAGAGCCATCAGAGATATTTTTGAGGACTATAAGAATGTAAAAATAGACACTCGAGCTCGAGATAGGTCCATTCAAGGTTTAGTCAACTAGAAGGTCAACGTTGGTTAACAAGTCCAAGGTGATGTGTACGTGTGTATAATTGGCCAAGTGGATCGGTCGGCAATGGACAAGTGGTAAAAGGAGAAATTGAAAAACAGTATTGTTTTGCGACCTCTAGTCTTCGTTAGGTGTAAAATTTGTTTGTTGAAATAAGAGGCTCAACTTTTGTAACATAAGGAGCCTACTCGCCATGATGACTATTATTCCGACGCCAATGTGGTAGGTCCTCAAGAAACCACATGGATTGCCACCACTTTTCCATATTTCATTACATTGTCAAATTTTATATCACTTTGGTAATTATTCACCATGTATTGCCATGTCACTATATACTTCCAAGTCACATGTTTTGAATTGACCGAGTTTATTATTATCTTGCTCATTATTATTTAACCTTAGCTATCCATTTTGTTCAAGATATTATTATCTCCTAATAGATTGTGCAAGGTAACATGCAATGACATATATCTCAGCCAATGGATGGGATTCTTTACACACTATTGGGTGGATTTATTATGGTAAGGTCAGATTAAATAAGCCACATAACTCAACGAATGTATTAGCATTTCTAATAACCCCAAAGCCCACATATTGGGTGAAATAATGAACATCTAACTCGCCACATATAGGTGGAAAAACAAAAGGATGATATGTTTTCAAAGCCACATGGGAATAAGGCGGCCGAGCCCATTTTTAATGCAAATACCCTCCTTCACGACAAGAATGTGGGACATTACACCCATAATGCAACCAAACACCACGTCAAAATGTAGACTGCTGGGTTTTGAACCAACGACCTCCACTCCCAAAGGCTTATCCTCCCAACCAACTCAGCTACAAGATCATATGAGATGAAATATATCTCAGTGTTATTTAAACAACACTGAGGCATAGACTGTGTTACGGAGTATAAGAGGTAGTTTGCATTCATGCTAAGTTCTGAGGCACTTCCACTCAAAACTAGATCTCGAGTTATATATGAAAAGTATTTAGAATTATGAGACGATCACGATGGTGTGATAATTTTCCCATTTTGGAGTTTTTGTGACAGATTTTTTTCTATTTAAGTCACATGAAGGTGTAAAACCCAAGGGAGACACAGGTGTAAGTGGATTTGGAAGGTGAAGGACAAAGGAAGAACTCCATTAATGTCCTTCGAAGGTCTAATATCACAATTTTGCAAGTTTTTATTCATTATTGGTTAAATTTAAAGATTATTTTATTTGCATTTTTAACATTATCAATGGATTGGTTCACCATGAACCTAGGGATGTAGGCCAAGTTTTCCAAACCCCGTAAACATATCGGTGTCACTAGTTTTTCTCATATTTTATGCTACAACTATTTAATTGAGAACATTAAATATTTTAATTCAATTTCCTTTTGATGAAGTTGAATTTTTAATAATAAATCCATTCTCATTTTGGAGTACAATTGGTCAAATACATTCAGTTTCAAACTCACAATTTCCACATTAGAATGAGATATTTAATGGATATTAAAAGACTTAATTAAATCCATATTTTTAAATTAGATGCACACAAGGAATTTTTAAGTTGGTTCAAAGTACATTTTTAATTTTGGATCACTAGTATCGGAGCGGTGAGAAAGTAGGAATAGCTTATGTGTGTGTTGAAAACTCTTGATTTCAGTTTTCATTTCGATTAATTGTTTCGATTTGGTTTCATTTTGCGAGATATTTTGGGGCTTACTTCTATTGTGCAGTGCAGTTGTGTGGAAGGAAATTTGTGTTTGCAGGAACAAGGAAATCATGGGAAATTTATTTAAGCAAGAGAAGCTTGATGAAATTGAAGCCATTAACTGCCAACTCCAGGAAGAAAATTCTTTCCTGAGAGCTAATTTTTATTCCTTGGAAGAGGAAATAGTGCGGTTAAAATCTGAGCCACAATCCTCTACAACCAAGAAAGAGGAGTATGTCAATGAGATGCTTGCATAGAGCAAGAAGTTGATGGGTTTTGTTAAAGAGTTGCAGGAAGAAATACAGACCAAGGATGCCCTCTTGGAAAAGCTGCAACAAGGTGAACACGAAAAGGAAAAACCTTCCTCTTGGGATGCAGATACTATGACTATGAAGTATGATGTAATTGTTTCATATTATTATCTTAATCCCTCACATTTAGTTATAGATATTCCCTTGGGCTAGTTTGAAAAAAACACTAAGGGAATTGGGTCTAAGCTAATGGTTAAGATGGGATTTAATGGAAAGGGCCTTGGTAAAAATGGACAAGGTGATGCTAACCCAATACAGGTGGAGGATCAACCTCAGTTTGGAGGTTTGGGTTATTGTAGTGGGAAAATGGATATTGGAGAAAGTTCCAAAGTAGTTGAAGGAAGACAAGATTCCAATAGCCAAGGATATATGCCACTAGAATTTTAGGATTCTTCCATCAAGAGGAATAATGAAAGGTGTAAAAAATAGGTAAATGAGGCAATGAATTTCCACCTCTTCCCACTTATAATAAAAATAACACAAAGGGGATATTGAATCCTAAAACTTCTAGAAAAATCTTTTAGTTTGAACAATATAGCTTTGGTAGAAAGAAGTATTCTTTTTCTTGCATGTTTTGTGAAGGTACTAATCATTTTACAACATATTTTTCAAGAGGAAAACTATGTTAAAGAATTTAATGCCTTTTGTGAATAATGAGGCAGGTGATAAAGACCAATCTCACCCTGATGAGGAAAGAAAAGGAAAAATGTTACCTCTCCTAAACAGAGGAAAAATTTGGGTAAGTTTCCTAAAAACAAGGACATACAATTTTGTACCCATTGTAATAAGAAAGGACATGATGTTGTAAAATGTTGGAAAATGCATCCAGTGCAACAATGGAAAGTTGTTAGGAAACCAACAAAATTAAATTCAACTCATGCAGCCCAAATTTGTACTAAGGAAGTAAAACCACCTAAACAGGAAAATGTTGTTAAAAGGGCTAGTAAAATGTTCCTTAGTTTTATGTTTGCATAGCATTGATTGTTGATAGCATGCAGAATTTTTCAGAGCTATGAGGATTCTGATGTTTGTTGAAAGGATTTGTTCCTATGTATATATTCAGATTTGAATTTTTATGGAAGTCACCTATAGAGAAATTGAGTGACAGGTTTAAAATACTGAATTTATTTTCTCATGGTCAAGGTAGACAAATTCCATTTATGACAACATTATTCAAAGATATGGGCTTCATCAGAATGTCTAATTTTTAACTTATAGTTTTTAATGTTGTCATTTGCGCAAATTTATGGATGCTTATAAGAATCATTCGGGAACCTATTTGATATTGTAATAAATAGAAAAATTTGTTGTATCCACATGTGTTGCTTTCACTAATTTTTAAGACCCTCATTTTTGGGAAAATTTGATTTTTAACTATCATATGTGGTTGCAATTAGGGTGTAAATTTATTACACTAATAAATTGGTGTGAAAAGTTACACCAGGTGATCGGTTTTGTAGATTATGGTCGTTCATCAACTTGGATAAGCATACAATTTTTTATCTATCCTTTTACAGTTAAGTGTATGGGTAGAATTGGTAGATTCACGTGGATTCATTTTCTAACTATAGCTATTTTTGGGCATTGATAGTCTAATTTATTTTGGATAGTGAATATTTTTAGTTGTTATAGTTTTAGATGGATAGTGGGCACTAGCCTTATTATGGGCAGTTTAGATGTCTGGTATATTGATCTATGTTTAAGAAATTGTAATTTTGGTAATTGTCTGTATCACAAAGTGATAGTTGAACACTAACTTTACGTATTAGAATATGTGTTATTATCGGTTAGTTATTTTTGATGGCATTACAATGGGGTATGAAAGTTCATAGTTGTGTATAGATTTGATAGGATTACAACATTTCAGTTGAACACTAGATTAATTGGGTGTTATTATCGATTATTTATGTAGTTAGATAATCAAATATTTGCATTTTATTAACCTATAATGTTATTTCAGGTTCTTGTATGTGTGTTTGCAATGTAGGAAGAGATAACATGTTTTGTGGGTTGATACACAAATTTTTGTGGAAAAAAATTCTTCTCAGTATGAAGGAGTGATCGGGTGACCAATATCATTGTCAAATGTTCCCTAAACTTCCCTAAACTATTCTTTTGTAATATAACCTTGAGAGAGATTTCCGATGACTATAAGAACGTAAAAAATGGACACTTTGAGCTCAAGATAGGTCCAGTCAAAGTTTGGTCAACTAGAAGGTCAATGTTAGTCAACAGGTCCAAGGTGACATGTACGTGTGCACAATTGGCCAAGTGGCTCATTCGGTAGTGGAAAGTGGAAAACGGAGAAAGAACAAAAAATATGTATTGGTTTGCGACATCAAGTTTTTGTCAAGTGTAAAAGTTGTTTATTGAAACAAGAGGCTCAACTTTTGTAATGAAGGGATCCCGACCACCGTGTGGAATTTTATTTTGACACCAACGTGGTGGGTCCTCAAGCCACCACATGGCTTACCACCACTTTTCCATATTTCATTACATGGTCAAATTTAATATTACTTTGATAATTATTAACCATGTATTTCCATATGATTATATACTTCCAAGTCACATGTTTTCGAATTGACCAAGTTTATTATTATCTTGCTCGGTATTATTTCCACTTAGCTATCCATTTTGTTTGGGATATTCTTATCTCCTAAAAGATTGGGTGAGTTAACATTGCAATGACATATATCTTGGCCAATGGATGGGCCACTTTACACACTATTGGGTGGATTTATTATGGTAAGGGTAGATTAAATAAGCCACATGACTCGGCCAATGTATTGGCCTTTCTAACGACCCCAAAGCCCACATATTGGGTGAAATAATGAACAACCATCTCACCATGTATAGGTGGAAAAACAAAAGGATGAGACGTGGCTGAAGCCACATGGGAATAGGGTAGCTGAGCCCATTTTTAATGCAAATCCCCTCCTTGGCGTGAGAATGTGGGACATTACACCCATAATGCAACCAAACACCACTTGAAAATGTAGACCACCTGGGATTTTAACCCACAACCTCCACTCCCAAAGGCTTATCCACCCAACCAAATCAACTACAAGCTTAGATGAAATGAAATAGATCTCGGTGTTATTTAAACAACACTCAGGCAAAGACTGTGTTAAGGAGGATAAGAGGCAGTTTACATTCAAGCTAAGTTTTGAGGCACTTCCACTCAAAACAAGATCTCGAGTTATATATGAAAATTATTTAGAATTTTTAGATAATCACAATTGTGTGATCATTTTCCTATTTTAAAGATTTTATGAAATTTTTTTTTGTTGAAGTCACATGAATGCATAAAACCCAAAGGAGACATAGGTGCAAGTGGATCAAGAAGGTGAAGGACAGAGGCATAGCTCCATTAACATAATTTGAAGGTCTGATATCACATTTTTACAAGTTTTGATTCATTATTGGTTAAATTTAAAGGTTATTGTATTTGTATTTTTAACATTATCCATGGATTGGTTTACCATGAACTCAAGGATGTAGCCCATTATTTCCAAACACCATAAACATATTGATGTCACTAGTTTTCTCTTATTTTATGCTACAACTGTTTAATTGAGAACAATAAATATTTTCATTCAATTTCCTTTTGATGAAGTTGAATTTTTAATAATAAATTCATTCTCATTTCAGAGTATGATCATTCAAAGACATTCAGTTTCAAACTCACAATTTCCACATTAGAATGAGATATTTAAGGGATATTAAACGACTTAATTAAATCCATATTTTTAAATTAGATGAACACAAGGAATTTTTTAAGTCGATTCAAAGTGCATTTTTAATTTTCAGATCAGCTATGGCTAGGGGTGTGTTGTGGCATGGTACCACCAAACTCAACATGCCAATGTTTTTCATGGCCATGGGTATCACTTTGGCCTTGTGACAGGAGGACAAAAGGAGGTTGGTTCAAACACCTAGCTATATTTGTTCCCAATTCTCTAAATATATGTACTCCCCTATAATTTTCAATGTATTTTATCATAAACCGTAGGATTTAACACAACAAGAAGATGTGGGGGAGTGAGGGGATTGGGAAATTGGTTCTAAAATATACTTTATATTTTGCGCATATCCCTTCATTCACTTCTTCGAAGGTAAATCCATGTTTTCTTTGGTCGTGACTCACCCTTTCACCCACTTACTACATCGTGTGATGCATGTCTAGTGTGTGACCCACATAGACAAATATGATATTTCAAGATGGGGATGGGATGCTTCCAACTTCCATATACTACCATTTCCATTCAACAAGGGATACTTCTAACTTCCGTAGACTACCCTTCCAATTTCCAATTTCCACACCTTTTTTCTTACCCACTACTAAGTTAAATTGGAGAAGATATCAATTAGATACATAAGTATGTTGATTATGTAGATAAATGAGAGGAAAGAAAAATAATAACCTTCCGATTTTTTGACTTGTCACAAGCGTAAGGTATATTAAATATTTAAACACCACATATGTTCTCACTTTAGGTATATACAATGTTACCTGAAAGTGAGGGTAAAATATTCAAAATTCACTCGTTGTTCATGTACCTAAACCAAACCAAAATATTCAAAATTCACTCATTTAATATGTGGCTATGTTTTTGTAAGATCGACTATTAATTACACTATCAGACATATAAAAAGATTGCATAAAACATTAAAAAATCAATGTCTTGTATGGAATGGATTAACTAGCCTAGTGGTCACTAATCCCAATTACCTAAATTTTTCTGCGGTGTGAGGGGTACTTATGTCCATTTTTGCACCCCTTTTAAAAATTGAACATCCTAGGAAATGGGACTTGAGAAATTTTCATGGATCTTGAGTGGAGAATTTGGAGAAACATGTAACTTCATGATTTTGGGTACTTATGATCATTTAGATGCATTTCCCAGATTCTTCCAGGCTACATAACTTCATACTTAGCCAAATTTGACCAAAAATTGGATAAAAATGGGAAATTTGACTTTGGAGGAACTCCACTCTTTTCTTTCTAACTCCCGAGTCTACGGAAAATTTAAAAGAAAATCAAGAAAAATGAAAAAGGATCATTTTTAGTGTAATGCAAACATTTTGGGTCTAGGAGGAACACATATCACTTGTTCCATCAGGGGCTCGAGTTCTTGAAAGGTTGAAATACAAAGGTTTTGATCAGCCCAAGTATATTTTGGAAAAGTAATGTTTTTGGGGCCTAGGTGGTACAAGTTCTTGCGGGTCAAGTGTTCACCAGATGTCTAAAATCCCTGTAAGTCAAAGGATGGGAAATATTTAATGTATTGTTTTCCAGGATGGAGTTGTGGGCATCGAGGGTCAATGAGGAAAAATTCCATGAGGAAGTGAGTTCCTTGTGGATCCAAACTATCTCGTAATACAAAGTTAAGTGGATGAGGAGTTAAATGTGGGGAGTGCTAATAAATGGAGGCCAAGTTCCCTTTTTCCTTTGTACCCCACGGACATGAAATACCCAAAATACCAAAATAAATGGGAAAAGGGTAAAATGAATAGTTAATTGCAGACTATGAGAGGTGCGTGGAACCCTCCAACCCCCAAAACTTCAAACGACCATAAATTTTGACCCATAAATATGATTATCACAAAATTGGACTTTTTGGATAGATCTCAACATCTTCTACGCTTAAGTATGAAAAATTCAAAAAATTCCCCATAATTTATCATGCACAATTATAGGAAGTTTAAAATCTATATTTAATGATGTATGGTGCCCATTTCTTCTTCCTGAAGTAATGTACAATGGGGGAATGGGTTTGTAAGGTTTCCCATGCTATTTAATGGACATTTATTAAATCTTATTGTTGGGTGAATGGAACAATTTGAATTTACTTCTTTTTACCTCTCTTGTTTATTTCACATCTTCTCTATATATTGTAAAGTGATGCTCATTTGTAATGTTGGATACTTTGGGAATACAAGGGCATCATTTTTAGCGATGCGCAAGAGTTCGTAGTGCATGACTTGGATTATGATTTTAAAAATGAGTACACAACTCCTTCCTCTATTGTAATGATTTGTGCATTATCTTGGAGCAATAAAATTACTAGTTTTATGGTTCTTTTCTACCTTAGCTAGTGATCTATTGCATCTCTTTTCCTCTTCATTTATTTACAAGTATGTTGTTTTTGTTTCTTCATCTCACAAGATTTATTTCTGTTGTGTGTTGCATGAAAATGGGAGTTTATATGTTGTTATGGACCGTGGTTATCATCTCTTCCCTCTCTATTTATTATTTTTTTCCCATTTTCTCTCTTTGAAGTATTATTCTCCTTATTTTTGGTGTTATCACTTCATGTAGTGTAGGATTTCAGTTAATGTAGCTCCTTATAACCTTGGTCTCTTGTAATGTTAGTTTAGGATCAAATAGTTTCATTTCTAGTATTGGGATTAGTTTGGTAGTAGGAGTAAGTTAAGGAACCAACATTCTTTGGATTTATGTGTCATTTCAAGTCCACAACTTGGAGATATTTCCATGTTGCCTCAAATCCCTAGATTTTTTTATTTAGGAGGGTGAAAATTTGAACTCCAATAGGTACGTTGTGGCTCGGGGTTCAATGTGGCATGACAACACCAAACTCATAATTCTATTTTTTTGTGGAAATGGAGATCAATTTGTCCTTATGACAAGAGGACCAATAAGAGGTTGGGTATCCATTTCCTCCCCTTTAATTGTCAACATATCTTCTCACAAACAAAAATATTTAAATAAGCAATAGGTTATGGGAAAGTGAGGGGATGGGGAATTGGGTCATGAAATGCACATTATTTTTATAACCCTTTGTGATTTTGTTTTTGATGGAAAATCCATAATTTCTTTAGTCACGAATCTCCTTTCTCTCTGTATGTTTCATGTTTAAGGATTTAAAAAAAAAAAAAAACTTGTTTGAGCAAAGGGTGAGGCATAAAATCAGCAGCCATGATGGCCACCGTAGCACAATATGAAGTGAAAATTTTCAACCACTTTGGAACTTTGACAATGTCAAGGTAATAATCTCAAATATCACTTGAAACTATCCTAAATATTCTCACTTGTTTCTTCATGAATGATCTCTTGTTTTTATTGCAGTTGTAATTAGTATTTCTGTATAAATTTGTTATTTCTTAAATGGATATTTATTTTCTTTTCTTAATCTTAGCTAATGAAAAAATCAACTTTTTGTGGTATAGTCGATGGTTTGTATAAAGAGCAATATTTTGTAAAAGTAATGTCGTGTATGTATACGTTTCGTTATTATTTCTTTAGGGTTTGAGATAGATGTCTAGTTTTTCCTTAATTTTTGTTTGTAAAAACTAGTTGTGTATTAGTTTAAGATCTATAATACTACCATCTTTGCAAAGAGGTTATTCAGTTTTGTATGTAGTCCTATATACTAGAAATATTTTCACTGATATTTTGACATGAAGATTTTGTTTTCCATGGTGGTGGTGTCATTGGTTAATGGTGATGCGGGTAATGGATTTAAATCTAAGGGAACGTATTTGTTTAGGCACTTTAGTATGCAAATAAAGATGCTATCTGGTGAGTATACTATTTATCCCATAGTTATGTTATCATAATTTTCTCAATGATTTCCTCTTCTTGTATATGACTCATCAATTGTGTTATTGTGAGCTAAAACTATCATCATAAAATTTAAAGCATGAAGATATTGAATTTGAGTTCTTAGTAATGACCAACCATTTGTTATTATAATCAATGTGTTCAGTAGAGGTAAAGGAGATAGGGAACAACGTATATACCCCTTGTTTGAACCTATAAAATATTTAAGTTTTTACTTTGTTCTCTAGAATGTGCACCATTGATTTGGATTGTGTACACAAAATTAATTGATTAGGATTTCATATTATTTGAAGATAATATTCTAATCAAAGTATTGAAGAACAATAAGGGATTGTTATTAAGTTATCCATTCAATTGGCCCATGAATATGTACTCAATTTATTCAAGGCTATGAGAATAAGCTACAAGAGGGGGAATTGAGAAAATAGATTGGATTAAATCACTATTCCATGATGATGGGTGTGAAATAAATGTATCTCATTCAGAGTGTCCAACACATGAGAATAAGGTGGTGGAATTTCTCTACTCACAAAGAATAAAATTGTGGCGTAATGTGTCTTTTATTGATGTAAACCATAAAATATTAGTTCAATGTATCTCCAAGGACATTTGATTGTGTTTCTCACAATCATTATGCTTCCATTATGTTAAAGATTACTTCATTTTCTTCTTCATGGAAGTAAGTGACTCATCTTTTATATGGATAATGGAACAATTTACAAGCATAAATAATACTTTCTTTCAAAGTAATTGAATTTTTGATATACATACCTCCCAATGATGTTTTCATATTTTAATGATAAATATGAGATATAATTTATAACAAAAATTAGTAGTAAATTTAAGGCCATACAATGAAAGAAAAAAAGACTTGAGTTATTACAATCCTATGGATGAGATAAGAAAACTAAAATAAAATTATTTCTAGCATCTATCTTCAACAATTTTAAATTTTAGCCCAAAAAACTGAATGACCAAATAACACTAGTTCCATAGTTTGCTTCAATAATTTCACTAAAATTTAATCAAACAAAAAAGGTTTATACATTATTGTGTAATAGTAATATGCCAATTGTTAGCTGTGCATGTGGATTAATTCATAAAATCCAATACTATAAGTGGAATCTTAAACAATCTTCAAGTAATTTTGATTTATTTAATTCCATATAAAGTACGCTTGAAGTTGATATCCTTTACATAATACTTTTTTCCACAATACTTAAAAATGCGGCACCTCATAAAAATAAGGTATATTTTTGGGTGAGGACATAATTTTATTGTAAGTTAGGCCAATGATAATATCAAGGATACACATAACTTTTAAATTATGAGTCTCATAATTTGGAAAGTGTGAGGCTCATGATTCCTTGCACTTTGAAAGTGTGAGGTTTGCACTTCCTCGCTCTTTGAAAGTGTGAGGCTTGCACTTTGAAATTGATTTTTCATGAATTCATTGTTAGTTTTTAATTTAATTTTAATGTAATGGGATCATGTCTTGTAATATTTAGTGGCCTCTAACCTTACATTGAGGCTTACACTTTCAAAGTGCAAGGAAAGTGTGAGCCTTTCATTTCAAAGTGTGAGGCCCGCACTTTAAACTTGCATTTACATGAATTTATTGTAATTTTTAAATTTTTCAAAACAATAGGACCATGCATTTTAATATTTAGTGGCTACTATCATTACATACCCTCAACATGATTTTTCCAAATTCATGAAAATCAAAAAACAAAAAAATTGGAATCCAATAATAGTGACATGAGAATCCAATACTAGAGAAATTAGAATCCACTAATAACAATATTAGAATCCAATAATAGCAAAATCAGAACTCCTATGAGTACAATATTTAAAATATTAAAGTCCAATATTACTACTAATGGAATCAAATAATAGTATTAACAATATCCATTAAAATAAAAATGGAATATAATATATGTAAAAATGGTGATATATTTCTTCTAAGAATGGTAATCTCGATGTCTATATTTACTGAAATAAGTGTTATATCTTTCAATAATGAAAAATTGTATTTATTTTTTCACTATTATAAACTATTCCAACTTTTTCAATCATGTTATCAATAGTTATACTCCATTAATTTTTATTGCACACATATCTCATTTGTTCACCGTTGCACATTGTAATCCTATTTTCAAAGCAATCCTATTTTCAAATTCTTTTGGGAAAATTTTATTTGGAATTATCTAAGATTTATAGATCTAGAATGCATATATAAGTTAGTTATTCATATATTATCAAGGAGGAGATCATGCACACTTGACACCTAAAGATCCTAATGACCATACACTAAGAACAATCACAATAAAATGCATCTTAAGACTCCCTTGAAATTTATATACTCTGCATATTAATTATAGGCAAGTCATTTACTCATATCTACAAATACAAGGAACATATCATCATTCCAAGTCAAGCTAGGAAAAGGTGTAAGTACAATCTCATTGTTAAACAATCATGGTTATCTATTGCTTGCTTACATTTTAGATATCACATGTTAGATGATAATGATGTGATGTTTGAGCCCTCTTTGGAGTAAGTGGCAATGTCGATGGTACTCGGGGTTCCCATAACCCACCTAATGTTTATTTTTAGGAATCCCTTGTCATTTAGGGATTTCAAGGTCCAATACTCTACATAGAGATCATTTAAAAATGGCACATACCCCAAGTAATGCATAGGATTATACTAGGGATAAATACATAGATCAAAAAAGTATCAGTAGAAGATAACAAATATGAACATGAGCATACTCAAATGGCCATAGTTGGGGTATTCTTTGTCTCATGCCATATGCTTTGTTTCTATGTAGTAGTTTAGGATAAATTTTAAACAACGAGGCTTGGATAGGTTATTTTCAACCCATTTTTGTCATCATATCAGCCCAAGTCATCACATAGAGCAAGATATTAGCTAATTCATCTTCTATCTCATATTACAAGTTCCTTATCTATCATTGTTTAATAGTTATTCTTGCTATTACTATAAAATTTCTTTGGAAACTAATTTATTAGGATAATATACCATTAGTTACTACCTCTAGAGATAATTAAATAATTTAGGTTAAATCAGAAGTATCCAAAATTTTCTTATGTGGAACTTAAAACTAATAATGATACATTTATTCCAATATTGTCATTTTTACACATTTATTGATATCACCCAAGAGTATAGTTTCCAACACAACTTATTCACACACGTTGGCACATCACTAAGACAAATGGCCAAGTTCTCACCTAAAGCACATCAAAACTAATGGTCCCTTCTCGTTTTGACTTGTCAAGGTTTAAAATGTGTACTTATCCTTTCGTAAGATAACATAGAGGAAATATGATGCAATAAAATAACATAAAAAGAAAATTTATAACAATAAGGAGACTTATCATTCATTCAATAATGTATATAATCAATAACATAATCTGAATACCATTTACACACAATACATCCATATGAACTTTGGAAATCCATGATAAATTATCCATTACAAACACATAATCTCCCATATTACATTAGACTCGGATAAACAACCTTCACGCACATACTAGCTATCACCTACATGCATATTATATGGCCCTTACATTATATGGACCCTGAAACTATTTATAGGGTGGGAATATATATTCTCCACTTACATGTTTTAATATATTAATATAAAACTCCTAAAAATATTCAACATGCATCTTTAACTTGTACTTTAATCTTCAACGTATGACTATCCATAGGCATCCCGATCCCCTTTACAATTATTTAGTCACATGTTATAAATAAATTTATTTTATCCCCGTATGTGCTCTATAGTTATATGTACTCATCCATAATCCTTTCTCATTCTTACATGTGCTTTATCCTTTCTGGTGGTGATTAATTTTTGGTGTAGTCTATTTCTAGACTTTCTTTGGAGAACACACCATATTTTCTTTTGTTTATTGTTTAGCCCATTCCAAAATTATGGCTAACTCATGTTCCTTTTGTCCTTATGCGTAAACCTTCACACACTTCTCTCTTTTCAATCCTGTTCCCACCTTCATGCCTTAAGTTACACTTATATTATCTCCCCATTCTTTCACGCATTTCCTCACACACCAATCTGACTTATAAATATTATATTCATGATTAATCATGCCTTTTGTGCATCTTCTTCATCCTTTATGCCTAGCTTATACTTAGTCACTTTCTCCACCCAACATTACCCCACACTAGGTATATTTTTTGTCCTGAGAAATGCAAAAAAATTAATGATTAAGGAATATAATAAAAATATAGTTTGAAATAATAGGGGAAATCCCAAAATAATCAAGGAATAAATAATATATTTACGGCGGACTTAAAATTTAGGTTCATGGTACTAGGAAAAGTTTAGGGAACTCTAGAATGATGGAATGCTCTAACTATTTCCATTTTTCAATTGTGATTGCTTACCTTCATAGTGTTGATTAAAAAAATTAACATCTTTTCGAGGTTCAATCATTGGATTTTTCTAGAAGCTCCTTTAGAATAATGTTCCATTCATTATTCCTCTCCTTCATGATATCTACTATCCTCATTACCATTTCGTAAACCTCTCCCAGTCTTGTCTCTATCTTCTCGCACTTATATTTTATTATCCTCTTTAGGTCATGTACCTCTTCAAAATAAATTTCACATGATGCGTTGTCCCTTGTATACAATGAGGAATTTAACTAGCCCAAATATAAGGTACTCATCTATTCTTGTGGCATATTTGAATCTTCGAAGAATTTCTTAGCCATTTTGTGACTTATTTTATCTCAAAGTGCCCATCTTATCGTATTACTTTATCCTTTTAGAAACCTTTTATTTATTCATGCGCACTCATCTGTTGTGGGCCCTTTCCTTTATTTACTCTCTCAATTAATAAAAGAATCATTTTCACTAGGGTGTCAATCTATTTATTTTTATTCATGTTGGCATCTAAAGCCACTTCTATACAAGAACTCACAATTTGCGTAATTATCTTTTCTCGCCTTTTTATTTACATCCCTCAATTACAATCTAGTGTTGTTTAACTCTATAACCAACTTCTTATTTTGATTTCCCACATCCTTCAGTCCTATTACACATCACAAAATTGGGTTCCCTTCTGATATTCCTTTTCCCTACATCGGTAACCATATTATTCAAGGAATTTCATACCTTTTTATCTCGATAACTTAGTCGAGTCCACAATTGTAAGGACCTTTGATGGAATATTATTTCCAAGTAATACAATGAATAACTCTTTATTTATCTCAAACTTCAGCTCTTCTCAATGTGTTTCTACATCACAAAGGAAATCATCTTACATGTGCGAGTATGGGCTTCATTTTTGTTGAAAATATCCTAGAAATATAGTTTCTTAGGATCCATGGAGATTTGAAATATTCCTCTTATAATTTTTTTGTATCATATTTGTATGAAAAGTTTGAACAAGGAGGTGAAGTTGGTGGAGTAGATCATTGCTTCTTCCACTATTGTGATGACTCATGTCCTGCTCTCTCCATTATACTCTGCTCATGTGGTGATTTTAATGTGAGAATGATGTCCTATTGTTATTACTCTCCTCAAAATATTGATCCCTCTTATTATTCCTCATGTTATTTCTCTTACTTATCTTGATGTTCCTCTTCATACTACTCTTCATGTGGGTGATATTTATAGTGAAATAATCTCTCCTAGTCAATATGATCATCTTATTCATAAAAAAATATTATCATAGGAGTTCCTCTTTTCTCTTATGTGACTTCACCTATTTAAAGGGTTTTCTCGTCAATATGCTCCTTCAATTTCTCTTCTTCCTCTTATGTGGGGTTGGGCCTTTGCACTCCTCTAATTGGGACAATGGAGAAAATCAAGGATTTTTTTATGTTCTTACTTCTTATCACCACACTTGAATTCTCTTCTATGTGATATGATCCTACTACCCTTCTATCACATCTTCCTCATCTTCTTCTTCTTCCAGTGTGGGATCGTGTCTATGATTCAATATTATTATATTTATTTTCCTTGATGGGGGTAGTGTAATATTTGTTTCACAAACTTCGAGCACCTTACCATCTTTTAGCTTGGGATTCAAGTAGATATAAACTTGCAATGCCTCCTTCCCTACCACCAATTTTATGATGGGATTAAGGTCCATCATATTAGAATCCATTATCTCTACATAGGGTACCTTGGTCTCATATCCATAGGTTTTATGTAAGGTTTAGTAGTTAGAATCTACCTTATCCGTGTTAAATTTAAGCGGATGTGCGTCCTTGACCCTATTTACTTGTAATTTTTAAATATTTGGAATTTAATGCAAATGAGAGTTTGCACCAAGGGCCCATCTCTCCACTTAACAACAAAAACCTTCCAAGGATAAAATTTTACATAAATAAAAATATTCATGCCCTCCTAATTTTATTGGAAACTCTCTAGAACGCATCATTCATTTTTAAAGGTATCATGCAACCTCTTATACCATTTATCCAAGTGAACCTTATAAACATTTGTGACCACACCATCACAAATCTACTTAGAAAATATTCTTATTGATGGTTTTTCCTCCAACGGATACTACAATTCTCTCCCATCTATCCCATCCAACACTCTTATCTCCTAAAATACTATGAGAAGCAAGGTTGACCCCATGAAATTTTCTCTCCTTTTTCACGCTAGGTTTTTCCTTCTTCAACGATGCTCTTGTTGATGTAGAGAGTGATATTATGCTTGTTCCCATACACCATTTTATGTGTAGTGTGTCATAATTTCTTACTTAATTTGTATCATCACGATAAGGTACCTAGCTTTCAACTTACCAAGTGCACAACTACTCTTTTCCTAGGGTGCACTCTTGGTAAGAATAAACTCATGGCCTCCCCTATGATAATGTAATTTGGTTTTTTCTCTTCCACCGTAGCCTCATCACACATATTTAGAGTGATTTATGCACTATTAGTGTGTAGCCCAGATTAATTTGTTAGTCAACTATGTGGTGATGTGCATCCTTATTGTTGTGAAATAAAAGTATTTCTCATGGAATCTTGACATTATCCACTGAAATAGGAACACAATATTACAAAAGAATGATAATCCAACAAATATAGGATCCTAACATCTACAAAGGTCTTGTGCACTACGTCATCTATCATAATTTCCCCACCATGTTTAAATGAATTGTATCCTTTATGACAATATTCCTAATATCACCTTCATGCCTTGGTACACGGTGGTTATGCTCACTAATTTTGAAATTCCATATTTTATATGACCATGTTCTCCTAACTATAAGTTCCTACACATATTGCATTTATGAGTACCAGTTATCATGGGTTTCCTCCATTAAATTTTTGTTCTTAGGTACCTTCTTCCTTGGTGTTATTTCTTACTCATGTGATCTCTTATTTCCTAACTTTACCAATTTCATACCCTAGATTTTGTAAATCGTGTGCCCTAGATTTTGTAAATAATTTCACTTGGTTTCAAATATTACTTTGTTTCAACTACTTACTCTTCCTAAACCTTTCAATATTGTCAGTTTTTAAATTCTACTTGAAGCTTTTTCTAAATGACATCCCCTAACTCTATAAATTATTTTCCCTCTCCCTTGTAAACCTAACACTTCTATCATAGTTTTCCAACCCTTCCATCACTTCAAATCTTCATTTTCCCACAATGTAAGGAGGTATTTGGTTCTTAAAATGATATTTATTCACCTTCGTCTTCTTCATAGTCACCTATGCCACTTATTATTGTCACACTAGTTCGATCGAGTTCGAATCGTAAGTTCAAAATTCGCAAGGTGAGAATCAAAACTATAATTTCCCTCCTTATATATATTGTTTATTTTTTAACACATTAAATACAATAAAATACCACTTATTTTTTGATTTAATGTTTCTTTTAAGTTTTCCCACATTTTCCCCATAGAATATAGGATCATCATAACCTTCTCTTGCATGCATCAGTCCATATGTCTGCTCCCCATGTGTAGAAGTCCATAACCTTTTGGAAGGAAAATACTTCTCACCTATAGAACCTTTTTCTATAAATCCTTGTGTTTCACCTATTCTTATTTTTCTCCACTTACTAAATATTTTCCCTCTGTGTTACCTCTATAATGTTATACTTCTCACTACTACATCTTCACCAAGTTTTCATATGAGAAACTCCACTAATTCGTATAAAATCGTGCTTTATCAATCCAATCATAAGAATAATTCCTCCATATCATGCCATCTCACATGATTATTCATTTTAAATTTTTACCTTGCACTCATTTTCCTTCTACCCCACATTAAAAGAACGTTTGTTCCTCTACGCATTAGTCTAAAAATAGATTAGCAACTATGTGCAAACACACTTATTAGAAAGAAAAAAAAAAAAAAAACTGAAAGGAGCCTAATCTAAATGGAAAGACTACCTTATTACAAGCATAAAGGAAGTTGATTTATAATAGGGCTTCATCTTACTTGTTAAAGTAACTAGGAAACATGGTACCATCAAGTGCTTGCGATTGAAATGCTCCTAAATCTAGTTTTATAGTTACTTTAAACGGTCCCAACCAATTAACTCGAGCTTCCTTGGGTGGTGCAAAAATTTGAATCATACAAAATCATCATTTCCATAAATGAGAAAGAATTATTTTTATATGTCGGTAATGCCAAGCCTTTTGTTTCACCGTTTTTATTTTATAACTCCATTGCATAACTATGCACCTTTCATCTAACTACATTTATATATCAATGTGATCTTATCATACTTGTTTAATAACAAGACCTCATACAAGTGTGATACATAGGGAGGGTAACATTAAATCCATAAGAAAAACATCCTCTTCATCAAATACCAATTGAAAGGGTGTTTCCTTTTCTAACCGCTTGTAGGTAGGTACGCCCATAATACAACTAATACTTTATCATCCAACTATTTTCTTCCCATACAATTTTTTTCAACATGTGACTTAATATTTTATTACATATTCTATAGTACCATTGGCCGACAAGTAAAAGGGATTGGTCTTATGATGTGCTATTATAAATTCAACTAACAATATTCTAATTGTCTTCTTTAATAAATGATTTCCCCTATCACTAGTAAGGATCAATGGAAATCCATACCTACTACTAATATTCTCCCATAAAAATCATGTGGTTGTAGCTTTGTAAAATCGTTGGTGGGTGTTTCTTCTTCCCATCGAATGAGATATTTTTTAAGTGATGATGTATCATACGCCTATCCTACATGCAAGTTGGCACAATTATTCAAAAAATATTAATTTCCCATTTTTCAAAAGGCTCTGCACTTTCTATTGGCCACAATAGAATTTCATCATTCTACCTAGGTTTTCCCATTCTCTAGAGGTGATCACAAGTTTTAGAAAAGTCCTTGGTATCCTTGTAGAACGTCTCCCACCATAGTCCTACAAGGAGTGTCTTACGCATGGTAGGTTCATAGAATAATGGTCTCCCAATTTTTTTCCATGTACTTCTTTCATGATTTCGTTACACTCATGCTCCATTAGACACATTTATAATACCTCATATTTACCCATCTAATATAGGTATCTGTTAGGAAATAATTTATTAGTGTTTATATAAATAAGATAGTAAGTTATATTGTATGGTTATTAGTTGTATTTATTTTTAAAGAAATAACATTTTTACACTCGTAATATTATAAACAAGTCATTTTTTCCATATATTGTAGGAAACAATTTTCCTACATCTATGACTATATAATAGCCATTGTAATATGTAATTTATATAGAAGAAATCAGGTTTTTTTGTCCATTACGCTTTTATAACATCATTCAACATCAAAGAAAAATATTTTGATTATCAAGGGGTAATTTAATTGGTTTAATTGCCCTATAAATGAGAATTTAAGTTCATGCATGATAATTTAGTAAAGAATATTATTATTACTCTCCTTGTTGTATAGATTTATACAAATTTAATGGAAAACATATTACACTCTTCCTTATTTGGGTAATCATTTTTTTGTGAATCTCTTTTGTCTAGCACTTGGACATTGAGTGAGCTAATTTTTATGTCACAAGTTTCGTAGAAGTTTTGAAATTCACACATCTAGGGATTTCACCTAAAGGAGTAGATATAGACTATGAAACTTGCAATGGTGTAAGAAGGAAAAGTCAAGGAAAACCTGCTACGATCGGGGAAGTGTGAATATCCTCTTGTTTTAATTTTATAGTTGGAATTTAATTCTTCCATATACTATAAGCACATGTAGATTGAATCACTATACCCACTAACAATAACACTCATATTTACACTATGTCATTTATGATAAATTTATTTCATGAAAAGTACACTTCTAATGCCATCTATTCAACATGAATCTAATATGCCTCGAGATAAAATATTGCGCACATAAATGGCTAGTGAGGAATTTAGATCAAGACACCCATCATTTTGTATTTATATTTCACTCGGAAGAGTCACAACAAGATACATATCCTAATTTTTTTGTTCCCTCAAATTTTTATCTCTACATATGCAATATGTGATTCCTAGATGTAGGATCCTACACATTATGTCCATCTCTTTAAACCACTCTGCGAATGAAGCCCACAATTTTAGGTACTATGTATTAGTAAAAAAATTTATTTATTCAAGTCTAAAGTAAATTTATAGTCAAGTTTATAAGTTTGATTTGGTCTTAGCCAAATTTTAAATCTTTTTTAAATATGGTTTTGGTTATAATGGTTAATTGTTTCATTAAATTCTTATATTTTATATAATAATTAATTTTCTTAATAGTCATTATGTCGTCAATTCAAATAGTCAAGAAGTTAGTAAATGACAATTTTGTTGTTATTGTCACAGTTAAGTGTCATAAAAGTCGAATAGGTGATTTTAGGTTTTTTATTGTCTTGTTATGGTCATATCATGGTGTTTAGAGTCCTAAAAGTGTTGAAAAATTATTAAAAAATTTCCTTATGGACATATTTTGGTGTTACCCATTGTCTCGAAAACCATTGATCCTCAAAATCTAAATTCCTTGAGTTGGAAACATCTGAATTAAGGACAGAGGCATCACGGGTTAGAGTTCAATCAACAACCTCTCTTCAAGCACCAAAAACATGGTCGTATATCATTTGTGGTGTGATTTTTGTTTAGATTTTTCTTCATTTTAGTTTTTCATCTTTTCACTCTGGGTGTGTATTGTAGATGTTGAAAAAATGATTTTATTGGAGAGTAGATGAATGTAGAGATCCTATGATTTCACTACTCCTCTCGACTTTCGTACTTCATTCAAATATTATCGGAGTCATTGAATATGTTCATTAGAAATGGTGATCATGTGTACCAAGATCTAAGATAGTAAGATCCAGTCAATAGTATAAAGTTTGATATGATTTTCTTTTCATTGTTCCTAGTTATGTGAATGGTGGAAATTTCACATTGTGGGGGGAACATGACACCAATGTTCCATTTCCTTTTTACACAAAAAATGACTAAAGTCAAGAGAAGCTTCCAGTAGTAGTGGAAGTTATCTATGTTATTTGAGATCGATGTGGAAGTGATCAACAACACTGAATTCAATTAAGAAGATTGTGATTCTTATAGGAAGTAAAGTGAAATATCTTTCATCTACTTTCCATTGTGTAGTAAACGAGTTGTGATTCCTATATAATTCCCTGATGTACAAGCATAGTGGTGAACAAAATCACCAAAGTAAGTCAATTCATGGATCTTGAAAGGGTTTGTGGGAGATCAGAAAACCACACGAGGTGGCCAGTTGATTGGATCCTATCACGTCAAGGGCTTTGGTAAGCATGTTTAAAAACATGGAAGGAGAGAGCCTTTATTTTGATCAAGATCATGAGTCACATTGTAGGACATGTTTCATAGGGGTGATCATATTGCAGTTAATTGTGTGAATGTTTTTCTATCATGTTTGTACTAAGGGGGAATGTTAGGATATCAACTATTAGTGCTTACATAAATAAGCTAGTAAGATATATTGTTTGGTTATTAGTTGTATTTATTGTTAAAGAAACAACATTTTTATACCCATAATATTATAAATAGGTCATTTGTTTTCTATTTTTGTAGGAGGTATTTTTACTACATCCATGGTTATGAAATAGCCATTTTCATATGCATTGTATATAGAAGAAATCAAGTTTTTGTGTCCATTATACTACTATAACATCAGTATTATCCTACCAAATGATAGGGTACATCATGTATAGCTAGTTTCTTAAAATCTTCTACATATTTATCATCAATGAGATAGAAAATATTTCATCTTTCCTTATCCATCTAGGTGTGCTCCATCATGGTCTCATCAAATTCCAACCATGTGCAATAATTTTCTCATGCTTTATGGGAAGTCTCACCATACATTTGAGTTATTAGTTCTTTGGTCTTGGAACTCTCCCAGGTGTGATGTACCTTATTATCTACATAGCTTCATTGAGAGAGTTTTAAAGAAAAATAGTAAAATGTGTGCATGATTCTTGAGGTCAAACCATGCGAATTTTTGTCTCCTACTTCAACTCCACATGGATGTACTATGAAAACACACATTCACGTAATGTATAGTAAACATTTTTGACCCACAATGATGGTGGTAGTGCATATTGACCTTTCATCCAACTCCTCTCACAATTTCAAATATGTACCATGGGAGGTGTCTTCCTATTATATATTAGTATTTGTGAAGGAATATTATTTCTTACAAACATTGTCAAGAAATTATTTGATATTTTACATCATCCGATCATATCGTATCTATACACATCCCACCATTGCATTGTTGTTCCTCTCAATGAGTAGATTAACATGTTCCTTATGTCCCCTAAATTTTTAAAATTCTCCTCCATCACGTGTAAGAATTACTTTGGATTCTATTCCCTTGTATACTTTATAAAATTGGTCTTTCCCAACCACCGAATGGTTGTGGTTTGATCATTCATATTCTTGTCCCAAAAAACTCCCAACCAATAATATCATGCTTTCTTTTAGCCCAATTATCACTAGAAACATTGGTAATGTCCCTAATAGAATCTGTGTCTCCCCACTTAATCACTCCCTCTTTTTTGGCTCAACATTATCTGGATCGTGCATCATTTGTGCATAAATTTGGTTTAGATATTCTTCACTCATTAGCTCTATATCTAGAAAAAACATTGTGTCGTCCATCGAGATCATAACCAATTCCTCATAATTCTCAAAGATGACATAATTATTGTTAAAGCGCAAGTATACATTTCTAACATAACACTAAGGATGGCCAAGTAGCATATGGAATTTATCAGTTTTAGCTAGCTCAAGGACCTCAAATTCTCCCTTAAATTTTTCTCCATATATGGTGATATTGGCATTCTTCAAGACACCAATGGGCATGACCCTTGTACTTTTCCATATACAACACACTTGAAGATGGTTACAATGGTGGCCTTCCCATCGATTCCAAGTATCCAATATAAGAACATTGACTTATGTGCATATATGAATAAGGATATTAATCACCATCCAACTGTCGATCATAGTATCTAATTTGATCTCCTTATCATACTCATGGTTCTGGGCTAACATGTTTACATGAAGGATTTTCTTGTCCCTTTCTTGTTCTATATTTTGAACCTTTTCCTCCGGCCACTCTCTAAGTAATGGGATGATATCATCATTTTCAATCATTTGATACACTTCTCTTAGTTCATCAAACTCCTCGCAACCTCAATATGCATTGTGTGCTCCTTACTTTGTACCTTCTCTTTCAAGTAAAATATTTCCCCTTCAAATCCTTGAGCAAGCCCATGGAATCATAGAAGGCCTCTTGTTTCCCTAGATCATGATAGTTTATATATTGCATGACTTCCTCATGCCTAATAAGTGTCTTGGTATTCACCCAATCCTGTTTGTGTGAAGCCTCTACGTGCATAGTAATCAATAATGATTGTTTCTCCCACCTTTGTAAAAGTCTTAGGCTACCAATTTCCATGCCTAGAGTAATCAACCTATATTATTGTTGTGCTCATAGATTTATTGTTTTTACATATGTGTGCATAAAATTCCAGGAAATCCTCTACTTTTTCCCCCTTTCCACAAAATGTGCAATCCTAGTTCTTCGATAACTCGCGCTGATAGTGGTCTAGAAACCCACATGTATAACATGTTCCTCGACTGAATCTTCCTCCATGACTTCCACATCCTCTACCACGATATCCTCCTATATAACCTCAATTTTTGTTATTTCATTCATAATTATTATATCCATTATGTGTATATGAGATAATTTTTTGTAATGTTCTGAAGCTCTCCTATCTCATAAGCCTCATCGATTTGATCAATAAAACAGTAATTTGTTGTATTATGAGTATATGGATCACAAATATTGTAATACCATGATATATTATTCTTTGGAATACTTTAAGAGTGATCATTTTTTAAATATTACAATTTTTATGACAAATATCTTAAGGTGTAAGTAACACGTGCACATTCCTACATGGAAAAATATCCTTCATATGCCCCTCTATGTCACAATCTATACAAAATAATCCACTTTGTGACTATTTTTTTATTAAGGGAAAATAGTTTTGAAGGGACTATACCCTGTATACAAAAGGGCTCAAAAGCCAGATAGTAAAAGTGAGAAAAACAGCCCAGAGAAGGGTGAAACTGCCAACCAAAGAGGGCTCAACAGCCAAATATGAAAATATAAGTGAAAAAAGGATCCAAACGTACAATGATCCAAAAAGAAGCAGAAAAGATAAAAAAGAAACCAAAAGAGAAACAACATATAGAGCTCGCCAAAAATAGCGCCAGAACCACCAGATAACAACAACTTCGCAGCCAAAAAATAGCATCACAACAACCTGTTACTTGATAGCCCTGTCAATCTTGGTCTTGATAGCCTGCAACGACATGAAGAAGGCAATGGCAGTGGCCTGAGAGGAGTCTTGCATATCCGCCTGAGAAATTGCAATATCCCTTTTCTCTTTAGGGCCCCAAATGTCCTCATTAACCCCACTTAAACTACAGACACTATGAACATGTTGTTCAATGAAATTATAAATGCTTTTGAGGGCAGACAATATGTAGTCATTGCGGCTTTTAGCATTCCCCAATCTGCCATCTAAGGACTGTAACTTCTTGAAGACTTCAACAATAACCCCCTCTTCCTCATCACTTTGAAGAATCCCTTTTCCCTTAGCTCTTTCCATATTTTTTATAGTCCCTTTGAGCTCTTGTATCTTCTTTTCTAATCTATCCACTCTGTCCATCAATTCCTCCTCCTTGGGCTCCTCCACCGGTTTACTAATATGCAGGAGGTTTTTAGCAAGTTCCAAGTCTTTGTGGCTCCTTAGGACCCGTTGGGAAGAAGGGATTTTAGCTTTGATGCTCTTTCTTTTCTTGTTGGAAGCAGCAGCTTCACTCTTTATTTTTCAGCAGGGGGAGTGGAAGTAGTGTGAGCAGGTGGAGGTATGGAGGAGGGAGGTGGGGGTAGGATTCACGGGGGGGCAGCTGGAATAGTGGCGGTGGATCAGGAGGATAAGTCCCTGGTGTAAAGGGATAGCCATAGAGTGGCTCTGAACTTCCCTAATTGATTTCTCCAGCAAGTTAATCAAATAGTGAGGAAAGCTGATTATGTTATTTCTACGAAAGTGATTTAGAAATATCAGATGCTTTTGAGGTATAGTCACAAATCTTCCTTCAAGAGTTACATACCTAACCACCATCCTAGCAAGCTCAGCAAAAGGCTCAGGAATCGATGCCACCTTGATGCCAGTAGTCACGAATTCAAGATTCTCCCCCTCGTCCAAAAATTTCTTGGTCTCCACCTCCCTATCCACCTTCTTATTGAAGAATTTGGTGCCTTCCAGGTTGAGGCCTGTGATCTGGGCGATGAGCTCTTCGTGATTTCCATCTCCATGTTATTATATTTGACAATACTATTCTTCCATCCCTAGGTGAATCTGATAGAAATTTCTTGGTCGAAGCCTTGAATCCTTTCAATTAAATTAGACAGGCCCCCGATTTGTAGGTAATTCCAAAGCTCTATATTCTCTTTCCATGCAGGATTGTGGGTCGGTTCAGTTTTGCAAGGTGGACCCCCCATGTTTCCTCTGCTCCTTTTCCTGTTCTCAACAGTAAAAAAGCTACCACTATGTGGGACAAGTAGAGCTTTGATTTTGATATTTGAATCTTTCCTTTCGTGAAAGCAGGTTTAATTATTATGCTATACTTGTTATTATTGCCCCACTCCTCGGCTTTCCTCCTATGCCAAGAAATGATGACAATGCCCATCCATCCATGAGATCACATCAATCATCCATATCTTTTGTGATGTCATCATAATGTACTTGAGGATCCGCACATTAGCGTCCAAATTACAGCCATTAGTGTTGATTTTCACTACCATGTAGATCAATGATTATGGATTTATTGATTTGAGCGGGTAGAACGTCCCCCCTAAGCCAAGTTTGAAAGGAATTATTAACACCAAAGTTAGCCAAACTGTCAGCAACCCTATTTCCTTCCCAATAGGTGTGGGTGATTTGAACATTTTCAAAGCTCTTGCATATATCAATAGCTTCCCCAATAGAATCCTTGATGACTAGACATTTGGGGTGTTGCTTTTTATTTAAAAGATTGATGATATTCAGAGAATCACCTTCAATTATAATATTTGGAATATTACAATCTCTGGTAAGTCTTATACCCCAAAGAGCCGCCAGGGCTTTAGAATAATGATTAGTCTACCTGCCCATTCTCCCAGAAAAAGTAGCAACAAAACAACCTCTTTGATCTCTGATGACTCCCCCTCCTCCAGAGTCTCCCGGATTGCCTTTTGAGGCCCCATCAAAATTTAACTTGTGCCAATCAGTGGGAGGTTTAATCCATCGGACTGTGTTTCTATCAATACCATTGTTATTCCTATTGACAGTGTCAATATTCCAATCAGTCAGGATGTATTCTTCATTCTCCGGGTAAAGTCTATTTTTAGGGGGTTTAAATCTAGCAATATTATCTTGCACAACAATGATAATTTCCTTGTAGACTTTGTTACAAGCCTGTCTATTGTTTCTGAAAATGTTATCATTACGAGCCTTCCAAATTCTCCACATAGTGTGGGGTAGAACAAGTTGCCACAATATTTTCACCATACAATGCTTAAACGGAGAGTCCCATTGCTCCCAGGCCTGAAGACAGGTAAGGGGAAAAATCCATCTCAGATTAAATTTTGCAAAAACGAGCTGCCAAATTTTGGAAGCAATCTCACAATGGAGGAATAAATGCTTTATATCTTCTGCCTCTTTCTGACACATGCAACATCTATTCGGCATGATGAATCCCTTCTTGATGAGGTTGTCATTAGTTAGGATCTTGCCATTAATAATTAGCCACCAAAAGAAGTTCACTCTAGGGGTTAACTTCGCATCCACAGCTTGTGCCACTTAATTTCACTTTCCATGGATACAAAGAAAGAATTATATCCTGATTTAACAGAGTATTCCCCATCAAAAGAATCTTTCCAGATGAGTTCATCCTTAAGATTTTGATTACTTATATGGATTAGAGAAAGTTGATTTTGTAAAGATGAAATATCAGCCTGTATACTATCATTCTCCACTTTTAGTTGTTTCCATTTTCTTTTGTTTCCATCCCTCTCAATGTACCCCTGGATTTTGTGCCCATACTTTGTAATTAAGTTGTCTTTAATGTGATCATAAGTAGAAATCTAGTTAGAATCAGTCCACTTATCAGTCCAGAAGTTTATGTTTTGTCCATCTCCAAGCTTCCAGCTACACCCCTGAGAGAGAATGTGTCTGCTGCGAAGAAGGTTGTTCCAGAAAATAGAACCACTCGGAAGAGACTGATCATATATGAAGGAAATCTTGTTTTGGTTTGAAAGATATTAGCAGACAATTATCCACTATGACTGTTATACACCAAATTAGCAGACAATTTCTCTAGTTGAGTGTCCATGGCTATAATTTAATCTTTAATGAATGGGATCACACCATTATCCATTCTTCTAACTACTTGATTCACATTGTTTCCTCTAGATCCTCACACGGTTCTATAAACATTTTGTGTGATAGAACCCTTCACAATAATGTCAATAAACCACCTACAAACCATTATAATTGATGGATTGATGGATGTCATAAGATATATTGGATAATAAAATATTGAATCATGCATCATACTCTACAAAAAAATTAGAAAATCCTTTCTTAATATCCTTGAGCATGTTGATACTTTGTTTCACTCAAACTAAGGTATGTTAAATTCTTCCAGAAAATAAGTATGCAACATGTCATATTCCACCACTATATAATGTGGATCAAACTTGCTATACTAGCTATATAGGTGGCCTTATAATGCATTTTTGAACTGATTATTATTCCTTTTCAATTTCATAACTCTTTTGGATCTCTATAAGATCTCACAATTGTGTATATTATTTTTAGCATCTTCAAGTCCTCTATACTCAAGTAAATGGAGTGACATCTCAAATAAAAATTGAGGAGGTCACTGTGGTGGTGGTAGGTTACTTCCATTCCCTATATTTCTTCTTCTTAGGGAGGACCAGATCCTAAACCCGAACGTCAATAGGTTTTCCTCCACTTGGGGGAGGAAGAGAGCCTCCCAAACCTCTTGTTGCTAAAATGAATGGTTTTCCTAGGGAAAAATTGGTTTATGTGGCCGTAATAAAACTTAACTACACACTAACTATTTGTTTTAGTATCCCACTAATGGGATTATTTACACTGAATAGTGTGCTAACACTTTTCCTAATGTTTCACCCACTAGATTACTTGAAAAAAATTTGATGTCCATTTATGAGATCCATATGCATTGCCATCTATGTTACCTTTATCTGTTTTTCCTCTTGTATTGATACTAAAATGTACTTTCATGTATCCCCTTCCCAACGTAGAGATCCCTAATTACCTTTTTTTCCTCCATTATTGTTATGATCCTCTATTTTGAATTCAAAATTCCAAGCACTAAACATAAGGTCTAGAGGTTTGGTGTGGGTCGGATGTGTGCCAATGGTTATCAAATGTAGAGGGGGTCCTTCTACATTGCACTTTCCCAATGTTAGAATTATGTTTTCATTGATGTAAAATTGTGATGATGAAAGTGATGTTGTCATTTATTTATGAGCTTTCATTTTTGTGAAAAGGCATTAGTGACATGAAGTTTGATTGGTAGTGTCATGCATTGATGTCATGAGTTGAGTTTTTTGGTCTCATTGATGATGTAGCATGGTGTTTTGAGGTGTCTTGAGTAGGTATGGAGGCTTGTAGTGACTTGTAGAGGTAGTGTAGTGTTGTGATGATGTTGTGTGATGTCATGAAGCATGTTTAAGGTCCTTGGAGGTGTGTAAGCATGTCAAAGTCCCGAGGTGGTGATACAAACATGGTCAAGAATCCTATTTTTGTGGTATAATATGTAGGATGATGTATTTCATGATGTAATACAAGTATGTAACAACTAGTTATGCATGGTAAGATCATGAGGAACATGAGAATGAAGTGTGGGGATAGTTATAAGTGTCTCAAAGTGAAGGTATAAGGTTTGGACATGCTTTCTAGGTTTGCACTAGACCTATTCTTAATCTCTAGGTGTCCAAATGAGATTTTCTATGAATATTTCAGCATGGAGATGGAGATTTGAGCATTGTAGAAGGTTTTTATTGAGTTTTTTCCCATGTTTTAGGTATTATTTTGCATACTTAACCATGATATAAATTTGTTTCCCTTACCGAGTTCTTACAAGTGAGAAAACAAGCTCGAGTTTGTCTATTTGATGCTCATTGGCACATGTGAAGTCTACATGGTAGGTTAATATATTCATGGTTGTTTTGGAAGATTCATAGCTCAATGTTACATGAATTAGTTTGTGGATTAAGGGGTAGAGCTTTATGAATAATTGTTAAGAATCTAAGGAGGTATAAAAACCTTCTTAAACCCTAGTTAACAAGTTATGGAGAAGAAATTGGTCACTATGACCCATAACGGTTTGTTTGACCTTGGTTAGTGATTGAATTTTGTATATGACTCACTCCATATTTCTTTATGTGGTATTTAGTTTTTTTATTATATGTGGACACCACAAAAAAATACAAATTTATAAAGAAGTTATGTTTTCTCCCATGTTTTTCATTGGACTGTTAACTCAATTGGTGTTTTAGGTAGTATGGAATTAATTATACATTTCCATGGTAGTTTTAGAAGATTTTTGAGTGCTTAGGAGGTTTATGAATCTGTCTTACAAGACTACTTTTTGGGTGAAAATGGTAGTTTTGGTGGTCCTAGTTGCAGAGGTGTTTTGATGGTGTTTCAAAGTATATGTTTTGGTGTATAATGGAGTTGTTGATTATACCGAGATCATGATATTTCCATCCACGTGTCACACTTGTGTGGTTGAGGTTTTTTTATGTGTGTTTTTCTTCATTCTTGAAGGACTGGTTTTGTAGGTCATAGACCTAGTGAGGAGAGTTGCTCCAAATGTTGGTGTCATTACATGTTTTTATGGTTCAGAGCTAAATGAACTTGTATAAAGAATGGAATGGACTTATACAACATGTATAAGTTGTTTTTAATGTTTGGTTAATGTTATGTTATCCGAGAGGTTTCGGTTTTTGTGAAAGGGAATTTTGGGTGAATTAGGCCTTTATGAGTCCTAATGGAGAAATGATGTTTCTATATTCTATTATTGGCCTATGTGGTCTTATGTATGGTGTTATTATTATGATTTCATGTTTTTATTATGTTTTTACCCTATGATTCATGACCTCAGTGAGTTATGATCATGATTCATGCATATAAACATGTGTTAGTATTCTATTTTGTGGATGAGATGGTATGAGAAAATGCAAGCTAGAGGGATGTCTCTAGAGGTGTAGAAGATATGTGTGACCATAAAGAAGGGGAAAATAATATGTTGTGAAGGGATAAAAGTAATTATCTATGGTTTTCAATGTCCTATGACCTAATCAGCTTGGTGGAAAAGTGCTTGAGTGAGATAAAAGAAAGGTAGATTTGGAGAAGAGAGAAGGAAATATAGCTTTATAGATGACATCATCCATTGTTAGTACAAAATTTTAGATATAAAACACAAATCAAGTGGATTTATTTGGTGTTGAGTCATCTATGGGGTTGGTGCATCCTTATAGGGCTTTTTCTCTACTAAACCTAGACATTGGTTATCCTTATAGGGTTGGTGCTCTACTAAATCTAGGGGTTTATGCTACTTGTGGGGTTAGTGCCTCACTAAACCTAGGGTTTTTCTCCTTGCTGGTTTGGTGCTCAACTAAGTTTGAATAATTTTTCTAATAAAACTTTTTTTAGTGTTTCCACTTAAATCTAGTGTAATTTTGTTATTATTTTCTCTTGGTGCATGCTCATGTGTTTGATTAATAATTTCTTAATCTATATGTTGATGAATGTTTGGTGAAATCATTAAATGGTTGATGAATGTTAATGATTAAGTGAATTAAAATTTTATTTCCCATTGATTCACCCCCTTTCATTGGTTATTCTTCCAAAATTAATTACCAAAGGGACATGGTCTTGTGGTCCCTCACCTCTCGCGCAGGTTCTCATAACTTCCACCTAGACCCATTCCTCTCTATTCTAGTGCCTCTTCAACTTATGTCTCTCACACATCATTATGTCTACATAGTATCTCTTATATATCTATATCTTCCATCTATCTTAGTGCACTCCTTCCTAATCTATTTCATTTACCTTACATGCGATAAATGTTTAGCTAGCCATTGGCAAGGTTTCCAATCCCGATTAACCCATTAAAATTTTTTTAGATAATGGTAGTGTGTGTAAATATGATCCCCTGGGTTCACACAAAAACTATAACTCTTCTTCTTTTGGGATGAGTATGTTGAGATTCCATAGTCCAAGGTGTAATACCGCAGTACTCTTTCCCACTAGTGATCTACTACATGTGTCCATGGCTTATACAAATTAGAGAGTGTTTGGAACTTATTCGGCTCCACACTTGTTTTTTCCCAATCATGTACCTCTCTTTGAAAGAAACTAAATAATGATTCATTTAGTGCATCATATAAGATATATTTTACTAATTTACATGGATTAAAACTGCTATTGGTATTATACTCTCTATGCAAACTTGTCTCGGCCTTCATTTACCTTGAGTGCTCAATATTCTCTAATGAAATTCGAAATTCCATATGCATGGAAAATATTGAAAGTTAAAGTGAGAGAAGGCCTCAAAAATGGAACCAAAATGTCACGTTGGATTCTAGTTTCCAACACAACTTAGTCATGCATGTTGGCACATCACTCGGAAAATGTCCAAGTTCTCACTCGAAGCCCATGCTCTAGACACCTGTAATTTGGATCAAAAAATTTAAATACTTAAATTGTGATAATTTTCCCCTTTTGTGCAAATTCATGACACATAGTCAATAACACACCATTTCTTGTCTATCACCGTTAATTAATTACATTATGATAATTTATTATCCCTTCTATCGCTCAAAACAATGATTAACGAACTTCCATTAATTAATACCCCTTTATATCTAGACTAATAAATTATTCTTAATTAATTAATTCTCTCTTCTATTTAATCAATAAATGGTAATTTATTTTAATAAAATCCTCTCATATCATAGATCGTACTAAATTTCCTATCAAATGTTTCTAAACGCTACATATACCTATTAGTTGATCACTTTTGATTGATTAATACACCCCCTCAAATCCCATAGATCACTAATGAAATACTAATCTCTTCTAAAGAAAAATTAAATTGTGTTTATCCTAAATAAACTAGATTTTCTATTATCCCACATGTAATAGGATGCAAATATTATTCAAACCATTAGGTTATAAAAGGAACCCTCCTCCTACCTTTCTACTTACACCTTTGCATGCTTATAACATAAAATATAGGCATTTTCATCTTTGAGCATCTTCCATTAGTGTTGAGCTATGTATCTTTATGTTGGATTCATCCATCCAAGCCTTTTGATTCATATGGAGAAGATCAAGAAGGTATTGTAGCCACATCTTGATTAAAATCCATTCTCAAACCCTTGGGATCAAACAAACTATCACATTTTGATATCTAAGGATCTACATAGGTCCATCTCTTGTTTATCTTTCAAAGAGCAGAGGATAAATGTTTAGAATGTTAGATTTAGTTTACTTCAAAGTTATAATGCATAGTGTTGATATTTACTCTCTTTAAGCTCTTAGAATGATGATATAGGTATAGTTTATCTTTGTTTTAGAACTATTAGGTGTTAGTTTCAATTATCTTTACTTGACTAACTAATACGCGGATACATATGACACGACTGGTGGGACCAATTCATAGTCTCTTTGATTTTAATGAGTTTTACTAGTTTTTCTCAATTTTTGCTAACACAAATGATGTACATGTGAAATAGGTTAAGATTCTTAGGTTATTTCACTAACTTTACATGCATTGAGTTTCTCTTATGACATTTATTGTGATGGGTTGTCATTGGATTTGAGCTAAATTAGGAAAAATTTGAGCTTTTTGAAGTTATGTATGTCATATTCCCATGTTTTGATGTCATATATAGGTACACGTGTAGGAAAAAAATTGCAAGATGTGCATACATGTAAAAACCCACACATAGGTAAAAACATGATCACATACATACTATAAGTTGCGCGAACACATTCTGTTTCTACTTGTTTTTTCTGTGTCATCTTTTTCGTGCTCATGTATGCGTTAAAAGGTTTGAATATACATCAATTTTCCCGCATACATAAAATTTTCCCTCTGTATTTTCTTGCAGTCTACTTGACCCGCATATAAATTAAATCTACATGCGTATATCCATATCCATGTGTACACATATCCTAAGCATTATGCATTGACCCTATTAAATTGGAGCGTGTATACATTCATATGCATGCGTAAAATCTCTCTAGCCATCTACATGTTTATTCCACTATCGGGCCACGAGAGAAGTGCACACAATGAAACAGGTGCATACACACCCAAAGTTGCACACAAGCATTATAGTGTAGAGTTAAGGTTTACTTTAAAATTGGAAAAGATTTTTCTCTTGATATAATAACTTCTTGTAAGTTTTATTTGAATTTATCTTCTATTACAGGGTATATTCACATGTTTTTTGCTAACTTGGTTTGTTTGAAGTTAATGGATGTTGTTTTTTTAGTTATGAGATTAGGGTTGCGTATTGTCTTCCCTCACACCTTTTCGGTGATCTTAGGAACTAGAAAAAATTTCTATATCTTTGCTATGATTTGAAAAACATTTCATTATACTTATTTGCTAAGGGAATGAATGTCAAATTTGGTTAAAATGAACTATCTTGCACTCTAATTTCACTAAGTGTTTTCCATTTCTTATTATAGTTGGGTTTTCATGGTTTGTATGCTCTTCCCTCACACCTTTTAGGTGATATTGGGAATAAAAAAACACTTAAACCCTCTTTCATGATATTTTGATCTTGTGGAAAATTACTAATATTTCGTGTGCAGGACCTAATTCACTTGTCAAAGAAAGGAGGTTCAAAACACAAAACTACTAATACACGTGTGATTGCAGGTTGTCAAATGGTGAACGACTAAACCACATTAAGTCTAAAACATAAAAAAACACACCAAAATCATCACACCTTTGTATTTGCAGGTTCGGATAAGGGTACGCAACATATTCTTTAACAAGGACATTACCCCTTTGGCATAACCCTTAAGCTATAATACTACGGGTCTTCCTAAGAACCCTAAAGTAGTCCATGTAATAGGGAACCTTGTGGATGAAACTGGAAGTGCTCCGCACACCTACTTGACTAGTTTTACCTTTATGAGTTAGATTCAAATTTATCTGAATCACGAACCCAGTGAGAACACACGATAAATGCCTTTATTTCTCACTTTTTTTGAAGGGGGTAAAGTAAACATGAGATAATCCAAGGGTAACTACTTCACAAATCATGCTCACATTTAGATAACTTATAACACCTAGTTGGGCGAACCACCTAAGAAGCTATCTTGACTTGGAGCCAACTTATTTGTGAGACGATAAATTTATTGGAGTGGAATTTTTTTTTATAGAGTAGAGGGAGAGTCCATTAAATTTCAAACTATGAGTTATTCATCATGAAATTTATACACCATTACTTTTTATTAGTTTTTTACTCACCGTAAGATGAGGCAAAACATTGCCAAAGTGAGGCCAAACACTTTTCAACCCCACTTGATCTACTTCCTTTGTTTTCTTTTGATACTTTGTTGATCAAAAGAAGAACAACTATATATGTGTTATCAATCGATTGTGTTCACCACTTTTATGTCTGTTTATGCTCATCCATGTTTTCGGTTGAGTTGTTAAACATCTAAAGTGTGTGGGTACATTTTTACATCATTGATAGCCATTTGATCTTGATACCCAATTCAAGATCATCATTGTAGTTAGGATTGGTTATTCATGTGAATATCCTTTGAATTTTTATGTTTCTTGTATCGTATCACAAAAATTCAATACTTACGTCTTATTTCTTGTAAACTTGACCTAAGTGTTTAGATTGTAATGTTACACTACATGCATCTTAACAATTCCTTGGTATACTTTAGCCTTGGTTTGATTTTAAACATTACCTCAATTTTGAAAGGTGTTGTTGTTACTTTGTACGTGTCTTAATAATATTATTTTGATTATTTATCATTCATTATTATTTTCTCCTTATTTATCACTTAAATTTGATTAGCATTGTGTTTTGATATTGCATGTTTTTTCCTTGCGATTGTTCACCCTATATAATTATATTTCTAAGGACAATCCTTTTGAGCCTTTTATTATTTGCACTCAATTTTTTTATCCAAACCTTGTTATATTTTCATAATTATGTTATAAAAATGCATATTTTCCTTTGAACCCCTTTAGAAAATCACACAAGCATCCCCATATTTATGACATGTCTATTTGGTTGTCATTATGATTCCCAAATCGACATGAAACCTTCTTCCCTTTGAAGAAGTTTGATCATAAAATCTAGGTCTAGGCCTTTAAACCCAACACACATGAACAATGACTGATTATCACAATGTTCCTTATACACATACGACAATAAGGAATCACAATTTCAATGTTCACATAAAAATACACTCGTCATGACTAAACCTCATTTGGTTCTTCATGTTAGAGAACTCATCCAGCTACACCTTTCCCCATCTTCATCTCATAGTCAGTGGTATGATTCTTTTGTTTCTAATCTAAACATTTATTCTAATTCAAAGGATTCTAATCCTAACTATTCATCTGATTCTCTTATTATTCTGATCCAAAATACTATTCAAATTCTCATCCATCTCCAGAACTTCATCCAATTGACCTTCTTCTAAGGAATAATCAGTCTCCTAAATAACATTCTCCTCCTTTAAATATTTGTGTCACCAAAAATTCTCCCCATCATTCATCTAATTCAACCCCTACTTTGCATTCCTCCCTTTCTTCACAGGACCTCTTCTATCAAACCTCTAATTCAAATATGAGTCGTGGTCCTCCCTATATTTGTAGGACCCTCCTCATCATCCATCTAATGCAACTCCTACATTTCAATTCTCCCTTTCTTTGTAGGACCTTCTTCATCATCCATCTAATGTGAATCCTATTTTGTGGTCTTCCCTTTTTCGTAGGACCTCTTTTATCATTTTCCTCCATGAAGTATTCTTCCTTTGAAGATACAAAAGATTCAAAGTCCCTCCAATCAAACATCTAATAAGATTCTTGAATCATGGTCCTCCATTTCTCCACATGACCCCTTTTATTATTCATCCAATGTGTTTTTGAATTGAGGTCCTCTCCTTTTTGTAGTACCTTCTTCTTGATCACCCCATAAATTATTCCTTATTTGAAGATTCATGTGACTCAAAGTCCTAGTAAAATATCTAAATTGACTCTTGTATCATAATTTGCAGACTTTAGACTTAATCCTACTAGTTTATAGACAATATACCATCATATAGGTAGGTCCACGCCGCCTTATTCTACTCCCAAGACATCTAGCTCCACGTATACTTCGTCCCCCATGTCACCTTCTTCTATCAATCATCATTAAACATATTCTCAATATTTCACACCAGTTGGCCCTTTTTCATCCAATCAAACCCTTGTGGTCGATCAACAACCCATACCAATTTATTTCATTTAGAATGAAGGAGTGATCATGGCCTTTATAGGGGCACACAAAGATATCCCCGTAGCAGGTTACAAGTAAGGATTCTCTTTAGACTTTGATGCATCCACATATTTTGAGGAAAAGGTTGATTCCTTTTATCAAGAAATGGAGGAAGAGCCTTAGATCATGCAACTTCATCCTACTCTTATTATTCCATCTTCACATTATTCATTATGTGATGAAATTCCTGGGTCTTGTATTTAGCCATGGCCTATCTTCTCATCACCCAATCACTCTTTTTTTATCACAATTCCTCGATCACAATCTCTTATGGGGTAAATGTTAAGTATCGCTTCATCTTCATCTAGGTGTGGGTCACCTTCTATTTTCCCTCCTCTCGCTATTTGTGGGACATTTTCGAGTAGTCAACTATCTTCAACTCTTGGAGCACATCCAACTAGCCCCTTTTCTTCTATGTATGGGTCACCCCCAGATAGTCCATCATCTTCTATTCTTAGGCCACATCCTAGTAGCCCATCATATTCTATCCATGGGTTACATCTTAGTAGCCCTTATTCTTCTATTCTTAGGGAAAATCCCAATATCCCTTCAACTTCTATTCATGGCTCACCTTCTGGTAGCCCCTCTTCTTCAATTCTTAGACCATTTCCTTTTCATCCATCAAAATTTTCTTCTATAAATAATTGTGGCAAGCCAACTTTCATTCCTCACATTCCTCACATTAATTCTAAATGTACACATTATTATCCCACTTCTCGAGATAATACAAGTCATGCATTAGCCTATAATAAACCTGACAAGTTCTTTATCAAGTGAAGATCAAAATTCGAGAAATCTCAAAACTCTCAACAACCGAAAAGTTCAAAATCAAGTGTGATTTAAGAATTTACAACAAAAAACCCATCAAATATAGCGCAAAGTGCAGAAATCTATGGATAAGGAACTCAAGCTTCAATATATAAAACCCACGTTTCAAAAAAAATCACGATTATTTGTCGAGTGTGAACTCAATGTGATCATCGAGATAGGGGATAATATTGCGCTTGATAAACAAATGTGTTTTGTCTCCCTTATCAAGGAAATCAAAAACATCATTGTTGGATCTTATCATGTAGAGTGAATTTTTGGTCCTAACTTCCCAAAAATAAAAATAAGCTCATAAAACGGTTCAAAAATGGAAAAAATGAGAAAAAATTAAAACATTACAAAAATAAAATCAAAGGTATAAAGATCAAACATTACAATCAAGTATTGCATACACATGGATGTTCTTTCTTCCCTTTCTTTCATATTCCTTTGCAATTCATCCACCATTTTCATCCCTTCGATGTTATTTTGGTTAGCTTATTCGCACACATTTTGTGACATTTATCTCTATGGTATCTATTTGACCTTGGTCTTTTATCACCTTGGTAAATTAAAGAACGATTGACCTCTTAGAGATCCTATCACTATTCTCATCTAATAAACTTGTTGTGAAGAACTTTTGGAAATATTTGTTGAAGATCAATGTTTTCATCACAATCACTTCCACATCCTTCTATCAATCCATTAATAATTCTTAAACCCTGTCAAACAAGAGAACTGAAATAATTTTTCAATAAAAAAAACAAGAATCAAAATCAAACAATCAACGAAGTAAAAGCTACAAAGCAAAAGTAAATTGATATATAACTCTCTCTTGGGGTATTTCTAATAATATGTATCGGGATATGGACTCTTGACTAATAATATATCAATGTTATGACTTGAATCAAATACATATCCATCGGGCCTATGGATGCTTGGATGATAGCGGAGCAATGTATGGCTCTCCTTCCACAATCCATTCACAAATCACCATTTAAACTAAATAATTCCTACACATTGGATAGTGTCTTCACTTGTTGTCTATCAACTCTTTCCTTCAAGAGGTAATTCATTTCCAATTTCACGCACGAGATATCGATGAGTAAACAGGATTAGTATGTTACAAAGGGTTACTTTTTGACCTTGTTCAAACTCTTGATTTATTACATGTCTTGTCTCATGATTTGTGGCTTGGTGTAGATCAAGAATTTTGCGCTTGTTACTGTCAAGTTAATGCACCAAACTAAACACAAAAACCCCGAAAACTCCAATGAAATCGATACCGATGAAGATGTGGACGGATGAGGAAGCCGATGTAGACAAGACGGGCACACACAAGCAATCGCACAATAGATCCGAGTAACCGCAAAACACCGGCTTGCGAAAAAGATGGTGTTAGAAGATATTTGGGTGGATGCCCGAGAAGCGGGTCCGGAAGCGATAAGATTCCTTGGCGGATGTCAGCCCACGTTTTCAATAAAGAAAAGAAGCATACATGATAAAAGATGTAAATAAAGACTAGATTTTCTGATTGCAGTAATAAAAACAAAACCCAACAAAGACAGAAAGTACGCGTAAAACAGGAACCATGAAATAATGCTTTGGATTTATGTTACTGTGACCTTTACCTGCTTGCAGTGGAATCGGTGTCGACCGGTATAATCGGCAGCCGATCGATTAGATCGCGCCGATCGACCGATCGGGCGCCGATCGATAAGATCGTGTTAGTTAATCGAAGGCGACATCACCAATCGGTGGACCGTATGATGAGATTCGGGGATTGGAAGGTGAATGTAGTCTGCAGGATGTGCCGAAGATGGAGAGACGCTGGAACAGAGTCACTAGATGATAGATGGTGGTGTATGATGTTGATATGATACGGGCAGAGTAACGGTGCTCCTCTCAGGGATTGATTAGGACAGGATCTGCCCTAACTGAGACAATTGATGCTAAAAAGATCTCTCCTTCTTGCAACCTGTATCTTTTTCGCTCTCTGTTCGTGCGTAAGTGCTTTCTTTCGCTCGTTAGTCTCTTTTTTGGTCCTTCGAACTGAGCTATGGACCTGCTTTTATAATCGGCGCCGCTCCTATAAAATCGGCGCCGACCATATGGGTCGGCGCCGATCGCGGAGAAGACTCCCGAGATGGCCAAATTGATCGATTCGAGAAAGACAAGACTTATCCCGACCACGGGAAATATCCCGCTTAGGGAAGATTAAAAATGGATGTGATGCATAGATAGAATAATTTTGGGGTAGATAAGTAATTAAGATACATGGGAAGAAGCGTAATTAAATATTTAATATTTAATTACTCATGGGTAAGATGTGATGTGATGAATTAAATTTAGAGTAAGTGATTAAATCACAAATTGGAAAACTATCCCAAGGGGATAGTTGGTGACGTAAACGTGCCCCAGGTTACCTAAGCAGGAAAAACGAATGTGAGGGACACTAAATTGGATAACCAATTTTAAGTGTCTACATTTTGCCCCTTTTTGTCAAGTAACTTGCGATAAGCAAGGTTATGAGACAAAAACAAGGAGATGGAAGAAGGGAAGAAAGAGTGATGATGCGATCCCCCTCAAACTAGGGATGGGATGGATGATAGAACAAACGATCCCAAGTTTGAAAGAGGTAGATGAAAAATGCAGGATGCCCCAGTCGGATGTCTGGAGTAGATCTGATCATTGAGGACGCATAAAAATAAACACAAGGGCAGCAACCTAAGGAACTCACATTGGTAGGGAAAACTAGCCGGTCTCCTCGTGAGACGACGTTAGTGCCTACAGACCCATGGGTGCACAGGAGAACTGCAAAAAAAACCAGCATCTAAAGAGAGACACTTTGGTAGGGACAACTAGACGGTCTCCTCACGAGACGACGTTAGTGCCTACAGACCCGTTTAACTCTAAGCTGCCGAAAGAGACGAGTGTCCCACGCAAAGGGAACAAACCCGAAAGACACGATGACATCTAAAAGATGTGCCAAAAGGCAAGATTCAGTACACAACAATGATCAGATAGATGAGAAAGCCAAGTATCAACACTATGGCAAACAGACATGAAAAATTGGCGGCGATCAAACTAATCGGCGCCGACCAAGACAATCGGCGTCGACCCAAAAAATCGGCGCCGACCAATCCAGACGCATATAAATATGCGAACGGAAAACGTAAACGATTTATTTGCAACGTGACGATTGATTCAGAGAGAGATAGATTTGAGATTTGAACACAATGGAAGCCTCTGGGAGCGGACAGAAGCGCAGGAGGACACGACCTGGGGTAAGTGATCATTTTCGAACCCACCTTTGTTATTATATATTTTTTTTTTGTTTGATTTTTCATGCGTATGGGAGGCCAGGGTCTGGTTTACGCCTGGCCTGGCAGTCGGCGCCGATTGGTAGAATCGGCGTCGATTGTTTTGGATCGGCGTCGATTGGTAGTAATCGGCGCCGACTAGAATGAACGACGCCGATTTGACCAAATCGACGCCGATTGAAAGATGTTTAGCATTTCCTTCTAGTTTTGGATGTTATGGTTTTGGAAGATGTGATTTATAGAACAGAGAGACTGATTATGCTTTTGATGTCGTGGATGCAGGCACGAGAGGCTCTTCATATGAGGGATGCCATCCCTGAGTTATTGGAGACGATCCTTCCTGACGTGACCGATGCAGACTGGCAGCATTTAGAGCTAGCCGGGCTCGGGGGTTTTAGATATTACAGACGAGTGCCACGGGATGTGGAGCTCATGCGGGCATTAGTGCGACGGTGGGACAGCCACACGTGCACATTTTGGTTTAGGACGGGTGAGATGACTATCACCCATGAGGATGTATACAGGATCCTCTCGACACCGACACGGGGACCAGTTGGTTGAGATCACACCCGAGAGCAAGCAGCAGAGGGCCCCAGTACGATCAGACAGACAGATCGATCGATGACTCGGAGATAGTATCTGGGGCAGTGAGGATAGCCTCACAGTACAGATAGCCCTCGGAGCAGGCGGATAGCCCTGATTCAGATGGCTATATCTTATTTTGCCTTGCCAGACTCAGGAGGTGGGAGATTCCCATTGCTACTGCTAGACTGCGTGTGCGACATCTTGCAGTACAGACAGGTTTTTGCCTTCGCTGATGCCCTGATAGCTCAGATTTACTATGAGCTATGGATGTACACCACTGGTCGGAGGACAGGGATTGACGTTAGCTTTGTGCTCCATTGCTGGGCGTATGAGCACATAGCAGTGATTAGGCCATCCGGGCTTCCGTGGATGCCAGCAGCAGTGGGGGGTGTGGACTATGGATTTCGGAGATGGCGGGCTGACATGGCCGCAGGAGACACAGGTAGATCAGCCGAGTGGTACTCGGAGCGTTTCAGGACGCTTACACCAGATCAGGTTATCTGGAGACCATATCGGGCATTTCCGATATGGGTTGGTCAGGATGCCCACTTGGTAGCATTGAGACGGAGCCGAGTGGTCAGAGGTCGCAGACCAGATATGTGGGAGCGAGTCCCATTCATGCGGATACTGAGGCAGTTTGGCTTAGTTCAGACAGTGCCGGCCACATATACGCCATATAGGCGGGATAGCAGAGAGACAGATTTGCCGATTTTGATCCCGGCAGACCCATTGAGAGAGGCTCCACCTTCCACCAGGCAGTGATGATGACGCGGGGGTGGATGAGGGCTATGCAGCGTGGTATGACACAGAGCTTCCACGACATCTCCCGCCCTCTATAGATGCTGATGAGGAGGACATAGCTGCGACACTAGACAGATTAGAGGGAGAGCATGCCACACTGGTACAGACACATCAGGTAGCTCTGGAGGAGATCAGGGCCTTGACAGAGGAGAGAGATTCCCTGATTGTGGAGAGAGACACCGCTCCGTCAGGAGCGTGATACAGCGATCCAGCAGAGGGATCGCTACCTTCGGCACAGGGAGGCCCTTAGGGCCAAATATGGAGAGACTAGTGCCACATCAGAGTCTGGGACACAGGGCACGGCTCTAGGAGGGGCACCACCAGCAGCACCAGCAGCACCAGCAGCACCTTTACGAGCACCGGGTATGGTGAGCCTGAGCACATACCAGTCTCTCCTTGCTGAGGTGAGATATTATGAGGATGCTCTAGCGCAGCATGCCCCAGATGTGCCTCGGTACGGGGCGAGGAGGAGAGGAGCGACAGCTACAGCGAGCGGAGCCTCAGGCGGAGGGAGCACTGGGAGGGACCGAGGTGGGCCGAGACCTCCAGCAGCAGGTGCTTCGAGCTCGATAGGCGGCGGTCAGGAGGGACAGCCGGGTGCAGAGGAGGGTGGAGGGACAGTGTCCTCCACGCTTCTGATTTCACCATATAGAGACTTGGTAGATTGTGTATTTGTATAGTGATGTAGCCTCGATTGGAAGGCATTGTATAGATGGCTCGATTGGAAGCCACCCATTTTTTTGTAAAAACACACATGTATATATATAGATTCATCATGTTATTGGTCATATGATTGTACTTCATGCCTTTTTGATTTTGATATACATGGATAGATAGATATAGAAAAATAGATGTGATTAGAGAGATATAGACTGATGGATGATGGAAATAGATGTGATTAGATAGATTGAAATGTGGATAAAATAGATGTGATTGGATAGATATAGACGGATAGATGATAGATGGATGTGATTAGATAGATTGATTTAATTTTGATAGATAGATGTGATGTATCTTGGATGGACATAGCTTTTAAATATTTTGATGGATAGATATACAGATGTACTTGATGTATGGATTAGATATAAATAGATGTCATGTACCTGAGATGTACGTATTTTTCGATATTTTGATAGATAGATAGATAAATGTGTTGGATATATGGATGTAATTATAAGGAGAAATGAATACAGATAGGAGTTTTGATAGATAAGATGAACCTAGATAGAAGATAAACTTTGATTGAATTAACATGTGAAATGCCAATTTAACAGGGTTGCAAGACAAAGAAATGGAGAATACTCCTTGCAAGAGTCAAAGATGAAAGTCGAAACAACCGTGACTTAGAAGAGAAGATACTCGGAGAAGAAGAAAAATGATAAGTTGGACTTCCAACCGACCATAGATAAAATCCAGAAAGGGAACCAAAAGACCAAGCATACAAGGCCCTATATAAGATTAAAATAAATCTGACACTAACTAGTCGCAAACCAGATCTAGGATAGAAACGGAAAGAAAAGTAAGTAAGTATCTTGTCGGAACCTACAAGGGACAGAATACATGTCCATAGTGGGGAAATAGGATTCTCCATATGATCGACAAAAGGTCCTAAATCTCAGCTTCATGACTTTGACAGATAGGCAAACTGATCAATGCGGGAAGTTTGCTTGATATGGAAAGACTGATCGATGCGGGAAGTCTTTCAGTGATGCTATAAACTGACTGGAAGGCCGATTAATTACAAGAAGCCTTGAATTTTTCTTTGAGAAACAGCCGTCCTTCAAGGGAGCGGTCTGTATTGTGAATTTTAATGATAGCCATCCTTCGAGGGTATGGTCTATTTTCTTTTTGATTCACTTGATAATGTATGGATAGCTGTCCTTCAAGGGATCAGTCTATCTTTTGGATAGCATCTTCTCTCTCTCTTTTTTTTTTTTTTTTTTTTTTTTTTTTGAAACTTTTTGGAAGAAGCTGAGTTTAGACCTAGATAGATCAGATGGAGGGGAAGAGAACATAGAAGAACATGCACTCATGACCCGAGTAGATCCGATGAAGATAAGTACTTGGGACAGATGAAGTGGTGATTAAGGTATTCCTACCATGAGGAGGAACATATCCAAAAGAAACGTGCAATGAGTAGAGCCGCGATACTCATATTTAAGGTAGACGAGGCAATAGGCGGAGAACCACACAATTTCAAATCACCACGAAAGTAGATGACTGGTTATTAGGACGGATGGAAGATCTGAGTTGCGACTAGATTTGTATAAGATAGATTTTAACAGTAGAAGGGCCGTAAATGCAAGGCATTAAGAGGTTCCGCTTCAGGGATACCATCCATGGAAGATAAACGATAAGCCCCGGACCCATATTTATGAGTGATAATGTAGGGGCCCATCCAGTTGGGAGCAAACTTACCACGTTGACTTCTTTCGAGTGTAGTGACATTTTGATTTTCCTTAAGAACAAGATCACCAATTTTGAAGTCACGATGTTGCAAGTGCTTGTTATAAGCACGTTTGACACGCTCGAGATAGACCTGATGATGATCAAGAGCGTTAAGACGCCGCTCATCTAATAGTTCAAGTTGTGCTAGACGATTTTGACGATAATCCTCATCGGAGACAAATTCTCTGAGAGAAACACGGAGAGATGGGATTTGGACTTCCAAAGGAAGGACAGCCTCAGACCCATAGACGAGAGAGAAGGGAGTAGCACCAGTAGGAGTACGAATGCTAGTCCGATAAGCCCAGAGAGCAAAAGGGATATGTAGATGCCAATCCCTACCAGCTCGACTAGTTACCTTTGCGAGGATGCTACGCAAAATTTTATTGGAAGCTTCGGCTTGACCATTAGCTTGAGGGTAGTATGGAGAAGAAAAACTGAGCTTGATATTGAAAGCATTGCAGAGATTCTGCAAATCAGCGTTTTTGAAAGACTTACCATTATCTGTGATTAGCTTGTGTGGAACGCCAAAGCGACAAATGATGTGTTGATAGATGAAATCAACTATGGGCTTAGCCTTTGTTGAAGAAAGAGGGATAGCTTCTACCCACTTAGTAAAGTACTCAAAGTGGTAGTAATGATAGAATGGTGATGTCTTTGTGAAGAACGAGGATTGATGAGACCAATAAGATCAAGACCCCACTTCGAAAAAGGCCACAAATCTGCGGCGGGTTGCAAAGCTTGACTAGGGATGTGCGTGAGATTGGAATGCTGCTGACACTTGACGCACTTCTTAGTGTATTCACAACAATCTCGATTAAGAGAAGGCCAATAGTACCCCAAACGTAAGATGCGCTTGGCTACAGCTAAGCCACTAAAATGTCCACCACAGATACCGTCATGGACCTCCTGGATAGCTTTAGAAGATTCATGGGTTTTGAGGCATCGAAGCAAAATACCATCAAAGCCACGTTTGTAAAGAAGGCCGCCTAGAATAGTATAGCGATTGGCGCGTTGGACAAAAGACCTTCTACCATTGGGAGACAAATCTGGAGGAAGGACCGAATGAGATAGATAATCAACTATCTGTTGATACCACTCATCCTGAGAATGAGTTGTGACAGTATTGATTGAAGTTAGTTGTTGAAGATAAGATGGTTGATCTAATCGTTGCACAGCCACATAAAGACGCGAGTCTTCGGTAAAAGGCGGGATAAGGGAGGCTAAAGAAGCCATGGTATCCGTGAATCGATTTGCAGTACGAGGAATGGCTTGGATAGTGAAGTTATCGAAAGATTGGAGTTGGGCAAGAACGATGTCGCGATATTTCTGAAGGATATCATTCTTGCATTGATAGACACCCGTGACTTGGTTAACGATGAGTTCAGAATCACCAAAGATGTCAATATGGCGAGCGCCGAGATTAATGGCATTTTGAAGACCTAAGACAAGAGCTTCGTACTCAGCCATATTATTGGTGCACTCAAAGTTTAATTTATGTGCGACTGGGATAGGCGTACCCCAAGGAGGAATCATCACGAAACCCGCACCTCCCCCTTGCTGGCATTTGGATCCATCAAAGAAGAGTTTTACTTTAAATGGAGATAGACCAAAGTCAATTTGTTGGATGTATTCATCGGGGAATTGAGCAAGGGGGTCACGAGTGTCCGGAAGAGGAGCATCAGCTAATTGATCTGCAATAACCTGACCCTTGATAGCCTTTTGCGGGATAAACTCGAGGTCAAACTCTGTCATGAGCATAAGCCAACGAGTGATACGATCATTATGATAAGGCTTTGCATGAATTGTCTTAAGTGGATTGACACTTGTGACAATGTAAGTTTTATGATTAAGGAGATAATGACGAAGCTTAGAAGTTGCAAAGAAGAGAGCGCAACATAGTTTTTCAGCTCCGGAGTAACGTGTCTCATACTCATGGAGGGTGCGATCGATGTAATAGACAACTTGTTCTTTACCACAAGTGTCCCGATGCGAGATCATGGCTCCCAGAGCATGGTCAGTCACAGAGATATAAAGATAGAAAGGCTCCCCCTCGCGTGGAGGTGTAAGCACAGGTGGAGAAAGAAGATAAGCTTTGAGATCATCAAAGGCCTTTTGGCAATGCTCATCCCATTCGAAATGAACATTCTTACAGAGAAGATGGTGAAAAGGTTGACAACGGTCCGACAATTGGGAGATAAAACGATGCACCGATCAAGACGCCCTGGAGACTCATGGAGTTGCTTTAAGTTAGAAGGGGGAGGCATCTCAAGGATAGCTTTTATTTTTGCGGGGTCGACTTCAATGCCCCTGATGGAAATGATAAAACCTAAAAGTTTACCAGTGAGAACGCCAAACACGCACTTAGCTGGATTTAGACGAAGACAAAAGCGGATAAGCCTCTCAAAGAGAGGTGCAAGGATGAAAAGATGATCCTGACGGCGCTTGGACTTGCCGAGGAGGTCGTCAACATAATCCTCTACAGTTTTGTGTAAGAGGTCATGGAAGATGTATGTCATTGCTCGTTGATAGGTTGCCCCTGCGTTCTTAAGGCCAAAAGGCATGACACGATAGCAAAAGGTCCCCCAAGGAGTTATGAAGGAGGTCTTATGTTGGTCTTCTGGTGCGATGAGAATTTGATTATATCCAGAGAAACCATCCATAAGAGAAAGCATCTCATGACCCGCAGTTAAATCTACGAGTTGGTCGATGTTAGGAAGAGGAAAATCATCTTTTGGACAAGCAAGATTAAGATCCCGGAAGTCGGTACAAATTCGAATCTTTCCAGTAGCCTTAGTTACTGGTACTACATTGGACACCCATTGCGGATAATCGATGGGTTGGATGAAACTAGCCGAGAGCAAGCGTTGTAATTCCTCTTTAACAAGAAGGGCTACTCTAGGGTGCATTTTACGTAATTTTTGCTTGACTGGTTTGATGTTGGGAAGGGTAACGATATTGTGGACCACAATATCGGGATCGAGCCCTGGCATATCCTCATATGACCAAGCAAAGGCTTGACGATGTTTGGAAAGAAAAGAGGTAAAGTCCCCTAATTCCTGTGGATTAAGGGATTGGCCAACCTTAATGATGCGAGGGTCTTCAGAAGTCCCTATATTAAGGTCGATAGTGGCTTCGTTAAGAAGGGTAGACGTGTCAGAAGGAATAGTCTTGGGAAGATAAGAGTCCTCTGCCCCTAGATAGGTGAGGACAGAATCATCATCCGCACAGTGGATAGTGTTGATAGTAGGAGAGTCGTCTCCCACTATTTCAGGGAAGATTAATGGTATAGGAGCGGACCGATTGTTAGTCTCATAGACCAACGGCCCTAAAGAAATGGTATTGATCAAAAAAAAAAGTTAGGTGGGATGGAAATGTCATCATCCACATCAAGTGATGCTTCTGACTTAGTGGGGGAAGATGGTTCTTCAGTAGGAAGGGGCTCATCAAGAATAGTGACAGTGGCCTTTGAAAGAGGTTTAAATCCCAAACCAAATTTCTGATGTGGCATGAGAGTAGGAATGGATTTGAGGTCATGTATACCTTGTTCATATTTTCCAAGGCCAAAACCTTTCCACGCACATCGATGTAGATAAGTCTTTGCAAACGTGGGATTCTGTAGGTGATCAAACCCTGTTAGGTAAGGTTTGGCTCTAGGAGGAGAATCCGGGCGATGATGAGGTGTATCAAGACCACCGTAGATGAAATTGGTCTGTTGATTAGGCAGACCAATGGTGACGATGCGACCGAGACCTGGTTGATATTCAAGTTGCTTGTCCGGTCTACCATACTCATTAGGTTTGAGATGGGCATCGAAAGATAAGAGAGGAAGCTCCCCTAGTGAGAAACGCTGCAATGTCTCCTCCAGATTTTGTAAATCCGGTAGTTTGGTCGCAGGTATGGAAGAAGATGAGGCCTCATCTGGAGAAGATGTATTTTCTTTTAAAGGGGCGATCTTGTGGTCATGTCACATTGTGCGGATGAAAAGGATCTCCTGGATGAGTATATATTTTGCCCTCATATTGATATTTTAGGCATCGATGGAGGGTGGATGGGACACAATGCATTGCGCGAATCCAGGAGCATCCGAGGATCATGTTATAGTGGAATTGCCCTTCGACAATATAGAAGAGTTCATGGAGCAGCTTCTTACCTACTCGGATGGGTAAGACCACAGTTCCCAGAGTGACTGCTAGCTGATCGTTAAATGATCGAAGGGCGAAAGGCGGAGGTGACACCACATTCTTAGGTAACTTAAGTTGTTCGAATGTGTGGGAGGAGATGACGTTGAGAGCAGCTCCACTATCGATCATAACACGTTTTAAGGTAGTGTTATTGATTTGGACTGTGATGAAGAGGGGAGCCTCCAAATCCTCTGAAGGAAGATGAGGAATTTCTGAATCCTCAAAAGAAATGGCGGTCGATGGACCATTCAGCCCAACAACCAACTCGAAGGGCTGGGGCTCATCGGAATTTACTGCGATGCGACGCAGATTATCGATTAGAGCCTGGCGATGTTGTGGGGAGGATTGGATGAGGTCAAAAAGAGACATTTTGACCGGAGCTTGGGTGAGTTGTTTCATGACACTCTCCTCAACAGATACGGGAACTTGAGCCCGAGGTGCAGCACGAATAGAGACCCTAGGTCGTGGGGCCGATGAGGAAGGAGACACGCCTTCAGGGGCTGCAGAAATGACAACCCGTGGTCTAGATGCTGAAGATGAAGATGGATTATCATAATGTTTGGTTCTAGTGGCGATATAAATGGTGTCAATTTGAGAAGGTGGAAGATCAGGCGGCGTGGAACCACTAGAGGTCTGAGTGGATGGTTGAGGTTTGGATGGGGCTAAGGTGGCAGGAGGTACTTGTTCCTCCTCCTCCAGCAAAAGGTCACTTTCTTCCAGAAGGTTCTTGATAACGGCTTGGAGAGCTTTACATCCCTCAGTATCATGACCCGGAGTACGGTGGTAGGCACAAATCAAATCAGAGTTAAACCAAGCAGGTTTCACTCCTTTCGGGTTATATGGTTTAATCGGAGGAAGGGTTATAGATGAAGATTGGATAAGTTGATGAAGGATTTCGGTGTAAAATCCGGTAGATGGAGATGAGGATAGAGATGATGCGGATGGTTCTTGTACATTAACCGACTGCCTAGGTAAAAGAATTTGCATGTTAGGTTTAACAGTTTTATTAGGGATCCTCTTATTTGTTTGGACATTTGGAGGAACAGTCTTGGGTGCTTGGGATGGGAGTAGATGAGACATGATTGACTTTGGTGGAGGGGGAGCCCCTAAGATAGATTTTGAGGATGATGGTGTTGTGACTAATTTGGCGGTCTTTGGAGACAAAGGGGATTGCTTAGTCGGATTTACGGATGATTTAGATAATGTTGATTTAGATGAGGAAGAAGTTCCCAAGGTAGGTGTAATAGGAGGAATATAGGGTGCTTTGGTTTTTGGTAACGAAGATGAGGATCTTGATAGAAGAGGTGCCGTCTGTTTAGTGGGTAAGTCTATTGATGAAGAATGTGTTATAGGAGGAGATGATAGCTTTGATGGGTGTGTAGAGGAAGACGCCTTTTCAGCGGACAAATCCAATCGTTTATGAGGCGTAGAGAGAGATTTTTGTGGAAGAGCACCAAGAGTTTTGATGGTTCGAAATATGGGTTTTCCCTTTTCAGGGATGGTGACAACTTCCACGGCATAAGGTGATTGTAACCTTTTCGGAGGAAGCAAGTGGAGAGGTACTGATGGTGTAGTGTTAGATTTTGGTTGTCGTGGTTTAGGTTGAGAAATCGAGTGTGCAGGTGTTGGTGTTACTTCTTTTGATTTTTCCTTAATAGGGGGAGTAACATTGTTGATGGGAGAAGGGGGTGATGAAGAAGGAGTTCCTTGCGGAGGGGGAACTTCTGATGCAGTAATCATGGGTGAAATTACTGTAGGAAAAGAGATAGGAAGGGTCAAAATCGAAGACACTTCCGTCGAAGTCGGCACAATTATGGGTACGTTCACCAAAGGCATAGTTGCGGCGGGAATGGGAGCAACGGAAGTAGATGTGTCCGTAGTGGAAACTCGAAGGGATGTGATTGCCTCGAGCATTGAAAGAATGTCTGATGATGAGACAGATGCGGATGACACTGTCTCAGGGATAGATGGAAGGTCAGACAAAGGAGCGGAGAGAGATGACTCCGTGCTTAGTAATGTGGGGATATTCAAAGACGGGTTGTCTGAAGATATTGGAACTCCCGTGATTGATGAAGAGGAATGAGGATCTGATTCGATTGATGTGTTTGCAGATGATGTGGTTTCAGAGACGGATTCTTCAGTGGAGATGAAATTGATAGTGTGGGTGTTTGGTTTTTGAGATTCTGAAGAATTATGATTTGGGGCATGATTGGGAAATGGTTGTTTAAAAACATCGAGTGCCTGATTTGGGGGAGCATTTGGGTTATCCAAAATAAGCTCGCCCTTATCAATGAATTTTTGGACAAGATTTTTGAAAGTCTGACATCGTTCGATGTCATGACCTTTGGTTCTGTGATAATGACAAAAATCGTTTTCCCTATACCAGAAAGGACGTTCTCGACTTTCATCAATATCCCTAATGGGTGGAAGTTCGATCATGCGAACTTCCAACATTTTTTCTAAGATAGAGGCATATGATTCCCCCAAGGGAGCGAAGGATCGGGATGGTGAAGCCCCTTTCCGAGAAGATGAGGGATCTCTTCGTGGTGTTTGATTAGGAGTATTGTCAGCTCGTGATGTTCTTAATACGATGGCATTGGTGGATCCTTGATTTTTGTCTTTAGAGGGGGAAGAATTTGGTTTGGTGAATCGAGAAAAATCTGGTTTAGATTTGGAGCGAAGTTTTAACTTCCCTTGTTCAATGGCGCGAGATTCAAGTTTACGTGCCATCGTAAAGGCCTCTTCAAAGGTATGAAAAGTTTGGATCCTTAACGTGGAAGAAATGTGACTAGCACAAGATCGGGTGAACAACTCGATCTGTTGGGATTGGGGAAGGGAGAAAGACAATTGGTTGATTATCCCTCTCCAACGAGCGACAAAGTCTGCTATAGACTCATCGTCGAATTGGCGAATGTTGTAAAGATCTGTAATTGAGATCTTATGGGCAATATTTATTGAAAAGTTTTCGACAAACATCTGGGCCAATTGAGAGAAAGAAAATAAGGAATGTTGAGGGATGTTATTGTACCAGTCCAAAGCGGGACCCGCTAGAGACATAGGAAAGGTACGGAGCATGAGTTCCTGGTCCTGGACGATAAGGTAGCAAGCATGTTTGAATGCTCGCAGATGTTGTTGAGGGTCTTCCCGACTATGAAATTTTGAGAATTTTGGAAGTTCCCATTGGGGAGGATAAGGCTTAAAAGCCACTGAAGGGTGAATGGGTTCATTACACACCTCTTCAAAGGAATATGAAGGACGAGCTCCTTTGGTGGAGGCTTCCAAGTCTGCAATTTTCTTGAAGAGAAGTTGAACCACATCAGATTGAGGAGTAGGCACATTGGTATGTCCTACATAAGGAGCAAGTGATGGATGTTGTTGAGGTGTCAATGGGGGATTGATCTGTTGATTGGTGGGATGGTAAGAGGAATAACCAGGTGTTTTGGGTGACGCCTGGTGAGGTATTTGTTGTGAGGTAGCTTGCGTATAGGCAGGCTGTGAGATAATAAGGGATTGGGAAAATGAGGGTTGGAAGACGGATGGAGCCTGTGATTGATGGACTCCCATGTTTGTTGATTGGATAGGGACAGATTGAGGAACGTGAGTACCGACTTGATTGGTCATGTTGGGGAACAAGACCTGAAAGGGGCCTTCTACCGCCGGATTTGGTATCAGGGGTGCCGATACTAGGGGATGGGCGAAGGTCACAGTTGCTGGAATATTGGAAGAAAGATTGACCGGAGGACGAGAAGTAGGAACCAACTGACTAGCCGGAGGGGGTTGGCTCATGAAGAGGTACTGACCTTGAGACACAATAGAGGGCATAGATGAATTAACAGCGATATGCGGGTGCACAGACGCACTCGTTATCGCCAAGGCAGAAGACCTCTCAAAGGTAGGTTGAGGAATAGTTGAGGTAACTGCAGTATTAGGAATAGGTAAGGCAATTTGAGAACTAGTCAACATGGTTGGTGGAAGAGAAAAAGGAGGCACAAGAGCCTCCCCCTTTTCCGTGGCTCGAGGCGGGAGAGAGGATGAAAACTGTTCTACATAGGCCTGGGATGGACCACGAGGATAATCGTACACTTGTTGGATTGGCGGTCCTTGATCAGATATTCGAATGGACTTGTGTACTAGGTAGTCCATGAGGGCTACCGGATTGCGATCAAGGAGAGCCTGAAATTCAGGATCCCCGCGAGGGATAGACTCCAAGTCAGAAGATATTTCTGATGGACTAGGAGAAGCTGGACGTGATGGGATTGTTTTGGCTTGATGGAAAGGATTATACGACCATGAGGGGGAACCAACTAACAGCTGTCCCGAGGAAGATTGGAGGGGTGCCGAAACATCCACGCTGGTGGTGATTTCGGAGGAAGAAGGAACCTGTTGGGCCATTTTCCTAGATTGTGACCGGTGATAACCGTCATAAGCAAGCAAGAAAGAAGATTGTCCTAGCTAATGCACAAACAATTCAAGCAGCGCAAGTGATTATCTCCTTTAAATTTTGATGCTTTTAAGAAAAGAAAATGTTAGGGAAGGCTTTTTAGAACAGGAACTACTCAGATAGCCAAACTAAGGATGGTTTGGGTAATGTTTGGTGAGGAGTCCCAAGGCACTTCAAGAAAAGACCGGCACGTGGCTTGATATAGGGCCTACCCCGCACTTCACACACCGCGCGATAAGGGAGTCGGGTGCTTTGCCAATATATACCAAAATCTTCCGTGAATTTATAGCGCGCCCGAGTACCGCGTAGGCTCTTCCTCTGGATATCACTTCCAAGTAGGCGAGCAGGTGGAAGGAGTTTTGTTTAGATGCTTTATACCTAGTGATTTTGGCTTTGTGTGCAAGGGTGAAAAATAAAAATCAAATAGTGTCACTACCGATTTTGATCAATTTTCCAACCTAATTAAAACTAGATGAAAAAGCATGCAGCAATGATAAAGAAAAGGTTCTTTTTAAGCACTTAAAACGAAATGTTTGATTTCGATGAAGACAAGTCAAACAGATTCTTTCCCAAATGCGATTAAGTTCCTTTTAAGCACCAAAAATTGAAGTGTTTGGATGTGATAGACAACCAACAAAGAAATCCTAAAAAAGGAGAAAACACCGTAAAAGAGGAATACCTGTAGATTTAGCTCTCCAAGGTGTGTGGACTTCAAAAAGCGCGTTGTTGAGCTCTTCCCCTCGAACAATCCCACGAACAAGCAAAGTGCTCCGCAAGAAGAGGTTAAGCAAACAACAAACAAGATCCGGAAAGATATATCCAGATAATGGTGAAACGAAAAATTTCTATTTTAAGGAAATAGAAAAATTTCAAGATAATGCTTTCGCCTAAAAAAGCAAGATTGATACGATGAGCAGAAATGCTCAAATAGGACTGATAGGAATCAGTGAAGAAAAGGAACAAAGTTCAAAACTAAAAAAGGAATGAACTTACCAATAAGGGACTTTGGTTCAAGTCCCACCGGGCGTGCCAGAATGTAGATCAAGAATTTTGCGCTTGTTACCTGTCCAAGTTAATGCACCAAACTAAACACAAAAACCCTGAAAAACTCCAATGAAATCGATACCTGATGAAGATGTGGACGGATGAGGAAGCCGATGTAGACAAGACGGGCGCACACAAGCAATCTGCACAATAGATCCGAGTAACCTGCAAAACACCGGTGCTTGACAGAAAAAGATGGCGTTAGAAGATATTTGGGTGGACTGCCCGAGAAGCGGGTCCGGGAAGCGATAAGCTTCCTTGGCGGATGTCAGTCCACGTTTTCAATAAAGAAAAGAAGCATACATGATAAAAGATGTAAATAAAGACTAGATTTTCTGATTGCAGTAATAAAATGTAAACCAGCAAAGCAGATGTAAAGTAAGTAAAACAAGGAACCGAAATAATGCTGGATTTATGTTACCCGTGACCTTTACCCGCTCTCGCAGTGGAAGCAGGAAATCGGCGCCGATCGGGTATAATCGGCGGTGGACCGATTAGATCGGGCGTCGCCGGGACCGATCGGCGCCGATCGGATAAGATCGAGTGTAATCAAGGCGATCGACCAATCAGGGACTGTGCGATGAGATTCGGGGATTGGAAGGTGAATGTAGTCTGCAGGATGTGCCGAAGATGGAGAGACGCTGGAACAGAGTCACTAGATGATAGATGGTGGTGTATGATGTTGATATGATACGGGCAGAGTAACGGTGCTCCTCTCAGGGATTGATTAGGACAGGATCTGCCCTAACTGAGACAATTGATGCTAAAAAGATCTCTCCTTCTTGCAACCTGTATCTTTCTCGCTCTCTGTTCGTGCGTAAGTGCTTTCTTTCGCTCGTTAGTCTCTTTTTCGGTCCTTCGAACTGAGCTATGGACCTGCTTTTATAATCGGCGCCGCTCCTATAAAATCGGCGCCGACCATATGGGTCGGCGCCGATCGCGGAGAAGACTCCCGAGATGGCCAAATTGATCGATTCGAGAAAGACAAGACTTATCCCGACCACGGGAAATATCCCGCTTAGGGAAGATTAAAAATGGATGTGATGCATAGATAGAATAAATTTGGGGTAGATAAGTGATTAAGATACATGGGAAGAAGCGTAATTAAATGTTTAATATTTAATTACTCATGGGTAAGATGTGATGTGATGAATTAAATTTAGAGTAAGTGATTAAATCACAAATTGGAAAACTATCCCAAGGGGATAGTTGGTGACGTAAACGTGCCCCAGGTTACCTAAGCAGGTAAACGAATGTGAGGGACACTAAATTGGATAACCAATTTTAAGTGTCTACACTTGGGCTAACCAATTTTTCATTAACCACCTTCTAAATATTTTCATAACATCCTCTTCTTTGTAGAAATCATTTAGAACATCCATGTGTATAGGATGGCCTCTTTGCCATGTTCACGTAAAAATTTTTCCCCTTTTAATAACACAATTTTCTACTTCCTTTCTCTCATGTGTTTGTTGCCCAACTTATCATTGGGTATTGGACCTCTGGAATATTAACCAAGTATGAAGGTGCGTAAGCACACAAGGTCCCAATTATGGAATGTTGTGCAAGGAAAGAGCACGTAAGAGAAGGAATTAAGGAAGCATGTAACACATGCAATGCATGAAAGGATTAGGACTTAGTCATTTTGGACATCCGGAGTAGAACATGTGAAAAGCATGACCTAGTTACACATGGATAAGATGCCAACATGGCAACAGGTTGGCCTAGGATGGAGCATGCTTGCAATGGAATCTTTGAGAAGAACATCATGGAATAAAGTGGAGAGCTTAGGCTTGGAGAAGCATGCTCGCATGGAGGACCACATTCAAACACTTGGCATGGATATAAGGACATTGGAGTATAGGTTGGTAGTACAGAAAGCTATAAATACAAGTGCCTGTAGAGATAGAAAGAAACATAGATACATATACACATAGAGATAGATATCTAGAGAGTGAGTGGAGCTCTGTATAAATGTTGCGAGTACTTTGTCAGTGAATGGTTGTATTCGGGAGAGAATGCATTAGGCCTAGGGGCTGTAAATTTCTTTAGGAAAGCATACTTACATTAAGTTCGAGTGTAATGCATGATTGTGTTATGCTTCTTTACGACCCTCCGTAATGGTTCCATGGATGTAATAAGGTTACTTTTTATAATATATACTTGAATATCAATGGTCTAATGCATATTTCTCTCTTATGAATTCTCTTTCCTTTCATGCTAAGTATGAATGCTTGTATGTTTCTTTTTGTCACAATACGTGTTATGGATTCTATTAAACACTCAGTCTAAAGTGACTGTAAGGATCTAGAGGCCATTCTGAGCCCTATGGTGTTTGTATGTCTTAAAATTCCCTTCTGAAATCTCTTACACTAATCATAGATGATGTTTCCCACTAAAATCACATAAAAGAGAGACTCGGTACCCGTGTGTGCCTCAGGTGAGTGCTTAGATTTCACTGGGTGATAGGGCAACATGCATGGGGTTCCTATCTTTTGTGATAGGAGTAAAATGACTACATCTTGGTTCCATTGCCGTGACCTCTTTTTGAAGTTGTAGTGGGATGAAACATACATCATGATCTGTGTAATGAGTAATGACAGAGTGGTTAATGTTGGAAAATGTTGAATCGTGGTTCAAGAGCACAAAGGATGAATTTTCTCAAAGATTTAGCACTGGACCTGAGTTTAATGCATGTAGATGGGTAGAAGAGAATATCTACCATGATCTATATGAAATATTTTTCTATTATTTCCCTGTGGAAGCGTATGAATGGATCTTAGCCTATGCTTCTAGATCAATTTGGCATTATAGATCACATGTGTGGACCCAAGAAGAGTACTAAAGGCTACACGATGTAGATCGATGTGGAATCGTCTTTGTGGATCATTGGTGGAAAGGAGTATTGGCTAGCTACACTCTGGAGTATGTCATTTCCACAAATTCTTGTTTGGAGGTTGCTAAGTTTGAGTTTCTGAGGGAGCCCAGAGGATCATTTTTATGTGTTTTCCCTCCGGCTTTGAATATCTTGATGATTATTATGAGTTTAGATCCTTTCCCAATGGTGGCTAAACCACTCGAGTGTTGGGATAGGAAGCTAGGGTGGAGGAAGATGACAGGTGTTGCGGAAGAGAAAGAAAGGGAGGAGAGATGAATCAAGTATGGTGAAGTGAGTGAAAGGGAGATTTCTAGATGATGCGAGGTTACAAGTGTGATGGATGTATGGTGGTAGAAGTTGCAGGAAGGATTTGGGATTCACACCGAGGACATGGAGCTCGAGCATTTTGTGTGACCCCATCTTGGAAAGCATGTGAGAGAAACCCCTTCGGCTTCTAATGAGAGTTCGTCAGTGGATAAAGTTGAACCATTGACACACATTTAAGCCCACCTAGTGACTATACCTTGGCGCTTGGTTTTCCATATCAGGGGGATAATATTGCTAATCCATTTGATTATATTGGAGGTGATCGTTCTACGCCTGGAGGTATAATTTCTTGTTTGGTACTTATATGGCTGCAAACACTAGCCCAATGTTAGAAATTTTCAGAAAGGTATAGGCACACAAGCATTTGGTCTCATGTCTAGAAGTGGCGCGAGGTATACTATTGGTAGTGGGGCATTGTCACAGATCATAGGTGTGTAGCTCAATGAAACTATGGGAACCCTTGGTATGACTAGACTGGTGGATCCGGTGGTTTAGGTAGAGTAGGAGCAGTGGGTCTCGGTGGTTCGGGACTGATAGGCCTTGTGGATTTGGTAGTTTAGGACCTAGTGGACATGGTAGATTAGGTAGTGGGGGAAACATAGGTGGAAACCAAGGATCTAGTAGAGGAGGATTTAGACCCCAACCACCTCCATAAGTTTTCTTTGAAATGTCGTTAAATTTTCCTTATTATAAAGATATTGAGGATGTTGTGGAACACGTTCACAAGTGTGAACTTCTATGGCATGCAAAGGGTGTCACAACCCTGCAATGGAAGGCTAGTCAGTTTTCAACCACGTTGTAGGGGAACGTGCATAGCCTGGTATAGGAAGTATGACCTCATCGAGATAGTAGCGGATTATACCGCCTTAAAAAAAGAATTCTTATCAGAGTTCCACATTCCCAAGTTTGAGCAGAAGAGCATCAGTGCTTTGAAGGAGATTCAATAAGGAATGGTAGAGAGTGTGTAGGAGTATGATACATGTTTTAAAAATCTCTTGTCTAAATTATCATATGATATTCACCCTTCACAAAGATGGGCGGTGGTTTTTGGAGGGTTGAACACCCCTTTTAGAAGGTCCTTGTCTCATAAAACTTTTACAAACCCGCGTGAGGAATTAGAGGCTGCCCTACGCACCGAGGCTATTGGTAAGTGTTGATACTAGTGTTAGCCCATTATTAGAGGCCTAGATTACTACTATGACCAAGAAATTGGAAAAATTATCTCGTGAACTCAGCCCATAAAACTCATAGTGGTTTTTGGAGCACAGATTGTGAGATAGATGGGCACGTTAAGGATAATTTCCCGGGAGGATAATATGCGTTGTGGTGGTAGAGTGTGAGATTTTTCATGGGGACCATGATGCAAGTAGATGCCCACTTGCTACCTCACACAACTAGGAAGAATGTATCTTGTTATTTTAATATTTTCACTTCTACAACCCATGATACTAAGGACTCGTAGGCTCATTTATCAAATCCATGAGGCCAACGATCATGGGGTGTGCCAAACAAGTAGTGCAAGTAGTTTTAAGGGTGATGATCACGATTATGAGTAGTGCGCAGATGGAGCCATGTGTGGAAGATTTTTTGAGGAGGATTCGGTGGTCATGATAACTGCAAGTATGCGTTAACATCCCACATGCCCCGCTTAGCCCCCACGTGCTTTGTTTTTCCCTTTTCCCCTCTTTTCTTAGCCTTTTCTCTTGATTACTGAAACCGCCGCCCCACATGTAGGCGGCGGTCTCGTGACCGCCGCTTGCCACTGAAGCAGGGCGGCGGTCCTATAACCACCGCCTTGCGCAGCGGCGGTCCTTTACGCGTTTTCTAGAAGGCTATTTTTACACGACTCATGTAAATTCAATGTTTTACCTACTTTCTTTTACTGCCATGAGCTTGCATTTATGATTCTGGTTCCCTGGAATAGTGTTTTGCCATTGTTTATAGTTTAAGAGTTCTATTTGGCTTTTACCTTGGGTAAATGCAAATGCTATAAATAGATGGCTTGTGCTCAAGAAAATGGCCCCTCATTCACTTCTCATTTCTTCATTTCAGTAATTCAGTCTTTTATTTTGCTTAGGATTCATAGTTTAGTTCATTGCATGCTTAGTTAGCATTGTTTTACTGTTGGTAAGCCACAAATCCATCTTGTGCAAGCAGTGTTGTTGTTTCATCCAATCCATTGGAGTAGAATAGCTTAGGAAGCCATTAAAGTTGCAGGTTTTCTCCTCAAACAGGATAGTTTCAGGTTCTGGATGCTTTATGTTGCATGACTCGCAATAAATCCCGCTAGGAATTGCATAAGCCAAGCTCTGTACTCTTGCGCTATCCCTCTCCTACTCGCATTGTATTCGGTGTGTATTCTGAGCTGCCTTTATCCCAATATCTACTTCTATTGATGCTAGCATTACACGCTTTTTTGGATCCACGTGAACACGAAAGAACGAGGAGATCACACTGAGGGGACAAGATCACACACACCATCGGATTCGCCCTTTACTGCAGAATCCAGGTTCTAGCTTTCAAAGTTCTAGTTAGAATCATATCAAATAGAGTAGTTAATTGCTTTATTTCAGTAAATTCTATTCTCGATATTGCAGGGAAGCTGTGGGGATTGATAGTTTCTGAGAAACTATGATTCACTCCTCACTTCTGAGGTAGGATCGAGAATCTTGCAAATAGATTAGATGAGCTATTTTATTGTTTAGAATAGATCTACAAATTACACAGGAAAATAACTACACTCGGTTATTTTGTTTGTTTTAAATTATTATTTAGTTGTCATTTCTAGATATTTTAAATAGCTACTTTCTTAAAATCATATAATTCATCAGAAAATACAAAAATAGAGGAATCATATATGCTATAGATATATTTCACATAGTTAAATTTCATTTTACTACAGTTCGTTTATATTGTTGCTTTTGCATGACAATCACGGGACCTAGAGAGCCCAGAGAATACATATTCGAGCCAATCGTGCCTCAACCCAATCTCATCACAGCAATAACTGATATAGATCAAAATCTTAGGATTCAAGTCTTCCGAACAACGGTAAGCTTGCAAGAAATCAATTCCCAATTGAGTGGGTTAAACAGAGAAGACGACCAAGCATACACGTTTTGGTCAAATCAGCCAAATTACAGATTACCCTAGGTATATATGACTGTAAGAGAATTAGAAAGGGAACAAACCTTTGGTTGTGATCCTTTGGTCCCACAGCCAGATGCAGGAGACACTCTCACAGACATAGATACCAGTTTAAGGATCCAGGTTGCACGAATGCCTGTGAGATATTCCGAGAAAATCACACAGTTATTGAGTCTAAACATAGAAGCTGAGAAAGCGTACGATTACTGGATACTAGGGATTAGGACTTGATTCCACGCATGACCATAGCAGGTCCACAACAACCGCGAATCTACGGTTGTGACCCACAAATCCCATGCCCAATGAATCCATAGGAAAATTAGACATAGACACTGGCCTACGCACACTAGTATTCCAGTCCACTCCACTTCCACCCATCATCATCGAACAATTATCCTTGCTAGACACAACAACTAACAAAGCTAGAGAGTTCTGGACTAGGCTAGAGAACCATCCATAGAATTAACTACATTTACCATCCACCATATGACCCTGTCCGGAGAAATACACGAAACTATCCCGGGTCATTTTCCACGTATTCCACAACCTATAGATCGAATCACGCTAGAGCTCGATATTGATTGGAGCCTTCGAGCAGTCATCCTTGCTGATCGATCTATCACACCAGTCCAAGTTAGAAGGGCCTTCTTTGCCTTAGATTCACAAATTCCATTAGTGTGTGTCGAAGACATTAGATTACCAAACTAGCTTTTTGCTCTCTTGTACATATTCCATCCCCACCGGCTATCTCGGCACGACCTCCTCGGGAGGTCTTGTAGATTCCCAGTCACGCGGAAGAGTTACTTGTAGATTCCCACGCTCGCATGTCACTTTTCCAGCATACAAAATTGGTGAACCCAACGTGAACAAACAAAATTAGTGAAGCTGACGTAAACTTCCTACTTTCTCATCTCCGGAGTCATAGTATTACGTTTTCTTTCAAGTTTAGTTTACTTTTCATCTTCTCGCCTCATTAGCTTTCACGAATCATTTTCACTCTCTCCCATTATTCTGCGGTATTCATATACCCCCCGAATATGTCGGGATTCGATGCATATGGCAGACCCCTCTTGGGTCTTGAGGCATACTACGCCCAACAGAATAGACAATCATCACCCTCACTCTCAGTATGGGGCGACAACTATTCAACTAATCAGTTGTCAACACAAACTCCAAGGATCAGATATAGCTCGTCCTTCCAAACAGAGGAGTTGGAACAACTCGCTCAAACGCAACAAATAGAGCCTTCAGGCTCGAACAATATGACGTTCACTGGAGAATCTGGATCATCTCCTCAGGTATTACTTAGACCACACATTAGTAGACAATCAGACTCATACCAAGGTTTAGACGATGAAAATTTGGTACGTTATGCCAGGAATGACCAACATTCTCGAAGTATGTACCCACCTATAGGAGGTTTACATACACAACCCGAGGTCTCTTTTCGAGAAAATACCTCCATACCACGTCATATAGAAAATGCCCTCGGGGAAACTTGGCAGGACACCGATCAGTTCATAACAGGATATCATAGACCTATACAAAACCATGGTATACAACAAATGCCACCAAGGCAGAATATCACGACTTCACCAAATGAAGTCATTTCAACTCTAATAGAAAAGGTTAGAGGGTTAGAACTTGCTCAAGCGAGTCAAAATTCACAATTCGTGCAAACAGGGAGTTCCAATCCTCCACACCATCCTAGCCAAGTAGATCTCCTCACAGGAGCAGGCACGTTAGGCATGACTCCTCAGTATTCACAACAAACGCCAACTAGACCCACCATCTCTAACACTATTCCTCCCGGTCTAGTACAGAACAATCCATTCCTGGATAGTACCCCATCATACTTAAACATATACTCCAAATCACCACAAGGGGATATGTTCTCCTCTCCCGGCATGTTTGCTCAAACACAGGGGCTTCCTTACGCCCCTGCCAATGCATACGCTACGCCATATCAACAACCCATTCCAACGTCACTTCCTCAACAGGCACCATCAATGGTCGAAACATATGCAATAGGGACTTACTCAGAATATTTGAAAGAGCCCTTAGATTTCACTATACGAAGCGTCATGCTTCCAAGACCTCTTCCTCGATTTTCCCAAATACAAAGGTGAGGGAGATCCAAATGCACATATTAAAGCCTACGCTATAGCCATTCGAGAGCTACTCCCATGGGATGGGGTTGTTGCTAAAATATTCCCAAAAACCTTGGAAGGCATCGCTCTCGATTGGTATTATAGAATACCTGAGGCTTCTATACATTCATTCAAACAACTTGTGTCAGAGTTCATTAAGGCCTTTGACATGAATAAACTATTAAGGACAGGAATCAGAGAATTCTTACACATCAAACAGAGCACAATGAATCTGTTGCCCATTTCATCCAGAGGTGGCGTACAGTTCTTTATTCTTCAGCAAGTGCTCCCAATATGGATCAGATGGAACTATGTGATTTATTCCTTCATTCTCTCAGCAGAGAAGTGAAAGAAGAAGTCTAGAAGTTCCCATTACGAACTTACGATGAGGTACTGGAGAGTGCTCTTCGAATAGATCAAGCAGCGATTGATAGTGGTCGCAAAACATATGGAGCAAACGGGAGGTTAATCACCCCCAATCAGAACACTACAAATTATCCCACTACCACAAACGTCAATCAAGGACCTAAAATCCTTAACAAAAATCGGGGTGTAACAACGGATGGAGTAACCGACCAGCCCAAGAAGGTAAATGTTGTCAATACTCCATCACAAATAAACAACCAACGAAACAACAACTTTACCCCGACAATCAATACAGTGGATTTTAACCATCCACAACAACAACAACAACAACAACAACAACGGTGAAATCCCATACAAGGGCCAAGCCAAAATTTAACTAGGTATCAAAACCAGAATTCAAACCAAAGACAACAAACACAAAATTTCAATAGACAATGATTTGATCAAAATTATGGGCCACAATACACATCAAACCAACAAACTAGGAATTACAATCCTAACTCATATTGTGGTTTCCACAAAATTTGGGGCCACGACACTAGAACGTGCCGTGACTACAATAAATTCATGCAACGCTTGCCAAATGAACAAAAACAACTTTTTATGGATATGTTCTTAGCAGATCCTACGTCACCAACGTCAAATACTTTTTCAGGGGTAGTTTCCCCTCAAAACGCACCCCTGAAGATCTTTAATGATCCACTCCCAAATCACGATAACAACAGGCTAAATCCAACTGGGACGAACAAGGGTGCAATAATAGGAAACAATGATCATGAAGCCTCGACTTCACTAAATCCATTAGTTGCGCCGCAACTAGGAAGTCAACCACGACCTAAGGTAGTCGGTTTAGTAGAGTTAGACGTTGAGCTACCCATCGAAGCCATAACAAGGACACGAGAGTATTTCTCTCAGCCAAGTCCAAACCACCTGCCAGAAATGGATAACATCCAACAAATCGTAGCAAAGCCTGTGGGTGCTTATGATTTAATTAATGATCTAACAAAAACCTTCTCGCATATTTCATTTTTGGACTTACTAAAGAACTCTCCTGCCCACAGGGCTGCTCTTTTAGAAGCATTAGGTTTAGGTCATTTAATCAACATCACTCCACCTCCTGAAACATAGGTAAATCATATAGACTTTGATGTTCATCCTCCAGGATAGGCGGATAGGGATGTCGAATTCATATTCGAGATAAACAAAATGCCGACAGATGCTGAGATCGCACATCGGGGTGATCCGGCTTTACATTTGCAAGTATGGGTTTATAACAACTATGTAAAGCGTGTAATGGTAGATGATGGGGCAGTGGTTAACATAGTCCCCTTCTCTTTTCTTCAAAAGCTAGGGTATGGAGAAACCAATTGTTCCACAACTCGAAACACGCTAAGAGGCTATGACAGCCTTAAAGCCACTTCAATTGGAACTATAATATTACCAGTCACCTTAGGACCCAAAACCATTTTGACTGAGTTTTATATTATAGATCGGGAAACTAACTATAATATGATCCTCGGCCGACCATGGATACACCGCATGAAGGCAATCCCTTCTACACTATTTCAAGAAGTAAGGTTTTTACATTTAGGAAAGGTATTCGTGGCCAAAGGTGATCCAAAACCATTTGATGTACACCTAGCCGACTTAAAAAAGAGACCAGGCGTACACTCGGAGTTTGAACTCCCAACAAATCAACTTAATAAACCTACCGACGCAAAAACAAAAGAAAATTTGGTACCTACGACAGATCTTGAAACTATCAGCATAGCCAAAACAACCCCAACTCCCAAAGATAAGGCTAACACTATAAAAACAGTGTCATTAGGAACTACTGCAAAAATCATTGAGTTGATAGAACAAGATCTACCAATGTTCTTACCATTTGATTCAGTAGGCATAGGATATTCCCTAGGTGTTGGTTCTCTTCCAATGAGAGGATCTCTGCATGGTGGAAGTAGAGTGCGCAAACGCAGCAAATACCCCAACATCTATACTCCCAGCTAAGTATTGGACTCTCCATTTTGATGGGGCTAGATGCCGTTATGGAGTAGGGGCAGGTATAATTCTTACTTCACCCGAGGAGAAAGTCCTGCCATTTTCCTTTAAACTAAATTTGAATGCACAAAAACAACGGTCTGAGTACGAAGCCCTCCTCCTTGGCCTCACCTTAGCCAAGAGAATTGGTGTTGATAACATCAGAGTCTTAGGAGACTCACAATTAGTGGCAAACCAAGTTTCTGAAGTATATGAAACTAAAGCCGAGCACTTGCAGCTTTACAAAAATGCGTTGTATTAGATTTAAGCAAGGCATTTAACTTCATATCCATTGAAGCAATCTCGCGAGAGAGAAATCTTCTCGCCGATTCAATAGCAACTTCAGCATCACATTTTACTCCAAGCAATGAGTTAAAAGATACCCATTTCACGGTGTCCATTCGTAATGAACCATTGATAAGAACAATGACAAATCCCCTTTAAGCGGAAGTGAATCTACCATCCTAGACCATGTTGATAGTGATATGGCCACTTTGGATTACTTAAACGCCTATGCGGCATTACATCTCTCTTATCATATGCTAGATTTGTCCTTAATTCCACATTCGTCTTCCTACTTCGGAAATCCCATGATGGATTTTCCCTCACAAATGGAACCTAGCATATACGCAGTAGAAAATAGGGATGATTTGGATTTACCCCCAGCACCGCCTGAGTTTGAAGAGGGTAACGCCTCTTTGATCGAAGAAACAATCGATGTCAACATCGGAACGGAGGATGAACCAAGAATTTTAAAACTAGGATCATCCTTAACCCCAGAAGAAGTAGAAATACATACTCGGATCCTCAAAGAACATCAGAAGGCGTTTGCATTTAATTATAAGGAGATGACAAGCGTCGCACCCCACATTGTGGTACACAACCTTGTCACTAAGTCTGATGCAAAGCCAATTAAACAAAAATCAAGACCCATGAAACCCAAGGTAGCTCTCATGGTAAAGGAGGAGGTAATAAAACTCCTCCAAGTAGGATTTATCAAACCAGTTGACTATTCCCAATGGGTATCTAATATCGTCCCGTTCTCAAGAAGAATGGAAAGATACACATCTGCATAGATTTCGAGACATCAACAAAGCATGTCCTAAGGACGACTTCCCATTGCCATCTATTGATGTCATTGTTGATGCAACAGCTGGGTTGAACTTTTGTCTCTCATGGATGGATTCTCGGGATATAATCAAATTAAAATATCTGAGCAAGATCAAGCTAAAACCATGTTTATAACTCCTTGGGGAACCTATTGCTATGTTGTTATGCCATTTGGCCTCAAGAATGCTGGTGCTACGTACCAGCGAGCTATGACATATATATTCCATGATTTAATTCATAAAATCGTGGAATCCTACGTAGATGACTTGTTGGCTAAGGCCAAGAAGCGTTGTGACCATCCAGAAGTACTCCACGTCATTCTTTCACGCCTAATAGAATACGGAGTCACACTAAATCCAGAGAAATGCGTCTTTGGTGTAACAGGAGGAAAGCTCCTAGGTTACATCATATCGTCACGAGGAATAGATGTTGACCCAACCAAAATTCGGGCTGTCCTTGAAATGGTTCCACCTTCGGATGAATTTGGAATCAGGTCATTTCTCGGAAAGCTGGGTGCAATCCGAAGATTCATCCTGGACTTAAGCTTCGCCATTCATCCAATCAACAATTTACTCAAGAAAGACTATAGCATTGATTGGACTGAGGACTACAATGAAGCTTTTGACACGGTTAAGCATTTCTTGTTGTCACCACCTACGCTAATGCCACCTAAGCTAGATCACCCATTAATTTTATACTCACGAGCTACCAATGTCTCGTTAGCTTGTATGTTGGCCCAAGAAGGACGATGACAAGAGAGAACGTGTGATTTATTTCATTAGCCGAACACTGCTCGACTATGAAACACGCTATACACAAGCAGAACGAGAATGCCTTGCCATAGTCTTTGCTACTAAACGCCTAAGACATTATATGTTGAACCAAGAAATGAGGGTCATGGTAAAAACGGACCACTTACGAACTTTCCTCACACAAGGGTCCTTGTCTAAAAAGGCTGGACATTTTATAACCTTAATGGGAGAATTCGAATTAATGTTTGTAAATCAAAAGTCAGTTAAGGGACAAATCATTGCGGATTGGTTAGCTGATAACCCATTAGATGGAGGCGATCTAGTAGATTTAGATTTTCCAGATGAGTGCGTATACTACATCGAAACCCGACCTTCTATCTCTGAGTGTCCCTGGTACGCTGATATCATTAATTATATCATGGACCATACGTATCCAGAAGGAGCTACACCACAACAAAGAAGGTGGTTACGCATTATCGTAGCTAAATACGTCATTATAGAGCAAGTGCTCTATCGAAAAGCATTCGATGGAATGCTCCTAAGATGTGTCGACATAGAAGAATCCAAGAAGATTCTCCATGAATCTCACAGTGGAATATGTGGAGGCCACTTTGGTGGCCATGCCACTGCTCGAAAAATACATCGAATGGGCTATTTCTGGCCCACTCTAGAACATGATGCAATAGAGTTTGTACGCAGGTGTCATAAGTGTCAAGAGTTCTCCCATGAGATCCACATGCCGGCACAAGCTCTGCAACCAATCGCTACTCCATGGCCCTTTTCTACATGGGGCCTAGACTTAATAGGGAAATTCTCTCCCTCATCCACAGATGGCCATAATTTTATAATCACGGCCACTGAATATTTTACCAAATGGGTAGAGGCTATGCCTCTTACTACTGTGTACCTAGTTCTGTAATTGCCAAGTTCATTTTGAACCAAATCATTTGTAGGTACGGTATCCCACAAATCATTATCTCCGATAATGGAACTTCTTTTAAGAATGAAGAGGTTTGTGAGCTATGCAATAAATTTAAGATAAGCCATCATACGGCTTCCTTGTATTACCCTCAAGCCAACGGACAGGCTGAAGCAACAAACAAGACACTGAAAGCCATTCTCCTTAAAACGGTAAAAGAAAACAAACGAGATTGGCACTTGAAGTTATATCCGGCCTTATGGGCCCACCGAACCTCAATAAGAACACCCACGGGAGCAACGCCTTTTTCACTAGTGTTCGGGGTAGGCGTTCTCCCACTCGAGGTTGAAATACCCAGTCTCCGCATTTCATTACAAGGAATTCTGGATGAAGACGCTTACAGAGAAGCACGTCTTTCCCAACTAGAAAGCCTAGATGAAACTAGGTTAGATGTTGAACAATGACATAGAGTCTATGCTGACCGGATGTGCCGGCAGTACAACAAGAAGGTCTATGAACGTGACATATACGAAGGTGATCTAGTTCTAAGGCTAGACAGCCGGATCGACAAGAAGACCGGCGAAGGAAGGAAATTCCGCCCAAATGGTTGGGCCCGTACCGAGTCATGAAGGATTATGGAAATGGTGCATACCTCTTATGTACGCTAGAAGGTGAGGAATTTGGCGAAACAGTCAATTCCCTGCACCTCAAGCGTTTCTACGCGTAAGCAGCTAGCACTACTTATATAACTATCTACATTGCATTTTCATATAGATTAGGATCATGTTGTCCATTTGTTTTGTACACAAATTGTGATCAAGGAATCTATTTTCAAAGCAATTCATTACAAACTCATGATGTTGTTGGCATAAACTCTTCAATCATGTCTCTCCATTTTCATGATGTCATCATATTATCTCGGAATCTTTTATCAAATAAAGCTAGACGTGACAAAGTCTTAACGATAACCATACCAAGATCTGCAAGTTTATTCTCGCTTTGATTTCTTCTTAGGGTAGGTGTCTTGCCTATGGTCTATTCTAGAAGCTTCATAGTGTCACATCTATCCCATATGTATATCTCTTTGGAAATAAGCACATACTGACATTTTACTCAAATAAACAAGTCAAACGTTGATCAAACAGAAAATTTTAAATTTACACATTTCCCTGCCCCACCAACCTTTGGTGATGAGCTTGCGTCTCTTACTAGTGACGTAGGGTTGGGAAAGGATGGAAATGCCCTTACTCACCTATGCCTTGCCCACGGTGATAAACCCACGCTTCTTACTAGTAGCGTGGGGCAAAGTGTAGGGGGTCCTCTTGACAAATAAATGCAAATGGTCATACGCAAACAATTCAAACTTTCAAACTTTGAGTCAAAAACAAATGAATCAGATGTTCAAAATCCCAAAGAGTTAAAATCCTAAAAACCCAGATTTTGTCTACTATGTGGCCATCTACGGGTCTAAGTCTGGATAAACCGCAAAGCAAGTTGCATCCAAAACTATGAAGTCACTCGAGTGGAGTTGACTTGTGGTGTCCTAATTTGGTTCCGCCAAAGCTTTGTCTGTCTTCCATCACTATCATTTCACCACATTTCATAACTTGCACCCTTCTTGATTCTTGGTGATAAGCCCTCGCATCTTACTAGTTGCGTGGAGTTAGGAGTGGGGCAAGTTTATCTGTTCATCATACTGGTTTGTATTCATCACTCTGCAAAACAAACATGAGGTATCCAAAATTGCTTACAGAAACCAAGATTCAAAATCACATTATATCTACATTACCAATATCAGCATCATGAAACACAAAAGGAAAGTAAAACATTTACATTATTTGTTCACCATTGCATACATTCTAAAAAGCATATAAACATGCATCGTAGTATACACAAAGAAGCTAGAAATAGAAAGGACACCATGAGTGCCAAGATTTTGATCCAAAATGAATACGTATATATAAATGATCAAATGTTTATATACAATGCCATCATGCACTAAGCATGGTCAAAACACTCAAAGAGCATGGGATATACAAAGAATATATATATACAAAATACACGAGAGCCAAGTGGCCTCTCAATCCCTACGTGACCCTCTCGAAGGTGCACGCCCACGCCTAGGACTCCGGCTACGCCGGCGCTCTGAATGTACGGAGGGCTCAGGGTCTCGAGGAGCAGCGCAATCTCACCACGAGAATGGCTCCTCATGAGGCGCTCAGCCATCCTATAGCCCGCTAACTCTGTGCGGAGGGTCGACACCATCCTGGCCACGTGCCAGACGGGAGCGAAGACATCGGTATGTCTACCGGCTGCTGAGGGCTCCCAGCGTCCACGGACAGACTCCGCGGGTCCTATCCATGGGGATCATCAGGGAATCAGTACATACCCTGCGGATCAAATCCCTCCACTCATCAACAGTCTCTGCAAACAAGGAAGAAAGCGAATTAGAAACCAAATAAGAAATTAGAAAATACAAGATAGCAACTAAGGAGAGCCTACAAACAAACATTAAAAGGGAGAAAGGGTAACTTACTCGGATCACCAGGCCTCAGGATGGGTCGCTGGGGCCGGCACCTACCAGTGGATGCCGCTGCCGACTGAGGGGCTGCTCCTGTGGTGGGAGCAACGTATCACCCCACAACGGACTCATCCTCTCTACCACGGCCCTGGGAGAGTGGCTCCTCTGAAACCAGAGTCACCCTCTCTGCTCTGCTCGGCCCTCTCTGCCTGCATAATATCCTGAGTGTCATGCCACTCAGGATCGCTGTCATCGGTCTCCTCCTCTGTCCCTCCCTCTGTGAACTCCTCAGACTCGGAGTCAATATCAATAGGGTCATCGCTGCTATGAGCAAGACCGCATGACAATCTGAAGTAAAGGTGCGAGGGCACCTGGCTCTCCCCTCTAGCATGAACTATCCTCCTGGTTGCAATAGGAATACAAGGAGTAACCACTATCAACCTCGGCCTCTAGGCCCCCTGCGGCCTCACGGACTGATCGTGGCCCAGGCGCGCCACTGGGGGAAGCATACCCGTATATGGTAGGCCAAGCTCTTTGAGGAACTCGGCCAAGGGTGCACCTCCACTCACCCCACCCTATCAATAGGCTGCCTGTGGTGGAGCAGGAGATCAAGGTAAGGGCCTCCTTGCCCCATATCGGCCATGAGTGCGGTATGGTGTCGCCTCCATATCGGTAGTAGTAGGGGAGCGGCGGGCGATGAGGTGCTCTAAGCACCGACATGTCATGTCCATCCATCGGCTGCCCTCACAGCCCCAGGATCTGCCACCTCCACACCCCTGCCATAAGGGATGAAATGCTCATAGACCCAACTCATGACTAGAGTCGGGTGGCTCAATGACTGCCCCTATAAACGGACCACCCTGTATAGATCGTGGTAGGTGGTCCCAAGAATGTCTGCTCCCAAGCGTATATCCGACCGTGCCCCTCTATCTGTGTAATAATGGGGGCCCAGCAGTATAATAATGTGTCTCCTCCCTTGTCCCCGATCAGTCTCGAGGCAAGGATCCCCATGATGGCCTGTCGAAGTACGGGGATGGGAAAAGAAGGAATAGATCGAACTCTCACCCCCTTCTTCGACCCCGTGGAGATGACTGCATCTCCCATATATGTGCCCTTGTGCAATCTGTGCCCGTGAGCCTGTTGTCTCCAAAGTGAGTCGCCTCCCGATGATCGGGACCCCCAGAATGCGGTAGACGTCCTCCAATGTAATGGTCCACTCGCCACGGACCCCTGGCAATCGGAAGGTGTTCCGATCTGCATCCCAGTAAGAGAATAAGTCACAAAGGATGTGACTAGATGGTGCAACATGGGGCACGCGCGATATGCGCAATATGCCAGCCCTCTGAAGTGTGTCCTCCTCATCCTGTGAGAGGGCATCTAATACCCCTGGGAGCCAATCACACTCCCTCTCTCTGCTCCATCGGATGTACTCCTCTCTCGCCTGCATACACCCAAAAACACACAAAACAGAGCAAGTTAGCATCCGAACAATACTAGAAAAATCATGTAAACACGTAGAAATGCTAGAAATACAAACACAATCTCAAAAAAAGGTTCTTTTGCATTCTATGCAAAACCGCCAGGCGGAGGCGTTTTGTAACCACCGCCTTAAAGGAGGCGGTTTGTACCACCCCGAACATGGGCGGCGGTCATGTAAAAGGCGGCGGCGGTCGTGGTCCGAAAACCCACGCGGGTTTTTAAACTAAAAAGGCCTAAAAAGTGCAAAAAATGGCCATTTAACCTAAAAACAGAGCCTACCCAGTAGGCGCCCCCTAGGTGGACCTTTTAACACTAGCATTTTCAAAAATGACCCCCCCATTGCAAATAATTTAGCATTTCAAATTTAAGGGGGTAAAAACAATAAATTGAAGAAAACTAACCTGTGATCGCGAGGCGGTGTTCCGCACGTGGAGGCATGATCACTATCTCGCTGCGGACGTTTCGACTCTACTCACGCAAGAAACCATCATTGTGGGTCCCAGAGCTCAAAATCAATCAAATCGACTCGCACAAATGAATAGGAAAATGGGCCCACTTTCATATATATAGCTACCTGATTCATTTTAAAAGACTTTTCACAGGTTTTGGAGCGCCGACGGAGGTAAGTTTCTATCCCCGCACAAATGGTACGTTCTCATTCCCTATTATTTTAGCGTTTATTTTCCAAATTATTGTGTCTATCTGCACTTGAGTTCTCTTTTCCTTTTGCAGGTAGCGGGAATTTTTGGACGGCATCATTTCGACACACGGACGTATCAGGTATGATTTCTAACTTCCCATTTCGGGACCACCATACTCGGACCCCGTTTACGCCTCTTCATGGCTAAAACGCTTCTCGAGGGGTGATATGTACGTACCCAAAATTGTAAGGTACTGTACTGTCGGAACAATGTAACAAGTGCCCCAATGATGATACAGGTCTCCTCGCAAGGTGTTCGGGATCCGGAAAAGCTCTCCAAGTATGCGTTAACATCCCGCATGCCCGCTTAGCCCCCACGTGCTTTGTTTTTCCCTTTTCCCCTCTTTTCTTAGCCTTTTTCTCTTCAGTTACGAAACCGCCGCCTGCATGGGTGGCGGTCTCGTGACCGCCGCCCTGAACAGGGCGGCGGTCCTGTAACCGCCGCCCTGCTCAGAGCGGCGGTCCTTTACGCATTTTCCAGAAGGCTATTTTTACACGACTCACGTAAATTCAACGTTTTACCTGCTTTCTTTTACTACCATGAGCTTGCATTTATGATTCTGGTTCCCTGGAATAGTGTTTTGCCATTGTTTATAGTTTAAGAGTTCTATTTGGCTTTTACCTTGGGTAAATGCAAATGCTATAAATAGATGGCTTGTGCTCAAGCAAATGGCCCCTCATTCACTTCTCATCTTCTCATTTCAGTAATTCAGTCTTTTATTTTGCTTAGGATTCATAGTTTAGTTCATTGCATGCTTAGTTAGCATTGTTTTACTATTGGTAAGCCACAAATCCATCTTGTGCAAGTAGTGTTGTTGTTTCATCCAATCCATTGGAGTAGAATAGCTTAGGAAGCCATTAAAGTTGTAGGTTTTGCTCCTCAAACAGGATAGTTTCAGGTTCTGGATGCTTTATGTTGCATGACTCGCAATAAATCCCGCTAGGAATTGCATAAGCCAAGCTCTGTACTCTTGCGCTATCCCTCTCCTACTCGCATTGTATTCGGTGTGTATTCTGAGCTGCCTTTATCCCAATATCTACTTCTGTTGATGCTAGCATTACACGCTTTTCTGGATCCACGTGAACACGAAAGAACGAGGAGATCACACTGAGGGGACAAGATCACACACACCATCGGATTCGCCACTATTCTGTGGAATCCAGGTTCTAGCTTTCAAAGTTCTAGTTAGAATCATATCAAATAGAGTAGTTAATTGCTTTATTTCAGTAAATTCTATTCTCGATATTGCCAGGGAAGCTGTGGGGATTGATAGTTTCTGAGAAACTATGATTCACTCCTCACTTCTGAGGTAGGATCGAGAATCTTGCAAATAGATTAGATGAGCTATTTTATTGTTTAGAATAGATCTACAAATTGCACAGGCAAATAACTACACTCGGTTATTTTGTTTGTTTTAAATTATTATTTAGTTGTTATTTCTAGATATTTTAAATAGCTACTTTCTTAAAATCATATAATTCATCGAGAAAATACAAAAATAGAGGAATCATATATGCTATAGATATATTTCACATAGTTAAATTTCATTTTACTGATTCGTTTATATTGTTGCTTTTGCATGACAATCACGGGACCTAGAGAGCCCAGAGAATACATATTCGAGCCAATCATGCCTTAAACCCAATCTCATCACAATGATAACTGATATAGATCAAAATCTTAGGATTCAAGTCTTCCGAACAACGGTAAGCTTGCAAGAAATCAATTCCCAATTGAGTGGGTTAAACAGAGAAGACGACCAAGCATACACGTTTTGGTCAAATCAGCCAAATTATAGATTACCCTAGGTATATATGACTGTAAGAGAATTAGAAAGGGAACAAACCTTTGGTTGTGATCCTTTGGTCCCACAGCCAGATGCAGGAGACACTCTCACAGACATAGATACTAGTTTAAGGATCCAGGTTGCACGAACGCCTGTGAGATATTCCGAGAAAATCACACAGTTATTGAGTCTAAACATAGAAGCTGAGAAAGCGTATGATTATTGGATACTAGGGATTAGGACTTGATTCCACGCATGACCATAGCAGGTCCACAACAACCACGAATCTACGGTTGTGACCCACAAATCCCACAGCCCAATGAATCCATAGGAAAATTAGACATAGACACTGGCCTACGCACACTAGTATTCCAGTCCACTCCACTTCCACCCATCATCATCGAACAATTATCCTTGCTGGACACAACAGCTAACAAAGCTAGAGAGTTCTGGACTAGGCCAGAGAACCGTCCATAGAATTAACTACATTTACCATCCACCATATGACCCTGTCCGGAGAAATACATGAAACTATCCTGGGTCATTTTCCACGTATTCCACAACCTATAGATCGAATCACGCCAGAGCTCGATATTGATTGGAGCCTTCGAGTAGTCATCCTTGCTGATCGATCTATCACACCAGTCCAAGTTAGAAGGGCCTTCTTTGCCTTAGATTTGCAAATTCCATTAGTGCGTGTCGAAGACATTAGATTACCAAACTAGCTTGTCTGCACTCTCGTACATATTCCATCCCCACCGGCTGTCTCGGCATGACCTCGGGAGGTCGGGTACGTGGAAGAGTTACTTGTAGATTCCCATGCTCGCATGTCACTTTTCCAGCATACAATAACCATAGAGGAGGAAGGAGTGAGTTCCTACATGGAACTGTTTCAATTATGGGTCTATAAAACATTACAAACGTGAAAATCGATTAGTTTAGTGCTCGTGGTGTGGAAAGAAGCATAAGTATGAGGAGTGTTTGAAATTTTTTGAGCATATGAATCAAGAGTAGCACCGGAAGGACAAGGGCACTATAATGGTCAGTATTAAGAAATAAGACATACAGTGGATGCCCTAGGTAACACGGGATGAAGGTTTGGATCCTGTCTTAGTAACAACAAGGGTAGAAGCCGTGCGTGCAAGAGAGAGGTACCAAGAGAAGAACCTAGTTTTAGGGGAGGAAGTTATTCAAGGAAAGTATCTAGACCCCGCGCATCGAGAGGAAGATATATCGGACACCATGGATGTTATTCAAAGCTTACAAGAGGAGATCCAATGTCTAAATTAGCAATTTAGGAAGGAGGAATAAGGAAGGAGGGTTGAGGCACAAAGGATGACCTAGATGAGGTCAAGGAGGTGTGTAAAATGATAAGGTAGGAGAAGATCATTCCCTTGATAGGATCTTGGTTGAGAGAGAAGGTACCACATGCTAGAGAAGATCATGAGAAAAAGGTATTACACACAAACATTCCCCTTCATAGCCTTGACTATGATAAGGAGATTACGTTAAATGCAGTTGTAGATGGATGGCTCCTCAACAATATCCTCATTGACACATGCATGGAGGTTAACATTCTATCTTTGGATTCATGGAATCAGATGGGAAGACCCACATTACAGCCATCTTCAAATGTGTTGTAAATGGAAAACAAGACTAAGGCAATGCCCATTGGTGTCTTAAAGGGTGTAGTAATTACTATCCACGGAGCCAAGTTTACTGGGGACTTTGAAGTCTTGGCGCTCACCGAGGAAGACAATTTCCCAACACTACTTGGGCACCCTTGGTGTTACAAGAACAATGCAGACCTTCAGTTCAACAAAGGGTACATCAGATTTGAGAACAAGGAGGAATGGGTCATTATACCCCTAGCTGATGGGAATTCGGCACCCTATGTTGAATCATTAGGGGAAGAAGTTATAGAGAGGATATATGTGCTCTCAATCAGAGACTTTGAGATGATACACCCTACTAATGGGGTTATCTAGTTTGAAGATGCTCAGTCAATGAGTGATACCACTAGTCTAGCATGTGATAATTGACTGCATGGGACTTATGAATTAATGGGATGGAAATTGGCGGGTCGGTTGACCAAGGTAACAAAGGCACGCATGGCTAAGCACCTTGGAGGAAAAGAACTACCAAGGTATTTAAGAGGAGCCTTTCCCGAGATCTTTCTACGTGGGGAGGTGGAAGCTCGGTGGAAGGATGAGAAGGAATGGAGGGGATGTTAAGTTATGTCTTGCTCAAGATCAACAGCTCGGTGGTGGGCTACAAATTGGAGAGAGCCTTTTACGGTGGCGTGAGGTAAAAATGTCTCTCTCTGTTAGATTTTCTAGAGCAATGTACCCACCATCATCAAGGAGTACCATGGGAAGGAACCCACATCTTTCCATATACAAGAGTGTGAATGGGTTTGGAGAGAAGGCACATAAGCTTTTCCACCATCCCTCTAGGTGCACAAGTTTTATTCTACACTGTAGGGTTGCACACGTGTATGGTATATTCATTCAGAGACACGCAGTTAGATAAGGAATTGGCAAGAGCTTGTGGCTGACCTTATTCAAACCTTTGAGTATTGTTGTACCAAACCATCAGTTGATAAGGCCTTATAGGGTATCAAGCACCTTACCATGGGGGATAACCAGGATGGAAGATAGGATGTTGAAATTACTAGGTGAACCATGATTGAGGTGCACTTTGAAGAAGTAGAGGAAACATAATAATTACAACTTGAGTTCATGTGTTTGGAAAAAGAAAAAGGAAATTTGGTGTATGTGATTGATGGAGAGGAATTGGAAAGCTTAGATGTTAGCCATTCTATAGGGATGCGTGAGGTAGTAGACAGTGTAGATAGCGCGCACCTTGCGCCTTGCCTACCATGAGCCCTTAAAGATGAATAAGGTTAACATCATTTTAGGGAAGAACCTAAGGAAGCTATTATTGGAGATTACTGGTTGGAGAAGGAAGTATCTAATATCATTAATCTACTACATGAATTTGAGGATTTATTCCCACATGAGTACCATGAGCTCAAAGGTGTTCACCATTGCTTGGGGGAGATGAAGATAAAACTAAAGGATGGTGCATGCTCGGTTAGGAAAATACCCTACCAGATGAATCCCAATTTGTGCATGAAGGTTAAGGAGGAGAAAGAAAAAATGATATCTTTTGGGATCATTGAGGCAGTGGAGGAATCGAGTGGATAAACTCGATGGCAATTAGCATCAAGAAGGATTGAAGGATTAGGATCTGTGTGGATTATAGGGAATTGAACACGGTTTGTGTCATTGATCACTTTCCAACCCCCTTCACTGAAATTTTTTTGGAGGGAGTCATTGGACGCAAAATCTATTCCTTACTACGGATGGATTTTCAGGGTACCACTAAGTCTGGATTGCAAAGGAGGACCAGGAGCAGACAACTTTCACCACTAAGTGGGGAAGTTTTGCATATATGGTCATGCCCTTTGGGTTTAAGAATGCACCTACTTGTCTTTTCACGTATAGTGGTGCAAGCATTCCAGGACTTCATCCATAAGTTTCTTTAGGTCTATTTGGATTATTGGATAGGATATGGTCTGGTTAAAGACCATTGTGACAATTTAAGGTTAATGTTTGAGAGGTGTAGGTAGTTGAGGATATCCTCAACATTAAGAAATGTGTGTTTTATACACCCTTTGGGATGTTATTAGGGAATATCATATGTAAGAAGGGATTGTTGGTAGATCCTACTAAAGTTGTAGTTATTGTGGGGTTAGGGAGCCTACTAGCCAAAGCACGGTCTGCACGGATTCCTTGGGCATATGGGCTATTATAGGAAATTTATTAAGGGATATGCCAAGATTGCCATATCTTTAGAGGAGCTGCTTAGACATAAAAGTGCCTTCCATTGGGGAGAGGCTAACAGAAGGAATTTGATACATTAAAATATAGGCTTATCACCATGCCTATTTTATGTTTTCCCTCTTGGGATAAGCCCTTTGATGTCCATGTAGATGCCTCGGGGACCGCCATTGGAGCAAAGTGCTTGACCTTTGCCAAGTGAAGGGATTATTGATCATCCTCTATGTTTTGCAAGCAGGAAGATGACACCGGTGAGAGCAAAATTATATCACAACTAAGGCATGAGGCATTGTCAATGATCTACATGCTTTTCAAGTTTAGACAAGTATCTGCTAGCAACACCCTTTGTGTTTTACATTGACCACATGGCATTAAAATATTTGGTGAACAATCCCGTCCTACAAGGGCATATCTATCGAGTGGGTGTTGTTGTTTCAAGAATTTGAATTCACCGTTGTAGTAAATCCTAGAAAAATTAATTGTGGGCTTGACCATATATCAAGAATTGATTTGGGGGAGGACGTGCAAAGTATTGAGGAAACAATGCCGATGTGTAACTGTTTAGGTTACGGTGCATGCCCTCAGACTTGGAAGAGATTGCAATAGTTTTGAAGGAAGGCGTGGCTTTGGAAGGAATGAAGGATTTAGAGAAAAATTAGTTGGCCATATGCACCATGCCCTACGTGTTAATTAGTGGAAACTTATACAAGTTGGGACGTGATGAAATTTTATGCAAGTGTGTATTAGAGCATGAGCACCTGACCATCATGGAGGAAGCACATGGAGGAAGTGCGGGTGGGCATTATGTAGGTGATGCCACGCACATAATATATTAATGGAAGGTTTGTGGTGGGAAACTTTGTGCAAGGATTATAAATACTATTGGAAAGAGTGTGACCATTGTCAAAGCACCTTCAAAACCGAGAAAGAGAGATGAAATTCCTTTGCAACCTATCCCTAGCGCGGAGCCTTTTGAAAAGTGGGAAATAGAATTTGTAGGACCTATTATGCCGGTGATGTATAGGACTAGGTCATGTTATGTCATCACTTGCATGGATTATCGAAAAGGTGGGAAGAGGTAGCTCCAACTAAATATTGCACATCAGCAATGACAAGGTTCTTGTGAGATAAAATTATCATGAGATATGGATGCCCGTTGAGTTTGACTAGTGATAGGGGTATGCATTTCTTGAATGAGACCGTGAGGATACTATTATCATATTTCATGATGGCTCATCACAAGAATATGCCCTATCACCCACAAGAAAATGTAACCACGAAGCATTCAAAAAATACTTGAGTCATACCCTAAACAAAAATTTGTGATGTCAAAAACAAGATTGGGATGACAAGGTATCAATAGTATTGTGGTATTACAAGACAACGTATAAAAGGCTGAACAAAGCCACACTTTTTCACTTGGTTTTTAATGTAAAAGATGTTTTCTCGGTTGAATTTATGTTGCCTTCTTTGCGAATAGCACACGTAGGAGGGTTAGCAGATGAAAAATCTTGGAAGAAATAATTGATGAGTTAATGAAGTGGATGAGAGATGATCACTCTCCGGGTGGAGCCAAACCATAGAAAAAGAAAATCATAAGGCTTGGCATGATCACGACATTGGAAATAAGAAGTTTTAGGTTCGGCAGATTGTGTTACTATATGATTCTAAGTTTTGTGCCATCCTGGGAAGTTGAAAGTCCATTGGTTGGGTCCTTACACAATCTCGTACATCCTTGGTTTGGGTGCGTGCTAGTTACAAGTGTTGGATGGGATGAAGTTTCCTGGACACTTCAATGGGAGTAGGTTGAAGCCCTATTATAAATAAGTCTTCTTGGTGTTTGTAAATAAGATAGTTTTGACAGTTAGTTTAGAAGTTTCCTTTATGCATTTTCCTTTCTTGTGTTTGCCTTTCACGTTGTTACTTTTTTTTGTGCCTTGGGCGCCGGTAACCTTATTGATATTTTGGAAAGTTTGTGAGTGCATAGAGGACCGCACATAATTTTAAGTGTGGGATGGAGAAATGTGAAGGAGCACATGATTAGAGTGCCAAGAAAGTTGTGTTGAAAATCCCTGTTGAATGGCTCGGTTGAAAGAGGTGTATGAGGAGAAAAGATGGAAGAAGAATGGTTGGTGCCAGGATAAAAATACTTGTAGATCCCACATACTGAGGAGAAAGTGAATTTAAGCAACACAAGGTAGGTGAGAGAAAGAATCAAGATATAAGAAGTGCCTTCGGCTTGGGTTATTGGTGTGCAAGAGTCTCTGTTATGTTGGATTGGTTGCGCTGCCATAAGGTTGGAGGAGTTTTCATGCAGGTTGGGCACATGGGTGAAAGCACTAAAGATGAGATTTGTTTGAAAAAGCCACATTAAATGAAAAAAATTATGGTGGTAGGTGAAGTAGCATTTAATGTTCAAAAATAGAAAAAATATAAGTAAAGGGTCGAGGCACTTTCATTTTCACTTTGCGAAATAGAGAAAGGAGCGAGTTTTAGAAACTAGGGTTTCCATTTGTTCGTGTGAAAAAGATCGTGAGATTGAAGCATGAGCAACTAGTTTGAGTTTACAAACTAGAAGGAAGGGGTTACAGTGTGAAAATATTTGTGAGGAGGCATTGGGTTGTGGAATTTTGATCCCAGTTAGGGTTTGGCAAACTAGGGCACGGGTTTAAGAGATTCATATCATGGATTTGAGACCGAAGGTTGGAAGAAGTAGAATAGAGTAACAAGGAGGGAGTGGAGTGATAAAAAGACCTGAATAATGACACCCAAGAAAGGAAAGGGCAAGGGCAAGGCCAAAAAACAAGAACCCGACGTGAACACAAATGAAGAATGGTATGTAGAGATGCAATACCCAGATGGGGTGATGATGGGTAAGGAGTGGGAATCCCACCTAAGAAATGTGCCTATAAGTGATTATAACCATAGAAAAAACATGATAGAGAAGGAAATGACACTAGAATTAGTGCATCCCACAAGTAAACAAACACCAGAGGGCTTTTCGATCTATGATGATGACGTGAAGGTAAAAATGGAGAAGGAAGGGTTGTTGCAACTCTATGAGTTTCCCTATTTTGGAAAACCAGAATGCCTGTACCAATTGCTGATGTCATGGGTACACAAATATTACTTCCACTTTGAAGGGCTCAAGATATGTGTCACTCCCAGATTATCTCCCAGTTCACAGGCCTCATATGTGAAGGAAAACATGCTTGGCGGATGACCGAGAGATAAGGAGATGATTCGAGATACCATAAACGAATATGCCTACAAGAAGGGGTCACAGTATTATGACATTTCAAACATCAAGGACCCCATGATGAAAATGGCCACGCACCTGGTAACAAATCTAAATGGCCAAGAGAGGTGGACCCAAGTCAATAAGCCTTGGCTGCATGTTTGTAGAAAAATTGTAGAAGGCACTATATACAACTTGTCTTCTTACATTGCGGAGGAAATTGTCAGTTGTGTGAAGGAGGGGGAAAAAATCCTCTTTGGAAACATCCTCTTGACCATTGTATTTTTAGATATTGGAGTTCATGACACACAAGACAAGTTTGTATGGGAGTACCTCGTCAAGGATCCTTTGCCTGTAAAGAGATTTGAGAAGTATGTCTGTGACACAATGACATCAACCCATAAGGTGTGACTGGAGAAATGGCATACGCACTTGAGGAATGAGTTTAGGGCAGAGTGGAGGATCCCTAAACAAATCCCATCAACAACTGAAGGTGAAGCCAAGTTTTTTGTTTATCAACATTTCTTCCTGGGTAGGTTCAGAATGATAGATGAATCATGGAGCCCTTGGTGTAAACTTCCTTTTACGTTCACTAGTAATTACTTCCAAGCATGAGTGAAAATATTTAAGGAATTAAAGAGGTTGAGGCTAGAACTAGGTAGTCTGGACTGGGAGCATAGAGAGATGTGGAAAATATTAAACTACCCTAGTAGAAAGTGCACGTATGTAGAAAGGTACATGTCGCATGAAGTCCAAATGACAAGGACGATAACACTACCCATTACAGGAGGATCCATGGTGTGCGTGTACCTCCGTATAAGGTCAAATTTTGAAAAGGGTACATACCTATAGAATGAAGTCTCCATACCTAAGGATCCCATGGAGAGGAAGAAGCCCGCGCCCAAGAAGAGGGGAAGAGAAGATAAAGCACCAAGTGTGCAAACTACTCAGAAAATAAGCATGCCAATAAAAAGTGCCAAGCCAAGCACTTACATGTGGAGGAAAAAGTCCCCAGTCAAGGAGAAGATAGCAGAAGTGGAGGAACCTAGGAAACCACTCACCAAGGAAGAGTCTCATGAGGAAGAAGAAGAGGCCGAATCCCCCGTCAAGGAGACACCTCTTAGGAAGAAGCAGAGGGTGGAAGAGGAAGCTGACTCGAAGGAGACCGAAAACTTGGATAAGTACATGGGGAAAAGAGAAGGTGAGATTGAAGAAGACGAGAGAAAAGAGGAAGAGCATGAGAAAGATCCAGAGCCACATGTGCTTAGTGTGTATATCTCAGGAGAGGATAGCGGGGAAGAGAAGAAGGAGTTCGTATTCATGCAGTGCAATAGTACAAAGGATGAGGAAGGCTCTAGAGACATAGAGGGTAATTAGGAGGTTTCAAGGAGAAACAGGGAGCTATAAGTTTCAAAAAGAGAAGATCATTGAGGTGGAAGAGAGAGAAGCAAAGAGAATGCTCAAGGTCATGGTAGACCAAGAGTTGGAGCGCAACGTTGACATAGTGCTAGAGGAAGGAGAGGAAAACAATGATAAGGAGCATGACAGTGAGGGAGGAGGTCCTGCTCTAACAGTGAATTTCTCAAAGGTGTGCCTTAGGGTAGGAGGTCCCTTGATACGAACAAAGACAAGTGATGGCCTACATCAATTACTTCAAGAATGTACTATGTGCATGGTTCGATATCACGGTACCCATAGAAAATATTTTAGCCATGGGGTCATTTGAGAAGGAGGATGCATACCCTGAATGAAGAAGATGCTTGATTGGGCATTTGAGTCCCACATTGATGAGCCAAACTTTGAAATCTGCCAAGGAGAGATCATCATAGTACCAAAGTATAAGGGAGATAATCCCTTGGTGAATTCCTAGGAACTCTCAGATGAGCAAGTTTGTAACATGCTCAACAAGGTCATGGTCGAGACAGAGGCTAGGCTCTTCATGCACAATGACAAAATAAGAGTACTAGAGGAGAAACTAAGGAAGAAGGAAGAGGAGCTGGCAGAGAAGACCCAGAGCTTGATGTATGAAGAACTGATTAGCACATAACTAAGGTACGAGTTAAAAGAAGAAAAAATAATGGTGTAGGAAGTATACAAGAATATGGAGTCTATTAAGGGTGCCATCCTTTTAAAGCACCGAGACCTAGTGTCACCTACATAGAAGTACTTTTCCTTCTGGAATGTATAGAGGATTTAACATGCATCCTTAGTATGGAGAGACAACCTTTGGCCCCTGGATTATGTAGAAGAAGTGGTCGTGTGCTTAAAGGAGGAGGATAGGTTGAAGGTGGTAGCGCTCGTTGTAGAGTATAGCCAGGTGCTCGTAGAAGTTAAAGTCATTACCCAATCGATGAGGCCACATATGATACCTGCATAGACAAAGATAAGGTAGAAAGCTCCTTGGTCACAACACTCAAGAAGAGAAGTGAAGGAATTCTAGAAGAAGAACAAGGAAATAGGACAGAAAGGGACAAGGTTCTTTCCAAAGTGGAAAGCAAATTTGAAGTGATTGAAGCTTTAAGGAGCTTAATCAAGTCTGGTGAAGGAAATATACCCTCAAATGACCAGGAGGATGGAAATTCTCGAAGACCCAGGTAAGGTGATGGAGAAGATCGTGGATACTTTGGGCACCCGGGAAATTTTCCTTAGTTTTGATGAGGTGAGCATCCTAGTCGGTGACCTCTGTTAGAAGGCACAGAGTGAGGTCGACATTTGGAACAAGCTGGAGGTAGACTTATGAAAGGATTTTCCCAACTTTCTTAAATTATGCCCCCCCATTCTTCATTTTTCCCCTATTCTTTCATTCCTTTATTCTTTTACAAAATGTAAGAATACACCTTGGTCCTTTAAGGAAGCATATGATTCTTGGCTAAGTAGATTGTTTTGCGAGACAAAGAATAGGCATAGTGTGAGGTGATGTTGGACCCTTGGAATATTGACCAAGTACGAAGATATGTATGCATGTAAAGTCCGGTTATGGAATGGTGCGCAAGGAAAAATCACGCAAGAGAAGGAATTAAGGAAGAATGTAGCACGCGCGACGTGCAAAAGGATCGAGACTTAGTCATTTTGGATGTTAAGAACAGAACATGTGAAAATTGTGACCTAGTTGAGTGTGGATAAGATGCGAAGACCCTAGTGACAAGTTGGCCGAGGATGGAGCATGCTTGTGATTGAATATTTGAGAAGAACCATGGAATAAAGTGGAGAGCTTAGGCCTACGGAGAAGCATGCTCGCATAGAGGACCACATTCAAACACTTGGCACCGGATCTAAGGATGATGGAGGATGGGTTAGCGAGTCTAAAAAAGCTATAAATACGAGTGCATGTAGAGATAGAAAGATACAGATACATATACACATAGAGATATACATCTAGAGAGTGAGAGGAGATATACAAAAATGCTTTGAGGAGTGCTGTCGGTGAATGGTTGTATTCGGGAGAGAATGCATTAGGCCTAGTGGTTGTAAATTTCTTTTGGAAAGAATAGTTACATTAAGTCTAGTGTAATGCATGGCTGCATGATCCGCTTCTATGTGACCCTCTGTAATGGTTCCATGGATGTAATAAGGTTACTTGTTATAATATATACTTGAATATCAATGTTTCTAATGCATATTTCTCTCTTATGAATTATCTTTCCTTTCATTCTAAGTATGAATGCTTGTATGTTTCTTTTTGTCACAATACATGTTATCCAGTTTGTTAAACACTCGATGCAGAAGTGACTACAAGGATCTAGAGGGCATTTTGAGCCCTTTGGTTCTTGTATGTCTTAAAATTTCCTTCTAAAATATCTTACACTAATCATAGATGATGTTTCCCACTAAAATCACATAAAAGAGAGACTCGATACCCGCGCGTGCCTCGGGTGAGCACTCAAATTTATTTGGGTGATTAGCCAATGCGCATGGGGTTCCTTTCTTTTATGATAGGAGTAGAAATGAATACACTGGGGGCATCCTTAATCCCTCATAATTTAACCTATTTTATATTGTCCTTGATCCCGCTTCAATGTGTGAACCATTTTCCTTTGAATACTCCCACCTAATCATTGGGGAATTTTCACATCTTCACTTTCTTGTGCAAATGCATGGCATTCTACCCTATTACATCACATCTATCGGTGGGGGCATCCACACTACTTTATCTTCCTATACATAGTTTGAAAAACTTTTAAAATAAAAAAATTTCAAATATGTTTCTAAAAATAAAAATCATCCTAAAAATTTCACTCTTTGGTTCTCTCGGTTCTCGGGCGCGACTCACGGATTATCTTGATATACCTCCATTTACAAAGCTGGTTTGCTTAATATTTTTGTACTTTGGGGCACAATGAGTTATTTTTACTATTTAATAGTGTAGGATTGCTTTTCATAGGACCCAAGTGTCATCCTTTATTCCCCTTGCATGTATCCTTGCTCGGGGCACCATATTTTAACCCTTGTCGTTAATTCACGTAGGTTCGAATCAAATCTTGATAATAAAAACATTGCATTATGTTTCTCTATTAGGTTAGCTTGTTTACTTTCTCATATTACATTACATTATGTATGTTGCAGGGAGTTAGGCATCTTTTACTTTCTCATATTACATTTCACTTTTTGTGTTGCATTGAGTTGGTATTTTCAGCAATAGAAAATTGTTCATATTATGGCTTTTCATGTCATTCTACACTTTTTTCGTATGCCTGTATTTTTAATAAGGACCAATGACATAGATATTTAGCAATATGATGACAATAAAGTTGTTTCAATATGCGAGATGAAATCTTGCTCTCTTTTGTTAAAATTAATTCCTCTTCTATATCATTTTCCTTCGACAATATTCTCCTAATTCACCTTGGACATCTGCCCCTCCCATTTTTCTTTTTCCTCTTTCTTCCTAGTTTCGATCATCGATTGACCTCTTTCATCACCCCATCGACACTCGAGGGGGAATACTTCATTCCACTACTTTTTTCTTCTATCTCTTCAAAATTTGTGTGTTTCTAGTTGACTACTATCTTTGAAACGGTGTCACTTACGCCACCCCAAAGAAGGGAAAATGTAGACACGTGTAATTTGAACTGAGAAATTTAAATACTTAAATTGTAGTGATTATCCCCTTTCCCATAAATTGATGACATATTGTTAATAGTGCACTATTTCTCCTCTATCACCGTTAAGTAATTACATTATGATAATTAATTATCCCTTATATCACTCAAAACAATGATTAACGACCTTCCGTTAATTAATACCCCTTTATATCTAGATTAATTAAGTATTCTTAATTAATTAATTATCTCTTATATTTAATCAATAAATCATCATTCATTTGATTAAAATCCTCTCATAGCATATATCATACAAATTTTTTTCTCAAATTCTTCTATAAGCTACATCTACCTATTAGTTGATCACTTTTTATTAATTAATACATCCCCTCAATTCTCATGGATCACTAATGAAATATTAGTCTCTTATAAATAAAAATTAAAGTGTGCTTATCCTAACTAACCTATATTTACTATTATCATGCATGTAATAGGATGCAAATCTTCTTCAAACCATTGGGTTATAAAAGTAACCCTCCTTCTACCTTTCTAATTACTCCTTTGCATTTTTATAACATAAACTATATGCATTTTAATCTTTGAGAATGTTCCATTAGTGTTGAGCTAGATATCTTCATCTTTCATTTATCCATCCAAGCCTTTTGATTCATATGAATAATATCAAGGATGTATTTTAACCAAGTCTTGATTGAGATCGATTCTCAAACCCTTGGGATCAAACAAACTGTCACATTTTGATAGCTAAGGATCTACACAAGTCCATATTTTGTGTAGATTTCAAAGAGTAAAGGATAAATTTTTAGCATGTTAGTTTGAGTTTCCTTCAAAATTCTAATGCATAGTGTTGATATTTACTCTCTTTAAGATTTTAACATGATGATCTAGGTATAGTTTAGATTTTTTTTTAACTATTAGGTGTTAGTTTCAATTCTCCTTACTTAGCTAACTAATACATGGATAAACATGCAACCTACCAGGTCCCTTCTCATTTTGACTTGTCAAACTGAAAATTACATATTTAGGATTTCACAACACAACATAAAGGATATATACTACAGGTATAACATAACATAAGAGAAAAATTATAATAAGGTAAGGAGACTAATCATTCATTCATCAATGTATATAATCAATAATATAATTTGAATACCAATTACACCACGTACATCCCTACGAACTTTGAAATCCATAGTAGATTATCCATTATAACACACATAAGCTCCCGTATTATATCAAACTCATATATTCAGCCTTCAAGCGCATACTAGCTATCACCGGCACACTAATTACACACACCTTATATTATATTTACCTTGTAACTATTTATAGGGTGGGAATGAATCCTTGCTACTTACATGATTTATTCTATTAATAGAAAACTCCTAAATATATTATGCATGTATCTTTAACTTTCACTTTAATTTTCACCTTGCGAGTTGTCCATAGGTGGCCCGAACCCCTTTGAGAGTTCTTCTTTTGTCCCATGCTATAAATATCTTGATTCTATTCCCGCATGGTCTCTATAATTAAATCCATTCATGATTAATTCTTTCCCGGTATTACATGTGCTTTATCCTTTCCTAAAAGTGATTTATTCTTGTTGTAGTCTATTTATAGACTTACTTTGGAGAACACACCATCTCTTCTTTTGTCTATTTTTATGCCATTCCACAATTCTAGATAACTCTTGTTCCTTTTTTCCTTATGCATGAACCATTTCAAAATGATCTCTTTTCATTCCTACATAAACCTTTCCATCCTTCTTTACACTTGTATTATCTCCATATTATTACACACATCTCCACACTCACCCTTTTGACTTATAGATATTCTCTTCATGGTTACACACACCCTTTTTGTGTGTGGTCTTCATCCTCCACGCATGGATTATACTTAGTGATTTTATCAACCCAATAATTGAATACAATTAAATTTTCATGTTAAATCTTACACTCTAAGACAACTACTTCATAATTTTTCTTCAATTTTGAATTTTAATAATCAATGCACCGTAAATAAAACACATCTTAAAACTCTCTTTATTCTATCTCTTTTCTTATATTATATTGCATCCTAAGTTTACATCACTTTATATTCATAGGATAGGTTCAAGTGTTGAATCTCTCCTAGAGCTGATGAATATGTATCTTATATTAACAATGGGCATATTTAGAAATACACACGTTAATTTAGTCATTTTATGTTTAGTTGAGTAGGAAATTATCCACAAAATACATGTATAGACCCTAACTCATTAGGGACATCTAGAGATCTCATGTATGTAAACACTATAGTAAGTTCATTAGGATAAGTATTGAATGATTATGTGTATCTCTTTCCTCTTCATGTCTCCAACCCTCACCCAAACACCAACATTAATACAAAATGTCTTCTTAAAAATGCCTAAGACAAAAAATATTATCACTAAATTACGTGCCCCTAAATTGTGTTATAGCTCAAAATAACTTACATCATCGCCATGCATGGCATAACTCATTCTTAACCAAAAACATGTAATACATATGGCTTCATTTGGAATCATATATTAGTGATGATAATATCAATAAAAATATTAATATCCTAAATATTTCATGAAATGGTTACATGTGAATGTTTTATTCACGATTTCATCATGGATTCACCATATGACTCAGCTATTCAAAATAATAATGACCATATGTTATTGATGATAATATCAATAAAAATGATAAATTCCTAAAGATTCCATTAAATATTCACATGAAAATGTGTTAGTCATGATTTAATCATGGATTCACCCTATTGGTTAGACATTCACAATAATAATGACACAAATTAAATGTATAGATTCACATCCCTATCTCATAATTCAAATTATTCTCTTTACTATGCCTCATATGTCATCAAGTCTAAGATCCTATCTAGTGGTGCAAATCAACTTGCAACAATTAATATGTTGTTCATTGAATCACATTCATTTAATTATCAAACCAGGGGACATAAACTTGAAACATTTTCAGTGTTGTATACAAAATTATAATAGATCTAGGAGGTTGGAAATAAATAATTGTCACAAAAATGATTGAAAGGTAAATAAAGCGATAAGCTGGAAATGAATGGTGTCTAAATTTTAGTACTAAGATAAAAATATAAATTCATAATGAAAATTTAGAAAGTAAATGGTTCTTAGTTAATCATACATGTAATGAAACATGACAATAATGGAGGGTTTAGCAGATTGCAAGTGGGCCTTGACTTGGGTGTTAATCCCTCCTAAATTCTACAACTAGAGAATAATAAACATAACTGGGATATTTATTGAATTTGCATGAATATTGCAGTAAGGAACAAAGCAATATCCTCTATGAATTTATTGGATAATGAGTCTATGAACCAACCTCCATTAGTAGCACTAACCCTTTCTTTTACACTTCTCATCTTACATCAAGATGTTAGCAGAAGAAGAGTTAAATAAGGAGTTTTAAGAATATAAGTGAAATATCTTCAATAGGATAAGTTAAAGATGATTAGTAGAATAAAACATGTTATGGAACTTTAACTTGAGGTTTTTAATTAATCTTCATTCAATCAACCAGTTCCTTGAATCATGTGTTAGCTCAGTTGATCATTTCTTCAATAGTTTGCAATAAATGGTCAAATCAAAGATTAAGTTATATCCCAATTCTACATGTTCCATTTTTAACTACTCCTTCAATAGCACGTATAGACATGAGTTTTTTCTTCATTCCTTCTAAAATATCTTCATAATGTGGATTTTTTTGTAGATGATCTCCTTTGGCTACGAATGGGTTGTTGCAGACATGTTCTTTGGCTGCAGATGAGTTGTTGGGGATGGTTCTTTTTTTACATAGATTTGCTACATATGGAAAATTTCTTACAACCAAGAGTGGAATCACACATATCATCATTCAAACAACTTATTAGAATAATAAGAATAAATGCACACAAAATACCACAAAATAAAGATAACTAGATAGAATTATATTAATTAGTAATTATGCCACAAGTTCAAGGTTGTAATGATAATGTTCAATAGTGTACTTGGAAAATACATGGACATAACTATAATGGCTTAATAAAAATATAGAATATGAGTTGTTTATAAAGGAAATTAACACAACTCATCACACCCCCAAGATTAATATCTTGAATGTCCTCATTTAAGGACTTCATATCTCTATTGCTGAAAATTGCATTCGTGCATGAAATCCATTGGGGTATTATACGGTGGAAAAGTGACGTGTAAGCATGGGAATCTACAAGTACCTCTTCTCATACCCGACCTCCCGAGGTCATGCCGAGAAAGCTGGTGAATGCGGAACATAAATGGATACGAGACAAACTAATTGGGTAATCTTATATCCTCATGCAGACAATAATGGAATCTGTGAATCTAAGGTAAAGAAGGCCCTCCTAACCTGGATTGGTGTAATGGTTTTTTTGGATATAATAGCTGTTCGAGAGGCTCTAATCAATGTTGAGCTCTCTTTGAGATCTTGTTTATTGGTTGTTGGATACATGGGAAGTGACCTGTAGGAGCTTCATATATACTTCCAGACAAGGTCATGAAAATGGTGATAGGAGGTGTAATGGATTTGTAGTGAACTATGGGTGATTTTCTAGTCTAACCTAGAAAATATTAGATTGATTGGCTTCTATATTTAATACAGAGAATTGTGTTATGATGTCCAGTTGGAGTGGTGAGGATCTAAATACCAGCATTCGTAAGTCAGTGTTAATACTTCACTGATTTGCAAGCCCATTGGGTTGTGGGACTTGGGGATCACAACCGTGAGTTCGTGGTTGTTTTGAACCTATTATGGTCATGTGAAGAATCAATCCCTTCTTCCGACTATCCAATGGTCATAAGCCTTTTCATCTTCTATGTTTAGTACCAGGAGTTGTGTAATCTTTTCAGAATACCTTACAAGTGTTCTAGCAACTTGAATGTGTAAGCTAGTATCTATGTCAACAAGGAGGTCTCCTATGTCAAGTTGTGGAACTAAAGGATCACAACCAAATAATTTTTCTCTTTCGAATCCTTGTACAATCATTCAGATATTTTATCAAGGTAGTCTATAGTTAGGATGATTTGACCAAAATGTGTATGCCTTGTCGTCTTCGATATTTAACCCTCTCAGTTGTTCACTAATTTCTTGTAGGTTTGTTGTTGCTCAAAAGACTTGTATCCTAAGGTCTTGATCTATATCAGCTAATGTTGTGGGTAGATTTGGTTGAGGCACTATTGGTTCAAATATATATTCTCTAGGCTCTCTAGGTCCTGTGATTGTCATGCAAAATGATTCAACTTTTAACTAAGATTAATAAACTAATTATGAAAGATGTATCTACACTATGCATATATTCTTTTATTTTTGTATTTTCGATGAAGTATTTTAACGAAATTAAAGAGAAGCTACTCTAATATATTTAGAAAATGGACAACTAATCTAGTAACAGAATTAAAACAAACAAAGTAACCTGGTGTGGCTATTTGCCTGTGCAGTTGTGATTTTATCCTAAATATCTAAGAAACTAATTATTTTAAATTGAAAGACTCTCGATCCTACCTTGGATGTGAGGAATGAATCATAGTTTCTTAAAAACTATCAATCCCCACATATTCCTTGGCAATATCGAGAGAAAATTTTTGACTAAAATAAAATAATTCACTACTCTATTTGATACGTTGTAACTAGAACTTTGATAGTTCAATCCTGGCATTTACAGAACAATGGTAAATCCAGTTGTGTGTGACTTTTTCCCCTCAATGTGATATCCTCATTTCCTTCATGTTCTCTTGAATCTAGAAAAGTGTGTATATGATAGTATCAGTAGAATAAGGAACTTGAACAATGGCAGCTTTTAGATATAGACCGAATACAATGTGAGTAAGAGAGAGATAGTGAAAGTGAACAGAGCTTGACTATGCAATTCCTAGTGGGATTTATTACGGGAATACAACACAAATGTGCCGAGAGTTTTAGATTCTATCCTTATGAAAAAACAAAACCTACAACTCTAAATGGATTCTAATCTAGAAATGAAACTATTCTATGCTAAGTTGATTGTATGGAACAACAATGGAATAAGATGAAACAAGAAGATTGAATGACTTCTAAACAACAAAGGAAAGCTAATAAATGATGTAAAACATGAAACCAGTGGAACGCTAAGCAAGAAATTCAAATACTAAATGATTAAATAGAGAAGGAGAGGGGCCATTTGTTTGAAAATGCATTTACCCGAGGGTAACACCCAATTGAACTCTTTTACTATAAACAAAGGGAAAACACTATTCACAGGGAAGCCAAAACATAAATGCAAAGTAAATTAGCTAAAGAATGTGGGTAGAAATTGAAGATTTACATTTGATGCGATCATTGGAAATTTATGAAAACAGGTACATGATCGCCACCCTGTGCAGGGCGGTAGTTACAGGATCGCCACCTGCATTGCAGTTCTGGGTGGCGGTTATGGGACCGTTGCCTTGTCAGGGTGGCGGTCTCATCACTGGAGACCAAAATTTAAGGAAAAGAGGGGGGAAGAGGGGAAAACAAAGCATGCAGAGGCTAAGTGAGGCATACAGGATACAAATGTATACTTGGCGAGATTTTATGGATTATGAACACCTTGCAAGGAGACATGTATCATCATTGGGGTATGTGTAACATTTTTCTAGTGTTGCAGTACCCTACAATTTTGGGTACGTACAGGTTTCTTTTCCTTCTTCCTTAGACAATAAATAGCCACCATTCCTCATGAACCTACTCCAAACTATGTTCTAAATCCTCTCACTGAGCGTTGAGTCACTTGTCCATGTTGGTATCAAAAAATGAAATATTGGTGCTTGGTAGCCTATGGGAAACTAGTTCTCTGCATACTCATTAGCTATCTCAATGTATGTGTTCCCTCTTTTCATATTTGGAATTATGTTGTGGTAAGAGTATATCTTTTTACTCAGTAGTTTAGTATATATATCATTCCATCTCATTCTACATGTTTTTATTACCTGAATCCCATGTTCCCTAATCATTTATCTAACTTCTGTGTGGCCTATGGTCCTCATTTGTAACACTCTCTTCTTGATCACCTTCTTCTTTATATATTTTTCATATTTTTTACAACCTCTTCATATTTTTTGGCCTCAGCCATGAAAAACAATTGTTAGACCTTATCAAAATCTATATACTCTTCAATCTTCTTGGATCTTTCTAATTCATTGGAAAATAATATCATAGGGCCTTAACTTGAACATATCCAATGTATAGAATTGGAATCCAATCCTGTCATATTGAAGGGCATAATTGTGAAAATAAAGATCACATAACAAGAGATAGAGTTCATGTGTATTGTTCGATATAAATTAAAGAATATCCTAGTTGAGATGATATCATATAACATGTTAGAATTAATGCAGGTAAGTTTATGTTGCAACATATTTTCTTTCAGAAGATAACATAAACATTTTATGGGGGCCTGAATTTAAATATTTCATGTGCTACTTGAACTATTTCTTCATGTTTCTTCTTCATCCTCTTAATCTCTCTATCATTTTCCTCTAGTTCTTCCTTATGCTTAGATCTGATGGCTTCTTTCTCTTTTTCCCATTTTCCTTTGAGTTTGTTAACATAGGTGTACGTGGCGGAGGTAAAGTGGAAGCTTCATTTCTTGATAGGAGGTGGGATTTAAATGCTACAAATGCATGATGAATCAATATAACTCCCAATTAAATATAATTAAACCAATTTTACTTTATGAAAGTGATAGATTAGTGAACTTATCTCGTTGTTTACATGCAATGATGGTTGTGCATGCTTATTAAACTGAGTCTTGGTTGTAGGTAAATTATTGTGGATGTTGCAGATGTATGTTAATTGTTATTAGTGTTCCTTACTGCAAACGGATAATTCCTGGAGAGGGAACTTCAATCGGTTGGGGTGAAAATCATTAATTTTTCATCACCCATACATGATTGTATCCCTAATTTCGTCATGCTGACCAATCATGATTTCTTCTGTTAGGAATGTTTGTTAAGTGCTTTATTGGGTGGTTAATTATTTTGAGCAGTCTGGATCCTATTACTTTATAGTATTTTGTTGATGATACTTTTATTTTGGGTAAGGTTACTATTTCTGAAGATACAAATTTCAAGGATATTCTTCAATATTTTGAGGAGGTCACAAGTCAACTTATTAATTTTCACAAAAGCTCTATTTTCTTTATGAATGTGGATGAATATATTTAGAATAGAATAGTTGTTGTTTTGGAGTGTCGATTAAATCTCTTCCAAGTTCTTATTTGGGCAAGACTCTCTCAAAATGGAAAATAGTTCATGATACTTGGGATACTCTTGTCACTATATTTCAAAAAGGCTAGCATCTTTGAAAGGGGCTCTATTGTCACACAGTGGAAAATTACAACTTCTCCAAAGCTCTTCAAAAAAATTAACAGTCTATCTTATGTCATATTTTAAAATTTCATCTAAGATTAGAACTACCATTACTTAGATACAGAGGAGGTTCCTTTGGTTAGGTACTGAAGCTAAGGACAATATTCCTTTGGTGGCATGGGAAAAATTAACACTTCCAAAGAGTGCAAGAGGTCTTGTCTTGAAGGATATAAAAAGTATGAATCAATCTTTAATTGTGAAAGTTGGGTGGAGGCTAACACGTGAGGAAGGTTTGTGGGAAAATATGTTAAAGGAAAAATAATTATATGTGGATCAGGGGGATTTTCTTTCTAATAATGTTCTTCTGAGGGCTCTTGTTTCTAAAATGGTTTATGTAAATGTAGAGGTTTACTTTTGAAAGGAAGTAAATGGGAGATAGGGGATGTTTCAAGGATTAGATTTTGGGATGGTTGGTGGTTTAAATATGATCCCTTAATCAATCAAAGATAATGGAATATATCAACACCTCATTCTAAATATTCAATTGGTAGTCTTCTTAGGGATTATTGGGCGAAGTCGACTAGGGATGGACCTACAAACATCTTGAATGGGATGGTCAAGGTGAGGAAGTTAAGGAAGTTGTTAGAGTGTTGAATACTAATTTAGGTGGTGTGCATATACCTTCTTCTCCAAACTAGGATTCCTTGATATGGAAATTCACCAAATATGGGGAGTACTCTATGAGGACTAGTTATGGGGTGGAGAGTAATACTCCTCCCCTAACCCTTTATGGAAAAATATGTGGGATAATGCTCTTACTGCAAAGGTAAATGTGTTTCTATGGAATGTGGTTCAAAACAACATTCTTACTATTGATAATTTTCAAGCCAAAGGGATGATGATACCGAATAGATGTATTTTATGTAATAATACCAATGAAACTATCCAACATCTTTCTCAACATTTTCCTCTTTCTTTAAGAGTTTTTATTATTGTTTTGAGAGATTTTTCAGGTTTATTAGGTCTCTCTGGACTCTTTTGCTAACTTGTATAAGCAATGGACTAGTCCTTTCTCTTCCCTCTATCTTTCAAGGGCATGGAGGTTTGTTTTCCCCATTTCTTATGGGAAATTTGGCTGGAAAGAAATAACAAAATATTTAAGGAAAAAAATCTCAAATAGATTGGGAATATCATTCTTGGGGAAATGGCTAATAATCTATCTATTATTAAGTTTAAAGAGCTTAAATGATTCCCTACTCATGAAACATAGATAATTCGGAAAAGTGGGAATCACTCGGTGTATCCGAGAAAAATTCCTTTTAGAAGAAAGAAAATAGGAACAATGTTAAATGGGAAAAACCTTGGAAAGGATGGATGAAACTCAACTTTGATGGTGTTGCTAAAGGAAGCACCTTTGGTTTAGCTAGAGTTGTTATTATTATTAAGAATGATGATGGTTCCCTTATTTTAACCTATGTTGAGACCATTGAAAATAAAAAAATAACTATGTAGAAGCTTATGTTGTTCTTAGTGGAAATAGATGGGCTATTTCTTTGAAAATTAAGAAGATTTATATAGAGGGGGATTCCTTATACATTATAAATGTTATGAAGGGTATAAAAAACACCATGTTAGTATTAATTATATCATTTTGGATATTAATGGCATCTTTCCTAAGTTTGAATATATCCATATTAGGCATGTGTTTGGGGAATAAAATTGTTGTGCAGACACGTTGGCTAATGTTTGGGTTCAGGCCAATGCCAAATCATTATGGATTATTAAGGGTGACTTACCGGTTAGTAAAAAAATATCCTTAATGATGAAAATTAATTGATATGTCACATTTGTGAAAGGGATATGAGAAATCCGTTCTATTATTTTAGGGTGTGCGAGGATTATTTCATTCATTATAAAGAGAATTTGTTTTTGTGGATTTTATCTCTTATTTAGTAAAAAATTCAGAATGGTATTTCAAAAATGGGAGGAAGTAGGGTTAGGTTTGAACCTTTTTCATGCACTATATTGGAGAGGGATACCATCATTTGGGAAATTTTCAAGAATGGGGAATCACTAATTTCCTTCAAAGATTGAGGGGTCATGAAAATATTTTTTCGAAGGATTTTTTTACTGCTTGGGATAATGGTGTTGTGAGCATTCAGGGAAGTAGTCTACTAGTTTTAGAGGATCTCATTGGTCATGTCATAGGTATGGACTGCTCTAGTTCTAAGGTTTTCAAAGATAGAACTAGGCTTCAGGATGAGGTTTACACCTTTTTAGAGGATAATGAAAAGATTTGCTACATGGATGATGGAATTTCTTGTAATTTGTTACGGTAGGTTGTCGAGGTTTTCTTCCATTTAATGAAATACATTAAACTAGATGGAAAGTTCAGGAAGCTTCATACTCAACATTTTATGTCACTCAACCATTTTAGGAGAGGTAAAAATTAATTATCCCATTTTATCTCTACAACTCGCTTCAAGTGTCTGTTAAGGATTTTCAATCTAGGAAATCTATAGCTCCCCTTCATTAGGCTCTTATTCTACTTCTTGTGAAGGTGGGAAATCCTGATCCTCAAATTATGGATGATAGGTATATCTTTGGGGAGGAATATGAATATTATCTCACATTGGGTGACAGACTAAAATTAAACAATTTAAAGAAAAAGAAAATAAAGACTTGGATCCTACATCTGCAATTCAAAATCTAGCTAGTCGAATGTTGAGGATGTTCATACTAAGGGTTTGGTGGGTATTAATAATTTCATTAATTTTTTGGTTAATAAAATTGATTCTCTGGAAGATATGGTGATCCAAGTTAAAGTAAAAACATGAATCTAATTAGAGGTGCTCGTTACACTAATGCTGAAATGGCGATTCGAGTCATAGGATTGAGTCTTTTTAAGGTATGGTTTCTGTTGATAAGGGGAAGAGGATGAATATTTCTATAAGAAATTATGATGAGGAGGAATAGTTCAAATTCGGAGAAGGATAACACAAGGACGAGTTTGAGGAAAAGGGAGGAAATGTGTATAACTACTCCTATGTTGCTTTTTTTGTTGAATTTTCATGTTGTATTTCACTCTCTCCTTGTGATGAAGATCATACCCTCATGTAATCATTTGACACAAATATCTACAAAACAAAAAAGTTATAAAATAAATGTGTTAACGAAGTGTTGGTGATCATCCATAAAGGCTAATCATAGCATTTTTATTTTACCTTGGAATATCTAGCAATCGAATGCACCAAGGCCACCAAAATGTATTCAATCCTTAGAAATATAAAAATGTGAGGCAATGGGATCAACCCTTGAGGTTAAATCTAATGTCCTTAATTCCATTCTCCTTTGACTTCCTCGAAAATTTTTAGGTATGAATCTCTGTCAACTTGCTTCCTATACAATCTCATCCTATGGCCATTCACTCGATACCTTGAACCTCAAAGGATATATGGTAGTTATATTCTACAACTCCATTAGGGAGTATATTCTAAATTTCATAGGGGCCTAACAGCCTTTTCCCATGATTTCCTATATGATCCTTGTATTTTTAATCAAACAAGAGATCCTAGTATCCTTCCCTGAAATTGTCTTGTATTGATTTACCCTTCACACCATTTGACTCTTTGATTCACACCACTTATGTGTTATGTACTTCTTATATTATTAATTCATCCAAATCATTAAGTTGGATAAATATTTATCTTTGAGATTCTAATAAATCTATAACCATCTCAAGTGTAGTCCTCAATGTTTTTGTGCTCGAATTCAATTGGAAAAAAAAATAGTCTTGTCATATAGGAATTCAAATGGTGTAAATCTAGTTGTTGTTATCCATGTTATTTTGAATGCCCATACTACTTCGGAATCTTTTCTTCCTAGTATTTCTTGTGAAGTGCAATGTTATTTGTCAATATGGCATCTATCTCTCTATTTGTAACCTCTACTTGGCCATTAGACTGGGGATGATACGACGTGGAATTTCTATGCCTAATTTCATATTCTTTAACCAGATCATAAATTACATCAGTAGTAAAATGTGTACCTTGATCTATAACAATATCCCTTGGAACTCAATATCTTGTGAATATCTGATCATATAGGAACTTCCATACTTTATCACTTTTGTGATTTTTAAATGCCTTCACCTCTGTCCACTTGGTTAGGTAATTGTTGCATACCAATATGTATTCTTTTTCTAAGATGGAGGGTTTATTTGACCAATAAAATATAATCCCTACTTTTCAAAAAGGTTAAGATTACTTGAGGCAATAATAGCATCTCATCAGATCTAGTGGGATTACCCATTCTTTGAAATTTATCACACCTCTTGGTGTATAGTGTTGCATCCTTATGTAATGTTGGCCAATAATAACTAGTATTCAACACCTTTTGCATTGTTCTTTTTGTAGAAAAATGCCCTCCACAAGGTTCATTGTGGCAGGCTCTAAGGACATCAAATATCTCCTCATCATCTATACACCTTTTCATTATTTGATCTTGTCCCTTATGAAATAAAAATCTAGCTATCAAGAAAAAGATAAAATCTTTTCAACTATATATTTTTTCTCAAAGTATAAATAATGTGGAGGTGTTTTACCTGAGACCAAATAGTTGGTTATGTTTGCATACAAAGGATATTTTATAGATATAGAAAATAAGTTCTCATTTTGAATGGAATTTGTTGGTATCCAAATTGATTCTCCTTTGTAAGTTGAACAACATCACATATTTAACAAGAAGCCTAGAGATAAATAAATCATCATGTATGTCATTTTGTAGGTGGGGAGGCAATTCGGGTGGATCTTTTCACTCGGATGTTGGATAAATGGATAGAACCTTCATAAGGATTTGATCTATGCTCACTACTTTAGGTTGTTCCTTTCAAATAGGGTGAGAGGACCCATTTTGTAACCGTTGTTGGTGAAGGAGAATGAATATATCATTCTTTACACAAATTTGAAAGGAAACCTTAAGAAAATATGATCAATGCACCACAATTTAACCCTCACGAGTTGTCACTTCTAAAGAATGGTGATATTTTATAAACAAGGTTAAGGTTACTAAAGAAATTATGGAATCTTGATTTCTTCTACATATTTTGGCATTATAAATTTTTCATTTGTGGACATATAAGGAAAACATGGGTAGTTCAGGTAGGATTCATTGTTTTTGAATAATTTTTGGTGGGAGATTAAGCAGGATAAACTTTATTTTTCCAAATCTTTGAGAACCTTCAACACAATTGGAAAACTAAATGATAGAATTCTTTAGAATAGCTTAAATATTCCTTCAACTAGAAGGTGTACATCAATGGAGGCCCATATTTGCACGTTTCACATAATCTCTAATAATTTAACATGAAGGCTTGAGATAAAGACTCAATTAAACATTAAAGACCCCTGGTTCCTCACACCTAAGATACACTCAAAGGCTTATAGACAATATTTATCAACAAAATGATAGTAAAGTGATTTTAAATTGTTTGTCTCATTATACGATGAAGGATCTTCTCATAATGAAATTGAAAATTTTACTAAAATATCACAAGGATGAGATCCTATGTGATTTAAAGGGATTTTAACATAAGTGTACGGCGATTGACAAGCTCGAGATTGTTCAAGAAACCTTCCCCGCTGAAATTATAACTCGATTAGATTCATCGCAGAGGAAGGTTTCTTGAACAATCTCGAAAGCTTTGTCAATGGTTGTACCCTTGCAACAAACTTGACATGATCAAATATAAAACACAAGAGATTAACAGGTTTCTAGATGGTATCTCAGGAAGATGGGACTTCTCAAATTTTCTCGTAAGAATTCAACCCCGACCATTTACATGAATAAATCATGCTTTTATAACACTTAATTTACATCCAAGCTTTCCCCAAGAAAATAATATTCGAGAGACCTTTGTTTGTTAAATGTTTGATCATGATTTCCAAAAAATGACATTTAACGAGTTTGCAACAAAAGTTGTCAGTTGTTCAAAAAGGTGAATCATTCCAAATATCTCCATAATTGTTTTAATTGGGAGTACATTTTCATCCATCATGCATGTAACCTCCATCATTTCATCCTTTTCCCATTCTTTCCTCTGTAACTTTTCTTTGCATCTAGCTTCTCTAGTAATTCACATTTTTACAAGTGCCTAAGAAATTCCAACTTCAAAATATCAACATTTACATTCCTTGGACTCACAAATTAAGCTCTAAATAAATTCAATTGCACTATGTAGACAAAAACAAGGAATTTCATAAAAAAATGATGAAAAAATGCATATTCGCATCTCTAGGAGTCTTGGAGCAAAAATGGTGGCAAAATCAGATGCAATGCACAACAACCATTGATTCTTCCCTTTCTCACATTTAAATTAGATCCATCCACATGGAAAAATCTAATTCGAAGCGGGCCTAGGGTTACCTTTTGCATTTTACAACTTTTAGAGAAAATGCACAATTTTCACATTTTTCCCCACCCCTCTGCCTTTGAAATACAGGCTCGACACGTGGCTTAATCTAGGCCTTTGATGGAGTCACTGACTCATTTATGCAATTTTACCCTTTTTAACAAAAAGGAAAAATTTCCAATTTTCCTCCGTCGACCCGCCTTCCCGCTTGTAACTTTTGATGTGGGCCCCAGCGGAGTTACAGGTTATTTCATAACTTTTCTCCTTTTCAAAAAAATGCAAAAATCTTCAAAAACCTCTCGGTGACTGCCTCCCACTTATAACTTAAAAAAATGCCATGTGTCTATCTTTAGGGTCAAAGTAATAATTTTTCCCTACCGTTTCATATCTATTGAATAACCAATTAGATGGTATCGGGGCCACAAGGCCAATTTGATATTTTTACAAATGTGACCAAAGTGGAAAATTTCACCAAAAAGATTTGTTGGGCCACACCTAATTAAAAATGAACACGTATACACCTTCGGGGAAAAAAGAGAAATTTTCTCCACCTTTATAAATTTGACCGACCAATCAGAACTCAACGGGGCCGCAGGCCAAATTGATCTTTTTGAAAACATAACAAAAAGTTATAAGTTATAAAATAGACTCGCGTGCCTCATCCAATCAAAATATACCACGTAGCTAAAGATCTTTGAGATATAACTTGACAGGGAAAACATGCCTGTCGAATAGTAAGATGCAGGGGAACTTCACCATTTGTGCCTAGAATTGAAGTTTTCTTCAAGGACAAAGAATTTGCAAATAATTCATGGCCCAAATTTTATCCATGACCATGGATAAGGATCTTCAAAAACATATAAATGAATAAGACCTTTCATGCACCCATTCGGGGAAATAGAAAAATACTACAGATCCTACTGATTGAAGAATTTATAGAGCAAATGGGGTGAGATCAAATTGAGCACCAACATAATCATCAACTAATTTCTCTTCACTATTGGTCTTCATTCTTAAAAGGAAATCAATGACCGCATTATCCTTACCAATCTTGTCCACTATGGTGACATCAAATTCTTACAAGAGGAGTAACCACATTATGATTATGTTGCTTACTATTGGTTTGTTTATCAGATATTTGATTGCAACATGATCAATGTGAATAAACATTGGATATCCTATGATGTAGTGTTTGAATTTGTTTATAGCATATACAATCGCCAAGAAATCATTCTCATTCTTTGTGTAATTTAATTTTGCATGCTACAAGTTCTTGCTAACATAATAAATTACATAATTCATAACTCCATATTTTTGTCCTAGGATAACTCCAATAACATGGTCGATGCATCTATGTGGATGTGAAAAGGTAAGTTCCAATCAAGTCCTATTAATACATGAGAAATAGTTAACATTTGTTTCAAAGTTTGAAAAACACTTTCACAAAACTCGGTCCATACAAAATCAGGATCCTTTCCTAGCAATGCAAAAGTGGCACTGCAATCTTGCTAAAATCTTGTATGAACCTTCTATAATATCCAACATGGCCTAGAAAGCTTCTAACATCCTTTTTCCTTAGTGTTGGAAGGTTGATTATAACAGATAACTTTACTAGATCAAATTGAATTCCCTCTGATGAAATGTCGTGTCCAAAAGCTATACCTTTAGACATCATCATGTAGCACTTTTCATTACTCAAGGACAAGTTGTGCTCTTTGCATATTTTCAAGACCTTATCCAAATTTTGCATAGCTTCTTCAAAATCCTATCATGTATTGTGAAGTCATCCATATATAATTCCATGAATTCATTTGTTAAATATGAAAATATACTCAAGACTTCCCTTTGGAATGTATGGGTGCATTACACAAGCCAAATGGAAGAACTGAATAGACAAATGTTCCCCATGGACATGTGAAGGTAGTTTTTCTTGGTCCTATGGTGCAATCTAGATTTTATTATAGCCACTATATCCATCATGAATTTTTTTATTAGATAGGGTAAAAAACAAGGATAGGCTCCTAGAGGCTGAGTACAAAATATTACATCATGATAGAAGCAAAGTGAGACAAAAAGGAAAAGGACCCCCATAGTTAAAAAAACTTAACTCCAAACCAGAGAAGGGGTATAAGAAAAAGCATGCAGGAGAATTATTTATTACTAACTAGAGTATCAAACACTTGATCAATGAAAGGAAATGGGAAGTGATATTTCTTTTTTCTTCATTCACTCCTGTAATCTATGCAGATCCTCCATTTCCCATTTTTCTTTAGCACAATGACAAGAGGTGATACCCACTGACTATCTAATATGGGGTATACGAATCCAAAGCATCAATTTTTTTGTAGTTAATCGTTTATAATCTCTCTTACTACTGGGTTCATCCACCTTTGAGGTTGTATGATTGGTTTACAATATTCTTTGATGTAGATTTTGTGAGTGCAAATCCTAGGATGAATCCCACGCATATCACCATAATACCAGTAAAATTTGTTTTACGTTTTTGAATAAGAGAAATTAACAGTTTCTCTTGTTGTCTATCTAACATCTTGCTTACGTTGAGTGGCCTCCTAGTGTTATTTCTAATTTCTTAGAGAGGTCCATCATTGAACATATGTTGCTTAATCAGAATTTAGTATGTAGTCATGGGGAAGAATTTGATGAAGAATATAATTCTTACCTAGAATATCCATGGTGTTTTTTGTGGTATAAATTGGTTTAAGGGACAACTTAAGAACCTTAATCTATCATCCACTTCTTCATTTATTCCATATTTTTTTCGTAAGATATTAGAAAGAACAACATCTTCTTCCCGCTTATTGAATTATATAAGAATTTTTAGGATCATGATCATTGTACAAAGCTCGATTAGATTTTGATTCTTCAACTCAAATTGTTTGATCTTCCTCATTCAATGCTTGGGCTGGAGAATAGAGCATAAGCTTATTTGTACCATTTCTATTTGAGATAATCATGTTACAATACTACCTGACCTATAAATACATCAGCAAAGTGGCCACCCATGGTCTTCCCAATGTAATAGGATAACCTCCTTAGATTTATTTTTGTTGAAGGAAAATGAAGTGAGCAGGGTATTCCCAATATTGTACCACCACAAAAATGTCCTCAAGGAATCCTTTAGGTCTCACTATTGATGTATCTTCCGGTTGTAAGACTGTAGTTTTTGTATTTATTCCTCCATCTTTAGGTCATCCATGATTTTCTTATTCATGACATTAATTTCTTCCCCTAATTCAATTAGAGTATTCTTGATTTTAGTTCCATTAATAGTAATGTTAACCAAGGAACTTCATGGATCTATCAACTTAGGTAAAACAAAATTTCCAAGCATAATATCGAGACAATTGTCTAATAACCTACACAGTGGATGGATCTTTCCTTTTTCTTCATCTATTTTTAATGCATAAATCCTTAATCATCTTATTATATATGGGCACATCATTAATGGCTTAAATAAGTGGAATCTTCATGCAAATATCCTTTAGCTTATTGAAAAAATCAGAATCAGAATCAAATCTAGGTCAAGCCTTTCTTTCTGTAATATCTATGGAAATGGGGGTTTATTAACTTGTGTCTTATCCTTGTTGGAACTCTATTAATGTTGTCGAGGATCAACTTGCAACACTTTGTGTCCTTTTTGGTTCATCGTATGTCGATGTGATGGTGGATTTACTTTGTGGGAGAAGTTATCTTCTGAGCTAAGATGGATATTATTGACATCAACCGAATAGGTAGAGTATTGAGTTGATTCAATGGTGTAGGCTGGCTGAGCATATTTATTGTTAGGGTTAGGTGATGGTTGATCTTGAATTTGGGTAGCCTTTGGTTGAGAGCCATATTAGGGGTTTGACATCAATTTTTTTAGTTGTGGGTAAGGAGGTTCTTGGTAGATTTTTTGGTAATTAGGAGGTTGATTGTTCCATTTCTAACCTCCTTTCCAAGGTTGTTGCCTTGAATAAGGTAGTTACTTCCACTTTTGGCCTATAAACTGAGGTTTCCATTACCGTTGGTATTTGATAGGGTATGAATCTCGACCTTTCTAAGTATTATCCCAAGGTGGGGGTTAAATATATGAATTTATACCCCAATTTTGAAAATATGGCATTGGATCTTTTCCATCCTCCATTTCTATCATCTTCAATTTTGTTGAATCCTCCTTTTCTTCTACAATGTTAGTCAATCCTTTACATCTAAAATCATCTTTTTCCTTCGCAAGAATGTTATAACTCTATAAATGTTGCCTCTACATATTCTCTCTTCTTCTTTGCATGTAGAGCATCAAGTTGGGTGGCCATGTCATTAACTATTTCTTGTTTCATGTTCTTGAACATGTTTACAATATCTGATTTAGATATGTCCCCAATTCCTTTGGTAGTTGATCCACCCTTTGATCTAGCAATTCTTATTATCTTAATGGTGGCTTTAGAATAGTTCCTGAAGGCCACAAAAATATCCTCAAAGGTATATTTTGAGATGTCTCTAGATCCTATTATGTCCAAAGATCCCATATCATCCTTACTGAGTCTCGATTAACCAAAGTAACTTTAGAGACTCATGAGGTAACCTTGTGTATCCTTACTTCTAAATGCAAAATAGAAATATTTCTAGGTAATATTATAGTGGCTCATATTCATTTTATGTCATCTTTAAGATTTCATCTCCTCCTCTGCTACATGACTTTGTGAGTCGGGTACTTGGTCAAAATATTTCCTTCATTTGTCATTAGGTAGTAACACTATATCTTCCTAGACCCGTAAACCATATTAAAGCTTCATCCTTGAGTGTAGTAGGGAACAAATTCATCTTGTGTACATCAATTGTGTGATCATAAATTCTACATAAAACATCAAAATCAAACAAGAAAGTGTTTGGGTATTCAATTATAGATACATGAAAGTTAGGAAGGCGAGGGAGAAATGTTCTTTATTATAGTAGGTTGATTATTATTAGAGATTGGGAACTCAAATGTATTTTCCCCTTCCCCAAAATTTTTATTCAATTATTATTCCATGATTGGTTGATCAAGAATAGCCTCAGAAGTCTCACTTGGAGGGGTTTTTATAATATCAAATCTTGGACAAAATAATATGTGTCTTCTTCAGAATTAGAAGTAATTTATGCTATTTGAGGATTGGATAATAATATACCATGGGAATATCTTGGATGGTGCATATGTCAAATAACTCAAATCATTCAATCATTAGTTAGTAGGGGAGTTTTGGGGTGGAATTTCTACAACCTAAACTACTCTAAGAAATTCAAAGATGCAAAAACCTCACAAAACTTCCTATAACTTGGAAATATCCCTAGCAATGGTGCCAAAAATGGTGGTACAAATCAACTTGCACAAATTAATGTGTTGTTAATTTAATCATATTCATTTAATTATCAAACAAAGGGACATAAAATTGAAACATTTCTAGTGTTGTATACACATTTACAGTAGATCTAAGAGGTTGGAAATAAATAATCTAAGAGGTTAAAAGGAAATAAATAATTGTCACAATAATGCTTAAAAGGTAAAAAAATAAAATTGAAAATGAATGGTGTCTAAATGCTATTACTAAAACAAAGATATAAATTCAAAAGTAGATAAAAAATTAAATGGTTCCTAGGTAAGCATACATGCAATGAAACAAGACAACAATGGAGGGGTTTAGTAAACCGCAAGTGGGCCCTAACTTGGGTGTTAATCCCTCCTAAATTTTGCAAATAGAAACTAATAAACAAAAATCAGATCTTTATTGAATTTGCATGAATGTTACATCAAGGAAAAAAATAAAACACCTATATGAATTTATAAGAAAATGAGTCTATGAACCAACCCCCATTAGTAGCATTAACCCTTTCTTTAATAATTCTTATCTTACAAGTAAGCGTTAGAAAAGAAGAGTTAAACAAGGAATTTTAATAATCTAAGTGAAATATATTCAATAGGATAAGCGAAAGATCATTAATATAATAAAAAATTCTATGGAAATTTAATAGGTGTTTAGTTAATCTTCATTTAATCGACTAGTTCCTTTAATCATGTGTTAACTCAATTAATCAGTTATTCAATAGTTTACAATAAATGATCATATCAAAGATTGAGTTATCTCCCAGTTCTACATGTTCTAGTTGTAACTACTCCTTCAATGGCACATACATACTTGAGTTTAATTCTTTATGCCTTCATAAATATCTTCATAATGTGGCTCTTTTGTTTAGATGATATCCTTTGGTTGCAGTTAGGCTACTATAGGAAGGTTCTTTAGCTACGAGATAAGTTGTTGCGGATGGTTCCTTTACTGCATACGAGTTGCTACATATGAAAAATTGCATACAAAAAAGAGTGACATCATACATATCATCATTAAATCAAATTTTTGGAATAATAAGAATAAATGCACACAAAATATCACAAAATAAAGACAAGTGGTTAGAACTATATTAATTAATAATTATACAAAAGTTCAAGGTTGTAATGATAATGTTCAACAAAGTGCACTTGAAAATACATGGTCATAACTATAATGTTTTAATCAAAATACACAAGATGAGTTGTTTATAAAGGAAATTAAAACAACTCATCATTATCAGTATATAATAAATGTAGTCATTTTTACCCTTGACACAAAAGAAAGGAACCCCATGCTCATTGGCCTATCACCCGGTGGAAGCTGCGCACTCACTTTTGAGTACGCATGGTTACCGAGTCTCTCTTTATGTGAGTTTAGTGGGAAACATCATTTGTGATTTGTGTAAGAGATTTCAGAAGGGAAGTTAGGACATACAAGAACCATAGGGCTCGGAATGGCCTCTATATCCTTGCGAGTCATTTCAAATAGAGTAATTAACATATTCCATAACGTATATCATGTGAGTAAAGAAACATACAAGCATCCTTACTTAGCATTAAAGGAAATAAAACTCATGAGAGAGAAGTATGCATCATAACCATTGATATTCATGTATATATAACAGGTAACCTCATTACATTCATTGAGCCATTACAAAGTGTCACAGAGAAGTAGAATATAGTTATGCATTACACTGGACTATGTAGCTAAGCTACCAAAAAGAAAATTACAATCCCCAAGCCTAATGCATCCTCTCCCAAATACAACTATTCACTACAGAGTCCTTGCATTATTTCTGCAGAGCTCTACCCACTCTCTATGTATATTTTTTTTGTCTCTATAGGCATTTGTATTTATAGCTTTCCTGGACTACCAACTCACCCTCCAATGCCCTCAGATCTAGTGCCAAGTGTCCAAGTGTGGTCCTCCATATGAGTATGCCTCTCCGGGCATAATATTTCCACTTTATCGCATGATGTTCTTCTATAAGCTTCTAGCATGATCCTTCTTGGGCCAACCTATCACCAGGATGGCACCTTATCCACGCGGAACTAGGTCATGATTTTCACGTGTTATGCTCCGGATGTCCAAATTGACTAATTACCAAACCCTTGGCTCTGTCCTCATGCATTGCGCATGCTACAAGATTCCTTAAACCCTTCTCTTAATCCCTCCTTTTACGTGATTTTTCCTTGCGTGCCATTCCATAACTAGGACCTTGCATGCCTACACACATTCATACTTGGTCAATATTATAGGGGTCCAACATCACCCCACACTATGCTTGTTCTCTATCCGTGGAAACACTCCACTTAACCAAGATGTATGCTTCCTTAAGGCACTAAGGTGTAGTCTTATATTTTGTAAAAGAATAAAGGAATGAAATAATTGGGGGAGAAGGAAGAATGAGGGGGATTTAACCCATCAAGCTAGGAAAATCCTTCTACAAGTCTACCTCTAGCTTGTTCCATACGTCGACCTCACTCTATGCCTTCTAACAGAGGTCACCAATCAAGGGTGCTCACCTCATCAAAACTTAGGCCAATTCCCTGGGTGCCCAAAGTGTCAACAATCTTTTCCATCTCCTTTCCCAGGTCTTCAAGCGTGTCCATCCTCCTAGTAATCTAAGGGTATAGTTCTTTTATTTGGGCCTTGATTGAACCCCTTAATGTTTCAATTGCCTCATATTTTCTTTCTACTTTGGCAAGAACCTTGTCCCTCTCTTCCTGTTTCCTTTATTCTTCTCTTGGAACTCCTTTAGCTCCGCTTCGTGTGTGGTGACCAAGTTTTGATACATTATCCATGTCTGTGTAAGTATCATATGCGGCCTTAGCAGATTGGGTAGTGACTTTAACCTCTACAAGAACCTTGCTATACTCTAGTAATGAGCGCTACCACCCTCAACCTGTCCTCTTTCTTTAAGTGCGCAGCCACTTCCTCTATAGACTCCAGGGCCAAAGGTCATCTCTCCATGGTGAGGACATGCATTAGATATTCTAAGCATTCCAGAGTGGATGCATACTTGTGCGGGTGGCACTAGGTCTGGGTGCTTTAAAATGATGGCACTCTTGATAGACTCCACCTTCTTGTATACTTCCTGCACCTTTGTCTTCTCATCCTTTAGCTTGCACCTTAGCTACATGATGATCAATTACTCTAGCTTCAAGCTCTTGGCCTTCTCAGCCATATCCTCTTCTTTCTTCCCTAGTTTTCCCTCTAGCACTCTTATTCTGTCATTGTACGTAAAGAGCCTAGCCTCTATCTTGACCACGACCTTGTTGAGTGCATTATAGACCTACTCATCTGAGAGTTCCTGGGCATTTATCAAGGGATTGGCTCCCTTAGACTATAGTATAGTTATGATTTCTCCTTGGAAGATTTGAAGTCGGCTGCGTTAATGTGGGATTCAAATTCCCAAGAGAGCATCTTCTTCATCCTGGGGTACATGCCCTCCTTTTCAAATGACCCCATGGCTAAAATACTTTTTGTGGGTACAATGCTCTAGAACCGTGTGCATAGCACCTTCTTTGTGTCATCAACGTAGCCCATCACTTGTCTTTTCTCTATATCAAGGGTCCTCCTACCCGAGCGCGTGCCTTTGGGAAAACTCACCATTAGAGTGGGACCTCCTCCCATGTTGTCATTCTCCTTTTCAATGTTTTCCTCTTTTCCTTCCTCCAAGCACTATGTCAGCGCTACCCTCCAAATATTTGTCTACTAAGGACTTGAACATTTTATTTGCCCCTCTCTCTACTACCTCAATTAATTGCTCCTTTATGAAGCTTATGGGCTCCTTCTTCTCTTCACCAATCTCCTCATTCCTTTACATGTCTTGGGTGCATTCCCCATCTTATGTTCCCTTGCATCATGTGAACATGAAATCCTATTTCTCTTCTCTCTCTCCACATGTGGCTCATGGTCTCTTTGATCATCCTCCTTATTGCCATCTTCTTCAATATTATCCTCCCTTCCAAGACATGTATCCTGAGCTCAAATTCCTCTTCCATGGTCTACTTTTCCGAGAGGTGATTCTTTGATAGGAGAATAAAACTTCTCTTATTTATCTGGTGACTTATCCTTGGGGAAGGGTTGTTCTAGCACCTTTTCCTCTCGGTGTCTTTTCCTTTATCGGTGATTTTTTTGTGTGTGTAGGTGAAATTCTGGCACTTTTTGATGGCATGCTTACCATTTGAGCATTCTGAACACTTGGTGCTTCTTCACCTCTTCCCCTCTTCTTGGGTGCAGACCTCTTTCCACCCATAGGATCTTCAAGTATGGAGACTTCATTCTCTTGGTATGTTTCTTTCTCAAACTTCTCTCTTATGTGTAGGTATACATGTGTCATGGATCCTTCACGTAATGGGAAACATTATTGGTGTATTCATATATACTTCATGTGATATGTATCTTTCTATGTACACAGGCTTACCACCTTTGGGGAGTTCAAATTTTTACACAACTCTCTGTGTTCCCGATCTAGGCTTCCAAGTTCTAACTTTAGCTTCTTAGATTCCTTGAATCTATTTACTCCCACTTGGAAGTATTGAGCTATGAAAGCAAAGGGAAGCTTGTACCATGGGCTCCATGATTCATCTATTAGCCTGAACCTACCCAAGCAGAAATATTGGTATACTATAAATTTAGCTTCTCCTTTAGTGACTGTTGGTAGTTGTTCGACAATCCTCCACTCTGTCCTAAACACATTCCTTAGGCACATATACCACTTCTCCAGTCATGCCTTGTGGGGTTTTTTCATTGTGTCACATGCATACTTCTCAAATATCATCGTTGGAAAAAGAGTTGAATTGTATCGAAACTATGCACTACAATGAAGTTACACTCAAGTTGAATCACAATGGTTCCAACGTAATCACAAGGAAAAATTGATCAATAATCTGAATAACTTGTATAATAGAATAAACCTTGCTCATAAGAAAAATATAGCGGAGTGTCTTGGTATGCTCATAAATGAATAGTGAAAGGGTACATATAGGGTTACGAGTAACCCTAGTGTATGACTCAATAGAAAACCCTAAACCTAACCCATGTGATATGACCCTCTAATATGTGAGGAGGACACATAGGATAACTCACACCAACACCCCCTTCATCAAAGTTGCGGTAGTGGTTATGATGAGTCGATTGAAGGAGAAGACACTCCTAGTCAACTAATAAAGATGTGTCAATGGGGCCCAAAACTAAAGGCCCGATAAGGTTCCCGTATACAAACAAAATATTCTTAGAAGAAGAAGAAAATAATAATAACTACGTATCTTGAAGAAGATGAGTAGATGCAAAGACCTCACCCCAAGAAAATAATGTAAGTGAAGAAACTTCATCTTAGTGAAGGGCTTGGTAAATAAATCTACAATTTGATCGGTTATCGAATGTATCTTGAATGTCGATGATGCCATCATGGATTTCTGCAAATAGAGATAGTGCTCATGTTATCACGATAGATAATGGTAGGGTACCGAAAGTGGATCCTAAACTCGTCCGAATACCTATAGCAAAATAGCTTCTGTGGTAGCGTTAACTACTCCTCTGTATTCTACCTCTGTAGATGATATCGCAATTGCATTCTGCTTCTTACTAGACCAACTAATAGGACCCAAACCAAGAGAGAAACTATAGCCAAAAGTATATTTCCGATGATCTAAGTCACTAGCCCAATTAGAATCTGTGAACCCAATTAAGTCAATATCTACCCCTCCATGATAGTGAATGCCATCAGTATAAGTGCCACAAACATAATGAAGGATCCATTTAGCTACTTTCCAATGTAGCTCATGTGGCTCCTGCATGAATCTAGACATGATCCCAACAACATACGATAAATTTGGTTGAGTGTGAGTCAAGTAAATCAAGCTCCCCACCAACTATCGATAAAGAGTACCATCAACCAAGGGAGTAGAGCAATTTGAAACCAAATTAACCCCGGAAAGAAAAGGAGTAGGATAAGACTTGCAATCAGACATCTAAAAATGAGATAGAAAATAAAGAGCATACTTAGGTTTTGAAATCAAAATTCCCAAGTCAGATTATGAAATCTAGATCCTAAGGAAGCAATGATGCAGACCTAAGTCTGTTATGGAAAACATGTTGGCCAAGGTGATCTTCATAGAATCAATAATAGAGGAAGATTTTCTTGTGATCAAAAAGTCATCAAAATAGAGAAAAAGAATGAGTATGGAGTCATATTTTGTAGAATATAAACATTTGGATCGAGTGACACCTAGTAAACCCCGATGTAAGTAAAAGGAGTCCATCTTGGCATACCAAGTCTGAGGGTCTTGTTTGAGGCCATAAAGAAACTTCTTTAACTTACAGACAAGGGAGGGATCTTGGACATAACCCAGAGGTTGTTCCATATATATCTCTTCCTCTAGGTCACCATGAAGGAAGGCACTCTTAACGTCCATTTGATGGAATTTCCATTTGTTCATCACTGCGCAATGGCTAGGGTCATCGAATAGAAGTTATCTTTGCAACCAGAGCAAAGGTTTCAAAGATAATTAACCCCAACTATTTGAGAGAAACCCTTAGCTACTAATCACACTTTAAACTTTTCGATGTCTCCATCTACTCCATACTTTATTCAGAACACCCACTTACATCGAATGATTTTTCTTCCTTTTGGAAGAGGGGTGAGATCCCAATTATCGTTCTTCATGAGTGAGGAATACTCCTCATCCATGGTAGAATCCCACTCAGGAATACCATAAGCATCTCAAAAATACTATGGATTAGAAGTAAAGGTGAAGAAAGAGTGGGGTCCAAAAAATTTAAGTGAGTACGTCTCATATCTTAAGTATATCCAACTAAATCTCTAGTACTTAGCAAATTTTTCCTAGCCCAAAGAGGACCAGGAGGATCAAGCTCAGAGTTGGAAGATTCTTCACTTGAGTGATAAGGGACTTAGTCCTCATTATCACTACCTTGTTAGAATAAGAAGACTCGGAGGTTTGATGGTCGGGAGGATCGGGGAAGAGGAGCACGCTCAATAGCATCATCATCCGATGAGTCGAATCGAATCACCGAGTGAAGAACCTCAATAGGTGGAGAAGTAGAAGTAAAAAAAGACTCATCAAACTTAACACTTCTCTCGATATATAGCTCATGAGAATTAGTATTCATCAATTGATATCCCTTCACGCCATTTGGATACCCTACAAAGATACAAGGTTTGGATTGTTGTTCCAAAGCCTTGCATTTCTTCTTAGGAATTGGAGCCATAGCCTTGGATCTGAAGACTTAAAAGTTCTCAACATCAGGCTTACGTCCAAACTAGGCTTCAAAGGGTGTCATCCCTCTTATTGCCTTGTGTGGAACATGGTTCTAAATGTAATTTGCACAATTCACTACTTCAGCCCAATACTGCAGAGGAAGAGACTTCTAATGAATCATACAAGTGGCCATGTCTTTAAGAGTATGGTTCTTTCTTTATGTGAATCCATTCTACGAAGGGCTATAAGAAATGGTATGATGCAAAGAGATTCCTTCAGAAGTACATAAATCCATGAACCTATTGTTTACATATTCACCTCCATTTTCAGTTTGAATAACCTTGATAGACTAATCCACCTGTTTCTCAGCAAGATCCTTAAAGTCCTGAAAATGTTCAAAGACTTCAGACTTAAGCTTAAGAAAATATACCCAAGTATATCGCGAAAATTCATCAATGAATGTTAGCACATAAAGAGCTCTATTAAATGAAAGAGAAGGAAATGGACCAGAAATATCACTATGAACAAGATCCAAGGGATGAGTAGATCTTCAGGATTTTCCTTTGTCAAAGTTCTTTTTAGGATGATTTCATAGGATACAACCCTCACAAAGACCCTTAGAAAACATGACACGGGCAACCCCTTGACCATTTCGTTTTGGCTCAATTGTTCAGGTAGTGATAATTTAGATGTCCGAAATGCTCATGCCATATCTTACTAACCTCATTTGCATGAGTGAGCAATGCGGTGGGCATAGAATCATAATTAAATTGGGAGAAGGTGTATAACCATGAACGGTGATCTACCTTTCCCTCGGTGGCTGTAGTTTCCTCATTAAGCTCACGAATAATCACCGAGTTAGGACCAAATTCCACTTGCATTCCTTCACTAAGGTGAATAATTTGGTAAACCAATACGAGATTGGTAGAGAGATTAGGAACACTCAATACTTGGTTAAATGTTCCCCATCCATCTCTACCGATCCACTACCAGAAAATGACACTGTCATGTCATTACCCATCATGATTTGGGACATTCCACAAGGTTCGATGTTGGAGAACTCAACATGCAAAGAACCCATGTGGTGTGAGGCACCAAAATCTATAATCCACGTTGATGAAGGAGAAAATCTAGCTACAAGGGCCTTTCCTTTCTTATTATCATTTTTAGAATCTTTTGCAAAGCAAAAGAATCGGTCTTTAGAGCACTTTATTTTATGGGTTTAGGAAGACTTATTTTATTCTTCTCAAGTAAATGAGATAAGTGATCAACTGCATTTCTAAAAATAGTGGTGCCCATCATGACCAGACTTCTTGCAATAGGAAAACAAAAACTTTCTTTTATATGCCTTAGGCTTAGAAGTCAAAGTGTTTGTGTCATTTTTAGGTTTGGCCTTGGTTTTTTTCTTAGGTTGATCGTTTGTTTCTTTCTTCTTTTCAGTCTTCTTTTCCTTGCTAGTACTTCTTGCTACAAGGTCATGTGACTTGGAATTGAGAGACCCCATTTGAATGAGTTTGTCTTATTCTCGAATGAGTTGGGATGAAAAAACAGTCAAAGGAGGGCATAGTCCAAACATCGCCTAAAGTAGCTTTTGTAGTGTAGAAAGTTGACACGAAGAAAGAATATTAGGGACCTAGCTTAGAGAGAATCAATGAGATCAATTGAGAATATTTCTTCTTTACTTGACATCCCTTTAACAACAATCTAATGTGGACAAATTTCAAGAAGAAAGCTTGTAAGTTTTCAAATTCACTAGGATTTAACCCTAGTAGTTTTTTTCCAACTCATGCACTCTTATGTCATCTTGTTGTCCAAACATCACATCCAACATTTTCCATGTAGAATTAGGTGTTTCAGACGCCTCAATGTGGAAGAGTAAGTCAGGAGAAACAAACATGCAAAGAAGACCTAAAGCTTCATCACTATGGTTTAACCACTTAGATTTTTCAGGATCGTCATCTGGTTCAGTCTCTAGTTCCCATGGTGATGTGATATAACCCTTTACCCCTTAGTTTCATAATCATTTTCGATCTCCATTCGAAGAAGTTGAATGGTGTAAGCAAAGGAATTGAAAGTGCATCCATAGTGAAGAGAGAGAGAGAGAGAGAGAGAGAGAGAGAGAAAGAAATGCAGAAAAGAAACACAACCACCCAAGACAATATAAAAACCCCCCTACTTTTGGCACTTTATAGTTTAGTGTGTTGATTACAATCGGGTTTGTGTGTGTAGTTGGAAACACTTGGTAACTTGTCTTGCAATCAGCATAATAACATATAAGAGAGGAGACCACAACAATGTTTCATGGAGCAGGAAAAAAATAGGACACCATAAACAAGCACAAATAAAAAAACAAGGAGGCAAAAACAAATCCTGGTTGTTTGAAAAAATGTCTCATGTCGCAAAGAGTACCCCCTTGCTACAGACTGTGGCGGACGCGCTCACTAGTCGCAAGCAATAATAAGGGTAAAATACAATGTTTTGACGAACTCAAGATGAGTCCAGATGATCTTCAAAATGCTAGAAAGGCATGTGAAAGACAAAGAGTGCTTAGAGTGTCACTACACACTTGAGCACATGATTAGTAAAAAAATTGACACTAACGCCTAAAAATATCATTTAGAAATGCCCAGTTTAGCTAATTTTAGAGCATTTGGATTTTTTTTTTTTTTTAAATGATATAGTAACGTTAATTAAAATGGTTTTAAATTTTTACTAAACGTAAGTGATAATCACAAATTAAAAAAATTAATTTAATTAAGTACGATTATTTAATATCTAATTAAAAGAAATTAATTAAATATTATGAATTAATTAAGATTTTAAAAAATCCTAATTTAGAAAAATACTTTCCCTCTTTTAAAAATTATACTAACTAAAAAAATATGAAAAACAATTTAGAAAGTACTTAAATTTTAAAACAAGAAAGCTTTTTAAAAAATGCCCAAGTATTTAGAAAAGCTTTTGCAGATTTTAAAAAAAGGAAAGTAAGTTAAAAGATGGAAAAATATTTTTATCATTTTAGAAAGAATTTTTTTGTTTAAAAGTACTTACAAAAAAACTAAATGCAAGTTTTTTTTTTTTGTTTTAAAGATTTTATTTAAATATTTTAGCAAGATTTAAAAAGAAATATTTAATAAATACAACTCAAAAAAAGGAACGTACCTTTTTGGAACTGTGGTTTTTTTTTTTTTTTTTGATGTTGCAGAGTTCGTGGTAGCAAAGGAAAATGGTTTGAAGTTATTTGGAGCAGCCATGGAGGGAGGAGGGAGGGAGAAGGGAGAAACCACAAAGCACGTAGCACCACGCACACCCAACAGCACCATGCATCACCTAGACAGCACCATGCACCACAAAAAAAATGTAGTTTGGTTGTCTTTTCCAGGAAGGAAACACTGCAGAATTATATTGTCTTTGTAAAATGCGCAGGGAGGAATGGAGACCAGCAAGGAAACATTGTAGACCATGGTAAAAAAACACAAAAAGATCCCCCAAAAACATGCAGATCACAGATAAGGGATGTAGACCAGAGGCAAGCTCATGAGGGTTTAGAAAGCTGGGTGGAGCTAAAACTAAACACTGAAACCTGCAAAACACCAAGAAAACATAGAGTGCCAAGCAAAACCAGAGATCTAATTTTTTAGTTTAGTAAAAAAAATTAAAAAACTAAAAAATCTCTAGTTTAGTTGATCTGTTAAATTTGGCTGTAGCTAGCTAAATGTAGCTGCAAAACCCCTGATAGCTTAGGAAAACCTACACATGCATGAAGAACAAGAAAAATTGAAAAAATTCCAAGAGAAAGAATGTTAGATACGTTAGCAAGGAAAAACTAGAAAATAATGATCAAAACTTGCACGAGGAGATAAGAAAATGAAAAACAAGAGTAATCACAACTAAAATAAATGAGTGCACGTTTACCTGATCTCAGCTCTGATACCATGAAATATTTGATGAATCGTATCAAAAAATGTGCACCACAATGAAGTTGAACTCAATTTGAATCACAATGGCTCCAACGTAATCACAAGGAAAAAAAGATCAATAACTGAATAACTTGCATAAGAGAATAAAGCTTGCTCATAAGAAAAATACAGTGGAGTGTCTTGGCATGCTCATAAATGACTAGTGAAAGAGTGCATATAGGGTACTGAGTAACCCTAGTGTATGACTCAATAGAAAACCATAAACCTAACCCTAAACATAACCCATGTGAGATGACCCTCCAATATGTGAGGAGGACACATAGGATAACTCACACCAACAGATCCTCGGTAGGGTACTCCCATACAAATTTGTTTGATGCGTCAAGTACTCCAATATCTGAAAAAATGATGGTTAGTAGGATGTTTCCGAAGAGGATTCTGTCACCTTCATTTGCACAACTAACAATCTCCTCCATGATGTATACAGACACGTTATACATGGTTCCCTCTTTAATCTTTCTGCAAACATGTAACCATGGTTTATTGACCTAGGTCCATCTCTCCTGGCCATTCAACTTTGTTACTAGATGTGCAGCCATCTTCATCACTGGGTCCTTGATGTCGTAGTACCTCGACCCCTTCTTGTAGGAATATTCAGTGATGGTTTCCTGAATTGCCTCCTTGTCACCTAGGTCATCCTCTAAGCTATCTCCTTCACATATGAGGCCGTGAACTGTGAGATGAGTTGAGGAGTAATGCACATCTTGTGCCCTGCAAAATGGAAGTAATCTTCATGTACTCATGACATTAGCCATTGGTATAGGTGCTCTGGTTTTCCAAAATAGGGAAACTCATAGAGTTGTAACAACCCTGCCTTCTCCATCTTGACCTTAACATCATCATTGTAGATGGGAAAGCCCTCTGGTGTCCGTTTACTCATGGGGCGCACTAACTCTAGTGTCATTTCCTTCTCGATCATGTTTTTTTATGGTTATAGTCACTCACAGGCACGTTCCTTAGGTGGGACTCCCACTCCTTACCCATCATTACCCCATCTAGGTACTACATCTCCGCATACCACTCTTCATTCGTATTCACGTCAGGTTCTTGCTGCTTGGCCTTACCCTTTCCCTTTCCTCTCTTGGGTGCCATTGTTGAGGTCCTCCTATCACTTCACTCCCTCCTTGTTACTCTACTCTTCCACTTCTTCCAGCCTTAGATCTCAAACCTGTGATGAAAAACCTCTTGAACCCATGCCCTAGTTTGTCAAACCCTAACTGGGATAAAACTTCCACAAGATGGCACCTCCTCAAAACTTTTCTCACACCCATGAAACCCCTTCCTTCTAGTTTGCAAATCCAAACTGGCTGCTCACACTTCAACCTCTCAAATCTTTCTTCACACGATCAAATTTGGAAACCCTAGTTTGTAATAGATGTAAAAATCACTTCTCTCTCTATTCGCAAAGTGAAAATGAAAGTGCCTCGACCCTTCACTTATAGATTTTCCCTTTTGAGCATTAAATACTACTTCACCTACCACCCTAATTTTTTTCATTTAATGTGGCATTTTTAGACAAATCCCATCTTCAGTGCTTTCACTCATGCACCCAACATGTGCAAAAACTCCTCCAACCTTCTGGCGCACAACCAATCCAACCTGACAAGAGACTCTTATGCACGTAAAACCCATGTCGAAGGCACTTCTTCTATCCTAATTTTTGCTCTTGCCTACCTCATGTTGCTTAATGCACTTTCTCCTCCTTAGTACATGGGATCTAAAAGTAGCTTTATCCTGGCACCAACCATCCTTCTTCCATCTTTTCTCTCCATACACCTCTTTCAACCAGGCCATTCAACAAGGATTTTAACATACACTTCCTTGGCACTCTAACCATGCACTCCTTCACATTTCTCCACCCCACACTTAAAATGATGCATGGTCCTCTGCGCACTCACAAATTCTCCAAAGTAGTAATAAGGTTACCAATGCCCAAGGCATAAAACAAAACAACAACATGAAAGGGAAACACAAGAAAGGGAAATGCATAAAGGAAATTTATAAACTAACTGGAAAAACTACCTTATTTACAAACACCGAGAAGACTTATTTATAGTAGGGCTTCAGCCTACTCCCATTGAAGTGTCCAGGAAACTTTGTCCCATCTAACGCTTATATCTGGAACGTGCTTGAATCAAGGATGTACAAGATTGTGTAAGGACCTATCCAATGGAATTTTAACTTCCCAAGATGGTGCAAAAACTTAGAATCATATAGTAAAACCATATGTCCAACCTCAAAATTCTTGTTTCTAATGTGGCGATCATGCCAAGCCTTTTGCTTTGTTTTTTCTGTTGTTTGGCTCTACCTGGCAAGTGATCATCTCTAATATAGCTTCATTAACCCATCAATCCTTTCTTCCAAAGTGCTTGTTCATCACCTACTCCTCCTGTGCACACTATTAATAGAGAAGGAAAAATGAACTCGACTGGAAAATAGCTTTTGGTTCAAACACCAATTGAAATGGTGTGGCTTTGTTGAGTCTTTTATACGTTGTCTTATAAGCCCACAATACGCCGATACTTTTTCATCCCAATCTTATCTTTCGACATCAAATTTTTTTATCAGTGGTATGACCGAGTATTTTATTGAATGCTTCCGCAGATTCCATTTTCTTGTGGGTGATAGGGCGTAGTCTTGTGATGAGCCACCATGAACTCTGATAATAGGATCCTTACGGTATCATTTGAGAAATGTGTACCCCTATCGCTGGTCAAACTCAACGGGCATCCATACCTTGTGATAATGTTCTCCCATAAGAACCTTGCCACAAAGGTTGCTATGTAATATTTAGTCGGGCTTCCTCTCTGTCCACCTTGTCAGATAATCCATGCAAGTGATGACATAACGTGACCCAGTCCTATGCGCCATTGGTGCAATAGGGCCTACAAAGTCTATTGCCCACTTTTCAAAAGGATTTGTGCTAGGGATAGGGTGCAAAGGCATTTCATCTCTCCTTCTTGGTTTTCCAATGTGCTAACAATGGTCACACGCTTTATAATAGTCTTTACAATCCTGACAAGGTTTCTCACCACAAACATGCGATTAATATTTTACATGTGGTGGCTTCACCGCATAATGCCCACCCACACTTCCTCCATGTGATTCCTCCATGATGGCGAGGTGATCATGTTCTTATACACACTGTAAAAACTTCATCATGTCCCAACTTGTATAAGTCTCCACTGATTAACATGTAGGGCACGGTGTGTATGGCCAACTAATTTTTCTCCAAAGTCTTCATTCCTTCTAGTGCCACACCTTCCTTTAAAAATACTGCAATCTCTTCCAAATCTAAGGGCATGCACTACAACCTAAATAGTTGCACATCTGACATTGTTTCCTTAATACTCTACACGTCCTCCCCTGAATCAATTCTTGACAGATGACTTGGCCCACAATTGATTTTCCCAGGATTCACTACAACGGTGAATTCAAATTCTTGAAACAACAACACCCACTAACATATGCACCCTTATAGAATAGGCTTGTTCACTAAATACTTTAATGCCATGTGGTCAGTGTAAAACACAAAGGGTGTTGCTAGCAGATACTACCTAAACTTGAAAATCACGTAGATCATCGAAAATTCCTCGTGCTTAGTTGTGGTATAGTTCTTCTCTACTGGTGTCAGCTTCCTACTTGCAAAACATAGAGGATGATCAACAATCCCTTCACCTGGTTGTGCAAGCACTACTCTAATGGCAGTCCCTGAGGTATCTACATGGACATGAAAGGGCTTGTCCCAAGAGGGAAAACGTAATATAGGTGCGGTGACAAGCCTATCTTTTAATGTATCAAATTCCCTCTTCTGTGCCTCTCCCTAATTAAAGGCACCTTTATGTATAAGTAGTTCCTCTAAAGGAACGGAAATCTTGGCATACCCTTTGATGAATTTCCTGTAATAGCCTCATATGCCCAAGGAATCCGTGCACTGCGCTCTAGCTATTAGGCTCCCCTAACCCCACAATAACTATAACTTTAGTGAGATCTACCAGCAATCCCTCCTTACATATGATATGCCCTAATAAATTCCCAAAGGGTGTAGCAAACACACACTTCTTAATGTTGAGGGATATCCTCAACTACCTACACCTCTCAAACATTAACCTTAAATTGTCACAATGGTCTTTAACTAGACCATACATTGTCCAATAATCCAAATAGACCTGAAGAAACTTATGGATGAAATCTTGGAATGCTTGAACAACTATGAATGAGAAAATAACAGCACATTCATCAACCCAAAGGGCAGAACCGTGTATGAAAAACTTCCCCACTCAGTGGAAAAAGTCATCTTCTCTTAGTCCTCCTTTGCAATTGGACTTGGTGGTACCCTGAAAATCCATCTGTATAGGAATAGATATCGCGCCTAGTGACTCCTTCCAAAATTTCTTCAGTGAAGGGGGTCGGAAAGGGATAAATGACACAAAATACATTAGATTCCCTATAATCCATGTAGATCCTAATCCACGCATCCTTCTTGATGCTGATTTCCATTGGACTTATCCACTTTGATTCTTCCACCACCATAATGATCCCAAAAGCTATCATTTTGTCTATCTCCTCCTTAAACTTCACGTGCAAATTGGGATTCATCCGGTAGGGCCTTTTGTTAACCACGCATGCACCATCCTTCAATTTTATCTTCATCTCCCCCAAGGAATGGTGAATGCCTTTGAGCTCATGGTACCCACGTGGGAATAAATCCACAAGTTTGTATAATAGATCAATGCTCTTAGAAACTTCCTTCTCCAACTAGTAGTCTCCAATAATATCTTCCTTAGGTTCTTCTCCTAAACTGATGTTAACATTCTTCATCTTTCATGGCTCATGGTAGGTGTGTGCGTGATTATCACCACTATCCACTACCTCGCGCGTCCCTATAGAATGGTTAACATCCAAGATTTCCAATTCCTCTCCATCAATCACATACACCAACTTTCCTTTTTATTTTTCCAAACACATGCGCTCAAGTTGCAACTCTAATGTTTCCTCTAATTCTTCTTCAAAGAGCAGCCCCAATCCCTGTTCACCTAGTAGTTCCAACAACCTATCTTCTACCCTGGAACTATCCCCCATGGTAAGGCACTTGATACCCTGCAAGGCCTTATCAACTGATGGTTTGGTAATCTGATACTCAAAGGTTTGAATAAGGTCAGCCACGAGCTCTTTCCAATTCCTTGTCTGCGGCAAAAGATGTCTACGAATGAATATACCATGCACACGTGTAACCATACAGTTGTAAAATACAACTTGTGCACCTAGAGGGATGGTGGAAAAGATTCCATGCCTTCTCTCTAGACCCGTTCACACTCTTGGATATGGAAAGAGGAAGGCTCCTTCCCATGGTATTCCTTGATGATGGTCGGCACATTACTCCTAGAAAATCTGACAGAGAGAGTAATTATTACCTTGTGCCACTCTAAAATGCTCTACTGATGTGTAGCCCACCATCGAGCCACTTTGTTCTAAGAATTACATAACTTAACATCCCTCTCTATTCCTTTCCATCCCTCCACTAAGCTTCCACCTCATGTAGAAAGATATCAAGGAAGGATCCTCCTGAATACTTGGGTAGTTCTTTTCCTCCAAGGCACCGAACAGTGCACACCTTTGTTACCTTGGTCACCAAACCTCTCAAATTCCATCCCATCAATTCATAAGTTCCATGTGCCAAATTTTCACATGCTAGACTAGTGGTATCACTTATTGACTAAGCATCTTCAAACTGGATAGTGCCGTTAGTAGGGTGTATCATCTCTAGGTCTCTGATTAAGCACACATATATCATGTCTAGAACTTCTTCCCCTAATGGTTCAATATAGGGTGTCAACTTACCATTAGCTAGGGGTATAATGACACATTACTCCTTTTATCGAAGCTCATGTACCCTTTGTTGAACCGAAGGTCCGTATTATTCTTGTAACACCAAGGGTGCCCAAGTAGTGCTGGAAAATTGTCCACCTCGGCGTGCGTTAAGACTTGAAGTCCCAAAGAAACTTAGCTCCCTTGATAGTGATAGCTGCATCCTTTAAGACACCGATGGTCATTACCTTAGTCTTGTTTTCCATATACAACACATTCAAAGATGGTTGTAATGTAGGCCTTCCCATCTGATGCCATGCATCAAAATTTAGAACATTAACCTCCACGTTTGTGTCAATGAGGATATTATCGAGGAGTCATCCATCTACAATCGTATTCAACATGATATCCTTGTCATAGGAAATACTATGAGGGGGAGGTTCACGTGCAAGACATGCCTCTCGTGCTCTCCTCCAGTGCATGGTACCTTCTCTCTCAACCATTATCCTAGCAAGGGAATGGTATTCTCTTCCTTAGCATTTTACACACCTCCGTTAACCTCATCCAGTCATCCTTTGGCACCTCGACTCTCCTTCTTTGTTCCTCCCTCCTGGAATGCTCCTTTAGACACTAGATTTCCCCTTGTAAGCTATGAATGACATACATGGTGTCCTAATATACCTCCTTTTAATGTGTGGGGTCTGGATACTTTTCATGAATTACCTCCTCCCTTGAAACTAGGTTTTTTTGTCTTGGTATCTCTCGCACATGGCTTCTTTCCTTGTTATTACCAAGATAGGATCCAAACTTGCATCCCATGTTACCCAAGGAATCCATTGTATGTCTACCTTCTTGATGTTGACCATTACAATGCCCTTGTCCTTCTAGTGCTGCTGATTCATATGCTCAAACAATTCCGGGTACTCCTCATACTTATGCTTCTTTCCACACCACAAGAACTACAACAAGTTCAGCCAGTCTCATTTGTGATGCTTCATAGATCCAAAATTGAAATAGGTTCCACACAGAACTCACTCCTTCCTCCTCTATGGTTACCACGACCACAAAATCCTCCTCGAAAACCTCTTCCACATGCACCTCCATCTGTGCACTCCTCATAATGGTGATCATCACCCTTGGAACTACTAGTAACACTGGTTTGGCATACCCCATGATCAATGGCCTCATGGATCTGATCAATGAGCCTACAGTCCTTAGTATCATGGGTTGTAGAAGTGTAAATCTTGTAGTAACAAGATACATTCTTCCTAATTGCATGCTATAGCAAGGGGCATCTACTTGCATCATGGTCCCCATGAAAATTTCACAATCTACTACCACAACATGTACTATCCTCCAAGGAAATTATCCTTAACATGCCCCTCTACTTCACAATCTGTGCACCACAAACCACTATGAGTCTCATGGGTTGAGTTTGTAGACAAATTTTCCAACTACTTGGCCATAGCAGCAATCTGAGCCTCCAAGAATGGGCTAACACCAGTATCAACACTACCAACAAATTTGGCATGCAGGGTAGCTTCCAATGCCTTACACGGGTCTGTAAAAGTTTTATGAGATAAGGCCCTTCTAAAAGGAGTGATAAACCCCCAACAAACCATTGAGCATGATGTGAAGGGTGAATATCATATGATAATTTAGACAAGATATTTTTTTGTATGCATCATACTCCTACACACTCTCTTCCATTCCTTGTTGAATCTCCTTCAAAGCATTGATGCTCTTCTGCTCAAACTTAGGAATGTGAAATTCTACCAAGAATGTATTCTTTAAGGTAGTATAGTCCACCACCTTTGTTTGACAAGGGTCATAATTCTTATACCAGCTATACACGTGCCCTCAGCGTGGTTACAAACTAATTATCCTTTCATTCTAGGGTTGTGACACCCTTCATGTGCCATAGTAGTTCAAACTTGTGAACATGTTCTGCAACATCCTCAATACCTCTGTAATCGGGAAAATGTAAAGACATTTCAAAGAAAACTTATGGGGGTGGTTGGGGCCTAAATCCTCCTGAGCTAGAACCTTGGTTTCCGCATGTGTTTCCTCCACCGCCCGATCCGACGACAGTCTACAAAGTCCTGAACCACCAGATCTGCTAGGCTCACCAATTCTTAAAACACCGAGATCCATTAGACCCACTTGCTCCTACTCCTCCCGAACCACCCGATCCACCAGCCCACTAGGCATCTTGAAGTGGTCATGCTAAGGGTCCCCATAGTTCCACTGAGCTATGCACCTATGGTCTATGACAATGCCCCACTACCAATAGTATACTCCGTACCACTCCTGACATGAGAGAAAACTCTTGTGTTCTTATTCATTTCTGAAAAGTCCTAACACCGGGCTAGTGTTTACAGCCATAGAAGTCCCAAATGAGAAATTATACCTCCTAGACATAGACCGATCACCTCCAATATAACCAACTAGACTAGGAATATTATCCCCCGATCGGGAAAACCAAGTGCTAGGGTATAGTCACAAGGTGGGCTCAGATGCACACTAACAGTTCTTCTTTCTCCGTGCAATGAACTCTCATCGAAGCCGAAGGGGTTTCTCTCACGTTCTTTCCACGATGGGGTCGCATAGACCGCTCAGTTCCACATCCTCTACGTAAACCTCAAATCCTTCCCGCAACTTCTACCGATGTACATCCATCACACCCGCAACCTCGTGTCATCTAGCAATCTCCTTTCACCCACTTCACCATACTTAAGTCATCTCTCCTCCTTTTCTTTTTCCACCGCAACATCTCGCCATATTCCTCCACTCTAGCTTCCTCGCCAAAGACCGAAAATGGTTTAGCCGACAATGGAGAATGGCTCTAAACACATGGTAATGATCAATATTTTCATATCCAGAGGGAAAACACGTAGAAATGATCCTCTGGGATCTTGTAGAAACTCAAACTCAACAACCTCCAAACAATAATATGTGGAAATGGTGTACTCCAGAGTGTAGCTAGCAAATACTCCTTTCCACCAATGATCCACAACATGCGTCCATGTCAGATATGCATCCTGTAGCCTTTGGTATTCTTCTTGGGTCCATACATACGATCCATAACGCAAACCTGATCTTGATGTATAGGCTTTGAGCCATTCATACAGTTCCACAGGGAAGCAACAGAAAAAAGTTTCATACAGATCATGGTAGAGATTCTCTTCTACCCATCTACATGCATTAAACTCAAGTCCAGTGTTGAATCTCTGAGAAAATTCATCCTCTCGTGCTCTAAAACCATGATTCAACACTTTCCAATGTTAACCACTTTGTCATTACTCATTACACAGATCATGATGTATGTTATTTCCGATTACAACTTCAAAAGATTCCCAAAAATGGAACCAAGATGTAATCATTTTTACCCTTAACAAAAATGAAACAAACCCCATGCGTGCCGACCTATCACCCATCAGAAGTTAGGTGCTCACCGAGGTACACATGAGTACCGAGTCTCTCTTTTATGTGATTTTAGTGGGAAACATCATCTATGATTTGTGTAAGAGATTTCAAAAGGGAAATTAGGACATATAAGAACCATAGGGCTCAGAACGGCCTCTAGATCCTTGCAGTCATTTCAGATAGAGTACTTAACAGAATCCATAACATATATCATGACAGAAAGAAACATACAAGCATCCTTACTTAACATAAAAGGAAAGAAAACTCATGAGAGAGAAGTATGCATCGAATCATTGATATTCATGTATATATATAAATGTAACCTCATTACATTCATTGAGTCTTTACAAAGTGTTGCAGAGAGAAGGCACTCACAATCATGCATTGTCTTGGACTATGTAACTAAGCTACCAAAAATAAAATTACAAACCCAAAGCCTAATTCATCCTCTCCCGAATATAACTATTCACTACTGATTCCTTGCAAAGATTTCTATAGAGCTTTGCCGACTCTCTATGTATATATTTCTATCTCTACAGAACTTGTATTTATAGCTTTTGGGACTACCAACTCACCCTCTAAAGTACCCCCAAATTTGGTGCCAAGTGTCCGAATGTGGTCCTCCATGTGAGCATGCCTCTCCAGGCCTAAGCTTTCCACTTTATCCCATGATGTGCTTCTAGAAGCTTCTAGCATGCTCCTTCTTGGGCCAACCTGTCGCCAGGATGACACCTTATCCACACGTAATTAGGTCATGCTTTTCATGTGTTCTGCTCTGGACATCCAAATTTACTAAGTCTTGAACCCTTGGCTCTATCCTTGCACGTCGCGTGTGCTATGGGCTTCCTTAAACCCTTCTCATAAGCCCTCCTTTTGCATGCTTTTGCCTTGTGTGCCATTCCATAGTGGGACCTTACACACCTATGCACCTTCATACTTGGTCAATATTCTAGGGTTCCAACAATAAAATCATTGTTCCTCTCATTAAATTTATGTTTATAATGTTTATTCATATTTCCAATTTAGTTCATGGAATAAATATATTTAATTTTAGGTTTAATAAGATGAAACACATGTTTTTAAGGAATTATTCACATTAAATGATAAGTTATAGTATCATTAAGAGTTAATTTAGTATTACCTATTTATTATATCTTTGTTTATAATTCCCAATAAAATTGTGACCGAAATTGATAAAATTTGGAAAAACAATCCTTTGGAAAGGATTAGAGTAAATATTTAGATTCCCTCTTTTGTCTAGGGAAATGGTATTAACACTTAAGTATTAAGGTGGAATTTGATTGAGGGGGGTCGGAAGATGAATCAAGCCTCAATAGACAAATAAATATGGAAATTTATTAAAGAGGAAAATCTAATGGACTACAATCATCAAGTAAAAATGCCTCGATAGCCATGAGGGGGATAACTTTCTCATTGAAAATGTTTCTAAGAATGGGTATGCTTTCTAGAAAAAATCTCTAGAAGTATAAGTATTCTCAAAAAAGGTTGCAAGTGGAGTATGGGAATGTGAATAAGGAGTATTTTTTGTATGACCCTTGGCTATTCCAACTACCTTTTGTATCTATAGAACATTGGTATGAGTTTAGCCAATTTTTTAGAGAAATGTATTTTTCTAATGTTGAATATTACTAGATCAACTATAGGAGTGGTAAAACCTAAATAATTCTATAGTTAGAGACTATTACTGAAGCTTCCACATAAAAATTCCATTACTCGAACTCGAAACTTCAACAAACTCACAAAAGGTTCTACACCAAAAAGTATGAAATTATTTTTATTTTTTAACCGAGTGGATATTTCAAGTAAAATATCAATATAACTTGGACCTAAACATAGAACAAGATGGAATCTATTGAAAGGCCCTCTATATTAATAATTGTACCCCAAGGTCAACATTTTCTTGTTTTTGGTAGCTTAAAATAACATCCTCATTATTAATAGTTTGATCAAGATATGTATGACTACCCCAAATAGATGTATCCTCTGCAAATAAAATAATAAAATTGTTCAAAACATATATTTCTATAATTTTCCTTTTATTTGAAAATATTTTAGATCATTTCACAACATTTGTTCATTATTTGAGTCAAACAAAACTCTATCCTAGAGCTTATTGAACAATGTAAGCCCCATGGAAATTAAAGGCTTTAGCTTTCCTTTGGTACCTTTCCCTTCCTTATTTTCTTGGTGGATATGGATTATATCGAAATCTTTGCATCTTTTAAAACAAACAAGTTAATCAATATATACGACTCAAAGAATTATTGGGGCTATCAAAGAAAATTAGAATATATACGTTCCTAAAAAAAAATTATCTCTCAATAAATATGACACCAATATATTTAATAACTATAAGTTATCTCTCATATCAAAACTTTTTAGGAAACACGGGGATAGATAATACCACATATTTATATATCCACCAAAATAAATTATTGAGGATTCTAGTTTATGATTGAAAAACAAGATATGATGGATTACATCACAACATGAATTAGATAAGATTTAGTGAATGAACATAAGACACACGATTTAACCGGGAAAATCGTTCACTAAAAACCCACTAAAAAATATCACTTAAATTTTAATGAGAATAAGAATTTCACCCAAAGAATCCCACTATTTCTATAAATACACATAATTACATTCAATCATCATATCGTATCTAGCTTACACAATAACTCAATATCTTTATCGATTATCAAACACCGATATTCATCTCTGTGTGAATCCTAATCTCAAAGAGATCACATTGATTTATATTAAGCTAGGTGGTCCTGGATCCAATTTTATAATTTAAATTTAAATATGTGTCGACTCGATATGGGAATCTACCACATTATAAGCCAAATTTCTTGTTCTTTAGCAGGTTTTCTAATTAATTATTTTCTAACTTAATATTAAAACCCCAAAACTCCCCTTAATGTTAATTAGGGAAACATGAATTTTTTTCCTTTTTATGCAAAAGTAATTATAATGTATAAATAATGATATGAAGATTAAGGCAAATATTCAAATATTCAAATATTGTTCTAAATAACACATACAAAGTCACCTTTTTGTCTAAAAGCGATTACAATCCATAAATCATCAAAGTTATGTTAGGATATAATTCAATAAAAAATTTGTTCTATGGATTTTGTAACTCATTGGTATAATACTTTAGTTTTCTATAGGTTTTGCAACTTCGTGTTACACTATGACAATATCCTCGTAGACTTAAAAATCCATGAACTAATGTAGGCGTTCCTTAGGTTTTAGAAAAGACACAATACACATGTCTAAGTGTTTTCGTATATTTTATAAAATCTATGGCACCTTAGTTATTTTTCCATGGGATTTAGAAAATTTGTAACACAAAGCTAGTGTTCCTAGGATTTTAGAAAAATTACATTACACTATCAAAAGGGTTTTGTGATTTTGAAAGAAAAAAATATGTGGTACATTCAGTATAATGTTCCACATGTTTCGAAATACAAAAACATGTGATACAAGGGAAGAAAAGCATAATTCTCAAGATAAAGTGATTAAGTATGAAGTCTTACATAATACTTTTGAGTCTTTTATAAAAAAATAATCTCTCATATCTAATTATTTTCTAGGTATTACAAGTAAACTTCGCATAAAATGATAATTTACTTAAACAAAATGGAAATAGTCATTGACGGAGTTGATAATTAGAACAATCAAGACGTTAAGAGGTAGCATTACCGAAAAACATGTGAAACATGACTATTCCCTATTATTTCCCCATCAAGAACAACTCCTAAAGTTCACATGCCATCTAATTCGGAGGTGAATGCATCATTCACATGATCATTTGAGTATTACCAGTTTTATTGAAAGGTGGAGATCAAATTCATCCACATGATAATTTGAATCACATTATACACATGATAATTAGATTCAAAGGTGGATAATAGATTCACTATTTAAACTATGTACCAACTTGATATTCTCCATTTCTCAATGCTAATTTGGATTATTTGCAAGAGCAATGCAACACTGGTTGTCACTCAGAAGTAGAATGCTTCCTTTGACGCCCATATGAATTCCATCAATAGTATTTTCAACCACATAACTTCCTTTATTGATTATATAGTACTTCATATTTATTTCTCCTTAATATTACAATTGATTACACCTATATTCAACTTGAAAAACACATCTAGAAGTAGATAATATATCTACAATATCAGCAAGACGATTAAAATAGAAAATAAATAAAGAAACTGTCATTATAACTAATAGAATAATCCAAAACGTAATTGATTATACCTCAAAATCCTTTTTTACTTTTCAATGGTCCTTATAAGGATCTTACTTGAATCTTAGGACTAACTCCTAGTTTATAGGATATTAGTGATAGTTAAATAACTTAATCACATGTAGGTTTATAATTAATGATTCTAACGTCTATAAATTTCATTAGTAACATACAACAAGAGATATGAAATAGTATATTTGTGATCTTGACATATAAAAATGCTTTAAAAATGGTTTATCAAACATTTCCTTAATATATAATTTATTTAAGAATTATATTTTTATTGCTACAAGTAATCAAAAGATCATGTATAAGACAATAATACAAATTTTGCAAAAAAATATATTGAAAGAAGAGAACATTCTTAGTATATAAATATATAAACATTCCTCCATTTCCAATTACATCATGATGAGGAGATCCTCAATGTTTAAAAACATGTAACCAACTTATGTAATGGAAGGCACCGCACATTTCCAATCAAACCTGTGTCAAGCATAGTTAAACATGTTCTGTTTCGGAAAACACTTCTTGTCTAGAGTATTTAATGCATTTACACATGATGTCTTAAAAAGGAATGATGCAAGAGGATGAAATAGGACTTTAGAGTTCAATTTTAGATAATGAAATCTTCTATTTCTCAAGATATAGAATTTTTCTCTCTTTTGGGTTCCTAGAAAACCATCAACTAGGGTTATAAGAGGAGGAAAATATATTTTCACAAGAATTGATGTAAAATTATTACATTTGGTTAGGAGAAACTTATTGGGATTACAACCAAGATGTAAAGAGATTTAAAACCATTTCAATAAGACACGATTCTTCATAAAAGATAGAACTTCAACCAAGTATTATAATAAGGTTTTTTTGGGTTATCTTCATTAGATTACTAAGAAGAGGAATAAAACACCCAGATTTGAGCCCATTTTTAGAGTACTAGGTAGAGATACATTTTGAGATAATTACCCTCAATATTCAAATCCATGAAAATTGATAAGTGGTCAATACAAAAAATGGTTTCTCTATAGCATATACATTCCTAAAACATTCATGCCAAAGTTATAGAACATTATGAGAAGAAGAAGAAAACAAGTTTCAGACATGCATCCATGAAACATGCAATCAAAAATACATTAAATATGTATAAATAACATAACCAAGAATTTTTTATAAAGCAATGGGTTTCTCAGCAATACTTTCTTAGTTCTTATTCTTAATATTGTTCTTATTGTTCTTACTTAGAGAATTTTTATAACATTCAAATTCTTTATGACCAAATTTACCACAAAAGGTACAAGTACCATCAAACTTGACCTTGAAATTATTATTCTTCTTTATAAATTTTTTACAATCATTTTTAAAAACAAATTTAAAATTTTATTGTTGGTTAGCATTTTTTTATTCTAATTTTTAGAGAGAAATGCCCGAGAGGCATTCTCTTTTGATTCAAATTTATACATTACTCTTTCTTCATGAAATAGGAGAGAAGATAAAGATCCAACCTAGGTAAAATAAATTCATTTCGATAATTAGAATTCAAAATAGAGATTAAATTTATAAATTTATCATAAATGTTAATTTGATTAATGAAATAAAGTAACTTATCTTGAACATATTTACAATTATAGCCATCCAACTAATACTTAATGTTCTTAATCTTAATTAGATAAATAACTACCTTCTCATTTCTTTTCATTGGAGTTGTAAATAGTTCCATGATTAGCTTACTTATCTTAGAAAGAGGGCTACCTTCATACATACTTTTCATTACATCCATGCATTGATTAGAGACTCCATGTGTACTATGTGCAATAATAAATAATTGTTGATACTTTGTGATAGGTTATATATGGCCTCTTGGTTATTTAGGGAGAAGGTACTTAAGTTTTCAAGTCTATCTAATCTCCTAGTTGGTCGTTGTTCAACACCACTAACTAGATCCCAAATCTTTCTTTCCATAAATATGGCTTTAATCCTAACTCTCTAAATATTATAGTTAGAACCATTTAACAACTGATATTTATCCATGGATAAATTAGATGAACTATCCATATTTAAATACTAAGAAATATTTAGGTAATGTGTGGTTTTAACATCACATAGAGATCCATGGACTGAAGGAAACAAACTTCCATGGAGGATAGAACAATGAATCTTATAGAAACTAAAGAAACTCTCATTCAAGGTAAGAGAATCAAGAAGGAAGGTTGTAAAACACAAATAACATGCCATGAGAGGCCGAAAGACAATAAATAAAAACATTGCTTAAAAAAACATATACTTTATAGCTCTGGACCAAATATACTACCATATCCAGATAAAATACACTACTAGCTATAGACCAAATACACTTCCATATCCAGATCAATATCGTGCTAGCTCTAAACCAAATACATTGTTAGCTCTGGACTTAATACACTACCATATCCAGACCAATTACACTTTTATCTCTATATAAAATACACTACCAGCTTCGAACCAAATATAGATCCAATACACTACCATATTTAGATCAAACACAAAGGAAAGATTACATGAAAATACAAATTGAAACCTATGGACTTGAAAAAAGGATATTTACAACTTGAAAAACCTTTTAAAAGGTATGGATAAAATAAGGAGAATCCATGAATCAAAAAATAATAACACAAAGGTCTTAAATTTAATAGACAAAAAGATATTACAATTCCAATACCAGACCCGCATAATAAAGGAATCTATAGAATAAAAACTCCACAAAGACATAGGAGTCTCAGTAACAAAGGAGTCCATAGAACACGAAAAAATGATCCGTGGAACAAGTAAATTTTCTTTAGAACAAAGGATAATTTAGAAATCCTTGGATATACAAAAATTCTACATAAGACTTCAAAAACCACACGATGATAAAAATGATGCACTAGAAACATATAAGCTTGATCAACTAAAATTGACTAAACTATGGAGTATGTAGATAGTTAATCTAAGCTAAGAATAGTTGCAGATGAAGTAAATAAATGTAGTAAAGAAATATGATAATGATCTAATAAAATATGTAAAATGAAATACTAAACCCTAATGTGTAAGACAAAAGAGGAAAGAACTCAGCTCATAACAGAAGTTTTTTGGACAATTTGGTAGTGATGAAAAAAAAATCAAAAAGTAGGAGTGACTCTATCAAGGTGGTACAGAGGACAGATCTGGGTGATGTGGCTAGACTAGAGCACTTGAGAGAGTACTGGGGTGCCCACTAGTACTCTGGTAACCAAAATAGGTTCCATGGTCTAGGAAAATTGTCTTTACTTGGTCTTTATAGGTCCTAGAGATGACTTTTATCCTTCACTACTTGTCGCATTAATTTTCCTGTATTGTCTTTGAATGATTGTAATATTCCAAGAGAAATAAAAAACCTGTAAAAGACCAAAAATAACTATCAAAACCCTAGAAAAATAAATATGCAAATGAATGAGTTAGACTGACCTCAAATTCCACAACAATGGGCTTACTAAGTGAGAATTGCACTATATTTTTAACATAATGTAGTTCTAGTGTGTGTACATGGTGTGCCCTAGGTGCTCTTGTGCCATTCAAAAATTTTGAAATACCAAGAAATAGATAAATTTAGAAAATGTAATAGAATGTGTGCATGGAATATAATAGAATCCCTCCACCTATGAAGTGTGATGTAGATGTCCTAGTTTGTGCATTGATGATGGAGCTATTTGGATGTAAGTAATCTCTAATAAAATAGATGAATGCAACTATAAATGGAGTGATAGTAGTAAGTGATGCTAGGTCCTCATTATGGTCTCATAACTTTATATTTATAGGGTTTTGTGCTCTAATTTCATAATTTATCCCAAAAAGGAAAACCAAAAGAAAGATAAAGATGAAAAATGGATAGAAGAGTCCTAAAAAGAGGTGAGAAAGTGGAAGAAGGATTGTGGCACCCCAAGTGGGACCAAGGTGCCCATGGACACCCTAGTACTAATCTGTGTGCCCCAATTGACTCTAAAATAATGTGAGATGTCATAAAATGGTTGGGCATATGGGTGCAATAAGTCACAAATTATGAAATAAAATAAATAAGATGGCCAAAAGGACATGGGTTAATTAGTACTTTCTTCACTCAAGAACCTTCTAAATAGTAGTATGAGACTGGGATAAATAAATGTCTAAAGTGCATGATTTTGTGACTACATTTTCCCCACTCTATGTTGGAGAATAGAAATCTTGGTAACGTAAAGTAGATACAGATTCATACTTGATGTCCAGAAGAGTGTAGTAGAAACGAGTGAAGGACTAGAAAAAGTATAGAATGATAAAAATATGAGGGATTGTGGAAACTATAGATTAAGAATACACAAAGAAAAAGTGATGAGAGTGAACCTACGGTGGAATGCATGCATGTAGCTTAGTGTGTAGTGTACCTACATGGTTAGTAAATCATGTGTTCTATGATAGAATGTTGTTGTTGACATTGATGTTATTGTTGTTATTTCCCCATTTGACAACTTAATTCTCATACGATCGACTTGTAAGGATAAAATGATAAAGTAGTAAAATATGTATATATGTAAGTATAAAAATGCTATATAAAAGATGTTAATGTAAATGAAATATGTAAATGTAAGGGTAAATGGAACATGTGCACCTGATCTATGTTGAGAGAGAAAGTGTAGAAGGATATCCTATAATATGAGTTTTGGGGTGATCTAACGTCATAGGCTGAAGAAGTGTAGGGAGGAAATGTTTTGTTTCCTCCAAGCTCTAACTACTTCCCGAACTATTTGTAAAGATCTTTATACTTGTCAGGTTTTTGGGTGATCTGCCTTCACCGACCAAAGTAGTGTACATAGGGACACCCATTGTCACCTCCAAGCCTCGTAATTGATTCCTAGAAATGCTAAGGACACCATGTCCTCTAAAATACACTATGTATGGGGTTTATAGACTGGTATGAACCCACTCATTGTATTTAACCCATAATGCCAAGGGCGGAAAGTGCACCGAATCGAACTAGTGTAAATACATTGTGTTAGCATAAACCCCAAATGATGCCACCCTCTTTGGAGCCACATGTGGCATCGCTGATAGGAGACATGTGGTCCAAAAAGAGTACCAACCACATGTATGTTGGAACCCTGGAAAGTTCTTAGTAGAAACCAAGGCACGCATAAAAAGAATGCTAGCCAAAGAAAATGTAAACACATATGCATGTAGAAAACAATCTATAAGCTATGAAAATAGTTTGTAAACCAAACAATGTAACATCCTCATTTTATACCTTAGAACAAGTGAATTTTTTTTTTTTTGATAATTGCATCCTGGTTCTAAATACATAATTTAGAACTCACAAATCAAATAACCATTCATGTAAATGCACAACCATATGCACTGTAATGACTCGGAGTACTTCGATCTATTCATTCCATGACTCGGTAATCTACCGATCTATTCATGAGTAATAAGAGTTGGTGTGTTTTATTTAACACTTTACTCTTGCGGTTCTCTTCCTACTCGGGATTCAGAATGCTCATGTCAAGGAACCTAACCGAATAATTGTTACCATTATTCATCGGCATCTCATCCCTTAGACTAGGTGAATTAGGACAACGCAATTAAGTAAACTTGCGATACTTTGGCCAAAGATTTGAAACATCTTGTTTATGTCTCATATTCCTTAACGGCATACTCGTCAACTGGAATATGTCCTTCACCCCATTCTTATGTTATATAGAATGTCTTATATCGACTATCTGTCATTCTTCCTTTCTCAACTTAATCACTCGGAGACAGATTAACAAGGTGATAATTTATATGGATGCCCACGAGGATTAGGGATATGGTGACATCGGTTCAACCTTGCAGTTCAACCAAAGGTGTCATGATACCCCGAATCTCCTAGGCAGCCTTATAACATGATCACGTTCTTAATCGGACCCTGAGTAACTCGTGCGAGATCAAAGTGTAAATCTTAGCGATCAATGCAAAGGGTGTCGCCATAAGTCACCTGCATTGTTGTAACTTCGAGAAGATCCTAATCTTCTCGGAGGCACAACCCTACAGTTGACTTGTGTCGTCAACCTTTAAATCCACCTCGAAAAGATCTACTTAGTAACATGCGTTACGCACTTGAGTTTAAATTACTTTAAAGACTTTTCCCTAAGGTTAGCCTATCCCGATCCCTGGATTCTTCGTCTTAAGATGACCTTCCTCTATAAAACCCATTACATGGTAGAGGTATTAAGGTCAAGCTCTCATCAAGGAGTCATTAGAATACTCATGATTCTAAAACAACAGAATTGGACAATATCTCATAACCTTTACTTGAGATTGCCATCTGAACCCCATTAGATTTACATCAGTTCTCCTAACTGAATTTATATCATACTTATTAGTATAAGATATGAATGATTAAGAATCCATTTTAATATTGTCCTGTCATACTCAGGACTAGGGATTAGTAATTTAATTCGGCTTGTTTAGCGTTCTGCTTAGGTTCATTTTTAACCTATCTTTTAGAAAGACAATTGTTTAAATTCAATATTGCTTTCACTAGAACAATAAGATCTGCTAAACACTCATATGAATTCAATCACATTTTCTTGTAAGCTTTCATAGTCAATCACAAAAGCATCCAAATTACACAAGATAACATTACCACTCTATGTATATAAACCGAAGAAGGTCAACTATCGAATAAGAATACAACACAAGTATCAAATACTTATTCCCATTCCTTTCGTAACTATATAATTACATTTTATGAAACAACATACTTGATACAATGCTTAATGGAAAAGTACATCTTTCCACATATAATACATTTAGGAAATCAAGCTATAATTCATTATAAAACAAATTAAACAATCTGATCAGCTTGTCAAATCTGCATTGCTTTTACCTCTTACGGCAACCATCCGTAAAAATAGTCAACATGAGTCTGGTTCGATGAACCGAGCATGATAAGCACTAACTTTTAAAACAATTGCAATCCGTCAATTGTTTTCATTAAACACCCTGTTTAAATGAGATCAATTATCCAAACAAGTAAACATATTCAAAATATGCCTTTATAATACAAAATTGACTACAAACGTGTAACTCTATCAACGTTACAGAATAGTCCTAAACACTTCTCAAATATTTCATCAAATATTAAGAATCAAGAACGAAATTATTAAAAACAACCAATCGAAGCCAATATCAGCAACATTGGACAGATCGTTCCATTCATCCAAAAAGGAAATATCATAACAACTCTTGAGTATATCAATATGTTAAAAACAGCTCCTACTGTTAGAGATATCAACATGTATTATAATAATAAAAGAGAAAGGAACAAATCATTCACACTTCCCTTCACACAAGCTCACTATCTGCACTGTCTCCACATATGGAATGCATTAATCTAGTATATGTGTGAACAAGTCCGTTAAACCACAAGAAGAATCACCTGTCTTAATAAAAAAGAACACAAAGCAAGGCTTTTCGACCCAAGATCGAAATCAAAGAACCTCTAGTATTGCGGTCAACAATGACTCCATTGCATTAGACAATTGGATGTTTCCCTAAGTCTATGCCAAGACAATCACACAAAATTTCGAACATGTTCGGTCTCAATCGGATGGAGTAAACGGAAAGGAATACAACCAATCTATTCTTACCTTGGCGCATGCAAGTCTAAAGTATGGTATTCGCGACTCACCTCAACAGAGCCAGAACACGAAATAATTATCCATACTCAAGGAACTCAAACAGTGACAAACGACAGTGTCCAAGTATTAGGTTCAATAAGAGACAGAAATACAAGTTACCATCCAAGAATTCAAATGATTCCAACAGTGGTAACAAGTCAAACAATTGCATACGATTCCATCCGAGCCCATCAATGGAGCATATTAAAAATCAGGCAAAGCAAATTTAATTACTCGATTTCAAAACAAGGAATCCGATTGAACAACCCTTGCCAATCTTTTACACAAACTTGCACATGATCAAGAACATAAAAATATACCAAAAGAATCAGACCACAAAATCCTTGCGGACGATGGTATTCTTACGAAATAACAGAGATCGAAATACATATTATTCCCTTTAGTTGTTGGAACAATAATTTCCAATATTCAACTATATTCAACCATAACAAGTGATTCAAACATATAAATCATTCAATCGACTCCACGAGTCATTTGATTAAAACGAATATGAATCTAAATTTACATTTCATATCATAAAGTTATTATCCATAACCACGGAACCCAACAATAGTATAAGATAAAAAAAAAAAGTTTAAGAATCAATCTATGCCATTCAAGGTAAGCATTCGACAAGGACCAAGTGTAAGCAATTCAAATACCGATTTTCATAACAAGAGATTCAACCGAGCCTCGTCAAAATTCCCGAACAAGCTTACACTTAAGAAACATAAACGCATACCCAGGAAGTCGGTACAAAATTCCATTACAATCACAGAGGTCGTATGACCTGTAACTTCTATATGACTTCCAACGGAATTCATATTAACAAAACTCAAGGATGTATCTATATCCTCAGCAGTGGACTATAGTATACGATTCATTCAGAGGACTCCACAGAGTCGTTCAAAAACAATACATATATCCCTAATGTATACTGTCAACGATAAAATCCCGTTACCACAATAACAAGGGAAAAACAACTTCCACTGGGTCATAATGGCTACTGTAACACAAAAGTTACCTGTTCCCAAGAAAATCTAAAAGACAAAACGAAACCAGACAAGTAACAATAACCACCCCATCAATACCCACGACAGAGCTTACAAGATTCCATTAAAACGGAATAATCAAACAAATGTCCAGCAGTTTCCCTTTCAACAAGTATTCACAACATGCACCGGCGACAAAACCGACATGCATGACAGTGGCCTGTACCCCCTCACAAGAACAATTTAAGGGTTCTCACCGAGCAGACCGAGCATTCCTTTCTTTTATAATTTCTTTTTTGCATAATTAAACCAGAATGCAAAACACAGAGAAATAAAGCCACAGTTCGAATTTAATAAACACCCATCAAGGATAAATGAAAAATCGAACCAGCAAGAGATACAGTGCCAAAATCACACAATGACATCCATAGAAAAACATCTAATTCCTTAAATCATTTGAACAGAGTTGTTCTAATGAAATCACTTGAAAGACAACAAGATTTTTAAAGGTTAGGGCCTAACATGCCTGGATTTTTACTCAAAATTCCGAAGCAGACCACTGGAAGAGCTCAGACTTCCTTTTCCTTTTCCAAGTTCGAGCGACCAACAAAATTTTTCTATCCCCATGACATATATATTTCCCTTCCGGAGAAAATAGCTAGATAGCCTCATACTCACCATGCAACACAAAGAAGATCAAAGTGCGAAGAACCAAAGTGAGCAGCAAAAGGAAAACCGAAAATCGCGATAAGCCAAACAAACCAACAAACTTCCTATTTGCATGCCTTCTCGCGAGTTCCGAGCTTGACTACTGAGCACATTGAATGCAATTACACCAACTTTCCCGCTCAAACGCCACTTCCACCAACCACCAAAGTTGGCGGCACCAAATGAAATCTCAAGTCCATTTCCAGTTTTGGCGACCTGCCACGTCGGCTTAGGTTAGCTGTTGCTAAAACCTCCGCCATGACCTGTCCTTCATACATATCCTTAGCATTTAATCCCATAGAAAATGCCGCCCATGGTTCGCACCCCTCCATAGGTCCCCATACGTTTTGTTTAATAGTTAGGTTAGTAACTTAGGTTAGAATTTAGGATAATACTTATTCTAACCATATTACACGTAGATACTAACTTAGGACATTAGCACTTAGCCTAGGTCTAGGTTAGATTAACACTAATCTAACCCCTAGGTTAGGTTTAGTCTTAGGTTACTAATCATTTAATAATTCTAGTTAGGTGCATTTGCATACACTCGTAAAAGACCTACATCATACCTTCTTGAATAGGGTTAGCTCTCATTCGCTTTAGGCTCATGAGAATCGTATGTAACTGAATTATTACCTGGTCCACGATCGAGACCTTCCAGATATACTTCGATATCGGGAACCAATTCATTTCACTTGATCAGCCTAAGTCATACTCCTGACTAGCTTATTCAATGCTTCTAGACCTTGCAACCCTGCCTGTGGTCCAGTAAATTAATTCATCACGAACAAACTTAAAGCAATACTTGGATCAATTCCACTGATCCAAGACTAGGTATTATAGATGGATAACTCTATAATTCATTCCGAGATCAGATTAAACTCAGATACAAAATGAAATAGATAAAAGAGTCTAATCATATTCTGACTCAGTCAAAGATCTGCAAAGAAAATACAGTACATATCAAGCATGATTTCTAAATCGAGGAATACATCCTTTTACAAGAAATCACATATCAACACTTGTATGCTCAGGAGAAAGTAACAACAGTTCAGGGTGTTACAAACAAAGTAATGTAAACATTTAAGAAGACAAGTAAGTCACACAAAATGGGCTGAAAACATATGACATCACTCATGATGTCGCAAGATACGTAAGACCATCATGGCTGCAAATAAAAAACAAGTATTCACACCAAAAATATGGCAAGATCTGCAAACAAGAGAAAATAATAGACAAGCAATGTAACAAATAAGTATGGAAGAAAATACCTTGCATAACACATGATTCACATGTATCACCCATTAGCATGTTAGAAAGATAACTAGTATGTCAAAAGTGTGTATAAGAAAGTAATGTGAAGTGCTAAGTACAACAAAATGAAACAATGACACTGGAAGAGATGAATGTGGACACCCCCAAGTGAGCACCTGTAGGAAGGGCTGAAGGTGAGCATCCATGTTGCATGTAAGAGATCTGCATCTATGATCACAACTTGAAGAAGGTGTGAATGTGCATGTGTGGACAAGATAGATAAATGACATACAAGTAACCAAACTAGCATGTATAATAAAATGATCATGAACAAAAAAAAGTAAGAAAGAGTATAAGTAACCATAATGTGCAACATGTTGTAGATGGATTGAATGGAATGCAAAATGGAGTGATAGGAGCTGAGTGCCCTCGAGTGGATGGAAATGTATGTAATGAGGTTTATTTTTTTTTCCCCCTAGAAGTAGTCAAGAATGAATCAGTAAATTAGAGTGCATCATCGGGAAACGATCGAGTAGTGGGTTTTTTTAACATGATGTGATGAATGTGTAGGTGTAGTGGTGAAATGTGACCTAGAAATAACATTTTCATGAACCCTATATCTGAAGCATATATCATGATTGGATGAATGTATAAGTGATGATGTAGTTTAAGTGTATATCAATATAATATGAATGAATGAGTGATGATTTATCCTTAAGCGTATATCACTATAAGATGAAAGGAGGGAGTGGTGATGTAACCTAAGGTTTATACCACTACAAAATGATAGGATAGGTGAAACTTTAGCCTAAATCATATGTCACTAGCCTAGAAATGTTGCATGGTGCAAGGTCAAATGATAAGCACATTTTGAATGTAAGGTCCATTTGATTTGTAAACCTGGCAATGAGTATGGACTGAGGAACTAAAGTTCTTCATCGGGTAGTGATTGCAACACGTAGAAGACAATGTAGTGTATGTAAAAATAGATGTCAATCATGTGATGATTAGAAAGTATGTATCATGTAATGCTAGATGTGTAGAATGTGTAAAATGTAATGCATAAGATGACATGTAATGTATATAGATAGGATAGTAATCTAGTTCTAGACTCCTATATGAGTAAGAATATTATAACATATATAATATGTGTGAGATGTATGGTGTAATATTTATGGTATGTATACAAATGAGTAATGTTATATGTAGGATAAGTAGTGTAGGATGTAATATGCATGGACACGGTGTAGATACAATGCACAAGTGTAAAAATGTTGTAGAATAATTGTAGAATGTAGGGTGTATGATGAGTAAATGTATGATGAGGTGCAATGTGTAATGCCTATGGTGTGGTGTGTGGGGTTCATTGTAGTAGGAATCCTCGTAGGTCAAGTGTGAACTTAAGTACAAGAGTGTGTGATCAGGTAATGACACTAGAATGTATGATGAGTACACCTAATGAGTGTGTGGAAATGAAACAAGGAAAAATGTATATATGTTAAGAAAAAGTGGGGGGGGGGAAAGGGATACGATATGCCCCCCAAATGTGTGTTCCCATAAAGATCATGTAAATTCATCAAGAATATCGTCATCCTCTAGATAAAAGTCATATGGATAAGCATTGGTGACCTAGTAAGCAATAGTGTCTGGTTGATCATGTAATGAGCCATTAAGGTGTAAATTGTACATGCCCATAACATACTCCTCATCAGTGAATGGAGGAAGTGGGAAGCCATGTGCATACCAATGAGTGATATGTTGTGAATAGATAAGAAAATAAATATTGAAAATAAAAACATGACCGAAGGTCATAGGAAATGAAATGTATGTATGTATGAATACGATATAATTTTCCTCCAATATAAGTAATCTAAGATTCCCCTAATGTGAATGGAGATAGGTGAAGGGTTCGTGATAAGTAGACCATAAGATGAAATACTTGCAAACCATAAGTAAAAATAATAGTGATGAAGCCATAATAGAGATGAGGGTTATGAGTGAAAGGATGAAGATCTTCAAAATTGAAACCAAGATGAGCTAAACAATCATGGGAACATATAGTGACATCACATGTAGTATCAAATGGAATTTGTTCCCAATATGAGTTATTCATGAAAATTTTACAAGTGAATAGTGGGCGTGCTAAGGTAAGTGGTGTAATTGAAGGTGGATTTGATAGAGAAACATCCTTAGATCTGGACATGCCCATGATAAGGAATTATAGTTATAGTAGTAGTAGATGGCATAGGAGAGACCTGCATCTATCACACAAATGGTATTGTCAAGTGGTGGTAAGTGAGGTCTTTCGGCCATAGTTTTGGGATCATTAGTAGTATTAGTATGTGGAATAGGAAGACTAGTATTAGGAGCGTAATCACAGTATTGGAATGGGTCACGGTCATGAGGAATAGTATGTTCAATGTTGTCATGAAGGAATTTAACACAATGATGTATAGTAGATGCAACAGCTTACATGGCATGAAGCCATGGCCTGCCAAGAAGATAGTTATAAGAGATTGGGAAATCAATGACAAAGAAGATAGTGTGGATAGTTTTTGGGCCAACAGTAATGGGAAATGTAATGTGACCTAGACATGGATAGAAAAAACCATCATAAGCACACAATGAAATACTAGATGGGCTAACGTCACAAGCAAAGAGGCTAAGGTGCTGAAGGAATGACATAGGACATACATTGAGCTCAGATCTATTATCAATTAAGGTGTACTTTACACCTACATTTTGAATATGACAGATGATATGCAATGGTGGGTCATTGTCAAAAGTAGAAAGATCATCCTAAGGAATAGATGGGAAATCAATATGGTGAGAGAATGCATCTGCAAAGGTGTTATAGACTATATCAGGATGGGTGTTGTCAGGAATTGGAGTAGTGAGTAAAATATTGATGATTTTAGCTCATAATTTAGGATGGAGAGGCAAAACTTCATAAATGGATATTAACTAAAATTTTCTAAACTATGTAGTATGTAGATAGTTAATCTAAGCTATGCAAAACTGTACTAAAGTAAATAAATGTAGTAAAGAACTATGCTAATCATAAAATCAAATATGTAAATGAAATATTAAACTGGAATGTGCAATAGAGAAGAGAAAATAACTCAGCTAATAACATACATTTGTCGAGATAATGTTGTAATGATGACCATAAAATTAGAAATTAGGAGCGGCGTGTCGAGTTCCTGCAGAGGACAGATCTAGGTGATGTGGCTAAAATGGAGCAAATAGAGAGGACTGGGGTGCCCACGGGTGCTGGGTAAGAAAAATAGGCACCTTGGACTAGGAAAAAGGTCTGGACTTGGTCTTCATAGGTCCTGGACAATATCAATATCCTTCACTACTTGTCTCATTAATTTTCCGTATTGAGTCGAATGCTCGAAATATTCCAAGACAAAGAAAGAACTTGAAAAAGACCAAAAGGAATTATAAAAACCTTAAAAATGCAAATGAATGGGTTGCACTAATCTCATTGCAAAACATTGGGCTTACTAATTGAGCGTTACACTACATTTTAGACCCAAATGTAATTCGGTGTATATGTGCATGTCATGCCCTAGGTGCTCTTATTCCAGTCACACTTTGTGAAATAACGAGCAATAGATAAAAGTAAATTCTATAATGGAACGTCTGTATAAAATAGAATAGAATCCCTCCCCTATGAAGTGTGATGCAGATGTCATATCTTGTGCCTTGATTATGGAGCTATGTATAGTGCCCACTTCCCTTTAACACTGTTTAGATACTGATCTTGACACTATTGATCATATTTTGGATATTATTATGTTTTGATGTAGTATGATGGGTATATGCTAGATCATGGATTACTATGGACATTATTATATTTTTCTCAGTATGATGATTAGATGTTAGACTATGGATTAACATTGATCTAGATTTAGTTATTATGCTTGATGATCATGGAGACATTATTATTATTATGTGGATGATGACATACTGGTTGACATGGATAGGTTATTGATGTTGATTTTAGACATGTGACATTGGTATTATGAATAGCTCTAGTGTAGAGATCTATTGGATGATGATATAGTTGCAAATTGAATTTTAATTGATAAATGTTAAAATCTTGATATTGTTGTGATTTGGATTTAATGTTTATATATCATTTGGATGTTCTGATATGGCCACGAGGCCGAAAGAGGTATTTTTCATTTTAAAGGTTAAAATCAAAATAATTTGGGGGAATCTGGAGACTAACCATATTGGAATTCAGTGTGAAATCAACAAGGGTCACCATGGAAATTGTGTTTGATTTGTGTGTTGTGTTGTGTTAGGACTTCCCATGGTGGGATTTCCATTATTGTGACCTTGGGGCATATATGTGTTTTATTATGTATTCCCTTTTAATTATTGTTGTATGTATTTTATTTGTAATGTGATCTTTATTTTAATTATTCTAATGTGATAGTTAAATGTGTGAAGTCATATAGTTAAATTTTAATTAAATTAATTGGGAGGTGGAATGTAAGGAAATAATATTATTTTCTAGCTTAATAATTAAATTTTATTTATATTATGTATAGCCATATGATAGATAAATAAATCTTTATGTCAAAACATGTAATAAATAGAGTCATAGACATTAATGCATGTGTAAGAGGATGTAAGAGTTGTGTAAGTGAAATGATGGATTGTTTAAATCAGATTTTGGGGTATATAACACTCCATCCTCCTTGAAACTCGGATTTGGTCTTGGGAGCCTAAATTGGAGGCTTGTGGGACAAGTTAAACTTGTCCCACACCTCTCAAAAACCTCCACCAACCATGTTTATTATTTAGGAGTCAAAATCAATCTATTTTATTATATTTTGATATAAATTTGGGCAAGTATTGATTGCACTTGTCTTACAAATTTTAAATGCATTCCTTTTGGGGTATGGGCTACATTGTGTATGTAAGTAATTTTGTCATATTTCTTTTATGGTGATTTAATTTCCTTGATGTTGATTGCATTTTGGGATGAGGAAAATGATGTGGCATCCCACTTGGAATCCAGATCATCCTCTTCCACCTTCTCCTTTAAAAATTTAATTTGCCTCCTCATTTGAGGTTGTTGAAAGTTGGAGATTTCACTTTGGGTCGAATTTTTCTTGCATTTTGGATCTTGCTTGGTGGAAGAAGTGGATTTACTTGTGCATGCATTCATGTAGCTGATTTGGGACTGGTTTTTATGCAACAAAGAATTTACTTTTTGGAAACAAATCTCCATAATGGAGAGGTAGGCTCTTGCCTTTTTAATTGTTTTTTTTTCCTCCTTCTTGCTTGCAAATTATTGAATGGTTTTGTGGTTACATTCTTTGAGGGATGGGTAGAATTCTTAGGGCATGGTGTGGAGAGAAGACTATGAGGTTTATCAGAGGAGGGATAAGGGGTTTGCCATTGTTATTTGTTCTTGGGAGGGAATGTTGGTTTGGGATCCACCTAGGAAAGGAAATTGCTTGCATTTCCTACTTTGGGGAGGTATAAGGGATAAATTTGGAGGAGGGATAAGGAGGGGTTGAGGAGGGATAAGGTTTATGGGATTGTTATGATTTTGGCAGTTTTCTTTTGGTGGATGCCCAAAATTCAACTTGGGAGGCATAAGGAGACCTCCATAGTTCTTTCTCTTGCTTGGCTTGCTTGCTTGGAGAAGGAGCATTTGTTTTGTTTTGAAATTGATTGTTGTAGTTGAGAACTACATCTTCTTGCTTTGTGTCTCTTTGTGATTGTGAAAATATGCTTTTATGTGAAGAAGCCATGTTGCCATGTGTTGTATCATCATGTTCCATTCCAATATGGTTGGGGCTTGGGGGCCAATGGGGAAAGATGGCTTCTCTTTTCCCATTGGATGTTTTGGTTGGGTGGAGAGTGTTGCCTTTCCCCTTCCTTGTTGTGATTAAAAGTTAAAGGATGAAGAAATCAACATGTTGCTGTTTGGAGCTTGGAGAAATCAGTTTTGACAGTCATTCCTTTGAGCAGTTTTAATGTAACCCTACCCACTTCAAGTGGATGAATGTAATTGATATATATATATATATGTGTGTGTGTGTGTGTGTGTGTGTGTGTGTGTGATGTTTACCTTGTTATTGAGATATGTAATCAAATTTGAGGAATGTAGAGAAGAATTTTATATCTCTATTTTACTTGTAAAGAAATGAAATTGAAATGATATACTTGTATTCTTTTGAAATTGAAAATTTAAAATCCAATCAACTGAAAGGAGTTAAGTTGTAATGTGTTGCTTGAAATCAATGAAAGAAATATATCCTTCTCTCAATTGCATTGTTGTTTTGGAAATCACATGGTTGTTATATTATACAAATTTTATTTTAGAAAAGAGAGTACGTATAAAAGAAATGATGAAGCTTCATATTTTGAAATGAGTTTTTGAACTAGAAATCAATCTTGAATATTCAATGTATAATGTAAGGAGCATTGTATTTTTCTGAATTAGAACAATATGCACATTTAGTAGATAAATTACAAAATCAGTTTAGAGGAATAAACTCACTATTTTAAAGATAAAACTGGTAATGTACATTTGAATAAATGAACAATTCACATTTATACTTCTTAATTAACTTTAAAATGTCATATGTTACTATGCCAAGACTACACCAAATTCAAATTGACAAAGTAAACTCAAGGAAACAATCCAACCAATTCAAAATTTGAATCAATTCCCTTCCTAGGTCATTTTTCTGTCCCTTGTTGGAAAAAAACACAACTTGAATAAATTGATCAAATTGACACCTTTAAAACATTATAATTCTTCCCTAAGTTGATCCCCCATGTCTGATTGGCATGTGGAGTGGAGGAAGGGATTCAATTTTATAAAAATTACAAGTTTGAAAAAACTACCAGTTTTAAATTTTATAAACCCTGCAAATATATTTCTTAAAATTGACCATTGAAAATTTACCACATTTAAAAATTGATGATTTCTATGTAGAGAGGACTCGGAGATATTTCGGAAAGTCCTTGTTTTCCTAAAATGGAGCTTCCTATCAAAAGTTATGGCCATTTGAAGTTTTACTTCAAAATGGCCATCCCAAACCAAAAATGAAATAATTCGACCTTAGAAAAATTTAAATTTTGAACTTTAGAAAAATTTCTTAAAAAGTTCCACGGTCCCCACCACCCTCTCATCCTATTATAATTCACCATGTGGCACCTTGGAGGGGCAGACCCTTAGTAAAACTTAACATTTTGAAAATTTTGCCTTGGGAAATTTTTTTCCAATTTTCCCGCAACCCCGCAGGCCCCCAACCAATCACGTGCTGACATGTGGCAGGGGGGTGCATGGATCAAAATGGAAAACTTAACCATTTTTTCCTTTGGAAAATTTTCACTTTTCTCCCCATAACCTCACATCCCTGCACCAATCATGTGCTGACACGTGGCAGGGAGGGCCCGCAGATTTAGAAATGAAAACTTAACTTTTTGCACTTTTGGAAAAATTTCACTTTTTCCTCCGCCAACCCGCATCCCCGCAGCCAATAGGGTGTTGAAACATGTCCCCATGGGTGTGCAGGTCCATGCAATTCTTTTAACCTTTTAACCCCTTGGGTGAAAAATCAAAATTCTCTCCATGCCCGCGACCAATCACAAAGCGCCACATGGCCATTTGGGCAAGCGCGGAGGCACGGAGGAAAATTTTCCTTCGGAAAATTAAAAACTTGGTTTTGGGAAAAATTTCATGTTTTCCCCATGACCCGCTAGCCTGGACCAATCACATGATGACACGTGGCATTTAGGGCATCGGTAGGGGGCACGAAGGCATTTTCTCCCTAACCTTGCGGACTTCTAAGGGAAAATTTTCCCCTAAAACTCCGCCCGGCCATAACTTGAGTTTTACAAGGAGTTAGGAGGACCTATTTATATGGTTGGAAAGGTGAGGAAATTTCCTATCCAATTATCCTAGTTTAGAAAAATTTTCATAAATCTAAGTGTGTGAAAAATCTAGTTGAATTTTAGGGCTTGTTAGAGAGCAGGCCTTGGGATAAATTTCTCCCCGAACCTTAGTAAAACTTGTAACCTCCAAATTGAAACCTTGTAAACTTATTATAAGATAAAAATGGAAATCTTGTGTTTGGTTAATCAGAATTTTTTTCGGAACCTATTTAGTTTCAAACTAGTATCTTGCTACTTGTTTGTAGACCCTTCTTATAAAAAAAAATTTATTCCATAATTTTCCTAGTTTGTTTCTTGGTCTCAAGTGGTAGTTGAAGCTGGCACTACACTTGGTATCAGAGTGATGGTTCAAAATATTGGACCATTGGGCACACTAGAAATATTAAGACTTGAAACCTAAAACTAGGAAATTGATAATCTAGAAAACAAAACTGTTTGAAAATTGTTCATGTTAGTAAATATAGAAAGTGAAGGAAACTCAAGGTAATGAACTAACTCCCACTCTGCAGTCTGTGTAAGGAGCTCGAGACAAAGTAGGAGGAACATTCACAAATACTTAGTGTCACCACCACCACCACCTCCACCCTTTCTACCACCACCACTAGACCAGGTTTAGCAGCTATCCTACCACATATTTTGCAGACCCTCCAGGATGTTAATGCTGCCCTACGTGGAGGATCAGTAGGAGGGCACTCAGGCAGGAAGGACAGAATTACTTCCATAGAGGGACATGCACCTCCTCCACCCAGTGAGGAGGATGGGGGAGATAATTTTCATGGAGAGTCGGCTAGAGCAGAGTCTCCCTTGAGGGGACATGGTGACCGTATTTTAGGACAGAGAGAGAGGTCTCAGAGCCCTAGGCTTGGGGATAGGCAGGTGGAGAGGCCCAGAGGCCGTCAGACCATAGCTATGGATCACATCAAGGAGATCCTGAAGCTTAGGCCCTCACATTATTCAGGTGACATAGGGGGATTCTAGGTAGAGGCCTGGCTGGTTAGCTTGAGCGGTTGCTTCAAGCTTTGTCCTTGTTCTAGCAACACGAAAGCTCGTGTTGTGATCCATCTACTGAAAGACAGAGTTGGAGTATGGTGGAGGAAAGAGGAGAAGAAGCTCCATATAGACTCAAGGATAGTCACTTGGGAGTTGTTTGAGGAGAGAGTCAGGAGTAGATACTTGGTATAGAGATTCATACAACAGAGGATAGATGAGTTCCATGACCTTTGATAGGCTTCCTTATAGTGGCCGAGTATGAGAGTAAGTTCTTAGACTTGCTTCAATAAATTGATTACATGCATGATGAGTAGGTTTGGATCCACAGGTTCATTCGGGGCCTTAATATAGACATTGGAGGTGCATTTTGGATCCACTACCCACAAACATTAGCAGAGGCCGTTGAGAAGGCCTACATTACAGAAGAGACTCGGGGTAAAACCTAGCAGGCTAGAGATCGGGTCAGGAGCCGTATTCAGCAGTTGCAGGATAGTAGATCAAGGGGTCAACTCCTCCTCCTCATGGTGGTCAGCATTCTTCGTAGTCATCTTTCATACCATAGCAGCAACAGCAGTAGTCCCACCCACTGTTTAGGCCTCCTCAGAGAGCTGATGCATAGAGAGGTTAGAGCATGGGGCCTCCTAGGGGTCCCACCAGGACACAAGGTGGAGCTAGAGCTCAGTCAGTAGGAGCTCAACCACAGAGGCCACAAAAAACTATGGCTGGATCATCAAGGTCCATAGCACCTACCTCTAGGGCACCTTCTGGTGGTGCTACAGTTTGGAGGATTTCAAGTGGTTGTTTCAGGTGTGGAGCAGCGGGACACTTTTAGAGAGATTGCCCCTAACCCTAATAAGGGTAAGGCACCCATCTCAGAGCCTACAATCGAGAGATATGGGATGGAGTCACAGGATCTATGCAGCAGTTGAGAACCACTAGGCCGAGCACCAGAGCATGGTCATTGAGACCCCAGGTAGTATTGGAGGTGTTCCTACCTCCATATTGTTTGACTCTAGTTCTTCTGATTCATTTATTGCACCATCCTTAGTAGAGCGATGTAGGCTGGTGGTTGTTAGACAGGGTCATAGTTGGGATGTTGAGATGGCTTGGGAGCCAAGGTCTCTATAGACTCCTTAGTAAAGGAGTGTGTTGTTAACTTGGGACCTTTCACCACCACTTCAGATCTCCGTGTACTTCCTTTGGGCTTGTATGGAGTCATTTTAGGCATGGATTGGTTGTCTACACATAGGGCTAGGATGGATTACTATCATAAGACTATATCTTGTGTAGATGATCTTGGAGTTGAGTCGGTGATTTCTAGGGTCAGGAGACTCGTTTATGTTTGGACTATCTCCGCTATGTAGCTCAAGCGGTGTGTGCGAGCAAGGTTTTCAGATGTATGCGGTCACATGATTAGTGGACAGGGGAAAAGGATGGGTCTAGTGGGCCATCGCTAGATGACCTTTCCATTTTGAGAGAGTATGTAGATATTTTTCTAGGGGAGCTACTGGGGTTGCCACCCCCACATGAGAATAATTTCCATATTGATCCGGTTCCAGGAGTAGAGCCTATCTCATGAGCTCGTTATCGGATGACCACCCCAGAGCTCTGCGAGATCAAGTTACAGCTAGAGGGCCTTCTAGAGAAAGGCCTTATCCTTCCTAGTGTATCCCCTTGGGGTGCACTAGTTATATTTGTTAAGAAGAAGGATGGATCCTTGTAGTTGTGCATAGACTACCACCAGCTGAATAAGGTAACGATCAATAATCGTTATCCCATACCTCGCATTGATGACTTGTTTGATAAAATGAAGGGAGCCATGGTGTTCTCTTAGATTGATCTCAAGTCAGGGTACCATCAGTTGAGGATTATGGAGGTAGACATCCATAAGACTACTTTTTGTACGAGGTATGGGCACTATGAGTTCATAGTGGTGCCTTTTGGTTTGACGAATGCCCCTGCAATGTTTATGAGTTTGATGAATGGGGTATTCAGGACCTTTTTAGATCACTTCGTGCTCATCTTTCTTGATGACATTCTTATTTACTCATGTACATGTGAGGAGCACGAGGGCACCTTCGACGGGTTCTTCAGTGTCTTTGTGAGTAGCAGCTTTACGGGAACTTGGAGAATTTTGCTTTCGTTTAGTCAAAGATTCAGTACTTGGCTCATATCATCTCAGGTGAAGGTATCGTAGTCGATCCTTCCAAGATTAGAGCCATTATGGATTGGCCATTACCCACTATAGTGAGAGAGGTTCGCAGCTTCATGGGGTTAACAGGGTATTATAGGAGATTTGTGCATGACTTCTCTTGGATAGGACACCCCATCACTTCCCTTCAGCGGAAAGGGAAGAATTTTTTTTGTTAGAAAGGTGTGAGTAGGCCTTCAGGACACTGAAGGAATATCTCACTACAACACCCATTCTTGCAATTTCGGATCCACATGGTGAGTTCTTTGTTTGCACAAATGCTTCTTTAGTAGGGCTTGGAGGTGTGTTGATGCAGGATGACAGGGTTGTAGCTTTTGAGTCTCACAAACTCAAGGATCATGAGCTTAATTATCCTACCCATGATCTTGAGCTTGCGGAAGTTATGCATGCTTTGGTTAGATGGATACATTTTCTTCTTGGATGGAGATTCAGACTTAGGACAGACCATTTGAGTCTTCGCCACCTCTTCATGCGTAGCCCAATCTAAACACTCGCCAGATGCGTTGGATGGAGTTGCTTTGTGAGTATGACATGAAGATAGAGCATGTGAAAGGGAAGGAGAATGTGGTTATAGACGATCTTAGCAGACAGAGGCATTTGAGCATGGATACTTCAGTGAGCATTGATTTATGGAGAAGGATCCTTCAACAGCTTCCTCTTGACAGTTTCTACATTGCAGATTGAGCAGAGATTAAGTCCCAGAGACCCCTTGAGGGAAATTTTATGGTTTCTCACTAGAGGTAAATGGTCTTCTCAGGCATAGAGGTTAGATTTATGTTCCTAGAGATGGAGGCTTGAGGCGGGACATCGTGATGAGGTACATCGTGCACCCTATTCAGCCCATCCTGGGGTGAAGAAGATGCATGCCACCTTGAGAAAATTATATCACCAGAGAGGACTTTTCAAGGACATGGCTCAGTTTGTGTCATGTTTCTTAGAGTTCAGAAATTGAAGGCCAAGCATCAACATCCAACTGGCCTTCTCTTTCCTCATGCTATACTGGAGTGGAAATGGGACACCATTTCCATGGATTTCATTGTTGGGTTACCAATGTTGAGATATCATCACGATGCCATCATGGTCACGGTTGATAAATTGACAAAAGTAGCTCAATTTTATCCGGTGAACACCACATATAAAGCTAGTGTAGTGGCACGTGTCTACTTGGATGAGATCATCAGGTTGCACGGGATCCCACTGAGAAGATCATTTGTGACCGTGATCCCTTGTACACTTCACATTTCTGGACTACCATGCATTATGTCCTTGGGACGAGGATTAATTTCAGCACAACATACCACCCTAAGATAGATGGATAGACCAAGCGAGTGAATCATATTTTGGAGGATATGCTCAGGATGTACATGATGGATCAGTAGTCTAAGTGGGAGGAGTATCTATACCTTGTGGAGTTTGCCTACAATAATAGCTTTTAGAGTTCTGTAGGCATGGCTCCTTTCCAGGACTTGTGTGGCAGGGAGTGTAGGACACCCCTTAGCTGGGACAAATTGGAGGATAGAGTATCCCTAGGACCAAATCTTTTGCAGCACATGGAGAAGCAGGTAGTGTTGATCAGGTAGAGATTACAGGAGGCACAGGATAGGTAGAAGAAGTACGCTGATCAAAATAGGACCGAGCATAATTTTGATGTGGGCATGAAGGTATTCCTTCATGTTAGGCCACATAAGAGCTCGATCCGTTATGGAAAAGGTTCTAAGTTAGCTCCTCGGTTCGTTGGACCTTTTGAGATCCTGGAGTGTATCGGCCCATTGGCTTACCATCTAGCATTGCCACCCAGCTTGTCTCATGTACATGATGTGTTTCATGTTTCTGTTCTTAGGAGATACATCACATATCCTTCTCATGTGTTGGATTGGACATCATTGCAGGTGCAGGACCAGAGATAGGTGATGGTGGAGCCCATCCATATCATCAATCGCAGGACCTTGGGCCTTTGAGGAAGAGAGATTGATTAGGTACGGGTGCAGTGGGACAGATATGATGAGACTGCAGCCACTTGGGAGGATGTTACTACTTTACGAGTGTAGTTTCCAAATTTGTTCCAGTGACTTCCAGGAGGAAGTCAAGTCTAAGGGGAGGGGGATGTAGTGCCCACTTCCCTTTGACACTATTTAGATACTGATCCTGACACTATTGATCATATTTTGGATATTATTATGTTTTGATGTAGTATGATGGGTATATGCTAGATCATAGATTACTATGGACATTATTATATTTTTCTCAGTATGATGATTAGATGTTAGACTATGGATTAACATTGATCTGGATTCAGTTATTATGCTTGATGATCATGGAGACATTATTATTATTATGTGGATGATGACATACTGGTTGACATGGACAGGTTATTGATGTTGATTTTAGACATGTGACATTGGTATTATGAATAGCTCTAGTGTAGAGATCTATTGGATGACGATATAGTTGCAAATTGAATTTTAATTGATAAATGTTAAAATCTTGATATTGTTGTGATTTGGATTTAATGTTTATATATCATTTGGATGTTCTGATATGGCCACGAGGCCGAAGGAGGTATTTTGCATTTTGTAGGTTAAAATCACAACAATGTCGGGGGACTGGAGACTAACCATATTGGAATTCAGTGTGAAATCAACAAGGGTCACCATGGCAACTGTGTTTGATTTGTGTGTTGTGTTGTGTTAGGATTTCCCATGGGGGATTTCCATTATTGTGACCTTGGGGCATATATGTGTTTTATTATGTATTCCCTTTTTAATTATTGTTGTATGTATTTTATTTGTAATGTGCTCTTTATTTTAATTATTCTAATGTGATAGTTAAATGTGTGAAGTCATATAGTTAAATTTTAATTAAATTAATTGGGAGGTGGAATGTAAGGAAATAATATTATTGTCTTGATTAATAATTAAATTTGATTTATATTATGTATAACCATATGATAGATAAATAAATATTTATGTCAAAACATGTAATAAATAGAGTCATAGACATTAATGCATGTGTAAGAGGATGTAAGAGTTGTGTAAGTGAAATGATGGATTGTTTAAATCAGATTTTGGGGTATAGAACACTCCATCCTCCTTGAAACTCGGATTTGGTCTTGGGAGCCTAAATTGGAGGCTTGTGGGACAAGTTAAACTTGTCCCACACCTCTCAAAAACCTCCACCAACCATGTTTATTATTTAGGAGTCAAAATCAATCTATTTTATTGTATTTTGATATAAATTTGGGCAAGTATTGATTGCACTTGTCTTACAAATTTTAAATGCATTCCTTTTGGGGTATGGGCTACATTGTGTATGTAAGTAATTTTGTCATATTTATTTTATGGTGATTAAATTTCCTTGATGTTGATTGCATTTTGGGATGAGGAAAAATGATGTGGCATCCCACTTGGAATCCACATCATCCTCTTCCACCTTCTCCTTTAAAAATTGGATTTGCCTCCTCATTTGAGGTTGTTGAAAGTTGGAGATTTCACTCTTGGGTCAAATTTTTCTTGCATTTTGGAGCTTGCTTGGTGGAAGAAGTGGATTTACTTGTGCATGCATTCCTCTTGCTGATTTGGGACTGGTTTTTGTGCAACAAAGAATCTATTGTTTTGGAAACAAATCTCCATAATGGAGAGGTAGGCTCTTGCCTTTTTAATTGTTGTTTTTTTTTCCTCCTTCTTGCTTGCAAATTATTGAATGGTTTTGTGGTTACATTCTTAGATGGATGGGTATAATTCTTAGGGCATGGTGTGGAGAGAAAACTATGAGGTTTATCGGAGGAGGGATAAGGGATTTTCCATTGTTATTTGTTCTTGGGAGGGAATGTTGGTTTGGGATCCACCTAGGAAAGGAAATTGCTTGCATTTCCTACTTTGGGGGAGGTATAAGGGATAAATTTGGAGGAGGGATAAGGAGGGGTTGAGGATGGATAAGGTTTATGGGATTTTTATGATTTTGGTGTTTGCTTTTGGTGGATGATAGAAATTCAACTTAGCAGGCATAAGGAGACCTCCATAGTTCTTTCTCTTGCTTGGCTTGCTTGCTTGGAGAAAGATCCTTTTTTTTGTTTTGAAATGGATTGTTGTAGTTGAGAACTACATATTCTTGCTTTATGTCTCTTTGTGATTGTGAAAATATTCTTGTATGTGAAGAAGTCATGTTTCCATGTGTTGTATCATCATGTTACATTCCAATATGGTTGGGGCTCGGGAGACAATGGGGAAATATGGCTCCTATTTTCCCATTGGATGTCTTGGTTAGGTGGAGAGCGTTGCATTTCCCCCTTCCTTGTTGTGATTAAAAGTTAAAGGATGAAGAAATCAGCATGTTGCTATTTGGAGCTTGGAGAAATCAATTTTGACAGTCATTCCTTTGAGCAGTTTTAATGTAACCCTACCCACTTCAAGTGGATGAATGTAATTGATATAGATATGTGAGATGTTTACCTTGTTATTGAAAGATGTAATCAAATTTGAGGAATGTAGAGAAGAATTGTAATTCTCTATTTTACTTGTAAAGAAATGAAATTGAAATGATATACTTGTATTCTTTTGAAAATTGAAAATTGAAAATCCAATCAACTGGAAGGGAGTTAAGTTGTAATGTGTTGTTTGAAATCAATGAAAGAAATATATCCTTCTCTCAATTGCATTGTTGTTTTGGAAATCACATGGCTGTTATATTATACAAATTCTATTTTAGAAAAGAGAGTACGTATAAAAGAAATGATAGAAGCTTTATATTTTGAAATGAGTTTTGAACTAGAAATCAATCTTGCATATTGAATGTATAATCTAAGGAGCATTGTATTTGTCTGAATTAGAACAATATGCACATTCAGTAGATAAATTACAAAATCAGTTTAGAGGAATAAACTCACTATTTTAAAGTTAAAACTGGTAATGTACATTTGAATAAATGAACAGTTCACATTTATACTTCTTAATTAACTTTAAAATGTCATATGTTACTATTCCAAGACTACACCAAACTCAAATTGACAAAGTAAACTCGAGGAAACAATCCAACCAATTCAAATTTTGAATCAATTCCCTTCCTAGGTCATTTTTTTGTCCCTTGTTGGAGAAAAAAACACAACTTGAATAAATTGATCAAATTGAAACCTTTAAAACATTTTAATTCTTCCCTAAGTTGATCCCCCATGTCTGATTGGCATGTGGAGTGGAGGAAGGGATTCAATTTTATAAAAATTGCAAGTTTGAAAAAAACTATCCAGTTTTAAATTTTATAAACCCTGCAGATCAATTTCTTAAAATTAACCCTTAAAACTTCACCAAATTCAAAAATTGATGATTTTTATGCAAATAAGACTCGAGATATTTCTGGAAAGTCCTTGTTTTCCTAAAATGGAGTTTCCTATCAAAAGTTATGGCCATTTGAAGTTTTACTTCAAAATGGCCATCCCAAACCAAAAATGAAATAATTCGACCTTAGGAAAAATTTAAATTTTGAACTTTAGAAAATTTCTAAAAAGTTCCGTGGCCCCTGCCACCCTCTCATCCTATCAGAAGTCACCATGTGGCACCTTGGAGGGTGGACCCTTAGTAAAACTTAACATTTTGAAAATTTTGCCTTGGGAAAATTTTCCCAATTTTCCCGTAACCCCGCGGCCCCCAACCAATCACGTGATAGGGGATGCACGGATCAAAATAGAAAAATTAAACATTTTATCCTTTGGAAAAATTTCTCTTTTCTACCCGTAACCTCATTTCCTTGCACCAATCACATGCTGACACGTGGCAGGGAGGGCCCGCGGATTTAGAAATGAAAACTTAACTTTTTGCAATTTTGGAAAAATTTCACTTTTTCCTCCACCAACCTGCATTCCCGCAGCCAATAGTGTGTTGAAACATTTCCCCATGGGTGTGTGGGTACGTTTAATCCTTTTAACCTTTTAACCCCTTGGGTGAAAAATCAAAATTCTCTCCGCCGGCCCACGGCCAATCAAAAAGTGCCACGTGGCCATTTGGGCAAGCGTGGAGGCACGGAGGAAAATTTTCCTTTGGAAAATTGAAAAATTGGTTTTGGGAAAAATTTCATGTTTTCCTCCCATGGCCCATCATCCTGGACCAATTAGGTGATGACACGTGGCATTTGGGGCATCGGCGGGGGTGCGAAGGCATTTTCTCCCTAACCCTGCAGACTTCTAAGGGAAAATTTTCCCCTAAAACTCCACTCGGCCATAACTTGAGTTTTACAAGGAGTTAGGAGGACTTATTTATATGGTTGGAAAGGTGAGGAAATTTCCTATCTAATGAGTCTATTTTAGGAAAGTTTTGATAAATCTAAGTGTTTTAAAAATCTAATTGAAGTTCAGGGCTTGTTAGAGAGTAGGCCTTGGGATAAATTTCTCCCTGAACCTTAGTAAAACTTGTAACCTCCAAATTGAAACCTTGTAAACTTGTTATAAGATAAAAATGGAAATCTTGTGTTTGGTTAATCAAAATCTATTCCAAAACCTATTTAGTTTCAAACTAGTATCTTGCTACTTGTTTGTAGACCCTTCTTATTAAAAAAAAAAATTATTCCATAATTTTCCTAGTTTGTTTGTTGGTCTCAATTGGTAGTTGAAGGTGACACTACACTATGTGGGTTCAAGTGATCTCCAATGCAATAGGTGAATGCAACTCTAGATGGATTGATAGTAGTAAGTGATGCCAAGTCCCTCATTATGGTATCATAAATTTATATTTATAGGGTTCTCTTTCTCTAGTTTTGTAATTAACCACGAAAATGCTGACCACAAGAAAGATAAAGATGAAAAATTGTTGTAAGAGGCCCAAAAGTGGCAAGAAAGTATAAAAAAGGACTAGTTGGCCCCATGTGGGACCGGGGCACTTATGGGTGCCACAAAGTACTAATCTGGGCACCCCAACCTGAAGCTAAAATAATGTAGAATGTTAGAAAATGAGTGGGAATATGGGTGCAATCAGTCACAAATTAGGAAATAAAATAAAAAATATGTCCAAGAGGATGCGGGTTAATTAGTACTTTCTTCACTCGATAACCTTGCAAATAGTAGTATGAGACCGAGATAAATAAATGTCTAAATTTCATGATTTTGTTACTACAAAGCTATAGAACAAGAAACTAGGTTGTTAAACACATGAAAAACCACCTAAAACTTAGAAATGATGTTAAATACTAAGGAAGTCTACGAAATATGCAAATAATCCACAAAAATATACACAAAATATTAAGGAGTGCAATACTACAAAAATATACACAATACAAACAAGCCACGAAGGAATTTAATAAGCCTTGATACACTCATAAATAATATGAATATAATGAAAATTACATCAAGGAAGGCGTAAAGATACAAAGGTATTGAAAAAAAAATAGAGAAAGATTGCAGATGAATAAAACACCATATTTGACCATGTAGAGTCCTTAAAAACCTAGATTTTGATTACCCATAGTAATTTAAAAAAAATTTAAACACTCCACATTTATATTAATTCACATTGATTTAGAGTTTGTGCACATTTTAGGACTAAAAAAATGGCACAACACAAGTTAGGGTGTTGTGGATATTAAAATTTTCCAAGTACTTCAATTTTACAAGAATGTTTACACCAATAAATCACAAAAATCCATATCTATCCTTCACAATCATAAACACTAGCTACGATACCATGTTAGGAAATGTGTGGGTAGATAATACCACACATTTATACATCTAAAAATATAAATTTCTAAGGATTATATTTTATGATTGAACATCAAGATATGAAATATTACATCACATAATGAATAAGATACTAGATTTAGTGCATGAAAGTGAATGAACACAAGAAATGAGATAAATGGAAAAATATTTCGATTAAAAACCCACTTTGAAAAATATCACTTATTTTTTACTAAGAATAAAAATTTCACCCATTACTCCCACTATTTCCTTGAATACACACAATTGCATTCACTCTTCATCTCACATCTAGCTCACATGATAGTTGTCTCTCATGGTCTATGATCGGTTGTCGATATTCATCGTGTGTATTCCAACCTCAAATAGATCACCTTGATTTATATCAAGGAAAATGTTCTTAATCCACTATTATATTTCAAATTTAAACATGTTTCGTCCCAATATGGGAATCTTCCACATTATAAGGCCAAAGTTCTTAGTCTTTGGCATATTTTCTAATTAAGCGAGTCTCTCACTTAATATTACAACCCCAAAAAAATCAAGTTGAAGGTTGACTGGAAACCAAGATAAGTGGGATAAATTGATGAAATTTTGGATAAAATTGAATTTTTACTGCATAGTTAAAGGTAATCTTAGTATGGTAGGTGGTGGTGCGGTCCTTATGGATTCGAGGGGGAAATGGTTGAAATATTTTTGGCCCCGTGGGAGTTGAAATAAACCATGTGGTGGAACCCAAAGCATATCTTTGAGGCATTTAAATTTTTTAAAGAATGAAAACTGTGAAACTTTCTATTTAAAGGGGATTATATGAACATCCATAATCTTATCTCTAGAAAAACCAAACCCTCTTAGTCCATTCACAATAAAATTGAAGATGTCAAAGCCTACTTGATTAAGTTCAAGGATGTATCTATAAACCACATATATAAGTAATAAGGGGGCTGATTGAATGAAAAATATGGGTGTTTTTAGTATTATTCTCTAACTTTGGACTAATATTGATGATATCCCTAGGTATATTATTCAAATTCTATAAAATAACATTGCATGTGATGTTAGCAAAACAAAGGATGTAAATTTAAACATTGCACTTTTAATGGTAGGACATGTTATTCATATAAACTTGTGCTTGGAGAGAAATATTTATTGTGATATAATTAAGTTGATTTTCAATTGTTAGAGTGATAATTATTTCAATACTCCCTTTAAATTAATCGATATCTAAGGATTGAAGGGTGTGAAAATTACTATGAATACTCTATATCTTGAGTAGTGTAGTAATTCAATGAAGAGAGGCATTTCCACTACAATGGGCGAGACAATGATAGATTAGAATGGGTATAATGTGCAAATGCCAAAGATGACCAAAAGATTTAAATGAAGTCTGAAAAAGGGTTTGAAAATTTTCATGGTGCATATTATTGGTCATTGCCTATAATTTCAAAGGATTTTTCTTTGGGATGGAAGGACAGAGTGATGAAAATGCGTAGCATGAGCATGATTGTTAATGAGGATAATATAGGTGAAATTAATGGGATGGAGTGTGATGGAAAAAAATCATATAAGGAAAATAAAATAAAATAAAGGATGAAATTATAAATGTATTCTTAAAAAATGAATCATTAATGTAAAACATACAAGTATTCTTATAAATTAGTTTCCTCATAAATGTCTTGAAATTTATCTCTAGATTATGAAGTACCTAATTCTAGAAGGTAAGAACAATGTCTAATACTCTCATAACTTTTTCCTCATGAAATATTTCAAAGGTCATAGAATTATCTTTCCTTTATTTTTGTTGAGATCATTGGAAAGTAATATCACCTTGTTTTAATTAAAAATGAAAAATGAGATCATTCACTGGGGTTTATCTTCTCTGGTGAAGAGGGGTTCCCCTATGGGTAGAATTATTTCAAACATTGTTGATATGGATATGGTAGAATATGTTGTAATGATTATTACTAATGATGATACAAAGGACATCCCTAAGAATATTAAGAATGATTTATCTTCTAAAAGGATAATACAAAGATAAGAAGACAACTTCCAAATCTAAATAATTGAAATCCAATAGAGAAGAGATGCTTGTTAAAATCCTTAAACCCCATTTTTTTATCAAGGAAAGGAATAAGATAAGTAAGTATGATGGTAAAAATACAACCCCTAAGTTAGGAGTATGAAAGTGATTGAAAAAGTGTTTTAAAAATTATAAATATTCAATAGATTATAATGTTTTGAAAAATGAGATTGATGACATGATAATACTTCTAGATCTCTATCTAGATGAAGGGGAAAAAGGAGGTGAAATTGGTAAAATATTGAAGAGATGAGTGTGAAAATCAATGGTATGAATTCAATCCTGTTGCAAATAAGAAAAAATCACCCCAGAAAAGAAAAATGAGTAGACTAAGGTGAGTGAGGACTTTAACACTCATGATAAATAAAAGGAGGTGGTATTTTCTGCTAGTGTTTAGCATAAAATTATCCTAGTCCAAAAGAGAGAAGTGAGAACCTCTAGTATTGGTCAAAGTTAAATAAATAGGAGCTCTCTTAAAAAGGAGGATAACAAGAGGTTGAAAGTCACTTCTACGCTAGATAAATTGGTCAACTATATGGACTCCAAGAAGTCCCAACAATGGTACATGTTCTTGGTCTATTATCTATTCTTTGGTTTCCTATTTTTTGGAACTTATGTGAAATTGGGCATAAAATATTAGGAATTTTAGCTAGCCTATTGTTGAAGATTGGTAGAAGTTAGCTTTTACCTATGGGGATTTTGGATTTTTGTTTTGTTTTTGCTATGATTTTCTTTCTATATTTCAACTTTTTATTGGCTACGAAAACCATCAAAACCTATGTTGTTACCTAATTTTTTTAAAAAAAAATCAGTATAAGGTTTATCTAAAAGGGTCCCCTAAATTATCAATAAAATAATCAACTCAATTTATAAAATTGAAAATTTTTTCTAACATAAAATATTTTTCATGGCTGTAATAGTATTGTTGTGATAAAATTAATCTATATATACAATATCCACTATCATTGTGGTGAGAAGTTTTTATCAATCATAAAAAGAAAATAAACTATTCAAAAACTACCGTACATCATGAAGACATAAAACACATATAAGAAATGTAATCTTAGTAGTGTTATATTGTAAAGTGGATAGATACCATCCTTTTATAATGTCCTAAGGTATATGTTTGTGGTGGATATCAATTTACTTTATCATATATAAGAAATCACCAAAACTTTAGAGGACAACGAGGGTTTAACGATACTCAATTGATAATAGAATGTCGAGATGTATGGATGTAAAATAGGCATGGGACACCTACTTCTAATTATTGAGAGAGACTTTACACTAGGAAATAACTAGATAAGATAGATCTTAGATAAAATATGTCGATTTTCTCAAATAAGGCTGATCTCGGGAACCAACAGGATTCCTTTGAGGGGTATTAACAAGTTTTGAAAATCAAGTGATAATTATAATATATGAAATATGATAGCTAGACAACGGAAAGATAAATTAAGCTTTCTTAGGGATAAGATATCCTGCTTCGTGTGATAAGTGACCTGTAAGTACCCAAAATTGTAAGGCACTTCACTACCGGAACAACATAACACGTGCCCCAATGATGATACAGGTCTCCTCGCAAGGTGTTCGGGATCTGAAAAATCTCCCCAAGTGTGCGTTAACATCTTGCATGCCTTGCTTAGCCCCTGCGTGATTTTTTGTTCTCTTTTCCCCTCTTTTCTTTGCATTTTCTCCTCGATTATGAACGCCGCCACCCGACTAGATGGTGGTCTCGTGACCGCCACCCAGACAAGGCGGCGGTCCTATAACTGCCACCCTGCTCAGGGTGGCGGTCCTTCATGCATTTTCTAGAATGTTCTTTTTAACATGACTCATGTAAATTTTAACGTTTACCAGCTTTTTTCACTACCTTTGGCTTGCATTAATGATTCTGGTTCCCTAGAATAGTGTTTTGGCATTTTTATGGTTTAAGAGATCAATTTGGTTTTTACCTTTGGGTAAATGCAAATGCTATAAATAGTTGGCTTGTGCTCAAGCAGATGGCCCCTCAAAATTTGCCTCTCAATTTCTCATTTCAGTAGTTCAATCTTTCATTTCACTTAGGATTCATAGTTTTGTTCATTGCATGCTTAGTTAATGTTATTTTGCTATTAGAAAGCCACATATCCATCTTGTGTAAGTGTTGTCATTACTTCATGCAGTCCATTAAAGTAGAACAATTTAATTCTCAGTAGGAAGCCATTAAAGTTGCAGGTTTTGTTCATCAAATAGGATAGTTTCAGGTTCTGGACATTTTATGTTGCATGACTCGTAATAAATCCCACTAGGAATTGCATAAGCCAAGCTCTGTACTCTTGCACTATCCCTCTCCTACTCACATTGTATTCAGTCTGTATCCTAAGCTGCCTTTGTTCCAATATCTACTTTTGTTGATGCTAGCATTACACGCTTTTCTAGATCCATGTGAGCACGAAGGAATGAGGAGATCACACTGAGGGGAAAAAACCACACACACCATCGGATTCGCCACTATTCTGCAAAATCTAGGTTCTAGCTTTCAAAAGTTCTAGTTAGAAGCATATCAAATAGAGTAGCCAATCATCTTATTTCAGTCAATTTTACTTTCGATATTGCTAGGGAAGCTGTGGGGATTGATAGTTTCTGAGAAACTATGATTCATTCCTCACTTCTGAGGTAGGATTGAGAGTCTTTCAAATAGATTAGATTAGTTATTTCATTATTTAGAATAGACTTACAACTACACAGGCAAGTAGCTATACTCGGCTGCCTTGTTTGTTTTAAATTTCGTGATTAGTTTAGTTGTCAATTGCTAGATATTTTCAAAAAGTTGCTCTTTCAATTTCATTCAAATAGTTCATCAGAAAAATACAAAAATAGAGAAGTTATATATGCTATAGATATACTTCACATAGTTAATTTTACTTTGCTACAATTAGATTTACATTGTTGCTTTTGTATGACAATCACGGGACCTAGAGAGCCCAGAGAATATGTATTCGAGCCAATCATGCCCCAACCCAATCTCGTCACAGCAATAACTGATATAGATCAGAATCTTAGGATCCAAGTCTTTTGAACAACGGAAAACTTACAATGAGATCATCTTCCGATTAAGCGGGTTAAACATAGAAGATGGCCAAGCGCACACATTTTGGTCAAATCAATCAAACTACAGATTACCCTAGATATATATCCGCATGATCGTAGACTAGATAATAAAGCTAAGGAATTCTTGACTAGACCAGATAATCACCCGTAGAGTCCACTATACCCATCATCCACCCTATGACCCTGTCTGGAGATATACACAAAACTATCCCAGGTCATTTTCTACGTATCCCACAACCCATAGACCGAATCATGCTAGAGCTCGATATTGATTGGATCCTTCAAGCAGTCATCCTTACCGATCGATCTATCACACCAGTTTAGGTTAGGAGGGCCTTCTTTTCCTTAGATTCGCAGTTTCCACTAGTGCACGTCGAAGACATCAGATTGCCTAACTAGTTTGTCTACATCCCACGCATATTCCATCCCCACCAGTTGTCTCGGCATGACCTCGGGAGGTCGGGTGTGAGGAAGAGTTACTTATAGATTCCCATGCTTGCTTTTCACTTTTCCATCATACAAAATAGGTGAACCCGATGTGAAATTCCTACTTTCTGGTTCAGATTCATACTTCTACTTACTCTTTCAATTAAACCACTTTTGTCTTTTCCACCTCATCAGCTTCACCAAAAAAAATTGGTGAACCTGACGTGAAGCACACGGTGCTTTTCTTTACCTCTTTTTTCCACCTTCTCTCTTTCCCATTATTCTGTGGGTATTCATATACCCCCGAATATGTCAGGATTCGATGCATATGGCAGACCTCTCTTAGGTCTTGAGGCATACTACGCTCAACTGAATAGACAATCATCACCCTCACTCTCAGTATGGGGTGACAACTACTCGACTAACCAGTTTTCAACACAAACTCCATCTCCAAGGACTAGATATACCTCATCCTTCCAAATAGAGGAGTTGGATCAGCTCGCTCAAACACAACAAATAGAGCCTTCAGGCTCAAACAATATGACATTCACAGGAGAATCTGGTTCGTCTCCTCAGTACTACTTAGACCAAAAATTAGTAGACAATCAGACCCATACCTAGTTTTAGATGATGAACATTCAGTGCGTTATGCTAGAAATGAACAAAGCTCTCGGAGTATGTACCCACCCGTAGGACATTTACAAGCACAACCCGAGGTCTCTTTTCAAGAAAATACCTCCATACCACTACATATAGGAAATGCCCTCGGGGAAACTTGGCAGGGAAACAATCAGTTCATAGTGGGATATCACATGCCTATACAACACCAAGATATACAACAAATGCCACTAAGGCAAAATACCATGACTTTACCAAATGAAGTCATTTCGACTTTAGTAGAAAAAGTTAGGGGGTTAGAAATTGCTCAGGAAAATCACCATTCTCAATTCATACAGGAAGGAAATTCTAATCCTCCACACCATCCTAGCCAAGTAGACCTCCTCACAAGAATAGGCACGTTAGGCATGACTCCTCAGTATTCACAACAAATGCCAACAAGAACTGCCATTTCTAACACCATTCCGATACCTCCCGGTCTAGTACAAAATAATCCATTCCTAGACAATCCCCCTTCATACTTAAACATGTACTCCAAATCACCACAAGGGGATATGTTCTCCTCTCCCAGCATGTTTACTCAACCACGGGGTTTCCTTATGCCCTTACCAGTGCATATGTTATGCCATATCAACAACCCATTCCACCGCCACCCCCTCAGTAGGCACCATCAATGGTCGAAACCTACGCAATAGGGACTTATTTAGAATATTTGAAAGAACCCTTAGACTTCACCATACGAAGCATTTTGCTTCCAAGACCTCTTCCCAATTTTCCCAAATACAAAGGTGAGGGAGATCCAAATGCACATATCAAGGCTTACGCCACAGCCTATTCGAGAACTACTCCCTTGGGATGGGGTTGTTGCTAAAATATTCCCCAAAAATTTGGAAGGTATCGCTCTCGATTGGTATTATAGAATACCTGAGGCTTCCATCCATTCATTTAAACAACTTGTTTCAGATTTCATTAAGGCATTTGACATGAACAAACTATTAAGAATAGGAATCAGGGAATTCTTGCACATTAAGCAGGAACACAATGAATCTGTTGCTCATTTCATCCAGAGGTGGCGTACAGTTCTTTATTCTTCAGCCAGTGCTCCAAATATGGACCAAATGGAACTATGCGATTTATTCCTTCATTCTCTTAGTAGAGAAGTGAAGGAAGAAGTCTAGAAGTTCCCACTAAGGACTTATGATGAAGTACTTGAGAGCGCTCTCCGAATAGATCAAGTAGTAATAGATAGTGGTCGTAAGACGTATGGAACAAATGGGAGGTTAATCACCTCCAACCAGAATACTACGGCTTATCCTACTACCACAAATACCAATCAAGGACCTAAAATCCTTAATAAAAATCGTGGAGTGACAACAGATGGAGTAACTGATCAGGCCAAAAGGGTAAATGTTGTGAATACTCCACCACTAGTAAACAACCAACGAAATAACAACTTTACCCCAACAATCAATGCAGTGGATTTCAATCATCAACAACAACAACAACAACAACAATGGAAAAACCCTACACATGGTCCAAGCCAAAACTCAACTAGTTGTCAAAACAGAATCAAAACCAAAAACAACAAATGCAAAACTTTAATCCTAACAGGAAACGGTTTGATCAGAGTTTTGGGCCACAATATGCACCAAACCAGCAAACTAGGAATTACAATCCTAACTCGTATTGTGGTTTTCACAAAATCCGAGGCCATGACACTAGAACATGCCGTGACTACAATAAATTCATGCAATGTTTGCCAGAGGAACAAAGAAAACTTTTCATAGATATGTTCTTGGCAGATCCTACATCACCGGCACCAAATACTTTTACAGGGGTAGTTTCCCCTCAAAATGCACTCCTTGAGATCTTCAATGATCCGCTCCCAAATCATAATAACAACATGTTAAATTCGAATGGGACAAACAAGGGTGTAATGACAGGAAACAATGATCATGAAGCCTCAACTTCACTAAATCCATTAGTTGTGCCACAATTAGGAAGTCAGCCGCAACCCAAGATAGTCGGTTTAGTGGAGTTAGACGCCGAACTACCGTAGAGGTCAGAACAATAACCCGACATGAGAGTATTCCTCTTAGCCAAGTCCAAGTTACCTACCAGAGACAGATAACATCCAACAAATGTTAGTAAGACCCGTAGGTGCCTACGATTTAATTAGTGATCTAACAAAAACCTTCTCGCACATTTATTTTTGGACTTACTAAAGAATTCTCCTGCCCACAGGGCTGCTCTTTTAGAGGCATTAGGTTTAGGTCATCTAATTAACATCACTATGCCTCCCAAAATACAGGTAAACCATATAGACTTTGATATCCACCCTTAGGGGCAGCCGGATAGGGATACCGAATTCAAATTCGAAATAAACAAAATGCCAACAGACACTAATATTGCACGCTAAGGTGATCTAGCCTTACATTTGCAAGTATGGGTTTATAACAATTATGTGAAACATGCGATGGTTGATGGGGCTGCAGATTAACATAGTCCCCTTCTCTTTCCTTCAAAATCTAGGGTATGGAGAAATGAATTGTTCCACAACTTGAAATACACTAAGAGGCTATGATAGCCTTAAAGCCATGTTAATTGGAACTATAATACTACCAATCACCTTAGGACCCAAAACAATCCTGACTGAGTTTTATATTATAGATTGGGAAACCAACTATAATATGATCCTTGGCCGACCATGGATACATCGTATGAAGGCAATCCCTTCTACATTATTCCAAGAAGTAATATTCTTGCATTTAGGAAAGGTGTTCATAGCCAAAGGTGATCCAAAACCATTCGATATACACCTAGCTGACTTAAAGAAAAGACCAGGCATTCACTCAGAATTTGAACTCCCAACAAACCAACTTAATAAACCCACCGACACAAAACCAGAGGAAAATCTGGTACCTATGATAGATCTTGATACTATGAGCCTAGTCAAGATGATCCCAGCCCTCAAGGATGAGGTTAAAATTGTAGAAACAATATCATTAGGAACTACTACAAAAATCGTTGAATTACTAGAACAGGATCTACCAATGTCCCTACCATTTGATTCTGTAGGCATGGGATATACCCTAGGTGTTGGTTCTCTTCCAGCAGAGGATCTATACATGGTAGAAGTAGAATATGTTAACACATCAAATATTCCGATGCCCATATTCCCAGCTAAATATTAGACTCTCCATTTCAATGGAGCTAGATGTCATTACGGAGCCGAGGCAGGTGTAATCTTTACTTATCCCGAGGAAAAGTCTACCATTTGCCTTTAAACTAAATTTCAAATGTACAAATAATGGCACTGAGCATGAAGCCCTCCTCCTTGGCCTCATCCTAGCTAAGAGGATTGGTGTTAATAATATCAGGGTGTTAGGAGACTCACAATTGGGGTAAAGCAAACCAAGTCTCGAGATGTATGAAACCAGAGCCGAGCACTTATACTCTACAAAACAGCATTTGTATTAAATTTAAGCAGGAGTTTAACTTCATATCAATTGAAGAAATCCCATGAGAAAAAATATTCTCGCCAATTCAATAGCAACCTTAGCATCATGCTTCACTCAAACATTGAGTTGGAGGATACCCATTTCATGGTATCCCTTCGTACTGAACCACTGGTAAAAACAATGTCAAACCCTCTTTTAACAAACAGAAATGAAAAAAAATATACTATCCTAGACCACATTGATAGTGATACAACCACTCTAAATTACTTAAACACCTATGCAGCATTACATCTCACCCATCACACAGTAGATTTATCCTTAATCCCGCATTTGTCTTCCTACTTTGGAAATTCCATGATAGATCCCCCTACAAAAGGAGCTCAGCATATACATGGTAGATAACGGAGACGATCTGGAATTACCTCCAGCCCTCCCTGAGTTTGAAGAAGGTAACGCTTCTTTAATCCAAGAAACAATCGATATTAACATCGAAACAGAGGATGAACCAAGGATATTGAAGTTAGGATCCTCGTTAACTCCATCAGAAGTAGAAATACACACTCAAATCCTCAAGGAACATCAGAAGGATTTTGCATTTAATTATAAGGAAATGATAGGGGTTACACCACACATTGCGGTACATAACCTCGTCACTAAATTAGATGCAAAGCTGATTAAACAAAAATTGAGACCAATGAAACACAAGGTAGATCTCATGGTGAAAGAGGAGGTAATGAAACTCCTCCAAGTAGGATTCATCAAACCAGTCGATTACTCTCAGTGGGTATCTAATATCGTTCCCATTCTAAAAAGAATGGGAAGATACGCATCTGCATAGACTTCCAAGACATTAACAAGGCATGTCCTAAGGATGACTTCCCATTACCATCCATAGACGTCATTGTTGACACAACAGCTAGATTTGAGCTTTTGTCTCTCATGGATGGATTCTCAGGATACAATCAAATCAAAATATCCGAACAAGATCAAGCTAAAACCACATTTATAACTCCTTGGGGAACCTATTGCTATGTTGTTATGCCATTTGGTCTCAAGAACGCTGGTGCTACATACCAACAGGCTATAACATATATATTTCATGATCTTATTCATAAAATTGTGGAATCCTACATAGATGACTTGTTAGCCAAGGCCAAGAAGCGTTGTGACCATCCAGAAGTGCTTCACATCATTCTTTCACATTTGATAGAATACGGAGTCACGCTAAATCCAGAAAAATGCATCTTTGGTGTAACAGGAGGGAAGCTCCTAGGTTACATTGTATCGTCACATGGGATCGATGTTGACCCAACCAAAATTAGGGTTGTTCTCGAAATGGTCCCACCTTCAGATGAATCTAGAATTAGGTATTTTCTCAGAAATCTTGGTGCAATCCGGAGATTCATCCCAGACTTAAGCTTCACCATTCATCCAATCAACAATATACTTAAAAAAGATTATAGTATTGATTGGACTGAAGACTGCATAATGAATATTTTGACACAGTTAAGTTTTTCTTGTTATCACCACCTACGCTAATGCCACCTAAGCCAGACCACCCATTAATTTTATATTCGTGAGCTACCAATGTCTCGCTAGCCTATATGCTGGCTCAAGAAGACGATGACAAGAGAGAATGCGTGATCTATTTCATTAGCTAAACGTTGCTCAACTATGAAACACGTTATACACAGGTAAAACAAGAATACCTTGCCATAATTTTTGTAACCAAACGCTTAAGACATTATATGCTAAATCAAGAAACAAGGGTCATTGTAAAGACAGACTATTTACGAACTTTCCTCACACAAGGGTCCTTGTCTAAAAAGGCTGGACACTTTATAACCTTAATGGGGGAGTTTGAATTAACATTTGTAAATCAGAAATCCATTAAAGGACAAATCATCGTGGATTGGTTAGCTGATAACCCACTAGATGGAGGAAATCTAGTAGATCTAGACTTTCCTGATGAATGTGTATACTGCATCGAAACCAGACCTCCTATCTCTGAATGTCCTTGGTATGCTGATATTATTAATTATATCATGGACCATATGTACCGAGAAGGTGTTACACTAAAACAAAGAAGGTGTTTATGCATTATCGTAGCTAAATACGTCATTATAGAGAAAGTTCTCTATTGTAAAGAATTTGATGGAATGCTTATAAGATGTGTCGACATAGAAGAATCCAAGAAGATTCTCCATGAATCTCATAGTGGAATGTGTTAAGGCCACTTCAGTGGCCATGCCACCGCTCATAAAATACATCGGATGGGCTATTTCTGGCCTACTCTAGAACACGACACAGTAGAGTTTGTACGAAGGTGTCATAAGTGCCAAGATTTCTCCCACGAGATCCACATGCCGGCACAAGCTCTACAACCAATCGTTACTCCATGGCCCTTTTCTACGTGGGGCCTAGATTTGATAGGGAAATTCTCTCCCTCGTCTACAGATGGCTATAATTTCATAATCACAGCCACCGAATATTTTACCAAGTGGGTAGAGGTCATGCCTCTTACTACTGTACCAGGTTTTGTAATCACCAAGTTCATTTTGAATCAAATCATTTGTAGGTATGATGTCCCACGAGATCATTATCTAAGATAATGGGACTTCTTTTAAGAATGAAGAAGTTTGTGAATTGGGAAATAAATTTAAAATAAGCCATCATATAGCCTCCTATACTACCCTCAATCCAACGGACTCTAAGCAACAAACAAAACATTAAAAGCCATTCTCCTTAAAACTGTGAAAGAAAACAAACGAGATTGGCATTTGAAGTTATATCCGGCCTTATGGGCCCACCGAACCTCAATAATAACACCAACAGGAGTGACTCCTTTCTCACTAGTATTCGGGGCAGAAGCAGTTCTCCCGCTTGAGGTTGAAATACCCAGTCTCCGTATCTCATTACAAGGGATTCTAGATGAAGATGCTTATAGAGAAGCACATCTCTCCCAACTAGAAAGCCTAGATGAAGCTAGGTTAGATGCTGAACAATGGCATAGAGTCTATGCTAACCGGATGTGCTGGCAGTATAACAAGGTCTATGAATGAGACATATATGAAGGTGATCTAGTTCTAAGGCTAGACAACTAGATCAATAAAAAGACCGGCGAAGGAAGGAAGTTCCGGCCCAAATGGTTGGGCCCATACCAAGTCATGAAGGACTATGGAAATGGTGCATATCTCTTATGCACACTAGAAGGTGAGGAATTTGGTGAAACAGTCAATTCCCTACACCTTAAATGATTCTATGCATAAGCAACTAACACTACTTGTATAATTATATCTACATTGCATCTTCATATAGTTAGGATCATTTTTTCCACTTGTTTCGTACAATTTTGTGATCAAGGAATTTATTCTCAAAGAAATTCATTACAAACTTCTGATGGTATTGGCATAAACACTCTAATCATACTTCTTCATTTCATAATATCATCACCTGTTTCGGAATCATCTAATAAAATAAAGCTAGATATGACAAAGTCTTAACGGAAAACATACCAATATTTACAGGTTTGTTCTCACTTTTTGTCTCTTCTTAGGATAGGTGTCTTTCCTATGGTCTGTTCTAGAATCTTCATCCTGTCACATCTATCCCGCATGTATATCTCTTTTGAAGTAAGAACATGCTAAAACTTTTCTCAAGTAAATAAGTCAAACATAGATCAAACAAAAAAATTTAAATTTACACATTTCCTTGCCCCACCAACCTTTGGTGATGAGCTTGCATCTCTTACTAGTGACGTAGGGTTGAGAAATGATGGAAATGCCCTTACTTTCCTATGCCTTGCCCATGGTGATAAACCCACACTTTTTACTAGTAGCATGGGGTAAGGTGTAGGGGTCCTCTTGACAAACAAACATTAAAGGTCATAAACAAACAATTCAAATCTTTAAGTCTTGAGTCAAAAACAAATGAATCAGATGTCCAAAATTCCAAGAGAGTTAAAAACCCTAAAATCTAGATTTTGTCTACCATGTGGCCATCTATGGATCTAAGTCTAGATAAACCACAAAGCAAGTTGCATCCCAAACTATGGAGTCACTTGGGTATAATAGGCTTGTATCATCCTAATTTGGTTCCAACAAAGCTTTGTCTATCTTTCATCACTATCATTTCAACACATTTCATAACTTGTGCCCTTTCTAGCTCTCGGTGATGAGCCCTCGCATATTACTAGTTGTGTGGAGTTAAGAGTGGGGAAATTTTTATCGCTCATTATATCGGCTTATCTTCACCACTTTACCAAAAATAGATATCAAGTATCAAAGTTGCTTAAAGAAACTAAAGTTCAAAATCACATTGTATTTACATTATCATATATCAACACCATGAAATACAAAAAGAAAGTAACATTTGTATCATTTGTTCTCCATTGCATACATTCTAAAAAGCATATAAGCATAACATCATAGTTTACATGTGGAAATGGAAATGGAAGCAAGGTCATAGATGCCAAGAGTCTGATCCAAAAAGAATATATATATAAATGGTCAAAATTCCTGTATAATGCCATCATGTGCTAAGCATGGTCAAAACGCTCAAAGAGCCCAAGAAATACAAAACATCATACAAAAATCTAAGAGAGACAAGTGGCTTCTCAACCCCTATGAGATCCCTCTGAGGGTGCATGCCCATGCCTAGGACTCAGCTACGCCAAGCTCGAGTGCACGGAGGGATCACGATCCCGAGGGGCAGCTGCGGTCTCACCATGAGAATGACTCCTCATCAATTTCTCTCGCTATCCTATACCCGCTAGCTCGGCACGAAAGGTAGATACCATCCGGCCACATGCTAGATGGGAGAAAAGACATCGGTATGTATGCCGGCCTACTAAAGGCTCCCATGCATCCACATAGAGCTCTGCACGGGTCCTCTCCATAGGGATCATCAGGGTATCGGTGCATACCCTACGAATCAGGTCTCGCCACTCATCGGCGGTCTCTGAAAACAAAGGAGAAAATGAATTAGAAATAAAACAAGATATAAAAATAAGTGTGAACAAAAGGAGAGATAGAAATTAAGGCAATCCTAACTCAAAGAAAAGGGAAGATAACTTACTCAGATCACCTAGCCTCCAGGTTGGATCTCTAGGGTCGAACCGCCACAGATGCCGTAGCTAACGAGGTACTCCTCCCATGGCTAGAGCAACATAACATCCCTCTAGGGACTCATCCTCCCGACCATGGCCCTAGGACGGTGGCTCCTCTGAAACCAGATTCACCCTCTCCATGCTCGCTCCACCCTCTCTCGCCCGCATGATATCCTGAGTGTCATGCCACTTAGGATCACTGTCCTCCTCTCCACCCAACTCGCTAGCCTCAGCCTCGGTCTCCTCCTCCGTCTCTCCCCCTGTGAACTCCTCAGACTCAAAGTCTATGTCAATGGGGTCATCACTGCTATGAGTGGGACCAGAGGCAATCTGAAGTAAGGGTTCTTGAGGAGCACCGGCTCTCCCTCGGGCATGTACTACCGCCTAGCTGCAATAGGAATGCCAGGGGTAACAACTGTCCAACCCTGGCCCCTAGGACCCCCTCTGGCCTCTCGAACTGACCTATATACTGGCACCACCGGGGAAGCATACCCATGTAAGGCAGGCCAAACTGCTGAGGAACTTGGCCAAAGGGATGTATCTCCACTCTCCCTACCCTGTCAACAAGTTGCCCTGTGGTGGAGCAGGAAATCAAAGTAAGAGCCTCCTCACCCCATAAACCTACCATGGCCTGATATGGTGTGGCCTCCATGTCATCGGTGGTCAAGGAAGCAACTGGCTAGTGAGGTGCTCTGAGCACCGACATGTCTATCCATCTGGCTGCCCTCACAGCTCCAGGATCTACCACCTCTACACCTCTACCATAGGGGATGAAGCGCTCATAGACCTAGCTCATAACTAGGGTCGGATGGCTCAAAGACTGCCCCTGTAAACAGACCACCCTGTACAAATCATGGTAGGTAGTCCCAAGTATATCGGCTCCCCAGGCGTAAATCCGGCCATGTCCCTCGATCTGTGCAATGATGGGGGACCAACAATATAATAGTGTGTCTCCTCCCTTGTCCCCGATCAATCTCGAGGCAAGGATCCCCATAATGGCTTGACGAATCAAGGGGATGGGCAGGCTAGGAATAGATGGACCCTCACCCCCTTCTTCAAACCAGTGGAGATAACTACATCTCCCATGTAAGAGGCCCACTATGCTATCTGAGCCCGTGAACCTGCTGTCTCAAGGGTAAGTTGTCTCCCGATGATCGGGACCCCCAGGATATGGTAAACATCCTCCAAAGTAATGGTCCACTCACCTCGGACCCCTGGTAATCGGAAGGTGTTCCGATCAGCATCCCAATATGAAAATAAGTCACAAAGTATGTGACTGGATGGTGCAACATGTGGAACCCGTGATATACGCAGTATACCAGCCCTCTGAAGAGTGTCCACCTCATCCTGTGAAAGGGCATCTAATACTGTTGGGAGCCAGTCACACACTCTCTCTCAACTCCATCAAATGTATTCCTCCCTCGCCTACATACACCCAAAAATACACAAAATAGAGCAAGTTAGCATCCAAATGACATTGGAAAAATCATGAAAACACATAAAAATGCTAAAAATGCAAAAAAATTCAAACAAGTGTTCCTTTGGCATTCTGTAAAGAACCTCCGCCCTGAGCAGGGTGGCGGTTTCATAACAAATCACCTTAAAGGCAACGGTCTTGTAATTTCCACCCTGGATAGAGTGGCGGTCATGTGACCGCCGCCAGCGGCGGTCGTGTATCCGAAAACCCACGCGGGTTTTATACCTTAAAAAGGCCTAAAAACACAAAAAAGGGACTATTTTAACTAAAACAAAGCCTACCTAGTAGGCACCCCCCCTAGATAGACCTTTTAAACCTAACATTTTCAAAAATAGTCCCCCACAATAAAGATTTTAACATTTTAAAATTTTGGGGGTAAAAATGGTAAATTGAGAAAAACTAACCTGTGATCTCATGGGTCGATGTTCCACTCGTGGAGGCATGATCGCTATCTCGTCACAAACATTTTGACTCTACTCTCATAAGAAACCGTCACCGTGGGTCCCAGAGCTCAAAATCAACCAAATCAACACGTGCAAATGAATAGGAAAATGGGCCCACTTTCATATATATAGCAACTTGACTCATTTTGAATCCCCTTTTCACAGGTTTGGAGCAATCGACGTAGGTAAGTTATTATCCCCACACAAATGGTATGTCCTCATTTCATATTATTTTAGTATTTATTTTCTGATCTATTTTGTCTATCTGCACTTGATTCCTCTTTTCATTTTGCAGGTGGCGGGAATTTTGGATGGCGTCATTTCGACACACGGACGTATCAGGTATAACTTCCAACTTCCCATTTCGGGACCGCCATACTTGGACCCACCATTTTATGCCTCTTCATGGCTAAAACATTTCTCTAAGGGGAAATATGTACATACCCAAAATTGTAAGGTACTTCACTGCCGGAATAATGTAACACGTGCCCCAATGATGATAAAGATCTCCACGCAAGTTGTTTGGGATCCAGAAAATATCCCCAAGTGTGCGTTAACATCCCACATGCCTCACTTAGCCCCTGTGTGCTTTATTGTTCTCTTTTCCCCTCTTTTCTTTACGTTTTTCTCTTCAGTTATGAAACCGCCACCCTAACTAGGCAATAGTCTCGTGACCGCCGCCTAGACAAGGCGGTGGTCCTGTAACCACCACCCTGCTTAGGGTGGTGGTCCTTCACGGGTTTTCTAGAATGTTATTTTTAAAGAAACTCACATAAATTTCAACGTTTACCAGCTTTTTTCACCACCTTTGGCTTGCATTAATGATTCTAGTTCCCTAGAATATTGTTTTGGCATTGTTTATGGTTTAAGAGATCAATTTCATTTTTACCTTTGGGTAAATGTAAATGCTATAAATAGTTGGCTTGTGCTCAAGCAAATGGCCCCTCAAAATTTACCTCTCAATTTCTCATTTCAGTAGTTTAGTCTTTCATTTTTCTTAGGATTCATAGTTTTGTTCATTGCATGCTTAGTTAATGTTATTTTGCTATTAGAAAGCCACATATCCATCTTGTGCAAGTGCTGTCATTACTTCATGCAGTCCATTAAAGTAGAACAATTTAATTCTTAGTAGGAAGCCATTAAAGTTGTAGGTTTTGCTCATCAAACATGATAGTTTCAGGTTCTGGATGTTTTATGTTGCATGACTCGCAATAAATCCCACTAGGAATTGCATAAGCCAAGCTTTGTACTCTTACGCTATCCCTCTCCTACTCGCATTATATTCAGTCTGTATCCTAAGCTGCCTTTGTTCCAATATCTACTTCTGTTGATGCTAGCATTACATGCTTTTCTAGATCCACATGAGCACGAAGGAACAAGGAGATCACACTGAGGGGAAAAAACCACACACACCATAAGATTCGCCACTATTCTGTAAAATCTAGGTTTTAGCTTTCAAAAGTTCTAGTTAGAAGCATATCAAATAGAGTAGCCAATCATCTTATTTCAATTAATTTTACTTTTGATATTACTAGGAAGTGTGGGGATTGATAGTTTCGAGAAACTATGATTCATTCCTCACTTCTAAGGTAGGATCGAGAGTCTCTCAAATAGATTAGACTCAGTTATATCATTATTTAGAATAGACTTACAACGCATGCAGACAAATAGCTATACTCGGTTGCCTTGTTTGTTTTAAATTTCATGATTAGTTTAGTGTCAATTGCTAGATATTTTTAAAAAGTTGTTCTTTCAAATTTCATTTCAATAGTTCATCAGAAAAATACAAAAATAGAGAAGTTATATATTGTATAGATATACTTCACATAGTTAATTTTACTTTGCTAAAATTAGATTTACATTGTTGCTTTTGTATGACAATCACGGGACCTAGAGATCCCAAAGAATACATATTCTAGCCAATCATGCCCAAAACCTAATCTCATCACAAAGTAATAACTGATATAGATCAGAATCTTAGGATCCAAGTCTTCCGAACAATGGAAAACTTACAACAGATCAGCTTCCAGTTAAGCGGGTTAAACATAGAAGACGACCAAGCGCACACGTTTTGGTCAAATCAATCAAACTACAAATTACCCTAGATATATATCTACATGACTATAGAATAGATAATAAAGCTAAGGAATTCTCGAGTAGACCAGATAATCACCCGTAGAGTCCACTTTACCCATCATCCACCCTATGACCCTGTCTGGAGATATACACAAAACTATCCCGAGTCATTTTCCGCGTATCCTACAACCCATAGAATGAATCACGCCAGAGCTCAATATTGATTGGAGCCTTTGAGCAGTCATCCTTACCGATCGATCTATCACACCGATTCGGAGTTAGGAGGGCCTTCTTTGGCTTACATTCGTAGTTTCCACTAGTGCGCGTCGAAGACATTAGATTTCCTAACTAGTTTGTCTGCATCCCACACATATTCCATCCCCACCATTGTCTCGGCACGACCTCAGGAGGTTGGGTGTGAGGAAGAGTTACTTGTTGATTCCCATGCTCACTTGTCACTTTTCCGTCGTATAGTGACCTAGGTAGGGGCTAAGGAAATCTTGAACTCTTAAAATTATTTGATCCACGCTTGTTTGGAAACGTCCTTTTTTCTCATATGACTCAAGTTTTATCTTTTATGTCATCGATGTTTTATGTAATGGTGACACCAAAATACTCAACTCATGTGTGACATTGAATTTCTCCGGAAAAATGGTTGTAAGATGATAAGAAGATCATAGATACTAGTGATTAGTTTTGTTTGGCTCGATACTATCATCTACAAGTAGAGACAACTTGGAAACAGGACATATTAGAATAAAATAGAGTCTAATAATGATTTAAAATATGTGAAATGTGACTGAATGACTAAAAAATAGGGATTTTGGGCAATTCAATGCACTCACTTTGGTGATTTGGTAGAATCTTTGGTGATTGAAATGAATCACTAGTGATTACTATATAAAAGGATGATTTCTATTAAGATGTAGATTGGACGTAAAACAAACGACTTTAATCATTGATTTTCCTTTCAAGAGGATGCGTGGATAGATTAAAAATATAAATGACTAAAAATTAACTACCTCTAATGTATAATATAGATTATTAATACTAAAAAGTCCTTATAAGATTTGTGAGTCTCTCATAGATATGATGTGGATGCAGGGGGTGTCTAGATGTTGAGAATGATGTTGTATAAGTTTCCAAATTACCGAGCTTCACTATAATTTTTAGTGATTTGGATTCAATAAATTTTGTGGGATTATAGAATTGCCAATGATTAGTTAGAATTGCCAATGATTAGTTAGAATTATTGGTAATTTAGAAAAAGTGGGGAAACCCACTTGGAAGTCGTTTCAACCACTTTTGAATTATTTATTTCAGATTTGGAAGTAATTATAAATGTGTTAGGAGGTTGGTAGGCAAGACTAAAATGGGTTAGAATGGGTTTTAGGTGGTTGAAGAGGTTAAGGTTACTTAGGATGAATTAAATAGGTATTTACTGAAAGTAAATCATGGTTTTATCTAAGATAAAGACATGGTTTAAAGGATAATAGAATAGGTTTAGTGTTTTGAATAAAAATGTGAGGGGTGTAGATAGGATAGGAAAAGTGCCAAAAAAATAGTGTCTACATTTTCCCCTTAATGTCAAGTGGTTTGTAATGGATAAGCCGCTGGAAAAAATGAGTGAGATGGTTGAATTTGTGTTAGATAGGTGCCCCCCCTCAAACTAGGGTCATTGCGATAAAGGGAAATGGTAACATGTTTGAATAAGTTAATGAATGGAAAGTGTTGTGTAAGAATGTGTTTCCATTTAATGTTCCCCAAGACCAGGCCTAAATAGATTACCATAAAGGTGGGTTTTTACAACCAAGAATTCAATTTATAATAGAACCAATGGGTTCTCAACCTATAAATGTATGACTTATAGGAAGTATCAGGAAAAGTTTTCTTGAGAGATTATAGTACCCATAGTGTAATGGGAAACATAGGATCGATATAAGATATGCTTCCAAAAGGTTGGATTATATGACCAGGAAGTTAAGTGATTGGGGAACCAATGTGTTGTCAAGCTATACACATATGACTTAATGGAGGTGGTAGGAAAAGTATCCCAAAAAGTATGTGAAATCTGAGATGGATTTGAGAAAGGTAGGATCTATATAGATTGATTGAATTTAGGATTTTAAGAGGGTTTTGGGGCCCCAAAATAGGAAGCACATACTTTGAAACATGAAATTTAGGACAAGGGATGATTAAAATGATGGTTTGATAAGGTTTGGAGACCAAATAATGATATTTTGGATGAAGGGGGACTAATCACTAGTGATTACGCTAGGTTTATGTTGATTTATGAAATAATCGATGATTAACTCGATCATCGGTGATCGGGTGGGATGGAAAACAATTTGATATAAAGTGCACATGAGGGTTAATTTTTATTATTGTGATTGAGAGAGAAAAAAACTAAAAACCCTAATAATCTTATTTTTGGTATTTTTAAGTGATTAAGGAAGTAGGAGGTAACCAAAGATGATGGAGGCCCACTCATGCAGAGGTAAGTGATGTTTTAAATTTTTGCATTGATTTTTTTTTTTTTCCTAAAAATGAGAAATCACTATGAAATCACATGCAATTTCATATGAAATCTCTAGTGATTAGAGATTGGATGAGGTCATCAATCATTCAAATGGAATCATTAGCGATTCTGGGTGTTTTGATAATAAAGAATTGTTTTAAAATTTATTTTGTTGATTTTTAATGAATTTTATTTGAGAGTGTGTTATTTGATTTTTATGTAGGTGGGATAGAAACTGATTGAATATATGGGATAAGATCTTGAAGATATTAGATAACATTCATGATCGATTGTCAGATGATGATTGGGATCATTTAGATGACTTGGGTTAGGATGTATACATCATTAAAGATGTATCCATAGAGATATGGGGTTATTGTTGGATTTATTCAAGAGATGGGATCATGTGAAAAGGAATTTTTGTTACCTACAAGTGAGATGACCATCACTTTAGAGTAAATTCATAAGATCCTATGAATGCTAGTGCAGGATGAGAAAGTATATTTCATTGATGAAGCTAACATGGGTGTTTCTATGTAGCCGTTATATGGAGATGATGTTTGTAAATGTTATTTATTCAATTTGGAGTTCTTACATATGGGTCATTTTATAGTGATGATGAGGAGAGTAGGGCCCTAATTACAATGATGATGATGGGGATAATATAATACACCTTACCTAATTCAGTAGGTGGTATATTTTCTTAGATGTTGATTGGAGTGGTGGTGGACATGATGGATTATAGGACTGAGTTTTCTTGGGCCCTTTCCTTACTAGAATAATTTATAGAGATTTATAGGCCTAGAGGATGAGGTGGAGGTTTGGTGTTGATGTGTATTTCTAGTTAGAGTATTGAGCCTTCAAGAGAATAGTAGAGACTCGATAGAGAGGAGTACCATAGGCCGATGAGTTAATCTAGTTTATTTTATGGGCTTTATGAGATGGAAATTTTATTTTATGGAAATATGGTCTGTGAGAGGAAAGGATTATTAAAGATAGCTCCTAGCTTGTTTATAGGGTAGAAATGTGATTTAGAGGTCTTATATAGGATTCACAGTGTGTGTTTAGGGATTGAGGGAGAGCTGAGAGTTATGTATCAAGATAAGTGGGTGCAGGTGGACACACCGATCAATGGGAGATGATTATATTTAGTCACGTCAAGAAACAATTTGGGTTAGTTTAGGATGTGCTAGAGGTAGTTATGGCCTATAAACAAGATGATGGGTACATTGATGTGTCACCGTATGATGTAAAGGAGATCATTGTTATGGTTAATGAGGAGGGAGTATGAGTGAGGGTGGATGTGCAGGGGGCTGTAGTACATTATAATGATGCAGGGGTGATCAATGCATATGTTACCTCATGGTAGGGGAGGTTGATGGATTCAATAGATTTTACAATATCATGTGGATAATCCACATGAGGGTGGTGTTGAGGTAGGAGAGAAGGTTGATGGAGTGTCATTTTTAGAGGCAATGATAATGATCCTAGAGGAAGAGAACGTTGTATGGTTGATAAATTGAGTTTCCCGATCACCGAGAGAGACAATGTTATAGTTTTTGGGACATAGTGAATGACGAGAGGGATGGGTTGAGCGGTATCTTACAAATGTGTAAGGTGAGCTCACCTAGGCTAGGGTGGATAGGGAGACTTTGTGATAGGCCTTTGGTGTGATGGGATTATTAGTATCGGTGACTAACTAGAGATAGTTAGAGGTGAGTTTGGATCACTATCAAGAATTAGGTGATTAGATTCAATATATGAGGACAAACTAGTGATAGGTGATGAGATTAACTATATTGTGGGACTCCTAATTGTGAGAAGGGAACTTGTCCATGTAGAATATGTCATGAGTAGACAATTGGTTCCCATATTTAAGGTTGTAATAGGTATGTGAAGAAAGATACCACACGATTCCAAAACATTACAATAGTGATAGAATGTGTGGGCTGATATAGGAGATTATATTTTTTAAGATAAGCTAATTATTTTTGTTTTGAGGGGACCAAAAAACCCACAAGTACAAGTGGAGAAAATATATTACAATGAAGATCAAAAGAAGCAGCCTCTACCAATGGCTAAGAGAAACCAACAAAGAACAAACACCAAACAAAACACACCTCATCTTTTAGGATCCTTCCCATGTGATCTTAAATGCATTTTAGGGGGATCATTTACACTTTTTTTTTTTATTTTTCTTCCCCATAGTAGTCCAACCATCATCATTGTTTGGATTTACATTTTCCTTGTGAATCAGAATGATGATTTCTAAATTTTCCTTGTCAACACTAGGTTGAGTCACCAAAGGAGAGGAAATAATATCACAAGTGGCAGCAAGGGGTAATGGTTTCTTAACTAGATTAAGAGAATGAGGAACCTTCACAATATCCATAGCAGCTTGTATTTTTACACAGAAGTATCCTCTGAATCATTATCCAGTTGGAAAAACATATGATTGGGATCACAATTCTTCCAACTTGAAGATTTACTTTTCCTCTCATTCTTTCTCTTAGCCATCTTACAATTTGCAACAATATGCCCCAATGCAAAATAATTTCTACATCTGAAGAGAAAACCTTCATAATCGAAAGGTTAGATCCAAGTTCTATTTTTAACTTTTAGTTCAATGCTAGGAGGTAGGTTTTTAGAGGTATCAATCTCAACCAGGATTCGAGCATAGGTTGTATGAGTAAAATCCGTGGTTTGATCATCTATGCTCAAGATATTTCCCAACATATTTCCAATGGAAACAAGATAGGCTTGGTCCTAGAATTGCAGCGGAAAGTATGGTAATCTAATCCACACTAGTCTACAAGAAAGTGTCTCAGTAGTTGGATTAAATGAGGGAGCCAGGGTTTCATGACCAAGTAGTGGGACTGGAACCCCAAAGCTCATCAACTATAGTATCTTTATCAACAATAGAAGTAAAAATGACAATAAAGAAACCCTTTAGACAAGGATAAATGTATAACCTACCATCCATGAGGGAAGCCAATGCTTTTAAATCCATTCATTGATAGAAGGAAGGGTGAGCTAGGAACAAGTGAATCTACGAGATCGAGCATGGTCTTACAAGAAGGTTTCTAATTTAATCACCTATTTCCCTAAGGATACACAGGGGATAATTTTTTTGGCATTATGGGAGTGGGAATAGACCTCTTTTTCACCACTTCTCTGAAGTACACCACACCTCCCTTTGGGTTATCTACCCCCAATGCATCACCTTTGGGAGATTGTAGTTTTTACTGAAGTCTCACCAGTTGATATTTTAATAATAAAATGACTATAAGTGTAGGGTGTTAAGTAGATCATTTTTAGGTTTACCATCATGGAGGCTAAATAATAAGACACAAACCCATATTTTTGTGATAATATATAATCTAAGCTAGTTTAGATAAAACTACCCACATATACTCTTTTCCATATTAAGGACATGTCTATTTTCATAGAGAACAAGATTACCAATGTTGAAGTCATGTTGTTTGAGATGTTTGTTATATTATCATTTTATTCCTTCTTGATATATGTTGATATGTTTGAGGAAGCTATATGAAGTTCATGTAATAGTTCTAGGTTTGATAGACATTCTTGATGATATTATTCTTCTGAGATGAAATCTTTGTGATAAATGTGTAAGGTCTGGGATCTGAAATTTGAGAAGAAGAATGAATTTGGATTCGTATACTAGAGAGAAGGGTGTAACAATCGTAGGGTTTTAAAATCTAGTCTAATATTCCCATAATGTAAATGGTTTTTAAAGATGCCAATTTCTAAAGCTTGGTCAACATTTTTCATGAGGATTTTATTGAGGGTTTTATTGGATTCTTTGGTTTGGCCATTTTCTTGTGGATAGTAGGGAGAGGAAAATATGATCTTGATGTTTTAAGTGTCTTAATTTTTATGAAATTTCTCATCTTTGAAGGATTTTACATTATTTTTGATGATTTTATGAGGTATACCAAAGTGACTGATAATTTGATGACGGATTAATTCAATGATTTTATCTATTTTAGTGGAGATAAGGGGATTGATTCCAACCATTTTGTACAATATTGAGTTGTGATGATGGAATTGTTTCATTTTGATGAGAGAGGGTTGGTAAGGCCAATAATTTAAAGCCCTTGTTAGAAAAAGATAAATATCTTAAGTTGTTTGAAGAATGTAGCTAGGGATATGTGTGAGGTTGGAATATTATTGACATTTTTCACATTTCTTGACATAGTCACAACAATATTGGTTAAGTGTATGCCAATAATAAACCATGCATAATATTTTTATAGTAATAACTAAATTTTTGGATTATCCACCAAATATTTCATTGTAGACATCTTGGATAGCTAGATGAGCCTACGCAATTTTAAAAAATTAGAGGAGGAGGCCATCAAATCCTATTTTGTAAAGGATACATCCTAGTATAATGTAGCAGAATGCAAATTTTTGAAAGGATATTTTTCCATTTATAGGTATTTTGGAGGACTTGTATGAGTGGAAAGATAGTCATATATATAAGTATACTAACTTTCAGATGAGCTATATTATATGTGATTGATGGTGAGAAGATCAATCTTAATATAGGATCACCGATATGGTCTATATACAATTATGAAGTGTTTGGAATCGTATTGTGATAAAGGAATAAGAGAGGAAATAAATCCCATTTTGTCTGTAAATTTTTAGATGTGTGAGGGTGGTTTGAATTTCATAATGCTCAAATAATTTTAGTAAGTATTCGACGATGGTTTTGTAATTTTGTAGAACTCATTTTTAAATTGATAAATCCCTTTGATTTTATTAATAACTAATTATTATTATTCATAGATGTCAAGGATTTATAAACCAAAAAAGGATGTGATATGAAGTTCCAATATGAGTGCCTCATATTGTTACATGTTATTAATTTATTCAAAATTAAAACTAAAGGATAATGGAATATGATTTTCCTAAGCGAGAATTATGATTATTCTCGCCACCCCGTCTATATTTGGAACCATCAAATAATAAGGTAATTTTAGGAGGATTATTTTCATGATTGAGAGTGTTGATAGATTAATTTGGGAATTTTTCACGATGTAATTGATTAAAAAGGAGGGAATATTCTACGAGATGATCAAGAATGACCAACCCCTTAATGGAAGTATGAGAGATGAATTCAATGTCATATTCTATCATGAGAATGAGCCATCTAGTGATACAATCATTGTGATAAGGTTTAAAATGAATATTTTTGAGTGTATTAATGTTGGTGACAACCTAGGTTTTATGATTGGGGAGATAATGATAGAGTTGTAAAGTTATGAAGTACAAGACACAATACAACTTTTCTCCTTATAAATAGTGATTTTCATAATCGTGAACAAAGTGTGGTTTATATAATAGACCGCATGTTCCTTATATTTATCATCTATATGTTTCATCATGGATCCCAATGTATGGTAGCTGTGAATATGTAAAGATAGTAGGGCTCCTCCTCATGTGAAGGTGTAAACACTAGTGGTGATAAAATATATTTTTCTAGGGAATCAAAGACTATTGACAATTATCATCCAACTTAAATTGACGTATTTTCTTATAAGATGATGGAAAAATTAGAAATGGTCTGATAATTAAAAGATGAAACATCAAATAGATTGATGTTTTCCTTGAAGTATACTTAGTTCTTTGAGAATATATGGTGGAGGAATTTAGATAATGGCCTTTAATTTAGCAAGGTCAACTTTAATTCCCCTAATAGATACTATAAACCTCGGGATTTTTCTATGAGAACTCGAATATATATTTAGCAGGATTAAGGTAGATAAATAACTATAATATACATGTAAAAATCATGTCTAGGAAAACTAGATGGTATATTCTATATTTATATTTACCTAAGATATCATTGACGTAGTCTTGTACAATTTTTTAGATGAGGTCATGAAATATGTAGGTCATATCATGTTAATAAGTAGCTCTTGTATTTTTGGGCCAAAGGTAATTTCTCTCTAGTAGAAGGTTCCCATGTGGTAATGAAGGATATCTTATCTTTGTCTTTTGATGTGATGAGAATTTGATTGTAACTAGAGAAACCATTCATAAGAGATAACATCTTGTGGCCTACTATTAAATCAATGAGTTAATTGATGTTTAGTAAGGGAGAATCATATTCTAGGAAAGTGAGGTTAACATCTCAAAAGTCCATAAAATGCACAATTTTATAGTAGCTTTAGTGAAGAAAACAATATTAGAAACCCATTATGGGTAATCAAGATATATAATATGAAGTTAGCGGAAAGAAGATGCTGAATTTATTATTTGACTAACAATGCGACTCAAGGATGTATCCTAATATTTTTATTCATGGTATTAACATCTAGGATAGAGATGATATTATGGATAATTATTTTTGGGTCTATACCATGTATATCACTATAAGACCATGTGAAGGCTTGACTTTGTTTGGATAATAAAGCAAAGTGAATTCTTGGATTTCAGTGAATCTATGTTTTGGCTGATCTTGACAATGCACAACTCTTGTGATTCAGAAATATTAATATCTATGGTCAATTCATTTAGAAGTTTAGATGTGTTAGAGGTAAGTATTTTTAAGATAGTTATCCTTAGAACCCATATAAGTTAAGATAGTGTTGTTGTCTTGCCAATGGAGGATTTTTATAGTAGGGGAATCTTCCTCTATCATGTGCGGTAATGTTAGGGGAAGTGTTTTATTCTTACCATTATCTTGATAAGTTAGTGGTCCAAGTTTGATAACATCAATTAAAAAAATTTAGGTGGAATATATCTAGTGTCGTAAATGTTAGAGGGTGACTATAATAATGGTGATACTCATGGTTGAGGATATGATGTTGATAATGAAGGGTTATAGGAAGACACTTTGAAGTCAAGATCATGTTTATTTTGAGGTTTCCTTAAGTCAGATAAGGGTAATTTGTGAAAACCTTGCTTATATTGACCTGCACCAAATCGCTTCCACTTGTAGCGATGGAGGTAGGTTCAATTTGAACTAAGGTTTTCCTAAGAATTTTTTTTTAGGAAAAGGGTTTTGCATGTGATTTAATGTAAAGATAAGATGAATGGAAGTCAATACCTTCATAAAAATATGTGTTCAAAGAGAAATGGGGACCAAAGGAAATCATATTTCCTATGTAAGGTTCATATAGTAGTTGTTTTCCGTGTCTCCCAAACATTTTAGGTGTACGGAGTGCATTGAGGGTTAGGAGTTGATACTCCCCAAAGATATACATTTCATGATGTATTTGAAGGATTGCTAATATGGTAGTTTCGATGTGGGAAAGGAAGATCTTGAAACATCTTGATTTGAGGATGTGAAGCTTTTTAATGGAAGCCATACATTGTTAGGTTTGTAGGTCATGTGATAGGATCTGAATGGATTTAGACTAGTGGAGACCATAAAATTTTTACCTTCATGTTCATAATTTATACATCAATGTAATTTGGATGGTATATAACTCATAGCGCATATTCAAGGATGACATAGTATTATGTTATATTGGAAATATCCTTCTATAAGATAAAATAGTTTTTGAAGACTTTTAACACATATTTCAATATGTAAAATTATTATTCTTAATGGGGGCATGAAAGTGTCGTTAAATATGTGAAACACAATAGGTGATTGAGTGACTATGGTATCGGGTAACTGAATCTTTTTAAAGGAATGAGATGATATTATGTTGATGATGGAACCATTGTCAATCATTAATCTTTTTACTAGAGGCTCATTGATTTGGAAGGTGGAAAAAAGGAAGATCGTGGTCTTTAGGCTATAAGGATGGAATACCAGAGTCCTCGAACATGATGGAAGTGAAAGAGTCGTGAAAACATTAAGCACGAGGATCACGAGGGACAATGTGAACATACATGGAAGTGCAAACAAGAGTGTGAAAATATCTCAAGAAAAAGAGCATCAACCTAAAGCACATGCAAGTTTAAAAAAATGGTAGAACCTAGTTAAGGTAAAAATCTCCACACTAATATCATAGATCCAAAGGGGTGTACATATAAAGGTTGATGATTAACCCACAAAGGTGCTGTAATGATGACCTCTCAAGTGGGGAGGGGGAGATACATTACTGGAATGGGAAGTAACTCCCAATGACACAACCGATGCACTAACACACCGATGAGCAAGGGAATATCATAATGACCCTTAAATGAAAAAAAAACTACAATCTCACCTAAGTGATATGACTCACCTTATGATGGGGAAAATGAATCACACAACCAACCCCCCTTCATCATAACTTAGGATGAGGTGAAAATTCAAAAAATAGAAATGGGTCCTAGCACAAAATCCCGATGAGGCACTGTACACAAAAGAGTCCTTATAAATGAAGTAAAACCTAGTGGGAAAAAAATCAACCACAAGAGAAAACACACTCTCTAATCTAAGAAAGATACCAAGGATGGGTCCTAACCACTAAGGATCCTAATAAGGTACCCATATACAAAAGGGTATTCTGTTGGAAAGAAGAATAAGAGAGGAGAAGAGGGAGATGAGAGGAATAGAGAAGATTCCATGGACTGATATGAACTGTAACTCTAAGAAGTCTCATATAAGAGTGTTAATGATGTGATCCTCTTCCTCTGGACTGAAGAATAACCACCCACACTAAATTGTGTGTCTTCCATTAGGAAGGATAGAAATAGAGTGTTGGAAGTCTACACACTCCATGAAGGAAACAAAAGGCAGCAACATGAAGAAATATGAATCTAGTCCACGGAAGTGTGACATAGGTCTAGAAATGGAGCACCAAGGAACCCAAGGTAATATCATGAGCACATAAATTTTAGAGTGTGAAGATGGAACACACATAGAAAGGATTTCAAAGTGATATGAAGGTAATAGAATAACCCTAATAATAGAAAATGGATCCACAATCAAGGGTGGATGAATGAAGATATCCTAAAACATAGAAGTGATAATAGTCTCGAAGGGGAAATCCAAACAAAGGATGTGATGGAATCCTTGGAAACACTGTATAAGGATGAGGAACATGTAGTGCATCACAAGTGGACTCGTGAAAAGAGGAAAAAGGTCAAGTAAGATACTCATGCCAATGAGGGGGATCAACAAAAAGAAGAGTGATATCGACAAGTATAAGTCATCCAATGGATGTAGAGGAGTGAAATGGGTCTCACACACTAGAATTAGAAGGTAGGATGGTATAATGACTGTATGAGGTTGAGATGGATACTACACAATGTTAGATGATAAGTGGGATGTGTCAAGACTCTCTGGAATAAAAAGAGAGAAGGAGGAGAGATTTCCTCGTTAGTAATCTCAAGCATCATAACCGTGAGCACAATCCTCGTCATCGAAGAAGAATCAAGTGATTCTATATCGGTGGAACTATCATCACACAAATAAAAAGAGGAGACAATTAAAGAATACTACTGTGGAGAGCTACTAAAAGGCCAAGGTGAAGCAATGTTCCACTCAACAAAAGCAACAAGTATAGGGAGAGTGTCGTGAAATGAGAAATCAAGAAGCAAGGGAGGGAAAGTGGAAAGTCTCCCATCTATCTCGGAGAAATGTTATCCAATGGAACATGAGTGTGAAGAGTGAATGTAAGCATGAAAATGGTCAACAATGAGCTCTTTAGTGGCAAAAATAGGTGAAGGGTCTCCAAACAGGGATGAAAAGATGCTCCAAATGCAGTGGGGAGGATTTGAGTCTACCACATGAATGTGGAGGAGTTTGGTCATGGAAAGCATTATGTGACAAAAAATATGGTCACAATTGTTGAGAAATTCCTAAAGAAGAATGGACTCAAAGTGGGTATAGGAAATCACCTGAGAAAGAAGTGTGTAAGACCCTCATAGGTGAAGTATCATTCCATGGAAGCACGCCATGATGTATAGTTCCCTCTCCCAAGAAGAAGTGGGGGAGTCTATAATGCAATCCTGTGATGCTCAAGTCTGGAAAGAACATCCTCTATGATGTGGAAGTAAATAGTACAAGGTGCACAAGAATAAGGGTGTAAGAATACAAGACGTTGGACTCAGCTGATAATGTGTCTATAGAAAACACGACACCCGAGAAGAACATGGGGAAAATTTTAGTGGTTAATCTTCGTTAATTCATGAATATTCAAGTTTTATATATTTGAAATTGGCAAATTTTTAGGGTAGGAATTAGGACCGAGTCTCCAATATTTTCTTGGTACAAGTTAATTTTAGGGTAAATTCCTCATTCCCATGAAATGGAAATTTGCAATATTTGTCTTAATGATATCATCCGGTAGCATAAAATATGCTACCAGTTGGTAGAATTTTTATGCTACTAGATGAAAACATAATATATGTTGTCAACCTGTAGCATAAAACCATGCTCTTGGCGGTGGAATAAAAACATGCATGCGGGGCAGTAGCATAAAAACATACTATTGACCGGTAACATACACAAATGATATTGTCCCGTAGTATTTATTTAAAAATGTATGGGATTGTTTTTTTCTTATGCCATATTTTTGGAGGAAATATTTCTCATTGAGATGATAATTTTAACTACTAACATCAAAAAAATTCAAAGAAAAGTTCCCATACAAAGTTAGCGAAATTTGAATTTTTTTCACAAAAATAGTTTTTGATTATTTTTGCACCATATTTTGTGAGGACATATTTCTTCTCAAGCCAATCATTTTAACTTCCATTTGAATAATTTTTTTCTAAAAATTACATATATTTTTGGTTGACATCATATACTATCAACCGATAACATAATATATGCTTTTGACAGTAGCATAAAAAATGCTACTAGTTGACAACATATTTGCATGTTCTTTATATTCTCCATTAGCGTGAAAGTCAATTTTCCCAAATTCGCCAACGAATTTTTATAATTTTTTTTTGGGTGGTGCTAAAATTTTCCCTATAAGAAAAATGGTAACCCCCTATCTCGCGAAAATTTATAGGATAGTACATAACTATAATAGGGTTAATTCATGCGATGTCGAAAGTTGACCACTCACCTCGTAGTAGTGAAGAGTCAAAAGACAAGTGGAGGCTATAATGAATTCCTAAGTTGGAAGCATATGAACACACACAATGAAGCACAAAATAGTGTAAGAGATAAGGGAACACTACTCAACATGAAAAAAATGACATCTCATAATGTAAAAAAGAAGGCCCTCTTCTTTACAAGACTATGGCAGATGCATCAACTAGCCACAACAAAAAAATGAGCACTAAAATGCAAAGTAAGCTAGAAAAAATGACCTAAAAATCCCAATAACCTTATATGTAGAGCCTAGAAAAAAATAATAACCCCTATGTTTACAATGAATTTTTATAATTTTACCCCTATACAATGTTAGTACAATGTAGAAAAGGGTGAAGAAAATGGAAAAATCCAAAAACAACGGAGAAAATAGGTCTCAAGAAAAAGAGGGTATGAAGGGAGATGGCCATCTTGGAGGAAGCTTGGTGAGATTCTTAGTGAGTTGAGTGACCTAGGAGAGGGGTGGCCGGTGAGTGGGTTAAGGAATCAAGTTAGCAAGTTGGGTGGTTTGTGGGATTCAACTCCAAGTCAACAACAAGTTAGAGATAAAGAGACCGAGATAGAGAGCTACATGTGGAGGACGATGCACCAAGTTAGGTGGGATCTTGAAAGACTATTAAATATGTCAAAGAAGGGTGGAGATCTTGAGGTCATGTTTCATCGAGGGAATTTTGTTCAGATCCTACTAATATGGAGTCTTCATAGAGGTAAGCACATGTTGGTGAGGGCCGAGGTAGTCGGTGAGATGTGCACCGAGGTACCAAACAAGAGTTGTACTTGGAAGTGGACATGTTGACTAGTCTAACAAGTGAGATGCCCGAAGAATGGTAAGGGAGACACCATTAATGATCCAACAGATTTTAGAAGATGGAACAGATGGTCGTGGAAGCCAAGAATACATGTCACTTAATGGGATGCAAGGCACAAGCCGAAGGAAGAGAGCATGTAGGACGGTGATCTCAGGAGCATGGAATGTGATGCAAAGGAGATGAGAAGAGTCGAGAGATACCATAGAGGTTGAGTATGATTCAAGGCATAAATAGCCGAGGATGCATAAGATGACAAGGTAAGCTCGATATGGTAGGTTTGCAACATGGAAAGAAAAAAATGCAAGTCAAAGGTAATGCAAAAATCAACGTTGAATGAAGAACCCAATACATGGACCGGGTAGGGAAGATTTGACAAGAGGTGCTAAGTGAAAGTGAGACAGTGACTTGGGAGGGCCAACTTGGTTCCTAGCTCAGCGAGTTGGGGCCAAGTTGAGTCCGAAATAAGTTTGTTGGCCTCAAGAATAACATAGAGAAATCAGATTTGAAACTTCAAACTGAACTTGAGGCTGAAATAGTTCCAAAAGACACACATGCAAATCCTGAAATACCATGAACAAGAAAAATTAACCAAGAACTACCCAAATAGAGGTATGAAGCCCAAAATTAATGCAAGAAGAGAATGTAAGGAATATCCATTACAAAACACACAAATGAAACTCGTATATGGCAAATGTAAAGTTGAAAAACATGAAGAGTTGCATGGATCCACATGACATGCACTTTGATACCATGAAAGTGTGAAAAATGAAGAAAAAGGATCATGAGGGACTATATGAACATCCATGGAAGTGAAAAAGGTAGTCCGATGAGATCTCAAGAAGAGCGAGAATCAACTAAAAGTGCATGCAAGATTCAAAAAAAGGAAAAACTTGGTTAAGGAAAAAACATCCACATTAATCTCATAGATTTTAAGGGATTTGCATATAGAGCGTGATGAGTAACCCCTAGTGCTGTAATGATGACCTCTTGATGAGTCATGTTAATATCCTTATAAATGACTCATCTTCTATATTTTCTTAAGCCATTCAAGTCGTGTCCTTGTATTTCCCAGGTTATACTATCGAACATTATTGCCACAACTTAAACTTATGGCATAAGTAATGGTTAATATAGTTATGTATATTTATCTTTATTTTGTGGGTTTTTAGTTAACATTTATTATTATGATTGTAATAAGTTTTTTGAATTATTATATGTGTGATGCCACTCTTGTTCGTAAGCAACTTGTTATATGTAACGACTTGTATGTAGCAAAGGAACCATTTATAGCAGCTCATCCGCAGCAAGGGACCTATCTATAGCAACATGTATATAGCCAAAGGGAATCACCTACAACAAAGAAGCCACATTATGAAGATCTCTTGGAATGTGAAGAGAGACACTTTAATTTTTAGCGTGTCATGAAGGAGTAATTATAATCTGGAACATTAGGAACTAGGAGATAACTCAACCATGGATCTGATTATTCATTTCAAAGATCAAAATTGATCAAGTTCACACATGACTAAAGGAGATGGTCAATTAACTAGAGATTAATTGAGCACCTATTAGTATTTCTATTACATTTTTAAATCTCTTTTTGTTCTCTTTAATATCATCCACTTGTTCTATTGAATATCTTTCACTTAACTTGTTTGAAATCCTAGTTGAACTCTTCTCACGTTTCTCTTGTAATTGAGAAGTATAAAAAGGAAATGATTAATGCTAGAAATGGAAACATGATCCATTATATATTATTCATAGGTTGGTTCATAGATTCGAGAGAGAGGATACTGCTTGGTTTTTTAAGGTAATACTCATGCAAAATCAATAAAGATCTGAGTTCTATTTATTAGCCTTTAGCTACAAGATTTAGGAGGGATTAGCTCCCAAGGAAGGGCCCACTTGTAGTATTCTAAAACCCTCCATTGTTGTGTTGTTTGATTGCATGGATGCTTACTTAGGAACCATTTTCTTTTGTATTTGCATTCTAAATTTATAGATTTTTTTTTGTGCTAACATTTAAGAAACCATTAATTTCCATTCATCATTTTTGTTTACCTTTTAGCATTGTTAGTTCAAGTATAGTAGTGACATTTATTTCTTACCATACCTCCTAAATTCTCTGTAACTGTGCATATAACACTAGCATTATTTAAATTTTACGTCCCTTGGTTTGATGATTAAACGATTGTGAATTAATTAACACCATATTAATTACTGCAATTTCAATTAGATAACCATTTTTTGTTTTGTTGTTAGGGATACTACCAAGTTATAGGATTTGTGATTGTTTTTTTCATTCCTTAGAAACAATTTAGGTTTTATGAATTTCCATCTCCAACCCCCACTAATGTATGTTGATTGAGTTGAGTTATATGATGCATGCACCTTCTAGGATATTCCCATGGAGATTCATACCCAATCCTCAAATATCATAGATTGTTATATATGATTTTTAAGAAGACACATCTTCCACTATATAAGGTTTAATAGTAGAAGATTTCCCTCCTATCATGGAAGAATAAGTGAATCAAAATTTTGAAGAAGGGGAAACTACATTTGAGTTCCTAATCTCCAATAACAATTATCTTGTTGTAATGAATAATATATCTTTATCATTAATTTCTAATTTCCATGGATCCATAATGGAATACCCACAAAAAAATTTATTTGATTTTAAATATTTATTCAGGAGCTTTTACTATACAACTGATGCACACAAGCTAAATCTATTTCCTACTACATTCAAGGATGTAGCCTTGAGGTTATTTATAGGCTTATGAAGAGATGTTGTGACTACTTGGTAGAAGATGAAGGAAACATGTCTCACAAAGTACCAAGACTACTGCAAATGAATTAGAATAGGAGGGAATGAAATCTTCAGGATGAAACAAAAGGAATATGATCCACTAGAAGATTACATGGAAATATTCTTATTCAATGTTCAGAAGTAAAGACATGTAACATTACCTCATGAGTCTCTCAAATTTCTCTTCTTAAAAGGACTTAGTGAGGAGGATATGAATTCTTTGGACCTTATAGGAGCAGGAGATAAATCAAAAGATACCTTCAAGGATATTTTAAAGCATAAAGGAATTACTCCAGAGAAACCATGAAGATAATTAGAAGTGCTAGATCAAAGGGTGGATAAAATACCAAAGGAATTGGGGATATATCTAAAAAAATATGGGGAACATGTTCAAGAACATGAAATAGAAGATATTAAATGACATGGGCACCTATATTAATGCTCTACATGTCAATAAGAAAAGAGTATATGCAAATGCAACACTTACAGATTTCTTCCATCAATGCAAGAGAAACAAAGTCGACAAATGATGTAGAGGATTAGCCAACATTACACAAGAAAAGGAGGATGTACCTAAATTTAAGATGATAGAAAGAGAAAATGGAGAATTCCTCTACATTTCTGAAATAAATCCTTGGCTGCCAAGACAAGGAGGTATGTCACAAAATCTAATGCCATATTTTCAAAATTGGGCTAGTAATACATATATGCAACCCCCACCTTGGACTAATACTCAAAAGGGTTGGGCTCCATACCCTATCTAATACCAACAAAAATGGAAACATTAGTTCCAAGGAAAAAATTAAAAATAAACCCCTTCTTCATGGAAGAAACCTTAGATAAGAGGGCAGTAATGGATCAAGTCAGCTCCAAACTACCGAAATATTATCAACCTCCTAACCCACATCAACAAGATTTGATGCAAAAACCCCAAGAAGGCTCTCAAATAAAATCCACTAAGCTACCAACTCAACCAACACCTAACCCCAACAATAAATCTACTCATCCATCCTATACCACTGAATCAATTCAATACTGATTATTCAGTTAATGTTGATGAGATTCATATTCACTTAGGAAGATCACTTATCCCACCAAGTAAACCCACCATCAAGGAAATTAAAGATAAACCAAAGTTTTGCAGAGTGATTCACAAAAAGATAGAAAGCACTACAAACTGATCTCGTAACAACATGAATAGAGTTCCAATAAGGATAAAATGCAAATCAATAAACCACCATTTCAAGAAATATTGCAAGAAAGAAAGAATGACCTCAAATCAGATTTTTATTTTCATTTTTTCAATCAGTTGAAGGATATATGTGTCAAAATTCCACTTATTCAATCCATCAAGGATGTTCCCATCTACAATAAGTTGGTAAAGGATCTATGCATAAAAAAATTAGGAAGAAGAAGGAAGGATCCATCCATTGTACAAGTTATTGGATAGTTGTATGATATCATGCTTGGAAATTCAATTCGACAAAAGTATATAGATCCATGTTGTCCTTTAGTAAATGGTACAATTAATGGAAAAAAATTAAATAATACTCGATTGAATTACAAGCAACAATAAACATCATAACCAAACCAATTATGGATGACCTGAAGTTGGAAGGACTAAGGCTAACAACTACAATCTTATAATTGGTAGATAGATCAAGAATGAGACATGAATGATTCCTCGAGGATATAGTTTTGGTGGTAGACTCTTGGGAATACCCCGTTGACTTTATTTTCCTTCAACTAAAAGAAATTTTAGGAGGTTTTCCTTTCTTTCTTGGAAGGACATGGTTTTATACTACTGATGTATTCATAGGTTACAAGTCTAACAACATGTTGTTTTCTAATGGAAGTGGCACTAAGAAGGTAATGATTTATCCTCCTATCCAACCATTGAATGATGAATATCAAACAATTTGGGTTGAAGAACTAGAAGAAAATCATAGCTTTGTACAACAACTCATGATGTTGGAGAAGTCTTGTATAATTGAAGACCAGGAGGAAGAATTTTTTCTCTCCAATGTCTTGTAGAATAACTATGGAAGAAATGAAGAAGTTGATGATAAGTTGAGATTCTTAAGTTGTCCCTTGAACCATGTTCTACCACAACAGATAACCAAAAGTATTCCAGGTAAAAATTGTATTCTTCACCAACTTCTTCCCATGACTACATACTAAATTATTTTAGTAGCAATGTCTGTTCAATGATGGATCTCTCCAAACAAGTGGAAATAACACTAGGAAGACCACTTAATGTAAACAAAATTCTGAGTACATGTAAAAATAGAAATTATTGATAACTCTTTTTCAAAATCATACAATATAAATTTCTTGGGATTATGGTGATATGTGTGGGATTCATCCTAGGATTTGCACTCATAAGATCTATATCAAGGAAATTTGTAAACCAATCAGAAGCCACAAAGGAGGATGAACCCAACAGTAAGAGATATTGTAAAAGGATAATTGAAGAAGTTACTAGATGTTGGATTTATATATCCCATATCAGACATTTAGTGGGTATCACCTCTTATCATTTTTCCAAAGAAGAATGGAAAATGGAGGATCTACGTAGATTATAGGGAGCTGAATGCAACAACAAATAAAGATCATTTTCCATTTCCTTTCATTGATCAATTACTTGACACTTTGGCTGGTAAGAAATATTCCACTTTTCTTGATGGATATAGTGGTTATAATTAACTTCATGTCCATAGGGAACATTTGTAGATTTAGTTCTTCCATTTGGCTTATGTAATGCACCTGCTACATTCTAGAGGTAATTTTTGAGTATCTTTTCATTTTAACAAATGACTACATGAAAGTATTCATGGATGAATTCACAATATATGGCAGCATTTTTGATGAAGCTATGAAAAATTTGGACAAGGTTTTGAAAAGATGCAAAGAATAAAATTTTTCCTTGAGTAATGAGAAGTACTACATGATGATGTCTAAAGATATAGTTCTAGGGAACTACCTTTCTTTTAAAGGAATTAAAGTTGATCCTAAAAATGTACCTATAATAATCAACCTACCAACACCAAATTAAAAAAATATGTTAGGAGCTTTATAGGACATGTTGGATATTACATGAGGCTCATACAAGATTTTAGCAAGGTTTCAACGCCACTTATTGCATTACTAGGGAAGTGTTGGAAAGAAAATTTATTGGGTGGAAAAATTTGTAGGTTTATTTCTAATGCTCTGGGAATCAAATTTCCTCTACTTAGATGGTGTAACTTGCATATTTGCATGCACTTGAAAAAGTGGATTTTTCCTACTGGCCTTCTGGCTAGTGATCTAGCAAGGGAACTCCACTGACCTTGTGGTAAAGCAAGAAATATCTTGCTAGAGAGGAATTTTTCAAGAGAGTGGGAGAGGGAGTGAGAATGTTAATGGGAAGAAACTAATGTTGCAAGTATATGTTTAGATCCTTGGGTGCAATAGTTATAAATCTTACACATGCATTTCAAAGAAGAAAACAACATGATTTCGGAGCCACTTGCTAGAGGAAACCATATGTACAAATACATACACATTTTTATTCCTTGGAAAACATTAAATTATTCCTTTATTAGATTTCAAAATCATAGTTGTACATAGTGAGGAATTGAGGAAATGTGAGGTGGTGAAAATAGAAGAAAATAAGCTATCTCTTTGTTCCTTCACAATAATTACTCTCTAATGAGATTGCAAATTGAAACCAGCTAAAAAGAAGCCCAAATGAGGAAATCATTACAATTTATAGAGGAAGGAAAACTTTTCATCTTCCCTATGAGACTTCATACACCCCATTTCTAACTTTAGACTATTTGTATTCCTAAAGAATATTAAGTCCCTTTTATAAAATCAAGGTGAATTAATTTTACATTATGTTTTTAAAGTCACTTTTAATTGACTTAAAGGCATATTAAAAAGTGCAACCCAATGTGAAATTAGAATGTAGAAGAGAGAGAAAGTTGGGGGATAAAAGAGAGAGAGAGAGAGAGAAGGAAGAAGAAGGGGGTAGGATCCTTGAGTAAGAATAGGATGCTCTAGTAGAATCGATCTCACTGCCTGACCGGTCTCCATCCTATGCCACTGAGAAGATATTTGTTCCTTTGAGTTACTTGTTGAAATAAGCCATAGTAGATGTCACTCTCTTGGTGTGAGGAATGCGCACATAGCTTCTAGAACCTTGGCAATAATTTTCTATGTGAGATCCAATCCCATGAATGACCTCAAGCTGGTGAGAAAATAGACCAAATAAGAAGTCATGTAGAACTTCTTTTTCATGGCACCTGGAGTAGCTGTATATGCAATTTGTCTCTAATTATCTAACCCCATTATATTTTTTTCTTTCCTTCAAAGTGAACGTTAGGATGAATAGAGCCATCCAATCCTGAAAGTACCTAGTAATTTCTTCTCCCATCACTTTGTTGAGGAGGGTGATTGCATCCTAATAGCCTTCAAAATATTCACATCTCAAAAGTTTCTTTGGCATCCTTGAAGAATTTATTCCTGTCTTCATCCTTGACCCTAGGGCAACCCAATGTAGGTATGCATCCATTTATTCCCACTTATGCATGACTTTCTCCTTCGTGATGACATAGATGTTCAGTGATGTCAAAATTTTCAAGGTGAGTGAGATGGTTATGGGGTTATGACTTCCATTTCCATACCATTATCTATTCAAATTGTTTGTGTATTAGGCTCATGGTGATGTGAGTAGGCCAAGACTAGCTCGGTGTATTGTATGGACACAAGATGTCTGCAACCACAAATAACCCACTTATGAACACTTTATCTTCGATTTTCCCTCTTTCCTTTTCCATCATGCAAGCTTTTAGATCATTAAAATCCATATAGGAAACATCATTGTCACCTACCTCATACTCAGAAGAGAGATATTGTGCTAGTTTCACTCCTGAAAACTTGAACTTCATGATTCTTCAACACTTACTATGACTAGGAAGGAAAACTTACTATTTTTAGTAAGTGTAAAAATGAGCATTCTCAAACCTTGATCGACTATGGTAGTTTGAACTCCTTCTCACCTTTGTGTTCCTCTTGAGGAAACCAAACGGACCAACTTACTATTTTGGAAGGTACCTATTGGGCCACTTATTATTTTTTACTAAGTTTTAATTTTGGGCCGAGATTACCCTTTCGATGATTTTCTCCTGTGATACTTCCCCTCTGTTCACTACCTTATTCGTAGCTTCTTTAGATAGTGAATTACTCAAAATAGTAGTCTCCCATGTAGGAAGGCTTAATATTTTTAGTAATTATGCTTTGATGATAAAATTATGATGAAAAAATATTTTTACATGGTTTTTTTCCCAATATCTCTCCTCCGATATTTTGGATCTACTTGATCACCAATTTGTGATATTTTAAAATTTAAATTTTTGACTTGCTAGTGGTTATTAGCACGAAGTTGCCATAGCAGCCATTAATGGAGTTTGAAATTCATAGGCCCACTTCCCCTCCTCATATCTTGATGAAAATTATATTTTTTATATGGGCTTTCTTTTCTTGCTTTATAAATGTAAATTTTTTACAACCCGATCACTAGTTTAGTAGGAAATAAAATTTCAATTTCTAGAGTATGGAAAAGATGATTTCTTCACTGAAAAATTTCCTCACCATGCATGTGAAATATAATTCTTGGTTTTTACGGCCTCTAAAAATGATGAAGGTAGTAAAAACCTTGTTTTAATTCGTGTCATAGTTTGCAAGTTATGAAAAATTCTTTGTCGGGCGTATGAGCATTTTCTACGGATGAAAAATATTTGTTTTCTCTTCATTCTTCATCTTTTTGATCCATTTATTTTCTTATATTCCTATATTTTTAGTGTGAGGAAGATTTTATGGAGCTGGTTGAGGGTAACAATGGAGTTAAAAGCTCTAGAAAACATTATTTAGCATGCCCACATGGTATGGATGTGTGGGGAATGAAATGAAATGAAAGTGGATAAGTCTAATACTTATGTGTTTTTAAAATAAATAGTTGGGCCTAGGCAATTTTTTGTGTCCCCTATTTCCCTTTTCTCAAGGGATGAAAGGGACACAAAATTCCCCCAAGTGCATGGTGATGAAACTTTTCAAATTTTTTTGGATGTGCACTTGGTGAGGGGGCTTGAGAAAATCACCTTGGAGCTAACTTTTGGATGCATGAGGAACCATAAGGATTAAATGGGCTAACAATTTTTTTCCCTTGATGAGTCCATGAATTGACTTATTATAACATCTATATAACTATATACTTGGTCCTAAATATCTTAATTAATGCATGTGAATGTTCTAAATAGTTGTATCTAAAGTAGAATTGATTCATTTCTCCTTATTTCATCTCATGTAAAATAATTATCAATGAAACTCCCACTAATTTCCTTTTTTATTGATTATATGACATGTGTAGATTGATAAGTCACATTTTCTAGCACTTTTTGATCATTATAGTTATGGAGATCGAGTCCTTTTCCACTACAACATTTTGGAAGATTCACTCATAACAACCTACAAACAAGGACCCCTATTTTAGCATAGCTACAGGGTGTCATGGAATATTTATGAGGTTTTTATTATTTAGTTTTATACCTAAATTCATGGAACTTTTTGTACTTAGTCATGTCTATAACACACCCCAAAATCTGTTACTTGATAGTTACACATTTTGATACAATAATATATTAGTTGATAGTTATTTTAAGTTTCCAAAAGTATGTGATGAACTTGGTAAAGTAATATAATCTATGCTATTTTCAGTATCTACTCATGTTAATAACCTCAATCCCTAAGGAGAGAAAGGTCCCACGTGAATAAGGAGATTAGAGTATTGGTATTTTATGCATGATCTTTATATTTGTTGAGTTTAAGTTTCAGTATCTTGGTTTGAATGGTTATTTGAATGCAATTGTGTGTTTCCTTATTTCTGTAATTTTCCTTACTATTATTTCCTTTAAGAAATTATTTCAATTGATTGAGCATTTCCTTTTAAAATCATTTCATTCCAGCAATGTTGTTTCAATAGATTAAATACACTTTCTATATTTTATTTTCCATTTCAGTAGCTTAGAATTGTATTTGATTTCCATAGATGAGTAGTGTAGAACAGAAATGAAACTGAAAAAACCCCCCAAAAAGAGAGAACCACCATAGAATTGAGTTATATACCCCTTCTCTACATACAACCTTGAACACAACCCTGGTTCATAATGACATCAACATTTGAACAAGTTGATTAAATGATTGGAAGTTACAACGAACCATAATTTTTGAAGTTGTTTCCATGGGCACCATAAGAAAAACATGTCAATATATTCACATTACATGATATGTTTATTAGTGAAGTTGAACAATGAAACCAATAAGAATCCTAATCCTTACTTATACAAGAAATATTGATGCACAGGCCACAGGACACTCAAGGAAGATTTATACCTTACAATATTCAAAGAATATCTCTAACCAGAACAAGTGTAGCAAATAATGAGAGTGACATTGAATCTAATACACTTCCCAGGAGTGATACCGAATAGTATGGATCATACTATTTATAACCTGAGTAACTTTCAGAAATGGGAGACAATGGAAATGATGATGACAGACCCTTTGGTAGAACCTTTACTTACCCTATTGTCTTAAAATATTCTGAGGAAGCACCTATGAAAATAATTTCCCTATCCATTCTCCCTATTTTTTGAGGAATGTCCACATAAGATCTATACCGATTCTTTTTGAATTAAAATTACTCTACCAAACATATGACTATAAAATACATATCCAAAAATTCAATTTTTTTCCTTCCACCCTCAAAGACTCTTGCATGAGGTGGTTTATGAGTTTTCCCTCTAACTCCATTCATTCATGGGAATAAATGGAACTTCATTTTTGGACAAATACTAATATTTTTGTAGGGAAAAAGATAGGAGGGAAAATTTCTTTCAGATGAAATAAAAAGAAGATGAAAATATGGAGGATTATTTGGACAAATTTCTTTTTATTCATAGGAGAAGTGGTTATGAGTTGAATGCAGAAATAACCAAGATAATCTTTCTTAAAGGACTTGATGATGAAACCAAATAATCCCTCCATCTCATGGGAGGAGGTGATGTACAAAAACTCTCTATAGCACAAATTGCGACTTATTTAGGAGCTAGTCTAGAGCAAGGGGGAGCCTTATACGAAGGAAAACATCAAAACATGCCTTTGGTACCTCATAAATTCTAGAGGAAATGGACAATATGAAAAAAACATCTTGTCGAATTAACTTCAACCATATATGGGCTAAAAGCTAAAAACAATGTTAAAAAGAACTTTTAGACATATACTACCCCAGATGTAGGAAAAGACGTCCTTTGAAATAATGACCTTTAGATATCACGAAATGTTATTGTCCGTGATGTCCCTAACCATGATGATAACCATTTCAATCTCCTACCTTAGTTGAAATAAATATTAAACTCCATGACTCAAGCAAATGTATAGGTAAAATTTGTTCAAAGATAAAATAATCAGTCTGCTTCTACCCCTAGACCTGCTTAGAATCCCTGGATGATGTCATGGCCTAATCGAATCCTCTACCAAATTGGGGAAAACTTTATTCGACACACCAAACTGGATGGTTTATCCACAATCATAACCATGGATGCCTTAGTATAATCACCAAGGTTGGGAATCACTAGCCAATGCATATCCATGGTAAAACAAACAATGGGCACCCCAACAAAATTCTAATCATCCAAGGAGGTTTACACAATAATAAAAATATTTAATGCCTCCACCACAAAAAAATTACCAGTAAGGGAAAACAACAAAAAATAAAATTCTAGCCCAACCTGTCTCAAACCCCAAGAATCAACGAAAAAATTTAATTAATGAAGTAGGATAAGGTGAGACAACGCAAGTTATTGTCATTAATAACTTATAGCTAAGATCTAGAAAAAAAGTGAATAGTCATCCAATAGTTATCACTAAAATACCTGAAGAAAGTGAGAGGATACTTGAGGAAAGCAAGAGGGTACTTAAGGAAAGTGATAAAACTAAAAATGTTCCACAAACACGATACACTGGGAATAACCAGGAAAAAGATAAGAATGTGCATGCAACTCCTTTCCCAGAAAGACTAAAAGAAATACAAAATGAGGAAGAAACAACACTAGTTTAGGATTTTAAAAAGATGAATATTGAGGTCCCACTTCTAAGATCAATAAGGGACATTCCCAAATTAAACTAGACCATTAGAAACCATTACATAAAGACACCAAGAAGGAAGAAGAAATACCCAAAAATAGTCAAAGTAGAAGGAAATCTAGCTGACCTTGTAGCTGGAAAAATTCTTTCACCACAATATCAGATCTTGGGAGTATATTCATTACTATTTTTGTGAATGGTCACTCAATATCTAACATTTTGTTAGATCTTGGTTCTTCCATCAATATCATAACAACAAAAACATTCAATTTGTTGTCCTTGACAGGATTGCGGCTAGCCAATACTATCTTCCAATTAGTAGATCAATCTATTACATGTACTGGATGAAGTAATTGAGGATGTTATGGTCATGTTTGAATCTTGGGATTATCTCATATATTTTATGGTCCTACATCCTAAAGCTAGAAATTTGGGATACCTAGTCATCTTAGGAAGACCCTAGTTAGCTATTGTTGTTGCATACATTGACTGTAGGTAAGGAAAATGACTATTTCAAATGGGAAAAAAGAAAAGAATATTTCCCTTTATCCTCCTGCCTAGCCATATGTGGATGTTTGTGAACATGTGTGGGTAGATTTTTTGGATACTAACAACATGAGTTCTTCTTATCTTATCACCATTTCAGTGAAAAATCATATGGAAGAAATTGTTAAGCCATACCCAATTTTTGATGAAGATGATACCGTGGCTATGGAAACTAGGAATGTGGCTATGGAAATCCAAACTATGGCTATAGAAATGACTATTTTGAACTCATAAGAAAACATCACCTTGTTAAGTGACATTTCTATTGAAGATTGTGAAGAGATCCATGATTACCATGGAAATACAACGACTTATTTTCATTGTCCTTTAGCCAAGGTTTTATCCTTTGAAAATAGTACTACTCTTCACATTCTACAGCCTCATGTTTGTCCCTTGATCTCTTTGATTGATGAAATAGAAGTTGCTATTTTGAAATAAACTAAACAAGTAATTTTTGAGGTAGGAAAAGAACTGACCATTGGTAACAACTAAAAAAACAGCCAAGAGACTAGGGTCGTAGATATCTTGAGGGATCATTCAAAATATTTTTCTTAGGACTATACTAACATTAAAGGGATTCATCCAATCATCTAAACTCATCATATTTACATTGAGGATGTTAAAATAGTTAGAAAACCACAACATAGGATTAATTTAGCACTTAGAGACATTTTTAAGAACGAAATAGAAAAATTGTTAAGGGTAGGATTTATCTATCTAATATCTAATAGTGAGTGGGTATCACTGCTTGTTATAGTTCTCAATTAAAATGGTAAGTGAAGAATCTATATAGATTATAGGGAGCTTAATAAATCCATAAAGAAAGATTACTTACCCCTGCCCTTTATCGATTAGGTTTTGGACAATTTTTCAAGTAAGAAATACTTCTCCTTCTTGGATGGGTTCAATAGAAATAACCAAATCAGTATAGCACCTGTTGATCAAGATAATACCACCTTCACTTTTTCCTCAGGTACATTTGGATACATAGTTCTACCATTTCGATGTTGTAAAGCACCTGTAACCTTTAAAAGAGTAGTTTTATCTATTTTGTAGACCTCCCCAATGACTTTGTTTAAGTTTATATGAATTATTTTACCGTCCATGGGTGTAATTTTGAAGAATCCTTGGGTAATCTTGAAAAAGTGTTAACGAGATGTGAGAAACACAAAATCTCCTTAATTCATGAAAAATGATTGATAATGGTTGATTAGAGTGTTGTCTTGGCTAATCATATTTCTGCTAGGGGTATCCAAGTTGATCTTAAAATGATAGAAGTCATTACTAAATTTCCTACACCAATAAATCAAATTGATATCAAAATTTTCCTTAGACATGCAAGATATTATAGACGATTCATCAAATATTTTTGTAAGATTGATACACCCATGTTCTTTCTGCTAGCAAAAGACTGGGTTTTTTAATGGTATCCTCAATGTTAACAAGCTTTTGAAATTATAAAAGAGAAATTGACCACTACCCCAGTTTTGAGAAGACCCAATTGGGGACATCCTTTTCATATTCACACCGATGCTTCTAACACAAAATGGGATCTTTCCTTGGAAAAAAGTATTAGAAAGACCAAATGTATTCCATCTATTTCATCAACAAAAATTTATCCCCATAGAGAGAAACTACACTACTACGGAAAAGGAATTTCTAGTTGGTGTTTACTCTAACAATAAATTAAGACACTACATTACCGGATATCAACTATGTATGTATACGATCATTCACCATAAAATATTTGATGAAAAAACTAGTAGTAGGGGAATAATTATTAGGTGGTTACTTATTTTTCAATAATTTAACTTGATTATTATTGATAAGCCTAGAAAGGCCAATTTTTTTGTTGAATTACTTTCAAGATTGAATGTTTCAGGAGAAGAGGAGGCATTCCAAGATCACTTTCCAAATGAACACTTGTTTGCAATATCAACACATCCTCCATGGTTTTCTGATCTTGCCAACTATCTAACTACAAGGAAGTTTCCATCTTACTTTACAAGTAAAGAACATAAAAGATTAGTCAACAATAGCGCTACATATAAATGGTGCAATGGAATTTTTTAAAAATGTTGTCCTGACATGATTCTTTTCGGGCATGTTCAAGAATATTAATTGTATGAAATAATAAGATATAGTCATGAAGAACCTAAAGGAGGACATTACTCGAGTTAAAATCATAATTCACAAGGTCATTGGAGATGGGTATTATTGGCCCTCTCTCCAAAAATATGTCAAGAAATATGTATTTCAATGTGATGTGTGTCGAGATAATGGGGAAGTGAATGTTATCTACTAAAATTCCCCTCAATCCTTAGCTGGTCTTAGGGCCATTTGAGAAGTGGGGAATTGATTTTTTTGGGCCTTTTGATCCCCATCCTCTAGAAAAGAGTACCTTTGGTGTGCAATGAATATGATACAAAATGGGTTGAGGTTTAAGCAATGTCATCTTCTAATGAGGATTTTGTAGCTAACATTTTGTATAATAGAATTATGCTAAGATTTGGAGCTTCAGAGCCATTGTATCCAATCAAGGACCACATTTTGTGTCCAACATGATTGAATCATTCCTGAAGATCTACCAAATCAAGCATAGGAAATAGTCACCATACCACCCCCAATCCAATGTGTAGGTGGAGGTCACAAACAAAGAATTAGAAAACATCTTGAATAATGTATTCAATGCGAGAAAGAAATAATTGGGTACCAAGATTTCCCAGAGAGCAGTTTGGGCATATAACACAACCTAGAAAACCACCACTGGTTTCTCCCCATATGAACAGTATATGGGAAGAATCCATTTCTCCCAATACAATTTGAATTACAAAAATGGATGAAAAACACTAAATATTGGATTGAAGCTATATGAAGCTCAACGTGAGAGAGTGATGCAGTTGAATGAACTTGATGAAATTTGGATGGAGGCACAACAACAAATTGAAATCCATCAACATCGAGATAAAATCTTGGCATGAGACTCATATCAAGAATACAAATTTCAAGGAAGGATATTTTTTCTTAATGTTTGACTCGAAGTATTAGAAATTCAAGGGAAAATTGAGAACAAGATGGTTATGACCCTATCAACTTGTAAAGGTTTATGATAATGGATCTATGAGACTTTTGCCAAATGATGGTGACATGAGAACTTTGTTGGTGAATGGCCATAGGTGGGGATGTGTGAACATCCTTAGGATAAGGAAACTTTCACTAAGGACATGTTGTTGTGTGAAGAATTTGATTCAGTGGAAGAATCCAACTCTTCCTACCATGAGTAGTTTGTTAGGAAAATTTAAATAAAGGAAGAAGATCATAGTTTCAATCCTCTTCCCCCTATATTTAAAAAAAAACAAAAATATTTTCTTTTTACATGCAAATAAAGGTTAGAGATGTCAATTATTAAAATGTGCATTGATCATGGTCACTTTTTCAATGTAAGAGGTAGAGCGCCAACGGTCAGATGAATGTTGAGCTAGTAAGGTGACATGTACTCACTTTTTTATATGAATATTAAATATTTTTAGAAATTCCCCATGCATTTATTAAAACATAAAACAAAATATCATAGAGTTAAGTGGGAGAATAAGGAGTAATAATGGATGAGTAAAGGCATGTGTCACCTTTCTCGAGGAATGAAAAATAGAACGAGTAGTCACGATGGTAGTATGGGAACCATGTGACAAAATTAAAACCTTACCACCTCAATTGGTACCATCAGTCTTCTCTACCCCCATTTTTGCCAACTTAATGCCATTATAAGCTCAAGTGTAGTTCAAAAATCTGCTACTGACATTACATGAAAGTACTCTATCTCTCTCATACAACAATCATTATTTTTTCTACAATTCCACTGAACCAATCTATGTTATGGGGAAAAAGGAAATCATAACCATAATCTGGGAGCTGCTACTACGAAATGTTGACATCTCCTAAGTCTTCCATGATGTAGGTTGGTTATATTTTATTCACAAATTTGAGGGATTTGATGAAGATTTAGTTGGATAATTTTTGTTGAATTTTGAGGCAACCTGCTCTCGCATAGGGGGAAAAGAATTGAAATAGACAACCGCATTTTTGCCACAATCTCTAGCCTCCCATATTTTGGGCTTAAGGTTGTAACTAACTCCCCACTTAAGGATTTGATATCTCTGTTTCATGAGGAAGGGGAAGCTCTTCCTAAGATAATCATTAATCCTCATGGAATTTAAAAGGGAATTAAGAGGGAGAGTTTGCCAAGCCATTGGAAGGAAATTGCTACTTAGGTGAACAGGTATTTTATTTTTGATGGAAAACCATCGGTATTGGGAGGTGAAACATTGAAAATTATAACTCATTTGAATAAGATTCGAGATAAACCCTGAATTTAAGGAAAATATTCCCTGAGTACCTTGCAGATGTTGTTATCAAGGTAGGCCAGAAATACAAAAGTGGAGGAGGTAATGCTGCCATAAAGCACCCAGGGCTTATCCAACTAAATTACACACATCATGCTTTCTAAATACCTAAGAGAAAGGTAGATAAGACAATCGTAAGGGATATTTCTATAATCAAAATGGATCCTACACCATTTTCTTCAGAACCGCCTCCCAGTTCTCAGCCTAAGCTTGAATCAACTCCTCACCTTCCAATATGGTTATAGAAGAATCTGTAGGTGAGGACAAGAAACCCTCTATGCCTCAAGATTCTAAAAAATATTACCCTACCGAGAACCTCGTTGATATTTCATTAAGACCGAGAAGGTCTTGTTCCTCAAGGAAAACTGAATTTTCTCCGACATTGTCTAATGAGGGTTCAACCCCAATTTTGGAAGAGATTGTTGAAGCCATGGTAATTATTATGCCCTTGGAGAATGATTGAAAGATGATGAGTTCACATTAACCATTCCTAAAGAGAAAATTCATGCTACTAATGTCCCGAGAGGTTCTTGTGGAAGTTTGGAAGATATTCTTGCAGCTCCGAAAATTCGGACTAAAGCTACGAAGCTTGATTGCACAAGAAATTAGATGCATTGACTCACAAAGGGATGAGGTCATACGGAAATACCAAAATCAAATTGAAAATTTACAAGAGAAATTGAAAGGTATGGAAGAAACCCAACTTTCTATGCAAAATGAATTTGTATAAAGAACTGTGGAGAAAGTTAAATAAATAATTGTTTTAAAAGTAGAAGTTGATAGTTTAAAGAGGCAAAATAATATTGGTTTGCAAGCATGGAATGATTTTTCCTCTCGTTGTGCCCAACTGTCTCTTCAAAATAAAGATTTGGTCAAGGAAAATAAAAAATTTAAAGAAGAGGTTGAGTCAAGTTTGAATGCTAAGAAAAAATTGGAATCAATTATTGAATATGTTTTTCCTTTGTCTTGAAAACTTTTATCTGTAGAAAACCACCTTTTTTCTATAGTTTTTTCTTCAAGAATAGTTTTATTCCTGGTAGTTACAAAGGATGTGTTGTGGGGAACCATATGAGGCTCCATATGGGAATTTTTTTGGAGATTTATCAAAGTTGTACTCCTGAAGTGCAGAATTTATTATGTGAATTTTATCTCCATAATATGTTGGTTACTAATGATCTCAATTTATTTCTAAACTTGTCATTAGGAGAGTTTGAATTGAAATCCTTCCAGTAATTAGTGAGGAATAAAATTGTGTAGGAAAAAAATAAAACATTTTTAATCAAGAGGCCAAGACTGTTAGTTTTTATATTAGGCCTACCCACCATAATGATGTTTCCATGAAGAAATATTTTAGATCTTTATATTATCAAGCTAGGATTGGTAAAAACACTTCAAAAATATTGGCAAAGTGTGTTCAAGAATTTGAAACTTATTTTCAAAAGAACTTTGGTAAGGCTATGGTAGCCTATGAAAAATATGTGATACTTTGAGATTTTCATTAAAAATAAGAGAAGTGATTTCCCCACAAAATCTTAGTTGGAGTATACGTAGAGGAGATGCACTATTTGAGATCATTCGGAAATTGGCAGAAAAGGGTAACAATGACTATAATAAGAAATGGGTTGGTATGTAAGGTATACCTCCCTTGGTTCTGAGTCCCATGACCACTTGGAAGAATAGTGCTCCATAGTCACATGATATTTTTAAGTCCTAGGCTGAGGTTATGTTGGAAACCCAAGGATGCAAGGGTATAAGAAAATAGTATGCAGATCAATTTGAGGAATATGATATGGCACAACAACTTGGTCGAGGTCAGGATAGAGATAAGTTTGCAAGGAACCACAAGGATTAAGCGGGTTGAGGGAATTTTTTCCCCTATGTCACTTTTATAAAGGGACTAAAAGGATGTAAATACCCTTAAGCACGTGGTGATGACACTTGGCGAACATACATGCTAAGAGAGGAAGGCTCAAACTAGCTCTTGGGGATTAGCGGCAAGCGGGAGGTCATGTTGGTGTTTTGGAGACTAAATGGGAGGAGTGGAATTTTTTTCCCTTACGTCCCTTTAGCAAAGAGATATTATGGAAAAAAATCCCACCAGGCTCCCTAGTGTTGACACGTGTCCACCCATTGAAATGGCTAGCTCGCATGAGAGTTCTTACCTTGGGCTCGACTTACAACGGTGGTAACTTCACTTACGGATGAGTTAGAGGAGAATTTTTATATGAAATTGAATGGAAACCACAAAATTAGTTTAATTTTTATAATTTCAAGTGTCATTTCTAACTTCATCACCTCCAAATGACCCCTTATTTATCAAGACCTATAGTTACTGCCGTAAGAATGAGTTGCCTTGGAAAGTATATAGTGTTTGGGATGTCTCGTCTTTTCGACCATTTAGGGCATAAAAATAATTCCAATGGGTACTTTTTGGGCTTTTGAATCTTCACAAAGCTCCCAAAATATCTATTTGAATTTTTGTGACTCATTCACGATGTTTTCTCCTTTAGGCCTGAAAACCCGCTTTTGCTTGAATTAATTGCAAAACGTCTGAATCTTTCCAAAATATTTTCACGAATGTTCTTGGCACTTGAATGCATATCCTTGTTGAATTTTTCTCCTCTATTCCACTCCAGGAAGGTGCATTAGTCCTAGGAGTTCAAGTGGTAACCCTTCCCAAAACTACTTAAAAGTTGGCATTCTCCAAAAGGAGGGACTAAAGTTTCTTTCCTAAATCACCTAGGACTGCTTATTTCACTAAATTGGGACTTCTTCTAGTCCAAGGAGAAATAAAATATAGCCAATAGTGAAATCCAAAACTACTTGTTTTTATTCCAAAATGTTTAATATTGGAATTATCTCGACTCCATAATTACACATATTGGATTCCAATATCGCATATATTGGAATTAAAAATCACATATATTGGAATAACTACACTCAAATTCCTATATATTGGAATCCAAAATGTCAAATATTTGAATCCATTATACGGGCTAGCGTCTGCTAGGCATTTTCTATGATTTGGACTTATTGGTCGTAAAAAAGGACTTCACGAAGAGCAACAATCAGGGGACAAGAAGTCCCTCCTCTTTAATGGGAGAGGTTCCCTTATTTAGAAATGAACCTATTTACAAATATACAAAACATGATTTTCTTTGTTGAACTTGGATATTATGAAAGTGTTTTCTATAAGGATCATCAATTACAAAAGGACTGAGGAATGAGAATACGAGAATGAGCAGAAAGGCAACACTCAGAATTATAGATGACAGAGTAATTCTTTATGTATGCGAAGTTACAGTGAATTGAAACAAGATCATTTGTATCATACTTAGTAAGATGAAATTTGAAAGACACAAAGTTCTATAAATAACATCTGCAAGAATACAAAGCTTCTTATCATAACACAGACAAATGATCTTAACAAGATTAAATGAAAAGCTTAGGGATAAAAGAGATCAGATAGATGAAGAATGAAAAGCCCTTCTGTATTGATTTATTTACACTTTCAGAAAATAAGCCAAGTTCTTCCTCCTGCAAAATGGTGAGGAGAGGCCATTATATAGTTTAAAAATCAGTTACTCTTGGTAACTACTTCTTTTAACTAAATATTAGTTAAGGATTGCCAATCGCAATACCTCAACTTATTACAATAAATCCAAGAGAAAGAATTGGAAGAGAAGAGAGGAATAAGGAGAAGAAGACATGTGCTTATGACTGGGAGGGACCCACTGACTTCAAAATCCACTGTCTGAATCTCTTCAATGCCTCGGCTATGTCTCTGCCACATGGGACTGACGTGTTGGCTATAGACTGGGTCCAAAATCTGAGGCACTTCTCCATTTCCTTATCAAACTCGACATGAGTATGATAGTCTTTATTTGCTTCTTCAATAGCAGATTGAAGAGAGCAGATCTCCTTCATTTTCTCTTTGGAAATGGAGCTTTCCTTGAATAGATTATCTTTAACAAAAGCTCTGAATTGAGCTTTGATTTCTTGCAAGGAAAGAGGCACACCAGAAGTTTCATCCTGAAGATGACAATGTATATCTTTGAAAGCAGATACAACCAGTGTCTTGAAAGCCTCACCCTTCTACCAGCTATTCTTCAGTTCTCCCAAAGCCTCCTCCAAGACTTTGATCTTCCACTCCACGCTGTAAACCCAGGACTTTGACAAATTATCCTTTGCATCATCAAAAACCTTACTCACTAATAAAATGTTCTCATCTTTCTGTCCCATGAGGCAGAGGTCTACTATGCAACTGCTCCAAAGTTTGAGCTCTTTATCTATGATCCTGATAGTGGAGGAGAACTTCTGTTGCAATTTGTTCACCTTTCCATGGAGTTTGAAAGCTTCATCGATGAATTTCAATCCTGCAAAAGCATATCTTCCACCATGGCCTCCATAGCTCTACCATAGATGGAATACTTGTGAATGTATTTGATACTCTATACTTCATCTTGGCTCAAAATTATAGGTGGTAGAAGGGTAGTCAATGGGGTAGGGTCCAAAACTTTGTCCTTAGACAAAAGAGATTTGATAAAACCTGTGAGAATTTGGGCTTGTTCCTCCAACTGTTCAATAGTTTTCTGCCCTTTTTCTACCCACCCAATGACTCTTGTGACCGTTTCCTGGAGGTTGTGGATCTCACCTTCAGGGGTAGACTCTCCCATTGGAATCCTTGAGAGTTCTAGGTCAGATGCCTGCAAGTCCTGCTCTGATTTATCTACTGTAGGCTTAGCTATCTCCAGGAATTGCTGGCCCTGAGCATTAGACACTATCATGGAGGTGATTCTGGCTTTTTTGGCATGTGAAGGAGGAGTAGTGCCCAATAAGGCTTCCACAACATCAAAATTGGGCCCTGAGCTCTGAGAGGAAGATTTCCTTTTCTTACTGTCGACAAAAGGTTGCACCTATGCAAAAGAGGAGGAGGAAGCAGCGAGGTGGGGCAAGAGAACCAAGAGATAGAGAACTCATAGCACCCAAGGTCTGCACTGCTTTGTTTTCTCAAGTTGACACATGAGTGGGGTGCTTGAGACAACCGGTATGCTTGAGACAAGCTGGTGAAGAGGAATCAATAGCACTTGGAAGTTCGATGCTCTGGACTTCCTTGTATTTATCCATTGGAGCTTCAAGATCTCTTGAAGGAGCTAGCACTTCACTCTCTTCACTTTCTTGAGAACAATAATGTCTCTCGATCCCAAAGGTAATTCTACTGCTTTCTCGAGGATCTTCTTCCACAGGCTCCTTCTTGACCTCTTTGAGCTTCTTTTCGGTATACTTGGGTGGATGAAGGAGTAGGCTGCAGTCCTTGAGTTGATGAGGCGGAGGGGTTTTCACAAGTGTGTCCGATCTTTGAGTCGATTCTTCCCTTCTTGGTGTTGAAACATCCTTGGAGGAGGATTCTCCTGAGTGCCTCCTAAGCTCTCGAACTTTCTTATCAAACTAGATCTTAGTCCTGACTAAGACTGGAGCCAGGATCTCGGCCAAATCATCTTTCTCTTTCTTGAACCAATCCAAGTCCTCCAAGGGAGTGTGCTTAACCACATTGTCATACTCATATGAGTATAGATCAGAGTTGTCATCCTTGAGTCCTTCAAGAACTGGGTACAAGCCGAGTTCTTGGATCAATTGTAGAGAGAACCTGCCATAATGCCTCCTTCTAGCCTCAAAATCATCGGCACAGTCAGCCCAATAGTCTTCTGTATCTGCCCTATGATGATATGTTATCTTAATGTTCTGCTCAATGAACTTCTTCAAGTCAAAGCAAGTTCTTGGCTTGAAGAAATGGACAGTGATGGGAGCCAGGGCTCTTTCTATATTCTGTGCGTCCAGGGTTGTTTTACAAGTGTAGTTTCCCAAAGAGATGGGGAAGTGCAAACCGGTAATTTTCTTGTCCTCTAGGTTCTATGCAATTTATCTAATTTCCTGCATACTTCTATCAGAGCCATCTTGTCACTGCAGAACATAGGAAGCCTCAGAGGGGTGCTCTCATAGCCAGCTAGCCTGATATAAGAAAATTTTCTGAATTGAATAAAATAGGCACCGTACTTTGTGATATCGGGCTCATGGCTTTCATCAAAAATCTTCTAGCAAAGTGTCACCCTCAAGAAGTCGACCATGTACATGGTGAAAGCATCATTCACCCTTCAGAAATTGTGATTGCTAGTCTCTAGGGTGAATTGCGGGCAGTAGGCATATACAGGATCATCCTTGTGGGCATCAATGTAAGAAAAACCAAACCATTGCCTTGATCTTTGCCGGAGTATACATCAGGTACGAAGTCATATAGAATTTCTTTGTTTGCTGCACATTGGACAACTACTCTGCTAGGTTCATGCTGATGATTTCTGCCTAGTTGATATTTTGAGTTCCTTCGCACACCATGTTGATGAGCGGGCACATCCAGAAATGGAACTCGTTAGTGGAGGGTAAGCCCATAACCCGAGCTAGTAAGATTATGAAATCTGACAATTCTTCATTGAAATCTTCTCGGAAAAGGGTCTTGGATAGGCGAGATGCTCCTTCTTAGGGTTTTTAAGCCAATACTTCGCCACTGCGTGCCTTGTAGTTTTCACTGTCTTGATTGAACAGGGCCTGTGCTTGATTATGGGAAACAAATATGGCATTATCCATTTCTGGAATCCTCAGTGTAGTGCCAATGGTGGCAGCGTCAAGTTTGGCGATGAGTTCCCGTGTATGTTTGTTAATTCACTCGAATTAGGGTTGAAATGAGCTCCACATGAAAGCACTGTATCTGCACATTGCACCGAGATTGGGAAACCACCAGTGAAAGCCAGACCACTGTCATGAATCATCTGTGCCATTGGTGTAGGGTTTGCGTCTGTCATCCTCGACCAAAAATCACCAAAGTCAAGGTGGTGAAATTCACTATCCCGATATCGGAACGCGGATTCTAGTGGTGAGACTTGTTCGACCTGGAATTTGATCTTCATGTTGATAGCAATTCAGAGAGCAGAGCTGCAAGCCATACTTGGGATGAAATTACGGAGGGAATGGATACGCACATAGGAATTTAGATTGCAAAGGTTTAAGTAAAAGATAGCAGGAAAGCGAGTGTGTAAAACGCATAGGGGTTCCGATCGTTATATAGTCATTTAGAGAGAGAAAGGCAATAAATGCGCATTTAATACATACCTACCAAATTGAATAAGCAAGATAATTGGGTAGAGCGGGAAAAATTAGCACAAATGGTAGTTGGTTCATTTGGGACATGCGGGATGCGAAAGCGCTTGAAGTATGCGACTCGGTCGATTCGGGTGAAGCGGGAAAAGACGCACAAATGAACTCGGGACATGCGGGGATGTGAAAGCGTGAAGTACACGACTCGGCGATTCGGGTGAAGTGGGGAAAAGACGCACAAATGAATGAACACAGGACATGTGGGATGTGAAAGCACAAAGTACGTGACTCGGCTTGATTGGGCGTGCGGGAAAAGACGCACAAATGCTCTTGGAACACGCGGGACAAAAGTACATGAAACGCGACTCGGCCTAATCGATCGAAAATGGAACAACTGGTCCTGGGGTGAACTTGGGACATTTGGGACAAAAAGTTCCGACGGGCCCGGAAAGAACTGACTTCGGGAAAACCGGCCGATCGGGGAACAAAGGGTCCAATTGAACTTGGGACACGTGGGACAAAAATATCCGACAGGCCCAAAAAACACGCAAAATGACCCAAAAACGTAGATTTTCTCAATTTCTCGACTTTTAACATTACCAGGATAACAGAGAAGACACTTAACCTCAAAATTTTTAAATTTTCAACTTCTTAAAAATAGGGGAATTTTGAGTGGACAACATTTGGCTCTTACGGGGATGACTTGACATAAATTCAAAGAATGAGACAAGGTAAGAATTTAGACAAAACTCGGGGAAGAAAACCATTACCTTATCCATTGGGCCATGGAGTCATCGAATCAAACCAATACAGAGGACAACACACCAAAAACAAAGGAAAGAAAAACAAAACGTTGTACAGAATATACAAAGGACTCCCTAATCACCTATGACTTGAACAATTTCAGGTACTGCCCACTATAAGGAAGTGGGAGAGAAGAACCATCCATATAATCAAGGTAAAAATAATTCTTACTAGCAAAGTGCCTAATCTTGAAAGGTCGAGCCAAAGGGAATCAAACTTGTCATGGCTGCCACGTGGTTCATGCCTTTTATCCCACAACAAAACAGTGTCTCCAACTTGGAAATCTCTGAACCTGGCTTTCTTATCAAACAGGACATTAAATTTTTGTTGATGAGCATATATCTTATCAGGAACTTCCAATATGTCCTCATTCAATTTGTGAAGGTACATTATTCTCTTATCCAAAGCATCATTGAAACTGGTATCTTCAATGGCCTTCATTAGATGTAAGGCTGGCAGCTCCACTGTTACTGGCAATTGAGCTTCTACTCCATATACCACTTGAAAAGGAGACATTCCAATGGCTCTCTTAGGTGTGATCCTATCTACCCAAAGAGCATCATAGAGTTTCTTGTGCCAGTTTCATTGAGACTCATTGACTAATTTCCTTATTATGGTCACCAGATTTTTATTAGTGGATTCTGCTTGTCCATTTCCCTGAGGAAAGTAATCTGAGGAGTGAGCCAAGGAGATGCCATATCCATAACAAAAATCCATCATCTCAGTTGAAGAAAAATTTGAAGCATTATCTGTCACAATCTTGTTTGGTACACCATACCTTACCAAGATATTTTCTTTGATGAAAATGCACACCACTTCAGAAGTAGTACTCTTTACTGGAATGGCTTCTACCCATTTGGTGAAATAATCAGTGATTAATACATGAGTATGACCAGAACTAGAAGAGGTATTAAGTGTTCCAATGAATTCCAAACCCCCTTTGTTGAAAAGGTTCTTCAATTACAACTGGCTTAAGAGGCAAAGAGGCCAATTTGGGTCTACCCACGAAAGTCTGACAAGCCTCACATTTATCAACCCACTTGGATGTATCTCTAAACAAGGTAGGCTAGTAATATCCTCCACGAAGTATCTTATGAGCAATGACCATTGATGAGTAGTGCCCTCCACATGCCTGATCATGAAAAGATGAGAGTAGCTTTTTCTGTTGTTCCTTGTCCACACATTTCAAAAACCTTCCATCTAACCCACGTTTAAACAAGGCGTTTTCCCACAACACATATTACACTGACCTTAGTTTAACAGTCCTCTTTTCTTGGCGTCAAATGAGAGGGGCATTCCCCATAAGTGAGAAAATGAGAAATATCAGCATACCATTCATCAACTGAGCTAAGAAATAGAACTGTAGGAAGACCAATTTTATCTTCCAGTAACTCATGTCTAGCTCCTTCAGCGATGAGTTCACAAAGGCCTTTTCCACGGACGAGCTTGGTCGGTTTGATGTCAATATCATATTCTTGAACCTTGGCCACCCAGTTCCCTCTCTTGGATCCAAATTCCTGTTGTGTGAGAATTGACTTAACAGTTGTATCTAGTACCAACACCATGGAGTGAGAGTTGAGAATGTAAAAATGAAACTGCTTAACAACTTTAACCACTGCAAAAGCATGTTTTTCCATCATGGTGTATTTTAACTCATGATATTTCAGAATATAACTCATAAATGCAATTGGGAGTTCATGCTCATTAGAATCTTCCTGAGTCAAAACCATAGCCAAGGTGTTATCTGTGGCGTAGCAATATATAATAAAATCTTTGCTGAAATCGGGACATGCTAAAATAGGAGTTTTAGAAATGGCTCTTGTAATGACTTCAAAGGATTCTTTCCCTTCAGGAGACCAACCAAACATTTGTTTACCTTTCATGATTTGGGAGATATTCAGAGTTATTTCTACAAAATCAGGGATGAATCTTCTCAAAAAATTGATCTTACCAAAGAAAGAGTGCACACCCTTTTTACTGGTTGGGAGAGGAATTTGCTAGATAGCTTGAACTCGTTCAGGATCAATCTTAATACCATATTTGGAGACGATGTGCCCTAATAATTTCCCTCTGTGACACAAAAGAAAGATTTTTTAGGATTCAAAGATATCCCATGTTCTCTACATCTTAGCAGAACTGTCTCCAGGTGCTGAAAATGATCTGCCCTTGTTTTAGAATACACAGTAAAGTCATCAAGGTATACAACAATACACTTCCCTTTCAAACTTCCAAAGGCTAGATCCATAGCTCTCTGAAAAGTGGCACCAACATTAATGAGCCCAAAAGGCATCCTTCTGTAAGCAAAGGTACCCCAAGGGGTAGTGAAAGCTGTTTTGTGTTGATCTGTAGTATTAACTTCTACCTGGTTATATCCTGAGAATCCATCAAGCATAGACAACATCTCAGATCCTGTAACTACTTGCAAGTCCTTATCCATCATAGGAAAAGGATAATTATCTTTCAAGGAAGCTTGATTCAGATTCCTGAAGTCAACACAGATGCGGATCTCACCATTTTTCTTTCTAACAGGCACAATATTGGCAATCCATGTTGAATGGTGAATAGGAAAAATGATTTTGGCTTTCAACAACTTCTGTATTTCTTGAAAAATTGTGTCATCTATTTTAGGATTGTATTGCCTCTACTTCTATTTAAAAGGCTTAATTCCAGGTTTGAGAGGAATAAAATGTTGCATTCTCTTTTGGTTGGAAAGCTTTTAAATCTTCATAAGAGTAGGCAAGAACATCCTTATACCTCTTTAAAAGATCAATTGCTTTCTTCCTCTCATCTGTTGTGCAACATTTTCCAATGTTCACGAGCTTAGGGTCAGTAGAACTCCCAATATTAATTTTGTCATACTCAGCTGATTGTTGAGGTCCAGTAGAAGCTCTAGACTTTACATACCTGTCGTGTTTATCAAATAGTTCCTCTAAACTCACCAATCCTTTAGGAATCTTGTTTCCCTTGAGTTTGATGCATCCATCCTGATCCGTTTCTTCTCCTTGGGTGGCTGCTTTGTCAAAGGGCACACTTTCACGAGGCAAGTTATCGCTTCCTTCAAAGTATAGCTGTTCAAAATTATCCTTGAGTTCTAAGAAAGAAAGCAAGTGTTGATCATCATTGAAAACTTTCCAGTTATTTGTATTATCAGGTACACTGGGTCGATGGATCATCTCAATGGTGAACTTATCTTGAGAGAAGTCAGGATGAGGAATCAGTAGTGACCCTGAGACTGCTAGTGAATCGGCCCTGGTATTCTTCTCCCTAGGTATTGCTTTGATGGAGAAAGCATCGAGGAATTCAATGGAATCCCAAACCTGATTCCTGTAATGTTTCAACCTTCCATTTTTCACCTGGAAGAGGTTTCTAACTTGCTTTACAATCAATTCTGCATCTCCACGAGCTAGAAGATTCTTCACACCTTGTTCTTTTGCCACCTGTAGTCCAAGAATGAGAGCCTCATACTCTGCTGTATTATTGGTATTTTCAAACTGCAACTTGAATGAGAAAGGATGAAGGCTTCCTTCGGGCGACACCAATATGACACCAGCTCCAGAACCAGCTGAGGAACAACTTCCATCAAACTCTAATATCCAAACACCATTAGGATCTTTAGGTGAGACTTTGGGAAGTTGGATTTCTTCAGGAGACATAATCATGTAGTTACCATGCCCCATATCCTCATAGAGTATTTGTGCTTTAGGATCATCTATTTTTGTACAATATACTCAGACTTCTTCTCAGGCAATAGCTTCTTCATTTGCCCATTAACAGGTACAAGTGCATGTGACCAATCCATTTGAATTTCTCCACCTACATCCTTACAGAAGTTCCTGCTTAGCAACATCCCGTATGAAGGAGGAATATCTGCTACTAAGATAGTAGCCAAAACTTTCTTCTCAGGCAAAGCAGCAAAAGCCACTTGTGCATCTTTAATCCTTCCGACCAAGGGCACTTCCTTACTCTCCATAGAATAAAAAGATCCATAAGTGCATGTGAGAGTCAAACCTAAGGCATGAGCTACTTTAGCAGGCATCACATTGTCTGATGCTCCTGAGTCTATGACGCAATTGCTGAGCCTATGACCAGCTATAAGAAGTGTCACATAGAATGGTTTGATTTTGTCACTGGGTGAGGTGACAGTGGCTATCAGATTAGGTTGTGGTGCAGAAGAAGGAGTGGGTAAAAGGCCTTTAGAGGTAGTTTTAGAATGGGAATTGACAAAGTGAATCATTTTAGCAAAAGCCTTAGGATGGGTTTGATAATATTTAGCTTCTGAGATTTGAACCTTAGTCTTTTTCAGGTGATCAATAATATCAAAAGACCCAGAAGTGGACGGGCTATCATCATTTGAAATCTTAGGTTTATCAATTTTAGGGGAAAAAGAAGTAACTTTAGTAGCAGAATTGACAGGACTCACCTTTGGTGCAGATGAAATGGGAATAGGAGATCCTCTTTTTGTAATTACGAGGATAGTTTTCAGCTACTCCTTATATTTCTTGGTGAGCTGCATCACTTTCTCCCTCTAATTTGTCTGCTCTCGAGTCATGACAGTGTATGATTCACTATTCATATCTGCTACTACTTCATCATAATCATCTCCATCATCAATGCCCTCAGTGGTGAAGAAATTAACTCGAGATCCCTCAAATTCATCTGCTTCATCATCAACCTCTTCAACAAATTCCTCGCAATCTTCATTAACCTCCTCATCCTCTGGTTCCTCAACTTCACAGGTTGCATTGACAGGAACTTTAATAGGAGGTCCTTCAAGTGCTAGCCTTGTTTGAGAAGCAGGCAAATGATTTCTGGGCTGAAAATTCCTCCTTGGAACGTCTGCATAGGGAGCATGCTGAGCCAATTGTTTCTTAATGGCAATGAGATCATTTGCAAGTTTTTGTACCAATGGATCAGTATTAGGTCCAGGAGTGGAAGAGGAGGAAGAAGCAGATTTAGATTTAGAAGGGTCTCTCCTCAACTTCCCTGACATGATTAAATCATCTTCAACACTAACAGCAAGAGTTTGATCTTTGGCCAATGTTGCGAGATTAGCCCTTCTCAGTGCATAACTAACTTCAGGTGATTGGGCATTTAGGAAAAAACATTTTTGAATTTGATCTACAGGTCGAGTATTTGGCAGAATTTTGTTAATCAACCTGTTGAATCGGGCCACAAATTCTCTCATGGGCTCTGGTGAATCCTTCTTTATTTGAGAGATTTGGGCTAGCAAGGCATGCACGTCTTCTGCTGGTTTGAAATGGTTTTCAAACCTAGTTCTCATTGTGTCCCAGCTAGTGATAGCACCGGCCGGAAGGTGATAGAACCAATCAGCAGCATTATCTTGTAAAGTCTCAATGAAAATTCTTATGAAGACATCTTCATGTTCAACTCCCAGAACTCCACATGCAACTATGAAGGCTGCGATGTGTTCATCAGGATGCGCTTTACCATCGCCTTTGAATTTAGGGAAGTTCTTACGGTTACCTCTAGGTAACTCATGCAAAGGCTGAGGAAGGGCAAGGGGCCCGACACGATGACCCCAGGGCAATGGTACCGCCATTCTTGGAAAAATGGCTTGAAGAGGAACTGCAACACCAGCAAGAATCAAAGCTCGAAGATTAGGACTGATTGACTCTGAAGGAATACCACCCGTAGGGATTCTATCTTGAACAGGTGGAGTGCTTGTTGAATGAGTCTTTCTATTTCTTGTTGAAGGGAAAGGAAAACCCTGCTGCTCCAAAAGCTGGAACTGAGAATCTTCAATACCAAGGGCCCTTCTCCCTCGAGTAAAACGCGGAGTCACCAGATCAAAGGATGATCAATAATTACAGAACTGGAATATGATTTCCCAGCGGAGTCACCAAAAACTATTGGTCATCAAAAAGGACTTCACGAAGAGCAATAGTCAGGGGACAAGAAGTCCCTCCTCTTTAATGGGAGAGGTTCCCTTATTCAGAAACGAACCTATTTACACATATACAAAACATGATTTTCTTTGTTGAACTTGGATATTATGAAAGTGTTTTCTATAAGGATCATCAATTACAAAAGGACTGAGGAATGAGAATACGAGAATGAGCAGAAAGGCAACACTCAGAATTATAGATGACAGAGTAATTCTTTATGTATGTGAAGTTACAGTGAATTGAAACAAGATCATTTGTATCATACTTAGTAAGATGAAATTTGAAAGACACAAAGTTCTATAAATAACATCTACAAGAATACAAAGCTTCTTATCATAACACAGACAAATGATCTTAACAAGATTAAATGAAAATCTTAGGGATAAAAGAGATCAGATAGATGAAGAATGAAAAGCCCTTCTGTATTGATTTCTTTATGATTTATTTACACTTTCAGAAAATAAGCCAAGTTCTTCCTCCCTGCAAAATGGCGAGGAGAGGCCATTATATAGTTTACAAATCAGTTACTCTTGGTAACTACTTCTTTTAACTAAAGATTAGTTAAGGATTTCCAATCGCAATACCTCAACTTATTACAATAAATCCGAGAGAAAGAATTGGAAGAGAAGAGAGGAATAAGGAGAAGAAGACAGGTGCTTATGACTGGGAGGGACCCACTGACTTCAAAATCCGCTGCTTGAATCTCTTCAATGCCTCGGCTATGTCTCTGCCACGTGGGACTGATGTGTTAGCTATAGACTGGGTCCAAAATCTGAGACACTTCTCCATTTCCTTATCAAACTCGACATGAGTATGATAGTCTTTATTTGCTTCTTGATAGCAGATTGAAGAGCAGATCTCCTTCATTTTCTCTTTGGAAATGGAGCTTTCCTTGAATAGATTATCTTTAACAAAATCTCTAAATTGAGCTTTGATTTCTTGCAAGGAAAGAGGCACACCAGAAGTTTCATCTTGAAGATGACAATGTATATCTTTGAAAGCAGATACAACCAGTGTCTTGAAAGCCTCACCCTTCTGCCAGCTATTCTTCAGTTCTCCCAAAGCCTCCTCCAAGACTTTGATCTTCCACTCCACGCTGTAAACCCAGGACTTTGACAGATTATCCTTTGCATCATCAAAAACCTTACTCACCAATAAAATGTTCTCATCTGTCTGTCCCATGAGGTGGAGGTCTACTATGCAACTGCTCCAAAGTTTGAGCTCTTTATCTATGATCCCGATAGTGGAGGAGAGCTTCTGTTGCAAGTTGTTCACCTTTCCATGGAGTTTGAAAGCTTCATCGATGAAGTTCAATCTGAAACAAGCATATCTTCCACCATGGCCTCCATAGCTCTTCCATAGACGGAATACTTGTGCATGTCTTTGATACTCTGTACTTCATCTTGGCTCAAAATTACAGGTGGCGGAAGGGTAGTCAATGGGGTAGGGTCCAAAACTTTGTCCTTAGATAAAAGAGATTTGATAAAACCTATGAGAATCGGGATTGTTCCTCCAAGCTGTTCAATAGTTTTCTTCCCTTTTTCTACCCTCCCAATGACTCTTATGACCGTTTCGGAGGTTGTGGATCTCACCTTCGGGGTAGACTCTCCCATTGGAATCCTTGAGAGTTCTAGGTCAGATGCCTGCAAGTCTGCTACTCGATTTATCTACTGTAGGCTTAGCTATCTCCAGGAATTGCTGACCCTGAGCATCAGACACTATCCTGGAGGTGATTCTAGCTTTTTGGCATGTGAAGGAGGAGTAGTGCCCAACAAGGCTGCCACAGCATCAAAATTGGGCCCTGAGCTCCAAGAGGAAGATTTCCTTTTCTTACTGTCGACAAAAGGTTGCACCCATGCAAAAGAGGAGGAGGAAGCAGCAGGTGGGGCAAGAGGACCAAGAGACAGAGAACTCATAGCACCCAAGGTCTGCACCGCTGTTGTCTTGAGTTGAGACATGAGTGGGGCGCTTGAGACAACTGGCGCGCTTGAGACAACTGGTGTAGAGGAGTCAATAGCACTTGGAAGTTTGGTGCTCTGGACTTCCTTGTCTTTATCCGTTGGAGCTTCAGGAGCGCTTGAAGGAGCTGGCACTTCACTCTCTTCACTTTCACTGAGAACAATAATGTTCTCTGATCCCAAAGGTAATTCTACCTGCTTTCTCTGAGGATCTTCTTCCACAGGCTCCTTCTTGACCTCTTTGAGTTTCTTCTGGTATACTTGGGTGGATGAAGGAGTAGAAGCTGCAGGTCCTTGAGTTGATGAGGCAGGAGGGGTTTGCACAGGTGTGTCTGATCTTGGAGTCGATGCTTCCCTCCTTGGTGTTGAAACATCCTTGGAGGAGGATTCTCTGAGTGCCTCCTAAGCTCTCGAACTTTCTTATCAAACCAGATCTTAGTCCTGACTAAGACTGGAGCCAGGATCTCGGCCAAATCATCTTTCTCTTTCTTGAACCAATCCAAGTCCTCCAAGGGAGTGTGCTTAACCACATTGTCATACTCATATGAGTATAGATCAGAGTTGTCATCCTTGAGTCCTACAGAACTACGGTACAAGTTTGAGTTCTTGGATCAATTGTAGAGAGAACTGCCATAATGCCTCCTTCTAGCCTCAAAATCATCGGCACAGTGATCCCAATAGTCTTACGATATCGCCCTATGATGATATGTTATCTTAATGTTCTGCTCAATGAACTTCTTCAAGTCGAAGCAAGTTCTTGGCTTGAAGAAATGGACAGTGATGGGAGCCAGGGCTCTTTCTATATTCTGTGCATCCAGGGCTGTTTTACAAGTGTAGTTTCCCAAAGAGATGGGGAAGTGCAAACCGGTAATTTTCTTGTCTCTGCAGGTTCTATGCAATTTATCTAATTGCCTGCATACTTCTATCAGAGCCATCTTGTCACTGCAGAACATAGGAAGCCTCAGAGGGGTGCTCTCATAGCCAGCTAGCCTGATATAAGAAAATTTTCTGAATTGGATAAAATAGGCACCGTAGTGTGATATCAGGCTCATGGCTTCATCAGAAAATCTTCTAGCAGTGTCACCCTCAAGAAGTCTGACCATGTACATGGTGAAAGCATCATTCACCCTTCGGAAATTGTGATTGCTGGTCTCTAGGGTGAACTGTGGGCAGTAGGCATACACAGGATCATCCTTGTGGGCATCAATGTAAGAAAACCAAACCATTGCCTTGATGCCACTAGAGTATACATCAGGTACGAAGTCATATAGAATTTCTTCATTTGTTGCACATTGGACAGCTACTCTGCTAGGTTCATGCTGATGATTTCTACCAGTTGATATTTTGAGTTCCTTCGCACACCATGTTGATGAGCGGGCACATCCAGAAATGGAACTCGTTAGTGGAGGGTAAGCCCATAACCCGAGCTAGTAAGATTATGAAATCTAACAATTCTTCATTGAAATCTTCTCGGAAAAGGTCTTGGATAGGCGAGATGCTCCCTTCTTAGGGTTTTTAAGCCAAGACTTCGCCACCCGTGCCTTGTAGTTTTCACTGTCTTGATTGAACAGGGCCTATGCTTGATTCTGGGAAACAACTATGGCATTATCCATTTCTGGAATCCTCAGTGCAGTGCCAATGGTGGTAGTGTCAAGTTTGGCGATGAGTTCCCCGTGTATGTTGGTCAATTCACTCGAATCAGGGTTGAAATGAGCTCCGCATGAAAGCACTGTATCTGCACATTGCATCGAGATTGGGAAACCACCAGCGAAAGCTTGACCCACTGTCATGAAACATCGTGTCATTGGTGTACGGTTTGCGTCTGTCATCCTCGACCAAAAATTGCCAAAGTCAAGGTGGCGAACTTCACTGTCCCCGATATCGGGAACGGCAGATTCTAGTGGTGAGATTTGTTCCTGACCTAGAATTTGATCTTCATGTTGATAGCAATTCAGAGAGCAGAGCTGCAAGCTAGACTTGGGATGAAATTGCAGAGGGAATGGATACGCGCACAGGAATTTAGATTGCAAAGGTTTGAGCAAAAGATAGCAGGAAAGCAGTGTGCAAAATGCATAGGGGGTCCGCTCGTTATATAGCCGTTTAGGAGAGAGAAAGGCAATAAATGCACATTTAATACATACCTACCAAATTGAATAAGCAAGATATTCGGGTAGAGCGGGAAAAATTAGCACGAATGGCAATTGGTTCATTTGGGACATGCGGGACGCGAAAGCACGAAGTATGCGACTCGGCCGATTCGGGTGAAGCGTGGAAAAGACGCACAAATGAACTTGGGACATGTGGGATGTGAAAGCGTGAAGTACGTGACTCGGCCGATTCGGGTGAAGTGGGGAAAAGATGCACAAATGAACCTGGGACATGCGGGACGCGAAAGCGTGAAGTACGCGACTCGGCCGATTCAGGCGATGCGGGAAAAGACGCACAAATGCTCTTGGAACACGCGGGACAAAAGTACGTGAAGTACGTGACTCGGCCAAATCAGATGAAAATGGAACAACTGGTCCGGGTGAACTTGGGACATTTGGGCCAAAAAATTCCGACAGGCCCGGAAGGAACTGACTTCGGGAAAACCGGCCGATCAGGGAACAAAGGGTCCAATTGAACTTGGGACACGCGGGACAAAAATATCCGACAGGCCCAAAAAACATGCAAAATGACCCAAAAATGTAGATTTTCTCAGTTTCTCAACTTTTAACATTACCAGGATAACAGAGAAGACACTTAACCTCAAAATTTTAAAATTTTCAACTTCTTAAAAATAGGGAATTTTGAGTGGACAACGGGACTAAAGAACATGTATATGTTCTATACGAGCTAACAACCGCAAGGCATTATTTATGATTTCTTATGTACAAAATATGTTTATATTTTAAAATGGCTAGTGGTTGGTAGCCATTATTTATGCTTTGTTATATAAAGAAAAAAATTATGTTTTAAATGGGCTAGTGGCCGCTAAGCATTATTTATGATTTGTTATATATAGGACATCTTTTTATTTTATACAATATGACAGACACTAGAATTATTTATGACATGTTATGTATAGAACATGTTTCTGTTTTATACGAGATAGTGAACATATTCTATTGTCCTTCAATGGTTGCAACAAAGGCCACAACGTGGTGTTAAATTTGACACCCATTTAGATGTTTCTTTATTGTTTTTATCCTTAAAATAGTTACAAATATTTGAAATAACCATCACATATGACTTTCATATTATATATGTGACCGTCTATTTTTCTATAGATTTATTTATATAATAATTATATTTAAAAATATTTGTAAAAATTAATTATATACACTATAATTTTATATTTATTTTATGAATAGTGTAAAAAAACTATTTTACAATTTTTCAAGGGAAAGTTTTTCTGATAATTCACCACAAAAGTTATTCAATCATACTATCAACTTATAATCAGTGAAAATATAAATCCTCCCAACTTATATTTTGAAAATATCATCATAATATAATAGAGTTATGTAGTACTTTCATAATAACATATGTATGTATATATTATTGACAATGTTAAGCAAAGTACCATCATAACAACATTATGAAAAGATAAATAGTTATTTAGCATTTTATTGCTCCAAGTATTTGATGCCCTCTACCACATTCAATCCTTGAGACACTATTTGTGATATTTTTGTACAAATCAGCCATCAACCATTTATATTTTTACAATATTTGTGTTTTCTTTTCATCCCCACCATAAAATTTTCAGGAGGGTTTCCCTTTGCACCTAATGTAATACAAAATTTTTTTTTAGAACTATATGAAAAATTGTTTCTACTCCAAACCTTTCCTAGGAATTTTATTATTATTCCTCGACTATATTGCAATGTCCCTTTCCCCAAATGAGTCTTTGGTTCAATATAGTTGATATTTTTTCATTGAATCCCATTTATATCTTTTTAACGTTAGTAGAAATGATATTGTCGACCAAAATCCCGATTCACAATATTGTGATAATAATTCTATAAATTCGAGAAGTCACCTTGCGGGATGACAACTTTCATACCAAACCCGATTGACATCTTCCTATTGTATTTTTATTTTATCCCATATAAAATGTCCCCATATCAAAAATAAGTAAATAACTATTATCGCTACCTATAAGGAAGTAAAAATAATATTTTCATTGGCTCGCATATCAATTACAACCAATTGAAATAAACAACATTTTAGCTTATGACTAATAGTTACCGATTGAGATTGTGGCTTGGATTACACTTCCTTTACACGTTGTTGGATCCATTGATGCAAGAGCTATTTCAAATAAAAAATCATCAATTCATAATATATTTCTTCCTATTGAAAATGCAAGCATAATGTATTTGAAATAAACATTAATCAATTCATAATCGATTTCATGTTATGGTAAACTTAAATGGATAAAAATAGTGGTTTCTATGGTGATATGGTAAGTACAATATCAATTATTCTATGTATTATAATTCAAATTTAGTGGATGTTAAGCTATGCTTATATTCGTCAAATCACCCTTTAGCAGAGAATAATCCTTATCTATTGATGAGGATTTACAACTACTAGGCTGCCATCATTGGTCGAACTACACTTATCTGGAAAACCTTTAATGAGGCTAACCAAGTGTTGATTTACATACGTATGAGATGAATCAAGTCATATGCAGTTCATTTTATGATGATGTTGAATCCAAAACAATGTTAATTCAATGTAAGTAATTAGTATGCAGTAGTGAATCAATGAAACATTATAGACAATATGCAATTGTAAATCAACAAGATATTGATGAATGGAAGGTTTTTTAGTCAAACCATTACTAGATTGAACATGGATGCATAGAGTCTTCTAAGCTCTATATACTTTATTTTTAAAAATTTATTGTAGCTTACAAATGGATTTTTTTTAAAATTATTCGACCATATGCCAAGAATATAAAATAATGTCTATTAATTATCGTTTCCTACAAATTTATGGGCCTTATAAATAATTTTTTTGTAAAATACACATGGATATCATACCATGTTGTGAGTGTTTATTCATGTTGGATACCTCTGCGCCCTCCACAGTTACGTTGTCCAGTTGTTGGTTTTTTGCATAATCATTTATTGTCTTATAAATTTGTGGGGCTTATTAGCAGTTTTGTTTGTAAATTCACATGATTAACATACCTAGATCTGATGGCGTATTCATGGCCAATGTTCCCACATCCTCCACATCTGTCATCTAAACTGTAAAAAAAAATAAGTTTGTTAAAAAAATTGAAAACCATGGCAATTGAAGATAGAGCTCATTAAACATATTTATAAAATGATTGAAATTAAACCAAAATGTTGAAATGGTTGTGTAGTGTCACAATGAAATTATTGTACATCAATTTTTATAGATTTTAGGTTGTTTTCATAAAAATAATTTTATAAGTATCATATTTAGGTTAAAATCCATTTAACAAAATCACTTGTTGAATTTGTTTTCGAAGATGAACCTTTCTTCATATGAAAATAGTAATGTTTCAAAACATTTCTTGACTATGTGTCTCAACAATAAAAATAACAGATAGTTTTGAATCCACCAATGCATAGAGTGTGAAACTACTGTCATAAAGCACTAGTACTAGATAATTTTTGGAACAACATCGAGTGAACATCTCAGCCCAAAACTCATACAATATTTTGTAAAGAAAAGGATGGATGTTTCCTTGTAGGAAAATTTCTCTTGCAGTTACCAATTTTTGTGGCAGTTTCTCCATCCAATCCATAGTGACATCTTCTTTATAATCATCGTTATTGTATCGAGTTGTTCACAGAAGATATTGTGTACATAAGACACAAATTTTGAATATCCCATTGCTATCGTAGAGTCTGTAGCATCCATCTAGAATTTATACTCTAATGTATTTAACCTTTTCCATGTATCTTTGTACTGTGTCACTTAAAATTTTTAATAGCCAATTGGTATTAGAACAATAATAATACAATCCATCACACTGGTTCTGATAACTATTAGAAGCTCCATTATGACATCAAAAGAAATATCGCTAGCCAAATTACAAAAATCAGTGATCACACATTCAACATTGAAAGGATTAGTCGAAGTAATAAATTATAAAGTTGATTAAATATGGAATGGATATGCACATTTACAATAAAAATTGTTTGTGACTTCCATCCTTGCTAGTATATTTCCTTCCAGTGATATCACATAGTTGTCTAATATTGTTTGAGTTGTGACGGGAAGAACTTCTTCCACCTCATGATATTTTTTTATCTTTCCATTTTTCCCCTATATGGGAATCAAATTTTATTTTCACATTTCTCTCTTCATCCAATAGTACAAAAAATTGGTGGTAGTGTGATTCATGCAATTTAAATTTTTTTATTACATTGGATTCACTACAGGATGTCGATATAATATTATCTGGATGCTTATTTCTCAAATAATGTAGATATTTTTCTCTCATTTTGTTGTATCCTTTTATTTTATGGCAATAAGAATCAAATGTCTCTTCTATTACACTAGCCTCAAAAGACCCAGTTGATTTAGTAATCATTTTCAACCCATGCAATTTTGATTTAGATGGGCTTATCTCCAATTTAGTATAATATGTTCACCTCAAAGCATAGTAAACAACTTGAAATTTTTTAGATGTGAAAGAAAACCTTTTATATGTAAGAAATGACAAACAGAATATGTTTTCTCATTTCTATACAATTTTATGAATATTGTAAATAAACCATTTTACATGTATTCTACATTTGAATAGATGGATTTTTTAGAATGTGTTAGAATCCCTAAATTCCAACCATATTTTGAACAAGAATATGGTCCACTATTTACTGAGAGGCATGCATTTCCCATTTCTTGAACAAATAAATATCCAAATCCATATCCATAATAAGAAACTTATTGTGTTCAAAGTCAAATCGTTCCACTTGGACACGTAATTTCCCCATATCAATAAGTTCTTATGATAAACCAATAACAACATCCTTGTGATTTTCATCTATATAAAAAAACGACAGTCCATGTGGTAGTTTTCGGGGAATTATTTTCCAAAAATAATTCCTCATCTCTTTTCTTCCAAAAATACCACCTCGATGAATGGAAATGTTCTTAATGTATTACGAACAATGGAAGACATTTTACCTATATTTAGAGTAAAATACATTAATAATTTGGTCATTTCTAAACTTTAAAGTGTTTTTCTTACATTTTTGTTAAGGAATTTAATTACTATTGTAGTGGACACCAACATATAGATTTCTTTACTATGTATCATAATAGATTAATTAACTTAATGGTTATCAATCACTAGGCTTCAATAGGACATCATATATATCATTCAATTGATTAGAGTAATTCATATTTTTGGATCAAATCAATAATAAAAGAATTTTTCTTAAAGTCTGAAATTGAATTGTGATTCATTGAAAGATACCAAACCACTTGCATATTTTGAAAGTATTACATATGAGTCGGAAAAGCTATAACATTATATATATGGCATGATAGGAATGTTAAAAAATACACACTTTAGTGGCGAGATAGACTTCTAGTCAACATATAAAAGAACAACCTAAATAATTTTTAAGCCATTCACACCTATTTAATGATAAGCCGTAAAGGACATTAAGAAGTAATATTTGGTATTTTGAAGAGATTTTGCGGTATGTTGGGATTTTTTTTAGAAGACGATGTGATTTATGTGTATATCGGTCATACGTAGTAGTGAGGATTAGATGCCTTTAACAAGACTAATGGACATGTTTAAAGGATAGACGTAAGAAGATCTAATGTTTGGTATTTTAAGTAGTGTATTTGAGAAATAAATCACATTAGCATAGTTAGTGATAGCTCATCATTTTTGTTAAATAATACAATGTGAAATATATGTATATCGGACATACTTTATTCGTTATGTCTAAATGTCTATAACTACTCTAAGTATGATATTTTAAGCATAGCGCTTGGTGGGAAATTCCACAAAAAGCTATTAAAAAAATGGGATGGATTGCACTTTTCCTAAATGTAAGTATGGCCCTCTTCGCACTAGTAATTTCCATGGAAACAATGCTCTATATAAGGTTATGGTGGGTTATACCTATCTCGAGAAAATATTTAATTATCAAGAATGCTTTTTTAGTACCATTAAAAAAGGGTCTATTCTCTCTTACTCTAACTATAAGTTAGATTTGCAATACTAATTGAATAAATTTATTCCAAATTGTTTAAACTTATGTTAATGTATTTATCGTGCCAAGTATTCTTAGGCTTTAAACATTTCTTGTCTGATACGTTGTATCCATTGAGTATAAAATCACTAAGAATTTAATAATATCGATAAAATAAATAATCATGACCTATCTTAGTGGAAGCTAGGGTCCCACCATTTCATTATGTCATTGTAATAATTGTTTGTACACTTTTGGCTCGCTAGTGATTTTCATTGATTATAATTCTATCATATTTGATAGACTATCCATGGTGGAAACAAGTGATACACTAAAAATCTTTGATAGGGATCAATCCATATGTATTTTCCATAAAACATATTGTTTGTAACATATAATTCAAACCGTTTTGTATCAGAAAAATTATTTACCTAACACTTAGTTTCATACATTATCAAAAGTAACTTGGCATAATAGACGTTAGTTTCAACATGATTTATTTTATTGAAAATTGTGGTAAAATAATAAATCACAATCGAGCTGAGTGACCATGAGGCTCCTATCATTATGGTTATTGTAAACACTATCTATACAACTTTGGATCACTAATGTTTTTCATTCATTATAATTACATCATGTTGGCTGAAATGTATATTGGATCAAACCTTACGTAGTTCCCATAAGGTATATTGTTTGAAACACATAATTCACATCGGATCTTATGGGAGAAAAAGCTTAGTGAATGCTAAGAATTTTTTCATTATCGAAATTAACGGCATAATGGATGGTAGGTTCAATAGTTCAATAATTTTAAAACAATGATAAAATAAAATTCCATGCTCTAGTTTAATGGTCTCTTAGCTCCCACCATTACTACCTGTCATTATAAATACCATATGTATATAGCATTGGAGTCACTCTTGTGTTTTCATGGATTACGTAGTACTTAGAGGATGCATTGTTTGTAACATTTATTTCACATCTATTTATTATATCAAATAAAATGCTTAGCGACCACTAAGATCCTTTCCATATTGACAAATGGTATATCGGACCCTAGTCTCAACAATATCCTATTTTTAAAATATCCATAAGATAAAAATCATGGTATATCTTAGTGGTTGCTAGGCTCCTACCTTTTTACCTCTTCTCATCTTAAACACTATCTTTAGAGTCTTTTATCCCTAGCCTTGGTATGTAGTTATAATGGGATACATGATTTTGAACTCATACTTAACATCATTTCCAATAAAAAGAATTCTTAGCTCTCGCTAAGCTCCTTTACTTATTAATAGAAATGACATATCAGACCCTAGGCTCAAAAATTTTCTTATTTTGAAAGTAGCCATAAAATAATAAATCATGGTATAGCTTAGCAATCGCTAGGCTCCTACCTTTACCTCTTCTCATTTTAAACACTATCTTTACAGTTTTGGATCCCTAGCCTTGGTATGTAGTTCCAATGAGATACATGGTTTTCAACTCATACTTCACATCATTTCCTATCAAAGAAAATTCTTAAGACTGCTAAGCTCCTTTACTTATTGATAGAAATGACATATCAGACCCTAGGCTCAAAAATTTCTTATTTATAAAGTAGCCATAAAATAATAAATCATGGTTTATCTTAGCAAATCTGCTAGGCTCCTACCTTTACCTCTTCTCATTTAAACACTATTTGTAAAGTTGTGGATCACTAGGCTTAGTATGTAGTTTCCATAAGATACATGGTTTTCAAGACATATTTCACATTGTTTCTTAACAAAGAAAAATGCTTAGCGTCCTTTATTCTCCTTAAATTATTGACAAAACAACATATCACGAGCCAAGGGTCAAAATTTTCTTATTTTGAAAATAGCCATATAGTAACACTATCTCGTGTGTTCTTGGATGGCTATCCTTATTATGTATCCCAAATTGCTTGTTCAAAATTGCTACGTGGCACAATTTAATTGTATAAATAATTTAAATTAGGAAGACTATATCTAACATTGTATAAATTGATTTTGATAAAGAATGGAATGTAAATGTCTATATATTATTCTAATAAACTTCAAAACTATGTTTAGGATTTATTTCTTTTGTTTTCTGATAATATATATTTTTGCTATGCTTGTTTAAATATATATTGTATAATATATTTGTTATTATGTTTATATCATAGGCTATAGATAAACGGTGAAAAATGTTTAGTTTTTAATTTTTAAACCATGGAAAAATATAAAAAAGGGGGAAATCCCCCACATTTTCAAATATTTGAAATTTTAATAGCCCGCCCTTTTGCTTTTAGAGGGGGAAAGTGATAATTTCAAATTTTCATATCACACTCTTTTTCTATTTTAGAAATTTCTTTAGTGGAATGTGCTAAAAAAATTGTAAATACCTTAGAGCAATATTGAGTAGGCTTTCTTATTTTTCCGGTCAATTAGAAAATCATGTCTTCAAAATAAAAACAATATGCGTAGGCCATAGATTGTAGGGTCAAGTGTTCGAATCCTAGTTTTTTTTTCATGTGATTATAATATTGTTTACATAAAAGGCACAGAAAGGATGCACACAAAGTGATGCACACGAAGGAGGATAGCAATAGAGGTTGCAAAAAGAAAGATGTAGATTTTTTGATTGAGGTAGAAAATGGAGGTTTCACAAACAACATAAAGCATGAAATAATCATAAATATTACTAAACTAGGTATTTATAGTAAAGGTGTACAATTTTTATTTTGGGATCTATTAGTTTCTCTGTAGTCAACTAGTTCTTGTGTTTTATACAAAGCAATCCAATCATGATCCACACAAGCCATGTTTTGTCCTACTAAATCGTGCTCCATAGTCAAGCCTTACTTTGTAGTTGCTTTTGATCTCCATGCCAAACCCTGTTGTTATTCATAAAAATCATTTTTGTGAATTAACAAAATAAATTTTAATTGCTTTTCTCGCTTTGGTATCTATCTCTGTTTAACACTTTCCCATTTCCACCATTCTATGTCTCTCTTTGGATATTTTTGTTCTCGTTCATGTGATTGTTTTTTAGGATAATGATAGCTTCTTGCACATTCACCTTATTTTTAATTTTATTTTGGTTAGGATAACCAAAAATAGTTTAATGTTTTTCATTAAGATGATGCAAAGAAACGTCGCTAATTAATGCATTTTACATTTTTTACATGGTTTTCGCTTGGATATTTTAGGAAAATATACGAGGTTTAAAAATTAATTAAAAACTATAAAACTATATTAATAATTTAATTGTATGATAATTAAATCTAATTATAAACGTGTTTCCATGTAGATTTAACCAAATGTAATGTCTTCATCATTTTTATGATATGTACATTGGAAGTTAAACACATTATATATGCAATAATATTATTAAATCTAATTTCAATCACTACGCATTTTGTAATTAATATGTTCTTATTTTTGAGGTCATTAATCTATGCCAAAAATTAACATAGCTTTGAGGATTCCAAGATATAATTGGTTGTTTTGACAACCTATTTACGAAACCCCAATTATATTGTGAATTACATACCGGTTTCTACGGGTATATTTATATATCCATTATATAAATTCCAAATTTATTTGCTATCGTTCGTATCTTTTCAATATGATTTTTTTCTATGAATAAAATCTACTATAGGAAAGTTATCTACCATAGAGTTTTTTAGGATATAATTCTAATTTGGAAAAAACATTCGCTTTCCTTGGCCCTCATAGATAAATTGTTTTTATAAAGGAAACACAGTGTTTTTGGTCATAGTGATCACTTTTGTTCTTTGTCGTTGTTATATTCACAAAGATTAAAATTTTTGATTTATAAACAACTTCATTATGAACATGATATATTTACCTTTAAGAATATATTAGTGGCCTAGGATGCAATGAGTAGATGGTGTCTTTTGTTTTTGAGGCCGTTAATCTATGTCAAAAATTAACATAGCTTTGAGGATTCCACAATATAATTGGTTGTTTCGACAACCTATTTACAAAACCCCAATTATATTGTGAATTACATACAAGTTTCTACACGTATAGTTATATATCCATTACATAAATTTGATATTTATTTTCTATCATTTGTATCTTTTAAATATGATTTATTTTCTATAAATAAACTCTACCATAGGGAAATTTGTCTACCCTAGTGTTTGCTAGGCTATAATTATAATTTGGAAAAGGCATTTGTTTTCCTTGTCCCCTTGTTGATTAGTTGTTTTTATATAGGAAACATAGTGTTTTTTAGTCACAGTGATCACTTTTGTTCTTTGTTTGTTGTTATATTCACAAAGATCAACAATTTATATTTATAAAACAACATCATTATGAACATGATATATTTACCTTTAAGAATAGATTAGCGGCCATTAAGATGCAATGAGTAGATGGTGTCTTATGTAAAAACTTGTTTTATATATTCTCAGTCACAATTCCGAGTTTCCATATTTTTTCATAAATGTAAAATAATTCTGCCAAAATCTTATAAGAAGTAGATAAAACTATACGTATACATGTATAACATATTAAAGATACAATTTTACATGTATATTTATGTATCCATTATATAAACGCTAGATTTATTTGTTATCTTTTATATCTTTTCAATATGATTTCTAGAAAAGATTAATAATTTAGATTTATAACATATCTTCATTATGAACATGATATATTTACCTTTAGGAATAGCTTTAGTGGCCACTAGGGTGGAGCGAGTAGATCACATTGGATTTAAAAACTTTTAGTAGAATTTCTTGGTCACTGTCCTAGTTTCTTTTCTTGTTCTAAATGTAAAAATATTCTTACAAAATCAGATAAGAAATATAGAATTCTAGATGTATAGTTGTGTAACACATGAAAAACATGATTCTAAACATACACAACTTCATTATAAACATGATATATTTTCCTTTAAGTATATCTTAGTGGTCACTAGGGTACAACGAGTCCAATTCTATACATATACTATTATATAAATTCCATATTTATTTTTTACTGTTTATATAAACTCCTTTTTGAATACAATCTACATGAAAAATGTTGCCTACTCTAGTGATTGCTAGGCTATAATTCTTATTTGGATGCAATCTTCATTTACCTTTGCAGACTCAAGGATAAGTGGATTTTGTTATAGGAAACACACTTTTTTGGGTCAAGTGATCACTTTGTTATTTGTCTCATGTTAAATACACAAAGACTAACAATTAAATTCATAACACAACTACATTATAAAAATAATATATTTACTTTTAAGAATAACTTAGTAGTCGTTATGCTTCATCGAGTATATCGTGTTGTATCTAAAAACACTTGTTGTAAATCTTCACGGTCTCTCATCCACTAGGTTAGCCCAAGATATAACATTAAGACCTTACGGTGGGTTGGATTAAAAAAATTAAATTAAAATATTTTGAGCTAAGCGGGCACTAGGTACTTACACACTATAATATTTCAAGCTTAGTGGGCGCTATAATCTATCTAGTTACCCAATTATATTTTGAGCTTAGCGTCCACTAGCTTATGACACAACATAATATTTGGATCTTAGAAGTCTCTAGGTTTTAGTAAAATAAAGTAATATATTATAATCATAACAATGGGTACGTTATGCCCGTTGGTCGTCAAATAGGACTTTTAAGAAGAGCAACAGTCAGGGGACAAGAAGTCCCTCCTCTTTAATGGGAGAGGTTCCCTTATTCAGAAACGAACTTATTTACAAATGTACAAAACATTATTTTCTGGTTAAACTTGGATATTACGAAAGTGTTTTCAATGAGGATGTTCAAGTACAAAAGGATAGAGGAATGAGAAGACGAGAACGAGCAGAAAGGCAACATGCAGAATTATAGAGAATCAGAGTAATTCATTATGTATGCGAAGTTACAGTGAATCGAAACAAGATCATTTGCATCGTATGAATAAGATGGAATTCAAAGACACAAAGTTCTGTAAATAACATCTGCTAGAACACAAAGTTTCTTAACATAACACAGACTCATCAATCAAGGACACAAAGTTCCTTCTTGGTTATACAAGATCATCGTGCTTGCAAAGTCGAAGGGTATGCAATTGGCAAGACTAATGAACTTGAGACAAATGATCTTCACAAAGAAAATAAATGAAAGCTTAGGAGTAACAGAGATCAGATAGACAAAGAATGGAAAGTCCTTCTGTATTGATTTCTTTATGATCTATTTACACTTTTAGAAAATATGCCAAGTTCTTCCTCCTTTTTTGAATGGCGTGAAGAAGGCCATTATATAACTTACAAATCAGTTACTCTTCGTAACCGTTTCTTTAACCAAGAACAGTTAAAGACCGCCTATCGCAGTACCTCAACCCATTACAAAGAAAACGGCAAAAGAAATGGAAGAAGAGAAAAGAATGAGGAGAAGAAGACAGGTGGCCAGTCACTTGGAGGGACCCACTGACTTCAGAATCCGTTGCCTGAAACTCTTTTGACGCCTCAGCTATGTCTCAGAAGTCTCATTCTAAAGATGACAGCGTATGTCTTTGAAAATAGAGATGACCAGTGTCTTGAAAACTTCATCCTTCTGCCCGCTATCCTTGGAATTTGGTCTTCAGATTGATAGTATCAGAGCCGCAACTTAAATTCATATTTAGTTTGAAAAACAACATATTCGGGTAGAGCGGGAAAAACTAAGTATGGATGGCATTTGGTTCGTTTGGGACATGTGAGACGCGAATGCGCGAAACACGCGGCTCGGCCGATTCGGGTGAAACAAGGAGAAGACGCACAAATGCATTTTGGGACATTTGGGACGAAAACGCGTGAAGTACGCGGTTCGGGTGCTTCGGCCGAAAATGGAACAACTTGCACTTTTTGACTTGGGACATTTGGGACATGAAAGAGCGAAGTACGCGGTTCGGGTGTTTCAGCCGAAAATGGAACAAAAGGCCCGTTTGAACTTGGGACATTTGGGATGAAAAGTTCCGAAGTACGCGGTTCGGGCGGTTCGGCCGAAAATGGAACAACTCGCACGGAAAGTTTGGGACACTTGGAACATAAAAGAGCGAAGTACGCGGTTCGGGGATTTCGGCCGATCGGGGAACAGAGCGCACTTTTGAACTTGGGACAGGCGGGACAAAAATGTCCGACAGGCCCGAAAATGGAACAACTTCGGGGATTTCGGCCGATCGGGGAATAGAGCGCACTTTTGAACTTGGGACAGGCGGGAAAAAATGTCCGATGAGCCGAAATACATACAAAATGACCCAAAACATAGATTTTTTCAATTTCATGACTTTTCTCCTACTACCAGCTTGACAGAAAAGACACTTAAACTCAAAATTTCGAAAGTTCACCTTCTTCAGAGCAGGGGGAATTTTGAGTGTACAACAGCTGGCTCCTTTTGGGGATGACTTGACATGAATTCAAGGAATGAGGCAAGGCAAGAACTTAGACAAACTCAGGGGAAGCAGACCAGTACCTTATCCATTGGGCAATGGAGTCAAAAAGTAGATCAATACAGAGGACAACACACCAAAACAAAAAGGAAGACAAGCAAAAATGTTGTACAGAATATACAAGGGACTTCCTAATCACCTAGGACTTGAACAACTTGAGATACTGCCCACTGTAAGGAAGTGGTAGAGAAGAACCATCCATGTAATCAAGATAGAAAGAATTCTCACCAGCAAAGTGCCTGATCTTGAAGGGTCCGAGCCACAGGGAATCAAACTTTCCATGGCTGCCACGAGGTTCATGTCTTTTGTCCCATAACAACACGGTGTCTCCAACTTGGAAATCTCTGAACCTGGCTTTCTTGTCAAACAGGACCTTTACCTTCTACTGGTGAACAGATATCCGATCAGCAACCTCCAATCTGTCCTCATTCAGTTTGTGCAGGTACATAATTCTCTTGTCCAAAGCATCTCTAAAACTAGTATCCTCAATGGCCTTCATTAGGTGCAAGGCTGGCAGTTCCACTGTCACTGGCAATTGAGCTTCAATTCCATACACCACTTGAAAAGGAGACATTCCAATATCTCTCTTTGGTGTAATCCTTTCTGCCCAAAGAGCATCATAGAGTTTCTTGTGCCAGTTTCATTGAGACTCATTTACTAATTTTCTTATAATAGTCACCAAATTTTTGTTAGTGGATTCATCTTGCCCATTTCCCTGAGGGTAGTAATCTGAAGATTGAGCCAAAGAAATGCCATACCCATAGCAGAAGTCCATTATCTCAGTAGAAGAGAAACTCGAGGCATTATCATTATAATCTTGTTAGGTACACCATACCTTACCAAGATGTTCTCTTTGATGAAGTTGCATACCACTTCAGAAGTAGTGCTCTTGACTGGAATAGCTTCCACCCATTTGGTGAAGTAGTCCGTGGCAGTTAGTACATGAGTGTGACCAGCACTAGAAGCAGGATTAAGTGTACCAATGAAGTCCAAACCCCACTGTTGAAATGGTTCCTCAATCACAATCGGCGGCGAGAGGCAACGAGGCCAATTTAGGTCTTCCCACAAAATTTTGACAAGCCTCACATTTATCCACCCACTTGGATGCATCTCTGAACAAGGAAGGCCAGTAGTATCCTCCATGGAGTATCTTATGAGCTGTAACCGTTGATGAATAGTGCCCTCCACATGCCTGATCGTGAAAAGCTGAGAGCAACTTTCTCTGTTGTTCCTTGTCCACACACTTCAAAAATCTCCCATCTAACCCACGCTTGAACAAAGCATTTTCCCATAATACATATTGCACTGACCTCAATTTAACAGTCCTCTTTTCTTTGGCAGTTAAATGAGAGGGGCATTCCCCATAGGTGAGAAAATGGGTGATGTCAGCATACCATTTGTCAACTGAACTAAGGAACAGAATGGTAGGAAGGCCAACTTTGTTCTCCAATACTTCATGCTTAGCTCCTTCAGCAATGAGCTCACAAAGGCCTTTTCCACGAACCAGCTTGGTCGGCTTGATGTCAATGTCATACTCTTGGACCTTAGCAACCCAGTTCCCTCTCTTGGATCCAAATTCTTCTTTTTGTGTGAGGATTGACTTAACAGATTGTATCCGGGACAATACCATGGAATGAGAGTTGAGGATGTAAAAGTGAAAGCGCTGATGACTTTGACCACTTTGCAAAAGCATGCTTCTCCATCATGGTGTACTTCAACTCGTGATCTTTCAGAATATAGCTCATGAACGCGATTGGTAGCTCATGCTCATTAGAGTCTTCTTGAGTTAACACAGTAGCCAAGGTATTATCTGTAGCATAGCAATAGATGATGAAATCTCTACTAAAATCAGGACAGGCCAAAACTAGAGTTTTAGCGATAGCTCTCTTGATACCCTCAAAGGATTCCTTTCCTTCAGAAGACCAACCAAATGTTTGCTTCCCTTTCATCATCTGAGAAATATTCAAAGTTAACTCTGCAAAATCAGGGATGAATCTTCTCAAAAAATTGATCTTACCGAAGAAGGAGTGCACGCCCTTTTTACTGGTTGGGAGAGGAATTTGTTGGATGGCTTGAACTCGTTCAGGATCAATCTTAATACCATCCTTGGAAACGATGTTCCCTAATAACTTTCCCTTAGTGACACAAAAGACAGATTTTTTAGGGTTCAGAGAGATCCCATGCTCTCTGCATCTCAGCAGAATTGTCTTTAGGTGATCAAAATGATCCACTCTTGTCTTGGAAAACACTGTCAGGTCATCAAGATATATGACAATACACTTCCCTTTCAAGCTTCCAAAATCCAGATCCATGGCTCTCTGAAAAGTGGCACCAGCATTAATGAGCCCAAAAGGCATCCTCTTGTAAGAAAAGGTACCCCAAGGAGTAGTGAAAGTTGTCTTGTGTTGATCTGCAGTATCAACCTCTACCTGATTGTATCCTGAGAACCCATCGAGCATGGATGACATTTTAGACCTTGTAACTACTTGCAAGACCTGATCCATCATAGGAAAAGGATAATTATCTTTCAAAGATGCCTGATTCAGGTTCCTGAAATCAACACAGATGCGGATCTCACCATTCTTCTTCCTAACAGGCACAATATTTGCAATCCATGTTGAATGGTGAATGGGAAAGATGATTTTAGCCTTCAACAACTTCTGAATTTCTTGAAAGATTGTGTCAGCTATTTTGGGATTGTATTGCCTCTGTTTCTGCTTGAAAGGCTTAATTCCGGGCTTAAGAGGAATAGAATGCTGCATATCTTTTGGCCTGAAGGCTTTTAGATCCTCATAAGAATAAGCAAGAACATCCTTATACCTTTTTAAAAGATCAATTGCTTTCTTCCTCTCATCCGCTGTGCAGCATTTTCCAATGTTCACCAGCTTAGGGTCATTAGGACTCCCAATATTGATTTTGTCATACTCAGCTGATTGCTGAGGTCTAGTAGAAGCCCTAGACTTCACATACGTCATGTTTATCAAATAGTTCCTCTAAGCTTACCAATCCTTTAGGAATCTTATTCCCTTTGAGTTTAATGCACCCTTCCTGATCTATTTCTTCCCCTTGGGCGACCACTTTGTCAAAGGGCACACTCTCACGAGGCAGGTTGTCACTTCCCTCAAAATACAGTTGTTCGAAATTACCCTTGAGTTCCAGGAAGGAAAGCAAATGTTGATCATCATTGAAAACCTGCCAGTTATTGGTATTATCAGGTACACTAGGCCGATGGACCATTTCAATAGTGAACTTATCCTGAGAGAAGTCAGGATGAGGAATCAGTAGTGACCCTGAGACAGCTAGTGAATCAGCCCTGCTGTTCTTTTCCCTAGGTACTACTTCGATAGAGAAAGCATCAAGGAATTCAATGGAATCCCAAACCTGATTCCGGTAATGTTTCAGCCTTCCATTTTTTACTTGAAAAAGGTTTCTGACCTACTTTACAATCAATTCTGCATCACCACGAGCCAGAAGGTTCTTTACACCTTGTTCTTTGGCCACTTGCAATCGAGAATGAGAGCCTCGTATTCTACTGTGTTATTAGTATTCTTGAACTGCAACTTAAATGAAAAGGGGTGTAGGTTTCCTTCAGGTGACACCAGCAGGACACCGGCTCCGGAACCAGCTGAGGAACAACTTCCATCAAACTCTAAAATCCAAACCCCATTAGGATCTTTAGGAGACACTTTGGGGGGTCGGATTTCATCAGGGGACATAATCATGTAGTTGCCATGACCCATATCCTCATAGAGTATTTGTGCTCTAGGATCATCCATTTTCTGCACAATATACTCAAAGCGCTTCTCAGCAAAGCAACTTCTTCATTTGTCCATTGTGAGCATGAGGGCATGTGACCGGTCCATTTGGATTTCCCCACCCACGTCCTTGAAGTTCCTACTTAGCAACATCCCATATGAAGGGGAATATTTGCCACTAAGATGGTAGCCAACACTTTCTTCTCGGGAAAAGTAGCAAAAGCTACTTGTGCATCTTTAATTCTCCCGACCGGGGGCACTTCTTTACTCTCCATGGAGTAACAAGATCCATACGTGCATGTGAGGGTCGGGCCTAAAGCATGAGCTACTTTAGCGAGGCATTACATTATCTCGAGGCTTCGGAATCTATGATACAATTATCGAGCCTATGACCAACTACAAGAAGTGTTACATAAAAAGGCTTGATTTTGTCATTAGGTGAGGTGACAATGGCTACAGGACTAGGCGTGGTGTGCGAGAAGGAGGAGTGGAAAAAATGCCTTTAGAGGTGGTCTTAGAGTGGGAATTGACAAAGTGGATCATTTTGGCAAAAACTTTGGGATGGGTTTGATAGTACTCAAACTTTCCGAGATTTGGACCTTGGTCCTTTTCGGGTGATCAACAATATCAAAGGATCCGAAGTGGACGGGCCATCATCATTGATACTCTAGGCTTATCAACTTTAGGAGAAAAAGAAGAAGCAACTTTAGTAGCTGGATTGATGGGACTCACCTTTGGTGTAGACGAAATAGGGATAGGAGATCCTCTTTTTGCAATCACGGGAATAGTTGTCGACTGCTCCTTAGATTTCTTGGTAGGCTGTGTCACTTTCTCCCTCCGACTTGTCTGCTCTCGAGTCATGACAGCGAATGATTCGCTATTCATGTCTGCTACTACTTCATCATAGTCATCTCCATCATCAATGCCCTCAGTGGTGAAGAAATTAACCCGAGATCCCTCAAGTTCCTCTGCCTCATCATCGAATTCCTCCACATACTCCTCGCAAGCTTCATTATCCTCATCATCATCTGGCTCTTCAACCTCACAGGTTGCATTCACAGGAACTTTAACAGGAGGTCCTTCAAGTGCTAGTCTTGTTTGAGAAGAAGGCAAACGATTTCTGGGCTGAAAATTCCTTCTTGGAACATCTGCATAAGGGGCATGCTGAGCCAATTGTTTCTTTATAGCAATGAGATCATTCGCAAGCTTTTGGACTAATGGATCAGTATTAGGTCCAGGAGTGGAGGAGGAGGAAGCAACAGACTTAGATTTGGAAGGATCTCTCCTCAACTTCCCTGACATGATCAGATCATCCTCGATACTAATAGCAAGAGTTTGATCCTCCACCAATGTTGCGAGATTAGCCCTTCTCAGCGCATAACTGACTTCAGACGATTGGGAATTTAAGAAGAAACATTTTGGATTTGATCAACAGGTCGAGTATTTACAGGAATTTTGTTGATCAGTCTGTTGAATCGGGCCACAAATTCTCTCATGGGTTCTTGTGAATCTTTCTTTATCTGAGAAATTTGGGCAAGCAAAGCATGCACATCTTCTGCCGGTTTAAAACGGTTTTCGAACTGAGTTCTCATTGTGTTCCAGTCGGTGATAGCGCTAGCTGGAAGGTGGTAGAACCAATCAGCAGCATTATCTTGCAAAGTCTCAACGAACAGTCTCACGGAGACGTCTTCATGCTCAACTCCCAGGACTCCACATGCAACAATGAAGGCTACGATGTGTTCATCAGGATGCACTTTTCCATCGCCTTTGAACTTAGGAAAGTTCTTTCGGTTACCTCTGGGTAACTCATGCAAAGGTTGAGGAAGAGCAAGGGGCCCGACACGATGACCCCATGGTAATGGCGCCGCCATTCTTGGAAAAACAGCTTGGAGAGGAACTGCAACACCAGCAAGAATCAAAGCTCGCAGATTAGGGCTAGCTGGCTCTGAAGGAGTACCGCCCGTAGGAATTCTGTCTTGAGCAGGTGGAGTGCTTGTCGAACGAGTTCTTCTATTTCTTGTTGAAGGAAAAGGAAAACCCTGCTGCTCCAAAATCTGGAACTGAGAATCTTCAATACCAAGGGTCCTTCTCCCTTGAGTAAAATGCGGAGTCGCCAGATCAAAGGATGATCAAAAAATACAGAACTGGAATATGATTTTCCCCAGCGGAGTCACCAAAAATTGTTGGTCGTCAAATAGGACTTTTAAGAAGAGCAACAGTCAGGGGACAAGAAGTCCCTCCTCTTTAATGGGAGAGGTTCCCTTATTCAGAAACGAACTTATTTACAAATGTACAAAACATTATTTTCTGGTTAAACTTGGATATTACGAAAGTGTTTTCAATGAGGATGTTCAAGTACAAAAGGACAGAGGAATGAGAAGACGAGAACGAGCAGAAAGGAAACATGCAGAATTATAGAGAATCAGAGTAATTCATTATGTATGCGAAGTTACAGTGAATTGAAACAAGATCATTTGCATCGTATGAATAAGATGGAATTCAAAGACACAAAGTTCTGTAAATAACATCTGCTAGAACACAAAGTTTCTTAACATAACACAGACTCATTAATCAAGGACACAAAGTTCCTTCTTGGTTATACAAGATCACCGTGCTTGCAAAGTCGAAGAGTATGCAATCGGCAAGACTAATGAACTTGAGACAAATGATCTTCACAAAGAAAATAAATGAAAGCTTAGGAGTAACAGAGATCAGATAGACAAAGAATGGAAAGTCCTTCTGTATTGATTTCTTTATGATCTATTTACACTTTCAGAAAATATGCCAAATTCTTCCTCCTTTTTTGAATGGCGTGAAGAAGGCCATTATATAACTTACAAATCAGTTACTCTTCGTAACCATTTCTTTAACCAAGAACAGTTAAAGACCACCTATCGCAGTACCTCAACCCGTTACAAAGAAAACGGCAAAAGAAATGGAAGAAGAGAAAAGAATGAGGAGAAGAAGACAGGTGGCCAGTCACTTGGAGGGACCCACTGACTTCAGAATCCGCTGCCTGAAACTCTTTTGACGCCTCAGCTATGTCTCAGAAGTCTCATTCTAAAGATGACAGCGTATGTCTTTGAAAACAGAGATGACCAGTGTCTTGAAAACTTCATCCTTCTGCCCGCTGTCCTTGGAATTTGGTCTTCAGATTGATAGTATCAGAGCCGCAACTTAAATTCATATTTAGTTTGAAAAACAACATATTCGGGTAGAGCGGGAAAAACTAAGTATGGATGGCATTTGGTTCGTTTGGGACATGTGAGACGCGAATGCGTGAAACACGCGGCTCGGCCGATTCGGGCGAAACAAGGAGAAGACGCACAAATGCATTTTGGGACATTTGGGATGAAAACGCGCGAAGTACGCGGTTCGGGTGCTTCGGCTGAAAATGGAACAACTTGCACTTTTTGACTTGGGACATTTGGGACATGAAAGAGCGAAGTACGCGGTTCGGGTGTTTCGGCCGAAAATGGAACAAAAGGCCCGTTTGAACTTGGGACATTTGGGACGAAAAGTTCCGAAGTACGCGGTTCGGGCGGTTCGGCCGAAAATGGAACAGCTCGCACGGAAAGTTTGGGACACTTGGAACATAAAAGAGTGAAGTACGCGGTTCGGGGATTTCGGCCGATCGGGGAACAGAGCGCACTTTTGAACTTGGGACAGGCGGGACAAAAATGTCCGACAGGCCCGAAAATGGAACAACTTCGGGGATTTCGGCCGATCGGGGAACAGAGCGCACTTTTGAACTTGGGACAGGCGGGACAAAAATGTCCGACAGGCCCGAAATACATACAAAATGACCCAAAACATAGATTTTTTCAATTTCATGACTTTTCTCCTACTACCAGCTTGACAGAAAAGACACTTAAACTCGAAATTTCGAAAGTTCACCTTCTTCAGAGCAGGGGGAATTTTGAGTGTACAACAATGCCAAAACATAATAATATGATATTAGTGAATACATGTATTAAGACCCCAGCGGCCACTAGGTTGTGCCACAACATATTATTTGGGTATTCAATTCACTAGGTTATGTATCGCAAACATGATATGTATCACAAAGAAAATTCAAAAAAGATCTATTTAAATTAGTTAAATTTATCATATGATTTTAAGATTTTAAATTAAGACATTTGGAGCTTAGGGACCACTAGGTTATGCCACAACATAATCATTGGAAACTAGCGGTAGTTAAGATTTTAAAAATAAATTGAGGTATTAAGAGCTTAGCGACCGCTAGGTTATGCCACAACATAGTATTTGGGTATTCAATTTTCTAGGTTATATATCACAAACATGATATGTATCGTAAAGAATATGCAAACAAGATGTGTTTAAATTAGTTGAATTTATCGTATGATTTTAATATTTTAAATTTAGATATTTCTATCTTAGTTCCTGCTAGGTTATGCTACCACATAATCATTGGAAACTAGTGGTAAATAAGATTTAAAAACTAAATTGAGGTATAAAGAGCATAACGGCCGATAGATTATGCCACAACATAGTATTTGGGTATTCAATTCACTTGGTTATGTATCACAAACATGATATGTATTGTAAATAAGATACAAACAAGATGTGTATAAATTAGTTGAATTTATCATATGATTTTTACATCTTAAATTAAGATATTTTGAGCTTAACGCCCACTAGGTTATGTTAACACATAATTGTTGGAACCTAGCGGTGGTTAGGATTTAATAAACTAAATTAAGGTATTAATATCTTAGCCTCCGCTAGGTTATGCAACAACATATTATTTGGGTATCCAATTCACTAGGTTATGTATGCAGACATGATATATATTGCAAAGAAGATGCAAACAAGATGTGTATAAATTAGTTGAATTTATCATATGATTTTAATATTTCAAATTAAGATATTCTGATTTTGGCGTCTATTAGGTTATGCTACCACAGAATCATTGGAACCTAGTGGTAGTTAGAATTTAAAATCTAAATTGAGGTATTAAGTGTTTAGCGGCTGCTAGGTTACGCCAAAACATAGTATTTGGGTAATTAATCTACTAGCTTATGTATCTCAAACATTATATGTATCGTAAAGATTTTAAGATTTTAAACAATAATATTTCGATGATAAGTCTTCAAAAAAAGTACATTATGAACCATTTGTTGGTACCTAAATTGATTCTCCCTTTGAAACCGAGCAACATCACAAGTTGAGCAAGATGCTTAGAGATAGATAGATCATAATATGAGTCATTTTGTAGCTGGGGAAGGATTTAATTGACTCTTTTCACTCGGTCTTGGAATAATTGGATAACATCGTACTAAGGGTTTGACCTACCCTTACTACTTTAGGTTGTGCCTTCAACTAGGGTGAGAGGACCCATTTTTTAACCTGTTTTGGTGAAGGATATCAGCAGATCAACAATATTTGACTCTCCTTTTGCAATATTCAAAGGAAACCTTGAGAAAACATGGTCAATGCAACATAATCTAACTCTCACGAGTTGTCACCCTAGAGAATGAAGATGTCTTCTAGAAAAGGTCTAGGTTACTAAAGACAATGATAAAACCTGATTGCTCCTACATATTTTGGGTTAAAGGATGGAAAACTCAACGAATTTCCTCAGCATTTATGGATACGGTGTAAGCGGGGCGATTCTTGTAATATTCTTCATTTCTTGTATAATTTGTTATTGGGAAGTTAAGTAGGATAAAGTTGATTATACCAAATTCTTGGGAACTTTTAACAAATGTTAGGACATCTACCAAGAAAAATGACAAAAAATCTTCAAATGGTCAAAATGATCCTTCAACCAGAAGATGTGTATCCATGGAAGCCCAAAGATACACGGTTTCACACATTATTTAATAATTCAACACAAAATCTCATGTTAAAGACTCAATTAAACATTAGAAATCCTTGATTCATCATGCCTAAGATACACTCATAGACTAACAAACAATCTATACTAGCATAATGAAAGTAGAGTGAATTTAAATTGTTTATTGCATCATGAAATGAAAACTCTCTTCACGATGTAATTACAAATGCCACAATACTATCACAAGGACAAGATATTGTGTGACTTAGAGGAAATCCTAACATAATATTGCAACATGAACATGGATAAATACTTGAAGATATCTCAAAATGAAATCAGACACAACTATGCTCATGATTAACATGATTTACTCAAGGTTCTTCAAATTGATCGGTAAGGAAAGTTATATTTACAGTCTCAAAGCTTTTCAATGGTTGGACATTTGCAACCATCTTGACATGATCAAATCTAAAGAAACACATGAAATAATAGGTTTCTTAGATAGGTTCTTTGGAAAAAATGTATTCTCTCAACTTTCTCTCTTTTTATTTTCTTTTGTACAACTCTCAGAAAATTAACCCCTCTTTTCGCAATTATTCTTTGCATTTTTATATCACTCAATTCACTTGCTATCCTTCGATTTTTTTCCCTAAAAGAACAAAAATTCCTAGGAATATTCCCTTTTACAATACTTTTTCTAGAACATGCCATTTAAAATTTTTACTTTAAGCTACTAGGTGTACAAAATGCGAGTCTTTTCAATTGGTTCCACTTGTGCTCGATTGGGATATCAGGTCATCATTTCTGGTAAATTATTTTAATATTTTTTTCCCTCATATTGATTATATAATCATTTCAAATGACCTCTGAGCACTTCTAGATGACTCGATATGACATATATCCTCATCTACCTTTCAATAATCCATCTTGGGTGCTATGCACTCTATTTCATGTCTTATTGGCTTAATTTCCACACAAGGTTCCTGTCAAATCATATTGATTCACCAATTCTGCTTATTCCTAATCCCTTCCAAATCTTAAATCCTTCTCGTGCGAAATGAGAAAATATCCCTCATCTCATGGGAAATATTTCTCTAAATCAGAACCATATGTACCCCTTTCACTATAAAACTTGGTTCTACTTCATTACCTTTATGTATTTCCTTCTTATTCTGAATATAAAGAATTTTATTAGAAAAATAGTGAAGGTACCTATAACACATAGTTTGAAAGAAATTTCCTTAGAATATTTAAATCAAATCTTCAACTTGAGTGGTCTTGATGAAGCCTTTATTAGGGCCCTATTTGACATAGAGTGTGTAGGTGATACCAGAGAACCTTTGACATATCGATATGTCCAATTAGCACTTATTATAAGGATGATTAGGATTAATGTTATGTTTTCAGCATTTAAGACTATGTACTTTCATTTCTTCAAATGGGAACATCTAAAAACCCTTAAAGATTTAAAGAGATATTAGGTCAAGAGAAGACCCCAAGTATCTAGGAAAACTAATTTTTAATATCCATTTTTATGCGATGAAGGATTTGTATCAAAGGATATTCCTAAGGAATCATATGTGCTATATGAAAAATCCTCTATTGACACTATGCCTATCATTTCTCACAAAGTAGATGAGTTAGAGTGGAGGATCAACTCTCTGGAGAAAAACAAGTAGAGACTGTGTCCTTGCAACTAGGTTTAGCGCTAGCATCATCTTTGGGTAAGAGAAAAGGTGAACCACATCCTCAAATTCCAATCATTATCTTAGATGGAGAAGAAGATCAATCATTATCTTCTCGCCGTTCAAGAGAAGCAATCTCCTCTGTTTGGGACAACAAGGAAGATTTACAATTCAGTCATCCACCCATTTAATGCATCATGATCCTCAATCTGAGCATGATTTTTGGGACCTCAACCCATTCCTTCTCCAAGAGACAATCCACCCCTCACAAGGAAGTGGGAGACTAGGTCAAGCTCAAGACCTCACAATTTTCCCTATCAACAAAGTGCAGTACTTTCCCTTCCAATCACCCTAGATGTCCCCTCTCAAACCACTCCTAGTAAGTCGACCCTTCACAAGGGAAAGGGAAAATGATATTCTTCATAGGATATTTGGATATTCGGGATTGGGTATCGTCACAACAGAAGAAAATTGAGCTCAAATAGATCATGAGTCATCTTGGAATGAATCTGGGATCATTGATGGACATGGGAATGTCCCGGGACTTAGTAGGGTTAGTAATATTTTTCAGACAACAAAAGGTTCAAGTGAATTCAAGTTGAGAAAAAATAAGCTTTTGGACAAGCTTCCCCTACTGGGAGGAAATTTTTAAGCGTAACTAAAAATGTCTGAATATTACTTTCCTTTTATTATCCCTATTATTGATATGTATATCTCTTTCTTTATCATGGGTAGGGGGCCTATAGAACCCCAATTTGTTCCTTATTCAAAATTTGAGAAGCACAAAAATATCAATAGTTTACATGTGTATCCAAATGTATGTAGAATTTTACCTAAGTCAATATCAAACTCTTTGTATTATTCCACTTTACAATTGATATAAGAAAACAATAAGGTTTAGAAAAAAATTACATCCAATGTAACAAAAATATCAATTTAAAGCATCAGTTGAGAGAAGAAGTATGAAAATAAAATACAACTTAAGGAACAACACGCCTAAGCTTGTTCATCATCTTTTATATCTGCATTCTTTTCCTCCTCAGTTTCCATTTTTACATCTTGTTCCTCTTGCTAACCTTGCCATGTATGCATCATACCTTTGGAGAAACTCATTTATATCATCCTCATCTGGTCCAAAGTGTGATGTTGGAAGATTAGTGTTTTCCTAGTTATTGCATCTATGCAATGGCTCATCTTCTATTTGTACTCCAATGGCTTGGCCTTTAATTCTACAATTTTGTTCTCAACCTTTCTCATTGTTTTAATGATTTCATAGGATAAATCATCCTTCTAAATATTATTTTCAAAAGAGTTAAGAAAAAATTCAATATTCAGATCCCCATAACTCTTTTTGAATTTATCAGACACCATATCTTCCAATTTCACATCAATGGCATCAAGAGTGTCATCAACCCAATTTATTTTGACTTCAAGATTTTCCTTGATCCCATTCAAGGTTTCCACTCTGAGTCTTGATAACATTTCCACAAGCATGCTAGCTTCCCTTGAATTCCGTTGGCACAATATTTTCTTGTTCAACCAATTCATCACTGAGCTAAGTTATGTGGTCCAATTTGGGAAATATTCCTCAAAGTAGAAGATCTCATTGTCACATTTCTCAATTATCTCATCAATCTCATTGAACCTATTCTTGAGCTCTTCATACTTTGATCTAGCTTCTTCAATTGCTTCCTTTCCCTTTTTGTTAATTTTTCAATCCATGTATCTACAACTTGGACCTTCTTGACAACTTTTTCAATCTTTCCCATTCCCTCAGGGGTATCTATAGAGGCACTTTCTTGAGCATGACTAGGTTTCCCAATCAACTACTGCAAACTAGAACTCAAGGCTTTAACTGTTCTTTTAACTACTTTTTCATCACCCTATCTTCATCCACCTTTTGAAAAAGGTCATTCACTACCTTAGATACTCCTTGTTTTAGTTGGTCTCTTGAGGGCTTCCCTAAAGGAATGATCTGAACATTATAATCATTAGTTGTCACATCTTCTCTAGTTTTCCCTCAAAAGGGATTGCTATTTCTAGAGTTTTGGATCCTAATGAATCAGTGTGATTTTTGGTGACAATCCTAGTTATTTTTAGGCTCTTACCTTATTTGGAAAATACAAAGTAGTAAGGTCAATGGATTGAATAGGGAGGACCTCCTTTTCCTCATTTGAAATTAATTCACCAATCCATCCTTTTGCCAAACTTTTTCCAGCCTTTGCTTCTTGTAATTCTGTTGGGGTTTCTTAGGGAAGACCATTAGCTACTTGAAAACCCTTTACTCATCCGGGCTAATGATTTTTTCTGCTCCTCACCATTTATTTCAATAGCCACTTTGTTACTCTCACCCTATGCTGAAAATTCTTTCTAGTTGCCCTTCTCTTTGGTCTAAAACCTAGGATTGATCATTATTTTCTTGATTTATATCAGTAGTTAAGGGATATTCCTTCCTTATTTCTCTGATTGGTGCCACATTAGACTCAATTTATCCCCCAACATTTTCTTGTACCAATGATTGGCTTGCAGGCTCTTCCTTCCCCAAAATTTGTTGAGTTGACATCCTACTATCCTCATGTTCTGATGATACATTAGGTAATGTCATGGTGGGTTGTTCTTCTGATGCCAAATTTATATTCCCATATAGAGGTTGTATATCCATATCAACAATGATTTTATCTCTAGCAATTGCATCTTGTACCACTTTTGTTTTCTCTTCAAAGACATATTTTCCTTCTTGATAAATCTCATCAACTTTAGTAACTTTAACATAATGGGAAACAATATTTCCCATTGGTATCTCTACATTAATGTCCTCTCCATCAAGCAACTCCAATTTGTCTGATTCTAAAACCACCTGTCCTGTAAAAGAAGATTTTGTTGCTTGGATTTTCTCTTCACTGGTTAGTACATGAGTAGTCCTTTCCAATTCCTTATTTGTTTGAATGCCATCTACTGGTGTCATTATTGGTTCACTCATAGATAAATCAAGTGCATATAATATAGAAAATTATTCACCAATATCAACATCAATCACATCATTTTGAGTCTTTGTAGATTCTGTAATGTTTCAGCTGAAGGCATATTTACATCTTTAGTGAGCAAGGTATCAAATATTTTCATACCTGGTTTTAATAATTTATTGTCTACTAGGCTATTTGTAACATTTCCTTAGGTCACTTGACTCGAGTGCTTCTCATTTCTATTTCTTCCAAAGACAAAGGTGGGAAAAAGGGCTCTGATTGTTCCATTCGTGGTAGTGGTGCAATATGTTGTGTCTAGAAAAACATCATTTCTCTCAAATTTAGGAGGGTCTATCACCACATCTCTATGTTTATGTTTTTTGGGTGTATGGGAACCTATCCTTACCAAAACTGGCTCATATACCACCTTGTGTTTCTTATGTTCCCTTTCAAATTTTTCAAGGTTTGGTGTTTCCCTTCATTCCTCCTTTCGTGGCCTAGATTGAGATTGGCCACTCGTTATTGCCCCACTCATTAATTTTTCTACACTATGAGGATTTAACGATATAATTGGTCGATCAACGTGAAATGCTAAACCTTTCCCATTTTTTTGAATTGGTGTTGCAAAAGTAATGGGATCATTTTCCATGGATTTGAGGAGCATTTCCTCATTCTTTTTCTTCAAAGCAGATATAGAGGTGTTGGTCCCACTAGTAGCTGAGGTCTATTCATCTACCAGTTTAGAAGTGGGTCTCTTTGATGGCATCTGAGGATCCTTCTCTCCCAATCGATCAATATTGTTTCCACCTTATCTCAAGGGTGGAAGAACATCAGCTAAGCAACCTATGTCTCTAAAATTATTTAGAAATCTTGTATTTTGGATTGACAAATCAATATTCTTTTAGGCTAACCAATTTACAGTCCTCCTCATTACATCAATTATCTATATGTAAGAATCATCAAATTCTATTTCATTCCAATTTAGAGGGGCTATAGGTTTTCCTTCCACCTTCTGATCAATGTAATACTTACTCACTGTGAGTGGATCATCCACAATTCCCTCTAGGATAACTGTAACTTTGAAGTCTATGATTTGTGCAAGGGTCATCCTAGAGAAATCTCTCAACCTGACCTCTTCTTCATCTCTACAATTCATCCAATAGTCTTCAAAATGAGGCTCATGCTCAAAAGTATTGGAAATATTATTGAATACCCATATGATATCATAATTGGCTCTTGCCTCAAACTTTTCCATATCAAACTTCTTCATTTCATCTTCAATTAGTCTGGCCTTTATGATCGATGGGCATGAATATCTTCCAATTCTGATAGGGAATTTGATATTGGTCTTATGTCTCCCAAGTAATCAATTTGTGAATAGGTGTTAGTTTCCTTGCCAATTCACATAAAGCCATTTTTTCATCTAAATATCTAGGCAACTTGCATGGTTTACCTTCAAAACCACTAACCCTTATGTATGTGAATTTCTTGTATTGAATGAAATAACACCCATATTCCAAAATTACTTGCTGGCGTGCTCTAAAATTCTATTGTGCCGCCACTTTGGTTTGAAAAGACAAATAATTGGGGAAAAAAATAATCATTAACAAACCTCACATTCCCACTCCAATTGACTAGCTATAGTTGAGGAAAAATCTCATGCATTTGGCACTACTTAAAATCAGCATGTGGTAATAGACCAGGAAACATCTATTCCCTGCAACATTGTAAATTAGGTAGGTCATCATGTAGAATTCCAGCTCTGAAGTGTCACCCATCTCAATTTTTGTTGCTAAAGTAACCATGTGACTATGGAGTGCTTTTGCAATAAAATTAGCCCAGTAGATGCTCCCTTTTCTTTCCAAAATTATCCACATGTAGGTACACATCCATTCCTTGAATTCATTTGAAGTTTCCAACCCCACCATTCGACTTAATAACACAATAATATCTTTAGCCTCTTCAACAAATTGTGCCCTAACTAGCCTTTTAGGGATTCTAGTTGTTTCCTTTTTCTCCGTGAGGAGCCATTTTGTATTTATGATCTTAGCATAGTCTTTTTTCTTCTTTTCATAATCTCATAAAGCTAATTTAATACCAATGGTGATTGGGTTTTTGATTACAGGAAATTTAAGAATTATTCTAATATCCACAGGTGTCAATGTCAACACTGCATCACCACTTCCGTTTAATACTTTCCTTTTATCTGGTTCGTAATTCATAGCACAAATCTATACGAATTATGGGCACTAAACCGATGGTGAGATAACACTAGATAAAGTGATGTGGATATCCTTAATTGCTTTCAAAGACTCCCTTTGATTGGGGCCATTTAATCACTGAAGAAATTCCTCTAAGTCAACATTCATAAGGTCTGTGTCTGTAATTATGTCTAAATCACTTGTAATCCTAGACAAAACTGAGAATGAAGATGGCATGGTATTCATCTTTGAAAAAATAATTTTACCTCAAACTTTCTTGCCAATAATATGAAAAGTACATGATTTTTAGTTCTTACCATTTTTTTGTGAATCCTTGAACCATTAAACTTTAATCTGACTATATTTTGCTCTCTGATTCTCAAAACATGCTCCACGATCAAATTTCATGCTATTTCGCATAGTAAAAATATCAACAATGACACTTAGATCTCAACAAATTTGATAATAAAGGATTGAAACACTTGAAATATTTTAAAATTTGTCCTTGATTTGTGCAAAACTCATTGATGTCAGCAGAAATAAATGCAATGCATAGTGGCCATCCATTCCACTTTTTAATTTTAAAAATGAGGTGTCCACATGGAAAAGTCTTTCATTTTGAGGGCTCAGGGAGACTTTTTGTATTTTCACCATGCTTTAAAACTCATACAATTTCACCCATTTGACCAACCCATCCTCTTTTGATCTATCAACACGGGCTTCAAACATGGTCACATTAAGTAATAAGCGGGCTGTGGGCCCTTTCTGTAATTTTATTCCCTTTCCAATTTAAAACCAAAAGTGTCAAAGTGCTCCAACAACCCACTTCCCTGCTCCTTGCATAAAAAAGAGCCACATGTCTTTTATGGGTATCGAGAACCTTTTTAAAATCTTATCCCATTTCTCCTTAGTGCACAAAAATACAATTATGCACCACTTTCCCGCATCCACTTAGTTTGCAACAAGTGTACACCTTCAGAGGTGAATTGAGAATTTTTTTGTGCCACTTTATGATTGCAAATATTCGAAGAATATTCATCGGGTCATGGGACCGACTTTGCATTTTTGAATGCAATAGAAATTTATAAGTTTGTAAGTTAAACCCACCATACTACATTTAATTGGGAACTTCCACATACCAATGGGAAATGGGAAAAAAATGAAAGTAGAGACATGACCAAGGAACATTTTTCAAAGAGGTGATCCTTCAAATTTTAGACCTAAATCACAATTGGTTTCCCACAAGAATTTTAAAAATAGTACATATCCAAACATGATCCTAAAAAAGAGGAAAGAAAAATCCACATATAGGAGAACCAAAATATCAACTCGCACCCCCATGGGAAAATAGAAAATACAACAGACATTGAAGGAAAAGCTTAAACAAATAGAGGCGAGATTAATTCGATCACCAAAACATTCCATGATAAGTCTTCCAGTAGTGGACTCCCATGATGATTACAAATAACTTATTGTACTAAATATATGCCAAAATATGGGGAAGAGTTGTAATCAACTTCACTTCACCCACAAATACTTCCTATATCTATACACTTCACTATACAGACATCCATTTTGACCCTTAATAAAAAACTAAAGAAAAATGCATCCGGAAAGATTAGGTCATTTGGCCTCTCAACTCCACCTCATTGATGATCTCGAAATCCGCATCCCCTTTACTTTGATCAAAGGAGGAGGATGAATCAACACAACATTATGGCATTTTCACTTTAGCACCAACAGGGAGTTCTATACCCTTATTTTCTACAACTGTCTCTATACCATGCATAATTTCCTACATACCCCATGTCAAGGCATGGACATGATATTGAAGGCTGACTAGATGCTCTTCCAACTTCTCATTATCCTTATGCAAGATAAACTACCTCAAAGAGTTGGATAGTATGTTTTCCACACTAAATCATTATTTCACATCAAAAACATTCCTCCACCCTTTGGACTAGTTTAGGTTAAGAATTATCTTTCACATTATCTCACAAATATCACCACCATCTTCTTCTTCTAATCATTTGTGGTGATCGGACCTTCTTGAGTGAATTTTACATAGTTGCATTCTAGATTTTCCCATCCATCTAAGAAATAAATGATTCCCCAACATCCTTTCCTACCATAGCTATCCACCTCTTCCTACCAGGACCACACTCCATGATACCAAAGAAACCACCAACACCCTTGTCACATTCATAGAGAGACATGAAGTAAAACAACCAAAAATGAAAAGAGTAAAGGGGTAGTGAAATGTCCAGCCAACCCAAAGATATAAAGCCACCAGCGCACAACATAAGAAAGGGGGTAAGTGTTACGGTATTGAAGATCATCGATTAGATAACCTAATCATAAATATCATGCTTCCCAATTAAAGTCTTAAATTCCCAATGCCATCTCACATGATGCGTGCATATAACCCTTTATCTATTTTGTCTATCACACGAATGCAATCTATTGATGTCATAAATGACCATTAAATCCATAGATGCCATATCCTCTTATCACCATAAAAAAGTATACCCCTAAAAATAATCTAAATTTTTTAATTAAAATCTTATAAGTTCATAAGTCGCTACGTTTTGGAAAATTAAAGTATGTTGTTTTGAGCTTATCGATCTCTAAGTGAATCAACCATGTTAACTTTGGAGAAATGTATAGCAATAAATATTTGTATAAATTATTCAACTTTATTAAATGATTTTAAGATTTCAAATTAATATATTTCGAGCATCATGCCTGCTATTTTATGCCACCACACAATCTTTGTAGCCTATCGGTGGTTAGGATTTAATAAATTAAATTAATATATTTTCAACTTAGCGGCCACTAGGTTATGCCACAACATAATATTTGGATCTTAGCAGTCTCTAGGTTTCAACAAAAGAAAGTAAGAACTTAAAAATATAATATTTTGAGCTAAAAATAAATAGTATTGAACAAACAAAAGAAATACTTTGACTTTAGAGATATTTATCGCAATCATGACCAATATAAATTAGTTGAATTTTTGTATGCATTTAAGATTTGGAATTAAGATATTTCAAGCTTAGCACCCGCTAGGTTATGCTACCAAATAATATTTGGAGAGTACCAGTGGTTTCAAATACTTTGAGCTTAGTAGTTGGTAGCCTATGCCACAACATATTATTTGGAGATTGAATTTGCTAGGGTTCAATAATTCATATCTATGATATTTTACAACAGTTAATAAATTACATGAAGATATTTTGAACTTAGCTGACACTAGTTTAAACACAAACATAATATATGGAGGTTAAAATCGATAGGATTAAACAAATTAAATTAACATATTTTGAACTAAGTAGATATTAGGTACTTCCATAATATATTATTTCGAGCATAGTGGTTGCTTTATCATTTAACATGTTATTGAATGATAGTTTGAGCTTAGTGTCCATTAGATTATGACACAACATAATATTTGGCGCTTAGCGCTCACTAGGTTTAAACAAAATAAATAAGACATTATTAGCTTGGCTATCAAGTGGGTTATGCCAAAACATAATATTTGGATCTTTATGGTGACTAGGATTTAGTGAATTTGAATCAAAATAGTTTGAGCTTAATGGTTGTTAGGTACTTAAACAATATATTATTTTGATCTTTGTGGCCGCTAGGTTTTTCCCCAACATGTTATTTGGTGAATTCATTACTAGTATTTAATAATTCATAATTAAGATATTTTATAGAATCTAACAAATTAGAGGTAGATATTCATAACTTTTCAAGTGCGAAACCCATAATATAATATTCGAGTTTAGTTTTAACTAGCACCTAACTAGTAAGAGAATTATATTTTGATATTAGAAAATGGTGTGTTATGCCACACCATAAATTTTGGAAGCTTGGTGGTCATCATATTTTATCAAAATAAAGTAGAATCTTTGTGATCCGAGAAGCCGCTAGGTTATACCAAGACATAAAATTTGGAGCATAGCGATCTTAAGGATGTAAGAAAAATCATTAAGATATTAGGATCTTAGCCATGACTACGATATGCCAAAACATAAAAATATTTAGAATTAGAGTAAAAATGGGTTTTCCCAAATGACCTCCATACTTACACAAAAAATACCTCATGGCCAAATTTTACGGTGAAACAATAAGATAAAAATCTCGTATAAAATAAAAAGCAAAAACCAAAAAGTTCCAAACTAGACAATGTCAAATTACATTTTATGGATATTCATGAGATTAGATTTTTCATCCTTAGAATTGGTAGTAGGGCTTCCTTGAACTAGCACATCCACTAACTTTATGTGTTCCAAGAATTATTCATTTATTTTCATCTAGGTCATGTCCATGTGACTTTTCCATTCCTTGATAGCAGATATTGAGTGTAACATAATCTTCAATGGCCTCATGTAGATTAGGAGATATCTTCTCTAAATGTCCCTTATGTTTCATAGATGCGGTGGGGGAGCCCATTTTATTTGACAAAGGAGAATCATGATAAACCAAGGAGAGATCCCACAATACATATGGAATTTCTGATTCCATGGTGAATTCCATGCAAAAAGGTGGCGGGGAAACCACACATGCTTCCATCATCAGGTGAGTTGATTTAGTTGTAGCCATTACAATGTCCATGGATATGAGAGGAGAAGCCAGAGAAGATTCAGAAAGAGGTGGAGAGGAAGTAGATGTCGGGTTTGAAAGTGGTTTGAAGACCTTAGGAGAGTGATTTGAGGTGTTCGAAGGGTTAAGAGCCACTAGAGAAGACAAGGGAGACCCAAGAGTGAAAGAATAGGGGAGACCACTAGACCACTCTAGCTAATGATCATGATAGCCAAATCGAGTCGGAAGGGAGGCGAAGGTGGTGCAAAGTGACAATAGAAATAGGGAGGTGGTTACGAGAAGAGGAAGGGGGACATGATTCTGCTTTCCGGCTTAGAGGGGAAGCATGAGATTTATTTTTAGGAAGATTCCATTTTAAAGAGAAAATACAAAATGCCTTGGTGTAGGAAAGGACCTTCATCTTCTCTAGCAATTTTAAGGGACCTCTCAAGTGATTGAAATAGAAAATCCACAAAGTTTACCTTTTGATCATGTCAAAGATGCATAAGAAGAAAAATTGAGATCCATAGATCACTTTGTAGCATCGCTGCAATGTGAAGTACCTCCTCAATTTCTCAAGCAATCCTATCCCAAGGTTATGGAAGTGAGTCCCATTCATAGCTCGAGTGATACATTGTCATATTTTCACCAGGAGATAGGAAATAATCCATCTCCTCCTAAAGAGAGTGTTTAAAATAAATGTCTCCTTCTATGGAGAACCCTATCATAGCCACAATGGACTCTTGAAATGAAAAAATTCATCTTTCCCACTTTGAATCTTCCTTTCTTCCAGTTACCAGGGACATTGTTGGTCACTCAAACAGAGTGACTAGATAGTCTTTCTATAAACGACATAACACCACCATCATGAAAAATATTCCATACTACTAGGTCATCCTTGACCTCTTCATAGGAATAAGGCTCAATGTATTTTATGCTGCCACCCATAGTGAATAGGGCTATTGTGACAATGATTTTCAAAGGTGCGATGTAGACAATGCTTAAATAGAGATGTCAAGCACCTTCATTCTAATCTTCAACACGTGTCTCTAAGCTTTATAATTGAAATCTGATGTAATTAGTAATAGTCATTAATTGGTCCTACCCATCACACGAACACAATCTATGAATGCCATAAATGCCCAAAAAAACCCACAAATGTTGTATCCTCTTTCTACCGCCAAAAGAGGTTATGCCTCAACATAACCTAACAAATTTTAATCTTAGTTAATGTTCATCCAACATAAACATTAATTAGTTAATGTTCTTATAATTACTACATTTAGTGGATGTTGAAGGTTTTAATGTTAGAAATATTAGATTTATTTAGTTAATATATATTATAAAGGAATAATTTGTAAGCAAAATGAAGCAAGGTGAAATAACTAACATTTCTAGACATGATTTCATACTTTATAGATTATCATAAAACAAATCATAAAGAAATATATTATTATAATTTCTTTATTGACACATCTATTTTTACATTTAGATTCTCTAAGGTTGTTCATTGTACACATGGAAATGAAGTGCGTAAGCACAGAGATGTTACAGGGAGCACAAGTGGCACTTGTGATGGGAATTTTTTTAGATTTGGTGAGGCGATTTCATAAAACCTTTGTTTGAATGAAATGATACGGGGATGGTATTGTCTCGAAAAAATTACATCCCCATGAGTCCTCTCCATCCCAGGTTTTATTTTTTCAATGGAGAGCACCGTGTTTAGTTCGAGACCAAGATACATTTAAAAAAGATACAATTACATGTACATGAAAGAATAATATACTTATTGGGTTTGTGTTGTCTTACGGGTACAATTACATTCATAATTACGGGTATAATTACAAGTACATGAAAAGAATAATATTATTTTTCATCTTTTAACTAGCCTCATGGATGTTAAAAGTTGTTCTTATATTGAACCCTTATGTGACTTCAAACTGGTGTGGGTATCTATATTAACTTGAATCAATATTGTTTTTTTACAAGTACATTAAGTAATTGGTTGTTTATATTACTTCAAACATAGTGGTCACTTTCATTTATCAAGTTACAAAATGATATTTTGAACTTATTGTCTACTAGCTTATGACAAAACATAATATTTGGATCTTAGTAGTCTAAAGGTTTTGAAAAAAGAAAGTGGGATATTATTTTGATTTTAGTGGTCACTAGGATTTAAAAAATTAAATCAACATAGTTTGATCTTGGCAGCCGAATGTATTTGAAGAATATAATATTTCGAGCTAAAGAGTCACTATCATTTAACAAGATAAAAAAAGACATATTGAGTTTAGTTTGTGCTAGTATCTCCAGTGTTAATCTCGTAATGAACTTCCACCTAGTTGGAGGATTTGAATTGATATACCAAAAAAAGGTATATTAGTTTGGGATTGAAGTGAAATTTTTAACCTATTTTTTAAATTTGTTACTACTCGAATAGAAGTGCGCCTAGCATCATGGATGTTAAAAGTTATTCTTATTGGAATGATTGAAAGAATTTTTAATTACTAAAAATTCCTTTTTATGTTGTACTTATAATATGTTGTTGTTTGAATGAAAAAAATTGAACATGTTTCTAAAATAGTTTGATATCTTTTAAACGTCCTAGATCAATTTTTTTCACAAAAAAACTTTGCTTACATGCATTAATGGAGATAAATGACTACAATTATTAAGTATAACATGTGACATATTAGTTATTAGACCAAACATATTCATTATCAAAACACATGTTGTCTTGCAAAGGATTTATGGAGGAAAAATTGGACTAAGGATTTACTCCCCAAGGTCAACAACATGAAGACTACTTTCCTTAACTGGAATTGAGTTGTAATTATTGGAGGATGAAAATTGTATTCATTTGAAAGTTTTATTAATTACTACAAAATACATTTTATGTTGTACTTATAATATGTTGTTTGAATGAAAAATATTGAACGTGTTTCTAAAATAATTTGATTTCTTTTAAATGTCCTAGATCAATTGTTTTCACATAAATGTTTTTCCTCCATACATTTATGGATATCAATGGCTATACTACTCAAGTAAAACACCTAACATATAAATTCTTGTACGAAACATATTCATTATCCGAACATATGTTTTCTTGAAAGAATTTGTAGACAAAAAATTTGATTAAGGATTTACTCACCAATGTCAACATGTTTTTAGTTAGTTTGTATAAAACAAGATTTTAACCCTTTTTAATGTGAGAAAGGATAAAATTATTAATCGGGCCATAAGAAATATCCTTAAAGATACTAAAGAAAATTTACTGAAATATTTCGATAAATTTAATAATTCATACCCCTAGAAAGGCTATTAAATGTGTGGATTATCTTGCCAAATTGGGTTGAAAGGTAGTAATTTTAAAGTTTGTGAGAGGGGGATGATATCACCAATGTTATTAATCTCATCAAGAAAATTGAGTACGATGTTTCGGTGGTTGTTTTCACTCATTGGGATGTTATCCTTGTACTTATGGTTAGAAGAACCCTTCTCACGTGTAGGGTATATGGTGGGATTTTTATTAATTTTTCTCTTACGATTCATTTTGGTCATTGTTTCTTCCATTTTAAATTTTAGTCGACTAAACCCATGGGAGGTGGTCATTCGAGAACAAAATCCATGAGCTATGGTGTCTTCAAGGACAACCCCTCCTTGTGGTGTATTCTTAAAATTGGGGGGTTTAGGAATTTAATCTCAAAAATCATTGGGTCTAATCCTTATCTTGCGTTGGAGTTTGGTTGGGCATGGTACAATGGCAACATGGTGATCCACAACATGGAAATTCATGTTTCATAGGACTCAATAGTGTAGGTGAGTGGAATGGAAATAGAGGGCTTAAATATATTCAAAGCCCGCACTAGACTTAAGCACAAAATTGATAATTTCTTTCGTGGTAAAGAAATGGTTTACTTGCTAGTAGACAATATAGCTAGATTTTGCATCCTTGATATTTAGAATACATTCTTCCTCCACCTTATGAGGTACATTACTCTTGAAGTGAATTATAGAAATATATTTACTCACCATCTTACTATGCTTACTATGTTTAGGCATAATATTACTATGATCCTTCCCATTTTTTTTGTTTATGTCGCTCTATGTGTCATTGAATTATTTTCAAAAAGAAAAGATTGATACCATGATAAACCATGGAATAACTCTTTTAATTTTTAAGAATGGTAAGCTGGTGGTGGCAAAAGAATTTAATCTTGAATTTAGGGATTCATATGAGAATTGAACTCTTGTGGACCATATGAACAAGGCGAGGAGAAAGAAGAGTAAGTAACCTCGGGGAAAGGAAATCTTTGTACTAGGGCTGCAAGTTATCTAATTGGTATGAAAGGGGAGTCATCTAATGGGAAAGAGAGAGTGGAGATGGGTTGGATTGTGGCTTTTGATAAAATTTATCTCAATGTGAGTCATGTGGGCTGGATATGGAGGACTTAGGTGAATTGGAATGGATATGGGAAATAATGTCATGCATTGCATCGATGCCTCTAAGAAAATATGCATCGCAAAAACTCTATCGGGTCGATAAGTTAGAGATCAAAAGTTTGGTTTTGGTGTTGCGGGGCATGTGGTCAAGCTGAAGTAGGGACAAAATTTTCATAGGTATAATCTCCACCTCGGTAGATCGATGAGAAATATCGGGTTCAAGACCACATCCCTATCACGAGTGAGTAGGATGATAATATGAAAGGACAAGAAGAGTGTCAACCAGATGAGTACAAATATTGTAAGACTAACTAGTTTGTTGGATGTTGGAGATTTTCTTTTTTTGTTTGTGGATTGTATCATTTGGGATGTGTTCCCCTCCATGTTTCACAATTTTTATTTGTATTTTTCTATTGGAATGTAGTTTTGGATAAGTTCTTTTATCCCTTTTTTTCTTGTTTATTTTTTTTTCACTCTTGGTAATGCTCATGATGCATTCTATTGTAAGGTTTATGGGTGCCTTAATCCCTATATAATGTAGCCAATCATTATGTTCATCTATATTTAATAAACTTTGTTAATAGTAAATTTTAACGACATTTTAAATTAAACAATACATAGAAGAAAGTTCATGCCTCATGGATGGGAGATGTGCTAGTTATATGATAGTGCTAGATGTGTTGGATGTGCGATTGTTTTCTTAATTTTTTTAATAAAAAGAATAAATAATTGTTAAAAAAGGCCTCATATTTTTCATATCAATACTAACTATAAAATGAAGAAAAATATAAATAAGTTTCATAGTTTAAAAATTATTTAAATAAATTACAAACATTAAAAAGTTATAGAAGTTATTTTTTTTTTATTGCTAGATTGAGGAGAAATTTTAAGCAAGATGTTTTGAGCTTAGTGCTCGCTAAGGTAACCTTATACTTCCACAATATAATATTTTGAGTTTATGGATTGAAATAATTTAACAAGTCAAATAATATTATTTTTAGCTTATCATCTACTATCTTATGTGACACCATAGTAATGGATATTATCTATCGGCGGGAATTAAAAAATAAAGTAATAAATTGTCATCATAGAATTTACTAGGTTATGCCACAACAACGTATTTCGATGTACAAAAATTATGTCCATTTTTGTATAAGGGTGAATATGCGGGTTTTTAAAGGACCCACATCCTATTACAAAAAGGTCCTTAAGGAAAAATCGACCTTTGAAGCATAGAAGAGAGAAATCTCGTAGGTTCGCAAAACACAAAAATCCACATAGCCACGACCCAAGAAGAGCAATTTTACATTTTGTGAAAAGTTTTGAGGATAACTATTGCTTCCATAGTAGTAGCATCTTAGAGTTTCCTTGTTCCTTGAATTCTCCTTTCACAAATCTGTATTAGTTATTTTGTTCTCAAAAATCTATTTGGTGCTCCTACTCTTGCATTGCCATATTTTTTCACAAATAGGTCACTGTAATCCAACACCAACACATTCAATGGAAAATCATTCTTAACATGAATATATTATAAAATATTTTCATTGAAAATGTTAACAATGTTGTAGCCATTGAATTTTTCTAAGTATGTGCAGTGGAGGACTATTTGCAGACAACAATAAGGCCAAAAAAATAATATCAATTTTATAAAATACATCTGCTCTTTTATTCCGTGCACCACCATGACCATAAATAAATTACGATATTAACATTTTTACTATGAAAATTGAGTCACCATCCATACCACCAAGATTCATTTTCAAGACACAAAAAAATAAGTTCTTGGTAGGTGTTTTGGGTTTTTAAATATTATGCAAATCTTCCTCTCATGTTATTACATATTAAGTTGCATCGTTTCTCTATCAAGATGTGCTCCATTTCATCCCCTTTCACTTCTCTAAAAATGTTTACTATATTACAAAATTATTTATTTCATAAACAAAACTACCTTCTACAAAATATAGAATAAAATAATTTCTTTCGTTTAATTATCTACAAAATCCCTACATGGATATAAGCCTCAATCAGCTATGGAAAATTTTACATTAACAAAATTTTGTAATTTTGCATGGACTAAAGGTGAGAATGCATACCAATTTTTGGCATGGAGAGGAAATCAAAATGTTTCCAGAACTCAAGCACCTAATTTTCGACGCTTGCACTTGTGAGATTTTTATATTGATTAATAAGCTTACACATTGATGAAGAGAATAGAAAGGAAAAGGTTAAAAATATATACCCAATAATTGTCTACTTATAGTGATCTTGACAAATCCAACTTCCAATTTCATTGGGCGTGAATTAAAGAGGAAAGTGCATGATTTTACATTTCTTTTAATTAAATGGTTAATTAATGCTGACAATAGTTGCATGATCCAAAAGGTGTACATATTTTGAATGGCGCATGTAATTTTAAATGGTGAAATTTACATAGATCTAATTAATGGATAATTAATGTTGAGGTAACCACAACATTAATTATAATTTTCCATAAAAATGGTTATCATTAATAATACATTTGGTATTGCAAATAATTAATGTAAGAATTTAATATTATAATTTTTGTACTCTAAATAAAATCCCTTATATAATTTGGATAAAAATATAGCCCTTAATTATTTTGCTTTCACTTCGACATGAAACTCTTGACACCAATTTAGATGTTTTTATTGATTGTAGTTGTAAAATACTTATATTTGTAATAAATTTCACATGTGAATTACATATTTAATATTTAACCTTTAATTATTAATATAGATTTATATAGCCAATGGGTTTTTGGTAGATCGATTAAGATGAATGGTTGTCTTTGGATCCACCTAGGTTCAAACCCCATTGGTCGCGATCCCCTTCGAGGGGTGGTTATCGATGGTGATTGATTTTCACATCACCAATGGTTGTGATTGGTGATCTTCTCTGGTGGTCACACACCAAACTAGTGGTTGTTGGTGGCTAGGATGGTAGCTCTACAACTTGTCTTGGTTGTGTTTGCATCGAGTGAGTTATCTTAGCGGGAGTTACGTAGAGTTATTTTTGTATAAAACTCTTTCATTTACCACTTCCTTTTGTCATCTCTTCCCTTGTTTATTTTTTCTACCTAATCCTAAAATCGAATAAGTATGAAGCTGAATGAGGAAGGTGCCCAAGTGTCTCTTTGGTGCACTCGGGGCATGAAACAGATAAAGGAAGGTCCCAAACAAGTGTATACCCTCTATGTATTTCTTGGGTGTAAATTCAAATAAATATAAGAAAGGGAGGCCCAAACCGAGTTCTCACCCTCCATGTGGAAAAATGAACATCGTTACACAATAAGCGCTAGTTAGACGAAATAAATTAAAACATAAATATCCCAACAAGTAGTTGAGATATTGACCTAGATAGGAAAGATATAAGGAAATTGGATATTGGTGGAAGTTTCAATTCCAAACATTGAAGCAAGAGCTAGGAAGATCTATAAAAGAACATTCTGATCCAAGAACAAAGGAGGAAGAAAATTGTTAGAAAATAAAATAGAAAAGAGCCTCGAAAGGGATTCCAGACTCAGTTATTGTATTTTCTAGCCTTAGTAAGGCTCTTTCGTAGAAGGAAGTTATAATCTATGTCATATTGGCCTTATGTATTATTTCCCCTATGAATAAAGAGTTCTTGTTCTGTGCATATTAGCTTTTAGTATATTGTGTCTTTGTTCTTCCATTGTTAATAGTTTTAGATAAATTGAAGATCAATCATGCTTAACACCCTTGGGTTTTATTTATATATCTATTATCTACACTTGTTATGTTTTACATCTCCTTAGCCTTTGATAATCTAGATACTTCTAAAAATAGTAGATCATGCTAAAATGCTCTTTGAACTATTCTAAGTAGTTTCTCAAGAGATATCTCTATGTATTTTTTAGGATATGTTATGGCGCATCACCTTAGTTTTACCTTTATTTTCAAATTACTTTTAGCCTTATCCACACCATAGACAAGAGCCATATTCTTTAAAATCTAGAGGTTACCTTAGGGTGCACGTCCTACTAACCTAAGGTATCCAACAACTCTGATGGTTCATTCACAAAGATAATCATGAAATTTTTTCCTGGTATTCTGGTGGGACTCACATCTACGCATCTTGGTATTTCATCATCAAATATCTACTAATTTTAGTAGTACTAGGTTGATCTACTCTAGTTTATAAAATGAATGTGAACAAGAGCAAGGACAAGGGAGGAAGGTGTGTTTGACTACTTACAATTATCTCCACTACACAATATAAGAGGTAGATAGATCCAGAGATCTTCGTCTCCTCTAAACCAGACTCTCTCAACACCTCTGCTAGGTAGGCCCTTCATATAGTCAACTAAAACTCTCAAACCTATTTTAATGGCTCACCTTCAAGCCCATCCTCTAAGAAAATTTGTTTCATGGAATCAGGGGAGTCCGCTCATCCTACCCATGCCCCTAGCGGTGTAGAATCCTCTTCCAAAAATGTGTTAAAGGAACTACCCAAATTTAGTGGAGAAGACTTTAAAACTCTAGAGGATCACCTCCAGGATGTAGTGGAAATATGTGCGGTACATTATATTAGGGAACAATACGTCTCCTTACAATTGGTAGATGCTTCCTTTAAATAAATGGATCTCGATTGGTATCGATCCTTGAAACCTAATACAATCGGCACATGGGACTATCTAGGGAATGTCTTGGTATAAATATTCAATGAGAAATACGGTAGATCATTTCTCCTAAAAAAATTATCAACATCGAAGGGACCACAAGAGTTGATGACTGATTTTATCACCAGGTTCCACAAAACATGGTAAAGGATTCCTTCTCTAGCAAGGCCACCTATAGGTATGGCTATTATTTTTACCTAAAATCTCTAAATTTGGATATTTCCGTAATGATTCAATCATTAGGAGGAATCTCTACCACAATCTGTGATATTGCTATCCAAGATGAGAACAATTTAATAGATGTCGGGAAGCTCCCTCCCAGATCCCCTTTACCCATGTACAGTAAAATATATCCCTTTCCACGAGGCATAGGTATTGAGCTCTACTCAAGCCCCTACGTCCCTATATAACTACCCATTTTCTCATCCGAATCCAACTCCCATTAAAGTGTCATATTATTCTTATCTTGAAATGGAGGAAATGAATAATATCCATAGAAATGTCTTTGAGGAGATAGTAAACCTTAAAAGGAATGAGGTCGCTTATCCAATACAAAATTATAAAAATTATCAAGGTGGTAGGCCTACCTATCCCTCCCAACATCAGAATACCTAGAGACCACGCCTTCACAGCCATCTAACCAGTTAGTCTATGTGCCAATGTAACTCCAAACTATTCCACCTAATAACGGAAGAGAGTTGGTCCTCGGGCGAGAAAAATTTGGTGAAGACCCCAATGTATGGTGCTTCCTTATAATCATTCCTAAATACCAAGAGACTTCCTAAAGTATAATTACAACAAAAGGTAGCTGAAAAATGATCAAGGGAAGGCTATTATGTTAGCACGTCAAGACCTTACTAGTCTATGGGGGTTCAAAATGTTGCCTTCGTTGCCCATGATTCAAGGTATGTCCTGAAATAGAAAGAATAGATCGCATGCACTTTGGAGCACACACTTTTATCTTAAGTAGAAGTATATTATTTTTATTTACAAATGAGGTGAATACTTCCAAACCAGTTCAATTTAATACAACACTTTCTTCAAGAAAAGGATAATAGAGATGGATGCTCCTATTCTGGTCACAACTAGCAGGACACAAAAGTAGTTTTTAATCATCATGGTGTAACCTCCAATGGTTGTAAAAGAAGCTCTAAGAACTTTTCAGAATCAAGATGCTCCCCACCCCATAGGTGAAAATAAAAACACACAGTCATTGTAAAAATCATCGCCACTTGGACCGATTAACATGTTCTAACAAATCAAGAAATCTCCAGCTAACGCATTCTTATGGGATATTCTAGGCATTCCAAGGAAAAGGAATAGCTCAAGAAGTTCTTAAATCAAATGAGGATCTGACCACCTCCGAGAAAGAGAAGGAACGGGTAAAATCCATTCGAGTTTCAATAGAGGCAGTGTTGATAAATTAAAAGGGAGAAGTAAGTAAAACAAGGCCCAACCCCTTTTTTATGACTCTTATCATAGGAAATAAATTATTGCATAATTCTATGATAGACTCTAGTGAAAACACTATAGTCATGCCCAAAGCAATTGTAGATGCCTTGGGCATTAAATATTAACCCTTAAAAGGGAGTCATGAAACTGGATGGAAATTCCATCCAAACCATATGACCTATCAAAGGACTCCTATTGTAGCTTTATCACCTGCAAACGTAACCATTCCACGAGGATATTGTGGTAATAAATGTTCTTCGTATTTTGACTATGCCTCTCACATGATTTGACAACACGGATATGAGGCTATATGTCTCTTTATTGGTCCCGTCTGACTCTGCAGACCAAATACGGGTCTAAGATGAAATTATTATCATAACCCCTTGTCAGGGAGCATATAACTGGACCAAGTAGCCTTAGGATTTAAGGCTTCCAATCCTATGATCACTAGAGAAGAGGATTCATATACGGAGGAAGGTGATCTTTAAAGTGGCTATCATCTAGCCAAGCTTCCCCGGGTGACCCCTTTGGGAACTTTGATTCCACTGGTTTAGGTACTTATGTCACCTTCGATGAGGGCTCCATAATCTTGAAGGTAGTGAAAGAAAGTGGTGAGAGGGAAGGGAATTCCTTTAAAGATTCCCAGATATGGACCCTACATTTTGATGGGGCCAAAATAAAGAATGACTTAGGAGCTAGAGTGTGCTTATTATCCCCAAGTGGAAGGAAGATACTCTAGTCATTTTGTTTCCAATTCTCCTGCACTAGTAATGAAGTAGAGTACGAGGCCTTAGTACATGGCTTGACCACATCCCAAAAAGAAGGCATAAAATAGTTGAGAGTCTTCGATGACTCAAAATTGGTGGTGACATAGGTAAGGAACACTACGCCACAAAGAATCTGAGAATGAAATCTTGTCAGCATCGGGTGTGGGATATCATCGATGATTTTGAAGCCTTCAATGTCAAGGGTATTTCTTGAGATCAAAATACAAAATCTGATAGGATGGCCTTGATCGGGTCACAACTTGACCTAATACAAGATTTGATAATGATAATGATAATGATAATACAATAAAATGATAATACCATACAATTTATCATCCTCCCTTCTATCCTAACAACGGTAATCATTGATAGGTCTTTAATAGTGACTGACAGATTGTACACTTCCTACAACAATCGACCGGTTTGAAAATCAAATCCAACCCAAGATCGATGAATCATATAGAGATCATATTATCAAGTTGAATACGAACAAACTTTTGAAAGGGTTAATAAACTTAGAGATTTTTTTTTACTCAAGCGATTCTAGCTTTTATTGAAGGAAGTTTTCAGCGATAAAGGAGTATTATGTCAAGATGAAAGTGACTAAAGAGAGAAAGATAACAGTTGGGAGATTATTCACCCAAAGATAAAGAGAAATACTTATGGCCTTATGTTACAAGTATGATAAGGTGATGTCTTAGACATACAATAATCTACATGGTTATAACAAGGAAATCATTCAAGACACAATCAACCTCAAAGAAGGTACTAAGCATATGCATCGGATAAAAAAGCCCGTAAACCCAAATATAAGGTCCCTCATGGCAGAGAGGAAATGAGAAAATGTTTAGAGGCTTACACAATATTCTCGATCAAGCATACAACATGGGTCTCCAACCTAGTTCTAGTGAGGAAGAAAAATGGTGAAATCAGGCTCTGCGTAGATTTTAGAGATCTAAATAGGGTGTCCCTAAAGGACCACTACCCTTTTCCCTCCATGGAGAAAATATTACAAATGATCATAGGCTTAGAATTTTTTCTCTTCTAGATGGTTTTTAGGCTATTACCAAATGTCTCGCAAAAAGGGACCAACATAAGACTACGTTCACAACCAAATGGGGACTTTTGCATACGTAAAAATGCCATTTGGGCTCATAAATGTTGGAGCTACCTTTCAAAGGGCCATGGATTTTACATTTGGATCATTGATCAACAAGGTGATTCTTATATACTGGACGATCTTACAGTGTTTACCAAGATAGTGAGAGGAGCATTTTGATGCCTTAGAAGTTGTATTCAAGAAATGTCAAGAATTTGGGATCTCTTTGAACCCAAAGAAATGTATCTTTGGAGTCCCTCAGGGAAAACTCCTTAGGACATATCGTGTCAAAGGAAGGGATATCCATCAACCCTAAAAGAGTTGAAGCTATCCTAGAGCTACCCCTTTTGGTCAATAAGAAAGTGGTCCAATATTTCTTGGGAAAGATCAACTTTGTCAGCAAGTTCATTTCAGACTTTTAGAGGAACAATCTGCCCAATCACTCTCATGCTCAAAAAGGACCTTAACTTCAAATGGACCATTGAAGGTCGTCAGGCCTTTGAGGCAATTAAAGAGGCTATTGCATCCACCCCGGTGTTTTGCAACCCTAATTTCTCAAAATACTTCATTATGTATGTATACGGGGGTAAGCATAGCGTAACATCTATACTAACATAGAAAGGAGAGTCACAGGGAGAAGAACATTCGGTCACCTTCTTTTCAAAAAATCTCCACGACTATGAAACAAGGTACAACTTTGTGGAGAGACAAGCTTATGCTATAGTCAAGGGTCTGAAGAAATTCAAGCACCTTGTCACTCATAATAGAATCTAGGTTATGGTGGCTCACTCCAGCATTAAATAATATATAATGGAGGGTGAGATAACTAATAAAAGATCCAATTGGATCACTAAGATCCTCGAATATGACATTGAGGTAAAACCAATGAATTTTGTGTTGGGTAGGGGCTGTTTCAATATCTAACAAGGAATTTGTGCCCCTAATCAATGACAAACCCAAAGAGATACTTTACTTCCAAGAAAGTGACTCAGGTAACTGGGTCTCAGATAGGGTCTGCTTCATATAGAAAGGAAATATCCAAGCCATCTCCCCTTTAAAAAGAGGAGGTATTATAGGCAACATGGATCTAATTTCACTATCATTGAGAATTTCCTTTTTAAAAGGAATTTTAATGGAATCCTACTCAGATGCCTCGAGAATGAGGAGTATGAAAGAGTCTTACATGAGTTACACCACGAGAGCTCGGAAGGTCATTTTTCAGCCCAAACCACAACCATAAAAATCCTACAAGTAGGATACTTTTGTCTAAGCTTTGTTGGCAGTTGACAGTCAAGGAGAGACAAACAAATGTAAGGTTTGTCAAATTTACACGAGGTTTTTGGAGAAACACAAAATTTCCTCTCAATCCCATCTTGATTGAGGAACCATTTGCACAATGGGGTTTAGACTTCATTGGAATGGTTAACCCAACTTTGAGTGCTGGCCACAAATGGATCCTCACGGAAACCGATTACTTCACTTGATGGGTGGAGGTAGTTCCACTCAAAGAGGCCACTGAGAATATGATCCTAGGACTCCTACAGGATATAGCTACCCACTTCGGACCCCCCCACACTATTATATCAGATAATGTTAAGGCCTTTACGAGAGCTAAATATATCTGACTTTGTGGTAAAGCATGGGATTTACCAAAAGAAATCTTTGAACTATTACCCGTAAGGGAATGGCACGACAAAATCTAGTAACAAGAATTTGATCAGGCTCATCAAAATAATGGGGAATGAACATAAGAGGATATGGCATGAACATATCAAAAAAACTTTATGGGTTGATTGGATCACACCTAAGAAGATCCTGAAAGCCTCACCATATGAGATAGTCTATAGGAAAAGTGCTATAATAGCAATTTCCTAAAGATTTCTACCTTACTGACTATTGAAACAGGATGAGATAGAAGAAAATGGGGTGATGCAAGTAAGACTCGTCGAGATGGTAGAGCTCTAGGAGAAGAGGGAGTCCACTCATGAAGCCATGATCAGCCACCAATAGGTGGTCAAAACTTGGTTTGATCAAAAGACATCGAAACCAGAATTCCAGAGTTGGAACTATAGTTTTGAAATGGGATGCAAGGGATGCCAAGCATGGGAATCATGGAAAGTTTGACCCATTATGGATGGGACCCTTCAGAATCAACACATGCAAGCAACACAATGTGTTTGAACTTGAAACTATGGAAGGTGATTCCTTAGCAATTATGGTAAATGAAATTCACTTAAAACCTTTCTATGAGTCCCTTCATGACAATTGTATCATATGTATATTTTTCTTTTCTTTGTTCTTTTGCTTTGTCTTTTTGTCCCTTTTAATAAGTGTCTTGGACACATGTCCTTTGTAGATTCCCCTTTCCCCTTTTTAAATCTTGGAGGGAGTGTACCTTCCTAATTTTCCCTAAAATTAATGATCCAACAACTTCCTAGTACACGTGAGAGGAAAGATTTAGAATTGATATGAGATATCTTGAAAATCGCAAAATTTGGTGCTTGGGGTCATTAATTTAAAAGGGGTCATTATGTGAAATGACTCTAAATACGTGTGAGCCATTACTCTCTAAGTTGAGGTAGTTATTTAAGATATCCAGGAGTGTTCAACAAACTCATTTCAAATGTTAGAGTCTTCTAAATCAGTTGTCAAGTGCCGAAGTGAAAGCACCATAGCCTTCTCATAGTTTACGGAAAATGCTAGAGAAACTTAAATATCCTTGCCACAGTGAATTATTACATAGGATATGTACCCCCACACCCTCTTCATCCAAAATTGAGATTTCCTAATGGGTTTCTCGGTCCAAGGTGACCCTACTATAGTTTTGGGCTTCACGCAAATGACATCTTTAACCCCTGTCCTCAACAAGAGGCATCCTATGCGAGGATTGTTAACATGGGAAATTATGAATCTTTTTTCTCAAGAATATGGAGCATGACCCTTTCCCAATAGATGGTGTATCTCATGAACCCATGCATAGATCTCATAAAGATGTGTGTAGGTTGTTTTAATTCAGAACTTGTACCATCTAGGGCAGAAACATAATGGTTGTGATTACACCATAAGCTATCAGGGACATGTTGGTCCTAACTCATGACCCAATGGCTAGTTTATATTATATGGCCAAACTCCAAAATGTTTGGGCCCAATGCCAAAAAAAAGCTTCATTCCTTAACAGGGAATTGAGGCAGATAGATTTAGGTAGATCCTAAGCTGTGCCCTTCCCCATTCCACTAAAGTTTCAAATATCAGATTCTTAGGATGCTTGTTCCATGCTAATGTTCATCTTCAGACAGGATTTAGATAGGAAATTCGAGGATTGGTAGATAACGGCCTTGTTTAGAATGAGGTATGTAAATAAGTAATAGGCGTACCGCTTGACTTTGCGGAATTCATTGCAGAGTTTATTTGTGAGTAGCTTCACCACTTCCCAATAACCTCTACTTTTAGGTATTCTCATATCTATTCCACTGATTGCGTATCAGAATGCCCATTATTTTGGTCAGTTCATGACTCTGACCCTATGGGATGAGGATATTGATCCCCAAAAGATCATTCCAGTATCCACATGGAACCATATTTTTCCTTTTCATCGGATGTATATGAATTCTTTAATTCTTTTATAGAGCCTCTCCTACTTTAAATTGATCCTAAAAGGATAAAAAAAAATGCATGATTCTATGCAATCCTCCTCGTTGACCCCTTACATCCCTGTGATTACTTATTTTCCTAAGGAAATTCCATGATTCAACTACATGGTTTTAGAGATGAATCCTTTATGTTTCCTAGGTCCTCAGATCAAGTAGTGGGTCTCAAGATATCCAAGTAGTTAGTACTCCCGGACATTGATTTTAGCACAAGACAAAAGAAGAAGAAACTTTATGATATCCCTTTGAGAAAGGGAGGAATTGTTGTACCTAAGAGAAAGGAATATTACACCCTCTCACAAAAGTTTGCTTCCTACTGATTTACCTTAATTCAAGACTCATGGACATACGACTTGGATGGGACAATCGTTGCACCTCTAGTTCATAAAAATGTCTCAGATTCTTGTAAGCACAAGTTGAGGAATTTTTTTGAAGCAAGGTGGAACCTCCAAGAAAATTCCCCAACATATTTGGCAATCTCAATGACATATCAACCCAAGACTAGGATGAATTCCACCTAGTAAAGCACATGTATGATCTCACTCTCACTATGAAAAAATACTCGGGTGGCCCTAATAAAGGAGTGTAGTGTGGAGAAAATTAAAGCCTATTGGAAGTATAGGCAGGAGATTGGCCAAACCACCCTCAATTTTGAGGAAGTCTTGAGCAACGAACAATGGGAAAATTTCTAGGATGTAGACCATGGATCTGACACAGAGAGTGAGGATACGGTGAAAATCATCTCAGAGCAGCCCGTGGGATCAACAAAAGAGTCTTATGTTCCCTTCTAGCAAGTAATTACCAATTCTTCCTTTTCATTCCATGCCACAATAAGGTAGTCAATTTAGACACGCATGCGCAACTCATGACCTTCCCCTCGGGTGAGAAACCTATGGGGGAATCAACATCAAGCCCACCATGCAAAAATCTAACGACGGTCATGGATCCTACTTCTCCTCCCCTCTTTCACCTCCAGAGGATCCATTTTAGTCTCCTCCTCCACCACCACTTTCCCCTTCTTGAATTATTCCTTTGTCTGTTGTCCCATCGTAGACTCTTCTTCCACCTAGCCCCTCTCTTGCCTCGACCTCCCTCCACCATCCCAACCTTCTCCCCCTGTGGTGATAAAACCTTCTTCAATCCTAGTAACTTGTATGCCCCAACTAAAAGTTATAATTCCTTATGATTTGTCGCTTGGGTTCCCTTTCACATGTAGAATTATTCCTTCTCCCTCCAAATTTTTGAGTGGGACGAGACTACTAAGGCCACCTTAGACAACAAAAGGGTGAATTAGAAGAAGAAGGAAATGTCAGTACCAATAATAAAGAAGATGTGGTCATTGTATGACCATTAAGCGAGCTTCTTAAATATCACTGACTTGTCCCCTAGCTATCTAAACCCATGGAGTAAATGTAACCTGATGACTACTCTATCGCGATATCACGGTTGACCTTTCTAAGTTTCGGCCTTAGGATAAGGTCAAATTAATGAATGAAACTATGACGGTAGTCACCATAGACTACCTTAAGCTCAAAAATTAGCTAAAGAATGTGCAATTCAGCCTCACTAGAGTGGAGGCCATTGTGGCCAAACATCAAGTTGAGATAAATAGAAAGGGAAAAGAAATAAATCATCTTCGCAAGGAATTAAAGGAGACTTCATCACAAGAATTCCTTGTAGCTTCTCAGGTGGAAGCTAAGAATCTAGTGGCCAAACTTGTCGCATCCAAGGCCTCTACCTAGTTTCTCACATAAGAGAAAGGAGCCCTCCAATAGGAGGCCGATTAAAGAAAGGTGGAAGTGGCTACGATCTAAGCCAAGTTGCGCATCATTGAGGCGAAAGAGGAAGCCTCAAAAAAAAAATGAAATCATCTCGAAGATACGGTCAAAGATTTAACCCAAAATATAGGACAACAATCCTAGAAGGGGTAATTATAACATTAGTGTAGGAACTATATACTTCTTACTGTGATAGAATTGCCACCACAACAATGGATCTATCCCCCACACTTGGATTTATATCCAATGCACAAGGATTGTGCTCAAATGTAGAGATATTTTAGCCTCCACTATCAGTAGCGCATTGTCCACCAAGGTCCTTGAATCAAATATTATGATTCAAAAACTCTATGATGCTTCAAAATCTACCTTTAAGAGGTAGGAATCACTAACAAAAGGCTAATTTCAGCAAAAAGCAACGTGATTCTGAGCTATAACAAGGCCTCCATCAAGTGCCAAAATATCTTGGCTTAGCTCCACCAGGAATCAACAAGAGGAAGTAAAGAATCAATGAACTAGTCTAGTTAGGCTTCCCTTCCCCCTTTCATGATGTCTCTACCATCCTCTCAAAGGAAAAAATTTAACAGCTCCTAATCGCTAAACTCCAGGATAAGACTATAGTTTAGTATTTAAAGGATATCTCCAGTGTTACCGAGGTGGAAGTTATTCTAAACCTCATCATAAAATTAGAGTTCTGCTTGCATATAGTAGTGCAAAATCTCTAAAACTTCTCACATAAGGAGATAATCAAGTTGGATCAAGCTTTCTAGGCCTTGCAAAGAAGGATCTATGTAAAAGATGTGAAGTGGTTCGGATATCATGTTACTTTGCAACAACTCTAAGTGGCATTTTATGAGCCACATTTTTATTTTTAAAGTAGGATATTATCAGATCCTTCCATGGCTGAAAGGAGTCCCTTAGTGAGTTTCCATAATTGTAGAGTTATTTTTGTATAAAAATATTTCATTGACCACATCCTTTTGTCGTCTCGGCCCTTGTTTCTTTTTCCACCTAATCTTAAAATTGACTAAGTGTGAAGCTACATGTGGAAGGTGTCCATGTGTCTCTTTGGTGTACTTATGGCATGAAAAAATAAAGGAAGGTCAAAAATAAGTGCATACCCTCCATGTATCATCCGGGTGCAAATTCAAATAAAGAGAAGAAAGGGAGGCCCCAAATGAGTTCGCACTATCCATGTGTTAAAAGTAACATCGTCGACTCAAGAAGTTCCAGTTGGATGAATTAAAGATAAACATAAATATACCAACAAGCATATGAGATATTGACCCGAGTTGGAAATATCTTGTGAGGAAATTGAATTTTTCAAGTATAACTTTTGATTCCATACATTGAAACAAGAGCCAAGAATATCTATAAAAAACATTTGATCAGGAACAAAGGAGGAAGAAAATTATTAGAAAAGAAAATAGACAAGATCCTCGAAAGGGATTCCTATTGTATTGGTTAGCCTTAGTAAGGCTTTGTCATAGAAGGAAGTTATAATTTGTGCCATATTGGCCTTATGTATTATTTCCCCTATGAATAAAGAGTTCTTGTTCTATGCATATTAGCTTTCAGTATTATGTGTCTTTCTTCTTTCATTGTTAGTAGTTTTAGATAAATTGAAGATCAATCGTGCTTTACACCCTTGGGTTTTCTTTATATATCTATTATCTACACTTGTTATGTTTTACATATTCTTGGCCTCTAATAATCTAGATACTTCTGAAAATAGTAGATCATGCTAAAATTATCTTTAAACTATTCTAAGTAGTTTCTTAGGAGATATCTTTGTCTTTTTAGGATTTTTTTTGGTGCATCACCTTAGTTTTACCTTTCCTTTCAGCTTTCTTCTAACCTTATCCCACACCATAGATAAGATCTAGCTTCTTTAAAATTTGTAGGTTACCTTAGGGTGCACGTTCGAATAACCTAAGGTATCTAACAACTCTGACGGTTCATCCACAAAGATAATCGTCAACAAGTTCTTCATGAAAGTGGTGGTATTAACATCATTAGAGGTGGATTTTTGTTTCTCTTCTCCCGGTGGTGGTATTCTTTACTTGGCATGGCTGGTAGACAGGATGGTGGTTCAGTGGCTCATCTTGGCTTAGCTTGCATCGTAGAATTTGTGTTGATTTTTTTATATCTAGTCAAAGTGGACATTGTTATGGGAGGGAACCCAAGAACCCCCTAGTTCTAAGTTACGATCAAAAGCATTAAACAATCTAATATATATATATATATATATATATATATTATAAAAATTATTAAAATTGACTTCAATATAAATAAAAAATAATGAAATTTAGACAAAATAATTGGAATAAATAAACATTGTTTTGTATTTTTGAAGGGTAGTGTTGAAAAATTACCGTTACCCAACAATTGTTTAATAGGTAAGTTATCACACTTAGGTAATGTGCGAATCAAGACTTGTACTTAGTGGTGCAAATCAATACTTGCACTTAGAAGTATGAGTTGAGACCGGTACTTAGAATTATGATTCAATACTCACACTTCTAAGTTTTATTTGAGATAAGTGTGACTCAAGGCTCACACTTAGATGTGTGACCAATTTCACTTGTAAGTGCAATCACTTGTACTTATACACTACTTAGAAAATTTATAAATGACAATTCCATATTTTTAACTATTCTTAATATATACGAATATTTTTTTATATACATTATTAACGGTAACCTTATAAACATGCGAGTCACACGTGTTGGGTCTATAAAATATTTGAAAGTATGTTACATATAAAATCACAAAAATGTCTAAACAACTATCAAATTTAACACCATTCAAGGATGTTCAGGGAAGGGATTTTCAACGTCAACATTTATTAATTTGAATAAGGTATGCATGAATAGTCATATATGTATGATGATATTAAGATTGATATGTGGCATACTTGAAAAAAATCACTTACGCACTATCTTAAAGTTAGTGGTTACTTGGCTTATGTAAGTTAGCGATCGTTTGGCTTATGTAAGTTGGAAACCACTTGGGTTATGTAAGATAGTAACCGCTATGATTATGTAAGTGGGTGGTCATTAGGATTATGTGGGGAAACTAATAATAAAAAAATACAAAACCTAAAATAGTGAAACTGAAATCCAAAAATTGGGATTTAGTAATTGGATTCTAATAGTGGCAAAAGTGGAATCCAATAATAACATTATTTGAATCCAGTAATAGTGAAATTGGAGTACAATAATAGGGAAATTGGAATCCAATAATATCAAAATTTGAATCCAATAATAAAGAAATGAACTTGAATAAGTCCAATCATGACAATATTGGAATCCAATATTGCTACTAATGGAATCCTATATTGCTACTAACGGAATCCAAGATAGCCAAAAATGGAATCCAATATACTTAAAAAGGGAGATGGATTTCTTTCAATGTTTGTAATACTAGAGTCCTAATTCACTGGAATATATCTATATTTAGTAAAATAAGCATTTAGGGAGATTAGATGGACATCCAATTAGGGACTAACGCTGACTGGGTAAGGATGGTGTTAAGAATAGGATGACTTGGGTGTCTTAGGAAGGTAAAAATTGACACAAGGGTATTGTTTTTATGCTTTCTATTGAATTTTGACATTGCAATAACACGGGACATCAGTGGCTCTAGCTTGGGGGTATGTTATAGACTAAGCGTAGAGAAGACATGACATGAGAAATCCTATAATCTTAGTTCAAAATACGTTGACCAATGCCTTATTCATTGGGCTTCACAAGATTCATATACAACTTGCACGAGATAGCTTAAAAGGAAGGACACACAACCACACTAAAAATGATGAAAGGAAACACATAACACACAAAAAGGAAAAAGAACACACTAGGAAGGGAAACACACACCTAAAAAATCACCTCTAAGGTATAAGGTATGGGAAAACCCACTTTCACTTGTGATACTACTTCAAATATTTCCCACTGCATGGTAATTCCAACAAAGTCCCATTCAGATATGAGAGTAGGAATACATTTTCACTGAAATTCTCATGGATCTAGAATGGAGTGAGCCAAAATAAATAGAACTTGTCATGGCTCCATTTTGGTTCTCTCCTCTTTTCCCATAATATAACGAGGTCTCCAACTTTAAACTCCCTAGCCTAAGACTTTGTATAAAAAATATTCTTCACCTTCAATTGATGTTCCTTGATATGATCTACCACATGAAACTTATTCTCCTCCAGATTCTCAAGAAATAAGATACTCTTATCAATTGAATCCTTTTATTGTTCATCTTCTATTCCCTAGAGCAATTTGAGAGCTAGAATTTCAACTGTAATGGAATTTCTACTTCAATTCCATATAGCAACTAGAATGGTGACATACATGTTGTCATGTAAATGTGTGATGATAAAATTATCAATTTTCAAGCATGAAAACCATACCCTACCCAAAAATTTTACTCAAAGGTCATGTTGAGCCCTCCTTCTATTAATAATTGGAGGATTAGAATATCATTTTAACTAATGAAAATAAACATTGATATGAATATACATTCAATAAAACTCAAAATTTCTGTAATCATATGGAACCATATTCAATATATTTGGGACAATAATACATTAGAGAGATCTTACATATATAGGTTTACAATATCCTCATATGAAGGAGTCAAACCTTATCAAATATATCAAGACCCTTCCTAAAATATCTCACATTTCCTGCACATCTCAACTATCCCAAATATCTCTCAAACAATCCCATTATTCCCTCATGATGAGTTGTCAAATACAACTCATCATTCACTCACACAATGTAATATCTAAATATTACATTTTACAAATAATAACTCACACAAATATTATCTAACCCATACAAATTATATTCACCCAAATGTGAGCACTAAAGAAAATATTCCTAACACCTTCCTATCACCGTAATCCCTGAGTGAGTATTTATATAGGTGATTTATGTATACCCAGTCATTCCAAGTTTTTTCAAGGCAAGATCCATCAACAAAGGTTTTTGGCAAGCTTGGGAAAGATCAATTTTTGATCTTTTTGGATCTAACGAACATACTTTGAAGTGAAATGGAAGGAAAAATCCATATTTTAGGTGTATCAAAGGGATAAGAATATTTTTCAATCTGTTTTGGAAGGTTTTGGGAAGATTCAAAAGTTTTGGAGCAGGTTTAGCAAAAGTGGGTCTTGGAGGCCTAAGCAGTGCACATGGCCAAAAATGCTACTGAGCTTTGGGAAGTGATTCTAGGAGCTCCTAAAGGAGTTAAGATTTAAAAATATATTTTAAAAAATTTAATGAAAATATACACAATATGGTGGAATCATATTCTTCACAAAACCTTGGAGAACTATGTCCCCATCCAGTTTTTCTCATGCACAACCTTGGAGCTAGATAAAAAAATCCTAATTTTCAAGGATATAATGGATGAATAAGGAGATTAAACAACCAAAATTGGATTCATAATGAAATTTCTAGGTGAAATCATATAAAATTTCATCAACAACCTCCGAGGAACTCAAGTTATGGTTTTGACAAATCACTCTCCAAGGCACGGAGTTCAAAAAGTTAGCCAATTTCTAGGTTAGAAATCCAACCAATGACAGAGTGGCACACTTTTTTACAACAATTTGACCAAATATTTGGTGTAACAGCTGAAAAAAATTCTCCCAACCTCATTTTAGACCCTTGTACCCTCATATGACCTCCGTGGAGCCTAAGCAAGCCAGTTAGCCCTTGTGCACCATTCCTTAGGACCCTCCAACATCGAAACGTGCTCGCCACTTGTTCAACTAAGCTGAGGGTGAATTTTTGAGAAAAATATGTCCCAAACACTTGCAAAACTTTGGAAACAAAATTTTCCCAACTCCATGAAGCTTTGGAAAGCCAAAAATTGTAAAAACTAATTGTCGTGTTGCTTCTCCATTGTTGTCCGTGAAACTCACTGCTAGAAGAAAGTTGCAGAGAACTTGAAAACATCCATTAACCCTCATCATTTATTCTTCCCTTGATTATTCATACAATTCAAGTACTGCAATAACATCAAATCTCTATTTTTTTGTTTCCACCATGTCCGTTTAGTGCCAGAAACCCTTATGAACCAAAACGGTGAAATGCTCATATCTCACAATCTGGAGCACATGATATATGGAGGTTTTTTACAAATTTCCATATTTTCAAAGGTCATAAATATGAAAAAAAAAGATAAAATAACTCTCTATATTATTAACTAGAATAAAAACTCCATTTTTTCACCTAGCTTCTTCCCCTTCAATTTCGCATCAATCTGGCAAGCAGGTGAAGTTAAAATTTTGCACATAAAATCTAGGAGGAAAACCTATCTCGATGGAGTTTGTTTCATTGCAATCAAAGGTGGAAAAATACCCTGTAAAAAAGAAAGAATCCATTAATGGATGTCATGGTATCTTTGTGTTTGAAGCTTCACTAAGAAAATTTTTATTTTTTATTTTTAAGCTTTTTGGTGAGTGAAACCAAGTGAAATTTGGAGCACGAGATCGGGATAATGAGCTGAATCCAAAATGTATTTCCCATCACAAATCGAGGCCATTTTTTCCACTTTCTAAAAATAGCATATTTTTTTCTCTTCTTCATGCTAAAAATAGTAAATCCACTGAATTGAAAGATTGGATCACTCAAGACAATCAAAAAAGGTGTAAAATGGTAAACATGGAAAAAATGACAATTTTCCCAAAATAGAAGATCTTGAAAAAGTAACCTGTGAAAAAATAAATGTGCTAAAAATAGTAATGCATCAGCAATAGAAGAGGATGGAATGTGCTAGGAGGTTCAAAAGGTAAAATTTAGAACCCAAAAAAGAAGCATTTCCCAAAAAATATCTCCTGGATCCCAATGGCTAAAATAGAAAGTTCAAGTTCCGAAGCAAAACCGAGCATCGCATGAGGCAAAGTAGGTAAGAGCTCTTGTTAGTAAACTATTCTGGTTACTAGGTGTGAGCTCTATAATCTACTCACCTGCAGTAATATTCCTTGCTGATTTCTCTCCTTCCCACTCATCACTCTGATTTTCCTTCTTTGTACCTCATAAAAGCACTTTGCCACAAGTTCGGTGGAGTTTTTTTGTGTGATCCCCACAAATTTAGTCACCCAAAATAATTATATAGGATTAGGATTAGTTTGCTTTCAATAATAGGGAATTGAAACATTCAATACGAGAGGATGTAGCTCGGTGAACGTTGGTGGAGGCACCTAATTTTTCCACCTAAAAAATTTTCTCACCAATAATCTTGATGGCTATTGTTGGAGTTATCTTATCTTACCACAACACATCATACAACTTCTTTTGTCGGTTCCTATGGTTCTCATCCATAAGCTTGCATGGATAATGGTCATGATGTTTATGTTACTCGACTCAGATTTATCATTTCCTATGGATAGTAATATGATGAATGAGACATGGAAATCCCATAGCCATAGCAGATTCCATCAAATCCCTTGAATAAAAATAGGTAGAATTTTCTACTACGACCTTTTGTGGAACTCATAAATGGATGATGATGTTCTCTTTTATGAAGTTGCACATTGTCTCAGTGTTAGCCTGCTTGATTAGGATGGCCTCCACTAATTTTTGAAATAATTTTTCATTGTGATCACGTAGGTGTGTCCTACACTTGAATGAGTATTCAAAGAACCAATTAAGTCTATACCCCCTTTGTTGGAATGGTTCATCAATGACAACCTGGAGTGAATGGTAATTATGTAAGTTGTTGTCTCCAACAAATTTTTAACATTATTTTCACTTGGACACCCATTCTTGAGCATCTACGAAGAGGTTAGGCCAATAATATCTTCCCTGAAGGATCTTATGTGTAGTAACCATTTCCGAGAAATTCCCACCACAAGCTTGGTCATGATATACCTTCAAAAATTTATCCTGTTATTATTTATCGACACTCCGAAGAAAGAATCCATTGATACCTCTTTTGTAGAGAGTGTTGTTCCAGATTACAAATTTTGTTGCTCTTATATTAAGTTTTCTTCTTGTCTTATAATCATGATGAGTGGGTCACTCACCGTATGTCAAGTAATAAGAAATATCTGTATAGCATTCATTAGTGGTTTTCATGAACAGAACTTTTGGCCTGTCTTCAAAACACTTGGGGCAGAGAAAATCGTCCCCACCATGTTGAGCTTTGAGATTTTCATCTTTATCAACCATTCTATAGCAATAATTCCATGACAACAAATTGGAAGGTCAAAATTCCAAGTCATACTCTTGAGTCTTTGTGACCTGATTTCTCCTCTTAGATCTAAGGTATTGTTGTGTCAAGTTGGACTTGATTGCACTCCCAAGGACCATCATCACTTTGTATTAGATTTGAGTATGTAAAACTTGAAATTTTTTACAACCTTAACCACTACATATTCATGATTCTCAAGTTGGCTGTAATTTAGCTCATGTTTCTTTAGTGGGAAACTCATGAAGGTGATAGGTGCCTCCACACATTCATCATTTTTCTAGACAAGAACAACAGAAAGAGTATTTTTCGATGCATAACAATACATGATGAATTCTTTAATAAAGTCTAGAGATACAAGGTTCGTAGCTTTAGCAATGGATTTCTTGATTTCTTCAAAAATCTTTCCATCATCATTCCACTTGAAGCTTGCTTGAGGTTTCATCATGGTTGTGATGTTATTTTTCAATTCTGTGAACTCAGGAATGAAGCACCGAAGAAAGTTTACCTTTCGAATAATTAGTGAACTCCTTTCTTTCTTATGGGAAAATTTAATTCTTAAATGACTCTAACTCTTTCAAGATCAATGTGTGCTCCATGATTGTTCACAATGTTCCCCAGCAACTTACCTTATGTAACTCTAAAGATACACTTTTTGGATTTAAGGATATGCCATGCTTTCTACACCTTATGAGTACCTGTTCCAAATGATGAATATGATCTTCCCTCTTTTTTATAAGACTGTGAGATTGTCCAAATATATGAAAATGTAATGCTTCAAATATTTGAATTTCATATCCATCTCCCTTTGAAATTTATCCCTTGCATTGATTAGGCAAAATTCATTTTATTCTATGAAAAGGTGCCCTAAGGTGTTGTGAAATATTTCTTGGTGTGATCGTCCTCCACTACCTCAATCTGATAATACCCTAGAATCTATCTAGTAATGAGAGCATTTCGAGACCCAGTGACTATCTGCAAGATGTGATCCATGATCAAGAGGGGAAATTATCCTTTAGGGAAACTTGATTTAGATTACGTAATTCTACACATATCCTTATTTTGACATTCTTCTTCCATACGGGTACATTTTTCACCACCCATGTGGAATGATAGATGGGAAAGATGATCCTTGCATATAAAATTTTCATCACTTCCTCCTTAATGGTGCCTTGCATATTTGGGTTGTATGGCCTCCGATTTTCTGAATGACTTGGCATCTGGCTATAAGGAATTGAATGTTGCATTTCCTTTGGTAGGAAGGACTTAAGCTCATCATAAGAATAGGCCAAAAATATGAATATTTCTTAAGCAATGACATGAATCTTTTATTTTCTTCATTTGAATAACACTTTCCAATGTTGACCATTCTTGGGTTCTCTGGGGTGCTGACATTTTTTTCTCAAAATGGGCTACACACCGAGAAGATTTCTTTGCATTATCTTGAATGAATCTATCCTCTAGGGAGATTAGGCATTTAGGGATATTATTTACTTTCAGTTTGATCACTCCCTCTTCATCAATGCCTTCAATTCCTTCTTTATCCTCTTCAGCTATTGCTTCCCTATGTGGATTCTCACCTCCTTCAAAGAAGAGGCTATTGAAATTATATCTTTGTTATAGGAAAGCTAGAAGTTGATGGTTGTTGTTTAAAACTTTCCATTGATTCACATTATTAGACCCAATAGGTATGAACACCATCTCTACTATATTCATCTTTCATATACCTTATAGCTACCCCAAATGCATCGACCTATCACCCAACATATGTTGGGCACTCACAAGAGGCACTGTGGGTCTTTGAGCACCTCTCTTTATGTGAGCCTCATGAGAATGTTTTCTCATTAATAGATGAAAGGTTTGGAGAGTGAGAAAACATGCATTTAATTTAATATAAAGGTAGAGGAACTATTTCTAAGCACGACTTCATCATGAGATAACCATAAGAATTAAAAATTATGGAGAAGGAATAGATTCATCCCTTGAATAACCTAAAAATACACTAGGTTTTAGTCCATAAACACAAATACAAAAAACAAAGCTCCATATATTGATTAAATCCATTTACAAAGAGCCATACTACATCAAACGGAGTCATCTCAAACCATATACACCATGAAATACCATTCCAACCCTTAAAAACTACTCTGAACATATATCCTAGCTACGTTTTCCCATTACAACACTTTTTTAGACCCGAGCACATACATATATGCTTAATAACAACATTATTGCAACACCTCATTACCTCTAAATCATCTCCAACTCTATTTATTTCCAGCCCAAGAAATAATTTAAATAGAATCTAGATTCACCACCATAGTTTCACCCATGAGCAGATTGCATGCCAAGTGGAAGTGTGGTCCTCCATGATCGAGTGCTTATGCCAACTTGCAAAGGCCTCCACTAACTGTAATGATCCTCTTAGGAATATTCCCTATGTGGAGATATAATTTTCTTAACCTCCAAGTCTCTAGGATGAAACCTTATCCCTTCATCATGCTTACTCAAACCCTAATGTGTTTCTTCCGAGACATCACCTTCAAAATGCGGCTAAGTCTCCAAACCCTCTTCTTCTTCCACGCACCAACCTCTTTTCCTACGCGCCTTTCCTTGAGTTACTTATTAATCATTTGACTTACATGTGTGGGATCCTTCATCCTTGGGACTTAGTCAATTCAAGGCCCAATATTACCCCATAGTATGCATGTTATCCATCCCTGGAAACACTTTTCTCTTTTTCCAAAGAATAGAGAATAGGAGAAATGAAATAATATACAATTGAATAGAAAATAGAAGGATCTTGCTACTACTACATGAGGAGTGGGAAGTCTTTCTTCATGGATGCTTCAATTTTATCCCAAGTATCTACCTCACCCTATGCTTTTTGAAGTAAATCACCCACCAATGCGCTAACTTTGTTAAAGCTTATCTCATCTCCCTTAGCCTTCAGTGTATCTACGATGTTTTCCATCTACTTGCTAAGGTTTCCCAACACGTCCATGCTGCAAGTGACTTGGGATAACAATTCCTTCAATTTATTTTTAATCAAAACCCTCAAGGCTTCGATCACCTCTGATTTCTTCTCGACTTCGGCCAAGATCTTATCTCGATCTTCCCTATTTCCCTTTTTTTCTCTTGAAAATCCTTTAGATCTATCACATGGCTCGAAAAAAATATGCTTTCTACTTTATCTCTGTTGCTACAATTATCATACACAACTTTGGCCATTTTTCGTTCGGTCTTCATTGAGGCAAGGAGCTCGTGAGTACCGAGTTATTATCTCCCCAATCTTCAAATTTTCTTCTTCCTTTTGGCATGCCATCACCTCTTCTACCGACTCCAATGCAAGTGGTTTCCTCTCTATGGTGAGTATGCCCATCAAGTCTTCCAAGTAGTTCATGGTCAACTCGCACTTCTTCTCGGGAGGGTCCAAGTCTGGGTGCTTTAAATTAATGACATTTGAAATAAATTATACCTTCTTGTATACTTCACACACATCTTCCTTTTAATCCCTCACTAACACCTTAACTTGCATTGATCAATTCCTTATGTTTTATCTCCCTATCCCTCTCAATGATCTCCTCATTCTTTTTCTCAAGCTCATCCTCTAAGACTCTTATTCTATCATTTCTACCAAAAGTCTTGCTTCCACCTCCACCAACACTTTGTTGAGCACATTAAAAACTTGCTAATCCAGAAGCTGCAAGGAATTCATAAGAGGGTTTATTCCCTTAGAATCTAGTGTCTTCATCAATGCATCACTATTAACCTTGAACTTGGGCTCATCAATGTGGGACTCAAAATCCTAGGATAGCATTTTCCTTGTGCATAGGTATGTACCCTCTTCATCAAAAGAAGACCAAGTGAGGAGTTGTTCTATGGGCATTGTGATTTGGAAATGCACACATAGTTATTTGTTTGTATCATTAATGAATGTCATGGTGTGTTCCTGTAATGTTACTACACCCTTTCCACCTATGTTCCTTGCCTTGGGGATACTTACTATCAGTCTAGGATATCTTCCCATGCGTCCATACTATTTCCTTACACTCGTGCTATCGTATATCTCCTTTAGCACTTCATCGGTGCTATGATCCACCTTGTTCTCCACCAACTATTGTATAATACTAGACACATCCTTCTCTCTTGTGTCATCTACCTATTCTCTAGTTAGGGTCGGGGTCTTTTGAGGATACATGTCTACTTCCTCAATTCCTCCTATATTGTGAGTACCTTCTTTATAGTTAGTATGCTCTTCATCGAATCATGTATATCATGAACAAGGGGAATTTTACCTTCTTCACATTCTTCATCCTCCTCAGATTCGTCATTCTTCATGATTTTTGTCTCCTTGGACTCTAAGCTTCACATCACCTTCTCGATTCTTCTTCACTAGAGACTCTAACTTAGGGAATCTTATTTTTTTGGTATCTTTTCCTTAACATGAGACTTCTTCCTCCTTGTGTAGGTACTTGGTCTTGCACCTAACTCTTGCGCTACTATAGTTTGAATGATACGCTCGCTTGGTACCCTACTTGTTGTGGTATCTACTCTTTCTCTCTTTTTTCCCTTCTTCAAGGAAAGATCCTCATAGATGGATACACCATCCTCCAAGTACGTGCCCTTCTCAAACTTGGGCTTTAGGTGCATATACACCCTTGTCGTCATTTTACCTACAATAGGAATCGACACTAGATTCATCATATTTATTTCATGGGAGAAATACTTCTCCACATACACATACTTCTTAGGGTAAATTAAACTTTGGCACACCACGTGGTAATCCCGATCTACCTCACTTTGATCAAATATGAACTTCTTTACCTCCTTGAACCTATTGACTACACTTTGAAAGTACTACATCGTGAAGGCAAAGGAAGTTTACACCAATAGATTTTTTCCATCATTCAAAGTAGATCTACATATGTATAAGTGTTGGTATATAATGAAATTAGCCTCACCATCCACCAAAGATGGAAATTTCTATGGGATTCTCCATTTACCCTTTATACATTGTGTATTCACTTATACCACTTCTCCAAGTCCACTTTATATGGTGCATTCATTGAATCACAAGTGTAGGATTCAAACCTCTTCAAGGGGAGGGCTTCTCATCACGGTATTCCCATACATAGTTGTTCAACCAATCGAGCACTCCAATATTTGAAAAAAAAATAGTAAGGAGAATGTTACCATACATAATATTATCTCCATCACACGCCACATCTATAATCTCCTTCGTAATGTAGGCCGAAAGGTTGTAGATTTCTCCTTCTGAAATCTTCTTGCAAATGTTCAACCATCTCTTGTTTACTTGTGTCCAGCACTCCTGTCCATTCAATTTGGTAAGTAAATGTGTGGACATCTTCATAGTTGTGTTTGTGATCTTGTTAATGTCAAAGTATCATGAACACATCTTATACTCATACTTTTCATCTGTCTCCTTGATGGCATCCTTGTCGATTAAATTATCCTCCATTGATTCTCCTGTGCATCTAAGTCCAATGTACTTTGAAATTAGGTGGGAAATTTAACGTATTCTTCTTCATATAAAGTAGAAATAATCCTCATGTACGCATGACATAAACCCTTGGTATAACCCATCGGGTTTACCAAAATAGGAAACTCATAGAGTTACATTATTTTGGCCTTCTCCAATGTGGTTTTCACTGAATCATCATAAACAGGCTTATCATCATGTGTCCTCTCTCTAGTCAGACGAACTAACTCCAACACCATCTCCTTTTCTGTGGTATATGTTATGTGGTTATAATCACTTATGGCCATCTTATGCACATGAGAAACCCACTCCATTCCCATCAAAACACCATCTAGGTACTACATTTCCACGTACCATTCTTCCTTAAATTTGTTGATACAACGAGTTTTACTTTTCTCTTTTCCTTTCCCTTCTTCAATGAAACATTAGATCCTTCCTTAGTGCCATTTATTCTTTTCTATTTCTTGTAATATATTCCTTACTTATTTCCATAACTCTTCTCATCCTTGCAGATTTACTCCTCTGCAAAACTCTAAATCCCATGCCCTAGCTCTACAAAATCCTAACTGGAAAGTATTCCTTCCACAAGATGATGTAACACCCATGGGAATCCTCCAAACACACTTCTCCACCCATGCTCGTGTACTCCTTTCTACTCTGGTTCACAAATTTGTTGAATCTTCTACTATGCAAACAAATTTCCAAAAACATTCTTCACAAGGATGACCTAGTTCATAAGAGCCTTTTAAACACAAACGTAAGGTAAAATAATAACTCACCCTCACCTTATATTCATAGGTTTTTTTTTCCTACACAAACTCCGATGCCACCTACCAATGTATGAATACATTAAAATCATAGTTTTTCGCCACTATCCCATGCGTGTTTTATCTAGAACTTTTCTCCAGGCACAAACCTATGCAAAAATCGCACAACCTTTTGGCGAGATTTTTTTATCGATAATGAGATGCTTGTGCACACTTAGAATTCCAAATTAAATCTTCATTTGTATCCTAACTATGGTGCTTAACACCACCTACCTTATGTTGTTCTACGCTTTTTACCCTTGTACGTGGTTTTCTCAAATCCTTTTGATACCATTCTTCCACCATGAAAACTTCTTCTACACACCTTCCTCCATCTACACACCTTTTTATTTACAACAAATGCCACCAAAAAACATTTCTCTAAACACTTACTGCATCATTATATGACATTATCATTTATATCCCACCCCACACTAAATAGATGCATAATCCTCTCGCAAATAAAAACCCTTTGAAATAGTAAGTGGCGACTAGTTCACAAGCACGTCCACAACAAAACAAACCAAAACACAAAATAAAGAAATGACCAAGGAAACACAAGAAAGGAAACTTCATTAAGGGAAATCCTAAGCTACATGGTAATATTGCCTTATTTACAAACACACTGAAGACTTATTTATAGTAGGTATTTAACCTACTACCCTTAAAATGACTAGGAAAAATTGTTCCATCTAGCGCAGAATCTGGAAAGTGTGTAAATAAAGTATATGAGATATCATATATGGACCCAAATAATGTACTTTAAGCTTTCCTAGGTGGTACAAAAACTTGGAATCATATAACAGGACCATCTACCCAACCTCAAACTTCTTATTCTTTATGTGTTTATCATGTCATGCCTTTTGCCTAGATTTTTCCATTTTCTTGATCCATCGTGCTATTGTACATCTTTCATCCCATGTGCATGGGTTTGTGCTTTTTATCTAAGTTAGATGAATGAGAACTAACACCTAAATAGTTCTATAACAAAGCTAATGACAAAATTTAAACACCATCAAAGATGAGAGCTAAACAAGATTAATACCTAGCATAATGCATTTAACTTTTTTAAACCTCTACTTCTCTAGATTACCAAAAAACAAGTAAATGGACCTAAATAAGCTCCATGGAAATCAATATTTGGTTTTCCTTGATATCTCCAAGAACCTAGGAATGGGGGATTATCAAAATTGGGCTACAAGATCCTTTTGACACCTCCCATATGACCTAAGCACTTCTAGGCTAGAATAGGAAACTTAGCTCCTCCAGATGATGAACTCTCCAGAAAGCAAGGTGCAAGCTCTTAGTCTCTTTGCTATATGCTTTGCATTTTCTCTCTAAGGAGTTTAGGTGTAATAAAAAAGGTAGGTGGAGGGCTCTTTATATAGCCCAAAGGATAAAGGATTCAACACATTCTCATGATGTGGGATAAATTTAAAACATGATTAGGAATGGATAAGGTTGCTTTATTAAAGGTAACCTTACTTTAGAAGGGTTTAATACATGTTTAGCAAGTCATGGGAATTGGGGGTGTTTTAATTAATCAAAGGTGATTAACTAATAGGTAGGTGTAAGATTATAGAAGCCAATTAGAAGAATAATAGTGTGATTTAGGCTATTGTGGGGATTAAATCAATTAAATATTGATTTACTAGTTAAATGAAGGGGAAGACTAATTAATTAATTAATCTAGATAGAGGAGGTGATTAATTAACGGAAGGTCATTAATTAGGTTGTTAGTTAGATAGGTGACTTAATCAATTAGCGTATTGTAATTAATTAATGACAACAAGAGGGAATATGAGTGCTTTTGACGATATGTTGTCGATTTGTGAGAAAGGGGATAATTAGCACACTTTAAGTATTTAAATTACTTAGGTGTAATTATAGGTGTCTACATTTTCCCGTCTTTGGGGTGGCGTAAGTGACGTCACTTCAAAGATAGTAGATGAAAGAAAATTTTGAAGGGATAGAAGAAAAATTAGTAGGAGGGAGAGATGCCCCCTCAAGTGTCGATGGGGTCATGAAAGAAGCTGATCGACGATCAAAAAGGTGAGATATAGATAGAAGAATGGGAGGACGTAGGATGCCCCAGTGAGAGAGAAAATAGGAGTGAAAGGGAAGTAAAGTGGAAGAAATATGGACAAGGGGAGAGAAGAGCTTAGCCTCTAGCCGCTATTTATATGGAACAAATTTGATGTCATCATATTGCCATAGGAACTACATCATCGAGACCTTATTAAAAATATAAGCATACGACAAAGGTAGAATGACATGAAAAGCCATACTACGAACAATTGTACATTGCTGAAAGTACCAACTCCATGTAACATAAAAATGTAATGCAAAATGAGAAGGAAACAAGCTCATCTAACAGGGAAAACAAGTACAAACACACATATCCAACCCAACAATGGTCAAGACAATTGTACAAATGTTTTGTTATCAGTGCTGAACAGATCCACAAGTTCGTGATTGACGAAAAGGGTTAAAAATGATGCCCCAAGTAAGGATACATGCAAGGGGAAATGAAAATGGACACGAGGTCCATGAAAAGCATTTGTGCACAATGAAATAGTACCAGGCAACGAAAGTGCCCCAGCGTACAGACAAAGAAAGTAGCTAGCTTTGTGAATGGTTGTCAATCCGATGATCTATGAGTCATATTATTAATCGGGAATATGTGAGACAAACAAACAAGATATGGAGAAAATACCATGCGCAAGACACAAGTTTCATTGTAATAAGAAAGTTACCATTTTTGTAGGGTTTTTACTTTTTAGGATTTTTTTTTGAAATATTTTGCCCTATGTTTATGGAATTTTTTGATATATATATATATTGTTTTTATTATTTTTTCTTTTCAAACCGTGGGAAACAGTAGAAGAAAATAGAAGAAGAAAGAGAAGGGCCTAGAGGTGACAGACAATGCCCTAGGTGGAAGAAAAGAGAAACAAATGAAAAATAAAGTCCTTGTTTAGTGGAAAAATTAAGAAAAAATAATTATTTGAAAAATAATTATTTATGAGTGTGAAGAAGAATAAAAATCACCAAGGAACAATAAAATTGTCCGAGGGAGAAGAAAGGGGTATCGGACAAAAATGCCCCAACACGGTGAAAAAGAAGAGAAAAATAATTATTTGATAATAATAATTATTCCACAGTGAACAGAGGAGAAAACAACGATTGAAACAGAGTTTTTGGCCTTTAAATGGTGAAAAATAGGTTAATATACCCCCGGTGCTGAAAACATCGTAATCAGTTCATTTTAACCGCTCAATTTAGAAAACTTACCGTGAGACTCTAACACTCAGGAGAGATGGTGATCACCTAAGCCAGTTTGAGGTATCTTTGTGATCTGGGGGAACCAGAGGCACGAAGATGAGGGCCCATTTGTGAGTATTCGTAACCTTTCCTTTAAAATATTGTCATTAATGCATTAATTAGGGAATTTAGGCTTATAAAATGCATAGGCGCAGGCATGAGATAGGGCGTGCATGTTCCAGTTTGGGGGCACAAGCATCCATTTGAGGCGTAGGCACCAGGTCTATGCACGCACACACGTAGTCAAAAATCATATTCACACACATGCGCACGCGCACACACGAGAACATGTGCATGCACGTGTACACATGAGCACATGTGTGCGCAAGTGCACACACCGAGAAAGGGGCACACACACCAAAAGCATGGCACAGGCATGGGTAACTAAACACACATAGGTAGAAGTGCGTGCAAACACACACGCAAGAACCAATTAGGTGGCGAGACACGCCAAAAAGGGCACGCAGGTGCAGAAAGAGGCACACGTGCCGAAAAACACACTGCGTGCAAGTGAAGGTGCGAAATGTAGTGCACACACCCAAAAGGGCGAGATAGGTGCCCTAGACAGGTAGGAAAAGATAGGAAAATGTCCAAAAATGTGACACTTGAAGAATTTTAGGATTTTTGGGTTAACCCTAAAAAAAGATAGATTTTTAGATGAAATGCTAGAAACTAATGAGTGGCATGTTATTTTGTAGAGACGACTACCAGTGTTGTAGACATGGGAGCATCACTCCCGGATTGCCAAGTTAGAGGGCAGTATGCAACGTGACTGCCGAGAGATGGCCATATTACTGGAGGTAGTGGGGTTGGGCCCCATGACTCGGATGCCATCAATTGTATTGGATCACGGCCTCTTGACTGCGCTTATTGAGCGATGGCACAACAAGATTTAGTGTTTTAGACTACCCACAAGTGAGATGACAGTGACTATAGAGGATGTGTGGCAGATTTTGTGTGTGCCTATGATGGGTACATTGATTGAGTATAGCTCAGATGTAGGGTTGATTAGAGTAGCATGCAGTGCTTTATTTGGTGTTGATGACATCCCACATGATGGGATGACTGTGGCCTACACGAGTGCATCTCTGACCCGACATTACATCGGGGACCTCTTTATATCATGGCGCTTATCAGTGGGTTCCTACTCACTGATAAGATAGGGACTTTGTTCTCGAGAGGATTGCTACCATTAGTGCATGGGATTTACAGTGGTGAGAGGTATTGCTGGGGTCAGTGTATACTAGCCCATTTATACTAGGATTTACATCTCATCACATACCACGGTCAGAAGACCATCGGGCCGGCATCATTGTTACAGATATGGTCATGGGATCATATAGCCATTGGATGCCCTGTTGGCCCATTCCGAGTTCGAGATCCCGAGGAGCCATCATACATGGCTTAGATAGAAGTTGGCGGAGACATTCGTGGTCACCTAGGTAGCCTATTCAGATATAGGTGGGAGTTTGATGTTCTAGCCATGATAGAAGTCATTTGGCGTCCATATAGACACTTCTAGTGGCCAGAGGATGCCACAGATCTTAGCATGTGCTTGGTGGAGAACTTTTTTATTGGAACCTATAGCTACATCATGGAGTTGTATCACATTGATAGGTGCTGGGAGGTAGTAGGCCGAGTACGGGGTGTCACGTAGCGGATATCTGGCATGCTTGTAGGGAATATGAGAGGTAGACTATGGGGACTAAGATATTAGTAGTGCTTTGAGCTAGGGCGATTTCCTACAGGTGGTTCCCGAGAAATGGGATCTATTGTGATAGATTAGAGATATGGGGAGCATAGCTGATTATGTAGCGCGGTATGCTACAGTGTTACCCTAGCGACTTACCATTCCTAAGGTAGCATGGGTAGTAGGTATTCATCCTCCTATGGAGATATGGCATGGGTCAGAGCATAGAGCCAGAGAAGTAGCATTAGGGCTATACCCCAAGGATCCCTTTGATGAGATCCCACATGATGGACGGAGTTGTCACACGAGGCACAGGGACCGAGGCCATAGAGCCTAGCATAGGTAGCCATGCCTCCTCCCTAAGGCGGGATTTTTGAGTAGGGCCGAGTCTTCCCGAGCAGCACGGGGACTAGTCACGAGGAACGTATATCCTCATAGCTAGTGGCGCGAGATAGCCACAACACGAGTGCAGTGTAGCAACTTATAGGCTGAGAGAGACGCGGTGAGAATAGAGAGAGACAAGGTTTGAAGATGGTGTGTGATAGCCACAACAGAGTGGGACAAGGCCCAAGCCCATATTATTACGTTACTTTCAGGATGGGACTAGGCGTGGGCCCAGGTTGGGCCAAGAGATGACAAGGTAGCATGGCGGAGCCAGATCTGAGAGACAAGTACATAAGGGGCATGGATGCGAGTCTTACGCATTAGTCCCAGTCATAGTTGCACATGTTCATGGAACATAGAGACCACGTGTATGCTCATTATCAGTGTAGATAGCCTAGAGGATCGGGCACGTCTTGAGCTATAGGAAATGACCATGGAGAGAGATCGAGAGGCTGCCGCCTCTAGATAGGCCGAGGCAGACCTGGGCCGGGTTACAGGTGAGTGAGACACTGCCCTTCAGGTAGCACTCACCTCAGGAGATGCAAATTTGATTCATGATGCCACCAAGCTTGGTGGTGAGGCACTTTTCTACAGGACAACATACTACATAGTGGTGCCACCAAAGTAGAGAGTGGCATTGCCACAATTAACAAGATTGAGTGCATCTAGCTCTCGTTTGCGAAGGTCTGGGCAGTCCACCAGATCAGTGAGACAACCCCTTCTAGATCAGCCACCAAGACCGGTGCCGGCCCCAGTGTGAGATGTCCGACATCCAGGAGGATAGACACGGGAGCCCTAGTGAGGGTAAGAGTTGTGGATGACATCCATCTTTGCATTTTATAGATTATCTTGTATGTATGCCTCTTATGAAGGATGATTTTGATGTGTCGTGATTGTAGACATGTATTTTTGATGAAGGCTTGATTCTTTTAGATACATGCCCCTATTTGATGGCATTGTGTATCGCCAATGTATTTATATTGAGCACTAATCAGGACATTGTATATTATACAAACATTTTTGATGTATCCCTATTGTACACCTTAGCTGAAGGCATTTTTGATATAGAGCAAAAATTTGTATGTATCCATTTGTGATACAGATGTATATTTGACACACATGTATATATATATATACATATATATACATATATATATATATATATACATACACACACACACACACACACACACACACACACACATATACATATATATATATATATATATATATATGAGGACTCATTTTTTGGCTCAAATATACATGGTTATGAGATGATGCACATCTTTTTTTGTTGATACATGTATACGAGATGGTTTTAACATTTTCTAAAAAAAATTGGGGAGCCAATTGATGATGGGACATGAATCGTGTTGTAGTATCTTGAGCAGGCATGTTGACTGCGTTGGATTCGATGTATGTTATTGTCTAGATTCAGAATTTATGGATATTATTATGATGTTATCGTATGATGCATTGTATTTTTTTTGTACTTTGATGCATATGACATGAGTGGGCATAATTCTATGATGTGAAATACCCCTTTTTAGAAATTACCATATGTTGATTCTCATTGCATATTGCATTTTTTAATTCCGCACTTATGGATGCATTGTGACACGAGTGGGCATACATTGATTCTCATTGCATGCTACATGTTTTGATTCAACACTTATGGATGTATTATTTGATGTTTTACTTTGTATGTCTGATTCTGATGTTTTGATGTATACATGCTTTGTGGATGCTTCGATGATAGATCTGTAGATGATATCAAATGTACTTTTCATGTGTTATTTTTATGTATATGGATGGGATGATATGATGATATTGGTGTGGGGGATAGATTTTTGACTATGCACAACCCCTCTTTCCCCCATTGATGATACGATATGTGATGATTAGCTTAGCATACATGCATGATGTAAAACTTAGCATTTTTGTTTATATATGATGCATAAATGATGCTAGATGTGATGATAGTGATGGTAATGTGATGTGAATGATAACAAAATAGAGCACGGGAAAGAAACACAGCCAAATGCTAACAAATAACACTAGGAATTAATGCGATACACCATGATTCACCATGTCCGATTAACAAGTAACAAACACAACCAAATGCTCAGAGAAAAACATAATGAATTAACACGGTACATCATGATTTCCCAAGGTTCACTAGCATGTCAAGACACACCAAAATATGCATGAGAAAGAATGAATCTAATCTAAGAAATAAAATATGAACTATGATAAAGTACACCCAAGTAAAAAAAAACTCAAAAGCAAGCACACAAAAACTATACAAGCAACAAGAAAAGCAAGGAAACAAGACAATGCAAGTAAATGTTTGTGTAAGATATGTTTTCATGCACAAATTTTCTATTGTTTAGGTAATTGTGAAACAAATTTCTATTGTTTTTGTGTTTTCTGAAACAATTTTCTATTGTTTTTGTGTTTTCTAATGGTTTCCAAAGCTATGTGTAGGTAACCAAGAAATCCTGGATGCCCCCAGTGTTAGGTGGGGAATATACAAGGGTAGAAGCCACATGCTTATGAACAAGAAGGTGAAATCATTGAGTTTCCCCAACGTAAGATGGGAAATATCAAAATACCACACCCCTCACAAACAAAGAAAAGAAGACAAAGCTAGATCAAGGCTAGACAAGACGATGTACACAAGGAATCAAAATAGCAAAACCTAGTCTAGGCCCAAGACAACTACTCTTCTAATACAAAATGCTTGTGAACAATGAATCTTCCCGAGGTGCCGGAATTTTTTTTAACCCAAGGACTTGCCCAACGTGCCACAATTGTGTGGTTCTCACTAGTGGACGACTTGTTTTCTCTTTTTATTTTTCTAAATTTTTGATTTTTTTATATTTCTGATTTTTATGACTTCCCTATGCCATGTTCAGGCATAGAACCTCTTAAGATGCATGGAATTCATGGGCTCTCATAGCTCATCACCATTGGGGTGAGACGGTTTATGTACGCCCTGTGCCATACTTGACAATTATGACATATGGTCCTAACCAATGTGGTTTGAAATTCCCCTTATTTTCTCACTCTGCTCGGTATTAAAAGCTGGTTCTCCTTCATGACTAAATCACCAACCTCAAAATGATGAGGGATGATTCTATTTTTATAGTTTCTAGAGACTCTGTGTTGATATACTTTCAGGTGATTAAGAGTGCGAATGCGCCTCTCATCCAGTAGCTCTAACTCAGCCAACCTTGCCACTTGATAATCTTCATCCTTATCCAGATAGTCTCAAAGAGAGATTCTCAAGGATGGAAGTTCAATTTCTAAGGGGATGATAGATTCTATCCCGAACACTAGGGAATATGGTGTTGATCTAGTAGGAGTGTGAATGGATGTTTGGTAAGCTCAAAGGGCTGGATGAATTTGTAGGTGCGATTGCGACCTATTTTGCTGATCATCTTCTCCATTATCCTAACCAATGTATTGTTTTTACCTCGGCCTATCCATTACCTTGAGAGTAATATGGCGTGGAACATTTTAATCTATTTTGGAAACATTGGTAAAGGCCTTTCATAGTTTTGTTCTTAAATGACTTCCCATTATCTGTAATAATGGCTGCAGGAATGCCATACCAACAAATAATGTGATTCATGATGAATTTAGAAATTTGTGCTCCTATGACATAGGTTAACAGGATGGCCTCCACCCATTTTGTAAAATATTCAGTGGCATTTGTGATAATATGTGTATGACCATCAGATGAGGTAGGAGCAAGTTTCCCTATTAAATTGAGTCCCCACTTGGAGAATGGCCATGGGGTAGTAATTGGTTGCAATGGCTGTGATGGGGCATGGATAAAATTTCCATACTTTTGACAAAGCACACATTTTCTAACGTGATTGCAACAATCAATTTCCATGGTAGGCCAAAGGTAACCTACTCTCAACAATTTCTTAGCCAAGACCATTCCGTTTGTATGTGCTCTGCATACATCTTCGTGCACTTCCTTGATTTCCTAGATTGACTCCATCACATCTAGACAACGTAACAGATTCCCTTCATAGCCATGATGATAAAGTTTACCTCTTAAAAGGGTGTATTGGGTGATACGGTGAATTAGGATTTGCTTTTTAGAGTGGGAGATATCGGGAGGATTGTGTTGTCCTTAAGATAGGTGAAAATGGGTTCATACCACAAAGAATGGGGACCAACAACCTCTCACAAGCCAACCAAGATTCGGCATGTCATACGCGGGTGGCTTAGATTTTCTATCAATAAAGGCCTATCATTATTCCCTGGCAGAATACGAAGCATCGATCCCACCATTTCCATGGCATCCGCTAATCTATCCTGTGCTCTTGAGATCTACTCAAAGGTGATGTGCACAAAATACTCCTTTAGAGTTTCCACTAGCTTGTTTGTAAGGTATGAGCTTGTCATCCTTAAATTTATACTCATCATTTACTTGTTTAATGATTAACTACGAATCACCTACAAGATTAACATGATGAATATTCCACTCGATGGCCAAATTCATCCCTACAATGAGTGCTTCATACTCTGTAATGTTGTTCGTGTGCGAGGAAGGCTAGGTGGAAAGCTGCGGTATAGGATCTCCCAAAGGAGAAATAAGGACCACTCCACCTGAACCATGAAACGTAAAAGATCCATCAAAATGTATCTACCATACGACAGATTTTTCAATGTAGAGAAAAGAGGCATCGGCAGCTCCATACTCAAAGGCTCCATGCTTTGCAGAAAGGTGCTTCGCTTATCTTATTTACAAGTACTTGTTCTTTAGCGATTTTTGATGGAAAAATTCTATATCAAAATCACTAAGTAGAATGATCCAATTAGCCATTCTACTGTGAGGGAAGGTTTGGACAAAAATATTTGAGTGGTTAGGCCTTCGATATGATCTTGGTCTTAGTATTCAACGAGGTAATGGCAAAGTTTAAAAGGTAAAAACAATGGCTAGGTAAGCCTTTTCAATCGAGGATAATTAAGTTCATAAGAAATGAGGGTGCGACTCAGATAGTACACCACTTTATCCTTATGGTTAAGGTCGTATTGGGTGAGCAAAGTGCACCAATAGCATATTGTGTAGTGGAAATATAGAGCAAAAGTGGTTCTCTCGGGGTAGGAGGCATGAGGACAGGTGGATTAGCTAGGTATTGTTTAAGAAAAGCAAAGGCTTGCTGTTTATCGGGTTCCCAGATGAAAGTGATGTCATTTTTAAGAAAATGGGTGAATGAGTTACATTTATCTACAAGCTGTGAGATAAAGTGGTGAATGGCTTGAATTTTCCCCTGCAAGCTACGTAGTTGCTTGATATTTTTAAGTGGAGGCATTTCAGTGATGGCAGACACTTTAGCAGGGTCTACCTCAATACCTCGTCTTGACACAATGAAGCCCAATAATTTCCTTGATAGCACCCCAAAGACACACTTCTTTGGATTCAATCTGACTTTATATTCATGCAGGTGCTCAAAGATACGCCATGCAAAATGATAGGATGATCTTCTCTTGTTTTGGAATTTCCTAGGATGTTGTCTACGTAGTCTTCCATGATGTCATGAATCATATCGTGAAAGATTACTGTCATGGCCCACTGATAATTTTCTCCCACATTCTTAAGGCCAAATGGCATCACCTGGTAGTAGAAGGTGCCCTAAGGAGTTGTGAAAGTTTTTTTTTGTTGGTCCTCCTCAGTGATTTTAATCTGATTATAACCTGAAAATCCATCCATGAGCAATAGCATTTCATATCCTGTTGTTGAGTCAACAATCATATCAATGTTGGGTAATGGAAAGTCATCTTTAGGGAAAGCCTTATTGATGTCTCTAAAATCTGTATAGATTTGGATACGAAACGGAGTTTCTTCTAGCAGAACAATGCTTGATATCCATTTAGAATAGTCAATTGGTCGGATGAATCCTGCTGCAAGCAACCTTTCCAAATCTTCCTTGACCAACAAGGCCACTCTTGGATGCATCTTTCAGAGTTTCTATTTGATAGGATTAGTGTACGTGTGTGCACGACCGGGTTGTGCACAACCAAATTTGGATCTAGGCCAAGCATGTCTTTGTAAGACCATGCAAAAACATCAATGAACTCTTGCAACAACATGGTGAATGTATTTTGTTCTCTAGTTGAGAGTGATGCCCCCAATTTTACTATCTTGGGATCTGATTCGGTACCAATATTGACATCAATGGTTTCTTGAATAACAATTTTGATAAATCCTCCATACGCGTAGAATCGGGAGGAAGGTTGAGATCTTCATCAAGGATTTCTCCATGATATTTTCATCCTTGGCGTGGTCACTTTGTTTGTCCTTTGATTTTCTTATTTGTTTGTCGGCCCGATTACCTCAAAGAGGTTTTCTTTGTGTGACTTGGACTTGATTTTTCCGAGGATTTTATTTAGAAATTTTTCGCTTTTCTTCAAATTTTTGTTGACCACGAATTTTAACCTCCTTGCCAAAGTATTTGTAGGTGTCTAAGTCAATAGAGAAACCCTTCTTGTGATCTCCAATGGGGATTGTATCCCTTATGCCCATGAACTCTGCAATAGCCTCGTCATTCTCGAATAAATCTAGTGGCACATGACATTTTGGTCCCATTCAATAAGGGAAGGGTATACAGGTCAAGGGTTTGTTCGGTGGGGGTGATGGTCGGGAAAAATTATTCATGAAAAGATTCGTGGAGGCCGGATCCTCATATTGGCTATAACGGGAACCCGTATCACTTTGTCAGGTAATCGGAACTATCCTCATGCTCGGAACAAGTCGCATCTTGATCATTGGGGTGCACTCCATAAGGACAAATCCTGATGCTGTATCTTTCTATTTTGAAATGTGGAAGGGGGACTGGTTCTCTTTGTCCTTGTTCATACCTCCCACATCCTAGGCCTTTGTAGCCCATGGAGTACATCATTACGCTAGATTTTTATATTTCGGGGTCTCATAACGGGAGAGGGCTGAGTGTCTTTAGGGACCCAGTAGTAGGTAGATCAAGCAATTTCTCCTCGCCTAACAAGCCTCCAAGTAGGAATGACCCAATAGTGTGTTCTTCTCTAGGTTTCCTAAAGCGGTAGTTGGGTCAACCTCTAGTCTTGGGTGACAAAGAGAGATCTGACACCAAGAGTGCTTGTTGTACATTATACTCCCCATAGCCATATTCCAAGATTTTCATCTCCCATGAATGAAATGGAGATGTTGAATTAGACACCCCATGAGTGCAAGAACTAAGTGAATCTAAATCCACATGGGATTTCATAGCCTCAGACTAGAGAAAAACAACTATATCTGCAGAGGGACATGTGTATGTACCCTTTCATGCAAAGCTATTGAGAGATCTACAATGAGAAAAGGGCACTAAATCTCTTAGTATTGTTATTGTATGTCCCTCATGCTTCAACTTTATGCACTGATGAAATGTTGAGGGCACGGCCTACATGGCATGAATCCATGGTCGGCCTAGAAGCATATTATAGGGAAGATCCAAATCTAGGATGTGAAAATTCATCTGATGACAAGTGGTGCCTACTTTCATAGGCAGTGTGATGGTAATTTTTTATTCCCTTTCCATGTTGTCGTATGCGGTGATGGTAATAATATGGGACTCAAGATCTTCCTCTGTATGTCCCAATTGTTTGACCAGCTTAAGCGTGCAAATGTTCAATCCTGATCCGTTATCCACAAGCACCCATTTGATTTTCCTACAGGTGACAATTACCTCAATGTACAAGGGAAAATTATGTGTGGGATTCTCAATAGGGATCTCCCTATGGTTGAAAGTGAGATGCTCACTTGGTGCAATGTTTTCCACCGTAGCTTGAAGATGTGCAGGATCGACTTCTAAAGGCACTCTTGACCCCTAAAGAGTTTGATATAGAATTTCCTTATGCACATTGGATATCTTGAGGAGATCTAAGATCAAAATCTTAAGAAATGTCTTCTCAAGTTTTTCTAGAAGGTTATACTTACTAGTATGTGGGGTCAACAAAGAGGGTTCTAGAATCACGAGGTGGGCATACCTTGTTACCACAGTGCAGTCCTTTCCCTTAATCCAGATAATATTGACACGGTCAGCATGACAGTGAATACATATGATAAGTGAATCATAATGATTGTTATCTCTCTTGGTATACAAGTAATTTGTGGCTTTATAATTTTGGGATGACTCTCCCCGATCCAACTTTGCCTTTTCCAACTTATCATGCTTCGAGAATGGTTTCTTATAAATTCCCATTTTCTTGTTAGGTATTTTTGTGTGGCTATGGTTATACACCTCTATCTCCCCATTGTCAATGAGGTCTTGAATATAATGACAAATTCGCAAACACTTGTCTATTTTATGACCTTTAACATCATGCATTTCACAATATTCATGCTCCTTATGCCATGAAGGTTTAGGAGCATTTTCGCCAAACAGTTGTGTTGTAGGGTAGGTCATCATGTGGGCCACATCCAACTATTTTAGTATGACTGACAATGGTTCATTCGAGAGGTGAATGTTTTTCATTTTGGTGGTGGTTTAATTGGGCCCTTGGTTAGTTTAAAAGGTTAACTATTTTGGACCATTTGAACGCGTTTGGAATCAGTGATTCTGTCTCCCACCACATTTTTGTTTTGTTGAAAATCTTCATCTTTTCTATGGGTTTGACACTTTGGTTGTCTTTAGATTGGTTTTTAAGGGTGCCTTTGGCAATGAGAGCCTTTTCTATCTGAATCCATTTCTTGATAACCTCCTCAAAAGTACAGAAACAATGCATTTGGAGGTGGAAGGTGATATCTGGGTTGAGATTGGGAATGAAGATACTGACCAACTAATTTTTAGGGAAAGCACAAGGGAAGCGACTAGATATCCCTCTCCATTGTTAGAGGAAGCTAGTGAAGGTCTCATTTGGGCATTGTTTGGTGCCGCACAAGTTTGCCATGGTGACAACACTCTATGTTATACGAGAGGTGATACACGAATCGTTTTGCCAATTTTGGCCAGGTGGAAATTGATCCTCGTGGTAAGCGTGTAAACCATTCCAATGCTTGACCTCCAAGACTCTTGGGAAAAAGTCTAATGAGGTAATTATCACTATAAGACACCTCTTGACATGCCATGTAAAAATATTTGACATGATCCCTTGGGTCTCCCTTTCCTTTGTATTTTTCAAACTTTGGCATATCAAATTTCTTTGGAAAGGGTTGAAGGGTCATTATCTTGTCAAAAGGATAGGGGCATAATTCTTCATATTGATATTTCTGATGCTCCCTATATTGCTCTCTTGTAAACTGCAAGTGTCGCTTTCATAGACTACACTTCCTATGTGAGAAATTGTTCTTTAGTGGGAGAAGCAGGGATGTAAACACGATGGTACCCTATGTCTTCTTCTCCTTGTTTTTCCTGATGGAGTTCATTGTTCTTAACCTTAGGCCTCACCTTTTGAATGTTCTTGTTTGCATCCTTCTCTACATGGGAAGTAAGAAAAGCAAGTTTTTAGCTTAGGTTTTTGATTTGTTTTTAGATTGTGGCTTGGTTTTAGCCTCTTCTTCTAAAGGTTCCTCCTCTTCGTACTGTGGAGGTTATTCCTTTGTCTCAAGTTCTATTTTGTTTCTTCATGGCACTTTGATGAGGGGTATTTTATGCCCTACCACTTTATCATTTTCTGCATAAGAAGTGGAAGCATGCCCGCCTGTTAAAATATATTCCATATTGATAAGGGGGCATTCTTCCTTAGTAGTGTCATTTTTTTGCAGTATTGGTTCATTCTCAATGGGAAATTTGGCCCCTAATTCGAAAACCTAGGCCAACACTTTGTCTTTATTTCTAAGAAGAAATTTGTCTATCAGAGTAGGGTCAAAATCAAAGTCCACGCATGGTGACTCTAATTCATTTCCACTATGGTCGACCATTTCTTTTGTTTCCTTTTCTGTAGAAAATAGTGGTCCTAGATCATGTTTGATGAATGGGTTTGACCCTTGTCTATTAGAGGTTTCCCAAGCTTGCACCTTTTGTTCCTCATATGTTTGTTTCTTTAACCCTAGATGTGTCTTGGGAGCCATGTTTTCATGATAAGTTTCACTAGGGTAAGTTGTAGATTTATTCAAAGTTCAATGAATACCCCTAAGTGAAATGTAAGATGTACATGTTAAGAGTAAATTAACAATGTGAGAATACCAATGTGATAGAGTGATAAAATCACCAATGAAAAAATTGTTTAGTATTGAAACACGATCGGATGAAGTATTTCCTAGACTATGTTTCAAAGTAATTCGCGTCATGAGATGTTTAACAAGATGTATCCAATTATGCCAAGTTTAAGGGAATGAACAAGATGTAAGTAAATACATGAAGTTAAATGTGATCTCCCAATCAAGATATATGATGAGCAAGCTCAAATCTGATTAAAACCTATAGCTTAAAAAGTGTCAATTATGATTTTGCGAATGACACAACAATATCACCAAGATTTGTTAACCCACTTTGCATGAAAGTGAAGTATTGATATCAAGGTCTTATTGATATAACACGCACAAATGGTAACATCGAGCACCTTTTAAAATCTAGGTAACAATAGAACCAAACCCAAAAAAATCTCAAAGTATAGCTAGGAATAGCTAAGAATGTGTGTAGCATAACCGTCTAATATAGGTATTTATGTCGAGTTTACAAGAAACAAGACATAAATATCGTAATTGTAATGATACGAGACAAACAAGCTAACTCCTCTAAGGAATTCTACGGTGATGAACCACACCTAACTACAATGATGACCTTGGCTTGGGTATCAAGATCACAATGGCTACCAAATGATGTGAAAATGCCTCCGCTAACTTTAGGCGTTTAACTAACGCAGCCACAAACATGGATGGGTGTAAGCAGGACATAAAAGTAAGAGAAATTGTCAAATGATAACACAAAGGTAATGAATGATGAAAAATGCTATCCTTACTTCGGTAGAGTTTCACCTCGCCCTAAGGAAAGTAAAAACTAGGTGAAAGTAATGCGTCAGACGTTTCTCAATGAAAGTATGGTTCACAACTCAACACCATTTTAGAATGGTCAAAGTGGGCTCCTAGCAAAATTATATTCTCCTAGGTGGTTCTCTCATCCTATGTGTTACAAAGTTTCCTTGAGCGAACGTGATTTACCCAAAAAAGTTACACCGACTAGTTTGAGAGTATCTCGGTTTTACTTTACCCCCTTCAAGAACAGTAGGCAACTAGTGCCTCTACGTGTACTATCTTTGGGGTCACCACATGGACAATTGGTAATGCTATCTCACAAAAGAAACACTAGTCAAGTAGGTAGTGTGGAGCACTTCCCATTTCATCCACAAGGTTCCCTCTTGTGTGGACTACTTTGGGGTTCCTGGAACCACTCCCATGTTGTTGTAGCTTAAGGCGTTATGCCAAAGGGGTTATGTTCCAACTGAGTGGAGAGGGACGTACCCTTTTTGAAACCTGCAATACAGTGTTTTGAATGTGGTGTGTTTTTATCTTGCTTAATTAGATGTGGTTTGATTGAACAATATTTAGCAACCTGCAAGAACACGTGTATTAGTAGTTTTTTTGACTTTTTTCATTTCCTTCATTCTTTGACAAGTGTTTTGGTCCTGAATGACGATGATTAGTAATTTTCCATCAAAAGAGAAGGCACCATTTCTGATTCTCTAGATCATCCAAGGACACAAGAGAAGAGCATACGTGATGTCGTCACAAATCTCAAAAGATAACCAAATGGAACAACACTTTAATTTCAACAAATGCCAAATTGACCAATTCTAACTAAAATACTCCTAACAATCTTAAAGCGGAAAAAGGTTTTAAGAATCATTTCTGATTCCCAAGATCACCCCAAGGGATGCGAGGGAAGAGCATACGTGATCTCAATCCCATTAGTTTAACAATGCAAAATACTACCTAATCAAATACCAACATGTAACAACAACCTGTAAAGACAAATATGTGATTAGATAAACTTGTAAAAAAGTTAGCACATCAACCCTTTAAATCCAAAAATACAATAGGACACCTATGCCCTTTTTTTTCGTGCTGCATATGGGTTAGGGCGTATGCACCACCGAAGGATATTTCTTGGTACACAGTGTACATGCGCCACCCGAGAGATGTGTGCACCCCTAAAATAGCACCTATGCCACTCTGTGGATTTTTCAGATCAATTAAATGCCCTGCACCACCCGAGAGGTGTATGCGCCATGAAAATAGCATATGCGCTACTCTGAGAAAATAGACAAGAAAAATAGATAGAATAACCGTATTACTAGAAAAATATACCTGCGCCACTAAAACCACATGTGCACCTGGTTAGGGCATGTGCACCATTCATGTGTTTCGAATACAACAAAGGTACATTACAAAATGATGTGTGCACCTGGGTTAGTCCACCTACGCGCGGGTTAGGGTGGATGCACCGGGGTTAGTGCACCTATGCCAGATTGGTGGGTGAATGACAGACTTGAACAAACACACTGCACCACCAAAGAGATGTGTGCACCCCTAAAATCATATTTGCGCTCCTAAAATAATTTCTACGCTCCTAAAATTGTGTCTATGCTAGACCTGCAACTACAATATGGAAAAGAACACAAACAACTTCACAATACTCTAAATTTTGGCAAGTTAGTTCAAAAATGGCAATGACCCATTAAAATTAAGGCTATAAACATGCAAGTAACACATATTAAATGAGAAAAACTCCAAAAAATGGAAATTAATTACTACATGTGCATATCAAAAGTTAGCCAAAACAATGAAATTTGAACTAAAATTCCATGGGACTAAGGGTCCCACCGGGCATGCCAAATGTGTGCATGGTTTTGTTCTTTTTAGTTAAGTTAGATGAATGAGAACTAACACCTAAATAGTTCTATAACAAAGCTAATGAAAAATCTAAACACCATTAAAGATGAGAGCTAAACAAGATTGATACCTAGAATAATGCATTTAATCTGTGATTTAATTAATGCTAAAGTTTTTAAACCTCTACTTCTATAGATTACCAACAAACAAGTAAATGGACCTAAATAAGCTCCATGAAAATAAATATTTGGTTGTCCTTGATATCTCCAAGAACCTAGGAATGGGGGCTTATCAAAATTGGGCTACAAGACCCTTTTGACACCTCCCATATGACCTAAGCACTTTTAGGCTAGAATAGGAAACTTAGCTCCTCCAGATGATGAACTCTCAAGAAAGCAAGGTGCAAGTTCTTAGTCTCTTCGCTATATGCTTTGCATTTTCTCTCTAAGGAGTATAGGTGTAAGTAAAAGGTAGGTGGAGGGCTCTTTATATAGCCCAAAGGATAAAGGATTCAACACATTCTCATGAATGTGGGATAAAGGTAAAACATGATTAGGAATGGATAAGGTTGCTTTATTAAAGGTAACCTTACTTTAGAAGGGTTTAATACATGTTTAGCAAGTCATGGGAATTGGGGGGTGTTTTAATTAATCAAAGGTGATTAACTAATAGGTAGGTGTAAGCTTATAGAAGCCAATTAGAAGAATATTAGTGTGATTTAGGCTATTGTGAGGGGATTAAATCAATTAAATATTGATTTACTAGTTAAATGAAGGGGAAGACTAATTAATTAATTAATCTAGATAGAGGAGGTGATTAATTAATGGAAGGTCATTAATTAGGTTGTTAGTTGGATAGGTGACTTAATCAATTAGCGTATTGTAATTAATTAATGACAACAAGAGGGAATATGAGCACTTTTGACGATATGTCATCGATTTGCGAGAAAGGGGATAATTAGCGCAATTTAAGTATTTAAATTGCTTGGGTGTAATTATAGGTGTCTACACATCCAATGCATTAACTTGTCAATCCTTTCCTCAAGCTCTTTTTCTTTAGGTAAACCTCCTACACGTGAAATACGCAATGATGGTAACATGAATTCAATAGGTAACACAACATTTGTGCTAAACACCAATTGAAAAGGTGTGGCCTTGTTTAGTATTTTATAAGTAGTTTGATATAACCATAACACTATAGAAAATTTATCATCCGTTCCTTTATCCCAACATCAAAAATCTTGGTCAACGAGTGACTAATTTTTTTATTAAAAGCTTCCACTGTCCCATTAGCTTATGGTTGATAAGGGGTAGTCTTGTGATGGCCCACCATGAATTGTGCCAATAGAATTATAACTATATCGATTAGGAAATTAGTACCTCTATCACTTGTTAAGTTCATTGGGCATCCATACATATTGATCATATTCCCCATAAGATTCTCGGCTGATGTCACCACCATGTAATCCTTCATAGGTTCCGCTTCTACCCACTGTGTAAGATAGTCTATGTATGTAATGATATAGTGTTAACATATCCTTAGTGTAGCTAGGGAAATAGGGCCTACAAATTTAATTTCCCACTTATTGAATGGCTCTGCACTGGTGATAGGCCTTAATGGAATTTCTTCTATTTTCTTTGGTTTACCTTGGCACTAGAAATGGTCACAAGCCTTGCAATACTCGATACAATCCTTGTAAAACATTTCCCACCAAAGGTCAGCTAAAAGGATCTTGCGTGTAGTCACATTCCCCACATAGTGTGCTCATGTAATTCCACCATTAGCCTCTTCCATGATTACAGCACACTCATGCTCTATCACGCACCGGTGTAAAACATCATCATAACCTATCTTGTATAAGTATCCTCTAATTAACATATGGGGTGCGGTTTGTATCGCTAATTGCTTCCTTTTTAATGCATTCAATCCTTCTGGTGCCCCACCCATTCGTAGTAACAACACAATATCTTCCAAGTCAAAAGGTGCACGCTGCAACCTTAATAATTGTGTGTCCGGCATCATATCCTCAATTCTCTACACATCCTCACCCGAATTAATTCTTGACAAATAATTCGGTCCCAAATTACTTTTTCCTAGTTTCACACAAGTGTAAAATCAAACTACTTAAAAATAGTATCCAATGGCATATGCACCCTTGAAAGACAATCTTATTCAACAACTACTTTAATGCCATGTGGTCTATGTATAAAATAAAAGGATTTTATAGCAAATACTTCTTGAACTTGTGCAACGCATAGATCATTGATAATGTCTCATGCTCTGTGGTGGTCTAATTTTGTTCTACTAGAGTAAGCCTCCCACTAATAAATCACAAGGGATGATCAACATTCCCTATCTAGGTTGTGCTAAGACTACTCCAATCACCATTCTAGATGTATCAAAATATACATGAAAAGGTTTATCCCAAGAAGGAAAATACAAAATGGGCGTGGTGGTAAGATTTTCCTTCAACATGTCAAATGCCACCTACTGCACCTCTCCCAAATAGAACTTACTTTTATATTTAAAATGCTCTTCGAGGGTGTGAAAATCCAAGCATATCCCTTGTTTAATTTCCTATAATACCCTATATGCCCTAGGAACCCACACATTGCTCTTTGATTAGTAGGATCCTCTAATCCCACTATAACAAAAAAATTTGTGGACTATACCAAGATAAGCCTTATTCAAAATTAATGTGTCCAAATAATGTGCCAAAAGGATTGGTAAAAACAAACTTCTTAATATTTAGGGAGATGCTCAATTTCCTGCATCTCTCAAACATCAACCATAGATTGTGACAATGGACTTTTACCAATCTGTAGACCATCCAGTCATCCAAGTAGACTTGTAGAAAACTTGTGAATGAAGTCTTGAAATTCCTGAACCAAAATGCATGAAAAAACAATAGGGGTGTTCTTCGAGTTCAAAAGGCATTACCATGTAGGAAAAACTTCCCCATTCGGTGGTGAAATTTGTATTCTCATGGTATTCCTTTCTACTTCAAACTTAGTGATATCCAAAAACCCATCTATAAACAAATATATTGCATGCCCGACTACTCATTCCAAGATATCCTCGAGTGAATGGGGTTAGGAAAATATCAATTACACATACTTCATTCAAATCCCTATATTCAATGCAAATCCTTAGTCTTCCATCCATTTATATAATGATGACCATTGGGATTACCCATTCAAATTCATCAATAGATTCTATAATCCTAGTGGCTATCATCTTATCAATATCCTCCTTAAATTTGATGTGCATATTTAGATTCATCTTGTAAGGTATCTTCCGAATCAGATGCACACCATCCTTTAACTTGATTCTTATTTCTCCTAGCGAGGGGTGAAATCCTTTAAGTTCATGGTACCCATGTAGAAACAAATCCTAAAAATCACACAAAAGCTCAATGAGATATGAGACTTCGTTGTTTGTCTAGTACTCCCTAATAATAGCTTCCTTTGGTGCTACCTCCATAACAATGTTAACCTTCTTTGTCTTCAATGGCTTGTGGTAAGCATGCTCTTTCTCATCAGAGATATCTAACACTTTACACGTACTTTTTGTATGGCTAACATCTAATTTCTCCACCTCTTCATCATCTATCAAGTATACCAACTTTCCTTTCTCCTTCTCTAGGAAGGTGTGCTCAAGTTGTACTTCCTCTAATTCTTCCTTCACAAAGTGTGACCCCGAAATGTGGTTCACCTAACAACTCTAGAACCCTTTCCTATGCCATGGCACTATATCCCAAGGTAAGGTGATTGACTACCTGTAACACCTCATTCACCGATGGCTTAGTACTCCAATATTCAAATGTTTGAACAAGATCCACTTTATCAACTACATCCAATTCCCTATCTAAGATTGTAACTCTAAATGAATATACCATGCATGTGTGTAACCCTATAAGGTGGAATAGAATTTATGCACACATAGGGAAGGGATTAAATCTTTTGTGCCTCCCATCCAAGTCTTTTCACACTCCTAAACATGGCATGAGGTGGATCCCTTCCCATCATAGTCACAAATTCGATATGGTTCATTACTTTGGAGAAACCTAACAGAGAGCATGACTCTCACTTCACGCCACTCAGAATATTATCTCGATGCATCTCCCACTAATGTGTTTTTGTTCCACGCAAAGTATAGGTAAGAATATTCCTTATCCCCACTTGACACTTCCACTAGGTTTCTATTTCACGTAGAAATACATCGTGGTTGGCTTCCCCAGTGTGCCATAGAAACTACCTTACTCCCAAGCACCTACCCGAGTACATTCTAAAAACTTGAGTCTCAATATCTTCGGATGCCTTATAACCAACTCGTATGGCCCATTTGCCTCGTTGTTACAGGAAACGTTGGTTGTATCACTTATGAACTATGTATCATCCCATTAAATGACCCCTTCCTTCGATGGCTGAATGAACTCCGGATCCCTAATGGTGTGTACATATATCTTATTTAAGTATTCTTCACCCAATGTCTCCACATACGGCATAGACCATCCATCAATCATTGGAGCGATCACTCATTCTTCTTTTTCTCAAAACTGATGTAGCCCTTATTCAAATGCAAGTCAACATTGTTTACATAGTACCAAGAGTTCCCAAGTATTAGGAAATGATCATCCTTAGCAAGCTCTAGAACCTCAAATTATCATCTAAAATTTCCCCTTGAATATGTATGGATGCATCTTTCAACACCCCTAGAGGCATGACCTTCATCTTGTTATCCATGTAAAACATATTTAAATATGGTTGCAATGGGGGACTCCTATTTGATTCAATACATATAGAGTAAGGAAATTGACCTCTGTGAATGTGTTGATTAAAATATTTCTCACAATCCACCCATCAAAAACTACATTCAATTTGATCTCCTTGTCATAATCAATGTTATGAGGAGGTAGGTTAACATGTAAGACTTGTCTCTCATGCTCTCCTATAGACGCGGTATCTTTTCTCTCGGCCATTCTCCCAACATGGGAATAATTTTATCCTACCAAAAATTTTGACACACTTCCCTAACCTCATCCATATCCTCTTGAGGAACCTCAATGTTCTTCTCCTGTTCCAGTGAGTACGATTTCTCTTTCGGACACTGGATTTCTCCTTGCAAAATCCTAATTACCTCCATGGTTTCTCGATATACCTCCTTCGGTGGGTTTCATTATGATATTTCCCATATTATACTTCTTCTCTTTTGATAAGGGGCCTCCTCTTTGGTTCCTCTCAGTGCGTACAACCTCAACATGTGTAGTGACTAGAACAAGCTCTAGGTCGAGTTAAGCACTTCCCTCGGCATCTATTATGGATCGAGTCCTCTTTACGGTCACCATCCCTATGCCTTTTCCTTCTTCTAATTATTTCTCATGTGGTCATACAACTCTGGGCACTTTTCATACTTGTGCTTCTTCCTGCACCATGAATAGTGTAACAAATCAGGGCACTCACGCTTGTAGTGTTCAATCAATCCACAATTGTAATAGGTCCCACAGGGAAAGTCACCTCTTCCCCTATGACCATTACGACCTCTGAAGCCTCCGTAAAAACCTCTTCCTTGACCTCCTCCATCCACACACCCTTCATAATGATGATCCTTGGCCTTATAACTGCTCTTAATGTTGGTCTTGTGCACACCAAGATCAATGGTGTCATGGATTTGGTCTATCAATCGACAATCCTTCATATCGTGAGTAGTGGATGTAAATTTTACAATAGCATGACACGTTCTTACGGATCGCGCATTGCAACAATGGGAATCTACTTGTATCATGATCTCTGTAATAGATTTCACAATCTACTGATATGGAACACACCTTGTCTATCAAGGGTAACTATCCTTCGTGTGCCCCTCCACTTCACAATACATGCACCAAAGTCCACCAAATGTTTCATGAGCTGAATTTGTAGATAGATTCTCAAGTTGTTTAGCCATGGAATAAATCTAAGCTTCCAAAAATAGACTCACTCCAGTGTCAATGCTTCCCACTTCTCGGTGTGTAAATCATCCTCTAAGGCCTCGTAGGGATCTATGAAGGTCTTATGTGAAAGCACCCTCCTGAATGGTGTGATTAGTCCTCCAATGAATTAATGAGAATTCTATGAAGGATGAATATCATAATATAACTTGATGATAAGACTCTTGATGGATCTCCTTCAACACGTTAATGCTCTCTGTTCGAACTCAAGAATGTGAAACTCTACCAAGAGGTCATCACGTGATGTAGTATAATACACCACCATCGATGGGGGTCACGGTTCCAATACCAACTATGTGCTCTTGCAACATAATTTAAAATTGACTTTCCTTACGCTCAAAGGAAGTAATGACCTTCACGCACCATAAAAACTCACACTTGTGTACATGCTCCATGCCATCCTCAACACCCTTTTAATCAGGTAAATGGAGCAACATCTCATAAAACACATGTTGATGGTGTTATGTACCTTTCCCATCAGATCCAAGAGCTTGATTCCCTCCTGTGTTGTACCCACCACTAGATCCACTAGTTCCACTAGCTCCTATTCCCAAAGATCCACTTGATCCTCCTCCTATAGTAGGTAAGGGTCCTTAAGAATTTGTGCCCTGCATCCCCATATTCATGCTAAACTATGTACCAAATTTCTATGATACTAAACCACTCCCACAAGTGTTTCCCATGATACCTAAACTTTATGAACCCACACCTTTCCCAAACGATGTGCGTGAAAAATACCTCTAAACACTTTGGAAATTTTTGCGCAGCCATAGATGGGTATAATGTAAAATGATATCTTCTGAAGCTATTTTCTCACCAACACCAACTAAAATAGAAGTACTTATATGAGATACTAGAAAACTAAGTGCCGAGTTTTTGGTTTCTAGGTGGGCTACAATAAACACCTATAAATCTCCTCCTTTCTCCATATGATGAGATCTCAATATAAGATGAGGGGGTTTCTCTCTCGCACTTTCCAAGATGGTGTATCATACACTACTCACATCCCATGACCTCCACACAAACCTCAAATCCTTCCCGTAACATCTTCCTCCATAATTTCGTCACGGTGGAAACTTCACGATGTCTCGCCAACTCCCTTTCTCGAGGTTCATTATAATTGAGCTTCCTCTCCTCTCTCTACTTCCACCACAAGGTCCACCATCTACATAACACCATATTCAATTTCCTATGCCTATCGAGAGTTTAACTAGCCATAGAAAATGCTTCCAAAATCAAATTAATAATCGGGATATTTGTGGCTAATGTAAAATCATGTAAAAAAGATCCTTTGGGTTCTCACAATAACTCAAACTCAGCAATCTCTAGATAAGAATAAGTTGAGATTACATATCCCAATGTGTAACTAGTCAACACACCTCTCTAATCAGTGATCAACAACATGAATCTAGGTTAGATCAACATCATATAACTACTGATATTCCTCCTGGGTCCAAACACAAGGTCTATAGTACCAACTCGTCCTTGATGTATATGCTGAGAGTCATTCATACAACTCTACTGGGAAACAACAAAATAATGTCTCATAGAGATCAGGATACATGTTATCATCCACCCATTCTTACGTATCAAACTTAGATCCAAAGATTGAATCTGCGAGAAAACTCATCCTCTGTGCTTTTGAGAAAGTTCTTGATGCTTTCTAAGTTCAAACACTCTGTCATCACTCATCATTCTCATAATAAATTCAAAAAAGGGTCCCGACAACATAAACAAATTTTAGTCATCTTTCATATACTTTATAGTTTCCCCAAGCGTGTCGGCCTATCACCCAACATGTGTTGGGTGCTCACCCAAGGCATACTTAGGTGCCGAGCCCCTATTTTATGTGATCCTTGCGAGAATATTCCACCATTAATGGAGGAAATGTTTACAGAGAGAGAACACATGCATTTAATTTTATGCAGAGGTAGAGGAACTATTTCTAAGAACGACTCCATCATGAGATAACCATAAGCATTACAACAATAGAGAAGGAATAGATCCAACCATTGAATAACCCAAAAATACACTAGGTTTTAGTCCATAAACACAAATACACAAAACAAAGCTCCATATATTGATTAAATTCGTTTATAGTAGCCATATTACATCAAACGGGGTCATCTTAGACCATATACATCATGAAATAACATTCCAACCCTACAAAACTATTCTATACATATATCCTAGCTATGTTTTCCCATTACAACCCTTGTTTAGACTCTAGCACATACATATATTCTTAATAAAAAATTCTTGTATCACCTCATTACCTCTAAAGCCTCTCCAACTCTAATTATTTTGGACTCAAGAAATCCTTTAAATAAAATCTTGATTTCTTTGCAAAAGTTTCACCCATAAGAAAATCGCATGCCAAGTCGAAGTGTGGTCCTATGTGATCGAGTGCTTATGCCATATTACAATGGCCTCCACTAACTCTAATGATCCTCATGGGAATATTCCCTATGTGGAATATTCTTTTCTTGGCCTCCAAGGCTCCAAAGGCACCTTATCAATTCATCACACCTACTCATGCCCTCACGTGTTTCTCTTGCACACCTCCTTTGAAATGTGGCTAGATCCCCAAACCCTAATCTACTTATGTATGCCAACCTCTTCCCCACATGCATTTCCTTAAGCACTTTCTTAATCACTTTTCTTGGGACGTGTGTGCTCCTTACGCCTTTGTAATTAGTAAATTCGGGGCCCAACATCTACAATCACCTTATCTTTCTTTGAAAGACAGATGTGGTATCACAAGGTAAGTAAACATTATAAGGGAATTGTCCATTTAATTTTTTCCTCAAAGAACATTTTCAATAGAGAATGCATCGAAATATTCAATGCAATCCCACACTCTATTTATGTAATGTCGAATCTTGGATTATTCAATTGGTACTTCTTTCGGACATGCCTTACTACTACCTCCATGTCACCCTAACATCTTAGATTATTTATACCCATATATTTTTCTACACCCATGCCTAAGAGAAGGGATTCATACTCCACCGTGTTATTTGTATTATCAAACTATAGCTTGTAAGCGAATAGGTGCAATTCACCATAAGGAGAAAATAATACCACACGTGATCCTAACCTGCACCGTAATGACTACCATAAAAATCCATTGTCTAGATTTGATTTTTTCTTATTTCATAAGAAGCGGAAAATTCTCATCCTTCTCCAATGTGGCAAAGTATTTGGCTAGCCCGTTATCCTGAAATAGCATGTTTGCCCTTAGGTCATTGGATTTTCATACTATGTATTTCATATTTCGTACTAGTATCAATTTATTCATTTCTCCCTTAACTAGAATGGTCACAGATGACATGTCTATTTTGATTTCTCCACCCAAGTCTCTGTAAAACCTTTGAATTATTAGCATCCCAAAAGATGTCAGAATTTCCGCTACCAAGATAGTGAGGAGCACCGTTTTTCTAGAAAATTAGCTAGTGGCACATGTGCATCCTTTATTCTTCCTACTAGTGGCACTTCTTTGGAATCCATGGAATAGAAAGAACCACTTACGTGGGTCAAATTGATACCTATAGCATTGAAAACTTTGATGGCATTACATTATCAAAGGCTTCATAATCTATGATACAATTATTGAGTTGGAAGCCTTTGATGTGAAGTGACAAGTAAAAGGTTTAAATTTTTTGGTTTTTAAGGCACTGAGGGCTAGCATGTTTTGTGAAGGTTATGTGGGAAGTAGGCCTTTAGAATTTGAGTTTGATACTATAGAACTACCACCACGGACTACATCAACAAACCTATCAAATTGGGTAGGGTGTGTTTGTAAATATTCTAGCTCTATGATCTAGAATTTGGTTTTACTTGCGTGTTCCACATAATCAAATGGGGTCATGGTGGGTGAGGTTGAGGTTCCAGGGGATGATAAAATATTTACATGGTGAAGGTTTCATTAATTTGGGAGTTGTATTTTATTTCACAGGCATGGTATTGGCTTGGAAGAAGATGGGGAAGTTGGTTTTGGTGGTACTTTAGATGGTTTTACAAGAGTAGCATTTGAAGAATAATTCTCCATTGAAACTTTAGAATTAGGGGAAAGGACTAGATGAATTACTTGGTGTGAAAGTGTGATTCATGCTAACCAATGGATCTAATTTTTCTTTAGCAGACCCCATCAAAGGTGGTAGCAATGATCCTCTGCTGATGATTTTATTTTGTGGAACTTCCGCAAGGGGATATTCTTTATTTTTATTTTCCTTCACCATAGTTATTGAGGATGAGGCTCCTTTCTTGAAATTCCGTGTCACAAGTGGTAGTGACTACTGGTGCTTCAAGAGAGAGCCGATGAGGAGGTGGTGTAATCCCTTGTCTATTTGGAGGATTTGACTTCCTTGGAGCATTCTGCATTGTGATTTGAGACTATTGTTTCTTCACGAAACCATGTCATTCACCATTTTATGGATCATTTAATATGTGGTAACTGAGCTTGAACTTTGACCTTTTTGTTTCCCATTAGGACCTTTCACTTTTCTAGACAAAATAAAATCATCCTCAGTCTCGATCGCAAATTCATGTGCTTATTTCAAATCTCTGGGTTGGGTTATTCTAAGGAAGAAACCAAATTTTGAAAATAAGGCATTGATGAAGAATATTTTCAAGTTATTATGAGGAGGAAATACATCTTCAGGAATCCTTTTGATTATCCTGTTATATTTTATAATAAAGTATCTCATTGATTCAGAAGAATATTTCTTCATTTGCACCAATTAGACCAAGAGATCCTATCATTCCTCTGTATATTTGACCATGTACTAAAATATGCTTATTATGTCTTCCCAATGAGTGATAGACCTTATGGGTAGTATATAGAACCATTCGATAAATTTCTGTTGCAGTTATTCCACAAAGAGTTAGACATAAACATCCTTGTGTTCTATGCCCAGTACACCACAAGTGGTGATGAATGTTGCTACATGCTCCTTGGGAAGTTGAGAACCATCTCCTCCGATTTTTTAGATTTTTTTTCTTGAGCCTTTTAGTATCTAGTGGAGTGATTGAGGAAGAGAAATTTGGCTGATGTATCCACCCGATGGTACATTTGGTCTACGTTCTTCATGATCATTATCCACCATTCTATCTCTTATTCTAGTTTCCAAATTTTCTAAGGATGAGGCTTCAATTGCTTCTCTTGCATTGACTTCTTCTTGAGCTCTTTAAATCTTTTAATTTAAGCTCTTATTTCAGCTTCAACTTACTTCCCTTTCTCTAACTTCTTCTCTAGTTTGTACATTATTGAAATATTCAAGATTCTCATTGATTTCTAGGAATTCAATGTCGAGTGGATTGATGACTCTTAGACTTACGATTGGCACAATTTATTCACAAAGGAAATACCTTGGGTTTCTGAGAAACTCTTATTTTATTTTAAGTTCTTCAAATATGGGATTAGTTTGGGGTGAGTGCAGCAAGTTGGGGGGCCAAAAAGGGGTCATAAATGGACATAATATTGCAAGAAATATTGAAATCTCACTTGTAGGGATTATTAGAAATGTGTGCATTCAAAAATATAAAAATTTATATAAATATGAATTTAGCATCCAAAATCTAGTTTCTAAACTACTATATTTTTTAAAAAGGACAATTTTAGCTATATTAATTACTCAAAATTCAATGACTTGGTTTTTTAAAATCCTATAAGATTGTAGTTCATTTTCCCACAATTTGGATGACCAAAACTTGATTTTTTTCCTTTGGTAAATAGTTAGATGTCGTTGTCTATCTTTGGATAGATTTTATTTTGTATTTTTTTGATAATTTTTTTAATGATTTTTTCTATGAAAGTGGTCTGAAAACATAAAGAAAATGGAGCACTTTCCTTTGCCTACCATAACTTCATCAAAAAAATATCAAAATCAAATACTTTTTTTTTTAATGTGTATAGAATTTTTCCATGGTTGGGAAGGTATATGTTTTATCACATTCTGATAAGTGAAACAAAAGTTGTAGTATTAAACGTAGACATGAACATTCATGGGAAAAAGTGTCTTAAAGACCTACTATTAGTAAAAATTTATAAAATGATATTTATCATATTCTATTCACTTTAAAATCAATATTTATACAAAGCTAACAGTCTCCCTATGCGATGGTACCATTTTTATGACATGTTTTCAATTTTTGACATGGTTCAAGGTGTGGAAGAGAAAATTTGATGTTTTTGGCCTTTCACATGCCATAATGACCTCCCAAAGCTTAGGTTTAGGGAAAAAGAGATTTCTGAGCCTTGAGGGTCATATTTGATGATACAATTAGGACCACGATTGCAGTTCTAAATTGACCTATTGGTAAAAGAACCACGATCACATTTTGTAAACCGTGATCCCGAGTTCTTAGAATCATATTTACATGAATTGCAGCTATTTTTTGGTATAAGATAACCATGATCATGGTTTTATAAACCATGATCGCACTTTAAAACCACGATAATGATTTATTAACTATGATCATGATCTTAGCTTTGGGAATTTCTCGAACTCCTGAAAATAGACTACGATCACGGTCTTTAAAATTCAGGATTTGATGTCCACTTTTTGATCCCCCAACTTATTGTACTTACCCTTTTTCCTCCTTGTATTTTTTTGTTGAGTGTACCTTCAATCTCTCGGCTTAAAAATTTATTCTCTCCTCTCTGGAGACAACCTTTTTGTCTTTCTAGTTTTGTGACACGTTCTTCTTCAAGGTCAAGTACTCTCATGGAAATGAAGTATTGAGTGAAACTTTCTCTACTATGCCAAATAGCTTCTTGAAAATATGAAGCAATGTCCTCTTGGATATGGAATAATAACTCAGTTCTTTCAACAGGAGGATTACCTAGAATATCCATGGTTTGGATAGATAAGGATCAAATGAATTTTCAAATTTTTTTTTTTTTTTTTTTATTTTATTGTTATTTTTTGAGGTAATTTTTGGTTACAGATGTTACTAAAGTTGTCCCACGGTGGGTGCCAAAGCTGTCACGAGAAAAAAATTTGGGTGGAAATTTTTTTGGTTTCTTTCCAACGCTCCAGAATCTAATTCCCTCTATGTAGACAAAGTGTAGCTTCCATATTTCTATGCACTTAAAAATTGGATTTTGCCTAGTGGAATTACAGCTAAAGATCTAACAGGGGAACTCCATGACCCTATAACAAGTCTAGCAATCTCTTGCTAGAAAGGAATTTTCAAGAGAATGGGAAAAGGAGTGAGAATGTTAAGGTGAAGAAACTAATGTCACAAGTAGATGTTCGTAACCCTACACACACTAATCTAGAAATCTTACACATACATTTCAAAGAAGAAAACAATATGATTTCGGAGCCATTAGCTAGAAGAAACCATATGTATAAAGACATACACATTCCTATACCATGGTAAACATAATATTATTCCTTTATTAGCCTTTAAAATCATAGTTGTACATAGTGAGGAATCGAGGGAATGTGAGGTGGAGAAAATAGAAGAAATCATCTATCTCTTTGTTCCTTCACAAGAATTACTCTCTCATGATATTGTAAATTGGCAACCAGCTAAGAAGGATCCCAAATGAGGAACTCATTACAATTTATAGAGGAAGGATGACTTTTCATATTCCCGATTACACTTCATATTCCCCATTTCTAACTTTATATTGTTCATATTGCTAAAAATATCAACTCCCTTTTATAAAATCAAGGTGACTTAATTTACATTATGTTTATAAAGTCACTTTAATTGACTTAAAGGAATATTAAAAAGTGAAACCCCAATGAAAAATTAGAACTTAGAAGAGAGATAAAATTTGTGGGAGAAAAGAGAGAGAGGAGGAGGAGGAAGAAGGGGAAGAATCATTCGAAGAGTAGGTTTCTCTGGTAGACTTGATCACACCGCCTCGACCGGTCTCCATCCCATGCTTCGAGAAGATATCCATTCCTTTGAATTCATTGCTAAAATGATATAGACAGATTGCACTTTGTCGACGTTAGGAATGCACACAAATATTTTGGAACCTTGGCAACAATGTTCTAGGTGAGAGCCAATCCCTTGAATGACCTCGATTTGGCAAGAAAATAGACCAAATAATAAGTCATGTAGAACTTATTTATCATGGGCACTGGAGTAGTTGTAGATGCAATTTGTCACTGATTATCTGACCCCAATCTATTTGTTTCTTTCCTTCAGTCAATATTAGGATGAATAGATCCATCCAATCCTGAAATTCCCTTATACTTGCTTCTCTCATCACTTTGCTAAGGAGGGTGATTACATCTCAATATTCTTCATGAAATTCACATCTCGAAAGTGTCTTTGACATCCTTGAAGTTTTTCTTCCTATCTTCATCCATGACCCTAGTGCAACCCCTTACTGTGTATGCATCCATTTTTTCCCACTCGCTCATGGCCTTCTTCTTTGTGATGACGAAACGTTGGGTGATGTCACAATTTGCAAGGTGAGTGAGATGGTTCCGAGGGCTATGAATTTAATTTTTGTACCATTTTCCACTCGAATTATCCATGTATCAAGATTATCATAGTGATGTGAGCAGGCAAAACCAACTCAATTCATTGTACTGGACATGGGATGTCCTATAGCCGCAAACTACCCGCTTGCTAGTAACACTCTATCTTTGATTTTCCCTCTTTCCTTTACCATCGTGTGAGATTTCGATCATTAAAATCCACATGAAAACATTACTCACACCTACCTCATACTCATAAGAGAGAGACCATGCGTTTCACTCATGAAAAATTTAACTTCATGATTCTTCAACACTTACTATGACTGGGAAGGACAACTTACTATTTATAGTAAGTGTAAAAATCAGCTTTTTCGGACCTCGACCGACTATGGTAGTTTGAACTCCTTCATCTCACTATGTTCCTCTTATGGATACCACCTTCTAGACCAACTTACTATTTTTGGCAGGTACTTATGGGACCACTTATTATTTGAGTAAGTTTCAATTTTGGGCCGAGATGAACATTTCGATGATTTTCTCTTGTAATACTTCCCCTGTGTTCACTGCCTTCTTCACATCTTCTTCAAATGGTGACTTACCCGAATTATCAATATTCTGTGTAGGAAGGCTTGCTATTTTTAGTAAGTGTGCTTATGATGATTAGATCATGATGGAATGAATATTTTTGATATGGGTTTTTCCCAATATCTCTCCTCCAAAATTTTGGATCTACCCGATCGCCAGTTTTTTAAATTTTTAAATTTGAATTTTTTACCTGGTAGTGGTTATGGGAATGAAGCTACCATGTCAGCCATTAATAGAGTATAAAATTTTTAGGTCCACTTCCCCTCCTCATATCTTGATGAAAATTATATTTTTGATATGAGTTTTCTTTGTTTCTTTCACAAATGTAATTTTGTTGCAAACTTATCACTAGTTTAGCAGGAAATAAACTTTCAAATTTTGGAGTACAAAAAAGATGATTTCTTCACTATAAATTTCATTACCATGCATGTGAAATATAATTATTGGGTTTTTATAGCCTATGAAACTAATGAAGGAAGAAAGAGACCTTACTTCGATCCGTTCCATATTTTGCATGTTTTGACAATTTCTTTGTTGGGCGGCTACGAGGGTTTTCTGGATGAAAAATCTTCGTTTTCCCTTTGTTCTTCATCATTTTGATCCATTTATTTTATGAGATACTTATATTTTCAATGTGATTAATCTTTCATGGAGTTTTTGAGTGCACCAATGGAGGTAATAAGCTCTAGAAAAAAATGGCAGCATGCCCGCAGGGTATGGAGGTGTGGGGGGATGAAATGAAATGAAAGTGGCTAAGTCTTGTATTTATGCGTTTGAAAAAACAAGATGTGGGGATGGGTTAAATTTTTTTCCCTATGTCCCTTTTCTAAAGGGATTAAAGGGACAAAAATTCCCTCGGGCGTATGGTGATGACACTTGTCAAATTTAGGCTAGATGTGCGTTTAATTCGAGGGCCTTGAGAGAATTACGTGGGAGCTTAATTTTAGGCGCATGAGGAACCAAAAGGCTTAAGTGGGCTGAAGGAATTTAGTGTCCCCTATGTCCCTTTTCTAAGGGGACAAAAGGGATATGAAATCTCCTTAGGCGCATGGTGATGACACTTGGTGAATATGCGTCTTTGGGATAGGAAGGCTCAAACTAGCTCCCGGGGGCTTAAATGGCAAGTGGGAGGTCATGTTGGTGTTTTGGAGACTAAATGGGGGAGGAATTTTTTTGTCCCTTTATAAAAATAAAATTAGGGACAATAAATCCCGCTAGGATTTTGGTGCTAACACGTGTCCACCCATTGAAATAGCTAACTGTCGAGTTCTTACCTTGGGCCCGACTTATAACGGTGATAACTTGAGCCTCTAGATGAGTTCCGACATGAATTTTTATATGAAATGGACTGGAAAAAGCCAAAGTATTTGAATGGTGATTGTTTAAAGATTCAATTCATATCTAATTACCTCCAAATGACCCCTTATTTATCGGGATGACCAATTACGTGCAAGAAGAATTGGTTTCCCTTGAAAGTGTATAGTGTTTTAGGATGTATCATCTTGTACACCATTTATGGCATGGAAAATAATTTCCATAGGTACTTTTCTAGGCTCTTGAATCTTCAAAATCTCCTAGAATCTCTATTTGAATTTTAGGAACTCCTTCGTGGTGTTTTCTCCTTTAGGCCCGAAAACCCGTGTTTTTGCTGAATTAGCTACAAAACCTCCTGATCTTTCCAAAATATTTTCACGAATGTTCTTGGAAATTGAATGCATCTCCATGTTGAATTTTCATCCTATTTTCTACTCTAGTGGGGTGAATTTGTCCCAGAAGGCCCAGTGGTAGCCCTTCCCAAAATTGCTCAAAAGTTGGCATTCTCCAAAAGATCCTAAATCACCTAGGGGGGCTGACTTTTCTTTCCTAAATCACCTAGGGGGATTAGATGGACATCCAATTGGGGACCAATGATGACTGGGTAAGGTTGGTGTTAAGAATAGGATGACCTGGGGTGTCTTTGGAAGTTAAAATTAAAAAAATGACTCACGGGGTATCATTGTCCTGCTTTCTATTGAATTTTTCCCCTACAAAAACATAGGACAACAGGAAGGATGCTGATTTTTTTGGATTGAACATTGTGAAGGTGTTTTTAAAACCTTGAAACAAATGCTAACTAATGCTTTTTTATTGAGAGGTCTTGATTGGAACCTTCCATTCCACATTCACATTAATGTATCAAACCATGCTATTGGAGTTATCTTAGGAAAAAAATATGGAGTTTTGAATTATGAAATTAAATATGTTAGTAAGAATTTCCAGCATGCAAAGTAAAATTATACAAGATCAAAAAGGAATTATTTGCAGTCATATATGTTATCAACAAATTTAGACACTACATCATAGGTTATCTAGTGTTCATTCACATTGATCATGTTGTAATCAAATATCTGATAAACAAACATATAGTAAGCAACATAATCATCAGATGGTTGCTCCTCTTGCAAGAGTTTGATGTCACTATTGTGGAAATCCAAGCAAGGATAATGTGGTAGCATATTTTCTCTCCAAGATGGATACTAATGATGAAGAGAAAGTAGTTGATGACTCCTTTTTATATGATAACTTATTTTTTATCTCTCAAAAACACCTTGGTATGCAGACATAGCCAATTATTTGGTCTTAGGTAAAACACCTCCACATTACTTATACTCTGAGAATAAATACATAGTTTAAAAGAGTGTACATTTTTCTTGGATAACTAGATTAATATTTCATACAATGCAAGACCAAATCATGAGAAGGTGTATAGATAATGAGGAAATATATGATGTCCTCGAGCCTCGCAACAATGAACCTTGTGGAGGACACTTTTTGCACAAAGAAAAACACAAAAAGGATGACTACTAGTTATTATTGGTGACCATTGTATAAGGATGCAAAACTATACACAAGGTGATGTGATAGATTCTATAGAATAGGAAAGCCCATCAGATCTGATTAAATTCCATTGCACCCTCAATTTTTCTTATAACCGTTTGAAAAGTGTGGTTTTGATTTTATTGGCCCAATAGACCCTAAATCTCAGAAAAAAGAATACATCATGGTATGCACATATTATTTAACCAAGTGGATAGAGGTGAAGGCATTTGCCAAATAAGAAAAGTGAGAAAGTAGCCAAGTTGCTATATGATCACATCTTCACCATGTATGGAGTTCTAAGGGAAATTTTAACCTAGTACTTCTTCCCCTTTTAAATTAATGAGAAATCACATGCATGAAGAAAATAATATCGTCTTCATTATCCTATTAGGATCTCCTCTTTTTGCAAACATCAACCAAAAACATCAAACAATCTCATTGTCTTATTTTCCTTCCTTCTTGAATCAGTTTTGACTTCATGAGAGAATTTTAGCTCCCCTTGGGTAAAATTATATCTTAGCACACACACATGCCAACAATATTGATTATGAGAAAGGAAAGCATGCTTAAGACTTCAAAAATTTGTCTCAGCTAAGAAAACCCACAATTAGTCTTATATTTTGCATTAGCATATTGTAAGTATATTTTAGGACCTAGAGACCTGAATCTTCCCTTTAGAACAAAAATGTCAAACTTCTCCTTTCTACAAGATCACACTCATAACATAAATCATCACCTTATTTCTACTTATTACACCATACCATCAAATTCTAACTTCTTATGCAAATATATGAGAGCATACCTTGCACACATGCCATAAATATGGGTCAACATCATCACTATAGACCTTAAACAACACTTCAAAGTGTTTATTACCTTATTTTCATGTTTTTTCATCTTGTTGAGTCATATGGATAACTCCCCATCAAAATATACTTGAAAAAAACTAACAAATCTAGTAAGATATCCTTATTAGCACCTTACATACCTACTTGATGATCAATTTCATCTTTTCATGGCTCATGAGGTCTTCATACACTTGTATCTTTCCATTACAAGACACAACAATAACCTATTATACCCTTTCATGATGTGAATTATCAAATATTACAACACTCCTAGCTTCTCATTTCAAGGACTTATGAACACTTAAGGTCTACCCCAACTCATGCATCCATGAAATAAATCATGAAACTTCATGTACATGTTGTAATAGTACATGCATACCCTTACAATATCTGTAATCATTTTATAGATAAATTTAGGAACATACCTTACCTCTACACTTTGTAGACCATCATCATGATGAAAATCTTCATTTCTACACTTGTAAACCATATTATTGTCATATAATCTTATTTGATACGTCTTTATAGACTCAAAACCCACACACAAACTTTTTATAATGTATATCAACATAAGAACTCATCTTTCACCCTTCTATAGACCTGAATTTTCTTTATCCTTCATCATAGTATCTCCATGATGTATGAACATACTTGAGATACCTTAAAACATGAATCAGTGGTTAAGACACAACATAAAGACTCAGTTAAATGATAAACATACCTAAAATTCATCATCATATTCTTCCTATGATGGTATGATCAAGTCATTTTTCAAAATTGAATGACTTGTCCCTCATCATATTAGAATCCTTGTTATATTTCAGCACCAAATCCAACTTCTAAGAAGTATTGTAACCTTCAAGAACACAATGTACTCATCTTGACCTCACAAATAAATTTCTACAGTGTCATTCTTCATACCATATTAGCTCCTCCTAAATACCATGCTTCATACAAATGGTGAATGTATTTAATAAGTCTTAGTAGAGACATCCTTTTATAGAAGGAGTCTTAGAAAAACATATTGAAGAGGTCACATTCCATCTTAGACACATGACTCACATTATTTTTATCTATTCTCATTTTTAACCTAATAAAATTATTATTTTACTTCAATAGTTGCCTTAGGTGGAAAGGCATGACTTACTCTTGGCTCCAATAGTCTTCCTTGACCCTTCTCCTACACTTTATAGCCCTAAAATCTCTTTATCTTCAAACAATATCTAGCTATGTGTCCAACCTCATTGCAAGTAAAGAACATATCTTCACTCTTACCTCCAACAAAGCATCATCTCTCTAATCTTGACCAAATGGTTCATATAGGGAGTACCTAGCAAAGTGTGACCTCTCTCATAAAAAAAATATAGCAAGTAACATTACTTAAATTCTCATCTCTATTATCCTTCCATGTGTGATCATATTTGGTAAACCTCCTACACTCGTGGTGGTAAGAAAATTTGTTAGGTGGAAAAATATGTGGACTTCTTGCTAATTCTTTAGGAATCCGAGTCCCTCTACTTGTACGGTGCAACTTCGTGTTTATATGCACAATAAAATGAGTTTTTCTGGTGGCCTTTTGATCAGGGATCCAACAAGGGCACTTTACTAACCCTATGGCAAGAGCTTGCGGTTACCTGCAAGAGAAGACTTGCTTGGAGAGTAGGAAAGGGAGTGAGAAAAGAGAGAGGGGAATTAATGTTCAATGTATAATATCAGATTCCTACACACACTAATTAGAAATTTCAACACACATTTATGAGAAGAAAACAACAAAGATTTGATGCTACTGGCTAGAGGAAACCATGCATACAAATATGCACACATTCATATGCCTTGGAAAACTGAAACTTCTTCCTTTATTAGCATCTCAACAAAGTTGTACATAACATGAGAATGGATGAAATATGGAGGGGAGAAGTGGAAGAATTGGCTAACTCTTTTCTCTTTCACAAGGAAAAAAAGAAAATGCTCTCTCATGAACTCACAAATTTGCAACCCTTTTGAAATGGGAAGCCTTTACATTTTATAAGAAGAGAAGTGACTCTTCATCTACCCCCAATGACCCTTCATATGTCTTTACAAAACTTAAAACTTTTCACCTTCCTAGGAAAATATTAAGTCCCTTTTTATAACATAAAGGTGACTTATTACAATAGAAACTTAAGTTAATTTTTAATTATATTAAAGACATATGAAAAATTGCAAACCCAACAAAGAATTAGAACATTGAAGAGAGAGAAAGTTAGGGGTAGGAAGAGAAGAGAGAGAAAGAAGAGAAGGGAAGAATCATGTTGAAGAAGAAGCCACTCCTATTGACTTAATCTCACTACCAAATGATCTCCATCCCATGTTTCTAGAAAGATATCAAATCCCTTAAACTCTTTTCTAAATCGAGATGAAACTAATGCCACTTTATCACATGTGAAGAATATACATGTAACTCATAGTTTCTATCCAGCCATCTGAAACATTTTTGATGTCTCTACACTTTTCAAACCAAGATGAATGCTTCTCTATAATGAGTGAAATGGTGGCACAAATCCCAGCTAGAGACTCCAAAGTTTCTTTATTGAATGCAAATGGATATCCCACCTCTTTCTTGATTTACTCCTCGAATGGTGCAATCATATCATCTACTATCATGTTCTCTTATATCCTAGGAAATCCAAGTTTTTGAATTTGGTGATTGATGTTATCCTGAAAATTGTATGCATGTTCTTTATTTTCATCCAACTCTGTGATGTCTCAATTGATCATCTTGTACCTAATCACTAGAGACCTTTCCCACACATGTGACAAGTCCTTATAAGGAGGATCAAAAAAAAATTTCCTGATCCACAGTTGAGAGAGAGTGTCACCCATTTCTACCACCAACTGATTAATGGGTTCTACATGTTATTTTTTATTCTCTAGATATTCCCTAACCATCCTCGCCTTATCAGTAGTAGCACACATGTACTTGAAAACATTGAATTCCTTATAGAGTAATTAAAATCCTTTGTCAACAATTGTACATGTCCATTTTCTATCATCCCACCCTTAAAATGTGATCTCTTGTGTCTTCCTAATGTATTCTAGATTGAAGTTACTTATTGGTGTAAATTCCTTGATAGGGATTTTTGAAGAACTTGGATCCACAAGGTGTTGTACATATGATGAAAGATTTTGTACATGTTCCTCCAACTGATTGATTCTTTCCTTATATTCTTGATTCCTCTCCAAGAGGTGAGTGGAGGAGTCCTTGAACATATATTGATCCCCTTTGTGAGTGGAAGGACCGAAAGGAATGGTGCTCAACTCATAATCGTATGCATCATTTCTTCCACCAGCTAGATTACCTTCATTTATACCACTTCAATGTATTTTTCACTTATCTAGGTGTTATACAAACGTGAGGCCGCATAAGAAAATTTTCTCTTCTTTCCCCTAGAAAATGATGTAATTGTTGATAGATTGGGGATAGTGACATGTTGGATAGTATGGGTGTCTTAGGAAATTTTCTCCTTCATCCAAGGGAACATTTCATTAGATTCAAGTTTGGTAATCGACATATCAATTGTTCCTTTCTCAATTAGAATAGATGTCTCTCTTACAAGAGAGGCAGAAGTGACTACAGGAAGTAGAACCTCTTGTGGATTCTCTAGAGTTAGATTCGGGTTGTTTCCTCTTTCTCAATTTGTACCTCCTCTATTGGGACTTCTTCTATTCTGGATATCCTAGGTGATCCCTCATGGAGGTGGGCCTCCAACTCTATAGTATTTCATTTTGGCCTCACTCCGAGAATGGCCTAAAATTGAAGTACCCTCCACAACCTTTGATAACAAGTGCTACAAAGCCTATTTTTGAGGTGTGGGGAAACTTCTTGACTGAATGGAAATGATCTTATTCCTTTAGAACCTTTCCCTTGTTCTCTTTATTACCTTCTCTATCTGCTCCATGATGTCGCCAAACTTTCGAACACTCTAATTTACCTAAGGCAAATGGGAAACCTTTACCACCCTATACTTTGGATAATATAGTTTAGTTTTATCATCCTGTACAACCTCTTCATACCATGGGAACTAATATTTCCTCATTTATCCTATCACCATTTTCATATGATCTCTCCCTCTCCCACATTAAAGTCATTTAGACATTTAGCCCAATAATATTATATTTGTGGAACATGAAACAACTCGGGACATAGAATGTGTCCGGATCAACCTTTATTTCAAGTCGGCCCTAGGGATGTATAAGTGTAGATTTATGTCTGTGAAGGACACCTCTAGGTGAGATGCATCATTGACATTCTTGCACATGAAAACCCCAAGTGAGATGGGGAAAGAGATAAGTTTCTTCTTTTGGTTCCTGAGTCTATTGCTCATATCTTCAACCTACCTATAGAGATAGAATAGTACTATCTGATCACTAAGGTACTTGGGTAACCTTAGTGGGGCTTGATCAAATTCGGAGACTCGAATGTAGGAGAAAGTGGGAAACTAGATGAAATAGGAGCCATATTTTTAATAAAGTATGATTCTTGTGGAAACCTTCTTGTGTAAAAATCACCCTCCGCATTACTTAAAATGAACATCATGAAAACATTGTTTACATGGGTGAAGTGTCTGTGAATTTCTCTCAACACCAATTGAGGGAACTTCTTGAATACATGTAATTTAGTAGAGATGTTCTAAGTGAGGGCCAATCCCTTGGATGGCCTTGCGATGGTGAGGAGATACACCAAGTAATAATTCATGAATAAATTCTTTGTCATAGGCACTTGGAGAAATTAACGATGCAAGTTCTCTCTTATGATCGCAGCCCAATCTATCTTTTGATCCCCTTCAGTCATATTTAGAATGAAGAGCACCATCCAATTTTGCAAATCCCTTTTTCTTACTTCTCCCATCAACCAGCTGAGAAGGGTGACTGAATAACCTTCACATAATTCACATCTTTAGAGATTATTTGGCATTCTCGAAGGATTTCTCCTTGCCTTTATCCACAAGCCCAGTGTAATTCCTTGTAGATACACAACCGTGTTACTCCATTCATTCACAACCCTTTCCTTTTTTATGAATGCCATATTGGTCCAGGTGGTGATTTCTAATGCAAGTGAGATAGCCTTAGGGGAAATGACTACCATGGTTGTGTCGTTATCTACCCAGATTGTCCATGTATCAAGTTCATAGTGATGTGAGTAGGCCAAGACCAACTCAATGCTTTGATATTGACACATGATGCCCACAAGCTGCAAAAATCCACTTATGAAAACTTTTTATTCAATTTTCCCCTTTTGGTCAACTATCATGTGTTACTTAAGATCATAAAGATCCATATTGGTGACATCATTTTCACCAAATTCAACATACTCTGATGAGAGAGACTATACTAGTTTTATCCTTGTGAATTTGAACTTCATGTTTCCTTGACACTTACTATGTTTTGAAAAGGTGACTTACTATTTTTAGTAAGTGTCATAATTCACTTCTCTCAACCCCAACCTCTAATGTTATCTTGAATTATTACCCCCTGTGCACTCCTTCGTAATAACTATTGTTTTGATATGACTTACTATTAATAGTAAGCACCAATATAGGAGACTTGCTATTTTTAGTATATGGTGATTTTGACCCTTTTTACCACACCAGCAAGATTAGATTTCTCAATTATCCTTGTATTCACTACTTTCTCCTTCAATGCTTCTTGGAATGACTTATGATTTATAGCAAGTACCCATATAGGGAACTTAGTATTTTTAGTAAGTGGTCATTTTCACCATTTCTGGTACTGGAATACGACTCTGACCTTCTGAATGTTCTATGTGCCCATCGTCTTCGCCACAATTATTGCTAGTGTTAAATTTCCAAAAATGTCAGTCCTCATGTAGAAAGTATTACTATTTTGGAAATTGGGTTTTTGGTGGTTAGTTTGCGATGAAACAAACTTTCCGATATATGTATTTTCCCAACAGTGCTCTTCCAAATTTTTGTCTCAAACTGGTTGTCGGATTGAGATATTTTAAAATTCAAAATTTTTACCACAAGAAACCTGGGGTTTCTACGTTTGTAAAAAAACAAATTGTGTGTCTAAGAGATTCAAGGTATCTGATAAACTTGATGAATGCAAAAAATGACAACTTGATCCATTCTGACAGTTTGCAAGATATGAGAAATTTTTCTTCCACCGACTTCAAGGTTTTCCAGTAAAAAATATTGGTTTATTATTTGTTTAAATATGTTATTGTGTTTTTTTATTGTTTCAGATTATGGTATCCTTCATGGGATCACTTGAGGATAAAAATGTTGGATTGATCTATGGCAAAAAAATTCCAACATGTCGAAGCATCTGGAGGTGTGGGGGATGAAAAATGGTGAAAATGGCTAAGTCCCCACTATTTATAAGATTGAAATGGAAGGATGGAGGGTTGGGTCAAATTTTAGGCCCCTCATTTCCATTTTAAAAGGTGAAAATGGGACATTTAAATTCACCTTCCCCTAGCTTGAAAATTTTCGAGTGTTTTTTTGTTGAGCAACTTGAAGGAGGGGCTAAAAAAAAAGCACTGGGAGATGGAGATGGTTGCATGTGGGTCCAAGAGGAATGCAAAGGGTGGGGAGAATTTTTATGTCCATCATGTACCTTATCAAAAGGTATAATAGGTGCAATAAAATTTTCCTTTATTTGGGGAGGACAAGTTTCATGCATGCAGGAGTAGGTAGGTGTGTAGGTCAAAGTGATCAAAGGGGCTTGGGTGAGTGCCGACATGTCATATGGGTGTATAGAGGGATACATAGGGGTTGGGAATATTTTTATGGACCTCATGTCCCTTTTTAAAGGTGTAAAGGGGACATTAAAATGATCTTTCACTGGTTTTTCCATGTGCCCCACTAAAAAAATACCTAGTACCGAAGAGCGTACCTTGAGAGCTGAGTTGTGAAGGCCATATCTTGAGCTCTTAGATGAGTTTTGGGTGATTCATTATATTATTTTGCATTAAAAACATAATATAATAATAATTATTAGGGTATAAAGGTTTTAATAGGAGTGAAACATCTCCAAATGTATCATTTTTTCTAAGGACCGCTATCTGTACACCAAAAGAAAGAGTTGCCTAGAGAAATGTATGGGGTTTCAAGATGTCATGTATTTTACACCATGTATAGTATTAAAAATTATTTCCATAGGTAATTTTTTTGGCTTTAAACTCATTCTGGAGATCCCAGAATCTCACTTTGAAGTTCAGGTCCTCTTTCATGGTGTAGGCTCCTTCAAGCCCAAAAAACTACTTTCACTGAATTGGCTCCAAAATATCCAAAACTTCCCTAAATCTTCCAAAATCAGTTCCAATTTTTTTATCTATTTAATACTCCTCTATGATGGGTTTTAGCCTTTATATCCACTCCGAGGATGATGCACTAGTCATAGGAAGGTTGATGATAGCCCTTCCCAAAATGGCTCAAAACTCCATTGTTGAACACTTTGCTCCAAAAGTTCCTTGAATGATTTTTGCTTCCTAAATAACCTAGGGGGATACATGAAAATCACTTAGGGGTCACTTTGATGAAAAAATCAGGTTGGTATTGTGTATTTACTGACCTAGGGGGTTTCTTGGGAAGGTATAACTTCCAAAAATTTTCACATTGTGGTATAGTTGTCCCATTTTCTAATGAATTTATCTCTTACAAAAACATAGGACAAAAATCCTTAACTCTATGTTAAAATCCATTACAAGTGTAATAATATAGATTAAATTTTTTTCATACCTTGAAGCATTGGGCTAATTTACATTCTTTATCTTCACTTTGGCTTGGAAGTTTCTCTCCTTTTACTCCTCTTTGGTGCGTGGAACTTCAATCTCCTTTCTTGGAACATTGTCATCTTGCATCAATTCTTTTACTTTGAGGTCATCCTTGAACCCCAAAAAATTCATTTCTCTATAAGAACTATGAGAATAGATCATCAAGATATATGGAGATCTTTTAAAAATTATGAAAATCCCTAGCCCCGTTAACTACCTCACAAATCTCCCCCTTAGAAGGATAATCTATTCTTCAATATTAACACATTCTTATTCTTTGTATTACAGGAATAAATTCATGGAACTCATCTATATTTCTAACCATTTTATGTTTTGATCTAGCTTATATTTATCAGACCAATGTTTCTCCTCAAGGTCATGGATCTTTCCTTCATATTCTTTGACTTGTGCTCTCAACTTCTTAACATTCTTCTCAGCACGTTTTATCTCTGTTTGAACACACATTAGCTTAGTCTCTATGTGATCTCCTCCTTTTCTTTCTTAGAGTGCATGAATTCACCAAATAATATGGAGCCTTTACTCATAGACCTCATATCATCCTTTCCTATGAACATAACTTCATCACCTACCTCTTCATGCTCAAATTTAAAGTCGAAATCGAGACATCAACACATATAATTACCTCAAATGAACAACACTCTTTCTTTGAATATAAACTCTTCTTGAAATTATTCTTGTTTTCAAACCTCTTGAACTTCTTCTTTCCCTTGTCAAACCTATGGGTATCATATCATGATCTTCATCATGCTCTTCATCTCTTTCATCCTTGAGATTATGAGGGAAATTAATGGAAAAATGACCTACTTCTCCACAATTAAAACATTTAAAATTAAATTTACCTTTACACTTACGAACTAGTTTTGGGATTTTAGCAAACATGGAAATTAGTTCATCATCATCAATATAAAGAGCAACATCAGCATCATTAGTATTATTATCCTTCAACTTCTTCTCAACCTTGAAAGTAATCTCCTTATTTATAGGTTTGAATCAATGATCCTCATCTCATATGTAGTTAGGATTCCACGATGCTCATCCATAGTCATGACCTTAAAATCCTTGCCTTCCTCAATAGAATACATTTTTTAGGGTCACACTTAGGAGTGAGGGATCTCAGTACCTTTTTCACTACTACTTATTCTTTCACTTATTTTACTAACCCTCTCATGACATTAACAACTTTATCAACTCGAGTATATATAAAACAATGGATTCCTCTTCATTCATTTTAGGTCTTCAAATCGATTTTGAAAGTTTGAAATTTTTCTATCCTTAGCTTAAAGTATCCTTCATAGATGACCTGAAGTTTTTCCAACATAGATTTAACTGATGTAAAATTCATGACCTTAACAAACTCGAATCAGATAGACCACACATGATTACAATCATTTCCTTAGATTTTTCATTATTTTCCTTCTAGTTTATAGTCTTTGGTTGGAGGAGTATGAGGAAAATTATACCCATCAATCAAATATTCATAAATATAAAACCATTAGGAAATTATTTGATTCATCATACGATGCTCTCTAAAAATATAATTTTATTCATCAAGAATGTAGGATTTGATGGTAGAAGTTACACTCTCCTAAATCACCATTTTAGTGCTTTAAAGGATCTCCTTTAAGTGATTAAACTTCTTAAAAATTCCATACTTTGATACCAAATGTTGGAATCAAAATTAACTCGAGAGGGGGTGAATCATTCCTTTTAAACCTTTACTTAATTCCTTTAATTTGTATACACCATTTAGAGCATCAAATCAATATTCCTTAACTATTAATAGCACATTAAGTATTATCAAATGTACAAAAGAATGAGAGAGTATAGAAGACACCAAATATAAGTAGGAGACCCTCAATGGGAAGACCACTGAATTTATTTTATTATACTACTCAAACCATAACACTTACATGAATATGACACATCACACAATATTTGTTTAGTGAGGTACTAACCTGCAAGGAGCACCAATCTCTATTTAAAAGGCACTAACCCTATAAGGAGAATCCTAAGGTGATCGAACACAAACTCAACCATTTGAAGATGAAGACCATAGATGTATTATTTCTACTACAACTAATAGTGATCATAATTTAAGCTCCACTCTCTCAAAACCCTCTTCAAACACACTCTCTCTGATTTTTTCAAACTTCCTTATTTATAGGTTGATTTGGTATATTGACATTACATACTAGCTTCTCAACTCTCCTCAATAATTCATACCTTCTTTCATATCTATCTTGAATCCCCCACACCTATTTCACACTCTCTCTTAGCTCACAATTTCCTCACTCACACAACTAGTCCATAATGACCAAATACACTCACTTAAATACATGATTTTTTTCTTAAAACATGATAGGTCGACCATGTCTAATATGTTTCATCATACCAACACCAAAATACAACTACAATATCATATAAAATCATATGAAATACCCATATAGTTTGGCAATGGAAAAACACACTCTATCATGCACAACTAGGCCAAGAAGATTAAATCTACCTTCCGATTTAATAAAATCTGAATATTTTATTAAAATATGAATGCAAAGATCTAATTTAAGCGATAAACAATGAGATATAAATGCTAAAGTTTTTATAAATTTTGACTATGAAAGGAAATGAGAGGGGTAAAGTACTTATCTCAATTAAGCTTATCCCAAAGTGAGTCTCGAACTAGAAGATGTAATGAAAAACAAGCACGAACCATTCCAATCAGACTAATAAAAATGTAGTTATGCTTGATGTTCCTGGACATGGACACTGGGAAAGGATAGGGATGCTTGTAGGAACCCAAGACCTCTGTATGAGTGCTAGAGTTTTCATAAATGGTTAGAACTTGGTTCCGGTAGTGTTGTTAGGGATTCACACTTAGTTTATTTTGGTCACCTTTATGTCACACTTGGGTCACTTGGGTACCATTAAATCTACACACAAATATCATCCTCCCAACCCCTTAAAAAGACATCAAATGCTAAAAAATAAAGATGGAAAATGAGGGGTTTAAATGTCCTCAACTATCACAATGATGAACTTGTGGATCGAGTGTTGCACTACATCTCGGACTCCAATGTAGTTCTATGTGTTTTTTTGTGAAATAGTTCTCCTAGGTCTCCCTTGTGCTAATGATGCCAAGATAGTGAACGATAATTAGATAAAATGAAAATGTGTGAATGTAATAGAATGAACTCCCTTTCTTATGTAGTGTGTATGTAGAGTAATATTCCCAAATGTAGTGCCTTGAGATATGTAGATATATATCCCTTAATAGTAATTACCCTCTCATATAATGGTATGTGTTGTGTTTATATAGGGATATCTTGCTTGAATTTCAACACTAATAAAATCATATGATGAATAGTACCTCATGATATGAGAGGGAAAAACCAAAAAGACCAACCTAAAATGCTAAAAAAATGATCAAACATAAAGAATACATGGGAACCTAGGATGGACATGAGCACATGGTGTTATTGTCTAGTCCTAGGCACTAGTGTCTAAAGACAAGTAATGAAAAATGAGTGAGGATTGAAAGATAGGGGTCCCTGTGACCTAACTAGAACTAAGTGTATGAGTGACAAGTGTGAAAGATAAAAGCAATAGAAACCAAAAAGACAAGTGGATGGACTATGGAATGGGTCACTAGTGAATACTCTTCTTACGCAAGATCCATATATAAAACAACATACTTGGTAGTATAGTAAATAGTAGTAAGTGCGTGATTTTGTGTCTACATTTTCCCCAATTTATGTTAGTGAGTTAAATATTGGTAACATAAAGTAGACAAAGATGCATACCTGAGCGAAGTCGAAGAAGTCCATGTTTCAAAATTACACACAAATTTGGTATAAGTACATTATGAATGAGAACACATAGCGTGGAAAACCATGGATCGATGTGTCGATCCATGCAAAGCATAACTTGAGAGACATGGGACCATTATGATGAGAAATAAGTGATACTCGATGATTTCTATGTTGAATGATTAAAGATTTCACTTTTTTTGTCAATGGATATGTTTTGGGCTAAGGAGTGATCAATTCCTAACCCAATTGTGTGTGTGTGTAAATTTGAGGATTTGGGTGTCCTCCTACCAAAGAAAGAGTGTAGGGAGAGAGGTGTAGTTTTACTCTCCAACTTTAACTACATCCTCAAAAAAATTAGCCACTATAGATGGAAGAAAGACCTATTTTTTTTTATTTTGGATCCAATTTGGCTATGAATAACCCATATAGGAGGAGTATAGGAAAGGAAATGACTTATCACTTCCCCCACTTTAGGGGTGTCACTGAAATTTTTATGATATGGCTTCCATGTTAGGTCATATGGAATCATTCAAAAAATGTAGAATAACTTCCACTGTTAGGTCATCTCGAGAGGGTAAATACGTTGTTTTGTGTTGATTGATTGATGTCATTTAGAACAAGTATAAAGTTATTGTTGTCAATATTTGAATGTACCTAAATGATTGATTGGTTACTCATGGAGATATTTTATGCTTGTTACCCCTAGATTAGTTCATTAGGGGAATCACTATAAATTGGTATGGGATGTCACATGATGTATGGGAAAACTTCAAATTAGAAATGTATAATGATCATGATTGTATACCACCCCTTTCAGTGAAAGAGAGAGAGATGATGAGAGAAAACGTTGAGCCAAAAGGAATCATGTAATGATGTAATAGTGAATGTATGTATCACAAAGGTTTGTATATCAATTTGAGACAGTGTGAAGGATGAATATAATGTGTGTGAAATGTGTACAATATGGTACTAGGTGGAATTTTGAAAAGAATGATGTGAACGGGATAGAAATTATAGTAAGGACACATGAGATATGATTGATATCATGTTATGTTTATTAGTTCAAAGGATATGTGTGAATAATGACTATAGCGTGGTGAGTAATGAAAAGTTACTATAAATAATAAGGTGAAAAACTCAATAGAAAATTCATTTGATTATTGTGCAAGTATTATTTAGAGTTATGGGTGTGTGGAGATGCCTCAAGTGAGAGCACCATGATTGAGTTGAATTGAGATGGTGGTAGAAGCTATGGTATCATGTATGACAATAGAGCTAGTAAATGTGCTTATTTTGAAAAATGTGTTGATATTAATCATTTTTGATAAATTTTTACAAAAAAAATATTTTTGAGTTTCTCGGCGTTTTAAACCTATAAAAGACTCTGGTGAAGGTGTTAATTTCCTTTGAGAAATTAGTTCTAAGGCACGGGCACTAGTGAATTTCTCTTGGGTACCCCAATCCTATTTCGGGTCTTTGGCATCCTATTAGGATTGGGTTGAGCCCAAAGTGACATGGATGTGAAAATTGATACTTTTTGATGTTGCAGGTAGGTGTGTTTGCGTATATATGAGACTCTAATTTATTTCTTGCTTTCATTTTGTTTTTTAGAGGGAAATCCATTCGAGATATTTTTTGGTGGTTTCCATTTGAGTACATTATTAGGATTGGGATTGTCAAATGAGGAATGGGATGTTCTAGACCGTGCTAGCCTATGGCACATAGTGAGGATGGGGGATGTGCCCCATAATATGCCTATGATCACAAATTTTTGTGAGAGTTGGTTTGTAAATACCTTTACATTTTTGTTACCTATAATGGAGATGATAGTGACTCGGAGGATGTGTATCACATACGGCAATTACCTATTGTGGGTGAGCATGTTTAGGAGATGGTTGTATATGATGCCAAAATGCACACGAGGGTTGTTACATGATATATTTACAAGGAACTTGGTTCATACCGAGGTCCACATTGGACTAGATGTTATTATGAGATCATGAGTTCCACAATTGAGAAATTTCATTTCCATTGTAATTACATCGTCGAGCAGCAGAGGGTGGTGGTGTAGGAATCTTTTATAATATGTGTGATATCTACTATTGGATAGAGGACGAGGGCATGAGATATGTTTGGGGAAGATGTGTATTGGACCATCTATACAGAGATCTATACATATTTACACAGGAGGAGCATGGGGGTGGTATTAGAGCTACCATATTATTACATGTATGGTGCTATGAGCATATTGTGAAATTAAGGCCATTTAATGGACCATGAGGAGAGTGGGTGAGGCCATACATATTTTCTAGGAGATGGGTGGGTGTTCACGACATAAATATGTACACAGATACCTATAGAGTGATGGTAGATTAGATGGGGCTAGAGGAAGTGATATGGAGGCCATACTAGGACTACAGAGAATGACCATAGGATGTAGTAGAGTTACGGTGCATACGACAGACTATGTGGCTAGAGGATAAGTTTCTAGGGGTAACCAATAAATTTCAGGTAGAACGAGTCTCACAATAGTTTGGGATGGCCAAGGATGTGCCCCCAGAGCCATATGTATGGTTTAGGACTATTAGGGCACTAAACAAGGCTAAAGCTAGACTAGGGCCCATAGGATTGCAAATAGTAACTCCCGACTAGATGAGGTCGATACATCGATAGAGCTCATATATGTAGATGATGTAAGGTGTATGGAGGCATATCGTGCATGGTTTGTGTCACATTGATGGGTGTTTTTGTTTCCAGTTTTTATGGATATGGTAGGACCACTACCGAGAGAGGAGGATTATAGGGAAATCTCTTTCCCCCAATAGCATAGCAAAAACATTAGTAAAACACAAGTATTTGTATAATTATCATTATAATGGGTTAATTGATTTTATAATTGTCATTTTTGTCTAATGTTGTAATCTATGGATGTAGGTGATGCGTATTGGTCATCGATTTTTGATACATCCATCTCGAACATTGTTTGAAAATACCCATTGATGTACTCATAGGAGGTGGTATGCTATAGTGCATGGATGGTATCATAGGTGAACATGCACACTTATTTGATCCAGTAGTTTTAGTGGTGGCTACATCTACCGTATTCTTGAGTGAGAGACCCGAGGCACGAGAGGAGACAAAATTATCTAGAGAGGCTACGGGTGGAGGTCCTTTATCACAGGATGTATTTTTGTGGTTTGTGGAGCTCCGGGGTAATTTTATGGAGTAGTAAACTAAGGTTATGTTATTATGTTGGAATGTAGAGAGATATAGGGTTTATGATTAGCGGTATAGATTGAGTGGAAAAGCTTCTAGTGCTATAGATCCAACAGATTATAAAAAGTGATAGTGATGTAGTGATTTATGAGGGGTTGGCCTCTAAAGCATTGGAATTTTATTAACTATGATTTTAATCTATATATATGGACTATTGGCATTTTTTCAATGTACTTGATGTTATACTGATTATGCGATGTGATGACGTGATATTCATATGTTGACATATGATGTGTTAATTATGGTTGTTATATTTGATGTGTGATGTTGTGATGATTTTTTGTTGATATGATTGTTAATTCATAGTGTTTGATTATGATTAATGATGAAATAGTGTATTTGATTATAAATGGTGGATATAGTGTGATTATGATGTATAATAGATAAATGATGAAAAAGTGTATTATATGAATGATGAAGTAGAAATGTATTATGTGAAATAATATGTGAATGAGATGGTCATAATAGTGTCATGAAGTGCATATTAGTATGTTGACAAGGGGGGAGGAGAATAACAATGCCCCCTAGTGTATAGATGAAAAGGTTCATTTATAAAAGACCCCTTAGCAGTAAAGAATGAAATGTAAAGCAAGAGTTCATCATTGAGAGGTGATATGATAGTATACATTAGATATATATTTCGATGTATAATGAAAATATATAGTGAGGTTATTATTAGAATATATCCCTCAATAGTCATGTAAGAACCATAAGAACACAAGTGTGTCATCGAGGGTAAGGTGATAAAATCACCTACTAAAGACCAAACAGGCATGGAATGGTGGAAAAATGTGGATCGTGAGCAGCGTGAGTGTATGAAAATAACTAAATGCCATGTGAAATGGTTCTAAGGATGGGTGATACGGTGGTGGGGAACGCATGAGATGACCATGTCTTATGCAGCCAATGTGTAGCAATATCATGATGCATCATATGAGATGGTAAAACAGTGGATGGATGAGATGGAGAGTGTGCATGAGCAGCAAGTTACGATGCTAGACATAATATGACATTAGCACTACATGAAGGATAAAAATCAACTGGAGTAAGAACCCACTTTTGTGTGAGTGGATACATAGACCTCTCACGAGAGCGATAGCTAAAGTAAATGACACCCTTATCTTATAATCGTTGTAATCAATCATGAAGGGAAAAATAGTCATTGTTATGATGGCCATTGATAAAATGATAATTACAATAAGGTCGATCACGCTATCATTTCAAGAGATTAGGTGGATGATGTTGATTACAAGGTAAGTTAATCAAACACTTGTCTATTAAAGTACACATCACATTATGATGCCTAGCGTGATGAGAAAAGAGTAATGTCTCCCTTGAAGGAGTTGTAGAAGTCTGAGGTGGAGTACAACGTGGTGGAGGAGATAAATTATGCTTATGTGATGGATAATATTGATCCTACTTGCAAGGTGGAGGAGATGGAGACCTAGGGGAATCCTCAACATATGTAAGTGGAGCAAAACTAGACAATGCAACATTAGTAGAAATAGGAGGATCTATGACATGTAAAGCAATGAGGTCTTGTTCTAAGTCAATGACCTTATAGAAAGAGATTGAATTATTCACATGTATCATATTGAAAGTGTTGTTTTGGAATGGGAATCAAGACACGATAGAAGATGAATTGATTCTCTAGGTCATTGAAATTTGGAAGACTAACTAATGCATGCAAGAATTGAAGCTAAAAATGTAATCCATAATAGGTTCTATTTTTCCTTCATGTAAGTTTGGTAGATGATCATATGTTACTTTAGGTCCATTGTTGAGTATATATCATTGAAGGAAAGATTCTTCAATCTCACAATAGGTACTAATATATCCCAGCGGTGGATGTTTGTACCATTGGAGAGCGTCATCGAGTAAGAATATGGAAAAAATAAGCCATGGGTAAATGATATTTCTTAAGATGTAAATAAGGATTTCTAGTACAATCAAACCATGTAAATGTACCCATAACAAAATCCTTAGAGAATGTTGAATTGTGAATCCTTTTCAGAATAGGGGTTCCATGTAAAGAATTTTTATTAATAGAAACATAGTAGGATTTTCTTTCAAGTGTGAGAGATTGAACCTGAGAGAAATGGCCAAAAACAAATGTGATAAAATTTCAGGTGAAGGAATGACAACATATGTGAGTAGTGTATTAAGTGGTTGTAGGTTGCCATTATGAGTGATCATAAGGATATAGAGAAGAGAAATTGAATATTATGATGTTAAGGGCACAAGAGGTGTAAGTGTTAAAGAAGTAACATGTGGTGAATCACATGGAGTGTCAAGAGAAGAAGTAGGAATAACATCGGAAATATTAGTAGGTGATGAAGTGATATAAGGAGATGAATCAAGCATACTACTAGAGACAATCTTAGAAGAATATGAAAGAGGATTGGAGGATTCACATTCAGCATTATACAAAGAAGAAAAATCATGACTAGTATGTGTATCATCAATATCAGATAAATATTTAGATGCAAGGATTTCATTAAGTGTATCATCAACATATAATGAAGGAGGAGGAGAACTAATATGCAATGCACTATTGGAAACATTTCTAGAAATGGAAGTATTATGAGATGCAACTATATAACCATTCCAACTAGTAGGAGAAACAACATCATGCACATGCGTATTTTCATCCTATTTTGTATCTAAAACATTATCATAAAGATTAAGCATAAAACTAATAATAGCATCATCTAAATTCTCATTATAAACAACTGAAGGTGGAGTGTGGCTGATTGAATAAGAAGGTCTACAACTAGAAAATATTTCTTGATAAGAAATAATGCTAATAGTGGAATGATCAAAGCTAATAGGAACATTACATTCATTATCTAAGATTTGTCTTTGAGTATAACGTTGTGATATAGAGTGCTAAGTTCATCTATGGTTTCCTCATCATATATAGTATTAATACTCATATGAGGCATGCATATCCTAAGAGAATAATAGTTATCCTTAACATTTAGGGTTTTAGTTGATCCTGGGGAAAGAATTTGGAAGCTACTTGGTTCAAAAATGATTTAATAAAATCTGAATATTTGATTAAAATATGAATACAAATATCTTCTATAATCGATAAAAATAAAATATAAATTCTACATAATTTATTAATTTTAACTATGAAAGGAAATGAGGGGTAAAGTACCTATCTTGATTAATCTTATCCAGAAGTGATTCGAACTGGAATATGTGATGGAATAAAATCATAGACCATCATAATTAGACTTAGAAAATGCGAGAGATGTTTGTTGTGCCTAGACATAGGTGCTCGGGCAAGGATAGGGGAACCTATGGGCAACCAAGACCCTGTATGGGAACTAGAGTCTAAAGTAATGGTCAAAACCTAGTTCTAATAGTGTCACTAGGGATTCAAACTTGTTTTCTTTTTTTCCTTTATGTTGGACTTGGATCGTCAGTGGTACCTATAAATCTGTACACAAATATCCTCTTGCAAAACCCTAAAAAGACATCAAATCCTAAAAATAAAAGATGCAAAATAAGGGGTTGGATTGTACTCATATGTCAAAAAGGTTATATGAGTGATAAGTGTGAAATATGAAAGGAATATAAAACAAATACAAATTTGTATGGACTATGTAATGGGTCACCATTGAATACTCTCTTCTTACGCAAGATCCATATATAAAACAACATACTTGGTAGTATAGTAAATAGTAGTATGTGTATTTATGTTTACACCTTCACCGAGAACTCCATGGACTCCAAGAACAAAAATATTATTGGTAATGAATAAAAATTATCCACACATCTCAAATATAATATATTAACACCTTTCAAAATCTCAAAACCTCTGTATCATTCATTTTCTTCATGACACCACCAAGTAGGATTGTTTCCTACTCAAATAGAGCACCTCCCACAAACAAGTATTCAAAGACAAAGATCAAGAACTCACCAATAACCTCAAATATGGAATGTAACCACCCATTAGAAATATACTAATATAATAAACACTTATAACCAAATTATACATCATGACACAACATATAGATCCATCAAAACAACTTCTTCCTTCGGATACATATGCTGCCCAAAAACTAGTTTTTCCAACTTGAGATTCTCACACATATTTTAACACTTTACAACCTAATAAATATATGGAATATCATAAAAATTTACCCCTCATCACTCTCCAATGGATAGGAATCATGAATTAACCCAATATATTTTTCTTTTATACCAATTTAAACCATGAACCTATACTGATCCTGAAATGTTGTCAAGTAGGTCAACTTGTGACCTCAACCATGCCACTAAATATGACCTTTAGAGATGAAACAAAGCATGTATAATGTCACATTGGATTTTTAAGACACCTTTATATAAATTATACTAATAAAATTATACCATTCATGCCTAATAGCCTTCTTTCTCCATGATTTCCAAAAACAACCTTCTAGACCTAAAATTCAATATTCCTATTTGGACTGCAGACCTTGAAATGAATTTCCCAATATCTGAAATCACCTCAAATACACATAATATATCCCCATCTACTAATTTTTTTATTTCATAGGTAAAATGGAAAACCGAGATAAAAATAAATGTTTCGAAATAAGCAGATTTGAGTGGGCTCCACCTACAATCAAGACCTCAAACCGCACCACTATCTAAAATTTGGGTGATTCCTTTCGTTATCCAATCATCAAATTTTATTATCTTCTGAATTTTTAATTTATACCAAAAATATTTTCTCCATATCTCATGGACTAGGGTTTAACTATGGTTGTTGATATCTTTCGCTTCTTAAAAATAATTCATTAAGAAAAGACCCTTATTTAACTCCATTCCAACTATGATATCTTATTAACTCCATTACCCAACATCCCTAAAAGGGTTATGGTCCCATTCAGTATTTACATTTGTAAACCAAGATGATTTCTCTCATATCGAGCTAAGAAACATGCCTTCTAGAGCTCGGTTAGACCAACAACTTCATATCTTGCAAAATTATCATCATACTGGACATAATTTTTTTCCCACAACTCTAGGAAAACCTCTCTCAAACTTATCTAATTCTCATATGATCATAATTTTATTTGCATCTTCTCAACCACTATGAATTGAATAGCTAGGTCATAGAATGAAGTCTAGTTCAGATCTATACAAAGTAGGAAAACACCATACCTTAAATTCAAATCTCTTTAAAAGGCTCTAACACCATTGAGACAAAATGTATCATAATTTTTCATGCCTTCATTATCCCACACAACTCTTCACCTAATGATCATACTCCATTAGGCCACCAAGCACCTAAACTAGGTCTAGATAAAGACCTACAAACCCTACTCACACCTTGCAATTACATCCTAAGACCCATATGAGTGTATCAAAACACTCTCCTCATGATCTCAATTATGTTACCATTCTTCTTAGAAATCCATGCATCTCAAACCATCATGTTCCATCTCTTTTGCTAACTAGGCCCATTGAATAGGCCTACTAGACCAAGTAGCCCTCACCTTCTTCACTCTTGTAGACATGGCACTTCTTGTCTTCACATGTCATCCTCATAACCTGATCCTCTTACACTCCTAAAAATATGCCTTGTTTCATTAATGAACCTATTACATCAATTACAACACTAGATATCACATTCTAATAGCTGAGAGGGTGAAAAGGTTCACCTGATGTTTTCCCCCACACATTTAGTGTGAGCAAGATGAAAAAAAGTGAATGAAGTGTAAATTAGGAAGGATGAAAGTAAAATATGTATCCTAGATAGGGATCCCTATGTGGGGAATAGGTATTAAGTATGGTAGTGACCATGATAAGAACCAAACTATTAGAAAATATAATGCCTCTGTTGTGTTGATATTTGTACATGCTTCTTTGTAACTAGTTGGAAACATTTGACATCTGATTGTGTTCTAATTTGTTATGCTCTTTTAAGTTGGTAAACCATGTTTGCTATAATGATATCAGTGATTGTAAGATCTTGTTTGTTAATCATTCTTATGGCAGTATTTATACTTATGTTGTTGATCATGAAGTACTTACTTAACTGGTTTTTGAAATGAACTTAGTGATTTCAGCTTGTGGAAAGTAAAAATCATATTCTTGGAATATTTAAGTGATTAGGTAATCTAGTAAGCTATTTAATGTCTTGATATAATTTCTACTTGGTATAGATAGTGGATTAAGATTACACCTTAGGTAAATTTTAGTGATCCAAGGTATTCTCCTAAATCAATATGTGATTATGACTTAAATATTGAATGATTACTTGGTTTCTTATTGATTCTAGATTGCAATTTTGATTGCAGATTATGAAACAAGATACATAATCTAATATCTTGATTGTATTACTATGATGAAGGCTTTCTTTTAGATTAAGAATTTTCATTCATTTTGTAAATTTTCTTGAAGGTTGTAATGGATAAGATTTGTGGTAAGGTTTGTGTACTCTCATTATATGAAGAAAACCTAGGATAACCTATTCTAACGTTGATGTTTAAATTTTAATGAAGGGCCTAAATTAACCCTATGAAAATTTGATTCAATTGTTAACAACCTAAGATAAGGTTGATATATCTAAAGGTTGACGTAAGCATGATGAATTAAATAAATTTTAACCTATGAAGGGGACCCTAAGACCTAACCCTAAGACCAACGTATGTTAGAAATTATGTCGGGGGTTAGTAACATGGTTAAGTAAATTGGGCACCACCCCTACACTACTTGGTAAACTAAATGATTTTAATTGATGGCCATGGCCACCCTTTAGCAGAAGACTAAGTCAAACTTAGCATTGTATGCTAAATTTGTGGCTAATGGTATAGTGAAGGCTTGATGAACTATTAATATGATTACTAATTTGAATTAGTAAGATGGTGGTTGGTGGGATTCATGGAGGTAACTGTTAGTCCTTTCAAGGGAATTAATGGCATTGGGTAAACCAAAAACCACCTTGGGAAAACAACGATGGTTTTTAGAGAAAAAGGAATTAGGTTTCATTGTTCATTTGGTCATTCGAGCTCTTTAGCTCTGCATGTCGACTTTCTATTTTTGAACTCATAGTTCATTTTTGGATAAAAATGGAGTTATCAATTGCATGGTGGAGGAAATAGTGGAAAAATTAAATGTAATGGCTATTAAACTGGAAAGATGGAGAAAAAGGGTTTATGTGGAAGTCTGGTTATATATTTCAATGGGATTTTTTGTGAAAGCTCGAGAGAAGAACTTGGAAATATTTGAAAGGAATTATTGGAGCTTGGAAAGGAAGTTACAGGATCTCTACCACGCATGATAGACTCTAACTATTTATAATTTTCTCTATTTAATAGCTTCATTAGAATATTTATACTCTTATATAAAATCTAGTTCTCTGGTTCGAGGTTTTTAGTATTTATCGAAAACTTGATTATGTTTGAGTATCTACCTTCATGTTCCTAGATGTCAATGTATTCCTTCATTATACTTTTGGTTTTTTTGTGTGTATACTATAAAAATGATAATGCAATATATGTAAGAAATGGGTTGTGTTTGTTAATCAAAACCTTTATAGTTGTACCCGTGTGCTAATGGAGACACTATATTCTTGTTTACTTGTTACTTGAAGGTTTAAATGTTGTATTATTAAGCAATATTAAACATGGAAGTGGGTTTTGTTTGTATTATGAATCAATTGATTATGCTCTTGTGTATTCATCAACTCAACCCTATAAGTGTTGGGTTTTATTATTAATTTGAATAATGGTATTTTTCTCAACTAAGATTATCATGTCATTTTATCTTGCAATGATAACATGATTTATTGTTACGGATTAGGTTTTATTGGACTTTATCGAATATATTCTCATTTAATGGGTTTGTGAGATAAGATACCTTTGGCATTCATTTTTAGTGAATCGGTCCAGGTATCATATTTTTTATTTTCTTATCATTTTGAATTATTTATTTTTAAAGCATAATACTTAGTGTTATCTCTTGTTTCTAAAATCATCTCTGTAACTCTAATAGAAGCCTTAGGTTGATGACTTGGGGTTATTTGGTGTTTTTGTGAGGTTAAACTATTATGTATACACTTTGTGAACTTTTTGTATCTCTTGTTCACCGCTCTGAATGGATCAGTTTATTATGACAGCCATATGAATGACCCAAACAATTATCTCAAAGTTATGAATAATGAAGGTTATTTTGGTTTGAGTTAAGTTAATAATAATTTATATTGAGCCTTAGGATGACACAGGTCAAAAAGGATATCAACATCTACTTTTATGAGAGAGTATGAAGTCTTTATCCTAAACCGAGTAGTCTTAGACTTGCTTGGCACATTTTGAAATGTGTTTTAAGTTCGGTTGATCTATTTTAATGGTGTGACTGTGGAGTAGATATTTAGTCACTTTTATTGTTGTATTTTGATTTTATTGATGAAATCATAACTTGTGTTATGAGGTGATTGTTCGATTTATGATAGTATTATCTCGTTGAATGATATAATTAAATGTACAATATATCAATATGGATGCTGCTCGATTCATACTACTTGCTATGGTAAACTAAGGAAGTTTTTACTTCTATGTAAGTATAATCAAGACTAAGCTTCGACCTTACTTGAAGGTTGATCCTATTATGACCGATTGTAATAAGAAGTAACTCTATATGTTGTTTCATATTAAAGGTTATACAATATTTTTATACCAAGTTAAAAGGTAAATGTTTCCCTAGTTTATATGTGTTATAGTATATATAACTTATAAATACTAGGAATGAACTTCTACCTTAATAAGGTATTGATGGATTGGTATATGATAGATTGTTCAATGAATTTGTGTTCTATGGAATTAAAATAGATTGAATATAATACTACAGTGATATAAGTATGGACTTATATATTAATATTCACACTTCGACACTACCTAAGTTTAGTGTGATTTTTTGTGTTGATTGGATTAGAATAATGAAACTATTATTATATAAGTATGGGCTTATATGACTGAAGTATTATTATTCTAGTATTGGTACTTCTGGATTGATTTTGATCCATTATGATTGATTTTTTACTTATGTTGTCTTAAGTAAATAATTTTCTGGAATTACTTGAATGATGTACTATGTTATCTTATATTTTTTAGATGGTTTCATTTATGACGTCCTTTTAGCATGATCAAAATATTTTTGTGTTTTATTTTGAACCTTAGAATAATTTCATTAAAAAGTAGTGTTCCTTTTATGAAATTATTAATTATAGCATGTTGTTCTTAATATTTAGTCCCTATCATGCTCATTTTGTATGAACTAACAGATGCTAACTATCTTGAAAATAAATTTCATGAAAGATGAAAGAAGAAAAAAATCTAGAAGTTTTACATTTGTTCTATTGATTGAAGAATGATTATTTGAATAAATGATTATTGTAGTCATTTCTTGATGTAATTATGATTCCAAAATAAGAAATGCCTATGGCCCATTTATTGCAATTACTTTGAAAAGATGTTGATTAAATTGTTAGAAACATGAATGTTGATATTGATTTTGGAAAGAAATAAATTTTCTTTACTTTATTATATTGTTTAAATGGAAACGATCGGTTGTAAAATGTAGAACTTAGTTGTGATTTCAATTATAAAATAAAGGCAGTTTGCATTTATTGTTATTGTTATATTAAGCATAATGTATCAACTATTGAAGTACTATATGCCTTATATGATTAAATATAAATTATGAAATAAGTGAAGAGTGGTTGAATACCTAAGTAACTTAAGTAATATGACAAGTTATATGGTTATTAGATTAAATTTTTTTAACTTGAATGGAAGCATGTTGTACATGTTCAAATAGAGTGACTTGTGATGGTTAAATCCTTTATCTATATAACTATCTTGATTAATAAAACACCTATGATAACTTAGGGATTATAATGAATTTATGAATAAGGGGATGCTTATTAGATATAACTAAATTATAAGGGACAATTAATGGTATAAAGATGTTATGCTTATGATTGGTGTGTTTTGGTTGCATTTGATAGGTTATGTTACTTTGTAAAAGTATGAAAACATACCTAAACATAATAGTTATGAATAGTTAAACTATTCTTAAGGGATTTTGTGTGTAAATGATAATGTATGAATGTTTTCCTACATTAAATACAACTAAAATAGGAACATGACACTTATATGATTTAATGAAAATGTATGCTTAAATGATTAAGCATAATGCAAACTTAAATATGCAATCATGCACTTAAGTGAATAAAACATTACGATCCTTACATAAAGGATTTTTTTTCAAACCCTAGTTAATCCTTAGGCATGAAACCTAACGATGAGAATAATAAAGGGTGGGATTAACAAGTTGTGAATTAAATGAATTAATGAACTTTTTAAGATATGATGTTTCTCTTAGAAAAACTCAATGAGACTATCATAAAGCATGGCCACTCGCACATTACACATTTAATGACGCGGGTCATTAATTGGTTACTATGGAGTAACCATTATGGTGCGATTATCCACCTAGCTCCCTTAAGTGTTGTTATCATAAATTGTGGATCCATGTCACTATTATACACTAATTAGTGATAGTAGTATGGCCTAGTGCCGATGTCATCTTATGATGACTATGGGTAATGAAGTGGATCCGAAGTGATGCAAGTCGATTCAGATGCACTTGATTTCCTTAGTATTCTTAAGTAAATTATCATCACTATTCTATGTGAGATAGCCCTACTTAGTATCTAACATGGACATGGAAGTGATTAACGTAATTCAATATTGTGCAATCTAGATAATATTTTTGAGTGTGGTGAAAGAAATATTCCTTTCGATGATTATGTCATCTAGGAATAAAATCATGGCAAACATGTCTTAAAACTTTGGCCAAAGTATCGCAAGCTACTGATTGTGTTGTCTTGATTTCACCTAGACTAAAGATGCATGATATTAGATGGGTATCCGTAATAGATACCTAGATAGGCTCTTTAGATATTTACACTTGATTGACCCTAATGGAATAAGGGAACCATAAGTATACTTAGTATACACATTGATATAAAGAATATGAGAGATCATTTTAATACTGAGTCATGATGGTTGGACATGGTTTACTGTTGTGTGATGGATTAGCTAAATGAATGTTTGTTCTAAATTATGTGAATTTACAACAAAGTGAACATTATGAAAAAAATCCTTCTTATTAAAGTCTTAAAATGAGGATGTTACATTTTGGTATCAGAGCTGAAGGTTGTAGCTCTTGGACCTATTTGAGTCCATAATTGATAAAAATGAATTTCTTGTTAACAAAAAATGGTTAGAAAAAGGGGACATGTTGTGAATAACCACCTCCGTGTGGCAAAGTAGTTATAACTCAAAATATGGATGAAATCCTTGTTTCTCTATTATAAACAAGGGATATAATTTTTGTACTTGAACAACAAGTGGTTGGATATAATATTGAGCCTAAAAGTATAGTCTTGGGATAACCACATATGGAAAACAAAATACATGTTGAAGATTCCAATGCTGGAAATAATGGTAACACTGCTAATAATAATGCAAATGCACCCAATCAACCTGAAAATAAGAGGGAAAGGTTAGTAGTTTAATTAACCTATGACATAAAAAGGATAAGTGTAGTGCCCACATTTTACACACACAATGTCAACAGTAAAATACCAGGATAAATTTTTTTGACTTACAATGCACGCTACACACAACACAACAAGGGCTCCAAGTACAGAAACTCGACTCACATATGACAATCACATAAGTCATCGACTCACATAGACTCAAGAAAAAACATAGGCATGTCGATGCCACACTTCTCGCAATGAACGAATACCAGCAATGACCCAACCACAAGAAACATGACTTCAGGAATGGCAAACCCACAACACATCATTTCTTTAATTACATCTTAGTTACGATTAACATTCTAAGAACATTATTGTGCAAGGATCATTTTCTCCTTTTTCCATCTACAAGATCTTAAGTTCATTCCACTTTTAATTTATAGTTCGACCAATTTAGGTTGGCTTCCTTTATGCATCATGGAAATTTCCATAACTTACTTGCTTATTTGGCACAATTCAAATCACATATACAGTACTTAATTATCTTGTTCTTATGTTAAGAATATGCTTCTCAAACGTTTATTTAATGTTTAAAATTTACCCTTGCTACACAAGTGAATCTAACGTGATGTCAAGGTGAAATCTTGGGATTAAGGAAGACATAGATTTGAGATAGATTTTTTCCCCAAGAACATCCATTGATCACGGAATAGTTATTTCGCTACCATAGTTGTTAAAGTTCAATAACTTATGGACTTCCATTTATACTTATATATCTTTTGTTTTCTCAAAGTTTGATCACACCAAGGCAATACATATTCTTTGAAACACATAAAGATATTTAATTGAGTTATAAGGACTCCAAGAGTGGCAGTATCCCTACCCTCAAATCTCATTTTTTCCTCTTCTATGCTTTACTTTTACATCACATTATGGTCACATTATTACCATCATTTTAAACAAAAGAGTTACGAAAGCACTTGTCTGACATCTTAAGGAAGTACAAGGCTAGGAGCATTATAAACTACACATGAACACAAGTGATCTATGTTCACAAAGATCCCATATCCTTGCATTGCATGATTCCACATAAGAAATATTCTTTATTCCTTAATGCCATAAAATGACATAACAAGGGATTAAGGGACAAGATTACAGTTTCTAAGGTTCTCTAGAATCAACATCTTTCAACTCAATTTCATATGCAAGGAGTTAAATTATAGTTTTCTACCCACAAGTTAACATCCTAATCCACTAGGGTTTAGTTTAATTCCAATTTTTCACTTAGGGATTTACACTCCATTATAGATTAGAATAAGATTAAAAACATATTCACTATATAAACCCTCCATAACAGATCAAGCACTCTATTGTCACTAGCCAAAGATAGTACATATAGCTAAGAGGATCTATTCCTTAACAAAATTTTAAGTGATAGAACCACTATTCCACTAGCTCCATGATGTCATCTAGATCCCACAAGAAATTCATTTGATGCAGAAGATTTATTTGACTGTGTTGCTCCTATATGTCTAGTTTATGTCGATGTCACTAAACGTACCTACTAAGATGATAAACCCTTTCTTGGGATCTTATTTTCCTAACCTAGGATGTTCCATCGAGTGTAAAGGTTCATTTGAAGGGTCACGATTTTCTACACTAAGGGATTAACATAGGCAAGTTAGTTATATACAAATTTTGAACTAGGGTTGATTGTTGTGGTTAGGTTCCTTTATTACATTTTCAAGGTAAGAAACACAACACCAATTATTAAACCAATAATAGCACAATGAAATTTCACTACAAGGTATAAATTTCAATTCCTTTTGACATTTGTATTCCACTTTTACCATAACAATTTTGGGAGCAAAATAACATCCATGAAAGAAATACCAATTTCTCAAGCACTTATTAATCTAGTGACTTTTACATACTACCAATTTCAACAATAAGTCTTTCAATATATTACCAAAAATAAACAATGAATTACTCAACGTCTTTACGTCATCATTCTTTCCTCCTGCAAAAACCACGTGAGCAAGATATCAGTGATAAATCATTGGCATGGCATCCACCCTAACCTAACATAAGTATCATTTTTAGTTTCTTATTTACATATGATAATAATTACAATTTGCAATCGAAATAAAAAGGTCTAGAGACATGTATTCATTCCATTTCATTTTGCTTCTTTTTGTAACCCAGGAGAGAGAAAGAGAAGGGTAGAGAGAGAAAACACCGTTTTGTCAAAAGTTCTAATGCAAAACAAGTTACATTATAGTGTTTTAAACAGTTATTTACATGTGTTAAAAGTTTCCAGGGTGATTTGGCAATCCTACGAGGGTCCCGCAGCTTTCTATTTTTATAATTTCTCACTAGCTACAAAACATTTAAAATAGGCTCGAGGCTAAGAAACCGCTTCCAAAAGTTATCTTCCGATGAGAACGCACACCACAATTAACTTTCTATGTGTCCCCAGATATACCAAGAATTCATAGCAACTGACAAAATTGGGAAAAAGTGAACATTTTGCGTTTGGCGGAAAGTTTTCGGGGCCACTGGTCGTAGTTGACCCAGTTGCAAATGAACAAAATTTAGCTCGAGGGCCCAGAAAATTGCATCCATAACTGACGTTTGATGGATGAGCATGCAACGAGACACTTCCTACAAGTTCCCATATATGAGGAGAATTCATCAGAGTCGATGGGATTGAGAAATAGAAAACCATTTTCAAATGGTGACAAGTTTTCTAGAGTGACAAGTCGAAATTGGTCCAGTTTGACCTCGTCAAACTGCGACCAGGAGGCCTACAAAATGGCTTTGCCAAACTATCCGAAAAGTTCTCTTTCCTATACTGAATGTTCCATGTAATTTTCTAGTATAAACACTAGAGGTTTGTGAAGATGGGAAGTAATTTCTCCATCCAGGTTTCAAATGACGGTTCAAAACGAAAGCCAACTTTCTAGATTTAACAACTTTCTACTGCTGTAAACCAGTGTAACAGGGCTCCTATAAGAGTGTCAAAAGGATGTCATATGTTCATTTCGGGTCAAACCAAAGGTCAAGGTGACTCCTCGTATACCAAGGTACACGAATGAAACTTCACATCTCGTTTCCAGAGTTACAAAGGGTACTTAATGAGTCTCTAAAAAATGTAAAAAAATTAACTTCTTTCTTTTTTTTTACAGGGAATTGGTCAACATTATTTCTGGAAAGTAAGTTTCGTCTAGTCGATAAAACAATGTTGTAGTGGTTCGAGTTGGATAGGAATTTTTCTACATCACCTCAAAATGAGGGTAATTCATGTTTTAATGCAAACAAGTTATTTTGACCTCGTGGGTTTTCGACACGACATTACATTGTTTTTGCAACGAGTTAAAGAAAACATTTAACGGTATTAAAATCCTAATATTTTAAAATTTTATTAAGTTGCGAAGGAGAACTAAACATGAGAATTATGAGATATAAAGGAAGATGAATCATGCCTGGAAACAATGAGTGAAATGGGTATAAGGGCTCCAAGTGGTTTACACTCACGATCCGTTGAGACCACCATTGTTTCCACATGATGTTAGATAGTCATGTGAAAACCCAAGCCATTCATTGTGCACCCATGTCTCATAAAAAAACCATTTTGTGTCTTTCGAGTAGTCATCCCGATCCATGAGACCACATTTTCTATGTCAAACAGTTGGCAAGCCATCTGAATGCTTCCACATTTGCATACATGTGTATCAGGGAACTTACAACTATAACATCTGACCAAACAACCATATTCTATTGTTCATACCCCGTTCCAAAACTCTTATTTGTCCATGGGCTGAGATTATGCTAGAAAAAGGTATTTCTTTATCATCATCTCTATGATTGGCTTTGGAATGCAATGAAGTGCAAGCAATAGTATAAGAAGTAACCCAACCCCAAATTCATCTCCAGCATAAATGGGTGTGGGGTATACACCAGATGACACACTACACTACGGGAATAAATATAATGGGATCACCAATGTCCTTACATGGTTGAAACTAGTAGATTCCAGATCTAAATTTTTGGATCTAAAAAGAACAACATCTCCAATGAACAAAACAACGGCATGGAAGAAATTTCATTTTGCTTCTGCTTGCAAGATATAAAACCTTTTCAACGAACCCATTTTCAACACATCCATTTAGTCCATATCCTACAGTCCATCCTTTTATGCTTTTATGGACGTCCATTCTTGGTTCCTGCGCTCATGTTTTTGGCACATGCTAGAAGTGCACATTTCCCCACTCGCATACGGACACAACCGTGAGCACTTGCAACTAAAAAAATGACACAACCACCATTTTGGCACAGGCTGAGAGAAAGATGGAAGGAATAATTTTATTTCCACTATGCTTTGATGGATATGCGTTCCTTGTTTCAAAGCTTCCATTTGGAAAAGTACAAGAATGCGCTGGGAAAATGTAAACTCAATAGGTTGGAGACCTATTTGTTGCATGGTGAAATAGTGTGCCTGCCATGAGGAAACCCATGCCTTTTGCAAACTACCGTCCCCAAATTCCATGAGGAGTTGTCTCATTCTTTCATTGGGTCAACACAGAAAATAACGCCCCCAAGTATTGTGACTACATAAATTCCTCTGTCTTTTCTGCTTTGAAAAATGCCCATGCAGTGTTTGGCACGACTTAGAAGGAAACAAGCACATTCAAAGTCATTATCATCTCCATAAAGCTCCATTCAACACGCAACCACCATTTAATTTAACATTTTTTTAATTTTTTTATTTATTTTCCAAGGAATCCAATGCTTGAATGGATAAGGCAGTCCACAAACCTACGCACTCACTTGCCAGTAATAAACAATAATTAATTTGGGATCCAAAGAAATAAGGAATAAAACAAGTGTGCCCGGTAGAGAATAATGGTTAAGGTTCGGTGGTAGGGTGAACAAAATTCATTATTAAATTTAAAAGTCCCCAGGATGATCGGCGCCACTCAAAGATTTGTCTCCTTCCTCCCAGCCTAGCCCACACAATACCATTTGATAAATTTCTTTTGGGACATGATTTTGGGTTGGCACTACAATAAGTCTATTGAAATTTGATGGTACCACCCTTAGACATGGGGCTGAGAATTGGCTCAATGAGATGGAGAATTAATTTGCAATAAATAATTTCTCTCGAAGAAATGAAAGTGGTATGGGGATCTTACCAAATTTACTATGAAGCATATTCATGGTGGGAAAAATGTAATCTTGAACTTAATTTTGATGAAGCAAACATCACTTGGGATAAATTTAAAGGTTAATTTAGGCAACATTGGTTACCACAACTCTACTATGACAAGAAAATGTCTAAATTTTAGACATTAACTCAAGGAAAACTAATTGTAACTGAGTATTGGGAGAAGTTTACTAAAATTATCAAGTATGTACCATAGTACCAAACAGATGAAAATTTTAGGATATGTAAATTTATAATGGGGCTAAATCATGTTATAGGTGAAGAGGTAGATGTATATATAGTCCATCCACTATGGAAGGAGTTATAGAAAAGGCCATAAGGAAAGAACATAAATTGAAGGAAATTTTTACGCATAAAGAAGAGAAATGTAAGAAAGTTTCTAACTCTCCTTCACCCTTGGCACCTAAAAAGGTTGCATGGAAAAAATTTGGGAGCAAAATCAGATTTGGGACTGAAAATAGTAAGAAATCAACAAATAAACTGTTGTAAATAACGAAACAAAGGGGAAAAAAAATAACAAAGTGACAGAACAATAATTTTAAAGATGAGAATAAGTTTGAGCCAAGAAGGGACCTGTTGGAGGATTTTATAATTTTTGTAAGGACCATTACAAAAATCAACACCCTCTAAAGAAAAATGATAGAAACCAAAGCATCACAAGATACAGGATCCAATAGCTAATAAGAAAGCTACGCCCATAGAAGTGAAATGTAAGCTATTCAATATACTTGTAACTATAATTTTGATACTAGTGATACAAAATGTTTTATTTCTAGTAAATTATCTTCTAAATTAAAAAGAAAAGATGGAATTATGGAAAAATCATGGACTTTCCATTATGGGAACAACACTGTCACATAGTTGATAAATGTATTTTTGGCGTAGCCTTAGAATTACCAATCTTTACTATAGAAGTATACCCTTATGTTGCACCTTTAAGGTCTTATGACATAATAATTATGTTGATCATAAGCCATATGTGGATTGTTATGGAAAACAAATAAATTATTTTGATGATCTGCAGAAAATAATAGACATATAAGGTGTAAAAAGAGATATTTCAGATTATGGAAATATAAGTCATTCTAAGGATATCGCCACTTGTTCATACATTGTGAGTATGCTACTGAATATGGAGTTTTTCCCTCTCTAAATTTGAAGCTCGTTGGGTGGTGCTTTGAAGGATCTTAATTAGTTATGGACTCAATGGAACCCACCCTTTAGGCATTGTGTTGTCAAAAGGATCTCGGAAGTTGGTTATCCCTCATTTAATCTAGAGGATTTAGAAGGATAGAAATGATATTATCTTTAGAAATAAGAAGCAAAAATATAAACTTAGTATTGGTAAAATTTATAATGGTATCAAAGAGAACATTGCTAGATTTAAACCCCCCAAGAATAAGAGATATCCAGAGAATGAAGAATACATCTTATCCAATTGGTAGATTGGAACTGTCAATAGTAGGAGCAATCCCAAGAATAGCATTGATAGATCTTTGATTAAATGGCATCCTCCTGATTTTAATTGGTATAAGTTGAACTTTGATGGGGCCTCTAAGGGGAACCCTGGGATTGCGGTAGGTGGAGGAGCGATAAGGGATCATAAAGGTAATTTGATTCTTTGCGTATCTTTGGGAAAATGGGAATTCAAACTAATCATTTTACCGAAGCATTATCTGCTCTATGGGGCTTGAGAATTGCCCAGACTCAAAATATATAGAACCTCATTATTGAAGGAGACTCCCTGAATATCATTAATCTCCTTAAACAGTGCTCATCTCCAAGTTGGAGCATCAAGGATTTTATCTCAGAGTCCATAAACATTTGTCAAACATTCAATAACATCAGGATCATGCACACTTACCGGGAGGGTAATAAATTGGTAGATGCACTAGAAAATTATGGCATTAATGTTAATCTTATTGTTTGGGATAATATTAGCATCCCTAAGTAGCTTAAAAACAACATTCATGCGGATTTCTATACGCAAGAAAAATCTTGAGTTGAGTTATGATTATTGGGTGTGGATCAGCATCAATAAAACCCCCACACGTGTTGACTTAAAAAACATGATTACGCAAATCTCGCCAAATAATCAATATAGAGTGAAGTATAGGAGAAATCAAGTGGAGTTACATATATTTGAAAATCACGCATGTGGGCTATACTACATGCTAAAAGTTGGATACATGGCTCCATGGAAACCGAAGACAGTAGTAATGTGAGTGATGACAGGGAGCGGACTAACAAAGAGGCCATTTTTCTCACATGCGATTTTCCGCAAGCTCTAATCAGCAGGCACACAGACGTTCGTGGGAAAAGCAATGGCTACCATTTCCTATTTTGTGTGGATTACAATAGTAAAAAACACATTGGCTTCAGTGCTCTCAGGGATTTGGGAATTTTTTGTAAAATAGTTATGCACAGTGAAGATGGGGGGTCATCCTTTTCAAATTGAGCCTAGTGTGGACCCGGACTGGAAGGATAATATTGAGCTATGGAGTATTCTCAGCAAGGGTGGCATCACCAACTTCATAGAGAAGGTTCAAGGGCATGATCAAAGCATTTCGTGTGTTTTGTGAAGGATTGGAAGGAGTGGACTGTGGAATATGGGGGTAGAAGATCTTGGTCAATGAGGAACTTATTGCTGAAGCGACCGGCCTTGGCATGGAGGGCTACCATTTTTTCAACAAAAGGGTTGACAGAGATGTTGAAGAGAGGAGATTTGTGGAGGGATCTGAGAAGCTGATATATGTTACAGTGGGCCTGCTTGTTAGCTCAATCCCTCCGCCTATGATGAGGTTACTCGCATGATGATACAGTTCATCTCCTTGGAAGGAAGGTTTGTCACTGTACCTGCTAAGCACCTTATCTTTCTTAACCACTTCCGTAGGAATCACATGGTTTTTTTCCCCCATTACTTGTTGAACTCTCTTGAGCACTCCATTTTGGAGTTTCAAAAGCATACCCAGGCGGTTCCTTTACACCAGGGGCTTATTTTGCTGCTGCATAAATGTTGTCTCCTCAAATACCCTGGCCTCCCATCCTCTCCTAGCGCAATTCTACCGGCCTCTGCTGCTGCTAGCCCCATTTCTCCATTCTCTCCCCTCCACCGCTACTATCACCCCCTTCCTAGGCCATCCAGATTCTTCTTCCATTCCCCCCTCTGCTCCCACCCCCAACTTTTCTTCCACCTCGGCCGCCCAAAGCCGATCACAGGCTTCAGAAAGCTTAACCTTGAGACTCTTGCTATGGAGAACGGTCCTCATGAAATTGAAATTACACATGACCTACTGAACATTAGCAGTGCCAGTCCCTGAGATGTGCATATGGAAAGCTCTTCAAAAAGGCTGGAAGCCTTAGAGGCTGATATGAAATTGTTGAAGGATGAAGTTAAGAACTTGGCAAAATAGAAAGGTAAGAGGAAGAAGGAGGAGGAGGTGGATATTGATAATAGCCAGATTGATGATATCTACAAGAAGCTGAATTCCTTAGACTCCCATTTAGGGAAGGCCAAAACTCGTCATGACTACAATATGGCCATCTTCAGTGTGATTGAGGAGTTCATTGAGCAACATGTCAAAAGTGTCTCCAATCTCAAAGCAGAGTTCTGCAACACTTTGGGGCAATGATAAGGAAAGATAAAGGACCATTGATCAGCTGGATAAGACTGACACTACCCACATGACAACTTTGGGTATGTTCAAATCCTGGAAGAATATCAAGACCAGCATCGACAAAGCTACCAAGAAGTAGATGTTGGTGCTTTTCTTTGTACTTGTTTGTTTTTCTGCTTTTTTTTCATAGTCTCTTTACTTTTTTGTAGTGTTTTGTTGTTTTGTCTTGTTTTGTAGCTATTTTTGGCTACTTTGGGCCTCATTGTCACATTTGGATTCTGATCCTTTATTCTGGCTCCTAGGCCATCTTTTGTACTCAAGGGTATAGTCCCTTTCAAAAAACTATTTGCCAATAATAAAAAAATATAAGTCATTGATTAAAAAGGCCAAAAACAAAGGTTGCATGTTATATGCAGTAAAAACATCTGAATCAAAAAAATAAGGTAGTTAATTTATGGAAAATATCCACTTTTATAGGAGTACAATGATGTGTTTCCAGAATAACTCCCTGGTCTTCCACTGAAATGAGAGTTTGACTTCACAATTGAAATCAAACCTAGAACTGAACCTATTTCCAAAGCACCATACCACATGACTACAACAAAGTTAGTTGAACTAAAGGCATAGTTGCATGAAATTTTATCTAAGGGTTAATAATACCGAGTGTCTCACCTTGGGGAGCACCGGTGATATTTAGTAAAAATTAAGACCAAACACTTAGAATTTGTATTTACTACAGAATGTTAAACAAAGCAACAATCAATAATATATACCCTCTTCAAAGAATTGATAATCTATTTTATCATATGCATGGTACATCTATTTATTCCAAGATCGATCTTTGATCTAGGTACTATCAATTAAGAATTAAAGATGAAGATATTCACAAGACAACCTTTAGAACAAAGTAAGGCACTATGAATTCATCATTTTACCTTTCGGTTTAACAAACACACTGAAAATTTCATGAATTTGATGAATAATATTTTTGAAGAATACTTGGAAAAAAATATTGTATTCTTGAATGATATTCTCGTCTATTCAAACTGCATGAGGAGCACAATGAACATTTAAGGATTGTACTTGAAGTTTTAAGGAAGAGAAAATTGTTTGGAAAGTTGTCAAAATGTTCTTTTTATGAAACAAAAGTACATTACTTAGGACATGTGATAAGAAAGGATGGAATCTCTATTGATCCATCAAATATTGCAGCCATAATTGAATGGCCAACACCTAAGAATGTTCATGAAGTTAGAAGCTTCATGGGGCTTGTCGGATACTATAGAAAATTTGTAAAAGATTTTTCAAAGGTTGTTGCCCCAATTACTTCACTACAAAAGAAAGATAAAAGTTTATTTGGAATGATAAATGTGAGGAAACATTTAAAAAATTGAAAGAACAACTAACTACAACACCTATTTTGACTGTTCTAGATCCTAACGGAAGCTTTACAATTGTCACATATGCTTCCAAGTAGAAGGATTAGGGGTATATTCTTGCAAAATAATCAGGTAATAGCATATGAAAGTAGAAATCTTAAGTTACACAAGCTGAAATATTCTTCCCATGACTTATATCTTACTACCATAGTACATGCACTACAAGTTTGGATACATTATCTCTTAGGGAAACCCTTTGAGTTAAAAACAAACCACCTTGGGCTAAAATATATCTTCACTCAACCTAATCTTAATGTAAGGCATAAAATATGGTTAGAATGTTTGTCTCAAGATGACTCTCGATATCATTTACGCTAAAGGTAAATAGAATTGAGTGGAAGATGCACTTAGTCATAGGATACACATTTATGCAATTGTAACCTTGAGAACTCAATTCAAAGACAAGGTAAAGAAAGCAATGTTAACTGATCTATATTATCAACAAGTAAAAAAAACACTTGTTGTAGATTATAATGATGTAAGATACAAAGGATTTCAAATCGATGGTGAAGGAATCCTAAGGTATGAAAATCGGGTGTATGTACCCTTAGAAAACGAGTTAAGGAAGAAATTGATGACTGAATTTCATAGTGCATCTTACTCTAGACATCTTGAACGGACAAAAATGCATGCTGACGTAAAACAACAATATTTTTGGAAAGGGATGAAGAAATATATATTGAATATGTATCTCATTTCTTAGAATGTCAGTGTGTTAAGGCTGAACATATGTACCCAGCTGGTTTACAGTACCCTCAGTATACCGTAGTATAAATGACAAGTAATAAGTATGGATTTTTTCAAGGGCTGCCTATGTCTAAAAATAAACATGATGTTATTTTGGTTGTGGTTGAAAAATTAACAAAAGTAGCTCATTTCATTGCTAGTAATCTAAAGGATGATTCACTTGTTCTTGTAAAGAGATTTGTTCATGAAATTTTTAGATTACATGGTGTACCTGAGTTAATTATATCTGATAGAGATCCAAGAATGAATTCTCATTTTTAGAAAACTCTAAATGTAGCCTTAGGAATGAAATTGAACTTTAGTTCTGCTGTACCATCTGGAGACAGATGGGAAAACTAAAAGAGTTAATCAGGTAATGGAAGACATGCTTAGAATGTACTATATGGATCAACAGTAAAAATGGGAAGAATACCTTCCTTTGGTTGAATTTGCATATAATAATACATATCATTCCTCTCTAAAAATGACACCTTTTGAAGCATTATATGGACAAAAGTGCAGAACCCCTGTTAGCTGGGATAACATATAAGATAGAGAGGTAATTAGACCTAAAATGCTTATTGAAATGGAATAATAAGTAAAATTAATCCGTGAGTGATTAAAGGAAGATGCTAATACAAAGAAAAGTTATGCAGACTGATGTTACGATTTTCCATCACACCAAAAGCTTGAACTAGTGGTGGAGAGGGATCTCATCGTGTTAACCAGCTGCTATGCCAACACACCCCCACACGATGGAGCCAGATGCAACCATGTGATCCCTAGGCCCACCATGTATTCACCAAATTAGGTCCAACAACATTAGGAGGCAATGACACCGGGACTTCCCAAGAGGTCACCCATCCTAGTACTACTCCAGGTCGAGTGCACTTAATCTGCTGTGCTCGATACCATGTTACGATTTTATGTCACACGAAAATTTTGAACTAGTAGTGGAGAGGATCTTATCCTGTTAACCAACTGCTATGCCAACACACCCCCACACAATGGGCAGATGTAACCATGTGATCCCTAGTCTCACCATATCTTCACCAAATTAGGTCCAACAACATTAGGAGGAAATGACATCGGGACATCCTAAGAGATCACCCATCCCAAGACTACTCCAGTCGATGCACTTAAATATCGGGCTCGATACCATGTACCAATTTTCCTTCACACCAAAAGATCAAACTACTAGTGGAGAGGATCTCATCATGTTAACTAGCTACTACACTAACACACCCCCACATGATGGAGCTAGATGTAACCACGTGAGCCTTGAGCTCACCATGTATTCACCAAATTACGCCCAATGACATTAGGAGGTAACAACACTAGGAATTCCAGGAAGGTCACCCATCTTAGTACTACTCCAAGTCGAGTGTGCTTAAGCTGTCTCAGTATCAAAATTACACAACTTTTCGTCACACCAAAAGCTCAAACTAGTAGTGGAGAGGGATATCATTATGTTAACTAGTTACTACACCAACACACCCCTACATGATGGATCTAGATGAAACCATGTGATTCCTTGGCCCATCATGTATTCACCAAATTAGGCCCAATGAAATTAGGAGGAAACAACACTGGGACTTCTCAGAGGTCACCCATCCTAGTACTACTCCAAGTCGAGAACGCTTAGCTCCTTGTATCATAGCCGCACAAGTTTCCATCACACTAGAAGCTCAAACTCGTAGTGGAGATGGACTCATCATGTTAACCAAAGCTACTACGCCAACACCTAAAAAGGGTTGATAGGAAATTTGAACTTGGTGAAAAAATTTTTAAGAGTCAATCCTAAAAAGAGTTCTATTACTTTTGGCAAGGCAGCCAAGTTATCACCTCGATTTGTAGGACCTTTTGAAATTATAGAAGTGGTCAATCTTTTTCCTATCGCTTAGCATTACCTCCCACATTGGCACAGATGCATGATGTTTTTCATATTTCCTTGCTTAAGAAATATGTTTCAGATTTGTCACATTTATTAAATTAGAATTATTTGTAAGTCCAAGACCCAGGGATAATTGTGGTTGAACCCATAAGGGTGCTGGAAAATTGCACATTGCACTTGCGTAACCGGGAAATAAGTCAATGCAAGGTCCAATGGGACCAGTTTAATGAAGAAAGTGCAACCTGGGAGAATCTAGAAGACATGAAAATTGCTTTTCCACATCTATTTTAGCAGAAAGATTTTAGTTTTCTATGATACTTGAGATATTTAATTTGTTTTAAAAAACTATCTCTAATTTTGTTGTTTTTGAGAAAAACACTTTGAATAAGTGCTGGTACATCCATTTTGATGTTGTTATGAACCTCTGAAAAAATTGAATTTTTACAAGTTATGTTGACTATTTGAGAATTTTATGGTTGAATAAGTTATGTTATTACATGTGTTCTTAAAACTGTGTTGAATTAAGTTAATCATCGGATGATGATGCTTTTTAGAGGGGAGGTATGTAATTCCTCTATTGTGTTGATATTTGTACTTGCTTCTTTGTAAGTAGTTGGAAAATGTTGACATGTGATTGTGTTCTAAGTTGTTGTGCTCTTTTGAACTGTTTAATCATGTTTCTTTGGAATGATATCAAGTGCTTATAAGATCTGGTTTGTTAATCATTCTTATGGAAGTATTTGTACTTATGTTGTTGATCATGAAGTACTTATTTAACTATTTTTGAAATGAACTTAGTGATTTCAGCTTGTGGAAAGTAAAAATCAGATTCTTGGAATAATTAAGTGATCAGGTAATCTAGTAAGCTTTTTAATTTATTGATATAATTGCTACTTGGTATCGATATTGGATTAGGATAACACCTTGGATCAATTTCAGTGATCCAAGGTATTCTCCTAAATCGATATGCGATTATGAATTTAATATTGAATGATTACTTGGCTTCTTATTGATTCTGGATTGCAATTTTAATTACAGATTATGAGACAGTAAACCTAATCTAATTTCTTGATTGTATTATTGTGATGAAGGCTTACTTTTGGCTTAAGAAGTTTGGTTCGTTTTGTAAATTTTCTTAAAGGCTTGAATGGATAAGATCTATGGTAAGGTCTTGGTACTCTCATTATATGAAGAAAACCTAAGCTAACCTATTCTAATGGTGATGTTTAAAGTTTTATGAAGGGCCTAAATTAACCCTATGAACATTTGATTCAATTGTTAACAACCTAAGCTAAGGTTGATATATCTAAAGGTTGACGTAAGCATGATGAATTAAATAAATGTTAACCTATCTAAGGGAACCTAAGACCTAACCCTAAGACCCAAATATGGTTAACAATTATGTAAGGGGGATAGTAACATGGTTAATTAAATTGCGCACCACCCTTAAACGTACTTGGTAAATTAAATGGTTTTAATTGATGGCCACCACCACCCTTTGGCAGAAGACCAAGTCAGACTTGGCCATGCACGCTAAATTCGTGGTTAATGGTATAATGAAGGCTTGATGAACTATTAGTATGATTACTAATTTGAATTAGTAAGATGGTGTTTGGAAATATTCATGGAGGTAACTAACAATAATTTTTAGGGAATTAATGGAATTGGGTAAACCAAAAACCACCTTGGGAAAACAACGATGGTTTTTGGAGAAAACAAAGGAATTGGGTTTCATTATTTAATCGATCATTCGAGATCTTTAGATTGCATGTCGACTTTCTATTTTTCAAACTCATAGTTCATTTTTGGATAAATATGGAGTTATCAATTGCATGGTGGAGGAAATAGTAGAAAAATTAATAGAAACGGATATTAAACTGGAAAGATAGAGAAAAAGGGTTTCGGTGGAAGTCGATTTGATCTTTCTGTGGGATTTTTCATGAAAGATTGGAGAAAAACTTTAAGATATTTGAAAGGAACTCTTGGAGCTTGGAAATGAAGTTACAGGAGATCTATCAGGCATGATAGGATCTAAATCTTTTAAATAATTTTCTTCATTTAATGGCTTAAGAAAAATAATTGTGCTCTTATATGAAATCTAGTTCTCTGGTTTTGGGTTTTTATTATTTGTCTCAAAAATTGATTATCTTTGAGTATCTATGTTCTTGTTCCTAGATAACGATGTATTCCTTCATTCTGATTTTGTTTTATATGTGTGTAGACTCTGAAAATGATAGTGTAATATATGTAATAATTGGGTTGTTTTTGTTAAACAAAAACCTTTATACTTGCACATGTGTGCTAATAGAGACAATGTATTCTTGTTTACTTGTTGCTTCAAAGGTTTAAATGTTTGTATTCTTAAGAAATATTAAACATGGAATTGGGTTTTGTTTAGATTATGAATCAGTTGATTCTTCTCTTGTGTATTCATCGACTTGACCCTGTAAGTGTTGGGTGTAGACACCTAAAACATGCTTACACTTAGCATTTCATCCAATTCAACTGATTGATGACATTTAGTTAATCAACCCATCTTCGCTCCATTCTCAAATGCCCATTCACGACACCTTCTTGGTCATATTCCTCCTATAATCATCTTTTTTGGCTAATATCTCTCTTATTAGCTAAACATTCCTCCTTTTGACCATTCATAACCTCCCTAGTTCTCTCTAGACCACTTCTATTGGCTTCATAGGCTATCTATAAGTCACAATTCATTATCCATACCCCTCCCAACTCTCAATGAGTCTCTAATCACTTGATGATTAAGTTTAACTATCCTAAAACCTAGTTAATTAGCCTAAACCAAGCTCAACTAAGCCTAAAGCTTGTTTATCCTAATCTAATCCTAAAGTGCCTTTTGAGATTTAGTCCCACATGCACCCAAAGTTCAAACTCTTCCATTTTGAAAATAGAAGGGTCACTCCTACCTATCAACCTTACACCTTGTTTTCATAACAAATCTCTCTCAAATTTGGATATATCGACATTATACCTCATTTTCATTTGCCAAGCTAATAGGCATTTCATCTTGGCTATCCTCCATTGGTGAAGCTCTTCCATCTTGCATCCATAGCTTCATAGTAGGTTAGTAAGAGGGTATCTAACTTGGTCTTGTATCCATTTTAGAGAGACCTCTTCACCTCCATTGAAGTAAACAACACATCTAATTTGATTGCTTAGAATCTAACTAGGTTCACATTTATTAAGCTTCCATGGAGTAGAGAGTAGTATATATGCTAGGGTTTGAATATTTGTTTCAAATTTATATATGCATAGATAGTTTCTTGTTTAGTTCTTATCTCATGGTGCATGGATGAGTAAAGCAAATCTTTGAGGTTCTTTAGCCTCATTCCATAGCTTGTGCAACTTTCCATTGCATACATTTGGCACGCCCGGTGGGACACTTATGTCCATCCTCCATTAATGGAGGTCTTTTAGGTTTTTCAAAGTTCATTTTCAAGTTTTTGGGTCAAATCACTTGTTATTTCCTCATTTTTGTTTCTAACCCTAGATAAATGACCTTCATTTGCATGTATTTTATGGGTTTGATATAGAAATAGGACACTTTGACTAACAACTAACCTGTTTGCTCTTGAAAATTTTTAAAATCCATGTTTTTGTAGGTTTTTCATAGGGTGCGCATAGGTGTAAAACAAGGGGCGCATACACGTTGAAACCCTAACGTCCCCATCAAAATAGGTGCATACCTATCTCGGCAAGATTCATCCTTTATTTTGTCTCTATAGGAATGTGCACATGTCTCCATCATCTAGGCAACGTATCCATCTCTTTGGCTATGTATACATAAAAGGTTTGACTGTGTAAAAATTTGAAATTGTTTGTTTTTGCTACGGTGTGTATCCGTTGGCTGGGGCACGTATGCATCATTCTGGGTGTGCAAGTGTCTTATTTCACTCTGTTGAATTTGCATTTTTACCTTTCCCATGTACCTGTCAAGTTATGTGCTTATCTCGTTGGTCAAAAGGGAGTGCGTATGTTATTCTGGGTGAGTAGGGTGTCTCTATGTAGAACAGATTCATACATTTTATTTTTAGTGCTACTTGTTTTGATCATATCTTTTGACTTGTTAACCCATTTTTAGAGTTTGAACAGGCATTAGAAAGATAACGAAGCGTACTTTGTGAGGGAACTTCCAAAAGTTAGATACCTTTGGTATACTTAATTCTATCACAAAACTCCCAAAATGCTCTCGGAGATCTCCAAAAATTCAATTTACTAAAAACTATTAAAAAGTGCAAAAATGGATTTCTAGAATTTTTCTATTTTCTTGGTTTTCTAACTCTTGCAGGGTTCTAATAAAGTGGTTTACAGGTTTCCTTTGCATTAATTTATTTTATACTAACTTGTTTAAAAATGTTTGCATCTTCATTTATGAAAATTTGAAATGTGTATGCTCTTCCTCGCACCTTTCTAGGTGATCTTGGGAATCAGAAATGTTTCACCACTTTCTTCATACTTACAAAAATGGTTTATTTAGCTTTCAAAGTTGGTTAAAAGGAACTCATTTTCACATTATACTTAGGAATTTTTCATTTATTGTAAATTTGAGTGAGATACCTTGTTGCGTATGCTCTTTCCTTGCGTCTTAGGACGATCTGGGAAATCAAAAACAACATCTTATCTTCTTTATATGACATTTTAGAAAATTACTAACCTTGGTATGTAGGACCAAAATCTCATGTCAAAGAAAGAAGTCAAAACCAAAAACATGACACAAACCTTCTAATATGTGTTTTCATACAATTTTCCAAATGGTGTGCTACTTAAAACCACATTAAGTTAAGCAAGATAAAAAACACACCATATTCAAAACATTGTCTTACAGGTTTCAGAAAAGGGTACGTCCCTCTTTGCTTAACTAGATCATAACCCCTTTGGCATAAGGCCTTAAGCTACAACAATGGGGGTGGTTCCAGGAACCCTAAATTATTCCATCGATGTGTAACCTCGTGGATGAAACAGGAAGCACCTCATTTACCCACTTGACTAGTTTTCCTTGTGAGTTAGCGTTACAAAGTTGTTTATATCATGACCCTGGAAAGAGTACACGATGGATGCATTTAGTGTCCATTGTACTTGAAGGGGGAAAATCTGAGATACTCCCAAATTAGTCAGTACAACATTTTGGGTAAATCGTGCCCGCTCTTATATGAATTTGTAACGCCTAGTTGAGAGATATTATTAAGGAGGCCATTTTTGTCTTGAGGCCCACTTTACTAGTCCTTTTTTACGATCTTGGCCATCACAAAGTGATAAATTTTTTGGATTCATAACCTTGTTTTTGAACAAGGAAAAGAGTCCACTTAAGTTGGATCTAAATGATTTTCATCACATAAATTAGATGATGTCTCACTTAGCTCGGTTTCATTCTCTCCTTCTGACGAGGTGAAGCTCTTCCCAAGTGGTGCTTAGTTTTTTTTTCATATTTTTGATCTACACCTTTGCATTCTTGTTTCCCATTTGGGGCAAAAGAAGGCATCTTTCGGGAGTGTTGTCATAGATAATTTTTACCATTTTTTGTTCGTTTATGCTCATCCATGTTTGCGGTTGAGTTGTTAAAATCTAAAGTGCATGGATACACCCTCATATCTGTGATGTCCACTTGATCTTGATTTCAATATCATCATCATATTTTGGATTGACTCATCATTTGATCTACCTTTGTTAATATTTACGCCTTGTTCATTTTGAGCTTGACGTAAATATTAACATTATGTTGATCATCTTTGCATTGAACTATCACTTTGTACACACATTTACATAGGGTGTATTCCCTTGTTGATTGGTTTTTTTTTTTACACTTACATGATTGTTCCTTGTGATTATTCATCGGGAAATATTGTTTCCTAGGACAATAATTTTTGATCTCATCAAGATTGCATCATCACAATGTCTATTTTCCTTATACCCTCTTTATAAAATCATGCACGCATCTCCATACTTACCAAATGTCTATTTTCTTTCCCTTATGCTACCCAAATCAACATGTAACTTCCTTCCCTTTGAAGGATTTTCATCACACTATCTAGGTCTAGACATTTGTGCTTAAAATGACACCAACAATGACAGAATATCACATGGTTTCTCACATTTACAACAATATGGAACCTAGGTTTAGCAATTCAAATCAAAAGATTCCCATTATGACTAAGCCTCATTTGGTTTTTTGTGCTAGAGAACCCATACAGTACCCTATTCCCCACCTTCAACTCATAATGGTTGGTATGGTTTGGATGCTTCTGATCCAAATTATTATCCAGTGTCTCCCCAACTCTTCTTCTTCCGAGTTAGATCCAAACTACCATTCGAATCCCACTTTTCTTCTCAAGATTTGGATCCCAAATATTGTTCGGATACCCTAGATCAAATATTGAATCATGGTCCTCCCTTCCTTTTAGGACCTTTACTCCAAATCACATCAATGACGTCTTCCTCTTTTAAAGACTCATGTGACTCCACATTCCATCGATCGAAGGTCTAATTTAGTTCATGAGTTTTAGTCCTTCCTTTTCTTTACAGACCTCCTCCATCACTGTCTCAATGACCTCTTCCTCCATCGAAGACTTCCATGACTCGGATTCCCTCTAGTCAATCATCTAATCGACTCCTACGTCACAACTTAATGGATGGATATATGATCCTACTTTCCAATCTATATTACGTCATCTTCTAGAAAAATGACCTAGGTCCAAATATAAATCATCCATTCATGAGATGCATTCCGTCATGTGTACTTCCTCTCTTGAGTCATATTCTTCTTTCAATCAATGTTCACCACTTTTCGAACCCATTTCTTCTATTCAACCTCATATTGCCGAAGAACAACAACCTCTACTGATTAATTTCTCTCAGGATGATGGGACAATTAAAATACATGAAGATATCCCTCTAGAGGATTACAAACAAGGATTCTTTCTAGAACTCGATACGCTCACGTATTGGGGAAAATAAGTTGATTCCTTTTATCAAAATGTAAAGGAATATCCTAAAGTCATGGAACTTGATTCTTCTTCTATTCCATCTTCACCTTCTTCTAAGTGTGATGAGATGTTAGGGTCTAGCATTGATCTGTGGCCTATCTTCTCATTTCCCAATCATTCATTATCTATCATCATTCCTCAATCAAAATCTCTCCTTGGGTCACTACTGAGCAGCCCATCGTATTCTTCTATACTGAGGCCACATCCTAGTAGCCCTCAATTTTCTACTTTTGGGTTACCTTTGGTAGCCCATTACCTTCTATTCTTGGGCCACATCCTAGTAGCCCTTCATCCTCTTCTATCTATGGGATACCTCCAAGTACTCCCTCCTCATCTATACTTGTGCCATGCCCTAGCAGCCTTTTTCATATTCTTCTATTCTTGGGCCATGTCCTCGTAGCCCAACTTCTTCCATCTTAGGGCCATATCCTAGTAGCCCTTTGTCATCTTCTATTAGTGGCTCACCTCCTTGTAGCCCATCCTATGTAATTCTTAGACCATATCCTTTTCATCCATCACATCTTTATTCTATTAATGGTTGTGGCAAGCCCACAGTCATTTCTCACATCAGTTCTAAATGTCCACGTTCACTTTCTTCTCCTTCTCGGGATCAAACAAGTCACACATTAGCTTATAAGAAACCCAAATAGGTTCATTATCAAGCTAAGATCAAAACTGCAAAGAGCTCTAAAGCCCCCAACCACACGAACAATCTCAAAATTATAAATCAAGTGTGGTTCAAGAACACACATCAACGTAACCATCAAGTATGGCACAAAGTGCAAAAACCTCTGGATAGGGAACTCAAGCTACCATATACGAAATCCATGTTTCAGGATAAATCATAGTCATTTGTTGAGTATGATCTCAACACAATCAATGATATTGGGGGTAATATGACTCTTGATACACAAATGTACCTAGTCTCCCTTATAAAGGAAGTCACAAAATCATTTTTGGATCCTATCACATAGAGTGAATTTGTTAGTCCCAACTTTCTAAAAAAGCTAAAAATCAAAAAAAAATTCAAAAATACAAAAACATTGAGAAAACACAACAAAAATCAAAGGTACAAAGATAAAACATTGCAATTAGGTATTGTGTACACATGGATGTTTCTTTCTTCCCTTTCTTATCATTATTCTGCAAGTCCTCCTACCATTTTCATCCCTTCATTGATATTTTGGTTAGCCTTTTCACACGCATTTTGTGACATATATCTCTATGGTATCTATTTGATCCTGGACTTTTTCACCTTGGTAAATGAAAGAATGACTGACCTCATGGAGATCCTATCACATTCAACATCTAATAATATTGTTGCAAAGAACTTTTGGACATATTTGTTGACACTATCCAATGTTGTCATCACAATCACTTCCACCTCCTTCCATCAAGCCATCTATGGTTCTTAACTCCTTATCAAACAAGAGAGATGAAATAAGTTTTCAAAAAGCAAAATAATCAAAATCAATCAAAAAATCAAAAGCTAAAAGCTACAAAGAAAAATCAAATTGATATATTACTCTCTCTTGGGGTATTTCCAATAATCTTTATCGGGGCTATTGGAACCCGATCGCAGAGAGAACAATGTTGTGATTAGAATCAAATACATCTCCTTCAGGGCTATGGATGCCTAGCTGGCAGCAGAGCAATGTACAGCTATCTTTCCACCATCCATTCACAAAATCAGCTTTGAAAATAAATCATTCCTACACATTGGCTAGGTGTCTTCACTTGTTGTATATTAAATCTTCCTTCAAGAGGTAATTAATTTCCATGTCCACACACTGGATCTCTATGAGTAAGCAGGATTAGTATGTTACCAAGTGTCTTTTTTTAGACCTTGTTCAAACTCATGCCTTATTTCATATCTCGTCTCACGATTTGTGCCTTTGGCTAATCACTTATTCATCTCAAGGCTTCTAAGATACATTCATATCATTCACATAATTCTTCTACTTCATTCAGAACATCCAAGTGTATAAGATTAATTTTTTTCCATGTTTGTGGAAATATTTGTCCCCTTTCACAAAAACAATCTTCTCCTTCCTTTCTATCATGTGATTTTAAGCCAACTTACATTGGGGGCATCCTTGCTTCTTCTCATCACTTCATTGGTTTACGATCATCATCATGTTGAACCTATCCATAATGGCCTTGGGTCTCGCTTCTACCCATGAAGATTTTTCCTTTGAATACTATCACCTAATCACTTGTTCATTTTCGTATCTTCACCTTTCTCGTACACATGTGGCCTTTTTCCCTTGTACATCCCATCTATCGCTAGGGGCATCCACGCTTCATCGTCTCCTTGTACATAGTTTCAGAAAACTTTCAAAATCACAAAAACATTCAAATATGTTAGGAATAATAAAAAACATTCAAATATGTTAAAAAATAAAAACATTCAAATATGTTAAAAAATAAAAAACATTCAAATATGTTAGAAAAATAAAAACATTCAAATATGTTAGAAAAATCAAAACATTCAAATATGTTTTAGAAAACTTCTAAAAATTATAAATCATCCTATAAAACTTCACTCTTTAGTTCTCACATGTTCTTGTGTGTGACTCATGGATCATCTTGATCTACCTCCATCAACAAAATCTAAGTTGCTTGCTTTATCTGTACTTTGGGGCACAATGAGGTGCATTGTACTATTTTGTAGTGCACATTACTTTTTCATAGGACCGAAGTGTCCTCCATTATTCTCCTTGCATGTATCCTTGCTTGGCACACCGTCATTAACCCCTCGTTGTTAATTCAAACAGTTGTAATCGAATCTCGATAACAAAAAACATTGCATCTTGTTTCTTTGTTAGTTTAGCTTTTTACTATCTCGTAGTGCATTGCATTATGTATGTTGCATGGAGTTGGTGTTTTTAGCAATGGACATTTCTTATTATATGGCTTTTCATGTCATACTACACTTTTGTTCATTCTTTTTAAATAAGGACCTGATGATGAATATCCTTAGCAATATGATGAAAAATAAATTTGTTTAAAAGGCATTGGATGGATGTTAGCTCATTCCCCCTTCCTCATACTTCTCTTTCATCTATATCCCCTTTCTTCCTCACACAATTCTTTATTTTCTTTATCTTTTTGTCACTTTTCGATCGTTAATCGAGTTCTTCTATCACCCCATCGACAATCAAGGGGCATCCTCCATTCTACTCATTTTTTCTTCTATCCATTCAAATTTTTCTACTTGTTTATTCTTGTCTACTTTCTTTGAAATGACGCGCTTACGCCACCCCAAAGAGGGGAAAATGTAGACACTAAAACATGCTTACATTTAGCATTTCATCTAATTCAACTGATTGATGAAATTTCGTTAATCAACCCTTCTTCGCTCCATTCTTGATGCCCATTCACGACACCTTCTTGGTCGTATTCCTCCTATAATCAACTTGTTTGGCTAATATCTCTCTTATTAGCAAAACATTCCTTCTTTCGATAATTCATAACCTTCCTAGTTCTCTCTAGACCACTTCTATTGGCTTCGTAGGCTATCTATTGGTCACAATTGGTTATACAGACCCCTCCCAACTCTCAATGAGTCTCTAATCACTTGCTAATCAAGTTTAACTAGCCTAAACCCTAGTTAACTAGCCTAAACCAAGCTCAACTAATCCTAAAGTGCTTTTTGAGATTTAGTCCCACATGCACCCAAAGTTCAAACTCTTCCATTTTGAAAACTATAAATAGAAGGGTCACTCCTACCTCTCAACCTTACACCTTGTTTTCATAACAAATATCTCTCACATTTGGATATATCGGCATTAGACCTCATTTGCATTAGCCAAGCTAATAGGCATTTGATCTTGGCTATCCTCCATTGGTGAAGCTCTTCCATCTTGCATCCATAACTTCATAGTAGGTTAGTATGAGGGTATCTAACCTGGTCTTGTAGCCATTTTAGAGAGACCTCTTCACCTCCATTAAAGTAAACAACACATCTAATTTGATTTCTTAGAATCTAACTAGGTTCACTTTTATTAAGCTTTCATGGAGTAGAGAGTAGTATATATGCTAGGGTTTGAATATTTGTTTCAAATTTATATATGCATAGATAGTTTCTTGTTTAGCTCTTATCTCATGGTGCATGGATGAGTAAAGAAAAGCTTTGAGGTTCTTTAGCCTCATTCCATAGCTTGTGAAACTTTCCATTGAATACATTGGGTGTTTATTATTAATGTGAATAATGGTCTTCTATTTGACTGAGATTATCATGTTGTGTTATCTTTCAGCAATAACATGATTTTTGTTACATCTTAGGGTTTACTCTACTTACTCTGTCTAATCATTTTCCTTTAATGGGTTTGCGAGTTAAGATTCATCTAACATTCATTGTTTGTGAATCGATCTTGGTATCATATTTTTTTGTTCTTATCACTTTGAATGATTTATTTTGAACGAGTATCACATAATATTATCTCTTGTTTCTATAATTATCTCGCAACTCTAATAGAAGTCTTAGGTTAACGAGTTGCATTTATTTTTGGTTATGTTGAGGTTAATCTAGGATGTATAGACTTTCTAAACTTATTGTATCTCTTGTTCACCTACTTTGTGAATGGATCAATTTATTAAGACAACCGTATGAATGACTTTAAATATTATCTCATTACAAATAATGAAATTTATTGTGGTTCAATTTAAGTTAATACTAATTTATATTGAGAGTTAGGATCAATTAGGTCAAGAAGGATATCAACATCTTCTTGTATGAGAGATCTGTGAAGTCTTTATCATAAACCGAGTAGTCTTAGACATGGTTAGTACATTTTTAAATGTTGTTCAAGTTTGGTTGATCTATTTTTATGGTGTGACTATGGAGCCACTTAGTCACTTTTACTATTATATTTTGATTTTATTGATGAAATAATAACTTGTGTTATGAGGTGACTATTTGGTTATGATATGACCTTATGTTGAATGATATAATTAAATGTAAAATCTATCAATATAGATGCTCGGTTTATACTAGTTGCTATGATAAGCTAAGGAATATTTTACTTATATGTAAGTATGATCAAGATTAGGTATGTGACCCTACTTGAAGGTTGATCCTATTACGAATGATTTTATAAGAAGTGACTCTTTACGTTGTGTCGTATTAATGGTTATGCAAGACTATTATACTTGAGTTAATAGATATATGTTTCTTTAGTTTATATTATTTATAGTATATATATCTTATAAATATGAGGAATGAACTTCTACCTTAATAAGGTATTGATGGTTTGGTACATGATAGAATGTTCTATGAATTTTTTTCTATGGACTTCAAATAGATTGAATATAATACTACAATGATATAAGTATGGGCTTATATATTAATATTCAGACTTTGGCACTACTTAATTTCGGTGTGATTTGTTTTGTTGATTGGATTAGAATAATGAAACCACCTGGTATATAATGATGATTACATTATTTGAATTATTTATATCATTTATATGATTGATAATGTTTCATTTAAACATGATTTACTAGTGCATGGGGATACTTAATATGGTTATATCTTAGTGATTTTATTACATTTTCCTTTCTCTTTTTCATGCAACTTGTTAACCGTATAACTTCTTTGGTAATTTAATTTGTGAGGTAAATTTGGTAACGTGTACAAGATAATAATGAAGATTTACTATTAGTTTTGAAATGTAGTCAAGGACCCCGAGTCTTGAGTCAATATGCGATCTTGGAGGACTTTTTCCATTAACGGCCTATAAACATGGGTCTTGTTTATAGTATTTTTGTAGGTTTATGAACATTAATAAAATGTTGTTATTGAAATAACTTAGTGCCCACCATTTTGGCATGTTATGTAATGGAGTGTGTCTATATAATGACATCTCCTTGAGGAACAATTTAGTAGCTGGATAATATTGATAATCTGTAATATAGTTGTAGTAGTCGGTATTTACTTTCCAGATGCACTTAATATGTAAAAGAAGTTATTTGAATCAATATAAGTGGATATCATTTTGATTGCCTCATGTTGTCGGGATTACCTTTTTCCCAAGGAAGAGAAAGGGCCCACTCAACCAAGGTAATCGGAGGCTATTTACATTTACGAATTAATGGGGTTTTCTAATAAGTCATAATTTTTTCATTTCCTCTACTGTAATTTCCATTCAATGTGTTTATTTGTTTTATCAAAATTTCCATATAGATTTTTTATTTCCTTTTATGCAGATTATATTTAATGTGTATTTTTACTTTTATTGCAATTTCAATTTTGAGTATGCAATTCCAGTTCTACTATTTTAATTATGTGTGCGCATTTTCATTCTAGTTAAGAATATAGATTTCAAAACTTCTTTCTATCATAGTAATTTAATTTCCATAGCTTAGCATTAAGTTTCCATAGATTAGTAGAAAATGAAGGAATATCTAGTAGAAACCCCCAAAGAAAGACCCAACAACATAATTGGTTGTATAGGGCTTCATTGCATACAACCTAGGACACAACCTTGGTTTTATAATGACACTAGTAGAATAATCTATTAGTTAAATGATTGGAGAATACAATGACCCATCATTTTTGGCATGTTTTTCAGGGACACCATAAGAACAACATGCCATTTTATCTATCTTACATGCTATGGGTGTTAATGAATCTCATCTATGCAATCAATAGGATTCCTAATCCTTGTTTACATGACCAATATTGATGCATAGGCCATGAGACGTTCAAGGGATATTTATACCATGAAATATCCAAATAATATCTCCAAAAAGTACAAGTAGGGAAAATTGAATCTAATCCAATGCCTAGAAGCCCTTCTCAACATTCTGCATCATCCTATTTAGAAACCGAACAACATTCAAAAATGGGAAACAACGGGAATAATGAGAATCGACCCTTGGGTAGAAACTTTACCTATCCCATTGTCTTAGATGAAGATGAGGATGCACCTATGAAAAATATCTCACCATCCATCCTCCCTATCTTTCGAGGAATGTCTACGAAAGACCCATATCAGTTCTTATTTGAATTCAAATTTCTTTTCTAGACATATGACTACATAAAAAAAATTAGAAAATCATACTATTTCCTTCTACTCGAAGGACTTTACTATGAGATGGTTCATGATATTGTCCCCTAACTCTATTCATTTTTGGGAGAACATGGAGACAATTTTTTTGGATAAATATCAAGACTACCTTTGTAGGGGAAGGGATAGGAAAGAATAGTTCTTCTAGATAAAGCAAAAATAATATGAAAATATAGAATATTATCTGGATATATTTCTCTTTCTCCATCGAAGGAGTGGTTATGAGTTACATGCAAAAATCACTAAGATATTTTTCCTTAAAGGACTTGATGAGGAAACCAAGGATTCCCTCCATCTTATGGGAGGAGGTGATGTGCACAAACTTAGTATGGAAAATATCACTGAGCTATGCAGAAGTTACTCTAGAACACGAGGAGGTATAAGGAAAAGAAAAACATCCAAGCTTGCCCTAGGTACCTCATAACTTCTAGAGGAAATGGATAACATGAAAACAAACATCTTGTCACAATTGACATCAACCATAGATGGGATGAAAGCCAAAACCAGTTTTGCAAAAGAACCTTTGGAAATATATTTCCCTAAATGCAGGAAGAAACATCCCTTGAGAGAGTGTCCTTTGGATATCATAAACATGTGTTTGATCTGTGATGTTGCTAATCACAATACTAAGCATTGCACTTTATTACCTCAGTTGAAACAAGGATTGAATGTCATCTCTCAATCATATGCATAGTTAAACTTTGTTCAAAGGTCAAATAATTAGGCTGTGTATGCTCCTTGACCTAAGCAGAACCCCTGGAGGATGTCATGGCACAGTCAAGATCCTTAGCCTACTTAGTGACAACCTAAGTGGACACCAAAATAATAGATGGCTTACCCACATTCACCACAATGGTTGACTCCTTCAATCAGAAGGGTTTGACAACACCAACCAATGAAAATCCATGGCAAAACCAACAATGGGCACCTCAACAGAATTCTAATCAAAAACAACAATGGGCATCTCATTATAATTATAATCAACAGAGAAGGTTCTAATAACCACAACATGCCTTAATGGACCCACCACAAAACTATCAACAACATGGGAAAATGGCACAAACTCAACTTCTAACCCATCCCGTAGTGAACCCTAAACATAAGTAGAAAGATTCAATTAACAAAGCAAGATAGAGTGATATAATGTAGGTTAATACTATCAATAATTTGTGACTAAGGTCTGGGAGAAAATTGAATCATCCTCCTATTGTTATCATAGAAATACCTAAAGAAAATGAGAAAGAAGAGACACCTAGGGAAAATTAAGAAACTAAACATGTTCCACAAATGCAAGACACTAGGAACGGTCAAGGAAAAGATAATAATGTGCATGCATCTCCTTTTCTAGAACGATTACAGAAACTCAAACTGCAAAAGAAATAACGCTAGTTCAAGAGTTGAAAAAGATGAACATTGAGGTCCCACTTCTGAGAGCAATAAGGGATATTCCTAAATTAAACTAGACCATTAGAAATGAGTGTATAAAGACACCAGAAAGGAAGAATAAATACCCAAAAATGTCCAAAATGGAAGGGAATCTAGTTGATCTTGTTGCTGGAAAGCTTATTTCACCAAAATATGGGGATCCTGGGAGTCCATTCATTACTATTTTTGTAAATGGTCAGTCAATATCTAATTTTTGGTGGATCTTGGTGTTGCCATCAATGTTATAACAACAGATATGTTCAATCTTCTCTATTTCACAATATTACAGCCAACCAATACCATTATTCAATTGGAATATCAATTTATTGCCATACCAAATGGAGTGATTGAGGATGTAATGGTCACGGTTGAATACTGGGAGTATCCCATCGATTATATGGTCTTACAGTCTAAATCTCATAAGTTGGGATAACCAGTCATCTTAGGAAGACCATGGTTAGCTACTGTTGTTGCATATATTGACTGTAGGTCAGGTAAAACAACCATTTAAAATTGGTAAAAATGAAATAATATTTGTATGAACATGTATGGGTAGATTATTCAGATAATAATCATCTGATTTCTTCTTATCTGGCCACCATTGCAGTGAAAAATCACATGACAAAAATTGTTGAGTCATACACAATGTCTGATGAAGAGGACACTATGGCTACAAAAATTAGAAATGGGGCTACAAAAATTGGAACTAAGGCTACAGAACCATCTATTATGAACACATTAGATAATATTACCTTGGTAAGTGACATTTCCAATGAAAATTGTAAAGAAACCTATGCTTATAATGCGGAATGTGCAGTCTAATTTCTATTGTCCTTTAACCAAGATTATGTCTCTTGAAAATATGACTATTTTACACATGCTTCAGCCTCATGTTTTTCCCTTGAATTCTTTAATTTCTGATGCAGATCTCGCTATTTTTAAAGATACCAAGCAAGTGACTATTGACATAGGAAAATAGTTGACCATTGGTAATAACTTAGAGGCCAACCAAGAGACTAGGGTTTTAGAAATCTTGAGGAAACATTCCCAAGATTTTTCTTGGGATTATATTGATATGAAGGGGATTCATCCAAACATTTTCACTTACCATATCTACACTGAGGATTTTAAAACCTTAAGATATCCGCAAAAGATAATTAATATAGCACTCAGAGACATAGTAAAAAATGATATAAAAAATTTGTTGAAGGTAGGATTCATCTATCCTATATCTGATAGTCAATGGGTATCACCACTAGTTATATTTCCCAAGAAAAATGGTAAATGGATAATATATTTAGACTATATAAAAATTAATAAATCCACCACAAAATACTACTTTCCTCTGCCCTTTATTGATTAGGTTCTAGACAATCTTACAGGTAAGAAATATTTCTCCTTCTTGGATGGGTTTAGTGGGTATAACCAAATTAGTATTGCACCTGCTAATCAGGATAAAACCACCTTCACTTTTCCTGGGGTACATTTGCATATAAAGTCCTACCATTTGGGATTTGTAATGCACCTGCTACTTTCCAGAGAGTAGTTTTGGCCATTTTTACAGATCTTACAAATGACTATGTTGAAGTTTACATGGATGACTTAATTTTCCACCTCTCCACTTTTGATGAATTCTTAATAATATTGAAAATATATTAACTATATGTGAGCAGAACCAAATCTCCTTGAGTCATGAAAAATGTCTGATTATGATTGATCAAGGAATTTTCTTAGGTCATCATATTTCTGCCAAAGGAATAGAGTCGACCCTAAAAATATTGAGCTAATAACTAGGTTGCATACACTAACAAATCAAACTAAAATCAAGAGTTTCCTTGGACATGCAAGGTATAAGGAGGTTCATTAAAGACTTTATTAAAATTTCTGCACCTATGTTTTATTTTCTTAAAAAATATTGTGTTTTTGAACGGTCTCCTCAATGTCAACAGTTTTCAATATTATCAAAGAGAAGCTAACCATCACTCTAGTTTTGAGAGGACCGATTGGGGGGTCATTCCATATTCACACTTATGCATATAATATAGCCATATGAGATATTCTTGGAAAAAAATATGAATAAGATCAGATGTATGCCATTTATTTTATTAGCAAGAATCTGACCCCTACAGAGAGAAACTACACTACTATGGAAAAGGAATTTTTAGTTGTTGTTTACTCTTTGAATAAATTCAGACATTACATTATTGGGTACAAAATACTTGCTTATATTGACCTTTCAGCCATAAGGTATTTTTTGAGTAAACTAGTAGTGGGGATAAGAATAATTAGATGCTTACTCTTGGTACGGGAATTTAATTTTACCATTATTGATAAGAAGGAAAAGATAATGTTGTTGCTGATTTTCTTTCAAGATCGAATGTTTAGGGTGATGAAAAAGTAGTCTAGGATCATTTTCTGGATGAAAATTTATTTATAGTATCAACTCAACCACCATGGTTTTTTTATATTGAAAATTATCTAACTACACAAAATTTTCCTACCTATTTTACTAATAAAGAGTGATGCAGATTAGTTAAAAATAGTGCAACATATAAGTGGTGTATTGAAATTTTATTGAAATTATCTCTTGATATGGTTCTTCAGGGTGTGTTTGGTAAAATGAAGTGTATGACATACTGAGAGCTTGTCATGATGATCCTGGAAGAGAACATTACTCAGTGAAGTGGAAAATCCAAAAGTCCTTGGAGCTGGATATTACTAACATTCTCTTCACAATTATTTTAAGAAGTACGTATGGCAATGTGATGCATGTCAAAGAATGGGAAAGCCTACATCGTCAATAGAAATGCCTCTCAACCCTCAGTTGGTCTTAGGACCATTTGAGAAATGGGGAATTTATTTTGTTGGACCTTTTTTTCCCCCCATCCTTTGGGAAAGAATACCTGTTGATGTGCACGACTACGCCACAAGAGGATGTTTTTTTACTTTTTGTACAATCGTATAATGTTAAGATTTGGTTCACCTAGGTAAATTGTATCTGATCAAGGCCCTCAATTTGTGTCTAACATGATTGAATATTTTCTAGAAATCTACTGAATCAAGCACCGAAAATCATCACCATATCACCCCCAATCCAATGGGCAAGTAGAAGTCACAAACATAGAACTTGAGAACATTTTGACCAAAGTGGTCAATATGGACAGGAAAAATGGATACCAAAATTTCCGAAGCGGTATGGGCCTATAACATAACCTAGAAGACTACTACTAGATTCTCCCCTTATGAATTGGTATATGGGAAAAATCCATTGTTACCTATGGAATTTGAGTTGTGAACATGGAGAACAACATTGGAAATCATAATCGACTTGGATGAAGCACAACGCGAGAGAGTGATGCAGCTGAACAAATTGGATGAAATGAGGATGGAAGCATAACAACAAAAAAATTCTCCAACATCAAAGGAAAACATGGCATGATACTCATATCAAATATAAGAAGTTTAACGAGGGAGAATGGGTCTTACTTTTTTATTCAAAATATCAATAGTTCAAAGGCAAGCTGTGAACATGATGGTTGGGACCATATCAGATAAAAAAAGTGTTTAATAATGGCTCTATGTGATTATTGTCAATTAATGGAGATAGAATAACTCTTCTTATGAATGGACATAGACTAAGGATGTATCAGCATCCTTTGGATAAGGAAACCTTCAACAAAGATATGTTGTTATGCAAGGAAATGGATTCAATGGAGGTGCACATCCCCTCTGTCAGGAGTGATTGTTTTTGAATTTGAATAAAGGAATATGATCATGCTTTTGATCTTCTTCCCTTAGTTATATTTTTGTTTTCAATAAGGTAGAAATATTCATTGTTTGAATGAACACTAATCACATTTTATCTAAGAGTGCAGGATGTGGAAATCTATGGATATCGGGAAGCTAAGCTAGCAAGGGTAAGTGCATTTTACTTCACTATGGATATTTCCTTTTGAAGAAATTCCCCATTGCATGTACCTAGCATGATTAAATCACTACACAATGTTCAATGCATTTATTGGGAATATCATTCCAAATCTTAAGATATGGAGTGGGGTGTAATGAGTCATAATTACCGAGGAAACCACATGTGTTGAGTTTCTAAGAAGAGGATGCATTGCTTTATAGGAAGGAAAAGTGGAATTACTATTCAAAATGATGGGATATGTGTTGTACCATGCATTAAAACTTCCCACACATACCTGGTCATGTTAAATTTTCATGCCGCCAAAATTTTCACCGACTACAAACAACTAAAATATTGTGGTGTATTTCAAATTGTGACTCACTAATCACTTCCTATTGTTTCTTTTGGATTCAATCATACCATTATCGATTACTATTGTTACTCCATGCATTCAAACAAAACCTTGTTTTTATCTTTTCCACTATCTAGATTCATCTACACTACAAGGAAAAAGAAAAAATATGAACTAGAATCTCCGGACCCACTACTCCGGAACCTATAATTTCCTAGGTATTTTATGATGTCGGTTGGATGGATTTCATTAGAAAATTTCAAGGCTTTGATAAAAATTTAGTGTATGAGTTCCTGGTAAATTTTGAAGCTGCCTTCTCACAAATTGAGGGAAAGAAAGTAGAAAACATTAGTCAGGTTATTTCTAAACTATCTAGTTTACTGTATTTTAGTCTCAAGGTTATGAAAAATTCTCCTCTTAAGGACCTATTTCCCTTATTTCATGATGATGGAGAATCTTTTCCAGAGGTAATCCTCACCTCCAATGGTGCTCAAAAGGGGATTAAGAGGGAAATTTTTCCTGACATTTTGAAAGAAGTAGTTAAATGCGTCAACATATACTTCATTTGTGACAAAAACACACCGTGTGCTTGGTGGGTATTTTATAAAAAATCTAGTTAATTTAAAGAATGGCTACATAAACCCTACGCTTAAGGTAAATTTAACTAAATATTTAGCTGATGTAGTCATCAAAGTAGGACAAAAATATAATAATAGAGGTGGTAAGGAAAAGATAAAACACCTGTGGCTTATTGAATTGCTCTGATCACATCAAGTTTTCTATAGAATGAAGAGAAGGATCAAACAGATAAGTGCGGGGAGGGTTCCAAACCAAGGAAAATAAAAAAGGGGCCATCTTCCATTATTCAACCCAAGCTCGAGTCATCCTCTCTCGCCCTTCACTAGGAGAATGTGGAGGAACCTGGTAGTCGGGGATCCCATCTTCTACGCCTCACAATTCTAAGGGTAAGATCACCTTGCCACTTTATTCTTTTATTTCATTAAGGCCAAGGCGGTCTTATACTTTACAAAGACCTAGAAGTTCCCATCTAGAAGTTTTTGATGATGATTCTACTCCCATTCGGAAGGGAACAAAGAGTTTAGTTCCTCAAATTTCCCTACTGACCAATCTTAGGATGTTGCATTCACCACAATTATCCTTGCCACAAAGAGCTCGAGATATTCCCGCATCTTGAAAATCAACTCAAGAACTCCAAAAATACCCTCTATACCTAAAACATGTACCCCAACTCCAGAATTGATTACGATGGAGACCGATAGCCATGGGTTACGTGAAGATGATGTACCAAAGTTTTATTTGGAAGAAATTTCCTTCCTCAAAGAAAAATTGAAAGGTATGCAGGAAACAAATTTATCTTTGCAAATTGCATTCACATAGAGAATGGTAGAAAAATTAGAGAAATTACTACCGAGACAAAAATATATAGGAATTAGAGTTTTTGGATGATTTCAATAAATTATATCTTCATAATAAAGGGTTAAAAAAGGAAAACAAAAAATTAAAGGAAGATTTTGAGGCCAACACAGATGAGAAAAGGAAGTTATAATCTCTTTTAGACTCTGTTTTTCCTTTAGCATGTAAACTTCTCACATGAAGGAAACCTTCTTCTTCCTATAGTATCTTTGTTCAAGAAAAATTTAACTCTTGAAAATTACTGAGATTGTTTAGGCAAGAACCTTATGAAGCTCCTGATGGTAACACCTTTCTATTAATTTATCAAGAAAGTCCCCCTAACATACATAATCAGCTATGTTAATTCTACCTCCACAACATGCTAGTCACCAATGTTCCTGACTTATTTATTAACCTATTTGTGGGATATTTTTATTTAAAGGCCTTCCATTCACTACTTAGGAATCAAATTGTGTGGGGAGAGAAAATGGAAATTTTCAATCAAACAACTTGCACCATCGGGTTCTACATTAGGCCTACCCATCACAATGATGTGGCCATGAGAAATAATTTCAGATCTCTTTACTATTAAGCTAGTATTGGAGAAAATACTTCAAAAATCCTACTAACATGTGTATAGGACTTTGAAGCCTATAGTTAGTGGCATTTTGAGCAGCAAGGCAAGCTTGTGACAAAAGGTGGGATACTTTGATTTTACCATTGAAAAGGAGAGAGGTTATCTCCCCTCAAAATTTAAGTTGGAGTATAAGACAAAGTGATGCACTCATCACAATAATTTGGAAATTGTCAGAAAAGAATGAAAAGAAATACAGTGACGAATGGGTAGGACTACAGGTGAGGCCACCTCTTCTCTTAAGTCCAACTACAACCTAGAAAAATAACACTTCCTAGTCACATGAGAGTTTCATATCTTGGGTAGAAGTGATTTCAAACACTCAGGGATGTAAGGGAACCAAAAAAAAATATGCCAATCAATTTGAGGAGTATGACATGGCTCAACAACTTGGCCAAAGGGTGAGACAAAGATGAGTTGCATTGGGACATGTAACCAATAAAGTGCAGGGGATATGATAAGTAAATTATTTGACTTATTTATATCATTTATATGATTGATAATTTTTCATTTAAACATGATTTACTAGTGCATGGGGATGCTTTATATGGTTATATCTTAGTGATTTTAATGCATTTTACTTTCTCTTATTCATGCAACTTGTTAACCATATAACTTCCTACTAATTTCCTTTGTGAGTGAAATGTGGTAATGTGTGCAAGATAATAATAAACATTTACTACCAGTTTTGGAGTGCAGTCAAGGAGCCCGAGTCTTGAGTCGGTATGTGCAAGTTGTGGAGGAATAATTTAATTAATAGCCTATAAACATGGGTCTTGTAACTAGCAGTTCTATAGGGTTTTATGAACCTTAATCAAATTTTGTTAGTGGAATAACTTAGTGCCTACCATTTTGTCATGATATGTAACCGACTGTGTCTATATAAAGACATCTTTTTGAGGAATAATTTAGTAGTTAGATAATATTGATAATCTGCAATATAGTTCGTAGTAGTTAGTATTTACTTTCCAGATGCATTGAATATGTCATATAAATTATTTGAATCAATATAAGTGGATATCATTATGAGTATCTCGTGTTGTTAATATTACTTTTTCCCAAGGAATATCAACGGCCCACTTGACCAAGGTGATTGGAGGCTATTTACATTTACGCATGAATGTGGTTTTCTGATAAGTCATAATTTACTTATTTCCTCTACTATAATTTCCATTCGTGTGTGTTTATTTCCTTTATCGCAATTTCCATTCAGAGTGTGTATTTCCTTTTATGCAAATTCTATTTAATGTGTGTTTTTACTTTTATTGCAATTTCAATTATGAGTATGCAATTTCAGTTCTATTATTTTAATTTTGTGTGCATTTTCATTTTAGTTAAGAATATCACTTTCAAAACTTCTTTCTATCACAATAATTTAATTTCCATAGCTTAGCATTAATTTTTCGTAGATTAGTAGAAAACAAAGGAAGATCTAGCAGAAACCCCCAAAGAAAGACCCAATAGCATAACTAGTTGTATAGGGCTTCATTACATATAACCTAGGACACAACCCTAGTTTTATAATGACACTAGTAGAAGAATATATTAGTTAAATGATTGGAGAATACAACGACCCATCATATAAGTATGAGCTTATATGAATGAAGTATTATTATTCTAGTGTTGGGACTTCTAGATTGATTTTGATCTATTATGCTTGATTAGTTTACTTATGTTGTCTTAAGTAAATACTTGTCTATAATTACTTGAATGATGTACTATGTTATCTTATCTTCTTTAGATGGTTTCATTTATGATGTCCTTGTAACATGATCAAAAGAGTTTTGTGTTTTATTTTGAACCTTAGAATAATTTAATTTAAAAGAAGTGTTCCTTTTATGAAATTATTAGTTAGAGCATGTTGTTATGAATATTTATTCCCTATCATGCTCAGTTTGTATGAACTGGAAGATGCTAACAATCTTGTAGATGGATTTTGTGAAAGATGAAAGAAGAAATAAATATAGAAGTTTGCATTTGTTCTATTGATTGAAGAAAGATGATTTGAATAAATGATTATTGTATTCATTTCTTGATGTACTTCTAATTTGGAAATAAGAAAGGCCTATGGCCCATTTATTGGAATTACTTTGAAAATATGTTGATTAAATTGTTACAAACATGAATGTTGATATTGAATTTGGAATGAAATAAATTTGGTTTACTTTATTATATTGTTTAAATGGAAATGACTGGTTGAAAAGTGTAGAACTTAGTTGTGATTTCATTTATAATCTAAAGGTAGTTTTTATTTATTCATTTGTTATATTAAGAATAATATATTGATGTAATATCTCCCTTATATGATTAAATATCAATTATGAAATAAGTGAAGAGTGGTTGAATACCTAAGTAACTTATGTAATATGACAAGTTATATGGCTGTTAGATTAATTATTTTTAGCTTGAATGGAAGCAAGTTGTACTTGTTCAATAGTAGAGTGACTTGTGATGGTTGAACTCTTTATCTATATGATTGTTTAATTAATAAAACAACTATGATAACTTAGTGATTATAATGAAGTTATGAATAAGGGGATTCTTATTGGATATAACTAAATTATAAGGAAAGGGACAATTAATGGTATAAATATGTTATGCTTATGATTGGTGTGTTTTGGTTGCATTTGATAGGTTATGTTACTTTGTAAAAGTATGAAAACATACCTAAACACAATAGTTATGAATAGTCAAACTATTCCTAAGGGATTTTGTGTGTAAATGATAATGTATGAATGTTGTCCTACATTAAATACAACTGAAATAGGAACACGACCCTTATCTGATTTAATGGAAAATATATGTTTAAGTGATTAAGCATAATTCAAACTTAAATATGAAATCCTGCACTTAAATGAATAAATAGTTACGATACTTACATAAAGGAATATTCATTTTTGAACTATATTTAATCCTTAGGCACAATACCTAACGATGAGACTAATAATGGGTGTGAGTAACAAGTTGTGAATTAAAGGAATTAATGAACTTGTTAAGATACGGTGTTTCACTTAGTAGAATTCGACGGATTGCCGTAACATAGTCACTACTACATAGTACCCATTTAATGACGTGAGTCATTAATTGGTTATTGTGGAGCAACCACTGTGGTGTAATTATCCTTCTAGCTCCCTTAAGTGTATCTATCGTAAACTGTGGATCCATGTTATTGTTATACACTAATTCATGATAGTAGTATGGCTTAGGGTTGATGTCATATTATGATGACTATGGGTAATGAAGTGGATCTGAAGTAATGCAAGTTGATTCAGATGCACTTGATTTCCCTTAGTCTTCTTAAACATATTATCAACACTAGTCTATGTGAGCTAGCCCTACTTAGTATCTAACACGGACATGGAAGTGATTGACGTAAGTCAAGATAGTATAATCTAGATAAAAATTTGAGTGTGGTGAAAGACATATTCCTTTCAATGAGTATGTCGTCTAGGAATAAAATCATGGCATACATGTCTTGAAACTTTGGCCAAAGTATCATAAGCTAGTGATTATATTTTCTTGATTTAACCTGGACTAAAGATGCGTGATATCATATGGGTATCCATAACAGATACCCAAATAGGCTCTTTATATATTTACACTTGATTTACCCTTAAGTGAATAAGTGAACAAGTATACTTAGTATACATATTGATATAAATAACATGATAGATCGATTTAATACCGAGTCATGACAAATGCATATGGTTTATTGTTGTTTGATGGATTAGCTAAATGAATGTTTGTTCTAAATTATATGAATTTAGAATAGTGAAATTATGAAGAAAAAATCCCTTGTTATTGAAGTCTTAAAATGAGGATGTTACAAAACATGGTAGCACACAAGTGTTAATGATAAACAAACAATGAACATAAAAATAATGACTTGTAAGATAATATAAGGAAATTAAAAACAAGGACACAATGAGGATATAGTTACATAAATAGGGAAATTCTTAGGATTTCATAAGAAAATCAAAGGCATCAAGGCTTGTACAAGCATGGAAACAAGTAAACATGGTGCATATCCTAGAAACACTAAAAAACAAGATATAAGTAAATCAAACAACTATTATTGGAAGGAGTGATACAATGAAAATGATACACATGAAGCACTCATTAGAATGTTAGAAAATATAAATAATACCACAATGTAAGTTCTAAATATAGGAATGAAAATGTGAAATATTGTAATGATAAAAACTAGTAAAAAGTACGAAAAAGGTAGATGCCCCCAAGACCTCGGTGAGACTAGTAATGTACATGGCCAAGCATCATGCATCATGTAATAACACGTAAGTGACATACATTCACATAAAAATACAATGTGATTGTGCATGTGCATATGAAAAGTGATAAAGTATACTATGAACTGTAGTAGCATGAAAATAAAAGGTAAAACATATAATAGTATAAGTAAGAAAGAGTACATCCAATCATAATGTAAGAAAACATGTTTTGGATTATTAATTTCAAACATGTGAAAGAGAAAAATACAAGGGAAAAATAAGGATACCCTCAATGTATGTGTTAAAAGTGAGGTTCATGTAGGTAAGTATTCCCTAAACAATCAAGTATGAACTAAGAACAAGACTGCATCATTGAGTGGTGTGGGGAACATTATACCCCAATTCTAAATGCCATAATGATCTAAGAAATAAGGATAGGAGGCAAGGGTCCATAATTTTAAGATGTAAAACTATGAACACATGTGAACATGAGGAAAGGACCTAGTGTAATGGATGAAATTTCATGTACCATAGTATTGTTAGGAAAACACGGGAATATATAATGCACATATTTATAGATCCATTAATATAACTTGATAAGGATTAATGTTTATGTTTGAACAATAATAAAAGATAGATCACATTACAACATGCATTATAGATTAGATTATGTGCATAATCATGAAAGATATTAAACATAACACATGAACACAAGATATAAGTAAGAAAACCATGAGAGGTAAAAACCCCACTAAAAATCACTTATCTTTATTGAGAATATGAATTTAACCCAACACTCACACTATTTCCTTGACTACACACAATTCACTCATCCTCTTGGCTCTAGCTTACATGATAGTTCATCCTTCTTAGTTAATGATTATTCACATATATTTTTCTATATATGTCCAATATCAAAGAGATCACCTTGATTTATATCAAGGTGAGTGGTCCAGATCTGTTCTTAATGTCGTCTCCTTTCATGCTTATAATTTAAATTTAATTCATAAGCCATGAATGTTAGTCTTTGGTAGTTTTCTATTAAGTCAAGTTCTCACTTAATATTACAACCCCAACACTCCCCCTTAATGTTAGGTATTGAATTACTTCACATATGTTAATGCCTCTTTCACGTACCACTGAGTATATAGAAAGGGTGAGCTTCTTCTACATACCATCGGGTATATCAAAAGGGCGCATATATTGAAAGGTTTGATATATCAAGTTGATGGTATATATATTGGGAGACCTTATACCCGGAGTGATAAGACCCTAACCCTATCAATGATTTCGGTAAAATGGGCACCAATGCCCCCAAATTATTTCTTCTAGATTCACAAATACTCAAAGGAAATAATTATGCTGCATGGAAGAAAAAAATCAAGACACAACTTGAGTTTGAAGAGATCTAACCTGTTGTGAATGGTACTACGACTAGATCAACTACCGACACAACACAACAACAAAAGTTTGATAGATCAGATCATAAGGCCAAACTCATCATTTTGTTTAGAGTATTTTATGATGTGTAACCCCACATTCGAGATGCCAAAAAAACAAAGAAGCATGGGATAAGTTGGGCACATTAAATGAGGCCAAAAATAAGAATGTCATACTAAATTTGTAGAGTCGATTACACACAATGAAGTTTAAGAAAAATGAAAAAATTGAAGCTTTCATGAGAAGATTTGCATATTTGAGGGCTTCACTTCTAGCCCCTGGAGAAGTGGTCACAGATGAATCTCTCATTCCCATTGTTTTGAGAGCTCTCCCTTATTCTTATTGCATTTTTGTAATAACATTAAACTTACCGAGATACGATGAGTTAGTTTTGACAAGTTTGGTAAAAATAATGCAACAAGAGGAAACCATGCATAAAAAGGATGATGAAGAGGAGAAGACAGTTTCTTCTCATCAAAAATGAAAAGGAAAAGGAAAAGGAAAACTTAATTCCCATCAAAAGTCCCAACATCAAAATCAGTATCAACATCAAGGGGAAAAACAAAAAAAGAAGCAATGTCCAATCTGTAAAAGAGGACATGAGTTAAAATATTGTTAGTATAATACAATGTAGTCATTTTTACTCCTATCACAAAAGGAAGGAACCCCATGTGTGCTAGCCTATCACCCAACAGAATCTGAGCACTCACTCGAGGCACATGCGGGTACCGAGTCTCTCTTTTATGTGAGTTTAGTGGGAAGCATCATTTATGATTAGTGTAAGAGTTTTGATGAGGGAGGTTGAAACATACAAGGACCATAGGGCTCAGAACAACCTCTAGATCCTTGCAGTCACCTTAGACTGAGTACTTTAATAGAACTCCAGAACATGCATTATGACAAAGAGAATTATACAAGCATTCATACACAACATGAAAGGAAAGAGAACTTATATGAGAGAAATGTGCATTAAAACCATTGATATCCATGTCTATATATAACAAGTAACCTCATTATATTCATTGATTCATTATAGAGAGTCACGAGAGAAGACCGTAGTCATGCATATCACTGGATGTATGTAACTAAGCTAACAAAAAAGAAAAATTACAACTCCATGCTTAGTGCATTCTTTTCTGAATACAAATATCCACTCACAGTAATTCTACCAGAGCTCCGCTCACTCTCTAACCCGCTATACCTTGTACTTCTCTCTTTTTTACTCCACAGGCACTTGTATTTATAATTCTCCTACACTGCCAACTTGCCTTCCAACGTCCTCAAATCTAGTGCCAAGTGTCGAATGTGGTCCATGTGAGCATGCTTCTTCAGGCCTGAGCTTTCCACTTTACCTCATGATGTTCTTCTAGAAGATTCCATCTAGGGCATGCTCTTTCCTAGGCCAGCCTATCATCAGGTGACATCTTATCCACATTGCAACCGATCATGCTTTTCATGTGTTCTTCCCTAGGTGCTCAAATTGACTAAGTCCCGAGCCTCCTTTTGCATGTCGCGTGTGCTATGTGCTTCCCTAAGCCTTTCTCTCACATGATTTTTCCTTGCACACCTTTTCATAACTGGGACCCTACGCCCACGTACCTTCAAACTTGGTTTAAGATTACAGTGGTCCAACATCACCCCACACTATGCCTATTCTCCATCCTCGAAACATTTCACTTGACCAAGATGCATGTTGTCTAGGGAACCAATGAATCATCTTACACTTTACAAAAATAATAAGGAATGAAAGAATCGGGAAAAGAATGAAGAATGGGGGAGGAGCATCAATTCAACAAGCTAGGAAAATATTTCCAGAGGTCTACCTCTAGCTTATTCCATACTTTGACCTCACCCTATGCCTTCTGGTAGAGGTCTCCCACCAGGGTGATCACTTCATCAAAACTCAGGCCAACTCCCTGGGTGCCCAAAACATCCACAATCTACTCCATCTCTTTGCCCAGGTCCTCAAGTTTATCCATCCTTCTAGTGATCTGGGGGTATAATTCCTTTAGCCGGGCCTTAATTGAGCTCCTTAAAGCTTCAATTACCTCTGATTTCTTCTCTACTTCAGCCAGGACCCTATCTCTCTCCACCTTGTTCCCCTTGTTCTTTTCTTGGAACTCTTTTAGCTCTACTTCAAGTGTGGTGACCAAGGATCTTGCCACCTTATCTCTATCTGTGCATGTATCATATGTGGCTTTTACAGATTGGGTAGTGACCTTAACCTCCATGAGTACTTGGTTGTACTCTGTAACGAGTGCTACCACCTTTAATCGGTCCTCCTCTTTCAAGTGCGTAGCCACTTCTTCAAGTAGACTTAAGGCCAAGGGTCATCTCTCCATAGTGAGGATGCACGTTAGGTCTTCCATACAATCCAGGAGAGATGAGTACTTTTGTGCGGGTGGCGTTAATTATGAGTGCTTCAAGAGGATGGCACCCTTAATAGACTCCATTTTCTTGTATACTTCATGCACCTTTACTTTTTCTTCCTTTAACTTGCACCTTAACTGTTTGCTAATTAGTTCCTCCTGTTTCAAGCTCTTGGCATTCTCCGCTTGTTCTTCCTCCTTCCCTAACTTCACCTCTAGCATTCTAATCTCGTCGTTTGCATGCAAATAATCTAGCCTCGGTCTTGACCGTGACCTTTTTTAGTGCATTGCAGACCTACTCATCCAAGAGCTCCTGAGAATTCACTAAGAGATTGACCCCCTTAGACTCGGCAATTTGATGAGTGCTCCTTGGCAGACTTCGAAGTCTAGGTCATCAACATGGGACTCTCAAACACCAAATAGAGCATCTTATTGGTTCTAGGGTACATTCCTTCCTTCTCAAAATACCCCATGGCTATGAGCCTCTCTGGGTAGTGCTGGTGCTCTGGAATCACATGAGTAACACCTTCCTTATGTCATCAACATAGCCCATTACCTGCCTCTATTGTGCATCCAAAGTTTTTCTTCCCGAGTGCGTGCCTTTGGGGAAGCTTTTTCATCAAAGTGGGGCCTCTTAGGCTATCATGTTTTTTTCAATGTTCTCCTCCTTCCCCTCCTGCAGCACTATGTCTGTATTGTGCTCCAACTCTTGGTCTACCAAGACCTCGAGCATTCTCTGTGCTTCTCTCTCTACCACCTTCGTGATCTGCTCCTTTGTAAAACTTATGGCTCCCTCCTTTTCCCTGGCAACCTCCTCATCCTCCATGTCTTTGGTGTCTTCCTCATTTTGTGCCCTTGTGATGTGTGAATAAAAACTCTTGCTTCTCATCTCCACTCTCCTCTCCCGAGTGTAGATGCTAAACACATGTGGATCTTGGTCTTTCTCTGTCTCTTCTTCCTTACCACCATCTTCTTCACTTTCATCCCCTCTTCCACCCATGTATTTCTCCAAGCTTTCGGTTGCCTCCGAGTCAACTTCTTCATCAACCCTTTGCTTTTTCCTAAGAGGTGGCTCTGATTAGGGGATTCGGCCTTATCTTCTTCCTCAAGTGATTCTTCCTTGGAGATGGGTTGCCTAGGCACCTCTACCTCTGGTGTCTTCTCCTTTACTAGAGACTTCTTTCTCTGCATGTAAGTGCTTGGTTGAGTGCTCATGGATGGCATGCTCACTATCTGAGTAGTCTACACAATTGGTGCTTCTCCTTCTCTCCCTCTCTTCCTTGACATGGGCCCCTTCTTACCCAAGGGATCTTTAGGTATGGAGACTTCATCCTCCAGATACGCACCCTTCTTGAACTTTAGCCTTATGTGTAAGTACATGCGTGTCACTGATCCTCCAGTGATGGGTAACATCATTGGCCTTGTCATTTGAATCTCATGCAATACGTACTTCTCCACGTATGCACACTTGCTGCTAAGGTAATTCAGCTTCTTTCTCATCTCCTTGTGTTCCCAGTCTAGCCTACCCAATTCCAGTCTTAGTTTCTTTGACTCTTTAAACCTATTTACTCCCGCTTAGAAGTATTGGGTAGTAAATGCGAAGGGGAGCTTACACCAAGGGCTCCATGATTCATCTAACTTGAATCTACCCAAGTAGTAGTGTTGGTAGACCGTGAATTCAGCTTCTCCCTCAGTGGCTGTTGGGAGTTGTTTAGGGATTCTCCACTCTTCCCTGAATGCATTCCTCAGGCGCATGTACCATTTTTCCAGCCATGCCTTGTGGGGTGTTGTCATTGTATTGCAGGTATATTTTTTAAACATCTTTGTGGGAAAGGGATCCTCATTGGGGCACTCCCATACAAATTTTTCTAGTGCGTCAGGAACCCCAATCTCCATGAATAAAGTGTGAGCAATATGTTGCCGAAGAGGATCCTGTCCCCTTCCTTTGCACAACTGACAATTTCCTCTGTAATGTACGTGGATAGGTTATATATAGTTCCTTCTGTAATCTTTCTATAGACATGTAGCGAAGGTTTGTTGACCTATGCCCATCTTTCCTGGCCATTCAACTTAGTCACCATATGTGCGGCCATTTTCATTATAGGGTCCTTAATGTCGAAATGTCATAGTACCGCGACCCTTTCTTGCAGGCATACTCGGTGATGGTCTCTTGAATAGCTTCCTTGTCACTAAGGTCATCTTCTAGGCTATCTCCCTTACATATGAGGCCTATAAATATTGAAATCAGCTGGGAGTCACGCGCATCTTGTGCCCTAAAAATGGAAGTATTCTTCATGCACCGTGACATTAACCACAGTACAAGCACTCACAATTTCCAAAATAAGGAAACTCATAGAGTTGTAATAGACCTACCTTCTCCATTTGAACCTTAACGTCATCATCATATATAGGAAAACCCTCGGTGTTTGTTGTTGGTGGGGCATACTAATTCCAACACCATTTTCCTTTTCTATTGTGTTCATGCATGGTGATTATAGTCACTAACAGGTACACTTCTCAAGTGGGATTCCCATTCCTTCCCCATCATCACCCCATCTGGGTATTACGTCTCTGCATACCATTCTTCATTTATGTCTACCACGGGTTATGGTTGTTTAGCCTTGGATTTTCCCTTTCCTTTTTTGGGTGCCATGGTCAATGTATTTTTATCACTCATACCCTTTCCTTGTTATTCTATCTTACTTCTTCCAATCCTCCGATCTCAAATTCGTGATACAACTCTTCTAAATCATGCCCTAGTTTTTCAAACCCTAACTAGGATAAAATCTTCTCAAGACAACATTTCTTCACTCTCTCCACACCCATGTAACCCCTTCCTTCCGGTTCACAAATTCAAACTAGCTACTTCAATTTCACAGATCTTCCTTCACTCGATCAAATCTGAAAGCCCTAGTTTATAGAACCACTTATATCTCAAACTCTTCTATTTCGCAAGGTAGAAATGAGAGTGCCCCAACCCTTTACTTATAGTTTTCTATTTTCTAAACATTAAATGCTACTTCACCTACCACTATACTTTATTCATTTAATGTGTATTTTTCAAACAAATCCCATCTTCGGTTCCTTCTTTTATGCATCCAACCTGCGTGAAAACTCCTCCAACCTTCCTGCAGTGCGTAACCAATCCAACTTTGAAAGGAGACTCTTGCACGCACGTAACCCACACTGAAGGCACTTATTTTGTCCTGATCCTTGATCTCACCTACCTCATGTTTCTTTTAAATGTTCTTTCTCCTCCTTAGTACGTGGGATCTACAAGTAACTTTACCACTGGCACTAACCATTCTTCCATCTTCCTCTTTATATACATCTTTCAACCCGAATACTCAACAAGGCTTTTCAACACAACTTCCTTTATAATTTGATCACATGCTTCTTCACCTTTATCCACCCCACACTTAAAGCAATGTGTGGTACACTATGCACTTACAAATTTTCCAAAAATAGAAATAAGGTTACCGGTGCCCAAGGCGCAAAACAAAACAACAACACGAAAGGGAAACACAAGAAAGGAAAATGCATAAAAGAAAATTCTAAACTAACTAGAAAAACTACCTTATTTACAAACACCAAGAAGACTTATTTATAGTAGGGCTTTAGCCTACTCCCATTGAAGTGTCCAGGAAACTTCATCCCATCCAGTACTTATAACTAGCACACCCGAATCAAGGATGTACAAGATTGTGTAAGGACCCAACCAATGGACTTTTAACTTCCCAAGATGGCACAAAACTTAGAATCATATAATAACACCATCTTCCCAACCTCAAAATTCTTGTTTCTAATATGGTGATCATGCCAAGCCTTTTTCTTTGTCTTTTCCACTATTTGGCTCCATCGGGAAAGTGATCATCTCTCATCCAAGTTTCATTAGCTTATCAATTCTTTCTTCCAGTGCTTGTTCATCGGCTAACCCTCACGTGCATGAGCTATTCTTAGAGAAGGCAACATAAATTCAACCAGAAAAATAGCTTCCGCACCAAACACAAATTGAAAAGGTGTGGCTTTGTTTATTCTTTTATACGTTGTCCTATAATCCCATAGTACTACCGATACCTTGTCATCCCAATCTTGTCTTTTGACATCACAAATCTTGGTCAAGGTATGACTCAGTATCTTGTTGAATGCTTCCACGGTTCCATTTACTTGTGGGTGATAGGGCGTAGTCTTATGATGAGCTACCATGAACTCTGATAATAGGATCCTGATGGTCTCATTCAAGAAATGCGTACCTCTATCATTGGTCAAACTCAACGGACATCCATACCTCATGATAATGTTTTCCCATAAGAACCTTGCCATTGTTCTTTACCATGTAATCTTTAGTTGGGGCTGCCTCTGCCCACCTTGTGAGATAATCTATGTAAGTGATGACATAACGTGACCCGGTCCTACGTGTTTTCGGTGTAATAGGTCCTACAAAGTCTATCGCCCACTTTTCAAAAGGCTTCGTGCTAGGAATATGGCATAAAGGCATTTCATCTCTCCTTTTTGGTTTGCCAATGCATTGACAATGGTCACACGCTTTACAATAATCTCTCAATCCTTGTACAAGGTTTCTTACCATAAACCTACCATTAATAGCTTACGTGTTGTGGCATCACCTACATTATGCCCACCCACACTTCCTCCGTGTGCTTCCTCCATTATGGCCAGTGCTCATGATCTAAAGACACCACATGCAAAACTTCATCATGTCCCAATTTGTATAAGTCTCCATTGATTAACATGTAGGCATGGAGCATATGGCCAACTGCTTCTTTTCCAATGTATTCATTCCATCCGGTGCCACACCTTCCTTTAAGAATACTACAATCTCCTCTAAATCTGAGGGCACATGCCATAACCTAAATAGTTACGTGTCGGCATTGCTTCCTCAATACTCTGCGTGTCCTCCCCTGAATCAATTCTTGACAGATGATCAGGTCCATAATTACTTTTTCCAGGTTTTACTACAATGGTGAATTCAAAATCTTGAAACAACAACACCCATCGACATATGCATCCTGTAGAATAATCTTGTTCACTAAATACTTCAATGCCATGTGGTCGGTGTAGAATAAAAAGGGTGTTGCCAATAGATACTGCCTAAACTTGAAGAGTGCGTAGATCATTGACAATGCCTTGTGCTCGGTTGTGGTATAATTTTGCTCTACTGGTGTCAACTTCCTGCTTGCAAAATAGAGAGGATGATCAACAATCCCTTCACCTGGTTGTGCAAGCACTACTCTAATGGCGGTCCCTGAGGCATCTACATGAACATGAAAGGGCTTGTCCCAAGAGGGAAATTGTAAAATAGGCATGGTAATAAGCCTATCTTTTAATGTATCAAATGCCCTCTACTGCGCCTCTCCCCAATGGAAGGCACTTTTATGTCTAAGTAGCTCCTCTAACAGTGCGGCGATCTTGGCATATCCCTTAATGAATTTTTTGTAATAGCCCTCATGCCCATGGAATCCACACACTGCACTCTGGCTAGTAGGCTCACTTAACCCAACAATAACTTCAACTTTAGAGGGATCTACTAGCAAGCCCTCCTTACATATGATATGCCCCAATAAAGTCCCAAAGGGTGTAGTAAACACACATTTCTTAATGTTGAGGGATATCCTCAACTGCCTACACCTCTCAAACATTAACCTCAAATTGTCACAATGGTCTTTAACTAGACCATATACTGTCTAGTCATCCAAATAGACCTGAAGAAATTTATGGATGAAGTCTGGAATGCTTGCACCACTATGCAAAAAAAGATAGCTGACACATTCTTCAACCCGAAGGCATGACTTTATATGTAATACTTCCCCACTCGGTGGTGAAATTTGTCTTTTCCTGGTCTTCCTTTGCAATCAAACTTGGTGGTACCACGAAAATCCATCAAGTAAAGGAATAGATTTCGTGCCCAATGAATCATTCTAAAATTTCCTCGGTGAAAGGGGTCGAGAAATGGATCAATGATAGAAACGTGTTCAATTCCCTATAATCCACACAAATTCTAATCCACCCATCCTTCTTGATGTTGATTACCATCAAAACTTATCCACTCGATTCTTCCACTGCCTCAATGATCCCAGAAGCTATCATTTTGTCTATCTCCTCCTTGACCTTTACATGCAAGTTGGGATTCATTTGGTAGGGCCTTTTCCTAACCGGGTGCACACCATCCTTTAGTTTTATCTTCATCTCCCCAAGGAATGGTGAATGCCTTTGAGCTCATGATACCGCGTAGAAATAAATCCTTAAATTTGTAGCAAGATCAATGATTTTCGATACTTCCTTCTCTGTCCAGTAATCCCCAATAATAGCTTCCTTAGGTTCTTCTTCTGAACCGATGTTAACTTTCTTCATCTTTAAAGGCTCATGGTAGGCATGCACGTGAGCATCTGCACTATCCACTACCTCGCGTGTCCCTATGGAATGGCTAACATCTAAGATTTATGAATCCTCTCCATCAATCACATATACCAAATTTTCTTTATCTTTTCCAAACACACACACTCAAGTTGTAACTCTTATGTTTCTTTTCTTCTTCAAAATGTGCCTCTAATCCTAGTTCACCTAATAATTCCAATGACCTATCTTCCATCCCGACATTATCCCCCATGGTAAGGCACTTGATACTCTACAAGGCCTTATCAACCGATGGCTTGGTACTCCGATATTCAAAGGTTTGAATAAGGTCAGTTGTGAGTTCTTCCAATTCCTTGTCAGCGGCGTGTCTCGAATGAATGTACCATGAGCACGCGTAACCCCTGTAATGTAGAATATAAATTGTGCACCAGAGCAGGGATGGTGGAAAAGCTTCCGTGCCTTCTCTACAAACCCATTCACACTCCTGGATATGGAAAGAGGTGGGATCCTTCCCATGGTACTCCTTGATGATGGTGGGTATATTACTCCTAGAAAATCTGATAGAGAGAGCAATTCTTACCTCACACCACTCTAAAAGGCTCTCTTGATGTGTGACCCACCATCGAGTTCTTGTGCTAAGTAAGACATAACTTAACATCTCCCTCCATTCCTTCTCATCCTTCCATTGAGCTTCTACCTCCTGAAAGATCTCAGGGAAGGCTCCTCCTAAATACTTGGGTAGTTATTTTCCTCCAAGGCACCTAACTGTATGCACCTTAGTTACCTTGGTCACTTACCATCTCAAGTGCAATCCCATTAATTCGTAAGTTCCATGCACCCAATTTTCACATGCCACACTATAGGTATCACTCATTTGGTGAGCATCTTCAAAATGGATAACCCCTGTTAGTAGGGTGTATCATCTAGAGTCTACGATTGAGCACACATATATCTTGTCTAGAACTTCTTCCCCAATGGTTCAATATAGGTTGTCGACTTCCCATCAACGGGGGTATAATGACCCATTCCTCCTTGTTCTCAAATCTAATGCACCTTTTTTGAATCAAAGGTCCGCATTATTTTTTTGTAACACCAAGGATGCCCAAGTAGTGCTTTAGGAAATTTTCTTCCTCGAGAGAGCACCAAGACTTTAAAGTCCCGGTAAACTTGGCTCCCTAGATAGTAATATCCACATCCTTTAGAACACTGATGGGCATTTCCTTATTCTTGTTTGCCATATATAGCACATTCAAAGATGGATTTAATGCAAGTCTTCCCATTTGGTGCCATGCATCCAAAGTCAGAACATTAACCTCCGCACATGTGTTAATGAGGATATTGTTGAGGAGCCATCCATCTACAACTGCATTCAATGTAATCTCCTTGTCATAGTCAAGGTTGTGAGGGGGAAGGTTCACATGCAAGACCTATCTCTTGCACTCTTCTCTGGCACGTGGTACCTTCTCTCTCAACTAGGATCCTAGCAAGGGAATGATATTCTCCTTCCTTAGCATTTTACACACCTCCTTGACCTCATCTAGGTCATCCTTTTATGCCTTGACTCTCCTTCCTTGTTCCTCCCTCCTAGATTACTCCTTTAAACACTAAATATCCCCTTGTAAGATCTGAATAACATCCATGGTGTCTTGATATATCTCATTTTGATATACGTGGGTCTGGATACTTTCCATGAATGACCTCCTCCCTTGAAACTAGGGTTTTCTATCTTGGTACCTCTCTCATGTGCATGGATTCTACCCTTGTTGTTATCAAGACAAGTTCCAAACCTTCATCCCGTGTTACCCAAGGCATCAATATATGTCTACCTTCTTAATACTGACCATTATAGTGCTCTTGTTCTTCAGTGCTTATGATTCATGTGCTCAAATAATTCCGGGAACTCCTCATACTTGTGCTTCTTTCCGCACCATGAGCAACCTGCAATGCAGTCCAATCACTCATGTTTGTAATGTTCTATAGATCCACAGTTGAAATATGTTTCACGCAAGAACTCACTCCTTCCTCCTCCATAGTTACCTCGACCATGAAATCCTCCTCAAAAACCTCTTCCACGCATACCTCCATCTGCGCACTCCTCATAATGGTGATCATTATCCTTGGAACCACTAGCAATGCTAGTTTGGTGCACCCCATGATCAATGGCCTCATGGATCTGATCAATGAGCCTACAGTCCTTAGTGTCATGGGTTGTAGAGGTGAAAATTTTGTAGTAACAAGATACATTCTTCCTGATCACGTGCTACAGCAAAGGGACATCTACTTGCATCATGGTCCCCATGAAAAATTTCACAATCCACTGTCAAAGTGCGTACCATCCTTCGAGGGAAATTATCCTTAATGTGTCCCTCTATTTCACAATCTGTGCACCACAAACCACTGCGAGTCTCATGGGCTATGTTCACAGATAATTTTTCCAATTGTTTTGCCATATCAGCAATATGAGCCTCTAAGAATGGGTTAACACCAATGTCAATACTACCAACAGCCTCGGCACATAAGGTAGCTTCCAATGCTTTGCGGGTTTGTAAAAATTTTATGAGACAAGGCCCTTATAAAAGGGGTTATCAATCCTCCAAAAAACCACTATGCATGTTGAGAAGGATGGATATCATATGATAATTTAGACAAGAGAGTTTTAAAGCATGCATCATACTCCCACACAATCTCTGCCATTCCTTGTTGAATCTTGTTTAAAGCATTGATGCTCTTATGCTCAAACTCAGGGATGTGGAACTCTGCCAAGAATTCTTTCTTTAAGGTAGTATAGTCCACCATTGTTCGATGAGTGTCATACTTTCTATGCCAGCTATGTGCGCACCCTCGTAACGTGGTTGAAAACTAACTAGCCTTCCATTCTAGGGTTGTGACACCCGTTGTGCACCATAGAAGTTCAAACTTATGAACATGTTCTGCAGCATCCTCAATGCCCCTGTAATCTAGCAAATGTAGAGACATTTCAAAGAATACTTGAGGTGGTGGTTGGGGTCCCTGTCCTCCCGAGCCTGAGCCTTGGTTCCCTCGGTGTTTCCTCCACCACCTGATCCACTAGGTCTGTGCCTCCAAAGCCACTAGATCCACTAGAACCACTGGGTCCAATAGGGCCTATAGGAGCTATGTCAAGCTCCCCCATGGTCCCACTGAACTGTGCATCGATGGTCTGTGATAGCGCTCCGCTACCACTACTTTGTCCGTGCCACTCCCTGATGCAAGACCGAAAGCTTGTACACTAGCTCCTTATCCAAAGACTCCTCCAAATACTAGAATATGTGTAGCCATAGAAGAAGGGATTGTAAAATTATCTCCTATGTGTGGATCTGTCTCTTCCACCGATATCAACTGGGTCAATAACACTTCTTCCTAGTTTAATAAATCCAAGCACCAGGGCTCAGTCACTGGGTGGGTTTAGATATGTGCCAATGACTCTCCTTTATCCATGCGATGAAATATCACTAGAAGCTGAAAGGGTCTCCCTCACGTGCTTGCCAAGATTGGGTAGCAAAGACTACTCGGTTCCACGTCCTCTGCATGAACCTCAACTCCTTCCCGCAACTTCTATCTCCATAGATCCATCACTAGAAGAAACTTTTCATCATCTAACAATCTCCCTTTCACGTGCCTCACTAGACTTGAGTTGTATCTCTTCCCTCTCCTTCTCTATCGTGATATCTGCCATCTTCCTTCACCCAAGTTCCCTTACCCGGTTCTCGAGAGCGGTTTAGCTATCCATTGGGAAAGCCTCTAAACTCATGGTAACCATCAATATCTTCATGGCTAGGGGAATAACACATAGAAAGGTTCCTCTAGGTTCTCATAAAAATTCAAACTTAGCAACCTCCGGACAAGAATACATGGAAATGGTGTATTCCAGAGTGTAACTAGTCAATACTCTTCTCCACCAATGATCTACAACATGGGTCCATGTCAGATCTGCATCCTGCAACCTTTGGTAGTCTTCTTTGGTACATACATTTGATCCATAATTCCAACTTGATCTAGAAACATAGGCTGAAATCCATTCATATAGTTCTCTTGGGAAGCGAGAGAAGAAGGTCTCATATAGATCATGGTAGAGGTTATCTTCTACCCATCTACGTGTATTAAACTCGAGGTCAGTACTATATCTCGAGAAAATTCATCCTCCGTGCTTTTGAACCATGATTCAACAATTTCCAATGTCAACCGCTCTGTCATTACTCATTACATAGATCATGATGTATGTTATATCCCACTACAACTTCAAAATCAGGTCCCACCAATGGAACCAATATGTATTCATTTTTACTCCTATCATAAAAGGAAGGAATCCCATGTGCACCAGGCCTATCACCCAAGAAAAAGCTGAGCTCACCCGAGACATGCATGGGTACCGAGTCTCTCATTTATGTGAGTTTAGTGGTAAGCATCACTTATGATTAGTGTAAGAGTTTTGATGAGGGAGGTTGAAACATATAAGGACCATAGGGCTCGGAGCGACCTCTAGATCCTTGCATTCACCTTAGACTAAGTACTTTAATAGAACCCAGAACATGAATTATGATAGAGAGAATTATACAAGCATTCATACACAACATGAAAGGAAAGAGAACTTATATGAGAGAAATGTGCATTAACACCATTCATATCCATGTCTATATATAACAAGTAACCTCATTCTATTGATTGATTCATTATAGAGAGTCACAGAGAGTAGACCACAGTCATGAATATCACTGGATGTATGTAACTAAGCTAACAGAAAAAGAAAAATTACAACTCCATGCTTAGTGCATTCTTTTCTGAATACAAATATCCACTTGTAGTAATTCTGCAGAGCTCTGCTCACTCTCTAACTCGCTATACCTCATACTTATTCTCTTCTTTTTTTAATCCGTAGGCACTTGTATTTATAATTCTCCTACACTACCAACTCACCTTCCAGCATCCTTAGATTTGGTGCCAAGTTTCGAATGTGGTTAATGTGAGCATGCTTCTTCAGGCCTAAGCTTTCAAATTTAGCTCATGATGTTCTTCTAGAAGATTCCATCCGGGGCATGCTCTCTTTCTGATCCATCCTATCACCAAGATGGCATCTTATCCATGCACTGACCAATCACATTGTTCACGTGTTCTACCTTGGGTGCTCAAATTGACTAAGTCCTAAGCCTCTTTTCACACATCACACATGCTATGTGCTTCCCTAAGCCTTTCTCTCACGTGCTTTTACCTTGTGCACCTTTTCATAATTGGGACCCTATGAGCCGCCACACCTTCATACTTAGTTTAAAATGATAGGGGTCCAACATACATACAAGAAAGGTTCATCAAGTAATTATAGACCTTAAAACCAACAATCTCATAAGGGACAGACAAACTACAATCAAGGGAAAAAAATGGGAACTGGAAAGAAGACCCCATCAAGAAGGAAATATTTTTGAACAAGAAGAACATTTAGATAATGAAGACTACTTGTACACTACTTGATTAAGTGAACCCCCGCATGTCATCTAGTGATGTCCGGTATGTTGATTCAGAGCCACTCAACACATGACCGGCCACGAGAGACTAGTTTAATTCAATGAGGGACATGACTTTGAAAAACCATGTTTCATTGGGTGACAATTATTCATATACGATTGAGGATTGGGAAAATTTCTCTACCCCTTGGTTCACGCATAATCTGTAGACTATAATATATCTTATATGTCCCAGGTTGACAAAAATCTATATTTTGTCAATCAATTCCTAGATCACAACTTAAAAATTGACTTTGATAGTCATTTAGCAAGAAATCATGTTTAATTCAAGACATATCACCAGGCTAGAAAATAGTTACAAAATCCTCTAATGTGGGACACATGTTCCATCTTGATTTTTTCCACAGAGATAATCATGAACTTGTGGCATCGAGAGACTTGGTCATGTTAGTTTTAGGTATCTCAAGAAACTTCACTAACACAATATGGTACATGGGTTACCATCTCTTTAGAAGGATACAAAAAAATTTCCTCACTACCTAAAAGTAGGTAAACAACACGAGAGATTCATTCCATAAGAGTACTTTTCAAGCTCATGGCAAGCTTGATCTAGTTCATACCTATCTTTTCTATCGATGCAACTTATTCATTCTAGATTTTAGTATTTCATGCTTCATGTTGATGACTACTCACGGAAAATTTGGATATATTGTCTTCATAAGAAAAGTGAAGCTTTTGAAACCTCAAGAAGTTTAAAGTATTTGTTGAAAAAAACTGGTCATTGCGTGAGAACTCTCCGCTCGATCGAGGGGGAATTCACCAATAATGAGTTCAAATACTACCTGCAATCTCACGATATTCATTGACAAATGCCTCCTCCACACACACCAAAGAAAAATGGTGTTGTTGAGATATGAAATCATATTATCATGGAAATGGTTTGATGTATGATAGATGATTTTGGACTTGCAAATAAATTATGGGTAGAAGCAACAAAGACATCTATGTATTTGTTGAACATAGTACCAACAATTTCTCTTGATAGAGTAACGACACATGAATAATGGTCAAAGAGTAAACCATCATTGCACACCTTAGAGTATTTGGTTGTAAAGCAAGTATGCACATACCCAAGAAGAATATAAATAAATTAGATATGAAATCACAAAAACTCATATTTATTAGGTACGGTGAAGAAACTCTTAGGTACATATTGATGGTTCCAAAGACCAGAAAGTATACACCAACAAAGATGTTGATTTCTTTGAGAAGAAGGAAGTAGAGTCTCCTCCTCTAGAATCACCTGATGTATATTCTTCACCAGTTGTAAAAACTAAAGTTGATGTTCCCAAAGATGATGAAATTAATGATGGGGATGATGGTGACGATCTGATAGAAATACGACCCATGGAAACAATTCAATGTATGCCCAATTGGTATACTAACACATTACAAGATGCAAGAATGGATGCTCCACTAGATACATCCACCCCTAGACCACGAAATCATAGTAAAGAAAGAGAAGAAGTGAAATTTTATTTGATACGTAGAGTTATTGAGTTTGATGAGCCCTCTATATTCCAGGAATTCATACAGTCAAAATCTTGGAAAGATGCCATGGAATTTGAATATCAAACAATAATGAAAAATAACACTTGGTAGCTTGTCGATCTTCCACCAGGGAAGAAACCCATTGGATGCATATGGATATTAAAAATGAAGTACAAAGAAGATGGGATAGTGGACAAGTATAAAGTGAGACTAGTAGCAAAGGGGTAATACAAAAATAAGGCATTGACTACAAGGAGACATTTTATCCCATAAGCTGAGATCAAAATGATTAGGATGATCTTTTCTCTAGTTACAAATTTTGGTTGGAAAGTCCATCATATGGATGTAAAAAGTTCCTTCCTAAACGAATATTTACAAGAAGAATTCTATATAATTAAACCTGAGGGTTATGTTGTACCTGGTCAAGAAGAAAAGGTATGTAGAATCAAGAAATCTCTTTATGGCCTCAAATAGAAACCCCATAAATGGTACATCAAAATTGATGAGCATCTCATACAACAAGGATTTTTTAGAAATCCATACGATCCCAATATTTACCTCAAAAAGAAATGGGGGGAGATTTTGATTGTCGTTGTCTATGTCGATGATATAGTCATCACTGGTAGTTCAGTGAGGATGATTGATGCAATGAAGAAATATATTAATTGATCGTTCGACATGATATATCTCAAGTTGATGCATTATTGGCTTGGATTGGAAGTATGAAAAAAGAGAATCAAATTTTTGTTTCTCAAATGAAATATAGCAAGAAAATGCTCGATAAATTTAAGATGATGGATTACACACGATTGTTACACATATGGAGAATACATTGTAGTTATCTCATTCAGATCCATCTCGAGGTAAATTCCACTCTCTATTGGCGGAGTTGATTCGAGTCTCATTTACTGAGCTACACTAGACCATATGTCGCTTTGCGGTGAGTTATTTATCCAGGTTCATGTAGGAACCTAAAGTTTGTCATTGGAAATCAGCAAGGAACATCTTAAGATATCTTAAAGGATCAGTGGATCTTGTTCTAGAATACAAGAAGAATGACAACTTCTTCTTGTTAGCATATTAGATTCGAGATCATGCAGAAACATTGATGACAGAAAATCCACTTCAGGGTTTGTGTTCTTTATGGAATATAGAGCAATATAATGGGGAAGCAAGAAACAACACTTTGTTTCTCACTCTTCCACAAAATTCAAGTATCGTTCTACAGGTGAAGCTATCTATGAAGTGATTTGGCTACGTCGCATACTGGAAGGACTTGGAATACCACAAGACAAACCGACTACCATGTATGTTGACAATGAAGGTGTTCTCAAACTTATTCACAATCAATTTTTCATGAAAGAACAAAACATATTGAGGTACAAACACACATTTCATACATGAACATATCTTGAAGCACAATATACAACTTCAATTTTGTCGACAATTTGAACAATGAGCAAATATCTTCACAAAGTCACTTACATGTGACAAGTTTGATTTGTTCAAAGAGTTCCTCTCCTCATCCCTTGAGGTAATGCAAAATTGAGGGGGGAATGGTAGGTTAATCTATGCACTATATTACCTTAAATATTTAATTATTTAATAAGTTAATTAGTTTATATATTGTTATAAAGTTTTATAACAATATATAAACTAATTACCTTATTAAATAATTAAATATTTAAGGTAATATCATCCATAAATTAACCTAACACACAATTCACTCATCATCTTGGCTCTAGCTTGCATGATAGTTCATCCTTCTTATTTGATGATTAGTCACATATATTTTTCTATGTGTGTCCAATCTCAAAGAGATCACCTTGATTTATATCAAGGTGAGTGGTCCGGATCCATTCTTAATGTCGAATCCTTTCATGATTAAAGCTTAAATTGTATTCATAAGCCATGAATGTTAGTGTTTGGAAGTATACTATTAAGTCAGTTTCTCACTTAATATTACAACCCCAACACCCCCTTAATGTTAAGTATGGAAACATGCAAAATCCATAAATAATAAAATGAATAGTTAGGTTAGCATGCAAACACATGTTATTGTTCCACAACACATGACAAGTCTCCCTTTTATACAAAAAGAAATACAATCTATAAATCGTGAATTGATTTAGGCTAGTATGAAAAATAGAGCTCTTTATTCCAAGGATTTTAAAATCCACGAAGAAACAACTTCATTTTTCCATGGGTTTGAAAAACATGAAGCATGACAAATCTTTAGTGTTTTTGTGGATTTTAAAAATATTATGGATAAAGTTAGTGTTTTGTAGATTTTTAGAAAATCCACGGTAAAATGGTAATTTTTTTGTAGATTTTAGAAAATTTGTGATATAGTGGTTATTGTTCCACATGGTTTATAAAATCTACTACCAAAAGCTATCGTTTTGTAGGTTTTAGAAAAAGATGGATTACACTAAAAAAAATTCTTGATTTTGAAAGAACAAAAAGTCCACAAGTACATTATATAGTATTTTATGGGGTTTTGGAAAATAAAAATTGCATGATACATAAGAACAAAGAATAATTCTCAAGATAAAGTGATTACATATGAAGTTTTACATAAGATTATCATATCTAATGCTTTCATTGGGCATTACAAGTAAACTTCACATAAAATTATAATTTACTTAAACAAAATGGAAATAGTCAAGGAGATTTCAATTAGAAAAATTAGGCTGATAAGAGGTGGAATTGCAAAAATATGCAGAACATGCTCATTCCTCCTTATTTCTCCCTCAAGGGAAACTATGAAAGGAAAAATCTCAGCTGATTCAGAGGTGAAGATGTTATTCACATGACCATTTAAGTCTTGATGATCTATTTCAGAGGTGGAGATCAAATTTATCCACATGATCATTAGAGTCACATTCTACAATGTGATAATTACTTTCATATATAGAGATCAAGGTCTTCCACATGATCATTAGATTCAGAGGTGGAGAAAAAATTCACCATTTGAACTACACACCAACTTGATATGATCCATTCTTTAATGTTGATTTGGATTGTTTGTAAGATAAATTCAACACTAGGTATAACTTAAAAGTAAAATGCTTCCTTTGATGCCCATATGAATTCCATGATCAATATTTTTAGCAACATAACTTCCTTTTCTACTTCCATAGTACATCATATTTATCGTTCCTTACTATTCCAAGCTATTTCACCTACATTCAACTTGAAACAAGAACATTTAGAAGTAGATATTCTATCTACAATATCAACAACATGGTTAGAATAATAAAACAAAATAATTTGCATTATTACTAATATAATAATACAAAACATAATTGATTATACCTTAAAATCCTTTTTCCATTTTCCAATGGTTCTCATAAGGATCCTGCATGAATATTTAGAAACAAGTCCTAGTGCATAGGATATTAGTGATAGTTAAATAACTTTATCACATGCAGATTTATAATCAATGATTCCAACTATTTGAAGTAAATTAGTAACATACAACACAATAAATGTAACAACTCATTTGTGATCTTGACATACAACCATGCTTAAAATAATGGTTTAGTAATATTAAATCAGTAGATTTGAAACATTTTCTTAATAACTTTTTGATTTTAAGAATTAGATTCTTTTTTTTTCAAACAATCAAGAGAACATATATAAGAAAATAATAAAAAATATGATTGTTCTCATATTTTACAAATCATAATCAGCAAGATAAATTTTGCAAAGAAACCTCTTGAAAGAAGAAAATAGTCTTAGTATACAAAGTTGTAAAGGCTCCTCCATTTCCAATTTTATTTTTCATTATGAGGTGATCCTCAATGTTTAAGCACATGCAAAAAACTATTTAGCGGAATAAAAATACAAATTTCCTAACAAAATTAGACCGAGGATAGTTAAACATGCTTTGTTTGGAAAAAACTTATTGTCTAGAACATATTGTTCAATTGTGTCTAAAGTTTTAAAAAGGAAAGATGCAAGAGAATGAAAAAAGATTTTGATTTCAAAATTAGATCATAAAACCTTATATTTCTCAAGATACACAAATTTTTTTCTCTTGGGTGCCTAGAAAACCCTCAACTAGGGTTATAAGAGGAGAAACATAAATTTTGCACAAGACTTGATGTAAAGTTCTCAAATTTGGTTAGGAGATACTGATTGGGATTACAACCAAGATGTAAAAAGGTTTCAAACCATTTCAACAAGATATGATTCTTATAAAATACAACCACAAATAAGCATGTTAAGAAGGTTATCTATAGGTTATCTTCCTTAGGTTATTAGGAAGAGGAATAAAACCTAGATTTGAGCCCATTTAGGAATTCTAGACAAAGACACATTTTGAGATAACTCCCCCTCAATATCCAAATCCATGAAAAATGATAAGAGGTCAATAAAAAAAATGGTTTCTCTATAGTATATATATTCCTAAAACATTCATGCCAAAGTTATAGAACATTATGTGAAGAAGAAGAAAATAGGTTTCAGACATGCATCCATGAAACATGCAATCACAAATACATTAAATATGTATAAATAACATTACCAAGATCATTTTCATTAAGCAATAAGTTTCTAGAAATAATTTCTTGGTTCTTATTCTTATTCTTCTCTTTTTTATTCTTACCTTGATCATTTTACAATAGTTAGAGTTTTTACGACCAAATTTACCACAAAAGGTACACGTACAATCAAACTTAACCTTGAAATTCTTATTCTTATTTACAAAAAAATTAGAATTTGATTTAAAGTTTAATTATAAGTTAGTATTTTTGTTATTTTGATTAAAAATTTATAATTTTAAGATAACAATGCCTAAGGGAATTCAATTTTGAGGCAAAGTTCTCCATTATTCTTTCTTTCTAAACTAGGAGAGTAGACAAGTATCCAAACTAGGTAAATCAGATATTTTGATATTTACAATTGAATAGAAATATAATTTCTAAATTTCTCATGTATGTTAATCTAAATAACAAAATATAAAAATTTATCTTCAAATAGTTCACAACTACAACCATATATCCAATCCTTAATGTTTTAAATCTTGGCTAAGTAATTAACTACATTATCATCACCTTTCGTTAGATTTGTAAAAAATTCCATGATAATTTTTAATATCTTAGAAAAGTGAATACCTTCATGCATGGATTCCAATTGGATAAAAACATTAGATGGAGAATCCATGTGAACTATATGTAGTAATAAATCACCATTAATGCTTTTCGATAGGATTGGCATGGCCTCTTGGGATTTTTGGGAGAACACATTCAAGATTTCAGGGGTAGCTTGTCTCGCAGTGGGCCTATTTTCAACACTACTAACAAAATCCCATATCTTTCTGGCCATAAGTATAGATTTAAGCCTAAATCTCCAAATATTATAGTTATTTTCATTCAATAACAAATATTTATATATGAAAAAATAGATGAACTAGCCATATTTGAAAAAATTAGCAAATTTTGAAAAAACTAATGTTATGTGGGTTTAAATTAGCTATAGATATCCATAGTTAGAAGAAATTAACTTCTATGTATTTTAAAAAAATAAACACACTTTATACTAACTTGTAACACATTAAAAACACTCAAATAAATGTATTAAAACCAAGAAGGGAGGCCTTACAACATAATGTACTAGCCACGAGAGGCCATGAAAATAGTTATAGAATTTTTAAATTTTGAAAAGATGTGGAAAAAGGAACAATGTTCTGTGGGTTTTAAATTATTAGTGTTCTATGGAAGGCTAAGATAAAAATCCATAAAATAAAGGAATCCACACGTAAAGAAAATACAAGTCATGAAAATAAAGGAAGTTTGTAAAAGAAAGAAAGAAGTTTGTGAGAGAGAAAATCTCTATAGAATAAAGAGAAGAGATTTTAGAATAAGGTAAAGAGTTGTATGATAATTTGAAGGAACTATAAATACTTTAAAATATATATAAACTGACTAAGGAAAATCCATGAAGTATAAAAATATTCTACGAGGACACGTGAGGAAACACAGACGGAGTTATAACAAGTCCAACTTCGAAGTTGTGGAAAAAAATCAAGTTTCGTGGGTTTTGAATTTTTAGTGTTTTGTGGAAAAATAAGGTAAAAGCCGCAGAACAAAGGAACATTTCTAAAAATCCATGCAACACTAAAATAATCCATGAAATATATGAATAAGACACACAAGTCTAATAATGTTGCACAACACTAAAATAATCAATGTAAGACTAAAACAACCTCTCAATACTAACAAATCCAAAATCCATGTAAGTCTACAAAAATCCGAACAAAACTAAAAATCCACATAAAACTAAAAATATCCACACAAGACAATGAAAATATTTGAAAAACTAAAAAGCCTCTCAAAACTAAAAATAAGCCACACAAGACTAAAAAAGTCGTAAATGCAAGACTAAAATATATCACACAAGACTAAAAACATTGTGCAAGACTACGAAATTCCATGAAACAAGTAGATATGTCATGAAAATATTCAAATAAGCTGAGAAACATAGAAAATACAACAAAAAATAGGAAAATCTTAAAGAAGGCCACAAATGATCAAAAAATAAAAATCCAATCACTTTGAGAAGCTGTAGAAAGGAAGAAACACAAGTACACAAAATATTTTTATCTTCCAAACTTAATTCAACCTTTCAAAACTTTCAAAATAATAGGGAATTAGATTTTTTCATTTGTAGATCATGATAAATATGTGAAACATAGAGTTAGAGCTTCGCACATTTTGAAAACATCAAGTTATTGTCTTGAGTTATCTTCTTGAGTATCACTATAAAGGATCTTGCACCTACAAATCAAGTTTATCTTTCACAACCATAAACATTAAAATATGATACCATGTTAGGAAAACATGGGGATATATAATGCCATGATTATATCCACCAAAATAATTTTTCAAGGATTATAGTTTATACTTGAACAGTAATAAAAGAGAGATCACATTAAAACATGCATTAGAGATTAGATTAAGAACATAAGCATGAATGAAACTAAAATCAACACATGAACACAAAATATAACTAGGAAAACCATGAGAGGTTAAAAACCCACTTAAAATCACTTATCTTTATTGAGAATATGAATTTAACTCAGCACTCCTAGTATTACCTTGACTACACACAATTCACTCATCGAGATCACCTCTAACTTGCATGATAGTTCATTTTATTGGTCGATGATCAGTCACCTATATTTTTGTGTTTTTCCAATCTCAAAAAGATCACCTTAATTTATATCAAGGCATGTGGTATATATCTACTCTTAATTTCGACTTAGTTCATGCTTATATTTTAAATTTAATTCATAATCCATGACCATTAGTCTTTGGCGGTTTTATATTAAGTCAGTTTCTCACTTAATATTACAATCCCTACATGTATTTGGATTAGGATTATGCCATGAATGTAGAGAAACTAGAATATGTGTAACATTGAGAAGTAGTGTAGCTACCAAATAATGATGGCAACATAGTGAGGGAAAAAGAAATATAGTCCAAGATCCCAATGACATTAGTAGGAATTGTAGAAATAAGAAGAATATTCCCATTAAGATAAAATTAAATAGATGTAACATTGGAATTATTGGAAATAGTGGAATGAGTAAGTGAAAACATTTTGGATCAATATGCGAGACAAAATACATGTAATATATGTAATTCTAGGAGGCTCATCGGGATCAATGGTAGCGACGTTTGGAGAGACATAAGATGTATTATAATCAATAGCTGAAATTTGGGAAGATTAGAAGAAATAAATTAGTATGAATTATCCGTTGTAACCATATAAAATAATGTGGAAAGAGGGGAATTTATTTCCCCCATGGATGTAACAAGATAATGTGCAACCATAGTAAATGAATCATGCATATAATATAAGAAATTGAAAGCATTAGGAATCAATGTCAAATCAAACATACAATGTTCTATCTTGTGGTGAGGAAGGTGTAGAGAGATGTAACATTGGAAGAACTAAGCATATCATCAAAATAAGTGCATTGAAAATGATACATTATGTGAGGAGTGTCATAGGTACCAATAGAAAATGGATCTTATAAATCAATAGCACTAGGGTGCATCCCAAGAGGAGAATGATGTGTAATTTAGGTAATGTCATCACCATCATGTATGTGGGGAATATAACAAGGAGTAAGAACATGAGGTCTAGAATATATTGTAGAAATATCCATGGGAGAAGGTGTAGCAAGGAATTGTATGTTATGATAGGGGTAGAAATAATTACATGCATAGCATGTAACCAAGGATGGCATAGAAGGATAGTATAAGGAAATCATAAGAAATAATGTGGAATAGAACTTCAAGAGTACAATATTCCACCATAAGGGGAAGAGATATTGTGCCCAATACTTTCTTAGGTGTATTATCAAAGCCACGTATACAAAGAGTATATGGTGAGATGCATAGAAAAAGTCATTTTGGTATGTAAATGTGGCTTTGATCAAAAATTCATATTTGATCAAAATAAACCCTCCTATTTTGTGAAGTATGCAGTCCCAAAATGTACCCCTTAATGTAGTAGACACAAAATATTAGCTCCTTATAGATGTATATACCTCTTGAACTATTTCCACCTAATGAGGCTAAATAGAAAATGGATCTTATAAATCAATAGCACTAGGGTGCATCCCGAGAGGAGAATGATGTGTAATTTAGGTAATGTCATCACCATCATGTATGTGGGGAATATAACAAGGAGTAAGAACATGAGGTCTAGAATATATTGTAGAAATATCCATGGGAGAAGGTGTAAGAGGAATTGTATGTTATGATAGGGGTAGAAATAATTACATGCATAGCATGTAACCAAGGATGGCATAGAAGGATAGTATAAGGAAATCATAAGAAATAATGTGGAATAGAACTTCAAGAGTACAATATTCCACCATAAGGGAAGAGATATTGTGCCCAATACTTTCTTAGGTGTATTATCAAAGCCACGTATACAAAGAGTATATGGACTGAGATGCATAGAAAAATTAATTTTGGTATATAAATGTGGCTTTGATCAAAAATTCATATTTGATCAAAATAAACCCTCCTATTTTGTGAAGTATGCAGTCCCAAAATGTACCCCTTAATGTAGTAGACACAAAATATTAGCTCCTTATAGATGTATATACCTCTTGAACTATTTCCACCTAATGAGGCTAAATAGAAAATGGATCTTATAAATCAATAGCACTAGGGTGCATCCCAAGAGGAGAATGATGTGTAATTTAGGTAATGTCATCACCATCATGTATGTGGGGAATATAACAAGGAGTAAGAACATGAGGTCTAGAATATATTGTAGAAATATCCATGGGAGAAGGTGTAGCAAGGGAATTGTATGTTATGATAGGGGTAGAAATAATTACATGCATAGCATGTAACCAAGGATGGCATAGAAGGATAGTATAAGGGAAATCATAAGAAATAATGTGGAATAGAACTTCAAGAGTACAATATTCCACCATAAGGGGAAGAGATATTGTGCCCAATACTTTCTTAGGTGTATTATCAAAGCCACGTATACAAAGAGTATATGGACTGAGATGCATAGAAAAATTAATTTTGGTATATAAATGTGGCTTTGATCAAAAATTCATATTTGATCAAAATAAACCCTCCTATTTTGTGAAGTATGCAGTCCCAAAATGTACCCCTTAATGTAGTAGACACAAAATATTAGCTCCTTATAGATGTATATACCTCTTGAACTATTTCCACCTAATGAGGCTAAATAAAACATGTATGTATATGATTTCTTAACTTAAGTTTCATCATTATAATTTGAAAGGAATACATAGGGTAGTAAATAAAGACATGAAAGATGTAACATAAAATTTTTAGGAAAATAGAGGAGGATATAAGCGCACTGGGCGCTCCTTTCCTTAAAGGGTGTTTTTGTACATGGTACTCAAAAGGAAAAATAATGAAATCATAGCTACTAAATATGTACTATAGCATGAAAAATGATAAGGCGAAAGTCTAGAAACAATAAGAAATAAAGATAAGAAAGATAAAAATAATTTCAAAGAAAAACAAGTGTTGTTAATGAATAGTTTTCTTGCTTAGGAATCATGCATATAAATGAAGTATTTAGAGGCTATATGTACATAGTAAGTGCATGATTTTCATGACTACAAGAGGAAAAATTGAAAAATTACCTTACCAAATGGGAAAAAGGTATGCACACCAAAAAAATATAGGGGAGTGGGAATTAAATATATTTGATTACAAAACCTTACTCTAGGTGCAAAATTGACATGGTGCATCTATGAGGAATACTATAGTCCCTGGAGTCAAATGTTAAGAATAAAGTGCCTTGATATTGCTACACATTAATGTATTTCTACTTTTGTGTAGGATCCACCGTAGGGTTCACACACATGGAATTTTATAGTTTTGGAAAGGAAGGTTATATGTGATAATCTAACTTGATACATTAGAAATGGTGAATTGGCTAATTTCTAGGAGGACTCTTGTCAATGATTTATATATTTGGCTTAGAAAAGTGACCTCATATGGAATAAAATTTATGTTTTTGTAGTATTTTGGAAACAAAGTCAAGGATTATTGGGAAGCTATGGGGATAAGACAAGATATGATAAAATATGGAAGACACTAAATCATTATCCTAGCCTAAAAGATCAAAGAGATAAAATTTTTATAATTCTCAAAGATCATAAAATATTGTTATCACTTCATTTAGATAACCTATGATAGACTGTAGGGGATACTTTGAGATGGTATATAATACAATCTGGTTATAAGGTTCTTACACAAGATGTGTAAAGGGAACCTGATTAACATAGTTCTACCATTTAGAATTCTTTTTCTTCACTAAGGGCACGTGTTTTTTCTTGGTTGACTTATCTTGAATGTATTATAACCTAGGATGCATCATGATTTCCATCGTTTTCCTCGTCATATAATATTTTCAATCCAGGGTTGGTTTTGAATATAAAATGCATTAGGGAAATAAAATCCATCATTGTAAGATCTTTCTAAGTTCAAACACATTGCATAAAACAAATAACACATGCAAGAATTTTAAAAAAACACAATATGCATACATGAATAATAAACCAATAATCTAAACATACACAAACACATTTTCTCTCTTCTTTGGAATGAGTTCCCTTCCTTATTCCTCAGAAGAATGTTAGAGGATCACAAAAAAATTAGAGAAATTTTGAAGCTAAAATCTTTATTATTTTCCTCCCCTTTCAATAACAAAAAGGTTGTATTTATAATACATCAATTGTCTTATTTTGGCTTAACAATCCAACAACTAAGATTCTACCAATCTTAACTAAGATTCTAATCTATCTCAATATCCACAAAATATGGAGAGAGATATATTATTGGAATCAAAATATTATCTAACTAAAATAGAATATTATGGAAATATTTTCTCACAAATATTTTCCCTCTTATTTGGTGAAGAGAATCTATCCTAATAATTTTATCATCTAATTTTATATTGAGGATCAAAAATGAATATTAATTCATCTTTATTTTACATAAGTGTCCAAAATAATATAATTTTTATGGAAATATCTATTTTTAGAATGATATATTAAACTATATAGTAATGCACCTTGAACCATCCTTCAAGTCAAAGGAGAGACTCCTAAAATTATTTATGGCCATATCTGTAGTTATAGTATCCATCTCCAGAGATGATAAGGTAATTGAATGCACCCAAAAATTATGTGGTGCAACATTGAAACATGAAACATATCCAATTATGATAAAACTCCTTCCAAGATGAGAAAGAGACCCAGATCCATTCCTCTTTCCTTTTCATCACTCTTTGACTCAACTCATCCCCTTTTCTTTGCTCTTGAACTTTATTTTTCTTGCAAGGTGACTTTTAGCTCTTGACATTATTTTGTAGACAGTAGTTGTGCAAACTTTGCAAAATTTACACAACCACACCTTGTTGAAAGAGTGATGGTTTTGAAACCACCCATTTAGCAATATGGTGGTCATGTCATCATCTAAACTAAAATTAAAAAAATATTTTTGAATGTGTATTTTGATTATGGTTTGATTTTATCTCACATTAATTATTCAACTTAGGTACAAATAGGATCATTAGAAAGGTATTGGATTTATCATTACTTCCTGATATGAATAGTATGTTTAATCCTTCTCTTTTTGTGGAGTCACACTTTCTTGATCAACATGTGTTCTTGACATCTTCTTCTCCAACAACTTATAAAAATGGCACTTTTGTTTGTATCATGGGTTGGGAAATTGTGAATTTTGATAAGTTTTTGTTGTTGAATTTTGGAGAGTTTCTTACATGGATAGCCATGTATCTATCTTTCTTCCCTACTACTCACATTCCTACTACATTCCTCTCACCAAACTAGCCACTTTATTTCTTGATTTGTTGTTGATATTTATTTCCTTCCATCATCCAAATCAATTCCAACTCACACATTGAAAGGAGTTCAAATCTTAGGAGACACCGAATGATAAAAGGAATGATAAACAGATTGTACCAAGCCAAGAACTCAGATGCTAATAAAATACCATGATCAATAAGATGAAATAAATTTGCTAGAATAACTTTACATAAATGTTTGCAAACAAATGAGCAATAGTATCATATATTATTATGGAACTCAATTAAATACAATGAGAATGGGCCTTGCTTATATAGGTAAGGAATAAAAATCTAAGAACCAATTAAGGTCATAGATCAAACCAGAAATCAAGGAAAGAACTAGTCAAGACCATATATTTAGGAGATAACTAGACATCAAGGATTTAGTCAATACAATAGATTAAGGAAAGAACTAGTCAATATCATAGATCAAGGAAACAACTATACCTAATAACTAGATAATATCCCCCTAATATCTAAATAAATAAAAATAAATATCCACACACATAAGTGGGTGAGGATAAATATAATAAAGGTAAATAAATTACCTAGGTGAACATGAGCTAAGGTAAATACCTACTCTAACACCCCCCTCAAGTGAATCTAGGGGCCAAAATAGAAGTGGCATGTCCACAATATGAGTCTCGACAACTAGGCCTAATGAGGTACTCATGTACAATATATCCATGAAGAAATATCAAACCAAAAGAAGGAAATAATCCTACTAGAAGGAAATAAAAGAAGAAGAAGGAAGATGTTCTCAAAAACACCCCTTAAGAACAACTTCCAAAACCCCAAGAGCCATGTAACTCAAGGTAGTGAGGTGATGCAAAAGGCTTTGTAAAGATGTCCACAACTTGTTGCTAAGTCAAAATGTACTCCAAGCTCATAAATCCATCATGAACATGTTGACAAATGAAGTGGATGTGTATTTCAATATGCTTGGTTCGTTGGTTCTTAGCTCGGTTGCGAGAAATTTTAATTATACTTTGGTTGTCACACCAAATTATAGTCGAGTGAATCTATGAGAATACAAACACTTTCAATAAATGTTGAAGCTAAAGAATATGCTGACTTGTTATAACTTCACTGCGTTGTACTCTACCTCTAAAGATAAAAGTGAAATATCCTATTGATTTTTACACACATAAGAAACTAGAGAAGAACCAAGATAGAAAAGATAGCCAAAATTGGAACACCTATCATCAATAGAACCTACCGAATCCAAATCTCTATACCCAACCAACTGAGTAGAACCCCTAGTGTAGTGTAGGCCAAAGTGGGAAGTTCCTTGCAAATAGTGCAAAATCCTTTTAGCATCCTGTTAGTGACTACTATGAGGAGAATGTGCAAACCAAAATACAATCCCTACTATAAATGAAATATTAGGGAAAGTATGGGTCAAGTACATGAGACTCCCAAATAACTGCATATATAATGTAGGATGACAAAGTGGTGTAGTACATGTGGAAGTAAGAGCAACCCCAGACTGAAAAAGGAGATGGAATTGGCTTGCAATCAGCCATATCAAAGCATTGAAGAATATTATGGGTGTAATTATCCTGACTCAAATGATTCCCTGAATCTATCTGAGAAATCTGCAAACCAAGGAAATAATGCAATAACCTAAGATCTATCATGTAAAACTATGTAAAAAGATCCCTCTGAATACTTTGAATGTGGGAATAAGAGATTTCAGTACATAAAAAATCATCAACATACAAGAAAAGTATCACAATATCATCACCAACATGTTGGAGATTTATTAAATGATCAGTGGTAATGAACAAAACTAGTAGATAGAAGAAAAGAATACATATTATCATACCAATCCATAGGGGTTGTTTGAGACCATATAGAAACCTTCAAATCCTACAAACAAAATAAGAATCTTAAAAAAATCCAGTGGGTTGCTCCATGTATATTTCGTCTTGTAAATTTCCATGTAAGAAGGCTCTCCTCACATCCATCGGTATACGGGCCACCCCTATGATGCAAAAATAGAAAGTAAAAGTGTACAAAATCCATCTTGGAAATGGATGAAACAGTCTCAAAGTAATCAATACCTTCAACTTGTGAAAAATGCTTTGCAACAAGACAATCCTTATACTTGTCAATGGACCCATCAGCTGTGTATTTGGTTCGGTATACCCACTTACAAAAAACCATATTTCTTCCTTTAAGAAGAGATACCAAATCCCAAGTATTATTTTTCATCAAAGAAGAATACTCAACTTTCATCGCATCATCCCATTCATGTATCCCATGAGCCTTTGAAAAATACAGTGGATCATAAACTTCCTGACACAAAAGTCTAGAACCTATAGAATGTGCGTGATGATGCCTAATGGGTGAAAGATCCTGTATGAAAGGTGTTTCCTTAGAAACTGTAGTACAATCCCACTTAGGCATAGTGACAACATTAGTGGGAATAGGATCCTCAATGGCATCTATAACCTCCTCATCAACCTCCTCAAAGAAAGGATCCTCAAGATGAGATGAAGAAGAAGGAGGAGGCATGGAAGAAGATGAAGAATCATGAGTGAATCGCTCATCAAACTGAACATGTGTTCAAAAAATAACATCATGAGTATTAGAATCTAGAATTCGATAAGCTCTCATGTCCTCACAATACCCTACAAAGATCAAGGGTTTTCTCTTCTTATCCAAAGCTTTATTTTTCTTCTTTAGTACAAAGGCCCAAGCATGGCTCCAAAATACTAAAAAAATGAGACATCTAGATTAGTGTTGGACTAATATTCCTCTAGAGTCAAATGCTCAAGTGCTCTATGTGGTGTGTGATTCTGAACGTAGTTAGCACAATTAACTTCTTATGCCTAGTAGATAGGAGGTAAATATCTAGAATGCATCACATAGTTATCCATTTCCTTAAAAATTATATTCTTTCATTACGCTAAGCCATTCTGTTGTGGAGTATGAGGAACAAAATAATGGTGAATAATTCCTTAAATTCCCAAAAAATAGAAAAATCGTTATTGAATTACTCCCCATTATCAATGCGAAGGTTCGTTATGCAATTTGGAAGATTGTTTCTTGATAAAAGCCTTGAAGACTTTGAGGTGTGAAAAACATCACTTTTTACTTGATAAAATAAACCCAAGTATGCCTCAAGAAATTATCAATAAAGGAAAGTGCATACTTAGCTCTATTAAAACAGGGGGTAGGAAAAACCATCAAGTCACTATGTATAAGCTCAATTTTTGAAGAAACTCTCTTTGAAAAATTCTTAGGAAATGGATCTTGGTGTTATTTCCTAATACACAACCAAATAAAACTCCCTCAAGAAAATAAACTCTAGGAAGACCATCTACCATACCATGAGTGCTTAACTCTTTCTAATATCTATAATTGAAATGTCCAAATCTTTCATGCCAAATATTACTCTTGGAATCTAAATGAGAAACCAATCATGTCCCTATAGTGGAAGTGTAATAAAAATCTCAAAGTGATATAATATATAATTATGATCAACAATACCTTGAGAAAGAAGTGAATTAGGCTCCAACAAAGTTCATTCGTACTTTTGTCCCATGTGGTGTAAAATTCAATATTTTTCCTTGACTAGAATGATAAAAAATGCATGCGCAACAACAAAATATAGACAAATCCTGAATATATGAATATACAATTTTTTTTTGCAAAACAATACTTATAGATGGATGTTAATAACAATCTCCTTCTCTGATACCATAAAAGGAATGATAACAAGATCATACCAAGCCAAGAACTCAGATGCTAATCAAACACCATGATCAATAAGTTGAAAGCAATTCAGAATAACTTTACATAAACCTTTGCAAACAAATGAGTAGTAATATCATATATTATTATAGAACTCAATTAAATACAATGAGAATGGGCCTTGATTATATAGGAAATGAATAACAATCTAAGAACTAGTCAAGGTTGTAGATCAAGCCATAAATCAAAGAAAGAACTAGTCATCAAAGAACTAGTCAAGACCATAGATTTAGGAGAGAACTAGACATCAAGGATCTAGTCAATACAATAGATCAAGGAAAGAACTATAGCTAAAAACTAGATAATATCCCTCTAATATCTACATAAATAATAAATAAATAACCACACACATAAGTGGGTGATGATAAATACAATAAATGTAAATAAAGTACCTAGGAGAATATGAGATACGGTAAATACCTACTCTAATGAGATGCATCATCATCACTAGGAAAAGCTACCATAGTCTTGTAGTGAAATGGTTAGGGATGTATTTTAATTATTTAAATCATTAATATGGGCCTTGTTCATTAGAATTAAAGGAATCTATTTTTGTGTTGTTAAAAGCATACGATTTCATTACTTCATGTATATATTTCCCATTCTAGTATTTATTTAAAAATATTTCTTATATAATATTCTTCCCTTGATAAATTCTTCCTAGATTATGACCTGTGGATCTTTTGAGGAAAATTTTTAGACGAATAAGTGATAAAATATCTACATTTCATTTATTTTTTATTTCTTTCAATTAATTTTTAAGTAGTTTTTCTAGGAAAAGTTTGTTCGGTAAAGGTGGAAATTTTTACGATAAGCTTCCCTTTCAAGAAAATTTGAGGCAAAAGCTTTGTTAGAGGAAGTTCCATTTTACTAGATTAATAAATTTTCAAGGACTTTATTTTTAGATTAGAATTACAAAAAAACCGGAACTAGGAATAACCATTCCAATTATTCACTATTTAGTTCCATTTTGATTAGAAGAAGTAACAAAATATTATTTAATTAATTTGTCTTTAGAAGTAGCTTTCATTTTATGTAAATAATTTAGAAAATTGAAAATCAATAGTTATTTTTTTATTAGTGGTAAAAAGAGGGTTAAGGGGACCCTACCCTATACATCAAGAAAGCTCCATGAGAGAAGATAAAGCCAATTATAATAACATCAAAAAACCATAGTATAAAATTTCATAGTAATAAGGGCACTTAGGAGCCCATATAGTGATACTAACAGCAACAAAAAACCATAGTGAAACTAACAACATCGAAGGAACTAACAACCATAGACAGAGATAGTGAAAAAATAGATCACCCCACACCAAAGTCATTTGTAGGATTTTTCAAGCCCCTCCAGCACCTTAGCCCATTATTTTTCAAGATCAACAATATTAACAGCCAAAGATCCCAAGTCTAAACCATCTAGAGACACCTTCCATTTCCTTCCTTGACTATCCACAACATAATAAGAATTGGAAAGTTGCCCCAGAGTTTGAAGGTGTAACGAGGTCAACTTAATAGTCACGATGCTCAATTCCATATAGCTATGGAGGATAGCTTTAACTTGATCCATAGCCCTGGTTATGGCCCCAAAGTTGGCCTTTAGGATCTCAATCTCACCACCCTACCCATTGCTAACCACTTCCTGCACCTGCTCCTTCATCTTGGGCCAATAATTAAAAAGAAACTAGAGGCGAGCTCTTAGGAGCCACATGTCCCCTTGAGCTCATCAATATCAGCCACCATCCTGGTGAAGTGATTGTCCCCTTTGATTGAGCTGACATGACCCATAGTCTCATAGTGTTGTTCCAATTGAGCATTTATAGGAGTCAGGGAACCCTATTTGTTAGACTCGCCCTTAGTGTTCGGCTCAGTGCTCGGGGTATTCTTAGATTTAAGATCCTTTAGGTTTTGGGCCATGACCACCTCCACCTCATCCTCTTCCGTGTCATCATCCAGATAATCTTCATCATCAATCGAATCCTCCTCCTCCGAATCAGACCCCAAATCATCCACATAAGCTTCCAAAGCCAACTTGAGAGCACCATTTTTGTTAATGTACAAGGCTTCCCTTTTGACAAGGGCAAGGATAAAGCCTTGGTGGAGAGGGATAGAGATCCTACATGATTTAAACTAAGAAAAGAAGTACCACAGTATGATACAAGAAATAGGGAAAACTAAAATTCTTTCCCCATCTAAAATGGTTTAGCATTGGGAGGTGGTAAGTGTAGATACATTTGTGACGGCCTTCTAGGGTTAATAATTGAATTAAGGTGAGAGCCACCTCATCATATGGTTTAGGTAAAGACATTATAAGGTAGCCATCAAAATGGGAGGTGAGATTCTCATTACATTTAAGAATCAGATTTAGTTCTTCAGAGGCTTCCTTCTTCAGTTTTTAGACCTCCCTCCCCACCACCAAAATGCCCATAACTTTAGCCACTGAATCCATAGTGATCTCTAGACTGATCCCTTTCATCTCAACAACAACACCTTTTTTGGTCACTTTCCATGCGCTAGAAAAGTCTTTCTTTGAGATTCTTGTAGTGCCCTTCAAATATTTTCGAAAGGGGTAAAACCCTTGCTATCAAATAGGTACATAGCATTAGGAGTGACCCAAACGAAGGTCAAGCAGGTTCAGTCTGATGAGATCCCCACCCATTCTCGCTAAACAACAAAGGCCTCTTCACAAAATGACTCAGAAACCAAAGAGCCGAGAGCTTACTTGCACACCAAAAAATGATTCTATAGTAGCAGTTTCAGATAGAGTTCTCCAAAAATACATGCAAATCACAAACCCGATCTTCTCATAAATAAGAAATAAATGCAAATTCATCATACAACAAAAATCACAACAAGATAGACACCCCATGAAGATACCTTATATCGTGCTCGCACCTTGGGATCAAGAATTTCCAACTCCTTAAAAGTGTCAAATCATGCCCATTAACCCCCATATTAGCAAAGAAATCCACCACAACATTTTCTTCTCTATACACATGTTTTAAGGAGATAAAATTAAAAGAATGGGCCATTTTCTTAATACTCTTAATAGAGTCAAAATTGGCAATAGAGATGGGACCTTTCTTATTTATGTTGTTAATTATGTTTAGGGAATCACCTTCCACTTCAGATTAACAAAGTTGTGTTGAAGAGCTATAGATATCCCCCAAAATACCATAGCAGCTTCAACAACATTATTAGTTTGAGTACCCAAATTGTAGGAGTATACTTCAACAACATTATGTATCCAAGAATAAAACTTCCTTTAGAATCATGAAAGACCCCACCATATCCAGCTCGACCAGGATTTCCTTTGGAAGCACCATCAAAGTTTAATTTTAAACAGTCCTTTCTAGGTTTCTAACCAATGGGCCTAAGGGTAGAAGGTCCCAGACCCACTTCAAGGAGAAACAAGATTTATGCTAAGAGAAAGACTTCTTTTGGGATTTCAAGATAGAGAAGTTAGCAAGGATGGATCTCACACGGTGGGCTCCAATTTTAACATGTGATTCTTTTTTTCCTTTAAAGATTATTCTATTTCTTTCCTTCCATATTTCCCAAGCCAAATGTAATATAGAGAAAATCCATAAGAACTTAAGACCTTGACTCTTAAAAGGACTAGTCCATTAGATCCACATCAATTTTATGGAGTTCGGGAAGACCCAGTTGACATCAAAGATGTTAAGGATGGTTTCCCTAATTGAAATAAGGAAAGTTAAGGAACATGTGTGAGGCATATTCACAATTAGATTCATAAAAACACATCTATTAACCATGTGAAAATTCCTCTTGTTCGATTGCACAATGATTAGAATCTTATCATGGATAACCAACCACCAAAACATATTAATCTTAGGGATTAATTATTTGATCCATATGCTTCCCAATTAAAATTATCACCTATCTCCTTCTCATGAAAGAAAGAGTGGTAGGCACTTTTGACCGAGAAAATACCATTTTCTTCATTAGACCAATATAAGCTATCTTCAACAGGATTCTCTCTATTAATAATAACTCTTAATTTGATGTTAATAGAAGAGATCTCTAAGCTATTAGAATGATCGAAGATATGGTTTTCCACTTTGTCCCAAAGGATTGTCCAAAGAGTTATTTCATAAGTTTCCTTTAATTCCATTTATTTTAAAATCTTGTGAAAATAGAACGAATAGAATAAGTAGTTGTGTTTATTTTATTTTATTAACTAGGAATGAATTTAATAAATTACAATCTTTTTGCTTAAATTTTATTTAAATTATATTTATTTAATATGATTTAAAAGTCCAAATAACAACAACAAACCTAGTCATTATGAATTCAAAAAAATATTTTATAGCCTCTAATTATCCTTTGACTAATTTAGTTATTAGGAATTCATTTCACGAGTTCATAACCTATGGTTATCCTTCGACTATTTATCTAGTTTTTTTATCCTTACTCATGATTTGATGACCATTTATTTTATATCTCAATATCGTAGTAGGATTTTCAAACCGATTACATATCCCTATCCATTACATCTTCCTTATTTCAATTTATCTTGGCCCGACCTCCATAAGTCAAGTACACAGGGAATCTCGTTACATTTTTCCTATGCCTAAATTATGGTGAACACACTTTGTGAAGGAATAGTTTCTTCTCATTTCCATTTTTATCCCTTTTTATTGTTCCATATTCTCCATCTCCCGTTATTATGTGTGTTTTTATACACCCCCACAAATATGTCGGATTAGGATTATAAGAGGCCTATTTTAGGCCTCGAGGATTTTATAATAAAAGGAATGATCGAATATTACCATATTTATTTGGATGGGTTGATAACTATTCCCAAATATCCCCTTTAGCTCATGTATCTTCTATATAAACATTAAATCCTTCATATTATATGAGGATTGAAGATATTGACCAACCATCAACCTATCAAGGTGCTTAGGAAGAAATTTATCGCTCTAACAATATAATTTTAACTAAAGAGTAAGATATCTACCCATGATTCTTGAATAATCCACATAATAATATGAAATTTGATTCCATTCCATCCTATTTATGACCGGATGATGAGATCATGGCATAGTTTGGAAAAATAATGATCGTCTTAAAACCATAGATGGGTCTTTAGATAGGTTGTAGACATACTAATACCATTCTTCAAAACAATTTTTATTCTACCCAATAAAAGTTAGAGAGTGTATATCAAAAATTAGAAAAACGCGCACAGTGAAAAAATCATAAAGTGGTATCACACATCTCCTCTGTAGAATCACATGTATTATACACCCAAACAACAGGCTCAATCCTAACCAAATGATGTTATTTACACACTATTAGGGTGTATTTAAGAGGTAGAGAGTGCTCAAACCCCAAAACCTACCTATATAATAGGGTATAATAAATGATAACCCATAAATAATAAATGATACACCCCATTTACTAATACACAACCAATGAAAAAAACCTTACAACAAGGTTATTTGGTCCATTTTACCTAGGTGATATTATCAAATGTGCTGACATAAAGGGAATGGATCCTCACCCATCCTATGCTTACCCTATCCAGGGACCTATTTGAAATTTTTCTGGTTCCCATATGCTACTCCTAATAATGCAAGTTGTCATAACCCAATTCCCATGAAGGAATTTTCTAATATTGTTCTTCCCTATGTGCATAAGTATTTGAAATTGTAATTACTAGATACCTATACATTCCCTAGTCTATTTCCTCAATTACAAGGAATCCCATACACTCCAACTAGCATTTATGCTACACCTTACCAAGAATCTTCATCCCCTTTTTTACCTCAAGTAACCTCCATGGTAGATTCATATGTGATGGAAAGCTATGTTGAGTACCTTAAAGTGATCCTAAATTTCATAATATGGAGTTCCATGCTTCCTCATCCATTGCCAAATCTTCTTAAATTTAAAGGGGAAGGATATCCTAATACTTAGATTAAGTCCTATACTACTATGATTAGAGAACTCATCCCATGGGATGTGGTAGTCACTAATATCTTCCCAAATACCCTTGAAGGAATTGCTCTAGATTTGTATTATCAAATCTCTAAAGCTTCCATACATTCATTCAAATAACTTGTGTTGAATTTCATCAAGAATTTTGACATGAATAAGCTATTATGAAAAAGAATCAAGTAATTCTGCACATTCCATAGGAAAAAAATTAATTTGTTGCTCACTTCATATAGAGATGGTGTCAGGTTCTTTATTCTTCCATGATCTCACCTAATATGGACCAAATGGAACTTTGTGATATTTTCCTTCACTCACTTAATCAAGAAAAAATAAGAGGTGTAAAAGTTTCCCTTTTGTACCTATGAGGAAGTGTTATAAGGTGATCTTCACATTGATCAAGCATCTATTAATAAGGAATGTAAGACTTACGAGCCTAATGTGAAGTTGGTAGTTTCCAATCAAAACAATGCAAGGTATCAAAATAATGGAGCCAATAACTAAGGGACCAAAGTCTTGAATCGCAATCATGGTGTTATTACAGATGGTGTTACAAAAAAGGAAGCATAATGTTACAAAGACTTGTAACATGAAAAGTAAGACCAACAACATGGGGAAACAAATAAATCCTAAGCATGTACACTCTATCAACACGGTTGATTTCAACTATACTTCCCTTGGAAAAACCAATACCAAGGCCAAAACCAATACTATAATTCTAGCCAAGGGGCACAAGGTTACATGTATAAAAATAAACACATGAATAACAATCAAGGATTTAACTAATAAAAAAACAAAAACCAAAGGCCAAGGGATTACAATCCTAATTTATATTGTTGATTTCATAATATTATTGTTCATGATTCACATACTTGTAGAGAGTGTAATAAGTTAATTTAGAGACTCCCATAATACCAATGATAGTTATTCATTAGCATGTTCTTAGAAAACTTTGAGGGGTTCCTGTAATCTAGTACATAGGACCTGTTGTGCCTTAAAATGCAAACTTGAGAATTTTTCAGAATCCATTCTCTAAATTCCCAAAATATTAGAATGTAATTCCTTAAAATGTGAACATGGATATTCCTATTTAGACCCATAACAATGAAATCTTAACTTCTGATAATTTCTTGGTTTCCCCACATCTAGACCAAAGAAACAAGACAAATATTATGGGATTTGGTTTGATTAGAAACTAAGATATTAATCAATGCAATGACTTGGAAAATAGAGTATAATTCATATCCTCTCCCATTCAATGGTTTTCACATGATGATACTCATATAGTACCCAATCCCTTAAGAGCATATGAATTGATTACAAACTTAAACAAGACCTTTTCTCACATTTCATTTTTGGATTTTTGAAGAATTTATCAGCCCATCATTATGCCTTGTTAGATGAATTAGGACTTGAAAATTCAATCCATGTCACACATCCTCCTAAAGATAAGATCAATCACATTTATTTCGACATAAGTTTTCTAGGGAAAATGATAGGGACATTGAGTATGTGTTCAACATAAGTAAGATTACTTCCATGTCTAAAATATCCAAAAGAAGATACCCTACATTATACTTACAAGTTTGGGTCTATAAAAATTATGTTAAGAGAGCCATGATTGATGATGGGGATGTGGTTAATATAGTCTCCTTTTCTTTATTACAAAATTTTGGATATGGGGAAACCAACTTATCTTTAACTAGAAAGACATTACAAAGATATAATAGTCTCAAATACACCTCGATTTAAATTCTAGTCCTTATAGTTTTCCATATACTAAATACTATTATAACTAAGTTCTACATTATATATATGGAAATGAACTATAACATGATCCTAGGAAGGCCATGAATTCAAATGATGAAGGCCATTCCTTCCACTTTGTTCCAAGATATTATATTTCTTCATTGGGGAAAAATATTCCTTGCTCAAAATATCCTAAGAATTTCAACATACACTTGAAAAACCTCAAGAAGAAACTTGGATTTCATTTTCAATTTTAACTCCCTACAACTCAATTAAATAAACCACCTCCTTTGAAATAATTGTTTATGACCATGAAATGGGTTCCAAAATCTGAGGTTGTTAAACCAAAAGTAATCAAAGTTGTGGTAGAAATCATATTAATGAAAAAAAAAAAAGATATTGCAAATCTCCTAGAGAATAACTCACCAATTACTCTTCTTTTGTATCCACAAGGGATTTACAATCTTCTCTACCTGACCTCTCTTCTTGCTAATGATATTGTAGATATATGCATGATAGAAGTGTCAAAGATGCAAGAAGAACCTTACAAGCATACCATAGGATCTATTTTCCTCACTAATTATTGGACACTCCATTGAGATAGACCCAAATTCTAGTACAATGCATGGGTGATCTTAACTTCCCAAAAGGGAATATCATGCCTTTTTCTTTTAAATTTTTCTTCAAATGCACAAACAATGCGATAGAGTATGAATTTTTTCTTATCATCCTTATTGTCACCAAGAAGATAGAAGAAAACAACAATAGAGTACTAGGGATTCACAACTGATTACCAAATTTTTTTGAAGTGTATGAAACTAGGTTAGAACACCTACAACTTTACAAAGATACTATGTGTGAGATTATTATTTTAAATTTATCTCCATTAAATCCATCCCTAGAGAGAGAAACCAACTAGCTAAGTCTATGGATTCTTCTTCCCATTTTTTCCCCCATACAAATTTAATAGAGACCAAGTTTGTTGTATCCATGAGATCTGAATCCTTAGTGTGAAAAATTCCAGATGTAACTATACTTCCTTACTTTGAAAAAAATGTTGAACTCATCACCATGGAATATGATCAAAATGACGAGGTAATTATATATTTATAACATGCATACAATGATCTTCATTTGACTCGCCATAACAAAGGAATTTCTCTCATTCCCAATTATTCATCCTACTTGAGTGAGAAATTATCCTATTTACACCTTAAAAGACTCAAATATATAAGATATAGGAAGAATTTCTTGAACTACACCTTTCTCCTCCATATTTTAAATAAGGAAATGCTTCTTTGATAGAAGACATGATTGATATCAATACTAGAGCCAAAACAAATCCCAGGATTTTGAACCTTGGTTATCCATTATTAGTAGAAGATGCATAGGATCATAAGAAGGTCTTCAAAGACCATTATAGGGATTTTAAGTTCACCTATAAGGATATGAAAGGTGTTTATCCTAGTGTGGTAACTCATAATTTGGTAATTAAACCCAATGCTAAGTCGATCAAGAAAAAAATTGAGACCAACGAAGACTAAAGTAATTTTAATGGTAAAAAAGAGGTAATAAAACTCTTTTAGGTGGTGTTTATAAATAAATTTTACTAATCCATATAGTTTTTAACATCATCCCATTCATGAATAAAAATGGTATGATGATAATTTTTATTGACTTCAAGGATATTAATAAGGCTTGTCTAAAAGATGATTTCTTATTACCATATGTAGATGTCATTTTTGACCAAACTGATGGGTATGAGTTGTTATCCCTCAGACATGGGTTTATGGGATACAATCATAAAATAATCTCTAAGGAGATCAAACTAAAATGACCTTTACCAAACCTTATGGGACCTTACATTACAAAAATTCCTTTTGGTATAAAAATCCTAGTGCTACTTATCGGAGGGAAATAACTTCCATATTTGAAGATATTATCTACAAAATTGTTGAAACATACCTAAATTACCTTATCGTAAAGGAAATAAAGAGGTATGATCACCTGAAATTCCTTTGTATCATTATATTTTTCTTAATCAAAAACATCGTCACCTTAAATATTGAGAAGTATGTTTTTAGAGTCATAGGAGAAAATATCTTAGGTTACATCATCTCCTCAGGTGGAATCTATGTCAAACTTGTGAAAATTCATGTAATTATTGAGATGAATCTACCTATGGATGATTATAGCATTAGGTATTTCTTAGATATACTTGGGAAACATAAAGATTCATTCTGACCTCACCTATGTTACACATCACATCAATGGTATACTAAGTAAAACATGTTACAAAACCTAGATGAAATAATGTCACGACACATTTAAATCAGTAAAATGCTTCCTTCTCTCCCCATGTGTTCTCATGCTGCCTAAGTCTAATCATCATCTAATTCTTTATTATAGAGACACGGATGTATCATTTTTGTGTATGTTGGAACAAGAATATGATGATGGTATTAAGGAAATTATCTATTTCATTATTCATGGACTTATTGATAATGATACTTGATACACTTAAGAAGATAGTGAGTGTCATGACATTATATTTTCAACTAAGTGATTGAGGAACTACATGCTCAATCGGAGACAAGAGTCATTGTCAAATCTAAGAAGTTACAAAACTTTCTAACTCAAGAAAAATTATCTATGAAATTTGGTTAGTTCATAATATGCATAAATGAATTTGAGAAAAGCTTACATAAAACAAAAATATGTCAAGATGAAAATAATTGATGATTGGTTGGCTAACAATACTTTAGATGCTAGTGAGCTAGTCAACATGGAATTTCCCGATGAGCTACATTAGTTGTGTAAAATATTTTTAATATCTCATCACACTAACTCTCTCTATTACCCTAAATCCAATGGTTAGGATGATTCTATAAACACAAAATTGAAGTCTATTCTCCTAAAAATGGTTAAGGGTAAAAAAGGTATTGGCATTTAAATTTTTCCGACCTTATGGGAATATAGGAATTTAGTTCGTACAACAACACAAGAAACTCCATTGTACCCGATATTTGGTTTAGAAGTAGTTCTACCTTTAGATGTGGAATTCCCTAGCCTTTTTGTGTCCTTGTAAGGAATATTAGACATATATGAATATAGAAATTCATTCTTAACAAACTTAGAAACCATGGATGAAAAAATACTCAAATTTTAGTAACATCACCAAGTTTATACAGACATGATGTGTCAACAATATAAAAAAGGTCTACAAATTCCCAATTCAAGTGGGTAACCTTGTCTTGAGACTTGATTTTCATATAGATAAGAAAGTGGATGAAGGTCATAAATTAATACCTAAATGGCTAGGTCCTTATCAAGTAATTTAGGATTTCAAGAATGGAACCTACCATTTGTGCACTTTGGAAGGTGAGGATTTCATTTAATCTTTCAAATTTCTCCACTTAAAACATTTTTACATTTAGAAGTATTACATCTCCACACTATCCTTATTTTTTTCCCACCCTTTATGTTATTTTCACTATTGTTGTGTTTAGAATGTTCTATGGACATACTTATTTGAAAATAATTTTAAAATTTTTGTACATTAGAAGATGTTCCAATCATAATATATTTATAATTTCCTCTTACTATTTTACTACATAATACACATCATCAATTGAAAATATGAGATCAGATTCAATATTGGTCCTATTAGGTCTTATGTACCTCATCCCTTTTAGATTTCTCCCACTTTATATGTTTTCACATATGGTATTTTTGAGAAGCTTCTGATGATAAATCCTTTTTCCAAAGAATTTCTCTCCTTAATAAGAAGGATTTAAAATTTTCACCCAATCCGTATGTCTCTACCCATATCAATCTTAGGTGACAAGACCTCACATCCTAATATTCACATGGGGTTGAGATTGGGGAAAAACATTCCTTCCCAATAAGCAGAATGTGAAAAAGGAAAAATACACATATGCGTATTACAAATAACTACACCATTTTTCCTCCTCGGTCTTTGGTGATGATCCCGTACTTCTTATTAGTATTATGAGATTGGGAAAGGAGAAATGTTCCCTTACTCAACTTTTTTTCCTTTGGTCGTGATCCCTTTCTTCTTACCAGTAATAGGGGGAAATACATAGGGTTCATTTAAAAAAAAAAGATAAAATAAAAAAGAAATAAATCCGTAAGGTAATGTGGATCAAAGGTACTTGAACATGTGAAATTAGTAAGAGATAACTGTAATGCTCATGTTAGGATAGAAAAATATTCCTTAAACCAGATATTTCCAATCAATAAACTAACCACAGGTATAATTGTAGTCAAGACCTATAAAGTGTAAATCATATTGAAGTTGGTAAGATAATATTAATTGAGGATGAGTCAAAATTTCTAAAATGGATCATTGATAAACCTTTTTTATATTCATCATCTTCATCAGGTGAATCATCACCCCATGTGTCTCATGTCCTTCTTGTCTCTCGGTGTTGAGCCCTCACATCTTACTAGTTACGTGGGGTCAAGAATGGAGTAATATATCTTATCACTATATCATCTACAATATATTCTACCAATGGAATGGAATATTTAACATTATTTGAAAAATGAGTTTCCTAGTTACATTTATAAAACATGTGGGTTTTCAAATCTCATTTTTTTATGATACTAAATCATCATCCATAACATTAATTTAAAGACTAAAAAAATTGAACAATTATCAACTTTCAAAGTGCAAAAATGAAGAACATGAATAAAAAAATGAACAAGAGAGTTTCAAGAACAAAATAAAGTCTTATATACATACATACATACATACATACATACATATGTGTGTGTGTGTGTGTGTGTGTGTGTGTGTGTGTGTGTGTGTGTGTCGAGTTTTAGGACAATGCCATCACAATAAAGGGAAAGTGTGTTTGAAACACTCAATCATGACCCAAAATCCAAACAAAATGATTTTATACACAAAAATGGACCAATAAATAAAGACACTCTTCCTACCCATCCCTTTGAGACCCCAATGAAGTATACAAGTATAGTCAAATAAATAAATAAAATCTTGTTGATTTTACTATACACGTGCTTGAAATGGTCACTGAAAATCCATAGTCCCAAAATTAGTAAGGGAGTACTCAATATGTATAATATGATTTCTAAATATAGTAAAATTGTGATATATAGAGTATTTTGTCTTTCTAATTCCATTTTGGGAAATATTTTGCAGCATTGGTGATGGTGGAGAAAGTAGATTTCTCACCCCTATACAAAATGGTAAGTAGTATTATCTTCTCATTTCAAAAGATTTTACTTATTTTATTTTATTATTGCATTTTATTCCCATCCTTATTTAACAGGTGGTGGGAATACTCGATTGACATTGTTGTAATACATAGATGGATCAAATAAATTTATAACCCTCCCATTCTAGGAAGAACCATTGTTAGAAATCATGTTTTACAGATTCATGGATAAAATGCTATTTCGAGGTGGCAATGTATGCACACCTAAAAATTACATTGTGTAACATTGAAATGCAACATGTATCCAATGATGAAAATATTAATTACAATATGTAAATGTAATACAAATCCCTCCCTCTCTCATTTGCATCCCTCTTTTGACTCAATTCATCCCCTTCCATTTGTTCTCTAACTTTAATTTTTCTTACAAGACCAGTTTTATCTCTTGAAATTGTTTGGGTGGTGGTTGTGCAACTTCCCCTCATTAAAAGAGTGGAGGTTTCAAAATATTCATGGTGGTTGTGCAACCACCCCTTTGAAAATAGGGGTAATCTTGTCATCGTCTAAACCAAAATTAAAACACATGTCTTTGAATGTGTGGTTTGATTACTGTATGATTTTCTCTCACATTACTCGGTTAAATTGGCTAAATATAGGCTCCTTTGGTAAGGTATTGGATTTATCCTTCCTTTTTCCTAAAAATAGTAATTTGAATCCTTCCCTTTTTTTTTTGATTCATCCTTTCTTGATCTACATGCTTTACTAACATATTATTCTCTAGGAACTAATAAAAATGACACTTTTGTTCGTATCATGGGTTGGGAAATTTTGAAATTTGAGAAGTGTTATGTTGTTGTATTTTGGAGAGGTTCATGTATAGATAGCCAATTATCTATCTTGTTTCCTTACTACTCACATTCTAGTTAGCTTCCTTACACCAAATTATCCACTTTCTTTCTTGATTTCTTATTGATATCTATTGCCATTCTCATCTAAATCAACTAGAAATCACACATTGAAAGGAGTATGAAGCTAAGGAGATATTGGATGTATCATAAACATCACTAGGAAAAGTACCATAGTTTTATAGTTACCAAGTTGGGGATGTAATTCAATTATTTAAAGTTTTAATATAGGCATTTTTCATTGGAATTAAAGGAAGTTATTTATTGTGTTGTTAAAAGTAGAAGATTCCATCACTTCCCGTATACATTTTCCATTCAAGAATTTCTTTAAAAATATTTCTTCTATAAATATTATTCTCTTGATAACTTCTTGGATTATTATTGTGGATCTACTCGAGAATATAATTGGAGGAATAAGTGAGGAAATATCCACATTTATATTATTGTTTATTTCATTTTATTAATTTAAAAGTAATTTTGTCAGGAAATGTCATTTGTTAAAAGAGAAAATTGCTTCTAAGAAGCTTCCCTTTCCATTTAATTTGAGGAAGAAGATTTTTCAAAGGAAGTTTCATTTTACCAGATTAATAACATTTCAAGTACTTCTTCTTTAGATTAGAATTAAAAAAACCTTGTAATAAGGGAATAACCATTCTTATTATTTATCATTTAGTTTAATTTTGATTAGAAACAAAAATATATATTTAATTCATTTGTCTATATAAGTAGATTTCATTTTCTTTTAATAATATAGAAAATTAAAAATCAATAGTTATTTAATTAGTTTCCTTTAATTCCATTTCTTATAAAATCTTGTTAAAATACAAAATGATAGAATTTTTTTGATATATGGGTAAAAGAGGGTTGAGGGGACCCTGCCCAATTACAACTCTAATATCAAAAAGAGAGAAGAAAAAATGAGACAAAACATGCTCATAAACATCACAAATAGAGAGAAATATTGGAACTAATGACAATGTAACAATAGTTATACCTACCTAAAAAAGGATGCAACATCCCAATAGTAAAAAAGAGAACCCAATTTACGTTATTCCAAAATTTTGAATACCTTCGATTTAGAATCAAACTCAAAGATTTTGTTACTTAGTTTTACATAAGGAAAGTCATCTTCTTCCCTCTTACACTTTTTACCTTTATCCTTAGCCTCCTCATCAACCTTGATAGTAATAATATATTTCAAGGACTTCAATGTTTTAATAGTAATATTAATGTTGAGATTACTCCAAGTTACAATCTTCATAACTTTGGCTTTTAGGATCTCACTCTCCTTCTCCAAGTGAGAAAATTTATTCTCCAACGTAGCAACCTTATCACTTAACCCATTTACATTATCCAAATTTTATTTTACAACATTCAAATCTTTTAGAATAATATTTATCATATTATTATTAAGCTCAATATTGTTCTTCATAGATTTAAATACCCCGTATCAATCACATAATTGGAATCTTTATCTTTCTCCTTAATACCTTAAAATATTTATACATTCTTATAAAAATCCCTATAACTTTCCTCTTGGACCTTCAATTTCATAATAATTTCCACCTCATTTAGAGGAACAATATTATTAGTCAAGAGATAATTATTGGAGTGAGTCTCTAAAGAAGTCAAATCCTCCATATTAGCCTCCTATTTTTCCTCATAAGAAGAAGGCACCATCACATTAGAATAAGAATACTTCCCACTCAACAGACCCTTATATTTATATAATTTATTAATATCCATCTCATCCACCTTTAGCAACATAAGGATATAACCTTGGTGTATAGGAACAATGAATTACCCTTCTTGTTGTTTCTACCGACTTAAGGGAATATAATAGAAAATTTGGAAAGTAGTAATATATATTATGATGACAAAATCTCAACATAATAAAGTGATATTAATACACAACTTTTAACCTACCTTCCATCATGATATAATCCATAATATGCTTTGAGAAAAAGTATCAAACAATTTTTTTATAGACCCCCTTATATACCTAGTAAAATGTGGTTCTAGTCATTCCCATTCCTCTAAACATTTATCTAATTCCATATATATTATTGTTTTGATTTTATATATATGACACCCTTTGTTTTGATATCCCAATGACCATATAAATATAATCCATAGTAATCGTAAATGAAACCCAGTGATACTAACCTTCTCATTGTTCTATACATCAACAAAATCAGTAAATAAAGAAGGATCATGCACAAATAATTTTTGAATTTTTTTCCATAACTTTGTCTATAAATAAATCCTAGTATTCCTTCTTGATACCCTAAAAAGGTGACGGTTCTATTCACAGAAGATCACCTCCCATGATAGTGGAAAACTAGATTCCAATGTACTAGTGACCGATAGAGATTTTCAGATCCTTTTTAAAATCCTTATCTCCCACAACCAAATTAATTCCATTACCATTTAATAATATTTCCACACTAATAAAAACATGCAAAGTTAACTCATTGCACCTACCTCCATTCACAATAATCTTCACCACTTTAAAGTAATTCCTTCTACGGTGTACTTTAATAAAATGGAAATCATGGTATATTGAGGTCACACACATTGTAACCAAACCCCTAGAAACAACATACCTAAACATAATTACCACATTATATAGGCGTATAATTTTTAATAATTATATTAAATATGTATTCCATCTTCTGATTTCCATCAACAACAACAAGAGAACTACTAAATAACCCTTTATTTGAAAAAAAAATCTCCCTTATTTCCTTCTCTGAAAACATGTTGAAACCTTACTTGAGAAAAGGAATTGAGAATAATATAAATTTCATTCATAAAATATTTTATAGTGAAGAAGATGACATTTTAATGCACTTTATAATATTTAACGAATCTCATTCCATAACTAGGTTTCTAAAATTTATCTCAAAAGACAACTGACTACCCCAAAAGGACACAATAGCTTTAGCATAATGATTTGATTTCAACCCTAACTTTCTATAGAAAGATAATATCATTATTCCTCTTTCGTATTGAAAAAAAAACACCTCTATTCTTCCCGAGATTTCCTTTAGCAACCTCATCGAGTTCAACTTTATCCAACCCTCTTCTATAGGATCCCATCTGACCTTACCTAAGATCTAATAATACCACCCATATTTTACTTATCAGCTGAAAAATCCCATTTTAAAGTGAAAGAATTCTCTTCCTTAAAAAAAAAAGAGGCTACTTATGTTTTATTATAGAAAAAATTTCCTTTATAGATTGATATAAACCTTTGGCCACCTGAATATAATTACTCTTTTAATCTTTAAAAATTTTCCTATTTAGTTCCTTCCATAAATTCCAAAAAAATGAAATAAAAATCATCCAAAAGGATTTAATCCTTGATATTTTAAAAGGACATATCCATTAGGTCCACCATTCATGGATAGTCTTGGGAAAAAACCAACTCAAACTAGAAAAGGATAACATATGGTTTCTAATATTGCAATAAAAAGGAAAAAGGAGTAAAAGATGGGGAAACTTTTCTAAATCCTTCTCACATACAAAACATGTATTATCTAAAGATAAACCTTTTACCATATTATCCACTGTAATATTTTTATTATGTAAATAAATCCACCAAAAAAAAAAAATGATCTTAGGGATGATCTCTTTGTTCCAAGATTTTTTCTAATTGAAGTTAGAAATATCCTCTTTAAAGAAAATACAGTAATCATATTTGAAACTAAACCAAATAATTTTATCCACACCCCCATATCCTTCACTAAGTTACCATTAAGTATCTCATTCAAAATCTAAACCTTATCCAATATAGTAGGATCCTCAAGAATAATTTTCTTCCACATTTTCTAAGAATCACCTAAATTCAAATAATATTTCACTCTAATCCCATAATTGGATTCAACAACTTATCTAATGCCATTTAAAGGGATAACATCCTTAAGAGGAGCATTAAGAATCCATTTATCATGCCAAAACCAAATTTACTATCATAAAAAAATTCCATTTACTTCCTTGCATCTTTCCACCCAACTAACTTCTTATTAAATTTGTTAATTAAAAATTTCCATTCAACAACTTCAGGATTTTTAATACAAAGGGGAATACCTAAATACATAGTTGGAAGATTTTAGAATCACATTCTAGGATCTTTGAAATTTTCATGCTTCTCTGAATAAAAGGTATTTATAAATAAAACAAAGATCTTGTTGTAATTAACTCTTTGACTCATCACAACTTCATAATATTTCAAAATTAGTTAAAAATTACAAGCTTTAGGAACAGAGGATTCTCCAATAAGAATAGTGTCATAAAAAAATTGATAAACTATATTTTCACAACTAGTAATTGGAGAAATACTTGTAATAACTCTAATTTGAACAACCATATTTAAATATATACTTAAGTATTCAACCATATGAATGAGTAAAAAGGGGAGAGAGGGTCTATTTTTCTAAATCCCCTAGTACTTGGGTAGAAACCAACAACAAATCCATTAATTAACATAGAAATTGAGTTATAGAGATACAGGCCCTAACCAAATGTATAAAAGAATCCTAAAAATCAAATCTCTAAGGAAATTTGTTAGGGAATCTCTAGGACACATTGTCATAATCTTTATCCATATCCAACTTAATAATAATATCTTCTATTTTCCTTTCTATAACAAAAGGGATAGTTTCTTAAATAGTGATAGTACCATCCTACATTTTTATTCCCATGTCAAAGCCACCTTATTGATCTAAAATTAGAGTAGGCATAATCAATTGTAATATTAAGGCCATAATATTTATGAAAATTTTGCAAATGGTATTACACAGACTTATAGGCTGAAAATTTTCAAATTCCATAACATTTGAAGATTTAGGAATTAAGGTAATAAAAGTGCTATTGAATTCCTTCAACATAGTTTTCTTAGAAAATAATTCCTAAACTACTTTATAAACATCTTTCTTTATGATATCCCAAAAATGGAAAAAAATAGTAGGAAACCCATCATACAGCCAAGATGCTTATCAAGATTCATAATTTTCACAGAAAAATCAATCTATTCATTTGAAGCTATTTTTGATATAAAAATATTATCTTCCCTAGAAAAATATTTTGAATGTAGTACAAGAACATTCCTTCATTTACTTGAATTTAAGGGAAAATGGGAGCCAAAAATCCTTGAAAAGGAAACAACCCTTTCGTGTTTATCATCATTCTTTTCAAACAAAGATCCATCTTTCTTCTTAATAATTTCAATTCTATTAATTCTCATTGAATCGTCAAAGTATAAATATGAAAAAATTAACTATTCTTGTCTCCTTCCTTTAACAAAGTTATCCCAAATTGTTTCCTCTAGAAGGTTTTTTTCTTTAGCCAAAATAGAGAGATAATTAGAGATAATTATTTTTATTTTTCCATAATATTATATTCTCACCAGAATGTTCCTTAATATTTTAGATCTCTATAAAATCTTTTCCCAAATTTTCCTTTGTAATAAATATGTTCCCAAAAAATTATTCCAAGATTTAATATTTCTTTTATATTCAACAGTGTTTTAACCATTCTAAACATTGCAGTATCATAAAATTTAATATCCCACCACTCTTTAACTAAAGAAATAATATCCTCACGAGCCATCCACATTCTTTTAAATTTGAAAGTGTATCTATTTCTAGTTTTCCTTTCAAAGAAAAAAAAGAGGATTATGATCAAAACTAGCCCGAGGGAGAGTGAATAAGAAAATATCCATTTGAAGAAAATCCCTAGAGACTAGAAAATGGTCTAATCTAACTAGAATAAGCTGATTACATTCTCTTCTGTTAGTCCAAGTAAATTTATTCCCTTTTAGTTCAACATTCATCAAAACATTAATAGAAATTTTTTTATTAAAGTCCTTCATACTGTCTCTATAATCTATTAACCATATTTTATTTTCTATATGAGTAAGATTATTTTCCCCTATCACCATCCAACTAGAGATATAAATAATATTATGAAAGGAAGATATTTGATTCCACAATTACTTTCTCTCTAACTGATTATTAACAGCAAAAATATTAGATAAAATCAAACTTTTTAAAAAAAATATTGCATCATAAGAGCTAAATGGTTGTCTCAGCTAAGAAGAGGAGTACCCTTGATATAATTAGGATCCTAAAGAATAACCGACGATCCGAAATCCCCAATAGAACTCAAATCCATTCCTTCTGAACCTTTCTAGAAGGAATTTCTAATATTCAAAATTTAATATCACTCATTTTAGTTTCTTACAAGACTAACATATCAATATTATTATTAACCTTGAGATATTTTAAAATCCTACATTTGTAGGGATTATTAAGCCCTATAATATTATCAGAAATCAAATTCATTTATGAGGATTATAATTTTTCTTAGAACAACTTACATCTAAATTTTTTTATGATCCATCATGAATATCTCTTTACACTCTATTCTTCAAGGTTTTTTTTATTTCAGCTACATTGTTTCCCCAGGAGATGTTATTCTTGTAGGATTTATTCTATTGATTTTTGACCTTTCTCCTTTATAAATCTGAAATGTATCTTCATTTTCCCTTGATTAAGTAATATTATTACTGATTTCATCTAAAAACCTTGGATTCACCTATGAGATTATTTGATTAATATCCTTAATAATACTCAAATTATGAGACTCCTCTAAACATTGTTAGGGAGAATGAATACCTCCCTCAAGACTAATAAGATTCCTATTAGTCCCATTATTTTTTAAAATCCTTCCACAACATTTAAACAACTATATAGTATTGGAAGGTTATGCAAAAAAAATCTCTTTTAGTTTATATTCAAAAAAAAAATTCCTCCTATATTTATCTTTTCCAAAGACACCTTTAGATATATCACCAATAAGGATTTACTAAATGTTTCATGAGACACTAGTAATTTCAGTAATGGGGTAACTAAAGATCTACTATACCTATATTATTTCACCTTAACAGCTATAAATCCATCCTCATTATTTTCCTTCAAAATTAACCCACCCTTTGTCTTACCATCCAAAGATTTTTCACTAATTTCAGCCATCATAGAGCTTTTGAAAATACCAAATTTTCTATATATGGTGATATGAATTCTACTAATTTATCACCTATTTTTAAAAATAAAATCTCCTTTTCTATTTTTGTGGTCTCTCGTGGAATTATTTTTGGTTTCCCTCCAAATATGAGTATATTTAATTTTACATTATTGTGACAAATTACCCGACACTTAAAATAATTAATCAATTTGCTTTCAAATTTAATTTTGTATGTCCATTGACATAACTTAGATTTTAGAGTTATAAGAGGAAAGAAGAAATCTATCAAGGTATAAATACAAAATATGGCACATATCATTCTAGTTTTTAGTTGCACTATCAAAATCCAAAAAGTACCTAAATATGAAACATTACCATTCAAAATATCCTCATCTCACACTTCCAATGGTAGACCCAATAGTCTAACCCATACAAAAAAATAATTGATATTTTCCTTTTCCATGTTGAAACATGGGGACCGTTTTATGATATAGAGCCACATCTTACCAAAAAAATAGGGCCCTTCAGCAAGAATATTCTGAGCATCCTCAACATTATTAAGATTAAATATGAAATACAATTAGGCATAACACTTACCTCCAAATGACCCTTATGAGTCCATTTTTGAATTTTCCAAGCTCTAACTACATCAACATTAGGTCTTCCTACCACAAATTTTCCTATTAGAGATTTATCCATTATTTTAACTACTATATCCATTAATGAGTCGTGTATATCTAAAAATAACCCCAAAGTTTATTTTTTGGTTGAAGAGCCAAACCCTTGCTATTTTCCCCATTTTTAAAAATCCCCACCCATGAGAAGGGTCCCTTCTATATCTTAACAACATTGATATTTCAAATCATGTGAATCTCACCTTTCTCCTAGTCGTGCTCAGGTGGAATCTCCTTGCCATGCTTTTCCTACTCAAAAAAATTAAAAGTTTCAACAGTTTCCTTGTGTCCCTCTTCTCGCTTCTTCTCAAAGATAGAATAAATAGTTGTATTTATTTTATTTAATTAACTAGGAAGGAATTTAATAAATTAGAAGAATAAGTTTACTTTTATTTTATTTAAATTATATTTATTTCTCTTTTTATTTAATGTTAGTATTTAATTTAGAAGTCCAAATCAAAACAACAAACCTAGTCATTAATAATTTATGATACCATTTCATAACTTATAATTATCCTTTGACCAATGTATTTATTAGGAATATGTGGTACCATTTCATACCCTATGACTATCCTTTAAATATTTATCTAGTTTACTTTATCCTTACTCATCGGTTGATAACCATACATGACCATTTTCAATCCATCTCAAAATTTTAGGATGAATTTCACACCAATTACCTATCCTTATCCATCACATCTTCCACATTTTGGTTGTCTCACCCCAACCTTAGGAAGTCGAGTGCAGAGGGAATCCCCTTTAATTTTTCATGTGTACATGCATCTTGAGCTAATCAATACATCTCTTTATGAATACATCTCCAAAGATTATGAAGACATATCCAAAGCAGATGAAAACATCTTCCCGAGCTGATCAAGGCATCTCTAAAGATAATCGGGACATCTTTACTGAGAAAATGTAGTGCTAAAATAAAAATCTTTGGAGATAATTTGAGAGGTTTTGGAGATCGTCTAATATTATTTATAGCTTGTTATTAGTGTTAAAAATTATTTATTTGACAACTATAGCTTACTATGGACTGTATATGCAAAATTGAAAAAAAATTCCAAATAAACATTATAAAGAACTAACAAATATATAAAAATGAAGTCTAAAGAAATAACCATGACATATAATCTCTATTTTATTTTAAATCATCTTTAATTTTAGAAACTACATGTAGATCCACTTGTATGTAATTTATGCGAGGAAAAAGAATGCCATATTTTTCTATGATGGACCATTTTGGGACCCATCAATAGATTTCTTGAATGAATTTTATCTGGACATCAATATGTTTATTGTTTAAAAAATAAGTGGAATATGTTGAGTATATACTTTTTCATTTTTCTTATGTAAGGAATATGTGGTCTACTATATACTAATGATTAGATATGATATGGATTCACCCCTGAAAATTAAAGGAAACTTTTTATGCTTGGCCTCAAGGCTTGAAACATATAGAGGGATTCGACATTCCTTTCTAATGGATGTAATATAGAATATTTGGAAAGAAAGAAATAACAATATTTTTGAAGATAAGGAACTAGTATGGGAAGATTATGGTCCAAAATGGAGTTACAAATATTTGAAAGTGTATCCATCTCCTCCAAAATAAATAATAATATGATACGGTGGATTGAGATACCAATCCTATAGAATTGGTCGCATATCTCTCTTCCTCTAACCTAAACAACTAACTCAACATAATAAGATAAGTTGGGGATCGGATGGAAATCACCATGGTGTGGGTCAATTAAATTAAAATTTGATGGCGTATCCTAGGTTAACCCTAGAATTAGAGACAAATTATTCATTCTTCGGGATCATGAAGGTCATATGCTTTATAGGATAGATCATTTTTATTCCTTGTGCCAAAAAAAATAAGAAGCGACATGTCTTATGGAGGGTTTACATCTAGATATGGAAAAAGGATACATGGAGGTAATGGTATAAAGGGATTCGATTATTATAATAAATTTTATAAACAAAGGGACCACCCCTAACAGAAACTAAATCAAAACTTACAGAGAGCTCGGTGTAAGCCCAAGGTTTTCAATCCATCACTTTTCAACATGTTTTCCATGAAGTTAATTGGCCATCAAATTTATTTGCATATGTAGGAACATGCATGAATCCCCTCCTTCTCTCATCATCTTTGATCCAAATGATTATAGGGGACTCAAAGAACTTTTTACATGGAAGAAGTGGCTAGAGGTAGGACTAATGGGGATTTGATAATTCTATAGTACATAAGGCCTCATGAAAGGGAAGGTTTTAAAATTAGAATGATGGGCATGTTTTTCCAGCATAGGAGATTCTCTCCCTTTTAAGTATCCTTATGATGATGAATATTCTATGTCTCCATACAATGGTTAGGTTTATTTAGGAAAGTTTCTTATAGGGATTTTTTGTTCTAGTATATATTGGCGCTTCATATGGTTCTCCTTATTTACTATGAAACTTTAGGAGTATTGATATGTAACTAAATGGAATTATGAATATCCTTATTGGATTTATAATGCAATTTTTTTCATGTTACTAGGCCTAGAATTAATCTTTTTGGGATAAGGAATATTTTTTTACTTTCTATAGAGGATTTGTATTACTACGGAAGAATTTTTTTGTCTTCCTCGGGTTTGAGAAACTTGTTATATTATATTTTATGAAGCAAGGTTGATTAAATTTTAATCCTAGGGAGAATTGTGTAAATTTTAATCCTAAAGTACTAGTAAGACGTTTCTATAACTCTCACAAAGGCAACTATGAAAGGACCTATTAAAAATGAATAAGAACTCAAGGGAAGGGAAAAATATATATTTCCCTTACTAGAAAAAAAAAGATAAACAATTCAATTTTAAGTATTTGTAAGGTAAATTTTCTAAATTTTAGTATTCTATTTCCATTTTTTCAAGAGTTATAAATAGTTGTATTTATCATCCACTCGTAATAAATGTATAAATAAACCTATAAAGATGATAGAAAAATGGGAGGTAGAAATAAGAATAAGTAAAAAATGTTCAATGAATGAAAGGGTAACTCAAGTAAAGGTATATTTTTTTATTTTTGAGACAACCGTAGATATGTTCTTAATTTGTATAGGGTCATACAATCTGATTTTAAGATTGTATTATCTCTCTCTTGGTACAAGGTGAAATAATTTACTAGAAAATAAGGTCTATTTATTGAATGAAAAATTTATTTCCATTGAGGTGAAAGGCATAGTGACACTCTTTAAAATTCTCTTTATTTTAACATTCAAAATTTCAAAGGAAGTAAAAAAGTACTAGTACCTAGTTTTAGTTTGGATGAAGGAATTTTCCAAGAAGTAATAACTAATTGTTAATGGTAATACTTTTCTATGAGAGTGTAAAAATGTATTCCTTTTGATTTACTAGGCATAAAACCATTTAGGATGTTTTATTTTTCATTTCATATCATTTAACATGATTAGATTCGACATTGGAATCTCTTTATAGAATGAACACATAAAACATACAAGACTGGAAAATTTAGTTTGCATTAGTTATAGAACTAAGGAATGATAAAGAATATTTTGTTTCCTTGGGTTTACTAATTCCTTTTTTAAGAAAATTATACTACTCCAAGGATTTGTGTTTACTATTATATTCCTAGAAACACCAAAATTAAGAAACATATATCCACTTCACTAGATTGATGATATGTTTCATTAGTTGAAAGGAGAAAAATATTTTCCAAGATTGATTTAAATTTTAGTAATAATCAACTCATAATTAAATACTAAAATGTTAAAAAAACTAACCTTTAGAATAAGGTATGGACATTATAAATTTACATTAACGTCAGTTGGATTTAGGAATAAACCTATTTTTAAAAAAATATTATGAACATCATGTTTATAGATTAATTTAATCAACTTGTCCTTATATTTCTTTATATGATGTTACATTTTTTCCAACGTCATGAAATAAATTGAGTAACATATTTGACTGGTTTTGTAGTGGTTGAGGGAAGAAAATATTTATGGAAAACTCTCTATGATATTTTTATTTCAAAATGAGAATCATTACCTAGCACATGTAATATCACAAGAGGGAGTGTTAGTTGATCCTATAAAATAAAGGTAGTAATGGCATGGAAAACCCTATAAAAATACATGAATTTATAAGATTCATGGGTTACATCCTTGCATTTTTTTTATTATTATTGGTAAATAGTTTTTTGAAAGGGACTATACCCTTGTATACAAAAAGGGGGGCCTAGAAGCCAGAATAGGAGTGAAAAACATTATAAGAAGGATCAAGATCTAGATAAGACATAAAAACTAGTGTAACCAAAGAGCAGTTACCCCAAAATAGCCAACCAGTTCGAAAACTGCAAAAGAGCAGCAAAAAAACAAGCAACAAAATAGCAAAAACCATGACAGAAGTCAGCAAGAACAACGCAGATCCACAATTACTTCTTGGCGGCTTTGGAAATTTTGGATTTGATATTCTACCAGGAGGTGAACATAGCCAATGCCGTCATGTGAGCAGGGTCAGTAGTATCCAGCTGTTGAATGGTTTGTTTTCTTTCTTTTTCCGTTCCCCAAAGAGTAGCTGGTATGCCGCTGAGATTAGAGACGCAGTGAACGTGCTGCTCAATAAACTCCTCAATTGCATTAAAAATAGCCATATTATAATCATGGCGAGTCTTGGTTTTTCCAAGTCTATTGTCTAGGGAGTAAATTTTTTTAGATATCTTCCATCTGATTGTTGTCAATATCAGCCTCCTCCTCCTTCATTCTCTTACCTTTTTCTTAGACAATTGTTTTACTTCCTCTTTCAGCAGCAACATGTCAGTTTCTAATGCTTCCAGCCTTTTAGTGGAGCTCTCAGCGTGTGTCTCCTGAGAACCCGTACTGCTAATGTGTAGGAGATTATGGGAAACCTCCAAGTCCTGAGGCACATTCCCCAAACAGGGGTTTCTAGGTTCAAGCCTTTTAGATGATCTAGTTCTAGGCCTGTTCGAGGTGGAGGTGAAAGGGGTGGGGGCAGAGGTGGGGGATGACAGGGGAGCTGAGAAGGAAGGCAAAGGGGAAGCAGCCACGGTGGGGTATAGAGGGAGTGGTATCCACAGCGGTGGTGGGGAAAGAAGGAACAAAGATGAACATCCTTGCATTTTAAAGGTAAATGATTTATAAATAGTATAATATGAGGCCACCTTTTAGAAATTAAAATAAATACTCACTTAAAAGTAATTCTATTGATTCTTTATCCTAATGGAGAGTTCATGTTTGAATTTATGCATCCTTAAATGGATTAGGTAGTATAATCTCTTTGGATGGGTGACTAGAATATTTCAAGTAATACAAATTTAAGGAGAAAGAAATAATTTATCCTTCACATGAGATGGAGCTTGCACAACACTATAAATATGGAGGAACTATCTTTTGGGAAATATTTTAAATCTAATTATGATCACTAAAAATTGGGCATATTTATACTCAAGATCATATAAGTCCAAGAAAATGAAGATGGTTGGAATGCTTAGGTGATTATGACTTAGCCATTATATATGCTATAAGAAAATAAAAATAAAGTAATACTACACTAAAAAAGAGATTATATTATATCTATATCAAGGATGAAATTTGAATTAAAATATTATGTTATGAAATAATATTAATTATATCCTTTTACACGATGTTTTAGTATAATTAAGTAAATATTCTATAGAAGAATTATATTATATTTTTCTCAAAATTATGGTGGAATTTTTATATTTCAAGGGCATATTTATGTCCCACTAGTGGATAGTTTAAGGAATATTATTATCAAATATGTGCATAATATTCTTTACTATACATATTTTAGTGTCACCAAGATGGTGCATGAGCTAAAAATTACTATTTTGGCATGGAAGAAAAGGAAATGTTAAAAATATTGTGACATATGCATCAAATGTAAAAGAATAAAGGATAGAATTTTCCATCTTAGAGGAAATATATATCCTCATGACATGTCTTGGGATAAATGGGTATTCATATCCATGGATTTTATATCTATATTGCATAAATCTCAAAGATGACATGATACTATTATTATAGTAATATGATACATTGGCCAAATTTACGAATATCGCTAGTGGGAATATAAAGGATGATGCCTTGGAATTCACAACAATACTCATCAAAACATTTATTGGAATTCATGGTGTTCTAGAAGTGATAATATCATATAGGGATGTAGTATTCACTTCTTTATTTTAGAAAACTTTGACAAAAATTTTGAACCAAGATGAACTTTAGCTCATCTTATCATCCAGAAATGGGTGGAAAAAATAGAAAGATTCAATGAAGTGGTTGATGATCTATATGATGGATCATCCACCTAAGTAGGAATATTTCCTAACATTAATTGAGCTTGTATATACCAACACATATCATTCTTCTATGAAAATTTCACCATTTAAATATTTTTTGATTGAAAGTGTAGGATACCTTTATGGTAAGATGGATTAAAAACATAGATACATAAATATGTGACATATTATAAGAGTAAAAACCTCAAATAAAATTCATCTAACAAAGGATAAATGGTTTTTGACCAAAAAAAAGAAATATGTTGATGCAAGGACTCCACGATACTTTATAATTAATGATAAATTATTCTTATAAGTTTAGTAAAAATATCTCATTAAAGTTTGGGAAGGTATCCAAACTCTCCCAATGAGTTTTTAGATCATTTAAAATTATAGATAAAGTGAGAAAATTAGATTATTAGTTGGCCTTTACCCCATATCTATCCAAAATTCATGTTATGTTTCATGTTTCTTCATTTTATTAGTTTATTATTTATCCATCTCATTTTATCGATTAACAAAATATTTAGCTAGAAGAAGGGATAAATTGGATACAAAAAAATGTATAAAATAGAATCAAACAATGTAAAAATGCATAATTGTCACATTAAACACATGTTGGGTAAATGCGAACAACTTAATGAAAGGATTATAACATATGAGAATGAATCTCTTATGCAGAAGATGAAGTGTGTACTTTTTCATTAATTAATTATTTTAGTGCTTGTCTAAGTAGGGAAAGATGTAATCTCCTATTTTTATAAATAACTAATAACTATTTATTTTTGTTGTGATAATGTTTGTGCTGTTAGTGGTAATTAAAACTCATTTCGAACCTTAATTATTGTGTTGGACATTTATTGAGACATTGACATGATGGAATAAATGATTTAGTTAGTGTTAGATGATGCATATTGAGTCATTTCTTTTAGTTATTATTGTATAATGTATACTATTATAGATTTAGTATTTTGTTTACTCTTAATGTTAGATATTAATGTTGTTTTCTATTTAGTGAGTGTGACTATAGGTTAAACATGTCCATGGGATAATCATAGTAGGATCATGAAGCTCAAACTACACTATTGATTATGTATATTGTATACACCCATTTTTTAAAACCTTATGTGACCTATCCACACCCCTAAAATTTTCATTTAAAAACTAAACCTATTATATTATCCTATAAACCATGTATTCATCTAAGAAAAAACACACTTTAATCTCAATAAATAACTATTTAACTCATCCTAATCAACCTAAATCTCCAAACTACCTAAAAATCATTCTAACCCACTTTATCCTAACCTATCAACCTCCAAACCTCCCTAGCACATTTCTACTTGCTTATAAACCATAAATAACTCATTTAAAAGTGGTTAAAACAACATCCGGTGGGTTTCCCCACTTTCTTTGGATCATCATTGATTCTAACTAATCACCAAAGTGATTCTATAAAATCCCAAGAAATTTCTGAATCCATATCCCTAAAAACTATAGTGAAGCTATCGTAACTGGAAACTTAGGCTACATCATTTTGGACATCTAGATACCCTTGCAACCACATCAGATCTTTGGGAGGCTCACAAATCTTGTAGGGTATCTGCAAATTTGATCATCCATATTCTACATTAGAGGTAAGTAATTGTCATTTGTTTACATTTTTGGTCCATCCACGCATCCTCTTAAAAGAAAAATCAATCATTACAGATCATTTGTTTCACTTCTAATATGCATCTTATTAGAAATTATCCTTTTACATATAAATCACCAATGATTCACTTGAATCACCGGTGATTCCCAAATCGCTTGAAACCACAATGAATTTCTAAATAACCCTATTTTTATTCATTTAGTTACATTTCACATATTCTTAATCATTATCAAAATTGTTTTCTTCTAATATGTATGTTTCTAAGTTGTCTATGTTTGTAAATGATTGTATTAGGCCAAAAACATCCAATCATGAGTATCTACAATATTCCTATCATCTTTCATCAATTTTTTTGGGATTAATTCAACGTTTTACATGAGTTTAGTCTCTTTACTATCATCTTTACATGAAACATCAATGACATTGAAGATCAACTTGAAGTTATATGAGAAGAAAAGACGTTTCCAAACAAGTATGGGTCAAATATTTTGAATATTTTAAGCTTATATTAGGCCTTTCTTAGGCCACTTATCATATAGATCAAGATATCTCTATCCTTATGGAAGCTTAGTTTATCTTTCCATTATCTAGCTATCATATTGTATCTTTTATCATTTATCACTTGATTGTCAAAACAAGTTGACACCCTTTAAAGGAATCCCATTAGTTCTGGGATCAGCCTTTCCTAAGCAACATGTCATATTTTTATCTAACATCTATCCTTTCCATGTATCTCCTTATGTGAATGTCTCTTATTCATTAGAAGTAGGAGTCTTGCTCCCATTTTTCATCCATACATCTCAACATTATATTTTTATGTCGGTATCGTTAAACCATGTTTTTCTCTACATTTTTGGTGATTTTTTATATATGAAAAAGTAAACTAAAATCCACCATAAACATTTATGCATGCCAAGTGGGACCATGAGTCCCTTTTTTATTAGATCAGTACGTGCTCTTATTTTCTTTCTTGTCAAATCATCTAACTTTTCATCTTAGAGTGCTTTGTTGTTGCTTTCTCATAAATGTCATAAATAATAAAATTAAGAAAAATAAAGGAGTATTTAGATAACATAGGTACCCATCTATTTTCTCTCGTCTTCTTTCAACATTGCATTTCTATTTTTCCTACCTTCATCAAAATTAATCTTCTTTTCATATTTTAAAAAGAACTTTCATCATTGCTTTCTCATAAATTTTAAGTAGTAAAATATTAAATTCACAACTTTAACCTCACACACAACCAAACCACATAAAAATAAAATCTTCATCTAAACATCTCCTTCTAGTACTACCTACTAATATTTTATCACCGAGGGGAAATGACTCGGTGTTCTAGCTGAGTATAAATAACTAGTGGGCGATATATCACCTAAGCACTTGACACCCTTATCATTATGGGATAGTGAATTGAGGGGGTAGGACCCAATATCATGCCTTGTAATGATACCAAAACAAACTTGGGCCTTTCATATCAAGTAATCCTACCTTAACACACCTAAAACCAACTTTAGAGAACCTTTTTCCTAGTACCTTTTTGTAAGCCATATTTTCATTTCACACGTTTATAAGTTAATTAGGATAATCTAAAACTTTTTATTGATTATGTGGCTTTCATTTAATTAACAATAATCTTTATCATTCCTTATTTCTTGTTTTCTTAGTTCATGGTTTTGAATAGACAACAGTATCACCTTCAAAACATCTCAAACATGTCAGACCCACTTCGAAAACCCATAGAAAAACTCAAGAACTCGCACATTCTCCCATTGTCGATATAATGCATCGAAAGTGTAGAACCCCATACTTTGCTTCATAATTATTCAATAATGGTTACCAAATATTTACAAAACTCTTAGAATCTAACCCATCACCCTTAGTAGCTAACTTGTTTCATGAGATGTTTATATCCATCGTCCCAATCCTGAATATCACCCACTTATCACTATCATTACTTGAAAGTATTCTATACTTATCAAACTTTACTTTCAACCAGTTATTGAGTAGATTTCTCCATACCCTACCTCTAGTGACTCAATAATACCATATTTTTCCATTTCTAATCCTATTGTTAGCTTTGAAATAAAAACCATATAATCAAAAATATATCTACTCAACAAGGGCCCACACCATCCGCATCTTCAAATAGCCCTTAAAGTGATAAAAATACACCACTACTACACCACCCTTAGTAGGTCAACAAGGACACGTAAAGTATGCATCCTTAGTTAATCCAAAAGGTACCAAAACCCCGTTGTTACTCTAGTCTCCATAGTAAATCGTAAATATTCTACTCCTCTTATTCCCTTGAAAATATCTATCAGTATACTCCTTACCACAAACCCCTTGGCCATAACATAATGTATCATCTCACACTAACCCACATTTGTAGTTCAAAATTTAGTAGTGTTTATCCCTACATCCTTACCATCCATCAACACAAGTGTCATCAGTAATGATTTTCCTCTTTCACATCTTATGTTCTCGATGTGTGTACTTTGCACAACTCCCAGTTCATCAAAATCCACCACAATCACATCCCCTATCTACATTTCTATTTCCCACCCATACCATTATATTCAATCCTCCTCACAACTATTAGTATCTCAATACACTTACAACATTCCAAGAAACATTCCCCTCTCTCAAAATACTCCATTACCATATCACTTATATCAACAATCAAACCCCCTCACTTATAATCAAACCAACCCTTCCTCTTCAAACACCCAACTACCTCAAAATGATCCCATGGATAATCTTTAATGAACATAATCACAAGCCTTGAAGATTCCACCATGGTACATAACAACAACCTTTCTTACAAAAATATTTGTAATGAACCTATCAATGCATCCATACCTTATAAAGCCTATCCTCCACACCCGAAACTCAAAACTTCATCAATTTCTATAGAAAGAGGACCGTGATAACATATCGGGGCCTTTTTTCATGCATGTTATCTCATTTCTCATTTTCAAGATCTCATGTTGAGGACATTCCCTATGTCCTTGATTGGTCCCTCCCTTGATTGGTATAACAATATCCCACAACACTCCCTTTATTCATTTTCACAACTAGCACATATGTTCCTAGGAAATTTTTGTAAAATCTAAAGGTTCAACAAATAAGGTTGTTTTAAAATTGTATCCAAAATTCATTCAAAATATGAACATTCCTAACCTTAATATAAGTATACTCCTTTAGGGAGTCATATAACATTATTTTGAAAAAAATTGGTTTTTTGTATGATTAAGAGCCCTCACATCTAACCTATCGATGAAACCGCATCTAATCCATCATGGTATAGAGATAATGATTATTTTAAATATCAAAAAGTCTAAGGACACGAAATTGAAAGATATCGTTCATTCAGAAATGTCCTCTAAGACCTTATTGAATGAGGTGATCTACAACTTAATAATTTATATGAAAATCCTAATAAAAACCTAGATGTTTCTAAACAATCCTTTATGAGTCATCCCCATCTAGTAATCAACCTCATTCCTATGGCATAGGGTCTTATCATATCATTAACACCGTAAAAAATCTCACCCATATCTGTAGTACCATTTATTACCATAGTTGAAACACTAATAAAACAACATAACTCTTTGGATCCCCTCACTACTAAGATCTTGAGTGCATCCATGTCCCAACATCCAAAATATACACCATATACTAAAAATAAAATCCCTATGTCTTCCGTCTAGAATTACAAGAAAATAAGCCCATCATTTAGATTTTAAATATATACTTCCAATACCATGTCACTCAACAATGAGTTAAAAATATCAGTAATCTAATATAAAGTGTAAAAATAATCCATATAAAAATATATAAATCCCACAATACATTCTCCAGAAAAACACATCACAAGATATCATGCCCTTACCTTCCATTCTAGGACCACATCCCTCATCCAAAATTATAATCACTATCAAATAATCTATTTTTATCACTTTACCAACACCTAAATGGTCCACACAAAACACATTTCAAGTATCTCATACTTCTAAAACATTAAATGATATCTAACATCCATCATTATCATCATATTAGTAATCCACATTAGGATATTACTTTAAAATGATTGAAAAACTCATGAAATAATACACCATAAAATTTCCAAATATTAAGGCCTTTGATCCTTAAGGGTGAAAACCTTCCTAGTATAACTATGATGTGGTATACGATTATTAAGAAATACAGGACATTGCATATAGGAATGCAAATCCATCCATGCCAATATTCGAAGTATCGCTAACAAAATATTTCTCCTAGCAAAAAATCATCCTAATCCACCTACGATATCGACATAGAGATCCAAACATAAATTCACATCAACCTCGCAAGTCCCTAAACATACTAATTGTAATCTGGTTCTTGACATCATATCTAGTAAAAACAAGGCTTCTTCCAGTAAATCCCCTTTCTTCCAGATTGATGTCGAATGTATAAAAACAAGAGTGCATACTCAAGATTTTAAAGCTTTGAATCAAAATGGTCCTATAGTATATATCTCTATCAATCCCTCTAAATCATCTAACCCATCATCTTCGAAATCCAAGGTGCCAACCTTGTGGAACCTCAGAATTAATCCACTACATCCATACAAAACACTATTCTCAAATAATTACATCAAACTCCAATTAAAATGTATCTTTATGAGAACATCCAAAACTCACTGCAACATCGATGAGGCCATGATTGAATCCCTTTAGGCCATTTTAGACTTCAGTACCATTATACGACTCCCAACCATTTTAAAATATCATCGGCATGCTTAAAATGTCTATGACCTCTTTGGTGTGAGTAATTTTACACACCATAAGGCAAGTCATCTCACTTAGGTGAGATTTTTGGTATGCATGTCATTTAAGGGTCATTATGATATTCACTTATGCATCAGTGCATCGATTGTGTCATTGGGAATTACTTTCCATTCTCGGGAATGTAACCCCCTCCCCACTTGAGAGGTGCATGTGCAAATTAACTTGTAGTAATTAATATTTTGTTCATTAACTCACTAACATTTAATCATCAAACCAAGGGATGTAAACTTTAAATAATTCTATTGCTTTATGAATAGTTATAAAGAATTCAAGAGGTATGGAAAGAAGTAGTTCTCACTACTATACTTGAAATAAAAATGTTAAAAGGTAAAAAAATGATGTCTTGAAATAAATGGTCTCTAAATTCTAGCACTAAAACAAATTTGTAAATTTAAAATGTAGATATAGAAATAAAATGGTTCCTAAGTAAGCATAAATGTAATAAAACAAGATAAAAATGGAGGGGTTTAGTAGACCACAAGTGGGCCCTTGTTTGGGTGTCAATCCCTCCTAAATCTTGTAGCTAAAGGATAATGAATAGAACTCATATCTGGATGACCTTTGTTGACCCCCTGGGATAATGGAAAACCATTGATCTAGATGATTCTAACAACATTGAGATTTCTTCTATTAACAAAAATTAAGAGGCATTATTGTTAATAAGGAGAGCTTAGAAGAGGATAGTATTTACTAGTCTAAGGAGGACAATGGAGTCTTCTCAGTCAGAAGTGCCTATAAATCCTTCTTTTCTGAGGTGGGGGAAATGGAAAACTTCAATTGGGGAAGTGTTTGGGTCAAATATTTAATCCCCAAGATTAATATGTTTTGGTGGTTGGTTATCCATGATAATATTCTAACTGTTAGCAACCTAAACAAGAGAAATTTCCATATGGTTAATACGTTGTGTGTTGTGTGAATCTGAGTGTGAAGACTCCTCACACCTTTTTCTCAGCTGCCCCTTTCTGGTCTCGGTTAGGAAGACCATTCTCAATATTTTTGAAGTCAATTGGGTTTTCCCTGATTCCATAAAACTATTGTGGTCCCAATGGTCTAATCCTTTTAAGATCCAAGGGTTAAAATATTTGTGGACCTTTTCTATTATGCATTTAGCTTGGGATATTTGGAAGGAGAGAAATAGAAGAATCTTCAAAGGAAAGAAAGAGTCTTCCAAGAAATTTGGAGCTCATTGTGTTAATACCATTTTGGCTAATTTCTCTAATCTGAACCCTCAAAAGAAGACTATCTTTTAGAATGAAGCTATGTTCTCCTTAAAGTGGGGTTTGGATTCCATACCTACTAGTATCCCTTCTCTAAACCCTAGACTCAAAGGATGGGTGAAACCTAGCAAGGAGTGTTTTAAGTTGAACTTTGATGGTGCGTCCAAAGGAAACCCTGGTAGAGCTAGCTATGGGGGTTTTTCGGGATTTTAAGGAAGATTTATTCTTGGGTACCATCACAACCTAGGCACTCAAACAAACCATGTTTCCAAAGCTACGAGGGTTTTTTGGGGGTTGTATATATCTCTCCAATACAAATTTACCAATTTGGAGGTGGAAGGAGACTCTCTAAACATAATTAACAACATAAATAGGAAAGGTTCCATCTCTATTTCCATCCATAACTCTATTAAGAGAATTAAGGAAATGTCAAATTTATTTGAATTTATTTCCTTCAAGCGTGTTTTTAGGGAGGCTAACTTTGTGGAATATTTTGTTGCTAATATGGGGGTTAAGTGTGATGAGTTGACACTTATCAATGAAGTAGAAGCTCTTCATCCCAAGGTGTGAGAACACTTAATTAAAGACATAAATGCGCACGTCACAAAATAATGTTAGCTCATGGTGTTTTAAATTCATCATGGTCATCTCTGCCATAGGAATAGTGAGAATTTATTTCTTAATAATGTGAAGATCGGGGAGGGGATCCACTCGTGTGTGCTGGGAAGCTTTTACTTCTTCCCACGCTTAGAGAAATTTCATTTTTTTGCTCAGGTGTAATCCTCTAGAAACCTGGAATTTTGGATTGTTCGTGAATAGATTTTTGTGTCGCAAAATGGTGGTGATCTGGTTATAACTGAACCTTCTGATCTTGAAGGGGTGATGCTAGAATCCATGGCTCTGTTTGATAGCAAGGGTTTCACGGATTTCCTTAAAAAATTTGAAGGTCATTTTGAAATTCTCAACAAAGATTTTGCTAGTTCTGGAAGACTACTAAAAAGGTGCAAAGTGGTTGAAATAAAGGGTATTAGCATGGATATTATTGTGGATTCAATCACCAAAGTGATGGGTATTCCTATTGTTGGGAGGGAGGTTTATAAACCTAAAAAAGAAGCCTCGAAGAGCTAAACCTATTTCTAAAAGGTAATGAAAATCTCACTTCCCATTTTTTGGTTATCATTGTTTGTCTTTACCTAATCCTTATGATGAGGTGGCTCTCACCCTTATCTAATTCCTCACTCTTGAGGGACACCAAAAATGTATTTACATCTAAAACCTGCCTATGCTTAATCATTTCAGATGTGTCCAATATTTTAGCTTCCCTTACTTTCTCTATCGTTCCCTATGTGCCTCAAACTCTCAGTTCAAAACTAGAAGAGTTTTTATCCCACACCATCAAGGCTCTTTTCTTGCCCTTGTTAAAAGAGTTTCCTAGGATATTGGAAAGAATAGCTCCCTAACTAAATCTTTGGAAACTTATGTAGATGGAGTTGACTCGGACTCGAGGAAGATGACTCAAGTGAATATTATGACTCTCAGGAAGGTGAGTCAGAAGAGGATAAAGATGAGGTTGAGATTATGGTGGCCCAAAATCTTAGGGACATGAAATATAAGAAGGGTCCTAGTTTCAATTTGAACACCAAGGGGAGTCTAGTAAACAGGATCTTCCGACTCCTATCAATGTGTAATTGGAACATCAATTTGAGGCTATGGGACACATTGGAGATGTGAAAGGGGAAAACCATTTGGCTAATATGGTAGCGGATATTTAGGAATTGAAGGGAGATATGCGGGTCACCAAGAGTTTGGTGCAAGTTTTGTTTAATGACTGGCATAAGATAAAAGCGTAGGTTGAGGAAGTGATCATCAATGGGCATGGCGGATAGATTGAGGTTTTAAAATTTAACTATGGTTTCATAACCGAGTGATTTGGACCATGTTCATGCCATTATCCACAACTACATGGAGTTGAGTGTAGTCATGGTGAAATCTACTCTGTGTTAGGAAATAAGAGATAAAATATGCGGAATAATCCCTCACGAATCGTAATGCAGAGAAACTAATATGCAGAAATTATTACAGATCTCGAATAAAATTGCGAATAAAATAAAACAACACAAAGAGATAGTATTTAACGTGGTTCACCCAATTTGGGCTACTTCCACCAAGAATCACTTGCTCAGATTTTATTACAAGCCACCGTTCTCTCAATACAATACCCAGATCCGTTTGGAGCTATGCTCAACAAACTCTACTAAAATTCACAGCCAAATTCAAAACACATCTGTAATACATTTGCTTGTGCATCTATCATATGCATAAGACCATATAAATAGACAACTGCTTAAGCAATTTTACAAAACCGTGGGTATCAAAACCATGGGCAAAATCCGTCCCATAAACCTATGGGTCAAAAAACTCGCCCATATGAGAAAAGCACATTTCCCGATATGTCGGGTGCATTTTTCGAGGCCAAAAAATTTTACGCCTAAAAAAAAAAAAAAATTTGCAGGCTGTGCCCCGAACCCGGCGATGATACATGAAAAGTGTACAGTACTCTTAGTGTACAGTCTTCAACACTTTCACACATGAAAATAGGCTCCACAACCTAACAATCTCCCACTTGGAGACTAGTTTTCCTCTGAGCAAGCTTCTCAACCCTTCACTAGTTTCTGTGAAGACCAACCAAAGCTGAACACAACTTTAGTTTTTCCCTTATGACCACCTTGGTCATCATCATGTCATCGCAGGATTTTGACTAGTATGAATCTTCTCAACTTCAACTTCTCTTCCTCAAAGCTGTCAGTCTCACTGGATGAAATGGTACCTTAACTATATATGCTTTGTCCTAGAGTGGAAAGCAGAGTTCTTAGCTAGGTGTATAGCACTCTGACTATCACTATGCAGCTTACATTCCTCTTGCTTATGCCCCAACTCCTCAAGAAATTGTTGTAACCAAATCATCTCTTTGCTTGCCTCTGTGGTAGCAACATACTCAGCCTCCGTGGTTGACAAAGCCACCAACTTCTGTAGTCATGAAATCCAACTCACTATTTTCCCACCTACAGTGTAAATATAACTTGTTGTGCTCCTCCTGTTGTCTACATCTCTAGCCATATCTGAATCTACATAACCACGTAAAGTGGTGTTTGATCCACTGTAGCACAAAACTATCCCCATGGTCCCTCTCAAATACCGAAGGATCCACTTTACTGCTTGTCAATGCTCTTTACCTGGATCACTCATAAATCTACTCACAGCTCCCACTGCATGGGCAATATCAGGCCTAGTGCACACCATAGCATACATCAAACTGCCAACTGCTAATGAGTAAGGTACCTTGGACATCTGGTTTCTTTCTGCTTTGTCTTGGGACACTTGCTCCTTTGATAACTTGAAATGGCCTACCAAAGGAGTCCCAACTGGTTTAGCATCCTACATATTAAACCTCTCCAAGACCTTCTTAATGTACTCTTCCTGAGATAAAGTCAACTTCTGTTCCTTCCTATCCCGAGATATCCTCATACCAAGGATTTGTTTGGCTGCACCCAAATCCTTCATAGAAAATGATTCACTTAGCTACTTCTTGAGTACTTTTATTTCCTGCATGTTTTTACCTGCAACCAACATGTCATCAACATACAAACACAGGATAATATAACTTCCATCCTCAAATTTCTTTGTATACACACAATGGTCAAAATGACATCTGATATAACCTTGCTCCATCATGAAGCTATCAAATTTCTTATACCATTGACATGGAGCTTGTTTCAGGCCATACAAGCTCTTCTTTAGTTTGCACACCATCTCCTCTTTACCTTTGACTTCATATCCTTCTAGCTGCTGCATATATAGCTCCTCCTCCAAATCACCATGGAGAAATGCAGTCTTTACATCTAACTGTTCTAAGTGCAAGTCTTCTACTGCCACTATTCCAAGAACAGTTCTGATAGAAGTCATTTTTACTACAGGAGAAAAAATCTCATCAAAATCTATACCTTTTTTCTGTGTAAACCCCTTGACCACCAACCGGGCCTTGTATCTTTTCTTGCCTCCTTCTTCCTCTTTGACTCTAAACACCCACTTATTCTGTAATGCTCTTTTTCCTTGGGTAGCTTTACCAAATCCCATGTCTAGTTCTCCATGAGAGCCTGATGCTCCTCATCCATGGCTTGCTCCCACTTCTTCTTGGCATCTACCTGCATTGCTTCATCAAAGCTCTCTAGTTCTCCACTATCAGTGAGTAATAAATAATAAAGAGAAGGAGAAAAACATTCAGGTTCTCTTCTTACCCTAGAAGACCTCCTCAATATAGGAGTTTGGGGTTCTTGTTGAGGGGTTCTGAACTAATTCATGTGTCACTTTCCCATCTGGAAGATCCTCTACCGCTGCATATTCTTTCTTGGATTCTTCCCTGTTTTCCGCAATGCTTTGCTTATACATGACTTTCTCATTAAAGACCACATCCCTAGATCGAATGATTTTCTTGTCCTTAATACTCAAACATTTATATCCAAAGTCATCACCACCATAACCAATGAAAGTACATTTTTCTAATTTAGGCTCTAGCTTAGTCCTATCATCCTTGTCTATGTGAACAAACACCTCACATCCAAAGACTCTAAGAAATGAATAATCAACTTTCTTACCATACCAAGCCTCCTCAGGTATGCCTCCATCCAAGGCACTTGAGGGTCCTCTGTTTATCAAGTACACAACCGTGCTGCTCACCGCTTCTACGCCCAAAAAGAAAGAGGCGGACTGCATGTAACCTCATGCTCCTAGCATGTTCCATTATTGTTTTGTTCATCCTTTCTGATACCCCATTCTGCTGCAGAGTTCCTGGAACCGTATTTTGCCTGTGGATTCCATTCTTAGAACAATAATCATCAAATTCATTATTGCAATACTCCCTCCATTATCGACTGAGACATTTTAGCTTAAGACTGTTTCATTCTCTACCAAGGCTTTCCATTTAACAAAAGTGTTAAATACATTAATTTGTTTCTAATACAATAAACCCAAACTTTCCTTGTTGCATCATCAATAAAAGTAACATAATAACTTGAACCCCTAAGAGATGATACTTGAGCTGGCCCCCACACATCAGAATGCACCAGCTCTAACTTACTCTCTTTCTTTGTAGGTCCAACCTTGAGAAACCTTACTTGCTTTTGTTTCCCATATATGCAGTTCTCACAGAAATCGAAACCTATTTCTGTATATCCAGGAAAATTCTTCTTTATGATGTTCATGCCTTTATGGTTCATATGACCAAGCCTATAGTGCCATAATGTTGTATCTGCATCTGAAGCCACAAGATTACAATCATTAGTAATATCAGTGGTTAAATACAAGGTTCCAACCTTCTTACCTCTTGCCACCACAAGAGCACCCTTGGTAACCTTCCAAGAGTCTGTTGTAAATATCATAGTACAACCATCACTTCCCAACTGCCTGTCGATATCAAATTTCATCTTAATGTAGGCACATGTCTGACATCCTTCAATAGCCAAGTATTCCCATTCTGCATCTTAACCTGAATAGAACCTTTTCCAACTATGTTGCAAGGCTCATCATCACCAAGAAAAACATGCCCAAAATCTCCTTGAACATAATCAACAAAATAATGCCTATGTGGAGAAGCATGGAAAGAAGCCCTTAATCTAAAACCCAAGATTCAGTAATATTGTGCAAAGAAAGAATCAAAGCATCCTGACATACATTACCCGTTGCCACATTTGCCTCCTTGTTTTCTTCTTGTTGTTTCTTCTTATCCCAAAGCTCCCAACAGTCCTTCTTTGCATGCCTAGGCTTTCCACAATTCCAGCATACAATCTTGTTCTTGGATTTTGACCTTGCTCGATCTTTTGATTTTCCATGGTTTCCTCTATTCTTCTGTCTCCCTCTAGTTTCCACTGTCAAAGCATTCCCTAAAGTAGAAGATTCCCAAAGCTTTTTCTTTGCATTTCCTCGCTTAGAATCACCCCTACAACATCCTCAAACTTCAACTTCGAGTTAGCTAGAACCGAGTTACTTACCGCCATTACCAGGCTATTCCAACTCTCAGGTAAAGAGCACAAAAATTAATAAAGCCCTAACTTATTCATCAAATTCTATCAGAATTGAAGCTAGCATATTCACTACCGTATTGAAATCATTTAAATGATCTCTCACAGAACTATTTTTAGACATCTTCATATTAAACAACTTTTTCATTAAAAATATCTTATTAAAGGCAGAGGGTTTTTCATACAACTTTCCTAATGCATCCATTAGATATTTTTAGTCTTTTCCTTTGAAACATTAAATAATACTGAAGATGCAAGACTCAGTCGGATCATTCCAAGTGCCTTCCGATCCAACAAATCCCATTCCGCATCTATCATACTCGAGGGTTTGTTCACCTTCTCAGACAACGGAGTATAAAGATCCTTCTGATAAAGGTAATCTTCCATCTGCATCTTCCAAAGACTGAAATTATGCCCGTTGAATTTATCAACCCTAGATCTTCCTTCATCTACCATAGCTCCCACTCAAGCTAAAAACTTTCCCTGTGATTCAACACTTCAGCAAACCAAACCAAGCTCTGATACCAATTGTTAGGAAATAAGAGATAAAATATGTGGAATAATCCCTCACAGAATCGCAACAGTAGAAACTAATATGTAGAAATTATTACAGATCTCAAATAAAATTGCAGAATAAAATAACACAACACAAAGAGACAGTATTTAATGTGGTTCACCCAATTTGGGCTACGTCCACCAAGAATCACTTGCTCAGATTTTATTACAAGCCACCACTCTCTCAATACAATACCCAAATCCATTTGGAGCTATGCTCAACAAACTCTATAGAATTCACAGCCGAATTCAAAACACATCTGCAATACATTTGCTTGTACATCTATCATATGCATAAGACCATATAAATAGACAACTGCTTAAGTAGTTTTACAAAACCGTGGGTATCAAAACCATGGGAAAAATCCATCCCATAAACCTATGGGTCAAAAAAATCACCCATATGAGAAAAGCATGTTTCCTAATATGTTGGGTGCATTTTTTGAGGCCAAAAAATTTTACGCCTAAATTTTTTTTTTTTTTCGGGGTGCGCTCCCGAACCCCGGTGATGATACATGAAAAGTGTACAATACTCTTAGTGTATAGTCTTCAACACTTTCACACATGAAAACAGGCTCCACAACCTAACACTCTGTAGCATCTCCAGACTTTGGGTCAGCTCACTTATTCCTATAGTGTTGTGGATAGTCAGCGAAGGAAAAGAAAGGTGACTCCTGATAGTTTCAACTTGGTGTCTTTGGCCAGTAACATAGATGCTCTGGCTAAGGAATGGGCTAAGGTGATAGAGGGGCTTGAAAAATCCTTTAAATGATTGGGGGTGGGGTGTTTATTTTTTTCCCTGTCTCTATTGTTTTTTTGGTAGTTTCTTCATTGTTGTTAGTTCCTCTATGTTTTTTGTTGTTATTTCTCGACTCTAGATCCTGGGGGAGCTTTTATTATTATGAACCATTTTATTATCAATTTTTTTGATGGTATGGTAATGTATTAATATTCTCTCATGGATAGATGACTGTGTATGGGGTAGGCCCCCTCAACCCTTTTTTACCTCTAATAAAAAAATAGAACTCATATCTTCATTGATTTTGCATAAGTATTACATTAAGGAACAAAGCAGTCTCCTCTCTCTAAATTTATGAACCAACGTATGGATAATATATAATGGATTATTTTTCCAACATTAATAATTTCCTTTTATACTTCTCAATTACAACATAAATGTGAGAAGAAGAGTTAAACTAGGATTTCAAACAAGTTAAGGGAAAGATATTCAATAGAACAAGTGAAAGATATCAAACAAAAAAACAAGATATTTAACACATACAACAAAAATAATAATAGGTGTTCAGTTAATCTCCAATTAATTGATTAGTTCCTTTAGTCAAGTGTGAATTTGAACAATCATTTCTTTGCAATGAATAATAAGATCCATGTTTTATTTATCTCCTAGTTCCTAATGTTCCGATTATAGCTTGCTCCTTCAACAACGCATTGAATTTGAGTATTGATCTTCACATTCCAAGAGATATTCGTAACATGGATTATTTCTTGGAGGTGATTCCCTTTTTGGCTATAGAAGGGTTACTATGGATAGGTCCCTTGATGTGGATGAGTTGCTACATATAGAAAGTATCTTAAAAAAGAGTGGCATCACACATATCATCATTCAAACAACTTATTGCAATCATAAGAATAAATGCATATCAAAATAAATGAAAAAATAAAGATAACTATCCATAACTATATTAATCAAGTAATTATGCCATAAGTTCAAGTTGTGATGATAATGTTCAACAATATAACTAGGAAATACAAGGACATGGATTCAATGTATTAGTGAAAATATAGAAGATTAATCATTTATAAGGAGATTTACATGACTCGTTAAATGCATAGGATTAATTCCTTAAATGTATTCATTTCATTAGTTCAATTCCCTCTTGTTGAAAATAACATTCATGCCTGAAATCAACTGGGGTTTTTGTCCCTTCTTCTTCGACAAGAAGTAGCCACTGTTTATCATGAACATGTGCATAACTCTATTATATATCCTTTCATTGAGTGGTATGTCATTTGTCCATGGTGGAATCAGAAAGTGAAATATTGGTGGGTGATAGCCAATGGGAAGCCAGTTCTCTACACATTCAGTAGCAATCTCAATATATGTGTTCACTCTTCTCAATGTTAGTATTATATTAGGGTAAGAGTACATTTTTTCTTTTGTAGTTCATGAGATAGCTCACTACACCACATATTTAATTCTTGTACCACATGAATTCCACGATCTCTAATCATATATATGACTTCATCATGGGATTATTTCCTCATTTTCCACACTCTCCTTCTAATCACCTTCTTCTTTACATATTTTGCATACTTTTCTGTATCTTCTCCATATTTTTCTTCCTCATCTCTGACCATAATTGGTTGTACCTTTTCTAAATGCCTATACTCTTCCATTTTATTTTCTCTATCCAATTCATTCATAAAATAAGAGCATAGGGATTTGACTTGAACATATCCAATGTATAGGATTGGAATCCAATCCCTATCATATTCAAGAGCATAGTTGTACATGTAAATTTCATATAGTAATAGCTAAAGTTCATGGGTGATGTTTTGATATAACATAAATAAGATCCTATTTACATTGATGTAAAATGGTATGTCATAATTGATACAGGTGAGTTTGAGTTGTAACATATTTTATTTTAAGAAGATAACGTAAACATTAGATGGATCCTGCATTTGAATATCTCATGGGCCATCTGGACTATAATTTATTGCTTCTTCTTAATAATCTCTATCTCTTTCTCCTTTTCCTCCAATAAGGGATTATTTTCCCACTTCCCATATGCATTTTATCCTATTATCATAGCTCTCAAATTTTGACATCTAATAGTTAATATTAGGTAGCATAGTTTGTGTGTCCTTATTATTACAAGGTGGTTTCATAGTATCTCTAAAATTTTTATCAATAACAACTTGGGGGTTATATGGTGTTACATTCAATTTTTGTATACTAACATGTGGTGTTTTTCCAACACTTTCTCAAGTACATCATCTTCAACTATAGGAATGTGCTCTTGTTTTTATTCCATGACTGGTTCAATTATTATAGGCATCTACCTTTGCTCAATTTTGTGCACCTAGTTCTCAATGACTTGCTCAACCACTTGTAGAATGTATTCATGTTCACTTTCTTATTTATGTGGCTGCATTAATTATTCAACAACTTTAGGCATATGTTTATGTTTAAATTTCTATCAAAATCCCTCTTTCTTTTCCTAATCATGACCTTATATTGCATGAACTATCTCCTCATCATGAGATTTTACTACATAAATTTCCTCCTCTTCATGAGATTCCTTTTCCTACTCCTCTATGGTCTATTTACAGTTCTATTACTCATGAACAAGGGCATAAATATATCCCTGTTATGTCTCCATTGGTTGAGGCACAAATCTCCCTCTTTGTCTTCCTACTCCTCTATGGTCTATTTACAGTTCTATTACTCATGAAGGGAATAAATATATCCTGTTATGTCTCCATTGGTTGAGGCACAAATCTCCCCTCTTTGTCTTCCTTGTCATTATCTAGTGAGATGGGCTTTGACTGTTTTGGTTTGGAGGTTCTTGGAATTTTGGTTTTGAGCCTATGAGAGCACCTAGGTGGTGTAGGAGTGGATTTAGAAGACATTATTTTACCCTTGGAGGTGGAGGAGTCGGGAGTAGGAAAATCGAAGAGGGTTTCAAAATGAAATTTCTCTCAGGAGAGATAGGTACAGTTTTCCTTAGTAGATGGAAAATTTTCAGAAGAAAGGGTTCTTGTGGTTTATAAGAAGATGTTGTAGGCATAGTTACATGTGTTGAAGAGCTCTCATTTATTTTCCTATATTTCTTCTCTTTCCCAACAAAATCATCTATATTTTTTTCTCTTACAAAATATCACAATTGTATTCGAGGATAATCCTTTCGCTAGGTATGTTTTACTAATAGTTTTATAAAGTAATGGTGTGATAATGCAAACCTTCCCCTCTGTACTTATTTAATCATTCTCTTTAATATATCATGTAATAAATTAGGTACATTCACTTGCATGTTGTTCTTGAGATGATTCAATAGCTTAAAATGAATTGTATTCAACCTAGAATACCTTCCTTCACAAGTAAAATACTTAATTACAAAATTTGCAACCTCAGCCCATAAAGGTTTAAGGGATGTTCTATGTGTACCTTACCTATCAGTGATGAATGCATCATCATCATCCATGAATTATCTCCTAGATGCTTTCGGCTTGGCCTTTTCTTGAAATGGTTCTACCTAGGTTGGTATGCCAATTACTTTTATCAAAATTTCATCGGTGAGTCCGACCGACAAGCCCTTCACCTTTGCATCCCCATTAGTGAATGTGTTGGCAAAATATTCCACCATGTCTTCATTAAAACCTTGAAACCTATTGATGTAGTCTAGCCAACCATTATCCTGAAAAATACTGTAAAATTCGAGGATGGCTCAAAATTTGGGAATGCTCAGTGGGTTCATGCCTTATCAAATCTCCTCCCATGGTGATTATGCAATGTGCTCTAGTTTTGATATGTAAAAATACCACTCTTATTTCAAATATTATTGCATAATTGAGTTGTGTTGAGTTACTTTCATCTCTTTATAAAAAAAATAGGACTAAGAGGACACATAGTATGGTTACGAGAGAGAAATCATTAATTGATGTGACCATGTAAAGCATGCGAAGGGAAGTGATTTGACAATATTGGCTTATGTGGAGGGACACATCATAGCTTGAAAGGAGGTGGTTGTTAAATGTAACACATACATAGTGACTTGGCATAAATTCTAATTAACTATAATTAAACTAATTATACTTTTATTTAAATGATATTTGAGTGTACTTATCTCGATGTTTGTGTGGAATGATGATTTTGTAGGATTATTTGAACTAGTGCCTTAGCTACATTCAAGCTTTCCGTGATGTTACGGATGTGTACTAAGCATGATGCCATGGATGTTGAATGCTTCTTACTAAACCCAAATGAATCCTGAAGAGGGAATTTCGGATATGTTGGGGTTCCAATTATTCCTTTTCCATCTTACACACATGAATGCATCCTTGATCTTATTCATGAAATCACAAGTTATACTAAACAAAAACAACAAAACAAGGGTTTGCTTCATGTTTTTGTAGGTGGAACCTTCATTCATTACATTTTATCCTTGTGATGGATATCATGCACACTTGTAATTACCTGACATAAAAACTGCAAAACAAAAACTCTATGAAATAAATGTGTTAGTAGAGTGTTGTTGATCACCAGAAGGGTTGATCATAACACTTTTATTCAACCTTGGAATATTCATAAATATTAATTTAGTAAGGCCAATAAAATATCTCAATCCTCTGTAATCTCAGAAGGTGAGCCAACAGGCTCAACCCCTGAGGTTAACTTTGACGTCTTTACTTCCATCCTATTTAGATCTCCTTTAAAAATTGTCATGACTAAATCTTTGTCAACTGTCTTCTTGCATACAATCTCATCCTATGACCATTTACCAATAGATTGATCATCACAAGATCTATGATAGTGCACTTTATAGATTTATTAGAAAATATAGTATCAATCTCATAGGGTCCTAACCAACTTATTGAGCTTTCCTACATAATCCTTGTTTTTTAAATCGAACAAGAGTGCCTAGTCACCTTCCTAGAATTATCTTGTCGATGTACCGATCATGCCATTTTACTCTTTTCTTATGCACTACTTCTATGTTATGTAATACTTTTCTTCTTAGTTCATCTATCTCATTGAGTTGGAGAATCCTCTATCTTTGAGCTTCTGAAAAATCTATGCCTAGCTCAAGTGCAATACTTAGTGTTTTGTATTCAAATTAAATTGGTAAAACAACAGTCTTACCATACAAGAGTTCAAATGGTGTAAAGCTAGTTTTAGTATTCCACATTGTGTTAAATACCCATAGTACCTCTAGAAGCATGCTTTCCCAACCTCTCCGTGGAGTGCAATGGTATTTTTCAAGATGGCCTCTATCTCTCTATTTGTAACTTCTACTTGGCCATTAGATTGGGGATGGTATGGTGTAGACTTCTTATGCCTGATTTCATATTTTTAAACCAAAGTTTATCAGCTCTCCCATGAAGCATCTTCATAGTGGGGTAACCGAAAGGTTGAGATAATTGTTAACTAAAAAACATCACGTGGAGTTAGTTCAAGGGTCATTTTAGGAATCGTTGGCTACCCTAGCTCTACTATGACAAGAAAATGATAGAGTTCTAAACTTTAACTCAAGGTCAAACTGTTGGTGTTGGAATATTGGGAGAAGTTCACCAAGCTTCTAAAATATGTGCCACAGTATCAAACAGATGAGAAATTCCAAATAAGGAATTTCATCATGGGGTTGTACCCTGTCATAGGTGGTGAGGTGGATGTACATATCCCCACCACTATGGAAGAGGTGGTAGAAAAATCCATTCGGTAGAGCAAAAACTGAAAGCAATTTCGCACATAAGGAGGAGAAACATAAGAAAAATGGAAATGCTTCTTCATATTTTCCACCCAAGAAGGGTACATGGAAGAAATTTGGAAACAAAAGTAATCCTTTGGCTGCAAATGAAAAGAAAACAACAATAGGTAAAGCTGCAACAAATAATAGGAACAATGGCTAGAAGGGAAATCATGGGCCAAACAAAGTGCTTTCAAGGCTGAGAATAAATATGAGCCTAAGAAAGGACCCATTGGAGGTTGTTTTAATTATGGAGGAGACCACTACATAATTAATTTACATTTAAATAAAAAGTAAAATAATCAACAAAGTATAAGATACATGCTGCGGTGGCCAAAAAACAAGTTGAAAAGCAAGTTATGCCTATAGAAGTACCAGGTAAGTTTTATGTCCTTCTTGTAACTATACTTTTTGATATTGGTGCTTTTGTATGTTTTATTTCTAATAAGTTGGTCACTAAATTAAAACATAAGGCTTATTTTATGGAAAAACCATGGATTTTCAAGTATTGAAATATTTTTTTCCATACGGTTTGTAAGTGTCTTTTTGGCGCAACATTAAATTCATGAGCTTCAAAAATGAGCTAGACCCATATGTTGCAAATCTAGCCCGTATTATGAAATAATTATTGGTATGGTTGGCTGATAACAAATAACTTGTGGAATATTTTTGGAAATGCATAAGGTGTTTGGATGACCTACAAAAATCAGCAGACATTTAGGGAATAAAAAGAAGCATAAAAGTTAGAGAAATATCAGCTATGCAGCTAAAAAGGAAAAAAAATAAAGGTTGTATGCTTTATGCAATAAAAATTTCAGATTCGGCTGAAGAAGAAGGTAAATTTTTGGAGAAATACCCACTGTTACAAAATTTCAGTGATGTGTTTCTAGAAGAGCTACCAGGTCTTCGACGAAAAGAGAGTTTGACTTCACTATTGAAATCAAACCAGGAACAAAACCTATTTCTAAGGAACCTTATAGGATGACTACCACTAAATTGGTAGAGCTTAAGGAACAATTGCATGAATTATTGTCTAAAGGGTTAATAAGGTTGAGTGTCTCACCTTGGGGAGCACCGATGATCTTTGTCAAAAAGAAATATGGAACCTTAAGACTTTGCATTGACTATAGGATGTTGAATAAGGAAACTATAAATAATAGATATCCTCTTTCAAGGATAGATGATTTTTGATCAGATGTGTGGAGTATCTGTTTACTTCAAAATATATCTACGTTATGGATATCATCAATTAAGGATCAAGGAAAAGGATATTCATAAGACTAATTTTAGAACGAGATATGGAAATTATGAGTTCAATTTTTTACCCTTCAGGAAAACTAATACCCATGTATCCTTCATGAATTTGATGAATAATATATTTCTAGAATACTCTGAAAAGTTTTTTTCTTGTATTCTTGGATAACATTCTCATCTATTCACGAGATCTTGGAGGAGCATAATGAGCACTTAAGAATTGTGCTTGAGGTTTTAAGAAAGATAAAATTGTACGAAAAACTATCCAAGTGTTCCTTTTATGAAACTAAGGTACAATACTTGGGACATATAATAAATAAGGATGGAATCTCAGTTGATCCCTCAAATATATCAACCATAATTGAATGGCCAACACCTAAGAATGTACATGAAGTTAGAAGCTTCATGGGACTTGCTAGGTTACTACAGAAAATTTGTAAAGGACTTCTCAAGGGTTGTTGCCCCAATAAATTCATTGAAAAAGAAAGATAAAAAGTTCTTATGGAGTGAAAAATGTGAGGTTGCATTTAAAACATTGAAAGAACAACTAACTTCAGCCCCTATTTTGACTATCCTGATCCAAATGGGATTTTTACTATGGTAACATATGATTATGGGGAAGGGTTAGGGATGTATTTCTGCAAAATGATCATGTGATAACATATGAAAGTAGTAATCTTAAAGTGCATGAGAAAAATTATGCTCCTCGTGATTTAGAACTTGCTGCAATAGTGCATGCACTACAAGTTTGGAGACATTACCTCTTACGAAGCCCTTCGAGGTGAAAACCAGATCATCTTGGGCTGAAATATATCTTCACTCATCCTAACTTAAATGCAAGGCAACAAAGATGGTTGGAGTTCTTATCTCAATATGATTTTGACATCAGCTACATAAAAGGAAATAAAATAGAGTAGAAGATGCACTAAGTCGTAGGAAATATATTTTTGCACTTGTGACCTTGAGAACTCAATTTAAGGATGAGGTCAGAGATACCTTAATGATTGATCTATACTTTCAGCAGGTAAAAACAATGCTTGTTGCGAATCCAAAGGACATGAGGTACAAAGGATTTTGGTTAGACGGTGAGGGAATTATGAGGTATGAGGATAGAGTGTATGTACCACTGGGAAATGAGTTAAGGAAAAAGGTGATGGCTGAATTTCACAATGCACCTTACTCTTGCCATTCTGAGTGACAAAAATGCTTGTTGATGTTAAACAACAATATTTTTGGAAGGGAATGAAGAGAGATATCTTGGATTACGTGTCTCACTACTTGGAATGCCAGCGTATGAAAGTTGAGCATATGCACCAGCTAGTTTGTTATACCCTCATAGCATACCACAGTTTAAATGGCATGTTATAAGCATGGACTTTGTTCAAGGACCGCTATGTCAAGGAATAAGCATGATGTTATTTTGGTTGTGATTGATAAACTAACTAAAGTAGCTCATTTCATTGTTGGAAATCTGAAAGATGACTCACCTGTGCTTGCAAAAAGGTTTGTTCAAGAAATTTTTCAGATTACATGGTGTTCTCGAGTTGATAATCTCTGATAGGGACCCATGAATGACTTCTCAATTTTGGAAAAATCTTAATGCAGCTTTGGGAACAAAGATGAACTTTAGCTCTACTTATCATCCAGAAACGGATGGGAAAACAGAAAGGGTAAATTAGGTCCTTGAGGATATGCTTAGGATGTACTGCATGGACCAACAATATAAATGGGAATAATATCTTCCCTTGGTTGAGTTTTCATACAATAACACTTACCATTCTTCTCTAAAAATGGCACCCTTCGAGGCTTTGTATGGATGAAGGTGTAGGACTCCTGTTAGTTGGGATGACATGGAGGATAGAGAAGTAAATGGGCCAAAAATGCTTTCTGAAATGGAACAGTAGGTTAAGTTAATCTAAGAAAGATTAAAAGATATTTTTGATAGACAGGATATGCAGACCTGAAAAGGGTCAAAAGGAAATTTAAACTTGGTGATAATTTTTTTCTAAGGGTCAAGTCTAAAAAGAGCTCGATTACCTTTGGAAAGTCCGCCAAGTTGTCACCTCGCTATGTAGGCCCCTTTGAGATTGTTGAAATAATCAATCCTGTGGCCTACCAACTTGCATTGCCTCCCTCATTGGCACGGATGCATGATGTTTTTCATTTCTTTATTTAAGAAATATGTTTCAGATTTATCACATGTTTTAAATTGTAATGCATTGCAGGTCTAAGAACCAGGGTTAATCATAGTGGAACCATTTAGAGTACTAGAAACCCACAAGTTGTACTTGTGTAATCATGAAATTAGACAATGTAAGGTCCAATGGGATCAGTTTAACAAAGAAAGTGCAACCTAGGAAAATTTGGAGGACATGAAAGCTACTTTTCCCCACTTGTTTTAGTGGAAAATTTTCATTTCTCTTCCAAAAAATTGAATCATTTTGGCTTATAACTAATTCTGGGTTTGTTGTTTTGAGAAAAATACCCTTATCAAGTATTATTGCAGCCATCGATGTTGTTATACAATTGGAAAACTGAATTTTTGGATTAAATTTTGTTTACTGTCAAGAAATCTTAAGGTTACATAAATTTTATTAGACCTATTTTTCTTGATAAACTATTTGAATTAAAGGAAATCATCGGGATGATGATACTTTTAGAGGGGAAGAATGTAATGCCCCTGCCATCCTTTCAACTATACTTTCTCATTGGAATGTGGATTGCAATGTTGACATGTGATTTTTCTTGAGTTGTTGCTCTGTTGAAATGATTAAATCATGTTGCTAGATTGATGTTTATCTTAGTTGAGATTTGTGTAACTAATCATCCATTAAATTGTAAAGTACTCTTGAATTGTGATATTTTATTTAATTGGTTTGTGAAATGAACATGATATCTATAGTTGTGGAAAGTTTAAATTCTGTTCTTGGAACCAATTGGTGAACTGGTTAATTGGAAAATTATTTTAAGACAATGACGATTGATTGTTATTATCATTGGGAATCGATTAAGAGCATACCTTGGATTAGTTTCATTGATCTGAGGCATTCCCTTAATTCAATCTACAATTCGATTAACTCTAGAAATTGTAGTTTTTCATTGTTTTTGGATCATCTATGTTGCACTAATTGATCCTAGTGACTTGTTTCATTTGCTTATGATTCCATTCTATAATAAGGATTGGAAAGTGCCAAGAGATGGCTCAGGTGGTACTACCCCGTTTGGAAACATCACTCCACTAGTAAGAGTTGATTGTGATAGTTATTAAGCTTATATTGCTTCTATTATTCTAATAGTGTTAAGGTTCTAATGACCTAACCTAAGGCATGTAGATTTTTTTGGTTGCTTGGGAACCTAACCTAAATTGATCTATGCCTAATTTGATGTCACTAAGCTAACCTAAGTCCTAACCTATAATGGTGAAGGGGGACTTAGATTATAAAGTTTAACTTGAATAATAATTTGAGTGACATTAAGGATGGATGCATGTTTAATTGGGGTCGGTGGTTTTCACCACCCTTGCATGTATTGGAGTTTGAATTCAATGCCATTAATGGTAGGCCACCGAAACTCCTTAGTGACAAGACAAAATTTAGATGACAAGCTAGTAAAAAGAGGTGATAAATTTTATTATGGATTTGGTTGGGAAGTTAGTGTCAAGCCAAATAAAATAGAGGAATTTTTTTGGAGCGGGAAATTTGGTCCATCTGGTAGGAATTAATGATTTGAAAAAATGTGCCAAAATAGCCTAAGGAAAATACGTCGGGTTCGGTGAAGGTAGTATTTTTGTTTTGGGGATCAATTTGGCCATTAGACTTTCTCTCTCTCACTCTGTGAATGAAGGTTTTTAGCTTTTGATCTGGTTCTTGTTTGTTTCATTAGAATATTTACTCCTCTAGTTCGTGGAGAGATTGTTTGAGAGGATTCTAAGTGGAAAAGAGGGAAAATTTTTGTTGATGAACTGCTTCGACTGTTGAAGCTATCATGGAATTAGAAAAGGACCCTAAGATATGGAAAAAGACTTCAAGAATCTCTACTGGGAATGATAGGCTCTAATCCCTTGTAAAAACTTGTTCTATCTAATTAATTCATAAAAATAACTCTTCTTATTATAGAAAGCATTTTGGGGTTCTAGGTTTTTACTATTGCATGGTAAAATGGAACTTTTTCTTGGTAAGTAGTTGTTGGAACTAGTTTTTTATTATGCCATTGTATTTTGGCCTTATCATGGTGACGAAGTTGGTTTTCTTCACATGTATATTTTGGAATGTTTGTAAATAACTCCTTGACTATATTGGAAAGATAAAAATGTGATTTCCAGTTGCATGTGTAGATACTTCTTAAATTTGGGTCATATTATTGCTATTAACCTCTATATTATTATTTATATGGCATATGCTTATATTTTTTGGAAAATGAAGACCCTATGTTGTGGGTCCAACTTGAACTCGATTTCACAGTCAAATAAGATTGATATCATTTGTTCTAAGGATTGTTTTTTTGGTTGAGTTTTATTCTTGTTCGAATAAGACTGATATTGTTTTTACTAAAAAAAATGTTGGTTGAGTTATATTTTTTCTCGAGCATGATTATTTCATTTGTGTGCCAAATTTATTTGGATGGGTTGTGTTTTTTTAATTTGAATGATCGAACCCTTCAATATTGTAATTGTGGATTCATGGTAAATGATTTTAAACACCCCATTTGGGATGCATAGCTATTCGAACCATGTCAGGTCTTTCTTTTGGTTATCTCCTTTTCGATGTTCGTTTTGAGTAACCTAGGTTGAGTTGGAGTGCAACTATGATTTGGGGTAGTATTTTTCACCCACCATGACTTAACGTGTTCACCTGGGTGTTGAGTAAATCTTGGGACTGTTATTTGACTTAACTAGTCGGTTTGAATTCCTTGCACCATGGATGGGATATTTTGTTGCCCAAGTCATAAGAATGTTTGGGTATATTATTGTGTGAATGAGTAAGAGGAGTTCTCTAGTTTGGTTTAGTCATAGCGTTGATTGCTAGAACCGAGTAGTTAATGGCTACCAGGATTATGGTGATTTCTTCGTGAACTATTTTAGTCTTTGGTAGACTTATAGTTTGATAACAATATGTTGAACTATTAATATCTTCGAATATGTTTAATTTTGTTTATTGTTCTCTTCTTACCTTAAAAAAATAAGGTTGAGGTCTCGGCTTGTACCAGTTAGATGATTTATCATATTTTCCTTTGAGTGATGATAAAGCTAACTCCTCTTGATACTTGATCATATAAAGATGATCATAAATATCATTAATCGATTTTCTAGAATGTTGGTTGTGAGCCTTCTTTTCCTTAGTTCAATCACTTGTTCTAAATTTAAGTGATGTATTCAAACTGATATGATTCTTTATCTGACTTATATGGAATACTTGCATTTTCTTGCACTATCTCATTGATGACTTATATATATATATATATATATATATATATATATATTAAATGTATTACTTGCACTTGGAATTTGGTTGAAGCTAAGTTGTTCTATTTTAGTTACTTATTTGATAGGCTAAAATAGAATTGGGCCTTGAGAGATCATTGTTGTTATATCTATAACCATTTGTTAGATCTTGTCCAACCTTTAGAACATTGGAATGTTTGGACTAAATTCAAATTTGAATGTAACTGATTGGACTTGAGAGAAATGTTTTAATTATGTAGTATGGGTTGCATGATTAAGGGTTTGTTATCTACTATCGGGTATACTTGGCTTGCATCATTAGTGTGATATTGCGTAAGTGAGAATGTATACTTGCATGTTTATGGATTACTTGTTGACTGAAATTGGATGATTACTAAACTGAATTGTGAATAAGTCTTCTAGTTGATGGAAATCATACTTTTTTGGATTGTTATATGCTAACACTATAGGATTGTGATCCTCTTGATTATGATGTTGCTGAATTGTTCAAATAGGAAAATATATTTCTGAACCCTTGACTAATTTCTATTAATAATCAGTTTTACTTTTCGAAGTTGTTAGATAGAACATATGGTTCAAGGATTTAGTTTCTATCATGCTCAGTTCAAATGAACTAACAGATGTTAATGCTTTTGTAGATAAGTTTCATGAAAAATAAAAAGGGAAAGAGGAAGACTTATGGAAAGTTGCATTTATTCTATTTCTTGAGGAAATGTAGTTTGATGAAATAATTATGTTTCATTTGCTGAACTATTCTTGGGAATAAGTGCCTAGGGCCTAAGGCCAATTTTGTAAATTGTGGAAAGAACTTGATTATTTCTTGTCATCTTGAAATGTTTCCTTAAATTGGAAATGATGAAGGTTGTTTCTTGAATCATTCTTTCTTGATTGGATTAGCTAAAGGCAATGGTGTCTTCAATGAAATAGTTCTTTTACTTGAAAAGTGAACTTGTTGGTAATATATTGATTTACATTTCTTCACTTCTTGGCATTAATTTATAACCTTGGGAAAGTTAAGGGAAATGTCACTTACTTACATTATTATTATGTAGCAAGGAATATTAATGTTGATCTCTAGATATCAAAAGGGAATAAATAGGGATATTTACCTTGCAAGTGACTTGAATGAAATGATTGTTGGTTGTTGTAACTTTTATTTTCTGAATTCATTTGATTAAGACAAATAAAGAGTAAGTTATACTTAGCAAGTCATATGTTAAGGAATCTAAATCATGAATGACTAGTGTCTGATTATATCTTTATGAAACAACACAATCATGACTATTTTATAAGGATATGAAATCTAAAGGGATACATGATTGTAATAATGGTTTTCAGACCATAGGAATAATCACATGAGTACTTAATCTTATTAAGTGCATATAGGAATCCACTTGGGAAAAGGGGTCTAAGTGATTATACTGTAATGAAATATGTCCATCTAAATTGATGATGAGGTACATCGATGAAATGGAATTGTGTTAATGAAGGATAGAAATGATAATGGGGTTAGAAGTATAATGAACCTAACCTTAAGGAATTAAGAGCATAGTTCTTCTTGCTGTAATAATGATGTTATAAGTATGATACATATTTGACTTGTACACATGAAACAATTATACTATGAGAACTTGAATTCAAGGGACTATTCACCATGGGATGATAGAATGAACCCTTTGAATAACTATGAGTTGGATGTAAAATGTCCTTCTACCATAGATGATTTACACTAAAAGGATTAATTTTAAACAAAGTAATTCAGTTTGAATAAGTTGCATGACTTAAAGGAAGTAAATGTAAGTCATGAAATTATTGTGGTCGAATATATAAGACCCAATTAGGAGTCATTAAAATGAACTTGAATGCTCCTTAAGGTATAATTGAATGTATGAGGCTATTTCCCTACAACATTCTTGTATGACGTTATAGAGTATAAAAGTAAACTAATGAAGGTTTCTTACTTAAAGAGAATAAGTAATGAGTAGGAATGAACCTGCAGATCCTTCTAGTTAACTTATGTAGAAACATAATTTTCTTGATGGAATGATTGATAGGACCCAAGTTAGTCCTTTGGAATGACACCTAAAGGCTGAAAATAACTAGGGTGGGATTAACAAGCTGTGAATTAAAGGGATTAATGAACTTGTTAAGGAAGGAGGTTTAGATTATGGAACTTAATGGGTTGTTGCAGCATAACCACTACTACACAGTACCCATCCAATGATGGGGTTCATTGGGTGGTTACTGTGAAGTAGTCGTTATGGCATAATAATCCATTCATCTCCACTAATCAAGACCATATCGGAATGGGATCTCAATTATCTATTGAACACTAGGTAGTGATGAGTTCATGGCCTACGATAGATTGTTGGCATGTGAGAGCTAGTTTTTTCATTGATGTAAAAGGTTCATTAATGATAAAGGAGGATTTTTAGGGGTGTAAGAGTGTTATTAGAATGAATATTACATGTCCAGACAAGGAGTGACATGGCTGTAAGAGTGAATAAGGTAAAAGTTTCTTGGTCTAGTAGGCCTATTTAGGAGGCCTAGTCAACATAAGGGATGGCACATGAAGGTTTGAGATGCATGGATGTTTGATAATCATTGTAGAGTCATCAGGAGAATTAGGAGAGTGTGTTGAGACACTCATATGGGTCTCAAGATGTGATTGTAAGGTGTGATTAGAGTTTATAGGTCTTAATATAGACCTAGTCTAGGTTTTTGGTGTCCCAGTGGAGTATGATCATCGGTGAAGAGGTGTGTGAGCCCACGAGGGCATGTAAAGGTATAAGACATTTTCTCTCAAAGGTGTTAGGGAATTTTTAATAGCTTTGAAGCTAAGGTATGGTGTTTTCCTACTTTTTCTAGGTCTGAACTAAACCTAATTCTAGGAAATAACTATGTAATTTTGAGTATTTTAGAAGATACAGAGAAAATTATGATCAGGTGAGAATTTGGGAAGTTGAGATATGTTGTCTTGGAGGTGTGGACAAAAATTCAGGTTTTTATGATGATAATTATGTAAGATATGAGGTTTATGGTCTACCAAGCTCTAGAAGGCATGTTTCAAGCTCAATATGAGATAGATAATCTTGTTTGGAATGTGTAAAGTATACATTGGACCCTAATACTTTTATGGATGTTGAGGCATAGAGTTAAGAATATTTCAAAGTTAGAATGAATTTACATAAGGGTTTGTGCTTTATGAACGATTCTTTGAGAAGACAATACGGTAAAAACCCTAATTTATAAGTGATGGAGGAAATATTATTGGTATAATCTCAAAATGCATGGTATAATAAATTTTTATTATTGGAAGATGTAAAGGATCTCCCAAATTTTAGATGGTGGTATTTTGAGATCTTGACTATAGGTGGATCCCACTAAAATCTAATTATTTCTACAAAAGTGTGTTTTTCTCTTAGGTTTGCAAATTTATCTACGAACTAAATTGGTGCTATGAGTATATGGGGATATTTTATAGGTGTTTGAGTTTATTTCAGATCTCAAGTAAATTCATTTGAGGCTGCGCAGGACCAAATATGAATACTAGGTTTTAGGTTGGGAAGGAAGTTTTGGTAGTCATGGAGAAAGAAGGTTCTTGGGCATGAATGGTATAATTTGATTATTCTAATGGCCATGAAGTTTTTTTAAAAATCCAATGTCACATGATCCATGATTTATTTCAGCTCTAAATTTCATATTTAGTGGCATCGTTGAGGTCACAAGATGACCTACTTGACTAGGTTTCGTAATCGTATAGGTTCATTAATGGAATATATCTAGAAGACAAATATATTGGGTTGATTTATGATTCCTAACAATTGGAGAGTGAAAATTTTTTTAATTTTTATCCTATTTCATGAATTTATAAGGTTTTAAAGTGTCAACATAGGTGTGAGAATCTCAAATTTGTAAAACTTGTTTGTGGGAAGCATATGTATCATGAAGGAAGAATTTTTTTGATGGATCTATGGGCTGAGTCTTCATGTATAAATTTATTATGAGTTTTTATTGGATTTTTGTATTTAAAATGAGTTATTTAATTCCATAGTTTAGGTTATTTGTTAGTTTTTTTCTTAATCTTTTAATCTTGTCTCATTGGATGTACTCTATTTGAGTAGGAAACAATCCTACTTGGTGGTATAATGAAGTAAATGGATGATACATAGGTTGTGATATTTTGGAATGTGTTGATATGTTTTATTTAACATATTGGAAGTATTTTGAGGCATGATGAATGTTATTTGTGTGATTAGAGTACATGGAGTGCTCGGTGAAGGTAGATTTAGTCTTTTTGGCCTAGTTGTGCACGATAGAGTGTTATGGTCCATTACCAACCTATATGGGATTTTCATATGATTTTATATGATCTCGTAGTTATATCTTGGTATTTTTAAGACTTATTTTACTGTTCATTGGTGAGCTATCATGTTTTTAAGCAAGAGTCTTGTATTTAAGTTAGTGAATTTGGTCATTATGGACTAGTTTTGTATGTGAGGAAAGTGTGAGCTAAGAGAGAGTGTGAAAGAGGTATGAGGGAATCAAGATAAATATGAAATAAGGTAAAAATTATTGAGGGGATTTGAGAAGATATTATGAAAGATTAATAGATCTAATCATCCTATGAAGAATAAATATTGAGTGAAGTAGGAGAAAGTGTGTTTGAAGATGGTTTGAGAGAGTGGAGCTGAAATTGTGATCACTATTAGTTTTAGAAATAACATTACATCAGTGGTATTCATATTTAGGTGGTTGAGTTGGTTCTTGATCACCTTATGGGGTTGTAGCCTCCTTGCAAGGTTGGTGCCTTGCTAAATAGGGGTTGGTGCTCCTTGTGGGGTTGGTGCCTCACTAAAAAAATCTTGTGTGATGTGTCATATTCATGCAAGTATTTTGGTTTGAGTAATATAATTAAACATTTTCATGGGTTTTCTTCCCCTTGAGGGTTTCCCACTTATATTTTTTGTCTTTTTGCTTTCTCATTATTTTGTATGGTTGATAATTCTTAATGCTATCTTAATAGTTAATTAATGTTGATGTGATTCTCTAAATGGTTTATGTAAATTAAAGGAATTAAGTAAAGGTTTTAAAGGATTGATTCATCCCCCTCTCATTCTGTTGTTCTTCCAATACCAAAAGTTACATAAAATAATTATAGAATCACACTCATCATGATAAGAGTAGTTTATCTAGAGAACATTCTAGGTAGTTAGAAGTTCCCAAATTATCCTTAAACCAATATAGTAAATAAGAGAACTTTGACATATTTCCAATGTCTATTAGAACATGTGAATCGAGACACCATATGCTCCCAATATTGCTAGTAAAATTTCATGGTCAAAAATCTGAATGGGGAAGTGCAATTCAAATTATACCCGACTCGTGCACATAGCCTTTTTTTGTATTTTGGAGTTGATCAAGTAAAAAAATGATCATGGATGTGGTTTTTATTCTCTCGGTATTTGTGATTGTGTCAAAATTTGGTTTCAAAAGTAAAGTCTCCTCTTGTTTTGAAAGGTAACCCATCCTCCCTAGTATATTAGTGTAATGTTTATTTTCCTAATTACACTATAGTTTTATGCCATATTATGTCATGTATTCTGGTGTTGACATGTGGTAGGATAGGATCCTTAGTAATGTGAAGATTTTAGAGTAATTCATGTGGTGGGTACTCATGCCACCACATAGCTTTCCACCATCCTAAATCACTAACCAAACCAACCGAGCCCTTGGTAGGGATGTTTCGTAATAACCTTACCACATATTTCCATATTGTGACATGGATGAGTTGTTGTATCTAAATTTTCAAGCCATTTCAACCACATGTGGGGCTCATGGAGACCATCAAACAACCTACCAAATTTCCAATGCAGTTGATCCGCTTCAAACTTAACTTGCTAATAGACCATGGAACTCATGGAGAGGAATGTGTCCCATACTTGGAAAAAGAGAAAGTTATGTGGCCACAACCATGAATACAATGACGGATCTCGACGGTATTTTAATCATTTCTCGGTGTAATAGTCTAGTGAATTTCAAATTTATCCCAACTCCCATGCCAAAAATAGGACTTGGTTAGAGTCAAACCTATGAAATTGGATAAAAAGATAAGTACCTTCACCACTAAGCCACACCTTTGCAAGTGGTATATAAAGGACTTAGTAGTATTTGAAGTGGAATCAAAATTTGAATTTGTATATGTCGCGCCATTTTTGGCTTGTAAGAGGTCATTCTAAATGGATTTTCAAAACCTTTTTTATTGTCAAAGGTAAATATATGTCCTAAAGACCAGAGATGTGTTTTTATGCATTCCTTATGGAATTTTAAGCCCAAGTGAGAGTCTTTTTATTCAATTTAATTAGAGACGAGTTCTCAAAAGAACAAGAAAACTTGCATTGTTGGATCCATTTTTGGAGGATGTTCATGGTTCAAATTTTATAGGTCCTTAAGGATTCAATGCAGGTTCATATTCATTTTTTTTTTGATTTTTCATGTTGTACTTGCATTATATTTAAAATTGATCAATTCATCATTTAATTGAACCCAAAGATGTAGCCAAATTAGTGAACTTCGTTATCAAGCTCTTTGTCATTATTTACTTCAGTTTTTCTATATTGTTATCATTTTTAATATTATTTTGGATGTATTAATGATAAACAAAGGAAAAATTATGAAAAATCATAAAGTGAAAAATTGGAAGAGTTTAAGTGCGGAATTGATGTTTTTGAGTTTCTTAATGCTCCTAATCAGTTCTAAATAAGTTTTTAATCAGTTATAAATTCATTTAAAATAGGAAGTTGATAATTTTAATAAGCATAGATTTTTAAATACTTTTTTATCTAGTAGGAGGTATACTATAGTTTATAGATAAAATTTGGTATTAAAACAATTATTATGATGGATTATCTTCGATTGTGTGAATTTGATATCGAGTTTCAATTGGTTTTACTCGGTTTGTGCATACATTTGGACTTGTTTTATATATTTTTGTAGTGTGCAAGTTTTGGGTATACATGTTGTTTTATGGAAATAGGAAATCATGGGTAAAGCCTTGAAATAAGTGAGGATTGATGAGATTGAAGTGTATAACTGCCAGATCTAGGAAGAGAAATCTTTCTTGAGAGATAATTTTTAATCCTTGGAAGATAATATTATGCACTCGAAGTATTATTTAAAATCCAAGGATGAGATTTTGGCATGAATATAAAATGGTGTAAAAAAGAATTATTTTTCTTCCACTTTAAATGTACATGCAATGATAGATGAATACATTGTAAGTTGTTCACTTTATAATACTTCCTTCCCTTGATTCAAGTGTTGTTTTAGAAAATTTAAATGATACACTAATGGTATTTGATCTAAATTATCATTTAAAATGGGATTTGATGGAAGAGTATTTGGTAAGGATGGAAAATTTATTGCTAACACAATACATGTAGAGGATCGAGTCTTGTAATGTAAGATTTGGTTAAGCTAGTGAGTAAGTGGATGTCAAAGAAAGTTCCAAAATTGTTAAAGGAATATAAGATTCTAACAAAAAAATTCTATGACTCTATCATTTCCGTATTCCTCTTGTTTTCATGTGAAATTAATAGATCAAAAATTCTAAACTTGAACCATGACAACCAAGCCATAATGTGAAAACTTACTTCAAAACCTTCTTGAAACCCTCTCACAGTCGATCTGTCTTCCAAACTTATGATCATATTGAAATTATACGTACTCTAATACATTTAAAAACCTATATTAGTTTTAAAAAATGTGTGATGAGTTCAATTATTTCATTCAACAAAATGTAAAGCAGAAGACTAGTTCTCTAACATGCTTAAAAAGGAAATTTTTGGCTTTTTCAATGCCTATTTGCATATTTCAAGAGGTTTATAATAATATCATAAAAATTTGGAGGTGGTATTGGAGATCCTTTATTATGTTGTAATTATTTTATAAATATTTAGGAAATATTATTTGATTCAAGAGCGATGCATGCAAAAGCGGCTTTTTTAGGTGTAAGGAATGAAGCTGTCAAAATGTGAACTCGAAATTCTCAAAATGATTCTGGAAGATATGTAAGGATTTAGGAGGAAAAAAAGTAGGAAATTGAAATATTGAATAATCCTCTACATGGTTTTAGCATCAACTTTGATCCAAGTAGTGAAGGTTTCACAGACAGTTTTAGTCTTTGTAAGTGTACCCGTTGTCCCGATAAAAAAGGTTTCAATTTTTGTAGTTACGGGAAGAATGAAGGTCTAAAAATTATTCCATTAATCATATAATGGTATTTTTAATCATATTTTTATGAAATATCATCTCAAAATTTAATCTACATCTCTTGAGGTGAATATTTCTTTCTCTCGTGCTATTTTGGGTAAGCCAGTGCAAAAACTAGCTTTCCAAATGAAGTAAGGAATGATTTACTGCAACTCTTGTCCCTTTATCCCCAAATGGACAAGAGGGAAAAAATATTTCACCACAATTCATCCTTTAATTCTTCCCATCAACCATGTGTAGTCAAGTCAACCTAGGTTGAGTCAAAACTGAGTTAGAGAGAGGTGTGAGTGAAAGTTTCATACTTAGCCATTTATCCTCACCACCACGTGTCACCACCATTCTCCAAGGTTCAATTTTATATCCATTAGTCCCCAAAGGGATAAGGGGAGAAAAAATTCACCCATGAGTAATCCAAAACTCCTGGTATTTAATGTGACCTCACCCATATCTCGTAGGGTATTACTTGGCTCCTCCATCTCCCTCACCTTCACTCTAGATCTACCAATTATGACCATATTTCTCCAAGGTTCCCTTTAATATTCATTATCTACCTTTTTCACCAAGTGGGGATGGTTACAAAAATTATTCCCATGAGAAATCCACCTATCCTAGTCATATATATGACCTCTCCCGATTCAACAGTGGTGTTATCTTAGCTCCTCCATCTCAGTCACCTTCACTCCGTGGTTACCACTTGTCTCAATACTTCTCTAAGGAACCATTTTCTTCCCCTATTTTTTATTTTTCATCTTTACACCATGAAAAACATATTTAAACTCCATTCAAAGTCACATTTAACTTTGGGGTCATACCACAATTTTTAAAATATCTCCAAAGTGAAGTATAGCTCATTTTTCAATCATTTATTCACCACAAATTTTGCACCCACAATATATCTTGCTAAAAAAATTGAAAGCATCCATTTTTACCTTATATGCTAGAAATGTTTTTCCAAAATAGTCATATCCTTGAAAACCAATATTTTCTTATATCTCTCAAACCATGAATTCGATCGAAGTGAAATTTTTCTAGTGGCTTTCTCTCCAAAATGTCTTTAGGATCCATGTGATAATAAATTCATCAAGGATCTAGAGGATCATTCGAGAAACGTATACCTATGATCTTACCTAACTATTTCAAATAGTTTCACTGCGTAGAGTAATTCGATATCTTTCAAGCAATATATTAAATGCTGAAAATAGGAGGTCATATGAAGAATTTATCGTATGCTGAAATTTTGGGAAATATAGAAAAATATGAGACTACACGTAGGTTCAAGATGAATTGGATGCATGCACACTCATGATTTAGATCAATCAAATAGTGATAATTGGTAATGTGGTATTGGACAAAAATTTAATTTTTGCCTCGGTCTTCGACACTCGTTATCGAATGGGTGAGCCCCGCTATTTATTGGTTGGGGGCTTTCAATTGGGTTCAACACACTCTTTTTGTGTAGGATTACCTTTTCCTCCATTTTTTCATGTTACTATTATGAAGCTTTTATATTTGAATTCCTTTGAACTTATTCACCACACTATGCATGTGGGATTAATTTCATGCATTGTAAATCATTCTAAGAATTTTTTTAATGTATATTTACCAGGATTTTAACCTACCGGCTCGACCTACCAAGTCGATCAATAACTCGAATGACCTGCCTCTATTTATCTCACCACCTCATTACATATCTCACACCAATTAAACCATGTCAACCATCTCAATTCCCATTTATGCCTATATGTCACCAGTTGATCTCTACTTGGCTCATTCCTCTCAAAACCCTTTGTCAAACTTAGTAAACCTACCTACTAACCATATGTGTGGAAATAAACAAAAAGAGGCCAAGCCACTTAATTAAAACTACACCCCAAATATAAACCCGACTAGTCATCCTTATCGATAAATGTGGGATAATATCCCCAATATAGTTCAAAATGGGTTAGTTGAGGTTAGAGGGATTCGACCCCCTAACCTCCCATTTACTAAAAATATTGTCGCCGCTAGGCAGAATATAATTGGTTAAAAATGTATAAATAGAGAGTCGTTATTTGAAGATGATAATTTGCAAGACTGTGTAAGCTTAAAGTTATTTTGAGAGATATTAATACATTATTTTTGGAAAATTCCAAAGGATACTAGGGTTATTTTTATAGGTAGAACATTGTGATAATTGACGAAGATCTTGATTTTCCTTATACATAAAATTGTAAGTGTTTGATATTATTTTTAATAGATCAGTCCCATTATTATGGATTCATAGATTTAAGCTTTATGTCCAACTTCATTATCAATGGATTGTGTCAATTTTTCTCTGATTTACTAGTTTTTCGATTTCCAAAATCAGCTCGTAGTTTTTATTCAATTATTAAATTACTGAAAATCGTAATATTGAAATTCAATCCGAAAAATCATATTTGTAAGAATTTTTCAAAGTGTGTTTGTAATTAATTTTTATTACAAATAAATTTGGTATTATATATGGTCTATGATCACTTTAATTATTGCTTTGGATTGCAATTTTTTGGTGTATGTTGACAAGGTCCCATTCCAGAAAATGTGAAGGAACATTAATAGGTCTAGATCTAGAGATTGGATTGACATAGTCATAAATTGAATATATGGCTAAAGATAAAGAAGAAGAATATTTTCAATCCTTCATGTAATTGAAATAAATGGAGGAATTGTATTGAGATTGGAGAAGACATGTGGAAAAATAATCTAAAAAGGGTAAAAATGAAGACCAATATTCTTCATCGATTTTGATTATCCTTCTCCAAAGGATGGTAAACAAAATTCTAATTTTACTCCTTCATTAAAACTAGATGTCAAGTTTTAATTACAACTATATAATGGAGATATCAATTCGAGAGAAGTTAGATAACTAGATCAAGTAGATTGAACTATGAATATTGAAAGTAGGAAAAATGATGGGCGGGAGCAGCGAGTAGCTCAAGGAGAGAGACAAAGTTTTGAACAGTGATGGGTGGGAAATGGATAATAGACAAATCCCTCCTAGGGAGAAGACAGATTCAGAGGACTAGTATTCAAGGGAAAAAGGTAAGTACGAGACTATACCTGTGTCTGGGAACCATGTGGGAAATGGGACCCCTAAATTGTATGCTAAAATCTTGAGCTCTGGAAAGGAAAATGTTTAGGATTAATTCCTCGATTAACTAGAGTGAAGCGGTAACTATTTAGAAATTCGTGATATCATTATTGATCGGACTCTGAGAAATATGGAGAATGATTTGATAGGAAAACTGGTGGGTGGAAGACCCAACATAGAGTCAATTAGATCTTGGTCAGTCCTGAAATGGAAACCCAAAGGGCATATGGAAGTAACAACTTTACCGAATGGATTCTTTCTATTTAGTTTTAACAATCTAGAAGACCCTCAAAGAATCCTAAATGATGGTCCCTGGTTTCTTGGGAAACTTGGGCTATTCTTAAGGAAATGGACTCCTATGTTCAACCCTGATAAAGAAAATATAAATCAGTTTCCTGTCTGGGTGAGGCTTCCAGGTCTTCCATTGGAACTATGGGATGTGGATGTTATTAAGGGTGTTGCAAATACTCTTGGTACCTTTTTTGTTGTGGATAATGCAACCCTTACTAAATCACGGGTTGTGTGTGCCAGATTTTGCATCTATTATTTGATGGGTTCGTCTTTACCAAAATCCATAACTCTCCATTCTAGACTAGGTAGTTGGGAACAAATAATTGAGTTTGAAAATTCCCTAAAAATGTGATAAATGCCAAGGTTGGGGGCATGTTAAGCAATAGTGTAAATTGATAGTTTCAAAGGTTTACCAGAGAAGTTAGTCAAAGAGCGGGCAAAAGGTAAGGAAGCTTCTCATGTGGTAAATAATACGACCAAGAATTTTAATCCAAATAAAGGCATAATTATTATGGAGGATAATGGAGAGAGATCAAATACAAATCAAGTTCAGATTCCTAAGTTAAAGGATGGTGATGTCTTTAATGAAGTTAGGAATAATAACAATCAATGGAAATCCTTATATGAACCTCATTTCTAGAAGATAAAGCTCTATGTTCAGGAGCTAAGAAAATATTATCTTCAAAAATCTAGATAATATGTTTAAGTAAGTTGTTAAGGATCATTTCCCACCCAAAAACTTGGTGAAATGAGTCTCAATGAAACTTTGGGTCATTTTACTAACCCATTTGAAAAATAATGGACTATGTGAAGAATGATATAACCACTAAAAATGAAGAACAGATGGAACCAAACAATGTTCAAAGGATTATTAAGGAAGTTGTTACTCCTCAACAGAATTCTTTTCCAGAACGAAAAAAAATAGAAGTGGATCCCAAACATAATGAAAATGATATTTCTTTGAAAACTCCTACCAACAAAGGGTATTATTCATAGGCTACCCCAAAAGAGAAAAAAACAAGTTCAGGGAGACCTTCTAAGCAGGTAGCAAGGAAAAAATAGATTCAAAACGATATTGATGATGGAATTCAATCTAAACTTGATCTATAGAGATTTAGAAGAACCAAGAACCAAGGGTTAAAATGAATATTATATCATGGAATGTTAGGGGTTTGAATAACCATGCTAAATATAGGTTAATAAAATAAATATATTGACACACAAAACTGATGTTATGGTATTTCAGGAAATCAAGTAAGGAGTAAGGACCTTTCTTGTAAGCTAAATGTAAGCACTACACGAAATTTACAGGATCTCTTCCTAATTCAAATGGATCTGTTGGTGGAAAGAAAATCATTTGGAATGATGAAAATCTAAAAGGTATGAACCTTCTTAAAAGAAATAATCACATGGCTATGTTATTTCAAGATAAGAAGTCTAAAGAACTTTGGGTGTTATCTAATATATATGCCCCTAATAACAAAGGAGAAAGGAAAAAAAATTGGGCTGAACTTTCTAAATTTCAAGGCATTATAAAAGGGACTGAATGGGTGATTTTGGGCAACTTCAACACCCCTTTGAGTTTGGGTGAAAAGAAGGGGGTAACATTGATTTAACTGAGAGTATGGAAGACCTCTAGGATTTTATTACACATAATAACCTCATGGATATTGAGTTGAGAGGTAGCATATTTACTTGGTCTAATAGGAGAAAAGGAATTCATCTAATTCAATTGAAACTTGAAAGAGATTTGAATTCATGGGGATGGTTTAATAAATAATTTGGCCTCTTTTCTCTTCCTCATATTGGCTCTGATCACAATATGATTGTTTTTCATATCAAAAATAAAGAGAGGAGGATAACCCCTTTTAGATTTGAGAATATGTGGTTACAAAATGAAGAAATATTTGACTTAATAAAGGGATGGTGGAATTTGGAAATTAAAGGAACAACCATGTTTATAATTTCTAAAAAACTTTCTCATGTTAAGAAAAACCTAAAAGGATGGAATAAAAGAAGCTTTGCTAATATTTTTGAGAAAAATCAGTCTCTGGCTAATGAGATTTCATCCCTTCAAGAAAACTTGGAAATTATTGATGATGACAACATTCAGGTTGGGTAGCAAAAAGAGTAGGAATTATTATCTAAATATCATAAAATTCTTCTAAAGGAGGAAACTTTTTGGAAATAGAAATCCAGGGTTCAATGGCTCAAAGAAGGTGACAAGAACGCAAAAATTTTCATATTTTAACTTTGAAAAGGAGAATCACTAACAAAATTCTTTGTATTAAAGGGGAAGAAGGTGTGATGCTCAATTACACTAAGGAAATTCAACATGTTGTTAATTCCTTTTTTAGTAGACTTCTTTCTTCAGAAATTTCATCTAACTGCAGTAAGGAAGAGTCCTTTATGGATTATATTCCCAGGATGATTAATGAGTTTCTAACAATAGTATGCTTGCTAAAATTCCTTCAATGGAAGAAATTGAATTTATGATGAAGTCTTTAAGTCCTGACAAATCTCCAAGACCAGATGATTTTTTGGCTTTTTTAAAAAAATTTGGGAGATTGTTAAGGAGGATGCATGCAAATCTATTCAAGAGTTTTTCAAGAACAAAAATATGCTTCAAGAATTAAACAACACCTTTCTTGCTTTAATCCCTAAGAATCATAATCCTATGGATTTCAAGAATTTTAGACCTATCAGTATATGTAATCATCTATCTATAAAATGTTTTCTAAAATTCTATCTTTAAGAATTCAACTCATTCTTCCTTCCATTATATTTGAACAGCAAGGAGGGTTTGTCATGGGAAGATAGATCCAAGATGGTATTGTAATTATTCAAGAGACTCTCCATATGGTTAAGTAGAATAAAAAGGAAGCTATGTTTATTAAACTTGATATGGAGAAATCCTATGACTATTTTTCTTGGCCATTTCTTCTTAAAGTCTTAACCAAGATTAGATTTGGTGAAGACTTGGGATGATGATACAAACATGTATTTCCATAGCTAAATTATTTTTCATGGTCAATGGGACTCCGTATGGTTTTTTTTTAAAAGCTCTATAGGATTATGGCAAGGTGATCCTATTTCTCCCTTTTTATTCATAGTCATGGCAGAGACCCTCAGTAGAGATCTAAACAAGTCTAAATTTGAAGGAAGAATCAAAGGCATCTCTCTTTCTATTAAGAAAAAAATTTGCTCATCAACATTTTCTGGATAAAACTATGTTGGTTGGTGAGGCTATTGTCCTGGAGGCTAGATAATTCAAACAGATAATGATTGATTATGAGGAAGCCTCTGACCAAATGATCAATTATGAGAAAATATCAGTTTCTTTTATCAATACCCATGAAATAAGATGTAACAAAATTACAGGAATTCTTGGTTGTGTGACAAAAAATTTCCCTACTAGATATTTGGGAATGATTATTGGAACCTAAAAAACCTAAGATTGTTGATTGGAATTTTTGATAGATATATTTCTTAAGAAACTAGAAGGTTGGAAAGGTTCACTATTATCTCAAGAAGGTAAGTCAGTCCTTCTCAAATGATTGATTCAAAATCTTCATGTGTACTCTATGTCTATTTATAGATTACCTTCCTCTATAGCTAGTAAATTGGAGAGCATCCAAAAATATTCCTTTGGAGTGGCTTAGAACAAAAAGATATAATTCCTCTTATTGCATGGGAAAAGGTTTGTTTTCCTAAAAATCTAGGGGGTCTCAGTATCAGAGATTAGGCCAAAATGAATAAAGCTATGTTGTCTAAAATGACCTAGAGGTTGGTTAAGGAAGACAATGTTTGGACTTCCATTATAAGGGGAAAATATTGGCCAAATCTTAGTGCTAATGAATGGTGCTTTAGCAATGTGGAATTTAACGGTTCTTATTTTTGGAAATCTATAAATTGGGCTAAACACATAGTCTCAGAGGGAAGAAAATGGATGATTGAAAATGGGAGAATGATTAATTTATGGGATGATAAATGGTTAGGGGACCTTCCTCTTAAGGTCATATACCCCAACATCTATAAGGATGTGGTGGTCAAATATGGGAATAAGGTCAGAGATTACTTCAACTTTGATGAACCCCTGGGCCAATGGAAAATGATTGAATTAGAGGGATTTAACAACAATGAGATCATCTCTATTAACAACAAATTAAGAGGTGTTATTGTTAATAAATAAACTTCAAAGGATGACAAAATTTACTGGTTAAGGGAGGATAGTACAATCTTATCATTTCAAAATGCTTACAATATATTCTTTCGAGTTGATGGTGGAACAAATAACTTAAATTGGCAAAGTGTTTTGGTGAAAGAAGTTACTCCCAAGATTAATTTGTTTTGGTGGTTGGTTATCCATGATAAAATCCTTACTGTCAGTAACCTTAATAAGATAAATTTTCACATGGTGAACATGTGTGTTTTGTGTGAAAAGGAGTCTAGAAGACTCTTTACATCTTTTCCTCAACTATCCCTTTTTGGTTTCTATTAGAAATACCCTTCTTAATCTATTTGATATCAAGTGGGTTTTCCCATATTCCATTAAACAATTGTGGTCTCAATGGTTTAGTCCTTTCAAGAGCCAAGGATTAAAACATATATGGACCTTTTCTATTATGCATCTAGCTTGGGAAATTTGGAAAGAGAGAAACAAAATAATTTTTAAAGGGAAGAAGGATACGATCAAGAATGTTGGAATTTATTGTTTTAATGTTATTAACACAAATTTCTCAAACTTGGCCCCACTCAAGAAAACTATTCTTCTGAATGAGATTATTTTTTCCATGAATTGGGGTATAGGTTCTACTCAAACTAGTAATCCAGTTCTAAATCCTAGACTCCAAGGTTGGGTGAAACCTAGAAAGGAGTGTATTAAGCTTAATTTTGATGGGGCCTCCAAAGGAAACCCTGGAAGAGCTGGTTGTGGTGGGGTGTTCCGTGATTTTGAAGGTAGATTTATTCTTGGGTATAACTGCAATCTTGGCACACAAACGAATCACATTGCTAAAGCGGCTATTTTTTGGGGGGTTTCTATAGCACATAAATATAGATTTGTTAAATTAGAAATGGAAGTAAATTAATTGAATATTATCAACAACATTAATGGTAGAGGTACTACTTCTACATCTATCCAAAACTCTATAAATAGTATAAAGGAAATGTATAATTTGTTTGAAACTATAACTTTTAAGCATATCTATAGAGAGGTTTATTTTGTTGCTGATTGTTTTGCTAACATGGGGGTTAATTTTCATGAGTTGACACTAATCAATGAATTGGAAGTTATTGACACCAAGGTGTGAGCACACCTCCACAATGATCAATATGGACACGTCATCAAATATTTTCAGTTCATGGTGTGTTAATTTCATAATGTGTATAGGTCATATGTATAGTGTGAATTAATTTTAGGATGATGAGAAGATTTGGTCTCAGATTCACTCGCGTTATTTTAAGGCCATTATTGTTGTTTATGCTTAGAATAGTGGTATTATTGGGACTTCTTGTAGTTTTACGTTTAATCTGAAGCTTGGGTTTTCTGTGAACTCGTCATCATGCTTCCAAATGGGAGGATATCTTGTTAGGACTGAGCCTTTTTACCTAGAGGGGGTGAATCTAGAAGTAATGGAGGTGTTCGAGGGAAAGGGTTTCTCATCCTTCCTCAAAATTTTAAAATCCATTATGAAAATATCAGTAAATATTTTTCTATAGCATGGAAGACTACCAAAAAGGGGTAGTCATGGAAATGAAAGGTATTCATATCGAGGTCACTATGGATTTTATTGTTAAGGTGATGGGAGTTCATGTTGCTAGAAGGGAGGTTTATAAACCCAAGAAGGAAGCCACAGATGAACTGAATCTATTTCTTAGATGTAATGAAAAACTCTCCCCCCAATTTTCCATTTTTCTCCGTTCCTCTTTACCTAGGCCTTATGACAAGGTGGATTTACCCTAATTCAATTTCTCACTTTAGAGGGTCATCATAAGTTTATATACACCTTTCATATTCCAATGCTTAATCATTTTGATCATGGCCATAGCTTTAGCTTCCTATACTTTCTATTTCACTCTCTAAGAACTTCCATAACCCAGTATAAAAATAATAGATTTTTTGTCCCTCTCCATCAAGGCTTCATACTCACCCTTATTAAAATATCATCTCTTGATATAGAAAAAATGGGTTCCCTTACGAAAGATCTTGAGGTTTATGCCTAAGAAGAAGACTCACTCTGGTGAAGAGGACTCTAGTGATGACTCAGAATCATAGGAAGGTGAATCTTCGGGGAGGATAAATATGCCATTGAAATCAATGCTACTTAGAATCTTAGAGAGCTTAAATCCAAGTAGGATCCTAGTCATTCTGTCAAATCCAAAGGGGAATCAAGTAAACAGGAGAATCAGGCTCTATTAATGTTCAATTGGAACAATAGTTTGAGGTTATGGGTCATTTGGGTCTTTTGAAAGGTGATAACCATTTGGCTAAGATGGCTTTGGATATAGAAGAGCTGAAGGGTGATATGAGGCTTACCAAGAGCTCTGTATAGTTTTTGTTTAATGATTGGCACAAAATGAAGTCACAAGTTGAAGAAGTGGAAAAAAGTGGTAATGGAGGAGAGATTGAAATTATGAAAGCCAATTGTAGTTACCTCACTAATGAGGTGGATCACATTAGAGCTATTTTACATAGCTACATGGAATGGAGTGTGGTCATGGTGAAATCTACTCTACAACATCTCTAAACCCTTGGTCAGCTGGAAAATGCTTACAGGCTTGTGGATGATCATGGAAATTCCAAGAAAAGAAAAGTGGATGTTGAAGGGTGTGATCTAGGTTCGTTGGGTGTCAATATTGAATCTTTGGCTAAGGAGTGGGTGAAAGTGCTTAATGGGCTTGGAAAATATTTTTTCAGAGGTGGTTTTTATTACTCTCTCTTTCTTTTATTATGTTGTTAGCATACAAGTGTGGTTTTACTTTGTTGTTGTTATTTTTCTATATTTTTAATTGGTCTTATGGCTAAATGGAGGAGCTAATGCTAAAAGATATATATGTTATATTTTTACTTTTATGTTATGTCTCATCTGCTCTTTTAGAATTTGACTTGTAAGGGTATGGTCCCCTTAACCTTGTTTTACCTTTAATCAAAAAATTATTGGGGTTTATAAAATTTTTGATGATGAGGTAAAAAACCATGACAACTCTTCATATGGGTGGAATATCACTCATCTAGTGGGAGAGTAATGATGCATGATAATTAATTGTACATTATTAAGAAATTTGGTTTTCTACATTTTTAGGTGTATGAGGTCCATCTCGGGATGGTCTTGTTATGTTACTAGTCCATTTAGACTCTCGAAGTATGTAATAAGTGGTTTTGAGAGTTTTCCTCCAAAATCATAGTTTGAATATTTGAATTGTCATGTTTGTGTGTTATTCATCTAGCTATTAGTATAGGTGTAATAAATGAATAAAATGGGTCATGGAACATTTTTTCACTAATAAAATCACTCACTAGATCATAATTTGACCCTAAACCCCACCTAGTTAGTCTAAACCTAGGTGAGTTAGTTTTTTCCCAACCTAACTACCTCCTCTTCTCATAAAAGGGAAATGTATTCAAATTGAGAGAAATAATGAGAGGTTATTAAAAATAATTTGAGGGGGGAACTCAAGGACCATAAAGCTTTCTTCAATGTTTTATCAAATAATGGATTCTAGTTTGCAAAATTTGTGTCATTATAGATCTATTATGATATTAATGTTTAATTTCAAGATCTTGATGAATTATTCTCACTTTAATATGTTGGTTTTGAATTAATCTACATGTATAAGTGTGTGCATGCTTATGAAAGACAAATAAGAGGCTTGGGGATGTTGAATTGGTCATGCAAGGAGTTGAGTTATGAAGAAATAGGTAATACTAAATATCTATTTTGAATAAGAGAAAAGGTTTAAATAAGAATCCATGTAATAGGACATGGATAAAATATAGAAATGTGATCATACATTCACTCTTGTGAACATTTTAGTTAGAACTTTGTAATTACATTCCATTAAGGATCACTAGGCTAAGAATAAATTTATTGTCTAGATCATGTAATATTGATATGTAAATGGGGTTTAAGGAAGGGAATTTAATTTCCATAGATGGATATTATTAGTTGTTAATACATTTTACAAATTCCAAGTAAAATGAAACAACTAAGAAATTCCATGTTTTCACTAATAGTCACCCTATCATAGGGGTTCGTAGATCAAAAATTGTATAGTGAGAAGTCAATACATAAACGTTTCCAAATAATTTCATGGGAAATAAAGGTATGTACTACATGACCATGAGGTAACAATGCATTAGAATAAATTCATGGAAAAAAATTTAAAATCTAGTTCTAAAAATGCATGCCTAGTTTGATGGTATTTAGAAGAAATTTTGTTATGTAATGAACTTATTTTATCCTTATTGGGGTATATAGAGTATTTTAAAGTTTATAAAGGTTTAGGTGGTCTTGTAGAGGTATAAAATAAATTTTGTAGGTGTATTAAGTATTTAAAGAAGAAATAATCCAAATTTACAATCCTATATGTGAGAATTGTGGTTATCCTAGTCAAGATCATGAAATAAAAACCTCTAACTAAGTCGATAAAGAGTTACAAACATTTTAGTAGTGTTGGTAGGATGTTTGAAACCCTTTAAGAGTGAAGGTAAATTTTAAAAATCATAAGTACAATGTAATCTTGACCTCCCTATCCTAATATAGTCATAAGGGATAAGTGAAGAGCATTTGGAATCAGGGAAGTGTCTTAAAATAAAGGAGAGAGAATTGAGTAAAGGGTTATGAGGTGTAGTGAAGTTAAATGAGGGGTGAAATAATCCTTGAAGAATCCAAGAAATGATTAATATAGAGCTGAGTGGATTGTTAGAAACAAGAACAAATCAAGAAGACATAAAAGGCCCAAAACATAAAAATATCATATTTGATGCTAAAAATAATGATTACACATTGAGGAAACCTTGAATAAGTGTGAATTTTGTCCAAATTCTCGTTCTTAATGAAGTTAATGCACTAGCTACTAAATAAACTAGCAACTCAAAAATTTTGGAGGGTTTATGTTGCCTTGGATGCATGATGCTTGATATGGGCATTAAATGATAGATTATTGATTGATATGTGAAACCTCCAAATAAGAATGAAAATTATTTTGATTAGAAAAATATATGAGGGGGATTCCTAAACAAATACGGTCCCAACAAGCAATTATCTTCATTGGTGGATGTCCACCCCATTTGTTAGATAAAAAGATGTAAAATCAAAAGCATGCGTAGAAATAGAGATATCACTAAATCTAAAAATGGTATAAATTACTCTAAAGTTATTTAGATGATAACAACTACAAATTATGTGTTACCTGGTATTGGTCTATGGCAACACGAGACTAGGTGTAGGTAGATCGATGGTGACCTAGGAGGATGGATCTAGAGATATAGATGAAATATGCACACTGTAAGGTCCGGGAGTGATCGATGCTAACCAGGACCTATAGTTGTTGTAAAAGGGTATGAAAGAATGAACTAGAAGCAAAGAAGTGGGATAAATGATAGAAAGGAGGATTTGGAAGTTTTTGGATAGAATTTTCATTGGTTGATAGCGACCGGGGTGGATCGGAAGTGACCATATCAGAAAAATACAAAGTTGCAGATGAAAGGATTAAAATGGCAATCTACGAGAAAAAGGAGTTGTGGGAGAAGGTTGTTGAGTGTTTCCAAACATGCTTTATATATGCAAGATGCTAGAAGAAAAACATATACATTACTATGATTAAGATAATGTGATAACAATAAGAAGATCTCACAAATGATGATCATGAGTGATGCAAGCAAGTTGAAGGGATGTCCAAGAGGTCTATGGATGTCTCGAACTACTCGGGAATGAGGAGGGTTGCATGCATCATATTTTGGCTTGATTGGTTAATTTTAGATTATGTCCCCCTCATAATGAAAACAAAACACTCATTATATAAGGGTCTATGGTGATTAGGTGGGTCACTCTCGACTACGGACAAATTTTCCCCAATGGGCATGATTTTTGATTTAAGGTGGGATTTTTCTACTTTTAAGGCTTGGGTGAGTGCTTTAAAGCATATGAGTGGGATTAGGTTACTTGGGGATAAATCCAAGGTAGTTAGAAGATAGGATTGGGTAGAAAAATCATAGGGATTTATGGGTAGGATAAAAGCAAGGTTGATTAGGGCCATGAGGATCTAAATGATTAATTAATTAATATGAATTAATTAATTAATAAGGATTAATGTGGATGGGATAATTAGGCATGTGAAATATTTAAATGATTAATTAATTAATATTACTTAATTAATAAGGATTAGGAGGGAATTTAATTAAGGGGGATGATTGAATAAATTATTAAATATGCACACGCAAGTGAATGAAGGGTGGATAATGAATTTAGGTCTCTACATATTTCCCCTTTTTGGTAAGTGACTTAGGCGAGTAAGCCATGAGACAAAAACAAAAAAGGGTTGGATGAGGATAAAGGATTGATGGTAAGTTCCCCTCAAATGGGGGATTTATGGCATCAAGGGAGATTGATGACACATTTTAAAAAAGTTTCTTGATGAAGAAGGCGGGTAGGTGATGAAAATAAGGGTGAAGACATAACCAAGGAAAGATGCCCCAAGAAAAAGGATCACAATAATGATGAAAACTATGGTGGTGACTCCAATATCACATCGGTAGGGGAAAATTATGGTCTCAATGAAGATGGACAACAATATTCTATGGACCAGTGAGTGGGTGAAAATCACTACAAGTATGAATGTAGGCCGGGATGATCAATGGGTCATGGGAAATTCATCAAAATATGTGCAACTATATGTAAAAAGTATGCAAAATACTTCATACATGAGGAATTGAGTGAAAATTTTAAGCGTTCACTATGAATGTGGTTGAATGATAGGGTGCCCAATGGGACACAAAGAATAGCTAATAAGGAAAGATGAAAAAGTGAGTACGAAATAAGATGCCCCCCAAAAAGGAAAAGGAAAAATATGCCCCAAGTGAGGTATGGCCACAAAGGCAAAAAGAAAAGGTATGCCTCAACAGGGGATAAACATGGCCACAAAGGTGGACTTTGAAGAAAAAAAAGGTTCCCTAATGATAGGCACAAATATGGCCACAAGAGTGGACTTGATATAATATGGCCTCAAAGGAGGACTTGATATAATGGATGTAAAGCCCAAAGGAGAAAATTAAAATGGCCTCGAAGGATTAATTCGTGCATGGATTAGATAAGATTAGAAAAGGAAATTCCCAAAAGAGGAGTGATCATAGCCACGAAAGGTGGACTTTAGAGAATATATATGATTAACATACCCGAAGGAAATAAAGATATAGCCACAAAGGTGCATGTCAAAAGGAAGTATTCGAGAGGAGGATAAGTAAATGGCCACAAAGGTGGAATTTTCAAAGAATGTATGCCCAAGAGAGGGATAAGTTAATGGTGACAAAGGTGGAATTCAAAAATAAAGTATGCCCAAGAGAGGATAAGTCTGGCTTAATGGGATCTTGGAAAAGAGTATACATGCTCAAAGGAGAGATATAAAAATATGGCCACAATGGTGGACTCAATGATTGGATTAAAATCCCCAGAAGGGAAATAATTATGGCCACAACAATAGATTGTGAAAATAATTCCTAGAGGAATAGTGTGAGGATGTGGGGTAAAGCCCAAAATGGTTATTGTTAAGGCCATTCGATGGTGACTGAGGCCAATCGATAATGACCTAAGGGAGTTGATGGAGATCGAGTATTAGTGGGCTATATAAGCCCAATGGTCAGCTGAAAAATCATGTTTTCATGCATGAAGTTGACAAGAGAGGGTAAAGTGATAAAATATAGATTGGGGAAATGGAGGATACTAGAGTTGTGACAAAACTCCAGAGGGTGTAATGGATGGTGAGTAATAAAACTCATGTTGGTTTTTATTTAATTTCATGCTTTATTTATTTTTACATTTTTTTCTAAAATTTTGATGATGCCAGGGGTAGTTGGCGGTGACCTAGATGGGTCGACATTAATTGGGCTCTAAGGCATGTCGATTTGACTAGAAATGCATCAACCTGACCTGGGTTGGCATCGACTAGGGTAAAATTGGATAGATTAGGGTCAAATTGGATTTTGGATGGAGATTAATGCATTTTTAATGGATTTTTGGATAAGAGGTCTAATGTATGCATGTTTTCTTATTTGAGGCCAGGGAGATCTTATATCTAAGAGATAGAGTATCTACTCTATATGAATAGATTAAAGGGGATGTGACAAATGTTGGATGGGATCATCACATGCGTAGTAAGATTAGAGGGATTTTGACACTATCGAGAGGATCCCACAGGATGTGGGGCTTGTGATTACCTTGGTAAAGAGATGGGATTGGTATACTTGCACGTTTTAGTTTAGGACATGGGATATGACTATCAACCTAGAGGATGTATATCGAGATTCTTGGTTGTTATCTGGGGAGAAGATACTTCCCATTACTAGTGATGATAGATTGGCAGTTTTGACATTGCTACTTTGAGCCGATACACCCCTTATTAGATTTTCTTCAGGGGTATTCCTATTAATGAGATATATGAGGTTAGGGTTTCATGCATCGATTCATTTGCATCGTTATGATGGCAGTGTCCTGCTATGCTTTTCTAGACTCAAGAGGAGATTGGTTTCCATGGGCATTGATTGGTGTAGTGGCTAATATTGTTGACCACTAGACAATATTTTCATTTGAGACCTCCTTATTAGCTCAAGTTTACCATGATCTATTTAGATACATGGAAGGTAGGAGGTCGAGGATTGGATGTCGATTCTTATTACACTACTAGGATTATGAGAACATAGTAGTGATTAGGCCACCAGGGCTTTCATGGGTCGTAGGATACCATATTCCGTTGGCAATTGGATTCTTGAGGTGAATGGTCATTTTGTTCTTTAGAGAAGGGGGACGAGAGGGGTATATTAGAATGTTGATAGATTGGTGAGCTAGATATTGATCAGATCACTTGGAGACTATATTAGGGATTACCCATATGGCTAGGGGAAGATGTGGAGTTGGTATGGATGAGGAAGTTGAGATGGGTGTAGGGATACATCTGGATAATATTTATCTCATTCATTTTGAAAGGGTACGCCGAAAGTTAGTAGTTTTTGATTTTGTGCCTCATGATCCAATTTTTAATAGGAGGAAAAGCTAGACAAATATCTATTGATTCCAACCATGGCTGATCCATTAGAGGAGGTAGTGGCACATGGGATGATGATGACGATGTGGGAGTAGGATTAGGATACTCCTATTGGCATACGACACCATGGGAAAATTAGGTGACTGAGGATGGAGGAGAGGAGGATATTGAGGAGATGGAGGTTGACGTTGAGGTGGGTCCTAGAGGAGGAGGAGATGACGGAGCAAGAGAGGATACTAAGGTGGCACGCTTACATGCCGAGATAGATCGAGATGAAGGTAGAGAAATACCAACCACATGTAGAGTGAGACACAGCTCTACAACAATGGGATGTGGTCATGCGGGAGTGAGACTAAGTTACTCGGGATAGAGACCTCTATCGCCAAAGCAGAGGAGGCCTACAAGGCTTTTTTAGATATTTGTCTACTATTGTAGTGATAGATTCAACCAAGTAGTATCTAGGAAGCATCGTAGGGATCAAGGTAGATGGAATCCCCTAGGATGATTAGGGTGGATAGGTACTTACCATTTTCCACCGAGGCCAAATATTATGAGGACATTGTGATCCAAAAGTTTCCTCGAGACATCAAGATATTGGGAGTATCCCCATGGCGAGGCGTAAGTGGAGTGGGCCATCTAGGATTATGGCTAGTGTGGCACATGCATAGTGAGAGGAGAGTGGCCGAAGGGTGATGATCGTGTGTAGGGTTTAGGTGTTGTACTGTCCCTATTGGAAAGGTTCCTGAGAATTTTAGACATGTACTTTAATAATTTTGATAGTATTTCTACTTTGAGGGAGCCTCCTAGAGGGTCATGATGTATTGAAATTTATTTTGGCACACATATTTGTATATGCTATATGATTTTTTCGTGGATTATCATGTGTTCATTATGTGATGTGATGGATTCAATTTGATGTGAATATTGTACATTATATGTCGTGATGATGGCTTTTGGATTAGATGTGATGGTGATTTTAGATTGTATGTTTGTTTTTCATTTGATGGTGATGGTGAAATAGATGTATGATTAGAGGACTATTTTAAATTGGTATGTGTGATGTGGATTAGGGATATATTTTTTGTGTTTAAATTTTATCATGATGATTGGAATGTATATGGATAAGATGTGATGAAAACAAATTAAGAATGAATGTGATGAAGATGGGTGTGTGTTGTAAGATAGATAGATAGCATATAGGTGATTGAGATGAATAAAGATGTGTTTAAATACATATGCAATAGTATTTTAGAGATATATGCCTCGCAATGATGGTGACCTATAGGTTTGAATAACACTACGTTATAGCAAGGAACGTACAAGGAAAATATGCCTCCAACCAAGGTAAACAAAAAGGGGATCTAGGTAACACAAGGCACATGCAACCAAAGCATATGTTAGAAAATAACCAACGATAGTTATTCATTTCAAATATCATAAGGAAACAATGGATGAGATGATCTCATAAACCTAATTTTGACATGATAAGAGGGTGTCCGAGATGCACTTGTATAAAGGAAAAGGGTTCTCTAAAAGTGGTGTTCCCTAAAACTATGCCCCCCTGCTCTTAGAAGGGGAAAGAGAAAGCTAGTCAATATGGGAAGCTTTCTTAGGATGCTAATATAAGGGAAGGCTGATCAATGTGGGAAGCCTTCAAATGCCATAACAAGTAGCCATCATTAGAGGGTATGGTCTATTTTACAATATATAGATGGAAGCAATAAATGATAGTCATCCATCGAGGATCAGTCTATTTTTATTTATTTTGATTTTGATTTTTATTTCATGCTTTTGATTTCTTATTTTCTTTTTATTGCATGAATAGTTGTCCTTCAAGGCATTAGTTCATTTTTATAACTTTGATTTTTATTTAAGCATCCATGATTTTTTATTTTACATGGGGGAGAGCTAAGACTAGCTAAGTAGACCACTTAGGAGGGGATAAAGAATGTATAAGAGACATTCCTGGACCCTTTTCATGGTTCCAATAGGTGAATAAGAGGGAGATGGATGTGATGATTATGGATTTCCCACCAAAGGGGAGAACCTATCCATAAGGAAAATGCTATGGGAAGAGTTGTGGTGCCCATATTTAAGGTCACATATAGGAAGTGACGGAATACCACATAGTTCCAAATCATCACGATGAGAAATGGAAAGGGATAAGATGGAGGAATGATCGAGAATGGGACTAAGGGAAGATTACTAAATGTGCTAACAATAGAATGGTCATAAGTACAATGTATTAAGAGGTCACACTTCTAGTTTACCATATGGTCTGATCCAGTTAGAGGTAAACTTTCTACATTTTCTCCTTTCTATAGTTCTAACATTCTAATAAAGTTAAGAGATTAGTGTCACATTTTGGAAGATGGGACAAGTGAAAGGAAGCACTTCCTATCAAAAAATTTAATGATATGTGTTTAATATGAAAAAATTGCTCTATAGAGAACCAAGATAAATAAGGATCAGATGAGATAAGTTAAATAAATATCATAAAATATCCACGACGATGGTGAGTTCTTAAATGAGATTCATGGTGCTTCCAAAGGGAGGAACATATATGGCTGCAAGAGTGGTCGTAGGTAGAAAGGATGAAATGCATGATCGGATGAACCAAGGTGGATGAGATAAGATGATGTCGAATGTGGAGGACTAATCTATGAATAGACAAGTCCTATAAATAAGTTACCCTAACATGGGAGGATGAATCGGTGAAGATGAGAAGAAGGATGCTTAAAGATCAATAAAGGTGGGGGAAATATGTTCCCCAAAAAAATAGATGTGGATAAGATAAGTGATGTCAAAGTATATCGATGTCAGGAAGATGGTGTACAAAGGCAAATAGTATTAATAAACAAGGGAGGACCCTCATTAGGAGGAGCGGTGGGAGATTGGGTGGATGGTCGAGATGAGCCAAGAGGTTAAATGGATGGAGAGGAGGAAAACTAAGATGGGTGAGCTATAGATGAAGTGGTAGACAAAGAAGGATAATCATTGAGGAGGTCCTCTCTCTTAATAAGATTGTGGAGAAAAATTTGGAGGGCCTTACAATTATCGGTGTCATATCCAAAGGAGGGATGATAAAAAAAATGTGATAAGGGTCAAACCATGAGGGCTTCATACGGTTCAGTCGAAGGCTTTGATAGGTGGAATAATTTTGTAGTAAATTTTGGAGGACCTTAGCATAGGATTCAATGTATACACAAGGAGGGTCATTTGAGATGATATATAAGGAGAGGATGAAGGTGGATTGCGTTGGGGTCTAGGTGGTCTAGAAGAAGAAGCGGTGGTGGATAATTTAGGCTTGGATGACTGGATAGATGAAGGTTATCTAGAGGAAGGAGTTAGTCCTAGGAGAGAATCATATGTTTTGGATTGTGATGAAGGAGGGGGCCTAATATGGATGGATGTGGCCCCAAGATGGAGGATGGAGACTTGGTCTTGATTGGAGGGATGTTGATTTTCTTGAGACGACATTCAAGGGATTGTTGTGGAATGATGTCAACATTTTTGGATTTTGATTTATGAGCTCCTTGGTATGGATAATAATGATTTTGGTGGGGATATGGTGATGATGACATGGTGGATAATGGCGGAATTATATTTTTTATGACAAATTCTATGGAGGTTGAATATTGGCTAGATGTGGAAACTTCTAGTTGTGTGGATGATATAGGAGGGTTTCCTATAGCTATTGTAAGTTGAAGTTCCTTCCAATATTGTTCAAATGACAAAGGTGATGTGGAGGAAGAGGGAGATAATGGGGATATGGTGACAATGGTTGATGTGGTAGGTGTAGGTAGAAGTACGAAAAGAGGGACTGTATTGAATCTAGGGAAGGTAGGATAAGTACAAGTGGAATATATGTGTACGAGAGAAATAAGATATGTTTGAGTAGATGGGAATAAAGGTGTAGGATCGGATGAAGTAGATAAGGGAGATGTAGGTGTGGGATTTGAAATAAGTGTGGGTTTGGAAATCTTTGAGAGGTGTCTGGATTATGTGGTTAATGATATCTATGTGATATGGAGAAGATGGTGGGACGAGCTAGGATAAGGATGGAAGAGGTATGAATATTAGAAGGAACATGATTGGATTAGGGAGGTGTAACGAGGTGTGGGAATAAATGTGGTTGTGGAAGAAGAGGTAAGTGGGGTTGTCATAAGTGATGAGATATGTGGTAGGGATGTCAAGGTAGATATAGTATCATATGATGTGGGCATAGGTAAATAAATGTGTGATAAGGATGTCAATGCGGTGACGGTTGCGAGATGAGGAGATAGGTGCATCCTAGGTTGATGCTTGATGTAGTGAGAGTAGGACTAGATGTGGTTGTAAGAGAAGTGGTAGAAGTAAGGGAGGTAGGTAAGGTGATTGTAGATGTGATAGATGTAGGAATGATGTTAGAAGGGGCCAAGGGAACAATACCTAGGATGGAAGTAGATGAAGAAATGGGTGAAACTGATGTGGAAAGAGGTGTCTAATGTATGGTATTGATTGAGAATGGATTAAATAGGTGTGATGTAGAAGGTGAAGATGAAGCGGCTTGTGGATTATTAGGAAAAGGCTATCTAAAGATGTCATCTTATGATGATTGGATTTCTTGGGGGATGTAGGATCATGGTGATAAGTGGGGTCATAATGAGATGATGGAGATGGGGCAAGAATGGGGAGATCTAATATAACAGGCTCATCGAGGTATCCCTCGGTGAGATGGGAGGAGAGATATCATAAGATGGAGTAGGATCTGCTGACTGATACCTATGGAGAAGGAAGTCACGGATGGGGTTCTCATGAGGAATATCCATAAGAGAAGTGGGTATGGTGATGTCGGGTGACATAGGAAGGGCATGAGGTAATGAGGTCAAAGAAGATGGGGTAGAAGTAGGAATGGTGCATGGGGATGAGGCTAAAGATGATGAGGATAAAGGTGATGAGATATAAGGCAATGGAGTATAAGGTGATGGAGATAAAGGGGATGATGCATAAGGAAATGAGGGTGAAGCATGGTCTATAGATCGATATGGGCAAGATGTGGGAGGTCTATGATGAAGATAGTCATAGATAGGGCTAGAGGAATCCCTAAAAGCAACTGGTGGTCTAGATGGGGTTACAGAGGATTGTTAAGAAATGCTCAAGGAAAATTTTAGTTCCATTTTTAAATAGGAAAACAAGAAAAAAATCATTTTTATGTTTTGATTAAGAAAGTTTGAAGAGGATGGATGTGAGAGGACCTAAAATATGGAAAACTATATTTGGTCTCGTAAGTAGTGTGTGGGGAGATTTAAACGGTCTCTATTGGGTGATCAAATCCTAATCAGTGAACCAGGTGAAAGGAATGTTTTGATGTGTTAATTGATTTGTGAATTTTTAGGTTGTGTGTGATAAGACATGTGATGTAGAAGATTGAACCCCCTACTTAAACTATATGAGCAAGCAGGATGCAAAAGGAAAGGTTCTTTTTGAAGCCCAAAAAAATGTGATGTTCGATGAGTACACAAATAGGGATGGAAAGTACAATGCAAAAAGGAGTAAATAGGGAAAAATTGGAATACTTGGATAAAGATTTTCCTATTTATCTTTACTTCTTGAGTGATGAGTGATCCAAGCCACAAAACCAACACAAAAAAGAAATAAAGTGGAGGAGCAGACTTTGTGGTTTTAGTGTGAAACAAGAAAAAGAAAAATATAGAAAACAAAGGAACCACCTAAAGGGCGATCCCACTAGGCATGCCAAGAATGTTGTCAAAATTTATTTGTCTTAATGAATTTAATGCATTAACTACTAAATAAACTAGAAACTTAGAAATACTTGAGGGTTTATGCTACCTTGGATGTGTGATGTTTGATATGGGCACAAAATGATGGATTGTTATTTGTCAAACCTGAAAATAAGATTGAAAAGGATTTTCATTAGATAAGTAGATGCGAGGGTTGACCAAACAAAGTCGGTCCCAAGAAGTAGTTAGCTTCCTTGGTAGATGTCAACCTCCATTTGTTAGATAAAAAGGATGTAAAAGAAAAAGCATGCAAAAACAGAACTATCACTGAATCTGAAAAATGGCATAAATTGGTCTAAAGCTATTTAGATGACAATAACTACAAAATATGTGTTACCTAGCCTAGGTCGACGGTGACCCAAACAGTGTGCGAGGGTAGATTGACAGCAACTTGGGAGGATGGATCTAGAGCTGTAGATGAAATATGCAGACCTACAAGGTTTGAGAGTGATCTAAAGATGATGAGGACCTATAGTTGTTGTAAAAGGGTCTGCAGGAGTGAACCAAAAGTAGAGAAGTAGGATAAATGACAGAAAGGAGGATTTGGACTTTTTTTTATAGAATATTCCTTGGTCAACGTTGACCGGGGAGGATCAGCGGTGATTGTATCATAAAAGTGCAAAGGTAATGATGAAAGGATGAAAATGGAAACCCACAAGAAAAAAGAGTTGTGGGAGAAGGCAACTAAGTGTTTCCAAATATGTTCTATATCTGCAAGATGTTATAAACAAAATATATACAATAATATGTTTAAGATAATGTGATAATGATAAGAAGATCTCTCGAATGATGATCGTGCGCGATATAAGAAAGATGAAGGGATGTACAAGAGGTTTGTGGATGTATCATAACTACTCGGGCATAAGGAGGGGTGCATGCATCATATTTATATCTTGATTGATTGATTTTAGATTGCCTCCCCCTCATAATGGAAAGAAAACATTTGTTTTATAAGGGTCGATGAAAACCGGGCTGGGTCACCACCGAATACAAGGTAAGTTTCCCCAATGGGAATGATTTTTATTTAAGGTGGGATTTTGTCTACTTTTAAGGCTTGGGTGAGTGCTTTAAAGCATATGAGCAGGATTAGGTTACTTGGGGATAAATCCAAGGTAGTTAGAAGATAGGATTGGGTAGAAAAAGCATAGGGATTTATGGGTAGGATAAAAGCATCCTAATTAGAAGGTTGATTAGGGCCATGAGGATCTAAATGATTAATTAATTAATACTAAATTAATTAATTAATAAGGATTAATGTGGATGGGATAATTGGGCATGTGAAATATTTAAATGATTAATTAATTAATATTGCTTAATTAATTAATAAGGATTGGGAGGGCATTTAATTAAATAAGGGGGATGATTGAATAAATGATTAAATACATGCACATGCGTGAATGAAGGCATAGATACCAAATTTAGGTGTCTACGGTGAAAGAGGTGGTTTGAGGATATCATAAGGTTGGAAAATAGTGAAATAGTAAAAACCCTAAAAAATTCCTTAAACCCCTAGAGACCTAGTTTGAACAAGCCTAGAAAAGGTAAAGTGTTGTTGGGTGACTTGAGAAAGGATTTGGGTTAATAAAATGTGCACATATCTTAAGGTGAATCTCAATAAATGGTATCGGGATATCAAATCACTTTTGCATGAAAACTTGGAGGTTATTCCATACATGAAGGTCCTAGGATAAGAAGGAAAATTGCATGATGTAGTCAAATTGGTAAGAGAATAAAAACTAATTGTTGTACATTGGAACCTTGAAACTTTGTGAATAGTTTAAAATTAGTAATGAGTATTTAGAAATTTTAGCAAAGTGAAGCCTAATTCCTTGAAATTTGTCTTTTTCATCAAAATAACCCCTTTTAAAGGGTTGCAAACAAAGTGAAGGTCTAGAATAAAAATACATGTAAAGGATGAGATGAAACTTTTTGAGTGGCTTAATCATATATGTATGATGTTTTTAAGCATGTGAAAGGTGATTAAATCCTTTGGTTTACTATTTTAATCCATTTTAGTGCTTTAAGAAAAATTCAAGCTCCTTGACAAGGTGTGTTTATGACATGCTTTTTGGTTTTATAAGGGATCAATAGAACTCTTTTTTTGGTTATTGAGTTGGTTTAATAAGAAGAGTGTATACAGTGGTACTCTACATCAAGTAACCTATAAGATATTAACGATAAAAAGGTAAAAAAAATCTTCTTGGAATGATTTTTTTATGATGTAAAAAAACAATCTTATCTTTTGGTTATATGCAACAAGCTATGATGGATTGGAGAAGTTTAAGGAAAACTAATAGATAGATTTTTAGTATTATATATAGAATTTTAGAAAAAGGGATCTCATTTTTGGGATTTCTCTCCATACACAAGAGACAATTCTCAAATATATTGGTGGGTGACATAGCTATTTGAGACATATGATTATCTTGCTTTATCCTACTAACCTTGATGTGGTGTTTGTGAAATATACTCATTTTGAAGAAAGAGTGAAATTGACCAAAGATTCATCTTTGAAAAACAAAAACAAGGAATCGGACAAAGAAAGAGAAAAGTTCAAAAGAGCAAGGTAAACGAAAGGGTAAGCAAAATACTAATTCTACTATTAAGAAATAAGATGATTGGCCATTTTTTAATCATTACAAAAATAATCATGATGAATCTAAGTGTTGGAAATTACATCTAGAACTAAATCCTAAATGGTTTAACAATAAGAAATGGAAAGAAAAGAAGACCAATGTTGTGGTACAATAGGATCTTGGATCTGATTCTGGTGATGAGACCAAGATCATGGCCATGGTTTTACAAGGTTATAATTATTCCTCTTCTTCTAGAGATAGTTCATCTAATGTTTCTTCTTCTTATAAAAACAATGTATGCTTGATGAGAAAAAATAAAAGAGCTTTTCCACCTTAAAGTTGTTTCTAAGAATATAAAAATAGACACTCTATTTAATAGTGGATCTCAAACTAATATTATTTGAGAGGAGATTGTGAATAAATTAGGAATCCAAACCAAACCACATCCTAAACCTTATTTTTGGGCTAGGTTTGTGATGATGCAAAATTACAGTAACCAAGACTTGTAGATTTAGATTGACCATTACCGATAATTTCATTGATGATGTTGATTTGGATATTGTTTCATAGGACATTTATGGTGTGGTTTTGGAAATCCGTATTTGTATTATAGAAAAGAAATATTATATAAGGAAGAAAATAAATACTGTCTTGTCAAATATGGGATTGAATACATTTTTGAGCTCATTGTATAAAAACAATTCTTTCTTTGTTTTTTTCAGAAAGGTGAAAAGGATTGTAAATTCAAGAAATAATTTTGTACTCATGTTGATTAAAGCCAAAGAAAAATATCATTCCAAGGATTTTGATCCTAAAAATTAAAATGAATTGATTCAAAATGTTTCTAACTTGATGATTTGTTTCAGGATCCACAAGGTCTACCTCCTAAAATAGGGGTTCAACATGAGATACAGTTGTTGCATGATGCACCTCTTCCTAATATTAGCATGTATAGATTGTCCATGGTTGAGAATGAGGAGATCAAAAAGCAGGTGATGGAATTGTTGGAAAAAGGAGTTATCCATCCAAGTTCATCTCCTTGTGGTTCGCCTATCATTTTGGTGCCTAAGAAAGATGGCACATGGTAGATGTGTGTTGATTTTCGTGCTTTAAATAAGATCACGGTGAAAAATAGTACCCTCTTCCTCACATTGATGATTTATTGGATCAGTTGAAAAATGTTTTTTATTTCACTAAGTTAGACTTAAGAAGTGGTTATCACCAAGTTAGAATCAGTGAAGGTGATGTTTGGAAAACTAATTTTTAGAAAAAAAAAGCTTTGTTTAAATGGATAGTGATGCCCTTTTTATTGTGCAATGCACTAGCTACATTTATGCATGTGATGAATGATGTTTTTAGGCCATTCATTGATGATTTTGTGATAGTCTACTTAGATGATATTATGATTTTTAGTAAATCATGGGATGATCATGTCATTCATATTCAGAAAGTATTGGATGCTTTAAGAAATGAGAAACTATATCTGAAGATGTATAAATGTGAATTTGGGAAAACATCTTTGATTTATTTGGGTTATGTTATGGGACATGGTAAATTGAAAATTGATCCTGTAAAATTTGAGGTCATTGTGAACTGGCCTAAACCCAATAATGAAGCTGAGGTTAGGATGTTTCTTGGTACATTTTAGTACTAGAGAAAGGTTATTTCTAACTTCTTATTTATTGTATCTCCTTTTCATTCTTTGACTGACATTAAACAGGTATTTCAGTGGGGAGGAAATCACCAAAGAAATTTTTATACACTAAAAGCTAAAATAAGTACTTCTCCTATATTATCACTTCCATATTTATAGTAGACATTTGAGATTGAGACATATGTCAGTGAATATACAATGGGGGTCATCTTGATGTAGAATAAGAAGTGTGTGTGTGTTACTATTCTGAAGCCTTTACGAGTGTGGTAAGAAACTATCCAAATTATGATAAAGAGTTGTATACTTTAGTGCAAAGTGTTCATAAAGAGAAACACTACTTGATGGGAAACAAAACAATAATACATACAGATCATCAATGCCTCTAGTATCTCCAATCACATACCAAGTTGCAACAGTCTAGAAACTTATGTTTGATGGGTTTCTTATAGCAATTTATTCTCGTGATTAGGTACAAGAAAGGTACACAAAATAAGGTTGTTGATATGTTATCTATACCTCTAGTTGTTGTTGCATCTGTTATTTTATAGCATATTTTTCTAGTTCATGACAGTTACAAATAACAATATGCTAATGATGTTTATTTTAAATAAGTGTATGAAGATTTTATGAGTGGTAAACAGGTAGGAGAATTGGACTATCATGTGCATGATGGACTCTTGTATCATTCTAGTAAACTTTGTATTCTGTGGGATGAAAGAGTGCATATGATTAGGGAAGCTCACACTTCTCTTATATTTGGTCATTTTGGTGTCGGTAAAATAGTTGCACATTTACAAATGTATTGTTATTGGCCTTGTATGCAGGAACATGTTTTCAAATATATAAAGGGATGTGTTCTTCATGCCATGAGAAATCCTACAAATAAGAAGTTATGATTTTACATTATTCTTCTCATCCCTACTCATTTGTGTGAAAGTATTCCATGGATTTGTAGAAGGATTGGACATGTCACAAAGAAAAAATGACTATCTATATGTGGTTGTGGATAGATTTGGAACTCTCTCTCTCTCTCTCTCTCTCTCTCTCTCTCTCTCTATATGTGTGTGTGTGTGTGTGTGTGTGTGTTTATTCCTAATGCTAAACAAACTGCTAGTGAAAGAAATGCACACTTATTCTTCCATCATGTATGGGTACATTTTAGTTTTCCCACTTATATTTTTTATGATTAGGACTCTAGGTTTCTTGGGGAAATGTTTTCAACTTTGTGGGATTTGATGGACACCAAGTTAAATAAAATTACTTATTTTCATCCACAAATTGATGGTCAAACAAAGATCATAAACCGAACTATGATACATCTTTTCACAAAGGTTATTGTGGTAAACATCCTAATTTATGAGATAAACATTTGTATTATGTGTAGCATTATTATAACCATGCACATCATTCTTATACTATGAAGTCTCATTTTGAGACTTATTTTGGTTATCTACCTAAATATTTTTTAGATTTATCTTTTGGACAAGAATCTATTGTTAATGGACATACTAATACCGACAAAGCTAAAAAAATTTACAAAATATAAAGTTGGTCCATTAATTTGTTCGAGAAAAGTTAGAGAAAATAAATCTAAATACAAGGCTATGCATGATAAACATTGTACTAATCAGCAATTACAAGTGGGTGATTCAGTTTTGCTTCACATCAATAAGGAAATACTAATAGGTGAAGGTAAAAATTTGAAACCAAAGTGGTATGGTCCATTCGAATATCGAAATAGTTAGTAATAATGATTTAAATTTAGATTTATCTCCTTACATGAAAATTTATTCAGTTCTAAATGTAAAAATATTAAATTATATGAGCCTCTTATTATTATGGATCATGATGATATCATTGTTGTACCTTTACGTATTATTTTGGTCCCGAGTATTTGGATGAGTTGCAGGAAGATATCATTCTAGATAGGAAGGTGAGAACTTCATGAAGGGGTGATGTTGAATATCTTCATGTGGGTTTGAAGGGAATGCATCTAAAAAAGGAGAAATGGATGGAAACCAGAAAGGTGAGGGAAAAGTACCCTCATCTCATTACCAATTAAAAGTACTTTTGGAGGTCCAAAAGTTTCTCAATGGGGAGGTGTGATCTAGAGGGTCCTTATTGAGAAACACCAATCTTTGATCTTCCTAAATATGTTGCAATAAATTTCACCGTATAGAACAGGTCAATATCTTTCTAGTGGTATAATGAATGCTAAAAAAGAGGTCGTATGCAAAAGTTATTGCATGCTGAAATTTTGGGCAATCTAGAAAAATAAGAGATTACACACAGTTCGAGATGAATTGTACGCATGAAAACTCACCATGTGTACCAATCAAATGGTGATAAGTATTGTCTTTTACGCCTCTAGTCTTTGACACTCGTTATCAAATGAGTGGACCCCACTATTTTCTAATTAGGGACCCTCAACTAGTGTGAAACACTCATTTTGTAGATGGGTGCCTTATCATTTGTTTCTTCATGTTACTATTATCAAGCTTATGTATTTGAATGCCTTTTTTATTCACCACACTATACATGTGGGATTAACTTCATGTATTGTAAATCATTTTAAGCATTTTTCCCATGTATATTTACCATTATTTTAACTTATCATCTCGACCTATAGAGTGAACTAAACAACTCAATCAACACCGCCTCTATTTAGCTCACCACCTCATTGCATATCCCACACCGCTTGGACCCTTCCGACAAACTCAACTCCCACCAACACCTCTATCTCTCCACGCATGAGCTATACTTGTCTCACTCATCGCCAAACCACCATGAAACTTAAAAAGCCCACCTACGACCATATACGTGGCAATAAACAAAAAGTGGACCAACCACTTAATCTAAACCACCACCCAAAATATAAACCCAACCGACCATCATTATCTCGGTAAATGTGTGATAATATCCCCAATATAGTTAAAAATGGGTCAAGTGGAGGTTAGAGGGGTTTGACCCCCTAACCTTCCATTTACTAAAAAAATAGCCTACTGTTAGGCCATAGGTAATTAACAAATGTATAAATAGAGGTGTAAGTTTAGTGGACTTTTGTGAGAGATTAAGACATTTTTTGGGAAATTCCAAAGGAGACTAGGGTTATTTTTATAGGTAGAAAATTTTGAGAGTTGAGGAAGATCTCTATTTTCCTTGTACAAAAAAATTGTAAGTGTTTGAGGTTATGTTTAATATATTAGTCTCATTATTATGGACCTATAGATATAGGATCCGATCGAATCGCATTTTCAATGGATTATTTCAATTTTTCTCTACACTTTTTCTATTTTTCTGATTTCCACAGTCATCTCACAATTTTTGTTCAATTATTAAGTTATGAAAAATCATAATATTGAACTAAAATCAGATTAATCTTATGTTAAAGTAATTTTTCAAAGTGTGTTTGTAATTTATTTTAGATTACAGATCAGTCAATCACATAGATTTTTTGATATAGAAAAATGATATCTCAAACCCTAAGAGGTGTGTTTTTTATTTCCAAGAGTTCAAGCGGATGCAAAAATGGTAAAAATTGGGGCACGCAATCTTGGTGCAGAGCTTTTTACGGTGAAGGTGATTTCATTACAATCCAACATCAGTAATATTACTTACTAAAAATAGAACATTATCTATAAAATGAGGTGTTAAAAATAGTAAGCATATTTAAATTTCAAACCATCAACATTCGAGCTTCCTTAAACCGAGAGAAATATGAAACAAGTAAATCAGAAACTTTCTAAAAATAGCAAGTTTGGAAAAAGTAAATGTCTCAAAATATAAAATTTCTAAAAATATAAAATCATTATCATTATAATTATTATAAGTTTTTATGAGCTTCATAGAACAATAATTGTGTAAAATTGACAAAATTTCCCAAAATAGTAGCTCCTAACCCCACCTGCTAAAAATAGAAAGTTTCAATTTCTAGTGTAGAAAGTTATAGAAGGCTCTATTTTCACTCATATTATTATTTTTTTTTCATCACCATCATGTCAAGAATATGTTTCATGGCTTAAAAATAAAATTAACCCTCCGCAAGCTTTTAAAGACCCTTAAACATCATCCTAATCACATTTGTTTTAACAAACATCAAAGTGCATCAAAGTATAATAGGAGAAATCAAGAGTATCATGAGGTTTTCATCAAAGGGATAACATTTGTTCCATGATTGATATTGATCTCTCATCTTACAAGTCATATGAGGAGGAATTTGTGTTGTCTCGGTGAAAATTGGAGTTCAAAACATGTAACTCATCACCATATGGAGGAGGAAGTTTGTTTCCATAAAGAGAAATTTGAGAAATGGTGTCAAGATGTTGTAGGAATGTTTCCACTCAGGTATTATCTTGGTAAAATAATTCAATTATGAAGTGGGAAATGGTGTCATCATGATAAAAAATTAAATGATATATTCATGGATTAAGTCAAAGTGAGATAGTCGGACTATCCATGTACACAAACCATCAGGTGTGAAGAATAAAGGAATCATCTTTTCCCATTTAAAATATATGATAATTGTTATCTAAAGATCTACAGACAAGAATATTTCAGTGTTTTCAAAGCCTATTCAGAGAAGGGACTTTTCCAAAGCACAAAGGATGTAGAGCAGGCTCGCAGATGATGCCAAGTGTCCAACCATCGCAACTTCAAGACTCAAAATAAGGGGGAAAGGTATCGGAAGCCCTCAAGGTTTCCATGTGTAACTAACAAAAAGGGGTCCCATCCCAAAAGGGTTTGTGACGTTACACACGGTGGGGTCTTTCCAATCCCCAAAGGAATAAATAGTGTACCCACAGATGATGCCAAGTGTTAGCACTACGCATTCCCAACCAAGAAGGGAAGTAAAAATCCAAAATATGTGAGGGCTTCCATGTGGGTCTCATAATAAGTAGACTCCAATTTCAAGCAGGAACCAAAATGGGAGACAAGCCTTGTATCATGTATGAGTGGTTACAAGACTCATCTAAAATATTTAATGCTCAATACCTTTTAAAAGATTAGAGGTGAAGGGTCATATGGTCATCATTTCAGTAGTGATTTAATTCGTAGTCCAAAGATGAGGAATGTCAACTGCAAAGACTCAAGTTATTCATCTTCATTCAAAGGGTCATTTTAGTATAGTGACAAAATATGCGTCGTTTGGGTCATGAGGCCGAAAACCAATGCACAAAAGATTGAAATATCTGGTCATGTAATAAAGATCCGAAGGGATGTTCCTCAAAAGGTGAGTCAATTTTAAGGGATTCGGTTGCAAGATAGTAAATATGCATTAAATGTGCATGGCTCTCACCTTTTAGAAGGGGAAGATAATGGAAGTGTGAGAGAGATCTTAAAAATATTTTCCTATCACTTTGCTCCATTGCTCATAATTAAAAGCAGTTGAAAGGAGTTTAGGAAGCCTTCTTATCTTATCTTCCCCTTCCTATATATAGATATAGATAGAAGCGATTAGATATAATTATGGGAATCGATCGATGCTCTTCTCTATCTCAAGTCCCTCTTTTGTAAAAAGATAGAGATCTTGAAGCTCTAGCTTTCTTCTTAGGTTTTGTAACAGCAAGCTTTCCTCTTTTCTAAATGTAATACCATGCACAATTTTTGGAGTAATATATATGTCCTGTGGTGTTTTTTGTTCATCATTTGTGTATCTTTATTGTCTCTGATCACCTTTATCCTCACGTAGAAACTATGCATCTTCCAATGTTGTTACTATCTTTGAATCTATGCTTAAGTAGTTTGAAGTAGTGTTCGTGTGAGTCTTTTCTGACATGTGGTGAATTTTGACCATCCTTTTCAGTTGTTCACCATTTCCCTTTTCAGATATTTTTGGTCTTGATTGATCACCAGGAGGCCCATTTTGTGCTTCGTACCCTTTTAAATTAAGGTTTTGTTTCATATTTCTTACCCTCATCCCACACTATAGAGAAAAGAAAAATTATTTATAATCTTGAGGTCTCCTTAGGGTGCATGTCCCACTAACCTGAGGATTCCCACGACTCTAATGGTCTGATCTGTTAAGGATGATCATCAAGCTGTTTTCTTGGCACACCAGTGGGACAATTGAGTGTGATATTTTATCATGTTATCAGCTCGGTCTATTCTTGGTAAAATTCAAGCTTCAATGAAGATAGTTGTGGAGCATATCCAACAACTCCACATGGTCCAAAAAAATCATTACAAAGGCTCACAGACCTCCCTCTCATCCATTTCCACTCATATTTCTTTCCACATCTTCCATTTCTCTTCATCCTATGGAGTCATGCAAGCATGACTTAATTACCACCAAGGGATCATCCCTTTTTCCATTTCCAAGAGACCCATTCCACTCTCCCCCTCTCTTCGAGCAACTATATCCCCCGCACCAACAAGCAATGGCTCAAATCCTATAGAAGAGGGGCATATGGTGAGAATTTATACGCGATCAAGAGGTTCATATCACCACTGAATAGAAGAAAGGCTACAGAGGTTTCCTCTGTTTGTCCTCCCCATAAAGAAACTCCACTGGAAAAATTTTCATCAACGTGCTTCATACTACAAAATGAAGCCACATGTATGATGGAGAATTTGCAAACTCAAAAACCATCATACAGAATCATAAAACTTTGACATAGGAGGAAGAAGATAAGATCGAGTGCTTATCAGATTAGGTGGATGACTCAATGAAGAAGATCCTACATAAATAACATACTTCACCACTTCATCACCCCTGCAGTAAAGGAAGCCTTCCACTCACAACCCCCCGGAATTAATTCTAGGACTCTAGAGGAAAGAATTATTGAGAGCTTCTTTCTTTCAATCGAAGAGGCTAGATTCACCGAAAAATTTGTTAGGGATGATGCCTACCAGAGAATCTCGCAAGGAATCCTCTTTCCAAAAGATATGATCCAGAGCCGTGAGAAAAAGTAAAGAGTTAGAACAACTCCCACCAAAGAAAGGTCCTCCTCAAGACCAAGGGAAGACTCAGTACCATTCATGCTCACTTCAGGGCATGAGGATGATTTGCAAGACCCGAGGGTCAAGCAACAACTCCTCCAACCAAGTAAGGAATGTCTAAAGGAGGGGTTCATTTTGTTCATTGATACCGCGGGTGAAAGAGTGAAAGGTAAATTTTCACTCTCATTACAGGCCATATCAATAGCTAAATTAATCAAATGGCCTCATTTCATAAGAAAAGGAAGCTATTTTTCCTTGCATGTTTCAAGTTTTATTTAGCTTATGTCAAACCAATTAGATTAGGAGTAGGAGTAGATTGCTTTCAGTAAAATAAGTGCTTGTGCACACACTACATGAGTCAATTGAGGCATGTATGTTTTGTCTTTTGTATAGGCCCACGCTTATGTTACTCCTTTAAGAAGCACCAGATTTTAGGAAGACTCCGGCTAGATAAAGAATTCACAATTGGCTGAGGCAGTTGCAAGCTTCACTTTAAGAAAATGCAGAGCAACTAAAATTCATAGTTGACTGTCTTTTCAATTTTCTACTCTCACAAAAATAAATTACAAAAGTCTTGTTATTGGGGTAGGAAGAAGTAAAATTTAGTCAGCAGTCATGAAGGCTCCATGAAAAGATCAAAAGTGCCACCGGATCGGATTCATAGTGACTTCAAAGCATAGTTCCAGACCAAATTAATAGCAGAAGATTGTGGGTTCTTTCCATTTAGCAGGCTAATGGTCCCAGTGAGTCACCAAACTGTTATCTAAAAATCTACAGACAAGAAGATTCCAGCGTTTTCAAAGCCTATTTGGAGATGGGACTTTTCCAAAGTACAAAGGATGCAAAGCAGGCTTGTGGATGATGCCAAGTGTCCAACTATCACAACTTCAAGAGTCAAAAGAAGGGGCAAGGTCTCAAAAGCCCGCAAGGTTTCCACATGTAACTAACAAAAAGGGGTCCCACCCTGAAAGGGGTTGTGACGTTACACACAAGTGGGGTCTTTTCACTCCCCAAAGGAACAAATAGTGTACTGTGGATGATGCCAAGTGTCAACACTATGCATTCCCAGAACCAAGAAGGGCAGAAAAATCCTAAAGATGCAAGGGCTTCCCATGTGGGTCTCACAATAAGTAGACTCTGGTTTCAAGCAGGACCCAAAAGGGGTGACAAGCCTTGTATCATGTATGAGTGATTACAAGACTCATCTGAAAGATTTAATGCTCAAGACCAATTTAAATATTAGAGGTGAAGGGTCATATGGCCATCATTTCATAGTGAGTTAATGCATAGTCCCGTGTGAAGAATGCCAACCTGCAAAGACTCAAGTTATTCATCTACATTCAAAGGGTCATTTTAGTATAGCGACAAAATATGCACCGTTTGGGTCATGAGGCTAGAAACCAATGCACAAAAGATCAAAATATTTTGTCATGTAATAAAGAGCCGAAGGGATGTTCCTCAAAAGGTGATTCCATTTTAAGGGAGTCGGTTGCAGGATAGTAAAGATGCATTAAATAGGCATGGCTCTCACCTTTTAGAAGGGGCAGATAATGGAAGTGTGAGAGAGATCTTAAAAATATTTTCCTATCACTTCGCTCCATTGGTCATAATTAAAAGTAGTTGAAAGGAGTGTAGGAAGGCTTCTTATCTTCTCTTCCCCTTCCTATATATATATATATATATATATATATATATATAGATATATATATAGAAGTAGTTAGATAATTCTAGGAATCATTCGATGCTCTTCTCTGTCTCAAGTCCCTCTTTTGTAAAAACAGAGATCTTGAAGCTCTAGCTTTCTTCTTGGGTTTTGTAACAGCAAGCTTTCCTCTTTTCTAAATGTAATATTGTGCACAATTGTTAGAGTAATATATATGTCTTGTGGTGTTTTCTATTCATCATTTGTGTATCTTTATTGTCTCTGATCGCCTTTATCCTCACATAGAAACTGTGCATCTTCCAATGTTGTTACTATCTTTGAAGCTATGCTTAAGTAGTTTGAAGTAGTGTTCCGTGTGAGTCTTTTCTGACTGTGGTGCATTTTGACCACCCTTTTCAGTTGTTCACCGTTTCCCTTTTCAGACAATTGTGGTCTTGATTGATCTCCTGGGAGGCCCGTTTGGTGCATCACCCCCTTTTAAATTAAGGTTTTGTTTTGTTTTTCTAACCCTCATCCCACACTACAGAGAAGAGCCAACTTCTTTATAATCTGGAGGTCTCCTTAGGGTGCATGTCCCACTAACCTAAGGATTCCCACGACTCTGACAGTCAATCTGTCAAGGATGATCGTCAACAATAATGATGGTAGGTAATAATCCCAAATATGATTTCATTCAATAATTTCTATAGATTTGAGAAATATAAATATATGATCTTCATGTGTGACATCATGTGTGCAAGATTCATAAAACATCTTAATTTCATTTGATGTCATAGTGTTCAAACACACAGTCAACACCAAGTAATGTAGTCATTCCTCAAAAATAATAAAAATTGAAACCAATGTCCATTCAATAAGAACTTTAAAAATAAATATAGTTAAAAGGGGATGCATAGAGGTTCCATATTCTAGGGACATTCATAAGAAGTTTAAATTCATCAAGAACCCCATACAAAATCTAGATCCATCGCAGCCCCTACTCTTCATTGGCATCTAAATGTGTCTCCCTCAATGGCATAACCCTCTCATAAGAGACATATGAGAAATAATGTGCAAGGGAATTCTAAGGATAATTACATTCGAAGAATATTTTGGATCCAGGAAAGTGTGATCATGCCTCAAGAAGGAAAGACACTACCATTTCCTTGTTTCATTCCAACAAGTGGCCACATGACATGAACTTTACTTAGGATAATACTTTCACCCACATAATGAAGACTTGTCTCGGTAAGAGGGGACCAACATCAATATTTTGATAATCATGGATTTATTTATTGTAATCATTGGGGTAAATTATGAAATCCTAAGGAGATATAAAGTGATCCTTATGTCCTAATTCATGTTATTAAAACCATCATGTTTCCGCCTCAATACAAATATAATAACAATGTTTGTTAAAACTAATTCAATGTATTGGATTGCCTCTACATCTCATCAAAGGATTAATTTGGGTTTTCAAATTTTGCATATCGTGACTTGGGTAGTAAGTGAATTCAAGAACATTATGAATCCTATAGGTTATTAAAGCATCGAATTCATGTCATTAACACAATGTTCGTGAGAATCAAGCCCGGAGAGGATCATCATGAGTGATGGAAGTGATTATCGTAGGTTCCCTTTTAATGCCTCGAACAGTTTTTTTAAACACTTATTTTGTACTTTACATTTTTCTCGCATCTCGAAGTAGGAGGAAATGTATGCAATATCAATGTTTTAGTTCAATAGGTGATCAAAGGCCAAGATTCTCGTCCATGAAGCATTTCTTCAAAGGGGATGACATAATTTGAGTAAGAATCCCTCGATATCATGAATGTCTAGAACTTCATCGGAAAAGCTTCATATTCATCAGATCAATCAACCCTGTATCTCTCTCTTCCTTCATCTCTCGCCATGTTTTTTATTTATTATTAAGAAGGTACTTTTTGTTATTTCATCCTATTCACTTAAGTGACCCTCAATTAAACATTTTAATATTCCTTTTTCATCAAAAATAAAAATATTCGCCTCCTAGGAATGTGAAAGGTCATAAGTGACGGGGATAAGTGAAAAGTCATGTGGGGGTAGATGAAGAGGCATATTGTAATTATATAAATTTTAATGGCTTCTCCATTCCAAGGGGTTGGAAATTATTGATTTAATGTATGTTGTTGAGATTACCACTTCTACATCAAGCAATAAAAGTTACAATTCTTATATTTCTTGTCTTATGTTCCTCTACTCTCTCTTTCCAACTTTGCATACATGATAATCTTGTAAAACCAAGAAAGGTGTCTACGCCTTTGATAAATGAGTCAATGGAATTCTATGTGTATGATTTTTTTGGTCTTATCATTTTTTAGGAAATTAATCTAATGCTCACCGTAATTAATGTTTTACCATATTAATTAGTAATTTACTATTGGATATTATATTTTTATATAGTTATAATAATGTAATTTGTTATTATATGTTACCGTGACTATTCTAGGTATTCATTCCTATTTACTAGGAGGTTATTTTGTTACTTCCATTGTTATATCATAGACAATCTATTGTATGTTGAATATAATGAAGAATAATCTATGTTTTAATTGTTTAGATATGAATATCCTCTTTATTTGGTATCGAGTGATGAGAGTCCTAGATCATGGTTGCAGGTAGACCTCCCTTCATAGTCATAAATCATAATTTTGTGTGATCAAAGGATTTATATATGGATATTGCAGACGTATATCATATCTTATGTTCAGGGGTATTTGGCATACATTTGGCATACATGGGAGATTATAGGTGTCCAAGACTACCTTTCGTCACCTAGCTTATATCAGACTGATTCACCATGAGAGTCTATTTGTTAGTAGTCTGGCCATATTCATTCACAAAGATTTAATAGTGATCGTTTTGATCAAAACATATTGTGTAATAGCCAAGCAACAATTTCTAATAGAATATAAGTTTGGGTTTTATCATGTGAATTCTATCTCGGAATTTCCTACTCTTACATATGGTCTCTTCATAGAGAGACACATTCAAGTAGATTCGCGTGGAGTCATTAGTGATATCATTTGAGATCTTTGACGTTTCTACATATCATTGTTCGACATCAAGGTTTGTTAGATTTTAATCTGTCTTCATACTCATCAAAATCGACATGTCTCTAGCTTCCCAAACACATGCTAAATTGGAATAGTCCAGTATACGTGCACTATAAATTAAAAGTAATGTGTTTCAGAGTTTATGAACTTCATTACCAGCAAATGTCAGCGTGAGAAAATATCAATGGCGACGGTTTTTTGTCAGAAATGAGCACGGTTGTACACTGTATTATATTCTATTTCATTGCACCTCTAATCATTGCTATAGTTTAACCTATTTCAATGTCCTCATTGGTATAAATTGTAGTTGATTTTCTCAGCCGCATTTGGAAGATTACTGTATTCTTCTCGGATCCCTCCCTCCTCATTCTTCGACATTCTTAACATTTGTTCCATTATCATTTTCTTGAGATAATTATAAATCATGTGAATTCGGTAAGCCATGCAATAGCCATAAATCGAGTTGGCAGTTGTAATTTTGTAAGTATAGGCTTATAAAAAAAAATTGTAAAGACTAAAGTGTGTAAAGATACGAGTCATTAGCACGAATATTGTCAGTTTTTTATTGAGCCGTTTGCAGTAATTTATCATTTAGTTCCATTTATTTTGTCGTAATGTCATACATTCTATAACATTTTAGTGGAGTGTTAAAGAGTTATTTGTGTTATTAAGGACTATTAATTGTATAGCTAGTATGAGTCTTATCAAAATTAGAGTCAACAAGTTCCCCTTGCCAAAAGGAGTCGAGTGTTATATATTATCAAGTAAGTCAATTTGATCAAATTAGATTGACAAGTTTTTGTTTTTTTTTTGCATTGTGTTAATAGTCACGTTTTCATCATGATTCAGAGTCAAAATATTGTAAAAAAAAAATAAATTACCTCACTTTTAGCCGGATACATTTTTAACCGAACTTCGGAGCTGAGGGGATAATTATATGGTGAGCTTCACGATCGAATTCGGATGAGTTAGCAGCACATCAATCAAATGACGGAGGAAAATGCATATTGGAGGTCAATTAGCAACATCTCATTAGTCGCCAATGATGGGGCCACATTAAGGTTTGAACTTTGGTGGCACATTTTGTTTCCGTTGTGTGTTTGCTTTAGTTTTTCATGGTGTGCTTTCCATTGTGTTCGGTGTTTCAATTCCAAAGATGATTCAATTTTCGGTGTTCGTGTTTAAATAAGTGGAAATTTCAAATTGAGGGGGTAGTATGATCTAATGTTCCATTTCCCATTTTCATTTTGTAATGTGTGAGCATATTTTACTATTTTATTCCCTATAGTGAGATATTGATAAAGGATGATAATATTACTTGGCACATCATGATGTGGTTGTAGGTAAACCACTTGAAAACCTTCATTTTTTTGTTTATGGTACTCCACTTATAAAACAACCATTTTTGGTTTGTGGTTAACCATTTGAAAACCATACGTCGGGTTTGTGATCATTCTAAAATAAAAATAACCAAATCATTAAAGCAAGTGCATGTTTAAAAATAGGTTTTCCCCGTGTTCACACTAAAGGGAGAATGTTAGGAAATTAATCTAGTGTTCATGGTAATTAATGTTTTACCATAGTAATTAGTAATTTACTATTGGATATTATATTGTTATATAGTTATAATAACATTGTTACATGTGACTATTTTGGGGTATTCGTTACTATTTAATAGGAGGATGTTTTGCTACCTCCATGGCTATATAATAGCCAATCTATTTTACGTTGAATATAATGAATAAAAATATATGTTTGATTGTGTAGATATAAATATCCTCTTTAGTTGTTTACATTGTTATTTTCTTCTAATTGAATATAGACCTACTCTTGTTATTATATGTGAACTATGTAATCCTAATCACAACAATAACCCTCTCTCTCCTTATTTCCCCAACTCTCGTTTGTCACTCTTCACCTTTGGAAATTCCTTTCTTATACCTTATACAAATATTTTTCAAAGGTTTATTGGATTATTCTTGTGTGATCTTTGGCCTAACAACCTCCCAAAATTTTAGGTTAGTTTATATTCAATAATGGGAGCCTCCCATACACAAGAAGGAGTGACTTAACCCCATGACCATTAGTGAAAACTCAATAATTAATAACACACTAAATTATATCACTAGAAATTTTTGGTGAATCCATTGGGGAGAGATATTCCCTTGTGCACCCTTAAATATCTCTAGAAAATATAAAAAAATACATATTCCAAAAACCAAAAAATCATATATCAACAAAAAATTAGATTTTGAATGTGAATCTATCAAGGAAAGATACATATCATGTTTGTTTCCCACATCACGATGATGAATTTTTAATAATTTTGTTTAACACCAATAAGTGATAATAACAATTAAGGTGAAGATGAAAACCAAGATATGCAACGCTTGATTGGCCATCATTGTGACCGACTCTTACAAAGTTATAGATTCTAGCATTGTGAAGAGGTCATTTACTTCAAACAAAAACATGCAATCGGAAAAGGGGAAGAAGTTTAGTAATATTTCCACTAAAATTTTGGAAAGAGTATCTAGGATAAATAAAATTCTTTTGCTTGTCAGAAGATCCTACCATCAAATCCTTGTGGCTTCAATTTCTAGAGGAAGAAAAATGGGAATTTTATTGGTTGATGATCAAGAATTTAAGATTTTAATGAGGATAATGAATAAAAGATGCAAAATTTTTATGAAGGGCATGAAAATGAAGAATCTCTTAAAGGTAGTTTTTTGAACTTCACGTAGCTAATGGAGAAAATATAAGCCTTATATTTTGTCTCTCTCACTCTAGATGATTTTATTTCTTATGGGGATAAAGAACTCGAGTCTTGAAAAGAGAATTTGTGCAAATAATCTTGAGTGCCACATAAGGAAAACTCCGATTCCCTAACCAATATTGATATTTTGAACTATGTTTAAGCTATGTAAGAAGGATATGATAAGCTTAAAGAACTTCATAATGATGAGGATTTTGACCAAATTTACTCATTCATGTTTCAAATTAGTGAGCTAGTACTAAGGAAAATAAGTAACTCCAAATATGTGAGGTTTTAAGGGACCTCGAGATGGGATGATGATGAATATTGGAAATAAATGATATATCCTTCTCTCGTAGTGAACTAAATAACATGTGAATCAAGTGAACTCAATAATAAAATGGATTAGTAGATTAATGGGTTAGTTACTGACGAAGTTAGTCCCGAGATGTGAAAACTTCCTAGGATGGATTTTAACCCACATTTTGATAAAGATAAGATAAAATATTGGTAAATTGGATGTAGTAGAATCAAAACTATAATGGAACTAAAATGTAACAAAAGATGATAAAATTTAGATCTGATCTAACAAAATTAAACAAAACCTATGCAGGTCAACAACAACCGACATCATGCGGAGGGCTAGTCAATAGTGACTGGAGTAGATCAACTGAAACATTAGTAGAAAATACAAGATCAGAAGTCTCTAGAGGTAGATCTAGAACTGATGATGCATTGAAATCGAATGGCAATAACCTACAAGATATTTGAAATTGGATCTAACAGAAAGGATGCAAGAAAATTATGAAATATGACAAATGCAAGAAATATAGATCCATTGGATGGTGACCGGGATGATTTGATGGAAACTAGGGACTAGAAAAATATCTACGAGATGACATAAAGAAAAAAATGATAGGATCTGTTGGTTGGGTGATGTGTGGAATCAAAGAAAGGATGGTTGGGGATCCGAATAATAAAGGGGAAATTAAAATAGAAGTAAAGTGTCAACGGTGACCAGACATGGTCGATGGTGACTGGGATGATCTATGATTAGATGAAAATGGATGGAATGAAATGAATACTTGCAAATGGAAAATGAATGATTGAGGAGTTAGAGAGCGGGCTCCTAATGCTAGTTGAACTTGCACGAGATCTTGGTGAAGAAAATGGTAAAACAAAATCCACAATGGACCTAAGAACACAAGGGTGAAAAATATCTCCAAATCTCTAAGGTTGAAGCACAAGATCTCCAAGATGATGATGACAGCTACAAGAGAAAATTCAAAATGAAGGCAAGATCACAAGAAAACCTAAAATATCCATAATTTCATCCGAGAAAAGGGGCGATAGGGATGGATTTATAGGGTAGACAATGACCTTGAAATGTCATCATTAATTGTGGGGATCCATCTATTTGGGTGGTGGAATGGTGACAAGCTCAAGATAAAGAGCCCATAAAAGGTGGGATTAGGGTTTTGAAGAGTTAGGATGAATTAGGGTTTCTTAGGATGAGTAAATGGGTAGGTGGAGGGTTAAAAATATTAAATAAAGGCCATGGAGAGGTGAAATCATTAAATGATGGCCTAGAAAGGATAAAATAGAAGATTTAAAAGAAGAAATAAATTAAATGAGGGTTTATAATTAACTAAACATGATTAGGGATGATTAATAGATGATTAAGGTGGAAAATAATGGTAAGTGGGATAAATTGAATTTAGGAGGGAAAATGGAAGAGAGGTATGTATGTAGAAAAAGATGATAGAGAGTGAACGCGGGGTGAGGGGTAGCGATACCAAAAATTGGTGTTTACATTTTCCCCTTTTGTTGAGTGGTTTGTGTTGGGAAATCCATGAGACAAAAATGAGAAAGGATGAAAAGATGATGAGGTCCTCCCCCTCAAACTAGGGGTTAGCGAAATGAAGGAAGTAAAACATGAGTTTGAAATATATAGATGAAGGAGGAAAGGGTGGAAAGGATGAGAAAAATAAAATGATGAGATAAGATATCCCAGACGAGGATAAATAAACACTAAAAAGGGTTAATAAATTTATGGTGGTGGTTTGAGAATCACTTCAAGATAGCAAACAAAGTATGACCTTAATGGATATGATAGTAATGTCCTACAGACTTGTGAGTTGGAAAAAAACCATTGAAAAATAGAGGGAATCTTCTCAAAATGGATGTACAAAACAGGAACCAATGGGTCAAAGGAATACAACAATTATGTGTAAGCAAATGTGAAAATGGTCGAGAAACGGTTTATGATAAAAAGGATAGGAGGTGGGAAAAAAAATAATTTGATGTCCTTCGTAGAGGATAAATCAAAAATATGCGTCTGCAGGGTGGGACAAAAATAATGTAAAAATAATGGTGTCATAAGAGGGAACACAAAGATGGCCATGAAGGTAAGATGATAAAAATTAGGATGATATAGATAAGAAAGCCCATGGGGAAAATTGAATATGTGGTATGAGGACCACACAAGGTAAAAGTGGAATAAGATATCATTTCAAAGGAAGGATTGATCGGAAAGAGATAAAAATAATATTGATCAAAAAGGGGTTGTCGAGTTGACGGCGCGGTAGGTAGGGTCATGAAAACCAAGGATGAAGCAACGTCAAACCAGCGGGTTGATGGAGACTAGGGTCACATGGCTATATAAGCCCACAGGTCAGCTGATAAGGGTTTGTTGGAGAGAAAAAAATTCGGGAATAAATTGGTGGGTTCTAGCCAATGCTCTGGAACTCTAGGTTCCTCTACTTGGGTGGTGTAACTCCACTTTATTGTGAATGAATAGAAATAAAAAAATCTTTTTTGGCCAAGAGGTCGGGGATCCAATGAGAACACTCCATTGCACCCATGGAAAATTCTTACAAGAAGTTGTAAGGGAAGAATTTTCTGAAATGTGGGGAAAGGGGAGTGAGAATTTAGACAAGAGGAATTAACTCTATGAGTAGAAAATTAGATTCTCACCAGAGTTAATTAGAAAGTTCACATCCACAATTAATTAGAAAGAAACAACAATATTATTATGCCAATGGCTAGAGGAAACCATGCACACAAAGTTTCACACATTCATAAGCCATGAAAAGAAACAATCCCTTTCTTTATTTTCATTTTCATCAAGTTGTACAATGCAGGAAATGGAGGAAAAATGGTGGAGGAAAGTGGAAGAATGTTATCTCTCTTGTATTTCTCAATAGATCTCTCTCTTGAGTGCACAAAATATTTGACAACCCTTAAGAATGAGGGTGTCACTACATTATATAGAACTAGAAGTGACCTTTCGGCTGCCCCCAACATGACTTTTAATGCCTTACTCATCTCGTGAATTTTCATCTTCTTAGGACTTAAGAATTAAGTTCCCTTTTTGTAAAATAAATGGATTTTACAAATCAACTTTATATAGTCAATTTAATGAATAAAATGAAATATCATGATTACACATAAAGAATAATTAGAAGAGGAAGAGGATAAAGGTGAGATGGAGAAAGAAATAAGAGAGAGAGAGAGAGAGAGAGAGAGAGAGAGAGAGAGTGTGTGTGTGTGTGTGTGTGTGTTTGTGTGTGTTGTTCCAAATATGACCCCACCATCGAAGGACTCCTTACAAGAGTTGTTGGTAAAATTTAAACGCCCTTGAAATCCTTGTTGAATCTTGTTGTGCTGGAATTACATTGCACTCCGAGGGATTGCAATGAGACTAAGTGAATTGATGCAATTTCCTACAAGGGAGTTGATGTGTTTGCACTCTGAGTACCATGTTTGGTACTTCTCTGTGGTGGTGGAGATGATCACGTGTATCTCAACCGAGAGATTCTAATGTGTTTTTCGTGAATGGAAAGGGATCTATAACCTCACTCTTAACTTGGTCCTCGAATGATTTCAACAAATCCTCCGTTGAAGTATCTGGGTACACTATTGGTACCCCCGATTTTAGGATATGGGCATCCACCTCTTTCTACATCTTCTGGACATCCTCTTCATATGTTTCCAGCTTTTTGATGATAAGCTTGATCAATTCATACTGTGAAAACAACATTTTGGACCAAACTTGAGATAAATCCTCTTCCACCATTGAGAACACACCTTTAATCGCCAGGAGGGGTGACAAAAATATTCCCATTTCCATGACAAAGGAATACACTTGGTCCCAGTGATATTTCTCATCCTTGATTGACTCTCTGGTTGTGAGAAACTCCATCATTGTACCATCCATGTATTTGTACAAGGTTATCACCTCTTGAAGAAACGTATTTCCTTTCTCATGGATCATATTCACCCATTTTTCATTGATTTTCCCTGCATGGTGAATTCTTGGGTCTTCCTGATGGACTCAACATCAATGCTGCTAACTGAGTAATTTCTTCCATAGGGATAACATTGGCATCACTAGGATCAAGAAGCACTTGGATGTAGGAAATGAGAGTGTGAATGTGATCATCTTCTTGATGCAAATTTTCCTTGTATTTTATGATCCTCATGACTAGGTGACTAGATGACTCATGGAATAAATAGAGATCACCCCAATCATCATAGGTCCAATTTTAATGGTGCTCATTTCATAATCATCTAGGGTCATATCCTCAATGAGCTTGATAATATTTGGTTTGACTATTTTGATGTAATGATTCCTGAAGCATCATTTTACCGCTATAAAATGTGGATGCCACCTTAGCTAACTTTCCCTTCTTTTATTTGACCATTGAATAAATGGATGCGAAGTTAGGGGTGGTTACTTGTTATATTGTTAAATTTTCCATAGTGATTTTTTCTTTCATCCAATGGAATATCTCATTAGAATCGGCTCAATATTGGGAATGATCGCAGCTTTTATCTACCCGAGGAGGTGGTCCTGTACTGAGATGAGGCAGAGTAATATTTAGGGATAGAAGATCAAGAGGTTTTTGCAAGGTAGATGGTTAATTTGGCTCAATTTCCCCCTATTTGAGGTCCACCACAGGTATCTCACTCGTTCATTCTCTCTTCCACAATATCTTGTAGCAAGGGGGTCGGGTTCATCTACTTTTCTCCTGAAAATCTCTCCGGGTGAACCACTCTCGTGACCTATTCCCTAGTCTTGGAAGTATAGTGGTATAATGAATTCCTTTGAAGAGATGGAAAGTCACTTGATACAAGGAGAACAAATATATTCCTCTTGAACCACTCTTTTGACCTCTAAACAATGGTCATGGTGTGTTCCTTGATATCACCGGATTCGTACACACTCCATTGTACCTTAGGGAAAGGGGAAAATTTGACTAAAGGGTATTCAAGATTGAACATTTTAGAACCATCTTCAAGAACACCATCCTCATACCACCCTAACTTGAATCTATACATCTTCTCTACAATCATCCTCATATAATCATGCTCATGAACCTCATACTCATTTATGAAGTTGGCCCAGAAGTCTACAATATGAGGTATGTGGCACAAGTATCAAAATCGGAAGGATTCTGGATTCTCTCCGAGATCAAAATCCACCCTAGAAATATATGATTGATGTTGATTGGGGCAAGAGAAACCTCAATGTTCATGGCATTGTGAGATCTCTTACACATGAATCCTTAGTGAAATGGGGAAGGAGATTTGTTTATTCTTACGAGATATTTAGTTTGTTGTTCACATGTAGAAATTTCAGAACAGTCCATCAGTACCATTTTGAAACTTGGGTATTGCGGGAATCTTTACTGAATGAGCTCAATACTAGCCACCTTGAGGTAGGATAACATGGAGAATTGGATGAATCTTGATCCATTCTTTCTTATCAAGGTAGTGGCACGAGATGACATTATCATGTTTTTACTCCCTTCTATCGGTTTGATTACAAACCTTGTGAACGTGTCATTCACCCCGGCGTAGTGTTCATTACTATCCTTTAGGCCGATTAAGAATATATTTCAAATGTAGGAGCCTTTTGAGGAACATTTTTGCAGGTGTAAGACCTATTAATGATCTTGTGCTCATTAGGGTGTACATGTTGGGGTGTGGAGCCTATTTTTGGTCTTCTTGAATCAGTGTTGAAGTGTTGGAGCTTGAACGGTTAAGTTTGGAGACTTCAGGAGCATTCTGCAGTCATTTTTGTGACGTTGTTGTGCAGTCGTTGTGCCATTGCTATGACATTGTTGTTAACATGTTGTTAATTGGTTGTTAATGTCGGGACTATTTTTCTAGCCGTGGGAAGTTGAAAGATCACGAATTTCAAACTTCTAGGGTCGGCTTTAGGACTTCTTAAGAGGATTTTAATCCTATAAGTAGAGGTTTTAGGGTATCTTAAAGATATCTAGAGTGTTCAAGAGGTCTTGAGTCTTAATGATCAAGAGGTGATCAAGAGTGATCAAGGTTATGAAATTAGGTGTCAATTGTGGTTTAAATGTGGTTTAGTATTTTTAGAATTCTTTTGCATGAGTTCATAACTAAGAGAAGGCTGTGAGAGTTGTTTTACTCTTGTTGATAATAAAATCTAAGCAAGTTCTTGGTAGACATAGCCCACATTGGGAGAATGACATTAAATCTTGTCTTGTCTTCTTTTGTGCATTATTTATTTATGTTGTTATATTTCTGCAAGTATAATTCTGCTATATAGTTTCCTATTGTTGTGGTTTGAGGAATTGTTTCCGCATATTTGTTTTCTAATTCCTAATAATTGGTATTAGAGCTTTGGTGGTTTTTTTTAAGTTGTAAATCACAGGGAAAGTTTAGCTTGAGTGGGAGCTATGGAAGATGAGGGCAGATCGAGGGTTGAGAAGTTCAATGGGCAGAACTTTGGTTTGTAGAAGATGCAAATGGAGGATTACTTATATCAGAAGGACCTCCATGTTCCTTTGGCTAGAAAATCAAAGAAACCTATAGCCATGTCAAATGAGGATTGGGAGTTGCTAGATAGAAAGGTGCTCGGGGAAATTCATTTATGCCTTGCATCTTTGGTTGCTTTCAACATATCGTAGGAGAAGACCACGAGAAGGTCTCATGAGTGCATTGGGGAAGTTATATGAAAAACCCTCTACCTCTAATAAAATATTTTTGATGAAAAATTTATTTAATATGAAGATGTATGAGAATGGTTCTATTGTTGATCATTTGAATGAATTTAATACTGATTGTGAGTATGTTAAACTCTAGTAAAAATTGAATTTGATGATGAGGTCAGGGCTTTGTTGATTTTGTGCTCCTTGCCAAATAGTTGGGAAAACTTGGTTATGGCTGTAAGTAATTCAATCTCTAATAACTCAAAGCTGAAGTTTGAGGATGTAATAGGTGTGATCCTAAGTGAGGAAATGCAAAGGAAGAGCACCAAAGATTCTTCTACTTCTGGAAACACTTTGATAGTGGAGAGTAGAGGGAGACAAAAGAATAGAGGGAAAGGTAACCGTGGGAAGTCGAATGATTGTGGAAGGTCAAAGTCCAAGAGTAAGTTAGAATGTTGGCACTGTGGGGAGGTTGGTCATGCTAAGAAATATTGTTGGGATCTTTAGGATAAGAAGAAAAGAAGGAGGAAACTAAAGAGGTAAATTTGGCAATAGGTGATGTTTGTCAAGACGCCTTAATTCTTTATTTGGATAATATTGTTGAATCTTGGGTGTTAGATTCAAGGGCTTCTTTCCATGTCAACCCACATAGACATTACTTTACTAATTTTGTTCAAGGTGATTTTGTACATGTATATCTTGGTGATGATGAACCATGCAACATAGTAGGGAAAGGTTGTGTTCAGGTGAAAATGCAAAATGGGAACACATGGCTACTTAAGGATGTTAGACATGTGCCTAAGTTGAGGTGGAACTTGATATTAGTGGGACAACTGGGTAGTGATGGCTGTACAGTTAGTTTTATAGTGGATTCTTGGAAGGTTACCAAGGGAGCTCTTGTGGTTGCAAGAGGTAAGAAAATGGTACTTTATATTTAACCAATGGTGCTGATTATTGTAATTTAGTTGCTACAGATGGAGATGCAACTTTGTGGCACTAGAGAATCAGTCATATGAGTCATAAGGGAATGTAGATTATAAAGGAAAAGTTTCCCAAATTAAAGGAGTTAGATTTGGACTTCTGTGAGGACTCTGTTTATGGGAAACTGAAGTGAGTGAGATTCCTCAAGGTTAGACCTACCAGGAAGGAGAATAAGTTGGAGTTAGTACATATAGATGTATGGGGGTCATCTAAGGTAAACTCTATTGGTGGTTCATGTTATTACGTCACTTTCATTGATGATGCAACTAGAAAAGTTTGGGTATATTGCATTAGAAAGAAATATGATGTGTTTGAAACTTTCAAAAGATGGAAAGCCTTGGTTGAGAATGAAATAGGTCTCAAGTTGAAATGTCTTAGGTCGAGATAATGGAGGGGAATATTGTAGCAATGAATTTATTGATTACTATTTGGTAAATGGGATCCGCAGGAAAAGAATGGTTCAAATACTCCACAGGAAAATGGAGTGTCAGAGAGAATGAACAGGACAATCATGGAGTATGCTAGGTACATGAGGTTACATGTAGGGCTACCACTCATGTTTTGGGCGGAAGCAGTAAGCACAACTCTTTATCTGATTAATAGAGGACACTCTATGGCTTTGGATGGAGGTATACCTGAGGAGGCTTGGTCTGGGAAGAAAATTGATTACTCATTTCTTAGAGTATTTGGATGTAAGGTATTTGTTCACATTGATAAAGATGATAGGACCAAGTTAGAGGCTAAGTCTGAGAAATGCACCTTTGTTGGATATGGTGAAGATGATTTTGGTTTCTGTGTTTGGAGTCTTAAAGACAAGAAAATATTTTGGTCTAGAGATATTGTCTTTAATGAAAAATTCATGTATAAAGATCAGTTGCAGGAATAGAAAGAGGAATCAAAGAAAGAATAAACAGTGTTAGAGGACATTGTGGACAATAAGGTGTCCAAGGGGACGATTCAGGTACAACATGTTCCAGCATAGCCAGTTCAAGTACCTACTCATCAGGAACCCCAAACTCCTAAGGTGAGAAGGTCTTATAGGGTAAGAAGGGAACCTAAAAATTTACTCCATATTTGAATTATTTATTGCTCATTGACAAGTGGAGAGCTAGAGTGCTTTGAGGAAGTAGTGCAGGTGGATGCCAGGAAGAAGTGGGAGCAGGCCATGGATGAAGAGCATAGATCTCTTATGGAAAACTAGACTTGGGATCTGGTGGAGCTACCGAGGGAAAGAGAGCATTATAGAACAAGTGGGTGTATAGAATAAAAGAGGAAGATGGAGGCAGGAAATGATACAAGGCCCGGTTGGTGGTCAAAGGATTTACACAGAAGAAAGGTATAGAATTTGATGAAATTTTTTCTCCAGTTGTTAAAATGACTTCTATTAGGACTGTTCTTGGTTTAGTTGCAGTAGAAGACCTGCACTTAGAACAATTGGATGTGAAGACTACATTCCTTCATGCTGAGTTGGAGGAGGAATTGTACATGTAGCATGTTGGTCCGAAAATATGTCGGGTGGGTAGATCTATGGATAGACAGCCAATAGTGTGGGGGCATAGCCCCTCTTTAAGACAACAAAGAGAAACTAGTTTATTGCTATTCTACCAGCAGGAATCTATGCAAGTCCAATAGTATTCTTCCTTCAGGGGTTTGAGATCTCATCCCAAAGAGAGTTAGTTTCGATGAAGAACAGTAAAGGAATGAAGGAAGGAATGGAAGAAAGATGGATCTAAAGGGAGAAAAGAAATGGATTCCAAAGAAGAAATGTCGAGGGTTTATGTTTTGGGCGATAGTAAATAGAACCAAACTTATTAACATAAATAAATAAATCAATACTTGATAAACAAAATGAAAAAGTAGATATGAATCTAATGAGAATAGGCACACATATCGCGACTGCATTTAAATATCTAATGCATATAACACATGAATTCATCACAAAGTCTCAATATCTCGTATTAATGTTTTCTTCCGTTATAAGAAAGCTCAAAGTCTTTCTCTCCTCACTTATATTTTTCATACAATATTTTCCACCCCTTGAATACTACAAGTATCCAAGTATTTAAAGAAGGAGAAGGAGAAAGAAGACAAAAAGGAGCCAACAACTTATTTACAAAATATCTACAAAAGCTAAAAGTCAAATGTTGACTTTAGGGCAATTTTTGGATGACAACATCCCATGGTGCAACATGGATGATTTCATCACGTGTGCCAACATATTTTAAATAATTTTTAAAAATGGGATTTATCCTGAAGGAGGAAGCCTATTCATCATCATCCCTTTGCTCGAATGGAGTGTCTTTTTTTTTCTACGGAGAGGCAATATGATACCGAGATCGATACTCCATAAACTTGTTGATCATCTTCTGAAGTTGATCATGATCGAGATCCTTTGTGTGGTCTCCGATGACTTTTGCAAGTTTCTCATTCATCTCTCGAGCCCATCGGGGAGCTTGAAGTATTCATTGTCTACCTAATCAAGTACACGACAAAATCGTAACAAGCTAGAAGGTTGTTAATAGATTCTCGGTTAAAAGTGACCTCTCGCATCAAACCTTGTGAGGCAATTCTCTTGAAAACATGAATAGTATCGTTTGCTTCTCTTAAGGTGAATGATGCATTAAACAACCCTGGAGACATCCTCAAGATGATCTGCTCCATTTGATGTTTCACATCCAGGGCTTCCTCCTTGATTTTGTCTATCTTTTCTAGGACAAACTCCATTTGATCAACCCGATAGTCTAAAGTGACAAGTTCTTTGTTGTGTGCTCGTGGGTGATCAATGATGCTAAATTTTAACAAGTCATTGGTCGGGCATTTGATCATTTTCTAGAATGTCTTGTGTTACAACCTGGGATGGTCTAACTCTTCAGAGATAGGTCCTGTTATTTCCTGGAGTTCATTGTTTACCTTATCTATACTTTGGTAGAGGCCTGTGAACTTTGTGATTACTTCCTCACTATCTCTGAGGATCTTCTCTCTCTAGGAGGACACTGCTGCACCTTGTTTGCCAATCTTGGTGTATTCATTTATCTTCTCCTGACTAAGGACTTCAGGAGTTTTGGTGGCAGCTATAGGAGGTGCATTGCCCATTCTTTGCAAAGCTTGGAGAAGATGTTCATTTTGTTCCTTTAACATTCTCTTCTTCTCCTTTTCTTCTTGCAGTTTCTTGCAAAGGGAATCCATGGCTGACAAGGCCTCTCCTTATAGGCTCTCTGATGATGTTCCCATTGTGACCTAGGTCACTGTAAAATCTCCAGGAGACAGATATTATTTCTTCTTTATGGGATCCGGGTAGGCTATCTCCATAACCCTTTCACCTGAAGCACTTTTTGAAAAGCGAGTTGTCACTTTTTTATTCTTTGGTCCTTTATTCGGATGATGGAGAATTCCATGGGTGCAATGGGTACTTTCCTCTTATGTTGGCTTAGGTGGTCTGAGATCCAGATTGGACTTATGGGAGTGGGACCAGAGGATGAAGAAGAAATAGGGGTGGAAGGAAGAACAACTGCAGTGGACACGGGGACGTGTGTCGAAACACTTGGTGGCGGCATGGAGAAAGGGGCTGACACACCAACACTCATGGGAATAGGAGTCATTACAAGAGAGGATGCTATGGGGGGTAAGGGATCTGCGAGATGAGGTAAGAAATGCTAGGGGACAGATCCGTAAGGGAAGAGAAGATGGAGGAAGAGGGAGGGGGAAAGGAAGAAGACAAAGGAGAAGACACAACCAAAGGAGTGGTTGTTTGAGTGACATGAGGAGGGGAAGGAGGAGCGAGAGAGGGAATGGTTGGTACTTCACCAGTTGTAGTTGTGACAACATCCTGAGTGGATGTGTCTGTTGGAGCACTTGCCACTTTTTATTTTCCTAGGGAAACTAAGTCCACAACTTGCTCTTCTATGGTAGTAGGAGGGATTTTAGGATCTTTCTCTTAAGTAGTACTTTCCTCTCCCACTTTTACTTTTCATTTGCCTTTAGGAAAGTGTTTTGGCCTAGTGGGTGCATTGCCCAGGGGAGATGTGATAAAATCTACCCCAAGATAGATGATACCATTTTTCTTACACCAATGCTCGGTGCGTTGCAGAGTAGGTTGAAATATTTCTTGGATGGTCTGGGGTGCTTTGTTCCTGTCAATATTTGTGAACAGCCAATCATCCCCTTCTGTGTCTAGGTAAACCTGATCATTTTCTAGGAAATCCTTTGGGATGATGTCCAGGCCATATTGAATGATCTCTGTCAGGGCCAGACAGGGTGATCCTTTCGCCTAAGTTCAACTTCATGATTTAAGTCGATGTAGATATCCTCAATCGAGGAACGTGGAAAGGATCGATCTTTGCCCCTGGAAGGAAACTACAAGGATAAAAGGTTGGCCTTGCCAGAAATTATGCTTCAAATTAAGTAATTCAAGTTACGCATACATCTCCCAAGCTTTACTTTGTGAGGGACACGTGTACCTACCTAATGTGAGGGGAATGGAGTTCCTCCTTCTTCCTCTTCATACACTTCTCATGATAGATGATAAGCTACCTTGACAGCTCCATAAGGATTAGTTTATGCCCCGCATATCTTGGAAATCTTGTGGGTTCTCCCAAGAATTTGGCAGCTCTGACATAGGTAAAGGTGGGGAATTGCATAAACAATGCTCCCCACTTCCTTGTGGCAGTGATCATGCTTTTTCTTGTTTGACCATGAGTCATGTTGGGCCTCAAGAGGCAGATGGTGCTAGAAAATAAGACATCATTGATCTTGCTGAACTGAGCTATGTTATTCTCGAGCCTCAACTCTAGATAGTATTCATATATTTTGACCTGGGGCCATACCCCATACTGATTCAACCCTAGGTAGTCTCTCTCTGTGGCAGCTGCATATACTACATAGGAGTTCATATAGAACCTCCCAGTTGTTGAAAGTCATTGAAGTTGTTTCGAGATTGTATCACTGATAATTTTGGCCTATTCAAAATGTTGATTGGGCACATTTTTATTCATTGTTTCGAAATACCTGAGCATCCACTTGTGAAAGTAATGGGCATCAGGGAGCCCATGTACTCTGCTTAGGAAGGTGATCATTTCACTCAGCTATTCTAAAAAACCACTGCGATGAATGATTTAGGGCCACCTGCTTGCCACCTTTTTATTCTTGAGGTATACCTCGTTCATCATCTACATGCATAGATAGGCCAAAAGTGCGCAGGGCATAGCCCTCTTTGAGACAGTGAAGTGAAAGCTGGTTGATTGTTATTCTACCAACAAGAATCTACACAATTCCTACAAAGTATTCTACCTTTAGGGGTTTGGGATCTCATCCCGGTAGGGGTATTTGCAAATTGTGAAGAGAAAGGAATGAAGAGAAGAACGAGAGATAGGATAGATCTGAAGAGAGAAAAGAAATGAATTCCAAAGCAGAAAGGTCAGAGGGTTTATGTTTTGGGCTGGTAGTAAACAGAGCCAAACCTACTTGCATAAATGAACAAAGCAATACTGATGAGCAAATGACAAAAACGTAAAGATAAATCTAACGAGAAAAAGTGACACAGATCTAACTTAAGAAATATCTAATGCACATAACACATCCATTGAGCACAAAGTCTTAATTTCTGTATTAATATTTTCTGTTATAAAAAGTACAAAGCCTTTTCCTTCTCACTTCTATTTTTCATCTAAAAATATTCACCTTTTGAATACAACAAGTATCCAAGTATATATAGAAGGAGAAGGAGAAAGAAGGAAAAAAGGAACCAACAACTACTTACAAAATATTTACAAAAATATCTAAAAGTCAACTGTTGACTTTGGGGCAATTTAGTGGATGACAACATCCCATGGTGCAACATGGATGATGTCATCATTTGTGCCAACATAATTTTAAATACTTTACAAAAATGGGATAAATCCTAGGAGGAGGAAGGATATTCTTCGTCATCCCATGGTTAGAAAGGAGTGTCCTATCTGCTCAAGAGAGGAAATGTGAAATTGAGCCCAGTACTCCATGAACTTGCTAATCATCAGATGAAGTTGATCATGAGTGGGATCCTTGGTGTGATCACCGATGATCTCGCAAGTCTCCCATTCATCTCTGAGTCTCTGTGGGAGCTTAAAGTATTCATTACCTACCTCCATCATGTATCTAACAAAATCACGGCAGGCCAGAAGGTTGTTGATAGATTCTGTGTCAAAAGTGGCTTCTGACCCTAAACCTTGTGACGCGATCTCCTTGAAGAGCCGAATAGTGTCATCTACCTTCCTCAAGGTGTATGATGGGGTGAGCAAGCCCAAAGACATCCTTAAAATAAAATACTCCATTTGATGCATTGCATCCAAGGCTTCCTCCTTGATTTTATCAATTTTCTCCAAGATGAATTCCATCTGGTCAACTCGATAGTCCAAAGTAGCAAGGACTTTGTTGGGTGCTCTAGGGTGATCGAAGATGCCAAATTTTACTAAGTCATCAACTGGGTATTTGAGCATCTTCTGGAATGTCTCATGTTGTAACCTGGAATGGTCCAACTCTTTGGAGATAGGTCCTGCAATCACCTGGAGTTCCTTATTATCCTGATCAATATTTTGATATAGCTCCATGAACTTTATAATTACTTCCTCACTATCCTTGAGGATCTGGTCTCTCCAGGCGAGATACTGCCATACCTTGCTCACCAATCTTGGCATACTCATTTATCTTTTCCTGACTAAGGGCCTCAAGAGTTTTGGTGGTAGCTACGGGAGGTGCACTACCCATTTTCTGCAGGGCTTGGAGAAGATGTTTGTTCTATTCTTTTAGTATCCTCTTCTCTTCCTTTGCTTCCTGAAGCTTTTTGTAAAGGGCATCCACTGCAGATAGGGCCTCTCCCTACAGGCTTTCCAAGGACATTCCCATTGTGACCTGTGTCACTATATAATCTATAGGAAACATATCTTTTTGATCCTTTGTGGGATCAGGGTATGCAATCTCCTAAACCCTTTCACCTGAAGTGCTCTGAGAGAAGCGGGTTATAGGATTTTTCTTCTTAGCTCCTTTTTTTGGAATGAAGGAGAAGTCCATAGGTGTAATGGGGAATTTCCTCTTGTGCTGGCTCAGGTGTTTGGAGATCCATTCTAGACTTAAGGGAGTGTGACTAGAGGAAGGAGGAGAAACGAGGGGTAGAAGAAGGAGAAACTATAGTGAACACGGGAAATGTGTCAAGACGCTTGGTGGTGGCATTGATAAAGAAGTTGACCCTCCAAACACTCATAGGGGTAAGAGACATTGAAGGAGAGGAAATCATTGGGGTGGAAGGGATCTAAGAGATGAGGGAAGAAATGCTGGGGGACAAATCTGCAAGGGAAGAGAAGATGGAGGAAGAGGAAGGGGGAACCGTAGAAGATGGGGGAGAAGACACAACCAAAGGAGTGGTTGCTTGAGTGACATGAAGAGGGGAAGGAGGAGTGGGAGATGGGATGATGGGAACTTCACTAGTTATAGCAATGGCAACATCTTAAGTGGATGTACCCGTCAGAATGCTTACCACTTCTTCTTTTTTAGGGGATACCAGGGTTACTACCTATTCCTTGGTGGCGGAAGGAGGAATCTAAGGAGCTTGCTCCTGAGCAGTGTTTGATTCTCCCTCTTTTTATTTCCCTGTTGCCCTTTGGAAAGTGCTTTGGCTTAGTAGGTGCATCACCCAAAGGAGATGTGGTGAAGTCTACCCGAAGGTAAATGAGACCGTTCCTCCTACACCAATGCTATGTGCATTGCAGAGTGCCTTTAACTCTTTCCTCAATAGTCTGAGGTGCCTTTATTCTATCAATCTCAAAAAATGCCCAATTGTCACCATCGTATCTAGATAGACCGATCAACTTTTGATCGGTCGCAGAAACCTTTCGAGACAATGGCCACACCATATTGGATGATCTCTGCGCCAGGCCAGGTGGGAGTGATCCTTTCTTCTAAGCTCGACCTCATGATACAGATCGATGTAGATATTCTCAATCTATGGGACGTGAATCAGATCAAGATTTTCCCTTAGAAGGTAATTGCAAGGATCAAAGGTTGGCATTACCAAGAAATTGTGTTTCAAGTTAAGTAACTCCAGTTCGAAAACATTTCCCAGGATTTTCTATGAGAAGTGCAAGTGTACCTACCCATTATGAGGGGGAAGGGTGTTCCACCCTTATTTCTTTTCAGACACTTCTCGTGGTATGTGATAAGTTTTCTGAACAGCTCCAATAGGATCAACTTGGGTCACACATACCTCGGTAACTTGGTGGGCTCCCAAGAAGTTGGTGGCTCTGAGATAAGTGAAAGTGGGAATTGTGTAAATAACGCCCCCCACATCTTTGTGGCAAGTAACCACGCTCTTGGTCATCGACCGTGAGTCATCTTGGGCCTTAATAGGTAGATGATGCCATAGAATAAGTCATCGTTGATTTTTGAATTGTGCGATGTTGTTTTCCAGTCTCAAATCTGGATAATACTCATATATTCTTACTTGGGGCCACACCCCGCATCAACTTAGTGCTAGGTAGTCTCTTTCGGAGGCAACAGTGTATACCACATAGGAGTTCATGTAGAACCTCCCCATTGTTGAGAGTTGTTGAAGCTGCTCGGAGATGGTGCTGCTTGATAATCTCTACCCATTCAAAACATTGATCAGGAACATTTTTTCTCATTGTTTCCAGATATCTAAGCATCCATTTGTGAAATTAATGGGCATCAGGAAGCCCAAACACCCTACTCAGGAAGGTGATGGTGTCACTCAGCTCTTCTGAGAAGTCACTGTGATGAATAACTTGTGGCCACCTGGTTATCACCTTCTTGTTTTTTAGATATACTTCATTCATAAGCTACATGCATTTATCTTCATTTTCATCCCATGCTTTTATGAAGTATTCTTGGCTTGTTGCAACAAAATGCTAGTGGTGGGGATGCCCAACATGATTTTAAAGTTTCGGGTAGTGAGGTTTATTATTACCTCACCCTTCTCATTTTCGACACATCTTGTGTCCTTATTGTATAATGGCCCACCACCATCATGAACTCGTTGTTTACTACACTCATGGGAATTCCTCTAGTGAAATGTAAACCAATGTCGAATAATTTGTCCATCTATGGACTACCCGTGACCTTCTTAGTTCTGGCCCAGAAGTCCTTCATATTAATATGACCAAGTTCTAGATCCATGATGTCCAGGTCACACTCTATAAGGGATTCAGGCATCCTGACCCTTTAGTATTTGTACTTCATTTCTTCTTCTATGAGTTTGGTCTTACCCTTAGACTTGGTTGGCTTCTTACTTGATGAAGACATGTGAAAATCTGAGTTCAGCTGTTGTTCTACAAGAAGAATCAGGGAAGTCCATCGTAGAAGAGCCATGTTAGCTGTAAATTCATCCATCAAAGCTTTACAGAATGAAAAATTATATATTTACAAGCCTCTGGGTGCAAGTCACAATTCTATTTTAGGCTACAGGGTCAGAAAAGAAAGGCACACTTCTAGAGAGTGTTGCATGGAAGAAAACAACATAAAAGGGGCGCAGGGCACAAAAATACTACACACAACATTCAAATGTTGGTGTCAAGGATGTGTGCTTGCGCCATACAAAGGGTTTTAAGTGGGTGCAGATTCATTTAGTGTAGCAAAGGTTCAGGATGCCCCATTGGTGCGAGATATGGTATATGTTCCAAAACATTATGATGCACCAAAGGGGCATGTTCAAAGTGTGCATCATTGAGGTAAGGTGCGCCAGTGTTTTAGATTTTGGCATGGCATGGGAAGGGTCTACATGACATTGGATGTTGGTGTAGGTGGAGTTGTGTTTGCGCCTGTGTCAGGATTTTAGGAATTTTTATAAGGTGCGGTTAAGATGCATCTTGCGGGTGAGAGACATGTGCCTCTTTAACACGTCTGTGTTTAATGTAACAGTGATAGCGTTTGCGCCAAAGAAAACCCATGGTTTTGATAATTTTTAGAAACTTCCCTCTTTTGGTAGGATTTTGTGGCTTTTAACTCTTCCAACACAGATTTTGACAATGAGGGGAAAAGAGGAAAAGAGGGTTAGGGATTCATTTTTGAGACAAGGCCTCCCAGGTTTATCAGATCTAGAAGGAGGGTAAGACCCATTTGGAGGTGGGTTGATTTGCAAAATGCGCGGGGTTGTATTAATCCTTTGGTTCATTTTCTTTTTTTTTTAATAATAACCTCCAAAAACAACAACACAAGAAGAGAAAGGACCACTTACAGGGTATATATAAGATGGAGGAAACGATGTGGGCCCCATGAATATGACAAAAAGTGACACACGGTGTTGATAGGAGTCGACAGTGCAGAGAGAAACAAATTTTTCACGTTTTTCAATCGTGAAAATGACAGGTTGGATGTGCCTATATATAGCAAAAGGTGCAATAAATGCGCAACCAACTTTTTGTAAGGCACACCCAGGCAGATGCCAACATGAAAATATTTTTTCCCTAGGTAGGGATTTGGGACTATCAACATTGCTTTTTCAGTGCTTTGGCACACCATTCAAGGGCACAACATTTTGAATGTTGATAAGGTGGCACATGCACCTTGGTGCAGGCTTGAAAGGTGCAACATTTGGAATGTCAACACTCCAAAGGATGCACTAAAGGAAAGGAGGGGAGTATTTTCATTTGATGTTATGTGAATAAAAATTGCACCCAAAAAAAAAAAGGACCAAATGACTAAGTTTGAAAAAATAGATTCTCTAGAAAGGGATTTTATGCCTTTTCGAACGTTAAGGGACCTCAGCGGGAACCAAAAAAAATGGTATGGTTACCTACAAAATTGCCCTTGTCAATTTTACACGGGATAACAACTAGCTCTTCTACGGGGACTATCTTTAAGTGAAGCTTAAGGGTAGAGAGTCCCATATCTGCATGTGCCTATCCATTGGGCTTGAGTCAAAAACAAGGGCGACGAAAAAGGAAAACACACAACCAAAAGAAGTAAACACATGACCAAAACAAACACATGACTAAAGAAAATGTACAAAGAAGAGAGCAAGCTCTACTTCCTGAATACTTTGAGATGTTGCTCGCTATAGGGAAGTGGGAGCTCAATTCCATCTAGATACGAGAGATAGAAGCTATTCTCTCCATTGAGCTTTTGATCTTGAAAGGCCCTTTCCAAAGGGAGTCAAATTTTCGTGCATGCCCTTTGGCTCTCTTCGCTTGTCCCATAAAAGGATGAGATCTCCCACCTGGAAATCCCTCTGCTTAGCCTTTTTATCGAATAGTCTCTTGACTTGACTCTGATGTTCGGTGATCTTGTCAACCACTCTTACTCTCTTTTCTTCAAGTTTTGTTAGATACATGACCCTCTTTTCAAGATAATTCTAGAAAGTCTCATCTTTGATCACTCGTGCCAAGTGTAGAGTAGGAAGTTCCATAGAAATGGGAAGCTCAGCGTCGATTCCATATAATACTTGAAAATGTGACATACCGAGAGACCTCTTTGGAGTAATATAGTTTGCCCACAAAGCATCATACAATGACTTGTGCTAGGACCACTGATTCTCATCGAATAGCTTTCATATGATGGTTACTGATTTCTTATTATTGGATTCTACCTGACCATTTCCCTTGGGGTAATAATCCAAGGCATGGGCCACGGTTATCCCATATTTATAGAAAAAACCAATAACTTCCCATTAGGAGAAGTTGGAAGCATTATCAACAATGATCTTGTTTGGGATGCCAAATCTTACAATGATATTCTCTTTGATGAAGTTACAAATGGCTTCAGAGGTGGAATTCTTAACTGGTATGGCCTCCACCCATTTAGTGAAGTAATCTGTTGTTATTAGGACATAACTATATCCGGAACTTGATTGGGGATGGATTTCTCCAATAAAGTCGATTCCCGTTTCTGAATGGTTCGTCAATAATGACCGGCTGAGGGAAAATAAACCAATTTGGTTTTCCAACAAACTCGCTACCAGTGTTTGTATCACGAAATAGCGTTGGCCGCAGTAGTACCTAGCTTTGGATGATCTTATGTGCTATCACGGATGAGGAGAAGTGACCACCACATGCTGAGTCATGAAAAATTTCAAGTAATTTGATTTGTTGTGGTTTGTCAACACATCGCAAGAAGACGCCATCAATACCACATTTATATAAACCATCATCCCATATGACATATCTGGCTGCCCTGAGCTTTATAGTCCACTTCTCCTTTGAAGTTAGATGAGGTGGGCACTCACCATAGGTGAGAAAGAAAGCTATATCGGAATACCATTCATCGCTAGTCACAACAAATAGAACCATAGGCAAAGAATCAACTTTCTTTAGTTTACCTTGCGCTCCATCGATGCAATCAACTTCCTCTTTAGGGACCTTTGAACCTTTGTTTTCAGCCATAAGCTGACACAAGCCCTTGCCTCTTACCAGCTTGGTTGGTTTTATGTCTAGATCATACTCCTGGACCTTTGCGATCTAATTCCCTCGTAAGCTTCCTAACTCCCGATGAGTTAGTATAGACTTGACTATCGTGTCAAGAATCAGCATTCTTGTATGAGAGTTTAGGATGTAGTCTTTGGAAGTTCTTAACCACTTTGACAACAGTGAATGCATGCTTTTATAACTAATACATCTTCAATTCATGAGGCTTGAGAAGAGAGCTCATGAATTCGATTGGGGATTCAACATCCTCAGAGTTCTTTTACATTAAGATGATTGTTACAGTATGCTCAGATGCATAACTGTACATGATAAAATCCTTGGAGAAGTCGGGACATACCAAGACGGGTGCATGGGTGACGGAGGCTTTTATATCCTTGAATGACACCTTTCCTTCTTCACTCCACTGGAAATTTTGTGACCCTTTCATCATATTTGATATGTGATGAGTCTTTTCAGCAAAGTCGAGAACAAAGCATCTGAGAAAATTCACTTTTCCAAAGAACGAGTGAACACCGGTCTTACTTATGGGTAAGGTAAGGTTCTGAATAGCCTTAACCCTTTCAATGTCTATCTTTGTTCCTTACTACTGACAACATGTCCCAACAACTTTCCTTGGTGACCCCGAAAATAGACTTTTTCGGATTTAGGAAATCTGTGTTGTTGGCACCTAATCAATACTTCCTCAAATGATCACAATGATCACTTCACTTTTAGAGAACACAGTTAAGTAATCTAGATAAACCACTATGAATTTTCCCATTATACCTTTGAATGTGAAGTCCATCACTCATTTGAAAGGTGGCACCAAAGCATTGGTCAACCCAAAAGGCATCCCATTTGTAGGTGAATGTGCCCTGGGAGTAGTGAATGCTATTTTGAATCGTATTCAAAGTGAGACCTCAATCGATTATATCTTGAGAATCCATCAAGCATGGATAACATCTTTGAACGGTTCTCGCCTACGAAATTGATCCATTATAGGTAGTGGGTAGTTGTCCTTAAGGATGCCTAATTCAAATTACAAAAATCTACGCATATGCATATTTCATCGTTCTTCTTTTGTACTGGTATGATGTTTGTGACTCGGGTACTGTGATGGATAGGAAAGATAATCCTCACATCCATCATCTTCTGTATTTCCACCTAGATGGTACTCGAGATCTTGGGATTGTAGTGCCTCTATTTCTGGTGAAAATGTTTGACCTCATCTTTTAACGGGATGTCATATTAAACGTCCTTCGGCTTGAAATACTTTAGATCGGCATAAGACCATGCCAATACGTCCATATATTTCTTCAGCAATTTGACAAACTTCCACTTTTCTTTGGGTGTGCAACATTTCCGATGTTCACAAACTGCGGATGTTCCATAGTACCCAAGTTGACCGGTTTAGTTTCTGGAGAGGATTTGGGATCATCTTGTCACTTATTTTTGACAAAACACTCATGTTTGTCAAACAATAATTCAAAAGAGACTAAACCTTTCAGGATTTTATTTCCCTTGAGATGGCATATACCATCACCTTCTTTTGATTTGTTTGCTTGATTAGTAATAGATTCATGCCACGTAGAAGTAGATCCTTCAAAATGAAGCTCACTAAAAAATTTTGCTTTCTCTAGAAAGGCAATAAGCTGATCGTCATCTTTAAATACCTGCCAATGCTGAGAATTATCTAGCATGCTTGGGCAGAAGACTACCTCAATGGTATATGTGTCTATCTTCAACCCTAGGTGAGGAAGCATGAGAGACGCCGAGATGGCGTGAATCGGCCATGTCATTACGAGATCTTGGAACATATTTTATTGAGAAAGCGTCAAATTCCTCAATGTTGTCCCATACTGCATTGTGGTAATGTCTGATCCTTTCCTTTTTTACTTGGTATATTCTTTTCACTTGATTAATGATCAGCTCATAATCACCCTATACTTTTAGGTTCTTAATTCCCCTTTCTTTTGCATCTTACATGCCAAGTAGTAAAGATTCATAGTGAGCAGTATTATTTGTATTGAAAAACTGCAACTTGAAAGAGAGGAAAAATCTCCTCTTCAGGAGATATTAGCACAGCTCCATCACCGCATCCGCTAGTTGCACAACTGCCATCAAACTATAGTATCTATATCTTGTTAAGGTCCTCCTCTTGGACAAAAATTTCCACTTTATTAGATTTAGTGGATAAGAAGTAGTTCCCATCCCTGATTATTCAAAGAGAATTTGGGCTTTGGGGTCATTGGAATTGGTGACCAAGTACTTCTTTTGCGATTCAGGCTCCAATGTCTACATTACACCCTTGACGAGGATTCTGGCCTTGGACCAGTCCATATGGATCTCTCCACCAACTTCTCTGCAAAAGCTTCTTCCTAGTAGAATTCCATATGCCGCTAGGATATCAGCAATAAGGATGGTCATCTTCACTCTTTTCTCTGGGAATGCCGCAAACTTGAACTGTGCGTCTTTGATCTAACCAATCAATGGAACCTATTTGGTTTCCATGGAGTAACATCTACCAAAAGGCTTGGTAAGAGTGAGGCCCAAAGCATGAGCGACCTTTGCGGCATGACATTATCAGAAGCCCTAGAATCAATTATGCAGTTGCTTAGCTTGTGACCATTGATTAGGAGTGAGAGATAAAAAGGATCAATTTTTCCTGATTTGGAAGTTGAGGCAACATATATACGAGATGCGGGAGGAGTGGAAAGGATTCCTTTTAGAGAGGCATGAGAGTTTATAGCAGCTTGGTTTTGGATATATTCGGTCAATCTTACAAGTGCTCAAGGTTAGGATCGAAGATATTTGGCTTGGACATTTGAGTATTGGTCTTTTTAGCATGATCGATTATATTGAATGAGGACAAGGGTTATGTTGATGAAGGAATGAGTCCCTCACTTCACGGAAAAGGGGTAGGGTTATTGGTCTTTATGGGAATAGAAGAAGGCTGATTTAGAGGAGAGATGGGAGGAAAATATTTTTTCGTAAAAGACTTAATAGGAGGTTGAGCAGGAAGAGGATTACCTCTTTTAGCAATGGTTGGAGGTGTGTTTGACACAACCTTCTCTTTTTGTATCTTGGCAGCAACTTCTACTTCTTTTCCTTGGGAGTGGGTGAAAATAGCATATGACTATCTACTTGCATACCCTTGGGTACCCTCTTCTTCATTAGACTCCTCATCTTCAAATTCCATATACCCAATTGTAGAGTCACAGTCGGTTCATTGACATCTTGATCATCTTCACCTTGCGACAAAGGTTCTTCACAATTTTGCTCCTCTTCTTCGACCTCGACTAGGGCATTGACCGGAGGGGCCTCAAGTGCCAACCGTAGAGCAGTTATAGGCAAATGCAGCCTTTGTGGGGCATTGTTGGAAGTGAAATTTATCTATGGGATATCCCAGTATGAAGTGTTAGGAGAAGCTTGAGCTAATTACTTCTTTAATGCGAAAGTCATTCGCCATCTTCTGGAATGTCAGATCTAATGAAGTGGCTTGAGAAGGAGTTGAAGTTTTAAGCTTGGACAACTCTCATTTTAACTCGCCAGATATAAGCAAGTTATCTTCTATCCAAATGGCTGCAGCTTGAGCGAGAACCAGGGTGGTGATTTGTTCTTGTAAGAGTAAGAAACTTACTCTTGAGCTCATGGCATTCACAAAGAAACACTTCTAATTTTTTGGTGTGGGCAGCATGGCAAGGCGGCACACGGTTAATTAGTGAATTGAAATGAGTGATAAAATCATGCATGGTTTCATTGAATTCCTTCTTCAGGTGAGTGATCTTTGACAGTAATGCAAATGTGTCTTCTGAAGGCTTATACCTGTCTTCAAACGCAGTTCGTAATGTGGCCCAACTGGTGATAGATCCGGCCAACAAATGTTGGAACCACTCTGCTGCGGGTCCTTGCAAGGTCTCTAGAAAGAGGCGTACTGACACATCTTCATGGGTCACATCTAGGATGTTGCATGACATAATAAATGTAGATATATGTGAATCCATGCTTTGGTTTCCACTCCTATCAAATCTCAGGAAATTCTTGAGGTTTCCATGAGGGAGTGTGTGAACTAGATGTGGCAATGCAAGAGGGCCCATAGCATTTCCCCATGGTACTACCATTTGAAAATTTGGAAAGAGCACGTGAGTGGGAGCGCGGTTCCACTAAGTAACAAAGCGTTGCAAAGGATGTGGAGGATCCCTATGAAAATGATCTTTTGTGGGGGCGAGGCACTTCGGCTTACCGATCAACTAAATTCACCAATGGGAAGTGTACTGGTGTAATACTAAAGTTGTGCCTTTGAAGTAGATCAAAATAGGATCAACTTCTCCACGAGCTCTCCTGCTACGAGTAAATGGCTCACCTGCCAGCGTAACTTTCAGATCTGTAATGTTTTTAAACCAGATTTAAAAATTCTTTTTGGTTGTACTTGCTGATTTTCTGATTTTTCTAACAAAAATCAGCAGCATGTACTTTTCTAAATATTTAAATTTATCCCTCTTTTGAAAACCGATTGCGGTTTTAATGACAAAGATCAATGAGGATAAAATGACAGTCGGCTTAGTAAGCTGATTTTTGGATCTTAGATTTGACTTTTTGCAAGGGTTTGAAATTATTTGTAAAACTGTCAGAATCTCAGATCTACAAAAATATACGGGTTTTTGTAAAAACTCAGTGAACTAAATATCTCTAACTAGCCCAGATCTATGGATCTCTGAAGAAAATTTTCAGTTTGGATCACTTTTGGAAAATTTTGGATTTTAAGAAAAAGTTCATATTTACAAACGTGTAGTGATTTTTACATTTTTATATATTTTCTTAGTTACCTTAGCAACCTTAAAATATGTTAGTTTCTTTTAAGCGAAAAAATGCTCACATAGATCTGGTTTTTTCCCAGTATGGAGACGCAAAAAAATGTTGCTCGAAAATCATCGGGTGGGCGAGATCTATAGATAGACAAGCCAATAGCAGTGTGTCGGGCATAGCCCCTCTTTCGAGACAATGAAGTGAAATTGGTTTATTGCTATTCTAGCAACAGGAATCTTCGTAAGTCCTACATTATTATGCCTTCAGGGGTTTTGGATCTCATCCCAGTAGGGGTATTTCCAACTGTGAAGAGAAAGGAATGAAGAGAGGAACGGAGATAGGATAGATCTGAAGAGAGAAAAGAAATGAATTCCAAAGCAGAAAGGTCATAGGGTTTATGTTTTGGGTTGGTAGTAAACAGAGCCAAACCTACTTGCATAAACGAACAAAGAAATACTGATGAGAAAATGACAAAAAGTAGAGATATATCTAACTAGAAAAGTAACACAGATCTAACTTAAGAAAGATCTGATGCACATAACACATCCATTGAGCACAAAGTCTTAATTTCTATATTAATATTTTCTATTACAAAAGTACAAAGCCTTTTCCTTCTCACTTCTATTTTTCATCTAAAAAATGTTCACCTTTTGAATACAACAAGTATCCAAGTATATATAGAAGGAGAAGGAGAAAGAAGGAAAAAAGGAACCAACAACTACTTACAAAATATTTACAAAAATATCTAAAAGTCGATGTTGACTTTAGGGTAATTTAGTGGATGAAAACATCCCATGGTGCAACATGTATGATGTCATCGTTTGTGCCAACATACTTTTAAATACTTTACAAAAATGGGATAAATCCTAGGAGGAGGAAGGCTATTCGTCATCGTCCCACATTTGGAAAGGAGTTTCTGCTTCTACTCGGAGAGGAAATGTGAAATTGAGCCCGGTACTCCATGAACTTGCTAATCATCGGTTTAAGTTGATCTGGGTGGGACCCTTGGTGTGATTTCCAATTACCTCACAAGGCTCCGTTCATCTCTGAGTCTCTTTGGGAGCTTGAAGTATTCATTACCTACCTCCATCAGGTATCCAACAAAATCACGGCAGGCCAAAAGGTTGTTGATAGATTCTACGTCAAAAGTGGCTTCTGACCCTAAACCTTGCGACGTGATCTCCTTGAAGAGACGAATAGTGTCATCTACCTTCCTCAAGGCATATGATGGGGTGAGCAAGCCCAAAGACATCCTTAGGATGATCTACTCCATTTGATGCATTGCATCCAAGGCTTCCTCCTTGATTTTATCAATTTTCTCCAAGACAAATTCCATCTGGTCAACCCAATAGTCCAAAGCAACAAGGACTTTGTTGGGTGCTCTTGGGTGATCGAAGACGTCAAATTTTACTAATTCATCGACTGGGTAGTTGAGCATCTTCTGGAATGTCTCATGTTGTAACCTGGCATGGTCCAACTCTTCAGAGATAGGTCCTGCAATCGCCTAGAGTTCCTTATTAGCCTGATCAATATTTTGATATAGCTCCATGAACTTTATAATTACTTCCTCACTATCCTTGAGGATCTGGTCTCTCTAGGTGGATACTGCCATACCTTTCTCACCAATCTTGGCATACTCATTTATATTTTCCTGACTAAGGGCCTCAGGAGTTTCGGTGGCAGCTACAGGAGGTGCACTGCCCATTTTCTACAGGGCTTGGAGAAGATGTTTGTTCTATTCTTTCAATATCCTCTTCTCTTCCTTTTCTTCCGAAGCTTTTTGCAAAGGGCATCCACTGTAGATAGGGCCTCTCAATGCAAGATTTTTGAGGAAATTCTCAATATGACTTGTGTCACTATATAATCTGTAGGAGATAGATATTTTTTATCCTTTGTGGCATCAGGGTATGCAATCTCTAGAACCGTTTCCCTTGAAGCGCTCTAAGAGAAGTGGGTTATAGGCTTTTGATTCTTAGATCCTTTTCTTGGAATGATGGAGAAGTCCATAGGTGCAATGGGGACTTTCCTCTTGTGTTGGCTCAAGTGTTTGGAGACCCATTCTGGACTTAAGGGAGTGTGATCAGAAGGAGGAGAAACAGGAGTAGAAGAAGGAGTGACTACGGTGAACACAAGGAAATGTATCTAGATCTGGCGGTGGCATTAATAAAGAAGCTGACCCTCCAATGCTCACAAGGGTAGGAGACACTATAGGAGAGGAAACCTTGGGGTGGAAGGGATCTGAGAGATGAGGGAAGAAATGTTGGGGGAAAGATTTGCAAGGGAAGAGAAGATGGAGGAAGAGGAAGGGGGAACAATAGAATATGAGGGAGAAGACACAACCAAAGGAGTGGTTGCTTGAGTGATGTGAGGAGTGGATTGAGGAGTGGGAGATGGGATGATGGGAACTTCAATAGTTATAGCAATGTCAATATCACGAGTGGATGTACTGTAGGAATGCTTACCACTTCTTCTTTTTTAGGGGATACCAGGCTTACTACCTATTCCTCGGTGGTGGAAGGAGGACTCTCAAGAGCTTCCTCTGAGCAGTTTTGATTCTCCCTCTTTTCTTTCCCTTTTCCCTTTGGCAAGTGCTTTGGCTTAGCAGGTGCATTGCCCAAAGGAGACGTGGTGAAGTCTACCCCAAGGTAAATGAGACCGTTCTTCCTGCACCAATGCTCTATGTGTTGCAGAGTGCCTTTAACTCTTTCCTCAATAGTTTGAGGTGCCTTTGTTCTATCAATCTTGGCAAATGGCCAATTGTCCCCATCCGTATCTAGATAGACCTGATCAACTTCTTGATCAGTCACTTGGAAACCTTTTGGGATAATGGCCACACCATATTGGATGATCTCTGCCAGGGCCAGGCGGGAGTGATCCTTTCTTCTGAGCTTGACCTCGTGATATAGATCGATGTAGATATCTTCGATCTATGGGATGTGAATTGGATCAAGCTTTTCCCTTGGAAGGAAATTACGAGGATCAAAGGTTGGCCTTGCCAAGAAATTGTGTTTCAAGTTGAGTAACTCCAATTCTACAAACATTTCTTGGGATTTGCTATGAGAAGTGTAGGTGTACCTACCCACTATGAGGGGGAAAGGTGTTCCACCCTTCTTTCTTTTAGACACTTCTCATGGTATGTGATAAGCTATACGGATAGCTCGGTGAGGATCAATTTGGGTTCCGCATACCTTAGTAACTTGGTGGGATCCCCAAGAATTTAATAGCTCTAAGATAAGTGAAAGTGGGGAATTGCATAAATAAAACCCCCACTCTCTCTGGCGTGGCGATAACCACGCTCTTGGTCATCTGACCTTGAGTCATATTGGGCCTCAAGAGGAAGATGATGCCATAGAAGAAGGCATCATTGATTTTGTTAAATTGTGTGATGTTGTTTTCCAGTCTCAACTCTTGATAATAATCATATATTCTTACTTTGGGCCACACCCCGCATCAACTTAGTGCTAGGTAGTCTCTTTCAGAGGCAGCAGTGTATACCACATAGGATTTCATGTAGAACCTCCCCATTGTTGAGAGTTGTTGAAGCTTCTCAAAGATGGTACTACTGATAATCTCCGCCCATTCAAAATATTGATCAAGAATTTTTTTCTCATTGTTTCAAGATATCTAAGCATCCATTTGTGAAAGTAATGGGCATCAGGAAGCCCAAACACCCTACTCAAGAAGGTGATGGTGTCACTCAGCTCTTCTGAGAAGTCACTGCAATGAATAACTTGCGGCCACCTGGTTATCACTTTCTTGTTTTTAGATATACTTCACTCATAAGCTGCATGAATTCGTCTTCATTTTCATTCCATGCTTTTATATAGTCTTCTTGGCTTATTGCAACAAAATTTTGGTGGTGGGGGATGCCTAACATGATTTCAAAGTGCCGGGCAGTGAGGTTGATTATTACCTCACCCTTCTCATTTTCGACACATCTTGTGTCCTTATTGTAACAATGCAGCCCACCACCATCATGAACTCGTTGTTTACTATGCTCATGGGAATTTCTGCAATGAAATCTAAACCACTACCAACCAATTTGTCCATCCATGGACTGCCCGTGACCTTCTTAGTTCTAGCCCAGGAGTCCTCCATATCAATATGACCAAGTTCTAAATCCCTATTGTCTAGGTCACGCTCTATAAAGAATTCAAGCATCCTAACCCTTTGGTATTTGTACTTCATTTCTTCTTTTGTGAGTTTGGCCTTACCCTTATACTTGGTTGTCTTCTTACTTGATGAAGACATGTGTGAATCTGAGTTCAACTGCTGATCTACAAGAAGAATCGGGAAGTCCATCGTGAGAAGAGCCATGTTAGCTATTAAATAGTCCATCAAAGCTTTACAAAATGAAAAATTATCAATTTATAAGCCTCGGGGCACAAGGCGCAATTCTATTGCAGGATGTAGGGTCAAAAAATCAAGGCGCACTTTTGGAGAGTGTTGCATGGAAGAAAACAACGCAAAAAGGGGTGTAGGGCACAAAAATACTACACACAACATTCGAAGTGTGTGTCAAGGGATGTGCACTTACACCATATGAAGGGTTTTAATTGGGCATAGATTCATTTGGTGTAGCAAGGGTTCAGGATGTGCCATTGGTGCAGATATGATATATGTTGCAAAACATTATGATGTGCCAAAGGGCGCAGGTTCAAAGGGTGCATCATTGAGGTAAGGTGCGCCAATGTTTTAGCTTTTGGTGTGGTGCGGGAAGGGTCTGCATGACATTCAAATGTTGGTGTAGGTGGAGTTGCGCTTGCACCTGTGTTAGGTTTTTGGAATTTTTATAAGGCACGGGAAAGATGCATGTTGTAGGTGGGGACAGTGTGCCTCTTTGGCACGACTGTGTTTAGTGTAACAATGATGGCGTTTGTGCCAAAGAAAAACCATGGTTTTGATAATTTTTAGAAACTTCCCTCTTTTGGCAGGATTTTGTGGCTTTTAACTCTTCCAACACAGATTTTGACAGTGAGGGGAAAAGAGGAAAAGAGGGTCAGGGATTCATTTTTGAGACAAGGCCTCCCAGGTTTAGCAGATCTGGAAGGAGGGTAAGACCGGTTTGGAGGTGGGTTGATTTGTAAAATGGGCAGGGGTTGTATTACTCCTTAGGTTCATTTTCTTTGTTTTTAATAATAAAAACCTCCAAAAACAACACAATAAGAGCAAGGACCACTTACCAGGAATATATAAGATGGAGGAAATGATGTGGGGTCAACGAATATAACAAAAAGTGACACACGTGGCTAACATGAGCGCTAATAGGTGCAGAGGAATAAAAAATTTCACATTTTTAAAATCTTGAAAATGAAAGGTCGGATATGCCTATATATAGAAAAAGGTGTAATAAATGTGCCACCAACTTTTTGTAATGCACACCTAGGCAAATGCACACATGAAAATATTTACACCCTAGGCGCGGATTTGTGTATCAACATTTCTTTTTCAAAGCACTTTGGCGCACAATTCAAGGCGCAATTTGTTATCCAAAATTTCACCCCCCCAGGGTAAATTTGATAACATGTATCAGAATGTTCAAGTCCCAAGGCAATTGACTGATTCAGAGTAAAAATCAGGTTTCTAGGGTCCCTTCAGGAATTTTTCTAACTCCCCAGGCCGAAGAAGGAAGGAGCAAGCTCTGAGAAAATGTGAAAAAAGGTTGCAGAAAGGCAAGTAGGTTGATCCAGGAAAAAGTGTGAAAATTGGCTAAGTCCTGCTCAAGGGAGCAACTGGGACATTTGGGACGTCAAGGCGCGGATCGGCCGAAAAGCCTCCAGGCGGCCCAAATTGCATTTGGGACAATCGGGCCAGAAGTACGCGGCGGGCGCGAAAAGCCGATCCAGCCGAAAGAGGAAGAAAAATTGGCTAAGTGTTGCTCGGGACGTTTGGGACAAAAAGACCCGAACCGGCCGGATCGGCCGAAATGAGCATAGGTAGTCAAAAATTGATTGGGACATCACATTTGTGAAGGTGCAAACCGGCCGAACCGGGTGAAAAATGTCGAGTCATCCCGAAACACAATGGGACATCGGGCCAAAAATGCGCGAATCCTAAGCCTAACCAGGTGAAATGAGAACAAAGCGATCGAGAGGCAATGGGACAGTTGGGAAAATGGACTTGAACCAGCAGTTTGCTGAAATTAGTACGAGGAGCACTAAGCGTTTGGAACATCCGGGACGAAAAGACGCGAAGGACACGAAAGAGTTGGCAGGGCCGAGAACCAACCAGATCACACCACGTGTCTCAAGGAGAAAAGTCAAAAGTCAAAGGGGCAAGGTTTGAAGCGCTGGCCCGAACCTATAGGAATTGGACATGTGTCCAATAGAGTAGTAAAGTGTGGAGCTTGGGGGAAGTCTAGAGAATTTGGCTGAGTTCCCCAAAAAGGCTAAAAGTAAAGGAAGCCCCCGCCCCTGTCCTCCAACAAGATCATGCCACGTGTCATCCAAATGGCGGGAGCGCGGAAAAAGGGTGAAAAAAGTCCCAAAATCATCAAAAAGTCAAAATTTCAAAGGAAAGCCCGCCGAAAAGATGAAGGAGAGAGAATTTCTCGTCCAATCAGAGCGTGCCACGTGTCATCCAAGTGGCAGAGCGCGGGAAAGATTTCAAAACACGTTTTCGCCTGTTTTGTGCCCTAAAACTTCAGACCTCCATAACTTTCGATCCAGAGCTCGGATTTGCACGTTCCTTATATCAACGGAAAGCTTATGAAATTCTCTACATGATTCTAGGATCAATCTCAAGTTTTGGTGTGGTCTGAAGAGAGAAAATCAAGAAACAGCAGTGCTGATGCGTGATAATGGCGAAATGACATTCCAAATGACCAAATTTAATGCGAATGGGTCGCATTCTCCGTAATCCAGTCAAGGTGACAGGTATGGGTTTGTAAGGTATCCTATTCCATTTTAATGCGTTAGTATTCAATGAGGAATGGGCTTACACGTTTTCCCATGTTTCGTCCCCTGGGCTCGACCCATGCAATGTAAAAGCCAGATTTGGCTCATTTTGAAAAAAGGTTGTTCATTCTTTCTGCTCTGCTCTCCCTTCTTTTCTTCTCTAGGGTTGAAAATGGAGTTTGAACCTCCTCCTTGCTCTGTAATGGGGTTTTGCTCTTATTAATGGAATGATGTTCTGTGTAAACTTCTAAAGCAACAAAACATGTTTTGTGATGCATCTGTCCATCCTTTCTCATTTTTGCTTGTTTTCTTCTTGCCTCTCTTCATTGCAGGTATTTGTGCATGTTTGAATGTTCATTGCAGGTCTGGAGCTATGTTCATGGAGTTTTGGGACATTTTCTGTGTGAAATCTATCCTTGGGCCTGTGATGCATCTGTCCATCCTTCCCATTGCTCACCTCTCTTTGTCCCATGGCAGTTTTGATAGATGTCCAACATTCTCCTTCTCTGGTGTATCACCGTTTTAGTGTAGGCTTTTGCTATTTTTCCCTCTCTCTCTCTCTCTCTCTGTCTCCTTGGCATGGTTAGATTAGGATTAGATTAGCTTTCCTGCACTGGAATAGCTTGTGGCAGGTAGTTTAGGAGCAGGAACCAGCCTTCTCTGGAGATTCCTCTCTCGGTTTCACAAGTCCCACGCTTGGAGAGAGGTTTCCATGTTGTGCAATTACACTAGATGCAAGAGTGATCAACCTAGAAATCTGATCTGCATCCAGGGGTGCTGTGATTTTGCACTAACAGTTTTGGCACACTCGGTGGGACCTTAGAGGTCTTTCACTTCATCTTTTGCAGGTTGATGTGTTCCTGTGAAGATTTCAGCCTTTGGAGGCACTTGCAAACACATCTGGCGACTCCATCTGGTCAACAACCCATCTCTGAAGTTACAGACCTTCCTTTCCATTCATTTCCATCCATTTTCATCCATCTTTCTTTCCATCCCCTTCATTCTTTTCCATTCCATGAAGTTGTGCAATCATGAATTCATTTCCATCATGGAATTCACATCAACAACAGCAGTATATTCCACCTCCAACATGTTTTACAAATCCTCCAAATCAGCATTTTGAGCAGATTCAAGATTAGTATGCATACCCATATGAGCAGCAGTGCCAAAGTTAGTTTGGCTATGAAGCTTCCCAAGAGCAAGAGTATGCATACAATGAAGACCATCAGATCCAAGATGCTGGTCTGTTGGAGAAAATCCAAAAGATGGAGGTGGAGATGTTGCAGTCCAGAGCAACAGCTCAAATGAGAGCTTTCAGAATTGGTTGCAGGACTCCTTGTCCATGGGGAGGCCCTTTTCCAAGACACTTCAGCCCTCAAGAGAAGCTGGACTTCATGATAAAGATGCTGCCCCAACTTGCACAATGGACAGCAGAGATAGAGGCCTACAGACTTGTTGTTGAACAACCTTGTCAATGGGTAAGTTCTACACCATCATCTGGTTTTTTTCTTTCCATTAATCAAGCAGCACCATCTCATTTAAACTCCCCATCTGCTGTCCCAAGTATTGAATCCATGTCTCCACCTCTCAGTCTTCCACCACACCTCGATTCTTCTTTCCTCTTCCCTTCCAAACAGTCATCCCCTCCACAAGAGCTAATAGAAATACCCCCTCCTCCAAAGAAACAAGAGGTTTCACCTCCTCCACCACCACAAAAAAATGTCAAATCAGTTGAGTTTCAATCTATCCCTCCTCTTGCATCCCCAATTCCATGTGGGGAAGAAGAAATTGAAAAAATCAGTCATCAAGGACAACAAGAGGAAGAGCCAAAAAGAAAAGAAATAACAGACGACTTGAAGGTTTGGGCTGCCAAGTTTGGGATGACAAGGATCCCCTTGATGGTTAAGCCTACAGAAGAGGCTAGGGTTGGAGAACAAATGGTGGTCAGGACTGATTTTGTTGCAGCAGAAGAAGAAGATCTTGCAGCCCCAACTTGCCCTCTAGAGCAGCAGAATGAAGAGTTTGACTTGACAAACTTCATGCTAGAGGAAGAGTTTTATCAAGAGCAAGATTCTCTTCAAGTAGTAGAGGAAGGAGAAGCTGCTCCAAATCCAAGAGAAGAGGAGCACAATCTAGCTGTGGAGGAAGAGAAAGGGCAGAAGGGTTCTACCATTGCTTCCACACCATCCATTCAAGGTCTACAAGAAGACTCCATTCTTGGAGTTGAAAATCAGAGCTATGGGCATATCAAACGGATCAGACCTTGCCCAATCAGGTATTTGGCTTCATTCGAGCCAAAGGAGAAGCCACAACCAGTCATGCTTGCTTCTAAGCATGAGGATGAGCTACAAAGTACCAAGGATCAGCTGCCATACCTCTTCAATCCAAATGCAGAGAAGTTAAAAGAGGCATTGAAATTTTCAGTTGATACCTTGATGATTTGGATAGAAGACCAGCTTCTTGTTGATTTTCCATCCATCCAAACAGCCATGATCAGTGCCAAATCAATTGCATGGCTGCCAATTTTGAAGAAAGGAAGCTATTTCTCACAACCAGTTGCAGGGTTTGTTTAGCTTGCCTTTGCTTCCAGTTAGAGTAGAGTAGCTAGGTTTGTTTTCAGTAGAAGAAGTGCTTGTGCACACTCTGCATGTTCCATTTGGGACATGTATGATTTTCAGTTCTGTACATAGTTTTTGGTGTTGCTGGTTTTGCTCTTTGATTCGTTCCAAAGTGGTTTTTGGTGAGAACAACTCCATGCCCGGTGGGTTTCCAAGTGGCTCAGAGGGGAGATTTTCAAAGTTCAGATCAGTTTTCAGGCTATTACTTATGACTCCATGCCCAATGGATTGCTTCAGGCAACTGGTCTTTTCATCTAGCAGGCAGATGACCCTGCTGAGTCGCCAAATTGTTATCCAAAATTTCACCCCCCCAGGGTAAATTTGATAACATGTATCAGAATGTTCAAGTCCCAAGGCAATTGACTGATTCAGAGTAAAAATCAGGTTTCTAGGGTCCCTTCAGGAATTTTTCTAACTCCCCAGGCCGAAGAAGGAAGGAGCAAGCTCTGAGAAAATGCGAAAAAAGGTTGCAGAAAGGCAAGTAGGTTGATCCAGGAAAAAGTGTGAAAATTGGCTAAGTCCTGCTCAAGGGAGCAACTGGGACATTTGGGACGTCAAGGCGTGGATCGGCCGAAAAGCCTCCAGGCGGCCCAAATTGCATTTGGGACAATCGGGCCAGAAGTACGCGGCGGGCGCGAAAAGCCGATCCGGCCGAAAGAGGAAGAAAAATTGGCTAAGTGTTGCTCGGGACGTTTGGGACAAAAAGACCCGAACCGGCCGGATCGGCCGAAATGAGCACAGGCAGTCAAAAAGCGATTGGGACATCTGGGCCGCGAAGGCGCGAACCGGCCAAACCGGGTGAAAAAGGTCGAGTCAGTCCGAAACACAATGGGACATCCGGGCCAAAAATGCGCGAACCGGCCGAACCGGGTGAAATGGGAACAAACAGTCCGGAGGCAACTGGGACATTTGGGACAAATGGACGCGAACCGGCCGGTTTGCCTGAAATCAGCACAAGGAGCACTAAGCGTTTGGAACATCCGGGACGAAAAGACGCGAAGGACGCGAAAGAGCTGGCAGGGCCGAGAACCAACCAGATCACACCACGTGTCTCAAGGAGAAAAGTCAAAAGTCAAAGGGGCAAGGTTTGAAGCGCTGGCCCGAGCCAATAGGAATTGGACACGTGTCCAATAGAGCAGTAAAGTGCGGAGCTCGGGGGGAAGTTAGAGAATTTGGCTGAGTTCCCCAAAAAGGCTAAAAGTAAAGGAAGCCCCGCGCCCTGTCCTCCAACAAGATCATGCCACGTGTCATCCAAATGGCGGGAGCGCGGAAAAAGGGTGAAAAAAGTCCCAAAATCATCAAAAAGTCAAAATTTCAAAGGACAGCCCACCGAAAAGATGAAGGAGAGAGAATTTCTCATCCAATCAGAGCGTGCCACGTGTCATCCAAGTGGCAGAGCGCGGGAAAGATTTCAAAACACGTTTTCACCTGTTTTGTGCCCTAAAACTTCAGACCTCCATAACTTTCGATCCAGAGCTCGGATTTACATTCCTTATATCAACGGAAAGCTTATGAAATTCTCTACATGATTCTAGGATCAATCTCGAGTTTTGGTGTGGTATGAAGAGAGAAAATCAAGAAACAGCGCTGATGCGTGATAATGGCCAGAAATGACATTCCAACGACCAAATTTAATGCAGAATGGGTCGCATTCTCCTGTAATCCAGTCAAGGTGATAGGGTATGGGTTTGTAAGGTATCCTATTCTATTTTAATGCGTTAGTATTCAATGAGGAATGGGCTTACATGTTTTCCCACGTTTCTGTCCCCTGGGCTCGACCCATGCAATGTAAAAGCCAGATTTGGCTCATTTAAAAAAAAAAGGTTGTTCATTTTTTCTGCTCTGCTCTCCCTTCTTTTCTTCTATAGGGTTGAAAATGGAGTTTGAACCTCCTCCCTTGCTCTGTAATGGAATTTTTCCTCTTATTAATGGAATGATGTTCTGTGCAAACTTCTGAAGCAACAAAACATGTTTTGTGATGCATCTATCCATCCTTTCTCGTTTTTGCTTGTTTTCTTCTTGCCTCTCTTCATTGCAGGTATTTGTGCATGTTTGAATGTTCATTGCAGGTCTGGAGCTATGTTCATGGAGTTTTGGGACATTTTCTGTGTGAAATCTATCCTTGGGCCTGTGATGCATCTGTCCATCCTTCCCATTGCTCACCTCTCTTTGTCCCATGGCATTTTTGATAGATGTCCAACATTCTCCTTCTCTGGTGTATCACCATTTTAGTGTAGACTTTTTTGTTTTTCCTCTCTCTCTCTCTCTCTCTGTCTCCTTGGCATGGTTAGATTATGATTAGATTAGCTTGCCTACACTAGAATAGCTTGTGGCAAGTAGTTTAGGAGCAGGAACTAGCCTTCTCTGGAGATTCCTCTCTCGGTTTCACAAGTCCCACGCTTGGAGAGAGGTTTCCATGTTGTGCAATTACACTGGATGCAAGAGTGATCAACCTAGAAATCTGATCAGCGTCCAGGGGTGCTGTAATTTTGCACTAGCAATGCAACATTTTGAATGTTGACAGGGTGGCACATGTGCCTTGGCATAGGCTTGAAATGCACATCATGGGAAGGCACAACATTTTGAATGTCAACACTCCAAAGGATGTGCCAAAGGAAAGGAGGGGGCGTAGTTTCATTTGATGTTGCGTGAATAAAACCTACGCCCAACCAAAAAAGGACCAAATGACTAAGTTCGAAAAACTAGATTCTCGGAAAGGGATTTTATTCCTTTTTGAACGTTAAGGGACCTCAACAGGGAACCAAAAAGAAAATTTGGTATGGTTACTGCAAATTTCCCTTATCAATTTTACGGGATAACAATACTTATTTTCCTACTCTTTCAACTTGGATTTTCCTTTGGACTTGGTTGGCTTCTTACACGATGAAGACATAAGTGCACTCGAGGATTGCTATTTCTATGCAAGAAGAATCAGAGAGTTCCAATGTAGAAGGGCCATGTTAGCCATCAATTTGTCCATAAAATCTTTGCGAGAATGAAAAATTACCAACTTATGAGCCTCTGGGCGCAAGGCGCAACCTTACTACAAGCTGCGCAAGGGTTTTGAAAAGCAAGGTGCACTTTTAGGGAGTATTGTATGGGGAAGCAATTCCAAAAAGGGCACTGAGCACGAGAAAGGGTACACACAACATTCAGATGTTGATGTCAAGGAATATGTGCTTGCATAGGAAGTGCTTTAACTAGGCACAGTTTTTTTTGGTGTAGCAAGGTCTCAAGGTGTGCCATTGGCACAAATGTGGTAGATGCTACATGAGGGTGAGGTGTGCCAAGCGCATTTGTAGAAGGTGTAACACATAGGTCAAGTGCACCAAGGGGCTTGGTTTTGTGACGGCGTGGAAAGGGTTTACACAACATGCAGTGTTGTTGATGTTGCTTTGGCGCCAGTGCTTGCACCTTAGGAATTTTATAGTTTATAGGGCATGAGAAGGGCTTATGTTGTGTGGTCCTTTAATGTGCCAATGGCACGACTGTTTTGATGCAACATAGCGAAATAGTGCGCCAAAGGGGTGCAACTGTGTTTAGTGTAACCAGGAGTTTGCAATGTGCCATAGTGAAAACAGTTTCACTATGTGGGCAGATTTCCCTTTTTCTTGATTCTTACTCTTTTGGCTTAGATTTTGATGTCCAGGAGGGAAAACCTAACAAGGCAAGGAGTGACAGACAAATGGGCATGAGTTATTTTTTAGGCCGAGCCTTCCAGATTTATAGATCTAGAAGAAAATGAAAAGGAGAGTTTTTAGGTTGGTACTTAGGTTTGCAAATGGCATTATCCTTTCCTTATAAATTCATTTTTATTATTCAACAATCCTATTCACCTATCCCAACATCCATAAAAACAACAACAAGGATGGTAGAAACCACTTACCCAGTATAAATAACGACGAAGGGATGAGGTGGGGTCCACGATCACGACAAATGGCATGTGCGGTGACGAGAGCAACTAACAGGCATAGAGGAATAACTTTTCACATTTTTTCAATTGTGAAAATGACCCTATATATAGAAAAATGTGCATTTATTGCACCACCAAATTTTTCCTTTGGCGCACTTTACAGAGTGTCGACATGGGGAAGGTTGCACCAGGGCGCGATGTTTAATATGTCAACATCATGTTACATGTGCCTAAGGCGCACTCAAAAAGGTGTTAACATGCTTGCGGATGTGTCGGGTGCACTTAAAGAGGGCACATCATTTAATGATGTTGCAATAATAATGAGTGTGCCTAGGGACCAAAGCGGTGCAGTTTCGAGAGTTTTGACACTACATTACTTGTGCCCAGTCAAAAAGTTTGTAAAAACTAAGTTATTTAAAACTTGATTTTCCGAAAGGGAGTTCTAGGCCATTTAGAACATTAATAGACCTTATCAGGGGACCGAAATGGAATTTTGGTATGGTTACCTATAAAATTTCCCTTGTCAATTTTACGGGATAATGGTGGCTCTCCCGGGAACTATCTTCAAGTGAAGCTTAAGGGTAGAGAATCCTAGATTTTCATGTGCCTATCCATTAGGTTATAGGGTCAAAAACAAGGGCAATGAAAAGGAACACACAACAACAAATAGAAAGCAAACACACAACTAAAGCAAATCAGCACAGAGAAGAGAGCAAGCTCTACTTCCTAAATATTTTGAGATGTTGCTCGCTATAGGGAAGGAGTTTAGTTCCATCTGGATACGAGAGAGGAAAGATATTCTCTCTATTCGGATGTCTGATCTTGAATGGCCCTCTCCAAAGAGAATCAAATTTCCCATGCATGCCCTTTGGTTCTCTTCGCTTGTCCCATAGGAGGACAAGATCTCCCACCTAGAAATCTCTCTGCTTGGCCTTTTTATCAAACAATATTTTGAACTTTCTTCGATATTTGGTGATCCTTTCGAACACCCTTACCCTTTTTCTTCAATTTCTATTAGATACATGATCCTCTTTTCAAGAGAATTATGGAAAGTTTCATCTTTGATCGCTCGTGCCAAGTGTAGAGTAGGGAGTTCTGTGGAGATAGGGATCTCAGCGTCAATTCCATATAACACTTGAAAAGGTGACATTACGAGATACCTCTTGGGGTAATATGGTCTGCCCCACAAAGCATCATGATGACTTGTGCCATGACCACTGATTCTCATCGACTAGCTTCCATATGATAGTCATTAGGTTTTTATTGTTGGATTCAGCCTGACCATTCCCTTAAGGGTAATAATTCGAGGCATGGGCCAAGGTTATTCTGTATTCATAGAAAAAAACAATAACTTCCTAAAAGGAGAAGTTGGAATCATTATCAGCAATGATCTTGTGTGGGATGTCAAACCTCACAATAATATTTTCTTTGATGAAGTTACAAACAACTTCAGAGGTGGTATTCTTAACAGGTATGGCCTCCACCCATTTGGTGAAGTAATATGTTGCTATTAGGACATAACTATGTCCGGCACTTGATTGGGGATGGAGTTCTCTGATAAAGTCAATTCCCCATTGCCTGAATGGTTTTCAATAATGATGGGCCTAAGGGGAAAAGTAACCAATTTTGGTTTACCAACGAACTGTTGGTAGAGCTCACATTTTGCTACCCAGGTGGCTGTATCCTGAAATAGCATTGGCTAGTAGTACCTGGCCCGAATGATCTTATGTGTTGTCACAGAAGAGGAAAAGTGACCACCGCAGGCTGAATCATGAAATATTTCTAGTAACTTCACCTGATGTGGCTTGTCAATGCATCGCAAGAAGATGCCATCAATCCCGTGCTTGTATAAACCGTCATCCCATATGACATATCTGGCTGCCCTAAGCTTTACTGTCCACTTCTCCTTTGAATTTAGATGAGCTGGACACTCACCGTAAGTGAGAAAGAAAGTGATGTCGAATACCACTCATCACTAGTCATAACAAATAGAACCATAGGTAGAGAATCAGCTTTCTCCAGCTCACCCTGCGCTCCGTCGATGTAATCAAATTTCTCTTCAGGATCTCCTGAATCTTTATTTTCAGCCATGAGCTGACATAGGCCTCTACCCCTTACCAACTTGGTTGGTTCAATGTCTAGATCATACTCTTGGACCTTTGCGATCCAATTCCCTCATAAGCTTCCTAACTCTTGTTGAGTTAGGATAGACTTAACTGTCGTGTCAGGAACCAGCACTACCATATGAGAGTTTAGGATGTAGTACCGGAAGTTCTTGACTACTTTGACTACTGTGAAGGCATGTTTTTCTAACTGAGACATCTTCAATTCATGAAGCTTGAGAGGGGAGCTCATGAACACGATTGGGGATTCAACATCCTTAGAGTTCTTCTGCATTAAGATGGCAGATACAGTATGTGCAGATGCATAACTGTACATGATGAAATCTTTGGAGAAGTCGGGGCACACCAAAACTGGTGCATGAGCAATTGAGGATTTTATATCCTTGAATGACGTCTTTCCTTCTTCACTCCACCAGAAATTTTGTGACCCCTTCATCATATTTGATATGTGATGAGTCTTTTCAGCAAAGTCTAGAACAAAGCGTCTGAGAAAATTCACCTTTCCAAAGGAGTGAACACCGGTCTTGCTTGTGGGAAAGGTAAGGCTCTGAATAGCCTTGACTCTTTCGATGTCTATTTTTGTTCCTTCCTTGCTGACAACATGTCCCAACAAATTTCCTTCAGTGACCCTAAAAATAGACTTTTTGGATTTAGGGAAATCCGTGTTCTCGACATCTAATCAATACTTGCTCCAAATGATCACAGTGATCACTTCACTTTTAGAGAACACAGTTAAGTCATCTAGATAAACCATGATGACCTTCCCCATCATACCTTTGAATGTGAAGTCCATAGCTCTGAAAGGTGGCACCGGCATTGGTCAAGCCGAAAGGCATCCTGTTGTAGGTGAATGTGCCCCAGGGAGTAGTGAACGCTATTTTGAATTGGTCTTCAGGTGAGACCTCAATCTGATTATAGCCTAAAAAACCATCGAGCATGGACAACATCTCTGAACTAGTTACTACTTGCAGAACCTGATCCATTATGGGTAGTGGATAATTGTCCTTCAGGGACGCCTAGTTTAGGTTGCAAAAATCTATGCATATGCGTATTTCACCATTCTTCTTTCGCATGGGCACAATGTTTACGACCCAGGTACTATGATGGATAGGAAAGATAATTCTTACATCCAACATCTTTTGTATTTCTACCTGGATAGTACTTGAGATCTTAGGATTGTAGTGCCTCCATTTCTGGTGAAAGGGTTTGACATCATCCTTTAATGGGATGTCATGTTGAATGTCCTTAGGCTTGAAAGACTTTAGATCGGCATAAGACCATGCCAATACATCCATATATTTCTTCAACAGCTTGACAAATTTCCACTTTTCCTTAGGTGTACAACACTTCCCGATGTTCACAAACTATGGATGCTCTGTAGAGCTTAGATTAATAGATTCAGTCTCTGGAGAAGAGCTAGGGTCACTCTATCACTTTTTCTTGATGAAGCGGTCATGCTTGTCAAACAATCATTCCAGGGAGACTAAACCTTTCAGAATTTTGTTCCCCTTGAGCTGACAGATGCCTCCACCTTCTATTGATTCATTTGATTGACCAGTGATGGACTCATGACATACTAAAGTAGATCCTTCAAAATGAAGCTCATTGAAATTGTCTGCTTTCTCTAGGAAAGCAATAAGTTGATTGTCATCGTTGAATACCTGCCAGTGGTGAGAATTGTCTGGCACACTTGGGCGAAAGACTACCTCAATGGTATATGTGTCTATTTTCAGCCCTGGGTGAGGGAGCATAAGTGAGGTAGAGATGGCCAATGAATCAGCCATGTCATTTTGGGCTCGTGGAAGAAGGCGTCAAACTCCTCAATGTTATCCCATACTGCGTTGTGGTAGTGCCTGAGTCTGTCATTTTTTACCTGATATACTCCCTTTACCTAATTTACAATTAGTTCAGCATCATCTTGTACTTTTAGGTTCTTGATTCCTCTTTTCTTTACAACTTTCATGTTGAGTAGCAAGGATTCATACTCAGTAGTATTGTTTGTATTGAAAAACTGCATTTGAAAGAAAGAGGGAAAATCTCCTCTTCAGGAGATATCAGGACAGCTCCAACACCACATCCACTTATTGCACAACTGCCATCAAACTGCAGCATCCATATCTTGTTAAGGTCCTCCTCCTAGATGAGAATGTCCATTCTATCAGACTCAGTGGATAAGAAGTAGTTCCCCATCCCTGATGATTTGAAGAGAATCTAGGCCTTGGGGTCGTCAGAGTTGGTGACCAGGTACTTCTTTTGTGATTCAGGCTCTAATGTTTGCATTACTCCTTTGATGGGGATTCTAGCTTTGGACCAGTCCATATGAATCTCTCCACCGAATTCCCTGCAAAAACTTCTCCCTAGTAAAATTCCATATGCTGCTGGAATATCAACAACGAGGATGGTCATCTTTACCCTTTTCTCTGGGAATGCTGCAAATGTGAATTGTGTGTCTTTGATCTGACCAATTAATGGAACCTGTTTGGTTTCCATGGAGTAACATCTACCAAAAGGCTTGGTAAGAGTGAGGCCCAAAGCATGGGTGACCTTTACCGACATGACATTATCAGAAGCCCCAGAATCAATTATGTAGTTGCTTAGTTTGTGACCATTGATTAGGAGGGAGAGATAAAAAGGTTCAATTTTTCCTGATGCGGAAGTCAAGGAAACATTTATGCGAGATGCAAGAGGAGTGGAAAGGATTCATTTTAGGGAGATAGGAGAGGGGATGGCAGCTTGGATTTTGATATATTGATTAATCTTACAAGCTGCTCAGGGTTAGATTGAAGATATTCAGCCTCAGACATTTGAATCTTGGTCTTTTAAGCATGATCGACTATGTTGAATGCAACCAAGGGTGGCATTGATGAAGTAATGAGCCCCTCATTTCGTGATGTTAGGGGAGGGTTACTGGTCTTTATGGAAACTGAAGAAGGCTGATTTGGAGGAGAGATAGGAGGAAAATATTTCTTTGTAAAAGGTTTAATAAGAGGTTGAGCAGGAAGAGGATTACCTCTTTTAGCAATTGTTGGAGGCGTGTTCGACACAGCCTTCTCCTTTTGTATCCTGGCAGTAACTTCTGCTTCTTTTCCTTATGAGCGGGTGAAAACAACATATGACTATCCACTTACATACCCTTGGGTACCTTCTTCTTCATTAGATTCCTCATCTTCAAATTCCATATACTCGATCATAGAGTCGTAGTCGGTTCACCGACATCTTGATCATCTTCACCTTGCGACGAAGGTTCTTCATAAATTTTCTCATCTTCTTCAATCTCAACTAGGGCATTAACCGGAGGGGCCTCAAGTGCTAACCTTGGAGTAGCAGTAGGCAAATGCAGCCTTTGTGGGGCATTGTTAGGAGTGAAGTTCCTCCGTGGGATATCTCGGTACGGAGTGTTAGACGAAGCTTGAGCTAATTGCTTCTTTAATGCGAGCAATTTGTTTGCCATCTTTTGGAATGTCATATCTGATGAAGTGGCTTGAGAAGGATTCGAAGTCTTTTATTTGGATGGCTCTCATTTTAACTCACTAGATATAAGTAGGTTATCCTCTATCTGAATGGTGCAGCTTGAGTGAGGAACAAGGTGGTGATTTGTTCTTATAAGAGTAAGAAACTTACTCTTGAACTCATGGCATTCACAAAGAAACACTTTTGATTTTCTAGTGTTGGCAACATGGTAGGTGGCACACGGTTAATTAGTGAATTGAAACGGGTGATAAAATCACGCATGGTTTCATTAGCCTCCTTCTTTAAGTGAGTAATCTTTGACAGTAACGTAAATGTGTCTTCTGAAGGCTTATACCTGTCTTCAAATGCAGTTTGTAATGTGGTCCAACTGGTGATAGATCTAGCCATCAAGTGTTGGAACCAATCTACTGTAGGTCCTTGCAAGGTCTCTAGAAAGAGGCGTACTGACATGTCTTCATGGGTCACATCTAGGATGTTGCATGACATAATGAATGCAGATATATGTGAATCCATGCTTTGATTTCCACTCCCATCAAATCTTAGGAAATTATTTTGGTTTCCATGAGGAGTGCATGGCTGGATGTGGCAATGTGAGAGGACCCATAGTGTTTTCCCATGGAAATCTTGCCATTTGAAAAGATGGAAAGAGGACACAAGCCGGGAGTGCAGTTCCGCTTAGTAACGAGGCTTTGAAAATTGACGTGGAAGCTCCTTGTGAAAACCGGTTCTTTTGTGGAGGAGAGGCACTTCTTGCTAACCGATCAGCTAAACTCAGCGATGAGAAACATGTTAGTGTAATACTGAAATTGTGCCTCTGAAGTAGATCAAAAATAGGATCGACTTCTCCACAAGCTCTTCTACTATGGGTAAATGGTTCACTCACCAGTGTATCTGCTCAGATCGGAAATAATTTGGAGTAGATTTATAATAACATTTTTGTTTGTACTTGCTGATTTTCTGATTTTTCTGGAAAAATTAGCAAAATGCACTTTTCTAAATATTCAAAATTATCCCTTTTTTAAACAACCGATTGTAGTTTAATGAAAAAGATTAGTAGGGATAAAAAGTGGGATAATTTAAGTAAGCTGATTTTCAAATCTTAGATTTGATTTTTGGAAGGGTTTGAAAATATTTGTAAAAATATCAAGATCTCATATCTATGGAAATATACGAGTGTTTATAAAAATTAGCAAACTAAAGGTTTCTAAATGGTCAGATCTATAGATCTCCTAAGAAAAGTTTCGGTATGGGTCACTTTTGCAAAAATTTCAGATTTTAACAAAGGGTTAAAATTTTCAAACTAGTAGTGACTTTGTGCTTTTTTTTCTTTCTTTTCTTAGTTCGAACCCAGCGGAGTCGCCAAAAATTTTGGTCCAAAAATCTATCGGGTGGGAAAATCTATGGATATACTGAGCCAATAGTGCGCAAGGCATAGCCCCTTTTGAGACAATAATCGAAACTCGGTCTATTGATATTCTACAAAGCAGGAATTTGTGCAAGTCCAACAAGTATTCTACTTTTAGGGGGTTTGGCATCTCATCCCAGTAGAGTTAGTTATGATGTAGAATAGAAAGGAATGAAGGAAGGAATGAAAGAAAGATGGATCTGAAGGGATAAAAGAAATAGATTCCAAAGTAGAAAAGTCGGAGGGTTTATGTTTCGGGCCGGTAGAAAACAGAGCCAAACTTACTCACATAAGAAAATAAAGCAATACTGATAAACAAAATGACAAAAGTAGATATGAATCTAAGAGAATAGACACACGTATCGACGTAAGAAAGATATAATGCATATAACACATGAATTCAGTACAAAGTCTCAATATTTGTATTAATGTTTTCTTCTATTATAAGAAAGTTTAAAGTATTTCTCTCCTCACTTCTATTTTTCATACAAGATTGTTCACCCAATTTAATACTACAAGTATCCAAGTATTTATAGAAGGAGAAGGAGAAAGAAGACAAAAAGGAGCCAACAACTTATTTACAAAATATCTACAAAATATTTAAAAGTCAAATGTTGACTTTGGGGCAATTTTATGGATGACAACATCCCATGGTGCAACATGGATGATGTCATCACGTGTGCCAACATACTTTTAAATACTTTTACAAAAATGGGATTTATCCCAGAAGGAGGAAGCCTATTCATCATCATCCCTTTGCTCGAATGGAGTGTCTTGTTTCTGCTCTGGAGAGGCGATATGATACTGAGCTCGATACTCCATAAACTTGCTGATCATCTTCTAAAGTTGATCATGATTGGGACCCTTTGTGTGGTCTCGATGACTTTCAAGTTTCTCATTCATCTCTGAGCCTATCAAGGAGCTTGAAGTATTCATTTCCTACCTCAATCAAGTACCCAACAAAATCACGACAAGCTAGAAGGTTGTTAATAGATTCTCGGTCAAAAGTGACCTCTGGTGTCAAACCTTGTGATGTAATTCCCTTGAAAAGCTGAATAGTATTGTTTGCTTCTCTTAAGGTGAATGATGTATTAAGAAACCCTGGAGACATCCTTAAGATGATCTGCTCCATTTGATGTTTCACGGCCAGAGCTTCCTCCTTGATTTTTTCTATCTTTTCTAGGACGAACTCTATTTGATCAACCTGATAGTCTAAAGTGACAAGAGATTTGTTGTGTGCTCACAGGTGATCAATGATGCCGAATTTTAACAAGTCATCGGTCGGGCAGTCGATCATTTTTTGGAATGTCTCATGTTACAACTTGGCATGGTCTAACTCTTCAGAGACAGGTCCTGCTATTTCCTGGAGTTCATTGTTTTCCTTATCTATACTTTGGTAGAGGCCTGTGAACTTCGTGATTACTTCCTCACTGTCTCTGAGGATCAGCTCTCTCTCGGAGGAAATTGTTGCACCTTGTTTTCCAATCTTGGTTTATTCATTTATCTTCTCGACTAAGGACTTGGTGTTTCGGTGTGGCAGCTATAGGAGGTGCATTGCCCATTCTTTGTAGAGCTTGGAGAAGATGTTCGTTTTGTTCCTTTAACATTCTCTTCTTCTCCTTTTCTTCTTGTAGTTTCTTGCAAAGGGCATCCATGGGCATGACAAGGCCTCTCCTTGCAGGCTCTCTAATGATGTTCCCATTGTGACACGGGTCACTTTGTAAAATCTGTAGGAGATAGATCTTCTTTCTTCTTTATGGGATCTTTGGTAAGCTATCTCCATAACCCTTTTGCACGAAGAACTTTTTGAAAAACAAGTTATCGCTTTTTGCTTCTTCGGTCCTTTAGCCGAGATGATGGAGAAGTCCATGGGTGCAATGGGGACTTTCCTCTTGTGTTATCTTAGGTTGTCTGAGATCCATCTTGGACTTATGGGAGTGGGACCAGAGGACGAAGAAGAAACATGGGTGGAAGGAAGAACAACTGTAGTGGACATAGGAAAGTGTGTCGAAACACTTGGTGGCAGCATGGAGAAAGGGGTCGACACACCAACACTCATGGGATTATGATTCACTATAAGAGAGGAGTCCATGGGGGGGAAGGGATCTGCGAGATGAGGGAAGAAATGTTGGGGGACATATCCACAAGGGAAGAGAAGATGGAGGAAGAGGGAGGGGGAAAGGAAGAAGATAGAGTAGAAGACACAACCAAAGGAGTGGTTGTTTGAGCAACATGAAGAGGGGAAGGAGGAGTGAGATAGGGAACGGTTGGTACTTCACCAGTTGTATTTGTGACAACATCCTAAGTGGATGTGTCTGTTGGAGCACTTGCCACTTCTTCTTTTCTTGGGGATTCTAAGCCCACAACTTGCTCTTATGTGGTAGTAGGAGGGCTTTCAGGAGCTTTCTCTTGAGCAGTGTTTTCCTCTCCCACTTTATCTTTTCCTTTTCCTTTAGGCAAGTTTTTTGGCCTGGTGGGTGCATTGCCCAGGGGAGATGTGATAAAATCTACCCCAAGATAGATGATACCATTTTTCTTACACCAATGCTCGGTGCGTTGTAGAGTAGGTTGAACTCTTTCTTGGATGGTCTAGGGTGCTTTGTTCCTGTCAATATCTGCGAATGGCCAATCATCCCCTTCCGTGTCTAGGTAAACCTGATCAATTTCCTGATCAGTTTCTAGGAAATCCTTTGGGATGATGGCCATGCCATATTGAATGATCTCTGTCAGGGCCAGCCGGGAGTGATCCTTTCACCTGAGTTTGACTTCATGATTTAAGTCGATGTAGATATCCTCAATCTAAGGAACATGGATAGGATCAATCTTTTCCCCTAGAAGGTAACCATGAGGATCGAAGGTTGGCCTTGCTAGGAAATTATGCTTCAAATTAAGCAATTCAAGCTCTGCATACATCTCCCGAGCTTTACTTTGTGAGGGGCACATGTACCTTCCTACTGTGAGGGGGAATGGAGTTCCTCCCTTCTTCCTCTTCATACACTTCTCGTGATAGGTGATAAGCTGCCTTGACAACTCCAAAAGGATTATTTTAGGCCCCGCATATCTCGGAAATCTTGTGGGTTCTCCCAAGAAGTTGGCAGCTCTGAGATAGGTAAAGGTGGGGAATTGCATAAACAACGCTCCCCACTTCCTTGTGGTAGTGATCACACTTTTCTTGTCTAACCATGAGTCATGTTAGGCCTCAAGAGGTAGATGATGCCATAGAAGAAGACATCATTGATCTTGTTGAACTGAGCTATGTTGTTCTCGAGCCTTAACTCTAGATAGTATTCGTATATTTTGACCTGGGGCCATACCCCATACTGATTCAACCATGGGTAGTCTCTCTCAATGGAAGCTACATATACTACATAGGAGTTCATATAGAACCTCTCAGTTATTGAAAGTCATTGAAGTTGTTCCAAGATTGTATCACTGATAATTTTGGCCCAGCCAAAATGCTGATCGAGCACATTTTTATTCATTGTTTCCAAATACTTGAGCATCCACTTGTGAAAGTAATGGGCATCAAGGAGCCCATGTAATCTGCTTAGGAAGGTGATTGTGTCACTCAACTCTTCTGAAAAATCACTACGATGAATGACTTGGGGCCACCTGCTTGCCACCTTTTTATTCTTGAGGTATACCTCGTTCATCATCTGCATGCACTTGTCCTCATTATCGGTCCAAGTCTTCATGCAGTCTTCTTGACTTATTGCCAAAAATTCCTATGGTGGGGATGCCCAAGATAGTTTCAAAGTGTCAGGATGTGAGGTTGATTATCACCTTCCCTCCTCATTTTTGACACATCTTGTGTCCTTGTTGTAACAACAACCCACCAACATGATGAATTCATTATTAATTACACTCACTAGGATCCCTACAAAGCAAAGTGCAGACCACTGCCAACCAATTTATCCATCCATGGGCTACTTGTGACCTTCTTGGTTTTGGCCCAAAATTCATCCATTTTAATATGCCCAAGTTTTTAATCACTGATATCGAGATTGCACTCTGCAAGTGAGTCAGGCATCTTGACCTTTTGGTATTTATACTTCATTTCCTACTCTGTCAACTTGGCTTTGCCTTTGGAATTGGTTGGCTTCTTACATGATGAATACATATGTGTACTTGAGGATTGTTGTTGCTCTGCAAGAAGAATCAGAGAGTTCCAACATAGAAGGGCCATGTTAGCCATCAAGTTGTCCATAAAAGCTTTAGAGAATGAAAAATTACCAACTTATGAGCCTCTAGGTGCAAGGCATATCCTTAAAGCAAGACACACTTTTAGGGAGGGTTGCGTATGGGGTAAAGTAGCACCAAAAAGGGGCACAGGGCACGGAAAGGGTACACACAACATTCATATGTTGATGTCAAGGAATATGTACTTGAACATAGGAAGTGCTTTAACTAGGTGCAGTTTTGTTTTGTGTAGCAGGGTCTCAGGGTGTGCCATTGGCACAGATGTAGAAGATATTGCATGAGGGTGAGGTGTGCCAAGCACATTTACAGAAGGTGTAACACATAGGTCAAGTGTGCCAAGGGGCTTGGTTTGCGTGGCGCGGAAAGGGTTTGCACAACATGCAGTGTTGTTGATGTTGCTTTGGCGCCAACGCTTGCACCTTAGGAATTTTGTAGTTTATAGGGTGTGAGAAGGGCTTATGTTACGCGATCCTTTAATGCGCCAATGGCGTGACTATTTTTTATGTAACATAGTGAAATAGTGCACCAAAGGGGTGTGACTGTGTTTAGTGTAACAGGAGTTTGCAATGCACCATAGTGAAAATAGTTTCACTATGTGGGTGGATTTCCCTTTTTCTCGATTCTTACTCTTTTGGCTCAGATTTTGATGTCTAGGAGGGAAAACCTAGCAAGGCAAGGAGTGAAGGACAAATAGGCATGAGTTATTTTTGAGGCCGAGCCTTCCAGATTTGTAGATCTGGAAGAAAAGGAAAAGGAGAGTTTGTAGGTGGGTACTTGGGTTTGCAAATGGCATTATCCTTTCCTTCTAAATTCATTTTTATTATTCAACAATCCTAATCACCTAGCCCAACATCCATAAAAACAACAAGGATGGTAGAAACCACTTACCCGGTATAAATAACGACGAAGGGATGAGGTGGGGTCCATGATCATGAAAAATGGCATGCGTGGGCTAACGAGAGCAACTGACAAGCACAGAGGAATAACTTTTCACATTTTTTCAATTGTGAAAATGATAGGTCAGTGTGCCTATATATAGAAAAATGCACATTTATTGCGCCACCAACTTTTCCTTTGGCGCACTTTACAGAGTGTCAACATGGGGAAGGTTGCACCAAGGCGCGATGTTTAATATGTCGACATCATGTTACATGCACCTAAGGCGCACTCAAAAAGGTGTTAACATGCTTGCAGATGCGTCGGGTGCACTTAAAGAGGGTGCATCATTTAATGATGTTGCAATAAGCATGAGTGTGCCTAGGGACCAAAGGGGTGTAGTTTCAAGAGTGTTGACACTACATTACTTGCACCAGTCAAAAGGTTTAAAAAAATAAGTTCTTTAAAACTTGATTTTCTGAAAGGGAGTTCTAGGCCATTCAGAACATTAATAGACCTTATCAGGGGACTGAAACGGAATTTTGGTATGGTTACCTACAAAATTTCCCTTGTCAATTTTATAGGATAACACAACAGCCACGGGGTTACGAGGTCAAAGGGAAGGAGAGGTTAGTGTGTAAATTGAATAAGAGTTTATATGGCACGAAACAAGCTCCATGACAAAGTGGTACATGAAGTTTGATAGTTTTATGTAGGAGCGAAGGTGTCACTCGGACCATTGCATGTACATCAAGAAGTTTCTTGATGGAAGTTATATTATTTTTGCTTGTATGTAAATGATATGCTTCTTGCGAGGGAAGAACATGCAGGAAATAAAGGTACTCAAGAAGTAGCTAGGTGACTCCTTTTCTATGAAGTATTTTGGGGTAGAAAAACAAATCCTTGGTATGAGAATAACTCGGAATAGGAAGGAGAGGAAGCTAGTATTATCTCAAGAAGAGTACATAAAGAAGTTCTTAGAGAGGTTTAGTATGCAGGATGCTAAACCGATTGGTACTCCTTTGGCAGGTCACTTTAAATTATCAAAGGAGCAGAGTCCCAAGACTAAGGAGGATAGAATCCAAATGTCTAGGGTACTATACTCATCAACAGTTGGTAGCTTGATGTATGCTATGGTATGCACTAGGCTTGACATTTCCCATGTAGTGGGAGCAGTGAGCAGGTTTATGAGTGATCCAGGTAGAGAGCACTGGCAAGCAGTAAAGTGGATCCTTTGGTATTTGAGAGGGACCATGGGAGCAACATTGTGTTTTGGTGGATCAGACACTACATTACGTGGATATGTAGATTCAGACATGGTAGGATATTGGGACAGAAGGAGGAGCACCACAGGTTATGTATTTATGTTTGGTGATACAGTAGTGAGTTGGAATTCACGGTTACAAAAGGTTGTGGCTTTGTTAACCACAGAGGATGAGTATATTATGCAAAGAGGAAAGCAAGGAGATAATTTGGCTATAGCAGTTTCTTGATGATTTGGGTCATAAGCAGGAATTTGGGAGACTACACGGTGATAGTCGAGTGTTATTCATTTTCCGAAAAACTCCACTTTCCACTCTAGAATGAAGCACATTCAAATCTGAGATATCATTTCATCAAGACAACTTTGGAAGAAGATAAGTTGAAGCTGGAAAATATTCATACCAGTTAGAATCCTACGGATATGATGACCAAGGTGGTCACAAGGGAGAAGTTGAAGTTGTGTTCAAATTTTATTGGCCTTCATGGTTGATAATGAAGGGTTAAGAACTTTCTCAGTGGAAACAGTCTCCAAGTGGGAGATTGTTGGGGTGTGGAGCCTATTTTTGGTCTTCTTGAATCAGTGTTGAAGTGTTGGAGCTCGAATGGTTAAGTTTAGAGACTTCAGAGCATTCTGCAGTCATTTGCTATGACGTTGTTGTGTAGTCGCTATGTCATTGCTGCGACGTTGCTGTTAATTGGTTGTTAACATCGGGACTATTTTTCCAGCCATGGGAAGTTGAAACATCGTGACTTTCAAACTTCTAGGGTTATCTTTAGGACTTCTTAAGAGGATTTTAATCCTATAAGTAGAGGTGTTAGGTTATCTTACGAGATATCTTGAGTGTTCAAGAGGTCTTGAGTCTTAATGATCAAGAGGTGATCAAGAGTGATCAAGGTTATGCAATTGGGTGTCAATTGTGGTTTAGATGTGGTTTAGCATCTTTGGAATTTTGTTGTGAGTTCATAACTGAGAGAAGACTATGAGAGTTGTTTTACTCTTGTTGATAATAAAATCTGAGCAAGTTCTTGGTGGAAGTAACCCACATTGGGTTAACCATGTTAAATCTTGTCTTGTCTTCTTTTGTGCATTATTCATTTATGTTGTTATATTTCTTCAAGTATAATTCTGCTATATAGTTTCCTACAAGAACTTAAATCTTGTATTGTCTTCTTTTGTGCATTATTCAAACAAATATAGCAGAATTATACTTGAAGTCTCACTTTTTTCTCATTAATGGTACTGCGGTGTTTCTTTCACATTTCAAGATTACCAAAGATATATGGGGGTCAATTCAAATAACTTTCCATTTTTGGAAAGTTACAATTTGCTTGTTTGTTTTTTTTTTTCTTTTTCGACCCACATGCCCTAGTTTTTCAGATTTTTGTAACTTTCATTGTTCTTCTCTTGAAAGATGTTTTATTTTTCAAAAATTACTAAAAATGGAAAGTGTGAACCATAAACACTTGATATTTTTAATATCTGAAAATTCACCGTGTCGAATTGATGAGAAATTTTTAATTCTTTATGGGTTTTTTCTCTTCGATCACTGTTCAAATTTTTGGTTCAATCGGTGCAAGGTTTGTGGAAAATGACAAAAAAACACTCTAGGGAAAAAAATTAAAATGATGTTGTAAAAAAATCCAAGTCATATTCTAGGTTTTGTTTTATGATTTTTCAAGGTGCATAAATGAGGGATATCTTCCTAAAACTTTACATAGATCGGGCACGGTTTGGAAGATATGAACATTTTTAGTTGTAGAGCCTAGGGTTTCTAACAGATCATGCTTGTAAGTTTTGGTAGAAAATTCTCTCTTTCTTCATTTTATAAAAACTGTAAAATGATGAAATGATGATGGAGGTGTTGTATAATGTCTAGATACAGTAGCAATGGAGGGATGAAGAATAATCGGCGATTGGATAAAACTTGTGTGTGCGTGAAGGAAGTAGCTAGTAGCAGCATGACAATACAAAAACTTGTATATTTAAATTGTTTGGGGAGAAGCACACTTTTGTGCACCAATTTCACTAAGGGATTGGTACACATGCTGCAAAAATATTTTCCCCATTTCCATTGGGCCAAGTGTCGTTGCGAGATTGGCAGTTGGTCTTGAGCGGGGGCTTAAAATTTGCACCTTTTTCCCCTATCATGGTCACATGATGATTTGGGGGATTAAGAGGATGGGGTGAACTTTATTGCACCAATTTTTATTTCACTTTGTGTAAAAAAGTTTTACCCGTGTTGATTGGCCCACGTGGCATAGTTTGGTTGGCAGAAGCAAGGGCTAGGAAATGGAGCATGGGGGATCAACTTACGAGATAATGCTTAAATGAGGTCATGTTGGGGTCTAAGAGCTGAACTAGAAGGGGGACATCTTCTTTCACCTTTTACACCAAATATTTAGTGCAAATGGTGTATAAAATTTTTCCACTCTCCCATTGGTTGGATTTTCAACTCAAAAATTAACCAACTCCTAAAGCTTTTACCTTGGGGATCTGTTTTTCAAGACCATATCTCGAGCTCCAGGATACTTTATTTGGTAAAATTTTATATGATTCTTCCTAAAAATGAGCATATTAATTAATGGTGAGGGTATCAGCTCATGATTCTATAAATTTCTCCCTAATATCTAGTATTTTTGTCCAGGCTCTAAGGTTATGCATGTAAAAAAATGGTTGTGGATACCATGTGTGTAGTTGTTGTGAAAAATATGATTTTACCATCCTATAGGTATTTTAAATACCTTCCGAAGATTTTTTTACACCTAAATCTTTGAAGCTCCTAGAATTGCTTCACGAAGCTTAAGGGCTATTTTGGCATTATGCACTACTTAGGCCTCCAAGACCCACTTTGTTTGAAAGCTGTTCTAAAAATTTCAAAACTTCCCAAAATATTCCAAAACTAATTACAAAATGTCTTCAAATCTATGATACATATCCCTAATGAATTTTGTCCTTTCATTCCACTCCAACAGGTATGCTCTAGCTTTGAGAAAATCATAACATGACCTTTCCCAAAATTTTCTAAAATAATTTTCTTGATGGATCTTTCTTTGGAATAACTGGGAATGACTGGGTACCCATAAATCACCTATGGGAACACTAACTTGAGGATTAGATTGAAATTAAGGGGGGCACAAGATTACCTTTGAGGAAAAAATTCATGTAGGGTATTGTTGTCAAGCTTGAAAATCAAGAATTTTATTGTTGCACAATTTCATGACAACAGTTGGCTCTATCTTGTGGACATGTCATGGATCAAGCGCGGTGAGGACATCACATGAGAAATCTAGAATATCCATTCATAACATCGACTAGTGTCTTATTCATTTGGCCTTGGAGAACACACAACTTTCAAGAGAGAGATAGAAAGGGATAATACACACACAAACACACGACTGAAGGGAAATACACCACACAACAGGGAAAAGCGGAAAACAAACCTAAATAACCTATAATACAATGTACGGGACTACCTTTTTCACTTATGGTAATGTTTCAAATATTTCCCATTGTGGGGCAACTCCAATGGTGTCCCATCTAGATACGACATAAGGTAAACATTTTCTCTGCATGCCTCACAAATCAAGAATGGGTTGAACCACAGAGAATAAAACTTCCCATGACTCCCTTTTGGTTATCTTCTCTTGTCCCAAATCATAACAAGATCTCCTACTTTGAATTCTATAGCCTTATCCTTCTTATTAGATATCTTCTTCACTTTCATTTGATGTTCTCTGATGCAATCCACCACTCTCAGCCTATTTTCTTCCATCTTTTCAAGGAACAATATTCTCTTTTGAATTGAATCTTAATATTTTTCATCTTTTATTCCTTAGAAACAATTGAGAGTTGGCATATCAACTGTGATGGGTATTTTTACTTTAATCCCGTAGAGCAATTGAAATGGTGACATTTCAATTTATTTCTTTGGTGTTATCCTATCTACCCATAGAGCATCATAAATATTCTTGTGAAAATTTCTTTGATTTTAATCTAGGAGTTTATGAACAATGGTCACAATATTCTTGTTGCTTAACTTGGCTTGACCATTTCCTTGTGGGTAATATTTTGATGAATGAGATAGGGAGATACCATAACCAGAGAAAAAATCAATCAATTATCTTGAAGAAAACTAGGTGGCATTATCTACCATGATCTTATATGGAACTCCAAAATGTACTATGATGTTCTCTTTGATGAAACTACAAACTATTTCAGTATTGGCTTGTTTAACAAGAATTTCCTCCACCCACTTTGTGAAGTAATATATTGTCGTAAGTATGTAGGTGTGACCTACGTTTGAATGGGGATTCAAAGCACCAATGAAGTCGAGCCCCGTTTCTGAAATGGTTCTTCAATTACTATCGGCCTAAGAGGAACTGCGGCGAGGTGTGGTCTCCTGAAAAACTTGGCATGCCTCACTTTTAGAATCCCATTCTTGAGTATCCACAAAGAGAGTAATTTAATAGTATCTTCCTCATAGAATCTTATGAGCAAAGTGACCATTTCTGATAATTTAATGCCATAGGATTTATCATGATATGCCTTCAATAATTTCACTTGTTTTTGTCCACACATCGAAGAAAGCATCCATTGAAATCACTTTGTAGAGAGCATGACTTCAAATGGAAAAATTGTGCTGCTTTCAGTTTGAGCGTCCTCTTCTACTTGTAATAAAGATGTGTGGGGAATTCACCATAGTTCAAGTAATAAGCAATATCCACATACCATTCATCGCTAGTTTTTACAAAGAGAACTTGAAGCTTGTCTTCAAAACACTTGAAAAAATACAATTATTGCCACCATGTTGAGCTTTAAGAGCCTCATCCTCAACAATAAATTTGCATAAACCATTTCCTTAGATAGGATTAGAAGTTTGAATATCAAGATCATACTCTTGGATCTTTACAACCCAACTTCATCTCTTGACTTTGGGGTCTTCTTGGGTCATAACTTGAGAATTGATTGATGTACCGAAACCATCACTATGGTGTGATAATTGAGTATGTAGAATCTGAAATTATTCACATATTTTACCACCATGTATACATGTTTTCCAACTATTTATATTTCAGCTCATAGTTATGTTATCCAAAATTCACCCTCAAGGTAATTTTGATAACATGCATCAAATTATTCAGTCCCAAGAAATTAAATTGATTCAAGGCTCGAAATCATGTTTTTGGGGGCCCTCAGATTCTCTCTAACTCTCCCATCCAAGAAGAAATCACAACGAGTTAAAAAAATGGAAAAAATGCAAAAAATAAGGTTGCAGGATTGTTTTAAAGCATTTCGGGTCTGAAGGGTTTGGGTCGTACCAATGTGGGTCATACCGAGGTTCATCGTACCAAGTTTGGGGCTGAAATACAAAGAAAATTGGCTAAGTCAAACATTTTTGTCCCAGCGGTCCTTGGGACAGCCAGGACAAAAAAGTACACGGGACGCGTGGGACGCGAAAAGGCTGTAAAAAGGGACAAGGAAGCCCGAATTGGCCGATGTGGGAGATTTTCATCCGGGACATCTAGGACAGAAGTACGCGTGGGACACGAATGGCCGATTTTCCAAAATAGCTGCAACAAAAAAGAAAAGTCAACGATTTGACCCGTGAAACTTCAAACGGCCATAACTTTTGACTCGAACTCGATTTTCACAAAATTGAACTTTTAAGAACGAGCATGATGTCCTCTACGCCCAAAAAATGGATTTTTATTTTTAATGAGGGTAGATATTTTTATTTAAAAGAAACATATTCAGCTCCATTCGGTTAATGCTCATCCCCGTCAAATGAGAAAACACCGTAAGACCCAAAATAGTTGCCCGCACTCGAAGGCCATAATTTTGCATTTCTCAACGAAATCGCACAAAATTGATACCATTAGAATCATGGCTTCAATCCCAAACAAAAAAATCAATAAATTCTATATTTTATGAGAAATTGAGTGATATTTTTAGAAAACGTGGTCGGGTTCATAATGGTGTTTTATTTGGTAGTTGGGAGTGCAATTAATAGGCATGGTCACCATTCTTTCTCTCTTTGCCTTTTGCAGCACTGGGATAGTATGGCAAGCCTTTTGAAAGTAATATACAATCATTTTACTCCATTTAATGCCTCTTACAAGTGGTTGAAGGACAGATTTGGTATTTCCATTTTCCCTTCTCTCTCTCTTCTCATTTTTTCTATAAATTGGAGTGTTGGGCTCATTGTAAAGGGAGGTAGTTTTTGTAGCAAAGATCTGCCAAAATTTCTTTATGAAGATAATGTTTTGCAGGCCCTTGTTGTGGAATCCTTGCATGGTGATCCAGGCCATTTTCTTGTAACCAATTGAACTGTGCGTATCAAGAAGCAATAAAATATAAGTTTGTGGATGCATCTTCCCCTGCGTTGTGTTTTCTTGCATTCTTCTTGCCCCTTCACCTTGATTACAATAATATTGTGTCTATTATTATGCTCTTGCAGGATCCATTATCATTGTGTATGTTTGAAATATTTTTTTGTGAATGCATTTTGCTAGATTGTGAAGAACTGTCATCACCCTTCTAGTGTGTGCTTTGCACTGTATCTCACACATTTGAAGACTACTCTCACACCCTCCTTTTCGGTGTATCACCATTTATAGTGTAGGATTTCATTTTATGCATTCTCTCTCCTTGGTCCCTTGGAAATTTAGATTAGAATAGTTAGTTTACCTTGCATTAGAGTAGATTGTGGTAGGTAGTTTAGGAGCAAGAACCAACTTTCTCTGGAGGTCTATCTCAAGTAGAAAGTCCCACAACTTGGAGATAGTACCCATGTTATCCAATCACACCGTGAGTTCAAGTATATACGCTTCTATAGACTTAGGGGTGTTGTGATTTGGTGATAACAGGAATGAATTACTATTAATAGAATAACCAAAGAACTGAATTACAAGCACCATGGAGGAGTCAAGATATGAGTTTTTAACCATGACATTTAGTAGGTGTCACTCCAAAGTAAAAAATATTAATGCAAGGAGAAATTTTTGTCACTATAATAACTCTTTAGGCTTCAAGTCTTACATACTTTAGATCCTAATGGTCGCTAAGTTGATCAATAATGAAATATTTAAAGATTGGTCGTATCTAGGATTTTATTCATAGGAAAACTATTATTAGAATGTGAAAAAATTCTACATTCTTTGAACTGGTGAGGGGTCAAGATATATGTAGTGTTGATCTTAGTGGTTGCTATGTTCAGCCACAATGAACTATTAAAACCTTCTCTCGTATCTAGGCTTATTTCAAAGAACAATAGTTATTACAATGAAACAAATGCCAATCCGATCACTCGAGGGGCAAAAACATAAATATTTCTTATCATGGCAATGCTAGGTCAGCCACAACATATTTTTGGAGCTTAACAATGTATAGGAATCATTAACAAATAAATACATTCTTCTTATCCTTCCTATTACTACGATCAGCCCAAGGATATACCTATAGCTTAGTGGTCGCTAGGCATCATTAATAGGAAAAATACTAATGCATTAACAAGAAACTATATTGGCTATAGAATGTTTGCTTTTCATCCAAACCTGACTGCGAAGGGGTTGCACGCTGACTTGAATCAGATGGTTGATAAGCTGCAAACACAGTCCACTTCCATGTTGGGATCCACACCTTTAGCCTGGAATAAGATTCTTCAACAACAAAACCCTCCGATCAAGAATGTGGGTCCACAATCTCTAACAAAGGTGCAGTTCACATGGGAGAAGGATAAAGAAGGTGTAACCTACCTTACTGTTCCAAATGGCTATATACATCAGGATTTGGACAAAGTGAATCTTTCCCTTGTTGGTAAGTTTCTCATATCTAGACCTAATATTGATGTCATTAGAAAATGGGCCTTTAGAAAGTGGTAACCAAAAGGGGATTTGAGCATCACCACTATGTCAAAGAGTTTTTTTCTGGCCAAATTTAATCAGCAGATTGATTTGGAATCAATGCTTCTAGGAGGCCCATGGTGTTTTGGAAATATGATTCTTTTTCTGAAATGGTGGTATCATGGGTTTGATCCTAATATTGAGAATATACACACCATTTCAGTCTGGTGTAGGATCCCAGGACTACCCCTGCAATTTTGGGATGATGAGATTTTGTTAAATGTTTATAAATCTCTCGGATCTCCGATTGGGCTTCATGGTCCTATGAGAAACAAATCTAGACTAGATTTTTCTAGATTCTATATTTCTTCTAAAATGGAGGAGTTACCAGAACATATCATTCTGCAATCTAAGTATGGCATTTGGCATCAAAATATTGAATACGAAACCTTTCATTTGAGATGTAAGAAATGTCATCGAATAGGACATTTTAGCAGTAGGTTTCCTAACAAAGAGATCTTTCAAGAGGAAAAAAGGGAAATTGATACCGTTGGAATTGTGGCTTCGAGCCCGACGCATAGCAATCAAGAAATTCTAGATTTGATGAGAAATTGAGCGATATTTTTAGAAAACGTGGTCGGGTTCATAACAGTGTTTTATTTGGTAGTTGGGAGTGCAATTAAGAGGCATGGTCACCATTCTTTCTCTGCTGCAGCACCTGGGACAGTATGGGGAGCCTTTTGCAAGTAATATACAATAATTTTACTCCATTTAATGCCTCTTACAAGTGGTTGAAGGACAGATTTTGGGATTTCCATTTTCCCTTCTCTCTCTCTTCTCAATTTTTCTATAAATTGGAGTGTTGGGCTCATTGTAAAGGGAGGTAGTTTTTGTAGCAAAGATCTGCTAAAATTGCTTTATGAAGATAATGTGTTATAGGCCCTTGTTGTGGACTCCTTGCATGGTGATCTAGGCCCTTTTCTTGTAACCAATTGAACTATGCGTATCAGGAAGCAATAAAATATAAGTTTGTGGATGCATCTTCCCCTGCTGTGTTTTCTTGCATTCTTCTTGCCCTTCTCGCCTTGATTACAAGAATATTGTGTCTATTATTATACTCTTGCAGGGGATCCGTTATCATTGTGTATGTTTGAAATATTTTTTTTGAATGCATTTTTCTAGATTGTGAAGAACTGTCATCACCCCTTCTAGTGTGTTCTTTGCTTCTGTATCTCACGCATTTGAAGACTACTCTCACACTCTCCTTTTCTGGTGTATCACCGCTGTAGTGTAGGCTTTCATTTTATGCATTCTCTCTCCCTGGTCCCTTGGAAATTTAGATTAGAATAGTTAGTTTCCCCTGCATTAGAGTAGATTGTGGCACATAGTTTAGGAGCAAGAACCATCTTTCTCTGGAGGTCTATCTCAAGTAGAAAGTCCCACAACTTGGAGATAGTACCCATGTTATCCAATCACACCATGATTTCAAGTATATGCACTTGTATAGACTTAGGGGTTTGTGATTCGGTGATAACGAGTTATTCAATGGGTAGATCATGAAAGAAATAGGCACGTGTATGCCTTCATCATTCTTTTAGACCAATATGGTAGAGAGTGTATGTTTAGAGGAATAACGAGTACATGATGAACTCTTTCTCAAAATTTGGGCATACTAAGGTTTGAGATTTGGCAATAGCTCTCTCAATTGCTTCAAATTCTTCTTTTCCATCATCACAATATTTAAAATTTTCCTGGGCTTGACATGGTGGTAATGTGTTTAGTCAACTCTATAAATTTAAGGACAAAGGGCCGGAGGAAGTTGACTTTTCCAAAGAAAGAATGGAATCCCTTATTTCTTATGGGTAGGGAAAAGGCTTGAATATGTTTCACTCTTTTAGGATCAATTCTCAACATTTTCTTATTTACGATGTGCCCCAATAGTCTTCCTTTAGTGAAACCAAAAATACACTTCTTGGAATTAAAGGATATACTATGTTTTTGACATTGGATGAGAACTTGGTGAAAATTCTCAAAGTGATCCTTTTGCCTCTATGAGAATACTTTCTTGTCATCAAGATATATGATGTTGCAGGTGTTTTAAATCTTTGAATGGTAAATCCATTTCTATCTGGAATGTTTCTCTATCATTGATCAAACGAAAAGGCATTTTTTTGTATGGAAAATATTCCCATGGAGTCATGAAGGTTGTCTTACTTATATCTTCCTTTTTCACTTCAATCTAGTTGTATCATGAGAAACCATCAAGTAGTGAAATTATTTCAGATTTAATGACTTCTTGTAGAATGTGATCCATGATTGGAAGTGGATAGTTTTCCTTAAGGGAAGCATGGATCAGGTTGTGGAAGTCTATACAATTTCTTATCTCTCCATTTTTCTCCCACATGGGGACAATGTTCACTACCCTTGTAGATTTTTGGATAGGGAAGATGATTCTTATATTGAGCATCTTCAAAACCTCTTCTTTGATGGTATCAATAATTTTTGGATTATATGGCCTTTGATTTTTCCTGAAAGGCTTGGCATTCAGCTTCAAAGGAATTGAATGATGCATTTCCTTCAGTTGGAAGGACTTAAGATCCTCATAAGAATATGCCAAAACATCTGAATACTTTCTTAGTAGGAAAAAAACCTTCTCTTTTCCTCAGGTGAACAACACTTTCCAATATTGACCATTCTTGTATGCCTCTTTAGTACCAATGTTCTTGTTTTCAAACTTAGCAAGACACATCTTGATGGACCCTTTTCCTTATCCTTGATGAAGTGGTCATGCTTATTAAAAATATATTCTAGTGACACCAGGACTCTAGGGATCTTGTTTCCTTTGAGCTTAAGTACCCATTCTCCATCAATGCTTTTGATTCCTTATTTTTCTTCTTCAGACACTGACTACATGTGAGGGTTATTGGTCCCTTTAAATAAAAGGTTATATAAATTATCTCTTTGTTCCAATAAGGATAGGATCTAATTTTCATCATTGAAAACCCGTCGATGATTCACATTCTCCAGCACATCGGGCCTAAAAACCATCTCTATGGTCACTTTATAGTTGCTAAAGGAATGATGTGGTTTCACTAAGGAATATGAAACTGTAAGATAATCTTCCCTCTCATTATTTTCTTGAGGGATGGATTGGATAGAAAAAGCATCAAATGATTCAATGCAGTCGCATACCCTATTTCTATAATGTTTGAGCCTTGTATTTTTTACTTGGTATTACTTCCTTACCTGCTTGACTATCACTTCAGCATCACCCAAACATCTCAACTTCTTGATTCTCATTTATTCAGCAACACTTGTTCCCATGAGGAGAGCTTCGTACTATGCCATATTATTTTTATTATCAAATTGTAGCTTATATGTAAATAGGTATACTTCACCGAAGGGTAAGTTAACATGACACATGCACTAGATCTAGCACTAAAATGGATTTCATCGAAATCCATTGTCTAAAATTGTTTCTCTTCATCCTTTGTGAGAAGAGGAAAATCCCCATCTCTCTCTGAAGTGAAGAAGTAATTTCCTAGCCCACTATCTTGGAACAAGATGTTTTCTCCTAGATCTTCTTATTTCTGAACTGTGTATTTCATCTTCCATATTAGAAATAACTTCTTCATCTCTCCCTTCAATGGGATGGTCACAAAGGACCAATCCATCTTCATTTCAACATCCAAGTCTCTGTAAAAACTTATGCTCAAAAGCATCCTGAAATATGTTGAAATGTTTGTTACTAGAATGGTGAACAACACTTTGTTCTCAGGAAAATCAGCTAAGGCTACGAGCATACTTTATTCTACCCACTAATGGAACTTATTTGGACTCCATGGAATAGAAAGAGCCATTGATATGGTTCAAGGTGATTCTTAGGTTATTTTCTACCTTGTTGGGCATAATTTTCTTAGAGGCTCCAAAATCTCTTATACAATTATTGAATTGATAACCTTTGACAAGAAGGTTCGGGTAGAAAGCCTCTACTTTTTTAGTCTTAGATGCACTAATTTCCAGCATGTTCTATGAAGAGGGCGTGGAGGGCATAGAAATCAGACCCTTAATGTTGGATTTTGCAACATTAGGATTTGGGGTACCACTTTGAACAATGTTAAAAACCTCTCAAACTGAGTTGGGTGGGTTTGTAAATATTTCATCTCTATGATTTAAATTTTTGTTCAAATTGCATGCTCAACATAGTAAAATGGAGATGTGGAGGGTGAAGGTGAGGTTCCAAAAATGGTAGAGGTTTTACATGGTGTGGATGATGCTACCTTAGGAGCTTGGGTCTCTTTGGTAGATGTGGTAGCAAGTTTAGAAGGAGATGGGGAAGCAGGATTTGTTGGGGTTTTGGATGATTTTGTTGGAATATCACTTCGAGAAGCATTATTCTTAGAAATTTTATCACTAGGAGAGGAACCAGGGGAATTAGTTAACATGAAAAAGGCTTCTTGCTTGCTAATGGGTTTGATTTCTCTTTGGCCAAATCCATATATGGTGGGAGTGGTGATCCTCTACTAATGATCTTGTTCTATGGGATTTCAAGAGGATATTCTTTCTTCTTCTTCAATGCATCCATGGAAGATGAAAATCCTTTCTTTGATTGATGATAATTTTGGTTCTTCTTCATCATCATATTTTCTTGTTGAAACATACTCAATAAGACCATTTATGGCATCTTCATCATTTTTTCAATTTCAATGTAGTTTCCATCATCACCCTCTTCTTCTTCTTCTTCTTTGGTTCTTCCACTTATGCTTCCTCTTATGGTTCTTCATCTTCCTAAGTAGTACTGACAAGAGAGGCTTCAAGAGAAAGCCTACATGGGGATGGAGTGATCCTTAATCGTTTTAAGAGGATTAGGATTCCTTATATCATTTTGTAAGGTGATTTGAGACAATTATTTCTTCAAATTAATCATGTTATTGGACATATTATGTATAAGATGTGAGCCAAGATTGAGATCTAACCTTTTTGTTTTCCATTAGGACCCTTCACCTTTCCAACCAATATTAAATCATCTTGTGTTTCAATTGCATAATCCTACGCTTCTTTCAAATCTCTAGGTTGGGATCTTCCGATGAATAAACTAACTTCTAGTAGTAGACCATCGATGAAGAATATTTTCAAGTTATTATCAAGAGGCACAACATCTTCAAGGATCCTTCTGATTATTTGGTTAAATTTGGATACAAAATCTCTCATCGAATCAGATTGTTCCTTCTTCATTTATACTAATTAGACTAGGAGATCCTGAAAGTCCTCTGTAGACTTCATCTTGTGCTCAAATTTGCTTCCTATATCTTCCCAATAAGTGATATACCTTGCAGGAAACATATAGAACCATTTAGCAACCTTCTCTTACAAATATTACTCAAATATTATAACTAATACGTCTTCATGTTCCACACCTAATACGCCACAAGAAGTGATGAATGTTGTTACATGATCCTCACAGAATTGAGAACCATCTCCTCTAAATTTTTAGAAGTTATTCCTCGAACCTCATGGTAATTTATGGAGTGGTTTTGAAAATAAAGTGGTCTGGTATTCCCACCCCATAGTACATTTTTTCTACCTTCTTCATGATCCACCATTGCATCCATGATTCTAGCTTCTAACCTTTCTAAGGTGACGACTTTGGCTACTACTCTTGCATCTGCTTCATCTTGAGCTCTTTCAATATCTTCAATTTGAGATCTTTTCTCTACTTTAGCTCTTGCTTCTCTTTCTCAAGATTATTCTTCAGTCTCCATATTAGTGAAGTATTCAAGGTTCTTGTTGATATTTGGAAACTCTATGTCTAATGGATTAATAAATCTTGGACTTCCAATGGAAGTAGTTTATTGTGAAGGATAGACCTTGGATTTTCGAGAAGATCTTGTCTTCATTGAAGTTATTCAAACATGGGTTAGATTTAACTCCTTTTGTTTATTTTTGAGTGTACCTTCAATCTGTTAGCTTGAAAATTTTAAATTATTTTAATCTCTTCTTTGAGGTGTTTGGACTTGTCTTGCTCTTTCTAACTCATTTGCACGTTCTTCCTCAAGGTCTAAAACTGTCATGGTGATGAAGTATTGTGTGAATATTTTTCTTTTATGCCAAATGGATTCCCTCAAGTCGGAAGTGATGTATTCTTAAATATGAAATATTATTTTAGGTATTTCAACCAGAGGGTGTCTGGATATAATGATTTATGGAAGGCATAAGGCTCTTAATTTTCACAAATTGTAGAGAAAAATTATTTTTTGATATCTATTTTTTTCAGATTTTTTTGGTCATATGTTGGGTGAGAATTACTGCCAATTCTACCCCACTATGGGCACCAAAAAATATTGGTAAGAAAAAAATTTGGGGGACAAATTCACAAGTTCTAGCCAATTCTCGAAACTCTAAGTTTCTCTACTTGGGTGGTGTAACTCCACTTTATTGTGAATGAAAGAAATAAAAAAATTGTTGTTTTCCAAGAAGCCAAATATCCAATGAGCACACTACACTACACCCATGGAAAATTCTTACAATAATTTTTAAGGGAAGAATTTTCTTAAATTTGGGGAAAGGGGAGTGAGAATTTAGACAAGAGGAATTAACTCTACAAGTAGAAAATCATATTATCGCTGAGCTTTAATTAGAAGGTTCACATCCACAATTAATTAGAAAGAAACAACAAGATTATTATGCCAATGGCCAAAGGAAACCATGCACACAAAGTTTCACACATTCATAATCCATGAAAATAAATATTCTTGTTCTTTATTTCCATTTTCATCAACTTGTACAATGTAGGAAATGGAGGAAAATGGTGGAGGAAAGTGGAAGAATGTTATCTCTCTTGTATTTCTCAATAGATCTCTCTCTTGAGTGTATAAAATTGACAACCCTTATGAATGAGTGTGTCACTACATTATATAGAACTAGAAGTGACATTTTAGCTACCCCCCCCCACATGAATCTTCATGTCCTTATTCATCTCGTTACTTTTCATCTTCCTAGGACTTAGGAATTGAGTTCCTTTTTATAAAATAAAGGGATTTTTACAACTCAAATTTATAAATTCACTTTAATGAATAAGATGAAATATCATGATTACACATAATGAAGAATTAGAAGAGGGAGAGAAGAAAGGTTATAGGGAGAAAGAAATAAGAAGAGAGAGAGAATGTGTGTGTGTGTGTGTGTTATTCTCGAAGATGAACTCACTATTGAAGGACTCCCAGGAAGTGTTGTTGGTGAAATTTCAATGCCCTTGCACTCCTTGTTGAATCTTGCTGCTATTGGAATTACCTTTGCACTCCCGAGGAATGGGGATGAGACTAAGGTACTTGATGAAATTTCCTAGAATGAATTTGATGTGCTTCCACTCTAAGTACCATGTTTAATACTTATCTTTGGTGGTGGAGATGATTTCCCATATCTCGGCCAGAGATTCCAGAGAGTTTTATGATAATGAAAAGGGATCTCGCCTTTCTCTTAACTCATTCCTCGAATGATTTCAACATTTCCTATATTGAAGTATTTGGGTTCATTATGGTACATCCCAAGTTTTTGGATATGGGAATCCACCTATTTTTGCATCTTCTGGACATCTTCTTCATATGTATCCATCTCATTGATGGCATGCTTGATCAGTTCATACCATGCGAACAACACTTGGGCCCAAACTTGAGACAAATCCTCTTCCTCCATTGAGAACACACCTTTAATCACTAGGAGGGGTGATTGAACTTTTCCCATGTCCATGAGAAAGGAATACACTTGTTCTAAGTGATCTTTCTCGGCCTCAATTGACTCTCTAGTTGTGATCACTTTCATCATTGTGTCATCCATGTATTTGTACAAGGTTATCACCTCTGAAAGAAGCATATTTCCTTTCTCAAGGATCATATTCACCCATTTTTCATTGGCTTTTCCCTATATGGTGAATGTTTGGGTCTTCCTAATGGACTCAAGATAAATGTTGCTAACCAGAGTGATTTCTTCTATAGGGAGAACATTAGCAACACTAGGATCAAGAATCACTTGGACGTAGGAAGTGAGAGTTCGAATGTGATCATCTTCTTGATCCAAATTTTCCTTATATTATTTGATCCTCATAACTAGGTGAGTTGATGACTCATGGAACAAATTTAGATCACCCCTAAACATTGCAGGTCCAAGTGGAATGGTGCTCATTTCATAGTCATTTGGGGTCATCTCCTCAACAAACTTGAAAACCTTTGGCTTGACTATCTCAATGCACTAATTCCCTGAAGCACCGCTATAAAATATGGAAGCTTCCTGAGCTAAATTTAACTTCTTTGATTTGACCATCGAATTAATGGCTAAGAACTGGGGCGGTTTCTTGTATTACCATTTGAGTTTCCATTGTGATTATTTCTTACATCCAGAGGAATATCTCATTGGACTCTGGCTCAATAGTGGGCATGATCACAGCTTCTTACTCTACCTAAGGAGGTGTGTTTTTTACAGGTGAGGCTAGTGCAACACTAGGGGATAGAAGATAAAGATTGTGTTGTAAGGTAGATGGTTTATTTGTCTCAATATCCCCTATTTGAGGTCCATCATAGGTATCTCACTCGTTATTTCTCTCTTCCATAATCTCCGTAGAGAGGGGGTCAAATTCATAAAATTTTCTCCTGAGCTATCTCCTAAGTGAACTAATATTGTGGCCTATTCCCTAGTCTTGGAGGTCGAGTGCTATGATTTTTTCCTTTGAAGAGATGGAAAGTTACATGATGCAAAGAGATCAACTCTCTTCTTCTTGAACCACTCTTTTGACCTATTGACAATGGATATGGTGTATTCGCTGATATCAGTAAATTCATGCACACTCCATTACACCGAGGGAGAGCCGTAGTTTTGACCATAGTTTTTCAGAATCAAACATTTTAGAACCATCATCAGGAACACCATACTTATACCACTTGAACATGAATCTCTTCATCTTCTCTACATTCATACTCATATATTCATGCTAACGAACCTTGTACTCATTGATATCGCTGGCCCAAAATTATTCAATCTAAGGTACTTGGAACAAATATGGAAAGTGAAAGGATTCTAGATTTTCCCGAGATCAAAATCTACCCTAGTAATATACGAGTTCATATTGATTAGGGCAGGGTATCCTCGATGTTCGTGGCATTATGAGATATCTTAAATGTGAAAATCCCCAAGGAGATGAGGAAGGAGATTTGTTTCTATTTATGTCTATTTAGTTTGTTGTTCACAAGTAGGGATTGTTGGTACAAATCCATTATTACTATTTTGTAACTTAGGTATCTTTGTAAACTCCGTGGAGTGAGCTAAAAAAAAGCCACCCTGAGGTAGGAGAACATGGAGAATTCGATGAATCTTAACCCATACTTTCTGATCAAGGTAGTGGCATGACATGTAATTTTCATGTGTTGCCTCCCTTCCAACAATTTGATTATGAACATTGTGAACGTGTCATTCACCCTAGCATAGTGTTTATTTCTTTCCTTTAGGGACATTTGAGGATATCTTTCAAATGCAAGATCCTTATGAGGAACATTCTATGTAGGTGTCAAACCTATGAATTATCTTTTGCTCATGAAGGCATACACAAGATATGAAATCATGAAAAACTCGTGGAATCATGGATCTAAAGAAACTGGAAGTGCAAGCCATCATTGATGAGTTGTCCCCAATCGATCATTTTATTTCCCTCAATGATGGTGGTGATGAAGAGTTCCATGTAATCATGAAAATAATTTATACTCTCTTCAATGATGACTCAACTCAATAGGATGATCATATCGGATAAGGTGTTGTGAAATTCACAGCATGAGAGAAATTTTGGGACATGAGAATGCTTCCTCTCGTATTTCAGCCATGAGACTAGGGCAAGACCTTGGAGGTATGAATCCTTCTTGAACCATTATGAGGTTACAAAATCCTTTTTTATCACGACCATCTCCTCTCAATTAGAATGTGAAACCTTTATTATATAGCCCTTAGGTTGAGCACTTCCATAATGGAATTATCATCTTCCCTGATCATTCTAGTATTTGGTTCATAGTGTTGGTCATAGGCCAACACTAGCTCAATGTTTTACAAGGACTATGTATGGCCAACAATTTGCATACAAACCGCTAGCAAATATATTTTCTTCCATTGGTCTTCTTGCCCTTCCTCGGTGTTTGAGTCCATGTGCGCGATATTGCTATCACCCACACTCAGGTACTCTAATGTCAGATCTGAAATAGGATTTGGAGCATTGAATTTTATTTTCATTGTGGAAAAAAGTAGCGATATAAGTTACTAAGGAGTTGGTAGAAATTTTGTGCAACTAGAGATAGAAATTGCTATTTTTAGAATGTTGGTCCCGGGTGAGTGCTATTTTGGGAAGTGTCTCCTTTTTGCCTGTTACTAGTAACTTGAGGTGTTTCTTTCACATTATAAGTCTTGCAACGGATATCTAGGGGTCAATTTAGAGAACTTTCCATTTTGGAAATTTTCATTTTTATTTTTTGGTTGTTTTTTTTTTGCCTTTTCAACCTACGTACTCTAGTTTTTGGTTTGTGCAACTTTCATTGTTCTTCTCTTCTAAAATACTTTTCCTTTTTCGGAAACTTTCTTAAAAAGGCAAGTGTGAACCAGGGGAAATTTCTATTTTTAGAATCTGAAATTTTTTGTGTCATATTGACAAGAAAATTGTGGATTCTTTATGGGTTTTAGCTCTTCGATCATTGTTCAAATATTTGGTTCAATCTGGTGCAAGGTTTGGTGGAAAATGATGAAAAAGCACTTTAGGGAATTATTTTTTTAAAGATATTATGTACCAAATTTTGGGCATAATTTTAAGTTTTTTTTATGCTTCTAAAAATTTCCTATATGAGGTATATCTTCCCAAAATTTCACGGAGATCAGGCACACGGTTTGGAAGATATGAGCATTTTCTTGTTTTAGAGCATAGAGTTTTCAGTAGCTCATGTTTGTGAGTTTTTCTTGAAAATCCTATATTTATTCACTTTATAAATGTTTTAAGATTATAAAAATATGATGGAGATGTTCTAGAATGTCTGGATACACCATAAATGGAAGGATGAAGAAGAATCCGACGGTTAGAGAAAAATTGTGTATGCGTGAAGGAAGAATCGGTGGTAGCATGACAACACACAAATCTTGTCTATTTTAATTGTTTGGGAAGAAGTGAAATTTTATTCATCACTTTCACTAAGGTATTGGTGAAAATGTTGTAAAAAAGTGTGCCTAATCCTCATTAGGCTAAGTGTCTTTATGGGATTGGTAGTTGGACTTTAGCAAGGGGCTTAAAATTTACGACTTTTTCACCTATCAAGATCACATGATGAACTCGGGGCATAAGAGAATGTGAGACAAATTTTATTAAACCCAATGCACCAATTTTTTGTTCACTTGGTGCAAAAATGTGTGCCCTATGCTGATTGGGCCACGTGGTTAAGTTTGGATGGCTAGAGTGGGAGCTTAACTTGTGAGGCGGGGCTTAAATGAGGTCATGTTGGGGTCCAATGGCTCAACTAGGAAGGGGTGCATTTTCTTACACATGTTGCACCAAATATTTGGTGCACTTGGTGTAAAAATTTGTGCCACTCTCCCATTGGTTGGATTTTCAACTAAAAATTTGACTAACTCCTGAAGCTTTTACCTTGGGGAGCCGCTTATTATTAGGACCATATCTCGAGCTCGAGAGGATTTTTTTGGTAAAATTTTATATGATTCCTTCTCAAAATGAACTTATTAATCTAATGGTGGGGGCCTTAGTTCATTATTCTAAAAATTTTCCCCAAAATATAGGATTTTTGTCTAGATCCAAGGTTGTGCATGTCAAAAACTAGATGTGGATACTATGCTCCTAGGTGTTTTGAAAAATATTATTTTACCATCCTCTAAGGATTTAAAATACCTTTCTGATGATATTTATTTTACTCCTAACTCTTTCCAAAGCTCCTGAAATCACTTTCTAAATCTCATGGGTTGTTTTCACACTATGCACTACTTAGGCCTTCAAGACCCACTTTGTTCGAAACTACTCTAAAACTTCCAAAACCTCCCAAAATTTTCAAAAACTGATTTCAAGATGTCTTTATCTCTATGATACACCTCCCTAATTAATATTGGCCTTTCATTCCACTCCATGGGGTGTGCACTAGCTTTAAGAAAATTGGAACATGGCCTTTCTGAAGCTTACTAAAAGGCTTGTCTTGATGGATCTTACTTTGGAAGAACGTGGAATGATTAGGTACCCCTAAATTAATTATGGGAACACTTACTTGGGAATTAGGGTGAAATGGAGGAGGGCTTAGAATGACATTTGAGAAAAAAATTTCAGGTAGGGTATGGTTATCATGCTTGAAAAATGAGAATTTTCTTGTTACATAATTGCATGACAACAGGATCATTTTCACTTTGTGAAGTAGTGATCAAGAGCTCTTAGTACAAAAGAGAGTTGAGATTTTGAGTGAGATGGAGGCTGGTGGAATAGAGAGGAAGCACCAGAGGACCCACATGATGATAAGTTCCTAAACCTAATCCTTTATTTAAGCATTTTAGTTTTTTTACATTTTTTTAAAAATTGGGTTTGTGTAAGGGGAACTCACTTGTGACTGGTTATGGTATCTATCAACTGGGATTGTAAGGGCATATACCCATGCTAGGATACATATAATAACCTTAGGATGGTGTTGAGTAGGGATAGGATGTTAAATTTTTTATGTTTAGATGATGAGTTGTTGATGATTAGTTTTTGTAGGCTAGGGACACATAATATCTTTGAGATAGAGTGTCATCCTTATACGATCATATCAAATGAGATGTGATGGATGTTAAGTGGGATCACTTGGGTGTAGTAAAATTGGGTGGATTATGTCATCACCAGAGGATTCTACAAGATGTTGGGCTGATGATTACTTTAGTAGAGATATGGGACATGCGCATAAGAAAAAAAAATTAGGATGGGTGAGATGACTATGACTCTTGAGGATGTATACCTGAGGTTTTCAATCTAGGGTGATCCCATACATCCCATCACAATAGATAGTAGAGTGGTTGTACTTGAAACAGTTGTTTGGAGTCGATGCCATGCAAATTAATTTCACATCCGGGTCATTTTAATAGGAGATAAAACATGAGCCAATAGTGCCACAAGTTAGGTTGATATGTGTAATGATGATGGTAATTTCATTCTATTTACTTCTATATTCAAGGGGTGTGAGGTTTCCATGGGAATTAGCTAGATTACTAGTAGATATTTTGGATCATAGGGTAATGTTTTCATTTCGCACATTACTATTGGCCTAGGTATACCATGAGTTGTGTATGTATGTTGAGAGGAGGAGGATAGGGTTGGATATGGGTTCCCACTCCATTGCTAAGCATGTGAGCACATTGCAATGGTCAAGACACCAAGGATCCCATGGTCCATAGGGGATCACATTAAGCTAGCCAATAGATTTTGTAGATGGAGATCGATCGGGCTCATGATGACAGGAGAGATAAAGGAGAAGAGTGTTATGTTGATATATTGATGGAGTTTGATGTAGACTAGGTGAGGTGGTGGCCATACAAAAATTATCCTACATGGCTAGGAGTAGATGTAGATTTGATTAGGATGAGAAGGAAGAAATGGGTGTAGGGGAAGAGGCCCTGAAATGGTTGAGGTTATGCAATTTTATCAAGTGAGACATAAATTTGGAGTGGTCCAAGAGTAGTACCTAGGGATCGTATCAATTATAGGAGGAATAATATGGAGAGGGACATTCCTAGTCCTGAGATGAAAGACCCACTAGAGGAGACTAGAGCACAATGGGATGATGATGATGATGGCATTAGGGTGGGAGCTTGGCTTTTGATTTGATGACGATGACATGGGCATCCCGGATGGCGGCAGAGGGAGTGGGGGAGGAGAGAAGGAGGAGCATGTGGCACCTAGGGGTGATGATGGAGAGACCGTTGCAAGGATATCTTACTTACATGTAGAGTGTGATTTATCCTGCCAAAAGTGGGACATGACACACTAAGAGAGGGAGGTGGCATGTCGGGGAGGCCATAGTATTATTACAAGAGAGGAGATTGGCAAGGCAGTAGTGAGACAAATATAAAAGATAGAGGGAGGATTATAGAGCGTGATATGGAGACCTCATCCCTATATTGGATGAAAATTTATAGATTGGTGTGCTAGTAGTCTCATAAGGGACTTGGAAGATGGCACCACTAGGTACTACTCCCATAGATTAATACAAAGCTTTAGCTTGAAAGGCACACTATTATGAGTGCAAAGTGAGTTCAAGGCTTCCACGCAGACGTTGAGATATGTCACATATTTAGCTAAGAAACTAGGAGTAGCAGGAATATCATAGGTAGAAATAGCTTGGATGACATATAGTTTGGCCTATCCGAGACAAAAGCTAGGCCATGATGGAGAGGATGAGGCCCAGAGATATTCTCGGGAAAGTTTTCGAGGAGGACAAGACTTGAGATTTTTAATGTAGAGTTACTAATTTTGATGGTGTATTAGCTTTGAGATAGGATACTTACTTGTCTATCATGGATGCATATATGTACTTTTGGATGATAATGATATATATGATTTAATGTTTTAGGGGTTTATCATGTGTATTGATGTGTATGATGTTATGTTAGACTTAGATGTTATATGATTATTACGGATTATATGGAGATGATTGATTATGATGATTATGAATTGGATATAGATTTTTATTATGATGTTATGGATTCAATTTTATTATTATGATGTTGCATGGTGATTATGGATTTGATTGTAGTGATTATGTGTTGGAAACTATGGTATGATATGGATGTGATGTGATATACGATGATGAATACATGCATGGATGAAAATGTTATTTGACATGGATAGATATTTTTTATACATGATGAAATAATGGATAGAAATGATGTGATAGATTTATAAGTATGTTTAAATATAGGTTATGTTTATGATATGACTGATGTGACACTTCAAAATATACACATAAGTATGGATGAGATAGTTATATTGATAAGAATATAAAAAGAACATGTTATAGTTAATTTAAGGATGTTACTTGATAGAATGCAACTAAAAGGATATAAATGGTGCTCGATTGTAGTAATGAGTGTATGAATAAATGATGCTTCAAACCAGACTAGAGGTAAACAAGAAAAGGATCTAATCAAGGCAATGTACTTACAACCTAGTAGCAATTGTTAATACACAACAATCGGTAGATTTTAATCCCAAGGGTCACAAGAAAAACTATGGAAGGTGGACTTATAAACCTAATGTTGACACAACATAATGGTTTTATATGTAACTTATACATGGGAATATATGTTCTCCTTAGGTGAGTGCTCCTAGTTCTATGCCCTATCTCTCGAGCAATATGTTGTAAACTCGATCAATTCGGGAAGTTTGTTATGGATAAGAAATTTGATCAATGCGGTAAGCTTTCTTAGGATGTTTAATTTTAAAATTTATGTTTTTTCTTTAGAAATAGATATAAGGTTGATCAATGTGGGAAGCCTTTGTTCTCATGATATGATATGGTATCCATCCTTCAAGGGAGTGGTCTACATTTTCTCTATGCTTTTAGATTTTAGATTTTTGCTTTTATAAATTGTAGGGTATATGATAGTTGTCCTTCTAGGGATCAATCTATACTTTTTACATTTTTATGATTTTATGAATATTTTTCCTCCAAGGTAGCAATATATTTTATTTTGGATAAGACATATTTTAAGATGAGCATCCATGGAATTTTTACTTTTTATGGAAGAGTGGGGATAGTTAGGTAGACCAATCAAGAGGGGATAATAAATATATAAGTGACACCTATGGACACTTAGCATGGTTCAAATAGGTTAATAAGAGGGAAGTGAATGTAATGATCATGGGGTTCCCACCTAGAAGGAGGAAATTATCCATAAGGAATATGCTATGATCAGATTTTTGGTTCCCATATTTAAGGTTATAGATAGGAAATTGATGGTAGACCACATAATTCCAAATCATTACGATGAAATATGGAAGAGGCTAATGATGGATGTATGACCACAAAGATGATCACAAATATGTATGACCACGAATATGAGGCTAATGCATTAAGAGGTTCCATTCATGGTTTACCATCAAGGGAAGCCAAATGATAGGCTCCAGACCCATACTTATGTGTGATAATATAAATTCCAATCCAATTAGGAGAAAAATTTCCACGTTAACTCCTTTCTAGTGTAGTAATGTTCGATTTTCTTAAAGGACGAGGTCACCAATGTTAAAGTAACATTCCTTAGATGTTTTTGTAAGATTATTTTATGCATTCCTGATAGACATGATGATTCTCAAGAGTAAGAAGTGACATTTGTCTAATAACTCAAGTTTTTTTACGTTGTTGGTGATAACCTTCATCAGATACAAATTCATGAAGAGAAACATGCAAAGAGTGGGTTTAGAATTCAAGAGTAAGAATGGCCTCTTAACCTTAAAAGAGAGAAAAGAGTAGCATCTATAGATGTACGGATGCTATTCTAATAAGCCCAAAGATCAAAGGGGATATGAAGATGTCAATTACGACCTAATTTATCAATAGTCTTAGTAAGGATATTACGAAGAGTTTTGTTAGTTTCTTTGGCTTGGATGTTAGTGAGGATAGTATTAAGAATAGAAGATAAGCTTGATATATTATGAGTTTCAAATATTCTTGAGGTATTTTTTTAAGGACTAGTGGTATTCCTTCTTGATTTTGTGAGGAATGCCAAAATGACAAATAATATGTTGATAGATTAAATTAATGATTTCATTAGCCTTAGTTGATGCGAGTTGAATTTTTCCACCCATTTGGTGAAGTATTCAGTAGTGGTAATGATATAATTATGGCATTAAGAGAAACTTAGATTAATGATGCCAATGAGTTCTAGTCCCCATTTTTAGAAAGTCCAAAGGTTCGATCCAACTGCAAGGTGTGACTAGGAATGCAACTTATATTGGAATGTTCTTGGTATTGAACACATTTCTTAATGTATTCACAACAGTATTGATTAAGTGAAGGCTAATAATAACCCATACAAAGGATGTGCTTAGTGATATCTAAACCAATAAAATGGCCACCAAAAAGACCATCTTGGACTTCTTAGATAGCTCAATTGGATTCATGAGACTTAAGGTAATGAAGTAAGATGTCATAAAAGAAATGTTGGTAAAGGATGCCACCAAGGATGACATAATAGTTAATGCATTAAATAAAATACCTCCTAGAATTTTAGATAGGTCAACAAAGATGATTGATTAAGAAATATAGTTGAAGATTCAAGAATACCAATGATCACAAGGATTAGATTTGACCAGATTAACACAAGGTAATTCGGTAATATGATATGGTTTATCAATGTGATGACAAATAATGAATATTTTATACTCTTCCATAGACTAAGGGATAAGAGATGAAATAAAATCCATAGTAATCGTAGAGTGATTAGATAAACGAGGGACAATTTAAATGGTATAGAAATCAAATTCTCCAATAAGGAAGTTAATAACATCCTTATACTTTTGAAGGATCTCATTTTTACATTGATAGATGCCTTTGAATTGATTAATGATGAGCTAGGAATCCTTGTAGATGTCAAGGATTTGGATGCCAAGTAATACATTAGTTTGGAAGCCTAGGATGAGAGCTTCATATTCATCCATATGATTTGTGCATTCAAAATTAAGTTTACGGGTGATAGAAATATGAGTATCCTACTGAGGATGATAATTATGTCAGTTCCTCACCCTTTCGACACTTAGATCCATCAAAGAAGATTTTCCTTTGGAGAGGATAAAATTCATGCTCAAATGTGTTGATAGATTCATCTGGAAACTACTTGTGAGGAATAAGAGTATCGGGAAGAGTGGTATTAGCTAATTGATTTGTGATAGCTTGTCCTTGATCAATTTTTGCAAAATGAACTCGAGGTAAAAATATTTCATGAGAATGAGCCATCAAGTGATGATATCACTATGATAAGGCTTAGAATGTATGGTCTTGAGAATATGAAATCTATTGATGAAATAAGTCTTATGATTGAGAAGAAAATGGCGAAGCTTAGAGATAGTGAAGAAAAGAGTGCAACACATCTTTTCATCTTCAAAAGATAGCAAGTCTCATAATATTCAAGGGTACGAGTCGATATATTATATATATTTCCCTACCTAACTCATTTTTATGTGCTAACATAATTCCCAAAGCATGATCAGATGTAGATACATAGAGATAGAAAGTATCCCCATCATGTGGAGGTGTAAGAATAGGAGGGGATAGGAAATATTGTTTGATATCCTCAAAGGGTTTTTGGCAGTTATCATCCCATTTGAATTCAAAATCTTTACAAAGAAAGGGATGAAAGGGTTGGAAACAATTTAAAATTTCTGATATGAATCAAATGAACTGATTAAAGTTTTCCTTGAAGACTGTGAAGCTTATTTAGATTAGGAGGGGGAATCTTGAGTATATCGTTGATCTTCATGGGATCAACTTCAATACCCTTGATAGAAATGATAAATATAGGAAGTTTACCAAGTATAAACTTTGAACACACACTGGTTGTATTAAGACAGAGAAAAAGAAGAATGTAAGTCACTTAAAAATGATGAAAAGTTGGTTGTTGTGATGTTTGGATTTACCTAAAAGATCATAAATGTAGTCCCGTATTGTCTTGTGGATGAGATTATGAAATATGTAAGTCATGGCTCACTGATAGGTGGCTCCAGTGTTTTTCAAACCGAAGGGCATGAAGTGATAGCAAACGGTCCCCAAGGAGTGATGAATGAGGTACTATGTTGGTCTTATAGTGTGATGAGGATTTGATTATACCTATAAAAACCATCCATAAGATAAATTATATCATAGCCTTTTGTAATGTCTACGAGCTGAAATTAATCTTTAGGGAAAGCGAGGTTTAAATATAAAAATTTGGTGTAAATGTGGAGATTTCAAGAATATTTAGCAACATGGTAGTATATTGGAAACCCATTGTGGTTAGCTGATAGGAATGATGAAATTAGCATAAAGGAGGTATTATATCTCCTCTTTGACAAGGAGGGAAACTCAAAGGTGCATGTGGTGAAGATTTTTCTTGACTAGTTTAGCATTATGGAAGGTAATTATTTTATGGAAAATGATGGAAGGATTGAGACATGGTATGTTGGCATACGACTATGTGAATTATTAGTTATGTGGAGAAAGGAAGGTGGTGAAAGATTCATACTTGTGTAGATCAATGGATTGACCTAATTTGGGAATGTGAGGCTCTTTTGGAGTCCCAATGTTGACGTCAATGGTGGATTCGTTAAGAAGGGTAGATGTATATGGTCGTAAGGTCTTATGAAGACAAGAATATTCTACCCCAATGTAAGAAAGGATGGATTCATCATCGATGCATTGAAGAATGTCAATGGTAGGGGAATCTTCCTCTATCATTTATAGGAATTAAAGAGGGAGGGACCTAGTTTCACCATCACATTGATAAGTGACTGGTCCCAAGGTAATGGTGGAGATTTAAAAAATCTAGAGGATATGGACATGACATCATCCATATCCATGACCTCGTGGGATGGAGAAGATGGAGGATCTATATCCATGAGAGCCAAAGATGGTGGAAGAGGGTCTGATTATTCCTTATATCCCAACCCAAATTTTTCATGGGGTTTGTGAGATTGATCAATGATGATGTCATGTATGCCTTATTCATAAAACCCCATTCCAAATTATTTTGAGGTACAGTGATGGAGATAAGTGTAGGGAAAAGTATTTCTTTTGAATAAATTTGAACTTTTTGGTATATAGTTTTGTGTTTGATTGAGTGTCATAGTGGGAGGAAGGGTGATCAATTCCACCATAGATGAGATTGGTGCAATGATGAGGTTAACCTAAAGGAATGAAATCCACGGCATTAGGTTTATACATGGGAGATTTTTCTAATCTACCAAGTATATGAGATTTGGGAATATCATTAAGTGTGAGGAGGCAATACTCCCCAGGTGAGATGATCCATTAGTTTATCTAAGGATTTTCATTGGGAAGTTTGGATGCAGATATGGAGGATCTAGTAGATTCCTTAAAAGAATCATGTGTGGGAATGAGCATGTAATTATATCGATAAGTCATGTTACATTATTTGAATGGAGGAATGTCTATAGTAAAAGTTAAAATTTTCCCCGTGTGTTCATATTTAATGCATCGATGAAGGGTGGAAGGAATGCAATTCATGAAGCAAATCTATGGTCATCTAAGGAGTATATTTTAATTAAACTCCCCTTTTATGATATATAAGACCTCGTGGAGTATTTTTTCACCAACATATATGGGAAGAATAATTGTTCCCAAAGTGGGGGTAATAACATCATTGAATGCATGAAGGACCGTGGGTGATTGGGTGATAATGGAATTAGGGAGTTTAAGTTGATAAAAGGTATGAGATGAGATGATGTTTATGATGTCTCCATTTTAAACCATAAAACATTGATTGAAGGTGTCATTAATACTTGTTAGTGCAAAATCACAACACCCCGGATGTTGATCGATTTCTAGGTTGATCACTCTACATCCAAGTGTGATTGCACAACATGGAAACCTCTCTCCAAATGTGGGACTTGTGAAACCGAGAGAGGAATATCCATATTAGAGGTTGGTTCCTCAAACTCCTCGATTTAGATATATATTTTGCACAACTACGAGAGGTTCAAATACTAATCCTACTCTAAATCGCAAGGAGACAGGATACAAGTGCAAAAATTGAAACTAACTAAAGATGGTGATGCACCAAAAGGAGTGGTGAATATTTTTGTCAAGAACATGACACAAACCAAAGATTGCAACATAAACATACACAAAGTGATAAGATATAATTAGGATTTGAAATGAAGAAAATAATACAAACAAAGGATTGAAACCCATTCACAGAGCTTGCATTATCATTTCCAATGTCAAAACCATGCATTACAACCTCAGAGAGGTAAAAACATGTTACAATCCTTGAAGAGGTCTCGATTCTTCCAAAATCCCTTCTTGCTGGAGGTGAAAGAAGAAGTTGTTATGCCAAAAAGTGTTCCACACTTAAGAAATGAGCCAAATCTATCTTTTACATTGCATGGGTTGAGCCAGGAGAGAGAAAATGTACAAAACGTGGGAGCCCATTCCTCATTGACTACAAATGCATTAAATCAGCATGGAGGACCTTACAAACCCATACCCTGTCATTTTTACCAAATTGGAGGAGAGTGCGACCCATTCTGTATTAAATTTGGTCATTTGAAATGTCACTTCTAGCCATGAACACGTGTCAGAGCCGTTTCTTAACTTTCTCTATCTAGAATGAACCAAAATTAAAGATTGACCCCGAAATCATGTAGAGAATTTTATAAGATTTCCAATGATATAAAGAACGTGCAAATCGAGATCTAGATCGAAAGATATGGTGATCTCGAAGATTCGGGGCACAAAACAGGCAAAAATGGGTTTTGAAATTTTTTCCCGTGCTCCACCACATGGACGACATGTGTCGGGCGCTGATTGGATGAGAAATTCTCTCTCCTTCCCTTACCCATGGGTTTTCCTTGAAAGTTTTGACTTTTTGTAACTTTGGAAAATTTTCCATTTTTCCCCCGCGCCCCCGCCACTTGAGACACGTGGCATGATCTGGTTGGAGGATGGGGCACGGGGTCATCCTTGTCCTTTTATATTTTTGCCAAAACTCTTGCTAAATTTTCTAAGTCCTCCCGAGCTCCGCACTTCCCTGCCCCATAGGACACGTGTCCTATTCCTATTAGCTTGGGCCAATCCTCCAAACTTCACCTTTGGAAACTTTTGGATGTTTTCCTTTGTGACACATGGCATTTCCGATTCGTCTGCGCAGCTCGCTTTGTCTTTTTGTGTCCCTCGCGTCCCTTTGGCCCGGATGTCCCGAACTATGCTCTGGGAAAATTCCTCCGATCCGCCCGATTCGGGGCTTCTGTCCCTCTTTGAGGCGAAGACACGTGGCGTGATTTGATTGGCTCTCAACTCCTTCGGCCCCTGTCCCACATGTACTCTTGTCCCACTTGTCCTGACAAAATTTCCCTTTGGCCGCCGAAGGCGGTTCGCGTCCTTCGCATTCTCACGGCCCGGATGTCCCATTTGCACCGCATGCAGATTAGTTGATTTTCTCTTACCTTCGACCGGTTCGCCCTTCCGCGTCCGCGCATCCCGACGTCCCAATGTCCCTTTGCTCTACGGATCGCCTGCAACCTTTCGGCTGATTTGCGCCCTGACATCCCAACTGTCCCTCTTGCTGCGAGGACTAGGACTTAGCCATTTTTCATGATTTTTTCTGGCCCAAGCTTGTTTTTTGCAACTTTTTCACCCTTTTTTTGAACTTGCTCTTTCTTCTTGGACAGGGGAGTTAGAAAAAATCCGAGGGAACCCCAGAAACATGATTTTTTCCTTGAATTAATCTATTTTCCTGGGACTTGAGTATTCTGATGTATGTTATCAAATTTACCCTGGGGGGTGAATTTTGGATAACAATTTTGGTGATTCAGCGGGGTCACCTGCCTGCTAGGTACAAGATACCAGTTCCCTGAAGCAGTCCATTGGGCATGGAGTCATCAAATATTCTGTTTAGAACCCCGACTGACTCAGAAAGTGTAAGGAGGAAGATGGAATATCACCTGATGGGAGCAAGGACTGCAAAACATCTCCATGGATAGTAATTTGTGCCAAAGAACTTAGGGAAAACAAAACTAACCTACAGCAAAACAATGTGCACAAGCACTTGGAGGAATGAAAATATAATCTAATATTTACAAGGTAGTGAATTTCCCTCTAGAAGAAACGCTTGAGATAGATTCCATTTACTAGAATTTGTAGTTCTTCACCATCCAATGGGGCCAATTGGAAAGCATTGTTGTTCTTGCACTTCATGACCATGTATGGGCCACTCCAAATGGCATCAAAATTTGAATGCCTTCTCGGTTTTGCTCTATCCACATCCCATTTTAACACTAGATCTCCAACCCGAAAACATCTATCATTGGCCTTCCTATCAAAGGTCTTCTTTATCAAAGCTTGATCCTTTTCCATTACTTGGGATCCCCGATTTCTGATCTCTGCAGCTCCATCAACTCCACATACCTCACCTCCATGGGCTTAAACTCTAGCAACTCCAGCTGCTTCATGAGTTCCAATGTTGGCAACTCAAGTGACATGGGAAAGATTGCCTCTCTTCCATAGACAATCCTGAATGGAGAATTACCTATGGATCTTTTGGGAGTTATCCTATCGGCCCATAAGGCTGATTTCAGTTTGGTATGCCAAGACCTCGATTCTCATCAAGAGTCCTCCTAATGATCCTCAACAAGTTCTTATTTGTAGATTAGGCCTGGCCATTACCTTGAGGGTAATAGTTTGATGAAATGCTTAGGTAGATATCATTCTTGACAACCCACCCAGTCACCTTAGATCCAATGAATGCCAATGCATTATCGAGATTATTGTAGCAGGTACACCAAATTTGGTTGTTATCCCCTCATAAAAGTCTAAGATACTAGACTCATTTGCCTCTTTGAGTGCTACTGCTTCTGTCCATCTGGTGAAGTAGTCCATGGGCTGTCAAAATCCATTTGTGCCCTTGGCTTGAATTGGGATTAATGACTCCAATGATGTCCAAACCCCATTGCATAAATGGCTGGTCAATTGAGATTGGATGTAATGGAAGGGCAGCAAGTCTCTCTTTTCCTGTGAAGAATGCACAATTCTTACACCTCTTGATCCATGCATAGCAATCACTGAAGATTTTAGGCCAATAATAACCAGCCTTCATGATTTTTAGAGCTGTCACTCTTGGTGCAAAATGACCACCAGCTGGTCCACCATGGAACTCTTCCAACACCTTATGAATCTGATTTGTGCTAATGCATCTCAGTAGCACTCCATTCACATCTTTCTTGTACAAAACTCCATCTACTATGGCATACGGGACAGCCTGCAATCTGAAGTGTCTCCTTTGGGTCTTGTTCATCTCCGGAGGGCATAGGCCTGTGCCTAGGAAGTTTATAATGCCTTGGGTCCAGAAAGGAGTGGGGGCAGCATTGTCTTCTTCTTGATTGTCACTTGGCTCATGGCTATCCTGGATTGTCAAACAACCTCTTCTTCATTGCATACTTCTTTTTGCTTCCCAAAACCAGCTGCTCACATAATCCTTTCCCTCTTACCAGCTTGGTGATCTTGATCTCAATGTCATATTCCATGACACGAGTGATCCAACCTGCCCTTTTCTCATTCAAATCCTTGTTGAGGAGGAAGTCCTTAACTCCAGCATGTGAGACCAGCAATTGAACCTTGTTGCTTGAGATTAAATGCTTGAATTTCTTGAAGTTTCTTATTACTACAAGTACATGCTTCTCAATAAAAGAGTACCTCACCTCATAGTCATCTAGGCTCCGGATGAAGAAGGCAATTGGCTATTCATCATTATCCTTGTTCTGCTGTACCAAAATGGCAGAAATAGTATCATTACCTCTAAATGCATAGAGGATGAAATCCTTGGAGAAGTCCGGGTTGATGAGAGTTGGTGCTTGAGAGATGGCTTCTTTGATTGCTTCAAAACTCTCCTTGCCTTCTGTTGTCCACTTAAAATCCATGCTCTTCTTTAACATTTTGGTGATGGGCTTGACAAGGGCTGCAAAATCTGGGACAAACCTCCGAACAAAGTTTATCCTTCCCAAGAAACTCTGAAGGGATTTCTTGTGGCTTGGCAATGGTAGTGCTCTTATGGCTTCAACCCTCTCTGGATCAATTGCTAATCCTTCTTTGGAGACAATATGGCCAAGGAGCTTTCCTTCATGTGCAAGAAAGATACACTTCTTAGGATTCAAAGACACTCCAAATCTCCTACACCTCGTGAAGACTTGCCTCAAATGAGAGAGGTGGTCTGCTGCATTTTTGGAAAAAATAGTGATATCATCAAGGTAAATCAGCACCACATTGTTAATCAAACCTTTGAATGCCATGTCCATTTCCCTTTGGAAGGTAGCACCAGCGTTGGACAGCCCAAATGGCATTTTCCTGTATGTAAAAGTTCCCCATTTGGTTGTGAAGGTTGTCTTGAACTGGTCCTCTTCCTTCACCATGATCCGATTGTAGCCGAGTAGCCATCAAGTAGTGAAACCTCTGAGCCAGCCACAACTTGCAAGATTTTCTCCATGGAAGGGAGTGGGTAATGGTCCTTGAGAGAGGCTCTATTCAAGTCTTTGAAGTCAACACACAATCTGATCTCTCCACTCTTCTTTCTGACTGGAACTAAGTTGGCAACCCAACTAGAATGCTTGATTGGGAATATGATCCTTGACTCAATCAGCTTGTCCAATTCCTTCCTCATGAGAGGCTCCATGTGTGGATTGACTGGTCTTTGTTTTGCCTGACAGGCTTAGTATTTGGATCCAATTCGATGGTATGTTGAGCTAAGTTGGGATTGAAACCTTTCAAGTCTTCATAGCTCCAAGAAAACATGTCAGGGAACTCTTGACACAACTGTATGAACTCATACCTTTCTTGTTCAGTTGTCATCCTTCCAATTTGCAATGGTTTGTTCTCTTCTACCAAGATGGATACTGAATCCTCTCTCTTGACCTGAATGTTTGCTTTCTCCTTTCTAAACTGATCATTGGGGTTAAAAATGGACTCCAAAGTGATAAGTCCCTTGGGTAGCTTGTTAGTTCTTAGCTGTACTACTTGGTCACCATACTGCTGTTCCAATCTTTCTTGATTCTTAGCTGAGAAATCAGCTTCTTCTTGCAAGAAATGGATGATTTGTTGTTCATTTTCAAACACTTTCCAACTGACATTGTTATCCGGCACTGAAGGCCTCATAATCACATGGATGTTTGGTTGTACCTTGTCTTATTGAATGCTTTCCACAATGTCAAAGGCTGCCCCTACTGCTGCAAGCCTGTCAGCAACTTGATTATCTTTCCTAGGAATGGATTTGATGCCAAAACCCTCAAAATCTTCCACGAGGTCCCACACCCTGTTCTTGTAGCACCTGAGTAGATCATTCTTGGCAGCATGTTGTCCCTTGACCTAATTTACAATCAATTCACTATCCCCAAAGACTTGCAAGTTCTTTATTTTCTTCTTGATTGCCCAATGCATCCCTTGCACTAAGGCTTCATATTCAGCAGTGTTATTGGAGCATGCAAACTGAAATCTAAAAGTGGAATAGTACTTTATTCCTTGAGGTGAAACAAGCATAGCTCCACCTCCTGCACCTTGTCTACTCCTTGATCCATCAAAAAAAAGCTGCCATACCTCATTATCATCTTTGTGGTTTGGCTTGGTGATGCTAGGAATAGGCTGATTTTCTTCGTGTATGCAATAGACCCTAGGTCAAATTCTTCTATTTCTTGATAAGGATCAAAATCATGCACCTTGCTTGCCCATTCATCAAGAGTCAAATCTGGGATGCTTCCAACCTTGGTGTCAGCTTCATCAGTGCTTGGATAATCTTCTTGATCAAACGCTGAATAGTTGGTATTGATTTGGCTTGTAGTGTAAGGCTCAATGTGAAAGTTTGCAATAGGTTCAGACCTGATTGTGGCTTTGGTTCCATATCTTGTTCTGAACAAGATGTGTGACCAATCCACTGAAAGATAGCCTCCAATTTTAGCAGTGAAGTCTCTTGACAAGCACAATGCAAAGAGTGGTGGCAGGTCTATGACTGACACATCTTGTAACACTATTACGTTGGGACATGCGTGCAGTGTGAGGCTCAAACCTTTGATTACTCCAACCATTGTCACTGCTGTCCCATCTAATTGCACCACTCCTTTGGATATGACTTCATATTGAAGTCCCAATTGATCTGCTATTTGCTTGGGCATTACTGAACTACTTGCCCCGGAGTCTATCATGCAATTGTGCACTAGCTGATTTCCTATGATCAATGAAACATAAAATGGGGGCTTCAACATTTTACCTTGTTGTCCTCCATGATTTCCTTCAGTGGACAGCATTTGTGAGTACCTTCTCTTACATTTGGACTGTTGATTTGAAATTGACCGAGTCCTTCATGGCAGCTTGTAGCGAATCTCTTTGTCCTGGGATAGATAGGGATTCCCACATTGATATATTAACATTTTTCTTCTTCATATGATCAATGATGTTGAATGGGGATGAAGTATCTTTCGCTTTCCCTTGGCTCGCACATTCATTCCTTGCACATGGGCAGCATCAACTAGCATTTGGGTTAGCTTAGGACTGTTTTAGGTAATCCTTGCGTATTTGAAATTAGATTTTACTTGCCAATCACTTGTGGAGCCATGGAAGGATATGGATTGGTTGGGGCTAATGGTTGTTCTTCACCCAAATTCCTCCTTTTTGACCTTGTGTTGGCTGCAACACCTTGAGAAACTGCCTGGTTCATGCCACAAAAATCCTCTGCTTGCCAATTTACCAATGTGGTGTCATTTGGGGCTGATTGTTGTTGGAATGTTTCTTGTTGTTGACTATTTCCTTGACTGCCCTCACCCTCCACACCAGTAGTTGTCACCATTAGTGCTTGATTCAAAGCACCATTGAAGCACATGGATTGGTTATGAGGCTCATTGCATGGAAAACACCAATCATACTCCTGAGCAATGTTGTTTTGTGTTGGCACCAATGCCTTAGAGGCAGATATGGCATTTGGATTATAGGGCTGAAATGGTCTATTGGCAGGAGGCCTTGTTTGATTCATATTTGCAGCTGGATTAGGTGGTCTTTGTGGTTGGTATGGCTGCCTATTAGGCTGAGCTTGGGGTTGATAAGAAGGTCTAAAACCTTGGGCTTGTTGCCTCTTGAGAGTAACCAGCTCATTGCCTAGGTTTTGCAATTGCTTCATGACTTCTTGAAGCTCATTTGGGGAACTTGGAGATGAAGTGGAAGCTTCATTTGAACTCTGATTTCTAGGAGTGGGAGAAGGAGCCAAATTAGGTGCTTGATTGGTGTTTGGATTCTCTAAACTTGGAAATAGTGGCATGGGAGGTCTAGGGGCAAGTTTGCCAGCTTGGATCAAACAATTTTCAGCCCTAATGGAAATGTTATAAGCCATAGGGATAGTTATGCCTCCCATGGACTGAATCAACATAGAAATATCAGAATTTAGAGCTTTGAGATAGTAGAGAAAAGCACCTTCTGCTGTTGGCCTGACTGCCACTGGAATTCTCTCCCAAGTCTTTTGAAATCTAAAGTTGAAATCGGTGCTCATTGGGAGCTCTCTTGATGGTTGTCAGCTGCTCCAAAAGAGACAAGTTGTCTCCCTTTTCTCCAAATTGCTCATGAAGTGCTATACATAGCTGATTCCAATTTGTGATAGAACTAGCTCCAAGGCTTCTAAACCATTGCAATGCTTTACCCTTGAATGAAGATGCCAGTAACTTGATAGCCACTTGCATCTCGTTGATTTCATGGATTGCACAAAGGTTAGAAATATCTTTAACATGATCACCTGGAGTAGTCTGATTTTCTCCAGTGAAGTAGGGAATGTTCTTCAAGGTTGCAATAGGAATTGGATGTTGTGCATTGAGGGCAAGTGGGCTGCTACTGTGAAGTTGACATAGGGGTTGTTTTGTGCCATTCTAATTGGTCTTAAAACCCTTGTTGACTGAATGAAAGGCCTACTAGGTGGAGGAGTTGAGAGAGTTCTGTTTGGTGGAGATGGAGACCTTTGAATCCTTCTTCCTCTTTTCCTTCTTCTTGGAGATAATTGCAGGTATTCAAACAGCACTTCTTCTTCTCCAACTCTTGACCTTGTGGTGATTCTTCTCATGAGTTTTCAGGCCTGCACTGCTGAAACCAGTTGATTCTTCCCCTTGGAGTCACCAGATATGCAAATAATAGCTCTTTTCAAGAAAGAAAATTGCAGCAGATGCACATCAACTTTGCTGCAATAAAAATGAGACCTCTAGTGTCCCACCGGGTGTGCCAAAACTGTTAGTGCAAAATCACAACACCCCTGGACGCTGATCAGATTTCTAGGTTGATCACTCTGCATCCAGTGTGATTGCACAACATGGAAACCTCTCTCCAAGTGTGGGACTTGTGAAACTAAGAGAGGAATCTCCAGATTAGAGGCTGGTTCCTCAAACTCCTCTGATTTAGATCTATATTTTGCACAACTACAGAGGTTTAGATCCTAATCCTACTCTAAATTGCAAGGAGACAGGGATAGAAGTGTAAAAATTGAAACTAACTAAAGATGGTGATGCACCAAAAGGAGTGGTGAATATTTTTTTCAAGAAAATAGACACAAACCAAAGATTGCAACATAAACATACACAGTGATAAGATATAATTAGGATCTCGAAATGAAGCAAATAATACAAACAAAGGATCGAGACCATTCACGAGAGCTTGCATTATCATTTCCAATGTCAAAACCATGCATTACAACCTCGAGAGAGGTAAAAACCTGTTATTCAATCCTTGAAGAGGTCTGATTCTTCCAACAATCCCTTATTGGAGGTGAAAGAAGAATTTGCTATGCTAAAAAGTGTTCCACACTTAAGAAATGAGCCAAATTTGGCTTTTACATTGCATGGGTCGAGCCCAGGAGAGAGAAAATGTACAAAACGTGGGAGCCCATTCCTCATTGACTGAAAATGCATTAAATCAGCATGGAGGACCTTAAAAACCCATAACCTGTCATTTTTGACCAAATTGGAGGAGAGTGCGACCCATTCTGTATTAAATTTGGTCATTGAAATGTCACTTCTGGCCATGAACACACGTCGAGCCTGTTTCTTAACTTTCTCTATCTATACTTGAACCAAAATTTAAGATTGACCATGGAATCATGTAGAGAATTTTATAAGCTTTCTAATGATATAAAAAACGTGCAAATCCGATCTCTGGATCGAAAGATATGGCGATCTAAAGATTTAGGGCACAAAATAGGCAAAAATGGGTTTTGAAATTTTTTCCCACGCTCCGCCACCTGGACGACATGTGTCGGGCACTGATTAGATGAGAAATTCTCTCTCCTTCCCTTACCCGTGGGTTTTCCTTGAAATTTTTGACTTTTTGTAACTTTGGAAAATTTTCCATTTTTCCCCCGTGCCCCCGCCACTTGGGACACGTGGCATAATCTGGTTGGAGGACGGGGAGTGGGGGTCATCCTTGTCCTTTTAGTTTTTTGCCAAAACTCTTGCTAAATTTTCTAAGTCCTCCCCAAGCTCCGCACTTCCCTACCCCATAGGACACGTGTCCTATTCCTATTGGCTCGGGCCAATCCTCCAAACTTCACCTTTGGAAACTTTTAGACATTTTCCCTTGTGACACATGGCGTTTCCTGATTCATGTGCGGGCCTGCTAGATTTTCACATCCCTCGCGTCCCTTTAGCCGGATGTCCCGAACTGTCTAGGAAAAATTCCTCCGATCCGCCCGATTCGGGCTTCCCTGTCCCTCTTTGAGGCGAAGACACGTGGCATGATTTGATTGGCTCTGGCTCCTTCGGCCCCCAGCGTCCCACACGTATTCTTGTCTCGCTTGTCCCGGACAAAAGTTCCTGTGCCGCCGATCCGGGGCGGTTCGTGTCCTTTGCATTCTCATGGCCCGAGATGTCCCGATTTACGCTACCACGCAGATTAGTCGATTTTCTCTTACCTTCGCCGGTTTGCCCTTCCACGTCCCGCGCGTCCCGACATCCCAACTGTCCCTCTTGCTGTGAGGACTAGGACTTAGCCATTTTTCTTGATTTTTCTGGCCCAAGCTTTTTTTGCAACTTTTTCACCCTTTTTAGAACTTGCTCTTTTCTTCTTGGATAGGGAGTTAGAAAAATCCGAGGAAACATAAACATGATTTTTGCCTTGAATTAATCTATTTGCACTGGGACTTGAGTATTCCAATGTATGTTATCAAATTTACACGAGGGGGTGAATTTTGGATAACAAATACATGTAGTTATGAAGAGGGGAAGTTCATGCTCTTCATATGATATGTTAGGGATTTTAGTGTTGCCAAAGGACATGGAGGTTGAAGCGTAAGTTATCCAACAAGAGATGCAAATAGATTAGCATTATCACTAGGAGTAGGGATATTCTTGAGATCTTCCATAATAGCTTGCCTATGATTGAAGATCTTTGGATGATTTCATAAAGTGACATCTTGACTAGTTCTTGATGAATTTATTTCATAATCTATTCAATAGAAATAGAGTCGAGGCACATCTAAGATAGAAACTTTGGGTTTATATAATGAAGGGCGTGGATTATATTCCTTGGAAGAAGCATTGATAAAAACTTTGTATTTTTATTGAGTAGGTGCTTAGAAGTCATGGGGAAGAGAAAGGGTTTTAATCCAAGCAACATTGATGAAGATAGGAGGCCCCTCTTTAGGAGAGGTTTGGTTAGATGAGGGATGGAAACAAAGGTATTAGATGAGTGAGGAGATTAGAGACCTTAGTGGATGAAGGTTGGGATGAAGAAGAGATATTAGTAGATTGAAGGGGGTGAGTCCCTTAAAAATAAGTTCATCCTCATCGATGATATTAAGAATGATAGTTTGAAGGGTTTTTCAATGTTTGGTCTCATGTCCTAGTGAACGATGGCATGCAAAAATTATATTAAATTCAAACCATGAAGGTCATGGGGCATGTGGATCAAAATTATTAATGGATGGAAGGGAAATTTCATATTCTTAAAGTAGACATTGAAATGTTTTTGTATAAGAACCAATGGGGTGGTTGGTGAAGAGATTTCAGATGAAGCATTCTTAAGAAGCGATGGATGGTTTTCTTTGAGGTGATTTTATGGGAGCCTTTGATTCTATCTTGGGCTTGAAATAAGAGGAATATGGTTGTGTTTTGGTTTCATTTTTTATTGATGGGGACTTATATGGTTTGGAATTGGATTTGATGATGGAGGATGTGGAGAATTTTGAAGGGAGATTGGTTTTAGGGGAATGATGATATTGCGTTGAATTATTGATAATGGGTGTCTTAGATGAAGGGGATGGCCCTAATATAGAAGGAGATGATCCTAAGAGTGATTATGCAACATTGGATTGATTAGGAGGTTTAATCTTATGGGAAGGAAGCTCTAGCTTTTTGTGTGGATGAGTGAGGTATTTTGAATGGAAACTCTAAGTTTTTAGGTTTTAGTTGTGAGGTTTTACCCTTGGTGAGAATGATTACAATTTCAACCGGGGAATCTATGGTGGTAGAACTAGGTAATGTGGGTTGTATTATAGGGGTGGATATTGAAGGTGGAAGTGGTTTTTGTATGATGCACTTGATAAGATCTAAAGGGGTGGTAGATTGTGTATGTTTAGGATTTTTGGTGTAGGTATAATTAGATTTGTAGATGTAATGAGAGTGCCATTAGTAGATGTATTTAGTATGGGTGTTTTCATGGTGGATGATTCATTAGGTAGTATTAATGTGGACATAAATTTTGGGTATTGATGTGGGTATATTCATGGTAGTAGATGTATTTGGTGTGGAAGTTATTTTAGAGGCATGCGATTAAGATGTTAAATTAGGTGTTGAGGTAGTTATTGGTAAATGATTATATGTGATGTATGAGGATGAAGATGATATGGATGGAGAATTGGATATAATTGATTTTGATTGGGATGTGGTTATTGTGGTCATAGTTTATGTCAATGAAGTTTTGATTGTGGGGAAAGAATCTAAAATAGGAGTGGATTCAATGGATGACAAGGTGATGGGTGTAGGTGATGGTGTTGTATTTTGATCTATAATATTAATTGTATGGGCATTAGGTTCCTATGATGTGGAGGGTATTATTATTGGGAAGATGATTAATAAATGGTTGTTTAAAGACATCAAGAGGTTGATTAGGTGGTGCATTAGGATTATCCACTTGGAGGTCACCAAATTCTATGAGTTTTTAGATGAGGTATTTAAAAGTGTGACACTTCTTGATGTCCTAGATGGACTTAATGGTAGTTATAGTAATTTTCCTCACAGTACCATGTTTGTTTGGGTCGTGATTCATCATAGGGTTGGATGGGAGGAATTCAAATGATATTTACCACCATTAACTTGTCAAATATTGAACTATAAGATTCCCTAAGAGGGGTATAGTTAGGAGGCATTCTAAGATTTCTTTGTGGAGGCTCAGTGTGAGAAGTGGATGTGTAGGAGGATTTAACCAAAATGGAATTAGTGTAATTCTTAGATTTATCACCATGTGTGGAGGATTTAGTGAACTCATTCTTGGTTTTGTTTGATTGAAGTTTTAGATGGTATTTCTCAATGGTGTGGAGTTCAAGTTTGTGATCCATGGTAAATGCCTCTTCAAATGTTTAGAATGATTTAATTTGAATATTGGAGGAGATATGATTCACACAAGATCATGAGACAAGTTGAATTAATTCTATATGGAGGGGGAATTATAGTTGGTTAATAATGACACCATCATACGATGAAATCTTCTTTCATCATCATATTGTCTAATTGCATAAATGTATGTGATAGTGATATTACGCCCAATATTGATTGAAAATTGTTCTATAAATAATTGTGTGAGTTGGGTAGAGGTGAATAATGAGTGATGTGGGATGTCATTGTACCAATCCAATGCAGGCCTAGCTAATGACATGGGAAAGATGTGAAGCATAAGGTCTTGATCATGAGTGATAAGGTAGCATGTGTTCCTAAAGGCATAAAGGTGTTGTTGTGGGTCCTCCTTGCTATTGAACTTAAATAATTTTGGTAATTCCCAATTAGGAGGATAGGGATTTATGGGGATGGATGGATTGATAGGTTCATTATATATTTTTCATATGAGAATGTGGTTTTGGATCCCAAGGTAGTGGCTTCAAGATTAGCCATTCTACTTAATAATTCTTGTAAGGGATCATTAGATGGATGGGGTGTATATTTCAAAGGATGAGATTATGATGCATATGAGTTGCATGGGTTAGGTTTTTGATAAGTTTGATAAATTTTGGATGAGTAGGTGTTGTTGGAAGTGGTTGATAAGGGGGGATGTAATTGAAGGGTTTAAATTGTATGGGTTGAGATAGATGTTGTTGTTAAGAAATGGGGATGTGGTAAGATTGGTTAGATTGAGTTGGTTGTTGAGAGATGGGGACATTTGATTGGTTTTCTATGGGATGATTTGGAATATAAGTAATGGGTGGTTGGGATACTTGATTTGGTTAAGTGGAAGGTATATAGTGATAAATACCTCGAGGAGGAGGTTAATGGTTTTGCATTGATTTAGATAGATGAGGTTACGATATGATAACATTTTCATGGAAGTGGTAGGTGGAGATAGGGGTAAAGTTTAATTATGTTGTTTTGGTGGAGGAAGAAGTAAGTGATACTCTGATATGATTTGATGGGGGTAGAAGTGATCATAGTAGATGATTAGGTGATGGCAATAGAAGTGGCGATATTAGTGTTAACGCAAGGAAATTAGGGGGAATGGGGACAAAAAATTGAGTGGTTTGGTGATTATGAGGAATTAAATAATACAATTGATTGGGTTCAAATTCATATTGGGCCCGAACAATTTCAATCATATCTCTAGGAAAGAAAATGACAAGTTGTGATGTGAGGACTTGTGTAGATTCAAGATTGGAATGGTAGGCATAAATTTGTTACAATAGAGGTCTATAAATGGGGAGTTTTCTATTCTTATGAATGATATAGTTATTAAGGGAAACCAGATTAGAATCAATAAGCTCCTAGAATTCGCACACCCACGAGGGATGAGAGGAGGCCCAAAAGCATTGATAGAGGTGGAAGAAGGGGGTGTTATTGGTCTAGATGGAATGGATTGATGAGAAAGGAAGGGATTAGTTCAACATGAGTGTTAGGTTGGATTAATTAAATTTCTTGATGAGGGGGAATGGAAAAGAGTTGTTACATAACTACAAAAGAGGTGACCAAAGGAATGGAGGTAAGGATGAAAAGTGCAGAATTTTGTTGAAAGGAAGTGGTAGTGGAAATAGAAATGTTATTCAATGATATGTTTTGTTCCATTTTTCTTGTTTGGGATCTTGTAATAACTAGCATGAAACAAACAATAAAACAAAACTATGCTTATTTTTAATTAACTCAAACAAGTCACACAACATAATTTTTATTATCTTGATTATTAGAGATGTGAAAAAGAAATGAAAATGGGCTTGAAGGGAACCTAAGAAATGGAAATCTATGGATGGTTTCAAGTAGTTTTGGATGGAGTCCTCAATATACCCAAAGGTACATGAGGCATGAATCTACGATGCCTACTAGTACGGTGTTTGGTCTGGGACTACCCCCTCATTTCACAATCCTAAAATGATAAGAAAGTCAGGTGCTTAGCCAATATACCAATAGACAAAAAAATTGTATCGCAGTCAAAACACCACGATATATTTGCTACTAGGTGATGAAATCCCAATAGTTCCACCTTGTAGGATATGTTTATATGTGTAAATTGGTTTGTGTGTTCGGATGTGTGTGATGAAGTGTATGCAACAAGTTAAACCCCCTAGTTAAACTATATTTCTAAGCAGATATGAAGGGTTATTTTTAGATCCAAAATGAAAGGTGTAGATTTGATGAGGACAATCAAGCAAGAAAGGAAAGTACGATGTAAAAGGAGAAACTAAGAAAAAGAGGAATACATGGACAATGATTTTCCTTTTTATCCGAATTTCAAATTTTAAGAGAGCAAGAAAAATCCAATCCAAGCCACGTGATCCAACGTAAAAAAGTAACTTGATGCTTCTACCGTGAAGTTAGTATAAAATGAACAAAATGATGAAAAAGAAAAAGAAATAATAAGACTCACGGGAAAGGGTGTGTCTCACCGAGCATGTCGAATGTTGACAATATTTATTCATTCATGTTTTAGATTACTTGAACTAGTACTAAAGAAGATAAGTAACTCAAAATATGCAAGGGATAAAGGTACCTCAATATGGGATTACGATGAATATAGGTGCAAAATGAGAGATCCTTCTCTACACTGAGCTAGATAACCTACAGATCAAGTGAACTCAACATAAAAATGGATTAGTATATTAATGGGTGGGTTTACTAACAAGTTCATTCTCGAGAAGTGAAAAAATCCTACAATGGATTTCAACCCATGTTTCCTTAAAGATAAGGTAAATTATTGATAAATTCGATGTAGAAGAATCGAGATCTGGAATAGGAATTGAAATACAACAAAATATTATAAAACGTAGATCTAATATAATAAAATTAAACTATAACTATGCAATTTAATGGAAATTCGATACTTTGGAGGTCCATTCAATGAATATTAAAGAAAATTAACTAAAATAACAATATAAATTGTGGATCCGAAGGCTCCAGAGGAAGATTTGGAGCTGATGATGCACTAAGATGGAATGGAAGGAACTGTAAGAGATTTGAAAGTGGATATGACATAAAGGATGCAATAAAATTATGAAATCTTATAAAAAATGCAACAAAGATAGATATGTTCGATGGTTATCGAAATTTGAGTCGTGGTGATTGGGGACTAGTAGAATATATTTGAGATGAAAGAAATACAAAAATGATAGGATCGAGAACTAGGTGAATTTTGATTCAAAGAAAGGATGGTTAAGGATCCGAATGAAAGAATGGAAATCAAAATGGAAGTTGAGTCAATAATGACTAGACGGGATTGATGGTGACTGGGGATGATCTAGGCTTAGATGAAAATGGATAGAATGAAATGAAGACTTGCAAATGGAAAATTAAGGACCGAGGAGATAGAGAGTGGGATCTTGATGATAGTTGAACTTGCACAATGCCTTGGTGAAGAAAATGGTAACAAAATTTCCATAATGGACCTAATCATATAAGGGTGAAACAAATCTCCAAATATCTAAGGTTGAAGCACAATATCTTCAAGATGATGATGGCATGTTTCACCAATAAGTTGTGTATGTATGAGAAAAATAGATAAGGTAAAGGTGAGGAGGAATACCTGTGAAGTGAAGGTGGAAGGTAGAATGTGCGCATTGTTGACGTTATCCAAGACGAATGTAGAGAGCTCCTTTTTGTCTAGGAAGGACTACCTGTAAATGCAAAGCAAGACCACAAAAAGAGTATTAAATAGCACAGGATAGTGGAATGCCTAGCGTATGCTAGATCCAAGAAGTGTGGTGCTTCCTAGAAAGGTTGTCAATCCATTGTTTAATAACAATTTAATGTAAATATAAAACTAAAATAAATAGGTCCTATTGTAATGTAGTGATTTAGGTTTCTCATACACACAATAAAATTAGATTCTATGCTAGATATTGAATATAACACTAAATCTAATTAGAACCGGGGTTTTTTAGGTCAGGAAGGTCTGTCAAAGGTCTGGTAAGGGTCTAAGGTTGGTGGGTTGAGGTCTAGGCTGAGTTTGGGTGAATGGGAGGCTAGCTGGTCTAAGAATATTATTAGCCACAGAGACCAAAGATCGGTCGGGTGACCAATGTTGGTATAGGAAAGGAACCAATGATGGTTAGGTAACCGGTGTTGGTAGGGGCAATAGGTGATAAAATATTAAAAATGGGTTTTTAGCCTCTGTTATTACACAGTGAGGGTGGTGTGGATAGGGTCATAATATGGCTAAGAAGACTCAGGAATGCTGACAAAGAGGTTAAGAAGGATGAAAAGGCTTGGGATGGTTGAATAGTGGGTTGGTGGGAAGAAGGTGATATATGGGTAATAGAAGGAATGAAAATACAAAAAGAAGTAAGAGATCTACACTTTGAATAAGCACAAATGATGAAATCACAATACTTACTTGGTGTTTTGCATATCCTGTGAGTGGATATGGTAGGTGGTTGATAGGAGAATATTTTCTTGAGTCCAGTGTCATGGAAGTGCATCTTGTGTGCTCCCGTGTGAATTCTAATGCTCTAAAAGGAAAACTATTTTATTTTCTTACACTATGGTTTTGTGTAACACCTGAACTATTGTTACTTCCTCCTGAGCATTCAAGTGTTGATATATGATTTCTTCTATATAAGGACATGTTCCTTTGGTTTGTGAAGTCATGCTTGATATGGATTGTATCTTCTTTGCTCTTGAAGATCTTTGACTAAGCTAGAATATGCTTGGACTCTTTTGTTTCTTTCATTCTTCACACTTGAGTTCAATTTGATTTCTAGATGAATTGTGGATTTATCCATCTTTATGACTCAGCCTTGGATCAGTTGCATTGATCCAAGGGATGTTTTAAGCTTATTCAAGATGAACAAAATTTATTGACCTTACGAAAGTTACAAGGTCTGAATGAGTTGAATGATCAATCCCGGAGTTTGACTCAGCCGATCATGAATAAAATGGACTTTGGTTACAGATATTGTAACATCAGGAAGGCCTAGACCTTAAGCCGGAGTAAGATGATCTTTTCTATACCGTAAGCTTAATTTTGTGATGCCAAATGGAATCCTTTACAGGAATGTTTAACCCTATATGGACTCTAACTTTGAGTGGTCCTATTTTGGAGACCTAGATTTGATTCGTTAAGGTTAATAACCTTAACCTAAACTATAACCTAATGGTTAAAGTAATTGCTAATCCAACCTATCCCTAAACTATAGCTTAATGCTCCTAAGAGTTAACTACACCTAGCGCTATGGAAGGGAGACTAATGTCTTAACCCTATGATCTAACCTATCTTAACTAATGATAAGAATGGAGGGGGACCTATGAAGGGTCGCGAGTCATGGGCGGGGTTTCCATGGAATTTATGAGGGTGGATAAGGTTGAGGACTTGGAATGCTGTCAGAGTTTGGCGGAGGTTGCAAATGGCTAATGTAACCCGACGTGGCAGTATCACCAAGTATGGGAATGGTTGTTTGTTTTCTTTTGGCGATCACCAATTTTGGCAGTCGGTGGCAATGGAGAATAGGCGGGAGGATGGAAGTTAATACAATTAATGAACTTCAGTTCCCGAGCGGATTGCTTGGGAAGGCATGCAAATGGAATATTGTTTGGTTGTTTGGTTTTCCATGCATTCCGTTTTTCACTCTGCTTGAGCACTGGTTCTTCGAACCAGTCGTCTACTCTGTGTTGCATGGAAACTTTGAGAATTTCTAGCTTCCTTCTCTGTCGGGGAAAGTTTATAAGGCATGAAGGTAACAATTTATTGTTGTTTAATCTATCGTGGAAGAAGAAGAGAAGGTGTGAGCAAATTCAGAGGTCTTCTTCGAATTTTTAAGTGACATTATCGGGCATGACAGCCCTAACTTTTAAAAGTCTTACTTCCTTCAAATGCTTTCATTAGAACAACTCTGTTCAGATGAATTTTTTTTGTACAGTTGGCTTGGTTGGAAACAATGTATTGGTTTTCTTCTTCTCTTTTTGATTTGGGAATCCCTGGTTTGACTTCTGTTGAAGTCCTTGTTGTGATTAATTTATGGATACCACTTCTTGAAGTCCTTGCAGTGTTTCATATGAATTCAACTTCTGTTGAAGACCTTGTTGTGTTAGCATGTTGGTTAAACTTCTGTTGAAATGTTTGTTGTGTATTCATAAGGATTCGACTCTATTGAAATGTTTGTTGTGTATTCATAAGAGATTCGACTCTATTGAAATGTTTTTTGTGATTGCATATGGGTTCGACTTCTGTTTATGTTGTTTCCTTGCTTCTTGATTAACTAAGGTAATAAGTTCCCAACTGTACCATGTTAGACGTTGCGTTGGATGATTTCATGTTTGAAGAATGACATGGAAAGAATTGTTGTGTCTAATTTGGTTGGTTTATTGATTATTCTTTGGTCGCATGAGCTCTTTTATTACTTGAGCTGACTTCAGTGGAATATATAATTGAATTGTGATGAAACTGTAGTTCCTTCTTTTGAGCTCAACTGGTATAGTTGCATGCGTAAGTAATATGTGGAATTTAAGCCAGCACCTCTGTGAAAAGGTTCTGGATGGTCAATGATTATGGGTTTAGTATGTGATGAAATATTAGAGTAACTGTTGTTTTCTTTACGACTTTATCTAGTTAACGGGAATACAGCCCGACCGAGAGAAATATTGCTTTGAGGAACTTAGATTCTTCATAACGTGTGGGTAATCCAAGGTCCACTGGATGGATATCAAGTTTTGTACTTGAAAGGGATGGGAGGGATATAGGGAAGACTATTTTATCTGGGCCATGATTGAATACGGATATTGTACGCATATGTATTTCCATTTATAGCAATCTATGTCTTTTGTTAATGTGCAATTGTAAGACCCTTGGAATCTGAGGGCGACCTTTTTAAAATAGTTCTATCAGATTAGAGCTAATGGTAAACTTGGGTGTTTATTTTCTTGCTCTCTCTTCTTCCTTAATTGAATTCAATATTGAATTTATTTTCATTACTCTTGGAAAGTTAGTACAGTCCTAAATATGTTTGGAAAGGAGATCTGAATGCCTCTGTTTCTTTCTCCTAAGATGTAAGGTATATGTTGATATATGACTTTTGGAATAAGAAAATATTCTCTCCCTTGTCTGGAAATTATGAGTGCTCTCTTCTTTTGTACCTTTATGTGAATTCTATGGTACGGGCATAAGAAGAATAGATTGTTAAATTTTTAAGGAGAAACTGGTAAGTACTGACTCTTGACTGGAGTCTTCTTCTTTATTACAGTTATATTATTATCCTGTTTGAGCTACTCGGTTATCCTTTGTTATAAAAATATGATTGTAGTAGAAGTTGGTATACTTGTCAATATCATTGAAATAATGCTATGAATATAAAGGAATCCCGTCAGTTGAGCTTGCTGGATGTTATAATCTGCCTTTGCTTGAATTGTTAAATACACACCTGTTGGATACACAAACTGATAGGAATTCATTCTTGAATGGAGTAATTTGTTGAATTATTGTTGTCCTTGGTTTTCAGATGGATGGATGTTTTGGATTCATTTTGTTCTTCTTAGTCTCTAATATATATGATGAATCATCTGAAAAATATTTAGGTTTAACTGGCAGCTATAATATGAGTTATGCGTTAAAGTCATATTAGAATTGTAGAAAGATGATTAGCCTGATTCATGTTTAAGGATTTGAAGAAATGATTTCATTTAAACAGGTTGTTTAATGAGAACAATTGGTGGAATGCAATTGTTTTAAGAATTAGTGCTTATCATGCTCAGTTCACTGAACTGACCTATGCTAGCAATTTTTGCAGATGGACATCGTAAGTGGTAAAGGCACGCAGATCTGATATGATGCTCAGATTGTTTAATCTGGTTTTTATGATGAATTTCAACTTGATTGTCTCAAATTGTATTATAGGAAGAAAGATATTCTTTCGATGTTGATTATTGTATCAAATGTGCCGAAGTGCATAAGTTGTAAATGTATGGTCTGGAAATGAATGAAATGGGGAGATTGTTACTTATGTGGCTGCATTTTTATTTGATGGATTGAACTTCTTAGGTCTGATTGAATGTAAGTGCATTTTAATATTGTATACCATGGGAGTTATTTGGATTTTCTAATTAGGCCTTGTAAAAATTATGTGACCGAATACTTCGTGAATGAATACTAATTTTCTTTTGTTATGAATAAGGCTAAACTGGAAATTAGTCCACTGCCTTTCGAGAAGTTAAGGTTAAACTACACCCTAATAGGTAGTTGAAATGGGAAGAGTAATCTATTACTCCCTATCCATGATCTAAGTTAAGACAACATAATTGATGGTTTTAAATCACTATATCTTAATAACAATAAGTAAGATATATTTCAGTCTTGGGAGTTGTTATAAACCCATATGGATTTAGTTAGCATCCTTATGAGAGGACTTAGGGCTATTGCCCAATTATTTAGAATAATATTATTGGGAACCAATGATCTCTGATGAGATCTCAATTCTTATTAAACTCTCTCTCGTGAAAATGAACTTAATTACGTAAGGCAACTCAAAGGTGTGGAACCCAGGGGTTGGGAAAAGACTACCGAGTTAGGAGAGTCTTAAATTAAATTTCAACTCACATTAAGTAACTACTTGAAGAATGTAAATATTTCCGAGGCGGTTTTGTAGGATGTCGACACATGTCAATTGTAGGGTTGTACCTTCGAGAAGATTAGGATCTTCTCAAGGATACAACAATGCAGTGACATATGGCGACACCCTTTACATTGATCATTAAGATTTACTTTGAAACTCGAGAAATTTTTTTCCTTTGGGGACCTGGTTAGGACCATGGTCATGTTATGAGGCTTCCCTTGGAGATTCGGAGTTACCTTGACACATGGGGTTATCGGTGGTGGACCCTAGTATGTCATCTTACCCTAGACTTCAAGAGCATCCTTATAACGTGTGTCATGTTATTAACTGTTCTGAGTAAATGACTTGGGACGGGGAGACAGACGGACAGTCGGTATAAGACATTCTATTTAACATCAGAGTGGGGTGAAGGACATATTCCAGATTGACGAGTATGCCGTTAAGGAATATTAGATATGAACAGTATGTTTCAAATCTTTGGCCAAAGTATCACAAGCTACTGATTGCGTTGTCCTATGTCACCTAGTCTAAGGGATGTGATGCCGATGAATAATGGTAACAATTATTCAGATAGGTTCCTTGGACAGAGCATTCTGAAATCCTATATTATGGAAGAGAACCGCAAGAGTGAAGTGTTAAGATAAGAACGCCAACTCTATGATACACATGAATAGATCGGTAGATCACCGAGTCATGGAATGAATAGATTGGTGGTACACCGAGTCATTACAGCTGCATATGGTTATCTGTTATAAGAATGATTGTTATGATCTGTGAGTTCTAAATTATGTATTTAGAACTAGGAAGCACTTATCAAAAAAATCTTGTTCTAATGTACTAAAATGGGAATGTTACATCTTGGTATCAGAGCTGAAGGTTGCATCTCTTGGACCTATTATGTCCATAATCTGATAAAAACCTAAATTTTCTTGTAATAGAAAATGGTTAGAACAAGAGGGAATGTTGCGAATAATGCTCCACTAGAGGGAGGTGGCAAAACCCAAAACTTGATGAGATCCTTGCTGCCCTATTGGACACAAGAGATCATTTGGCTGTACTTGAACAACAAGTAATGGGAAATGAGGAGGATGATGAAGCTGGTAACAACAATCAGCTACCTCCTGAGGACAACCCCGATATGGGTGTTGGTAATAACACTGGAAATGTACCTGTCCAACCAGAAAACAAAAAGGCCAGGTTGGCAGCAGAACTCACTAATGATATAAAAAGGATAAGTCCACCTAAATATGATGGCACCACATTAGGAGATGGAGCTGAGAACTGGCTCAATGAGATGGAGAAGTACTTTGCAATAAGAAACTTCTCGGAGGAAACCAAAGCTATTTGGGGAGCCTATCAGCTTTCCCATGAAGCATCTTCGTGGTGGGACAGCCGTAAAGCTGAGCTAAATATTGATGAGACCAATATCACTTGGGATCAATTTAAAGGCTATTTTAGGCAACGTTGGCTGCCACAACTTTTCTATGATCAGAAAATGACAGAATTCCAGAACTTAGCTCAAGGAAAGCTAATGGTAACTGAATACTGGGAGCGGTTTATGAAACTCCTCAAGTATGTACCGCAGTATCAAACTGATGAGAAGTTCAGAATACGGAAATTTATCATGGGACTAAATCCGTGATAGGAGGAGAGGTTGATGTTCATAGCCCAACCACTATGGAAGGGGTTGTTGAAAAATCCATAAGGCAAGAACAGAAATTAAAGGCTATTTCTGCATAAAGAGGAAGTGCGGAAGAAGATTGTAAACCCTTCTTCAACTTCACTTGCACCCAAGAAGGGGCCATGGAAAAAGTTTGGAAACAAAAGTAAGTTTCCAGTGGATAACAATAAGAAAATGACAGCGAATAAGCCTGCTGGAAATATAAGGGATAGTTTTGCCAAAAATTATAACAATGGCGAAGCCCAATGGAGGACAACGTGATAATTTTAAGGTGGAAGTAATTTTGAGCCTAAAAAGGGACTGTATGAGGCTGCTTATAAGCGTGGCAAAGACCACTACGCAAATCAGTGCCCTTTGAAGAAGGATGATCATAATCAGTAGCATAAGATACATGCTGCAGTAGCAGACAAGCAAGTTGAAAAGCAAGTGACACCTATAGAAGTTAGGGTAAGTTATTTGGCATACCTGTCACTATTCTTTTTGATACAGGAGCTACTGAATGTTTTATTTCTAGTAAACTTGCTTCTAAACTTAAAAGAAAAGCTGGAAAAATGGATAAATCTTGGACTGTATACAGTATGGTAATAACTTTGTTCATACAGTGAGTATGTGTCTTTTTGGGGTAGTCCTTGACTTACCTAACTTTTCCACGGAAGTTGACCTCTATGTTACACCTTTGGGATCCTATGACGTTGTCATCGGTGTCAATTGGTTAGCTGACCATAAAGCAAAAGTAGACTGCTTTGAAAAGAATATAAGATGTTTAGATGATCGGCTGAAAGCAGCAGAGATTCAAGGTGTGAAACGGGAAATTTTAGTTAGAAAACTGTCAGCTATGCAACTTAAAAAGGCTAAAAACAAAGGATGTACCTTATATGCAGTAAAGATATCTAAATTTTCAGAAGAAGATGGTGATTCCATGAAACGATTTCCACTGTTGCAAAGTTTCAAGGATGTATTTCCGAGAGGAATTACCAGGTTTACCACCCAAAAGGGAATTTGATTTCACCATTGAAATCAAACCAGGGACGGAACCTATTTCTAAGGCACCTTATCAGATGACTACTACAGAGTTAGTCGAGCTTAAGGCATAATTGCAAGAAATTTTCTAAGGGTTTGATTAGACCAAGTGTTTCACCATGGGGAGCGCCAGTAATATTTGTAAAAAAGAAAGATGGAACACTTAGACTATGTATTGATTATCGGATGTTGAACAAAGCAACAATTAAGAACAGATACCCACTTCCAAGGATTGACAATCTATTTGATCAGATGTGTGGAGCAGCGGTTTATTCCAAGATAGATCTTTGATCTGGTTATCATCAATTAAGGATTAAAGAAGAAGATATTCATAAAACAGCTTTTCAAACCAGGTATGGACATTATAAATTCACGGTTCTACCCTTTGGATTAACTAATGCACCCATATCTTTTATGAACTTAATGAATAGTATCTTTCAAGAATATTTGGACAACTTTGTGCTTGTATTCTTGGATGATATTCTCATATATTCTAAAAGTATCGAAGAGCACAATGAGCATTTAAAGATAGTTTTGGAAATTTTGAGAAAAAGAAAGTTATACGGTAAGTTATCCAAATGTTCATTCTTTGATACTGAAGTTCACTATTTGGGTCATGTCATTAGTAAAAAGGGAATTTCTGTGGATCCTTCAAAAATAGTGGCAATAATCGAGTGGCTGCACCGAAGAATGTACACGAAGTAAGAAGCTTCATGGACCTTGCTGGTTATTATAGAAAAATTTTAAAGAATTTTTCTAATGTGGCTACACCGATAACATCATTACAGAAGAAGAATAGGAAATTTATTTGGAATGATAAGTGTGAAACTGCTTTTAAAATTTTGAAAAGCCAGTTGACTTCAGCACCTATTTTAGCTGTACCAGACCCTAATGGAAACTTTATTGTTGTAACGGATGCTTCTGGGGAAGGCCTTGGAGGTGTTTTGTTACAAAATGATCAAGTCATAGCATATGAAAGTAGAAAACTTAAGTTACATGAGCTGAATTATGCCCCTCATGATTTAGAGCTTGCTACAATTGTTCATGTGCTTCAAGTATGGAGACACTATTTACTTGGGAAACCTTTTGAGTTGAAAACTGATCATTTAGGGCTGAAATATATTTTCACTCAGCCTAACCTAAATGCAAGACAAGCGAAGGTGGTTAGAGTTTTTATCTCAATATGATTTTGATATTAGTTACATCAAAGGAAAAGAGAATAGAGTAACAGATGCTCTAAGTTGTAGGAAGCACATTTCTGATCTTATAACATTAAGAACTCATTTTAAAGATGAGGTAAAAAGTGCCTCAGAATCTGATATATACTTTCAGCAAGTAAAAGTAGCACTTGCTGCAGAACCAAAAGATGAAAGGTATAAAGGTTTTCATTTTGATAATGAAGGAATCTTACGTTATGAAAACAGAGTATACGTACCTGTGCTAAATGATTTGAGAAATAAGTTGTTAGTTGAATTTCATAATTCACCCTTCTCTGGACACCCGGGTATCACAAAAATGCTTGTTGATCTAAAACAGCAATACTTTTGGAAAGGTATGAAAAATGATGTTATTGATTTTGTGACACATTGTCTGGAATGTCAGTGGGTTAAGGCAGAACACATGCACCCTGCTGGACTATTATATCCCCATAGCATACCGCAGTATAAATGGCAAGTAATAAGCATGGACTTTGTACAAGGGTTTCCTATGTCAAGAAATAAACATGATGTTATCTTGGTAGTTGTAGACAAACTAACAAAGGTAGCTCATTTCATCGCTGGAAATCTAAAGGATGATTCTCCAGTGTTAGCCAAAAAGGTTTGTACACAAAATTTTCAGGTTGCATGGAGTACCAGAATTGATTATATCTGACAGGGATCCTAGAATGACATCAAGATTTTGGCAAACACTTAATACAGCTCTTGGAACGAAACTAAACTTCAGTTCTGCATATCATCCGGAAACGGATGGACAAACTGAGAGAGTAAATTAGGTGTTGGAAGATATGTTACGAATGTATTGCATGGATCAACAGTATAAATGGGAAGAGTATCTCCCATTAGTTGAATTTGCATACAACAACACATATCACTCTTCTCTTAAAATGGCACCTTTTGAGGCACTTTATGGAAGAAAGTGCAGAACCCCTGTTAGTTGGGATAGTATTGAGGATAGAGTGGTAATTGGACCAGAAATCCTCACTGAAATGGAACAACAAGTTAAGATGATTCGTGAGTGATTGAAAGAAGCAGTAGATAGGCAGAAGAGCTATGTTGACCTAAAGCGGGTTGATCGAAAGTTTGAACTTGGTGAAAAGGTTTTCCTTCATGTTAAACCTAGAAAGAGTTCTATAACTTTTGGCAAGGCTGCCAAGTTGTCACCTCGTTATGTGGGACCTTTCGAGATTGTCGAAATAATCAATCATGTAGCTTACCGATTAGCATTACCACCTACTTTGTCTCACATGCATGATGTTTTCCATATTTCTTTGCTTAAGAAATACGTTTTAATTGTCACATGTTTTAAATTGGAATTCCTTATAGGTCCAAGACCCAAGAATAATCATGGTTAAAACCACACGAGTGGTGGAAACTCACCAATTGCATTTGAGAAATCGTGAAATACAGCAATGTAAGGTCCAGTGGGACCAGTTTAACGAAGAAAGTGCAACTTGGGAAAATTTGGAAGAGATGAAAATTGCTTTTCCCTTTCTTTTTTAACAGAATGGAATCTGTTGACAAAAAAAAAAATTAATTATTATGAACTTATCTTTTTCATGTCTTTATGTAAGCCAACTTTGAGGCAAACATTATTCAGGTTGAATAAATTGTATCATGACATTGATTTATGGAATTATTCAAGTTGGAAATAGTCTTTTGTATTGTGAACTAATAAATTGATTGACCTGAAGGTAAATCAAAAGATGTAATCATCGGGATGATGAATCTTTTAGGAGGGAAGCATGTAACACCCTGAACTGTTGTTACTTCCTCCTGAGCATTCAAGTGTTGATATATGATTTCTTCTGTATAAGGACATGTTCCTTTGGTTTGTGAAGTCATGCTTGATATGGATTGTATCTTCTTTGCTCTTGAAGATCTTGGCTGAGCCGAGAATATGCTTGGACTCTTTTGTTTCTTTCATTCTTCACACTTGAGTTCAATTTGATTTCTGGATGAATTGTGGATTTATCCATCTTTATGACTCAGCCTTGGATCAGTTGCATTGATCCAAGGGATGTTTTAAGCTTATTCAGGATGAACAAAATTTATTGACCTTACGAAAGTTACAAGGTCTGAATGAGTTGAATGATCAATCCCGGAGTTTGACTCAGGCTGATCATGAAAAAAATGGACTTTGGTTACAGATATCGTAACATCAGGAAGGCCTAGACCTTAAGCCAGGTAAGATGTTCTTGTGTATACCGTAAGCTTAATTTAGTGATGCCAAATGGAATCCTTTACAGGAATGTTTAACCCTGTATGGACTCTAACTTTGAGTGGTCCTATTTTGGAGACCTAGATTTGATTCGTTAAGGTTAATAACCTTAACCTAAACTATAACCTAATGGTTAAAGTAATTGCTAATCCAACCTAGCCCTAAACTATAAGCTTAATGCTCCTAAGAGTTAACTACACCTAGCACTATGGAAGGGAGACTAATGTCTTAACCCTATGATCTAACCTATCTTAACTAATGATAAGAATGGAGGGGGACCTATGAAGGGTCACGAGTCATGGGCAGGGGTTTCCATGGCATTTATGAGGGTGGATAAGGTTGAGGGACTTGGAATGCTGTCAGGTTTGGTGGAGGTTGCAAACGGCTAATGTAACCGACGTGGCAGTATCACCAAGTATGGGAATGGTTGTTTGTTTTCTTTTGGCGATCACCAATTTTGGCGGTCAGTGGCAATGGAGAATAGGTGGGAGGATGGAAGTTAATGCAATTAATGAACTTTGGTTCCCGAGCGTGGATTGCTTGGGAAGGCATGCAAATGGAATATTGTTTGGTTGTTTGGTTTTCCATGCATTCCATTTTTCACTCTGCTTGAGCACTGGTTCTTCGAACCAGTCGTCTACTCTGTGTTGCATGGCAACTTTGAGAATTTCTAGCTTCCTTCTCTGTCAGGGAAAGTTTATAAGGCATGAAGGTAACAATTTATTGTTGTTTAATCTATCGTGGAAGAAGAAGAGAAGGTGTGAGCACATTCAGAGGTCTTCTTTGAATTTTTAAGTGACATTATCAGGCATGATAGGCCCTAACTTTTAAAAATATTACTTTCCTTCAAATTCTTTCATTAGAACAACTCTGTTCAGATGAATTTTTTTGTACAGTTGGCTTGGTTGGAAACAATGTATTGGTTTTCATCTTCTCTTTTTGATTTGGGAATCCCTGGTTCAACTCTGTTGAAGTCCTTGCTGTGATTACTTTATGGATACGACTTCTGTTGAAGTCCTTGCAGTGTTTTCATATGAATTCAACTTCTGTTGAAGTCCTTGTTGTGTTTGCATGTTGGTTAAACTTCTGTTGAAATGTTTGCTGTGTATACATATGGATTCAACTCTATTGAAATGTTTGTTGTGTATACATATGGATTCGACTCTATTGAAATGTTTGTTGTGATTGCATATGGGTTCGAATTCTGTTTATGTTGTTTCCTTGCTTCTTGATTAACTGAGGTAATAAGTTCCCAACTGTACCATGTTAGACGTTGCGTTGGATGATTTCATGTTTGAAGAATGACATGGAAAGAATTGTTGTGTCTAATTTGGTTGGTTTATTGATTATTGCTTGGTCGCATGAGCTCTTTTATTACTTGACAGCTTCAGGGAATATATAGTTGAATTGTGATGAAACTGTAGTTCCTTCTTTTGAGCTCGACTGGTATAGTCGCATGCGTAAGTAATATGTGGAATTTAAGCCTGTACCTCTGTGAAAAGGGTCTGGATGGTCAATGATTATGGGTTTGGTATGTGATGAAATATTAGAGTAACTGTTGTTTTCTTTACGACTTTACCTGGTTAACGGGAATACAACCCGACCGAGAGAAATCTTGCTTTGAGGAACTCTGATTCTTCATAACGTGTGGGTAATCCTAGGTCTGCTGGATGGAAATCAGGTTTTGTACTTGGAAGGGATGGGATGGATATAGGGAAGAATGTTTTATTTGGGCCATGATTGAATACGGATATTATACGCATATGTATTTCCGTTTATAGCAATCTGTGTCTTTTGTTAATGTGTAATTGTAAGACCCTTGGAATCTGAGGGCAACCTTTTTAAAACAGTTCTATCATATTGGAGCTAATGGTAAACTTGGGTGTTGATTTTTTTGCTCTCTCTTCTTCCTTAATTGAATTCAAGATTGAATGTATATGCATTACTCTTGGGAAGTTGGTACAGTCCTGAACATATTTGGAAGGGAGATCTGAATGCCTCTATTTCTTTCTCCTAAGCTGTAAGGTATATGTTGATATATGACTTTTGGAATAAGAAAATATTCTCTCCCTTGTCTGGAAATTATGAGTGCTCTCTTCTTTTGTATCTTTATGTGAACTCTACGGTACGGGCATAAGAAGAATAGATTGTTAAATTTGTAAGGAGAAACTGGTAAGTACTGACTCTTGACCGGAGTCTTCTTCTTTATTGACGGTTATATTATTATCCTGTTTGAGTTGTTCGGTTATCCACTTTTATAAAAATAGTATTGTAGTAGAAGTTGGTATACTTGTCAATATCATTGAAATAATGCTATGAATATAAAGGAATCCCGTCAGTTGAGCTTGTTGGATGTTATAATCTGCCTTTGCTTGAATTGTTAAATACACACCTGTTGGATACATGAACTGATAGGAATTCATTCTTGAATGGAGTAATTTGTTGAATTATTGTTGTCCTTGGTTTTCAGATGGATGGATGTTTTGGATTCATTTTGTTCTTCTTAGTCTCTAATATATATGATGAATCATCTGAAAAATATTTAGGTTTAACTGGAAGCTATACTATGAGTTATGCGTTAAAGTCATATTGGAATTGTAGAAAGATGATTAGCCTGATTCATGTTTAAGGATTTGAAGAAATGATTTCATTTAAACAGGTTGTTTAATGAGAACAATTGGTGGAATGCAATTGTTTTAAGAATTAGTGCTTATCATGCTCAGTTCACTGAACTGACCTGTGCTAGCAATTTTTGCAGATGGACATCGTAAGTGGTAAAGGCACGTAGATCTGATATGATGCTCAGATTGTTTAATCTGTTTTTATGATGAATTTCAACTTGATTGTCTCAAATTGTATTATAGGAAGAAAGATATTCTTTCGATGTTGATTATTGTATCAAATGTGCCGAAGTGCATAAGTTGTAAATGTATGGTCTGGAAATGAATGAAATGGGGAGATTGTTACTTATGTGGCTGCATTTTTATTTGATGGATTGAACTTCTTAGGTCTGATTGAATGTAAGTGAATTTTAATATTGTATACCATGGGAGTTATTTGGATTTTCTAAGTAGGCCTTGTAAAAATTATGTGACCGAATACTTCGTGAATGAATAGTAATTCTTTTATGTTATGAATAAGGCTAAATTGGAAATTAGTCCACTGCCTTTCGAGAAGTTAAGGTTAAACTACACCCTAATAGGTAGCTGAAACGGGAAGAGTAATCTATTACTCCCTATCCATGATCTAAGTCAAGACAACGTAATTGATGGTTTTAAATCACTATATCTTAATAACAATAAGTAAGATATATTTCAGTCTTGGGAGCTGATATAAACCCATATGGGTTTAGTTAGCATCCTTATGAGAGGACTTAGGGCTATTGCCCAATTATGTAGAATAAGATTATTGGGAACCAATGATCTCCTTGACAAGATCTCAATTCTTATTAAACTTCTCTCTATGAAAATGAACTTAATTGCGTAAGGAAACTCAAAGGTGTGGAACCTAGGGGTTGGGAAATGGCTACCCAGTTAGGAGAGTCTTAAATTAAATTTCAAATCACATTAAGTAACTACTTGAAGAATGTAAATCTTTCCGAGGTAGTTTTGTAGGATGTCGACACATGTCAATTGCAAGGTTGTACCTTCGAGAATATTAGGATCTTCTCAAGGATACAACAATGCAGGTGACCTATGGTGACACCCTTTACATTGATCATTAAGATTTACACCGAAAACTCAAACAAGTTTTTCCTTTGGGACTGGTTAGGACCATGGTCATGTTATGGGGCTGCCCTTAGAGATTTGGGGTACCTTGACACATGGGGTTATCTGCGGTGGACCCAGTATGTCAGCTTACCCTAGACTTTAAGAGCATCCTTATAATGTGTGTCATGTTATTAACCCGTTCCTGAGTAAATGACTTGGGATAGGGGAGACTGACAAAATTCAGTATAAGACATTCTATTTAACATCGAGTGGGGTGAAGGACGTATTCAGATTGATGAGTATGTCGTCAAGGAATATTAGAATGAAAAGCAGTATGTTTCAAATCTTTGGCCAAAGTATCACAGCTGCTAATTGCGTTGTCCTATGTCACCTAGTCTAAGGGACGTGATGCCGATGAATAATGGTAATAATTATTCAGATAGGTTCCTTGGATAGAGCATTCTAAAATCCCAGATTAGGGAAGAGAACCGCAAGAGTGAAGTGTTAAGATAAAAACACCAACTCTATGATACACATGAATAGATTGGTAGATTACCAAGTCGTGGAATGAATAGATCGGTGGTACACCGAGTCATTACAGCTACATATGGTTATCTGTTATAAGAATGATTGTTATGATCTATGAGTTCTAAATTATGTATTTAGAACTAGGAAGCACTTATCAAAAAAAAATCTTGTTCTAATGTACTAAAATGGGAACGTTACATTTTGTGCTTTTTGTCTAGATGTAGGATGACTTGAATATTCAAGATTGAATGAAATAAGGCTCAAAATAATTGAATGACCAACCTAGGTGAAGAGTTGTGAAATTTTATTACTCTGCTAGGGTTTAGGCTCAAGCGAAGTTAGTTTCTTGTAGAAGTGGGGGTGACCACGGAACCCTAAGTAGCCTATTGGTGCTTATTTTGGGTCGAGGTGGAAGGTTTTATGCCATTGAAAGTAGTCCATCCATCAGAGGAGGGAGTGTTGGATTTAGGGGTGATCGGGGTTTTCTCCGAAACTGGTGGTGGGCTTGGGTTCATAAGAGGACAATCCTTGATCATATGGTCAGCAGATTGGCACCGGAAACAAGTGTTGGGTAGATTGATGTATAGAAATTTTTATGAAAAGTGTGTGTCTCCAACCTGGATATCAAGGGTATCTTTGAGGTCTTTTGAGAGATCAATTTCTACACAAACCCATTTTTGGGGTCGAGCCGAGTAGAACTTATTTTGCTCGTGGTAGATGAGGTAACCCAAGGGTTTGATAAGTTGATCAATGAAACCCCACAGAGGTAAAGGGAGGCTGGAAATTTGACCCAAATAGGAATTTTGAGTTTGGCTTGCTCAGAGACTTGAAAATATCGAGTCCAGTGGGAGAAAACCACAAGGGTATTACAAATAAACCATGGACCGTGGTTAACAATGGCTTTGCAATGTTTAGCATTAGTAAAGTGAAATAGAAACAAACCCTTGGTCATGTTTTGGACTCCCTCTACCTTGACTCCATGAGGTTGCCAATGATTATGAATCCATTGGCAGAGGATACCTTCAAGGGGAACTCGGCCCACAAAATAAGAAACAAGAGAAAATATTTAAGCCAGTTGCAAGATTTGTCAAAAGCTGGTAAATCAAGAACAATATTTGGGGAAGGAGTACCAATATCCTTACCTCATAAAATAGCTTCAGGTATAATTTCCTCACTCGTTTGGCACCATTTTCTAGAGCTCTCATGATAAGACCAACATCAATAGATGAATGTCTTGAGGAGGTGGTCATTTTATAAGCCACCGCCCAAGGGTGGACTGGCGATCAATACAAAATTAATGCAGATAATCCATCATGGATCTACAGATCGGTGGTGTGACGCGATGGCGGCATACAGCAAGGCCGAGAATTCACTATGAAAATAACTCGCTGAGCCTAAACCCTAGTAGAGTAATAAAAAAACTTAAATAAACTTAAGACAACTCTTCAAAACCCTAATCACTAAAGAAATGTGATAACTACCATAACAAGTAGCATGGAATATTTCCTTTCCCTTGTGAAGAAGAATAATTTCTAGGAGATGTTTGAGATGGAGTAAACAATTTTACTCATGTGGATGACCCAACATTGTATTATTCCTTATGTCATGAGGTTGATTTGACAAAACCTAAACTGAAAGGTTTTCCCTTCTCATGCATTATTAATCTCTTCTCTCTATTTAAAAATGATGAAGACTAGGTTTTCCTAATCTGTAAGAAGGAAAGCCCTAGATGAAAAGAAATATGGGTCGTGAAAAGGAGGATTTTTCAAATGAGTCATGGGCATGTGAAGATCATATTTCTAACCATCTCCTTGAGTCCCAGTGTAAAGATATTTCAAATGAAGGTGAAAATTATTATGTGGTAGATTTAAAAGAGGAATCTATGTAATACATCTTGAAGATTGTGGAATAAATTGAAGACCCTCAACTTAGTTTTGATATCCCATCCTACTCCATGACCATGAAAAATAAGTGTTATTTAAGTTTGATCCTTATTTTTATGTAAAAATTCTCAATAATGAGATGGAAACATCGGGTAAGCTTAATTTTCTCTTTTAAGCCTCATTAGATGAATGTTAATGTGAAGGTAATTCTTCTCCTCTCCCATTTGTGAATAATATTACATACATGATGAAATGAAGGTAAATGGAATTTTTGAACAACCCATGGATTTCTTCATCCATGAGGATAGCACCTCCATTATAGAAAGTGATATCAAGGATAGTGGTGAGCTAGTGTGCACAAAAATAAATGATTCCAAACAATAAATTGATAATATTGGAGAATACTATGAATGGAAAGAAAAGGAAATTCTTGAATCTCCTATTAATGTCCTCGGTCATGAATTTAATATCTCCACTATAAAGGGTGATATCAAGGTCAATGGTGAGTTGATATACATAGAGAGAAATCATTTAGAGCAAATGATTGATAATGTGCAAGATTCTTTTGAATGGATTCAAATTCAACATGTTCTCACTACCTTCAAATGCCCCATTAATCTTAGAAATGATCCCATACTGCAATATCAACTCAAACGTGATGAATGATTTTATGACAAAATCAAAGATTCTATTTTGAAAACATGAGAAAGTGTCTTCTCGTAGTCACGAGACATCAAGTTGAGACTACAAGAGGTAAATATTTTAATAAAGTTACAAAATGGTCATTACATGAAAAGTTATTTTATATGTGATTAAATAAAATATAGATTATATGCACTAGTTAATCTAAGCTATGAATAGTTGTAAATGCAGTAAATAAATTGTAATACCCCATTATTTTACTATTGTTGTTATAACAATGAACAAAAAATTGACTTGTAATTGCCACCGCTGCTATCACCCCCATACCAGATGTTCAGATTCTTCTCCCATTCCCCCTTCTGATGCTCCCACCCCCCACTTGGCCTCTACCTCACGGAGACCAGTTACCAGGGCTTCTAGGAAGCTTAACCTTGAGACCCTTGCTGTGGAGAAGGGTTCTCATGAATTTGAAATTGCTCATGACCTCCTGCATATCAGCAGTGCCAGCCCCCAGGAAGTGCAATTGGAAAGCCCTACAAAAAGGATGGAAGCCTTAGAGGTAGATATGAAATTGTTAAAGGATGAAGTTAAAAACTTGAAAAAATAGAAAGGAAAGAGGAAGAAGGAGGAGGAGGAGGATGTGGACAGCAGCCAAATTGAAGATATATACAAGAAATTGCACTCCTTGGACTCTCGCTTAGGGAAGGCCAAGACTAGGCATGATTACAACATTGCCATCTTTAGGGTGATTGAGGAATTTATTGAACAACATGTTAGAAGTGTCTCCAACCTAAGCGGAGTGCCGGCAACTCTTTGGGGTACTGATAAAGAAAGCAAGAAGACCTTGGAGCAGCTAGATTCTAATGACGGTACCTATATGATTACTTTGGGTATGTTTAAATCCTAGAAGAATATCAAAACCATCATAGACAAAGCTACTAGGAAGTAGCTGCAGTTGATTCTGCTGTCCTTGTTTGTTTTTTTGCTATTTTTTTGTTGTTTTTTTACGGATCCTTTACTGCTTTTTTGCAGTAATTTTGCTGTTCTGTCTCATTTTGGTAGTTGTTTTTAGCTACTTTGAACATCATTGTAACATTTGGATTCTGATCCTTTTCACTCTGGTTCTCTTGCTTATCCTGGATTTTAGTCCTTCTTTTGTAATCAAGGGTATAGTCCCTTTCAAAAAACTATTTTCCAATAATAAAAAAACAAATTGACTTGTGCTTTGATGCTTGAACATGTGTGTATCAGTCTTTGATGTGAACCTTGATTTTAGTACTATTATGTTTACTTGGGTTGGATGATTACATCTAACTTGGTTGGGGTTCTTGTAATTATACCTTACAATCTTGTTTGATAAAAGGAAAATGAGAACCGAATAACATTGGAATGGGTGTGATGATCTCATTATTTAAAGGTATGAACCTTGTGGGTAAGGTGATTTAATGCAAGCTTAATACTAAGCTTAGTGGATACATTAAATCCATAATGACCTAACATCTAGGAAGGTTTTAATGATGTTACTCTTAAGTTATATCTTTGTACCCTAACTTGAATGTGAAGGGGAAACCTAATCATATATCAATCTAAGGATTATGTTCCCAAACTTATTAAGGTTTTGGTCTACTCTAGAGAGAGAGAGAGAGATATCCAAAGCACTAATATTACAAACATACTTATTATATAGATACATATTCAAGGGTGGCATGAATACCTCATACAAGATATTGTGCATTGTGCTAATGAAAAGGTGTTGAATTAATAAAATATTAAATGTCGATTTAATCGACCATCTTATAGATAGAGTTTTTTATGGAGAAATGTATTCGTATTTGCTTACATCATGATTTTAGTTTAAATCTATATATATATAGCATATAATTCTCATAGATTATTGATAAGTCAACTAAGTCGACACATACAATTATAAATCAAGGAAGTGGTCAATATTGACTCTATTAATATTATTATTATCTAACCTAATCTGAAATGACCATGCATGGTAAAGATCCTCATGATTAGTATTTGAAAAATAAATTTATCCTCAGTTAAATTTGGTATGAGATTTAGCGGGAATTGTAATGGCGGTGGCATGGAGTTCAAGGCCACGATGTGGCAAAGACATTAATGGGAAAATTAAAAAAAAATTATAGAACTCAAGAAACTCGAAGCTTTCTGGAGAAGCTATCGAGTTGGTTCATTGGTAATTCATTGTTCACTCCACTTTTGTGAGTTCAAACTCTGTGGAATTTTGCATGAAGGATTCATTCGATTGTTTTGTAAATATTAGGGCTCTGCATGTAGTTCGTGAGTTATCTATTTTCAATAGAACTTGGTGTTATGGTTAAAAATAAAAGGGTCTATGTTTAAAACAATTTGGAGGATAGCTTTATAAGGGGGTACAAATATAACTTGACTAGTTTGAAGTTAGTAATATTATGGGAATTAGAATCCTTGGACCTGTGTTGATTTTTCACTTTTTGGATCAAAGGAAAGACTTCAAGCGTTCTGTAGAATCTAAGGAAAGAAACTCTCTTATTTTCCCTTGATATCTCTCTCCACTTTGTATTTTCATTACACTAATTTTTCTACAGCAAGTAACCTTGTGTGATTTACCATTGTGGGTATATTATTATTTATGTAATCTTCTATGAATATATGGCACTTTTCTATTCGAATTAACAAGCAAATTTGGGTCTCTGTTAGGAATAAAACAAAAAATATTATGCCAAATCTAGGGTCTATCATATTCTTGTGATAATAGTTCTACATGGTGATATCTCCACTTATTAACGTGGGTTATGTCCAAGTATTAATAGTAAATATATGTATTTTTCCATTTCTATGGATACCCATTTAATATAGGGCCTTTTTTCTCTTAATCGAAACTTGGGTTTTGAGGGGTTCTCAGAGATGATATCTAGTCCATTGCATGTTGGCATTAATTCATTATTTGAAAAAAAAATAACGGAAAATCAGTAGGGTAATATGTGATCCGGATTGGGGAAATTTTTTATGGTCTTTTTTTTATGTCCAATCGATATAGTGACCCCACGTGGGCTCTCTTGTTATGGGAGTGGAAGATTTATTCCACATAGGAATGTTTGAACCTTTTCGTAGTAAAGGCGTGTAAGATATACGATTTTGGATGAGGTTATTTTAAGCCCTATGATTCCATGTTAAATTGTGTCTATGTCCTCTTGTGGTTTTTTGGTAGTAAGAAATTTGGTAAATATATTTGGCAATGTTAACTTGGTGTTTTATAAGGCTCTGTGACAACAGGGTTATGAATGAGGTAACTAAATTACCTTAGTTCTTAGACATTTTCCTTTCTTTGTGAATATGGGGTTTGTCATTCCTTGGTATCTCGAGATGTGAAGGTTATGCATAACTGGAATATGTCTAGGATATTTGGAAAAATTAATATAAAATATAGATACCTTAGTATTGTTGAACCTTTCCAAAAGTATTTATTGTTTATATAAAAAAATTATATAAAATGGTCATGGGATCATCTATTAATCCACAATATAGATATAGATATTGCAAGACTTAAGGTAATCAAATGCATGAGTAATCTTGTTTGTTGGTTGTGATGATATATAAAGCTGGGAACTCAACATATGTGTTTATATACTTGGTGATTTTTACTATATAGTTTATGGGAAAGGAATTAATTCCTTCATGAGATTAATATCCAGACTCATAAGAACAATTTGAATTCTGGGTAATTGTATATGGTTACATAATTATACCCGGTAAAAGTAATTAATTATACATATTATGTAATATGTTTAGAGAACAATGGAGATGGGACTTATTGACGGTCTATTTTAAAATAATGGATGTCTTGATTTTTTACCTAATTCTTTACGTATTACTCTTGCATTTGAATTTTCCATTAAGTAGAATAAAAATAATGTGAACAAAAATATAGAATACAAATTAGATTAATCTGTGAATTACAATCCCTTGCATTGTTATGTTATTGAATTGTTAAATTATGGCAGTAATTCCTTAGTTCAAATATTAAGTGGAAAAAGTTATCAAGAGGAAAGAAGGGTTATTCTTTCCAGTTCTGTCAAACTGATAGATGCTAACATATTTTGCAGATGGAGAATTTAAAATATTTAAAATCAAATTAAGTTGGGAGTACTCTTTCATATTTGATGATAAATATGCTTGCATTGTATATTGATTTGTAATCTCATGAAATGTTGTTGCACTGATTAGAAATGATTAAAAGGAAAAAATATTACTCTATTATATCTACCCTATAATTGAAAAAGAAATGAATGAGATATGCTCTTATTGGTTAAATTATTGTTAGACATTGAAATTATTTTTAAAAAGGTTCAGTATCTTAATTGATTACATAGTTGGGAAGCTTGCAAGTATTAAGAATAACATTGGTAAAATGTTTACTTTTGATCTACTATTGATTTGAGTAAATCATAATAAATATTGTTAACACCTTGAGAGTTGATAAGTGGCATCTCAAACTAACTATTTATTTGATTGGGAACCTTATATGGAGCTGAGATATAAAATGAACCATATTTGTGGGTATATTTATCAATCTATTGTAAATCAATTTATATGTACTATGTGATATTAATTTATGTAATAAAGGAAGTAGGATATAGATGAGAAATTATTGTTTCTTGATTGTAATATGAATGGTTCAAAGGTATTAGTGAATTATCCTTGAGTAGTAAATAAGTGTAGATCATCTGCAAGATAATATATATACATGTGGTTGAAATTAGATTTAATTTTCCTATATATACATGAATTGTTGTTGACATTCATAATTGATCTTATAAGTACTGCTAAAGTCATGAATAATACTATGAGAATTAATGGAGTATGGTATAAGTGAATAAATGAATGGGCTTAAACAGCATCACTTATGAATAATTTGTAATTGGTATGGATTGTTGTTACTCATTGGATGGTAATAACCTCATATACTATTCTTGTCATGATACATTGATAATATAAGGAAATAAATTATGAATCCTAGTTATGGTAGGGTCATTCCATCTTAACTAATTAAAATGATGAAACATGTGTTTAAGTAAATGATTAAACTGCTGAAATATGAAGTATATCATTCATGGGTTTATCATATGAATATGTGGAAATGAACATACATGGGCTAAGTGCTTAAGGTACTATAGTATCCATTTTGGCAGTGGAACTACTTTGTGTTGCATTTGAAAATTACTTATGAACTTTATTAGGAGATATGAATTAGTGCAAGTAAAGGGATCTAACTCAGTAAATAGTACTTAATATGATTATGTCATAATGAACCTGAACATGCAATAAATATTCATGAGTACATCATATAGATCTTAGGTATGGTTTTCCCATGAAGTAAGAGTAATGTTGACACTTAGTGTCGTGTTAGAATTTAACTAAATAACAAGAAGATATGTCATTTCCATTTAGTGGAACTTGGCAAGCCAACTCACCATGGTCATTGCCACAATGTAACCACTTAATGACTAAGGTTATTAATTGGTTACGGTGGGTAGCTGTTATGTCGAATTATCTTGGCTAGCTCCCTTAAATGAGAAGGTCATATTAAGATACAAGCTTCATCCTGGGTATAAGTGTGGATTGAACTACATGATGAATAACCCATTGTCATCTTATGATGACTATGGAATAGGAAGAAACATGTGATGATGTGAATCATTGCGAAACACTCACTTTCCTTGGTCATCCTAAGTTGATGTTGCGGCTCTTACCCATGAAGATTGGTCCAAACTGGTGCGATGAACGTAACTTGTAAATGACTATCACTTCATGATATAGTCCTAATCTAGATATCATTAATTTAGTACTGGTGAAAGATAAGTAATTCAATTCTGATAACTGGATCAAGTGATATGGTAATGGGACATGTTTCTATTTATGAATGTGTCATCATGAAATAGAGCATAACATACATGACTCTGAAACTTTGGCCAAAGTAGTGTATAGTACTACGCTGTCAGGATGCACCTAGTTCTAGCATAACTTTGTGATGTCATATGTGATTTGATTGACTAAAATCCCGGTAGACACTTAGAACAACACTTGTAATCAATGTTGAGAATGGCACTATTGGTATAATTTGTATAATTACTTGAAAGATTTTTCTATGGGGGGTCGAGTAGGATCTATTTTACCCATAATCTTGTACATGATTTATTGATTTGTTATCAAAATAATTGTAAATATATATGTTGGACATAAATGATAGTTGTACATTTAAGTCATTAGAGGTGTATGTTTTAATTGGGAAATATAAAAAATCCCCTTGTATCTAAGTCTAATTTGAGGATGTTACATAAATACATTAAAGAAGTATGTAAATAACCCAAGAAACTAATCTAATGAAAATAGAAACCCTAATATGTAAAGAGAGAAGAGGAAAGAGATCAGTTAATTAGAGGATTTTGGACTGTGTCACAAAGGTGACTGAAGAAATTAAATGTAGGACCGTGTCACAAAGGTGACTGAAGAAATTAAAATTAGAAACAATTTTGAAGAATCTCTAAAAATAATGGATATGGATTATTTGGATGGACCGGATCACATGGAGAGGGATTGGGGCACCTGCGGGCACTCTGGTCTACAGAATGGGTGCCCTGATCTATGAAAAATCTCTAGAATTGATCTTTACATGTTCGGTAGATGGTATGAAACCCTAGCTATGTGTTGCACCAAGTTCATTGTACTACTTCAGATGTCATTGATATTCCAAGATGAATAGAAGACCTGTAAAACACCAAAGAGGAGTATAAAAACCCTAAAAAAAAGAAGAATGCAAATGAATGGATTGGAATAACCTCAGCTTCCACAATAGTACACTTACTAAGCGAGCGGTGCACTACATTTCTCACCCAAATGTATTTACGGTGAGTGTGTGCATGATGTGCCCTATGTGATCTTATGTCAGTCACACTTTTTGAAGTAGCGAGCAATAACTAGATGTATAAAATGTAATAGAATGTGTGCATGAAATAGAATAGAATCATCCCCCTATGTTGTGTGATAGAATCATCCCCCTATGTTATGTGTGATGTAGATTTCCTATCTTTGTGCCTTGTGATAGAGATATGTGGATGAAAGTGATCTCCAATGCAAAATATGGATGCAACTCTAGGTGGATGATAGTAGTGACTAGTGCTTAGTCCCTCATTATGATCTCATAACTTTATATTTATAGGGTTTTATTGATCTAAATTTGTAATTAACCACAAAATGGATGACCACCAAAAAGATTAAAAAAACCTCAAACAACTAGAAAGAGCCCAAAAATTTGTGGTAAAGTGAAATAAGGATCGAGGCACCCCATTACTAGCCTGGGTGCCCAAATTGAGGTTGAAATAACACTAAATGCTGAAAGATGACTAGGAATGTAGGTGTAAAAGGTCGGAATGATGAAATAAAATAAAATAAGATGGCCAAAAGATGGGGTTTAAGTAGTAATTTCTTCACTCAAGAACCTTCTAAATAGTAGTATGAAATCAAGATTAAATAGTATCTAAAGTGCATGATTTGTGACTATAATTTTCCCCAATTTATGTTGGTGAGTGGAAATATCGGTAACATAAAGTAGATATATATACGCACCTAATGTCTGTGAAGATTCTAGTAGAGGATGTACCGATGGACTAGACAAAGCATGGAATGACAAAAATATGATGGAGCGTGGAAACTAAAGACGAAAATGTGGAATAAAAGTGATGAGAGTAAACCTAAGGTGGAAACTTGTATGTTGTTGTTGATGTGTGTGAAGAAGCTTCATGGTTTGTATAGTGTGTGATGTTGCAAATTGTTATTGTTGTTTCCCTATTTGATTACTTGTGTCTCATATGGTCGAACTTGTAAGGAGAAAATGATCAAATAGTCAAATATGTATGTATGTAAAAATTTAATGTAAAAGACACATGTAAAAGTATGTGAATGTAAAGTATGCAAATGAAAAATGTAAATGGAACATGTGCACCAAATCCATGTCGAGAAGACAGTGTAGAAGGATATCTCGTACTTATTGGGGTTTTTGGGTGATCTCGATGCCATAGAATGAAGAAATATAGGAGGATTCTGATGTATCCTCCAACCTTTAATTACTTCAGTAAATGTACGTGAAGATATCTTTGTGCATCATTGTTTTTGGGTGATCTAGCACCACCGGCCAAAGTAATGTAGGGAGGCACACCCATTGTAACCTCGAAGCTTATAAATATTTCCCAAAATGCTAAAGACCTCATATCCTATAAAATCCATTATGTACGGGGTTCATGGACTAGTCTCGAATCCACTCACCGTATGTAACCCACAATTCCAAGGTCAAAAATTGCACCGAACTTAACTGGTGTAAACGTGTTGTGTTAGTATGTAAACCCCAAATGATGCCACCCTCTTTGGGGGTGCACATGAACGTCACCGATAGGATAATTTGGCCCCAAAAGTGGACCAACTCCATAAATTTTATCCTAGAAAGTTATTCATAGAAACCAAGGAATGCACAAACAAGAAGGCTAGCCAAAGACAAGTGCTAGTACAAACAAGCATGCATATAGAAAATAGTGTATAAGCTACGGAAAAAAAGTGTGTAAGATACCAAAAAAATTAATACAAACACACAAGAAGACAAGTAAGCCACACAAAGTGGGATGCAAACATGGGACACCACTAACGATTGTGCATGACATGTAAGGCCATCATATCCGCAAACAACAAATAAGTGTGCACACCAAACATAGGGCAAGGACCGTAAACAAGATAAAATAATAGATGAGCAATGTAACAAACACATATGGAATAAAATATCCCTAAATGTTGCAAATGAGGCACCCATTATCATGTTAGAAAGATAACTAGTATGTCAAAAACGTGTATAATTGAGTAAGGTAAAGTTCTAAAAATGAAATTATAACACCTGTGAGATACGAATGTGGATGACCCCAGCACCCATTTTAGGAAGGTTAGAAGGTGAGCATATTATTTATGTGTAAGATTCTTGTATCTACGATCACAACTATAAAAATACATGAACATGCATGTGTGGATGATATAGATAAATGACATACAAGTAATCTAACTAGCATGTGTAATAAAGTGACCATGAACAAGAAGAAGTAGAAAAAGTAAGAGCAGCCATAATATGCAATATGTTGTGGATAGATGGAATGGAATGAAAGATAGAGAGATAGGATCCAAGTTCCCCCATTTAATTGAAATGTAGGTAGTGAGGTTCTTTTATTTTTCCCCCTCAACAGTCAAGAATGAATAGTAAATGAGAGTACATCATCAAGAAATGGTCAAAGTGTGTGGTGTGTCTAGTGTATTATGATGAGTATGTATGCGTGGTGATGTGATATACAACATATAGAAGAGATTGTGCATGAACCTTATAACCAAAGCATATATCATGAAAAAATTAGCGTACGAGTGAATATTCATCCCTAAGCATATATCACTACCTAATGAATAATAAGGAGTGGTGATGTAGCCTAAAACATATATCAATATAATATGAATAGGAGGGAGTGGTGATGTAGCATAAAGTGTATACCACTATAATATGATAGAGAAAGTGACAATTTAGCCTATAACCTGTGTCATTATCATATAAATGTCACATGATGAAAGGTTGAATGATAAACACATGATGAATGTAAGGTCCATTTAATTTTTAAAACCTCGGTAGCAAAGAAAGTACAGACCGAGGAACTAGAGTGCATCATACGGTAGTGTGTGAAATGTGTAGAAGAATATGTAGTATGTGTGATGATAAGAGATGACCATACGATGTGGAAGATGTGTAAAATGCAATGTATAGTGTGCAATGTAAGATGTGTAGATAGCCTAATAGTGTGATGGTGCCCACTATGTAGTATGTAGGATGAGTAGTATATGATGCTAGACTCATAGAAAATAGGAGTGTGACACATATGTGATGAATACTAGTATGATGTGTAGAGTATGTATGATGTATAGATGTGTAAATTTTGAAACACTAATGATGTAGGGTAAGTAAGATGCAAAAATGTGACATGTACTATAAGATATGTAAAGAGATGTAGTGTGTAGTATGTGCAGTGTGTGGGGTTCATTTGTAGGATGTAGCCCCTCAATAGTTAAGTGTGAATCGAAGCACAAGAATGTGTCATTGGGTAATGATGATGTTATAATGTGTTATGAGTATTCCTAGGATAGTAGATTGATATATGAGAATGATAAAGATGTAGATTCTATGGTGATTGGGGGCGAGTATGTTAAATACTATGCCCCCAAGTGTATAATAGAAAATATGACTATGGGCCACTATCAAGAAGATCATCATTGTCATGATCGAAACCTGTTGGAGTAGCATCAGAAACCGATAAGCTATAAAATGAGGAGGATCATATAGGGGCCCATTGTGGAGAAGTGTCTACACATTCATTGTATATTCTTCATCGTAAAGGTAATCGGTGGATAACTTTGATCATGCAAACAAGAAATGTTTGGAATGTAAGCGGGATAATAATCGTTATGAATAGAGATATTTTCAAAAGGCATAGGAAACGTAAACAAAGAGTGATGAGAATATATTATACCACCAATATAGTCAAGCCAAGACTATCCAAATTTGATTGGAGAGTCACGAGAGGTGCACACAACAAAGATATTCAAATGAAAGACACATAAGCCATAAGAGTATGTAATGCGAAAATAACCATGATAGAGATGTGGTGAATGAAGAGGTGGTAAAATTTCATTGAGTGTCATGCCAAACCTACCCAAACTATTTCATGTAAAAATAGTTTTTAAGAACATAGAATCAATAGGGATGTGTGGCCAAAAGGACATGTTGATAAAAATGTGCATGTAAAATGAGGCAGCAGTGCTGGAACCCATGGAGGAGAAGATAAAATAGTATCCACACTATTTACAAATCCCCAAGACATTACCATAGCATTAGTATATGGAGGGGTCTTAAACCTATATTTTCCTTGGCTATTGGCCACAAAGGTTTCTTTGAAATAAGAATATTCTAAGCCAAAAGGAGTAAAATAAATTTTTCCTAATGCTTCATTCATAAGTTCGCTAATTTTTACTTCATCATCATAATCCTTAGAAGAATTGGTGTGAACATCATCATGTTTTATATCATTATCAAGGAATTTGGTATGTGGTACCATAGGTGGAGTAGTATAGGATGCCACAATTGGTTTAGAAGGAAAAATATTAAGCAACGATATTGTAGGTAAAATAATAGTCGTAGTGTAAGTAGAAATAGCTTGAGCAGCGACGAGTGGTAGAAGTGGATTATGAATCACTAGACTAAAAATGTCATATGTGTCAAGACTACTATATGGAATATGTTGCGAAGGTGGTATAGGCATGATAGTAATAGGGTCTATGTGATAGTATTTGAATGGCTCTAGGTCCGTGGTGATAGTATGTTCATAGCCATCATGCAAAAAATTGACACGTTGGTGAATAGTAGATGGTACAGCTTGCATTGTGTGAATCCAAGGCCTACCTAACAAAATATTGAACTAAAAGGAGGCATCAATAATACAGAACTAAGTGAGAACAGTCTTAAGCCTAACATGAATATGTAATGAGATATTCCCTAAGCATGTGTGAGTGGTAGAATCATAACCACGGATGAGGGTGTAATTCTTACAAATGATATTATCACTAATACCCAATTTCTTTAAAAGAGAATGAGCACAAAGATTAATAGCTGATCCATTATCAATGAGGATGCGTTTGATACAAGTAGTACTAATAGTGGCAATAATGAGTAAAGGATCATATGGATTACTTTTAGCAAAAGGTGGCATACCCTCTTGAGTGAAAGATATAGCGTGTGGTAAATTACGAAGGAAGTGTATAAGTTGTGTAAAGGCCACCATGAAATTATTATTTTCAACATGAATGACTTGAAGGGTGGCCTCTAGTGTTTTACAATAATTTAGCGCATTACGCACAAATCCATAAAGAGATATCATAGAAGGAACATTTTTAAGTTGTTGATGATCTCATAGCCCTTAGAAGTGGTGAGAAGAGTTGTTGAAGTAATGGGTGGAAAAATAGATGTGGGTGGAGTTGTAGGTGGATTAGGATGAGAACACATGGATAATTTTAGTGGTAAATATTCATAATATGGTGAATATTCCATTTTTGAAAATTTTGAAAAGGTAAATTTTCTGGCGCGGGTCAGTGACCTGTTTGCCTAAAAATTACAGATTTAATTTTTTTAGGGGTCGGATTCACCTACCCTTGAAACTATCCCTATATAATCCTAGATTATTCTCCAAGTAGAACACTACTAGCTCACTCATACCACCTCGGGGCATATGTATTATCAAGTACAGTAAATGCACAATAGGAGGAAGGAGGCTACATACACATGACAAAGAGTTTGTTGATGAGCGACAAGGAGATATTTTGATGCACAACAAGATTCCGAGAGGAAGAAGACACATGATAGAGAGTTTGTTGATGTGCAACACTGAGTTTTTAATGTTGCGCAACTAGAAGGTAGAGGCTACAGATGTGTGACATAAGATTTGTTGTCACATGTCAACAATGTTGTTAACATGTGATAGCAAACCTCCTATCACACGTTAACAACCTTGTTGACGTGTGATAGTGAATCTCATGGAGCGTGTCTATAGCCTTCTGTCACACCACTTGATAATCAGGTGAAAAATTTGCATACAACCCCAAAAAAATTTCCTTCCCGTGAAACTTGTTCCGGGGATATTCACTAGGTATTTTCCACCTTTAATTTCTAAGAGGTCTCTTAAAACAAACCCTGCGAGCATGATAAGTAGTAAATACATTAATAGATGGATCAGTTGTAGGTGTGACAAAGCTAGGAGGATGTTGGGTAAGCACGCACATGAAATCAGTAGTAGTAGTAACTATGCATGAGACCTTAGTTGGTGTAAATATAGGATAAGAATATTGATCCATAACTTAATAAGGGGATGACATGGTCAAAAGAAAGTGTTGAAGCATTAGGTTCACCAAAATGATTAACTAAAATGTATATTATATGCACTAGTTAATCTAAGCTATGAACCGTTGTAAATGCAGTAAATAAATATAGTAAAGAAGTATGTAAATGACCCAAGAAACTAATCTAATGAAAATAGAAACCCTAATGTGAAAAGAGAGAAGAGGAAATAACTCGGTTGATTAGAGGAGCTCATTAGAATATGTTGCAGAGGTGACTGGAGAAACCAAAAGTGGAAACAAATGTACTGAGAAGGTCTAAAAATGATGGATCTGGAATATCTAGCTAGACTGGAGTGCTTGGAGAGGGACTGGGGTGCCTATGTGTGCTTTGGTCTACAGAATGGGTGCCCTAGTCTGTGAAAAATCTTTGGAACTAATATTTACTAGTTCATAAGATGGTCTGAAACCCTCATTATGTGTCGCATCAAGTTCATTGTACTACTTCAAATGTCATTGATATTCCAAGATGAATAAAAGACATGCAAAATACCAAAGAGGAGTATCAAAACCCTAAAAATAAAAATTTTAATGAATGGGTCGACCTGACCTTGACTACCACAACATTGGGCTTACTAATTGAGTGTTGCACTACATTTCAAACCAAAATGTAGTTCTAGTGAGTGTGTGCATAATTTTCCCTAGGTGTTCTTGTGTCAGTCACACTTTGTGAAGTAGTGAGCAATAACTAGATGTATAAAATGTAATAGAATGTGTGCATGGAATAAAATAGAATCCTCCCCTATGTTGTGTGTGATGCAGATGTCCTAGATTTGTGCCTTGTGATGGAGCTATATGGATGCAAGTGATCTCCAATGCAATAGATGGATGCAAATCTAGGTGGATGATAGTAGTGACTAGTGCTTGGTCCCTCATTATGGTCTCATAAATTTATATTTATAGGGTTATCTTGATCTAATTTCATAATTAACCCTAAAATGGCTGACTACAAAAATATAAAAAACCTCAAATGGCTAGAAAGAGCCCAAAAAGTGGCGAGAAACTACAACAAGGATTGTGGCACCTATGGTGGGACCAAGGCACCCATGGGCTTCCCAGTATTAGCATGGGCATCCCATTTGAGGCTAAAATAATGCCAAGTGATGAAATATTATTGGGAATGTAGGTGTAAAAGGTTGGAAATGACAAAATAAAATCAAACAATATGGCCAAAAATGGAGGTTAATTAGTAATTTTTTCACTCAAGAACCTTATAAATAGTAGTATGAAACCAGAACTAAATAGTATCTAAATTGTATGATTTTGTGACTACACTATGTAATATCGGTATGAAAATAGAATCTTGGTCTCTCTCCTTCTTTTCAAACTATTCAGATCCATCACGAGAGCATGACATGATCAGATGATTATCTTTGAGCTTTAGAAGTTTGAATTCATCCCATTATTCTATGATGGTACATACTTCTCTCAACCCATTGTTGGGTGTGTGTACATTATTCTCCCACCTCAATAAATTTCCCCACCCCCATTTACCATAGTCTCTATTATGATTTATTTCAATTTTTTTCTGTTTTGTTTCTATTATGTGTGTTTCCCTTCATTCTTGTGTGTTCTTTTGGTTTTCCCTTATGTGTGTGTCTCTTGTGCTAGTAGTGAAGAACTCAATCTATCCCCCAATTTGAAAATAAAATAGTCTATTGACGTAAGAAAATTTTGAGGTTCTCTATTTCCCCTTACAGTCCAATTTCCTTGAGTTAAAGCAACCTATTTTCATGTGAAATTAATAACCCAAATATTGTAAACTTGAACCATGAAAACCAAGCCATAATATGAAAAGTTTCTTCAAAACCTTACTGAATCCATCTCCTGGTCATTTTGTCTTTTTTTATGATCATATTGACCTTGCACATACTCCTATTGCATTGAATAAAAACATATAATTTTGTAAAAAAATTGATAAGTTCACTTCTTTCGTTCAATAAAGTACAACAAAAGAGTAGTTCTCTAGTAGGCTTAGAAAGGCCAATTTTGGATTTTTCAATGCCTATGGGCATATTTTGGGAGGGTTATAAAAATATCAAAAACATCCAGAGGTGTTATTGGATATCCTTGAATGTTTTCCAATAATTTTAGGAAGATTTAGGAAATATATGCTGATTCAGGGGTAGTATGCGCAAAAGTGGGTTTTTCAGGTGTAAGGAATCAATAGTGAAATGTGAACCTAAACTTCTCTGGATGATTTTGGTATCTCTATAAGGGGTTATGAGGGAAAAATTAGGTAATGGAAAAACTGAAAAATCCTCTACATGGTGGTAGTATAAAATTTATCCAACGTTTTATAGTTTTTAAAGAGAATTTAATTTTGGAGGTGTACTTCTCTGTCCGATCAAAATTAGCATTTATTTTTAGTTTTAGGAATAATTAATGCCTCAAAACCTATTCCATTTAGCATTGGTCTTTAGATATTGATTCATATAGAATTTCATTCCAAAAGTCCATCTGGAGCTTCGGGGTGAAGATCTCTTTCTCTCATGTGATTAAGAAAATATTGAAATAAATAAAATACCTAATCTAAATATGTAATAGCATTGTTAACTAAATGTGAAATGAAATATAGATTTTACCTAAGAAAAATAAGATAGAAAATGTAAAACCCTAATTACAAAGTGAAGGGATAAGATAGTTGATTTTAAATAATCCTATTTTGTACCAAAGTACGAACTTATGAAAAAGAGGGAGAAGTGTCAACTAATGAGAAATTGTGTGACCAAAATATTTTCCTAGAGTGGGCCACTGGAATGGGTCGGGGGCACCTCGAGCACTTCAGACCTACTTTGGGTTCCCTGTGACAGCTCAGAACCTTAAAGAACCTTCTCGAGAGGGTCGTAAGGTATTCATTTTCCTTTTCTCTTGTCCTTAATATGTCGCACCAAGTTCATCGATATTACTTATAACCTACAATAAATAAATGACTTGCAAGACCCCAAAATGCATCAAATCCTAAAAATAAAATAATGAAAATGAGGGTTCATAATTTCCTTATATGTCAAAAAAGGAAACTTACAATCGAGCGTTACACTACATATCAGAACCAATGTAGTTCAATGTGTGTGTGTGGATAAATCATACCCTAGGTGTCACTTGTGTGTGTCGCACTTGATAGTGAGCACGTAGCTATATGTAAATGATGTAAATAGATGTGTGTATGAAAGAGTGAACTTCCCCTCATATGCATGTATGTAGAAATGTCAGTACCTTGTCCCTTGTGTGGATCTATATGGATGCTTGAATGCTCTATAATGCTCTTAGATGCAACCGTAGGTGGTGATATCTAGTTCTTAATGTTGGGTCCTTAATTATGGTCACATAACTTTATAATTATATGATTTCCTTTCTTAAATTTTGTAATTAACCCTGAAAAGGATGAATTACCAAAAGATAATATGCCCAAATGGATAGAAAGGACCCAAAGTATGTGAGCAAAGTAAAAGAGGTCTAGGACACCCGGAGGCGACGAGGGTGGTGGCGGCATTGCATCCTAGTTCAGCATTGGCGTCAAAGGTCATAATGGGAAATAAGGTTTGTAAGACCAAAAGAGAGAGTTGAAAAAGATGCCAAAGACATGGGTTAATTATTATTTTTATTGCATAGGAATCATATGAATAGTTGTATGTAACAAAGACTTTATAGATACCCAAAGTGTGTGATTTAGTGTCTACATCATGTTATTGCAAGTAAGCGAGTGAAAAATTGGCCTTAAAAATGAAGTAAGGAAATATATATTGCACCTCTTCTACATTTTCCCTCAATGAGATAAGAGGGAAAGAAAAGTGTGAAACAATTCATCCTTGTAACTCTTCCCATCAACCATGTGCAGTTAAGTCAACCCAGCTGAGTCAAAACTAAGTTAAAGAGAAGTGTGAGTGATAGTTTCATAGTTAGTAATTATTCCTCACCACCATGCTACAAGGTACCCTTTTCTATCACCAATTTCCTATTTTCCCAAGGGGATAAATGGGAAAAAAATTGCACCCATGAGGAATCCCCATCTATTGGTCTTTCATGTGACCTCTTCAGCTCTCCGCAAGGTGCTTTCTTGGCTCCTCCATCTCACTCACCATCACTCCAACTCTACCACTTGTCATTATATTACTTCAATAAAAATTATTTTTTCCTTGATGTATCTTTATACCAAAAAGAGGAAAAGGGGTACAAAAACATGCACCCATGACCAAGCCCTCTCTCCTAGTCATCCATGTGACCTCTCCCAAATCAGCAAGGTGTTAACTTGGCTCCTCTATCTCACTCACCTTTAGTCCAAGGCTTCCACTTGTCTCATTATTGCTCCAAGGAAACCTTTTCTACCCCATTCTATCTATTTTTCCCCTTTTCACCATGAAAAACTAGATTTAAACTCCATTCAAACTCACGTTTAACCTAGGGTAAAACTACGGTTTGTAAAATAGCTCAAAACTAAATTATAACTCATTTTAAATAATTTATTCACCATAGATTTCCCATCCACCATAGATACTTCTACAAAACATTAAAAAACATCCATTTTCACCATATATGCTGGAAAAAAATCCATAATATCCATATCCTTGAAAACCAATATTTTCTCATATCTCTCAAATTATGAATCTCATCGAAGTGAAATTTTATTAGTGGATTTCTCTCCAGAACATCTTTGGGATGTGTGTGATAAAAAAATCATCAATTCCCTATATTTTTATACATAAAACTGATATATCAAACCATAATAGTTTCCTTTTTTATTTCAAAGAGTTCAAACAAATGAAAAATGGTGAAAATTGGAGCACAAGATCTTGGTGCAGAGTCGAACACATTGAAGGTGGTTTCATTGCAATCCAACACTTATAATATCACTTACTAAAAATATCATATTATTTGAACAATGAGGTCCTAAAAATAGTAAGTTTCCTAAAATTTCAAATGCTTAGCATTCAAAGAATCCATAAATAGTGAGAAACATCAAACAAGGTAAATCAGAAACTTTCTAAAAATAGAAAGTTTGGAAAAAGAATATTGCCCAAAATATAAACTTTATAAAATAATAAAATCACCATCATTGGAAATAGTCTAATTGTTTGAGGATATTTAAATAAAAATAGTTGTGCAAAAAAATGACAAAATATCCCAAAATAACAACTTTTAACCCCGCTGTTAAAAATATAAAGTTTCACTTCTAGTGTAGAAACTTACGGGTGGATTTGTTTTCACTCATATTGCTTATTTTCTCCATCATCTTGATGTAAAGAATATGTTTCATGTCTAAAAAAATAAAATTAACCCTCTTCAATATTTCAAAGGATCCTAAAACATCATTCCGATCACACGTGTGTTAAGGAACATATCATAGTGAATCAAGGTATTGCAAGAGAAATGAAAATAATCATGAGGTTTTTATCAAAGTAATAATACTTGGTATATGTTTGATAATTATCTCTCATATTAAAAGTCATAGGAGGTAGAATTTGTAGAGTATCGGTACAATTTTGAGGTAAAAACATGTAACTCATCATCAAACTACATTTAGAGGTTAATCCTCCCATCTCGAGGAGGAAGTTTGTTTCACGAGGAGAAAATTGAGTAATGGTATCAATATGTTATAGGAATGTTTCCACTCAAGTATCATCCTGGTTAAGGAAGTCAATTATGAAGTGGGAAATGATGTCATCGTGATCAAAAAGGAAATGAGATATTCATTTAGTAAGTCAAAGTGAGCTAGTCAAACTATACAGGTACTCAAGCCATGAGGTGTGAAGAATCAAGGAATCATCTTCTCTTGTCATAAACATATGATCATGAAGGTATGTAATCATCTCAAATCTTATTTCATTCAATAAGTTCTCTATATTTGATAAATATAAATAGTATATCTTCATGTGTGACATTATGTGTTCAAGAGTGGGAAGACATCATAATTTCATTTTATGTCGAGTGTTCTTAAGCACCCAATCAAACACCTGGTAATGTATTCATTCCTCCAAATGAAGAAACATTGCAACAAAGGGCCATTCAACAATAAATATAACAAATAAATATAACAAAAAGAGGGCGTACATAGGTTCTTTATTCTAGGGAGCTTCATAGGAAGGTGAAATTTATCGATAACCCCATAAAGAATCTTGATCCATGGATCCATCACAACCCCTACTCTTCATTGGAATCCAAATGTGTCTCCCTCATTTGTGTAACCCTATCATAAGAGATATCTGAGAAATAAAGTGCAAGGAAATAATAAGGATGATTCCATTCAAATAATACTTTGGAGCTAGGAAAGTGTGATCATACATCAAAAAGAAAAGATGTTTCCATTTCCTCATTCATTCCATGTGGCCACATGGAAAAAAATATCACTAAGGTATAATCCTTTCACCCACATGATGAATACTTTTCTTAGTAAGATGAGGACCAACATTAACTATTTGAGCATCGTGGATTTTTGTTTGGTGATCATGATATCCTTATATCCTAACTCATGTTATTTAAACCATCATGTTTTTGCCTCATTACACATATCATAGCATTGGTCTTCAACACTAATTTAATGTTTTATATTTTCTATACATCTCATCGGAGAGGATTAATTTGAGTGTTTCAATTCCACATATGGTCACTTGGGAAGAAAGTGAAATCCAGAACATTATGAAGCCTATTGGGTATTGAAGCATCGTAATCCATTTCATTGAAGTAATGGTCGTGAGAGGTGGGGCAGGAGAGGATAATAAAACATGATGAAATTGGTCATTACGTGTTCACTTTAAAATGTATCATAAAATTATTTATAAACACTTTTTCAATACTTTGGAGTGTTCTTTTATCTCACATCATGAGGAAGCGTATGCAATCTCGGTGTTTGATTCAACAGTAATTAAATTCAAGGTTCTCATCCATAAAGCATTTATTCAAAGGGGGAAATATCATTCTAATAACTCTCCCTCAGATATAATGAATGGATAGCACCTCATTAGAAAAGCTTCATTTTCATCATCAACCCTTCTCTCTCTATTGTCCTTATCTATCCATGTTCTAATTTCTCATTAAGAATGTAATTTTTCCCATCTCATCCTATTCACGTAACGTCACCTTAATTAAACATTTTAAGAGTCATTTTTCATCAATAAGAAAAATAATCACCTCCTATGATTGTGAAAGGTTGCAAGTTATGGTGATAGGTGAAAATTCATGTGGGGGTAGATGAAGAGACATATTGTAATTCTATAAATTGGAATGTCTTCTCCATTCCAAGAGGTTGAAATTATTGATTGAATGTGTGTTATTGAGATTCCTTTTCTACATCAAGAAAAAATAGATGCAATTCTTCTATTTCATGTATAATGTTCCTCTACTCTCTCTTTCCAACTTTTACATACATGATAATATTGTAGAACCAAGAAATGTTTTTGTGCCTTTGATAAATGAGTCAATAGAACTATGTGTCTACGACATTTTGGTATTATCATTGTTTGCATTTTTTTCTTATAATTGAATGTGGACTTACTTTATTTATTTCATGTGAATTGTCTAAGCCTAATCACAATAGTAACCCTCTCTTTCCTTATTTCCCCAACTCCCCTTTACCTCTATTCGCTACAAATTCCTCCCTTATACCTTGTATATACATTTTCCACATGTTTTGTGGAGTATTCCTATGTGATCCTCAGCCTAACGACAACATACTGATTTAGTTTAGTTTACATTCAAAATGGGAGCTTCTCAATACACAAAAATAAGGGGCTTACCCCATGATCATTGGTGAAAACTCAATAATTTGCAACATGAAATAAAATCTCCAACACCTCTATATAGAGGAATAAATTCGGTGTAAGAAAATAGGAAGAAGAGGTATTGAGATTCCACCTCCTCTTACTTACACTAAAAATAACATTGATGGGAATTTGGATCCTAAAAATTCTAATGCACTCTTTCAATTTGAACAATTTGGATTTGATATACAAAAGATGTTGCATGATTTTCCTTGCACATTTTTTGGGTTAAGTAATCATTTTGTTGCTTATTGTTGGAAGATGAAATATTTTGAATGAATTTGTCACCTTTTGTAAATAATGAGGGTCATATGGATCAATCTCATCATGTTGAAACATGAGAAATGGAAAATAAGTAACCTCACCCAAACAGAGGAATTTTTGCACTCATTGCAATATGAGTGGACACATGGTTGAAACATGTTGGAAACTTCATCCATCATGTGGTAAGAAATTGATGGTTCATACACCTCTTGATAAGGTTAAAATTAATGAAGTTATTAATTCACCAACAATTATTGAATCAAATCAAGATCTATTGATCAATATTCCCATATAATTCCAGTCAATTTTGATATAGAGGAAATTTATCTGATGGATATATTTTTGCATGGTTGATATTGTTGATTAGCTTGCATTTTTCAAAGCATAATTTTGTGGGATTCCTGTTGTATGTAGAAAGGATATTTTTCCCATATGATTTTAGCTTTGAATTTGGATTTTGGAGTCACCGTAGGGAAGAGTTGAGTGATTTTAACATGCTTATATTTATCTTCTCACATTTATGGTTGATAGATTCCATTATGATTTAGACAACAAAATATATAAATTCAAGTGGGCATGTTCAAGTATGTCTAATTTTGTATTTACATATGTTGTCATTTTTAGTGTGTAAAATATGGATGCTTATAAGACCCATTTGGGCACAATTTTTAATTATATTGTATCCACATGTTAAATTTTCACATGTTTTAAGACCCTCAATTTTGGTCATTTATTTTTAACTATCACACGTGGTTACAATTAGGGTTTACATTATTTACACTAAAAAAATGGTTTGCGATTACATCGGGTGATAACTTGTAATATTTGGTAGTTTCATAGATTTATAACATGACCTTTGTGTAATAAATTTGATTCCATCCCTTCACTAGAAGTTTTAGGCATTTAGTCTAACTCTCACCTCTTTATAGGCATTGTGCAGTTTAATTTTGAATCGTTTTATGATATTTTGAAGTGATAATTTATATTGATATTTCTTTGTGATTGAAATTTTCATAGGTTCAATGGACACTCACCTATCATTGGCATTTGGTTTTCATTTATATACTAATCGAATATTGGCATTTGCAGATTGATACAATCATAAGGATTCAATTAGACAATTGTCTATGTTTGGCATTATGTTGTCATCTCATACTAATCCATTTCTTTGATAAGAATTTCAATATTCTACAATATCTTAACCACCATTTTATATTCTAGGTTTTTATGTTGTTGTAATGCAAATTTTCATTTATCGATTCGGTGGGTGACTCGAATTTCAAGGACTACAAGTTTTTTTGGGAGGTGTGATCCGGAGGAATTATGGGTGGTTAGAAATTCTTTAATTCTCTCTAAACCATTATAGTACGAAATATAACTCTAATAGATTTCAATGCATATTAGAACATTTGAATTATAAATTTTATGCTTTGGATATCATTGGTATAATTTCATGGTTAAATTGGGTCAATAAAGAAGCATAGTTCAAATAGTCCCCTAGTTGATGCACACATCCTATTTGCATATTTTTGGAGTTGATCAAGAAAAAAATGATCATGGACATAATTTTTTTCTATAATATTAGACAAGCATGTAAAAAATTTTTTCAATAGTGAGGTGCGCTCCTATTTTAGAAGGAAACCCATCTCACATGGCATATTAGATTAATTTTAATTTTCCGATTACACTATATTTTTATGCCATAGTATGTCAGTATTCTAATGTTGACACTGAAATATATGAGCCTCGGTGATGAGGATATTTTGCATTAATCCATGTCATGTGTCCTCGAGATCACCATGTGGCTTACCACCATCCTAACTCACTATCCAACCTAGTCAAGCTCATGGGGGCATGTGCTAGTAATAACCTTGCCACGAATTTTCACATTACAACATGGTTGAGCACATGTACTTAACTCGTTGAGTTGTTTTAACCACATGTGGGGCTCATGGATATCATCAAACAACCTACCAACTCACTAGCACAATCGAGACACTTCAAACCTAACTCACCAATAGATCGCCAAACTTGTATAGTGGATTGTGTCCCATATTTTACAAAAGAGCAAGTGACGTGGCCACAACCATAAATACACTAACCGGTTGAAGGCTATTTTAACCATATTCAATATAAAAATTTCATTGAATATGGGATTTATCCCAACTCGCATGCCAAAAATAGGACTTGGTTGGAGTCAAACCCATGACATTAGATAAAATGATAAACACCTTCACTTTACGCCACACCTTTGAAAGTGGTATATAAAGGACTTAGTGGTTTTGAAGTGGATTCATTTTTTCCTGCATATATGCTAAGCCTTTTTGTCTTGTAAGAGGTCATTCTAAATGGAGTTTCTAAACCTATTTTTATTGTCAAAGGAAAAGATGTGTGTGAAATACGGGAGATGAGATTTTGTACATTCCTTATAGCATTTTGAGCCCAAGTGAGAGTTTTTTGGGTCACTTTTTATATAAAGGAGTTCTCAAATGAACAGGAGAATTTTGTTGTTGGATCCATTCATAAAGGATGTTCATAGTTCAAATTTTTAGGTTCTTGAGGATTCTATGTAGGTTAAAATTCATTTTTTTGTTTTGATTCTTCATATTGTACTTGCAATATATTTTAAAATGGATTTGTTCATTGTTTAAGAACCTGAAGACGTAGCCAAATTGGTGAACTCCATTATCAAGCTATTTTTCATTATTTATTTTAATTTTATCGTATTTTTATCAATTTTAATTCAGTTGAGGATGGATTAACAATAAACAAAGGAAAAATTATGAAAAATCATAAAATGGTAAATTAGAAGAGTTTTAGTGTGGAATTGATGTTTTTTAGTTTCTAAATGCTCCTAATCAGTTCTAAATTAGTTTTTTTCAATTCTCAATTCATTTAAAATAGGAAATTGATAATTTTAAATAGTATTAATTTTTAGGATATTATTTGATAGTAGGGTGTCTATTATAGTTTATAGATAGATAGTAATCAATCACGAGAATAGGGCGATAAATAGACTTTTCCAAAATTCACAATCTGAAAAAAACCACCTAGTACATATAGGAACTATGGACACTAATGTCCCACCTAGGAGATCTTGTCTTAGGGAAAAAAATAGTTACATAGCAGTTTTCAATAGTTGCATAGTTACAATCTTTTCTAGTTTTAATAGTTATGTAGTCATTTTTAGATTACAACCAGTTACTAACATGAACTAAATAAGGAAATAAATACTTACTCAAGAAAGAAATTGGGAACAAATAAGGAAGTGGCACCTATGGAATATGCAAAATAATGATATGCCGGAACAATATGTCACCGAGGCAAGTTTCAAATCAGGTTTGTGATCGGTGGCACTTATCTTTAGGGAAGAATTAATGGTTGGAGGGTAAATCCTATGAGATCTCCCAATACAATTTCCCTTAGTGGTGACAATATTCCTAAATCCAAAATTTAGTGTCGAGATGCTTAAATCTCTAGTTTAGTGACAGGATGCACAAATCCTTCATATTATTCTAACCAGCTCCTAAGAAATAAGTCTTCTCTAACCCCTTAGTTCATATTTTTCTAATACACATTTATAATTTTACGTATTTTTTAAATTTTAATTTCAATTGCATTTAACATGAGAATTTACTATACTTGTTTTCTTTTTATGTCTTATACTATCCTAAAGAAGGCAAAGCACACAAGAAACCATGAATCAAATATCAAGAAAAATAAGGTAAAAATGGTATTCCAAGGAACTACATGCACACATCATCATCACTCCATGCATGCAAAGGTCACCACTAGGATATTTATCATTCCCTTCCCTTAAAATTCCATGATACACATTTTGCAATATTCCACTTAACACACTACAACACTCATTCGACATGCTACTAGGCACAATCTTATTTTGACTCCCTAACGTATGCTTAAATTTTCTACATTATGCTATTGAATCCTTATCTACCAACATAATTTGGGGGAAAATGTATTCACTAAAATCAAACATTGGCTATGTACATCTAGCCTCTAAATATTTCATTTATATGCATGATTACTAAGCAAGAGAACTAGTCATTAACACCATTTGTTTCTCTTTGACATTGATTTTATGTTTCATATCTTTATTTATTGTTGTTTCTATAATTACACCTTATGGTTTTACATACTATATGACATCTTTATTAGCTCCAATTTCACTTTTTACCTTTTGAGCACCCTGTACAAAACTACCCATTAGGGACAAGGGCACTCGGACTCTCTGTCCCCTTTAGGTGCTTATGTTCTCCTCCTTTTTCTAAATTTTAGTATGTTACATATTTTTTGTATTTTTTTACTACACTAGATCATCCTTTCACTTGTTAATGATGAAATTTAAGTGAAGGAATCATATATATACATTTATTATTTAACATCATTATGTAAAACATTAACGAGGTATATACATCTAAAAGGAGATAATATTTTCCATCTACTACATCAAGGACTTCATTTTGGGACTGCATACTTCACTACATAGGAGGGTTTATTCTTAATTCTATACCACACATTTTGCATCAGTAAAAATTGGTTATAGCCCATTATTATTTGTGCAACCGGCACTAGGGAATCCTAGCTCAAATGACACTATTATTATCATACACAAAAGAAATACATTGATCATGAAACATAGTGTAGCACTCGGTGAAAATCACATTTGGATGACCTTTGAGGTCATTTTGACTCAAGCATATGTATTATTAATTCATCTAATGTGTGCTTGAATATTGTGCATGTATTTAGGGTTTCTTTTGTAGGTACAAGTGTGACTAAATAGAATTATAGCAAATGTGACATAACCTACATTGAAAAATAAGGAACACAGAAAGAACTAGATTCGTGAATATCCCACAAAAACTAGCACTTAGAACATACACTAACTCCTAGGTGATCCTGTCCCATTCTAGGTGTTCATATCCCTAAGATCATCACATTCTAGAATCATAAATAGAGCTTACAAATTTTAGAATCTTCCTTTCCAGTATTTTCATCAGTCCATACCAATATTTACTAGTTGAGTTATCTTTATCTCATATATTTCACTCTTGTTTATACTTGTTTAGCTATATATTGCTTGAATATTGTTATATTTATTTGATCGAAGTTTCCTTAAAGTTAAAAATTTAAATTTTATTAAATCACCTCTTTCACACTCCAAATAAAATGATGGATAAATTTTTTATCTAATAGATCACTCAATAGGTATTTGTAGAACCGAGAAAAGGTAAACAAGGATAACATGCAAAATTGACATTATGAGAAGTATTCTACCTACCAAAATCAGTCATTTATCTTTAAATCCTTCCAATATTGCTTGGATATTATATATTAAATGTTTCCACAAATTTGAATTTTTCTTTGTAGTAAAAAATCTACCCCTAAATATTCCTTAGGAAATTTCCCATCTTTGATCTCTAAAATATTATCAATTCTTTGTTGGCATTCCCATGGAACATTAAAAAAATATTTGTGAATTATGAAGGCTTAACTTTTGGCCCAAACCCTTTCATAAGCTTACAATATCTACTTCATATGTAGTTATTATTTTACTTTTGGATGACTAAAAATAATATGATGATCCAAAAATTATAGATGTGTGTTCGGATGATCCATAGAAAATTCTTTCAGCCCCTATAAATCTTCAATTTCCCCTTTTTTCGCATCGTTCAACCTAAGGATTATACCATAATAATGAATAGGTAGGGTGATAAGGGATATCCTTGTTAGATCCCACTAGACTTTTGGAAAAAAACACACCAAGATGACATTGAAAAAATAGAAAAGAACACTCCCATAGCATATTACATCACCCAAGAAACCCATAATTTCCAAACTACAACTAAAATAAAGCAATACCTTTTTGATAAATTTCAAATTGAATCTTTCATAAACATTTTCAATATCAATTTTGACCAACATATCTTATTTATTTTTATCTTCAAGCTATGTAGGATTTCTTGAGTCGTTATCACTCCATATAGAATCTTGAAACAACTACAATCTTTACTCTTTTTTGAAATAATGTTATCCTTAATTCAAGAATTTGATTTTTATACCCTATAGAAAAATTCTATAGCATAATTAAATTAAAAGGGGTTGATCCAATTCACATCATGTGTGATTTAATCATGAATTCACTAATTTAATTTGTTTACCTTGTCCTCTTCATTTTACATATAGTCAACATGACACAACAAACTCATGAACTTAGATTTATATTCAACCACATTGAGATTCCTTATATAAGTATATTTTTATCTTAATGATTAGATGATAAATACCTATTTTTTAACCCATGCTAAAAAAACTTCCAAAGATATGGTGTTTTTGAATATCCTTTCAAAACATTTATGGGTTTCCACCATAAGGCTACCTATTTTTTATTTTTAAAATTTCCATATGATATTTCTCATTGGATTTTATGGTGTAAAACATCAAATAATTCTTTTTATTCACTAACTTGACTTTGGTCCATTAAAATTGAGTGGACGGTATGTTTTATGGTCCTTTAAGAAGTGAAGTACCAAAAATTTGGTCTTATTTCATTGAAAAGTATATCTTTGGAATTAATCATGAAATTGTCTTATTCACCCATTTATTTACTAAACTTAAATATTTTATCTCTATCAAATAATATGATTCTACCCGGTCATTACCTATTATTTAGCTTAACACTTATGAAATCAATTCACATTATATGAAACCCATATTTAGACTCTATAAACTATATCTTATCTTAGATCTACTTCTAGCTTAATCTTGTATGGATTTTTGTGCTTAAAATGGGTTTGGTCAATTAATTTTTTACATGGATAGTAAAATTTTCCCTTTTCCTTGCAAAGGTCATATTTTGAAATGTAAAATCTACCTTATCTAGCTCAGGGTTGATTGAATAGGAAATAATTTGCATCAATCACTGTATAAACAAACTCCCCTTACTCATTAGGGGAATTTATGGATACCATAATAAAGGAACACTCTAAAGTAGATCATTGATCATATTCATTGACTAACCTCCCTTAGATAACCCCACACATAATGCTATATATATATATATATATATATATATATATATATATATATATATATATATATATATATATATGTATGTGTGTGTGTGTGTGTGTGTGTGTGTGTGTGTGTGTGTGTGTATGTATGTATGTATGTATGTATATGTGTATGTATGCATGTATGTATGTGTGTGTGTGTACACACACACACATGCGTGCGCATATATATATATATATATATATATATATATATATATATATATATATATATATACATACATACATACATACATATACATATGTGTGTGTGTGTATACACACACACACACACATATATATGTATGTATGTATATGTATATGTATATATATATGTATATGTATATGTATATATATGCATTACAATCAAACCAAGTGAATAATGGTAAGGTTTGAGTATTGATCAAGGGCCCCACCTTGTTTAAATTTTATAACCTCCACATAATCAAAGGATTTAAATATCAATATGTGTCTTGATCCCTTTGTGGATTATTTCTTCATATTTTACCACTCATTGCATTAGTGAGGGTACACCGAGGTCATTACAACCCAAATGGTACAAACTAATTTTTAGGTAAAAGGAGGATAAGACATATATGGGTACATGAACATAATCATAGAGATATAGATATATGAAACATTTATAAAATCATGTGAAAAGAAAGTTCCAATACTGGATTATAAATCAAAATCCCAAAGGAAACATTCCTTGATCCTTAGATAGATTCATCTATGAACATGTACTCGCACTAATTTCCATGTCATAAATTTACCATGTAGATTTATGAGACTCTAAAAAATCTCTCTCATCTTGTTTTATTTCATTTTCATCTCTTATAAACCCAAATAATTATAATATATATTTAAAACCTTAACTTTAATTATACTTTCACTATCTTGTTTATAGTGTGTTGAATTCTTTAATTATCCTTACATTATTTGGGACTCTACTTTATGAATTTTTGTTTTGAATTATATTTATACATTTAATCATATCTAATTATTATTTAACCCTATAATTTATATTACATTTTAGATTACCCAATTTATTTATCAATCCACACCAACCAAGGGTTTCATTCCTCACCCTTAATTTTTATATTTTTAACATCATAGTTAATCTTAGGGTTTTTCTACAAACCAATATTTTCTTTTGTATTTTTACATTGATAAAATGTCAAAATTAACACCCCTACTTTCATATATCCTCCTAATTACATATCACATATTGATTAAGAAATTATAAATAAGGTGAAACAATATATGTTGGAAAATTCGATCAATGCATTGAATTACATTATGCTTCTAGAAAATTAAAAAGTGTTACTTAATAACAAGTATTATATGGTGGGAAATTATGTTTACCCTTTAAGTGATATAAAACCACATTATATAGGTTCTCCAACCCTTTTAGTGGCTAATACACAAGTGTTTACCCACAATTTTCATGCATGTAATATTTCTATTATGGGTCCATAAACACGGTCCCCTAGGTTATTATGGTTTTTCGACTTATCATATAAATTTCTCTGTATTATCTAGCACTTCACATATTGTTTTAAATTCTCTTCATATTATATATCAAACAATTATAGGACATACACGCTCATATATCCCTTCATATGTAAAGGCAATCAAAATTCTTTGTGAGATATATAGGGTTACTTGATGATTCATTATCCCCTCCAATCCTTATTTAACCATTAGAATATGGATTTTCTCCATCCAATTTATCATTATATGATGGAAAGGTTCATCCATAAAATCATCTCCATACCTTTATGAATTCATGTATGGAATATGTAGGTATTTCGACCTTGATAGCCAATATTTTTCCATGTAGTCTCAAGAAATAATTTTGAATTAGGTTTATACTCTTCTATATGGTTCAATAAACTCATTCCAAACTTTAGGTCATAGTTTCCTTTCTCATTTATCCATCAAAACTTATTAATTCCTTTTACCCAAATCACACAAATCAAACACAAATTAAGTGATAAGGTCATAGCCTATTACCTATGTTAAATACCATAATCTCTTGAGTTCTTACGCACATTATCGAGGGATATATACATGAAGTGTCCTTTATTATCTTTATCCCTCAACTTAGGGAAAAGGTAATATTTTCTACCTTCACTCCCTTTAAATATCTATACGAGATGGTTAAAATATATGAGACCCATCTCCTTACATGAAACATCCTAAAATATTGTGATAGTAAACCTACATCCAATGGAGTAAAATTCCAATCAAATCCATATTATAAAGGTTAAAAACAAATTAAACTAATAAATTTGATGAAAATATTGTTAAAAATACAAAAAAACTCTGCTAATGGCCGTTACTTCATCTCTAACAACTAATGGACTTGTATTCCAAAACCTCCTCATAATATATTGTATAAATGCCAACCTCATAATATATTGTATAAATGCCAAATAACACTAAATTTTACAAGTTATATTGCAATAACCATAGGTTTGTTAGACACTCAAACAAATAGTGCTATATTTTACATTGCAAAATACAAGATCTAATTAACAACATAAATATTATTGTACAATACTTAGGAAAACCTACAAAAAAGGGGTTTCCCAACCCAATTATAACTTATAGATTTTCTCTTGTCCATTAAAATTTTCGATGGAGGCTTATAAGGGTGATAAATTATATGTCTTATCAGGTAGTACACCCTTCATAGGCTTACGCTAATAAACATGATCATATAGATGAAACCATTAACCTAGTTTCAAATAAATAATGATCTATACCACTTTTTACATTTGATGATTTAAATATTCTCTCAATAAATAGGAAGAATATATACCAACATATATCGATTAACATCCAATAAAAAGTTTGATAGTAGGAAATCAATTTATCTATATCCTTTTTATTACGGAACTTCTTACTAATATATGATATAGCACACAAGACCTCATTGATACAATGGATATAATCCAAGGAATTTATGGAAAATGATGAAACACACTTAGGAGCATACTCTTGAATTTATGGATTGGACCTAATAGGATTACCACATGATACTTAGTAGTTTATTCTAAAACTCTAATTAACATGTTACTTGTATTTCCATTAACTTGTGATATATTTATTATCTCTTCCACCTTATATAAATGTTTAATGTACACACGCAATAAAATGGTGAATACTATTTATTTTGTTCCTTATAAATATCATGTTTATCCTATCATATTCCCCATTAATAATCTATCACCACAGGTGGTATCTCATATAATGAGTTAAAATTTGCATCTTATTCAAAAATTTGATCATATTCCTAAACATATTCCATAACATACACTAATACGAGTCTCATCAAGAATGACCTTTTACATCATCTAATTTTCATTTACATCCTATGTTTCCTACCTATATGTGAACCATTGAAGTATGGCCCACATGTTACACTAATACACTTTTCACAAACACATCAAGAGACCTAGGTCATTATGACTACTTGTTACTCATAGCTTACTTATTTATAGGTTAACAATGTTGATATATCGGGATATTAAATTTCACATGGATAAACCTTAGATTATATGATGACTATACTAACATTATTCCTTTAAATAGTGTACATGGCACATCACTCTATAGAAGAAATCTATATGATCATCTCATTGATGAAATCCTATGATAGATTTATTACGCATCCATTTCTTCCATCTACAAAACTAATCACTTATATATAGCTTCTTAATTCACACGTTCTTACTCTATTCAACCACTAATGGAATTATCATCATAAAATATGAATTAATATTCCATGAATAGGGTGTGAATCGATAATGAAATATTTTTACAAGTATCAAAGTTATTTATAGCTGATGGCCAAGGAAATTTAGTAGATTCCAAGTGGAAGTTTATTTTTTAAAATCTCTCTCATGATAGAAATATTGAAACAATGCAAGATAAAAAAATTACAATACCTTGTTTGCATATGACTAGCTTATTTATTTATGTCTTTATTTTTTTAGAACTTTACACACTTTCTCCTTATAATATGCATAAGACAATTATGAATACCCATAATATATTTACATTCTTACACATACTCTATGGATTATTTTATCCATGTTCCTTAGGGGAAACCCACAACATTGGGAGTATTTTTACACCATGGCCATCATATGTATGAAGCTTAACTATAATACATTTTACCACACTAGTCCATTTTTGAAACACGTATTTTATTATATATCTTGCATATCTTTATTTATTAAATTACATGTGTCAAATTTTTATTCATGTCATAATCACACTATGTACTTATATATACTAATTTTACATTCTTCGTAATATTTAGTATGGATCACTTCTTTACTACTTTGTTACTACATGTTGTTATGTTTTTTTGCTATTATTGGTCCTTGAACTCCTATTTTTGGATCTTTCACATTGTTTCATGCATTACTTTCTATAGAAACATTTTCCATTTGAATAGTATATTTACATATTTATCTAATACATCAATTTCTCCATTCCTTGTTTTCTATTGTAGTGCCCACATTTTTATAGCTCCAGTTATCTGTTGGTTCCTTTATTTCTAGACATGTTTTGATTGAGACTCTGATAGACTTTGGACATTTTACTATGATATTTTATCCTCTTGGACATTATGGCATTTTGGGCGCATAGCGCCAATTGGATTAGATTCATATACTGATATATTTCGTATGATGTGATGACACTAACAGGGTTATATGATAGACTTATCGGTTAGATGTTAGTCTCTTGTGGTTAATTTGATTGATGATATAGTGTTTTGGATTTAATGATGGTGATTTTCATGCTAACCTAAGTGTATGTCGTTACAATTTTAATTGTGGATGATTCATGGCAAACTATGTGGATAATTGTATGCATTGCACTATCAATTGTAAATTATGTTCGGACATTATAAGTTTGATTGATATTGTGATGTATAGATGATGTTTATTATATTGGACAGATGCGGTTAATGTGTGCAATGAGTGTGCAGGTGACAGGTATAGGAGAGCATGGGTTTCAGGGCAGCTATGCAATTGTGCACAAGCAGCCCATAGGCTGAGTCCTAACCATGCTAAATGTTTGAGGCCTTAGATTAGATGTATTTAATTGGGCACCATGGGTGAACCCTCATTTTGTAATGTAATTATGTCTTGTAAAATTAATTAGGTTTAGGATGTGTTTTTATTAAGTAAACTAGCTTAAGGGTTAATGATCTTATCTTAAGTTAAGTGTTGGTTTTGGGAAGTGTGTGTGTGTTGGTAGAAGGGATTGGGGACCACATGTGAACCTTGGGTGGACCCCACACCCTCTACCCTTGTGCCCAAGCATGCCAAACCCGAAATTGGGTTATTTTGGGTAATTTTAGGGACCCCTTTTTAGTTTGGGGGTTCCCTTAGCATGAAAATGGGCCCTTGGACACTACCTAATAGGTAGGAGGGCCTATTTCCAAGGTTTTGAGGGAGTTTTCCTCCCATTTAGCCCTCTTTAGTCACCATCCATGTAAGATGGTTGGATTGTGTGAAAGTGTTAAAAGTTGCTCCACTTTGTTTTATTTTAGTTTTTAGTATTTTGGGTGAAAAGGGATAAAAGGTGAGTTTACTCTTACTTATTTTGTTTTTGGAATCTTTGACTCTTGAGAGGAGAGGGGGTGACACTTGTCACTTTCCCATTGGTGAGGAAACTTTTGGGCTCCTCTTTTTATTCTTCCTCATGTGGGAAGAATGGGTCTTCTTGGTTCATTTTTTTGGAGCACTTGGAGAATTTTGGAGCTTGGAGGGAAGCTTGGACAAAGGGGAAAAGCTTAGAGTTTTTGGAAAGCATATTAGAGGTAGGGTTCTTATCCTTTTTTCTCTTAGTTTTGTTTATCTTGTAAACTTTGCTTGATCAATAGAATAGTGTGTGAAATGATGTATGGTGAATGTGGTTGTTTGCTTGTTCTTGTCATTTCCTTTGTTTTCTCTCCACCATCATTTGGAATGATGGTTTTTGGAGAATGTAGGGGAAGAGAGAGGGATTTCCCTCTCAAACCTCATGGTTGTAGGTCAAGCCATGAAGGTCCCTTCTCATCCCCTCATATGGTTTGAGGTGGGAGAAAGGCTCATATGGCTTGAACCTTTCCCCATTCTTGGTGAGGAAACCCTTTGGGTTTGAAAATCCTCCCAAGAAGGATTTCTATAGCATAAGGAGGAATAAGGAGGATGTATGATTAGGAGGTATAAGGAGTTTTTATATATGTGTATTTATTGGTGCTCCTATGGTTGGACACCTTGATTTGGGCATCCTTCTTCCTCTCTTCCCCCTTGTGAGGTTGACCTTGTTCTCCTCATGTTGTGGTTTTCATTGTATAGTAGGTCTAAGTGGTTGAATGGTCTTGTGTTTTTATCTTGTTGTGTGTTTAAACCCCATTATTACTTGTGCACATTGTGGAAGCTAGTTCCTCTCTCCCATGGGCTTGGGGGAGGCTAACATGACTTCCAACCATGGAAAGGCATGTGATGATGCCTATTGGTTGGGTGGTAAACAAGCCATATTTCTCTTGGAGTTGGATTCTTGTAGGAGTATTGGAGTTGGAGCTCAAGTTGGAGATAGTAGAGCCTCTTGTCATCTTGGACTTACTCATCTTTTGTGGGCATTACCTTCATTTTGTAAATAAATGTAGCTTTGTAAAGATTTATACTCTTGTAAAGACCCATTTTGTACTTATTGTATTTGATAAAGCATTAGTCTCTATTAAGGAAACTTTTATTTTATAGTTGCAAGAAGCTTGTAAGATTGTCATTTGAATTTATAATGAAACCAAGAACTTTTTATTTTCAATGCCTTCATTTGGAAAGATTTGTTGTTTAGAAATATGCAATATAAATGTGCATTACATATAAAATCTGAAAGTTTAGTGTGCTTGCATTGTATTTCATTTATTAAAAAAAAAAAAAATGGCACTACATTTGGTATCAGAGCCATGGTTCAAACACACGGACTCTTTGGGTAATTTTTGGTTTCGTCATCTTATTGCCTTGTTTCAAAAAAAAAAAAACTTTTTTTGTTGTTGTTGGATTCCCCCTTGTTGAAATCTGCATTAATTATTTAGCTATTTTGCATTGAAAGAAAGTTAATGTTATTGGGTTGTAGGATTTATTGAAATGATGATGTTAGTTGTTTTATAATAGTTGTTAGAAATAATGTTGTTTTAGCCCTTTTGTTCTTGCAATTATTGATAACAATGTGCCAAGGAAATGAAAACAAACTTTATATAATTACATTTTTATTTTATTTTTATTTTTTTGTTTTCTATTTATAACTATATTTTTGCTAGAGTGAACAAAAATAAAAATAAAATAATAATATATATATATATATATACTATATTTTTTTAATTATTTGTAGCATATAATATTTTTATTATATAATATATATATATATATTATGTAATATATATATATATAATATATATAAATATATATATATATATATATATATATATGTTTGTTTTAGATTTTTAAAAAAAAAAAAAAAAAAAACAAAAAAAAAAACAACGGTATTGTGGGGGCCGAAGCCCCCAACCTACCCGCACCCGCAGCACTGTCCCCGGCCCAAACCCTAACTTGCCCCCCGCACGCACTGTTCGCCCGCCCCTGCAGCCCTCACCTGCCCTGCCCCTCCCAACGGACCCCCCCCCCAGACAGACCTGGCCCCACCCCAGACAGACTGCCCCCTCGCCCCACCGACAGATGCCCTACTACTGTTCCACCTCGAAACCCTGCACCCCGCTGCCCTCCCCATGGCCGTCCCATCGCTTTGCGTGGCCTGCCGCCCGCACCCCCGCGGCCATTCCTCCACCCATCCATCCAGCAAAACATGCCCTGTAAATAAAAATAAAATAAAATAATAAAATAATAATAAAACAATATATATATATATAACAAAAATATATATATATATATATATCAAAACTTGGGTTTTCCCCTTACCAATTTTTCAAAAGAAATACATGGATTTCTCAAAAAAAAAAAAAAAAGGAAAACATGCATGGATGTAGGGATTTCAAAAAGAAAATATATTTATATATATATATCTCAACAAATGAGAGATTCCATGAATTCATCTCTCCATTAGCTCCTCCACAACCTGCACATTCAAATGACAAAACAAAATGAGAGAAAGAATTAGAAAAGAGGGGAAAACATAGAGATATTTAGGGCAACTTTAGGGTGGATTTGAAATCAAGGGCCAAGATTGAATTAGATCCTAGGGCTCTCATTCAACCCTACTTTTCTTTAAAACATGACTTTTAATGGGATTGTAAAATAAAATTAAAAGGGGGAAAAAACAAATTAAATTAAAAAGGGGTGTGTGGTAAAATTAATTAAAAGGGGGAAGACTAATTATTTACAAAAAGTGTAAATTTTTATTTATAACCCTAAGGAGATTAATAGATTAAAATAATTAAATTATTGCGGGACGATATTAATTTATTTCAGGAAAATAAATAAATTAATTAATAAATTAATTATTATTATAAATTAATTATTAATGGGAAGGGGCATTGCATTTAGTGTTGTAATGATAATAACGATAATAATAATAATTAAAATAATTAAATAATAATAATATAGCACTTCCAACAAACGTTTAGAAGGTTTATAAAACTTTTTTTAATTTATTTTCGGGCTCAGGATGGCACCCAAGAGGGGACGATCGGCTCGAGGTTTGGGACGTAGTGCACCTACGCGAGAGCCGCCGGCCCCGATTTTGGGCCTCAGATATTGGAGACCCTACAGCAGCTGATAGGTGTCGTACAGGAGCGCCTTCCACCACCGCAGGTGCCGAGAGAGGAGGACATTCAGTTAGGAGATGAGGAGTTGATTGGTGAGGACGCACATCCAGAGCCACCTGAGCACGACATTCCGAGACGAGAGAGGTCACGCAGCCCTTCCATCCTTGGCGAGAGGGTGGCCTCGTTTCGTCACAGCCGTTCACATAGCTTCGAGGGACCTTTTGGAGATATGCGACCCCTCTCACCTGTTAGACCACATCGTCAGGATCGAGACACAGGCAGTGTGATTCGAGACCTCCTTCGCCTGCAGCCACCTACGTTTACTGGTTCGACAGATGGTTTTGGGGCGGAGTCCTGGCTTCTTAGCTTGGATAGCTGCTTTGGTTTGCACTCTCATGAGAGCAATGTCAAAGCCAGGTTCGCCATACACCTCCTCCGAGACGCAGCAGGCGTTTGGTGGAGGAATGAGGAGCGGAAGCTCCATTTGACTCGAGATACAGTGACATGGGAGTTGTTCGAGGAGCGATTCAGGGCCGGTATATGTCAGAACATTTTGTGCAGAAGAGGATCGATGAGTTTCACGACTTACGACAGGGTTCTGGCTCAGTGGCGCAGTATGAGAGCAGGTTCTTGGATCTCTTGCAGTATGTAGACTACCTGCAAGACGAGAAATTACAGGTAAACAGGTTCATTCGGGGCCTGAATGTAGATATAGCAGGAGCTGTTAGGATGTTATCTCCTCCCACGCTCGAGAAGGCCGTTGAGAAGGCCTACTTGGCTGAGGAGAATAGGACCAAGGCTCAGGAGCACAGAGAAAGGAACAAGAGTAAGTTTCAGGACAGGATTCAGGCATTCCAGAGTCAGAGAGCACGGGGAGCAGTACCACCCCCTAGAGGAGGATTCTGGTCTTCTCCAGCAGCATCGAGAGCTCCTCCGCACCCACCACAGCAGACACAGCATCAGGGACACTAGCATTAGAGGGGTAGACAGACTTAGAGTTTTCAGCGAGGTGGGTCTAGAGGTGGTTTTGGTGGGTCTAGAGACAGGAGGCCGGGTACTCATCACTCCCAGCTAGCCCGCTCGCAGCAGTCTACTAGGGTTGGACCGGCAGGTTCAGTTCGCCAGAGCACAGGAGGGACCCCATCTCAGAGAGGTACAGGAGGATGTTTTATTTGTGGGGCTCTAGATCATTATGTGCGTATGTGTCCACACAAGCCCACTACTACAGATATGCAGAGAGCTCCTAGATCCGAGCAGACGGTGGGTGACGTGGGATGCGCCCATCGTGTGTATGTGCGGTTGACAACCGCCAGGCTGAGCATCAGGCCACAGTCATTGAGATGACAGGTACTATCAGGGGTATTTCTGTCTCAGTACTTTTTGATTCAGGTGCTTGATTCCTTTATATCACCTTCTATAGTGGACCAGTGTGGGCTAGTGGTGGCTAGGCAGCCAGATAGTTGGCAGGTTGAGTTGGCCTCTGGGGCTAAACTCGCCATGGACTCGTATGTGGAGAGTTGTGTACTCGATTTGGGAGTCTTCTCCACTACGCTTGACCTCCGAGTTATTCCTTTAGGATCCTATCAGGTAGTGTTGGGTATGGATTGGCTCGAGGCTCATCGAGCCAAGGTGGATTGTAGAGAGAAGGTCATTGAGTGTCAGGATGATTTGGGTAGTGCAGTTGTGATTTCAGGGATGCAGAGACCCATTTCCTTGCGTATGATCTCGGCTAAGCAACTCAAGCGGAGCATGCGTAAGGGTTGCCAGTTGTTTGCTATCACTATCAGTGATCGTTCGGACAGTACTCCAGAGCATTCACCCCTTGATGATCACGCAGTTTTGAGGGAGTATGCAGATGTGTTTCCAGGAGAGCTTCCAGGTTTACCACCTAGTAGAGAGGTGGATTTCACCATTGACTTAGTGCCTGGATCTGCACCAGTTTCTAGGGCACCCTATCGGATGATGACTTCAGAGCTTCATGAGCTCAAGATTCAGTTAGAGGAGTTGTTAGAGAAGGGTCTCATTCGCCCTAGTGTATCTCCTTGGGGAGCGCCAGTCATATTCGTGAAAAAGAAGGATGGTTCTCTCAGGCTTTGTGTAGATTTCAGACAGCTCAACAAAGTCACAATAAAGAACCGTTATCCGCTCCCTAGGATTGATGACTTGTTTGATCAGATGCGGGGAGCTAGAGTGTTCTCCAAGATCGATCTCAAGTCAGGATATCATCGATTGTGCATTTGGATGCGAGACATTCATAAGACAAATGCGTTTCGCACATGTTACGGGCATTATGAGTTCACAGTGGTTCCATTTGGTTTGACTAATGCCCCAGCTATCTTCATGAGCCTCATGAATGGAGTATTCAGGACATTTCTAGATCGCTTTGTCTTAGTGTTCCTTGATGACATATTGATTTATTCTCATTCCGAGGAGGAACACGAGGAGCATTTGAGGCAGGTACTTCAGGTTTTGAGAGAGCAGAAGTTGTATGGGAACTTGGAAAAATGCAGCTTCTTTCAGACAGAGATTCAGTACTTGGGTCATATCATATCAGGCGAGGGTATCTCCATAGATCCCTCTAAGATTCAGGCTATCTTGGATTGGCCAGCACCCACATCAGTCACTGAGGTGAGGAGCTTCATGGGTTTAGCAGGGTATTACCGCAGGTTTGTGCAGGACTTTTCTAGGATTGCTCACCCTATTACTTCTCTTCAGAGGAAAGGGAAGAAGTTTGATTGGTCAGAAAAATGTGAGCAGGCCTTTCAGTTGCTTAAGGAAAGGTTAACCATGGCGCCCATCTTAGCAGTTCCAGACCCAACAGAGGATTTTGTTGTTTGCACTGATGCATCACTAGAGGGTTTGGGAGCAGTTCTTATGCAGGAGCATCGGGTTATTGCTTTTGAGTCTCGTAAGCTCAAGGACTATGAGCTTAACTATCCTACTCATGACTTAGAGCTTGCAGCAGTTGTTCATGCACTTGTGCGTTGGCGACATTTCCTTTTGGGTAGACCTTTCATCTTGAGGACAGATCATTGTAGCTTACAACATATCTTCTCTCAGCCGAACCTCAACGCTCGTCAATGGCGTTGGATGGAGTTCCTTTGTGAGTATGACATGGAGGTGCAGTATATCAAGGGAAAGGAAAATGTTGTTGCAGATGCACTTAGTAGACGACGGCATGTGCTTGCTTCTTTGACACTGCAGTCAGATTTGAGAGGCAGGATACTTGAGCATCTTCCAGAGGACAGGTTTTATGAGGGTGCTAGGCAGATGTTGGATTCTCAGGGTTCTTTTGAGGGTAGATATTCAGGATGCATGCTAGAGTCAGATGGTTTGCTTCGGTTCCATAGGCGCATTTATGTGCCTAAGGCAGGTGATCTGCATAGTTTCATCCTTACTGAGGCTCATCGAGCCCCATACGCAGCACATCCAGGAGTGAAGAAGATGCATGCCGATTTGAGAGAGTTATATTATTGGCCAGGTCTTCGTCGGGACATAGCAGATTTTGTAGCACGTTGTCTTGAGTGTCAGAGAGTCAAGGCAGAGCATTCTCATCCTGCAGGACTTTTATACCCTCATGACATTCCCGAGTGGAAATGGGATGTGATCTCCATGGATTTCATAGTAGGACTTCCTATGTCCTCTTATCGTCATGATGCCATTATGGTCACTGTGGATAAGTTGACCAAGGTTGCGCATTTCTCGCCAACCAAGGTCACCTATAATGCATAGGCCATCGCCAAAGTGTTCATGGAGGACATTGTCAGATTGCATGGGATTCCGAAGACGATCATTAATGCAGAGACACCATCTACACATCATTTTTGGACTTCTTTTCAGGAGGCCTTGGGTACACAGATTAATTTCAGTTCGGCATATCATCCAGAGACAGATGGGCAGACAGAGAGGGTTAATCAGGTTCTTGAGGACATGTTGAGGATGTACATGATGGACTAGCAGAAGAAGTGGGAAGACTATTTGCATTTAGTTGAGTTTGCCTACAATAACAGTTATCATAGCTCCATTGGCATGGCTCCCTATCAGGCTTTGTATGGACGACCTTGCAGGACACCTTTGAGCTGGGACAGACTAGATGACAGGATTATTTTGGGGCTAGCTTACCTTCAGGATTTAGAGCAGCAGGTTGTTCTGATTCGGCAGTGTCTTGAGCAGGCTAGAGCACGCCAGAAGGCATATGCGGACACCAAGAGGATCGATCGTCACTTCTCAGTGGGTGACAAAGTCTTCTTGAGGGTTCGTCCTCATAAGAGTCCGATCCGTTATGGAAAGGGTTCTAAGCTATCGCCTCGTTTTGTGGGGCCTTTTGATATTCTTGAGGTCATCGGTCCAGTTGCCTATCGCCTAGCTTTGCCACCACGCCTTGCACGGGCCCACGATGTTTTTCATGTTTCTGTACTACGTAGATATGTACCAGATGTTTCTCATGTTTTGGATTGGTCGGCATTACAGGTAGAGGATGGAGGGTAGTGGAGATTGGAGCCCATACGCATACTGGAGCACCGGAGGTTGGCCCTTCGGGGTCGAGATTTGGACCAGGTTAGAGTGCAGTGGGACCGATATGACGAGTCATCAGCTACCTGGGAGGATGCTACACCACTGAGGGCTAGATATCCCTATCTCTTCCAATGACTTCCAGGAGGAAGTCTAATTCTAGGAGAGGGGGATGTAGTGCCCACATTTTTATAGCTCCAGTTATCTGTTGGTTCCTTTATTTCTAGACATGTTTTGATTGAGACTCTGATAGACTTTGGACATTTTACTATGATATTTTATCCTCTTGGACATTATGGCATTTTGGGCGCGTAGCACCAATTGGATTAGATTCATATACTGATATATTTCGTATGATGTGATGACACTAACAGGGTTATATGATAGACTTATCGGTTAGATGTTAGTCTCTTGTGGTTAATTTGATTGATGATATAGTGTTTTGGATTTAATGATGGTGATTTTCATGCTAACCTAAGTATATGTCGTTGCAATTTTAATTGTGGATGATTCATGGCAAACTATGTGGATAATTGTATGCATTGCACTATCAATTGTAAATTATGTTCGGACATTATAAGTTTGACTGATATTGTGATGTATAGATGATGTTTATTATATTGGACAGATGCGGTTAATGTGTGCAATGAGTGTGCAGGTGACAGGTATAGGAGAGCATGGGTTTCAGGGCAGCTACGCAATTGTGCACAAGCGGCCCACGGGCTGAGTCCTAACCATGCTAAATGTTTGAGGCCTTAGATTAGATGTATTTAATTGGGCACCATGGGTGAACCCTCATTTTGTAATGTAATTATGTCTTGTAAAATTAATTAGGTTTAGGATGTGTTTTTATTAAGTAAACTAGCTTAGGGGTTAATGATCTTATCTTAAGTTAAGTGTTGGTTTTGGGAAGTGTGTGTGTGTTGGTAGAAGGGATTGGGGACCACATGTGAACCTTGGGTGGACCCCACACCCTCTACCCTTGTGCCCAAGCATGCCAAACCCGAAATTGGGTTATTTTGGGTAATTTTAGGGACCCCTTTTGAGTTTGGGGGTTCCCTTAGCATGAAAATGGGCCCTTGGACCCTACCTAATAGGTAGGGGGCCTATTTCCAAGGTTTGGAGGGAGTTTCCCTCCCATTTAGCCCTCTTTAGTCACCATCCATGTAAGATGGTTGGATTGTGTGAAAGTGTTAAAAGTTGCTCCACTTTGTTTTATTTTAGTTTTTGGTATTTTGGGTGAAAAGGGATAAAAGGTGAGTTTACTCTTACTTATTTGGTTTTTGGAATCTTTGACTCTTGAGAGGAGAGGGGGTGACACTTGTCACTTTCCCATTGGTGAGGAAACTTTTGGGATCCTCTTTTTATTCTTCCTCATGTGGGAAGAATGGGTCTTCTTGGTTCATTTTTTTGGGAGCACTTGGAGAATTTTGGAGCTTGGAGGGAAGCTTGGACAAAGGGGAAAAGCTTAGAGTTTTGGAAAGCATATTAGAGGTAGGGTTCTTATCCTTTTTTTTTCTCTTAGTTTTGTTTATCTTGTAAACTTTGCTTGATCAATAGAATAGTGTGTGAAATGATGTATGGTGAATGTGGTTGTTTGCTTTTTCTTGTCTTTTCCTTTGTTTCCTCTCCACCATCATTTGGAATGATGGTTTTTGGAGAATGTAGGGGAAGAGAGAGGGATTTCCCTCTCAAACCTCATGGTTGTAGGTCAAGCCATGAAGGTCCTTTTCTCCCCTCATATGGTTTGAGGTTGGAGAAAGGCTCATATGGCTTGAACCTTTCCCCATTCTTGGTGAGGAAACCCTTTGGGTTTGAAAATCCTCCCAAGAAGGATTTCTATAGCATAAGGAGGAATAAGGAGGATGTATGATTAGGAGGTATAAGGAGTTTTTATATATATGTATTTATTGGTGCTCTTATGGTTGGACACCTTGATTTGGGCATCCTTCTTCCTCTCTTCCCCCTTGTGAGGTTGACCTTTTCTCCTCACGTTGTGGTTTTCATTGTATAGTAGGTCTAAGTGGATTGAATGGTCTTGTTTTTTATCTTGTTGTGTGTTTAAACCCCATTATTACTTGTGCACATTGTGGAAGCTAGTTCCTCTCTCCCATGGGCTTGGGGGAGGCTAGCATGACTTCCAACCATGGAAAGGCATGTGATGATGCCTATTGGTTGGGTGGTAAACAAGCCATATTTCTCTTGGAGTTGGATTCTTGTAGGAGTATTGGAGTTGGAGCTCAAGTTGGAGATAGTAGAGCCTCTTGTTATCTTGGACTTACTCATCTTTTGTGGGCATTACCTTCATTTTGTAAATAAATGTAGCTTTGTAAAGATTTATACTCTTGTAAAGACCCATTTTGTACTTATTGTATTTGATAAAGCATTAGTCTCTATTAAGGAAACTTTTATTTTATAGTTGCAAGAAGCTTGTAAGATTGTCATTTGAATTTATAATGAAACCAAGAACTTTTTATTTTCAATGCCTTCATTTGGAAATATTTGTTGTTTAGAAATATGCAATATAAATGTGCATTACATATAAAATCTGAAAGTTTAGTGTGCTTGCATTGTATTTCATTTATAAAAAAAAAAATGGCACTACATCTATATGTCTTCCTTTCTATACAATGTTTTCTTTATATATTATCTTCTCTATGTATTTTTTTCTATAAGCCTTGTTTTCTCTTGGACTATTTTATTATAAAAAAAATTATTTATGGATTATTTTATCCATATCATATTTTCTCTATGTATTGTTCAGTATATTCCTTTTTTATTCATGCCTAGTTTGTTTTATGCCTTGTTTTCTCTATACCTAGTTTTGTTTATGCACTACATTATCTATGCATTTTTTCTCTATGTGTTTTCTTGATACACTATTTTTTTTTCTATAAGCCTTGTTTTCTCTATGGACTATTTTATTATGAATTATTTTATCTATGGATTATTTTATCCATATCATATTTTCTCTATGTATTGTTCAAGTATTCCTTTTTTAATTCATGCATAGTTTGTTTTATGCCTTGTTTTCTCTATACCTAGTTTTATTTATGCACTACATTCTCTATGCATTGTTTCTCTGTGTGTTTTCTTGATGCCTTTTTATCTATTCATTTTTAATGTACTTGTTTTATTTATACACTATTTTCTCCATGAATTTTCTTCCATATGTTTTGTTTTATTTATGCACTATTTTATCTATGCATTGTTTGTTTTATATGTTATTTGTATTATGTCTTGTTTCCTCTATACTTATTTTCTTAACTCTTTTTCGTTACACTTTTTTTTTCACCTACATTACATCTTGGATTCATTGATTGAGTCATGTATTTTTAGGACAAATTCTAAGATACATGTTTTTTATTTATGTTTTTAGCATATACCTATTTGACATGTACATTTTTATGTAAATAGTGACTAGAACACGTTATTTCTTGATACATACTTACATAAAACATATAATTAAATACTAATAACATTATTTAGTTCATCATTGTGATGTAGTTTTAGTTGTTTTTGTCTTGTGGTGGGCCTTTCTTGTCATTTCACGATTCCCCATGGATTTATTCATATGGATTTGTGTGTTTACTAACATACTTATTTACCATTCACTATTACACTTGTAGATATTGATATCTATAGATTACTATAAATTATTACTATTTAATTCCCCATGGGGTGACATCTACTATTTATTGTATTATGATCATATCTCATGTATATTTCATGTATCACCACATTTATTTCATATGTTCAATGTTTTTCTTATATTATTTTACTGAGATAACCACATTCTCTTTTGAACTAAGTGATACATGGTAGTATCCCTCATCTTAAGGGGTCATATAGTGGGATATTATATAAATTAACATAGATTATGTCCAAGAACCATATGGTATTCAAGGTTATAGTATTTCACATAGGTCAAATATGGGTATTCATGTTAGATTTAAATTTTTATCAATTCTTACATAGACTTAGGATAAGTTCATTGCTATATATTATTGGTTCATTAATGAAATTTATCAAATTTAAGTGTACTTATACAAGTTTTATCTCTATAGATATATGATTTATATAAATTTTACATTAACTTAATGTAATCTGATAGATTTACATGTTTGGGTACATTTATGGTACTCATTAAATTCTTATGACATTTACATAAACTATACACAATATCATCTTAAATATTCAATCACACTTATGACATAAGTTATCACAATAAAATTAAGATAATGTTAAGTTATAATAGTTAAATCATCCTAATTCTAGATGTAAACATATAAATAAAGGGGTACTAGAATATCCTCTTTCTCTTTTGAATAATTTAGACGAAGATAATGAAGGGACCATTCTAGAGAAACACAAAAGATATGTGTAGGTTTCTAAAGTTCATGAATCTAGTATTTTATAATTCACATTATATTAAATAGATAGGGTTAAAAATCCTAAAAATATGATAATTATGATGTCTAACTAGGTTTAAATTGTAGGTCAATAATATAGGTTGAGAAACTAGATAGAGATACTTATGTTAGGATATAATATTATATTTTAAGGATAGATGGGTTAAATATCTCAAAGGATGGAATGTAAGGTGAGGACCAATAGAGAATAATGAAATAGACTAATAATATGTTACTCTAATCTAACATATGCATGACCAATCAAACAATAAATCATATATAAAATATCATAAAGGAAATGAGAGGCTAGAGATTTGTACCTTTTTTAGACACCATTTACACATTAACCTCCTCCCAAGGTAAGCAGTACCTTATGAGATATTTTATGTGGGGGACCTAAACTGAATATAAAAATACGTATAAAATCAAATTTTTAAAACTCCAAAGGTTGGTAAATCATGGAAATTATACCTCTCACACTTTATAATCATAATGACCCAATATTCAAAGAGTAATCTCCGAAATATAGGAAAGACTAAATTCAATATTTTTAAGAACTTAAGAGCATATTTAAATTAGTATAATAATATTAAATAAATAATGATTGTGTGATGGTAGAACAACTTAAATGTTTCATATCTATAGGTATCATGAGATAACATTACATTTTATTTTAGTTAATGACATTGGCCATGGTTAATGTAGTCATCTATCTAAAATAAAACCATGATATCATAGACCATAATTGATACCATCGGATTTTAGTGATGTATCATCGTGAGATTGTAGAAGGAAGTATTACAGGATGTATGAAAAAATATGTATCTACTAGTAAGCTATATGATATAGGTATAAGTGTGTTATATGAAGATATAGAGTAAAAATTAGGAGGATAACAAGGTGATGTCATAGGAATGAGTGTAAGGGTGTGAAAGGTATTTAAGGTGACATAGCATAGATTTAACATCAAATATATCTACAAATTACCATGAATAACCATCCCAATATAATTAATCCCTAACAACATCACTCTAAGGAAGCAAATACACCAATAGTTATAATAAATATAAAAGTGAAAAATTTAGGATTATATATATTCCTTAACCAAATATAATTGTATCTCACAAAAATTGTACATGAGATAGTCTTTGTAATATAAAATGTAACCTGAAATACAAATGTATGAAGTGAATTATAATTAAAAGATATAAAATCATGAAATAAACCCAAATGAAATATACCTACCTCATACTTACCTTTCCATAACCAGAGGCACATGTTACCTCTCATTTAGATTGTGGTGGGTGTAGATCTACTAAGGAACCATAAATATACAAGAATAAAAATGATAGGAAAAATAATGCAAGTGTAAGTCGGTAGATGAAACGTAGGTATACATAAAGTAGGTGATGAAAACTTGTAATATGATAATAAGGTGCTACTAGGTAAACTAAGAAACTAATTTAGTAGGCCTAATGGTAGGATAGGATGTAAAGGGGGTCCCAAAAAAATGTCTAAATTATCCTATGAATGTCAACATGATGTAAAGTGTTATTCAAAAAATTGTACCAACCAAACTATTAGGCATAGTGATCATAAATAATATAATAGGATGTATAGGGTTACTAAATAATGTCAAACTAACTGACCTATATATATATATATATAAGATGTAATGTTTTAAAGATAAAAGGAATCAACTAAAATAACATGACATTGAATAAAGTAGTCACTAGGATTTAACACTTAAAATTATAAAAATACATATGATACATTAGAGAGAGAAGATAGTTATGATCATACTTGAGAAACTTTTAAAATCCAAGAAATGTAAATGATACTCAACTAGGGAAGGTATATGGGAATGTCCCTGAACCCTAATTCCTATCGTAATGCTAACATGTCTAAAGAGAGATGGATAAAATGATGCAAATAAAATGGGAAAGACTTAGAATCTATATTATTTGAAAATAGAATCAAATGATTTAAAAGGAAGGAAAATAGTTTCCACAAAGGAAATCTTTTTTTACTAGAATCACTACATTCTAATCAAAGGGTGGAGGATATGAAATTCAACAATGAAGGTATTTTGTGAGGTGTAGTGTTAGGCTTGTGATCCTAGTGTCATGTCTTAGTTTGACTCTCAACATGGTTTACCAAAACCCTTTTGTCAAACCCTTTTTTACTCTTCTTGCATGGTGGTTTTTGTCTCTATGTGATCTTCAATGGATATCTTTTATAATGGCCCATGGAGCCTATCCAGATTATAGACACCTAAAATTGGTATTGATACCCATTTTTCACCTGTGTGCACATAATTAATTTAAAATCAACACATCCTCTTCTATCTATTTTAAAATTCTCATCCAAGTCCCATTAATTAATTAATTTACATTAATTAATTAATCAATCCATTAATATCTTACCTTGCCATAATAACCTTCTATTTCTATTGCTTTTATCCTACACACACATCCCCTTTATTTTCTATCTTTTATCTATTTTTATGCCCTAACTACCCATATCTCATCTCTTTCCCACCTAAATGCTTTAAAGCATCCTTCCATTCTTTAAGAATCCCAAAATCCCAACCAAAAGAACAAAAAAATTCCCTTTGGGGAAACTTTCCCGTAGTCACGGTGACCCAACCCGGTCACTTTCGACTCTATAAAACTAGATCTTTCCTTTCTACTCAAGGGAGAAGAATCAAGAAAAATTAGATGCATGCACACCTACGAGCTTCTTCTAGTGCTAGAGCATTCTTGCAATGATCTGCACCTCTTGGATCTCCTCCTAGCTTATCTTACATCACTTATGGTGATATTCTATCAAATTATCATTATTTTATTTATATATTTATCACATGATCTTCGCATTGTTTTCATCTAACCTTTTGTAGGTCCAGAACAGTTGGGACTCTATTATCAATCTATTCTATCAGTTCTTTTTCTTGCAAATTCTCTAGTCCATCTTGTTTCCCTTAGCCTTTTTCAACACTTCTTAGGTCACCATCAACCTACCCAAATTTTTGTGAATTCAGTCTTCTGTCACCATCCTTTTTGCTTGATTCCTCACAGATCTCTGCTCCATCCCTTACATTTATTCCAGGCCCCAAATCTGTCATCCCGCTTCTCTAAACATATATGATTTCTAGTCCAATATAATTTTTATTTTATTACCTTGCATCCCTTTCATTTCTTTTCCTTAGACCCCCTTTGCATGTTGACTCAAAGATCTTCAAACCCCAACACTTCAGATTGCACTCGATCCTGCACGATCTCATATTTCTCTTACATTCCACATCCAATCTCTCATGTCGTCATCAACCTGTCTATGCACAGTCTAGGTCACTATCGACCCAAATCAAGTAACCTTTAATTTTATTTCTTCCAATCAAATCAGTTCTTATATCAAATCCTCATTAGTTTCAGACTTAGAATTGCTTCGATTTACGCATAATATTCCTTTATCAATATTTAACTCTAATATTTCTTTAAAATGGGGGTTGACATCCACTAAGGAAGTTAATGCTTCTTGGGTCCGCTTTGTCGGGAAACCCCTGCATATCCCATATAATCAATATCCTCTTCGCTATATCTTATTTGAATCTCATTAGCTTATAAGTATGGATTCATCATCACTTTGCACCTATATTCATCATATCCCATCCGGAGGTACCATAAACCCTCCATATTTTGATTTTTCTAGTTTCTTAAGTACTATATCATTTAATTGAAAGGAAATTAGAAATTTGGTAAACACGTCTATTATTAATTTTAAAAATGCATTCTAATCAACTTAGGAAGACTAGGATTTTCATTATCAAGGAATGAAGGAACCTAAATATGTAGGTATCAATGAAGGAAAACTAATGAATTATAAATATGCATCCCATGTCACTCATGATTGTGTATGATAGTAAGTGATGTATCCTTCATTCCCACAATACTTTTCCCCATTCCTTGAGACTTCACTTAAGTATATATAGTCTTACTATGATGATTAAGTACTAGAATGAAAAGGAACATGCATTAAATGATAGATATAATACCTCCCACCCCATTCAATAAAATTTACCTTAGCCCAAAGGATCTCAAGCTATGTAATGAGGCCAACTATTGAGTTTTAGATTTCAAATAGGATAAGATATGGTCGAAATGGTTATATCACATATTCAATTTTTTTTATTGAATTTTTTGTAATAATTTTTTTGTGTTTTTTTAATATAGGATAGTATGTTTTTAATATTTTATTTTTTATTTTTTTATTCCTCCTATGTATGACTTTATAAGGTTGATCAAATACGTGTGAATTATAAATAACACTAGATATCTTACATCTTACAACTATAAATGAGAACATATAAACTATGACACTTAGATAATCATATAAAATCACTATAGAAAAGAGTATTATATCATAATTACCTTGTTGATCATGATAGGAAGTGTGATATATAACATAGATAATGAGATTTTTCTCAAGTTGTGTAGAGAATTATATTAAAAATGGTATGATACAATGATATTAGTTTGACATTTTCATCACAAGATGGTAAAATTTCAATGAGAGATACGTAAATAAATAAACTACATGAGTTGAGATACAAGGAGCACAACCAACTCAAGTAGAAAAATGATAATATTAACCATTTCTATTCTTATCAAAGAGTATTCATATCTAAGGCATGGATAAAAATTATGTGACCATAATAAATAGGTTCTTGTGAGGAGATCCTAAATGTATTACCATATAAAATCACAAATTAAAAAATTAGAAGGTATAACAATCTAAATCATAAATTTGGTAGAAATATCCAATGTGTTAAAATGCATGATCCTATAAAAAAACAAATAGGTATGTAAATATAGCACGTAAATATGAAAACCAAATGTAGATGATATTATTAAAGAAGAGGGATCACTGAAATAACATTTCTAATAGGAAATATAAGGATATAAGGTATTAGCGAGCAAAATGCATTAACTGAACTAATAGGTTGATAGTATATAAATGGGTATCTAGGAACATCAAAATAACCAAATTGTAAGGATCATAATGTAAGGTGCTATAATGGATATCAAAGTGCTCAAGAAAACTAGTTAACCTATAAATGTAGGATGTAAATGGGTATTTGAGAATGTCAATATGAACTAGTACTTAGGGACGGTAAAGGATAGAATGTGCTAGAAAGGATATAAGGGTTCAACAAAAATATTAGGCCTATAAATGAAGGATGTAAATAGGGTATTTAATAACATCATACTAACCACATTATATATATAATAGAATATTTAAGGTGCTAGAAGGGATTTTAGTGATCAACCAAAGTAGGAGCCATTTAAATATAAAGATAAAGAATAAGAGAAAATTATATAAATAAGATACTATAAGAGGAAACATAAGATGTTAATACTACATTAATACATAAAATCATAATAAAAAATAAGTTAAATGAAAATTTATGATGAATCTAATTAGGTACAACAAGAGAAGAAAAATAAATATATGTGCATGAAAGGTGAAAAGAGTGGAGTAAGATAAGATAATATAGAAATACATGTGATAAGACAAGAGAAAAAGTAGATATAAAATTTTATGTGCATGTACATATAAATATGAAATAATAATATACCCTTGGTGGATTATGCACTCAAATATTATTTTAAAAATATTGGAGATGGAAATTTTTGATTCAATGGTTATAAGGTTTTTATTTGATATGTAAGATGTAGGAAAATGGAAAGATAAAAATATTTCCCTAAGCTAAAGGATGAGTGAGAATAGAATTTGCAAGATTACCTGAAGGAAATAAAAAATAATAATATGTTATTTTATATCTAATAAATTAAATGTAAATATTGATAAATCCCCATGAGTGTGAAATGAGGAAATGGTAGGAATTGGTATATGTTGATGTAGGATCATCTTGTAAATAAGCATTTTTGGCTTTCTTAGGTTTTTTAGGCGTGTCATCTTGGGTCCATTTGTGATTATCATAGTTAATACTTGTCCATTTGGAATCTATAGGAAAAGCGAGGAATTTTCCTCCATTTTGTAAATTTAAATATTTGAATTTATTCATAGGTTGTTATAGTGTTATATGTTAATACTAGAGTCATGAATTTTTCATGAAGGTTATAAGTCATCAATTCCACCTTGTCATGATCCTCTCACTTTACCTAGGCCTTAACTCATCTTGAGTTAACTTTGTCTAGTTGGGGTTAGTTGTGGAGAATCCCTAGCCAACTCTTTTATTTTATTCATTTGTTAAAGGATTCATCTAGGATTTGAATTAGAGAGGGGAGAGGGAGAGACAAATTTATGTTTAGGGTGGAAACCCTTGTAGTAGATACTTAGGGATCATGATGTTGTATAATCTTCATGATTTGATCAATTAAGAGTTTTTGGGAAGGAAATCTGTGTGTAAGCATTTGTTTAAACATTTTTCTACTTTGAATGTGATAATGTGGTGATTGATTTTGTGTATAAATGTTGTGTGAAGATTTTATCAGGTGTAAATAAGTTTCTTAATCTCAAAAAGAAAATGAATATGCTTTAAAGAGAGGGGTAAATTATGAAGAACAGTGATGTGCAAGGTATTCTTCCATTCTACATAAGGTAAGGGTTAACTAAGTCTTTGAACAATAATAAATTTTAAGGATGAATGTGTGAACATTTAATGTAGTGAATAATTCATGATTATTAAATGTGTGCAATGTTAATTATGATCAAATAGTTGTAGCATTTACTTTGAGGGTTTGGAAAAAACTTGAAAATTGTGTGTACAATTTAAAGTGCCTAGAAGACCTTGGTTGTAAGAAATAGAAGACCTTAAAGTTATCTTTTTATCTCCACTTCATATGGCATGTTATAAATTAATGTTATGGATCTTTAAATCCATCATAAGGTCCAATTTTGTGAATGATAATTATATGTGAGTCATACTTCCTCCTATAATATGTCAATTTCTACCTAGTGGTTGTTCCTTATTACCCAAATTCTATTTGGCTCGAGTAAAAATGTAGTTATTACTTACATACATAATTGATAATACATTACTATTTGTGTAGTTTGAATCTTCCAAATCAAATGAAAAAAACTCAAGATAGACTCTTTAGAGGTAGGAAAATTAACTCTATAGTTAGGGCTCAGAGATAATTTTCAACCAAGTTGTCTAATTATTATCTAACTCACATTGGGATATAAAATACACAATAGTTGTTTGATAAGATAAATTTATATATCACTTAAGAAATATCCTATCTAAATATTTTTATTATTAAATTTGGTAATAATCAGGGATAGGCTCTCAAGGGCCTTACATCATAGAATACATTGTGAAAGCTCAAAAAAATAAACCATAGAAGAAAAAGGAACAAAATGAGCTAAACAGACTTAACTCTAGGTACAAAAAGGTCCAAATCACAAGACAGAGTGAAACAAAACAAAACAGAAAGTAAACCGGCCAGAACAATTCACCAATAGCCGCAAAAAGTCCAAGAGCAGAAACAAAGAGAACTAATTAATATTTTTTTATTTGGGAGGATTGTCAGGGGTGATAGTAGGTTATTTATGATGCTCCTTCTCTATCCCCTTTAGGTTTCCCCCCTCTCATCCTCATCATCGGAGTTATTCATGCAAAGTTGTAGTTTCTTTTTTTTCCCTTTTCCATAGCCTCTAGACGCTCCCTTAGTTCTCTTACCAACTTATCCATCTCAGTAACTTCCCTTCTGACTTTGGTCTGAGACATGCATATTTTCTTGGTGGCCTCAATACCCTCAATCATCACATTCCTAAAATATGTATTAGTCTCCTCCATAGACTACACAACCATTTCCAAATACTACACCCTTTTGTTAAGCTCCTCATAATTTTTCCCCTTGTCATCAACAATAATGCCTTTCCCTTTGGAGGTGCCCCTATTTCCTAATCCTACCCAACCTTAGTTTGTAAATCATCCTCAATCCCCACTCTATTAACGGTGTCCTTATTCGCTCTCATATTAGTAAGGAACTCAACCAGTGGTAATAACGTCATCCTCCTCGGTGGCCGCTAGCATCTTGGAAAGAAATGGTTTACCATTCTGGTACAGGAGAAGGATGATACCTTCATGAATAGGAGACTCCACCTCCCCCGAAAATCCCTTACAGAGGCTGAAAGTGACATGTATAAAAATAAGGGGATACTCATCATAATTTTGTATCTAAACATGTTTATTTGAGACAAATGGTGTGTATAAATTTTTGCGAAGTACCCTCCAGGTAATATATTTCATGATATACAGACAGAACTCTTTCCAAACCCCTGGGATACAAGATCTAGCTATGCCATCTGTAAAATAATGGACTTTTTCCTTACCAACAAATAAGGTCTTGATTTCGTGTTCCCTGCGATTCCTATCCTTGAAAAATTTTAGTCCATATATCTCCATTTCAGTGACCTGGGAAATGACCTTCTCGGATACCTCCAACTCCATGCATGAACCATAAACTTTCCTTCCTTCCATGTCATGCCAAAGTCCTTAGTGAGAGAAGGATCATGTCCATGTAACTTGGAAATGAATTTTCTGAATCCCCCAATCCTGAGTATACACCACATTGAAGGATTATCAACAATGTAGCCATGGCTCGAGGGCTCAACGTGAACTCTGTCTCCCCCATAGAATCTCTATAATTACTTTGAAGCATAAACAGGTAACCTTTCTTAAAATTAAAATTTAAATGAATAAAATTTGGAGAGAAACTTGTCCCTCAATATTTTTGTTTGACATATGTGCTATCCGAAGTCACTCGTGTGAGGATCAAGCAACTCATTACAATATTTCTGTTAGATAATATAATTAATAGAAAATGGGATTTCATTACCTTTCAACCATACTTTAAAATCATGACTACACACCCATATTTTAGCTATCTTGTCTACATGTTTATTACCAAGGTGGGAATATAATTAATTGAAAAAGAATCAAAATCTTTAAGGTGTTCCTTTGCATCATAAAGGATGTTACCTAAATTCCAATTATGGATACTATTCTTATTGATAGCATTAACAATGAGGAGAGAGTCACCCTCGATTTGGACATTTTTAAATCCTTTTTCCTTAGATAATTTGACCCCTCATAATAAGGCTCTAGCCTCTACTAAATTATTTCTTAGAATACTCGGGGTCCACAGATAATCTAGTAGTCAATCACCCTCATGACTTCTAATGATTCCCCCTACCTAATCGACCAAGGTTACCTTTTGACACTCTGTGTAAAAATTTGGTTTGACAACATCCCCTTGTAGTTTAGACCATTTGATCTTAGAACAAGGCATTTTAACGGTAAAGAACTAAAGTCAAAATGTTTGAGAATTTCCTCTTCCCCCCTTGGGAAAGATTTTTAGCCTTTCCTTTGAAATTTTTAATGTTTTCTTTGATGGAAGAGACCAATCGGGAACTAACCTTTTTGACATAGGATTTCTCATTCCTGAATATGAGATCATTTCTCTCCTTCCATAAACTCCAAAATAAGTGAGGAAGATCCATCCTCCAGGATACCACAAGGACAAGAAACTTGAAAGGGAACTCCCATTGCAAAATTAGGTCCTCAATGTTATTGGGTTGTGTCCATTGAATCTTGAATAGATCCAAAACCACAGAGAAGACCACTCGAGAGAAAGGGAAATAAATAAAAAGGTGGTTGACACTTTCTTCCTCCTTACCACAAAGAGAGCATCTGTTGGGAATGGTCATGCCACACTTCCTCATATTATCCACTATTAGTATCTTGTTTTGGTTAGCTAACTAGTAGAAAATATTAACTTTGGGAAGAATATATTTCACCCAGAGTCTACTCCAGTAATCCTTTTGAACAGAATCTTTAAAATTTAGTAGATAGGTAGATTTAAGTGAATACTCTCTCGATTCCTCTTCTTTCCACATGATAGAATCCTCTTGATGTTGGAATCTGGGTATGTAATGATTTCTTAATTTGAGATTGAGATCATTGAATAGTTGATAGTCCCCTTGATAATTAGGAGGTGGAGTTATCACTATCCAATTGGGCTCCTCACTGATAACAACCCAATAGTCCTAAATCCACACTTTACCTATTTCTTCATAGTATTATGCCACAATTTTCTAGGGCTCTTTCTCAATAAGATGTTTTCCTCCAGCCAATAATCCTTCTAAAAACGAATTATATTTCCTTTTCAATGTTCCACTTAATACCTTTAGACAGAATATCCTTGGAAGTGATAAATTATTTCCAAAAATATGAGCCATTAGGGAGGTCATTTTGCAAAAAGAAGGTATCAATTCTACCAACATTCCCTAAGTATTTCTTCTTGAGAATGTCCACCCACATCCCTTCCTCTCTTAACACCCTCCAACCAGCTTTGGCCATGAATGCCTCATTCATAAGTTTTATATTCTTCAAGCCCAATCCACCACAATTTTTAGGTCTGGTGACTTTATCCCAAGCCATAAGGGGGAATTTGAATTTTTCCTCCACTCCAGCCCATAGAAATCATTTCTGAATCCTTTACAATGCAACAATAATTATAGTAGGAAACTTGAAGAGGGACATAATATAAATAAGAATACCTTGAAGTGTGCTCTGGAGAAGTTAGATTTTGTCGGCTGATTGAGGAGGGACCCCTTCCATGTTGAGAGATTTCTATTAAATCTCTCCAACATGTTCTTCAAGATAGAAGGATCTAACCTCTTGTGGATAAGGGGCATCCCCAAATAGGAATCGGGAGATTTTTAATCTTGCATCCAATAATGTGGGTGAACCTAACCTAGAATTGCTCTTCCACATTTATGAAAAAAATGCACTTTTATGGAAATTGACCAGCTGCCCAAAGACAACCTCATAATCATTCGGCGCCTTTTTTAGTTAGAAGTCTCTTACTTAGAATCTTTCCCCAACAGAAAATTTTCATCCACAAATTGGTTAAGACATATAGGAGGTAGACCATTAGAGACTTTAATTCCCTGAATATGGTTAAGAGATAGGGCATGTTTGAAAATTTTGCTTAAGGATTCAACAACCATTATGTAAAGGAAGGGGGATATGGGGTCCCCTTTTCTTAGACCCTTACTATCTCTAAAATAACCTTTAGGTTTACCATTAACAATGACCGAGAAACTATCAGTGGAAATGCACATCATAATCATATTTACAAATAAATCACAAAAGCCTACCTTGACCATGATAGCATGAAGAAAGGACCAAGAAACCCTATTATAGGCTTTGTGCATATCAAGCTTGACCAACATGGCAGATCTTCCTGAGTTTTCAACAGAGTGGATGGCCTCTTGGATGATAATGATGTTGTCCGAATTTTTCTTCCAGAACAAAAGCCCTTGATTGGGTGAAATGAAATTCACAATCACCCTTCTGATCCTGGTAGAAATAATTTTGGTTATCACCTTACAACCGGTATTACATAAACTGATAGGTACGAAATAATTTATATCTTGGATGACAATTAAATTAGAAATCTCCTATCTCGAATATTACCTTGCACTAAAATCAAATATTCTTGTGCATTGTAGGGTGTGCTCACTTTTTCCCTTTTTAATTGTATTTTTGCTTCTCCATATTTTTCAAACAATCCCATGTAATTTTTTATTGTAAAGGTGTAATGGACATACATTTTAGAGAGTGGGTCCAATATTTCACTTACTTCATATAAGCATAATGCATTATATTTATGATTTTAGTATATTCTTATATGTATTTATAAGTTAAATTCTTGTAGGGGTTCTATCCTAGCTTTATTCCCAATTATGTCTTAAAATTACTCATACATATTTAGAACTCTCATTTTCCCATACATTCTCTTTGGTTTCTTCCTTTTATTCACTTGTTTCCCATTCAAGGTCTTCTCTTCCTTACACACTCTCTCGGTCTCTTTTATTTTCCTTTTCATTTCCTTCCATATCACTAGTAGGAATTATATACCTCCCTCCTTAGTCACTTTATCTACTTTATACCTACTCACAACCATATTTTTATTTCCCACCATATAACTTGTAACTCCCCATATATTTTGTTTCCATGCCTATCTTTTCTAACTTTATATTTTCCTCATTTTGATCATTTTCATATATTTTTAAGGTCATATTTGATTATATCCATTTCCCATTCATCCCCCTCATATATGATTACATCCCCTTACTTTCTACCTAACTAATCCATGTTGATGGTAATTAGCACAATGAAATTTTCTACCACCGGTATGTTTATGAACATAGGAATTTTTCCAATGAATTTTCCCCGAGTCCTATATTTAATTATGTGCTTATGCAATATTAAAAGAGAAAAAAATTAACAAAAATTCACTTACATATATGTCTACACATTTTTGTAGATAGGATTATAGATATCTAGTTCACTCCTTATCAAATTTGTACATATTCTCATTTTTTTGGTTCCATGCAAACTCTTCTCTAGATCTGGTCTTGAAGTATTAATATTACAATCTTGATAACCATATATCTGGTTTATTCATAAGATCACACTAAAATAATTCATATATTACCATGTATATGTTCTACTATTATATTTTTCGCATGGATGCACATCTCAATCCACTTCATCTTATACAAAATGGTTCATCTTCTCCTTTATCCATCTCTCCACATCTCTTTATCCTAGTATCCATTTTAACATTTTCAAGTCCCAATAACTTAATGATTGTTAAAAGACATCCCTTTATTTCCTCATCGGTACATGTTAAGTTTGTATTTAATAATTTTTATAGTTTATTCAATTAGCTACATATTTATTATTTGTAAATATAGTAAATTCTTGTTTAATGTCACATATTGAAGCTTTTTCATAACACTACCTAACATAATTACTTAAAATTGTGAACATTCAAGCTAGAAAAAAATTTAATTGAGATAATTACTTCTTCTATAACTTGAAATTCTTCTACCTTCGGAACCAACCTTCTATGAATAGTTTCTTACATTATTTATATATATTCAAAACAAATATTACTTTCAATCCTTTTATCTTCCTCTTCCTATGCTTTAATAGATTCATATATTCTTTTTTTTTTCTAATCTATTACATACATACACTTCAAAGTATTTCAAGAATGCTTTATAATCAACAAAATATATAAGTATTATCTTTTATCCTTTCATATCTCTCCAACATCTTCCTTCCATTCCCTCCATCATTTTCTTTCATTTACACCATCAATCACATCATCTACATACCTCTCATCCTCAAACATGATTTCCTTCTCCTCAAATGAAGTTAGTTCATGTTCTTTGACCCTCTATGTAATTCATCATATCCTACACAAAATAATAATAGTTAGGGACAAAAATGTTTTAGCCTAAAGCGTATAAGTACTCTCTCATACTATGACATATCAATATTTCATAGGTCCTCATGGATCCGTATAATTGGTTTTACCCATAGTATCTATTTGGAATCCTTAACCCATTGGTTTGCAAGTGTTTTTTTACCTCCCTTTGATAATTTATGGTCCTCCTCAATTTTGATACATTTATGTCTCACAACATATTATTTTCCATCAAAAGTCATCTTTGTGTCATTATTCTCTATATCCTTTATGACTAGGTTGGTCATTGATAGACCCACTTATTTCCATGTTCTTATATTACTAGCATTGTATTATTTCTCGTACATGTACTTATGGAGATCCCTACGCTAATGAATGATTATACAATCTATGTAAGGGTACATGGCCTTCCTCACATCCATCTTTTTCACTATGTGACAGATGTTTTAGGATCAAGCTACACCCCTTATGTCAATTTCCATGAGGTATCTTACCAATACATTCTTGTACTTGTAAAATATGGTGTGTTTTCCTAGAAAATAGTCCTCGGTATAATCCTCTTCCTTTATTAGGAATTGATTCAAGACTATACATATTCATGAGAAATATTTCATCAACCAAAAATACTTAAGAGTGATAATGAGTACTTTTTTGTTTCTCTTGGTGTGAGATTCACCCTATTTGGTATAAGGAAGGAATACTTGATACTTTGTGCAGTTTGTGAGTCTTTAAAAAATGGTTGGTAAATATATTTTTGTTCTACACATCATTTTTTTGGATTTTGCATAACATAGGACCTTGAATAACTAGACTTGTTATGTGAATCACTACACACCATGTAATGTCGTATACAACTTTGTGTAAACACCTTATTAATTACTATTACCTATAGCACCTTGATTCACATATGAACTTTTGTGAGTTGAAACACAATGCATGACACATGTAAATTTATATTTCCACTCATCCAATAACATCACATGTCATTACATGAAAAAATTACAATAAACCTAACAAATTGATCTACGTAATTATTAAAATATTATGAGTCAAAAGTTAGGAATTATCGATAAGGGAATACCAACCCTTTAAATTTTGAAAATAGTTTCACGTGTGTCTATGAATATAGGGGTTGAGGGTCATCTATGGTTGGCATAAAAAGTATTTAAAGGAAAGGTCCAAGTCTAAAGAGAAAATGTTATGAGTTAGCTATTACGTGTAAAGGAAAGTTGAATATTCCATGTGGGTCCTCCCTCCTATGACTTGCTTTATGAGATATTATTATTGTTCGTTAAACTTTGTGGATTATTTTTTACATTGTATTGTGGATATTGTGATTAAAATTAATGTGACTATGAAGACGTACTTTTACAATTGATATGATAATTCATTTATTTGACATTATGTTTGGTGTCTTATGATTTGGTAGCATATTTTATGTTATTATTATCAATAGTATAGATGTTTAATACTTTGACTTAATAGATTATGTGGGGAATTATTATTTCACTACAATTAATATATCATGATTACATAATGGTGTTGTAATATTATATATCTATAATTATTTATCTTTATGAATTGATTATTTTATTTTGTGGATGTTATTAACATTTTTTTGTGTCCTTGGTGATTATTAAGGAAGTGGATGGAGGGAGGGATTGAAAATTTCAATTGAAACAAACAAAGCTTTAACACGTGCCACATGTGCATAGAAAAATGATTTTAAATATAATTAGAGAAAGTTCCTAGAATTATATATAAGATTACATATGGTAGTTTAGATGATGTTCTTGTGTTAATCAACATTCCTCGAGTATCGAATGAATCATACAACTTTTGATTTTGATTGATTTTTCCAATGCAATAGTCATGTATGTATTTTTATCATTTTTTTTGTGGTTAGTTTATCTCATTATTTTGAAATTACCTTACTTATTTATTATAAAATTTGTATTGATTGCTTCATCACATGATAGATATTGTCATTTTAGTTCTCTCTTTACAAAATTGAGAGCCAATCTTGGATAAATTAGGTGTTGAGGTAGCTTGTTGGGGTTATAATTGGTCTCCTCACTAGATGAAACTAGTTGAAGAGTAATAAGCTTTATTTTTATTTTATATGTTGGTTTTGGTAATTTATTAAGTTCGATTATAAACCACTTAGGTATTTGACCTAAAACTAAATATTATCATTATGATAAAAATGGGAATGTAATGCTAATGTAGATATTAGGAAAATTTATTATCAAGATAATCATTATCAAAAAGTTATTAACATATTTTGATCATGTGGTTGTCACCACATTGACCTAATCAAAATTACTAGGCTTTATATTGGTCAAAGGTTGGAAGTGGTTTTTATTCTGATTTTTATTATTATAGTGGAATTCAAAGGGATCTAATGAGTTTATATTATATTATTTTTGTGTCCTTGGTGATTATTAAGGAAGTGGGTGGAGGGAGGGATTGAAATTTTCAATTGAAACTAATAAAACTTTAACACATGCCACATGTTCATAGAAAAAAAAATTAAATGTAATTAGAGAAAGTTCCTAGAATTATATATAAGAGTACATATAGTAGTTTAGATGATGTTGTTGTGTTAATCAACATTCCTTGAGTATCAAATGAATTATACAACTTTTGATTTTGATTGATTTTTTTCAATGCAATAGTCATGTATGTATTTTTATCATATTGTTTGTGGTTAGTTTATCTCATTATTTTGAAATTACTTTACTTCTTTATTATAATTTTTTTATTGATTGCTTCATCACATGATAGATATTGTCATTTTAATTCTCTCTTTAAAAAAATTGAGAGCCAATCTTGGATAAATTAGGTGTTAAGGTATCTTGTTGGGGTTATAATTGGTCTCCTCACTAGATGAAACTAGTTGAAGAGTAATAAGCTTTATTGTTATTTGATATGTTGGTTTTTGGTAATTTATTAAGTTCAATTATAAACCACTTAGGTATTTGACCTAAAACTTAAATATTATCATTATGTTAAGAATGGGAATGTAATGCTAATGTAGATATTAGGTAAATTTATTATCAAGATAATCATTATAAAAACGTGATTAACATATTTTGATCATGTGGTTTTCACCACATTGACCTAATCAAAATTACTAGGCTTTATATTGGTTGAAGGTTAGAAGTGGTTTTCATTTTTATTTTTCTTATTATAGTGGCATTCAAAGGGATCTGATGAGTTTATATTTTATCATGATTTATCTTAATGGAATTTATAAATATGATTAGATGGGAAATGGCCATTAGGTAACAATGGGTAAATTTGAGTTTTACTTTGACACGGACTACCATTTGGAACCATAGGCCCATGAGGTAATATCATGTAATTAATTTTTTTTAACTCCACCATAAATGCATGTATTTATATAGTATTCTAGTATATAAAAACATGTATATAAAAATTATCATAAATAGTGGCATTTGAATGTGTTTTTACTCTAGTTTTATTGAAATGTCTTGGGCGATTAGTTTAAAGACAAAGTGTATACGTGTTTCCTTATTTGAGTTCAACAATGTTGATTGCTATGTATTTGTTGTCTTGGTGCTTATTATTTTGGACTAATTCGAGCCCATTATTGGTATAAATTAAGATAACCTTATTTCATACGTCACTTTTATTAGTTTTGAACCAATTAGGGTCCTTATTTAATCTAGTTATATCTCTTTTATTTATTGAATTTCTTTGGTATACACTACAAAATTTTATATAAAATTGTTTTATCTATTGGTTTCATTTGAATGTGACCATTGACTATGACATGTTAATTCCTTGAAGGTTAAATTTTGTTATCAAAATATAGTACCATTGGTCTGGAATTTTATTTTTTATCATTTTCATTGGTCTTGATGTTGAAAGTGGTCCAATCAAATTTTATATTTTTATCATTTTAGCGTAAAATTTAATATTACTTGATGTTGAAAGTGGTCTTTACTTCATGTAAAATTCCCATTAGATATTGGTCCATTACTACAACAAAAGTTATTAAAGTTCTAAGACCCACATCGAGCCAATTTTAGACCACTAGATGGAATATGTTTACAAAGATTTGGAGATCTCTACATATCCATTCAACTGTATATAAATCCATACTTGACTCATATATCATGGGAAAAGGTTAAAAATCATATAAACAATGGTTGTCATATTATGCTAACATGTTTTATGTTGTAATAGTTTTTGATGCATCCATATTGAGAATAACCCATATGGTTGTCATGTGAATAATAGGATGATTCTCTACTTGAAACCATTGATTTATTTTTGTTCCAACGTATGAACATTGTTTTAACCTTATTATGGCTAATTATTGAGAGGTATATGTTGTTTAATGTGTTTCATAGGTAATGTTCCAAGTTGGTCACTTTTACATTTATTTTCGTACATTTACATACTTTGGGTGCTAAAACCGGTAGTCAAGGTGGATAATGGTTCTCGTCATATGAAGAGGTCATAGAATTCATACCCTTCTCCTTCATTCTAACATAACACTTTTAATAGATTGGATCTCTTTTATCAATGATGCTTACTATTCACCTTTAAAATTTATGTTGAGAGTTATATTATTATGTTTTCATCTATAAGGATTTAAGAGTCCTCTATAACTAAATTACTATAATATAATGAAATAATAAAAATATATAATTTACCATATTTTTACAAATAATTTTAATCTCATGAAGTATTATTACTTTTAATTCATTATATGGGACAAGATTATTCTTCTAAATATTTCTTATGTAATTTCTAGAGGAAAAAGTATTTGTATCAATTTTGTAATTATTGTCTTGTGATTAATATTTCTATGTATAACTTGTTATATAAAGTGAGTTGTATTTTTATTTATAATTGAAATTATCTTCCATCTCAATTTCCATTTCTAGATTTTGGAATGTATGAATATATTTTATTTGGGTTTACATTCATTTTAACGATGCAACAAATGAGAACGGGATAAAGGATTGATCATTACATGCTTTGTATGCGAGATAAATAAGGCATAAATTGTTTGAGTTCAACAAAATGGTGTGTTAGTGAATTTAATAGAAGAATCAGAGTATAAATAATATCTCATGATGAAGATGTTGTTTTTAAAACCAAAAAGGAAGAGAAGGAATCAAAGTCTGGCAAACGCAGAATATTTTCATGACCATTTACAATTTTGGAGTAAGCTGTTGCAAGGTAATTATTGATATTAGTATTAGTAAAAACATTCTTCTAGTGAAATGGTAGAGAAATGTGGCATTAGTAATATAATGGACTAAATCCCATATAAGTTATCTTTGTATCTTAAGAAACATCAATTGTGGATTAATAAGCAATGTCTAGTAAGTTTCCTATTAAATGAATACATAAGTAAAGTTATGTGTGGCATAATGCCCAAAGATTTATGCCAAATTTCATTGGGAATATATAGATTATATTAAAGGAAGTTTTTATATGATAAGAGAGAAAATATATACACTCTATTGAATCATGGTAATAAGTTCACTTTGACGCCTTAAGAATTGGAAAGTAGTCCAAATATTTGTATAGTTATGGGAAGGAATTTATTGATTAAGATAGAATTGAAAAAGTGTGTTATTATTTCATTCCCAATCTAACATAGGATGGGAGGTAAAAATGGAAGAATAAATTTCATGAAAATTGAAGTATTTTTAGGTGAGATTGAGGATATCATATCTAAGAATATTTTTGATGGATTACTAGACCTCTGTAGTATATGTCATCGAGATGGACCTAATTCTATGATCTATATTTCCAAATAAATCTTCCTACAAGATAATGCCTAAGTAAACCAAGGAGGTAAAGAGTAAATTTCAATAAGTGTTAGAGAAAGGGTTGATTATATAAATTATAATATTTTTGTATTACCTACAGTATTTATACCCAAAGGAAGGATCATAATGGACTATGTGCATTGATTGAAATGCCATTAATAATATTACTATGAAGTATATATCTGCATTGTTGTGCATGGAGGAATTGATGGATTATTTAATTGGAGTGAGATACTTCAAATTTATTTGACTTGATTTATTTTTATCACAGTATAAAAATCAAAGAAGATGATGAATAGAAGAATTTTGTCAAAATGCAAGATAGTTATGAGTGATTTTTCATCGCATTTGGGATAACTAATGCACCAAGTTAATTCATGATGCTCATGAGTAAAGTGTAAAAACATTTACTTAGTAATTATGTCATTATTTATTTCAATGAAATTATAGTTTTATTTCAATGACATTAAAAGAACAAAATAAGAAAACTTGGAGAATATGATACATTACAAGTAATTACATGAATAGAAGTTGTTAGTGAAGTTAAAGATATGCACTTTCATCAAGGAAGAGTTGATTTATACACATTTTTTCAAACTTACTAATGATATGTATTTATAATTTGTTCATTTTTTAACCTCCTTGAGTGTGTTCTCTAAGGGGTACACCAAGAGCAAGGTTTGAGTTGGTTTGTAATATTTTTGAGAGATTGTTATAACACTTTCTCTAGCTTATGCTCTCCCATAACCTTTTATGGGTTATTTGTAGATATTTATATTGACAATGGTTTATGTAGTCTTGTTAAATTACCCTTTCCAACTGACATCATTGAACATGGTTGATTCCCTTGGCTAAGTGAGATGGATACTTAGTTATTTCCTCCTACACTAATATGAAAGGCCATACATCTCTATAGTGGGAGTATGTAAAGTTTGAAATATTACATAGAGGTAAAGGTAAAATAAAAATTGGGATAAATTGATGGACTATGAATCCCATTTTCATACATGTTTATTACTAATTGTTTTTTAATAATAAGTTGTTGAATTATTAAAAATGAGTTGAATGTAAACTATACACCAAGATATTTTATAGACTCACGATTAGATAAGTTCATGTTGAGGATTACATTGAGAAGATCTCACTTTGGATTAATGAATTGTGCATTACCATCAAGGATGAATTCAATATAACATGAATGCATTCAATTGAAGAATTCTATTAGTGTAAACATAAGGTACAAGAAAAAAATCATAAAGATGAGGAATGAGATGAGGTAAAGGAAATTTCACTCATATATGGGGATAGGTTAATTGTGGTAGACATATTTCACAAGAAGGTGACACATCTCGATGAAATGATGGTGTTCAAGGAGGCAGATAATTCTATGTACAATGTCATGGATGCATATTCATAAGGAAATTTTTAGGTATGGAGAGAATAGGAATCTTTTGTTTTAGTGTTTTTGCACACAAAGTAATTATGGTAGAAGAAACAATATGAGTGTGTATATCACACAAGTAGATATCAAAATAGTATTACATCGGTTCAACATGGAGAACAACTAGAAATTAGAGAATATTTGGTGATGAAGATATTATTTTTGAAGTTATTGAAGTAAGGAAATAGTCCTAAATAATAGAAGAATTTATTTTAAACCATATGTAATTTAGGAGGAAAAGTTTATAATTTAAATTTGGATAGCAATATTATTGACAATATTTTTGCAAGAAATGGTAGAGAAATTGAGGAGTACATATTAACCATTACAAGGTATTTCTCACTAAAGAGACATCAAATTTTATAGGATGAGAAACTTATGGTGAGTTTACAAATCAACACATATAAATATGAGTTGATACATGATGTTATTTTTATATATGTTTGTCACATTTTTTTAGTATTGTGGCATATTAATAGAAAAGTGTGACATGATCATTTTACAAATGCCTATACATTGGTGAAATGTGGGAAGGAATAAACTTTGAATCCTTTGAAGAAAACAGTGAAGATCTAGACAAAAATCAATAGATCTTGATGATTTCAAGAAAATAATTCCTGACATAATTAGATAAAGAGAGCACTTAGTTTTCATTCATTACTAATTTTGTAAAATTTATGTATGTAATAACATGAGAATAAGATACACTTTTTCATAAGGTGAATAATTTATTGAATGAATTTTTGAGGTCATTTTAAAATATCTACAACATGGGTTTATACCTATGAGGATTATATTTCATAACATTTACTTGATTATGGATTCATTTTTTCCAAACAAAGCAACCTATAAATTTCCCCATGGGATAATGTCAAAGTAAAAATATAAGTACAAGACTATTTTGGATAAAGGGTTTATCAAAGAAATTTTGAGCATCTACACAATACCAACAGTTTTATCACCTAAGAAGAATGTAAAATAGATAGTGCACACTAATAGTAGAGAAATACAAGATAGAACTCAAGCATATATTTACATTATTATGCATGGATGACATGATGGATTATCTCAATAGAGTTTGATAATTCAAAAAAATAGATTTTAAGAGTGGATATCACCATATATATATATATATATATATATATATATATATATATATATATATATATATATATATATATATATATATATATATATATATATATATATATATATATATATAATATAAGGAGATGAATAAAATAATACATTAAAAACACAAGAAGGATTGTATTGGTGGTTGGTTATGTCATTCAAATTGTCTAGCATATAGATTACTTTCATACAACTCATGAATGAAGTCTTAAAGCCATGTTTGGGAAAGTTTGTCATAGTTTATTGTGATGACATTATGATTTTCTAAAATATCTTTATGCACATTTTATACACTTACATAAAGTGTTAAAATGGTTGTAGGAAGATACATTGCTAATAAATATGAAAACAATTAGTTTCATGAAAGAAGATATTGTATACTTGAGTCTTGTGATTTCTAAAGAAGGTTTCAAGATGTATCTATAAAAGGTGAAATCTTTACTATATTATTCATCATTTACTATTAATTTTGAAGTGTAATATTTTATAATTTGGATTTTTATATGGAAATTTCATTCAAAATGTCAATGGTATGTGTGCACAGAAAAAGTTTCCAAAATTTGAAGAGGAAAGTGACAGAGTATTCATTGTTGGAATTTTCATATTCAATAAAGTTTTTTTAATTCAATTGTAATTTGTGTGGACTAGAAAATGGTTTTGTTTTGATTTAATAAGGGATACTGATAACATAATTTAATGATAAATTAAATTATGAAAAGAAAAAATATTCAATATGTAAATTGGAGTTTTGTGAAATAATGAAAAAACTCAAGAAGTGGTGACATTATTTGATGCCTAAAGAATTTATATGTTATACAAATCACCAAGAAATACACTTTATAAATAGTCGAGGAAAATTAAATCACAGACACGTGAAGTGGTTAGAATTTCTACATATTTATTCACGTTAAAGAACTTAAGTGGAAATTTTGATAGAGTTGTTGACGTATTAAATAACATAAATATTTTGTTGAGTGGAATACAAGTATCAATCATCTAATTTTATTATATAATGTTCTATACAAATATGGTGAATATTTCAAGGAAGTGTGGCATGCATGTGTGGGAACGATTAAGTGTAGATAAAACCCCTTGGTTGGGTTATTTTTAACAAGTTTCATTGTCAAAGAAAAATAATTATGCATAGCTAAAGGATAGATGCATGAAATAATGGTTAAATAAATGCACAATGGAGGTATAGTAGGTCATTTTGGTTATGAAAATACTTATGGTAAGTTGCTTGAGAATAGTATTTGTCCTATAGTTTTTAATTAGCTAAAATTAGAAGTAAAAATGTAGGGTAATATCAAAAATTTCCAATTCCAAAGAATTCATGAGAAGACATTAGGATGGATTTTGTTTTAGGTTTTCCTAAGACATAGAACAATTTGTATTCCATGTTTTTATACAAGACAAATTTTCCATGATTTCACATATCATAGCATGTAACAAAAAAAGTGATGAAACATTCATTTCTTAACTTATTTTTCAAGAATATTGTAAGGATTCATGATTTTTTCCACAACATAGTTTAAGACACAAGTTATTATAAGGTTGGATGATTTTTCATATAGTATAGTTTCAAATAGAGATGTAAAAAAATTGAACATTAATGGAGGACCTTATGGAACAATTTATAAATAAGATCACCATTGTTTCAATATACTATCCACACAAAAATGGATAGATAAAGGATGTAAATAGAATTTTAGATGGTATGTTGGTATTTTTAGATGGAGATAAGCTAGGACCATTGGATTTAGTACGCACACAAGAAAATTTTACATATAACAATTCAGTTAATAGAAATGTAGGAAGGATACCATTTCATATTATGTATGGTAGTAGTACTAGAGGATTTGTGAAGTTATCCAACATTAGAGTTGAAAAAAGGAAAGAGTGAAAAATATGAGTATTTTGTAAAGTATGTCGAGAATTAAAGACCATGCAAATCCAACCAGAAACTTAAATGGATTTAACTCATAAAACATAAACAAAAAAGAATCAATATTATTACAATGAAATTAAAAATAAAGCACTTGAAATAGACATGATTTTATCCTAGGAAAACCATTTCAAGTAAAAAACCCACCAACAAATATTTTTCTTATTGCACTTAATATAAACTAGCATTACAAAAATATCCAAATAAGACTTGGTTTATAGCACTTCAATATTCAATGCATAGCCTTTGTGTAACTACATTACTCACTTACAATAATATGCAATATTAAACACTTAACATGCTCAGCACATTAACTTGCATACTCAAATGATGTCTATTGCATGCATCTTTCCTCCTTTTCATCCTAGATTTGGTTGATATTTATAGAAATGTGATTCGGGATAATCACTATAAAGGCATAAAATTTTGTACTTTTGTATTGGTAAACGGTGAATAAGGCTTTAGAAGTCTTGTTAGGTGCATTCTAACTCCTCCTTGGTCATTTAAGAACCTTATTGTGTTAATTGAGTTATTCTAAATTTCCATCCAAAAGGAGAGGATTTGAAATTTTAATTTGAAAGTGTATGTATGTGATTGAATTAATCTAAGCTAATGAAAGGAAATCAACACCAAGTATAATACTAACTTAGTTAATCAATAACACAAACATCATGATAAAGACTTTAAAAGGAAAATCTTAACTAATGCATCTAATATTAAAAACATGAAATGCAAACCATCCTTTGATGTTTTTTATGTGCTTTTAGATTATAGGTACTCCTTTAGTGATCCGAACGTAGCTATGTGTGATCAAAGGAAATTCTCCATGGAAGAGGAAGAGATCTCACCAATATGGCTTAATTTCCATGTATGGTTCTTCTCTTACTACTATTTGCAAGTAGAAGATAGAAATGGTTGCTTGATCAATAAGATTTTCAAGATTGAAATGCTCTTATCATATGCTAATGTCTTACAAGGACATGGTGTAAATTTGGACAAGGTGTACTAGGTTCTTTATATAGCTTTCCAGTTTTGGAGAAGCTTGCAACCTAGTGAATGTGGGATAAAGGTAAAGTAGAATTAGAAAGGGATAAGTATGATTAGAAGAGATTAATTAAGGATTAGAAACTCATGGGAGTTGGAGGTGATTTAATTAATCAATAGGATTAAAATAATAGACCAAATTAAGATTATAGAAGCCATCCGGAGATGATTTAGAGGGAAATTAGTAGAATGTGATGGGTTTGAAAGGGATGATCAACCAATAAGAAGGTTTATTAATTAAATATGAGAATTAAAGGCTTAATTAATTAATTAAAAGAGAATTATAACTAACAAAGTGTCGTTAATTTGCATCCAGGATGGGAGGCTAGTTAATTAATGAAGTTTCGTTAATTTACCAAAATGAAGGGTAATGTTAGCTTTATGTGGGAAATCACTAATTATAATGAAATGATAGGAAAGAGGATAAATAGTGTTATTTTAGTATTAAAATTGCGTAGTCGGATTTAGGTGTCTACATTTTCCCCTCTTTGATGTGGTGTAGCACAAGTGACACCACTTCAAAGATAGTAGACAATTACAGACAATTAAATTTGGTAAAGGTAGAAGAAAAATTAGTATACTATATAATGTTTCCTCAACTATCGATGGGGTTTAGAATAGGTCGATCAACCTTAAAAAGAAGAAAGGAAAGATCACAATAGAAGAATAAGACATTGTAGTGACTAAGATTTGAACTGAGCCTAGTAGGCCATTGTTAGAAGTCATTTATTAGCACGGGGTTCACTTAGTAAAATTATGGTATAGCACGTGCGTTCGAAGGGTATTAAATAATACCCTTAATTCTAGTTTCTACCTCTAATTACTCAATTTTTAATACCCCCTCCTGTTATATTATTAGAATGAAAATACCCCCTATTTTTTCCATGTACCTTACTTACCCATTTTTCGATTACAATTTTATTTACCCCTTTTTATTTCTACCCTAATATATTAGACAAAAAATATATTATATTTTTCACTCAATGTTTTTTAATATGCATTTCCTCTCGAAAGATAATTTGAAGCCATTGAAGACCTATTACAAATCACCTTATATATGTTAAGCTTTAATCATTTATCAATAGTTGTTCAAATAATTAAGATGGTGAAATAATATCACTTGTGTTGAAAAGCATACTCAATCCTAGTTTTCTACCATCTTATTATTCTTGGTTAAGAATCTAGATTTCTTTATTAATAAAGAGAGTATAATTTAATTTATGACCACACTACTTCTTAAATTTTAAGGAAAAACTAGGTTCAAATGTTTTAGTTTTATATTAAAATCAAACCTCCCTTTCCTTTGGCTCACCTCTCTAACCTACCCCCAATAAGATTGAAGAAGTCTGATTCAAACATTAATAAATTAAACCCTTTCACCCCCTCATGTCTACCGGTATATTGACTTTAATTTTATTAATTTTAATTACCTCAATATGAACCCACGTGCTTTAGGATATTGCCTTCTAATGAACCCCGTGTTTATTAGAAAATAAATCTTGGGCTTATATGTGTGGAAGAAACAAGGGAGGGTGGGGGATGAAAATGATCCCTATTACCCCAAATATTGTGGAAGAAAAAATCATAACAATGAAGGGGATTTGAGTTGGGCCTAGTTGGTCATTTTTAGAATCGATCAAAATAGTAGGATCTCATGCCTTAAGTGGAATAAACAAGGGAGGGGGAAGAATTGAAAAATTATAGGTAGAAATTTTGTTATAATGGAAACAGGAAGATAGATGGAGAATGGAAAGATTGCGATGTAAATGACGTACCATTAGGCTTGGAAGTAACTATTTATTTGATATAAGCATACAACAAAAGTGTAAAATGAAATGAAGAGCCATAATATTGATTTTTGTTCATTTCTAAAGGACTAACTCAAAGAAAAATACATAAAGCAATGCAGTACAAGAAAGTAAAAAAACATACCAACAAATAAACATATTCAAACAAACAACTTCAAGAAAGTTACACCGATGTTTTTGTTAGCTAGCTTTAGTTCCTAAATGTTCTAGTTATATGAAAAGGGTTGAAATGGTGTACCAAAGAAGGATACAATAAAGGGGAATAGATGGAGGACATAGAAGTCCCATGAAAAATTAATCATTCACTATGAAACTGCCCTAAGAAATGATATATGCAAGGGAAGACAGACATAGCAAGCAAACCAACTTTGTTAATGAAGGAAGATCAAAATGATCGCATGTCGAGCACTACAAGCAAGCAAACTAAAGTAAGATGTTTTGTAGGATAGTTTTCAATGTTTGAGGATGTTGTGTCCTATGAATGTTTAGGATGTTTTGATGTTTTACCAATTTTTGGATTTTTGAAGTTTTACCAATGTTTTGGATTTTGAGGTTTTACCAATGTTTTGAATTTTTAATGTTTTACCAATGTTTTTGTATTTTTGATTTTTTACTAATGTTTTGTATTTTGAATGTTTTACTAATGTTTTTGTATTTTCTAGGATTTTGTGAATTTTTAGGGTTTTTTTAAGTTTTCCAAATCTATGTATAGGAAAATGAAGATGCAAAGATGCCCCCAACGAGAAGTGATAATATACAAGGGGAAATCACACACATATATACATCAAGAATATAAGATGGATCAAGGCTAAGAAGGATAGGCTCAAAAGGATTATGAACTAAAACCAATGAAGAGATAGTATGGAGAAAATATGCCCCCAGTGCAACGCTGGCCAAGAAACACATAATAGAAATAAGTAGAATATTATTTATTGAAATAAGGGACAAATTTTCCCTCAAACATGGTAAAATAGGAAATATTATACACATGGATGTTCTAAATGAAGAAAAATAACAATGAATGTTATGGAAGGATATGTATGTTGTGGAGCTAGAATATTGGTGATGAAGAGGTGATGAGCCAAACACACAAATCATGTGACAAAATAAGGACTAAAGAAAGAGTCGAAAAATGTATAAACAACACCTAGTAACATACTAGTCATGTTTTCATTGAGATCCAGCGTGTGCATGTCGAAAGTAATTACTTTTGAAGTGAATATTTGATAGGAAGAAAGCTAGGAAAAACTAGCCAATGTGTAGGAGTAATTGATTTAGAAAGTTGATTTGTGAATGAAGGGTGTGGAAGGAGAGTTGTGCATTGCTCTGCTACCAGCCATGCATCTATAGATCCAATGGAGATGTATTTGATTCTATTCACATCATTTCTATTCTTTCATCCAGTGTCCATAGCCCCAATGGAGATACTGGAAATGCCCTAAGAGAAAGTTATATATTGATTTACTTTTTTACTTTTGATTTTTGATTTTATTTCTTGAATTTTTCTTTTTGAAAATTATTTCAACTTTATCAATTTTTTTGATAAGGTTTTAAGAACCACATGTGTCTTTATGGAATGATATGGAAGTGATTATGATAATGACATTGGCTAGTGTTAACAAATATTCCCAAAGCAGTCTTCACAACAAGTTTACTAAATGTATGATAGTGATAGGATCTCTAAGAGGTTAGTAATTTTTTAATTTACAAAGGTGAGGAAAGACCAAGGTCAAATGGGTACCATAGAGATAAATTTCACATAATGAGTGTGAATAAAACAACCAAAATATCATCAAAGGGATGAACATGGTGGTATATTTATAGAGAAGATGAAAATAAAGAAAATAAATAACATCCATGTGTATGAAATACGTGATTGCAATGTTTGATCTTTGTACCTTTGAATTTTTCTTTTTTTTTTTTGGATGGTTTTGCAAAGGGAAAATCATGAAGGGATAAGATGATGAAGATGAATGATTGGGAAGTTGGGACCAAAAATTTCACTCCACATGATAGGATCCAACAACGATGTTTGTGATTTATTTAATGGAGATACTAGGATTTTTTACTTATCAAGAGTGATATTATCTCCAATCTCGATGATCGTGGTGAGATCATACTCGATAAGTGACTGTGACTTATATTTCAACATGGATTTTGTATGTGGGGGCTTGAGTTCCCTATCCATATATTTTTGCACTTTTTCCATACTTGATGGTTGTGTTGGTGTGTATTCTTGAATCGTGTTTGATTTTTAGATTTGTGGGTTTTGGATTTTCTTGGATCTTTGGATCTCTTAAAAATTTTGGTTTCCTACAAGCTAATGTGTGATTTTTAATCCTGAGTAGTGGGACAATAAATTGTATGGTTAGGATTTATGATAGGAATGGTAGGGATGATGGTGGCCTTGCCACATTTGTTGATAGGAGGATGATATAATGGATGAAGAGGTTATGGTACAAGGATTGAAGATAATTGGCTACCATGAGGTGATCCATAGATAAAAGATTAAGGGTTACTAGTATTTGGCTCAAGGATGGAAGAGAATGGGCTACCAGGAGTTGAGCCATAGATAGAAGATGAAGGGCTACTAGGACATGTCCCAAGGATAGAAGATAATGGGTTACTAGGAGGTGACACAAAAATAGATGATAAAGGGCTAATAGGACTTGGTCCAAGTATAGAATATAATGGGATACCAGGAGGTAAGTCACATATAGAATATAATGGGATACTAAGACGTGACCCAAGGGAAGACAAATATGGGATACTAGGAGGTAGCCCAAATATAGAAGATGATGATGGGCTACCAGAAATGTGACCCAAGGAGTGAGTTTGATTTAGGAATCATAATATGTAAGGAATTATTGGGTGATAAGAATATATGCCAGGGATCAATGACATACCTAAGAATTTCTCCATGTAATGGGGAATGTGAAGATGGAAGAACAAGATGAGGATCAAGTTTGATGATACTATGATCTTCATATATTTTCTAACAAAAGTAATCAACCTCTTCCCCACAATATGTGAACATATTGAGGTTAAAATAGAATCCTTGCTCATGATCCTCTAGAGGAATGTCATTGTGTAGCCCCATGAATTCTCTAATGGCTTCTTCATTTTGAAAGAAATCAATCGATATGGGTAATTTTTGGTTGATGATAGTAGGTTGATTGGAAGAAATGGTTCCAACAAGTGTTGAATCTTTAGAAGATTTTTTATTCCACAAATGAATTTGATAGTTCTTTGAAAAGATATCTTAGGACATCAGTTCATGTGAATGGTTTGACGTGGACCTAAACATTGATCTTTATAAGATTGATGAATATAGAATAAGGAATGATCGAAATCACCCATGGGCTAAAAAAGTATTGGATTTTGATTGATAGAATAATATGACGACGTAGATTTGGATTTTTATGTCTCACGAGTGGGTTTAGATGTGGATATGGGATAGGTTGGTAGTTTGTTTTTAGAATATGATATAATGTATGTAGAAGAAGAGGATCATTTATAAATTCAATAGATTGTGATGTAGGGGTCGACTTGGATGGTTGATTAGATGAATTTTGAGTTATATGGATCTTCAAAGGAGGAATACATCATTGAGGCAACTGATAAAGGGTGTCTTGTGGAGAAAGGGAGGACCACAACTCAGATTCGAATTAGATGAATGATTAGAAGAATTTTGAGTTGCACAGATCTTCAAAGGAGGAAGACGTTGTTGAGGTGACTGATAAATGGGTTCTTGCAGAGAAAGGGAGGACCATGACTCAGGAGTTAAAATAGAGGAATGATGGGGTAATTTGTGGTGACATGAGTCCTTAGAGGAGAAAAAAATTGTTTAGGTGATTGATTATTCCTTAGAATAAATTCGATCAAATAAGGCTCAAGAGACTGATGGGATTCAGAAGAATAACATGGATTATAATAATCAGGAGAATACGGATGACATGGAGTATTAGAAAGATATGAATGATTAGGAGAATCAAAATCATACCACATAATAGAAGCATCAAAATCATACCACTGACTATGAGATGAAGGTGGGGAAATGGGTAACAAAACGGGTTCCCTCATGTGAAGAACCAATCGAGGTTTAATCATGATGGGCATATTTTGATGTGAATGTCGAAACTTACTGTCCCTATTGTCATAAGTGTGAGGAACCACATGATAGCTAGTCATGGTTAGCATTGTTGGGTCTAAATTCTTAGACCTAGATTAAATGATTGATCTCCTTCAAATGGAAGGAAGTTCCATGTCGATTCAGACATTGTAATGGAGGCCAACTAGACATTTTGTGAATATGGGGATACTCATGTCATTTTTGAAGGGGTTATAAGGAAAAATAACATCGTAATGACATAATTTTGATAATCCAACAAGGTTTGGACAACAAGTTACAATTGTAAATGCCAAAATGGTTGATGAAAATTTGACAGCATAATGGCTACAAAGGAAAATTTTCCTAGATATGAAGTGTATGATGAAGGTCACCAAGATAAAATTTTAAATCCTAGGAAAAAGGAACGACCATGCAAAGGAAACTATTGTTTGAATTATCTCAAAAGTTGTTTGATAATGTAACAACACAATTTCAATATTTAAATCAAGTTTGAGAAAACAATAAGTATTAAAAAGGGGTTGAAGTGATTTTTACAATGTAACAACTCAAATTATACACTTAAATCACATTTAATACAAAGCAAGGTTTAAGTCTTGAAAAGGGATGATAAAAATGTGATCAATATAACAATAAAATTTCAATACTTATATCAAGTTTATGAAAAAATATCTAATTATTAAAAAGGGAATGGCACAAGGCGAGCAGCATAACAATGCATCTTCAATACTTAAATCAAGTTCAAAAAAAAAAAGGTTTAAGTATAACAATGACTTGATACAATACAAGTAGCATAATAATAAAATTTGGACACTTAAATCAAGTTTAAGAAAACAAGATGTAAGTATTAAAAATGGATTGATATAATGTGAGTAGTGTAATGACACAAAGTGAGGTCAAGGTGATATATCCTTCTACAATTGAGATGTCTCAATTTTGGTTTTAAGACAAACTACTGAATTTGAAGATGTACTAACACACTCTAAAAACTTAAATTAAGATCACAAAGAGGAATGGATTTAAGTGGGTGCAAAAGTGGTGGAAACAATTTTGGCATCATATTTTTACCAAATGCCAAAAATAGAAGAAGTTAATTTATGATTGGTGATAAAAAAATATGCGGCACAACTTTGGAAGAGTTTCACCTTATTCGATAACAAGGTAGAAACTAGGAAAAAGTTTTACTTTGTAAGATTTGTGATGAAATATATGTAGCAAAATTCAATGGACTCTCACCTTGTTTGAAAAATAAGGTTTTGACTCCGAAGAATTCTTGCTTTGTAATGGCTCTTTGAAACTCAATTTGGATAATGGTAAAGTTGGCCCCAATGCCAAATGGATCCCTAGGATTTTGTTCTCAACACTCATCCAATAACTTTCTAAGAGAGGTACGCTTTTGTATAATAAATCCTAGACAAATTACCATTACCCCACAATCAATTAATGAACGAGGCCTCATACTGAGACAACATTTAGCACTCTCATGGGAATTTCTAGTCAAGTAGGTAGTAGGGTACTTACCATTTCAACAACCATTTCTCTCAATGTGTTGACCACTTTGGGGTTCTGTGGTAATCCTCATGATGAGTTTTATGTCTTATGACAAGGCACTTTTCACAATTTCAAGTGGATATATTTAATCCCTTATCGACTCTGTAAATACAAGGTGTTTTGAATGAAATAGGTTTTTATCTTGATTAAAAAGTGGTTTTTCACTCCTTTAGAAACCTGTACACGTGTCATTAGTATTTGTCTCGATTTTATTCTTTTAAAAGTGAAAAATGTTTTGTATTCAAAAGATTATTAGTTTTCCATGCCAAACCACAATGTTTAGAAAGAGGATCAAGGTAATTTTTTATCCTCAAGATAGCTCAAAAGTGCAAGAGAAGATCATACATGACTTTTGATCCAACTAAATGCAAATGGAAAAACTTTAATCAATGACCATTAAGTACTTTGAAAAGATTATTTTTTAAACAAATTAAATGATGAAGTTTTTCCAATTATACCAAAATTCTAGGATGAAGATCAAGGTCACTTTTGACTCTCAATATTTCTTGAAATTACAAGAGAAGAGTATATAAAATGTTTGATCCAACTTAAGAAAATAGAGAAATAAACGTAATCAAATCATTTAAGTGTAAAAACTTGATTTTTAAATAACAACTCAAATGATTAATTTTTCCATGCGAACTATCAAAATATCAAGTGTTATCCATATTTCCAAATGATAATCAAAATGTTAGAAAATCATCCAAAATTGTTGTCGTTTTTAATTCTCAAGATCACTCGAAAGTGCAAGAGAAGAGCATATGCGGTTTCGATGAATTTATAAAAAAAAGGAGATTTCCAAAAATATTTAAAATTCTAACACCATTTCTAAAAAAATTATAACCATAATGTTAGACAAATATCCATAATCATATCCATTTTTAATTTTCGAGCACACTCAAAAGTGTAAGAGAAGATCATACGTGGTGTTGATCAAATTAAAATGAATCTAACATGTAAATAAAATGACCAGTTTTATAATAAAGAAAACTTTACATCTTTTGTAAGTATAAATCCCAAATTTATGTGTTCATTGCATAGTTCACTTCAATACCTTTCCATATAAAAAAGGATTTGTTTCAAGTTTAGGAGAAAACGTTATGAACTCTGGAAGATAGCTTATGCATATGCTCTTATACTCATGGGTATGCACTTAACATGTACTTAAAATGTCAAAAAAACATCCCAAAATCTTTTAAAATGTTAAATTTTCCCAACAAATATTCAATTTTGACCCCAACCCATATCCTTGGTATGTACATGTTATAAGCACAATGGACTATGAAGGGGTCGTGAATCAGTCCTTACAAATTCAATTTCAATTGTAGACCATTCACATAAACCATTAATCAATTATTAGTTCATTAATGTGTGCACAACAACATACAACATTAATTCAATAAACCATAAGCAAGAGAAGTAACACCATAACACAAGATGCAAGTGGGAAACTCTCAAGGGAATAAAACTCACTACACATTTTATTGATATTACACACAACAAAGACTCAAGTTACTATTACACATCATGATATATTTATTTAGCGAGTAACCAACACCACAAGAAACACCAACCCCTAAACCCTTGTTGATATTACACATAACAAGAGAGTTGCATGAATATGAAACATCGCATAAGATTTTGATGAAGTATGACCACTAAAAAAATTTGATACCACAGCTAATAGTGATCCAAATATTCAGCTCCAAACTCTTCCAAACCCTTTCTCAAACCATAGGTCTTCAAACTGGCACAATCTATTTCTTTCTTCACTTCTTAAGGCTTCAAACTCTTGCACACATGCTTTCCATCAATCTTCAACCTATCACACAATTGATCTTATCTCAATTCATGCTTCAACACCTGTAAAACTTTCTCAACTAGGTTGCACTTCTTACACATACCACACACTCACTCAAATAGTTCACAAAAGCACCCAAAACTATGTTTTTATAAGCTCCTTCTTAATTAAAATTCAAACCAAAACATTTTCCCTCCTTTTTCTCGACTAATACTGTTGGTTTTTAAACTTGCAGCCTTGTCTCAGATCCATAAGATTCGAGGTATTTGAGACCAAAATGGAACCATCCCCAAGTTGTGAGACCTCACATGCTTGGGACAAATCTCCAAAGAAGGCCAATTCCTCTACCTATTGTTGTTGCAAATCAGCAACACCCCTGGATGTTGATCAAATTTCTAGTTTGATCATCCTAAGCATCCAGTATGATTGCACAACATTGATCCCTCTCCCCAAGTGTGGGACTTGTAAAATGGAAGAGTAATCTCCATTTTAGAGGTTGGTTCCTCAACTCCTCTGATTAGATATATCACTTGCACAATTGCAGAGGTTTAAATTCCTGATTTCTACTCTAAATTCCAAAGGGACAAAGATAGAGAATGCAAAAAAAACTAAAACTAATGCTAATAGGTGATGCACCAAAGGAGTGGTGAGCATTTCTCACTACTGTAGATTGACACAGTTCACAAAATGTAACAAAACCTCATGCACAAACTGATAACTGTAATGAAGAATCAAAAATTAGTCAAACAACACCAATGAGAGGATGGAATATTAATCACAGGGCCTGTATTGTTATTTTAACATCAAAATCACTTGCATTACAACACCTGAGAGGAAAAATAAAGTTGCAGTTCCTAGAAAAGGTCTGTTATTCCACCAAAATCACCTTCAAGGAGAGAAAGGGGAGCTGCAATACAAGAAAATGTTCAACCCTTTGAAAATGAGCCAAAGCGGCTTTTTACAATGCAAGGACGAGCCCAGGAGAGAGAAACGTGGAAAAACGTGGAAGGGGTCCAACCATTGACCAAAACACATTCAAAATAGCATGGTCATCCTTGGACTCCATTCCCGACATTTTTAGCCATGCTTGGGATAGAATGCGAGCCATTCTTCATTAAAAATGGTGGTTGAAACGTCATTTCTATCCATGACCACGTGCGAGAAGAATTTTCAATTTTCCCTCTCCAAACTCCATCAAAATGTAAAAATGACCCCGAGAATCTTATATAGAATTTCACCATATTTCCATTGATATAAAGAACGTGAAAAGCGAGCTCGGATCGAAAGATATGGCCATTTAAAATTCTAGGGCAAAACAGGGTTAAATCGGGTTGGCGGGCAAAAATTTGAATTTTTACCTTTTTGGTCATTTGGAAAATTTTCCAAAATTTCCCGCGCTCTGCCCTTCCAGGTGCCACGTGGCACGTTTTGATTGGGTACAGGTCCATCCTGCTCTATTTTCCTTCACTTTACACTTTGGAAAATTTTCCAAAATTTCCCCACGGGGCCGATGAGCTTGGGACACGTGGCAAGCACTGATTGGATGCGGGCCTGTCCTTCCAAATTTTTCCATGGGCTGTTTGATTCATTTCCATCCTAGACACATGGCATAACCCCATTGGGTGTGGGTTTTCCCTCTTAAAATTTCACTCGCTTTCTTTCCTTATGTTTGGCGCCACCTAGACACGTGGCGAGATTCTATTGGCTCGCAATAAGGGGGGCTTTCCTCTCTGAATTTTCCTTTATTTTTCCTTGGGAAAATTTCCCAAATTCTCCCCTTGCTCCACCACTCTAGGACACGTGGCGAGAGATATAATTGGCTGGTGGGGCAGCGGGCCAAAACTTTCTTCATTAAAATTTGGCGAAACACTTAGCCAAAATTCCAATTTCTCCTCCGCCCTCCGAAACTCCCACGCCATAGGACACGTGGTGTGTTTTTATTAGCTGTGGGCATTCCTCTCTAAATTTCCATGTGCCAACACTTAGCCAAATTTTTCAATTTTCCCCCTTGACACGTGGCAGCATTTGATTAAATCGACGGACTGCGGGAAAAATCTTCCTTGAAAACCTTGCTAAAACACTTGGTAAAAAACCAAGTTCCCCTCCGACCCCTGCCACTTCCTTGGACACGTGGTGGCATCTCATTGGCTGTGGGCCTTTCAGGGGAAAATTTCCCACAAAAACTCCGCCGAGTCATAACTTCAAAAATACATGGAGTTAGGAGGAAAACTTTACCTTCTACGGAAAGCTGAGAAAGAGCTCTATCCAACGGTGTCATTTCCAGAAAGTTTTGAGTGCTTGAAAAGCAAAATTTCATGACTGAGGCACAAGAGAGGAAAAAATGAGAGGAGTTAGCCACAAAATGAGCAGGGGCACATTTTGGATAACAATTTCGGTGACTCAGAGGGGTCATTTTCCTGTTGGATGAAGTCACCAGGTGCCTGAAGAAATCCATTGGGCATGGAGTCATCATATTCTCTATTTGATACCCCAAATGACTAGAACACCGCAAGGAGGAAGATGGAATATCACCTGATGGAGCAAGGCCCGCAAACACATCTCCAGGAACAGCAAGCTTGTGCCAAAGCACTTAGGGAAAGAAAACTAACCTACAGCAAAACAATGTGCACAAGCACTTGGAGGAATGGAAACCTAAGCTAATATGTACAAGGTGGAGAATTTCCCTTTAGTATTAATTATTTATATGGATTCCATTGACTGGAATTTGTAGTTCTTTGCCATCTAATGAAAACAATTGGAAAGCATTGTTGTTCTTACACTTTGTTACCATGTATGGGCCACTCCAAATGGCATCAAATTTTGAATGTTTTCCCAGTTTTGCTCTATCTGCATCCCATTTTAACATCATATCTCCAACTTGGAAAGATCTATCCTTGGCCTTCTTATCAAAGGTCTTCTTTATCAAAGCCTGATTCTTCTCCATTGCTTGGGATGCTTGATTTCTGATTTCTTGGAGCTCCATTAATTCTACATATCTAACCTCCATGGGCTCAAACTCCAACAACTCCAACTGTTTCATGAGTTCTAATGTTGGCAACTCAAGTGACATGGGTAAAATTACCTCTCTTCCGTAAACAATCTTGAATGGAGAGTTACCTGTAGATCTTTTGGGAGTTATCCTATCAGCCCATAAGGCTGATTTCAATTTAGTATGCCAAGACCTCTGATTTTCATCAAGAGTCCTCCTAATGATCCTCAACAAGTTCTTTTTGTAGACTCGGCTGGCCATTACCCCGAGGGTAATAGTTTGATGAAGTGCTTAAGTAGATCCCATTATTGATGCCCATTCGAGTCACCTTGGACCCAATGAATGCCAATGCATTATCGATACTATTGTAGCAAGTATGCCGAATCTGGTTGCTATTCTCTCATTGAAATCTAGGATGCTAGATTCATTTGCTTCCTTGAGTGCTACCGCTTGATCCACTTGGTGAAATAATCATCATGGTGTTAAAATCTATTTGTACCCTTAGCTTGAATTGGGATTAATAACTCCAATGAAGTCTAAACCCCATTACATGAATGGTTGATCAATTGAAATTGGATGCAATGGAAGGGCAGCTAGCCTCTCTTTACCTGTGAAGAATGCACAATCCTTGCACCTCTTGATCCATGCATAACAATCATTGAAAATCTTGGGCCAATAATAGCCAACCCTCATGATATTTAGAGCTATCACTCTTGGTGCAAAATGACCACCATCTGGTCCACCATGGAACTCTTCCAACTCCCTATGAATCTGATTTGTTGCCCATGCATCTCAGAAGTACTCCATTCACGTCTCTTTTGAACAAACACCATCAACAAGGGCATATGGGACAGCCTGCAATCTGAAGTGTCTTCTTGTGGTCTTGTTCATTTCTGGAGGGCATAGACCTATGCTTAGGAATTGCATTATGTCTTGGGTCCAGCAAGGAATGGGGGCACCATTATTCTCTTCTTGAGTGCTTCCTTTCTCATAGCTATCTTACAACGCCAAAACAGCTTCCTTCTCATTGTATGCCTCCTTTTGTTTGCCCAAAATCAGCTGCTCACACAATCCTTTTTCCTCGACCAACTTGGTGACTTTAATCTCTATGTCATACTCCATGACACGAGTAATCCAACCTGCCCTTTTTCATTCAAGTCTTTGTTGAGGAGGAATTCTTTAACTCCCACGTGAGAAACCAGCAAGCTGGACCTTGTTGTTTGAGACTAAATGCTTGAATTTCTTCAAGCTTCGATTCTTGCAAGAACATGTGTCTCAATGAAAGAATATCTCACCTCATAATCCTCTAGGCTTTGGTGAAGAAAGCAATTGGTTACTCATCATTGTCTTTTCTGCTGTACCAAAATTGCAGAAATAGTTTCATCACCCCCAAATGCATAGAGGATGAAATCCTTGGAGAAATCCGGGTTGATGAGAGTTGGTGCACTGAGAGATGGATTCTTTGATTTCTTCAAAACTCTCCTTGCCTTTTGTTGTCCATTTGAAAGCCATGATTTTATTTAACATCTTGGTGATAGGCTTGACAAGGGCTGCAAATTTTGGGACAAACCTCCGAGCAAAATTTATTCTCCCCAAGAAACTTTGAAGGGCCTTCTTGTGGCTTGGAAATGGTAGTGCTCTTATGGCTTCAACTCTTTCTGGATCAATTGCTAATCCTTCTTTAGAGACAATGTGGCCAAGGAGCTTTCCTTCATGAGCTAGAAAAACACACTTTTTAGGATTCAAGGATACTCCAAATCTTCTACACCTTTGGAACACTTGTCTCAAATGAAAGAGGTGGTCTGCTGCATTTTTCAAAAAAACAGTGATATCATCAAGATATATCAGCACTATGTTGTTAATCAAACCCTTGAACGCCATGTCCATTGCTCTTTGGAAAGTATCCCCAGTGTTGGACAGCCCAAATGGCATTTTCCTGTATGCATAAGTTCCCCATTTGGTTGTAAAGGCTGTATTGAACTGATCTTCTTCCTTCACCATAATCTGATTGTACCCTGAATAGCCATCAAGTAGTGAAAACCTTTTGGAGCCAGCAACAACTTGTAAAATCTGCTCCATGGAAGGAAGGGGATAATGATCCTTGAGAGATGCTCTATTCAGATCTCTAAAGTCAACACACAATCTGATTTCCCCACTCTTCTTTCTAATTGGAACCAAGTTGGCTACCCAACTAGAATGCTTGATTGGGAATATGATTCTTGACTCTACCAACTTATTCAATTCTTTTCTCATGAGGGGCTCCATGTGTGGATTGACTAGCCTTTGTTTTTTCTGATGGGTTTAGTATTTGGATCTAATTCAATGGTATGTTGAGCTAACTCGGGATTGAACCCTTTCAAATCTTCATAGCTCCAAGAAAACACATCAGGGAATTCTTGACAAACCTCTATGAACTCATACCTTTCTTTCTCAGTTGTCATCTTACCAATTTGGAGTGATTTGCCTTCTTCTAACAAGATGGACACTGAATCTTCTCCCTTGACTTGGATGTTTTCTTTATCCTTCCTAAACTGATCATTAGGGTTGAAAATGGACTCCAAAGTAATAATTCCCTTTGGTAGCTTGTTGGTTCTCAGCTGCACCACTTGGTCACCATACTGTTGCTCCAACTTTTCCTAATTTTTAGCTAAAAACTCAGGCTCTTCTTGCAAGAAATGGATTATTTGTTGATCATTTTCAAACACTTTCCAGCTTACATTGTTGTCCGGAACTTAAGGCCTCACAATCACATGGATTTTTGGTTGTACCTTGTCCTTTTGAATGCTTTCAACAACGTCAAAGGATGCCCCAACTGCTGCAAGCCTCTCAGCAGCTTGGTTCTCTTTCCTAGGAATGGATTTTATGCTAAAACCCTCAAAATATTCAATGAGGTCCCACATCCTGTTCTTATAGCATTTGAGTAGATCATTCTTGATAGCATGTTACCCCTTAACTTGATTGACAATCAACTCACTTTGTCACCAAAGACTCGCAAGTTCTTTATTCCTCTCTTGATTGATCAATGCAATCCTTGCAACAAAGCTTCATATTCAACGGTGTTATTAGAGCATGCAAACTTAAATCTAAAAGCTAAATAATACTTAATTCGTTGGGGAAACAAGCATAACTCCCCTCCCGCACCTTATCTACTCTTTGATCCATTAAAAAACAACTGCCATACCTCACTATCATCCTTGTGGTCTGGCTTGGTGATGCTAGAAATAGGCTGATTTTCTTCATGCATGTAATAGACTCCTAACTCAGATTCTTCTATTTCTTGATAAGGATCAAAAGCATGCACCTTGTTTTCCCATTCATCAAGAGTTAGATCTGGGATGCTTCCTACCTTGGTGTCAGCTTCATCAATGCTTGGGTGATCTTCTTGATCAAACGTTGAACAATTGGCATTGATCTGACTTGGAGTGTAAGGCTCAATGTGAAAGTTTGCAATAGGTTCAGACCTGATTGTGGCTTTGGTTCCATATCTTGTTCTGAACAGCATGTGTGACCAATCAGTAGACAAGTAACCTCTAATCTTAGCTATGAAATCCCTTGACAAACATAGGGCAAAGAGTTGTGGAAGGTCTATTACGGATACATCTTGCAAAACAACAACATTGGGACATGCATGCAAGGTAAGACTCAAGTTTTTTATCACTCCAACTATTGTTACTGTTGCCCCATCCAATTGCACTACCCCTTTGGATATGGTTTCATATTGGAGCCCCAACTAATCAGCTATTTTCTTGGGCATTACTAAACTACTCGCCTTGGAATCAATCATGCAATTGTGTACTAGTTGATTTTTAATGATCAATGAAACATAGAAAGGAGGGGGCTTCAACATTTTACCTTGTTGTCCTCCATGATTCCCCTCAGGATGGGTAGCATTTGTGAGCACTTTCTCTTGCATTTGGACTTGCTGATTTGAAGTTGACCAGTCCTTCATGGCAGCTTGTAGCAAATATCTTTGGCCTGGGATAGATAGTGATTCCCACATTGATATGTTTACATTTGTCTTCTTCATCTGATCAATGATGTTGAATGGAGATGAAGCATCTCTCTGTTGTCCCTTGGCCTGCACATTCATTCCTTGTACATGGGCAGCAGCAATTGGCATTTGGGTTGGCTTAGGAACTATTTTAGGCAGTCCTTGTGTGTTTGGAGCTGAATTTTGTTTGCCAATAGTTTTTGGAGTGATAGAAGATTGAGGATTACTTGGGGCTAATGGTTGTTCTTCACCCAAATTTCTTCTTTTTGATCTTGTGTTGGCTGCAACACTTTGGGAAACCGTTTGATTCATGCCACAAAAATCTTTTGCCTGCCAGTTTACAAGTGTGGTATCATTTGGAGTTGATTCTGCTGGAATGTTCCTTGTTGCTGGTCATTTCTTTGACTACCTCCACACCATTTTTTGTCACCATTAATGCTTGATTCAGGGCACCATTGAAGCACATGGATTGGTTGTGAGGTTCATTGCATGGGAAACACCAATCATACTCTTGAGCTATATTGTTTTGTACTGGCACTAATGCTTTAGAGGAAAATGTAGCATTGGGATTATAAGGCTAAAATGGTCTATTGGAAGGAGGCCTTGTTTGGTTCAAATTTGCATCTGGGTTGGGTGGTCTTTGGGGTTGATATGGTTTCCTGTTAGGCTAAGCTTGGGGCTAGAAGGGAGGTCTGAAACCTTGGGTTTGTTGCCTCTTGAGTGTAACCAGCTCATTACCTAAGTTTTGTAATTGCTTCATGACTTCCTGAAGTTCATTTGAGGTGCTAGAAGATGAAGTGGAAGCTTCACTTGGATTTTGAATTCTAGGAGTGGGAATAGGAGATAAATTAGGCATTTGATTAGTGTTTGGGCTCTCTAAACTTGGAAACAGTGGCATTGGGGGTCTAGGAGCTAGCTTGCCAGCTTGAATCAAACAATTTTCAGCTCTAATGACAATGCTATAAGTAATGGGGATAGTTGTGCCTCCCATGGATTGAATTAACATAGAAATATCAGAATTTAAAGCTTTGAGGTAATAAAGAAAGGCACATTCTGTTGTTGGCCTGACTGCCACTGGAATTCTCTCCCAAGTCCTTTGGAATCTGGAATTAAAATTAGTCAGTTGCTCATTGGGAGCTCTCTTGATGGTTGTCACTGCTCTAAAAGGGACAAGTTGTCTCCTTTTCCCAAAGCTGCTCATGAAGGGCTATACATAGCTGATTTCAGTTTTGAATAGAACCTGAGGCAAGACTCCTGAACCATTGCAAAGATTTCCCTTTAAATGAAGATGTCAAGCAGTTTGACAGCAACTTACATCTCATTGTTCTCATGGATTGCACAAATATTAGCAATGTCCTTAACATGATCACCAGGAGTAGTCTGATTCTCTCCAGTAAAGTATGGGATGTTTTTCAGTGCTACAACTAGGATTGGATTTTGTGCATTGAGAGCAAGTGGGCTGCTGCTAGTGAAATTGACATAGGGATTGTTTTGTGCCATTCCGATTGGCCTTAAAACCCTTGTTGATTGAATGAAAGGCATACCAGGTGGAGGAGTTGAGAGAGTTCTATTTGGTGGAGATGGAGACCTTTGAATCCTCCTCCTCTTTGCCTTCTTCTTGGAGATAACTGTAGATACTCAAATAGTACCTCTTCTTCTCCAACTCTTGACCTTGTGGTGATTCTTCTCATGAGTTTTCGGGCTGTACTGCTAAAACTAGCTAATTCTTCTTCCTTGGAGTCGCCAGATGTGTAGTTTATAGCTCTTTAAAGCAAAAAACTTGCAACAAATGCACATAAATTTTGTTGCAATGAAGATGAATACTTCTAGGTCCCACCGGGCATGCCTTAAAACCAGCTGTTGTTGCAAATCAAGACACCCACGGATGTTGATCAAATTTCTAGTTTGATCATCCTAAGCATCTAGTGTGATTGCACAAAATCGAATCCTCTCCCCAAGTGTGGGACTTGTAAAATGGAAGAGGAATCTCCAGTTTAGAGGCTGGTTCCTTAACTCCTCTGATCAAATATATCACTTGCACAATTGTAGAGGTTTAAATTTCTGATTTCTACTCTAAATTCCAAAGGGAAAAAGATAGAGAATGCAAAAAAACTAAAACTAATGCTAATAGGTGATGCACCAAAGGAGTGGTGAGCATTTCTCACTTCTGCAGATTGAAACAGTTCACAAAATGCAACAAAACCTCATGCACAAACTAATAACTGTAATGAAGAATCAGAAATTAGTCAAACAAACAACACGATAGAGGATGGAATATTAATCATAGGGCTGTATTATTATTTTAACATCAAAATCACTTGCATTACAACACACGAGAGGAAAAATAAAGTTGTAGTTCCTATAAAAGGTCATTATTCCACCAAAATCACCTTTAAGGAGATAAAGGGGGCTGCAATATAAGAAAAGTGTTCAAACCTTTGAAAATGACCAAAACTTGCTTTTACAATGCAAGGACGAGCCCAGAGAGAGAAACGTGGGAAAACGTGTAAGGGTCCAACCATTGACCAAAATGCATTCAAAATAGCATGGGAATCCTTACATACCCATTCCATAACATTTTTAGCCATCTTTGGGAGAGAATGCGAGCCATTCTTCATTAAAAGCGGTGGTTGAAACGTCATTTTTGTCCATGACCACGTGCAGAAGTGTTTTTGATTTTATCTCTCCAAACTCCATCAAAATACAAAAATGATCCTAGAATCTTGTATATAATTTCACTAGCTTTCCATTGATATAAATAACGTGAAAAATTGAGCTCTGGATCGAAAGATATGGCCATTTGAAATTCTAGGGCAAAACAGGGCCAAATCGGGTTGGCGGGCAAAAATTTGATTTTTTTACTTTTTGGTCATTTGGAAAATTTTCCAAAATTTCCCCATGCTCCACCCTTCCAGGTGCCACATGGCATGTTTTGATTGGGCGCGGGCCCATCCTGCTCTATTTTCCTTCACTTTGCACTTTGGAAAAATTTCCAAAATTTCCCCGTGGGGCCGATGAGCTTGGGACACGTGGCAAGCGCTGATTGGACGCAGCCTATCCTTCCAAATTTTTCCACGGGCTGTTTGATTCATTTCTATCCTAGACACATGGCATAACCCCATTGGGTGTGGGTTTTCCCTCTTAAAATTTCACTCGCATTCTTTCCTTAAGTTTCGGCGCCACTTGGACACGTGGCGAGATTCTATTGGCTCACAATAAGGGGGCGGCTTTCCTCTCTGAATTTTCCTTTATTTTTTCCTTGGGAAAATTTCCCAAATTCTCCCCTTGCTCCACCACTTGGGACACATGTCGAGATATAATTGGTGGCGGGCGGTGGGCGAAACTTTCTTCATTAAATTTTGGCGAAACACTTAGCCAAAATTCCAATTTCTCCTCCGCCCTCCAAAACTCCCACGCCATAGGACACGTGGTGCATTTTTATTGGCCGTAGGCTTTCCTCTCTGAATTTCCATGCGCCAACACTTAGCCAAATTTTTCAATTTACCCCCCCTGGACATGTGGCAGCATTTGATTCGTCGACGGGCCTGCGGGAAAAAACTTCCTTGAAAACCTTGCTAAAACGCTTGGTAAAAAACCAAGTTCCCCTCCAACCCTTGCCACTTCCTTGGACACGTGGTGGCATTTCATTGGTGTGGGCCTTTAGGGAAATTTTCATACAAAACTCCGCCGAGCCATAACTTCAAAAATACATGGAGTTGGGAGGAAAACTTTACCTTTCTAGAAAGCTGAGAAAGAGCTCTATTCAATGGTGTCATTTCCAGAAAGTTTTGAGTGCCTGAAAAGAAAAATTTTGTGACTGAGGCACAAGAGAGGAAAAAATGAGAGGAGTTAGCCACAAAATGAGCAGAGGTCACATTTTTTATAACACCTATCTCTAAGAATTCTTGTAACTCCTTATGCTGAAATAAAATCCTAAACTCAACATGTCAAGGAATTAGGGATAAAAGGATATCTAGAAAAGGGGAAATCCTAAGCTAAGGAAGGTGATAGCCTTAGGGAAAATGTTGATCTCTCTCCATGAGAGGAAAATGAAATAAAGAAGGCATGGGAGAAGAGCGTAGACGGTGTGTGCCACGAGATCAACATGTGGGCTTGGCCTTCCGGCCAAAAGTAAACATGTGAAAATGGGGGTCAGAAGTAGCGAGAATATGCATAGCATATCGAAAAATGCAATCAAATAGGTGAGATGCAATGAAAATGAGAGAGGGAAGACAAGCGTTCCACAAATCATGATTTTATTGCTTAAGGGATGCACAATCATTTACATTCATGGTAGGAGGTGAGAATACATTATAGAGACCATGCCAAGGTTTGAGACCCATGGGAAGTCAGCCAAAATTTTGGCATGGTGTTGTTACAATAGAGAGGGATCCTTTTTACAAAGTAGAACTTTTTATTTATAGGATAAGAAAGAGAGAAGAGAAGGATAAAGAGAGGGAAACTTGGATTCAAATATTCAACCACCAATAGCTAGTGATAAATTCTTGTAAATCTACCTACAAATCTATCAAATGCACTTCCCCATGTCTGTTTGGCATGTAGAAGAAGGAAGAAAGCAAGATCTAATTGAAATTTGGTGGTTGAGGTTGATTAGATGTGTGCATTAATGATCAAAAATATGTTTCCCTATTTTCCACCTACCAAATCCCACCTAAATCTGATTTTTAAAAGTCCAACGTGTAGTTGATGTTAGCAACTTTCAAATGAGACCAAGCACACATGAATCTAAGAACTACAAAGCAAATGTTATGGTTGGCGAAGTCTATAGGTCACTCTAACATGTAATGACACGTGGCATGCACTAATTGATTGAGGAAATCAGTCAATTATTCATGTGATTTTTTATTTCTACCACGTGTCATAAATTGGTTGGTTGTCAGGATTTGACGCCCTATTGGTGTGCTTTGATAGGTTGTGTGTATCACACTCAAGTTTGATAGATGACATGGCACAGTGACTTGCGTAGAATAAGGTGAAATGTGTGGAATAAAAAGGCAGGTGCATGAAAGGGAAATAGAGGGAAGGCATGCATGTAGGTGCATGCACGGGAAAAATAGGAGAATACTTACATGGGACAACTATGGGGAAGGGCGCGAGATTTCAACCGAGGAAGGGCCCGTCGCGATAGAAAAAAGGAGGCATTCAAAGGAGTGCAAGGAAAAGGAGGAATTGTAAGGTTTGCAAGTGCAAAGACATGCGAGGGACTTAGCCGATTTGGAAGGAAAGTCTACAGAGGTGTGTGTAAGGAGTGTGTGATAGGATAGGAAACAAAGCGTATGTGTACGAGGAAGGCACAAAGGAAAATGGAAAAGGAGATAGTAGAATGTAGAGGTAGAAGAAGGAAGGTGCATAAGGGAACACAGAGGAACTAAAATTGTGTCAAGGTGTCAGAAGAACAATCTTGAGTGCGCGTAACCTGAAAATGTGAAACATCATAGTTAGAATGAAAATATAAGTTATCCAAGTAACTAGGAGAGTTATTTGGATTAAAAAATTGTGACTTTTGGGGCCATCTTCCTACTAGATGAAGAGACCAATAGCCTTAAAATCCCATTGGGCATGGAGTCAAGCACTAAACTTGAAGATCTGATCTGTAACTTGAAGAACATCCTGAAGTCACTTAAAGTACTTGTCTCGAACTCTAAACTAAACTGCTACTCTCGTATGAATACATTCTTAATTGGATTGATGAGAGTGAAATCTATGCATGACCATTAAAGCTACCATAGCTAAAATTGAACTGTCATCCCAAGAAGCAATAAAAGGGGTGTGTGGGCACAATAGGAAAGGAAAGGCACCAGAGGGAGTGCGCTAAAATAGAAGCACAACACTATGTACAAAACTGAAAATCATACATGTCCCAAAGGGAACATGCAGAGTGTGTGTGAGCACTTGTGTTACTGAAAGAAAACCTATTCTAGCCTACTCTAACTAGAGGCAAAGGGTGCTCAAGTAAAACATGCTACGTGCGAAGCAAGGAGAAGTAGCTTCCCTTCCTCATAAATTGTGACCATGTAATTTATTTGGCATTGGACATGGTTGGAAACAAGAGTGAAAAACTACCTTGCAGATGGTGTTTCACCCTCCTCAAAGTATTAACAAAAAAATAATATACACCTCATGAAGTTGTTATGCACTTGGATCTAGGAGGTGTTGTTGTTGACCTTTGGCATTCTGAAGCTTTGCCTCATGCTCTGAAGTGAGCATGACTAGTGGCAACTTTTTCTTTGGCTCTAGACTAGTCGGAGTATCTTATTGGGTAGGTTTTGATCCTTATGATTTTCCCATTCCTTTGAATCTCAATCCCACATATGGGAATTTATTGTAGACTCTCCTTCGAAGATGAATTCTTGTAGGTTATGTCACACAGAGCTAGGGAACATGAGTTTCTACCTCTACAAGCAATTCCTTCTCCTTTAGAACTGCGCCCTCAGGAACTAATTGATTTTCTTCAAACAAGCACCCATATGATTTCCTCTTCCCAGTCAGATTCACATAAGTCATGTCATTCTTCAATTGTTCTATAGTTTTCAAACATGATGACGTTGGTTGGGAAAGGCGTGTTGGCAGGGGGTTGTTCATTTATGGTACAGTTAGATAGAGGGGACTCGGAAGAAGGTGGAAGGATGGGTATAGAAGGTGATGAAGGTGCACATGCAAGAGGAGTGGAAGGGAGCACAGTGAGGTGATGGTAGAGAAATGAAGCGAGAGGATGGATGATGGGAATTCTCAATGAGGGCAACGTGAAAGAAATTGGGAACACATGTAATGGACTGAGTTGATGTAAGTTGGATTGCAGGATTAGGAGGGTTGTAAGATGGTAGTTCGAGGTTACCCTATTGACATGGTTTCTGTGTGTTATATTTTGAGCCTCCATTTCTTCCACCCACTCTATAATCTAGGGCAACATCTCAGTGATAAAGTGTAGCTTCTGTTGGGTGTTAAACCAACCTAGTACAGGCCGACCCATGGACAAGGGACCTTATAGCCAACTTTAACTACCTTTATGGAGCACTTGACTCTGAGTTGCATCATGTCCATCTCCATTTTTTTCACCTACCTCTCAAAATCATCTTCAGCCAAGGAGTTTCCACCATCATCTGCATAAACCTGTTCTTCATAAACATTTTGGTTAGAAAAAAGTGGGTTATATGCATATTCAGGATGATAGGATGCATAAAACTTATTTGGAGGAGGAATTTGGAACTGTAAGGATGGAGAAAAATATATTTGTTGCTGCAGATGATAATTTCTTGAAGGGAAAGAAGTCATGATTTCACAACTTCAAAAGAGGAAGGTGAAACGATGGAAGAAGGAAAAATGAATGAAAGGAGGAGAGGAGAATGGTTTTGAATGATAAAATGGGTGCATTTGGATCAGTGAAGTCACCAGATGTGTTGAAGAAATTCCTCTAAAGGTTGGATCTCAGTAAAACACATAAAACTTGCTGAAATGAAGATGTAAAGCTCTTCACTCTTCTCCCATTGGGTGTGCCGAAACTATTGGTCATCAAACTTGCAGCCATGTCTTAGATCCAGAAGAGCCGAGGTATTTGAGACCACAATGGAACCATCCCCAAGTTGTGGGACCTTGCACACTTGAGACAGATGTTCTAAGAAGTTTGGTTCCTCTACCTACCTCTAACACTACCTGCTACTCCTTATTCTCGAAAGAAAATCCTAAACTAACATGCCAAGGGACCAGGGGTAGAAGGATGTGTAGAAAGGGGAAAATCCTAATCTAATGAAGGCAATAAGCACTAATGAAATGGTCGATCTCTCTCCATGTGCGGTGAAGTAAATAGATCGGGCACATGAGAAGAGGGTAGATGGTGCATGCCACATATCAACATGTGGGCTCAGCCTTCTAGAACATGCAAATGATGAACATGGGGATTGTAAGAGGAAATATGCACAACATACCAGAAAATGCAAACAGAGAGGCAAGATGTAATGAAAATGAGAGAGGGAAGACAAGAGTTCCACAAAACATGATTTTATTGCTTAAGGGATGCATAATCATTTACATTCATGAAAGGAGGCGAGAATACATTACAGAGACCATGCCAAGGTCTAAGACCCATGGGAATTTGGCCACCATTTTGGCATGGTGTCGTTATAATAGAGAGGGATCCTTTTTACAAAGAAGAACTCTATTATTTATAAGAGAAGAAGGAGAGAAGAGAAGGAGAAAGAGAGGGAAACTCATATTCAAATCTTCAACCACTAATAGCTAGTGATAAATTCCTACAAATCCACATGCAATGCTATCAGATGTGCTTCCCCATGTTTTTTTGGTATGTAGAAGAAGGAATAAAAAAGATCCGATTGAAATTTGGTAGTTGAGGTTGATTAGATGTGTGCATTGAGTATCAGAAATATGTTTCCCTATTTTCGCCTACCAAATCCTTCCTAAATCTGATTTTGAAAAGTCCAATGTGTATTTTATGTCAAAAAAATTTAAATGAGACCGAGCATGTGGGAATCTAAGAACTGCAGCAAAAGTTATGGTTGGCGTAAGTCTACAAAGTCACTCGACATGACAATGACACGTGGCATGCATTGATTGACTTAGGAAATCGATCAACTATTCATCTAATTTATCATTTCTACCTTATGTCATGAACTAATTAGTTTTTAGGATTTGACTCCCTATTAGAAAAATTTTATAGGTTTCATGTAGCACACTCAAGTATGACAAATGATGTGGTACAATGACTTAGATAGAAGAAGGCACAATGATCCAGCAAAGAATTCTAGTGGCGCAACTCCCAGAGACCATAACTTTTACACCGTAGCTTCGATTGACTCGCTCAAAAGGAAACGGAAAGATTGGAATGTGTAGAATGTGATGAGAAGGTGCTAAACTTTGTTTGGCAATGTTTTACCCCGAAATCCGCATTTAAGGGGCCCAAATTGTAATTTTTATCGCTTTGTCTAAAAATAGTAAATTCTAAAAATAGTATGTTTCGCAAAATTAGTGCACATGTAAGTCTTGGAAGATGAAACACCTCATCTCCCTCGAGACTGGTGACCTTCCACATCTTTCTAGGTGTCCTTTCGTATTTATAAAGTATTATAAATACATATGTAACCGGAAGAAGAGATAGACATCTCTTGGCAGAGATAATTGATGTATTTCGAAATCTTTGAGTAATTTACATCTCTTTTCAGAGATAGTTGTTTTGCAATTCATTTGGCACATTTGTTAATCTGTTCCTTAAGTCTGAAACCCCTCGGTTTTGGATCACACAAGGTGTGGAAGAAAAAGGTAGGCATGTGAAAGGGAAATAGAGGGAAGGCGCGAATGTAGGTACATGTGCAAGAGGAATAGGAGAATACTTGTAGGGGAAAACTATGGGGAAGTGGTGTGAGCTTTCAACTAAAGAATGGCACGCCAAAAAGTGGTCTTGCGAAGGAGTGCAAGGAAAAGGAGGAAGTGCAAGGTGCACAAGCGCGAAGACATGTGAGGGACTTATCTCGATTTGGAAGGAAATTCTATAAAGTGCATGCAAGGAGTGTGTGAAATGATAGGAAACAAAGTGGGTGCACAGGAGGAAGGCGCAAAGGAAAATGGAAAAGGAGATAGTAGAATGCATAGGGGAGAAGCAGGAAGGCACATAAGGGTGTGCAGAGGAACTACAACTATGCCAAGGTGTCAAAAGAAAAATCTTGAGTGCGCACAACCTGAAATGTGAAACATCAGAGTTAGAATGAAAATATAAGTTATCTAAGTAACTATGAGAGTTATTTGGATAAAATAATTTGTGACTTTGGGGCCATCTTCCTACTAGATGAAGAGACCAGTAGCCTTAAAATCCCATTGGGCATGGAGTCAAGCACTAAACTTGAAGATCGATCTATAACTTGAATAACATCCCGAAGGCACTTATAGTACTTGTCGAACTCGAGCTAGACTTCTACTCTTATATGAAGACATTCTTAATTAGATTGATGAGAAGGAAAGCTATGCATTGACCGTTGGAATTGCCATAACTAAAATTGAACTATCATCCTAGGAAGCAATAAAATGGGCATGTGGGCGCAATAGGAAAGGAAAGGTTCCGTAAGGAGTGTAATGAAATAGAAGCACAACGCTATGCACAAAACTAAAAATCATACATGTCCCAAAGGGAACATGTAGAGTGTGCACGGGCACTTGTGTTACTAAAAGAAAATGTATTCTAGTCTACTCTAACTAGAGGCAAAGGGTGTCAAGTAAAACTCGCTACAGAAGCAAAGAAGTAGCCTCCCTTCCTCTTAAATTGTGACCATGTAATTGATTTGGCGTTGAACATGGTCATAAATAAGAGAGAAAACTACCTTGTAGATGGTGTTTCACCCTCCTCTAAGTATCAATAAAAGAATATATACCTCCCGAAGTTGTTCTCGCACTTGGATTTGGGAGGTGCTACTACAGATCTTTGGCATGCTGAAGCTCTACCTCATGTTATGAAGTGAGCATGACCAGTGAAAACTTTTCCTTTGGCTCTAGACTAGTCAGTTATCTTATTGGGCATGGTCTGATCCTTGTGATTTTCCCATTACTTTGAAGCTCAATCTCACAGATGGAAATTTCTTATGACTCTCCTTCGAAGGTGATTTCTTGTAGGCTAGGGTCTCACAGATCTGGGGGCACATGAGGCTCTCGCCTCTACAAGTAAATCAGTCTCCTTCATAACTACGCCCTCAGGGACTAATTGATTTTCTTATGAAAAAGGCACCTGTATGATTTCCTCTTCCCATTCGGAGTCGCATGAGTCATGTCACTCTTCAACTATTCTGTAGTTGTCACACATGATGATGTTGGTTTGGAAAGCACATTAGCATAGGGTTGTTCATTTATTGTACAATTAGATAGAGGGGACTCAGAAGAAGGTTAAAGGATGGGTACAACATGCATGTAAGACACGTGCGTAAGAGAAGTGGAAGCACGTGCGGGAGGGATGATGGTAGAGAAATGAAGGTGAGATTATCCAGAGAGGAATTCTCAATGGGGGCAACACATAAAAAGCTAAGAACACATGTAGCGGACTGATATGATCTAAGTTGGCACAAAGGAGTGGTAGGGTCTGTAAGATGGTAGTGCACGGTTTCCCCATTGACAAGGTTACCGGGTGCTATATTTTTGAGACTCCATTTCTTCTACCCACTTTGTAATCTGGGGTAGCATCTCAGTGATAAAGTGTAGCTTTTGTTGGGTGTTAAACTAGCCTAGTATAGGGCTGACCCATGGACAAGGGACCTTGTAGTAAACTTTAGCATCCTTTATAGACCACTTAATTCTAAGTTGCATCATGTCCATCTCCATTTTTTGCTCCAGCCTCTCAAAATTAGCTTCAGCCAAGGATTTTCCACCATCATCTACATAAACATGTTCTTCATAAACATTTTGGTTAGAAAAAGTAGGTTATATGCATATTCAGGATGACAAGACTCATAAAAAAAAATTGGAGGACTTTGGAACTGTGGGGATGGAGAAAAATAGCTCTGCTACTGCAAATGAGAATTCCATGAAGGGAAAGAGTTCATGATTGCACAACTTTAAAAGAGGAAGGTGGAACAATGGAAGAAGGAAAATGAATGAAAGGAAGATGGGAGACTGGTCTGAGAATGAGAAAATGGGTGTGTTTGGATTAGTGAATTTTCCAGACATGTTAAAAAATGCATCCAAGGGAAGGATCTTAGCAAAACACATCAAAATTTTGAGATGAAGTTGTAAAACTCTTCACTCTTCTCCCACCTGGGAATGCCTAGAAATTATTGGTCATCAAACTTACACCCGCATCTCGATCCAAAAGAGCCAAGCTATTTGATACCACAATGGAACCATCCCCAAGTTAAGGGACCTTACGTGCTTGGGACAGATGTATAGAGAAGGTTGGTTCCTCTACCTACCTCTAACACTATTGCTACTCCTTATGCTGAAAGAAAATCCTAAACTAACATGCCAAGGGACAAGTGATAGAAGGATGTGCAAAAAGGGGAAATCCTAAGCTAAGGAAGGTGATAGCGTCAGGGAGAGGGTTGATTTCTCTCCATAAGTGGTGATGGAAATAGAGCAGGCACGGAGAAGAGGGTGAGCGTTGCATGCCAAAAATCAACATGGGATTGGCCTTCTAGTGTGCATAACACATGAACATGGGGAATATAAGTGGGAATACACACAACATGCCAGAAAATGCAAACAGAGAGGTGAGATGCAATGAAAACGAGAGAGGGAAGAAAAGAGTTCCACAAAACATGATTTTATTGCTTAAGGGATGCACAATCATTTACATTCATGATAGGAGGTGAGAATACATTGCAGAGACCATGCCAAGGTCTGAGACTCATGGGAAGTTAGCCACCATTTTGGCATGGTTCTTACAATAGAGAGGGATCCTTTTTTACAAAGTAGAAATTTGTTATTTATAGGAGAAGGAGAGAAGAGAAGGAGAAAGAGAGGGAAACTTAGATTCAAATCTTCAACCACCAACAACCAGTGATAAATTCCTACAAATCCACCTACAAGGCTATCAGATGTGCTTCCCCATGTCTGTTTGGCATGTAGAAGAAGGAAGAAAGCAATATCTGATTGAAATATGGTGGTTGAGGTTGATTAGATGTGTGCATTGATGATCAGAAAGATGTTTCCCTATTTTCTTCCTACCAAATCCCACCTAAATCTGATTTTGAAAAGACCAACATGTAGCCGATGTCGGTAGATTTCAAACAATACCAGAACACGGGAATTTGAGCACTGTAGTAGAAGTTATGGTTGTCATAAGTCTATAGGTCACTTTGACACATAATGACACATGGCGTGCATTGATTGACTAAGGAAATTGGTCAATTTTTCCCCTAAATTATCATTTTTTTGATGTGTCACAAACCGGTTTGTTGTTAGGATTCAACTCCATATTGGCATGCTTTGATAGGTTACATGTAGCACACTCAAGTATGGCATATGATGTGGAACAGTTGACTACCACGTAAGAAGGCATAAGGTGCGGAAGCAAAAGGCAAGTGTGTGAAAGGGAAATAGAAGGAAGGCACACAGAGATGTGTGCACAAGAGGAATAGGATAATAATTGTAGGGGACAAGTATGGGGAAGGGGCATGAGCATTCAACTAAGGAAGAGCACATCAGATAGAAAAAAAGGGTGGCATGTGAAGGAGCACAAGGAAAATATGAATTCCAAAGCGCGTAAGTGCGAACGCATGCGAGGGACTTAGCTGATTTGGAAGGAAATTATACATAGTGCACATAAGGAGTGTGTGCTAGGATAGGAAATAAATTATCCATGCAAGAGGAAGGTGCAAAGGAAAATGGAAAAAGAGATAGCAGAATGTAGAAGGAGATGTAGGAAGGTGCATAAGGGTGCACAGAGGAACTATAAGTGTTCCAAGGTGTCAAAAGAACAATCTTGAGTGCACGCAACCTAAAAAAATGTGAAACATCAGAGTTAGATTGAAAATATAAGTTATCCAAGTAATTAGGAGATTTATTTAGATAACAGTTTTGATGAATTTCGGGGTCCATCTACCTACTAGAGAAAGAGACCAGTAGCCTTAAAATTCCATTGGGAATGGATTCAAGCACTAAACTTGAAGATCTGATCTACAACTTGTAGAACATCCCTGAAGTCACTTACAGACTTGTCTTAACTCTGAACTAAATTGTTACTCTCATATGAAGACATTCTTAATTGGATTGATGAGAGTGGAAGTTATGCACTAACCGTTGGAACTACCTCTGCTAAAATTGAATTGAATTCTCAAGAAGAAACAAAAGGGGTGTGTGGGTGCAACAGAAACAAAGGGAATCATAAAGAGCATGCCAAAACAGAATCACAACACTATGTACAACTTAAAATCATACATGTCCCAAAGGGAACATGTAGAGTGTCAGCAGACACTTGTGTTACTGAAAGAAAACCTATTCTAGACTACTCTAACCATAGGAAAAGGGAGCTCAACTAAGACCTACTACAGGTAAGGATAATTAGTTTCCCTTACTCACAAATTGTGGCCATGTAATTAATTTGGAGTTGAACACGATTGGAAATAAGAGTGAAAACCGCTTTATAGATGGTGTTTCTTCATCCTCAAAATATCAACAAATAGAATATATACCTCTTATAGTTGTTCTAAACTTGGATCTAGAAGGTTATGTTGTCAACCTTTGGCATGTTAAATCTTTACCTCATGCTCTAAAGTGAGCATGACCAGTGGTAACTCTGTCTTTGGCTCTAGACTAGCCAGATATCTTATTAGGCACGGTCTAATCCTTGTAATTTTCCCATTACTTTGAATCTCAATCCCACATATGGGATTTTCTTGCAGAATCTCCTTTTGAAGGTGGCTTCTTTCAAGATGGTTTGTGAAAATCTAGGATGTGTGAGGTTTTGCCTCTACAATCAACTTAGTCTCCTTCAAAACTGCGCCTTAGGAACTAACTGATTTTCTTCTCAAATAGGTGCCCATATGATTTTCTCTTCCCATCGGAGTCTCATTAGTCATGTCATTTTCAACTATTTTGTAGTCGTCAAACAATATTATTTTGATTAGGAAAGGCATGTTGGCATAGGGTTGTTCATTTATGGTACAAGCTTAGACAAAGGGGACTCAAAACACTTGTTTCAAAGCACCCTTCAGACCTTGTCTTCACCTTCAGTCTCAACATCACACCAAATCATATCAAATATGGCATGTGACCACTAAATTTAAATTTAGTAACATGTATAACACTTATAAGAAATTTATAAGTCTTGAAACAACTATTGGTTCAAACTACATCAACTTTTGTCTTCATTAAATCATGTTTCCCAAATAGTAGTTTTCAAAAATCAACTGGTTAACACCCTTCCTAACACTTTCAAGACATCAAAATGGATTCATTATATGACATATTAATCCCTATTTACATTCCAAGTGATATCAAGCATCGCAAATCCATCGCATACTCTAACCAACTCATTTCTTCAAAGCAAAAATAGTTCTTTCCTAGATAGGCAAAATAATTCTTGTCCATAAGCCTAGAAAACATATCAAAACTCATAATCATGAAGAAAATATTATATCATTGGAAATATATCTGAATTATCTTTCCAAACAACTTTAATCACCTCCTAATTCCACCTTTAGCTCGTGTTATGTCCATTTCATGAAGACATCTTTTACCACGCCAAAACTACCCTTTGACTAGTCAACCTTCATAGGGCACACTTTTCCATTTTTATGCATCCTCATGACCTGAAACCTATTTTACATAAATATCAACTCATATACTCAAAACAAACTTCTTCAAAAATGACATGTTTGAGTGGGACCCACTTTTCACCATAACCTATACCATACCTTTATATAACTATTAAGGAGTCTTATACATGTTCTAGTTATCATTCATGTACTAGGAATCAATTTTTTCCACTTAGAAAATAAATCTCTCAAACTACTTTTAAGCTAAGGTTTCAAACTCATAACAAGTTGTTTACCTTCTTAACATTCATTCATAAAAATGTGACAATGAAATGACCTCATTATTTTTTTGAAACCTTCTAGAATCAATTTAGAAACATCCTTGAAATCCACAAGGTCCCATGTAAAGCACAAAATTCAGGGTGAGCATCAGAAGTTCCAATTCGAGCTAGAAATGCACTTGTTCTTGACCTTGTTTCACCAAAACCTCATATCTTACAAAATTCTCATCATGGAAACCTTAAAATTTTCTCAAATCCTAAGGACATACCCTTATAAGATATCAAATAATCATAATTTCATTATTACCTCTCAATGTTTCCAACCACTGAGACTTCCATAACTACCCCTTAAGGTTTTGACCGTAAAATCTAGAGTTAACTTAAATAACACTATAAATCATCATTAAATCACTCAAAACGATCTAAAACTACCTAATAAATCATGTTATAGCTACTTACATGCATCCATGAGCTCATAACCTCCATACCTCAATCTCATACCTCCTAGCATTCATACCCACTCCAAATGAGTGCCTGAATCATGGTCACTAACCTGTATCTACACCATACAACCCATCTGAGCTCCCAAGAACTCCACAAACATTCTCTCCAACATTCTAACATGCTTATAAAGAAACCAAAAATCTCTAATCATCATGCATCATCGCTTAGGCTAGCTAGATCACATTAATGGGTTTGCAAGAACAAGCCATCCTCACTGAATCATCCTTTGCAACCAAGAACATACCTAAATTTCCATTTCATCATCACTCTAAGCATAATCTAAAACTACACCATCATCCACTTTTTCATTAATGAGTTTTTTCATCAATGAAAACACCTATGCAGCAGCATGCCAATAATCTCCCCATTTTTTGATGGAAAACCGCTGAACTTCTCCCCATTTTTACATTAATGACAAAGGATACATATACCTACATGATATTTAGATTTCTCAACTTTATAGAATCACCTCTTGGTTATAAAAATCAACCAAAGGTCTCAATTAATCACAAAATCTTGAAATTCCACTCAAAATTTAATTTTTAGCCTTTTTTCAAGCATGTACACACAACACTCCCCCTAGGAAAAGCATATACATCATCTGATATTATCAATAAATAATAATAAAGCATCTTTATACCTCTTTCTAGGAGCAATTGCACCATCATTCACCTTTAGGCATGAAAAATTTGTCATTTCTTACCTCACCCCTATTTTAGCCTTCATAAAGCCATTGTATCAAACATGTACTTATAGCAATCATCTCAAGTTCATGCCAACAATGTCATATATGAGCTATAATAACCACCTTATCTTCATTCATGGGATAATTTTTCTTATCTAGGCAAAAATTAATCTTGTCTCTTATCATTTTTGTCTTCAAACTACCTCAAGAACTCATATCCATAAACAATAATCTCAATGGATTATGGACCAACTTTAATAAGCTCTCAAACACCATTCAACCTATTTATCAACATTTTATTACCCCCTCTGGACTCAATACCACCATCTCTATTAGACAAGATCAAAATTAATCTTTTTACCTTCTTCATATGGCTTGAAAGCTCTTCAAACACTTATACCCATTCTAAATAACTTTCTTAGTTCTTGATAAACCATAATAGGTGAAATGTCGCATTCAAGGACTATAACCAACCAAAGAATTAAACACCTATATCATGCCTTATTTTCTTTTAAGTCTTCCATAACTTCATCTAGAACTGCTATCACATGCTCCCCATGGCTTGACGAATTCATTCGCATTACATAAACCTGTAGCTTCCTCTTCTTAGTACTCTGTGGCATCATAATTTACACAGAGTATACCTTTATTCATTTTTATTTTCTTCCATAATTTCTTCTTGCACTCTTAAAATAGACATAACCCTCATGACATTACATATAGTATATCGAGACAATATTACCTAAGACAAAGTGAATTCAACTTTTATAGAAGCTTATATCATATCACCGTATAGTAATAAATCACATGTATCATCAACTGAGCCAACTTTATACCTCAATAACTTCTTCTAAAGTTACATGCACTATTGTAGATATACATTTTGCATAAGACTCAAATAAAGCATCAAACAAAGTTGAGTCCAACCTCCATCCTTCATGACTAAACATTTAGCATTCATATACCTAACACTATATTTTAATGGTATTTTAGCATCTTGTCAAACTCCCCATAAAACACAAGTCTTCTATATGGCACTCACATAGCTAATGAGTATGGATAAATGCAAATCCACCATCAATCAACTTGAACAACCATTTATAATTCTTCACAAAAACATCATGAGAGTTATTCAATAAACACCTACGATCTTATAGGTACACATTCTTCAACCCCGTAGCAATACATTTTGGTTTAAGACACAAATGTGCAAGTTTAGATCACCCTTTACCCTTTATGGCCATTAATTATCATTCATCCACCTTTATTATGAAAAAATTGACAACACTTCATGAGAGTTTCAATCATACCCACCGAGCCTCGAGACAACACATACTCTACCTACCGAGGATACTGCACTTGTAGCTTGTCTTTTTCATAAGACCTAAATAAGGGCTATAAACAATTTTTATTCATACCTATGTACATCTTAGTGTTCTTTAGACCATTTATACTTCTTCATAGGTGTAAATACATGTCGTTGAATCTCTGACATAGAAAACTTTGCAAGATATCTAGGCTCATACCTGTAGGTCCACAATATTGACTCGTGGCACAACTTTACTAAGAAACTCTTACACTCATTCCTTGTAACTCATCACTTGTAAGAGATAAACCATAAAGACTATTCAACTACATTGAGTATTCAATCTCAAATCCATTCAAACATGAGGATCAAGAAAAACTCATAAGATACCAACAAGTAACTTACAGTCCTCAACACAGACAAGACACAGTCAAGATGCTTCAAGAGGGAATATTGATCAAACCATTACACTCATTGACCTTTACCTTCTCCAAGACCTCATATAGAGATTTTAAACAATTTATGACATATGATCTTCTAGAATCATTAAGTAATTCACCGTATCTTTTTTTTTTCACCATCAAATGCACAATAATTCTACTAGCCCTTATCACCTCAAGAAACTCCCATAATTTTTTTGTATATAGAATTTCATGAGAGGATTTTACCTTATTTTCATACCTATTTTATCATATTAGTTTATCAAAAATTTTGAAGTCACATCCTAGAGTGAACAAACCCAACTTACAAAATGGATTTTCCACATTAGGTTTCCTTAGCTTTAACACTATCAACTCGATCACTATCATAGATTCCCAAAAATTTATGAAGTTTTATTACCTTATTCCTATTTAATCCTTGAGACTACCTTGTCTAGAATATTTGCACAAATTTTTAGCATTGGAACCAATATTTTCGTCCTCCATATCTAATATTCCTTTCATACCGCTTAAAGTACACTATGAAGATCCCAGTCTAGGAAGAGAAATATCTCACATGCACAAATTCTCTCTTATGACCTTAATTTTGATCATAGACACTTTAGTTACACTTTATAACACTCTGAGCACCATTTTCAATGAATGAGGAGAAATAATTACCAATAACATACCTAGAACCACCTTAGACTTCCTTGAGCACACTTGATTTGGCCATGTCTTAACCACAGTCCATTTTTAGAAAAATACATTGATAAAGTTATCAATTGATCACTCTAACCATATTCATAGAGAAACATAGCACTCAACATCATGAAAACAAATATGAAAATCCTTAGACCATTTTGACTTAACATACCTTTAGATGATAGATACACTCTAAAGAGTGACTTAGTGATAAGTATGAGACTGCTTTTCACACACGGTGACTTATCATTTTAGACCTCTCATAACTTCACTTAATCATAGACACTTGTAATAACTTGATAAAATCCATTATAACTCATGACATTCATAAAACACTTCAATTTATTTAACCTTGACACTAAAACACCAAAACTACATGTGACTCAACCATCATTACTAAGCTCAAAGAAATAGATCAAACTTCATGAGTTCTATACCACTTACATACTTCAACTAACTTGACAATATGACTCTTGGACATATTGAACCATCTTAGGCTAGCAACATTACCATGAGAATGTAAAATGTAGACCATATTAACTCAAACTCATATACCCTATGACCACAAAGACTGAGATCGTGATATTTCACACACAAGGACAATCAACTTGAACAAGAGAACACACTTAAGGATAGTGAGGGACATGCCTTATGAACATGAAGAGGTCACACACATACCTAAATATCTCCCCCTCACTATAATGCTTCATTTTCACTAATATATCTCTAAGAAGCATAGTGGAGACATATGAACACCATGAAGACCTAGAATAAGGTATTGAAGAGGTCCCAAACCCTCTTAGACACCTGGAGAACTCCTTCTTCTTATCTCTTCTGATATGAACTCTTTGTTTTACCTTTCACTCCATCATTACTAGCTCTTGATGAGACACCAAGGTCTCTTCTAGGTTCCCACATTCTTCTTTGGCCACTGTCATACATTCTAGGTCTTTGAACTCCACTTCCTTTCTCTCTAGGACCTTGAAAACTTTTGTTTTGACTTGAGTAACCTTGATAGTAGTTTCCTGCAACATGATCAACTTTGTTATAGTTGTATCACACCATTTTCATCTTGAAACCATCAACATGTCTAGGTGTATCATTCAAGAAAAATCTAGCAACATGACCTTTCTCATTGCAATTGTAACACACTACACTCTTAGAAAATTCACTCCTATAGTATCTCTATGGATGAGTATCTCTAGAAGACTTTCTAAACTCTCTTTCCCTATGACCAAATTTATTACATGAATGACAATATCCATTTAAATTTATTTCATACATTTTCCTTGATGAGAGTCTTCTTATTTTCTTCCTTGGTGCTTGGTTCACCAATTTCCTTGCATGAAACCAGGTCCTCTTGCTTCATTTATTTTTTCTTGACTTCAGATTTGAATCCCAAACCAGCTCTATCACCTGCAACTTTTTTATTTCTCAAGAGATCATCAAGAGCCTTAGTGTTTTCTTCAAACTTTTGAAAGGACAATTTTATTGCTAACCTCTAGGAACTTAACCCTTAAGAACTCTATATATTTTAAATTTGGTGTACACACTCTTTTTATCCTTCAAACTTGAGACAAGATACTTTACCTTCTCTTCCAATAATCTGATTGACTCACTTTTCTTTCTTGATTCAGACTTGTACACTTCTTCTAGCTTGTGCATATGACTTTCATACTCTTTGACCTGAAGTCTCAGCTTCTTGTTCTCTTTCTCAACATGTTTTAGCTCTCTTTGAATTCCCTCAAAATCATTTTTGACATCCTCATCATCTTCACTAGAATAGCTACAATAACCTGATATAAAATATCCTAACAAAGAGGATCCATCACTAGAAGACCTCTTTTTTCATTAGTCATGAAAAAAACCTCATTTCCTATATCCTCATAATCTAATTTAGACTCAGAATCTGAAACACCACTACTAGCATCAGATAATTCATCATCTTCATTTGTATAAAACTTCTTTTTTCCTTCTTATAATAAAACTTCTTAAATATTTTCTTTCTCTTATCATATTGTTTCAATTGTTTTCATGATCACTATCATATTCATGTTCATAATTATCATCCTTCTTGTGTTTATGAGGAAAATTAACAACAAAATGTCTTATCTTATGACATTTTAAACATTTAAAAGGAAGATTACATTTGTACTTACCAGATCCAATATTCAATCTTCTAGCCATCATAGAAAAGAGCTCTTCATATTCAATTTCAAGAGTAGAATCATCATCCTTCACTTTCTTTTGTTTATTCTTCATTTAAAATTTGAATGCAACCTCTTTCTTGGTTGATTTAGAGTCACCTATCCTCATTTCATAAGCTAGTCAAGGTACCATGCAACGCATCAAACTTAAAAGTAGTTTTTTCCTTTACCTCTTCAATAGTAGATACTTTAGAGTCAAATCTAGGATTTAGTGACCTCAAAACCTTTTGAACAACTTATTCTTTCACATCATCTCCTAACCCTTTCATGTTATTGAAAAATTTATCAACTCTAAGAATATATGCAGAAATATACTCATTATCATTCATTTTAAGACTTTCAAACTAATTTCTAAAGGTTTGAAGCTTAGAAATTTTTACCTTTGAGTCACCTTCATACAGAACTTGAAGTTTATCCCATGCTTCTTTTCTAACTTGCAATGCATCACTTTTCCCAACTCATATTCACCTAGGCCATTTATGATGGCACTAAAATCATTTGAGTCATTATTACATGCCTTATTTTCTTCATCAGTAGTTAGAGTAGTGGCAGGAGGAGTATATCCCTGCTCCACAGCATCCCAAACATCAAACCCTTGAGCCATGATAAAGGTATTCATCCTCAACCACCAAAAACATAATTCACACCATCAAACATTGGTCCCTTGCCAATAATCGTATTTCTCACCATTTTTGTGCATCAAGGATCTCATTTCAAGTTGTCAAAATTATACAAAATGACATGCTCTAATACAAATTTTTGGAAGCACAATGGACTAAGAGGGGGATGAATCATTCATTATGAATTCAATTTCAATTTCAGATCACTCACATAAATCATTAATCAATTATTCATTCATTAATGTGTGCACAACAACATACAACATTCATTCAATAAACCATGAGCAAGAGAAGTAACACCATAACACAAGATGTAAGTGGGAAAACCTCAAGGGGAAGAAAATCCACTAAAAAAAAAATTTGATATTACACACAACACATAAGTGAATATTACACATCACAAGATATTTATTTAGCAAGGTACTAACCCCACAAGGAGCACATTTCTAAACCCTTGTTGATAATACACACAACAAGAGACTTGCATGAATATGGAACATCACACAAGATTTTGATGAATTATGACCACTGAAAATATGTTGATACCACAGCTGATAGTGATCCAAATATTCAGCTCCAAAATCTTCGAACCCTTGCTCAAACCCTAGGTCTTCAAACTTGCACAATCTAGCTCTTTCTTCACTTCTTAAGGATGGAAACTCTTGCACACATGCTTTCAATAAATGTTAAATCTATCACATACTTGATATTATATAAATTCATACTTAAACATCTGTAAAAATATCTCACCTAGGTCGTACTTCTTGCACACACCACACACTCACTCAACTAGTTCACAAAAGCACCCAAAACTATGCTTTTATAAGCTCCTTCTTAATTCAAATTAAAACCAAAACATTTTTCATCCTTTTTCATGAAAAATACATCATAAATAAATCTCATATACTTTTCATAATAGCTACAAATGACCCATATGGTTTGGCCTACCAAAACCCTTCTTCCATGCACCAAAAATCATTAAAACCCATGCATTGGAATGCCAAAAATATTCTAACACAAAAACTATTTTTATTCATCATTTAAAATTCATCACACATGTTTAAAATAACATATAAAAATAATAAATGGTCACAATTTTCATCAACCAATCAAAACATTTAATTAAATGGGACGAATGTTTGTTATACTTCTCAAAACACATGTTTCTCAAGCACCCTTCAGACCTTGTCTTCACCTTACACCTCACAATCAAACCAAATCATCTCAAAATTGAATTTTACCACTCAATGGAAATTTTAGAACATGTATAACACTTTTAAAAATATATAATTCTCAAAAAAAAATCCACCTGGTTCAAACTACATCAAATTTTTCCTTCACCAAATCATTTTCCCAAAAAGTAGTTTTCAAAAAGCAATTGGTTAACACCCTTCCTAAAACTTTCAAGAACTAAAAATGGATTAATTGGATGAAAAATTAATCCCTATTCACATTAAATATTATATAAATCATCACCAAATCCATCTCATGCTCTAACCAACTCAATTTTTCAACAAAAACAATTTTGTCCTAAATAGCCAAAAATCTTCTTGTCCACAAACTAACCTGGAAACCATATCAAAACTCATCATCATGAATAAAACATTATATAAATATAAATATCTCATAATTATATTTCCAACACAACTTTAATCACCTCATAACTCCACTTTTAGCTCCTATTATGTCCATTTCATTAAAGACTACTTTTTACCGCCTAAAAATTGACCTTTGACACCAATCTTCATAAGGAACACTTCATCATTTTTATGCATCCTCATGACCTGAAATATATTTTTACATCAATTTAAACTCATATACTCAAAACAATGTCAATTTATTTTGCAACTCCTTTGGACAACCTTGTCCCAAAACAAACTTCTTCATAAAATGACATGTTTGAGTGGAGCCCACTCATCATCATAACCTATACCATACCTTTATGGAAATATGAAGGATTCATAGACATGTTTAAATAATAATCCATGTACCAAGAATAAATTCTGACCACTTAGGAAACAAATCTATCAAACTGTTTCAAGCTAGGGTTTCAAACTCATAACAAATTGTTTACCTTCTTAACATTCGTTCATAAAACTATGATGATGAAATGACCTCATTATTTTTTAAAACTTCTAGAATAAATTTATAAACATCCCTGAAATCCACAAGGTCCCATGAAAAGAAAACAATTCAGGGTGAGCATCAGAAGTTCCAATTTGAGCTAGAAATGCACTTGTTCTTGACCCTATTTCACAAAAAAACTCATATCTTGCAAAATTTTCATCACGGAAACCTAAAATTTTTCACATGACATAAGTAAAAACCCTACTAAAATATTCAATAATCATAATTTCATAATTACCTTTCAACATTTTCAATAACTAAGACTTGCATAACTATCCCTTAAGGTTTTTCACTGTAGAAGCTAGGGTCAACCGAAAAGAGCACTATAAATCATCATGAAAGAAATCAAAGTGGTCCAAAAATACATGATAAATAATGATACACCTACCTACATGAATCTATGAACTCATATATCTCTATAGCTCAATCTCATATCTCCTTGCATCTATATCTTCTTCAAATGAGCACCCAAATCATGGTCACTAACATGTATTTGCGTGTTGCAACTCATGTGACTTCCCAACCACTCTCCAAACATGTTTTCCATCATGATAAAATGTTTCTCAATAAACTAAGAAGATATAATCATCATGCAACATCATCTAGGCTAGCTAGATCACCTGAATGGGCTTGCAAGAACAAGTCATCCTTATTGAATCTTCCTCTACAACCAAGAACATACCTGAATCTCCATGTCATCATCACTATGAGAATCATCTGACCCTACACCATCATCCACTTTGTCATTAATGAGGTTTTTCATCAATGAAAACACATATACAACAAGTATGCCAATCGTGCAAAGAAGACTCAACATGGTCAAACATTAGCATTCATGATTAAAAACTCAACATTTTTAATAAATTGACAAAACTAACATGTAAAATGAAGAAAAATGAAAACATGGAAAAATATTAAATTTTTGTCATCAAGATCCCATTTTTACAACAACACACCTCCTTAATATGTGCAAAGAAGACTCAACACTATCAAACATTAACATTCATGATTAAAAACTTAACATTTTCAACAAATTGAAAAAACTAACATGTAAAATGATGAAAAAAAACTCTAAAATGAAAACATGAAAAATCTTGATTTTTTCTCATCAAATTCCCATTTTGACAAAGACTTCACCTCGTTTATACCCACAAGGAAGACTCCACACATAAAAATTCAACAAAACAACTTAAGAAAAAAAATAATTTATGTCAATATATATAAATAATGTGTGTGAGAAAAGAGGGTTAGGATGCCAAAATAAACTTAAGCAATATAAATAACTTTGTGTGTTTGAGACAAAGGGGCCCAAATTGTGGTGTCCCTAAAAATAGGCTAAAATAGTATGTTTCGCAAAATTAGTGCACATGTATGTATGAAACATGTCTGATTGACCTTCCAATTAATCTTTCGTATTTATAAAAGCATAATGAAAGATGAAACTAACATAATTGAGTAGAATCCTAACTTTTAGCTAATCAACAACATAAGTCCGAAACGGTTTTGGATCAGTGTCCCATGATGCATGTAAATTAATTAAAAAGGAAAAAGCTTAACTAATTCATCTAATATTAAAAACATGAAATGCAAACCATCATTTGATGTTTTTATGGGCTTTTAGATTATAGGTACTCCTTTAGTGAGCCAAACGTTATTACGTGCAATCAAAGGAAATTATCCATGGAAGAGGAAGAAATCTCACCAATATGGCTTAATTGTCATGTATGGTTCTTCTCTTACTACTCTTTGCAAGTAAAAATATAAATGATTTCTTGATCAATAAGCTTTTCAATATTAAAATGATCTTATCATTTGTTAATGTCTTACAAGGACATGGTGTAAATTTGGAAAAGGTGTACTAGGTTCTTTATATCGCTTTTAATTTTTGGAGAAGCTTTGAAACCTAATGAATGTGGGATAAAGATTAATTAATTAGAATTATAAAGGGATAACTATGATTATAAGAGATTAATTAAGGATTAGCAACTCATGGGAGTTGGAGGTGATTTAATTAATCTGTAAAATTCTCATTTTAAGACTTTAGAAACAAGGGGAAAAATTATATATATAATGTTCTATGTTCTAAATAATCATAATTTAGAACACACATTCCATGCCAATCAATCTCATAATAGATAACCATATGCAATTGTAAGTGACTCGGTGAACTACCGAATCTCTCATTTCATGACTCAGTTTCTAATCGATCTCTCATGTTAACTCAAAGTATTGTATACTAAGTATACTTGGTTCTCTTACCCTATTATGGGTATTGAGTGTTCTATTTAATAAACATATCTAAATATTTGTTACCAATATTCATCTGAAATCTCATTTCTTAAACTAGGTGACATAGGACAACACAACCAAGAACTTGCAATACTTTGGCCAAATATTTCCAACATACTGTTCATGTTACTATTCCTAGATGGCATACTTGTCAAATGGAATATGTATTTCACCCCACTCATCTGTAATCGAGAATGGTCTTCGCAGACTCTTGTCAGTCCACTTGTTCAAGGTTTTACCCTAACCCAAGTTAGCAACATAGTTTGGTATAGGAACCACTCGTGGTGACTAAGGGTACATAGACATACTCAATCAACCTAAGTCAATTGGATGTGTCTAGTTACCCTAAATCATCATGAATTACCCCATGTATCAAATCATGTTCCTAACCTGACCTAGAGTAAAACTAAGAACAAGTCCAATTTTATGTAGATCTAGATGATCCAATTCAAGGGTGTTGTTGAAACATGTCAACTATAACATTGTATCCTCGTGAAGACCCAAGTCTTCATGAAGGTATAGTTCTATAGTTGGTGTGTGCCAACATCGATGGGATTACCCATCTTGATGTACATACCCAAGCAAGAAGTTAATTACCCAATTATTTTTCTTAATTAAGGTTTAATTACAGCAACCCTGAACCCTAATTTCATTAGCTCTTAAGGTTTAAATCCATGATTTAGTTGTTAGTGTATTATAGAAACCTTATGATTTCTTTTTATTCATTAACTTTATACTTTTAGAATTTAGTTAATTAAACAAAAACAACAGCATCAACAAGATTTACTTATTATACCTCAACCATTAGTAGCCTAATTAAGTTCCAAAACAGGTTCCATTATAATAGGCTTCATTGAGATGAATTCTAATTGATAAATATTCATATTTACCTTCCATTTGTTTTAAACCTATCAAGGTATTGGTCAAGAGGAATTGCACCTTCCTCTTTCTTGTTATGAGTTAGGGTTCATTGTACCCTTTTACATTATACAAGTATTCATAATTAATTTGCACTTTCATTAACATCTTTTTAATAAACCATAGTGACTTAGATAAAATAACATCTATGCATGCCAACTTAATAAGTTGCATTTTCATAAGGGATAGGGTATCTAATTCCCTTCCATCTAACTCGATTAAGTCAAACCAATAAGGATTACATAAAAATATGATTATGAGGAAATAAAGATAAGATTTCAAATTTCCTTTATATAATACACAAGGAGAATAACACATCATGTACAAGTAACTCTCAATATTTTTCCATTTATCAAAGTTAAATACACATTTTACAAGTCTATTCATTTCAGAAATCTTTCATGTCAAACAACATCAAGCTCAATTAAGAAATACAACTTTTCCTCTTTCAATACATTTCAATAATGAATCATATTTCTTCATAAAAGATCCAATCTTTAAGTAACAAATAACATCATAAAATTTATTGTCTTCCTTTATCACTTACAAAGTCCATTGTAAAAATTACTAGCATGGGTCAGTTCATTAAATGAATCGATCATGATAATCACTAAGCATTAAAATGATGTGCTTTCAACTAACTATTTCATAAAAATAACTCTACTTTTATGAAATAGTAAGGCCAAATAGATAGATACATCATAAAGAAATAACAATCATAAAAGAAATAACAAGGTGATCAACCAAATTAACATTTAGTAAAGATCATGATATAATCAACACTCTTCAGCCATTGATTTCATAAGGAATTATATCAGATAAGTAATATTTCATCCTAATTACTTATCTCATTCTTAATATAGGTACTTATAGTTTATTTCTTACTTCATTCAATCTAAATTCCAAAGATAGACACTAACTCTAATATTTCCCAAAATATAGTTATTTTTTTAATAAGTAAAGACCCATCATACTCAACATTAACATGTTCCATCATAAAACATCTTCGCCAAGCTAATTCAAACTTCATGAAAGGTTTAAGGTTGAGCCATCAATATCATAAAAATAAGAGATTCCTATTTCAGATGCTACATCTAAATTTAAAGCTCAAGATATAGCCTAAGTCTTAAGTTAGGCCACAACAGGTTAGAAATAGGAAATGTATTTATTCGATTACTTACACTAGACATAAGTCACACATTACCAAATATATTTTCCAATCAACACAAATCAAGGAGAATAAGTAAAGGTTTATCTCCCAACTACTCACTCGGCAATCCTATTAAGTAGTACAATTGAACCGATTAGTTCCTTTAGCAAGAGTAATAGAGAAGAGGGAAAAGACAGAGAGAGAGAGAGAGAGAGAAATAACTCATAACTTCCTTCAGAGTTTGTGGAGAATAGTGTTACATTCCACTACTCAGAGAAGAGAGAGGACATAATATAATTTCCTTCAAATTTCAAAGAAAACATCGATGAATACCTTACTCAGAAAAGAAAGAGAAAAGGGAGTCAACAACAAGAATGGGAGAAGATCCCATTATTCTTTCCCAAGAAAATAAATACATATCAGAATAAAATACTGATACAGATCCAATCAAGAGATCTTTGAACTCTTTTCAAACATTTAAAACATAGAACTAAATGATACTAGACCAAATTATGTGACTCGTAGTATGCAAGTTAGATACCAAAGATGAAGTTCTCTCAACATATAAACAAGATCAACAACAATAGTGCATTAGCTACATCTAGAAGGAGATGTTTTAAATGAATTCATTTAGAAACAATACATGAAACATCAAAAACCACTAGACATTCCTACTCATCTAATCATAATTAGTTTCAGTCAATATAACCAAAGCTTAACCATCCTTTCCAGAGAACAAAACAATATAACAGTCAAGTCAACACATATTCCCAGCTTCACATGGATAAAAGAAACAGTCTTCAGGTAAGAAGAGAAAGAACCCAACATGATTCAAACATAATGAAGACGCAACGTAAAACAAGGTGACTCCACTACATGTGTATGAGTCAGTCTCAAGCGAGGAATAGAAAAATCAAATTTATTTTAGTCTATTCCTCAAGACTATCTTGACTGAGCTAATCAATATTTCACAAAGACATTCAAACTCTTTAGTATTACTCACATATCAAAATAAACATAAGGATCTAATAAATCTATCAAGCTGGACCAATTGAATAATCCTTAAATCATGAAATATCATTCCAGAAGGGATGAATAAACATTCATTATGCCTTTCCCAAAATCACGACAATAGGATGATTAACAACCATACTAACAAATAGATTTTACCAGAAGGTTCGTACAGGCCCATAATAGGTAAGTCATTAACATATCATCTTCTAACTTACAAGTGCAAACAACAAGGTCAACATCATGCAAGTTCAAGCAGTAGATATATGTATTAATCCAATTTCCAACAAAGATAGAATCCAAACTCAAAATATTTTCCTTTATAAAAGGGACTTCTATAGTCAACATCAAATCAGTCTAACAGAGGTTCACAACCCATAACGTATAAATATTAGAAGAAGAAAAACATCATTTACTATTATATTCAAACAAGTTTGAATCCACAAAAATCATTGAATCCAAGCAACCATTACAACACATCTCAACAGAAGTAACAAGATTCAAAGCAACTCAAGTTTCAACTGAAAATATTATTTTTCTTACCTTCTTTCAACAGAGGAAGACAAACCCAGATCGAATCTTATAGCAAACAATGTTTTCCCATAATCCATTTTGCATAGACAACAAGATTCACAAAAATTGATAGCATTCCAGTTACCAACAAGTTAAAGCACGATTCACCACTATATTAAATAGGGAACAAACCCACATTCCATTTTATCTAACAAAGACTCTTCATCAGAAAAATACGAGAAACAATTCAAGCATGAATGCAAATTAACCATCACAAAAATAAAAACCCATTTTTTCCAAGAGTAGAGTTCCTTTAATGAAGACATTTAGTAAAAATAATAACAACTTAATGGGTAGAGCCTATCATGTTTGATATATATTCTATCGATTTATAGAAGATTTCCAACCGATCCTCCCACAATATTTTCCTTTTTTCCAAGAAATGAAATCAACAATTCCAAACATCCTATTGCCTCTTATACTTCAACAAGATCAAAACTAGCTCAGAGGTGACAAAAATAGCAAAGGACTAAAAATAGAACTGTTGGTTTGAAGAATCCAAAATCTCCATGCAGAGAAAAAATCGCCAAGAGAAAATGACCAAACAACCTCTCCAAAATCAACTTGCATTCCTTCCAAGGCAGGTTTCTTTCATCATGACCAAGGTTCATAAATGCAAGGACAGCCAACTCTCCCACCTATTTCTCCACACCACCGCCATCCAAAATTGGAGAATTCTAAATCAAACTTTGCATTCATCTTATCTTTAGTATGATGCCATCTAGGCATCCCTTAACTCTCCATGCCTCCGCCAAAATGGCGGGGTAGTGCAAAGTTTAATAAATTCAAAATCAAATCACATTAATGCCATAGAAACCGACACCACCAAATCCCATTTTCCATACAACCCTTAGGTACCCCTCTTAGTTTAGTATTATCTTAGGTTATTTTGACATTAGATTAGGATTCAACCTTAGTCTAGGTAAATAGTATTTCCTTAGGTTATTTCCAAACCTCTCAACCATAAACATCCAACTTAGGTTAGGATGTAAACCTTAATAGTTTGGTAATAGGTCTAAGGTAGTAGGTCCAAATTACCTTAGGTTAGAATCAAATTAGGATAGAACATTACAACTTAGGTTAAAATCTGATTAGCATTAAACATCCCATCCAAGGTTAAGGTATTCACCTTAATAGCCCAATATAGGCCCTTGTTCTTATCACGTTGTTCAACATTTTTAAAAATATTTATCAAGAAGACCATGGTTTAATACTTACCGCATGATGCAAAGAAAGGACATCATCAGAAGGGTTCTCATATTCATAACCAAAACAAGACTCAGTCCACATTACCTTTTACTTCAGAATGTCAATTTATCAAGATGATTAATAATGGAGAACTGAAGCATACCTTGGATCAATGGAATTGATCCAAGGTTTTTTTGTTAACATATGATAAGTATGAAAAAACAAACATAGGTTCACAACCTTTCAGAACACAAGGAATAATGGCTTCATTTCAAGTAAATAGAATTACAACAAAATGAATCCTTGTATAGTAATAATTTATCCATTGCAAACATGATTTCCAACAGTTAAAAGAATACACCTTCCTAAGACAAATCACATGTCAACATTTGCAATGTCAAGAGGAAATGAAATCAAGGTAACATTTTGTCTAAGATGTTACATACTTCCCTCCTAAAAATAATCATCATCTCGATGATTAACTTAATCAAAAAAATTGCATCGAGGAAAATGAAATTATTATACTTCCATTCATATGTTCAAAACAAAACTAGATTTTAAAATTCCATAATCAACATTAAAGTAGTTGTCCATTTTAAATAATGTAATGTCTACCCAAGACTGGTAGATTTATTGACATATCAAGAATAAAATATTAAAATTTTATCAGTCAATAGAATCAATTTTTTCAAACAAATATGGAAAAGCAGTTTTCATATCTTCAAGATTTTCCTAGGTTGCACTCTCTTCATTAAACTGATCCCACTGGACCTTACATTGGCTTATTTCATGATTTCTTAAGTGCAACTAGTGAGTTTCCAGCACTCGTATGGGTTTAACCATGATTATTCCTGGGTCTTGGACCTGCAAGGAATTCCAATTTAACACATGTGATAAATCTGAAACATATTTCTTAAGCAGAGAAATATGGAAAACATCATGCATTCATGATAAAGCAGGAGGTAAATCTAAACGATAAGCTACATGGTTGATTACTTCAACAATTTCAAAGGGTCCCACATAACGAGGTGATAACTTGGCAACCTTGCCAAAAGTTATAGAAATATTTTTCGGTTTAACCCGAAGAAAGACCTTCTCACCAAGTTCAAATTTCTTATCAACCCGCTTTAAGTCAACATAACTCTTTTTCCTATCTACAACTTCTTTCAAGTGTTCACAAATCATTTTAACTTTTGTTCCATCTCCATAAGGATTTCAGGTCCAATTACCTCTCTATCCTCAATGTTTTCCCAACTAACAGGGTTCTACATTTCCTTTCGTATAATGCTTCGAAAGGTGCCATCTTCAAAGAGGTGTGATATGTGTTATTATACACAAACTCAACTAATGGAAGGTACTCTTCCCATTTATATTGTTGATCCATGTAATACATTCGTAACATATCCTCTAAAACTTGATTAACTTTTTCAGTCTATCCATCATTTTAGATGATATGCAGAACAAAATTCAACTTAGTTCCTAGAGCTACATTAAGTGTTTGCCAAAATCTTGATGTCATTCTTGGATCTCTATCTGATATGATCAACTCAGGTACTCCATGTAATCTAAAAATCTCATGCACGAATCTTTTTGCTAAAACAGGTGAATCATCCTTAAGATTACCAACAATAAAATGAGCTACCTTTGTTAGTTTATCAACAACCAAAAGAATAACATCATGTTTATTTCTTGACATAGGAAACCCTTGTACAAAATCCATGCTTATCACTTGCCATTTATATTGTGGTATGTTGTGAGGATACAATAAACTAGCTGGATGCATATGTTCAGCTTTAACATGTTGACATTCTAAACAAGTGTGTCACAAACTCAATTACATCCTTTTTCATCCCTTTCCAAAAATATTGTTGTTTTATATCAGCAAGCATCTTTGTAATGTTAGGGTGTCCAGAAAAGGTGAATTGTGAAATTCAAATAATAATTTCTTTCTTAAATCATTTAGCAAAGGTATGTATACCATGTTTTCAAACCGCAAGATTCCTTCATTGTCAAAGTGAAAACCTTTATATCTCACATCATTTGGATCTGCAAAGTGTTGTCTTTACTTGTTGAAAATAAGAATCAGATTCCATAACAATTTTTACCTCATCTTTAAACTGAGTTCTCAATGTTATAAGAGCATAAATGTGCTTCCTACGACTTAGAGCATCTCTACTACCCTATTTTCTTTGCCTTTAATATAACTTATGTCAAAATCATATTGAGATAGAAATTCTAACCATCTTCATTATCTTGCATTCAGATTTGGCTGAGTAAAAATATACTTCAACCCAAGATGATCAGTTTTTAGTTCAAAAGGTTTACCAAGAAGATAATGCCTCCATACTTGAAGTGCATGAACAATGGTAGCAAGCTCTAGATCATGTGGAGCATAATTCAGCTCATGTAACTTGAGTTTTCTACTTTCATAAGCTATGACATGATCCTTTTGTAACATAATACCTCCGAGACCTTCCCCAGATGCATCCATTACAATAGTGAAGTCTCCATTAGGGTCAGGTACAGCCAAAATAGGTGTTGAAGTTAACTGATCCTTTAGAGTCTTAAATGTAGATTCACATTTTTCATTCCATACAAATTTCTTATCCTTTTTCTGTAATGAAGTTATTGGTGCAGCAACTTTGGAGAAGTCTTTAACAAACTTCCTATAGTAACTAGCAAGACCCATGAAGCTTCTAACTTCATGTACATTCTTTGGTGCATGCCACTCAGTTATTGCTACAATCTTAGAGGGATCTACACTATTCCATTCTTTCTTATCACATGACCCAAATAGTGCACTTTCGTGTCATAGAAAGAACATTTAGACAACTTACCAAACAATTGTCTCTTCCTCAAGATTTCCAAAACTATCTTCAAATGCTCATGGTGTTCTTCAATGCTTTTAGAGTATATGAGAATATCATCTAAGAATAAAAGCACAAATTTGTCCAAGTATTCTTGAAAAATATTATTCATTAAATTCATAAAAGTTGTAGGTGCATTTGTTAATCCAAATGGTAAGACTGTGAATTCATAATGTCCATACCTTGTTCTAAAATTATTTTATGAATGTCTTCATATTTTATTCTTAATTGATGATATCCAGATTGAAGATCTATTTTAGAATACATTGATGCACCACGCATCTGATCAAACAGATCATCAATTCTAGGAAGTGGATATCTATTCTTAATCGTTTCCTTGTTTAACATCCTATAATCGATACACAATCTAAGTGTTCCATATTTCTTTTTCACAAAGATTATCGGTGCTCCCAAGGTGAGACACTCGGTCTAATCAAGCCTTTAGAAAAATTTCTTGTAACTGTGCCTTAAGCTCTACCAACTCAATAGTAGTCATTCTATAAGGTGCCTTGGAAATAGGCTGGTTCCTAGTTTGATCTCAATAGTGAAGTCAAACTCCCGTTTAGGTGGAAGACCTGGTAACTCTTCTGGAAACACATCACTAAAGTTTCAGTAATAATGGATATCTTTCCATGAAGTCACTACTTTCTTCAGTAGTTTCAAAAATTTTTACTACATATAAGGTGCAGCCTTTGTTTTTGGCCTTTTAAGTTGCATAGCTGATAATTTCCTAACCAAAATCTCACATTTTACACCCTAAATGTCTATTTTTTTCTATAGATCATCTAAACAACTAATATTTTTTCAAAATAGTCAACATTTTCCTTATGCTTAGCTAGCCAATTAACACCTATGATTACATCATAAGACCCTAAAGGAGTAACATAAAGGTCAACCTCAGTGGAAAAACTAGGCAAGTCAAGGACTACTCCAAAAAGACACATATTAACTGTATGAACAACATTATTTCCATAATGTACAACCCATGATTTATCCATTTTTCCATCTTTTCTTTTTAATTTAGAAGCTAACTTAGTAGAAATAAAACATTTAGTAGCTCCAGTATCGAAAAGAATAGTTACATGTATGCCAAATAACTTACCTGGAACCTCTATGGGTGTGACTTGCTTTTCAACCTGTTTGTCAGCCACTGCGTACATGTATCTTGTGCTACTGATTATGGTCATCCTTCTTCAAAGGACATTGGTTTGCATAATGATCCTTGCCACAATTGTAACAACCTCCTACAAGTCCCTTTTTAGGCTCAAATTTATTTTCAGCCTTAAAGTTATCATTCTAACCTCCATAGGACTTATATCCGTTATTATTGTTCTTGAACAAAGTTATTTTGTACATTAGCAGTATGTTTATTCAATGTTGTTTTTTCTTGTTGTTATCCATTACAAACTTATTTTTCATACAAAACTTCTTCCATGGTCCCTTCTTAGGTGCAAGAGACGATGAAGAGTTTGGAACTTTCTTTCTGATTTCCTCCTTATGAGAAAAGATTTCTTTCAATTTATGTTCTTGCCTTATGGATTTTTCAACAACCCCTTCCATAGTGGTTGGGTTGTGAACATCCACCTCTCCTCTATAATGGGATTTAATCCCATGATAAATTTATGTATCCTGAACTTCTCGTTAGTTTGATACTGAGGTACATACTTAAGGAGTTTAGTAAACCACTCCCAATACTCTGTTATAGTTAATTTTCCTGAGATAAGTTCTAAAATTTAGTCATTTTCTAATCATAATAAATTTTTGGCAGCCATCATTTCCTAAAATAACTTTTAAATTGATCCCAAGTAATATTTTTTCATCAATGTTTAACTCAGCCTTATGGCTATCCCACCATGAAGATGCTTCATGGGAAATTGATATGCTCCCCATATTGCCTTAGTTTCCTCCGAGAAGTTCCTTATTGCAAATTACTTCTCCATTTCACTGATTCAATTCTCAGCTCCATCTCCTAATGTGGTTCCATCAAACTTAGGTGGACTTATCCTTTTTATATCATTAGTGAGTTCAGTTGTCAGCCTTGCCTTTTTATTTTAAGGTTGATCAGGTATGCTTTGCATTATTATTATCAACACCTAAATTTCCACATTGGTGTTGTCCATAGGAGGTGGTTGATTGTTATTACCAGCATCTTCTTCCTCCTCCTCATTTCCCATTACTTTTTGTTCCAAAGATAACCAAAAACGATCTCTTGTGTCCAACAAGGAAGCAAGATATCTCAACATGATTTTTGGGGTAGTAGTTGCTTCTCCACCAGGTGGTGGGTTGTTTACAGCATTTCCTCTTGTTCTAACCATTTTTGTTAATAAGAAAATTTAAGTTTTATCATATTATGGACACAATAGGTCCAATAGCTACAATCTTCAACTCGATACCAAGATGTAACATTCCCATTTTAAGACTTTAGAAGTAAGGAAAAAATATATATATATAATGTTATCTATTCTAAATAATCATAATTTAGAACACACATTCCATGTCAATCAATCTCATAATAGATAACCATATGCAGTTGTAAGTGACTCGGTGAACTATCGAGTCTCTCATTTCATGACTTGGTTTCTAACCGATCTCTCATGTTAACTCAAAGTATTGTATACTAAGTATACTTGGTTCTCTTACCCTATTTTGGGTATTGAGTGTTCTATTTAAGAGACCTATCTGAATATTTGTTACCAATATTCATCTGAAATCTCATTTCTTAAACTAGGTGACATAGGACAACACAACCAACAACTTGTGATACTTTGGCCAAATATTTCCAACATATTGTTCATGTTACTATTCCTAGATGGCATACTCATCAAATGGAATACATCCTTCACCCCACTCATATGTAATCTAGAATGGTCTTCACTGACTCTTGTTAGTCCACTTGTTCAAGGTTTGACCCTAACCCAGGTTAGCAACATAGTTTTTGGTATAGGAACCACTGGTGGACTAAGGGTACATAGACATACTCAATCGACCTAAGTCGATTGGATGTGTCTAGTTACCCTAAATCATCATGAGTTACCCCTATACTAAATCATGTTCCTAACCTAACCTAGAGTAAAACTAAGATCAAGTCCAAGTTTATGTAGATCTAGATGATCACATTCGAAGGGTGTTGCAACATGTCAACTGCAACATTGTATCCTCGTGAAGACTTGAGTCTTCACGAAGGTACAATTCTATAGTTGGCATGTGCCAACATCGATGGGATTACCCATCTTGATGTACATACCCAAGAAAGAAGTTAATTACCCAATTATTTTTCTTAATTAAGGTTTAATTACAACAACCCTGTTGAACCCTAATTTCATTAGCTCTTAAGGTTGACATCCACAATTGAGTTGTTAATGTATTACAGAAACTTCATGATTGATTTTTATTCATTAACTTTCTACTTTTAATTTAGTTAATTAAAAGAAACAACAGCATCAACAAGATTTACTTATTATACCTCAACCATTCTTAGCCTGTTTAAGTTCCAAAATAGGTTCCATTATAATAGGCTTCATTGAGATGAAGTCTAATTGATAAATGTTCATATTTACCTTCCATTTGTTTTAAACCTATCAAGGTATTGGTCAAGAGGAAGTGCACCTTCCTCTTTCTTGTTATGAGTTAGGGTTCATTATACCCTTTTACATTATACAAGTATTCATAATTAATTCACACTTTCATTAACATCATTTTAATAAACCATAGTGACTTAGATAAAAGAACATCTATGCATGCCAACTTAATAAGCTGCATTTCCACAAGGGGATAGGGCATCTAATTCCCTTCCATCTAATTGATTTAATTCAAACCAATAAGGATTCCATACAGATAAGATTATGAGGAAATAAAGATAAGATTACAAATTTCCTTTACAGAATACACAAGGAGAATAACACATCATGTACAAGTAACTCTCAATATTTTTCCATTTATCAAAGTGAAATACACATTTTACAAGTCCATTCATTTCAGACATCTTTCATGTCAAACAACATCAAGCTCAATTAAGAAATACAACTTTTCCTCTTTCAATACATTTCAATAATGAATCATATTTCTTCATAAAAGATCCAATCTTTAAGTAACAAATAACATCATAAAATTTATTGTCTTCCTTTATCACTTACGAAGTCCATCTACAAAAATTGCTAGCATGGGTCAGTTCATTGAACTGAGCATGATAAGCACTAAGCATTAAAATGATGTGCCTTCAACTAACTGTTTTAAAAGAACTTTGCTTTTATGAAACAAGTAAGGCCAAACAGATAGATACATCATAAATAAATAAAAATCATAAAAGAAAGAACAAGGTGATCAACCAAATTAACATTTAGTAAAGATCATGATATAATCAACACTCTTTAGCCATTGATTTCATAAGGAATTATATCAGATAAGTAATATTTCATCCTAATTACTTATCTCATTCTTACTATAGGTACTTATAGTTTATTTCTTACTTCATTCAATCTAAATTCCAAAGATAGACACTAACTCTAATATTTCCCAAAATAGAGTTTTTTTAAGAAGCAAAGATCCATCATACTCAACATTAACATGTTCCATCATAAAACATCTTCTGCCAAGCTAATTCAAACTTCATGAAAGGTTTAAGGTTGAGCCATCAATATCATAAAAATAAGAGATTCCTATTTCAGATGCTACATCCAAATTTAAAGCTCAAGATATAGCCTAAGTCTTAAGTTAGGCCACAACAGGTTAGAAATAGGAAATGTATTTATTGATTACTTGCACTAGACATAAGTCACACATTACCAAATATAGTTTCCAATCAACACAAATCAAGGAGAATAAGTAAAGGTTTATCTCCCAACTACTCACTCGGAAATCCTATTAAGTAGTACAACTGAACCGATCAGTTCCTTTAGCAAGAGTAATATAAAAGAGGGAAAAGATGAAGAGAGAGAGAGAGAAACAACTTAGAACTTCCCTCATAGTTTGAGGAGAATAGTGTTACGTTCCACTACTCAGAGAAGAGAGAGGACAGAATATAATTTCCTTCAAATTTCAAAGAAAATAGTGATGAATACCTTACTTAGAAAAGAAAGAGAAAAGGGAGTCAACAACAAGAATGGGAGAAGATCTCATTATTCTTTCCCAAGAAAATAAATACATATCAGAATAAAATACTGATATAGATCCAATCAAGAGATCTTTGAACTCTTGTCAAACATTAAAAACATAGAACTAAATGATACATGGATAGAATTATATGACTGTAATATGTAAGTTAAATACCAAAGATGAAGTTCTCTCAGCATATAAAAAGATCAACAATAGTAGTGCATTAGCTACGTCTAAAAGGAGATGTTTTAAATGAATTCATTTAGCAATAATACATGAAACATCAACAACCACTAGACATTCCTACTCATCCAATCGTAATTAGTTTCAGTCAATATAACCAAAGCTTAACCATCCTTTCCAGAGAAAAAACAATATAACAGTCAAGTCAACACATATTCCCAGCTTCACAGGGATAAAAGAAACAATCTTCAGGTAAGAAGAGAAAGAACCCAACCTGATTTGAACATAATGAAGACGCAACGTAAAACAAGGTGACTCCACTACATGTGTATGAGTCAGTCTCAAGTGAGGAATAGAAAAATCAAATTTATTTCAGTCTATTCCTCAAGACTGTCTTGACTGAGCTAATCAATATTTCACCAAGACATTCAAACTCTTCAGTATTATTCACATATCAAAATAAACGTAAGGATCTAAGAAATCCATCAAGCTAGACCGATTGAATAATCCTTGAAGCATGAAATATCATTCCAGAAGGGATGAATAAACATTCATTATTCCTTTCCCAAAATCATGACAACAGGATGATTAACAACCATACTAACAAATAGATTTTACCAGAAGGTTTCGTACAGGCCCATAAAAAGTAAGTCATTAACAGATCATCTTCTAACTTACAAGTGCAAACAACAAGGTCGACATCATGCAAGTTCAAGCAGGAGCTACATGTATTAATCCAATTTCCAACCCAGATAGAACCCAAACTCGAAATATTTTCCTTTATAACAGGGACTTCTATTGTCCAACATCAAATTAGTCTAACAGAGGTTCACAACCCATAACGTATAAAGCTCAGAAGAAGAAAAATTGTTTACTATTATATTCAAACAAGTTTTAATCCACAAAAATCATTGAATCCAAGCAACCATTACAACATAGCTCAACAAAAGTAACAAGATTTGAAGAAACTCAAGTTTCAAATAAAAATATTATTTTTCTTACCTTCTTTCAACAGAGGAAGACAAACCCAGATCGAATCTTATAGCAAACAATTTTTCCCATAATCCATTTTACACAGACAACAAGATTCACACAAATTTGAAAGCATTCTAGTTACCAACAAATTTAAAGCATGATTCACCACTATATTAAGTAGGGAACAAACCCACATTCCATTTTATCTACAAAGACTCTTCATCAAAAAAATATAGAGAACAATTCAAGCATGAATGTAAATTAACCATCACAAAAATAAAAACCCATTTGTTTCCAAGAGCAGAGTTCCTTTAATGAAGATGTTTAGTAAAAAGTATAACAACTTAATGGGTAGAGCCTATCATGCCTGATAGAGATTTTATCGATTTGTAGAATATTTCCAGCTGAGCCTCCCACAATATTTTCCTTTTTCCAAGCAACGTCAACAATTCCAAACATCCTATTGCCTCTTATACTTCCACAAGATCAAAAATAGCTCAAAGGTGCCAAAAATAACAAGGATTGAAAATAGAACTATTGGTTTGAAGAACCAAAATCTCCATGCAAAGAAAAAATCACCAAGAGAAAATGACCAAACAACCTCTCCAAAATCCACTTGCATTCCTTCCTAGGTGGTTTCTTCGCCATGACCGAGGTTCATAAATGCAAGGAAAACCAACTCTCCCACCTATTTCTCCACGCCACCGCCATCCAAAATTGGTGAATTCCAAATCAAACTTTGCATGCATCCTATCTTTAGTGATGATGCCAACTAGGCATCCCCTTAACTCTCCATGCCTCCACCAAAACTGGCAGTGCAAGAGTTTAATAAATTCAAAATCAAATCACATTAATGCCATAGAAACCAATGCCACCGACTCCCATTTTCCATGCAACCCTTAGGTACCCCCCTTAGCTTAGTATTATCTTAGGTTATTTTGACATTAGATTAGGATTCAACCTTAGTCTAGGTAAATAGTATTTCCTTAGGTTATTTCCAAAACCCCACAACCATAAAGCATACCAACTTAGGTTAGGATGCAAACCTTAATAGTTTGGTAATAGGTCTAAGGTAGGTCCAAATTACCTTAGGTTAGAATCCAATTAGGATAGAACATTACAACTTAGGTTAAAATATGATTAGCATTAAACATCCCATCCAAGGTTAAGGTATTCACCTTAATAGCCCAATATAGGCCCTTGTTCTTATCACGTTGTTCAACATTTTTATAAATATTTATCAAGAAGACCATGGTTTAATACTTACCACATGATGCAAAGAAAGGACATCATCAGAAGGGTCCTCATATTCATAACCAAAACAAGACTCATTCCACATTACCTTTTACTTCAGAATGTTAGTTTATCAAGATGATTAATAACAGAGAACTAAAGCATACCTTGGATCAATGGAATTGATCCAAGGTTTTGTTGTTAACATATGATAAGTATGAAAACAACAATACAGGTTCACAACCTTTCGAACACAAGGAAGAATGGATTCATTTCAAGTAAACAAAATTATAGCAAAATGAATCCTTGTACAGTAATAATTTATCCATTGCAAACATGATTTCCAATAGTCAAAAGAATACACCTTCCTAAGACAAATCACATGTCAATGTTTGCAATGTCAAGAGGAAATGAAATTAATGAAATGATGGGAAAGAGGATAAATAGTGCAATTTTTGTATTAAAATTGTGTAGTCAAATTTAGGTGTCTTTAGAAAGGTCAAATTAAGATTTGTATTGTTGATAATGATGTCATTATTGGTTGTAAGAGGTCATTCAAGACCTTAAAAGAGGTAAGTTAAGTGTAATAAATATTTGTAAGAGGGCTCATGAGTTAACCAAGCCCTTAACCATAATGAGTTGAGAGAAAGGTTAGTGAAACCACCTTGAGTTAAGCATATAAGAGGTGAAATTTGAATACGGAGGTTGGTTATGAACCGTCAAGTAGTTTGGGAGAGTAATTACATGGGAGAGATCCTTGATGGCTAATGAAGTCTATAATTTGATTGTAAGAAGAATATATCAGGGTTCATTTTAAGAGACCTCTTGGAAATCGAAGGTGGAGAATACCTTGCAAATATCCCCGAACCGGTTTCGAGGGAAGGTAAATTTTTTAGGGGTTGTATGAAAAAATTTCACCTAATTGTCAAGTGCTGCGACAAAAGGCTACAGACGCGCGACGGGAGATTTTGTTGTCGAGCGTCAAAAAAAATGCATTGACGCTCATCAACAGACCTTAGTGACGCGCGTCAACAACCGTAATGATGTGCGTCACTAAGGTCTGCTGACACGCATCACCGAGGTCCATTGACGCGCGTGGCCAATGCATTTTTTTTTAATGCGCGACAGCAAAATCTCCTGTCATGCGTCTGCAACCTCCGACCTCTACTTTCTCATCAAAAATCTCCGTGTCGCGCATCAAAAAATCTTTGTGCGTAAATGCGCTATGCGTCGCCAATATTTGTTGTACCTCCTTTTCACGCGCCAACTATCCATCAAGGTCGCGCGTCAACAAATAACCGTATTGACGCGCAAGATCAATAGACCTCGCGTACGCGTCAATAACCATAATGACACACATCATCGGAGGTTTGTTGACGACACGCGTCACTAAGGTCTGTTGACGCACGTCAATGCATTTTTGACGCGCGACAAAGAAAATATCCTGCCGCCGCCGTCGCGCCTCGACCTCTCCGCTTTCTCATCAAAAATCTCTCGTGTCGCGCATCAACAAACTCTTTGTCGTGTAATGCGCTATGCGTCAAGCAGACCTCCTTGTCACGCGCCAATAGACCTCCTTGATGCGCGTCAACTATCCGTCAAGGTCACGCATCAATGAGGTCTGTTGATGCACGTCAATGCATTTTTTTGATGCGCGATAGCAAATATCCTGTTGCGCATCTGCAGCCTCTGCCCTCTTCTTGCTCATCGAAAAAATCTCCATGTCGCTCGTCAACAAACTCTTAGTCATGCGTCATCTACTATGCGTCAATATCTCTGGCAGATCTCCTTGTCTGCAAACCCTCCTTGTTGCGCGTCAATAACTTACCCCCTTATCACGTGTCTATAATATGGGATATATCATATTGTTGAAAAATGTGAAGTAGAAGTGTTCTACCGGCGAATAATCTAGGTTTATATAGGGGATATTTTTCAAGGGCAAAGCGAAGCCGACCTAAAAAAAAATTAAAGTGTAATTTTTAGGCTAACAGTCACCGAATTGCGCCAAAAATTCACCTTTTCAAAATTTTCCTGGAATATATACTAGACCTCTTTCATGAATACTCTTTGTAACGTGCATGTTTATTGATTATTCTTTGTTGATGCATGTGATCCTTGTGTTTATATGTATAACTCTCAATGAACAACATGAAATGAATGTCTATTGGGATGGTTCAAGTTATTTCAAGGAAGAGAAAATTTCTAAGATGGAGCTTTATCTCAACAAGACTGGGGTATAAGGGTTTTCAACAAGAAAGCAAGCTTTTAAAGAGTTTCAAATCAAGATTAATGAGACTTAGTGTCTATTGTACTAGAAGAAGGTAAATCATTATGAAATAGATCCTATATAAGGTAATCATGTTGTAACTCAGTTGGTAAAGAATGAAATTGATTACTAAATTCTAATTGAGAAGTTATCAAACAATGTTACTGATTTAGGGTTTGAATTTAAAGTAAAAGGATATTTTACAATATCCATGCATTGAATCTTAACCATTCTTGGTGTCACAAGTATGAGAGAGGTGTAATGAAGGTTTGATGATTTTATAAGTGCATGATCATGTTTTTCTAATTAAATTAAGCATGTTTGGTGTGAATTTAACCTAAATTACATTGGTTTGGTTCATTATTGGCTTTTGAATAATTTTTTTAGGTCTCTTAAGAAGTTAGTTCTTAGATATATCATGATGATTACTCTTGGTTCATATAATGTGATATTATTGAATGATACTATATGCATCATTTTGGTATCATATTTGGCATTATAGAGAAAATAAGTATTTGACAAGGTTTGGTGCAAAGATATATTTCTTTGTTTTACAAGTTATCTCTAAAGGAAGGACTAAAGCCATGAAGACAGAGTGTGAAGAAAGGATCAGAAATTGATAAAGATATAGAAAACTTGAGGAGTGATTTGTAGAGGTTGGAAGACTTGGAAATAATGTGGTTATAGGTAAGAATTCAGGTAAGAAGTCATCTAGATGGATGGATTTTGAAAAAGAGAGTGAAGTGGCCAATCAAGTCACTTGTGAAGAATGCAAGAAGACAAAAGAAGCATGCTAAAAGAAGTGAGAGCCTATGGAGTCTTAATGAAGAGAGAGTTTCCATGTGAGCAACATGAGAAAGAAGAAGAGAAGAGAGTTCTCATTGTGGAGAACATAGTGAAAGATGAAGAAGAATGGAGGAGAAGAAAGGTGCAAAAGGAAGCACTTAGTGAAGAAGGGTGGATAAGGAGGAAAGTTTCCAAGAGAGAGACACTCATGGAGACAATATGGTCTCTATTTTTATTAACTAATGTTGTGTTTTCATGTGTGTATATAGGTTTGAAATATTTGTGAACAAGATCAAGGATAAGACAATGAAATTCATAAGAAAATAGGAAAAAGGATACTCCTTGAGTCAAATTCACATGATAGAAGAAAAGAGCAAGTTATAGAAGATTATGAGGAAAATAATGATGTCTTCCAGCATGATCATGGAGAAGAAGAATAAAATATATATTTCTATGATGTTTTGGAAATCATTCAAGCAAGAGAAGACAAGAAAGAGAGTAAAAACAAGGTGGATGGAAAAAGGACAATGAGAGAGACATGGTCACAAAGATGGTTTATAATCAAGTATGTGAATATGTAAATTATGAATTCCTTCATGCATATGTTAGTGAAATTTTTGACATGCAAGATAGCACAATGAAAGAAGAGGTTGGTTATTCAAAATATGAATTCCAACATGGATATGTCATGCCTAAATGGATTTAAAAGTCAATTATTTTTTAACAAGAGATAAATTGCAAGTAAAAGGATAATGAATTTGTGACATGTAATGGAAAAAAAGAGGGAAAAGATAGGAAAAGATCAAATTTTAGTATGAGACAACCATGCAATGAAGGTGACCAAGGAATGAAGAATGAGGAAAGAGCTTCTAGGTACAAACCAGCCCATGAAACAAGAGGAAGGACTGAAACTACAGGTGTATATCAGTATAAAGAGATAAGAAAACAAGTGTGGACAGTCAAAGAGAAAAGAGAAGGGCAGGGCAGCCTACCACGGGCTTGGAAAGAGAAGAAAAAAAGAAAGGATAAAGTTAAACAAATTGTTTTGAATGTATTAAACTATGGTAGATAGAATGCATCCTTGAAAAGTGATATTGAGCAATAACATGCATGATGTGAATGAAATTAAAGAAGAGGAAGTTAGAAAAATGAGAAAAGATGAAGATGAAGTGAAGAAAGAGGAAATGAAAACTGATTCTAGAGATCTAACATGTGATTTCCAAGAAGGAAAAGATAAATTGTGTCCTAAATTTGATGAAGTAAGTGAAGAAGAGAGTGAAATATTATTGTATGAGGAAATACAAAATATTGAGGAGCTATTTATGGAAATTACATGTTCAAATCAGCTAAGGGAATGAACTTACAAGAAAGAAAATGAAGAATAAATACAAGAGAAACCATTGGCAAACTTGGACAATAAGAAATTTAAAGAGGATGAAGGTGAACTACAGGTTCAAGAGCAAGCACAAGAGGAAAAATATGAATAAAATTAGACAAAACTAACAGGGTTAAGAGAGGATAATCAGAAATGTCATGAAGAACTCAAAGAAGGGAAGAAGGAAGATCAAAATGAGACAAGTTTGTCTCATATTTTTATATTTAATGTTGCTCCTATTTGTGTTTTTCAGGAAAGATTCAAATTATGATAAAGGAATATGGAATAAGACAAGAATATGAAGAAAAGGTACAACTGATTTATAAAGGACAAGAGAATGAAGACAATGAAGAATATTTGAAGCAAAATGAAGACATAGAAAGAAAATTCAATGCAAGAAGAAACAAGTCAAGCAAAGAAAAGAGTGAAAGAGCTGAAGATGAAAATGATAAAAAAAGGATGAAGACTATTCCAAGGAAGAAAGATATTGGAAGAAGAGAAAGAAGATGAAAACCTCCATGGGGGTTTAATTTTTTTCTTACTATGGGAGTATGATGTAGGAGAATCACTATAAAGGCATCAAATTTTGTAATTTTATAATGGTAAAGGGTGAATAAGGCTTTAAAGGTATTTCTAGGAGAATTCTAACTCCTACTTGGTCATTTAATACCCTCATTGTGTGTTATATGAGTTATTCTAAGGTTTCCTACAAAAAGAAAGGATTTGAAATTTGAATTTAAAGGTAAACTTGAGATTTGTCATGTTGAGAATAATGACATTGTTTTTGTAATAGTTCATTCAAGACCTTAAAAGAGGTAATTTAAGTGTAACCAATCTTTGTAAGAGGGCTCGTGAGTTAACCAATCCCTTAACCATGATGAGTAAAGAAAGAGGTGAGGGTAAAACCACCTTGTGTTAAGCATATAAGAGGTGAAATTAAAATAGGTAGGTTTGTAATGAAGTGTAGAAATATTTTTGGGAGAGTAAGTATGTGGGAAATAACCCTTGATGGCTCATGAAGTCTGTAATCTGATTGTAAGAAGAATATGTATTAGACCTTATTCATGAATACTCCTTGTAATGTGCATGTTTCTTGATTATTCTTAGTTGATGTATGTGATCCTTGTGTTTTATATATATATATATATATATATATATATATATATATCTCAATGAACAACATGAAATTAATGTCTATTAGGATGGTTCATGTTATATCAAGGAAGATAAATGTGGAAGAGTAAAAGGAATACTAAGGGGAGTAGATTAAACCATTGAAAAACCCATGATGGACTTTGAATACTATGACCTCTGATTTGATGTAAAGGAAGACTGCATGAAGGAAATAAGAGCACAAGAATGTGCATGTTAGTATCTTGAATTATTGAAGTAGTTCTGATTCAAAATTCATAAATATTATGGCTGGAGAATTCATAAATAAACTCTTTGAGCTCGACTAGGGTTCTTGAGGTTTCATCTTGAAAAGGAAAAGAACAAGTTCGTTATATTAAGACAATTTTATTAGTAGAATAAAGCCTAAACCTCTAGGTAAAGAGGGTTCTAAACCATTCGAAAGATATTAATCTAAAGAAGTAACATGGAGAATATAGGCATATAGCCTAGAGAACCAATTTAGAAGTTTTGAAGAGTTCTAATTTTCAAGATAAACATTATTTTTCCTAATCAATCCTGGTAAAATCCTTAACCTAGGGTTTCTTCAAATTTGACCATATATTGAAGGTGAACCATGGGAATTGGCTGAAAATTTTTGGAGAAGAGGTTTGAAGGATACTTCAACTAATTCCTAAGTTTTGAACTCCAAGTTGTATGTATGGATACTTTAATAGATGACAGTTTTTGTACTATGTTTTAGTCTAGAAAGGACATAGAGGAAGTGAGTTAATTGTGGAAAAGTCAAACTAATGAAAAGGATAGTGAATAAATGAGGATGGGAGATCTTGATGATAAATTTAAAGGTGAAGATAACATATAAATAAATATAGGAAGGTTTTGAAACAAGTTTCAATGGGATACACTATCTTAAGCAAACCAAGAAGACCAATAAGCTTGTCTAGTGGCTTAAAGTGAACAATGAAACTATAATGATGAGATAGGTATTGTGAGGAGGATAAGGATTTGTAATTTTGTGAATGGATGTTGAGAATAAATCTCAAAAATTCGTAGGCTAGAGTGAAGAGGTGAAAATAGAGTATAGAAGGTTAAGAGTACAATAAGGACAAAGGATCTATCAAGAAGCCATAAACAAGCAAAAAGACTTGGATGAAGTTGGGTAAGTAATTGAATAATGTGATACTTATGAATAAGTTATATTAGATTGGGAAAAGGTGACTCGAGAGTAGAGAAACAGAGGAAAGTTATTCAAACCCTAAATTGCTACTTAAAACCCTAGTATGCTAAATTGCTTAAGCAAGAGAGAGTGAAGGAGTGAGTCTGGGTTAAATGAACAAGAAGTTGGTAAATGAAATTTATCCTAAATTCATAGGGCCCAAATGGGTATCTCAAAAGGTGAACCACATGTATTGTAAGTAAATAGTTTTTCCTAAACATTAAGGTTTGTCAATTAGGAGGGATAATTACAAAATAGGGCCAAAATGGTAATAGGTGCATAAAATAAAATGGTCTCAAGATTGAACCATGAAACTTTATATTCTTACTAAGGGGATTAAAGGATATTTTTAAACCTTACCAGTCAGGTATAATTCCTCACATTTTGTCTATTTCAAATAAAAAGGCTAAATTGCAGGGCTACAAGCCTTTAAAGGAGGTCTAAATGGGAAATAAGGAAAAATGATGGTTTAATGATTTCATAAGTACATGATCGTGATTTTATGATGAAATTAAGCATGTTTGGTGTTAATTTAACTTGGATTACATTGGTTTGGTTCATTATTGGCTTTTGAGCAAGTTTTTAGGCCTCTTAAGAAGCTAGTTCTTGGATAGATCATGATGAATTACTCTCGGTTCATAGAATGTGAGTTATTGAATGATACTCTTTGAATCAAAATGAAATAAACCTAAAATATTTTTCCCAACATCTTTCAATGATTATCTTCTAGAATCCATTTTCTCTAAAACACACATGCTTTAGAATAACTTGATAATTAAACTGACAAAGAATCCTAATATTCCCTCTAACCACCACCTAGACATATTTAACACATCACTCAACATATTCAACCTCTAAAAAATTATTCACAACACATCACTAGCATTATCCATAGTTATCACTATCTAAATTTTCCATTATCTTATGTTCTCGCAACTCTTATGTGCATCATAAGGAAATTCCCACCATGCAATAATCATGTTCAAAATATTTCATAGTTTTCATTAAACTTTCATACCTCTAGAGAATATTCTATGATTCTCAAGTACTCTTATGCTTACATGAATACTTAAAATAGATTACATTATTCTTCACAATTCTTGCATTGCGTATGAGAGCTATGTATTATCTATGCAATTCAACCATTGTTTAATAATCATTACACTGTCAAACTATTACATGATAAGGAATATGTAATATCTCTGTAACATTAAAACATTCCAAACATTCTCCAATGTGTTGAACACTTTGTATAAAGGGAACAAAAATCACCTTTTAACATACACGGTGATTAAGCCCAATATTCCTTGCACTAGATAAACTTCTCAATAATCGCTAACTTGGTCAATGAATTTGTAATATTTAAATGGGTCTCCATTTTTTTCTAGTAGTGCCTTCTTATTTCCCTTATAAAATTATAGCACACATCATTTTTCTTGGAATAAGCATGATACTCAAGGTTCTTTTCCAAACAAACCACATTTTACAATTCATAATGTATCCTCACCATTCTTTATATAAACCCAATTATGGAACATAATATCTAAATCCACATTATTTCCTTACTTGCATGATTAGATATCATATACTTTGGTTTAATGGTGTAAATAGTAACACTTTTTAATGTTTTCTCATCCAAATTACTGCTCCACCAAACAAGTTCAAATTGTACCCACTAGTGGACCGGTGTAAATACAAACTTCCACCCCGGTCGAGTCCACAAAACCATGTAAACTCAATACCACTATTTTATTAATACTTCCCTAACTGTGAATCACATAATTAGATGTTCTACCCAAATATCTAAAAATCCTCTTCACCGTAATCCAATTTTCCTTCTTAGGATCCATCATGTATATGCTAAAAATTCTATTACATGTACAGTTTTAGGCCATGTGTACATCATTCTTCTCACCAAACTTGCATATATTACTCAAAGAATGTCCTCTAACTATTCATAAATTTTTGGACATTGTGTAGTGGAGATTTTATGAAAAAATGATAAAGGTTTTCTAACATGTTTAATGTCAATAATTTTAAACCTTTCAAAACTTATTCAACATAATTCCTCTTGCTCAACCAAATTTTCTTGTTTCCTCAATATCATTTAATTTCCATGACCAGAATGCATTTTGAGGCATTGAGATCCTTCATTTAAAATTCACATATAGCTAATACTTTACATACTTGATCATTTCCTTGTGATTTCCTATCAGTAGCATAACATCAATAAAGAGCACTTTAATGAAAATTTTCTTTCCATCGTCTTTAAAGTACATGTAAGGATTCAACGTACTATGTATGAGACCAAATTTATGCACATAGTTGTCAAACTTATGATTTCACATTCTTGGTGATTATTTTAGCTCATATAGAGATTTCTTTAGGTTGAAAACTAAATACTCTTTTTCTTTTATCCTGAAACCTTTAGGTTATACCATGTAGGTTTTTGCTCAATATCTCCATATGGTGTCTTCTTAACATCCATCTAATCTATCTCCAAATCATATGTCATTATAATAGCTAAATCCTTCCCTAAATGTAAGAGATTCCCTAAAGGGAAAGTAACCTTATACATTCCCTAAAGGGAAAGGATAGGTAAGGAGGCACACGTACATACCTGTGTCACACCCCCATGTCATGGCCCCACATCACTCGCCCTCGTTATTGTGCATCATGTTACACCTGCATAGGCACCTTCCCAAATAAATCTTATTAAATTCATTTTCAAACCATGAGAGAATAAATCACTAAATTGAATTCCCTTTATTTGAGAAAACTATTTTGCAAACAATCAAGCCTTAATTATTTCCAATTTTCCTTGTGTATTTCATTTCCTTTTATACACCCATTTACAACCTATCAAATTTGTTCAAGGAGGTAACTTAACCAAATACCAAGTCTCATCAGTCCTTATTCTCTACATCTTCCTTCATGTATTCTTTCAAAAATGTTATTTCCTTAAAGACAAGTTCTTGAGATAATGTTTTGATATATTCATCATCTATTATTGAAAATTGTAAATTTGAATAGTAATCAATAGGACTATAAATTTATAGAATTTTATGCACTCATTATGACCTTCTACACATAGGTTTCTAAGGTTCTTATTTCTTTCCTATCACTAATTCTTCATCAAGAATATCATTTTTAAGTTTCAGGATCTTTAGACTCTATGTCAACCCACACTATGAATGATTTTTCTTTTGGCTTATTTTCCAAATGTTTCAACTCATTCTCAACACTACACACATCCTTTTTGTAGGAAACCTATTCAATTATTTGAAGAAAACATTACAACTATATATCATCTTCTCTATTTTTAGATTGCATGGCTTGTACCCTTATACACCATTTCCATATCCCAAGAAAATACAACTCTCAAACTTGTAGCCTAGTTTTTCCTCTTTTCTTATGAAATGTGAACATATACATTACAACTAAATACTTTTAGGTGTTTAAGGGATTATTTCTTAACAATATATGCTTCATGTGGAGTCACATTTTCAAATGTATATGATGGTAACTAGTTCACCAAATAACAAGTAGTAACCATTGCTTCCCCAAACGTATACTCTAATGAGAATGTCATTGATCGTACTCAAGGATTTTCAACATCCTATTCATCTACTTCACGACTCTATTCTATTGTGGCATATATGGAAATTTATCTTTTCTCTCAATTTTGCAATCCATGTAGAATTCCTCAAATTATTTAAAACAAAACTCATCTAGATTATCATTGTGCATCCCCTTGATCTTTTTCTCCTCTTAGTTCTCTACAAGAGATTTGAACTCCTTGAATTTCTTTAAAATTTAATAATTATTTTGGAGAGCATATATTCAGGTTTTTGTGTAAACCCATATATGAATAACGCATATTACATATCTTTCCCAAGTGATACAACCATTACCATTCCAAACACATCACTACGTGTTACCTTTAAGATCCCTTCTATATGTGTATTGTTTGTGGGAAATTTTACTTTTCTTTATTTTTCATAAACACAATTTTCATAGAATTTAAATTACAATGGACCCTCATCAATCCATTTTTCCATTAATTTGTATTTTAGTGTGTGTAATCCTTTTTCCAATATGACGCCGCCTATTATTCCATAGCATTATTTTCACCAATGGCGACATGTTAATTTTCTCATGTACCTCATTAGCCTCAAGAACAATGGTGTTGTTGTAAGAACTGGTAACCATACACACATATAGCTTAAATAATGTTTTATTGCACACTCCTCTAGAGAGTACCATTTCTATGTGCATCATATTACAACAATCCTTTATGAATGATACCTACACTCTAAAGCATCATACATTTTTTTTTGATGAAACAAAATTTCTTACAAAGCCTAGAATGTATAAAACTTTATGGAGAGTCTTAATCCTCCCATTATTTAACCTTAATTTAACTCTTCCTTGACCAAAAAAATAATGATTGGAGTCATCTCCTAGAAAATAATTACCACCATCATACCTCTTATACTCCTAGAACCAATCTCTATGAGATGTCATGTGGAAATATACACTAGAGTCAATCATTCATGCTTCAATGCATGATTGGGAACTCATAGATGTCAAGTATGTATTTCTACCTTCATCGGTGGATTTTTCACCATAAGATGAACCAGCATGTGGTTTTCTATTATCCACAATCCCCTTGAAATCCTTATTAATTTTTATGACTTTCCATATTTCTACCACTTCTTCAAATAGATCTATCTAAAAAAATTTGATTTACCCCTAGACTTTGTGTGTTTCTCCCCTGTCTTCTACTTTCATTTTTGTTATTCTCTCCCAAACACTAGAAACACATCACCTTGGTGATATTTAGTATATTTTTAACTTATTTTGATAATAAGGTTAAGACAATCGCATCCATCTTGATCTTAGTTGAAGATCTAGTGATTTTCATCACTAAATTATCTCAGAATTAGGAAATGAACACAAAAGAATAATACATCTATCCACATCATTTATAATGATGTCAATACATAATTACTAACTCAAAATAATTTTGAAGGAATTTAGGTGCTATGTAATTGATTCATCATAATATAACCCAAAGTATAGTCCTTGCCGACCATATGAAATTAGGTTTAATGAAGCTGTTATATTATAAGAATCCTTGGAAATACCTAGGTTAACCCAATTGGCATGCCCAATATTTTTCTACCTAGTAATTTCCATATAACCATCCTTTATCCCCATAAATTTTGGGACAATTTGTTTTAAATGTTTGTCAAGAATAAAAGGGGATCAAACCAATATCTTCCTAAATAAATTATCTTTACTACCAATGTTCTTAGATAACGAGAGTATCACGTGTACCTCATAAAAATTTTTGGGTGATAAATGATATATTAGGTTTTTTATGGTCCCCACCTCCTAGAGAATAAGTAAAACCAACGTCAAGTTATATTATACAATTAACATTAACTTAAATAAGGTTGAAAAGGAAATAGACCTAATTCACATAATTTAGTTAATTTCATCCCCGTCATTTACCTTATCTCAATTTATATCATAAGATTCAAATTCATACCCCATAGGATATTGTTAGAGAATTTATCATTCTATACTTATTAATTATCCAATCGTCTTTCAATTTGCTCACAACTAAACAAATAAACCCTAATATTAAATTAAGTCATCTATAAAAATTTAAATTCTTAATTATGCCAATGGTAGCAATTTAAATTCCAATAATAAACTTATACTTAGTTCCATGTTGTCATGAAAAATGTATAGCATGAAAAATTGAAAAATTTGGCCATGACAACCATGCCCCCACTTGAAAATCCCTCTCTCAGTCACTATGAACCCTTCCTCTAGCTAGCCTACCCTTAGTTTCATTCTCATTCTGGTTCAGAGGAACTTAACAATATTTTCAAAAAAATTCATGTGCATGGGTGTATGCTTAATATGATTGAATAATTCACTAAGATTCAAGGAAGAACAACTTCCCCCAGAGGCCCGAAAGGACCATTTTTGGCCATTTTGTAACTAGTAAACACCCTTCAAAAGATTACAAGGAAGATTTAAATCATTTGAGAGTTGTGTTGGAGAAAAATAAAGTATTAAAATGTATTTTAGGGAATATTGGTGGAATAAATTGAAGCCAGAACAACTTGAGAAAAATCGGGTGATTATAGGCATAAGGAATGAAGGCTCCAATGGTGAAAGCCAACTTATCTCGTATGATTTTGGGATTTCATAAAGGAAATAGGAGCAAAAATAATAATCAAAGTAAATCTATCATAACCATCTATATTATGGATACGTGACTTTTTCTCCAAGATATAAAAGTCTTCTCGTGAAAATCCGAACACCGCGAAAGCTGCCCCTTCGAGTCAAGAATGGATTATTCCACAAAAACAAAACTACAGGAATAATTTTATCCTAATAATTATTTTAACGATCTCAAAATGTGATTTAGAGTAAAAATAATATAATTTTTGACCCCAAAACACCCTTACATGCTCCCGAGGAGGAAAAAGCATTCCTAGTGTCTTGATTTGGACTTAGCGAGTGATATCAGCATCCTAAAATCAAATGAGCGGGGTTTTGAGCATGATTTTTCCCATTTTTATTTCCCCAAGGTTAAAATGGGACAAATTGGACACAAAATTGTTCTCCCCATTAATTTTCAAGTCTCATCACTTGAAAACTTGACTTGAGGTGTTAGGAAGGGTGTGTGAATGACTTAAGTTATCAAAACCCACTTTTAATGTTAACTGGCCCATTGGCACACTTTTGAAAATGATATTTCCCCTTTTATTGTCTCAAATGTTCAAACAGGATAAGGATGACACAAAATTGTTCCCCCTCCCTTCCTAGCCAACACATCACAACCTGGAGCTCACCACTTTCATACCTAAGCACTCGAAATGTTACATTTTGGTGACACCCTCTCATGTACCTAGACCCTTTGAGAAATTTCAATCCATTTATATCCCATAGATTTCACCAGGTGAAAATGGTACAAGGGAACACAAAATTGAGCCCCCATCTAACCACTCGACCACTCAATTCCCAGTCATATAAAAATTCACTTTTAAGCTCTTATAAGCCATTTTTCAGCCCCTACATCTCATTCACACTAAAAATATATTTCCACTTGTCACCACATATTTAAAAGTGCATTTTGCTTTCCTTTGTATCCCATATTTCCCTCTTTCACTATTTTAACTCAATCTCCAACCCGCACTTGATCCGAGGTTAAGCCTAGTTGGGTTAGATGTTAGTTAAAATGCAAAGGAGTGGGTGAAATGTTTAAAATCCATACTTATCCATTTTATATGTTTCAAATCTTGTGTTCTTCCCTAAAAACCCTTAATTTTTACACATGTATGTTGTTGTAATTTTCTGGAACATCAAGCTCCCAAAAATAATAATTGTTCATAACTCACAAACCGTGCACCCGATTTCCATCAAACTATGCCGGTGCATTCATCTCAAAAATTCCTAAATCTGATTATAGTATAATTTCCATTAATTATATATTTAATTTTCAACATTCATTTGAAAAATATAGCCTTGGAAGTTTCCTTTTCAAATATACAAAGTTCAAGTAGAAGAAAAAACTCAAAAACTGGAGCAAATTAAAAAAAAATTAGACCAATTTTGTTGAAATCTAACATCCACAAGGAATCCATCCAAATACAATAAGTTTGTAAGGATACACATGTACAAAATATAGTAATTTTCTAAAAACAAAAAAATCTCATCACCCATGATACTACAAACAAGCAAAAACCATCAAAAGGTGAAATTGTGAAAACTTACTAAAAATAGTTGTCCTAGATATGACTTGCTAAAAATAGAAATCCTTGCAATTGATCTCAAGTCACTTGTGGAAACTCACATTCCTCCTATCTCATTATTTTTTAACATCATGAAGTTCAAGTATTGATTTGGATCATATCTCCATTTTGATCACTGAAAACATTAGTGTGGGAGATCATTGAATACTAGTGGAGGAGAAAATATTCGAAGTGGGATAGTCATGGTAAGAGGTCCCCAATTATTTTAATAGCATTTAATTAGTTCTTATATGTGTACGACACTATGACGTTGATTCCGAACAATTCAAGAAAATGAAAACTCACTCCTCACAGTTCTCACTCCAAAGGGAATTTATCAGTTCCTACAAACTCCCACTAGCAATAACATGGTCATCATGTCTAAGGATTTTTGTTCATAGGATTATTCGAAGATTGATTCATATTTTCAAGGCCTAGCACTCAGTTTATGGCTCATAAAGGAAGAAAGCCTTTTTATATTCCCAAGAACTTATCAAGGAGCAAATTTCATGAGGGCTATTCGATGCCATTATTCTATTGAGCAGAGTGATGGGGGAATAAATTATGAAATACTTTTAGGATTGGATGGATCAGTTCATCCTAGTGATAATAAAAGGAAACCAAATGGAGGATTGGGGCAGATCATCAACAACAACATCTATCAAAAACGGATGTAATTTCCCTCCACTAAGAATTTCACCATGAATTCTTACCTAGTGTTTTCCCTTTCCTTCATAAGACCCTTCAGAGGATTTTCTACTTATCCCCATGTGCCTCAAAAATCACCTGCATAAGAGAAGTATTTACATCTAACTCATAAGGAGATTAATTCCCACTATGTCAGGGTGAATGATGCATTCACCATGTTCATCATTAGGATCCTCGAGGGAAATCTAGAATGAAGGATCTCTTCCCAAGCAGATTGTATTTATCAAAAATTATGGGAGCCACTTCATCCATTTTCCTACCTTCACCTACATCAAATTCACATGATATCATCTTACTTCTCATAGGATACCCAAGTACCCAAGTGAAAAAATCATAATGTTTGAGTTGTGTAGACAGTTGGCTCATGTTCATGCCAAGTGTAAGAATGTCAAAAAGAAAGGTGTGTCATTTCCCATATCCTTGGGAATATATTCATGCAAGAATGTCACGAGATGCAACAAATAGTGATATATCCTTTTCTAACCTCATTCTCTACTCCAACTCATCTAGGTGCGGCTTCGATATCAATAGAATCTAGAGATCTCGCACCATTCAAGGTTTTCCCCATACACACAAAATCAAAGACTACTTGCCCAATTACACGGATGATTTTGAGGTGTAGGAAAGGGACTTTTACGGGTGATGGTAGACCGGATGAGGGTTCGTAAATTTTATTGGTTCATTGAGGGGATAAAAGATGATGGGTCGAACTTATTTGATCTCGAGTAGCATGTGGTGAAATAATCATCCCTTCCTCTCGAATTCATAGAATATCATAGAATCAGGTGATATTAAGGATAGGACTGTAGTATTAATCCAAATATTAAGAGAATGGTTCAAAATGAAGATATTTTTCATCGAATCTGGTGCTCTCCTTACTCTACCTAGAAAGGTTTCTAACACTTCCTCTCTAAGGGAATCCAAAAAATCCATGGGTTCTAATCACTCAAAAGAGTCCTCGGAGAGAAATATGGTGGAAGAATGGCACACAAGAGTTTCCCATCCTATGAAGCTTCATAAGAAGTCTAATATCATTAAATATCCCATTGAGCCTCTCAATTCAAGTGAAATTGATAATTCACATCCTATTTTTCTTCACTAGAATCCAAGTGTATCCTTCTCAGTGGCAGAATCATCCCATCATGAGAAAAATGTGATCCCTTACCAAACACCTAAAAGTTCCCCCATGCCTAATGTTGTGTCTACTCCAGTAGAAATTTTCCCATGGATTCAAGAGCTACTTGGGAATGAGTCAAGGATGGTGTAGCAAGCCACAACACCTAATTTTGAGGCTATCTCAAAATTCATGAAGACCAAGTGGGGAAAGAAAGTAGAAGTAGCCTCCCATTTCTTCTCTAGGACCTCTGGATCCCATTATGTAGAGGTATCTTAGACCAAATTTTGAAAAATTGTGGAGGAGATGACTCAAGATGATTATGATTTGACCTCAATCTCCTTGGTGTAAGCCACACACGAAGGAGATACAAACCTATTCAAGGAGTCTGTAGCCCACTATTTTTTGGGATTGAGTACAAACAAACTATAGAACAATTGGAGGAACATGTGATAAATCTATCTACTTATGTGCATTCCTTCTTAGAGCCTAATGTAGTACCTATTCCTCCTATATAATTCATCCCTCCCATCATCATATTCAATCCTCAGTTGATCAAGAGATCCCAAGGTTATACCATGCAAGGGAAGGCAAATGATAAGTGGGTTGAAAATATTCTTGAGAAGGGAAAATCATTTCTACCATATTTTTTCTCCTTGTTCGAGTATGTTATTGCACTTTGCTTCAAAAGTAAAGACAAGGGAAGATATTGAAAAATAAAATACTCATTGGGATAGTGTGTTTGCACTTATGTCTAAAATGTGTTTCCTTGATTCCCACACTCTCATGAGTAGGAATGTGTTTTCATTCACTATTGATAACTTGTCCCTAGTTTGGACCCGCACATGTAATGTCAAATATGACATGATAAACGATGTTATCTCCAAACTTGAATCTAGTGGGAAACATGCCTTCAAGATTTTAGACGATGCCAACAACTATGTTTAGAATCTTGGATCATTTCCCCTCACTAAGAATTCATCTTCAGATGGAATCATTAGATATATCCAAGATTTGGTCAAAAAGAGGCAAGTGATATTTTCTCCTTCAAAAATGATACTTTAGAAACCCTTCGCAAACATCAAAGGCTTAATATATAATATTACAAGAGATCATAAGGTGTGGTTTAATCAATGTAAGACTATCAGTGATGTTCTCGAGACATGGATCAAAGTGGTTACCTATGTTTGTATTCTAGAGATAGAAAAGGTGGTACATGTGGCATCTCGTTTCAAGTAAATAATTCAAATTCAAGGAGCTCATTCTAGGAGTGTTTCCTCAAAGTTCACCAAGGGCCAGTTCTTCATTGGCAGAGGCTTCTTCTTCATCAGATTGATCAACCCTCTCTCTCTCTTCTTTCTTCTCTTTTCATATTCTAATTCTTCATTAAGAATGTAATTTTTCACTATTTTGTCTTATTCACTAATTGACCTTCAACTTAACATTGTAAGAGTCCTTTTTCATTAATAAGAAAAAGACTCACTTTTATTCCCTAGGAATATGAAAGGTCACAAGTGATGAGGAAAGGTGAAAAGTCATGTGGGGAGATGAAAAGAAATTTATAATGTTATAAATGGGAATGGCTTATCCATTTCAAGGGGTTGGAAATTTTTATTATTGAAAGTTTTTGGATTTTTATCACTACTACTACAAGCAATAAAGATACATTTCTTATATTTCCTTCCTATGTTTTCTACTCTCTCTTTGTCTAATTTCCAAATTTACAAGTATTGTAATCTTGTATAACTAAGGAAGAAATTTGTGTCTCTAATTTGTTAATCTTATTATTGATTACATGGTTGAATTCTTATAATTGAATTTGTACCTACTTTGGCTAATGTATGTGAATTTTTAATTCTATTCATTGTTATGTTTGTGGAGCCTATTTTCATGTTAGAGTGTGGTACACCTTCTATGTGTTACACTCGGGTATTTTTACGGTGGTCCCGCTCGCCGGTGAGCGGGTCAAGGGCGTTCGGGGGGTGAAGCCCCGATCAAGGGGGTTCGGGTGCAAAGACCTCAAAGCAAATTTTCATGGGTGGTTTATTAACCCATGGGTAATAGGTAATCTGTTATGGGTTGTTTTTAGGCCCATGGTTTTTTCGGTACCCATTGTTTTGATACCCACGGTTTTTTTGCCCCTAGTTTTTATACCCACGGTTTTTTCCCATGGTTTTAATACCCATGGTTTTGTATCAAACTGCTTAAGCAATTGTCTATTTATATGGTCTTATGCATATGATAGATAGACAAGCAAATGAATTTCAGATGTGTTTTGAATTGTGGTATGAATTATGTAGATTTTGTTGAGCATAGCTCCAAACGGATCTGGGTATTGTATTGAGAGAGTGGATGCTTGTAATAAAATTTGAGCAAGTGATTCTTGGTGTACGTAGCCCAAATTGGGTGAAACACGTTAAATATTGTCTTTGTGTTGTGTTATTTATTCGCACTTTTATTTGAGATCTTTAATATTTTTACGCATATTAGTTTCTACTTGTTGCGATTTTGTAAGGGATTATTTCGCATATTTTATCACTTATTTCCTAACATTCATAGCATTAACCCTCTCTCCCTATTTCTCCTACTCCCATTTACCTCTCTCCCAAGAAAATTCTTCTCGTGTACATTGTACAAGCACTTTTCCATAGGTTTAGTGGAGTATTCTTGTTTGATTCCCAGCCTAATGGCTGCCCCATAGTATTAGTTTTTTTATATTCAATAATGGGAGCCTCCCATACCCAATAAGGAGCTTAACCCCATTACCGTTGGTGAAAATTAATAAACAACATTGTGACAAATTATTTCACTTACATGGAGTTGGGTTTAATAATTATTATCACATTACTTCTAGAGAGGTGAGAGGGAAAATATGGAATAATAGTTTACAATTTTCACATAATCATAGTTTCTCCTTCTATGAAATAAGGTTTGAGTAAGGATTCAAATTCACTATGTTCATATTAATGAAATAAGTATTTAAAATTCATGTCTCCTGATTTGAGTTCTAATATAGGTTCATGTTTATTACAATCACAATTTAACATTCAATGAGTAATAAGGTCCAATAAAATTGCATTACACATTCAAAGCAAACAAGCTTAAATAAGTGACCATTAAAAAAACCAAGCATATCGATATTATATAGGGGTTTCTAAGAGCTATAAGGATTACTAATGCACCCTTAAAAATTCTAATAATTCATAATGAGAGATTTGATAAAGGGTAAATTATGGTGCCAGAAGTTTTCTTTTAAGATTTCAAGGGTTTTTTTGTTATTAGGGTGAATAAATTGAATATGCACTAACCTTAAACTAAGATCACTCGATGAGTGGGCACCAAATCTATCACTTCCAAAAATGTAACACCATGACTCTTAGATGACATAATTATATTATTATTAAAGTTTCACACTTTTTCACTAAGAGAACACCCACATACCATAAATGGAGATCGTAACAAATTACCCAAAACACGATCGTCAAAACAAATACTTGATACAAAAGGGTTTATAGCATGGTATGTATTAGAAAAAATGAAAATATTATGACCTAAATACATCTATATATGGGTCCTCATGACAAAAATAAACACATTTCTTTATGCACAATGTCTAAAAGAACTCAAGTATATCAATAATTGTTATAGTATTTTTGTATTCCATTACATCACCCTTTCCTCAATAAAATTAAAAGGTCCGATTTAGTGCATCTAGAGTGTCAATCGGTGAATCCACATATCCCAAAAGTATACTACCTCCAATAAACCTTAATTATGAAAGAGTGAACCATCCCAAGCATAATCCCGGAAGCATGAATTGGTTACCATGTCCATTTCGATGGTGAATAATATCATCATAGAAAGAAAGGAGAAGAAAAAATCATTGTCCAATCCACAAATCAATATTACACCTCGTAAAGGCTAATCCACTCAAGAATACATAGCATCATGAGGTTCTCTCAACCATAGAGGATTGAATATCATAGGAGTCTCTCGACCATAGAGGACTCAATATCATAAATGTCTCTCCACCTTAGGAGGACTAAATATCACCAATGTCACTCCACTATAGGACCGAGTGTCCAAGTATCAAAGTGAGGTCATATCACTCCATGTTCTTCAACACATAGAGTCTCGTCACCTCAAAAGGAATGGTGTGTCCTAGAGTGCCAAGAATTTATTCATGACACCTTAAGTGTACCCCCATACGACATGCATATATAATATGAACAAGAAATAACCATCTCATCATACGGAAAGAAAAACCACGTAATATTCTTGACAAAATTTAGCCAAGTAGCCTCAAAATCCATAAATATTTGAGTTACCAAAAGAAACAAAACCCCAAAATAAATTTGCGAAAACCAAGAAAAATTCCAAGTACTCTCATTTAAACCACAAAAACATGCAAGAAAACAAAATAAATAAGAGAAGGGTCTCAAAACTTTCAATAATTCAAATAAATAAAATGTTGGTCCTAAAAAATCAAGCTTAGAAATAAAACACATATGCAATATCCACATCACAACTATTGTGTGACCTTTTTGTGGGACACTTGTAGGAATATTATAACATCAAGTGCACATTTTGGCATATAATCATAATAACGAATCCAATAAAGACAACTTTCATGATTTCTACTCTCGTAGGTGGAAATAAGCCTCCAAAGCACTAAATACTACCTATTTTCTATAGTCACTTTCATATACTATACTAAAATGTCATAACCATTGATGAAATAGGACTCAAGACAACTAACCAATCTCATAATGTTCTCCACAATGATCTCTAGATGCCACCCATAGCACTACTTCCCATAAGTTTCTCCCAGCAAAACAACAAACCTTTAAAAATATGGTTTGGCACATTACATGGCCATAATATAGAATTAGGACCCCATTACACAATGTGCTCAAAAAGTCCACATACTTAACACAATAAGAGGACCGAGAAGAGTACCACAATGACTCTACATTACACGCTAACATGGGTTGACATGACACACACAAAAAGGAGATTGCACAAAACCCATTACTAGTTTATCCTAGAGGTTCAAGTGTCTAAAACTTAACTCTGATACCAACTATCAAGCCCAACATTTTTGACCCAATAATGTCCATATAACCATCCTTTATCCCCGTAAATTTTAGGACAGCTTTTTTTAAATATTTCTCAAGAATAAAAGGGGATCAAACCATTATCTTCCCAAAGTAATTATCTTTACTATCAATGTTTTGAGATAATGAGAGTATCATGTGTACCCCATAATAATAGTTTGGTAAATAAATGCTACATTAGGTCTATTACATGGTCCCCGCCACCTAGAGAATAAGAAAACCAACTTCAATTTATATTGTTCAATTAATGTTAACTTAAATAAGGCTGACAAGGAAATAGACCAATTATGCAAATTTTGCCAATTTGCATAATTTAGTTAATTAGACCAAATAACAATTGTGATAATTTACATAATTTAGTTAATTTCATTCCCATATCTCACCTTATCTCGATTTAGATCATGAGATTAAAATTGATACCCCATGGGACGTTGTCATAGAATTTCACATTTTATACTTATTAACCATCCAATCATATATCGGGTTTCTCATAGCTAAACAAACAAACCCTAATATTACATTAAGTCATCTGTTAGAATTTGAATTCTTAATTATGCCAATGGTAGTGATTCAACTTCCAATAATAAACTTATACTTAGTGTTAGTTGGGTCTAACAATAATTATCACATTACCCACTAATATGTTATCATACTCGAGATGAAATTTAATTCTAATTTGTTTAGGGTCTATTAGCTCACTAAGGAAATATATTCTCTTAATGAATATTGAAAACTATTATTGGTCTCTTATTGATTATTATATCCCTACCCCAAGTTTCCAAGTTATAATTTTAATTCAAATTAAATAATATTTATCCCAAAAAAAGGGAGAAGAAAAATAAAAGGGAGATATTCCATTAAATAAAATAAAATAAGAGTTCACTTTGTAGTGCATCCCATTGCCAAGTGAAAATACCTAGGTTATATATGAATGATTTGATCAAATTCTTCCCCATCATTGATTTTAGGGCTTATATAAATTATTATCTTCACATAAAGATGCAAAGTACAAAATAATACTATCATTTAAGCCCAAAAAATTCCTACACTTTCACTAGGGTTTCAACCATAATTTGAAGGAACTCACATTACGCAAGTTAATACTCTCTTCATTTAAGAAGACAATATCTATACATATGTTTCAAAAAAATCATTCAAGGGTACTATGACTATGAAATTTTTTCCCTCACTACCACAACAAGACTTACAAATGTGAACTTCATCCTCCATTATTAAGTTAATAAGGAAACATAAGAGATCCTATTTATATGTATACATAATTTATTCCTTTCAAGACATGGATAACACAAGAGATACCAATGAAATAAACAACTCTAGTCCAAATCCCATCTTACAATATTTACTCCCATAGAAATTTACAAGAAGACTAAAATTAAAATTCAAGTGGAAAAGCCTCCCTAAAACAAGAACATGCCAAATTTTTGAATGAATCCCTCCATACCTTCAAGTAGGAAATACAAGCTCCAAGTCCATTTTCCAAAACTATAAAAACCACAAGAGGTAGATGATTGGTTTTCCACCCAACCTATAGGCATCATTACATGTCACTCCCCCAAAAGGAGGGTGTGCTAGCCTCCCTCCAAGCCCATGGGAGAGAGAGGAAGCATGCCTCCAAGATGCACAAGGATAGTAGAGGTAAATAAAACACCAAACTTAAACAACAATCCAAGTTTGCAATAAATCACTAGCACAAACATATGAAGCACAATAATTCCATAGAGAATAAGAGAGTGAATATTAGCTCCATGGTATCCACATTTCCATACAACTAAAATGGTTTTAACACCTTTCCCAATAACTTCAAGTTTCCAAGGCCCCTTCAATCCTTCCAAGGCCTAATCTCCCATGCCTCACAAAAGGATTAAAAATAAATAAAAATGGAGAAACTAAGGAAAGAAAACAACAACCTAACACTTTCCTACATGTCCCTTTGACATTGAAAAATAACCAAGAAAAAAATCATATTACCGTGCTAAATCAACAAGAAGTTGTGAGGATTACCTCTCAATAAATACAATCCAAATTACAAATTTCATGACCAACCTCCATAAGCTCCATTCTTTCTTTCCATGACATATGAGTAAAGAAAGAGAAAACACTTATTCCCTCCAAGTTTTTGGCTCCTCCCAGTTTTCTCCAAACTCCACATGTCAAAAATGAGGCCCAAAATTCCCTCCCGCTTCAAGGTGGAGCTATAAGAAGATAAATTTCAAGGATTCTCACCAATGAGAGGGTGACATGTGTCACCCTTCTCCCTCTTAAACCCAATATTCCCTTAAGTCTCCATCATGCATAAGACAAGGGTCTTAATGAGGGAATCTCCAAAAATATAACAAAAACAAAAATAAAATTCATCCCAAAATCCAAGAAGGCTCACAAAACAAGTTAATAAATTTGGATGTGGACAAGAGAGGCTCAAATGGGAGGAAAAACCCATTTGAACCTTGAAAAAGGTCCCCTACCCACCCATAGGTAGGGTCCAAGGGGTCCATTTTTATGTAAATGGAACCCCAAATGATAAAAGCACCCCTTACAATTTCTCATTTTAGCCCAATTTCGGGCTTGGAAAAAGTGGTCCACTTTGAGAGGTGGTGGGGCCCACCTAACCCTTGCTTAGGTGGTCTCATACCTCCTTAAATAAATTACACTAATTTAATCATCTCTAAGAAAGTAGGAACCATTTAACTCATAAAATTGGTTTAAACTAAAGATTAAAAATAATTAATACCAAAATGAATCCAAAGGAGACAATCATCCAAGGTGACCAAGCCAAAAGACTAACACCCAAGCACAATGATGGATTTCCATTTATATTCCAGAAAATGACAAGAAAGGAAAAACCAAACATATAAAGGGTGAGGATTTGGCCTAGATGTCCAATTGTGCACTTTTGAGGTGCATCTCTAAGTCCCGCATTCTTATATGGTGAACCTATACTATGCATACTCAATTCATGCGTAATCATACCTTCTTGGTACAATAAACCAAGTAAAATGATTTTCATACATCCAATAGATCAAATCAATTACAGGCTAAATCATCCAATTTAAGTAATCAATTAATATCCATACGGAGATAATATCCAAAATGATATACAAAAATGTAATCCATCCAAATCTTATCACAATAACACCCACAACAACATCACCAAAACAAACAATAATGGTAACAATACTAAATTGGCACTGTGTGCCTCATACACCACCTATTAAGTCATGTTCACATATTCAAATAAAGAGATGACAAAATTACACACACGCACACACACGCACACGCGCACGCACGCACGCACGCGCACCACACACACACACACACACACACACACACAATATTAAAATTATATATATTTAAAACAATTAACCATTATGAACACTATCTAAAATATAATTTGTGTAAACCTTAGATCAATAATACCCATAACACTATATCAAAACCAAGCAAGTAATGATAAGGGTGGTAAATCAGCTTCGTGAGCCTCATATATCATCCTACCAAGGAAAATTTGACAACAAGTGATAATATAATAACAAAATCATAGTAATTTAATTCAAATAATCATGATATTATCCATTTAAATGTCTCAAACATGAATATATCATAGATTCAATCATCATGCAAGGGAGTGAAACCGATGGGCACTACATCCCCCTCCCCTAGAATTAGAATTCCTCCTGGAATTCATTGGAAGGGGTAGGAATAACACACTTTAATAGAAGTTTCATCCTCCCACGTGGTTGATTTCCCTCCTATCAAAATATGTCCCTCGAAACCAAACTCAACTCAACATTATTGTATATAAATGAATAAGAGGCTATCGAGACAAGAATATGTAAGTTACTCAAAATAAGTTTATATATATCATTATCAACACAATTTTTCCACAATATTTAAACAAGTTGCAAGTACAACATAAATGTCATTCTTATGAAAAACATACATACTATAGATGGAAAACTCAATGAACAAAAAATTTCATCTTAGAAGGGTCGATAAGTTGTGTATATAAGATGTGCACGAAGCCACCCATGGGTGTTACATACATCAAATAAGAAAGATAATATTTCCATCTTGCATGGGATTCCACTTCAAGTTTTGTCCCCTTATTGACAAAAATAACAAACTATCAATCATGACCTTCAAATATACACAAGATTTATCATTTTCCTATAAGGGCCAACAATGTCAGGGCCATGCAAAATAAGGCTTGATGACAAGGGTGATAGTGATATTTAACAATAGTGTCTACAATGGTTTCTAGAACTAATCCAAGGTACACGGTATAAAAATAGAGTATCTCCCATATAACCACATAGTTTAAATAATCACTAAAAAAATTAGAATTTCTAAAGCTTGATAGTACAATTTTCTTTTGATTCAAAGTTAATTAAATTCCTACCTTACTAATCTTATTCCCATACTTCCACATCCTGAAACATGCCACCATCATCTATTAAAAATAATTAATTGGTTTCAAACTCAACATGGCCCAATAGAAGTAAAAATGATCACAAGCTTTAATGTTATACTCCATAATAAAACTCAAATGAGCTAGGTGGATTAGATGTCACAAGAGGTCCAAAAACCAACAAATATACTAGGACAACTCCCAAAAATATTTCTTAGGCAATCACGAAAACAACTTTCCCTTTCATACTTTCCAAAGAGGTAAAGAGGAACAGAAATACATTCCCTCCAAATGGAAAGGAAGATTCCAATATTTCTCCATATCCTTAACATATATTGCTTAAACTTTCTAAATAAGCTACCTCACTAATGACCCACTAAGTCCAAAGGGAGGGTACTTGGTGGTGTAAATTAACTCGCAGCAATTAATATGTTGTTCACTAATCCACATTCATTTATTCATCAGACCTAGGGATGTAAACTTTCAACTTTTTCAGTGTTGTATACAGTTACAGGTGCTCAAGAGGTATAAACTAAAAGATTGTTGTCACAACAATTGGAAATACAATGCTAAAACTACGTTGTAGATGAAAGGAAATTCTACAGCTAGGTAATAAGCAGATAAAAGCATAACATAAGTGAAGGAATGAACTACTTGTGTTTCTAATCCATGCATGCTGAAAAAAAAACTAAAAATGAAAAATAGAAAGAAAAGGGTTAGCAACCACAAGTGGGCCCTGCCTTGGGTGCTAATCCTTCCTAAGGCTTATGTCTACTGACAAAATGAAACTTACGGTAATTCCTTAGCTATGATTCTATATCTATAATGCAGTCTCAACATTTTGTTTATATTCAGCAGAGACATGAAGACACTCCTTCAACTAATAGTTATATTTTGATTAAGTACCAGATTACTACCAAGGAAATGTATATTCTTATGCATGCAATTAGAACTAAGGAAAGGTGTTCTAATACAACAACATAACTAATCTGTTCATTCAAATAACTAGTTATCAAGTTAAATCAACTAGTTCCACAGTTGTAGTTGCAGAGCATAATCTAGGCATTGGCGTGAGATCCGCTCTTGTTTTTCATAACTACTTATTTACTAACATGTGCAAACTCAAGTGAAGCATCCTTGTTGATCAATTTTCCTACAATCATGTTTTGTATGTGCGTGTGTTTTCCTTTGGTTGCGGGTTCCTTCTTCGATGATGAGTCCCGGCTATTGCATGTCGGTTACTACGGACGAGTCCCTTTACATTGTGATAGAGTTTCTTTGGCTGCATGTTAGTGAAAACATATAAAAGCTTCTTACAAACAAGTATGGCATTCAGACAAAGCACTAATAATCATTTATTGTATTAAAGAGATTAACATGCACATTCAAAATACATGAAATAAAGTAACTTATTAATAGTCATACTAATTAATATATAAGTACCATAAGTTTAAGTTCAAGTGGATGTTTGATAAGAAAACCAGGATAAAAAGTACGAGGGTATACAAAATATACAACAGATGAGACAATTAAAACAGTAATTAAAGGGTCTCATCACACCCCCGACTTAGCTTCTTGAATGACCTCATTCAAGCTCTCATTATTTATCCTTTGCTTTCTTGGGGTCCACCTGGATGATGTTGCATAGTTTCTGAAGTCATTTGGCATGGATGTTCCCTCTGGTTCAATAAATAAATAGGTTGCATTCCTCCTATACCGTTCCATGATCCTTTCCTTCAATTCCTCGTTTAGTTCTTTATCCCCAGACCAATTAGGTATTGGATAGTGGAAAATAGGTGGATAGTATCCAATAGGGAACCAAGTTTTTCCACATCCCTTTGCTACCTCAATATATGGATTGATTCTCTGGAGAGTTGGGATAATGTTTGGATATGAATGCATTTCTTTTCTCTTCAGCTCTAGTGATATTTCTTCCCATCTCCTTCTGCATTCCTATACTATTTTTTTCACCGTTAAACCAAATGTGATCTTTGACCTCATCATGGACTTCTTCTCTCATCCTATATACCCTCTATTTTATTTTCTGCTCCTTCATAAATTTACCATACTCTTTAATCATTTCCTTGGTATTGCCTTCCTCTACTCTAATCATCAGTGGTTGTTCTTTGCATAATTGTTTGTATTCGACCATTTGTTTTTTCTGTATATCTCATTGTTGAAATAAGAACATAGTGCCTGAACTTGTACATCCCTAATGTAGAGAATAGGGATCTAGTCTCTGTCATATTCTAAAGCATAATTAAACATATACAGTTCACAAAGAAGTAACTAGATTTCATGGGGAATTTTTAGATATATTCTAAAGAATGGCCTAGCTCCACTGATATCAAATGGTATGTCATTGTTGATACAAGTGTATTTCAATTGCAACATTTGTTCCTTTAAGAAGATAAAATAAATATTTGATGGTGGTCTACACTTGAAAATTTCATTTGTTACCTAAACTGTATCTTCTTGTTTCTTTTTAAGCCTTGCAATCTCATTTTCCTTGGCCCTTACCTACCTATGTGGTGTTGGAAGAGTAACTCTTCTTTTCTCATTCCCACCTTCTTTGTAGCTTATTACAATAATTCTCAAACTTTTGCACCCAATATTTTGAATTGGTTTCTGTTGCCATATTTCTATAGGCGGCCTAGGAGGCTCTCTAAAAAATTATTCTATAAAAACATGTGACTACAATTTGGATGATTGAGACACGGGTTGCGGGGCTACATGAGCAATTAGAGGGCTATCTATGTGCATTGGCTCACTAGATTCTTGAGAAATTTATGGCTCAAGGTTCTGGACAATGTTGTCAATTGTATCTTCTATACCAAGTGGTAAACTTTCTTCAGTATCCATGGCATTGTTCGTGTCACATGTATTGCTTTTGTTAACAATTCATGAGGCTTGCCTTTATCATCTACATAGGCAAGTGGTTACTTCCTCAAATTATTTGGTTACTATATCCTCTTCATGTTGTGCATGAACAGTCTCTATTTCCTCGGGGATTCTATGATCATTGGTTAAAACTTCAATTTCTTCAATGACACTTCTTCTTCATGTTGTATATGGGTTTCCCCAACATGAACAACCTCTGTTTGAACCTCAATGGGTTCAGTAGGGCTCTGATGAGCAGGTTATTCACCTAACTTTTTTTCTTCCATCTTTTCCACCTCCTTGGTTTATTCCTCCATGACTATGTCTACATATGTGACTATAGGAACTTCCTACTCAACTTCCATTGGAATAACTTCCTCTTGCTTCCTCATCCCCTCCTCATCACTCTCTAGGGAAATTTAAATATTTCGTTTAAACTTTGAAGTTTTGGATTTTTAGTTTTGAGTCTATGGGATCTCCTTGGTGGCTCAGAGGTTCTATTGGAATACTTCCTCTTGCCTTTGGAGGAAGAATACTCTGGGGTTGATATATTTAGCAATGCTTCAACAACTAGAACCCTATCAGGAGATACGGGCCTAGGGCCTTTCTCTGGAAATGGAGGTTCCTCATGGACATGTGTTTCGGAAGGTATGGAAACTTCTAAAGGAATGGGGTTTCTGCAAGAGTAGGGTTTTTTAAAACTAAGGGTTCAAGTGGAGGCATAGAAGAACTAGTTGAGCTTCTTCTCTTTTTCTTACCCTTCCCCAATAGATCATTAATATGCTTTGCTCTTGCAAAGTCTCCCCAATTTAATGTAGGATGCTCAGTTTCCAATGCATGCTTTACAACTAAAGTGACAAGACAATGGTGAGACAAGGCAAGACCTTCCCCTTTGTGACTCCTACTCATCTTATTTAAACTCTCATGCAAGAAATTTGGTACATTCACATGTCTGTCATTCTTCAAATGATTTAGCAGTTTAAAATGGACAGTATTCAACCATGAATATCGACCCTCACAAGTAAAATATTTTATGATATAATTAGAAAAATCTTCCCAAAAAGGTTTTAAAGAAGTTCATAAAGTACCTTGTCTTTTTGTTACATAGTTTTCTTCCTCATATGAAAACTCTTCTTGAGCTTCCTCTGGATTTTTTTCACATGATACATCTGCTTATGTTGGTAGTCTAGTGACTACAGCCAATATTTCATCATCAACCTTAACTTACAAACCCTTGATTGTTGCATGTCCGTCCCTGAAGGTGGTGGAAAATTCTGTGACCATTGACTCATTGAAACCTTGGAACTTATTGATGTAATCCATCCAGTTGTTATCATGAAAGTATTGTAGAATTTGTGGTTGATTCCACAGCTGTGAATGGTTTGTGGGTTCATTTCTTATCAAGTCTCCACCCATTTGTAAGTCTCTACAACTTTTACAAATTCTACAAAGCAGGAGGTTTCTCTTTTGGAATTGGTGATGTAAAATTCAAATGATCGAAAGAACTCAAATGTTGTATGTTTTCAAAGTTTTGCAACTAGAGTGGGGTGACGAGGTAGAATCACGTGGGAGACATGTCACTTTATAGAAGGCAGCGGAACATTATGATAATTAAATTTTATTGATGACTGAACACATATTAATTAAATATAATTATTCTAGCACTACTTTATTTAAAGGAAATCGAGTGCACTTAACTTAAGATATATGTCGTATGATTGCGACATGTGCCTTGTTGGAGCTCGCTTCATTGGATGCATACATGAGGTTGCATGTTGAGGTATTGTGTGGTTACAAGTAGTGTTGTTGCGAGGCCTAATTGATGCGAGGTGTTGTTGTATAGAATAAAATCCATAATGAACTCAATTTATTCTCGGAGATGGAAGATTGAATTTTATGGTGCTATATTCATAGTTTTTTGCTCATTTAGGTGGGCTCTTGATTCTTCATACAATCAATTTCTATCAAAAGTAAAGAAAAAGCAGGATTTGGTTGCATGTTCTTTGCGCATGCTTACGCAAGTGGATGCTCTAGTCTTTGCACCATCTCTTTTCATCGAGATTATGCACACCTTGCTGCAAATACTCCAAATCTGCAAAACATAAATGCTAATAAAATAAAACATGTTAGTGAGTGGTGTTGATCACCATGAAGGTTGATCACATCACTTTTATTCCTCCTCGGGGTATCAAAGCTAGATAAACCGGGGCCCTTTGAAAAACTCACTCCCTAAACTTCAGAAGATGAACCATCAGGTTCAACTTTTGTTCTCAATTCTGATGTTCTCATTTCCATCCTTCTCTGGCCTCCTCTGAACTATTGGATGAAGGTGTTCTTATCAGTTGGTTTTTATATAACCTCAATTTATGACCATTCACCAAGTAGTTTTAATCTCACAAGATCAATGGTGGTGAGTTTCACATATCCATTAGGAAAGATTTTCTCAATCTCATATGGACCTAGCCACCTTGTCCTAATTTTTCCCATGTGGTCTTTGTATTTGGAGTCAAAGAGAAGTGCCTAATCACCTTCTTGAAATTACCTTATTTTGATGAACTGTCATGCCACTTGATCCTTTGTTTTTTGTACCATCTATGTATTATGAACATCCTTCTCATTTCATTTGAAGAATCCTTTTCCTCTAAGATTAAGACAAATATATGCCCAATTTCAATGCAGTTCTTAATGTCTTGTGCTCGAACTCAATAGGAGAACAACTATCTTACCGTACAGTAGCTCAAAAGGTGTGAATCTAGTTGTTTTTCCATGTGGTATTGAATGCCCAAACTACCTCTGGAAGTATTTCTAACCAATCCCTTCTATGTAATGTAATAGTCTTTGTCAAGATGGCTTCAATTTCTCTATTTGTTACTTCAACTTGGCCATTGGATTATGGATGATAAGGTGTGGAATTCTTATTCTTGATTTCATATTCTATAGCTAAATCAACAATAACTTCAGCAGTGAAGTGGGTACCTTGATCTGTGACAATCTCTCTTAGCACTCCATACCTTGTAAATATATGGTCATATAGGAATTTTGTAACTTTTTCACTCTTCTGATTTGGTAATGCTTTCACTTTTGTCCATTTGGTGAGGTAGTCTGTGCACACCAGAATGTACTCTTTTGTTGAGACTTAGGATTAATGAGACCAATGAAGTCCAATCCCTATTTGTCAAATGGTTGCAATACAAGTTGAGGCTGCAATGGAATTTCATCGATTTGGTAGGCTTTCCCATTCTTTGGCACTTATCACATCTTCTTGCATACAATGCTACATCTTTGTGTAGTGTAGGCCAATAATACCCTATTGTTAATATTTTATGCACTATCCTTTTTTAACAAAGTGTCCTCCACATGGCTCACTATGGTAGGCTTTGAGGACGTCATAAATTTCCTCATCATCTATACATCTTCTCATAACATTATCTTACCTGTGTAGAATAGGAAACTAGCTATCCAAGAAAAAATCACACTTTTCTCAACAATATATTTCTTTTTATAGATAGTGTGGAGGTGTCTTACTTGAAACCAAATAGTTGGCTATATTAGCATACCAGGGTGTCTTGGTAGAAATGGAAAACAAGTGTTCATCTAGAAAAGAGTCATCCACTACTACTTCCTCATTATTATTTTCCATTCTTGAGAGAAAATATGCTACAACATTGTCTTTCCCAGGCTTATCAACAATTGTTACATCAAACTCTTGTAAGAGTAGCAACCATCGATTATCCTGCTACTTACAATTGGTTTGTTGATCAGATATTTAATGGAAGCATGGTCTATATGGATAAAAATTAGATATCCCGTGATATAGTGCCTAAATTTGTTGATGGCGTATACAACGCCTAAAAATATTTCAAGTAACCGTGTAGTTAAGCTCGGTGTGTTGCATATTTTTATTGACATAATAGATTGCATAATTGAGTATCCCATATTTTTTCCTAAAACAACTCCAATGGCGTGATCTGAGGCATCAGTGTGTATATGAAATGGAAAACTCTAATCTGGTCCTCTTAGAACCAGTGTGCAGAAGTTAGCATTTGCTTCAAAGTTTGGAATGCAACTTCACATTTCTCTGTCCATACAAATGCAACATCCTTTCCTAATAAAACAAATAATGGTGTTGCGATTCTACTTTGAAATATTGGATAAATATCCTATGATACCCAACATGGCCCAAGAAGCTCCTTACGTCCCTTCGGTTTATTAGGTGTTGAAAGGTTCATAATCATTGATATCTTTGTTGGATATACATGGATTCTAGCAGATGATAGATAATGACCTAATATTATCCCCTCAGACATCATTATGTAGCATTTTTCATTGCTTAAGAACATATTATGCTCCTTGCATATCTTGAGAAATTTATCTAAGTTCTTCATTGCTTCATCAAAAGTGCTACCATGGACTGTAAAATCATCCATGTATACCTCCATGCAATCATTGGTTATATCTGAGAAGATGCTAAGAAGCGATATATGAAATGTGGCAGGTTCATTGCATAGACCAAAGGGAAGAAGCAGTATGTAAAAGTTTCCCATGGGCATGTGAATGTGGTTTTTTCACGATATTCAGTGTAATCTGAATTTGCTTATAGCCACTTAATCGTGCATTAGAAAAGAGAAATACTTCTTGCCAGCAAGAGTTTCAAGTACCTGATCAATGAAAGGAAGTGGGAAATGATCCTTCTTTGTTGATACATTCAGCTCCCTATATTCCATGTAGATCCTCCATTTTCCATTCTTTTTAGGTACAATAACAAGTGGTGACACCCATTGATTGTCTAAAATTGGATATATGAATCTAGCATCCAATAATTTCTTTAGTTATTCTTTCACTATATCCCTTCATTGTTGGGTTCATTCTCCTCTGTGGTTGTCTTATTGGCTTGCAGATTGTCCTTGATGTATATCTTATGAGTACATATTTTAGGATGGATTCCATGCATGTCTCCATAATCCCATGCAAAAAATTTCCTCTATTTTTTGAGAAGTGCAATTAATAGTTGTGCTTGTTGCATGTTTGATGTTTTGTTCACATTGAGTGCTTGTCATGTGTAATATCCATTTTCTTTGAATGATCAGTCATGGAGCATATGCTACTACTCATGGAATTCAAGATACAATCATGTGGAAGAAGCTCATGTAGGATGCAGTTCTTACCTGGAACATTCTTAGTACTTTTATGCGCAAGATTCAATTTACGGGACGGTGTATGCATTACAATTTGTCATCTTCTTATTCATTCTTACCATAATTATTATGCGAGAACGTTTGAAATAACAACATCCTCCTCTTGTCCTTATATTATGCATGACTTCTCCAGCATCATGAGCTATTGAATTAAGCTCTGGTCTTCTTTTGGTTCCTCCACCCAAATGGTTTGGTCTTCTTCATTAAATGGTTGTGTAGGGGGGTAAATTATAAGATTTTTAGTGCCACTTCCATTGGAGATGATCATATTTTCATATCTACATCTAATGAATGCATCAGTAATTGTTAACCACGGTCTTCTTAGGATGATAGGATATCCCCTAAGCTCACTTTTGGCTGGAGAACAATGAATTCAGCAAGGTACTCCCAAGATTCTACCACTACTACCACATCCTCCAAAACTCCTTCAGGCTTTATTGTGGATTTGTCTGCAAGCTACAAGACTGTGGCTTTTGGTCTTAATCCTTCCAATTTCAAATCATCCATGATTTATTTTTTCATTACATTTATTGTTGCCCCTAGTTCAATCAGTGTGTTTTTATCATTATACCATTGATTGTGACATTTACTAGAAGGTTTCTGGATCTATATACTTGGGAAGAACTAAGTTTCCAAACATAATATTAGCTAATTTCCCAATGACCTGTATAATATATGGGTCTTTCCTCTTCCTTCCTGGCTTCTTAATGCATAGGTCCTTAACTAGCTTATTGTAGATGGGCACATCTTTAATATCTTGTATCAATGGTATTTTAACACAAATGTCTTTGAGCTTAACAAAGTCAGAATCAGATTCTGATATGAGTTGATCTTCTTTTCTTGTAACCTTTTAGGAAATGGTGGCTCATTATCTTGTGTTTTATGCTTGCTAGAGTTCTGCGTAGGTTGTTGTGGATCATCTGCCAGTGTCTTTTGTCCTTGTTGCGGGTCATCATGTAGCAATTGTGGTTCTTCTATAATTTTAGTAATGGTAGGTCCAGTTGGTGAAGGAAGTGTTTTTTCGAGTGAAGATGGATATTGTTGATATCAACAGAATAGGTAGGGTATTGAGTTGGTTCAGTGGAATAGGCTGGTTGAGTAGCTTTATTGTTAGGATTAGGCATTGGTTGAGCAGGTAGTTATGTAGCTTTTGGTTGGGATCCTAATTGGGGATTAGGCATCAGAGCTTGTTGTTGTTGTTTGATAAGGAGGTTGTTGATAAGCTTGTTGGTAATTAGGAGGTGGGTTATTCCATTGTTGTCCCCTCCATGGTTGTTTCCATGATTGGGGGGTTGTTGTCATTATTTTTGTGGTTGGCCTTGGTATTGAGGTTGCCACTGTTGTTGGTATTGGTTAGGATATGGGGCCCATCCTTGAGGGTTAGCCCAAGGTGGGGGCTACATATATGAATTATTAGACCAATTTTGAAATGAATGCATAGGGTCTTGTGTCATACCTCCTTGCCTTGGTGGCCATGGTTTCCTTTGAGCAACATAGAAAACTTTCCCATCTTCTATCTCCAACATTTTAAAATCAGGTGAAGCCTCTCTTTCTTGAGAAATGTTGGTCAATTCTCTGCATCTACAGTTTGATTTCTTCCTTCTACATGCATGGAAGTACTCTGTGAGTGTTGTTTCTACATCTTTCTTCTTTTTGGTGTGTAGAGCATCCAGTTGATTGGCCATATCATTAACAATCTCCTGCTTCATGTTTTTGAACATGCTAACAATCTCTGACTTAGAGATTTCCCCCATTGTTTTGGTAGATAATCCACCTCTTGATCTTACATTCCTTACTCTCTTCATAGTAGCTCTTGAATAGTTTTTACAAGCATCACAGATCTCTTCAAAACTAGCCTTTGAAATATCTCCTGCTCCTATCAGATCAAGGCATCCATGTCTTCATCACTAGAGTCCCTTCAAAAAGAGTAATTTGAGGGAGTCAGGTGGTATGTCAATGGTGTGCCTTGACTTCTAAATGCGAGAATAGGAACTATTCCAAATAGTCCTCTAATGGTTCATCCTCTTTTTGTTGCATTCTGTAGATTTCATCACCTCCTCTGTTGCTTGGTTTGCAATAGTCTTGGTACTTATTGAGGAACTTCTCCTTCATTTTTGCCCATGTAGTAACAACATTCCTTCCCAATCCCATGAACCACCTTAAAGTTGCATCTTTGAGTGTTACAAGAAACAATTTCAATTTATGTGCATCAATGGTATAATCATAGCTCCTGCACAAAACATCAAACTCAAAGAGAAAGGTGTTTGGATCTTCTGACATAGCTCCATGGAAATTTGGCAAGGTTGATGGAGAAATATTCTTCATACCCAAGAACTGAATTATTGTTAGTGATGGGGAACTCGAAGGTGGTTGCCCCATTTCGAGCATTCTGGTCTACTTCTTCTACCATCCCTAGTTTCTCAGGAACAACTACTAGAACTATCACTTGGAGGATTTTCTTCAAAAATTAAACCGAGTATAGAGGTTTCTTCTTTAGAATCTTCATAATCTTCATAGGTAAATGAAGAGATTTGTGTTACTTGTGGATTAGGTAAAAATATACCATGGGCATCCCTTGGACGGTGCATGCATCAACTACTTAACTCATTCAATGGTAATTAGTTGGGGGTTTAATTTAAGGTAAATTCCTAAAAACCTAGACTGCTTCTAAGAAATGAAAACCCCTCATAGAACCTTAATAACTTGGCGGTGTCCCTGGCAACGATGCCAAAAATGGTGGTGCAAATTAACCGCATGAGAAATTAATATGTTGTTCACTAATCCGCGGTCATTTATTCATCAAGCCTAGGGATGTAAACTTTAAACTCTGCTAGTGTTGTATACACAATTACAGGTGCTCAAGAGGTATAAACTAAAAGACTATTTTCACAAAGTTGGAAATACAATGCTAAAAGATAAACTACGTTACAGATGAAAGGAAATTTTATAGCTAGGTAATAAGTAGATAAAATCATAACATAAGTGAAGGAATGAACTATTGCAATTTTAATCTATGCATGCAAAGAACCAAAACAACAAACAGAAATAAAAAGGTTAAGCAACTATAAGTGGGCCTTACCTTGGGTGCTAACCCTTCCTAAGGCTTGTGTCTGACAAAATGATAGAACTCAGATTTTATTCATCAGCATGAAGATTTAGAATGAAACTTACAGTAATTCCTTAACTATGATTCTATATATATAAGGTAGTCTCGTCATTCTCTTTATATTCAATGAAATGTGAAGAGACTACTTCAACTAACAATTACATTTTGATTAAGTACAAGATTACTACCAAAGAATTTGTAGATTCTTATGCATGCAATCAGAACTAAGGAAATGTGTTCTAATACAAAAAAATAACTAATTGTTCATTCAAACAACCATTTATCAAGTTAAATCAACTAGTTCCACTGGTTGTATTTGTAGAGCATAATTAGGCATTGACATGAGATCCGCTCTTGTTTTCATAACTGCTTCTTTACTAACATGTGCAAACTCAGGTGAAGCATCCTTGTTAATAAAGTTTTCCACAATCACGGTTTTGTATGTGCCTTTTTTTCCTTTGGATGCAATTTCCTTGTTTTGGATGAGTCCCGGTTGTTGTGGGACGAGTCTTTGCATTATGAAAAAGTTTCTTTAGTTGCGTGTTAGTGAAAACATATAGCATCTTCTTGCAAACAAGTATGGCATTTAGATAAAGCACTAATAATCATTCATTGTATCAAATAGATTAACATGCACATTCAAAATCCATGAAATAAAGTAACTTAGTAATAGTTATACTAATTAATATATAAGTTCCATAAGTTTAAGTTCAAGTGGATGTTTGATAGGACAACCAAGATAAACAAGTACGAGGGTATACAAAATATACAACAGATGAGACAATTAAAATAGTAATTAAAGGGTCTCATCAAGTATTTCCCTTAAAACTAGAGGTATATGTCTCACTATTAAGAAGATTCAAAGAGTTTGAATGCTTATTCGGTGTTTTGATCGGAGAAATGCATGGTATGGTAGGTGCAGGTGAAAGGTTATTAACAAGTGTTGATGATATGAGAAGTAGAATTTTGGGACCCTACGGTATTAGTCTAAGGTTGATTATTAGTTGGGGAATTTTTTGAAAATAGTTATTCGAATATGTCTATATTTTCGTTGGGATGTGCATTTGGATTGTCAAGTTGCATCTCACCTCTATCAATGATGTCGTGAAGGACATTTCTAAAATATTGGCATCTCTCAATGTCATGTCCTCAAACCTAGTGGTGCTTGTAATAGTCATTTCCCCTCTACCAAGATGGTTTAGGGACGGATTCATCGATGGGTCGAGATAGGAGGGAGTTTCATCATGCAACCAACCATGAGTTTTTCAAAAATAATGTTGTAAGACTCCCTAGAGGTGTATATTTATAGAGGAGGATGGGATCATTCATAGTCTGAGAAAATTTTAGATGCAACTTTCAAGACAATTGCATTCACCGAACCCTTGGACTTTTCATTTTTGGAAAAGGTTTTAAAGGAAGATCCAGGTTTGGGAGTTTTTAATCATAATTTAACTTTACCATCCTAAAGGGTTTGGATTTCTAATTTCCATGCCATGGCAAAGACCTCATCGAATGTTTAGAATGATTGGATATAAAGGGTGGATAATATATTCTTCGCACAAGACCAAGCTAATAATTCAATCAATTTAGTCTAGGGTAGAGAGAAGGATAACTAATTGATGATTCCTCGCCATCAAATGAAGAAATCAGCAACAGATTCATCCTCAAATTATTTTATAACATATAAGTCGGTGATAAATATCTTATGTGTGATGTTGATAAAGAAGTGTTTTAAAAACAGTTTTGCTAATTATGCAAATGAGTAAAGAGTGTTGAGGAATTTTTTTATACCAATTGAGAAAAAGTCTGGCTATTGACATTTGAAATTTCCTTAGCATAAGATCATGATTATGAGCTTTACGATAGCAGGCGTGATGAAAGGCCCTAACGTGTTGTTTGAACTTCCTTGCTATATAATTTGATGAACTTCATAGTTCCCACCGAGGAGGATAGGGTTTAAAAGGTATTGATGGGTTGATGGGGTCATTACAAATTTTTGTAAGAGAATGTGTTTTTAAGTCTCATGGTAGTGGCTTCTAGGTGGTAATTCTAATCATTAAAGTTTTGAGGGGATCATTCGAGGAGGTTGGATGCTTGAAGAGGAAGAATAATCATGTCCATAAATGAGGGGGTTGAATGTTGATATTGATGGTAGGGTAAAAGGGGATTTTGAAAATGATGGATGTAACCTAGTATATTGTAAGTCTGTTGAGAAACTATCGGCTATGAAGAAGAGTGGACATATTGGTAAGGCTGAGGGATAGAAGTATTGATAAGGGGTTGCAAAGGTTGTGGGTTTTGTTAAGAGTAGATATAGCCATATTGTGGAACACCAATTGTGGGGGATGGTTGTGAAAATGGATGGGTACTTGTAATAGCACTCGTATTGATAAGTGGTAAGGATGCAAGAATAGACACAGCCAAGTTATAAATCAAAGATGTGTATTGTTGTGAGATAACACAATAAGATGTGACCAGTGGTGTTGTAGAATGAGGTACATCAACAGGTCTTTTGAGGGTGAAGGAGAGATAGAAGGGGTAGTGTTAACTATGGATGATGAAGCGGCAGTATGATCTTGAGTACCCTAAGGACACAATGGTAAGGGTCCTTGTTAACTAAATGTGTTTTGTGATGAGATAGTGTTGATTTCAAAGCTTGTAATAGGAGTAGATGATGTGGATGCAGATGTTTATGTATGAATATTGGTAGGATAAGGAGCAATTTGTTCAATAAATGGATAATATGATGGATCAATGAGTCAGGAATGATCGCGAGTAATAATGGTAAAAGGTGGTCGGGGTTTCGGATAGTAATGAGGAATGTGAACAGCCTAAGAAGTAAGATAAATGTTGAGGATGGTAAGGTTAGAATCCAGGAGTCCCTCGAATGTTGGGTCCCCATTATCGGAGTATTATGGAACGACGTATGGGGTTCTAGAGTTTCTGAAGTATCTGACCGAATACTAGGAAAGTGTGGGGGATCTTTGGTTGTTTTTGTTGGTTTTTGTGATGAGTCTAACATATTTGTAATGTTTTGGATACGAGATTGTTTTCTAGTTAAAACCATGAACTAACAAATGAGAAATGAAAGAAATATGGTTATTAAAAGAATGAAAACTACACAATCAACAAGAAAATTTTAGATTATCAGATTAATTAAAAATGTGTGAAAATAAAATATGGCTTGCAAAGAGGTGCGAGAATCGATCCTACTAGAGCTAGTTTCATGTGTGTTTAAGGTTGGTGTCCTCGATATACGAAGTACGAGAGGCCCAAATCTATGTTTGTTTTGGTACGAGGCATGATAATTGAGGCTTACCCCCTCACTTCAAATTCTCATAATGATAAGGTTGTTAGTTTCTTAGTCGGTATACCACCCACCAATTATTTATACTCGACTAAAACACTAATTTGGCTTCCCACTTGGTGATGAAATAAAAGTAGGTAGACCTAGAGGGAAGTGTTAAAGACGTAGATTTGATTTTTATGTGATCAGGTTGTGTGTGAGGGGAAATTCTGAATGTAAAGTTTTAAGCTGGTATTTAGACTAGATGATCATGAAAGAATGAAGGTTATTTTTAAGACCTGAAAGGAAAATTAATTTTGATGAGGATAGTACACACAAAATGATATGCTGAAAAAAAAAAGTTAAAAAGGAAGGAAATACGTACCTTTATTCGCTAAATACTCCTTTTTTATTATTTTGTGTGTTTTTAAGAAAGTCACCAAAGGACTCGAGTTAAAAAGTTAGTTAATTTGACAAAAATGAAACATGAAATGCATTCTTCTATAGAAATGTAGAATTTGATCAAAAAATAACTAAGGTCCAATCGGAACTGCTAGAATGCTTTAGCATATTTTAGGGTATGATTCTTTTACACGGAGAAAACCACTAAAACTTAGTAAATAACAAGGTTTAATGATACCCATGTGGGTAATGCGAAAGGATGAGGATCCAAAATACATGCATGAAGCTTCATTTCCGAAGAGTCGTGGTCCTACACATACACAGAAAACTTGACAAGATAGATATTAAACAATAATGAGACAAATTTCTTGCAAAGGAAAATCCCATGAACCAAAGGGCTTCCTTTGATGGGTGTCGACTTGTATTTAGACAATCAAGTCGAGATAAAATTATAGCAATATAGATAATATGAAATGATAGGGATACAAAGTTGTAAATATATGTCGTTTGCATACCGAGACTCAATAAATGTCTGGATAATAATAGGCTATGGAGGATTAAAAATGTCTTCCCGATAACGGTTGGCCTCATCATTTTGTTCCAATAGAATGTATAGTTGCTCAGTGATATTGTATAGATTCGATGTGAGGGAGATGATGTAGAGGCTTAGCTTGTAGTCAATGTTGTATTATTCCAACATGAAGGGTTTTCATACAATCGGTAGGTCAAAGATCATGTTTGGTTTGTCAATGATACTCTGCAATGTAATCTAACATAAACATAGGCTTACAAAAATGATTAATTAGTCATGCTTACTTGATTCTAAAGAAACAAGGTAAGATAAAAAAAAGACAATATGGGAGATTTTTGACACGGATCGATGTCGATCCAATGGATCGATGTCGATTTGGGTGATCGATATCGATCACAAGTAGAAACCAAATTTGATAAAAGCGCGCTTTCTAAAGTCTATGATTTTGATGAAGAACAAAGTATGCTTCCGGTTGATGAGGTTTAGCCTTGATAATAGATTGTAAACGTTTTAAAATAAGATAAACTTACCTTGACAAGAAGGAGATTGAGTTGGTTGACTAGGAGTGCAGATTTATTGCTCCAAGGGGAACTTGACACTGCGAGATGCTTGGGCTTATTCACGCTTGATCCATGTGCGAGTTTGGATAGCTTGGACTTGTTGTCGACAAGTTTGAAGGTTGGAAGCTTAAGAGATAATCGGGAGTTATGGATCAAAATCAAAATCCTTGGGCAAGTGCTGGACTTGTTTATATAGAATCAATGTTGTTTGATGGATCGTCGTCGATCCACACCATCGACACCAATTGCGAGGATTTAATGTTAACTACTTTTCATGAGGTTTTCAATTCTTAAATGGGGTTTTAAGTTGTTTTAAGTTTGTATGAGGGTTGTTTAGGTTATTTTGGTAAAAAAATGTTGAAGGTTTCGACAGTGAGGATAAATTTAAAGAGAAGATTCCGGATACACTGTTTTTGAAACAATAAATCTCAACGTTTCAAGTCCAACTACGGGACTCATCGTCAGGAGAGAAAGATTTGTATTCCCAAAGAGAAATTATTACAATATATAGAGTAACCTTTGATGCTTGACCTTTCCTATTCTTTAGAAATAATTGTCTTCTTGATGTTTGACCTTTCGTTTTCTCAGCTCTTATTTTTTATTAAGTGTAATAATGGTTTCCATGTATTGCTTAGGATAAATCCATCATCCTTATTCAAATTGTTAGGAAATTTTTCTATTTCAATGGCTTCACAGATTCGACATTCCCTCCAGTGGTCAATTCTTGCAATCAATTTTGTATCTTCAATGCAAATGTGATGTTTGAATTTGGAGGAGTGTTCTGCAAGAGCGGATTTTGTAATTAGTCATGGAGAATATTTGCAATATGCTCTTTTATACGAGTTTTTAATGTTCTTACTATCTCTCCAATGTATTGCTTACTGGCATGAGCAAGGGATCGAGTATACTCCACCGTATAATTTGGGGTCTTAAAGATATTTTGTTGTGTCAGGATGTTTCTCAGTGTTTTCAATGGAGTAAAAATTACTTTGAGACCTTTTCTTGCTAGAATTGTTGCAATGTTATCTATGAGGCCTTGTATATAAGGGATTTTGATTACGGGTCTTGGATATTCCTTTCTTGGGCCTTTTATTTTGTCTTTCTGTGCTAAAGCACGCTTGAATACCCTTTGGATTTGTTTGCCATTGTTTTGGTTTATTTGTTTTTATTTATTTTTATCTATTTAAGTTTTTTTTATGGTTGTAGGTGGTTATAGGTGGTGAAATAGTGAATGTAAGTAGGTAGAAAGGTGAAAATGATCATGTGGGGTTACGAATGGGTGTTCTAAAGTGCATATGGCACATATGGTAATTAGGGTGACCTAATTCTGGTGTCTACAATTATCATTATTATCTAACTTTGATGTGATGTTTTTGGATCTTGTTGATTTTGATATTGTCCTGTATCATTTTGAATTGTGAAATATGTCACGAATGATTTTCGTGGTTTATAATCTCTTATATGGTGGATGGATGAAATGGTAACTTATTGGTTAGTTAACATGTGGGTGACTCGATTTGGTTGAGATGTGAATGATTGCCTTATTAGCATATTGTATCGAGTAGGTATGATGTTTGAAATTGAGTTTGCAAGAAACAATTTCACACTACAAGAGAACATGTATTTCATAAATGCACCTCTATGTAGCACAACATGCCCTTTTGGCGGGATTTACCCTCTTGCTTGGTCATTGGGCCCTTTGTGATATGTTATTTTGTTTTAATGGAGGAAAAGGGATATAGCCCCTTGATTTAAGTTCATTGATTTTATTTAATCGTAATAACCTTGTTTTTATCTTACATGTACTTATTTGGTTTAACCCTCGTTATTTTAGTAGTAATTTGTTGTTTTATTTAGCTAATCACTTCCCACTTGCATGGGTTGACTTAGCTTAGGTAATTTTTGATTGATTGGGTTTAGGATCACCTAATCATTGATTAGGTGGATCCACCACCCCTCTTAAAGGTCATCTCTTCCCCAAAACTCGAATTTGGACAAGAAGTGGCCTTTTGGAGGAGTGTGGAACAAGTTAGAGGCTATATTTGCCTTTAAAAGAGCCCCAAGTACCAAACTTATGGATGCATGAGCTCTTTAAAAGGCTCTTAATGCCTATTTCCCCCTATTGATCCTTTTCAACCACCCAAATTTATTATTTTGGATCTTGCATAGCTTTGGGTTTTGTATACAAGTTGCTCCATGTGGAGACTTGGATTACTTGTTTTTGAATGAATTTTCATTTATTGTTTACGGAAGAGCATGTTGGAAGTACTTGGGTGACTTGGAGCCTTAGGTGGAGGAGTGAAACATGTCACCTTCCTATTGGTTTGAGATTTGGGCTTTTTTCCTTTATTATTCTCTAACTTGGAGGTTTTTGGGGTTCTTTGCTTGGTTTTGTTTTAAAATCTTTTGGAAAGGAGCAGCTTGGTTGAATGGGAGCTTGTTTTGGACTTGAAGAGCTTGGATTTTGGAGCTTTGAAGAGATTTTTGTTTGTTTTGGAAGCTTGGATTTTTTCTTGTGATTGTGATGTAGGCCCCACACTCTTGTATTTTGCTTATTGCATTTTATAAGGACCTTGTATGGTTTGGTTAGAGATTGTGGATGTTTAAATTTGTTTGGTCTTTTTCAAGTGAGTTGTCTTTGTTGTTTTATCCATCTATTCCCTTTCGGAAGTGGATTTTGGACTTGTAGGGGAAGAGGGAATAATCCTCTTTTATTTCCCATAAGGCATAATGAGAAAGTCTCGTTGGCCTTTCTTATTTTTACTCCCTTCATATCATTTCAAGTGGGAGATTATTTCCCATACGGTTTGGGAATCATCTCCCTTCCTTATTAAGTAAACCTCCAAAGTTTGAAAAAAGGATTTTTAGGGATATGGAGTTGAGGAAATTTGGGATACTTGGAAACTTATGAAAACTTTTATGGCTAGTTATTTGAATATGTATAAAAGTGGATTTTCTATTCCTCTCTTCCTCATTAGAAAGAAGTATGGAACTTCATAAAGTATTTTTGGTGTTGTGGTTAAACAATCATTTTGGTATTTTGGTTAGATGCTTTTTTGGCTATTTTCATGCTCACATTAAGGCTTGCATTCTCCTCTCTCCCATGGGCTTGGAGGGAGGCTAGCATGTTATCCATTTGTTGAATTGTGGCATGTAATGATGTCATTTGGTTGGGTGGTAAACCAAGTCTTCTTTTGTGGCTTTGGAGGCTTGTTTGGTGAAGATGAAGCTTGGAGGAAATAGGAGTTTTGGAACGTGTAATCTTGTTTGTAAGGTATGAAATCGGGGAAAAATTTGGCATGTTGATTCCACTTTACGGGAGGCTTGTATCCTTACATTATAAGTGTATTAAATTCTTGTAATTTTAAGTTTTGGAAAGAGTTAATTGGTGTTGTTATTGTTTAGGAATTTATATTGAAACAAGTTATATAACTTGCATTTTGGGATGAGAAAATGGTGTATTTGTGCACATAGAAACCCCTTCATTTACAATTGTTGTGTAATGGAATTATTCATCTTGTTGAATAAAAGGAAAACATTGATTTGTTAAGCTATTATTGAAATACTTACTAAAGTATGGACTTTGCAATTGAATTTGGTGTATTGGGATGTTATGGTTAAACTTGTGAAACTTGTAAACTTTTATTCTTACTTTGTTGATTATAAAACTTTGCAAAAAGAATAAATGGATCATAGCTTGTTATATTTTAATGGTCTAGAAATAATCTTGTTTTTTTATCAATCTTCTAAGTTTGATTCATTATCTTATATTTTTAAAATAAAATGGTTCTTAGTTATATAATTTGATCTATCTCTTTAACCAAATCACTCATTTATGTGATTTCGAGGACAATATAAAACCGTTTTATTCTTAGATAGGAATTGTGAAATTTATATTCACACATATATTTTTATACATGTTATATGTTTGCTATTAAAATATAAAAGAGAAGTTAAATAAAATTGTATCATCACGTGCGTATGTACGAGTGTGGGTGCGGGTGCGTGTGCGTGTGTGTGTGTGTGCGGGAGTGCGAGCGTGTGGGTGTGTGCGTGCGGGCATGCATGCTTGTGTGCGCGTGTGTGTGTGTGTGTGTGTGTGTGTGTGTGTGTGTGTGTGTGTGTGTGTGTGTGTGTGTGTGTGTGTGTGTGTGTGTGTGTGTGTGTGTGTTTATTAAAAACATAGAGAAAAGATGATATTATTTGAACCATTTTTAGTTTTATATATAAAGAAAAAGAAAGTGGATGAAGTATGTGTGTATGTATAAAGAATTATGCGGGGGTCGTGGCTTGGCCATGACCCCCATTCATAATATATTTGAAATAAAAAATAGGGTTTGGCACTATGGCACATCCCACTCCTTAAACCTATTATCTGCCCGCCTTGCGTATATACCCTATCTTCACTCTCGGCCACGCCATATATATATATATATATATATATATATATATATATATATATATATATATATATATATCTGCCTACGCCTTGGTATATAAACCCTATCTTCACTCGGCCATGCCATATATATATATATATATATATATATATATATATATATATATATATATATATATATATATATGTGTGTGTGTGTGTGTGTGTGTGTGTGTGTGTGTGTGTGTGTGTGTTCTTCTTCTCTGAAAACTCTAAGGATGGTATTTTTCAAAAAAAAGGTAGGAGACAAAAATAAATAAACAAATAGTTCGAGACTCCATGGAAGCTCCTTCACAACCTGCAAAACAAAAAACAAGAAAAATGAGAAAAAGATAGGAGAAAATGAAAGCTAATAGAAATTATAAGGATAATTAAGGCTTTGTAGAAACCCTAGAAATCAAATATTGAGATCCATTTGATCCAAGGGCTCCAACTAAACCTAGGATTTTTCACTTGTCTAATTAGGGCAACTTATTTGACTTTTGGTAGTCAAGTGGTGCTTTTTGATTTTGGGTTGAATAAGTTTTAATTTAAATTAGCTTTTAATTGATTTGGGTACTGAGGGCATCGGTCCATTTGGATAAGGCCAAATGGGACCATACCCAACTTAGTTAATTAAACTTGTAGTTTAATTAATTCCTTACTTTATTAAACTAACCCTTTAGTGGGGAAAATTCCATAAACTTAAATAACCCTTATTAAACTTAAGTTACTTTAATCACATAAACAATGGTATGGAAGCGCAAATATTATTTTGGTAGTTCGAATGTGTCGTTAACTAGAATCACTAATTTGGAATAGAATTTGGTTTAGTAATGTTAATTGCACTGATTAACCGTAGGATTATCTTTATACATATTTCATTACGATAGCCTAGTAACCTAAGTAATGTTAATTGCAAAAATGTATTTACGGTGATTATAATACTCACGCAACTAAGTTCATTGGCTTGAAAACATATCTTATACACCCTTAATTAGTTTATTGACTTGGAATAATAATGAATTGATCATATTTTATCGAGATTGGACTAAAATGAATAAAGTTATGCTAGCCAAAATGAGTTGGAGATTGTTAAAGGAAGATAGTATACGGACTAGTATCATAAGATGTAAATATTGGCTTAACTTTCTCTTGCTAATGAATGGTGCTTTTGTACCTAGAACTCTAATGCTTCTTCATGCTTCTAGAAGTCCCTAAATTGGGCTAAACATGTGTTATCTAAAGGATGCAAATGGCTTGTTGGAAATGGTTGCACCATTAACCACGGGAGGACAAGCTGCACGGAGAATTTTCCTCTCAAGAATATTTTCCCTACTATCTACTGAGAGACTTTGTGTCCAAATATGGGACTAAGGTTAGAGATTATTTCAAATTGGGACGATCCTTTGGGACGGTGGAAAACCATATCATTGGATCATTCGCGACTTAGAGATCTCTTATTAACAACAAATTAAGAGGAGTTATTATTAATAGAGAGAATCTGTTGAAGATAGCTTGTATTGGTCTAAGGAAGAAAATGGTATTTTCTCGGTCAAAAGTGCCTACCGCTCTTTCTTTCATGAGGAGATAGGTGATAATTTTAATTAGGGAAGCATATGGATCAAAGAATTAATCCCCAAGATTAATATGTTTTGGTGGTTGGTTATCCATGATAAGATTCTAATTGTTGGCAAGTGAACAAGAGAAATTTCCACATGGTTAATAGATGTGTTTTGTGTGAATCGATTGTGAAGATGCCTCACACTGTTCCTTAACTATCCTTCTTTTTTTTTGGTTAGGGAAACCATCCTTAATATCTTTGATGTCAATTGGGTCTTCAGGACTCCATAAAATTGTTGTGGATCCAATGGACTAGTCCTTTTAAGAGCCAAGGTATGAAGTTCTTGTGGATTTTCTCTATAATACATTTGGCTTGGGAAATATGGAAGGAAAGAAATAGAAGAATCTTTAAAGGCAAAAAGAATCCCACGTTAAAATTGGAGCCCTCTGTGTGAGATCTATCCTTGCTATCTTGAACTCCCAAAAGAAGTCTTTATCTCAACATGAATCTTGTTTCTCCTTGAAGTGGGAGTGGGACCTTCTACCCTTAGGCCCCCTAGTCTGAACCCTAGACTAAATGGATGGGTCAAACCTAGCAAGGATTGTTTAAAATTAAACTTTGATGGCACTTCCAAAGGAAATCCTGGTCGAGCTGGTTGTGGTGGGGTCTTTCATGATTCTAAAGGAAGTTTTATTCTTGGATACTTCTACAATTTGGGCACTCAAACTAATAATGTTGTTGAAGTTGTTGGGGTCTTTTGGGGTCTATCTATAGCTCTTCAACACAACTTTGTTAATCTAGAAGTGGAAGGCGACTCCCTAAACATAATTAATAACATAAATAAGAAAGGTCCCATCTCTATTGCCAATTTTAACTCTATTAAGAGTATTAAGCAAATGGCCCATTCTTTTAATTTTATCTCCTTCAAACATGTGTATAGGGAAGCAAATGTCGTGGCAAATTTATTTGCTAATATGGGGGTTAATGGGCATGATTTGACACTTTTGAGGGAGGTGGAAATTCTCGATCCCAAGGTGTGGGCACACTTATTAAAAGACATTAATGCTCACATAGAAGGTCTCTTCATGGGGTGTCTATCATGTCATGATTTTTTTGTATGATGAATTTGCATTTATTTCTTAATTATGAGAAGATCGAGGTTGTGATTTGCACGTATTTTTGGAGAACTCTATCTGCAACCGCTCTTTGTAGAATCATTTTGTGGTGTGCGAGTAAGCTCTTGGCTCTCGGTTTTGAGCCGTTTTGTGAAGAGGACTTTGTTGTTTAGCGGAATGGGTGGGGATCTCATCAAGAGTGAACCTATTGACCTCGTGCAGGTCACTCCCAATGCTATGTCCTATTTAATAGAAAGGGTTTTACCCCCTTTCTAATAATCTTTGAAGGGCACTACGAGAATCTCAGCAAAGACTTTGCTAGTGCATGGAAAGTGACCAAAAAAGGTGTTTTTGTTGAGATGAAACGGATTAGTCTAGAGATCACTGTGGATTCAGTGGCTAAAGTTATGGGCATTCCGGTGGTGGGGAGGGAGGTCTACAAACCGAAGAAGGAAGCCTCTGAAGAACTGAATCTGTTTCTTAAAGGTAATGAGAATCTCACCTCCCATTTTGTTGGCTACCTTAGAATGTCTTTACCTAAACCATTTGATGAGGTGGCTCTCACCTTAATTCAATTCTTAACCCTGGAAGGCCGCCACAAATGTATCTACACTTACCACCTCCCAATGCTAAACCATTTTAGATGGGGGAAGGCTTTTAGTTTTCCCTATTTCTTGTATCATTTTTGTGTGCCTCTGTTTGCAGTTTAAATCACGTAGGATCTCTATCCCTCTCCTCCAGGGCTTTATCCTTGCCCTTGTGAAAAGGGCGGCCCTGGATATTGACAAAACTGGTGCTCTCAAGATGGCTTTGGAAGCTTATGCAAATGGTTCGAGGTCGATTCGAAGGAGGAGGATTCGAGCGATGATGAAGATTCTCTAGATGGCGACACGGAAGAGGATTAGGTGGAGGTGGTCGCAGCCCAAAACCTAAAGGATCTAAAATCTAAGCAGACCCTGAGCACTGAGCCGAACAATAAGGGTGAGTCTAGCAAACAGGGTTCTCTAACTCCTATAAACGCTCAATTGGAACATCACTATGAGGTTATGGGTCATGTCGGCTCAATCAAAGGGGACAATCACTTGGCCAGGATGGTGGCTGATATCGATGAGCTCAAGGAGGACATGCGGCTCACTAAGAGCTCGGTCCAGTTTCTTTTTAATGATTGGCACAAGATGAAGGAGCAAGTGTAGGAAGCAGTTAGCAGTGGGCAGGGTGGCAAGATTGAGATCCTAAAGGCCAACTTTGGGGCCATAACCAGTGATATGGATCAGGTTAAAGCTATCCTCCATAGCTATATGGAATGGAGCATCATGATTGTTGATCGAACTCGCTTCACCTTCAAACTCTAGGGCAGCTTGCCAATTCTTATTATGCTTATGGATAGTAAGGAAGGAAACGGAAGGTGACCAGGATGGTTTAAACCTGGACTCTTTGATTGTTAATATTGATGCTCTTGCAAAAGAATGGGCTAAGGTGTTAGAGGGGCTTGAAAAAGCCTACAAATGACTTTGGTGCGGGGTGATCTGTTTTTTCACTATCTCTGTCTATGGCTATTAGTTCCTTCAATGTTGTTAGTTTCACTATGGTTTTTCATTCTTTGTTAGTATCACTATATGGGCTCCTAAGTGCCCTTATTACTATGAAATTTTATACTATGGTTTTTTTATGTTATTATAATTGGCTTTATCTGCTCTCATGGAGCTTTCTTGATGTACGGGGTAGGGTCCCCTTAACCCTCTTTTTACCACTAATCAAAAATAATAATGAATTGATCATTTAATACTTAATTAATGTTTTTTAAAACAAAATTGCCCCAAAATCTATGGGCTAATTGGATGGTAATTATGGATCGAAATGCATGGGCACGATAAAAGCAATCAAAAGTAAACAAAACAATTTTGTAATTAATGATGATTAATATATCCATTTTTAAGGCACATGGTATTTGGAGCCAATTTCATGTGAGATTGAGGAGAGCGAATTAGAAAATGGCCTATAACTATATTAAATACACAATGTTTATCATTGATACATTACTAATTATGTAATTTTTATTTAAACTAGATTTGAGCCATTTAACAATGTTTAACCCAATTTTAAGTGAGATTGAGGAAAGCGAACTAGAAAATGACCTACTACTATATTAAATATACAATTTTTATCATTAGTACATTACTAATTATCTATTTTTATTTTAAAGCTGGACTTGAGCCACTTATGATGTTTAAGCCAATTTCGGGTGAGATTGAGGATAGCTAACTAGAAAATGGCCTATTACTATAATAAATATACTTATTAATTATGTATTTTTATTTTAAGCACATCACCCCAATTTCTTTAATCGACATTTAACAAGGCTTAACGCACATTTTTATTCCTTCGTGACATGGGAGTTGAGGTGGCGGCTAATGTGTATCATTCAAGAATGAAGAGAAAGATATATTTCCTTATATTGGGTCTTTATCCACAAGTTTGGAGTATCTTTGAACTCGAATTTGTGCAACCACACAATATATATTCTATCGGTGTTTTAAATTTAATTTAACATCGGATGAGCTGAAAATACTCTTTTTGAATAGATGATCAAATAAAGGGAAGCTTAAACATGAAATTACAATGTTAAAATGTAAATTGAGAGAGAAAATGAAGTACTAAAATTTAAGATTCAATTTTTTTTTAAAAACAGATACTCTATTTGCAAAGATTTTAAGTACGAGTAAAAATAATCAAACTCTTCTTATGGAAGCTATCAATTTGAGAGAACAAGAAACATATATTCCAATAGAGAGAACCATTATCTCGATAAACAAACTTCCATTCTTGTAATAGATTTCAATGTTAACAAAGGAGCTAAACAAAGAAATTTATATCGAAAGATCTATCTTATGCCAAAAGTATTCAACCTTGCAGAACTTACATAATGATATTTTATCAAACCAATAATTATCACAAATATTAATGATGTCGGTCATCAAAAACCATGTCGACAACTAGTCTATCATGAAAGTATTCATTTTCAACATCAACGTTATCAAAATTCAAATCGAACTCATAAGAAATTTCATTGGCACTACAATTCAAGTTATATAGAAAACCCATGTCATTAATCTCCTTATTCGTCATTGCAATTTGAATGCGAGTTTGGGATGATATTTAATATCCATCAAGATTGATCTTGGATGGACTAGTGTTTATTCAATGCATGATTATCATCGGAATTTATATAGGAGCTATTATTTATTGTATTATACCTACGCTTGGAGGTCACAACTTTCCCAACATGAGAGTGGGGTATACATCTAATTAGTTCTTATTAGTTATCAAGCATGGCTACAAGAGATGCCACTTATCATTTTGATACAACAAGCCTTATTGATCATGCCATTTGTTCTATATTATCAACCTATCTATGCGTACTCACCTATTACAAGATATATTGTATTATATTGTATTGTATTTTATTATTATCGGTTATTAATCACAGCTACCAAAAGATGGCACTTATCGTCTTATTGATCATGTCATGTGTTCCATATAAAATAACCTATCAACCTATTCATGCATATTCACCTATTAGAAGATATATTGTATTGTATTTTAGATCTTAATATGTAAATATGTTATATATTTACCTTATGCACCTTGTTGAATACAAAATAGTGTCTTTCTAGTTGTAAAGATCAAATATAACACGTGTGATGCTCTTAAAGAATGTGGTGATTTTCCTCAATGTGGCATTAATGACTATAAACTCTTAAATGTGTCAAGTGAATCCTTAAGCTCTGGTAACTAAATTCTAGTGTACCGTGAGAAAGCAATCGAGAATTATGGTAGTGTTAAAACTTTGGTGGGGCAATGACTTGTAGAATTTGGGTAGAATTGCATAATTAAATCACGAAAATAATAATCATATATTTTTTCATATTAATCAAATGGGTTTCCATACAAAATAAATAGGCCAAGTATCTCCTATATTTTAGGAGTTTGGCTCAACAACTAAAACACCCAAAACTCCATATCAAGAGTGATTGTTACTCACGTAACAATACACTCTCTAAATAACATGAGTTGTTAATAACAACTCATTTACATCACATTATTATATTTACCAGTATGTAAATATAATTAACCCATACATTATAATCTAACTCTCACAATAATAATGTGAGCACTATAAATATTTCCTAACATTCCCCACCTTAGTACAAACATGGGAGAAAAATAATCGCACTTCTTTCGTGACTTGTCGCATGTGTGTGCTCATGATCTATATGGTTTTTCAAAGCAAAGCGAACAACCTTCCTAGACAACCACCAACCAACAAGGATGGTTTTTAGGACAACCAACAACCTCAACAAGGATGGTTTTCAAGTGGCTTACCAACAACCACAACAAAGGATGGTTTTACAAGACAACCAACAACCCAAATATCATGATGTTTCTTTTCTTTGTGCTTTCATCTATCCACTGTGTTTTTCCTTCAGGGAATTATGTAGGAAACTTGCTAACTAAATATAAATCTAAATAGGAATGCTTTTAATACAAAAATTAACTGAACACCGAAAACAGAACACATTGTAAAACAGGTACTCTAAAAATGAAGCTCACCGGAAACTAGAAATCTGAAATCATATCGAAATCAAAATATACCACAATATGCCACCCATAGCTACATGCGGCCCCATCGTTATTGATTGACGAGAGATTGTTGATTGATCTCCAACTTCCAATTCCTCTTGCCTCTTGTGTGATGTTGCTCACTCAGCAAAATGTGAACATGAAGCACATTTGTTTCCACATTGAGTTTATTCTTTTCTTCCCTCCTGTAATGTGAAACATTTTATTTCCTTGGACGTTGGGTAACACGGAAAAATGCATCCATGAGGCAAATTTTTTTATTTTCACAATTTTTACTCCACAAGACGACTATACTTTAAACAATGACTTTTGACAAAATGATACTTGATTTGACAACATAATTATTTTGATTAAATTAGACACAAGTACTATATTAAGCCCGACCAAACCTTTTTTTGTTTTCTCGACTTTGACAAACTTACAAAATCACCAAGACAAATTGATGACAATTTCAACACATTAAATAATAATGACTCTTTTACCATAAGACTTTGACACTACGGTTTGACTAACCATATACACAAAATGAGAAGGCAATAAACTCTTTATAACATGACACACATTATATTATCACAAGACATTTAGATAAAATGACCATACTAGACTTGACTTAGACTCAACAAAATAACAAGATCGTTATCATATTTAATCTAACTATAGATTAAATAGAAATTTTTACTTTGATGACATTTGACACAAATTAAAGAACTCTCAAAAAAATTGAACGTAGACTAATAACAAAATAGACTCACAAATTTATTGGATAATGACATACACATACTGAATAAGGCTAAATATATATTTTGTTTGCTCCTTCATAAAACCATGTGGCAATTTGTAGCTGCAAGACTCTGATGATGCCTTTTCATTCCACGTAAGCATTTCTATCGTTGTACGAAGATTATTGAAGAGCGGAAGACGTGATGTGGACTGTTGGAATCCGCGTACTACATGAGGAGAGGCAAATCGATTGTTGCATGAGAATGAGCTTTTCGCAGTGTGGCCACGGATTTGAACGATGAGTTGGGAACCTCATTGGAGGAATGCTCGAAGATGGTGCCAAAATAAACTATTAATAATGATGTACATGCTTTTGACAGAGTCTAGCACAATATGTCTTTACACTGAATTCAACAGAAACTTGTGCAAGTATTTATCATGTAACGGGTCGCACCATTCATGGCTTTCACTGCGCTGACAGTGAATGTAATGTTGAGAACTCATATTCAGGCTATTTCAAGATCCTTCCATGCCTCTTTAGATATTGTAATTTCTCATGCTCCTCTTCTATCATCCTTTTCACGGCTACACAAGTCTGAATCAGTGATGGTTGTTAAACATTCGATTAATGCAAGAAACCAATTCAACTATCTATGATATACTTTCGAAGGTTGGAAGATCTCCTTGTCAAAAATCAATGATTTGACTGCATGGAATATGGATCTAATCATGCATCAAGCCCAGCGACTGTCAAAGATAAATGAGTGGCAACTTGTTGAATAAAGAATTTTGTCGATCCTCAACCACATGAGACACCCAAGATTGCAGACATACCCAATAGAATGCAAAACTAATAAAACTAAATGTTGAACTTATCAAATCCCAAAATTGACTGTAAATTTTTATAAACCAAACTTTCAAATGTAATTCATATTCGGGCAACCACAAATACCAATAGAATTTCCCTCAACAAATACTCAGGACCTTAAGATGCTTTGATACCAAATGTAGAATTTGGACAGAGTTGCAGAATTAAATCACGAAAATAATAATTGTATATTAATCAAATAGGTCTCCATACAAATAAATAGGCAAGTATCTCCTATATTTTAGGAGTTTGGCTCAATAACTAAAACACCCAAAACTCCATATCAAGAGTGATTGTTACTCACGTAACAATACGCTCTCTAAATAACATGAGTTGTTAATAACAACTCATTTACATCACATTATTATATTTACCAATATGTAAATAAATGAACCCATACATTATAATCTAACTCTCATAATAAAAATGTGAGCACTATAAATATTTCCTAACACAACTCATGTGAGTAAAGCCTATCAATGTCATAAAAGTACAATGCTCCTAAAGAATCGGTGATTTATCTTAATGCACCGACATTGGGTGTAACCTCTAAAATGTGCTAAGTGAATCCTTAAGCTACAAGGTAACTAAATTCTAGTGTACCATGAGATAACAACTTGAGAATTATGGTAGTGTTGAAACATTGGTGAAAGCAACTCATGGGATTTAAGACACATAAATTGAATATAAGCTCTATATATCTCATCTCAAATACCATCATTTATCTCAAATAGAGAGACATTAAGCATATATTGAAATGTTATATGGAGCTTAATTATTTGTGCCAAGATCTACTTGATAAGTAGTGGGCAAACTTTTGTATATTACCTAGTTCGGATCCCATGGATTTCTTATTGCATAGAAGATTGAAAACAAGACATGTATACCTCATATTTAGTTCATCATTTATCTAAGCCTATAGACCATAGTCACTAGCTTAAAAGATCATAATATAATAGTTACCCTAAGGTGCTTTGTATTTCTAGACTACGCAAAGATAAGGATGAAAAGGACATTTAAATCAATACAATAGTCATCAAACAATTATGATAAAAAATTAAATTTGATGAATTAAAGACTTGAAACCTCACGATATAAATAGTTTTATGTTTTTGTTAGCGAGAAAATTTTTCAAGTGGACAAATTGATGGATATCCGCCAACGTCTTGAGACTCTAGGTCCCTTTGCTTGGGTGGTACAACTCCACTTATTATGTGTGCGTGAAATTGAAATTTGTGGTGGCTTGACGACCAAGGATCCAATAGGACACTCCACTGACCCTGCGGCAAAAACTTGTAATTGCTTGCAAGAGAGGAACTTTGCGAGGGAGTAGGAAAGGGAGTGGGAAAAAGAGAGGGAGGATTAATATTGTAGGTAGAAAATCAGATGCCTACAACCATTAATCAGAGTACTTCAACACACATAGATATAGAAGAAAAACAACTTTACAATTTGCAACAAGACAAGATAAGATCAAGAACACAAAGTCTCAATAATCTTCTTATCAAAAAGGCATGAAACTCCTTTCTTCATTGATGCTTTGGCAAAATTGTACATAGTGGGAAATAGAAGAACATAGAGAATGGAAATAGAGGAAATAGCTATCTCTTTTGTTTCTTCACAAGTAATCTCTCATGAGCATACAAAATTGATAACCCTTTGGAAAGAGGGTGTCATTACAATTTATAGAATCTGGGACGACTCTTTGCCTACCCCCACTTGACCGTTCATATGTCCCTCACAACATGTGACTTTTCGAATCCTAAGGGATGAATTTAAGTGCCCTTTTATTAATTAAAGTTGACTTATTACAATGTTTGATTATAGTCACATTTAAGTGAATAGGATGAACGTCGTGATTTCTCACAACGAAGAATTAGAAAAGGGGGAAGAGAAGAGGAGAGAGAATGAGAGATGAGAAGAAAGAAGGAATGTTGATGAAGATGTTGCCTTGCCGCCTTAATGATCCTTGCCGAGTGATCACGATCTACCCCTTTATATGATGCATGGATACCCTAAACTGAGTATTTAGAAACACGGTTGAAATATCCCTCTGATGACCATGTGTGTTACTCATGAAGATCCACTCTAAAGAAAGTGAAGATGGAAACCGACCTCTGTGATGACCCTCTGCAACATTGTCATGTTGATTTGAAAGTTTCGATGAAGCTCACCCTAAATATTTTATCGATGACGATCACAATCTCTCCATTGTACATGATGCATAGACACCTTGGACTATCGAATGAGTGTTTAAAACATTGTTGAGATTTCCCAAAGTGAATTAAAGATGACCCACAAACAATGCTTGTGATGATACTTTGTGACATTGTCATGCTTTATTGACAAAGATTGCTATTGGAATAATGCACTTGCTTGTACACACCGAGAAGGCAAGCAATGAGCACCGATGATTACACCATTGACAACGAAGAATGCCCATTCCACAACATGAAGCACCACCATTCTTGTGATCTTGACTACACATGAATGGGAAACTGGAACCATTACTTAGACAATGAAGTCATGAAAATCATGTTATCCTGAAGACATGAATGACCACAATTAGGAATCAACCTACTCACGAAAATTTCGTTCTCCACTGACTCTCTCGGGCCACCAAGCATTCGATCCTTGAGATTTTCGAAGTCCATGTGAGTGACATTGTTGTCCCCCACTTCTGCATATTGAGAGGAAAGAGTTGTAATGACCACTTCCCTTTGGCACCTTTTATTACTGATCATGAGACTGTAGACTATATGACAGACATTTTTATAGTTTGGATTTAGCATGGTGATAGATGTCAGATCATGGATTATTGATAGAATCTGATTATATATGACGCATGGTGATTATTAGAGACACTCATATGTGGATGATGATATATTATTGGACATGGATATTTATGGATGTTGTCGAATATGTGATTTTGGATATTATGAATAGATCTAGAAAATGAATATTTTATGATGTTGATATAGTTGTTGATTAAAATTGTGAATGACGTAGTTGTTACTTTGATGATTGTTGTGATTTATCATATAGTTGATTTTGTGATTTTATTTGTATCATATTGGATGTTCTGATATGGCCACGAGGCCGAAGGAGGTATTTGTGTTTTGTAGGTTTAAATATCACAACAAACATCGGGGGATCGGAGACCAACCAAAATGGAATTCTAGGTGAATTCGACAAGGTCACCATGGCAACTTGTTTTGTGTGTGTGTTGTATCTTGTTAGGGATTCCCATGGGGGGGATTACCTTTACATGTGACCGTGGGTTTGTGTATTTTATTAATGTGTTTCTTTTATTATTGTTGTATGTATTTTATTAAGTAATGTGTTCCCTTCTTTTAATTAATTAATTGTGATAGATTAATGTGAGAGATCATATGTTTAAAGTTTAATTAAATAAATTGGGATATGGGAAGTAATTATAAGAGTTGATGGTTATTGTATTTAATTTTGTAAGAGCTTGTGTAAGTCAAATTTGGAGTATGAAATACTCCACCTCCATGGAAATTCGAATTTGACCTTGGGGCTATTTTTGGAGACTTGTGGGACAAGTAAAACTTGTCCCATGCCTCTAAATTTAATATACCAACCATACTTATGGATGGAGATGTGATTTGTGACTTTTAAATGCATTTTATTCATCATGTTGCTTGTTTTGGATTGCACTCTCTTACATTTTATTAAATAGCTATCCCTTGAGGTGTGGGCCTTTTTGGAGTGTGTAAGTTAATTTTTCATTTCATTTATTGTGCTTAGGGGAATGGAATTTTGTCTTTTGTGTTTGAATTGGAGGATGTGTGATGTGGCATCCTACATTGATCCACATCATCCTCTTCTCTCCCTCTTCTATTTAATTCAAACTCTCTTCTTGTTTTGGGTTGTTGAACCTTTTTACATTCTTCCTTGGGGCGCATTTTCTTGTGGGAGCTCTGGTTTTGAAGGAAGTTTTGGAGATAGCTTTGCATGCTTGGGAGCTTTCTGTTTTGGCTGTGTTTTGCATGCATCCTTGGGCATTTTTCTATGATTAGAGTTCTTGTTGATTTGGAGGAAATTGGAGAGCATTTGATACTTTGGCACTGTTGTTTTGGGACTGTGTTTTTGACATTCAAAGCTTGTTGTGTGGAGCAAATCCTTCCATGGAGAGGTAGGAGTTTATTTCTTCCTTATTGTTGTTATTTTCTTATTGTGTTGTGTGTATGGTGCATGTATTGTTTTATTTGTTGGTGGTTGGGTAGACTGCCTTAGGAATGGTGTAGGAGAAGGCTATGGGGAATTCTTGTGGGGGCATAAGGGAAATGCATGGGCATCAGAATTTTGTCGAGGAGTTTTGGGTTTGGGATCCACCATAGAAAATAAATAGCTTGCATTTCTTACTTGTGGGGGGGCATAAGGGAAAATTTGTGGGGGCATAAGGAGGGGTTGGGAGGCATAAGGTTTATGGGTTATGATATGTTATATTGGCGGTATGATTATTTGGTGGATGCCCAATTCCTAATTGGGAGGCATAAGTAGCTTCCCCATAGTCCTTGCTCATTTGGCTTGCATGATCAAGCCTGAGTTATCATTTGAATGTTTGATATTGCATTTATAAATTGTTGTTTTGTATTGAGTTATGTTTTATATTGAAAGGTGCATGTGTGAAAGAATGTTGTGTTGTGGAAGTCGGTTGTTGCCATGATTGAATTGTACCTTTTATTGTATCTTAGTTGGGGCTCGTGGGCCAATGATGAAGGAAGGCTTCTCCTTTCATTGGATGTCTTGGTTGGGTGGAGAGCGTTGTCTTTCCCCCTCTTTGTTGTGATAAATTTGGAGAAAAAGAAATGGAGCATGTTGCTGTCCTAGAGCAAAAGAAAATACAGTTTGACAGTCCCTTGTGGAAACCCATCCATTTGTGATCCTTCCCACTTTGAAGTGGATGAATTGTATAATTAATTGCAATGAGAAAATACTTGTATTGATGAAGAAATATTGGTATTTGAAATGTGAAAGACACTTACATTCTATTTCTCTGTACATTGGAAAGAAATAAATTAAATGATTGTTATTGGTTTCCAACATTGAAATATGTAAATTTGTTTAATTAAAGTCAATAAGAATTGCAAGTTCAGTTCTCATTTGCATTGTTGTGGTAAAATGGGAAATATCAAATTGGGATTGGAATCTTGTTTAAAAGAAGAAGGAAAAAGAAGAAATGCATGTGTAAGAATTATATTGCATTGTCTCCTTTGAAATATATTTAATTTGGACATCGATTTTACAACTTAACTTAACTCGGAAAAGGTTTGTTTACAAACAACTAAATGCATTGGATTAGTTTAGAAACTATATGCCACATTTAAATGATAAAATTGATATACAAACTTAAAAAAAAAATCACTATTATAAACTATATTTTGGTAATTCATTTTAATAAAAATGTACGATTGGACTTGCATTTAATAATCAACTTTAAAATGTTATGGATTAGCTTGCTAAGACATTTAGGAATTCAAATTGACAAAGGAAACTTAAGAAGATAAAGTGTACATTGCAAAATTGAGCTTAATCTCTTTCTCAACCAATTCTTGTCATTTGTTGGACAAAATTCAAAATTGGAATCAATTGAACAAAATTACTTTCCTAAAACACTTTAAACCCTCCCTAGACCAATTCTCCATGTTTGTTTGACATGTTGAGTGAAGAAAGAAATCTAATTTAATCAAAATTGAAAGTTAGAAATTGTGAGTTCACTAATTAAAATCCTGCAAATCCTTTTTGTAAAATTGACCCTTAAAAACTTATCAAAATGTAAAATTTATGTTTCTGTCAAAGAGGGCATCGAGAGCTTTCAAAAAAGTTCTCGTTTTCCTAAAACTGAGCTTCTAGCAAAAGTTATGGCACTTTGAAGTTTTTGTGCCTTGGTGGGAAAATTTAGGAAAATTTTCCTTGCGGGCCCGCAACCCAAAAATTTCCTGTCATTTTGGCCTTAGAAAAGTTTTTGGAAAAATTTGTGTTTATGAAAAAATTTCTTTTTTCCTCCACCGACCTACAGCGAATCAGAGGTTGCCACGTGTCCTCATGAAGGCTAGCGGCGGAGCGTGCATTTTTTGCCCTTTGATCTTTTTAAAATTTTGGAAAAAATTTCCAATCATCCCCGCCGGCCCGTAGCCAACCAGAGGATGCCACATGGCACCTTGGGGGCGTCATCGGAGGAGGGAGAACTCCGTCGCCTTTGGAAAATTTATCTTTGGCAAAAATCGTCGAACCACCCCGTTGCTCCGCGCTCTCCTTCTCTCTTCTCCCCACGGCGATTTGTGGCGCGCCACGTATCCCTGGTGGACCCGCGGGCACGCAGAAGCCAAATTGGTTTTTCTCCCATTAGGTGAAATGCCCAAACAATCCCGCCGCCCCGCCCTTCCTTCCCTTTTGGTGGCGACGACTCAGAGGCCGCCACGTGTCCCTAGAGGACCCGCGGAGGCGCGGGCACAATTGGGAAATTCCTCCCGCACAATGGAAAAGTTTCTAGAGCTGCCCGTGACCCCAACCCGCCAAAGGGGATTTCCCCTCCTCTTGACACGTGTTCCCCTAGGGGAAAATTTGACCAAAAAACTCCGCCCATTCATAGCTTTAAGTGTAAGGAGTTAAGGACTTCTTTATATCACAGGAAGGTGAGAAAATTTCCTATCCATTGGGAAGATTTAGGGAAATTTTGGAAGCGTTAGGTATGAGAAAAATCAAGTTGAAACTCTTAGCTATTAGAGAGTGCGTATGGGAATAAAATTGCTCTCTCGAACCTAACTGAAACTTCTAGCCCTAAGTTTTGGACCTTGTGACCTCTGAGAGTTGTTAATAAGGGAGAAGTTTGTCCCAGTGAAATTGAATTGTCCAAAACCTATCAGTGGAAACTGTTGCTTTGCAACTTGGTGGTAGACACTCTAAATCAAGTTCTGGGAGTGGGTAAGTGAGACCTTACTCTGTTGATTTTAAGTATGTATTCCTTTCTCACTACAATTAAACCATGCTCTAGTCTTGACCTTGTGGAATTAAATACCTAGGGTATTTAATTGTTTTGGGTCCCTTAACCCTAAAATTTTAATCAAGGAATATTTAGCTAAATGTCAATGTAATCATAAACAAAGTAATCCCTAGAGAGATTTGAGCTAGGTGTGGACTTATTGCACTTGTTGCTCTATAATGTGAAATCAGTAATCATTATAATGGGAAAGGTTATCAGTTGAATTTAATTGTCTTTGAGACTTTGGTTAACTCCTAACACCTTTAGAAAAAAAATTATTCCATAATTTTCTAACTAAACCTAAGTTGTCCATGGTTCTCAAGTGGGTTGTTTAACCGGGCATTACACTTGGTATCAGAGCGAGTGGTTTGAAAGCTTGGACCATTGGGCACACTAGAAAACTTGAGACATGAACTGTAAACCTAGCACACTTTTGAATCTAAGAAAACAAACTTGTTTGAAAAATTGAAGAAGAAATAAGTATGAAGAAATATTACATTACTTTGTTCATTTGAACTGCCAAAATTAAAATGATAATAAAATAATAATAAGTTGTTTGAGTTGTTGTGCTTGCTTAGTGACATTTTGTCTAAACCAGGTAACTAAGAATGTTAGATTAAATGGAATTTGTGAACTTCTAGTATAATGGAAACTTGGTTCCCTTTTGAAAATGTGTTGTTTTACAAGCCCTAAAACTTGATTTAATTGTATGATGCATTAAGCCCTTTGTTGAGACCCTTCCTTATTGGAGTTGTTGACATGATAAATTGTATGATTGATCCTTGCGGTTGAACAATAGTGGTTGTGTTCTAGGTCAGAAAGAGTTAATTAGAATTTTTTAGAGCTTCCTTGAGTGGTTAAGAAAGAGGGCAGTTGTCATTTTTCCTTGTTGTTACCCGTATGTGAGGGTGGACACTAAGTCTGGGTGTCGTCTAGGACCCAATCTTGTGTATGTGTTCTTGGAACTAACCTCGAGGCGAGTACCCCTATTGGCAGCCATGAAAGGCTACGGAGTGAATGTGGTGTTAACTTTTGTGTTTTACATTCGTAATCTTGTGTATTTTATCAAGGACTGGCATCTTATTTTATGATTGGATTGAGAAGCTCTGAGAATCTTTTATTTATTTATAATTCTTGCAAGAATTTTCAAACGTTGCAATGTGGCTACTTAGCCACTTTTATTGATTCTTTGATATTTCTTAGACTTTATTTGATTAATGACTCGGAGCTCATGATGTTCTTGGCTACTTGGCTAAACGTTACGTGTTTTCCTTCTTGCATATTGTTGAGCTGGTTCTATGTTTCATGTATGGTGACAATTGTTGTGTGGGGGTACACCCTGGGTGTCTTGAAGGTCCTTTTAGGTGCTTAAAGTCTTTCCTTGGTTATGGATGCACGGAACCTTAGGTGTGTCTAAGATCTTAGAGTGACCCCTTTTGTTACTTGACCTTGCTAGAAAGAAATTTTGTTGTGTGGTGTAGACTAGAGGGTAGTCTGACAGCGGTAGTGGTGATTCTATTTCAATCTGGTAAGAGCTTGACCCTCGTCGGAGTAGAAGTGTTTATTTATGGGCTGTTAGATTTTATTAGGATTGGATTGCCTTTGGTTGACTGTAAATGTTACTGGAAAAGTGTTTGTTTTGATAGTGACTTTTCATCGATGGCATGTTAAATTATATCTTGGGTTCCTAGTTATATCATAGAAAGTTTTAACTTGTGGAATGTATGCATCTTGGTAATTATGGATAGATTTCAGTCTTTCAAGCAGTGTATTTATTTAAGTGTACTTGTTTTACCCTCTTGACTTATAAATAAGTTTACTCTCACCTTAAAATTCCCTTACTATGAATAACATTCAATGACCTATTAATATTTGGATTACTTGGAAACATTTATGGATGCGTTGGGTCTTTTGGACCTTTCTCTTAGAGATGTTAGTTGGGTAGATCTTAATAGTTAATCTCGATGGTGCTTATATGGTACTTCCTCTTTTAAAAAATGTGACTCTTGGCTGTTAAGTTAATGATTTGGTAAATTATTTGGTTGCCCCATTGCATTAGATGCATTTTTGTGTGGATGTGGTTCCTTGGAGTATAGTTGCATTGTCATCTAGTTGCTTGGCTGGTGATATCTTGTGAGGACATGAGAATTGATTGTTAAACCCAAATAGATTTGTAAAAGTAAGATTTTACCTCCTTAATGAGCTTTCCTTGAAAATTTCTTTGATGCTTGAAATTATTCGGTGAAATCTTGAAATCTTGGTGTGATTCATGTTGGTTCATTGTTTCGTAGTCCTTACAAAAAATTAATAGTGTGGTTTCTACGTTGAATGTCTCTTGTTCCTTTAGAATCAAAATGTGATGTGTTGATTTGTATCTCATTCCCATAAAAGTAATGTTGTGATGTGTTTGAACCTTCCTTCTCATCAAAAGTTGATTGATAAGACGACTCAACCAAAACACCATAAAACTATAATTAAGGAGGTTTGACCTTGGAACTTAACAAATAAACTGGAGCATAGAAAAGGGAAGTGATCCTTGTTATACCCTTGGTAGATTAATAGAAGAAATTAAAAAAACCATGTAGGAGAATAGAAAGGAAACCTTTTTCCACCCACCTTCCTTGCAAGTAAACTAAATGCTCTCTGCCTATACAGAATGGTGAGACATCATGCCCACCTTAGTGGTGCTCTTTATAACGTAAACTGATGATGTCATAAAGGAAAGAAATTTGTAACTAAGGGAGCATGAAAGGAATGTTCTTATCAAGAAAAGCTATAACTTTTGACTTAATAAGTTGATTTACAAAATGGGTAAAATTTATGTGTATTGAGTGCAATATATAGTTGAACTTGTAGTTTTTCACCTACGAAATTGTGAAGCACCGGTGGATAGTAACGTGTTCTAGTTGCTTATTACTTCTTGTCCATGGATGTATGTGCCTTCTTGTGGGAGTTTTGGGTCATCACACCCTTATCGTCCCATAGCTCGACGGATGTGAATTGTGGTCCCTTTTGAATTAAGACTTATCTATTGTTTGAGAAGCAACCTCCTTGCGTGTTATCTTGTCCTTGGAGACCTAAGTATTGTAATTTTAAGGCAACATATGTTAAGGATATAGAATAACTTGGGGAAGTCTTCTTTTATTCATATTTTTTTGGGTCACCTTGTTGTTGAAGCCCTTCTTCCCATTAGGATAGAAAGTGCAAGATGATATTATTCACCTCTGGATTTGATTGGACCCCTTGTTACTTGCTCTTCTCCCTAAAAACCTTGAGTGGTCCTTGGTGTTCCTTGTGCTCTCTTTATGGTTAATCCAAGCTTGAGTAGGAAATAAGATAAGTAATCCCCATTGTGATATAAGGTATGGAACTTGTATTGTTATGTTAGTTGCTAGGGGATATATATATATATATATATATATATATATATATATATATATATATATATATATATATATATATATATATATATATATCTTTTGCTATGGTTGACTTCTTTCGATTTGGTTGTTTGGTGTGCTCGATTCTTAAAACAAAAGTGTAAAAATCAGACTATAGGAAAACCTTGTGGTCTTGACTTCACTTGCATTACCATGAAGAGTTAATTGTGCCCTCTCGAGTTATAGAAATGATTTCCTTGATTAGTTCCTTGATTGTAAATGTTTTCTGATTTAGGTGTCCTTGTTGATCCACCTCATCCTTTGTGATCCTCAAATTGTGGACCTTGAGTAGACTTTTTCCTTGTGCAATCTTGGCCATGGTTGATTTTGTTAGCCTTGTCTAGACTACAAACTATGAAAACATAATTTAACCCTAGTGGAAACCTCAATTTTGGTTAATGTGGTATGTGTATCAGTGGGAAACTGTGTGGTCATCTCAAGTTATGGAAATTCTCCTGTAATTTCCTTACTTGGTGGTTACTCTTGATGATCTTTTGAAACTCTTATTGTTATATTGTTACGTGTTGTATCTTGTTTGATAGCGTAAAGTTACTCCTTAGATTCTTATGTTCATAGCCTTGCATGCAGAAATTTTATAACTCATCCCTTGCAATCTTCCTTCTTGTTAAATTATATTGGACCAAACTGGAGTTCTGTAGACCCACACTTGTTGAAGCAAAGCAATTCCAAAAAGGGCATGATCCTTTCTCTATTGCATTATTTCCACATTGGTTCTTGTGACTTCCAGGAGGAAGTCGAGTCTAAGGGGAGGGGGATGTAGTGCCCACTTCCCTTTGGCACCTTTTATTACTGATCATGAGACTGTAGACTATATGAAAGACATTTTTATAGTTTGGATTTAGTATGGTGTTAGATGTCAGATCCTGGATTATTGATTGAATCTGATTATATATGATGCATGGTGATTATTAGAGACACTCATATGTGGATGATGATATATTATTGGACATGGATAGTTATGGATGTTGTCGGATATGTGATTTTGGATATTATGAATAGATCTAGAAAATGAATATTTTATGATGTTAATATAGTTGATTAAAATTGCGAATGACGTAGTTGTTACTTCGATGATTGTTGTGATTTATCATATAGTTGATTTTGTGATTTTATTTGTATCATATTGGATGTTCTAATATAACCACGAGGCTGATGGAAGTATTTGTGTTTTGAGGTTTAAATATCACAACAAACATCGGGCGATCGGAGACCAACCAAAATGAAATTTTATGTGAATTCGACAATGTCACCATGGCAACTTGTTTTGTGTGTGTCTTGTATCTTATTAGGGATTCCCATGGGGGGGATTACCTTTACATGTGACCGTGGGTTTGTGTATTTTATTAATGTGTTTCTTTTATTATTGTTGTATGTATTTTATTAGATAATGTGTTGCCTTCTTTTAATTAATTAATTGTGATAGATTAATGTGAGAGATCATATGTTTAAAGTTTAATTAAATAAATTGGGATATGGGAAGCAATTATAAGAGTTGATGGCTATTGTATTTAATTTTGTAAGAGCTTGAGTAAGTTAGATTTGAAGTATGAAATACTCCACCTCCATAGAAATTTGAATTTGACTTTGGGGGCTATTTTTTGAGACTTATGGGACAAATAAAACTTGTCACATGCCTCTAAATTTAATATACCAACCATACTTATGGATGGAGATGTGATTTGTGACTTTTAAATGCATTTTATTCATCATGTTGCTTGTTTTGGATTGCACTCTCTTACATTTTATTAAATAGTTGTCCCTTGAGGTGTGGGCTCTTTTGGAGTGTGTAAGTTAATTTGTCATTTCATTTATTGTGCTTGGGAGAATGGAATTTTGTCTTTTGTGTTTGAATTGGAGGATGTGTGATGTGGCATCCTACATGGATCCACATCATCCTCTTCTCTCCCTCTTCTATTTAATTCAAACTCTCTTCTTGTTTTGGGTTGTTGAACCTTTTTGCATTCTTCCTTGGGGCGCATTTTCTTGTGGGAGCTCTAGTTTTTGAAGGAAGTTTTGGAGATAGCTTTGCATGCTTGGGAGCTTTCTGTTTTGGACTGTGTTTTGCATGCATCCTTGGGCGCATTTTTTTGTGATTAGAGTTCTTGTTGATTTGGAAGAAATTGGAGAGCATTTGATACTATGACACTTTGTTGTTTTGGGGCGTGTTTTTGACATTCAAAGTTTGTTGTGTGGAGCAAATCCTTCCATGGAGAGGTAGGAGTTTATTTATTCCTTATTGTTGTTATTTTCTATTGTGTTGTGTGTATGGTGCATGCATTGTTTTATTGTTGGTGGTTGGGTAGACTCCCTTAGGAATGGTGTAGGAGAAGGCTATGGGAAATTCGTGTTGGTTTCATAAAAGAAATGGCATGGGCATCAAAATTTTGTGAAGGGAGTTTTAGGTTTGGGATCCACCATGGAAAACAAATAGCTTGCATTTCTTACTTGTAGGGGGCATAAGGGAAAATTTGTGGGAGGGCATAAGGAGGGTTGGAGGCATAAGGTTTATGGGTTATGATATGTTATATTGGTGGTATGATTATTTAGTGGATGCCCAATTCCCAATTGGGAGGCATAAGTAGCTTCCCCCATAGTCCTTGCTCCTTTGGCTTGCATGATCAAGCCTGAGTTGTGATTTGAATGTTTGATATTGCAGTTGTAAACTGTTATTTTGTATTGAGTTATGTTTTATATTGAAAGGTGCATGTGTGAAAGAATGTTGTGTTGTGGAAGCCAGTTGTTGCCATGATTGAATTGCACATTTTATTGTATCTTGGTTGGGGCTCGGGGGCCAATGATGAAGGAAGGCTTCTCCTTTCATTGGATGTCTTGGTTGGGTGGAGAGCGTTGCCTTTCCCCCTCTTTGTTGTGATAAATTTGGAGAAAAAGAAATGGAGCATGTTGATGTCCTAGAGCAAAAGAAAATATAGTTTGACAATCCCTTGTAGAAACCCATCCATTTGTGATCCTTCTCACTTTGAAGCGGATGAATTGTATAATTAATTGCAATGAGAAAATACTTGTATTGATGAAGAAAGATTGGTATTTGAAATGTGAAAGACACTTACATTCTGCTCTGTACATTGGAAAGAAATAAATTAAATGATTGTTATTGGTTTCCAACATTGAAATATGTAAAGTTGTTTAATTAAAGTCAATAAGAATTGCAAGTTCAGTTCTCATTTGCATTGTTGTGGTAAAATTGGAAATATCAAATTGGGATTGGAATCTTGTTTAAAAGAAGAAGGAAAAAGAAGAAATGTGTGTGTAAGAATTATATTGCATTGTCTCCTTTGAAATATATTAAATTTGGACATCAGATTTTACAATTTAACTTGGAAAAGGTTTGTTTAGAAACAACTAAATGCATTGGATTAGTTTAGAAACTATATGCCACATTTAAATGATAAAATTGATATACATACTTAAAAGAAAAAAATCATTGTTATAAATTGTATTCTAGTAATTCATTTTAATAAAAATGTACAGTTCAGACTTGCACTTAATAATCAACTTACAAATGTTATGGATTAGCTTGCTAAGACATTTAGGAATTCAAATTGACAAAGGAAACTTAAGAAGATAAAGTGTACATTGCAAAATTGAGCTTAATCTCTTTCTCAACCAATTCCTGTCATTTGTTGGACAAAATTCAAAATTGGAATCAATTGAACAAAATTACTTTCCTAAAACACTCTAAACCCTCCCTAGACCAATTCTCCATGTCTGTTTGACATGTTGAGTGAAGGAGGAGATCTAATTTAATCAAAATTGAAAGTTAGAAATTGTCAGTTCACTAATTAAAAGTTTGCAGATCTTTTTGTAAAATTGACCCTTAAAAACTTATCAAAATGTAAAATTTATGTTTCATGTGCAAAGAGGGCATCGAGAGCTTTCCAAAAAGTTCTCATTTGCCCAAAACCGAGCTTTCTAACAAAAGTTATGGCACTTTGAAGTTTTTGTGCATTGGCGGGAAAACTTGGAAAAAATTCCCTTACGGGCCATGCAACCCAAAAAATTCCCATCATTTTGGCCTTATAAAAGTTTTTGAAAAAATTTGGTTCGGGAAAATGTTTCCTTTTTCCTCGCCGGACCGCAGCCAATCGAGGTTGCCACGTGTCCTCCAAGGCAGAGGCGGCGGCGGAGCGCGACATATTTTTGCCGTTTGATCTTTTTAAAATTTTGGAAAACTTTTCCAATCATCCCCGTCGGCCCGCAACCAACCAGAGGGCGCCACATGGCACCTTGGGGCGTCAGCAGAGGAGGGAGAACTCCGTCGCCTTTGGAAAATTTGTCATTTGCAAAAATTGCCGAATCACCCCGCCGCTTCGCGCTCTCCTTCTCTCTTCTCCCCGCGGCGATTTGTGGTACGCCACGTGTCCCCGAGCAGGACCGCGAGGCACGCGAAGCCAAATTGGCTTTTCTCCCATCGAGCGAAATGCCCCAAACTCTCTCTTCACCCTGCCCTTCCTTCCCCTGTTGCCGATGACGACTCAGAGACCGCCACGTGTCCCTAAACGACTCGCGGAGGCGCGGGCGCAATTAGAAAATTTCTCCCACGCAATGGAAAAGTTTCTAGAGCCGCCCGCGACCCACCAACCCGCCAAAGGGGATTTCCCCTCCTCTTGACACGTGTTCCCCTAGGGAAAAATTTGACCAAAAACTCCGCCCACTCATATCTTGAGTTTTGTAAGGAGTTAGGAGGACTTCTTTATATCACTGGAAAGGTGAGAAAATTTCCTATCCATTGGGAATGGTTTAGGAAATTTTGGAAGTGTTAGGTATGAGAAAAATCAAGTTGAAACTCTAAGCCTGTTAGAGAGTGGGTATGGGAGTAAAATTGCTCCCTGAACCTAACTGAAACTTATAGCCCTAAGTTTTGGACCTTGTGACCTCTGAGAGTTGTTAATAAAAGAGAAGTTGTCCCAGTGAAATTGAATTGTTTGGAACCTATCAGTGGCAACTGTTGCTTTGCAACTTGGTGGTAGACACTCTAAATCAAGTTCTGGGAGTGGGTAAGTGAGACCTTACTCTGTTGATTTTAAATATGTATTCCTTTCTCACTGCAATTAAACCCTGCTCTAGTCTTGACCTTGTGGAATTAAATACCTAGGGTATTTAATTGTTTTGGGTCCCTTAACCCTAAAATTTTTAATCAAGGAATATTTAGCTAAATGTCAATGTAATCAGTAAACAAATTAATCCCTAGAGAGATTTGAGCTAGGTGTGGACTTATTGCACTTGTTGCTCTATAATGTGAAATTAGTAATTATTATAATGGGAAAAGTTATCCGTTGAATTTAATTGTCCTTGAGACTTTGGTTGTTAACTCCTAACACCTTTTAAAAAAATATATTCCATAATTTTCTAACTAAACCTAGGTTGCCATGGGTCTCAAGTGGGTTGTTTAACTGGGCATTACAAGAGCATTAACTAGTTTAACAACTATGAATTTGAATTTCATGGTTTCAAGACACTTCCCTATACTCGAAAAGGGGATTTACTATTTTTAGAAAATGGAAACTTTCCGCCCTTTTCAATTTCGATCACTTTGCTTTTCCTTCTGGATACTCCATGTGCACACTGCCTTTTCGAAACTACTTTGTGAAGACTTACTAAAAATAGTAAGTGCTCGTGTAGGAGGCTTACTATTTTTAGAAACTAGCTTTTTGGACCTCGGATTTCATCAAAACCAATTTTTTTGATATGGGTTTTTGTCTTTGTTACACCTTTGAAGTTTCGGCTCAACCCAATCTCTAGAACGAAAGATATTAAATTTTAAAATTTTGGTGCGGGGAAATTGGGGTTTGTTCACTGCAAAAAATTCCTCCTAGTGCATGTGAAATCCATCACCTTGGTTTTGACAAATTTCTACGAAAATGTGTAAGGAAGCAAAAAAACTCATGTCGATATGTGCCCTGGTTATTTAGATATGTGATTTTTAAGTTTTCATGTGCATGTCTTCATTCTAGAACAAAATGGAGCCTGGAGCATGGATTTTTGAGTTTTTCTTTGCAAAATCATGGTGCTTTGAGATCATGGGGAGATGGTGGAGTGAATGAGAGAAAAAAATGGAGGAATATGATAGAAATTCACGAGTTCTCAATGCAAATGGAGGAATGTGAGGGAATGAATGAAAAATGGTGAAGCATAGCTTTTATGAATGCAAAATACGCCTTAGGCCTAGGGTGACACTTGTCACACATGCATGAGTTGAGGAAGGGGCTAGAAAAAGGCCAAAATGAGCTTACTAGAGGTTTCCAGGGTCATATTGCATGTTCATGGGCTCTATGGGAGGAGGGGCACAATTTTTGTCCCCCGTGTCTCCTTGGAAAGGGACACATGGGGGCACAAAAGTGTGCTTGAGCGCCATGTTGACATGTGTCCTTCAAAAATTTGACTAACTGTTGAAACATGGTACCTTGGGAAGAGACTTGAAAATGTTGGATCTCGAGCTCCCGAATGTCTTTTTCACACTTATTTATATGAACTTGACTGGAAAAGGCATTTTGAGAAGGATGGGATGGGTCTCATGCCTTGATTATGATTGCAACAACCGTCTAAACCTTTTTCGGGATCACCGGTTGGGCTGCGAATAATGAGTTTTATAGAAAATGCATGGGGCTTGAGAAGAATATGAAATTACCACCATGTAGAGGATTGAAATAGCTTTCCATTGATATTTTGTTTGACTCTTAACTCATTTGAAGCTCTCGGAATCATCTCCCGAAGTTCAGAGTGCTTTTTCACAATGCAAGCTCCCTTGGCCTCAAAAACCCGCTTTTAATGAACTTGCTCCAAAACCACCAAATCTTCCCTAAATCTTCCAAAATCACTTGCATGATGATCTTAGTTCATGAATACACACTCTTGATTAATATAGGGCTTGAACTCATCTTCAAAGAAGATGCACTTGTCTCAAAAAGGCTAAAAATTGTCATTCTAAGCCTGCTGAAAGATCTGTTTCGAGTGGCACCAACTAGGAAGCACTTGAATGAACTTGATTTCCCTAAATCACTTATAGACATGTTGACACAAAACATTGGACCACTTGGAAGGACATGATAGCCACGACACGAGGAATAGGTTGATCCGAGTGTGTGCGGAAAGGTTTACAATGCAAAATTTTGACACTATGCTATAGTTGTCCTGCTTTCTAGTTGAATTTTGACCTTGCAAAAACAATGGACAATGCTTTTTGAGATGGATACTTAAAGTCCCAAGTCAGCATTTTATGCTTTGCTCTATCTATTTAATGTTTTACTAGAATAAACTTGTTTTAGATAAGGATAAAGTTTTTTTACTAGGACCCTACCAGTACAAAAAAGTCAAAAGCCCGAGATACAACAATGAATACCAAAAAGATCAAGACCGAGAAAAAGTAACAAAGTTGCAACGAGAAAACCAACACAAAGCAAAAACTACCCCAAAACTAGGGAAAGATGCACATTACAGGATTGACTTTTTCAAAACTTTAGTAAAATCCTTCTTTAATTTCTCAAAGCGTTTTTGAAGGATTTTAGTGGCATCCACATTAGTATCCCTAGCCTTAAACTTGTCCTGACACTTACCTTTGTCTTTTGTATGAGAGAGGGTCTTTGTCGTCCCCAGCCTACCGAGTATGGAGTGAAAGGAAGTCAATGATAGCCTTGCCAATATACAGTAAGTCACATTGGTTAGCACGAATGACCACTTGATCTTTTTCCAAACTAGAGATCCTATTGTTTAGTTCCTCCCAGTGGCTGGCATCCAAGTTACCTCCTTCCACCGCCAACTTGCAACCTTTCACTATGTCCTTAAGAGCACGCAAGTCCTTACGTAGCCTGATTGATCATATCTTTGAGTAAATCCACCTCAGCCCTGATATTTGAATCCCTATTTTCTAAGACCCTTCAGCATTCTTGCCAAAGGACAAAAGGCTAAGGGCAACCTCACCCTCCTCAGATTTATGGGGGAAGGAGATCCGTCACCAAAGTGTTATTGAGATTCACCACATGATTGCAAAGAGTTCTACTAGAAGGGACCTTTGCACCTCTTTTTGGAAGGCGGTACGGAGGTAGTGGGCCCAGACATAGGGGAACAAGGAGTAAGAAAGGGTTGGGGCTCCAAGTGCTCAAAATGGTTACATAATAGCAAAATCATATCTTAATGAGGGGGGTAGACCTTTTTCCCCCATTATACCAATTTGATGGAATGTTCAAGGACTACAATATGACGAAGGGTAAACTAACAAAATTATGCCTGCGAAAGTGGTTAAGAAGCCCAAGGTGATAATAATGCATCACCTGGAATCTGCCCTCTAGTGTGACAAGTTTCATCAGAAGATGACCTATCTCACTATAAGGGTGGAGCAAAAAACTCCTCTAAAATTCACCTTTGGCAAGCACCAGAGTTTCTGAACCCTGTAAGAATTTTCTTTCTTCCTCCATCCTGGCAAACTTACTTTTAAAGAACTTAAGACCATCCATCAAGAGTCCAGTTATCGTGGACAAGATGTTAAGAGTAGCCTCACCCTCCCCAAGTTTGATGGGGAAGGAGATCTACCACCAAAGTGGTATTGAGATTCACCATATGACTACGAAGAGTTCTACTAGAAGGGACCTCTCTAGGCCTCTTTTTAGAAGGCAAGACAGAGGTAAAGGGCCGAGACACAAGGGAACGAGGAGTAAGAAAGGGTTGGGACTCAAAGTGCTCAAAAGGGTACATAATAGTAAAATCATAACTTAATGCGGGGGTAGACCATTTTCCCCTATTATACCAGTTTGATGGAATCTTCAAGGGATGCAATATGAAGAAGGGTAAACTAACAAAAGCATGTCTGCGAAATCAGTTAGGAAGCATAAGGGGATGATAATGCATTACCTAGAATCTATCCTCCAACATGACAAATTTCATTAGAAGAATACATATCTCACTATAAGGGTGGAGCAAAGAACTCCTCTCGAAATCCTCCTTTGCATGCACGAGTTTCGAACCCTCCAAGAAATTTCTTTCTTCCTCCAACCTATCAAGCTTGTTTTTAAAGAACTTAAGACCATCCATCCGGAGTCTAGTAATCGTGGCTATGAGCTCTTTTGTGATCTCATATGACTTCTCCTTGAACATTACAACGGTATTGGACCGAGTTCTTGGCAAAATCCAAGGACAAATGTGTATCATGCCCATGAACTCTCCCAAAATTATTAAATCTTCTCTTTTAAGATATTCCACAACTCGTGTCTTGCTTCCATGCTTCATTGCAGACAAGTTCGACCCGTAAATATCCCCCCCGTGTTCTTTGGCTCACCCATGCCTCGTAACTAACCACATAAAGAAAACATAGCCAACACCAACTAGAATTATAAAACCCCAAATAAGCAATGCGGCGGAACCCAAGTTTATATCTCGTGCCACAAAGTACGCTTTCATGGTGATGCGCGTAGAAAATTTGGCCAATTTGTTTCGCATGAGTTTACATACGCAAAAGATCAATAATGATTAATTTCATCATTAGGAATGGTGTCTCGTATAATGACGGGGACATCCTCCCCATTACGCTAGTCTCTATAACAACTAGTATTGCCCCTATATTTACAAGATGATTTGCAACTTTGTTGTCCTCTCTATACATGTGTTGAATAATACAATTGGAGAAGATAGAAATCAATAAAGATAGCCTCATCCATGATGTCTTTAATAGTCCCACTAGCAAGAGATTTCTTATTGAGACAATTCACGGTGTTCATATAGTCCCCTTCTATGATAAAATTAGAGGCATTACTATATCTAGCAAAACTAATGCCCCATAGAGAAGCCAAAGCATACTTGAATAAACTAATGCAAACTATGTTCAAACATTTTCCCTAATAATGGTGATGCCAATACTTTCAATTCCATGTTAGTTATTCCATGTCTAGAGATCAATATTCATATTTAATTTGATGTTAATAGTTTACATATCCATTATTATCAAGAAGACGACTTCATATGTCGTTCGAAAGTAATTGTGTTTATAGCTTTTGTATTCAACAAAAGGTCACATGAAGCACAACGCTAGTTATATCAACCCTGTTCAATGTCAACCCTACAAAAGGCCATATAACTCATTAAAAATTTCAACTCCAAACATAATGTGTCCGTTCAAATGAGTAGCCAATATTTGAAGTAAACAATGGAGTTCAACAAAATTTGAAGTTAATAGGGGAGTTTATTCAATTAAATGCCTATGGGAGACCCTAAATTGTTGAGACAAATAGATCAATACAAACTAGGATAAATGAGCAAAGCAACTTTGGTGTTTGCCTAAACAAGGTAGTGAAGTTAGCTTTGGTAGAGCATTCCACATAAGGAAGCTAGACCAAGCGGTGAAGATTAGTTAAAATCCAAACAACCTCAATAGGGACGAGGCCCTAGATCTTGGACTTGCTGCAGACCAATTATTCTCAAGCTAAGATGTCTTAGTAATCCGTTATTTATTTCAATTAATTATGGGGTAATCGATAAATTAATGAATGGTCCTAATGGCTAATGACTACTAGTTTTTCATTAATTACATCGGTTATTAATTAATTGAAATGAATCTTGGGTCAATTAACTTGTACACTTATGGCAAGGCATAAATTGTTGACTTCTTTGTATTAATGTCAAATTTAAGTTCTATTTTGCACATTACGGTTTGGGTATCTCGTGTATTATGTAACATGTATATATAGAAGGAGCTCCAAGCTTGAAATTATCATAAGTCATAGAAAAAATTCAAAGATGCATTAAAGAAGCATATCTGACTTGGGGTACTATGGCATGTATTTAGAAGCAATTGAATGATATTACTTTTGGTCATGAAGTCACGGAGGGGAGGGAAAGGCCAAGCAAGTAAACATACTCAACCCACCTCTAATCAACCATTATATTGTAGGAGGGCCACGGAGTGTGCTTTAAATTGCCCTTTTAATTTTACAAAACATCTTGATTTTCATACACAAGTTTATCCACAAGCAATGTATTTGTACTTATTGTGGAAGCCTCAAATCTATTATGATACCATTGGTTGATTGATTCAAGCACAACATCAAGGACATTAAAAAGCCTTTAATTTCTTCTTTAAAGGCGCAGCTTGCCTAAGGCAATTGTTTAGATTTATTTTTACTTGGTTTACACAGCATAATTAAGTTTAACAAATTTGCTTTTACAGTCATAATGTTTATTCCCTTTAAGTGTGGACGTAAATTAGAACTTGTGAGGTACAGGCTTCTTGATTTGTATATTTAGATATTTAACTAATTCTAAACAATTCTTCATCAACGATCATTCTCGAAAAAATGTTTTACAGTCATAATCTTTCTTCCCTTTAAGTGTGGAAGCAAATTAGAACTTCTGACGTAGAGGCTTCTTGATTTGTATATTTAGATATTTAACTAATTCTAAACAATTTTTCATCAACAATCATTCTCAAAAAAATGTTTTACAGATTTCACTAGCAATAGAGAATATTATTGGGGTAAGCTTTGAACACAATTGTGCTTCCATTTCGAAAATGACAATTTCTTAAAGGAACTGCCATAATTTAAAACAAGGGTAATTTTTTGCTCTGCATCATTTATACAATAAACCCACAAGTTTCCACAAAGATTGGTGAAGGTTCTGGTACCATTGAAGATATAAACCAAAATCCTCACTTCAAAATTCGAAACTCCAGCCAAATAGGTTTACAGAAGGCTGCACTGTCAAACTTGAGCCCAATGATCTTTATTTTCCAACTGGGGTGCAATTCATTGTTCATTTTCTCTTTAGCCGTAATAGCTAAGTTGCTCCCAATGTCAATGAACTCATGACCATCAAATCTATTGTCAAAAGCATCTGTAGAAAACACAAATGCTACATTGTGGGGCATGCTAGTTATCATATCTATCTGCAATCAAACCAGTAGACTTTAACTTCAAGCCCTAACATAAGCACGATCTAAGTGACAACAATTGCCCTGATACTTGACAAGAATAGCCAGGCGGAAACAATCAAATCCAAATTGCTACACAACCAATGCTTCCAGTTAGGCCTCCAATGACTAGAATGAAAAGCCAATGGCTGAGACATAAATTCCTAGATATTTTCCTAATATACATTGAGTGAGACTTTCCTACCATCCCATGCACTAAAGATTGCAGGCAAAGAGCAACCCTAGGAGAAAACTGATTTTAGATCAAGTTCCCAAATGAAAATGGCATGCATCTCTCAAAGCTCATCCTTGAAGCTAACATCATTAATGATGATTGGAGATTTTGGCGAAAATGTTCATCCGTATCAACCTCTTCTATTTCCTGTATATATAAACATCATTATCAAAAGATATTATATCAATTAGCAAGGAATTATTTAAAGGTCTATACGTTGGCCTATGAGACTTTGCACAAACTATGTCTGGATATTAGGTCTGGAAAAAAATGGTCAAATATTATAAAGGATATGCAACAGGGAAGAAAGCTCTGAAATGAAAGTGTGATGCTAGTATTATGTAACAATTTTTTATTCTGTTGTCAGCAAGCATAATTGTCAATAAGACAACGATTGGTTTTTTTTTCACATGGCAATCTTGCAATCAGCAGGATGTGGTTATGAATCCTGAAGATGGATAATGCTTTTCAATTCTTATTAATAGAGTCTATATTTTACTTAGCAAAAAAACTCTCTATTCTGTAAGAAAAAGCAAAACAATGTATTCTCATTAATAAGCACAAAAGTCAATATCATACACCAGAAGAAATCAATGTATTTAAAATCTACCAAATAATTCAATACCCAGACAGCAATTCCTCATTCTTGTCATTGGAATTGAACAAGGAATTTAAATGGGATGCGATAACAAAAGAGGTCAGTTCAGGAAAATATATAAAATACCTACAAATATATACAACAAACAAGTAATGAGAGGAACAACAAGAGGTAAAGAGTTGGTAAAAAGGGAAGATTTTGTCCTTAGTAAAAGAGAGCATGATCGCTTTTTTTTCCCCTCTAGGGGAGATTTGTTATACTTGAGTGATTCAATTTCATAGATATGACGGTTCTGATTTAACCATAGAAGTAGCATGGATGTCACACATGCACTACAAAAATGTACAGAACAAACTGCAGAAAAGTCTTGCGTTCCCTACCACCTTCAAGCACGACAGTTAGTAGATTATGCTTGATTTTTAATATTTAGTAGAGTTATTAAATAAATATGAAGTCTCATTAGAGTTAATAAACTGGTTGGGTAGATAGGTGTTTAGATTCTGAATATGTGGTGGCTATCTATACAAGTAATCAACTTATAATGAAGATGCCCTATTTTTAACTCAATCTTTATATTTTTATTAATTACCTCCAAAGTGCCTCTTTTTATTGTTTTCTTTCCTATTATTCACTTGAAAACAATCTGATGCACTCAATATATATGTCAAGGGTGATGTATCGAGAAGACTTTTTAGTGTCATTGACACTTAGAATAATAAATATAACATTCAATTTCCAGGAACCCATGAACTTTTTCATTTTACCCTTCACTAAACAAAGTCAAACCTAATTGCTGCAAGTCCAGGCAGACTTCATTAATCATTGAACCTAATCTACATACTGTAATGTACCCAATGGACATTATTTTACCCCTAAACAGATTTTAGGCAATCCCAACTTTAAATGCAACTTGTAGACAAAATACCAAATAAGTATCACGCAGATCTGAATTTATAAAGAAATCCAACTTGGGTTAAGTGGAAAACCCACACCAATCAACCTCAAAATTTATATCATTCCACTCAAATCTAGTACCACTAATTTATAAAGCCCAAATATGTATAAAATTGCAGATTTCAGATATAAACAAGGCTGCAATAAATTATTTAAAAACTCAGTCTACAACATAACTTCGAAAATTCATATATTTTGTTAGAGAAGTCCAAATGAGCTGAAACTTTGGATCTTGGGCCACAAAAATATGAAGAATAATATTCCAAAATTAAGTTTTGCACAGCAAACACAAAACCCTAATTTTTCCCTAAAAAGTAGGTCGCCCAGCACATTTAGGGCATCAAATCAGCTCCAAAAATTAAGAAAACAAACTACTTTGATTCCCAAAAAAATCATCCCTGAATCAACTCCAATAATGACAAACTAGGGTGGATCTTTCACCATCGAAGAGTGCCCTACTAGCTAGGAATGGATCTCTCACCACCGAAGTTAGGGTCCCTGTGGGATCTTACTCCACAAGCTAAAGAAAATCCAAGCGTGTATGCAAAAGCTACAAGCTTAAGACACAAATAAGAAAATATCAAATGGTTATGCCATATCTTCCCCTCAAGTCGACTTCTCCTTATAAAGGAAGAAGAGAGCCAAAACAACCTCTACAATATCCAATTAATTCACAAGGATTTTCCCTATGCAAGCATGTAATATTTTCCCATATTAAATGTTTTCCCAACTTTTTCCCTCCTAATGCAAGTGGCATTTTTCTAAGGGAAATACATAGTAAAATGGGCATTTATCCTTTCTATGTTCCCATTCCCCTTTCTAAGGCAAGTCACCTTTTCACCTAGGATGGATAACAATTTATATTTGAGTCTTTTCCATCCTAGATTTAATAATTATTAAGTCATAAATTTTTATAAGTGTTTTGTATATATTTTTTTATTAATGGCACTTTATAATAATTAAATATAACTTAAGTCACCCTTATATTTTTCCTTTGGCCGTTGGGTTCACAAAATAGGCCAAAGGTCTTTGAATGGGAAGGGGATATTACACATACATGCAGTTCAAAATTAACTTACAGCATTTTAGAGTGAAGGAAGTTAATGCTAAATTTTCCTAAAACTTCAATTATATAGGTTCAAAATGGATGGAGGAGTCTCTATTGTCAAGCCACATCAATAATCCGAGGTCCCTAATCGGACTAGCAGTAATCAAAGCTGCGATTGAGGATGAGGATGTCAAAGCTGCGATTGAGGATGAGGATGCCAAAGCTGCGATTGAGGATGAGGATGCCAAAGTGTGTTATTAAATAATCTGTCTTTACAATACATCAATGTAGTTTTTACCCCCATCAATTTCAATCTCAATCTCTAGATGATATGATTGCAGCTCTTCTAGTTGAAGAAAAACGAACTATAGAAGATGCAGAAGGTCATTCTCAACAAGAAAGTGCATTCTATTCCAAAACCAGAAACTCTCATAGAAGATCAGATAAAGATAACCGGGAGATTGAATTTCATTGTTGTAAGAAAAGAGGTCACACAAAGATGGGATTGTCGTGATCGAGCCAATGATGTGCTCAAAGGTAAAGGCATATCAAATACAACCAAGATAGCCATGGTTGAAGACCCACCAGATGCAGAAGGTAGTGAGGACAGTGACAAATACGCAATATAAAGATGCTCTAAACTTTGAAGGCAAGAAAGGATACAAGGTAGATGAAGCTCAGTATGGATGGTTGCTCGGCTAGTTCGAGAGGATGTCGATCTTGGGAATTATACCCTCACGAGGGTCATGAGACAACTTGATAGCTCAATATGGATGGTTGTCCAATAATTTGGAAGATCTGTGATTCGGGAGTTTGGAGAGGTGGAATCTAGGAACTTGGGAATTCAACTCGGGAGCTACACCTTTACAAAGGTCACGAAGCAACTTGATGGAGCTCTACCTAGTCATAGCATTGCTTTCAAAGTGAAAGCCTCTGAAGATTACGTATTTTTTGGTTCTAACTTTGTTAAAATGTTCATTTTTGTTTTATGTATGATAAGCCTTAAGAGGGGGTACTAGAATGTAAGGCTTATTTATAAGGATGTCATTAGTTATTTAACTACAAGATGGTTGTAACCAATTGTAACTATATCAACTGTTTTGTAACTACTTCATTCATAATATAATGACGGACACATTATCTCCATAGTGTGCAATCTGCCTTCTCTTTATTTTTTCCTTGTGCACGTCTTCCAACAATACCTTGGCTGGACCTTCACGGAATTGTCTCTTCGCTTAACCCTCTGCGCTCCAAAGATCCATTCGCCAAGATTGTCCTCTCGGCCCCTTTTTTTTGTATGTTTTCGCAGCAGATTTTCTTGGATACCTAATGCAAAGGGCACATGACAACAATCTTATTAAACGGATCACTCTTCCTAACGATACTTGTGCCCTTAACTCTCATTTTCTGATGATAAAATATTTATTCTTCACAACAATGAAGAGGAAATCAGCAATGTTATGGATGTACTTGAGCTGTATTGTGCTATTTCATGTTCTAAACTCTCAATGCATAAGACTGGATTTATTATGATTCAAGCTGACCCAACTCCTCATTAGATTCCTCCTGAGTGGCATCAAGTACAACATGGAGAAATTACAAGATACTTGGGTATCCCCTTTGGCCTTGGAGTCTCTCTTGGTGACATGTGGAATGTGTTTTTTGGGGATCTAAATTTCTATCCTTTGCTGGTAGAATCAAAGTTGTTAACAAGGTTTTTGTTGCAACTCATGTTTACAATTCTTCATGTTAGTTTCCTTCTAAAACATGCTACAACAAATTCACCAAGCTTATTAAAAAAAAATTGGCCCGGTGGCAGCAACAGTATGAAGGGCATCACCTGGAATCAATGTAAACCGCCTAAAGACAAAGGACGACTTGGCCTCCTGGATCCTTGGACGAAAGGTAAATGCTTGATCTCTAAATAGATCATTTGGGCTCTTCACGGTTCTGAACCTTAGAAAAAAATTGTTCACCATAGGCCTTCACCGGCTAGTTCTAATGGTCAGTGGAAAGAAGTGCATATTAATGACAAGCTGCTGCTCCCTAAACTCTTCAAACTCTCTGCCTTTCAAGGCTATAGTATGTGGAAAGTGTGGCAAGTTACTTTTGAACTGTTAGAATGGAAAGGCAACTGCCTTGGCACCATCTCAACTTTCCTACTTCCTCCATTTGGTGGAATACAAATATTCGAATTAACAGGCTGCCCCTTGCTCTTCACTTTGGGCTGAAAGGAAAACACCTATTTTATAAAAGGATTTGTGAATTTGAGATCTATGGCATTTATTTGGGTGTCAGTGGAAGCATTGGTCACTTTTAAAGGATCTTTTCCACCGACAGAACACTGACAGGAATGCTGTAAATGAAATTCTGCAACTTGTGGATAATTCATTACTTATTAAGATGTCCAACATGGTTCATTGCAGCTTTGTGAAGGATTGAAGGTGTCCTAACAGCCATACGATAGACTATTTTCCGCTTAAATGTGTTTATTGGAAATTCCTTCTGGGATTGCCTTTGGAACAAAGGCTTAATTCAAAGTGGAAATACAAACTTACTGAAGTTAAATGGCAACACCTTGGAGCTGCCATTTGGAAGTCTAAAACTGATGTTATGGCTCAGATCATTGCTTGGAAGCTACTCTTTCACAAATTACCTATTGGTGACAACATTTGATTTCTTGCCACTAACCCTCTTAAGTGTCCAGTCTGCAATATCCCTGAATCCAGCATGCATATCTTTTGGAGATGTAGATTTGCTAAAAGAACATGGGCTACTGTGCACAATGACTTTCCTGATATTTTTGGACACCAGTTGTCTTAGAAACAAGCTCTTCTAGGCCTTAACATTTCTCATAATGTGATTGCTGAATCTTTTAGCTATGTTGCCAGGAAACGGACGCACGTATGGGTCTGAAATGACGCAGATTTTCAAAAAAACCTTGGGTATGAAATGTTACGGAAACATCCGCACAATATATTATTAAATATATATATATAGTACTAATTTTCAAAATTTTAGTCCATGGACCATAAGAGATAAAGCACTCAAAATATTGTGTATTCATTGAAGTTCTAAAGATTCATCATTCAAACATGGTTACAATTTCAATGTTTCATATATACATGAATCTAGATTCTAGAATACATCATCTAGATTTTCCTCACAATCATATGTCATGCATCCATGTTTCAAAAATTATAGTTGTAACCTGCTTCATTGAATTCATTTGATTGAGGATTCCAATGGAAAATTCTATTCTTAAGGAGCAATAATATACTGACTCAAAACCTACTTTCTAGCTTGGCATTTCTTAGTTTCTGCTAAATTCTTCCTACTTTCTTTGGATTAATATTCTGACCCAAACTATCCTTAGGCTTGTTTAATGTGCCTCCTTGTTAGTATAGTTTTAATGTTATAAGACTTTACAGCTGAGCATGCTGTAACTTATTCCTGGGTTTGGAAAATTCTCTGAGCAGAAATATAGACTATATTTGAAAAGATAAAGTGGAGTAACACAACAGAAAATTGGACTAAACTATTCCTTACAATACATAAGCCGCGGAAACATCCCGCAAACACCCGGGACATTTCCAGAAACATCCCCGGCGTTTACGGGATGTTTCGTACCTGTTTTCGTACTGGAAACATTTCAGGCTGGATACGAGTGGGTGGGGGACGTTTCCTGGCAACATAGTCTTTTAGGCAAATGATTATCAGCCACTTGTGGAAGAATAGATGCATTGCTGTATTTTATAACTCATGTATTCCTTTTGCAGTTGGAATTCAAAAGCTTTACTCTAACTCTTGTTTAGAATTGCCTCTGTTCAAGTTACTCCATAAGGATCTTGTCCACAACACTGATTTAGCACAGCAAATAGTGGAAGTTGAAAAGCAAATTAAAAAGGTCGAAAATGATCACACGAAATTCTTCAGGAGATGGATTTGTAATTTTGTTTGTCATGCTTTAGCTGTCTCATTTTTGAGCTTCTGGTCTCGCAGCTTTTATAACAGTTAACATCTTCAATAAATAAATAAAAATGTTACCAAGTACTGCCCTAGAAGGCCATGGACCCATTTGCCAATATGATTCTAGTATTGGTATTGTCCAAGTACCTCCTAGATTCTTCCATTCTCCTGGATGACCGACTGTCGTGATGAAAACACGATAAAAAATAGTGCTGGTCCAGGTATGAAAGTCATAAGAAAAAGGAAAAAACCAAGATTTAAAAAAAAGTCAAACCGCGATTAAATTATATAAAACAACTAATTAAACTATTGCTAGCCTTACTGCATCTAATTCTAATGAACCAATATCTGATTTGGATGCGATCGAAGAGCAATACGATGATATTTTCATATAATTCTTGAGTTTGACTATCAACATTGATTGTTTTCCTATTTTGAGCAGTTAATATAAACCTTTGTAGTCACAAGGTTCGAATCCAAGTTCATGTTCGATAAAGATAAAGTTCAGTTCAACTTCACTAATAGATAAAGTTTGAAAAGAAAGTCTTTTAAGTCCAAACAGATGAATTTTTATCATTTTAATTTTCTAAAAAAATGCAGAGGGACAAAGTTGAGAGAGCTTTCCGTCCTTTGCTTTCACTCAGTATATGTATATACTAATGTTATGCGAGGACACATCCCCTAGTTTTTGGTGACGTCCCGGATGTCCCAAACGTTTTGGGACTTGGTGACTTGAGGGAGACATTTCCTATGTTTTAAATTAAATTAAAAAGTTTTCTGATGTTTTTACTTTTAAAAAGCTGTTATTTTACCAAAAACATTGAATTCTAATCTCAAAAGTACCTAAAACACATTAAATACAGTTTAAATCCCTAAATTTCATTGAATAAAGTTAAAATATTTAAATATTAATTTTAATATATTATTTTAATAGCCGTCCCCAAAATTTGGGAATTTTTCACTGTCCCGGAAACCCCATCCCTTTGTTCCCCTGTCCGACTTAGGTAACTATGGTATATACACACATCTATAAAATAAGTGCAAAAGCATGACAAAAACTTCCCATGAAAAAATACTAGATAAATTTAGAGTTTATGATCGAGCAGAATAAATTTTGGAAAGCCATTGGGTTCATCATTCCCCTCTTCCATGAAAGATTCAGCAGAAGTATTTGAAATGTCAAACAAAAATATTTTCATGCAGTTGAATCCAGAAGAACCTTTAACAGTTCAGGAAAAGTTCAAACTTTTTCTATAAAGTTCAATGTCTTGCGACATAGTATGCAATGACTCATTTAATATTTTATAATTGTAATAATAAATAGTGTTTTTTTATTCATTTTGTCTATAACTTTTATTAATTTTGGATGAACGTATCCAAGTTGTACCGTACACTGGGATTATTAAACAACGAACTCATATACTCAACCCACGAACACGAACACTTAGCCTTGTAACCGGTGTTACGCGAGGACGCGCGTACCACCAAATCCTAGGTGTCCCGGACGTCCCGAATGTTTTGGGGACACCAAAAGCGTGGAGAAATGTTTCCTCCACATTTCCAAACTTCCGAGTTGCAAGGGAAATGTCCCAGGGACATTTGACAAATGTAGGAAACGTCTTGGGGACGTTTGGGACAGGAGGGGACGTTTGTAAGTCCCCGGGCGGTTGAGAAACATCCTGGGGGCGTCCAGACGGCGTCCCGGCGTCAACAACACTTTTAATACACTTTTTTCTTTAAAAAAATAACTATTTTCACTTTTTTTATTTTTTATTATTTTTAATTAATTCTTTGTTGTTTTCTCTTTAAAAACATTTACCGGTGGACTGTGATATATGAATACAGAAATTTTCGAGCGCAAATGCACATGGTGGACTGTCACAACATACTATGAAAACCAACAGCATACATATTAATATTAAAAATTATATGAACACATAACATTAGTACAGCTGTATGTATGTTGTTGAGTTTTTAGTTTTACTTTTTAATATGGATGTCTCGACGTGGACTGTATGCACATGGTGGACTGATATATAAAAAATGAACTGCTATTCATAAAATTTCTAAAATTTATCTATATATTTTTAATATTTGTAATTTTATATTTTATTTTAATAGCCGTCCGAAATTTTGGAATTTTTTTGCCATCCCGAAAACTGCGTCCCGTCGTCCGGAGTCTTAGGTAACTATGCTTATAATTGTGTTGTTATTGGCTCTAAAGTGATATTGATTTTTCTTTGTTACACATTACTGCATCCCATTGCAGAGATAGAACTTGAAGGAAACAAACTCATCTCTCATACATATGCAGAACACCATGTTGGGTCGTATAATCCAAATTCTATTTTGTTACTGATTAGTTTGGGGCATGCGTCTCATGTGTGAGACACCCCATAGAATTAAAAAGTCATTTAGAGTTCTTTAGGGGTTAGTATTATATTGCTCAAGTAAATAATTTATGTAGGTAGTTGTATGGGTAAGCAGTTGAGTCCCATGCTTTAACTGGTTAGCTTGGTAATTTAAACTTGCATTTCGCAAATCATTAAAATGACAATGTAAGCTTTTCTTTAATAAATGCCGCCAAAATACTTTATTGTTATATCACATTTCCTAAAATCTTCATTGTTTGACGTTTTGAACAGTTGTATCGAGCCGAAATGAAAGTGGGCTGTGAGATGGTCTGTGGATGAGGAAGCAATGGAGATAAGGAAGAAGATGATGTTAAAGATATTTGCCTGAGAAGAATAAAATGGTTAGTTAAATCTTTTGTGTGCTTTCTTAAAATCTACCTGAAAAGAGGTATTTGCCTAAAGTGCATTTTTTTTGGAAATTTTTTAATTACTTGAAGAGCATATTCATAAAGAAAATGATCAGAGCAAATTTTAAAGCGAGTTGCAAAGCAAATTTATTGTGTAGAAACTTTAAATTTGTTGAAAAAATAAGTATGGCCGCATGGCGTGAGTTTTTCCTATAGAGGGTATTGCAGTTTATCTGGTGGCATTTGTTGCAATTTTTCTAGGGGTGGCAAAAGGCATGAGAGGCATGGATTTTCTGTACAAGATTTAAATCTGTTGAAAGAGGCATGCAAGCTGAAAAGCATAGTTACCAGGTTCAGCAGGATCTGGTCCAGATCCGGTCCAAGCCGGATTTTTAAGGGCGTCCAGATATATTCAATCCGGTTCGCCAAATAAAGCAAAAAAAAAAAACTCAAACGGATTCCTTGGCATTCGTAGAAGGCTCTGGCAGAGTGTTTGAGGCGAGGCAGAGGCAGAGGTAGAGTTTGAAGGAGATCAAAGAAAAAATACGTGTGGAAAACTCTTGCCATTTCTACTCGTTGTTTCACGCAGTTTGAGTTTTGTGATTGAGCAGTGGTGCTTGGCAGGAGAGCTGGTCTGAGTGCTTGGCCCTAGTGAGTCGCTTAGCTGGTCCGTGGTGGTAGAGAGGTTTGAATGTGAGTCGTAATGTGTATTTTAGAAAATAGACTTTGGAGTATAATATTAACATATGAATATTTCTAGTTTAGTATATAATATTTTTAAGGAGAACCAATTCTCAAACAATTTATTAATATTGATATATAATAATAATATAATATAAAATAAATAAGTTTTAACTTTAGTGTAAAAAGAAATTTATTAATAAATGAACATATTTTTTTAATATTAATAGGCGTTAAAAATATCTTATTTTTTATCTGTAATGTTAATTATTTATATTATTATTATGATATTAGTTTTTATATTATTATTATGATATTAGTGTTTATTGACTAAATAATAATATTTAGTTATTAACGATATTTAATTTATATCGTTAATAACTAAATATTATTATCTAGTTATTAACGTTAATTTAACTGAATATTATTATCTACTTATCTAGTTATTAACGTAAATTTAACTAATACTATTATTATCTAGTTTTACATTATATATATATATATATATATATATATATATAGCGAACCGAATTTTCCGAATTCTTTTTGGGAACTCCGTATTTTTGGATTTTTTTGCCCTTCCGAACCTTTTCAGATTTTTGAACCTGGTCTATGCTGAAAAGGGCATTGCAAATAGCTTTAAAATCTGTGTAAAATGGTGCTAAATCTGCTCTAATCACGTTTGAAAATGTTCAGCATGCTCAGGCATTGGAAATAGTGTGCTGGCCATACTCTATGCTGAAAAGTGGCTTCTTGGGTGTGCCAAAAAGATTTGTTGGGTACAACAAGTGCAAAGTGGCGTGTTTTGCTGACTACTGGTTTGTATTCAAATCTTGAAGTGTTGGAGTTGAAAGGCTGCCTAAAAGCATTGGAAGTGGTGCTGATTTCCAACAAAGCATGAAAAATGACTTTCGGTGTGTGAGAATATCTGCTCTTGTTTTAAAATAAGCCCAAAGGTATTAAAAAATTTATAGACGTGATGATAACCATAGCTGACAATCCATCCAGTCGGCTCAACATCAATTTAGATTTCCTGTACATGGATATTGCCGGGTAAAAGAAATTAGTTCTATTTTTTGGTTTTTACTTGCCTTAAAAGTCAGAGTAGATAAAACACAAAAAAATTGGATAAACTTTCAAAAAGATTGGGTAAATGAGTTGGCATATCTCATGTAAAGACGCTGTCATTATGGAGTTTAGAGGTTTAAGTCTCGATGTTCTCTATTGTTTTGGTGGGAATACTCTTTTGAAAAGTCAGCACATATGCAAGCTAAAATGAGTATATGCAAAATGTTAGGAGAAAAATTGAAAAGGGTTGTAATAGAGTAGTTGGTCATATGCTACTTTTGTAAGACAATAAGAGCATTTGAGGTCAAGGTTTCAATTCTTGTAGAGTGTAAAGACAGTTTTTGAAATCCAATCATTTCTAGTGTTACAGCCTGTGAATAAGAGATTTTTCATCATTTTTTTCCCATGAAGGTAACCATGTAGCCAATTATTTTATAGGTTTTTGCCCATTCCAAGTCCATTGGATTCGTCAGTTTGTTTGTTTGGAGTCTTTTTTTCAGAATTTTGTGGACAAATGTTTTTAAAATGGAGAAATAAGGCATTTCAAAGTAAAATGGGTGCATTTTCAATTGTACTTGACACCTTGTTTATGTGTTACATTTATAAATGGAAACTTTCTGTGTAATGGAAAAAAATGTAATCCCATGCTTTTTTGTTGCTGGTATCAACATAGTTGAACATAGTATCTTGTGGGCTGCAAGTCCATCAGGGTTAATCAGGCTGACAAAGCAATACACCCATACATCTTGAGTATGCTACTAAACCAAAGACAGGAAAGTGATGTAGTGGCAATTTTAACAATTTTGTTTGAGTTTTCTGCTTGTTTGAAGTTTTCTAAACTCTTTCTGATATCATTGATGAGGAACGGATCAATTATCTGGTAGTTTTTGCTGCACAGACCAAGTATAAGTATTTAAATAATTACACAGTTGATTCCAAAGAATTTGATTCAACAATACATTGTGAAGAAGCTAGTCTCATATCTAAAATTCTCACCTCTTGTATGATAGGGGAAGATATTGTTTTGGTTTTCGATTAGTTGTTGGTGATTTTACAGCTCAACGGGGTTGCTAGCACCAATAGTGTTTGCAAAGTGGTCGGAATTGTTGGGGCATCCAAGGTATATGTTCAATATAGAGGTACAGAATTCTCATCAAGCCATGCATCGATGTGGGCTGATCAGAGGGGATGAGTTTTCCCAGGATGATGCTCATCTTTGTCTCAACTCAGGTTGTGGAAAAGTGGTAGGCACACAGCAGAAAAGGTCAGGCTGCAGGGAGGCAACACACATAGCATCAACACAGGTTGATTAGTACCCAGAGGTACAGAGGGCTAGTTTGCAAATTGCGGCAGGTATTGTTGGACAGCTTCATAGTCATGTTTCTCTATATCATCTTTTGGTCCCCTTTGGATCAAGATGGATTTTTTATTCTATTTTCTTATTTTGTTAGTGGTTGGTTCAGGGAATGCATCTCATGGGTGAGAGACACCCTTAGAATTAATAAAGTCGTTTAGAATGTTTTAGGGAGTTAGTATTATATAGTTCATTAATAACCCATAGTAATAAGTAATGTGGGTGCTGTACGGATAGGTGGTTGAGTTCCATGCATTAACGGTTTAGCTGTGTTATTTAAATTTGTTTTTGGGCACATTATCAAATTTACAATGTAAGCTTTGATTTAATACATGAAGCCCGAATACTTCGTTGCTATAGTACATTTCCTGTAATCTACATTGTTTGAGCACACCAACCTGCTTGCTGCAGAATACTCGATTCCGGCATGACTTGCGACATTTGTGCACTTCGATTCCTCAAGAATTTCTCTCTTTCCATTTGGACAGGAAACGAAGTCATGGTAATTGCTCTCCAATAATACGATTTATCGTCGCTATTGACAAATTGCAAGTCTATATTTTAATATGTAAATTTTTGTGGGACCATTTACATCTGTTCTGCAAATATTAACTGAAAATGAAAGATTCGGTACACAAGGTACCATAAGCACAACAATGATATGCAAACACAAAAAGACCGACTTATAAGAAACAAAAGCTTTAGAAAAAATGTGATAAATACTGGGCACTTTAACAACATGACGAGAGAATAATACAAGGAATTCATGGATTACAAATCTGGTGACTGGAAGTACATATACAATAAATTTTCCAGTTAATGAACTTTCCGTTTGATGCTATAGGAAAAAATAATAAATCATTCTATATATGGTTAACACAATGTTTCAGAATCTTTACTGCTGTCAAAAGTACTACGTACAATGATTTAACACTTAAATCATCATGTGGAGATATTAAAATCATTTAACATACTAATTACTATTTTTATAGCAATTACAAAGTAAAAAATAATGAGTGGTATCAGAAATTTCAGCAATGTGTCCGTATAGTTTAGTCTAATCTCAAAAATTAGATATGGTGATTTAGGACATGATAAGAGTACCTGAACCACATCTTCACCTTTTATAACACGACCAAAGATAGTCAGTTTATCGTTTAAATCTGGAATGGGTGCTGTTGTGATGAAAATTTCAAATCCATCTCCCTGGTCATCTGACTTTGAAGTTCCCAGCATGAATGCTTCGTGCTTTGGACTGGTTATGATCTCAAGCCAACCAGATGAATCCATTAGCTAAGTAACAATTAAATGAGAAAGTATACAATTAAAAGATTCCAGATAATACACAACCTTGATTAAATACTAAAAGTTATATTTGCAAAGTTGTAGCTTATGAAGTCGACTCATGGCACACAAGATAAAGAAAGATCATTTTTCAATAGACAAGAATTAGGAAATCTCGGTAGATAGATAGGATCATATTGGCCTCTTCTAGATACAGTGAGCTATGAAACTTATTAGCGCTATAGTACAAAATATATAACTCCCCAGATCCAGCGACACTGGGAGTTGCACTGTGAGATAACATTAAGAGTACATGTGAAAAGAATAAGACAAATAACAGAACATAGAGGAACATGATTAACAATAATAGGGAAGTATAAATAGGCTAAGAACACATGTCTGAAAGATCATGTCCAAAATATTCATGAAAGAGGTTAACCACAGTTAAGACTTCCAGTGAATGACACCATCTTAATCTTCACCATCTCTTGTATAGAATCTCTATGATGGTGGAGAGTTTGTTGAGAGTTACATAACCATCCAAACCATTTCCAGGTACAAAATAAATAAGAGGCTTATTTTTGCAGCCTCTAACAGGACACTAAGATACTATCTCACCCACATATATCCCAATGGGTATTACATGTGATGCATGACAACATGGTTTCAAATTTCAGAGGCCAAACTGTGAGAAGAAAATCCCACCAAGGGGGTAGATATCTCATTAAAACACTACCAAAACTAGCCACCACCATTTGAATGGAAAAGGACAGTTTTGAATGGAGCTGTTACATCTCCTCTTCCACAACAATTTAGTGGAAATGAACAGGATTGATCAACATTGATTCAGTTATTGATCTTAATCATCATTTTGTACCATTTATAATTTTATACAGCTATAGAATATTTCAAGATTGTCATTTTTATCAGAGCTTCTAACTATTTTTATCCTTGTTTTTATCTCTGATTTTATCTCCATTGCTATTGGCATTTCTACTGTTGTTGATTCCATTGCAGTACCTATCCTACCAAGGGGAATGTCAGAGGTATTTTGTACAATAACTGGTGTTGTATTTATTGTTATAATAGTTCTAGTTCATTCCCCATTGTAATACATTTTGGCATTCTTCCTGAAACAAAAATGGGTCAGACGACAGTTGCAGTCATAGTAGACATCTAGGATGTGAATTCGTAGTCTTGAAGTCGAATCAAACATGAGGTCATAACGCACCACAATGGATTCTTAGCGGTTTGTAATAGAGTCATTGATGGGTGGGATACGATTAAATGGATGTGAATCTTAGAAAAGCCAATTGCAAAACATCCTTTTATATCTAATGGGGCATTACTAGCAGAGAGATTACATGCAGCAGAAGCTCGGAACATGTATATTCCTCCCGATGAAGTTTGAGACAAGCTGGTGTGGAGCAAGTATGTTGACTATTTCATGACCAACCTCCCATATACTCGGCATATTATTTACATTCAATGAATATTTGGGAAAGGAAAAAGAATAAGAAGCCGAGTGCAAACCAAAAAAACAAAGATATAAAGACACAATTAGACAAAAAAAGAAAGATAATGACAAGAAAAAAAATGTCAAATTATGTTTTTAACTTGCAGAATAAACAATGCACTTCAAAGACTCGAAAAAGGACTATAGCGAGGGCAGAATGACAAAAGGTCCACAAGACTGGCTAAGCAAAAGGCGAGGAAGCAGAAGTTGCACGAAATGGCAACAAGACCCCCTTTGGTGCAATGAATCTGCAGTGCCCCCTCAGGGTAAGCTAGGTCCATATATGTCTGCAAGAGAAACCCTCTGCTTGGAAATAACATTTTCTCAAAACTGCTCCAAATTGAATCAAAATTGTTAGCAAGATAAGCTAATTAGCTCACTACTCTCTGAATCATATTTCCCATGCATCTCAAGAATCTGTACATTACATTTGAAAATAATGAGAATAATGCCAGATTTTTATCAGAGCTTCTGACTATTTTTATCCTTGTTTCTATCTCTGAATCAATCTCCATTGCTAATGACATTTCTACTGTTGGTACTTCTATTGCAGTTCCTATCCTACCAAGGAGAATGTCAGAGGTTGTATTTTGAAAACATTTAAACAATTGGTGTTGTATCTATTGTTAATAATAGTTCTCACTCATTCCACTGTAATACATTTTTGGCATCCTTTCTGAAACAAAAATGAGTCAGAGGACAGTTGCAGTCATAGTACACGTGTAGGATATGAGTCCATAGTCTTGAAGTCAAATCAAACATGAGGTCATTACGCACCATAATGGACTCCTAGAGGTTTGTAATAGAGCCGTGATGGGTGGGGATAAAATTAAATGAATGTGAATCATAGAAGATCCAGTTGCAAAATGTCTTTTATTTCCAGTGCGACATTGCTATCAGAGAGTTTGCACGCGGTAGAAGCTCGGTATGCCCATATTCCTCCCGATGAAGTTTGGGACAACCCAGTGTGGAACAATTATGTTGACTATTTTACACCAATCTCCCATATATTTGGCACATTATTTCCTTTTACTGAATATTTAGGAAAGGAACAGGAAAAGGAAGCCGAGTGCAAACAAAGACAATTAGACCAAAAAAGAAAGATAATGAAAGAAAAAGAGATGTTGAATTGCGTTTCTAATATGCAGAATAAACAATGTGCTTCAAAGACTCATAAAGGACCATAGGGAAGCAGAAAGACAGAAGGTCCACAAGAGTGGCTAAGCAAAGGGAGAGGAAGCAGAAGTTGCACGAAGTGGCAACAAGATTCCCTTTGGTGAGAAGAATCTGCAGCCCCTCAGGGTAAGGTAGGTCCACACATCTGCAAGAGAAACCCTCTGCTTGGAAACAACATGTTCTTGAAACTGATCCAAATTGAATCATACATTGCTAGCAAGATGAGCTAACTGGCCCACTACTCTTGAGAAGATAAAATGTGTAACTTGAAACACTTCCGAGTGGCCAATTTTCCAAGAAGTTGTCATCCAGGATTAAACAGTACAGGGATCTACAAAAACAGAGTCAAGTCAGAGGCAATCAAAACACCTTAGGTGAGAACACAGTCAGTGCATTCCTATTCAGAAAAGCAGAGTTTTGTATATGGTAGCAAAAACACTAGTGTTTGCATGTGGCAGTTGCATAACTGATAGTTACTGTTTAACTACACCTTTGCGGGTGATTGTATGGCATCGATTCAGAGTTGCTGGCACATTTTTCTTGGTTGTGTTTATCTTTGGAGATTGGAGTGTTTGAAGGAAGAGTGAGTAAGTTGCAGAGCATACTAGGGGTGTTTGGACCTGTTATATTGCAAAAACTTTCCATGAAGGCCATGAGAAGGAAGAATATCTGTAATTGCAGAACACGATAAAAGGAAGAGGAGGAAATATCTCTCTTATATAGAATTATACGACATTGAGTCTCTCCAGGGTAAACCTTATCTCTTGAAGCCCTGTTTTCTGTTGTGGTTTGCGTTTGTAGGAATGGACTCTTAAGCATTGTGGCTACCTTTGGTCTCGAATATTAAGACTGTTGAGAAGAATGGACTCTTAAGGATGGATTGGCTGAGAAAGCTAAATCTCGAATGGAGTTCTCTTTGGTTGGTAAGTTTTATGGATCTAGACCTAATGTGGAGTGGTTTCGTGAATGGGCCCAAAGGAAGTGGAGACCGAAAGGCTCGTTAGAAATTGCTTCTTATGTGAATGGGTTTTTATAATAAATCTCTCTAATGTTGAGGATTGTAAAAATATTCTCCTTGGAGGACCCTAGTTTTTGGGAAGATCTAGTTTGTTGGTTCGAAATGGAGCCCGGGTTTTGATCCTTATAATGAAAAACTGATGAGTTACCTGTGTGGGTTAAATTACCAGGCCTTCCTATGGAGTTTTGGGAGGAGGAAATATTAAAGGCTATTGCTAATGCGATAGGTTCATTGGTGATTTTCGATCCGGTTACCAGGGCTGAACAAGGCTAATGTATGCTCGGTTTTGTGTCAATGTTCCTGTTGGGAACTTGCTCGAAAAGAAATTGAACTAAATTCGAAGTTTGGTGTTTGGAATCAAAATTGAGTATGAAGTTTCACCTCTTTTTTGTCAGAAATGTTGGAGGATGGGGCATGAGCAGAGACAATGTAAGGAAGCTAAGAAAGGTAAACAACAAGTTCAGAATATTTGGGAGAAAAAATAAAAGGAGTTGGAGAAAAATAGGGTTCCCAAGTAGAATTTCTTCAGTAAAATTTGATTTCAAAGTGTTGGAAATTGAAGATCCTGTTATTCAAACAAATTGTTCGGATCATCAACCTATCATTGAGAAAATTACCCTAGATCTAGTTCAGATTGAACTTGAAATTCATGTTCAGATTAATGTGTCGGAGAGTTCTGAGGAGGTGGGACAGATTAACAAGGAAGTTCAGAAAGAGGAGGTAACCATAGAGGTTTCTCAAGAGAAGGATCAGGTTAAAGGAGATGATATGTCAACAAAAGAAGAAGTTGATCTTTAGATTATGAGGTTGTGCCTTGCTCTCTAAATCTGGAAAAGAATGTGGAAGAAAAAATATTAATACAAGGAGTGCTAGAAACAAGACAAATTTAAAGTAGATTGCGGGAAGCCCTTGGCAAAAAGAGGTAATTTGTCAAATAGGGACAGAAGGGAAAAAACATGGCTAAAGAAATTGATTCAGGTAAGCAACACTCTATTGAACAGAGCATCTCTCCAAATAAGATTAAATGAAGCTCATTTCTTGGAATATAAGGGGTCTTAATAACCCAAATAAACAAAGTATATTGTCAAATTTTAGAAAAACTCATAAGCTGATATATTGTTGATACAAGAAACCAAGATGAAAAAAGAAAAAAATGGATGATATAAAAATAAGTTGTGGTTTAGTTCGGATATGCAATGTGTAGCTTTTGTGGGTGCCTCTGGAGGAATTGCTACTTTTTGGCTTCAAAAGGATAGAGAGAAGGTTTGGTTATTTGTAATTTGTCCCATCATCTTGCTATTATGTTTAGAGATAAGGTAAGTGGTTTTCTTGGATATGCTCTAATATTTATGCTCCCAATTCTTTGAGTGAGAGAAGAAATTTGTGGGCAGAAATTGTGCAGTTTCATTCTCAGTATAGGGATCTGGATTGGATGATTGGAGGGATTTTAACACTCCTTTGAGCCCAAATGATAAGAAAGGGGGTTCAAATTTGTTTAGTGATAGTATGGGAGATTTTTTGACTTTATTGTTGATTGTAATTTGGTTGATATAGAGTTAAGAGGTGGGAAATACACTTGGTCAAATAGGAGAATGGGAGATGATCTTATCCAAATTAAGTTGGATAGATTTTTAATCAACCCAAGTTGGTTCTCGGCTCTGGGTGGTTTCCTTATAGCTTTACCTAGAATTGGGTCGGACCATAGTCCTATATCTCTTTCAATCTAGTAATAGTATAGGAATGGCAAGGTAGACCTTTTAGATTCTTTAAAATGTGGTTGTTTCATCCTTCCTTAAAAGAGGAGATTCAATCTTGTTGGAAAATTAGTGTTAAAGGTAAAGCTATGTTCAAATTGGTGTCTAAGTTGAAAAATGTCAAAGCAAGAATGAAAATTTGGAACAAGGAAATTTTTGGTAACATTTTTTCCCAAAAAACTAAAGTCGTTGAGGATCTTAAGAGGATTGAGGAAGTCTTGGAAAGTGGGAGGTATGATCAGGAGATTAGGAACAAAGAAAAATTTCTTTTGGTGGAGTATCATAATCTGGAAGCAAAAGAGGAATCATATTGGAAACAAAATTCAAGGTCCTTATGGTTAAAAGAGGGTGATAGGAATACAAAATTTTTTTCATCTGACTACTTCTATTCATAAACAAAGTAATACAATAATGGAAATTGAGGATAGGGAGGAGTGAGGTTGAAGAATCAGGATGAGATTTCAAATGAATTTATAAGTTTCTTCAGTGATTTGTTGACTGTTGGTAAGCAACCTGACCTTGTCAAGGAAAGTAAAATGTTGATTTCTTCACACCTGTTATCACTCTCTAGGATAATGTTGAGTTGGTCAAAATTCCCTCCCCTAGAAATAAAAGAGGTTGTTTTTATTTAGAAGGGGATAAGTCTCTGGGCGGATGATGGTTTCCCTAATTTTTTTCTTTCAAGAATTTTGGGACATTGTTCATGATGATGTGGAGGAAGCGGTCAAGAATTTTTGACATGGTAAGTTGTTGAAAGAGGTTAATAACACTTTTATAGCCCTTGTGCCTAAGATTCCAGGTGTTGGTAAAGTTATTGATTTTAGACCAATTAGTCTATGTAATATTGTCTACAAAATTATTACAAAGATAATTTCTTTCAGGATCAAAGATTTGTTGGATGGTTTTATTTCTCCAAATCAGGGAGCCTTTGTTGAAGGTAGACAAATTCTTGACAATGTTATTACTATTCATGAAACTATTCATATGTGGATGTTTCAAAGAGGAGGCAATGTTGCTAAAACTTGATATGAATAAGGCATATGATAGAGTGTCATGGAGATTTCTTAGGATTATTCTGGAAAGGTTGGGATTCCATGTTCATTTTATAAATTTGATTATGGAATGTATTACCACTCCTAAATACTCTATTCTTATCAATGGTAAGTCTGAGGGGTTCTTTTCATCTCGGGGAGGGTTTGAGACAGGGGGATCCTTTGTCCCCTTTTCTTTATATTATTGTGGTAGAGACTTTAAGCAGACTTTGTGTTGACCGAAGGAAAAGGAGGATTTTGAATGGTTTAATTATTTCTAATGGTTTGGACCCTATTGCTTTATACGTAGTTTGTGGATGATACTTTTCTATTGGGTAAGGAAACTACCTCAGAAGCAAGGGATTTCAAGGATATTCTTCAAGACTTTGAAGAAGTTACTTAGTCAACTTATTAATTTTGAAAAATTTCTATAATTTTCTTGAATGTGAATGAGGAAGTTCATAATAGAATTGTGGTTGTTTTGGAGTGTCCAATCATTTCATTTCCTTGTGCATATTTGGGAATGCCTTTGTTTAAGGGAAGGATGGTTCTAGATAATTGGAATGCCCTTGTTAGTAGGTTTCAAAAGAAGCTTGCTACTAGAAAGGTACTTTGTTATCACAAGATGGAAAATTACAACTCCTTCAGAGTTCTTTATAGAGCCTTCAGTGTATCTTATGTCAATCTTTAAAATGCCTACAAAGATAAGAACTGTGATTACCCAGATTAGAGGAGATTTCTTTGGTGAGTATTGAATCAAAGGATAGAATTCCCCTAGTGGCTTGGGACAGGGTCACTCTGCCTAAGAATGTGGGAGGCTTGGGTTTGAAGGACTTAAAGAGTATGAATATGGCTCTTTTGGCTAAGGTTGGGTGGAGACTGCAGTAGGAGGATGGTTTGTGGGCTAAGATTCTTAAAGCTAAATACATGTATGTTGAGTAGATCTCTTTTATTTCAAATGATATCATCCTGAAGGCTCTTGTTTTTGGAATGGTTTGGTAAAGTGTAGGGGTTTGTTGATGAAAGGGAGTAAATGGGAAATTGGTGATGGTAACAAGATTAATTTTTGGCAGGATTGGTGGATTGATGAAGGACCTCTATTAAACCAGCCATTGTGGAGAAATGTTGCTAATCATTTCATTTCTACAATTGGTAGCCTTTTGAGAGACTATTGGATTAGAACAGATTGGGGTTGGTCTTGGAGATCTCTTCATTGGGATGGTGAAGATGAGAATATCAAGGAGGCTCTTCAAAATCTCAATACTAATCTGGGTGGTGTTTATATTTTCATCGTCCTAAACCAGATGCTCTAACATGGGTAGGGACAAAGGATGGTGAGTACTCTATGAGAACTGGATATTGTATTGCTCATAATGGTCCTCAACCAAACCCATGGTGGAATTCTCTCTGGGACAATACTCTTATTCCCAAGGTGAATTTATTTTTGTGGCATGCCATTCAAAATAAAATCCTTACAGTTGATAACTTGTAGGCTAAAGGTATGTTGATTCCAAATAGGTGCATTCTATGTAAATATGATAATGAAACAATTCAACATTTGTTCCTCTAATGTCCCTTTGCTCAAAAAAAGTTTTCTCCAAAATTATGAGATTATTTCAAGTCTCGTGGGTTTTTCGAAACTTTTGTTTGGTATGAACAATGGAATTGTTCTTTTTTCTAGGTGTTTGTCAAAATCCATGGAAGTTGGTGTTACCCCATTTCATATGGGGAATATGGCTGAAAGAAATCATAGGATTTTTAGGAAAAACAAAAAAACTTTTGATAGAGTGGGGAATATGATTATGGGAGCTTTGATTAGTAATCTTTCCATTATTAGATTCAAGGAAGAAAAAAGTGTTCCTAATTGTGAAAAGGAAATCATTCAAGCTCTGGGAGTTGGTAAAAGCATTCAACAGAGTTTTTATGGAAGAAGAATATCAAGGAAAATGTGAAGTGGGAAAAACCTATGGCTGGATGGATGAAACTTAATTTTGATGGTGCTTTGCCAAAAGTAGTTTGGGTTTAGTAAGTGTGGGTGGTATTATTAGAAGGGACAATGGTTCTTTCTTTATAGCCTATGTTATGCCTATAGGAAATAAAACTAATAATTATGTGAGGAGGCCTATGTAGTTTTGTATGGTTTAAAGTGGGCTAATCATTATCAAATTAGGAAACTTTATGTGGAAGGGGACTCTATGTACATTATTAATGCGATGAAGGGTAAATCAAAATATCATGTTAATTTGAATGCTATTATGGATGATATTAGGACTTTATTATTGAATTTTGAGGAGATTCATATTGCACATGTGTATCGGGAAGTGAATGCTTGTGTGGACACATTGGCCAATTATGGTGTATGGGCTCATCATAATCATATATGGCAAGATGAGGTGGATCTGCCACCATCAACTAGGGTTTTCCTTCATATGGAGTGACATTTATGGCAAGCGTGGGATTTGGATTTGTGTAATCCTTGCTCTCATTAGCGTATGTGTGGGCCCAAAGTTCTATTATTTTACTCCCAGTTTGGTTTTATGCGGGCAATTTTTTTGTTTGGTCTGGTTTTTGAAGGTGTTGTATAATTCTTCCATCATGGGTGGTAACAAAGTGAGGGTGGAGCCTTCATCTGTTTGGCTATGGAAAGGGATACAACTATCTGGGATATTTTTAAAAATGGGGAGTTACTCATTTCTTTTAGAAGCTTCAAGGGTTATGATGAGAATGTTTGAAGGAGTTTGTGCAGGTCTGGGATAAAGGGGTTGTGACTATGCGTGGTGTGAGTTTGTTGGTTTTGGAGGAGTTGATTGGTAAGGTTACTGATATGGATTGTAATGGATGTAAGGTTTTTAAGGACAAAAAGTGGTTTTAGGAGGAAGTTTTCAATTTCCTTGATATTGATGAGAAGATTGTTCATATGGATGATGGTATAGCCCGAAACTCTCTTTTCGTGGCATTGGCCTGAGGTTTGTTTTATTATTATGAAGTATTTCACTCTTGATGGGAAGTTTAGGAAGCTCCATACCCAACATTTCATGTTTTTAAATCACTTCCGTAGAAATAGGAAGGTGAGCATTCCTTTCTATCTGTTTAATTCCCTGTAAGCTTCGGTGAAATATTTTCAAGCGAAGACTATGGATGTTCCATTGCACCAAGGGTTAATTCTACTACTACTCAAATTTGGTACCCCGATTCCTACCAAAAGTGTTGGAATTAGGTATGGTGAAGATTGGGAAGAACATTTGACTCTGGCTGATAGATGCAGGCTCAATGTTTTGAAAGAGAAGGCTAAGAAGGAGTTGGATGTGGCATCTGCTCTTCAATTTCTTTACAGGGAAGAATCCGGATGAGAGTACTTTGGAGGGTTGGAGTGAGGGAAATGTTTTCATAAATTTCCTTTCCAAGTAAAATTGAAAGCCTTGAAGATATGGTTACTCGCTTGAAAGTTGAGAATAAGATTTTAATCAAAGGAGCTCAATGTTATGGTGTGCAGAGCTTCAGATGCTTAGCAATAGGGTGGATATCCTTAAGAGATGGTATGGATGAGAAGGGGAAGAAAAGGATGTGGGAGGTTAGCATCTCTGAGGATGATGATGATTTGCCAGTAAGGGTGGGGTTGCAGGACCGAGTTCGAGGACTCGGGCCAAAAGTACTGAGGGGTCATTTGTGGCCTTTTTGCGACCTTTGTTATGGGTCTTTTTGTTTTTGGGTCTGTTTCTTTGGTTGGGTAGTCTTGGTTTCTCGGTTGTGTTGCTCATGTAGAGTCAAATCCTTCTTGACTCGAGCAGGGTTTCTTTTTGTTTAGGTTTTTGATAGTTTTTTTTTTGGTTGGTTTTTGGATACTATGGAATATCTTTTTTATGGATATGATCTCACATTGTAATCATCCACCCACACATGAAGCATTTCAGCCTTTCGCAGCCTTTTCCTTAGCTAGTGCATGTAAGTTGATCGAAGCGAGACAACAAGTTTATGAGGAATGTCATCCTCAAGCACATCATATATGGAGTCACCCTCCATGCGTACTTTTAAGTTGGTTGTGGCGGGGTTATTTAGCCTATACACACCACCTTGCCCAATCCCTGTGGCAACTACCTTGTATTGTGTCACATCGGACATAATACACTTTTGCACACATAAATTTAAAACAATATTGAGATTTTTGTAGACAGATTAACAAACAAGAGATTTCTAAGCACGCTAGGAATATAACTAACATTCCTTATAATGAATTTTACATAATTCATCATGTTACATATACCCATTAAACCCTCAACTGCGAGTGACTTCCCATCAGTTAATACAACTGAATCAATACGATTTGTATTTTCCTTCGACAAGAAAAATGTCTAGATGTGTAAAAATTAATGAACCAAAAGATGGTAGTACCATCATTCAAGCATGATACCATGAAAACATACCCTTCCTCAAGAATCCATTCTTCTACTTGACACATTTTTCTAACCTCGAGGCTTTTTCTGTGGGAAGAAAGATCATATTGTCATTTTCACCAATCCTTTTTCATATGCCCAACCTTATGACAGTGATGACATTTCAATTGGTATCTAGAAGATTCACTAGAGAGACGTTTCCACTTCCGCTTTGACTGAGCAATAAACTCACTCTTTGATTCTTCAGAATTGGACTCAATTGCTTGTGTCTACCTACGTTCCATCTACGGCAAATAGGAACTGACCTGATCAAAAATTGGGGTTTGGCTTTCTACCATCAAGTGTAAGGCCTCCACAAATGTTTCATGCGAAGGCAGCAAACTGCTCAGAACAAACACAACCAGGCCATCGTCATCCACCTTTTTATTGATGGCACCGAGCTGGTCTCGAAGATCTTTCATTGAAAAAAGTTTTATGGGGGACCCATCCTCTTCCATATTTGCTAAAAACAGTAAATTCTTAAAGTACAATACCCTACTTTCCTTCAATTTTGATCTTGTTATTCAAAATAGTCCAAAGCATACTTGCATCAATGGCATTCCAGACCTCGAGTATCCAAATCATCTGACACAGGTAGGCCTAGTTATGACACTTGTCATAATCTGCAAATTTCGCAATAGGCCTTCCTTTAGTGCCAAGAATGATTTTATCAGTCACGATACTTTGCAACTGTTAAAACTTTGTGACTCCAGAAAATGCACTTATGACTAGTTAAATTTTGCACTTCGGCAGAACTAGAGTTTTAATATTGACCATAATGCAAATCAAAATTGGAAATCTACCCCAAAAATCAATCCAAAAAAGAAATGCAAAATCTGCAGTCTTCAGTGGAATCTGAATTTTGATACGATTCATTTAAGTCAAATCACTTACAAATCTCTGCACTCAAATTCGAGTATCTGGAAACTCTAGAGTGTCCTAACTTTCTGCATTTGTTTTGCCTTTGTCCCTTTTGCTATGCCCTAGAGTGATTCTTCACTGTAAATGTCTTTCAATCTACAATTTTTGTGCCTTCAGGTCTGCAAGATTTATGGTATGGATATAATGATTGTATATGCAGCAAAAAAATGTGACTGTATATAAATGAAATATAGTTTTGGATTGTATATACATAGATCAGTCTTTTTCTTGTGCCCTGGACGGAACTTGTCCATAGAAAGTCACGGCTGGTCTCCTTTGGTCTATCATCCATGTCTTTGCCCTGTCAGCAAAGAACCTTGTATGTCGCCCCAATTGGCCCATGAAAATCACAAAACCTCTATCAATCGATGTTTTCCTCAATCTGAACCAAACATCCCTCATGTCTTCTAATGACTGCAAATCACATTTTTCTGATTGCATGCCCTAGATTGCTGATTGTACATGTCTTTCCTTATGTGGTCTTCAAAACTCGTCAATCAACAATCTGCAACTCATTTCTGGTGATTTTAGGTATAGCATTTGCTTTTTCCAAACTGCATTTAGTCAGTTCACATTTTAGCTCTTTAACTCGTGATTTCCTCAAGTTGTGAACGAAATCATGATTTTGAAATCTCTAATCTGATTTTTACAAACTTGCACTGTCGTTTTGATTGCACATGATGTCCTTTGCCCTCGATTTGGTTGCTGCAGGTCTGTACGACCTCAGAATCACAAAATAATGGCGATTTTTCCTTCGAATCTTAATGGAACTGTAAGAATTGACTTTGAGTGCCTGTATCCCACTCATACCCTTCTCTTAGGGCTTCCTTGAACAAGTTTGAACCTTTCTTCATATTCCCCGCAGTTTGTACCCTCTTCTAGGGCTTCCACAAACTTTGAGCTTGTTGTCTGTACCCTTCCAGGGCTTCCTCAAGCAATGGCTATAATACCAATCTTAGAAGATATATTAGAAAGAATGAAGAGAAACGGGAAGGCACACGACGCACATTGGGATTTGTGAGTCCATCATTTTATTATGCTAGAAAGGAGTCACAATATGGTTGAGGTAGTTAATAATTAATCATTATTTAATTGCACGTTAACTAATATTAAATTAGTTAATGTTTACATATTAAATTTAATTACTTTAATAGAAGACTTGCACAAGTGAGATGCACACAGACCGAAGAACGACTTAGTTCTGCACAAAGGATAGAGGAAATACAGGTTGTGCAAGAAGAGTACACAAAGCCAGGGAAGACAAAGGAATAGAGCTTTGTATGATCAAGGAAAGTATCCGTGCAAAGAAGACTAGAGGAACCAAGCAAGATAAGAGGTTGAAGACATGGAAGAAGAGGTTACGAATGATCAAGGATCAATCATACAAGAAGAAGCACATTGGACCACATGGGGTACTTTTATAACCTTGTAGAAGTTCATAGCTAGATAGATTCTATAAGGTTGACAACCGGATCCAGTTGCACACTAACTAGCAAGCCAAGGGGTTCCAAGAATCCTACAAATAACCTCATAGATTGCTCATTTTATATACAGACAGAACGACACAGGAAGCACTAGACACTTTAAAGAAGATGCATTTTTGAATTCCAAAGTGGCAGTGCATGAAAAGGTTGTGCATGACTCAGATGAGAGAACTTTTGCATGGCAGGATTACGTCATTTGACCGTTCAATAATGGAAAAAGGCAAGTTGCAAGTGTATGAAGGTAGATGAGAGAGTTTACTACACATAGAAGGATAGAAAGAGGGAAAGTAGAATCAAATAAGTCATTTGCAAACTTGGCCAATTGAGAAAAGAAGCTAGTAGAGATGAAGAAATTGCAGAAGCAAGAACACAATGGTGGTAAAAAAGGACATCATGGGTTGTGAGCTAACCAGCAAGTAAAGGTTGTGGAATGATTTGGAATAGATTCTACGGCCTCTGAGAAGTACAGTGTCGAAGAGGATATCAAACCTAGAAGACGATACTTTCATTGTACAAGAAGACACCGAGGAAGGCAGGGCTTGTACAAATAAAAGGGAGAAAGTGGAGTTAGAAGCTTAGGGGGATGCACTGTCAAAAGCACAGAAGTAGAAAGATTAGAACGATCCTATAACATTGAGGGTCTCGTTGATGTTATACCCAAAAGGTTATGAAAGAAGGGGATTATTTGGAAACCTACTCAAGTACATGTGTGGCTAAAGATTTTAAACACAAGAACAGGGGCTATTATGAGATATTGTGGACGTAGCTAAAAGTCAAGAAAGGAAGTGGTATAGTGCAAAGATTTTTCGATGAAACCTAGATAATAGGATTGAATGAGTTGCCTTTCTTTGGGAAACCAAAGGAACTCATGAAAGTTCTACTTGCACGCATGCATGAGGAAAGATGTACATTGCAGTATGAAGGATAGAACAATCATTTGCATAGATAAGAAAGGCTACCAATTTTCCCAACAAAGGGGAAAAATTATGTTGCGTGTTGCTGAGTGGTAAGGCACGTGACAAAGAAGTGAGCAGAAGAAATGGAATATGTGTGTTATGAAAGTTGAAACAAGCAATCTCAACCAAGTGGAAAATTTTGTAGTATCAGATGAGGGAAAAACACATGGCGCATAGTAAAATCAAGGGTTGACACAATCGCAAAGGTGTAGAAGCAAGCGATAAAAATGCCAAAGATCAAGACCATGAGGAAGGTGGAGCGGAAACCAAGAATTCCGGTTATGCATAAGAGGCGGTGCGCCTAGGAAAAACATAGCCGGAAAATGAATAAGGGTTGATAACAAATTAAGAATGAAATGGAAGTAATGGAAGTTGCGCAAGACAAGTTGGTTACAACAATACCGTGCAAGATGCATAAGTGATAAACCGTTCAAGGTTAAACCACTGAAGTTGACAAGGAATGACAATAAAGCTGGTAATTGTTGAGAAAAAGCATTGTGCGAGACACAACACAAGGCACGTGCAAAAAAGAAGGATAAACATTAATCCCAAATAGGGTTGGTAAAATAAACAATATGTCACCCTAAAGAATGCCTTCGAGAGATGCGTAGAAGGGGTAGATTGAGACTTTACTTCAACCGAGTTGTGCGGGGTGACCATAATTAAGGATGGTAGCCAAAAGAAAATGTTGTACAAAAAGATTTATTGCTTTCTAGTTAGTTTTTAATTAATGTCATTTGTTTATGTCATTTGCTTTTCATGTATAATAAAAGAGATTTCCTCCGAGTTGGGTCGTCAATATCCCGAGACGCGTATCACGAGGAAAAGTGGTTTAGAAGTCTGGAAATAATAATTTGCCTTGAACACGAATGTGCAAGATGACATGGCAAATGTTTGTGTAGAGAGAAAGGTTAAAGGAAATGGAAAAACAATATATGACTTAAAGGAATAGAATATGAAGCGCAGTGAGAAGTAAAGGGGAGATGTTTGAAGCTATAATACGGGGAAGGTTGCGCATGACTCGAGAGACAAAGACGAGAAAAAAATCTTCATGGGAGGCTGATGTCATGTGACCGTTTGTGATGGCAAATGGTGAGTTGTAAGTGTATTAAGGTAGATGACACAATTTTATACTTTGAATGATAAAAAAGGAAAATGCATTCAAAAAAGTCATTTGCGAACTTGTTCAAATGAGAGAAGAATCATGTTGAGAAGAAGAAATTCAGGAAGCTAGAGTACAACAGAGTGGTAACAAGGGTCGTCGTGGGTTGTGAAGCTAACTAGCTTGTAAATTTTGTGGAAGGATTTGGAATAGACTCGTAAGCATGTGAGAAGGATTTCAGCTAGTATGATGGCAAAGAGGAAATCAAACCTAAAAGAAGATACTTTCATTATCAAGAAGAAGAGACTGGCAAAAGTAGGTATGGTACAAATGAAAGGGAAGAAATGGAGGTAAAAGCTCAAGGGGATGCACTTTGTCGAAAAACAAATAGTGCAAGAAATATCAAAATGATCCTATACCATTGAGGGTGCCATTGATGTTATATCAAAGGTTGTCGAAAGGGGATTATTTGCAAACCTACTTGGTTACATGTGGGTTGAAGATTCTAACCATGAGAAAACGCATTATTAGGAGATATTGTGGATGGAGCTAAAGATTAAGAAAGAAAGTGGCATGGTGCAAAACATATTGGATGAAACCTAGATAATAGGATTGAACAAGTTGACTTTCTTTAGAAAATCAGCGGAACTCGTGAAATCTCTACTTGCACGCACGCATGAAGCAAAGATGTACATTGTAGGATGAAGGATAAAATAATCGTCTATATACATAAGAAATGCTACCATTTTCCAAGCGAAGGGAAAATCTATGCGAAATGATTTTGAGTAGTAAAGCGTATGACAAAGTAGCAAGATAAAAAAGTGGATTTCGTTTGTTAAGAAAGTAGGAAACGAGAAATCTCAATAGACTTGATAAATTTGTGGTATGTGATGGGAAATCAAAACACTTGGTGCATGAAATGATATGGTAAAATCAAGGATTGAGACAATGGAAAAGGTATAGAAGCAAGAGATAAAAATGCCAAAGATCGAGACCATGAGGAAGGTGGAACGAAAAACCAAGTAATCTAGTTAAGCACAAGGATAGTGCACCCAAGAAGGAAAAATAGGGAAACAAGCCATGAAACGAGCAAGTTTGATGCGGGAGCATCAAGCGATAACAAAACAAATTTTTGATTTTATTTGCAATTTTGTGTCTTAGGGAGTCTTTAGAGGTGTTTTGGAAGAATTCTAACTCATGTGGATTCTTTAATTCTAATATCTAAATTTTTAGTTTATTGTTACGCGGTCTAAATTCTTAAGTGTGGAGTCTTAAATGATGTAAAGGACCTAAATGCTCATGGGAAATGTAACTAAGGTGTCCTCACTTAATCAAGTGGAGCTAATCATGTCATGGTGAGCTCTACCATGGTTGGAGTGCAAGTTAGTTGTAACTTCCTCCTTTGAAGTATGAATAAAGAACCTTCATTCGAATATGGAGGCGGAATCAGTTTTAAAAGGAAATAGGTTAGTTGGTAGAGGGGAAGAGCTTTGAAAGCTCAAAAAAACCCTGTGATTTTATCTATGAGAATTTGTATATGGCAGGGATCTTGTAAATAGCATTGACATTTCTTGTAAATCTGAGTAATGAAGAATGGGGATTGTCCTTTGTTGAAATTATCCCAAATATTTATGAATGTCTAATGATCCATTAGCAGATTTTTGAGCCTAGTTAAATCTTTGTATCGGTGGTAATGAAATACACTAGTTTGTGTGGAGACTAGCTTTCTTATGGCATGAAGACTATAGTTGTAAACACTAATATGATTGTAAGTATGTCTTCTTTGTACAGGAATTGGACAGTGTATGAATGAGATTTCAAGAGTGATAGCTTTGGATCACATAAGAAACAGAGGTATTGAATTTTATGGGAGGTAAGTTGTTTTAAATAGGGTTCTTGTTGTTTTGGTGTCATTTGAAGTTTGAAAAGAAAGTGTAAAGTTGTAAAAGTTAAGAAACTTGTAATCACATGTGTATGTTGTCCAAGAAGACTAAAGAGTGGGATTTGGGTGTACCTTGATAACCATGACAGTATTTCAATGAAGAAAGGTCAAAACAATTGGTAAAATTAGAAAATCACAGTCACTCCAAGCCTGTAACCTAGGATTTGGAAGGGTTTTAGCATAAATGTGGGACAATGTATCTTAGTGGACATTAGATGAGGTGAATAGAACATGATAGTGTGGATTGGAGCATTTGAAAGAAGTCTAGAGTCAAAGGAAGTAAAAATAAACCAAACTGTTAGCCCTCGGGTCTGAGATACAAAGAGCTAGGGTTTGCAAACAAAACCAGAGATAAAATATTTTGCCGTCATTGACAATGATTGAAATCTTGTTGATAAATGTGATAGGGTGTTAGGAGAATGCACGTGAAGTTTCAAAGAAGGAAAAGGTTTTGAAAGATAAAATTGAAGAAACCCAGTCTGTGTTGTAGAGCTAAACCTAGTACATTACCATTCAAGGTTGTAACTGACACAAGAGAACAATTTCATGCAAGGTGTGATTGAGGGGTAATAGCATGATGGATATAAAGTGACAAAGGCATATTAGAGGCTGTGTTGCGAGGAAAGCGGATATGGGGTCAGGTTTGAGTACGGGTTCGATACATCGATTTTAAAAAACCCTTGGGTACGATATGTCTTGGATACGTCCGTACATATTTTATATATATACTCATTTTTAGTCCATAAGAAATACAAAACTTGAAAATTATAGTAGGATCAATGTTCAAAACATTCAATATACTTAAGACTTTACATTTTCATTGATCATGTGGCTGCCATACATATGATATACGAATATCATGTCAACATGAATACAAACAAAACTTGAAAAATATACTAGGATCAATGTTCAAAACATACTAAAGATTTTACACTTCATTGATAATGTGTCTGCCATACATACGATATATGAATATCATGTCAACATGAATACAAACAAATCTAGAATATATCATCTAGATTTTCCTCAAAATCAAATTCTTGCATGCCACTCGCGTTAGCTCCACTCTCATTAGTTTCGCTCGCCACTCCTTGTGAACTCCCTTGAATTTCATCTTCGCCATCCAATATTGAAAGTCGGGCAAGAGTGGTTGAAGAGGCATCCAAGTTTGTGGTCTCTGGAAGAAGATCCCAAAGTTTATAAGGACCTCTAACATAGTCCTCGAGACTTGTGTGACAAGTGGTGCAAATTGAAATGCACATATACCAAATCATCAGCATTTTTGATGCCGACTTGTTTCATTTAGCTTGGTGGATAAAGGTATAGGTACTCCAATTCCACTCTGTGGAAGAATTACTAGCCATCTATTACAAAAAAAATGCCAGAAAATTCAAATTAGTAACATACTGTGAATGTGCGGAAAAATAGCCTACTAACTTAATAATATTTAAAATTTTCAATGATTATAAATTTATAAATATTATACCTGTGAAAGAATTTTGATGGCAATAGGTCGTAAGTGTTTGGCATCATGGCCATGTACACACCACCATTTGGTTGGGTTCACGGTGTACTTGTCAAAAAGAGCCTCAATCTCTCCCATGTTGCCTTCTAAAGCTACAAACATGTCCATTTCGTTTTAGACCACACTAGCTATAGATGGATCAGGAAAAAGTCTTTTGAATGCTACTCTGGTTCCATTTGCAACTTGAGTCAGAGAATGGTGGTTGTCATTAGGTAGCCCAAGTATTTCAGAGCTATAATACTTTGGGTTCAATGCATAGGCAAGGAGATGTAATGGGGTGGTCATTTTATTCCACCTCTTCATGACCACATTCTTGACCTCATTGTAGGTCTCTTCTAGATCTTGCTCTTTTGTTTGTATGACCTCTCTCATATGTTCAAGCATAGAATCTATTCCATCATATATCTCTCCCATGCATGTTACATCAATATTTACGTATCTAATCATGGAGAGAATGCACTTTGTAAAGCTAAGCAAGTAAACGTTGGCCCACCACTCATCATCAAGGACCAATGATTTTACCTTTGCAGCTTTCTCTGTATTTGACTACCTCCACATTGTCCAAACATTGTTGATCACCATATTGCTTAAAACCCCTTTCACCTTCACAAATCGTCTCAAAACAAGAGTGTGAGAGGCAAATCTTGTTTCTGCTGACCTTGCCAACTCCAACCTTGAGAATATCCTAAATATGGCCTGTGACATATGATGGTCTCGTGATAAACATTTGAAAGTCATTTGTCTCGGTGTAAATTTGAGCAATCCACAGGATTTTCCCAATCTTTTGGAGCATCAAATTAAGGAGTGGACAGCACTGAGGGTCCAAAATATGTGCTTAAATCTACCCTCTATAATCAATCATGTTGCTTCACATTTTTAGCATTATGCTGTGATGACTTGGACAACATTTTGGGGGCCCACCGACTCAATAGCCTCTATCAACATGTTGGCGATAAATTGTGCATCTTTGACTTGTCTTTCTGATCGATGGATTTTAGCAACATTGCCCCTTTAGGGCATACTACAACAACATTTATTAGGGGTCTATTTCTAGCATCTTTCCATCCATCTGAAATGATGGAAACACCTTAATCCTTCCATGGATCTCTAATTGGGTGCAAAGAGGTGTGAATGTGTTGCACTTACTTTGCCCAAAGTGTGGTTCGAACCTTTTCATAACTTTGGCATTTGTACCCTTGTGGAGCTTCATTGATAGCCTTTACCATCCGCTGCCAATATGGAGACCTCAATACATTAAAGGGCAGCCCACATGCATAAATGCATCAAGCAATCAGATCATCAGTAATATCCCTCTTGTCATTATTAAATGTTTTTTCCAATGCTCCTTTTGGCTTTTTTGTGAGGTCTCTTGACTCTCTTCATCAAAAGGGGTATCAAGTGGATGACTTTGAGTTTGGATGAAAGGATGAGTACCAGATTTAGGTGTGGGTGATCGTGATGAAGGCCTTCTTTGCAATGGAATTATTTTAGATCTATTTCTTTCACATTTTCTATCAATCTCTTGCTCTCTCAAGTACTCTACCATTTTCTCTTTCGATATTTTGGGCACTTCTTTATCCCCACACCTCCAACCCTAGTCAAATGGATTTTTAGTCGACTATATGAAGATTTGTATTGAGTATGACAACCATGACATATCCAAATCTGACCCCCACCACCAACAAGGTATTCTACCACTGTCACATGTCTCCAAAGAGGAGAATAAGGATCATGTTTCGCAGGACCTGATGTGTTTTTTCAGAAGCTTGTGGGCCTTACACTCCAACTGAAGCAAAACTTGATGTCATCCTAATTTGTTTTTATCACCATAACGGCGCGAGGTGAGAGCATACACGAGTCGAGGATGTTAAAAAAATAAAAACATTTTTCCTTTACATAAATAATAGATTAAAAAACAATTGCTTACTAATTTCTAAGTGATGTCATTCTAATTTGTTTTTGATCACCAAGATTGCCACAAAGGTGCGAGGTGAGAGCATACACAGAGTTAGGATGTTAAAAAAATTAAAAACATTTTGCCTTTACATAAATAATAAATTAAAAACAATGGCTTACTAATTTCTAAGTGATGTCATCCTAATTTGTTTTTGATCACCAAGATCACCATAAAGGTGTGAGGTGAGAGCATACACAGAGTTAGGATGTTTAAAAAAATTAAAACACATTTTACCTTTACATAAGTAAATTAGTTAATGTCATCCTAATTTGTTTTGATCACCAAGATCACCATAACAACGCGAGGTGAGAGCATACACGAGTTCTGAGGTTAAAACAATAAAAACATTTTGCCTCTACATTAAATTTAAAAATAAAAATAACAACTTGCTAATTATTAATTTAAAATTTTCTAAGTGATGTCATCCTAATCTATTTTTGATCACCAAGGTCACCATAAAGGCACAAGGTGAGAGCATACACAAAATTAGGATGTTAAAAAAATTTTTGTCTTTACATAAATCAAATGATAAATGTTAAAATATTAATTATTAACATTGAACAATGCATTTAAAAATTAAAAATAACAATATTTACTAATTATTAATTTAAAATTTTCTAACCGTGCCATCCTAATTTATTTTTCTATACAGGAAAAACTCAGCAAAGTGAAAGACAAGCAACTAAACTAACAACAAACCTTTTTGTGAGCTTCCTTGCAACCTCAATGATGAAATTGTTAAAAGTGCACACAAACTTGTTGAATTTCGTATGGTTGTTGGATTGTGAATGTTCTAAATTGATCTCTAAATGAAGGAATGATGCTACGAGTAGGAAATAGACATGGGGATGCAAATTTGAATGGAAAATGAGAAGAGGTTGGCTGCAATTACACAAAGCTTCCAAGGATTGTTTGTGAAGGATATGGCATGTTATTTATAATTGAAGGAGAGGCCATGGAGTGGTTGAAGGTTTTTAATGAAATCATGAATGCATATTCTTAAAATAGAATTGGAGGAGGTTATAACAGTTTGAATGGATTGAATATCCATTGAGGGCTGTAAATTTTTAGTTGGTAATAAGTTTGTATCCGGGAAGGTGGTTGTATGTGCAACTTTGTTGCTTCCACCTTTGTAGGATTCTAGAAGTGGAGTTGAGTGGGGTGACTAGGATAGTGAAGTGGAGCTTAAGTGGAGGATGAGTAGGTAATTAACCATTTAATTAAACAATTATTAAAATAAAATAGCCAACGACAGGGGAGTATAGTTTAAGTGTAATTAGAATTAATTTAATTAATTCTAAAGGGGATGTGATAGATTTAATTAAATTAAATCTTGAAGGGATGAATACTTAGATCATGATAGAATTAATTTAATTAATTCTAAAGGATAGAGGTGAATTCTAGTGGGATAGAATTAATTTAATTAATTCTAAAGGGTTGCTCCTTGGCACATTATGTAAAAGATATAGATATCAAGAATAGGCTAAAAAATAAGTAAGTATTTTTAGGGTGTCTACAATTTGTTATCACCATAAAGGTGCGAGGTGAGAGCAAACACGGATAAAGATGTGTTTAAACTACGAACATTTTTTAAAATGTAACAAAATAAATTTAAAAAACGTAAAAATATAAAAAATAGAAGGCTGAATTAAATTAAAATACCTGTAAGTGTAGACAAGGGTGGCAAATAAAACAATGTTGCCTCCAAATGTAGATCCTTGTTGCCATAGAATTCTAACAAACGCTACCTCCAATAGCGTCTCCTCCTTTGAATGAATGATAAAACAATGTCTTCCTCTCAACAATTGCTTCCTATAAACAAACTTGAACTCCTTGCAAACAATGCTGCCCCTAATCGCGTCCTTCTGCGCAATGGTTGCCTCACCTGTAATGTCCCTCTTTCCGGCATGACCCTTGGACACTTGGTGGGTAGCTTATTTGTCGTCTTCGTAAGCTAGTCCCGTTGTTTAGGAGATGATGTGCATAGCAGGTAAGGGTTTTATCGACAATCTGGTAGATTATTTGATGTTAGCAACGAGTTCATTGGTCTTAAGGACTCACTTGGCACTTTCCGAGGTTATTTCCGGCTTCTAGTGTGTTCTCCAAGATTCTTGGAGAGAGTATCTATTTATAGTAAGTCACCCAACTGACTTCATTTCTCATTATTCGTCATCGGCACTACGCTTTCAGTAAGTTTCTAATTCCGGTGCTTTCCGACGATTTCCGCACTTTGGGAGCATTAATGGCTTATTTTAATTATTTTACTCAGGTTGCTTATATTTGTACGAATTACTTGGCGAGCACCTCAGTATTATAGCTCATCGGAAAGAGAATGTGAAGTTCTAAATGATGAGATGCTAATTCAGTGACCTTGGGCGCCAGGAATGATTAATTAATTAAATAAATCACTTTCCGGAGTTATAAGGTGTAATTAATTAATAAAGTGATTTATTAATTATATTTTCTTTTAATGAAAATTCTCGGAAAAGGTTATAAAAGGAGGATTTGGCCCATTTGCTACGGACACTTATTATTTTGAACAAAAAAACAAATTCAGAGCAGCTCTTGCTAATTACTCTCGAAGGACGGAAACCCTTGGAGATTACGGATTGGACGGAAACCCAATTCGAAGGAGGAAGATTCACACAGGGTCTTCATTGTATTCACAGGTTTTTATTATTCCAGCAGTTAGACAGAGAAATAAATTGCAGCAGTGGGCATACAGACTTCTTCTAGAGTGGGGCGACTTCTTCTACAGTTGTTATGTGCCGTATCTGAGGTATTTTTCATGATAGATAATTATTGTAATTCCCAACATCAAATATATATCAAATCGATTTGATTTGATTCATTTACAGTGGGTTTTTGGTCAATCTTTATTATTAAATCTATCTGCAGATTTATAATTGTATTGCCGTAATATTTAGCATCAGAAATCATTATTAAATACACGGCTGAATTGTTTATGAAGAAATTTGCTGTTAAACCCTAGGCGCCTTTTCTGGATTCACCTGGTTTGCGGGTTTTGTTTTATTTAATTTATCTATGCAGTTTAGTATGGTGTTCTATGGACCCTTTTGATGTTATCAGTTCAGATTTGAGCCAGGGCAATATATATTAAAAAAAAAAAAAAAAAGTATTCAGGCAAAAAGGGGTTTGGGATCTTTCACCTCCAAACAAATCCTCCTTCCAATGTTTGCCTCCTCTTCAATCCCTCTTTGGCTCTTCGCCCATACCCTTGCAAAAACTAACAATGACTTGTTTGTGTGATTTCAAATGAATGGTTGAGTGCTTTTTATAGCTTTTTGAGGAGTTTAGGGTTAAATGTTTTATTAGTTTAAGTGATAGGGTTCGATTTTTGGTCATTGACCAAGTCAAAAAAATATATTTTGGCCCCCCACTCTACAAACCTACAAATTCACTTTGGATACGGCGAGTACGTCTCGAGTACATTGGAATGTACCTAGGACACCTTGTCGTATCCACGGTGGATCGATACACCGCATACATGCACGTATTCATACTAGATATGTATCAAGCAGGGTATGGGAGGGAGGAGGAACGAACCACAGTAACATAGATTAGAGGTATGAAGATGTCTAAGGATTTATAAACCAAGTTTGTTTTTTGATCAAGGTTTTGGGTCATCCTTTACGGTAAAGCTTATTGTTCAAAATAATGCGGTATTAGGTGATGGAGTTGAAAGGAAAAAGTTGAGGGAGGTTGTCACGAGAACTCTAGAAGTTGAGATTAGGTTTTGAGGAGGAAATTGGTCCAAGTTATGAATTATTTTCCTACCGGGTGTGGTAAAAACTACATCTAGGATTTGGAGATAAGATAAGATATATATACTAAATGTCAACAAGTGACCACAAAAGTAGGTCAAAGAAACTGCACCATACAAAGGGACCAGAAACTAGCCGGGAAACAAGGCGGGTTCCCACATAAAAAAAACAGAAAGACAGAAAGAGAAGAGAGAAATGAAACGAGGGCCAATGGCCAAGAAGTGCCACCACAGAAGCGTGCACAACCCACGGCCCCAAAGTCGGGGGACATGGGGAATACAATGTAGAAGAGAGAGAAGAAGAGCCGAAGGGAGGAGAGAAACCGAATAGGAACTCTGTCATCTAGCATCCAAGGCCAACTGAAAGAAGCTAGTAATGTGTTGATGTCCAGTGGAGGACGTAGTGGAAAGGAAGGAACGTTGATGTCCGAGGTGGGAAGCTCTCTGAGGAGGTCTGGTGGATCTCCGCGGACATTTGTGGAGGGATGATCTCGGCCTCGTATGTGTCCTGGAAGCTTCGGGTGGAAGAAGGTGCCCTAGTTCCGCACCGATCTGGTTTGAGGGCTGATCTTGAAGTCATCCCGACGCAAACCCCTCCTGAAGGGATAAGCTGTGAAGGAGGTGATCTATTGAGTAGTCGACTACATAGATGGGGGCTAAAGGGTCTCACAACGAAGTCTGAGAGTCTCCTACATATATAAAGTTAGGCACCTCTGGTCATAATATCTGAAGAAACTAGTAAGGGTCGGATGCTCTCTGAAAAGACAGTGGAATCTCCCTCTGATCTCGTAATAGATGGGACACCGAGAAAATGAAATGGTCCTCTGTCTCGACCTCCTAAAGTGAGCAAAGTTGGCAGATCCTATCAAAACGTGGCAATTGATGGTCATTTTCCACTGAAGCCTATGAGAGCCTACTCTGAATTGGCAAGAGGAGCATGGAGGGCATGCATCCAGTGACGGGAGATGTATTGGGGTCGAGCGATAAGACCATTGTTAACCACTAGGAAGTGTGTAGCATAGAAAGCCATCTTAGGACGTAGCCCTCCCTCGAGGGTTAGTCCATGTGATCCGGACAAAGTGTCTATAAATGTCATCTCGGATGATTTTGTTCAAAGTTTGCTTGCTCGGTAGGAGGTGGGTGGAGCGTCCAAGGAGTAACTAAATGGTGGAAGGTGGTGCATCTGAATGCCAACAGATCCCAATAGGCTCGAGACTCCGGCATACCAACAATGAGAGCAACCACGGTGGTCCGATAAGGCTATGGCCTCCAGGAGCGATATCTAAATATGGATACTGTTTCTTCCGTAGCAGAATCAGCAAGTCTTCGGACGTGATGCAGGAGCGAGACGAGGCCAAAGATTGCTTCCAGTCGAAATGGACGAGCACCAAACTCAGCTAGGATGATATTGTGGGGTATGGTCTCTTTGCATCTAATGATGCGCCGGAGCAAAAGAATCTGAATTCTCTCAACAGTAACCCAATCTAACTCAAGTAAGGACGGCCCTAGATCTCGAACCATAGAGGACCGTGGGCCTAATGAGGGAGTCTGTGAGGGACATCTTAGACAAGGTGTCCTGAAAGTGGTGTCTGAAGCATTGTCTTTCCAAGAGAGCTAAAGACCCATACCCTTTATTGACCCGGGGTTGAAGAGTTGGCCGCATACTGAAGCGAGGTCCAGAGAATAGCACTCCCAAGTAGGTGTATGAGCTGGTGATCTCGAGCTCCTCCCCTCTGAAGAAGAAATGGAAATCAGATGTCTTCAACCCATTGAAGAGCATAACCTTGGTCTTGCCAAGGTTGACCGTCAACTTCTCCAAAAACTCAAAAAGCTACATGTGAAGCATTGTCACATAAAGCTTAGAAAATGTGTGACCCACCATAATCATTTTGTAGTTATTGGGATCTGAGGTGGGGCCCGACTTATGGATCGGGTGAATAATATGATGGGACCAAGTACTCGAGAAAGCCTGTACAAACCACCTGGTTAAAAAGATCCACTAAGTAGTTGTTCAGGACGTGAAGACCATGCTTGAAGAACTCTGCTTGGAAGCCTTCCTCATCCTCTGCTTTGTTGTTGTTCATAGCTGAAATAACATCTTTGACATTCGTGTAAGTGAAGAGGTGGCAAGACGACGGTGGAGACACAACCTGAATCTAAAATTGCCCTAGGATATCATAAAGATTGGAAGTATGGGCATACATAGAGTTAGGGTCTAAGTCCGAGGGAGAGGGGAGTGGCGAGGGAGGATGGTACGCCAGAAACGTTTAGGGGAATGAATCAAGGAGGCACGAAGCTCCTATCTCCGTAGGGAAATGTAGGTATGTTTCTTGTGGCGAAGGAGGCGGCGATAGGAGGTTTTGAGTGAGGGGTAAGAGGGGTGAGCATGGGTGAAGGTGACACGAAGCTGCCGGTGAAGGGCCTTGCATTCCTTGTCATACCATTGGTTCATGGGGCATGTCCTCTTACTTGGGGGAGTAAGAGTGTAATGGGGATAAGAGGCAAGGGTTGCTTCATGGATAGTGGAGGAGAGGAGGTTGTATTTAGTGTCGGTATTAGCAAGTGAGATGAAAAGGGGTTTGGGTGGAAGAAGTAGACGAAGGTGTGAAGAGAAGGTTTCGGGGTCGCCTTCATCAGACTTAAGTATAGTGCGGGGTGGATTGTGGGCGGGGGAGTAATGGGGGGGAGGGGGACTATCTTGCAGGGAAAAGGAGAGGATGGAGTGATCAACAAGGGGGATGGGGAGACCGACAGATGGTAGATAAAAGGGAGCAGGTTGGGAGTAGACATGACGTAATCCACCACGCTTGCCCCACCGCAATGGGGCCTATAGGTAAAGAAGCGGGAATCGGGAAAGCACGGGATCCCATTCAAGATCAACAGCTCATGTGATTCCCCCAACTGTATAAGATTTCGGCCATAAGATGTCAAAGGTCCCGAAATATCCGTTGATTCTCTCGAAGCCCTACGAGTCTAGGTCCACCTCATGGGCGCAGAGCACGTCACATGTCCTGTCATGAAGGGGAATTTGGAGATCTCTAGTACAGGCGTTGAAGTCCCCTAAGAGGATAACCTCACCAACCGCTGAGAACTAGGAGATGCCTGTATATAGATCAAAGAAGGGGTCTCCTTCCGGGCCATTGTGTATGGCATAGGGTGAGGAAACAGAGGGAAATAGCATACTATGACGAAGATGTCCCTGGGGAGGAGTGTAGTACGTCTGATCCAAATCCACAAGATCCTACTCGGAGAGACTCCCTGAGTAGGAAGGCAACTCCACCAAAACCTCTGACACCACTTGAACTCCTTGTCTCTTGCCTAAAACTGAAAGCCAGTGGTATCCTCTAATATCTGGGAGAGGACGAACAAGGCTTGCATGGGTCTCCGTGACAAAGAGGAGATCTGAAAGCCCAAGAGCGTCATACAGTAAGCCTGGAGATGACCAGAAGGACCCATTACCATTCCATTAGGTGATGGAGATGCCCTTGCTCCATCGTCTCTCCCAACGGGACCGTTATTTCGAGCCTCCAGGCTGGGGCCCCAACACGGGAGAAGGAATCTGAACAAGTCCGAGGTTACAAATTACAGCCCATTTACCTGCTTTTCTTGCTGCCATCACCACTTCTCGTGATTGTTTGAGTTCTGCAACTTGAGCTCTTGTGAGGTCTTCGTCTAAGAAGACTTTGTTAGGGAGGGAAAACAACTTGCGCTTGGCTCTGAGGGCCCTAAGCCTATCCTCCACTAATTTGAATCTGAGGAAGAGGGTAGAATCCAGCCCAATCCATGCTTTGTCCAGCGGTACATCTAGAAGTCCCAAATTTTCTGTGAGAAAATTTATACCCATGGCCAAAGGATCCGAAGAAGGAAGGGGTGTGGGCAACCCTCTCACCTTAAGGTTAAGTTCTCGGCGCATCTGGTCCTTTCCTCAACCAGTTTCGCTGTCAACCGCAGCCAAATGATGAGGGGTTTTGTCCTTCCCTTTCACAACTTGGGCCCAGGAATCTGTCTGTTGTTTAAGAGTATCTTGTTGATTACGGATTTCCTCTTGTTTGTTTTTTAAATCTAAGATTTCAGCTTACAGTTGGTCATTAACTATGTTGGGGGTGGCGTGTAATGTGTTATCAGTATGCATTCTCTGCAATGATATGTTTTCCGCTTCAACTTTTTCCATCCGGTCGTGAGCTTGAAGACTTCCGTCCTTAGGGCCCTGTTGGAGGATTCAACAATTTCGAGTTTGTGGATTAATTCCTCAAGTATGTTGGGCAAACCCTTGTCATGTTGACCTTGCTCCGTTTCACCTGTGATGGAAAGCGACTTGCGAGTCGGTGGGGAGGGAGCCGGGTGAACCCCCAATGCACCGTTGTTTCCAATGATAGGTGTCCTAGGCATATGGTCTTGAATTTCCGCTCGAAGTAACGGGCTTGTAATGTGTTTGCCAATCGTGGTATTAAGTGCTCGAAGGTAAGCCTGTAATTTATCCCCTCCGCAATGAGTCAAGGATAGCGGGGCACGAGAAGCAGAAGTCACGCTTTCCAACATATACGTGTAGAAGGATAAACGTGAAGTTAGGTAACATCCGGGATACGGAGCAGTCTCGTTCAAATGCTGGTTGAGTTCTCTTGAACACCCTCGAATCTCACCCTCGAGCAGGTCCAGTCGACACAACATCCACGAAGAATCCGAACAAACCCATGAAACACGAGCGAGATGACCATGAAGAACAGATCCACGAATAGACCCTCGAAAGATCAATCGCAAATAGATTCACGAAAAGGATTCATGAACCCAGGTTTACGAAAGGATTCACGAACTCGGGAGAGAAAGATCAATCACGAATACATTCACGACAGGACCTTGAAACCACATAATACATGAATTATTAAGGACAAATATCGCAACGAGATATGATAGGAACAAACGTGGGCAGAAATGGAAGAGCGGGAATGGCAGGATGGACGGGGAGGCAGAAAAGAATAAGAAGGGTCAGATGGAGAGCCACGGTCAAGACGCCGGGAGAGCCATGGTTCAAGATCTTCAAATCTGAACAGACCCACGAAACACAAGCAAACGCACACCATATATCTCACAATCTACCCAAAGTGAAAAATTCTCAAATTTAGTGGACAGAGATTGATGAAGGTTTTCTAACTAATTTTCTTGGTTTATAGTTGAATATAGGTGGACATACTCAACAAATGTTGACAGTCGGGTTATAGGACAGTGGGAGGCCTAATCGTAGCAAACACATCATGAAATTGGGCATATTCTCTTAAGTGAGCCCCCAGCATGTCTTCACCAACATTTAAACAAGCCAAATGATCGCCAACATTTAAACAAGCCAAATGGCTACTCAAAAAGTGGTTTAGTTCAGGGTAAAACTGTCTATGGTTTTTATCTCAGAAAAACAAGTTTTGGAGGGCTACTAGGCATAACAGTCATAATAAGGTGTAAAACAAAGTTTCTTTTGAAATTTCTTGTATTTCTATGATAGAGGAAGGTCTGTTACACATGACCATCTTCTTGGGAAGTAAATTGGTCTTTGAAATCCCTTGCATAGATCTTGTTAGTCCAAGATCACTTTTTCTAGACCTAAGCGCTAAATAACCAGTTTTGAGGCAAGTAGAATCATTTTGGTGTATTGCACAAGCTTGAGGGTGAACACCACAGTAAGTGCATGATGGAACTTAGTAAATATGAGCATAGAGGTAACCAATACTCTCCTTGAATGCATGGTGTCAATGATTAACTAATAACAAGAGCGAGTTCTAACAGGGTGTAATCTAGAGCAAGGCAGTGTTTAAAAGACATTTGTGTCTTCATGTTTTACGGAGCTAGAACAGGACAGTGATAAGAATAATGAAGAATAAGGAGGAATCTACATTTCAAAACTAGTGAAATAGTCCCATAGCCATTGTTCTTAGAATTTGATAAAGAAATTGGTGAATGTTATAAATGGTTTGGTCTCTTACTTCATTATAATCAGTTTGTTATCAAGTTTTTGGTATGTTAATGGGTAGCTCTGCATTAACTGGTATCAGAGTGGTAAGATCTTCAAAAGTGAATGTTGTTTATCCTAACAAGAATTTGTATAAGTGTGTGTGAAGTTTTGACAGGTTGACTCCTTGAAGAAGACAAGTTTAAAAGTGAAAGAAAACAAAGAGAAGTGGCAAGAATACCTAAGTAGAAAAGGAGGAAAGAATGTCAAAAGACTGGGTAAGAGAAAGAGAGAGAACATATGTGAGACATAAGCAAGGTGAAAGAGTCTTGCTAGAGAGAGGAAAATGGAGAAAGAAAGAGTACAGATGGTGAGGGGATTGGTTAAGCTACTACGCCACAAAAAGAAAGAGCAAGAGAGAGAGTGAGAGAGAGGGAGAGAGAAAAGTGGAGAAGATGACGGAACTAGAAAGACAAAAAGACTTGTGGGTTCAGAAAGATGTAAGGGAATTGAAAAGGGACATGGAGCAGCTGATAATGTTGATGGAAAAAGTGAGAGAAAAACAAAACCAAGAAGCTGGAATAGTGGTTAAGAAGAGAGCTAAGTGGCCTATAAGGTTGCTTGTAGAGAGGAGAAAAAGAATGCAACTGAGAGCTTTGATAAGCAAAGAGGAAAGAAGACTAAAGCAAATGAAGAAGAGGGCGAACAAACAAGAAGAGGAAGTAATCAAAGAAGTTATATTTATGGAGGATAAGCAAATTGATGAAGGGAAGACACGGAGAGCTTTCTAGCCTCTCTTGAAGAGGATGAAGATAAAGAGTGCTTAGGTGATGAAGATGAAGGTGAAGAGGTATTCTATGATGCTAATACCCATTTTGGGAATGGAATGTGGGAATGATGACAAGAAAGAAGGCAGTACAGTTGTAGAGGAGATTACAAGTTGGAGCAGTATGAAGAGATTCAAAAGGCACTTGAGGAGACTCAAGAGTCTCCATATTTTCATTTAACTTTTGGTGTGATTGTACAGTGTGTTAACTTGTTGGTTGGATATTTTGTCAAAGACAAAATATGAGGTTCAACCACAGTACACAGAACAATGTCCCTCCTTAGATAAAGGGGAGGCACCATGTTTATTACTAATCTAAAACACACCAGAGGATATATACAATATTCACACTATTCTAACCATCGGGGTTGGGATCTCATCCCAGTAGTCATATTCTTATTAGAAAGAAATAGGAATGGAAAGAAAGAGAATAGGAAGAAAGAAGTGAGTTATTAGAATGTAGAAAGAATAGAATGAACGAGAACGTGCTTTTTCTTAAGCAAAACATAGATCAAAAGATAATCACACGCGATTTAAATTGTAATAACTTGTAGAAGAGTTGATAAACTAGAAATTTAAAGCAAAGAACGATTTAAAGCATTTGAACATAAGAACAATACCTCAAACCACAAAGATATTCTCCACAACACAAAGTTTGCAATAGATTATCTTTTATATTCTTCAATGATTAAAAGAAAACACACAGTCTTTCTCTTTCTCAAATCTAAACTCTATGTTTTATCAAAAACTTCCAACCCTTTGGAATGCAACAACATCTCATATATATAGAGAAGGGCAGGAGAGAAAATAGGAAACAAGTTGCAACAACATACTAAAAATAGTAAATAAGAGTAATTAGTCCATTTGACTGATTCTCATACAGAGACCCAGTCAATCCTTCCAAGTTTATAAGATGTCGAAATAATATTGAAAAAGACATGTCTAATAGAAAGTAAAAATGACATGACAAGTTCATCACTCAGACTTGTCTTTTTCTTCATCCTGCACTGCTTGCTTCTCACGGAATTCTTGAAACTTTAGGATCATCACCCGAGCTTCTTCTTCATCTGGTCCGCAGGAGTAATGATTCAGGACCTCGCATGTTTCTTGCGTATTGTTGACAATCCCTAGGAGCCTTCATATTTTTGTTATATTTGGCCAAGGTACTCAAAACGCTTTCACAAAGGATTAGCTTGTCAATAGCTACTATATCAAATTTTTCACCCACTGCAGATTCCTTTTCAACCAATTCCTGAAACAATTTGTAGAGATCATTTGCAGGTAGGATATTCAAGCTATCATCCAGAACCTTTGTGAAGATCTTTGATAATTCTTCATAAAATTCTGGTAGCATCCAAAGCACTTGGTCCTTTGACTCTCTTAGTTTGCTACAAGCTTCATTAAGGATTTTAATTCGGAATTCAATCGCTTTGTAAAACTCAAAATGCTTATCCACATCTGGAACTACTCCTTTAACCAAGGTTTCTGAAGGAACCTTCTTAAGTGCTTACTTGAGAGCTTCCAAAGTTAACTCCAAATTACCAATTTCTTCAAGGAGTTCATCATTCAACTTATCAACATCTTTACTTGCGTCCTCCAGAGAATTGAAAACCTTCACCGAATCACTAAGGGTCTTTTTCCTTGAACAAGAAGACGTTGAATCCATTCATCAACAACTTTACCCTTCTCGTTAAACTTTTCCATTTTGTGTACTGATGAAATTAAAACGAATGGGGGTAGGCGTAGGAGCTGTTATATGCATTTGGGAAGGCTTGGAGAGTTTGAGTAACACTTTCGTCAACTGTTCAACCTTTTCCTTTAATTCATCCTTGATACCTTAGTCTCTTCAAGCTTCGCAACAAACGTCTACACACTTTGTGCGTCGTGTTGGGTACCTTCAGCAATAACCTTTCCAAGATCGACCCTTGTGATCTGGTAATCTGCAGTCGTTATGTCTTCCTTGGATTCGTCTACGATGCGCAGCACGGCAACCTCTACAAATTTCTGACACGATGCATCAACTGAGATCCATGAAACAGTCTTGGGTTTCTTGATAGTTCGGGCAGGTGTTGGCTTCAACGAACTGAAATCAAAGGCCTCAGATGGAACAATCACTTTCCTATTCTTTGGAGTCTGGCCAACTAACCATGAGGGAACTAAAGTAGAAGGTGCCTCAAAGAGAGGAACTGAGATCATTCCGGAGGAAGTTGGAGGAGTGGGCAAAGTGGTTACCAAGGATGGAGGAGTGGAGAGAACAGCAGTAACAATGACGGACGACATTGGAGGAGGAAGGGGAATGGAGACTGGGATCCCAGAAGACACTGGTAACTCCAAAGTCAATCCTACTCCACTCGAAAGAGGGGATAAGGATGAGAAAACACTCGCCATGGTGGATGCAAGTGGTGATGATGGAAATGGAGGAGAATGAGGAGGAGAGGAAAGAAAGAGAGAAGGAGAAAAATGGAAGGAAGCACTTGGATATGACTCAATGTACTCAGGCACAGAAGGAGTGCAAGAGTAGAAGAAGAGACAAGTAGATCAGCCACAATGCTTACTAGAACTTCCTTTGGGATTGATGGAGGGGGAGAATCAAGAACCACAACTGATGTAGAAGGTGCAGCTAGATGGCAAATGTTGAGACTTTCCTCCACTTGAACAAACTTAAATTTCAATTTTTTAGGTGGGCTTGCACCTTTATCCTTTTCCACATGTGAGGGGCCCACCTCTGATGCCGATGTGATAAGATAGATTTGGGAAATTGGATTCCTTAAGCTACATACCCCATGAATATAACCATGCCTTTATACGAACAAGGGTTTGGGTGGCTCTCTCCTGTATAGATACTTTTTCCTTGACCGACCAGTCGATTGCAGAACCTGGCGTTGTCACCATCCATTTGTTCATACATAGTTTCTACAATGCTCTTGTTGTCGATCGCATCTTCTTGGGAACCTCAACAAGTTTCAACAACGCTCTCGTTGTCGATCGCATCTTTAGGAACCTCAACAAGATTCAACATCCTTATCTCGTCCAATGTCAAACTCGCTATTATCTTTCCTTTTGACTACTGACCTCATCTCTAAGATCAATCCAAATATCCTCGATGTCCGGGACATGAAACTGCATTGTTCTCCGTGGGCCTTGAGCACACCTCAAAAATCAAAGCCTAGCCTTGACTTCATAGTCTTCTTAAGCTTTTCTTACAGCTCATAAACCACACTCTTGGCTTTAATTATTGAGGAGCACGTATATCTCCCAATTGATATGGGAAATGATACGAAAGCTTTATGCTTACTCTGTTGAAACTTGTGAAAATCCAAGAGTTGTCAAACCAATTCCATAAGAATTAATTTATCACTCAGGTATCTTGGAAGACGCATTGGTGTTTCTGAAAATATGGCGACCTGCAAATATGTAAACTTTCTGAATTACAAGAAGATGCAACCCCACTTTGACACTTCGTTCCACACAAGCATCCGAGACTCTCCGCTTTGTAAGATCAGGGTCTAATCTACAGATAACCTCATAGAAGAAGGCATCGTTAACTCTTCGAAATGATCTAAGCTTCCTTGTAGAGACAATTGGGGATAGAACTTGTAGATGTGATCAGTAGACTGTTACCTTTTGAATCCAACCGGGATAATTCCTCATTCAGCGGCAACATAGGTGACATAGGACATCATATAAAACTTTCCTATGGAAAGGATTGTTTTCATTTGAGCGTCAATGTATTGCTAATGAAGGTTCCCCAGTCAAGATATTGCTCATTCTTTTTAATGATAGTGATGAATTGGTACATCCACCTATGAAATTCTCTAGCTTAGGAATCCCAAACACTCTGCTAAGGAACGTAATGATATCACAAATTTCTAAACTAGAAATCACTCTTGGGAACCATTTTTGGAAACCTAGATACATCAGGCTTAGGTTTAATCAAGAATTTCTTATTCACATGCTTAACACAATTTTCAAGATCGTTATCCCATGCTGTTGAGCTAGTTGAAGATTTGTACCAACATATTCCTCGAAATAATCCGCATCCAATTTGATTATTACTTCTCCGCCCTGATTCCGCACTGACCTTAAGTCTGAATCATAATTATTGACACATGCAAGAATAAATTCGGGGACACTGAGTAGAAATGGGAAAAGTTGATGTCAAAGATAATCGTTTTGCACAAAGAGATTGCATCCAAGAAGTTTGTGAGGAACTCTGAACTCTGGCCCAAAACTCGTCCATGTCTATATGTCCCAACTCAGTATCCCTAATATCAAATTTTGAATCAATGTTGGAGGGAGCCACAACACCCTGGTACTTGTACTTAATTTCCTTTGTACCTTCTTTCTTCCCTTTCCCTTTGCCTAAATCAGACATGGGGAAATTATCACAAAGATGCTTGAAAGTCCTGAGAGAAAATCGGGTTTGGGACCTTGTTCAGCAACTGTGAAAATGAGATAAACTGAGTCCAGAAAGTGACCCTGTCGAACACCTGCAAAAAAACTGAAATAAATGCGGAAGTTAGGTCTTGTTTGACAAGGGCCAAAGTCTGATAAACTGCGGAAATTTGGAGATGTTGAGCAGCATCCAAAGTCTGAATTACTTTGATCGAGCACACAACCTGTTAAGGCACGAGGAAAACCCGATTATCCATTTTGAGCACAAAAACTCTTGATTTTGTTTTCCAATTTTTCAACACTTGAAGCCCATGAAAGTGAAAGAAAATTCACCCCTCTAGCTGATATTAAAAAATGACTGACTTGGGTGAAAATATAACAAAGGGAAAACGGGAAAGACTTAACCTTACCCAAATGCAAACAAGGGCATGACCACAAAAAAACCCAAAACATAACCCAAGTGAAAATCTACTTACCTCAAGGTGAAAACACTTCAATCCCTGGAGAAATAATCCAAAATCACCAAGAAAAATGTGGGTCGGGTTTTGGAGGCGCGCCAGCAGGTAAAAATTACGCACGGTGTAAGAAAATGCAAGGTGTGAAATGACATGGAAAATCTGCTATTTATAAATCCCTAGCATTAAATACACATTGGCTGACACGTGTGCTCACCTAACCACCTTGATTGGACATTAAATGCGTTGATTTGAGATCGGGAACCGATTGCATTTGTCATTGTGTGTTTGAGTTTCAAAAGCGATAGAAAGAGGTCTTTATGGGGTCGAACTTGAGTCGGACAGCATGAGGCATTTGGCATGTGCGTGACGAATAGGTGTTTCGATCTAGTGGGTTCCAAAATCCGACAACATGTAGTAAGTCACGTTTTGGGTTCGGGAAGCAGATGACATATAACATATGTTTCAGTGGGATGATGTTCGATGCAATCGTATCCCGAAATCCGATAGCATGTAGTTCAAATCAGGTTTCAAGTTTGAGAAAGATGGGACACTTTGCATGGGTTTGAATTTCACATGTTTGGTGCAATAGGACCGAAATCTAAGAACACTATTCAATTCGTACTTTCGGAATCGGGAAGCAAAGGGCATGAAGCATGTTGAATGTTAAGGAAGTTCCGAAATCCGACATAAAGACTCATGAAGAGAATACAAGAAGAAATCCTCATCTTAGAGGACAAAAACATGAAGAAAAAGATGGAAGAAAGATGTGAAGAATGAGGCAAGCATGATAAACAAAGAGAAGCTAAAAGAAGGATCTTACAGTGCAACACAACTGGAAGAAAAGAAAGAAAACCTATTTGAGATGGAACTCAAATTCTCCCACTGGGAGTATAATGCAGAGCATGAAGCAATAATACACAAATTTTTGGTTTTTATTTACAATTTTGGTCGTGAAGTGTCTTAGCGAGTCTTTAGAGGTATTTTGGAAGGATTCCAACTCGTGGATTCTTTAATGTATGTGGAAGAGTGATTTTGGAGCTTCCTCCAAAATACACATTCAAATATTTAAATTTCTAGTTTATTGTTAAAGCGGTCTAAAGTCTTAAGTGTGGAGTCTTAAATGATGTAAATGACCATTTGGGAAATGTCTAATATATGGAGAATGATAAAAAGAGGGAAAGTGCATTTTAATAAGTCATTTGCGAAATTGCTCGATTAAGAAAAGAAACGAGTCGAGAAGGTGAAATTATGGAAGCTAAAGCACAACGGTGGTAATGAAGGACATCGTGTGTTGCAAGCTAACCAAAAAGTAAAGGTTGTTGAAGGATTTGGGATTGATTTAGAGGAATGTGAGGAGTTCACCCAGAACGATGGCAAAGAGGAAATCAAACCTAGAAATGGATGTTATCATCGTATAGGAAGAACCTAGGGAAAGTAGGGTTTGTTCAAAAGAAAGGGAAGAAGTGCAGTTAGAAGCTCATGGGGATGCACTTCCGAAAGCAAAGAAGAAGAAAGATAAGAATGATCTTATACCATCAAGGGTCCCGTTGATGTTATACCCAAAGATTGTCAAAGAAGGGGATTATTTGGAAGCCTACTCGAATGTGTGCGGTAGAAGATTTTGACCACGAGAAAAGGAACTATTAGGAGATATTGTGGATGGAGCTACAATCAAGAAAGGGAGTGACATGGTAGAAAAAAATTTGGTGAAACCTAGACAATAGGATTGAACGAGTTGCCTTTTTATGGGAAACCGAGGATCTCGTGACATTTCTTCTTGCGAGGACAAGATCATAGAGAAGGGGCCAACTTTGCAATGATAGAATCGAGAAGATTGGAGGTTTTATCTTAAGGTTGATTTCAAAGCTCGTCATCATTCAAGTAGAGGAGGTTCGATGGAGGTCTCCCGATAAGCTCGGGATGTCCACTATAGCCTCGAAGGGAATCAACTAGGTGGTTAAAGCACTAATACTCTCATAAGGGAACATGAGGTAGTTCCTCAAGTGTGGGATTTAAAAGACAGTGCATTGTTTAAATTGTTCAAAGTTCCACGGGTTTGTGTCACCTTGAATTTTATACACGGAATCTAGGTGAGGGAACTTGACACATAAGTGGACAACGCAAGTATGCACATCCATTGTGTCCATGGTTGGCCAAGAAGAATGTTATAAGAAAAAGGAAAATTAAAGATCATTTCTTTAAAGGTGTGAGGTTTAAACACCTCATTTTCACTCTTATCGAGTTTACGCTCTTCACAAGCAATATTGGCACATTGGCTTCCCTGAGCGATGTCTGCAAGAATATTGTCGGGAGCAGTAATCGGAAACGATTACATTGGTTGGTTCGAAATGGTGCTTATGAGAGGGCTTTGATGTGCAGTCAATGTTATAATATCTTTTCTACCCTTATAGTCACCTTTTTACAATCTCCCTATAAAATCACCTTGTTATCCTCTTATGATCACCTCCATATCTACCTACAACAAATGTATACCTCTGTCATATCACCTTTTAACAACTCCACAGTCTTCCTCCATCCTTCAAGACTTATTTCTAGGACCTCGTGATGGCACATTACCTCGAGCCAACAAAGCATCGACCATAGTCGATGTTGTTTGGCCTTGATTTGGACAACCTGATGGCTAAAGGAAACTATGATGTTTAAACATGATTTCTATATCTACATGACATTCAAGTGCTTCTACCATGACATCATCACCACTCATTTGGTTAGTTTGTGTTCACTATTTCTACTCTTGAAGTCCTAAAGGTCTTGAAGTTAGTCTTGTTTATCTTTTGGAGTCTACACTTGGAGCATTGGGCACTTAGGATTTCTAAGCATCAAGTTGCACTTTCCATGATCTGCCTAGTATTTGGAGTCTTCAACAAGTGGCTTTTCTAGGTCTTCTTCTATTCATTTGTGATCCCCCACATCAACTCTCTCATAAGGTGTTGCTAACCCTAGGGGAAGTTAATGTACCAATGGTGTCTGCACAAAGGTAAGTATCTCTAACCTCTCATTTCTTTTATGTTATTTCAGATTTGATTGATTGTTTGATTGGTCATGCATAAATTAGAGTAGAGTAGCATATTCTTAATCTATTGCATTATTATATATCAGTCCTTACGTTACGATTCATCCTTTGACCTCTCAATCTATCAATCCTTACAATCCTAGCATAAGTATTTTTATCTTGTTACAACCAAATTACAATCAATCTATAATCTGGACAGTTTTAAAAGCCCTCCCCTATCCTAAATCTGGACTTTGGACTCCTATAACTTTCATTGAGTGTGGACTATTGCCTTTCTAGATCCACTTCTTTAGCAACCTACAACCATATTGTGTGAATCTTTAGAATGGGCCCTTTATTATCCTAGTTTATATTACCCAGAAGAGAAAGATGATATTTTATTAGACCATTTTTTACTCGCATACTAAGGAGGCATAGTAATGTGCAACCAAGTGCAACCCATTGGAGACATTTGCCTTTGGTCATACCCTTGATACATGTTGTGAGTTGATTTTAGGTTATTAGTTGAATATCCTAATAATTTGATGAATTCAAAAGAAGCAAATGTGGATTTTACCCTATATCTGGAACAAGCATACGCTCAATAAGGAATTAATCAACATATTATTCACTACCACAAAGGTTACATTTATAGTGGAAATCTCTCCTAAAAACAAGGAGATCCTCCTTATCTCCAAATCTCTAATAGCACTCCACAATCTCCAAAACTCCTATTTTAATGTAATTGTTACATAAGCAACAATTACTTACAATATTTGTTCCACTTATTATTTTCACTCACACACTAATTAACGATTGCTCAAATATAGAGCACTTATGTCCTAAACTAAGCACTCGTGTGAGGATTAATCCTAACATTCCCCCTTAATGCAAACATGGGAGAAATTGACATGTTCACCGGAGTTGGAGTGTATTGATGTTTGTCCTTATTCCTCCATTTGTGTTTTGATCTTAATTTTGGCATTGTGCTTAATTTTCCCCCTCATAATGTAAAATAAACAAGACGTCGGTTTCACAAAAAGTACACCCAATTACAAGTGAAAGTGCCCACCCATTTTTATACAATTTTCCAAAAAAAAAAACTCATTTTAAAAAAAAATCCAAGATACAAAAAAATCTTCTCCTTTCTACAATGGTTACGCCATTTTTCAAAAAAATACCACTTTTAAATGCCACTCCCCCTTAATGATTTTTGTTTACAAAATTCTTGAAAAAAACGTTTTTGCAAATACTATGTAGGGGTGTGGTGAAATTTGATCCCTTGATTACTCTTTTCTAAAAATGTTTGTATACTCTTCATAATCAGTCAAAGTGACAAAACCTTTACATATAGAAATGGGAGACATCGCCTTTAAATATGAAAAGGTCGGCTTTTAAATTTTTTTAAATGGCACTTTACCCATTTAGAGTTAGGCAACGGTAGAGATTACAAGCCAAGGTAGAAGTCCTTTGCTTGAGCATCGTGAGTTGAAGCGCCACAAGGATTTGCAATGGTATCGCAAGCCAAGAGAGACAAAAATATCTCACCGAGGAAGAATCCACAGAGCTACACATGGGGAGCTCGGTCCTTGTTGGGATATAAGTTTGGCCAAGTCAAAGATTAATGCACCCAAGCTAAGAGATTTCTGAACAGGCCCAAAGTTGTTGAATGCCGTTCTTGCGCAGGGGATAGAACGGGGTTCGTGAGAACTCGCTAGATCAATGAGCCAACCAAGTTCATGGTTGCAAGGGAGTTGGGTGTTGGATCATTGACGTCAAGTTCGATGATGGAAGTTCACATCAACGAGGAGCTCGAGCCAAATCCTTCACCCTTTGCGAGATAGGTTGAAGGGTTCACAGGTAGATCGCCTATTTGGGGGTCACATTCGAGTGAGTATCCACCAAGTAGGGGTGGTTAAGGAGGGATAAAGTGTCGAGATGCATTCAAATAACCACCACCGAGTTCGCAGGATTTGTTGGTGCCAAGCTACCAAGATAGGGATTGAATGCAAGATGGGCCGAGAGGGGAAAGATCACCAAGCGGATGTTTGAAGTGCTCAAGAAAGAGGAGCTCGCTTAGCTCAAGAGGCATCTTGAAGTGATGAAAGATAGCACACCGAGATGGAGTGGAATCCGGTCTAATCGGTAATGGGTTGGAATCAATGCCGCAAGAGGGATCATGTAGGGTCCAAATCAAATCTGCCATAATGGCACAACCGAGAAATGAGCAATCAATCTAAGCTCAATGCAAATATGACCATTATCCAAACCACACTTCTATGTCAACTTTGCAGACAACGATAAGGTTGATCCAAGGATTCCATTCAAATAGATAAGTGTGAGTCAAAATTTATCTAAAACCAATGCAAAGAAACAACTTGAGGTAGCAAGTTGGGACAGCTTTGCCTTCAATACAATCCAAGTGTAAATATTTTCCTCTATAATACAATATTTTCTTTGTGTAAGTCCTTCAAAATCTATGAAATCAAATCTTTCATTGGATTTGACAAATGCTCAAATCTTGTTATGTCGGGTTGCCTCAGGTAAACCACGTGGTTGACCTCAGGTAAACCCTGTGGTTGCGCCCAAGCTGTAATTTCATTCGTTGTTCTTCTTCTTATGCAGATTCAATGTAACCAGAAAACCTGCAAAAACCTAGAAAAGACCACATTCAAGCTGCAAAAGAAATAATGCTTGTCTACAGTCAATCCTCGCATTTTTGGGCGTCCCTAGATCTCAATTTTGAGGTAGGATTTGCTCCAAAATGCCGCAGAAAAAGTTGACTTTCGCCCAAGTGCTCACGCAACCTATGAAAACAATGAACAAATATTTTTGAACTCAAAACTAGGCTAAACAAATCTAATATAAGGATGAACACAATGAAAAAGGTAGAATGGAAACTCATGGATAGAGTGAAGCAGGATGGATAGTCAGTAGACGATGCAAAATAATGGCATATGAGGCGGGTTCACACAAGGTCCATGGTATTTAATGGTCGTTCATTTGCATTGTTTGACATTAAAACAAATGGATGGAACATGGACAAGGTAACAAGGTTGCATGTGATTTGCATTGATCAAATGTTGCCTTACTTTACTTGACAAAAACAACACATAAATGAGTGAAGGTTAGAAAGGCCACTTTCGCAACCCGCTCTAATACCAAATGTGGGTTTTAACCCAGATCCTGGAACAATCATACGCTCAATAAGGATTCAATCAACATATTATTCACTAGCACAAAAGTTGCATTTATAATTGAAATATCTCATAAAAACAAGATCTTCCTTACCTCCAAATCTCTAACGAATCTCCCTAAATCACTCAACCTATCCCTAGATCTATAATATCACTCCACAATCTCTGCAAACTCCTATTTTAATGTAATTGTTATGTGAGTAACAATTACACACACACACACACACACACACACACACACACACACCACTCAACCTATCCCTAGATCTATAATATCACTCCACAATCTCGCAAACTCCTATTTTAATGTAATTGTTATGTGAGTAATAATTAGACGCGCGTGCGCACGCACACGCGCACACGCGCACACGCACACACGCACGCACGCGCACGGCACACGCACACGCACACACACGCACACGCACACAACGCGCACACACACGCACACACACACGCACACGCACACGCACACGCACACGCACACGCACACACGCACGCACGCACGCACCCACACACACACACACGCACACCGCACACACACACGCACACCACACACACACACACATGCACACATGCACGCACACACCCACGGACCCACACCCACCCACACACACGCACACGCGCACCCACACCCGCACACCCACACACACGCACACGCACACACACCCACACACCCACACACATCCACGCACCCACACACACACACACACACACCCACACACACACCACACACACACACACACACGCACCCACACCCACGCACCCACACACACCCACGCACACACGCACGCACACACACACGCACGCACACCCACGCACTCCACGCACCCCCACGCGCGCACACGCACACACACACACACATGCGCACGCACACGCAAGCACGCACGCCTGCGCACACGCGCACAAGCACACAGCGCGCACACGCACGCACGCCGCGCATGCGCGCGCACACGCACGCACACCCACGCGCACGCACGCACACCCGCACGCGCGCGCACGCACACACACCCCGCGCGCACGCACGCACACCCTCACGCGCACACGCGCGCGCGCACGCACACGTGCACACACGCACACGCACACGCACACGCACACACACACACACACGCCCTCACGCCGCACGCCCACGCGCACACACACACACACACGCACGCGCACACGCACGCACACGCGCACATGCGCGCGCGCACGCACACACACACGCATACGCACACGCACGCACGCACGCACACGCACACACACGCACGCACGCGCACACACACACACACACACACACACACACACATTAACAATTACTCAAATATGGAGCACTTAAGTCCTATCCTAACAGTTTAGATTGAGGTTTTTTGAATTCACGCATAGGTTAATCTTGCCTTTTAGCTTGCACAAAATCTTCCTCAAAAGTGGATGGAAAGGACCTAACCCTTGTACTAAAGGTGAGGTTCTAAAGTTGTGAGGGAAAGCTAAAAAAGACAGTTGTTAGACATGTTATGTTCAGCTTTGTTAACCAAGGTTTTCCGTCGCTTGATAACGGATTGAGCTGTTTCGTGTTTGGATTGTTTACAATTGGCATTTTCAGGTCAGTCATGTTAGTGAAATTCTTCAACCAAGGCATTAATTGAACCTTCAAGTTCAACAACTGAGTTAGCTTGAAGGGAATAGTATCGATCTAATAGTCACCCGTATGGGCTTTAGCAAAGAGCTTAGTGGCCACATAGTAGTTAGTTTTGATCAAGTCTTTATAGATGTTGCCCAAAGTCTTTATGTCAAGAGAATGATAAGTGGGTCTGGCATAAACTGGTTGGAGTGATTCCTCCAACATCCATTGCAGCAATATAGGGAGCCAAGGGTTCTCTTTGAATTGAGTGGAGAACCTTGTTAGTAATGTGAGGTTGCAAGAGTTGATTCATGTTAGGACCAAGAAGGAGGACATGAGATGACATTGATTTGGCATTCCCCACTAAATATGTTCAGGTATATTCTTCATTTAGTAGATGTATTAGGCAAGCTTTTCATAGTGTTAGTACCGGCTGTGTTACTAAAAGGGTTTAACTTGAGGGAAAGATGCCCAATCGGTATTTTGAAGGCTATAAAGATACTCCACAGTTGAAGATTTAGAAAATGAAAATAATTCTATTGCAGTATTATCTATCAGTCCTTACCTTACAATCTACCCTTTGGGATCTGCAATCTATCTATCCATACAATCCTCATATAAGTATCTCTATCATGTTAGAACCTTGTTACAATCAAGCTATAATCGAGACCAGTTGACACCACTCCCCTATCCTAGATCTAGGCTTTAGAACCCTATATCTTTCATAGAGTGTGGACTATTGTCTTTCAAAAGCCATATCTTTAGCAACCTGCAACCCTCGTGTGTGCATCTTTAGAATTATCTAGAAGAATAAGAGGATGTTCTATTCGACCATTATTTATTCGCATACATTCTAGTGAACCTGACGTGAATCTTACTCTCTTCTGATTCGGTTAGCTTCACGTTAATCTCTTATTATCTTATCTTTTACCCATGCAGAATCTTCATGAATTCTATCCTTGTAAAATCTTCCAGAAAAATTTCTAATCTTTCCATAATTCTTCCAAGATGAATTACTCATTAATTATCAAAATATCCAACAAAATGCCTACTCCCAAACCAACAATTGGGATTCCACTCTTAAGCCAACCCCTTCTGATTTGATTCAAACATGGCCGACACCAATCTGCAATCAATAGAAGGAATACTACATCTAGCCTCAATAATCCACAAGAGGAAGAATTCAAGCAAAGGATGATGACATAGATCACATCTATGCCAACCACACTCCTGAAATGTAAGAATTCATCCAAAGCTACCATGACTTGATCGGACAACCTCTTGAGGCTATCCAAGCACACGTGGAGGAATAGAGGTCCGTTTGGGTTAACTCTTCAACCAATGGGGAACGCCAAATCATGTCTTACCCCACCTTTATCTCTAATAACTCTTCTTCCTAACCAGCAAGTGCTACCACCAATGCACCTTCCCAAAATCCTCTATGCAATCCTCTTCAAAACCTTCCTTCTAATGATCCATCTAGACTCATTTTCCAACTCATTAACCAAATAAGTCAACAAGCTACCACCAACAATAAATTTATTCAAATGCAAGCAAACATTTCTCCTATGAACAATAGACCACAACATATTCCATGGGGCGTGCCTAATCAATGTCCAGCCCCACCCACTCTTGTAACTTTCAATGGACTTCCAAATCTGCAACCTCCTATAACCAAATAAGTCGGCAACAAGCTACAACCAACAATGAATTTATTCAAATGCAAGAAAATCTTTCTCGTATGAACAATAGACCACAACATATTCAATGGGGCGTGCCTAATCAATGTCCACCCCCACCCACTCTTGTAACTTTCAATGGACTTCCAAATCTGCAACCTCCTATAACCAATAAGGCACTCCAAACTATTCAGAAGGAACCTTTGGCTCCCTATATATACGTTATGGATTTTGGAGGTATCACTCCTTTTCTTACTTGCAACGGCTCAACTGATCCTAATCTTCACATTAAGGCCCTTTGGCAATCTCTACAAGATCTGGATCAAAGATAACTCCTATGTCGCTACCATACTTAGTTAGGACCATTACGGGGATGCCTTAAATTGCTAACATATTCTTCCAGTTGACTCCATTGATGAACGTGAAGAATTAGTAAATATATTACTCAAGGAATTTCATTCTCAAGATTTACCCTACAAAAATTTGAACATCTTTGTCAATTGTAAACAAGGTGAGAATGAAACTGCCCAATCCTTCATTAAGAAATGAACAACCTTTAGTGACAAAACCCATCACCCCTTTACTAATGATACTCTTTATCAAATCTTTCCTAGCATTGTAAAACCTCACCTTCAATACAAGGTTAGGTATTTTCTCCTATCACTTTGGAGGATGCCATCAAACAAGCTAAGAGGAAAGACTAGCAAGCTAAGAAACTTCAAGTCAGGCTATCCCAATCTCAAGCTCACAAGAACTTAAATGTTCTAACGAGACCTAGAATCACAATGTTATGAATGAAGGAGCCACAGATGCTCCTAATCCTAACAAGTTTTCCAATTAAACATCCATAATATTGATCCATTCCCTCAATCAAAAGGACGTTGTCATCCTCCTCTTCTTCCCATATGGACTGTCACCAACCTCTCTCAATGGAAGAATCAGAGCAGCATCTCGCTAGGCCTTATCAAATGCCTATGGATAGCTCTTGCCCCACTCCCCCATGGTACAATGAAAAGCTCTTTTGTTGGTGGCACTCTGATTGGGGTTATTTACACAAGAATTGTAAAGTTCTCTACACTTTCGCCTATATTTTCTTACTTGGTGCCAACTTCGGTCATGTTGTTATGGTCCGTAAGAGACATGATGGATCTATTGTGTCCCATGATCACGCTCAACATTGTGATTGTCACAATGTCGTTAATCAAGCCAGCGAACTTCTTAAAGTCTACATCAATCCTTTGCCTAGTCATTCCAAGGCTAAGGAAGCTTCTCAACCTAGAAATGAGAAACAAGTATTTTCTTCTACTAACACCATAGAAACCACTTATGATCCTGACTTAGAGACTGCCAATAATGTGATTAGTATGAATGGCATGAGACATGTGATTGTCACTATCAAAACCACATTCCCTGCTCCTCATCGCCAAACCTACAAGACTATTCAAGCTTATCTTGAATGTCGTACTTTCCATGATTCATTTTCAGGAAACTGAAATTCTAAAAACTTGTACAAATCAATGATATCGGTCATCCTAAACCAAAGGACCAAGGTTGTCTGTTGAAAAAAAAAACATCTCTAACAACATTGATCATTGTGCACCGTATAAGACTGGTATACAGTTTGAGCAAAACAATAAAAAATTCCTCAACCTGCTCTCGGTCTCTTCATATTAGATTCATCCAAGGATCCCCTAGGTCCAACCTAGTGATTCATCATTAAGCTTAGAAGAATGGGATGCAATCAAGGAACTCTTAAACATTATAAGTCAAATCCTTTTCTTCGAATAAATCCAAACTTCTCTTAAACATTACAATCGACTTATGACAACACTCTTTGAGATGAATAACCCTCACCACCATGCAGATGAGAGTATACTTCAGCAATACAAAGATTGCAGTCCAGAACGATCTAACTACAAATCAATCTCTATTTATTCACTCCCCTATTATCTCTATGATCTCGAACAAGCTACTTTTACGAGCAAAGAATCCTCTTCTCTTCATCTCCATCAAGATCCACGATGTGCAAGACAAACGAGCTCTTGTAGACGATGGTTCGAGCACATATGTCACTTTTTTGGAAGTCATCAAATCCTTAGGCTATTCAATCGATGACCATAAATCTAGTAATAGCAACGCGTGTCAAGGATATGCCCGAAGACAAATGCCCCCATGGGCTACGTTTGGCTACCTATTATGGTGCCTCCTCGTACCGTTAGAGTGAAAGTTACAATCTTCAGCTTTCCTCTTTCATATAAAATCCTTCTTGATCGACTATGGACACATCAGATGTGTGCAATCGCCTCATCCTCTTGTCAATACATCAAGTATCTCTATATAGACTGTGTTTAAGATTCAGGGTGACAAAAACCCATGGAACTTTGAATACTTTCAGCAATGTGACATCTATAAAACTCCCACTCTTGAGGAACTACATTGTGTCCTATTGTGAGAATATTGGAGCTTTAGCTAACCCGTTCATTCCTTCGAGGATATTCTGAGCAACCCAAGTTTGTCGGGAACATTCCAACTAACCTCCTTGATTCGAATGTGTTGTTCGTCAAAAACGCATGCCCAGGGACAAGCAGTTCGGGAGTGCCCCCAAGGTGTGGGACCTCGGTCCCTTTAAGGCATTCTTGTGTTCCTAACCTACCCTAATGTTAACCACTACTCCTAAGCTAATCTAACAATGCAAGGGGAAAAGGGGAAGAGAAATAACAGAAAAGAAAAAGAGCGATGACTGCACCAAAGTAGAAAGGGGTCCTCCCTATCTAACAATAACATAGTGAATTTCGGACCTGCAACTATAATCCACACAGATGTCATTGAGCACAAAAGGCAAGGATCAATGCTACATAACAATCAAAGGGAAAAGGCCACAGTCAAATTTATATTAATGTTCATGATATGCATAATCTATAACAGAATGGGGATAGGCACTGGACACATTACAGAGCTAGAAATGCAGAGGTTTTAGACACTTGGAAATATTTGGCACCCAAAAGACACTCTCCACCACAGTGTCACATATTATTCGGATTGTCCACCACATCAGCTTCCTCACCTTCACAACATAAGGAAAGTTGGCACATAGTCCTTCTTTTCTTTTTAGAACCAAACGTAAAATTTAAAAAGAATCATTAAAATATGTATTCATAAGTGGCTAGGGTAGCACAATGGTAGATAAACTTTTACTAAGACTCTTCTATTAGAGAGGTCAAGGATTTATAACCCCCTCTCTCACCTTTTTACAGAGCCAATTTGTTTTTCTAAAGAGAAACGGAAAATTCTTTTAAAGGGAGTTCTAATGTTATGAAAAAGGGAGAACGTCATTTTAAAGGTGTTTTTGCTTGAAGGGGGCAATCTAACTTTTAAAGAGGGGCATAATTTTCAGTGTATTTTTAAAGGTGGGGGATATAACATTATTTTTGAATGGGTGGCAAATTTTTTAAAAGTGGGCACATTGCACCACTGATATTTTATAGGTCATTTTGTCGCCCCTAAGCCCCCACTCCCCAACCCCTTTTTCAATGCAACAGAGGGCATTATTACTTACAAGGGTGCACTTTCTGCTTAATGGCATATTATTTTTTCTATCCCGTTTGTCAAAGACCAAAGGGTGACGCCCAGTCTAGCAAGCAAACAAACCCCCCCACAACAAAATATTATTCTTGCTCTTCTTGCCTTTTGTAATGGCTTCCAGCCATAACCTCCTTGCTCTGCAATCAAAAAATGAGATGCATATTTTTAAGGTATGTGAACTTCACGATAATATGATCAAGTTTGTAGATGTGAATAGGAAGATCAAGAAGCCAAATCCCATTCTCCTCATTTCCAATAATGATGTCCTCATACACTCCCTACAAAACAAACTTGCTAGGTTGTAGCATTAGATTGATACATTGGACCTACATTTCCCTACTCTGAATCCACCTGAAATCATTGCTCCTACACCTATTGACCTTGTTCCATTAATATCTAATATTGCTCCTATTTTTGATGCTCTCGTTATTGCACCTTATGCTTCTAAGCATGTTGCTCTTATCAGTGCACTTTCTACTTGTCCCACTTCAAATCCACCTCCTTATCTTCTTGGTTCTTCGGAAAAGCACAGTACTACCTTTGATTCTCACATGCTTTGTTCCATGGGTTATCTTGGCGGAGGTATTGGCAAACACTCACAAGGTATTGTTTCTCTTATCTAGCCTATTCATTGGAATTCTCATCACGGCATTGATTTTGAAGCGGGTATTTCATTTTCACTAGGATCACTTCATGACAACGCTCCAGTCTTTGTTCACTCTACTCTTCGTGAGGATATTGAGCAACACATGAGTCATATCGAGAATCCTAAGATTAATGTTGTCACACATGATCAACCTATCACATTGTCATATGTTTCCTTGCATGCATTGGTTGTGCACTTCACACCCAATCGTATGCAAGCATCTTCTTCCACCATTTGTATTCATTTGGAGTCTATTTCTAATCACTTGTGGTGACATCATAAGCATTATTGTCGAGGGCTCTACAAGTGAGGCACCTGCACTATTCAGCTTCTTTGTCCTCTCATTGTGCCACTACCTTTTGATGCTCCTTTTATTGGTTGAGCTCTCCTTTCGGCAGTTGTCTTAGGAGAAACTCTCTTGTTATTGATGGCATCCTCTACAGATTGGCAGCATTCGAGAGTTTCATGCATCATTCAATGGGATTGTTTGTTTTATGGGATCATTTTGTAGTCGCACTGAGCCTAGAGAGCCATAATGGATTTGTTGTTTCATCACAATCTACCCTCATGTGTGCGTGCTCCATTCTAAGCACTTCTTTCTCTACTTCAGTTGCTTGACTCTCCCATCACCACCAGGGCCATCTTCTTGAGAGATATTTTATTTGTATCTTTGGCACTTCTTCAAAAGACTTACAAACTTCTTTTCATAAGGAGCTATTTCGGGGCATATAGTGTTATCTTGTTCATGTTTGAGTAGTGGGCTTTGTCCACTCATACAAATTTTTGGCGTCACTCCACCCTATAAGGAGTAGGGGGTAGTGCAAATCCTACTTTTTCAGGTGTTGCGTTCTTTGATAATCCTTGGGACACATCTACTTCAGGCAGTTGATCCAATTCAGTTTGGTGAACTCTTTTGCACTTACGACACCACTAACAGTCTTCTTTTCAAAAAGAGTTATTATGTTGTGTACATTGCCAGTCATTTTTAGTGATCAGGCAGTGGATCCAAATCACTATGCAAGAATGAGTTCTTAGTGACTTTCCATCCAACAGACACTTTCTTCAGCATTGTGTTTGAGACTTGAACCATTTGCTTCTTGGGACGCCTTGCAACATATATTAGCTCTATCCACTTTCGGTGTTATTGGTTTTTTGAGTAACCTTTTGGTGACACATTTTACCCACAATGACTCCTTTTTCCAAAAAAATTGTAAATGCATACCTGATTTGGCTTAGTTGTCAAAACCCAAATCTGAAGATCTATTTCTTTGTTTTTCTCGATATTCTCCATTATTCTACGCTTATCGGAGGGTGTTGGTGTTGACGTGTACACACTAGGCTAGAAGTGGCCTTTTTCTAATTAGCTTGATTGTGCCTATTCACACTTCACAGTAGAGAGAGTTGAGCTTAATTTAGGAAGCTTGTTTTGATTGACAACTAATTAGTTGTACAGACATTTGGAAGTGCAAGCTGAGTCACGTTAATAATAGTTTGTTCACAACAATAATTTGTTGTTGTGAAACAAACCTTCCAAGCTGTTTACACTTGGGCTCCGTATAGTAAAACAACACACAATAATCAAGAATGAGACTTTGATCCATGCTTGTGGGTGGCTTTGATTATTGCGGTGATGATGTGCTGAAGAAATCCTGGCTGAGAGTATTCAATACTCCAATAGTGATAGTGATCCATGCAATCCAGCAGCATGAAGATGGGAAATGGAAAGTTGGGAAGAAAGTCAACTAATTGAATTTGATTTGTATCTTGTGAGATTTGACCTGGGTGGCTTGAATAGCACTCAGTCCTCAATACCGACTCATTCGCATCTTGTCAGTGGCTCAGAACAATATCGGCAATACTAATTTCCAATTTTCCCCTTTACTTCTTATGTTAAAAATTTACAGATCGCAAAATTGCGCACCAAGCTAGTGTCATCCAGCAGTGTGCTCTTTGTTAAGCATAAAAACAAGTTCCTATTGAAGAGAACAACCCGCAACTCTTTTAAGCAACAAGTTGCATTCAAGGAATCAGTCATGCAGGAGATGATGTATATGGCACTTAAGATTCGAAAAAGTAGACCAGCGATGAAAAAGATTGCTTATTATGATGATAAAGATGAAAAACCTATCGTTGTTTTAACTAATAACTCTGTTCTTACTTCATCCCTTGGCATTTTAAGTCTTCCTGCCTCTTACAAAAGTCATGTTTGTATATCTGGGAATATCAGTTGTGAAAACGTCAGTCATAATAGCATCATTTTGGAAATCGAGATACCTAATTTTAGGGTGACAAACCTCAAAATTAACATATTTATCTTTTTAAAAAAAAGCAAAAAACAAGAAAAATACTTTATAAACACTGGTGCCTATCTGTAAGAGAAATACTAGATTGGTGACACAAACAGGCAGCATATTTACATTCCAGCCAGGACAATTAATTTTGACAAAAATGCTAGATTGATGACACAAATGCTTTTCAGTGACAATTATTTTTAGTTCAACTTGCTCCTTCACCCACTACAGGAGTAGAAAGTCAATATACAGTGTAAATACAAAAGAGAGTAAATATTCTTGCAATACAAACCTGAACTCGAGTTGAGTATGAAGCTGACCACCAACAGTCCAATCTTCCCTGGTTCCAGCAAATTTTGGATCCCCACCTTGAATTACGAAGTGTTTAATAACACGATGAAAAGTCAACCCATTGAAGTATCCGTGATGACTGCATCACCAAACGCATAGTGAGATGCACATAAATATTACAGTTTTATGCTCAAGCAATAGTCATGCCATCCTAAATGTCTACAATTAGTTTTGACGAAGATATAAAATGGCAGCCAAATTTGTCCTCCTATGCTGATTTATGTTTAAATTTCTAGTTTGACTTATCTAAGATAAAAATGACTAAAGAAAGGATGTTTGAAGTGAGAAAAACTGAGAAATTATACATGGACGGCCTAAAATTACCAGACGATCAATGATAACTACCTAAACCTCTAATCCATTTGAAAACTATGACAGAATACAGTAAATTACCAACAGCAATTTCTAAGAGTTTAATAAAGTTCTCACTAGAGGTCCCATAATTAGATATGTTAATCCACATTTGTAAGTCATCTTAAAATTCAATATGCCTAGATCACTGAAGCTCCTGTCTATTCTCCAGCATTAAGAAAGTTACATAAAATATAGGCACAGAAGACATAAGCATCCAGAACCCAGGTCAGCAAAAGGCCATTCCAAGATGCTCTATGAAAACACTGCCGATCACATGTGATGTCTGGATCCAAACATGTGAATTTTTCATTGAAATCAAACAACCCTCATTATTTGATTAACATGGCAATCAAAACCAAAACAGTGGTGCTTCAAAGATTTGTCTGTATCAAAAGTACCAGGCATTATGAATTTCAAGAGACCCAATGCAATGATAGGATTCAAGAGCAGCCATCAAGAAAACAAATTTCCACCACCAAAAAATGACTTTGATCAAACGCTGCTCTCCAATTGATCAATACAGAAATTCAACACTAAAGCACTTATGCTTCATGGTTCATCCCTATCAAAAGTATCAGATGTTGTGAATGTCAAAAGTATCAGATATTGTGAATGTCAATAGATGCTATGTAATGATCAGAATCAAGAGCATCCACTAAGAAAACAACTTTCTGCCAACAAAAATAGAACTTTGATTCTACATCAGAGACATTCCATATGACTATCTTATAGCTCATGCCCTATAGCTAAGTAGCCGATACGTTTTGGATACGGGAGCGGGTACGGAGTATCCGATACGCGGATATGGCAAAAAAAAATTTGACCCCGGATACGGCAGTACAAAAAATATATAAAAATTAAAAAATATATAAATTTCAGCCTTCTAAATAAAAATTAAGTTATTAACCACATATTAAAAATATATATAAAAGTTAAAACTTATAATATATATAATATATTTAATATTCGTATATATGTACATTATAATATACTTATAAATTTAAATTCTTAGCTATACTTTAAATTTAATACATTAAATTAATATACTTTAAATTAAATTAAATTAATATTCTTAGCTATAATTTAATATACTTTAAATTTAATATTCTTAGCTATACTTTAAATTTAATATTCTTAGCTATACTTTAAATTTAATATACTTATAAATTTAAATTATTAGGTATACTTTAGCTATACTATAAATTTAATATACTTTTTCCTAACCCTAAAAGCTACGCTCCTCTCAATTTGCCTAATATATATTCATTACCCCCTTTCTTTGTTTTCGCATATATGAAACATTTGGTTTATTATTTTATTTTGTTCATGGAACTGGAGTGTTGTGGGTGCAAGTGGAGGCGGCGCCGAAGGAGGGAGGCTGGGAGAAGACCAGGCTTACATTAACTGCAAGTGGAGGAGTTCAAAACCCGTTTTCAGTGTTTGTTTTGTGCTGGAGAGACCAGGCTGCCATGCTAACATAAAAGAACTGCATTGTGTCTGCACGTATGATGATTCCGGTTGAACAGATACACGTATAGCTTCAAAAGTATCCTATCTGCTGTATGTTTCTCCACGTAATGACAGAAAAATAGACCCAGCGGTATCCTGCAAGCTCCCAACCCCGTATCCAGGCCGTATCCGTTTCGGTATGTTTTGTACCAGTTGCAGGCCCCCACCCCTGCCATATCAGTATCCTAGCCCTATAGATTAGCAGATTGTCACAAAAACAGAAAATATAAGCAACAATTTCATCAAATATAGAATTTGCAAATCAAATGACCTTGAATTGTATATTAAATTTAAACATGAATATAAGAAATATATTTCACCAATAAACTAACAAGTATCTCAACACGGGAAACTAAAAACCCGAAATACACAGCCATGTTGAAAGATAAAGTATAAAACATGTGCTTCCCTTAGCCCTTGAAATTGTGTCTTCACTGCTCTGTATAGAATACAGCTTCTGTGTATTAATGAGCATTTGGATAATGTTACTTTCTCTTTCGAATAAATTTTAAAAATACCCATCACCTAGTCTGGAATTAAAAGGAATGGGTATAGAAAAAGTAGCTTTTACTAAAAATTGATTGGGAATTTCTGTTAATATCCTTTCCCCAAAGGCCCACACCAGCCCCAATAAAGGGGCCGGTGTAAACAAGCTAGAAAAGTCTAAGGTTATATAGAAACCTCTCCAACAATGTTGTATTAAGCTAAACATTAACACGGCAACTGAAGGCTATCCTGGACTGGAAAGTAGAGGACTTTTCACAGATCATGATGAACAATCAATCCTAATCTTTTAAATACATTATGGTCAAGATACTAGTAACCAAGCTAGGGCACAACAATGTTGTATTAAGTTAAACATTAGCATGGCTGCTAAAGCCTATCCTGGACTGGAAAGGAGAGGACTTTTCACAGATCATAATGAACAACCAATCCTAATCTTTTAAATACATTATGGTCAAGGCACTAATAACCAAGCTAAGGCACTAGCATTAATAAAAGGTCTGACCATAGCAAGAAACACATTGGAATGACCGGCGTGTGTGTAAGGAGACTCGATGATCTTTAAAAAGTAATTCATAACCAAAGATGTAAGGCTTAGAGATTGAATGCAACCATTCAAAAGCCATCTCTATAGAATAAACTTTCTCCAAAATCACATTCAACCACATAAAAAGATAAGAAAATAAGGTAGCCGACTTAGCTGCCGACCTTGGGGTCACTACTATGAGCTCTCTTAATTCCTTGGAAAAGGTTCAATACCCACCTTTTGAAGATGATTTCCAGCATCTTTTTGTCTTTCCTTATTGGGAGAGTCTTGAGATGGAGTAGGGGTGGTTATATGTATAGGTAGATACTAAATTCATACCATATGTCAATCTCATAAGATTCAAAATAAGTAAATTTTCAAATTTATAGGAGATTCTTTCCAAACATGAGTTTTTAAAATCTCATGCATATTCTTTTGGATAAAATTACAATCAGTATTCATCAATAACCAAAGCAAAAATTGAAACTTGCGCTATCAGATTCCATCAATAACCAAAGCAGAGAACCTGAGATAAGCAGCTAAAGTTACATAACAATTCCAAACAAAGGCTGCTTTAAACTAAAGATAGAGGGATTCTGTTCTAACAATTCTAACAGAACCTCTGAAGATTTCAAATAGAAGATTCAAAAGTATCATCGCTGATTATTTTTAACCATGTTGAATAACACAAAAAGTAACACATCCTTAAAAGTCTTTGATCTTCATAATACTGCATTATAAAACCCCCACCCCTAGCCCTAGATTTACAAATACTCTGTATTCTATTTTAAGGAACCCAACCCCTCATGTGAAATGGTTCTAGCAGACTGCATTAATGGGGTGCAGGCGGAAGTTCTATGGATGTTATTGAATATATTCATACATATGTTAGTTGGAAGTTCTCTAAATGTAATTGTCTGTTCCAACTACATTGTAACTAAGAGATTTAACGCTTTCACAGTCCATAAGTAGATAAATCTGAGAGCTTTTGTGTAAAACTGTGTAATGATCCTTTCTTCTCTACGATTCAGGTCACATTCTGTGAACCATCTTCAGGGGAACAACAACAATGAATTGAGAAACAGCAGACTTGGTTTAAAAAGCAAGGAGAGGAACGGATAAGAGCATGGGAAGCCATTGTAATTTGCAGTAAACTAATCCTTTCTTCTCTACATTTCGGGTCACATTTTGTGAATCATCATCAGGAGAAACAACAATGAATGGAGAAACAGCAGGCTTGGTTTTAAAAGCAAGGGGGATTAACAGATAAGAGCATGGGAAGCCGTTGTAATTTGCTGTTTATCTCCATGTCTCTTCCCATCATCATCCAGCTAAGAAAGTGGGGGTTTAAGAACCCTGGCCATTACAGCTCATAGGGTTTGTGAGGATAACTTGCATCTTGAGATTCAACACCTTAAAAAGGCCTTTAAGAGGAATGATTACAGTGGAAGACAAATCAATAGGACCTTAATATAAGCTAAAGATTGTCTTGACAGGAAACAAAAGAGGTGCTCGCAATTGGCATTCTCACCTTACATTGAACGGGTTTCTAATAAAATTCCCAGGATCCTAAGGCACCAAAATATTGGTTCTACATTTGTTCCTATGAACAAACTGAAAAACCGCCTAAATTTTGTTAAAGACAAAGTAGAACCCTTCATGAAAATTGGGATTTATTAAATTGAGTACCCTTGCGGGATCCCGTACATAGGTGAAACTGGGAGGTCTATCCGAACCAGAATCAGAGAGCATGCCGCTAATATCCATCTTGAAAAGAATGAAAAGTCGGCTCTTGCAGAGCACTCTTGCAAAACTAAGCACTTCATCAACAAGGAGGGGAAAAGGATATTACTTTGGAAGACCACTTCATAAAATGCAAGTTGAGGAAAGCCATTGAGATAAGTAGGTGTCCTCTTAACCTAAACAGAGATGGAAGGAATGGGGATCAACCAAGCTTGGAAACCAATCATTTATGGGTTGAGAACAACTTATGTGTATTCCCTCGTGTCTGATCCGACTGTTTAGAGTGTTTGTCTTTTAGCTTCTTCCTTTATCATTTTTCTCTATGTTACCAGGAAACGCCGAAGGGATCAAGACATTGAGATCTAACAATGGGAGGGAGGCAGGGGAGGGAAGGGGGCGAATTCACTTCAACGGAGTTCAAAGATTATTGTAGCAAGGAGGGAATTCATCATCAATTGACATCCTTTGGGGTGGTTGAGAGATGCAATAGGACCATCATGGAGATAGCTTGATGCCTGATGCATAGTTGAGGATTGCCATTCAAATATTGGGTAGAAGCAGTAAACATAACAATATATATTCTAAATCGAATTCCTTGCAAAGCTTTGCAAGAATTCACACCTAAAGAAGTATGGTCTGGAATCAAACCTGAGGTAATAGCTTCTCCTACTTTTGGTTCCTGATAAAAGGAGTAAGTTTAACTCTAAAAGTTAAAGATATTTCCTTGCTAGTTATAGTGATCAGTCCAAAGCTTATAGGCTGATTCATTTCCCACTGACAAGATAATTGTTAGTCAAGATGTTGATTTGAAAGAAACATAATCATTCTTTGGTTGTAATCAGCAAGTAGTATTAGAGAGTGGTGTGACTCCTTTGCACAATGAAGAGTCTAATTCACTTCATACTCCTTTATGGACTCCATCCCAACAATCTACGGCACCCACAACTGATACATTGGTCTATAGAAGGTGTCAACTTGAGTTGGTTCCTCGTCTAGCAGAGCCTCATTCGGTATAGGATTCTTCAGTACAACGAAGGCTTAAGTGGTTTGACTCCACTTTATAGGAAGTGCGGAAGGATGAAATACTTCAATCACATGCACAGCCTCAGATGACTGAAAAGAAAGTTGCTAATTCAAAACATGTTCATTTTTCTCTCTATCCTGATATTCTCATCATACCTGAGCTTCTGAGATTGTCTGAATCAAAAGGCATACATGAGTGGGAAACTACCATGCAAATAGAGTATGATGCCTTGATGAAGAACAATACCTGGACATTGGTGGAGTTACCTCTAGGGAAACAACCCATTGGTTGCAAATGGGTATACAAGGTCAAATGCAAAGTTGATTGTACTTTGGATGAGCACAAAGCTTGTCTTGTTGCAAAAGGCTTCTCGCAACATGAGGGAATAGATTATGAGGAGACTTTTGCTCCTATTGCAAAGATGGTCACTTTTCAATTGCTTCTTTCTATTGCAGCTCAGTTTGGATTGAAGGTTTTTCAAATGGATGTAAAGAAAGCCAACCTGAACAAAGATTTGGAGGAAGTCTATATGGTACAGCCTGAAGGTTTTTAGGCATGTGGTTGTGAACATCTGGTAGGCAAGTTGATTAAGTCATGCTCCTCAAGCCTGGTATATCAAAATAGATCAACATCTATGGGATTCTAGATTCAGAAGGAGTCTTTCTTATCCGAATCTATATGTCAAAAGTGATGGTGATAACATTGTGATTCTTATTGTTTATGTTGATGATCTTGCCATCATATGAAGTGGGGCCACTACTATTCAAAGAGTAAAATCAGATTTATGTGCTACTTTTGACATGACTGATTTAGGCCCCCTACACTATTGCCTTGGTGTAGAGTTATGATAACATGACCATATGATTTTCATAGCCCAGGTCAAGTATGCTACAAACCTATTGCAAAAATTTTAGATGTCTAGTTGTAATTCTTCTTCTACACATATGGACATCGGGAAAAAGATGTCGACTCGTGATGATTCATCATCGTTCAATGAATAACTCTATAGACAGTTGGTGGTGGGCAGCCTGATATAGCTTAAATCGACACAACCAAACTTATGTTTCGTTATTATCTACCTTTCTCAGTTTTTGTCTAAACCAAAGCTTATTCACTTGGCAGCAGCAAAACAAGTTTTGCGATATGTCTAAGGTACTCTTGCCTTTGGCATTTTATATCAGAGAGTCACTGATTTCAGATTGATCAATTGATCCTTGTGCCTACAAGGCGGTTCATTTTTTCCATTCACCTTTAAATCGTTCAAATTCGTACTTCAGGTTTCAACCCTATGACCAAACTTGTGATGGATCAAGCCTTGTCAATCCATCTAAGCCCAACTTAAAATAGCTAAATAAATGTACACATCCACCAAAGGGGAAGCCCCATTATCATGTCTTCAATGGGATTTGAACCTCAGACCAATTACCGAGTTAGAAGACCTCATTCAACCAACTATGCTCAACCACTTTGAAAGCAATTTAGTGCATGAGACCCTCCTTGTTGAAGCCAACAAGTAGAATTTTTTTCCATTTACCTTATAATTGTTAAACAAGATGTACTCCACTACCCCCTTTTTGATTTGATCCACTTTGACATCCTTTATGGAGTCCATATACCTTCACTACAAACGTGACTATTTTCTCTTTCCTCACTAACCCGGAATAATGCAACATTAATCAATAATCAATCAAAAATGAATGGAAAGAAACATCAACATTATTATATGTGAAAAGGAAAATAATTAGAAACAGTATAGAACAACTTTTGTTCCATTAAACAATTCAGTTTCATAAGGAAACTACAAGTCTTGCATGGTATGGCCTGATGTTGCATTTGGGAGGGCATCATAATAATCCAAAAAAACTCCATGTCATTATAGCCATCATTATTTAACCCAAAGGATATTATGCATATGCAAGCAGATGAACTCATATAGAAGCCATTTGGCATTACCTATTCAAACTACTAAAGGATAAGACGAGACAAGAATACAAACTAGACTAAGAAAAGATGGACGACATCATTGTTAGCATTTATGACCTCAATATGACATCATCATCGAATTTATTATTAAATTTCAGAATTTGACCTTAGTAGGTTTCTAGGTCATCCCCGAGCGGGACATCAATTTGGTGTATGAGACACCCTACCTATAAGGCGGTTGTTTTTCTCTATTTACCTTATCTATTGTTTAACTTTGTACTTCTTTAGGTTTTGACCCTTTGACCAAACTTGTGATAGATCAAGCCTTGCCAATCCATCGAAGCAAGACTTACACAAGATAGCCAAATAAATGTACCCATACACGAATAGGGAAAGCTCCCATTTTTGTGTCTTCTCCGGGATTTGAACCTCAAACCAACTACCAAGTTGGAAGGACTCACTTCAACCAACTACGCTCAATCAATTTGGTGCATGAGACACACCCTATGGAAGCCTACAAGTAGATTATTTTTTCATTTGCCTTATAACTGTTAAACAAAATGTACTACCCTACCCCCCCGATTCGATCCAAGGACCCCTCCTCTCTAGAGTACACTTGGATGTCCCCTTATGGGAAAATTAAGGAATTCTAAATTTTTACAACAAAACCCTTTATGAAGAAAATTAAAAATTCTGAAATTACCCTTTTATTTTGAAAATATGCCAATAAAATGTACGGACACAACTCAGAATTTATATAACTTAATTAACATGGAAAACCAAGCACAAAATATGGAAATTAGTCAGCTGAAACTCTAACTGAATTTTACAAATAAATTGCAGAAATCGTAGCTGACCGTACAGATGAATGATCCAAAAATGGATCTAGAAGTACCCAATTCTATGTATTCTCTTATTTGAAACTTGCAATGCATACCCTCAACATGTTCATTGTTCTTGTTAAGTCAAGTTGACGGTGATCCAAACACCTTCGAATGACGAAAAAGGCCATTGTTGTTTTGCTCCGTGTGATAACTATGTGGTGGTCACGGAACAGCCGCGACAATTATGGTAGCGTCGCTCTTCACAAAATAGCGGTTGCTGAAACCACCACAGCGATTGCTTGGGACTGCCGCTTGCAGGCATCGGCGGTTGCCTGACAACCGCCATGATTAGCGACACCGGTGTTTCTGCACCCGATGACGCCAAAATGGAGAAACTCAATAGTTGCAAATGTTTGGACTTCCCAATTCGATTTGTTTCGCCTTTCCTTTCATCTTTGGGCAGAGCAACTATAAATGCAAGCGCTTTCATTCATCAAAGCAATTTGGTATTTGGGTGAATTCAAGTGCAAGCAAATGGAAAAAGTATAAGTCGTTCTTGTTTAGTTCATAGACAGTTGAGTTCTTTCTTGTTGAGAATTGTACGCAAGTAATGCAAGTAGAAGGAGCTTGAATCCTTCTTGAAGGTCATCTATTGGCAGTGAACACATATTGAACTAGAGATTTACATAGTGAAGGGAGCAATTGCTTAGTTTTAGCATTGGTTTCTCAGGATTTTTCATCTCTCAATTTCAAGTATTGTGTGAATGTTTCTTTCATAACATACTTGATAAAAAGAACTTTGTTAAGTTGTTCATTCATCATCACTAAGAAAGGATTTGTTGTTGTATAAATAAGGCAATTTACGGATCAGATGTATTGCTATCAAACCAATTAAGATCAATTGTTTTTTCATATGGTATCCTCATTAGTTAGATTTCACCCGGAAGGGTAGTGAAAGCGGAGATTTCATTCCGAGAAGATATTTCCACCAAGAAGAAAAGGAATCTGAAACATGGCTTGTAGTGGAGATGCATGCATGTGACATGAAGAAGAACATTTCTACAAGTTGGAGGAAGATGTGGCAAGTCTATCCAAAGATGTGGGCAGTATTTCCTTGTCTATGGGAAAGTTGGAGTCCATCATGGGATTGCTCATGGAGAAGCTTGGTGTTCCAAAAGAGGCACTAGGAGACCATAAAGAAGACACTCATGAGTATGAGGAAGAGCAGCCCCGTGCCAACCTTACCTCCTCCATTCAAAGGCAATGGCGAAGATAGAAATTCAGCCTTATGATGGGGACGTGAATGCCGAGAAGCTAGACCATTGGCTAGCTCAACTTGAGGTATATTTCAGTTTGCATCAAATCAATGAGAGTCAACAGATTTCATTTGCAAGGTTAAAATTAACCAATCATGCTTTAACTTGGTTTGAAATCTATGTTCATTCTTTGGTTGTTAAGAATCTTCCTCCTATTTCTAAGTGGGATGAATTTAAGATGTTAATAAAAAGCAATTCTATCCTATTTGTTATGAGGAAGAGAGGTCCATGTATTGGCAATATCTCAAGCAAAAGCAAGGCCAAAATGTGCAAGAGTACACCAATGAGTTCCAAAAGAAAGTTGTCCAAATGGGCAAAGATGTAGCGGACCGGGACATTTTAATGAAGTACATCGGTGGACTCCATAGCCACTTGAGGAGACCAGTCCTCTTGGCCAAGCCGGTGAATGTAGATGAGGCTTGTTCTCAAGCCCACTATCTAGAGATGGACAAGAAGAAGAGTTCATCTACCTCTCAAGCATGCTTCAAACAAACAAGTGACACCAAGCAAAAGGAGAAAGGAAAAGGGAAAGGTAAGAAGAATGTTACTTCCATTTCTAAGAAGGATACTAAAGTTCATTGTGGTCCTTGTGATGTTGACACTCATTCCGAGGAAAATGTTGGAAGCTCCACCCGGAATTACATCCCTTCAAGAATAAGAAGAATAAAAAGAAGGCCATGGCTGCCCTCAAGGAGAGGAGATATTTTGCAGTGAAGAGGTGGATGAGACAATGTGTTGTACCTCCATCCGTAGAGAGGTATGTTTGGGTAGTAATAATGTTGTTCAAGAAAATGAACTTACTAAGCTTTTTCATATAAAAATCCAAGTGAAGAAAACCAAAGTGGATGCTCTTTTTGATACTTGTTCTCAAGCTAATTTGATAAGTAAGGAGTTAGTTGATAAGCTAAAATTAGAGACTTACAATCATCCAAATCCGTACTCATTGGGTTGGGTGAAGAAAGGCGTAGACATCAAGGTTACCAAAGCAATGCAAAATTACATTTGGTATTGATAAGAAGTTCATTGATGAAACTACTTTGGATATTGTTCCTCTTGATGTGTGTGGTGTAGTGTTTGGCAGCCCATACTTGTATATCAGGGATGCCATCTTCATGAGAAGAGCCAACCAATACCGCTTGGTGAAGGATGGTAAGAACTACCTCATTTCAGCCTTTACAGAGAGACTTAAAGATCTCTTTGGTAAGTGCCTCTAAAGCTAAGAAGATCTTATTAATGCTAGTGGGAAATTTGCATTACTTCTTTTGAGAGATATACAAGAAGAGGAAGTTGTTGCATCTAAAACCACTTGTAGCATGTTTACTAACAAAGAGCAAAATAATGAAAGAGTTGGTTCAGCAGTTCAAGGAAGTTTTCCAAGAGCCTATGGGGCTGCCTCCGGTTAGGCCAATTGAGCATGAGATACAGTTGTTACCCGATAGTCCACTTCCAAACTTGGGATTATACAGGCAGTCCTTAAAGGATGCCAACGAGGTAAAAAACAAGCAATTACAATCTTTGATTAAGTAAGGTATAATCCATCCTAGCACTTCTCCATGTGGTTCTCCTATTGTTTTAGTACCTAAGAAAGATGGTTCATGGAGGATGTGTGTTGATTATAGAGCATTAAATAAAATAACCATAAAAAATAGGTACCCTCTTCCTCGAATTGATGATTTGTTGGATCAATTACAACATGCTAAATATTTTACTAAGCTTGATTTGAAATTTGGGTATCACCAAGTTTGGATTAAGGAAGAGGACATCTAGAAAACAACGTTCAAGACCAGGAAAGGGTTGTATGAATGGTTGGTATTATTACCGTTGGGCTATGCAATGCACCAACTACCTTCATGAGGTTGATGAATGAGGTAATGAGGTCCATTTATTGATTCCTTTGTCATTGTGTACTTGGATGACATTCTAGTTTTTAGCAAAACTTTTGAGGAGCATATTAACCATTTGCATCAAGTTTTGCAAGTTCTAAAGGAGAACCGGCTAGTGTTGAATGAGAAGAAGTGTGAGTTTGCTCAACAATCACTTGTCTTTTTGGGGCATGTGGTTGGAGATGGAGAGTTGAGGATTGATCCGGCTAAGATAGAGGCCATTTTGAATTGGCCTACACCATCTAGTTTGACCGAGACTAGGAGTTTTATTGTGTAGTTCAATATTTGAGAAAGTTCATCAAGAACTTCTCTTCCATAGCAACGCCCTCTACATTTTGTGACAGCAGGTGGTAAGGCTTTTGATTGGGGTAAGAAACAACAGACGCTTTTGAGTCATTTAAATACAAGATTAGTCATGCTCCATTTTGGCATTACCTAACTTGCAGCTTCCTTTTGAAGTAGAAACCGATGCTAGTGACTATGTTATGGGAGGTTGTCCTACTTCAAGGAGGTAGGCCCGTATGTTATCATTCTAAATTATTTCATGGAGCCATTTTGAATTATTGTACATATGATAAGGAATTGTATGCTCTTGTGCAAGCGGTCAAGAAATGGAAACATTATCTAATGGGTAAAGAAACTATCATACACACGGATCACCAACCTCTTCAATATTTGTAGGCTCAAAATAAACTTCAACAAGCTAGACACTATAAGTGGATGGGTTTCTTGCAACAATTTCATTTGATCATAAAATATAAGAAAGGTGTGACTAACTAGTTAGCTGATATGTTATCTAGACCTCCTTTACTTTCAGCTATGGGCACTTTAACTCTTCTTGAGCCTTTTGTATGTGAAGCATATCAGGAAGGTTATGAGTAGGATCTAGATTTTGGAGAAATCTTTCAAAGAAACCTCCAAGTGAGGGCTTTGCGCTTAGGGGAGAATACTACTTCCAAGGACGGGCTGCTCTACAAGAACGAGAAACTTTGTGTGCCTAAGGGGAAAGAGTTCAGTTGATGAGGGAAGCACACACTTCTAAGGTGGTTGGTCACTTTGGTGTGACAAAGATTGTTGCGCACTTACAGAGGTATGTTTATTGGCCAAACATGCAAGCAAAAGTTGCCAAATTTATCAGGGGTTGTGTTTTATGTAGTACAAGCAAGCCTAGTAATAGAAAGTTGGGTTTATATATGCCATTACTAGTTCCTTCCCGACCATGGGAGAGCATCTCCATGGATTTTGTGGGCAGTTTGCCTACTTCAAGAAAGGGTATGATTATATTTTTGTGGTAGTGGACCGGTTCAATAAAATGTGTATTCTCATTCCTTGCAAGAAGACCATTAAAGCCAATGATGCAAGCTAAGTTATTTTTTTGCTAATGTGTGGGTTCATTTTGGTTTTCCTAATTCTATTGTGTCAGACAAGGACTCATGATTCATAGGAAAGTTTTGGTCTACCTTGTGGGAAAAGATGGATACTAAGCTGAAAAGGTCTATTGCTTTTCATCCAAAACAGATGGGCAAACAAAAGTGGTAAATTGTACCTTGGTTCAGCTCTTAAGAGGGTACAACAAGAAACATCCTAGGACTTGGGATGAGAATTTGGTGTATATCCAACATTCTTATAACAGGCAGTTCATGCTTCTACCAGTAAGACTCCTTTTGAAACATGTTTTGGTTATTTGCCTAAGAGTGCATTTGATGTTGTTTTGAGATTACCATACAAGAGACACGGGAAAGTGGATCTGGAAGTCCACAAAGCTAAGAAGTTCATTGAGAAAATTCAGCAGATACACCTCCAGGTATAGAGAGGTTGAAAGAGTCACAGGCCAAGTACAAAGCAAGGCATGATCAACATAGAACTAAGCATTCTTTCCTTGTTGGTGACAAGGTATGGTTGTACTTGAGTAGAGAAAGGCTACAAGGTAAAGCTAAGAAACTCAAGCCTCTTGATATGGCCCATTTGAAATTCTAGAACAAGTGGGTAAGAATGCATTTCACTTGGATTTTCCTCCTTATATGAGAATATATTCATTGTGAATGTTGAGAATTTATGTCTCTTTGAGCCCTCCATGTTGGATCAAGAAGAAGAGGATTGTTTTTACCATCTATTGAGGATCTTGCTCCAGAAAGTCAGTTGGAATTGGAGGAAGATGTGGTATTGCAGTGGAAAGAGAGGACAACACAGCAAGGAGTGCAAGACAAGTGGTTGATTGGGTTGAAAGGTCAATTGCCTACCAAGGCCAAGTGGTATTCCAAAGAAGATGTGGGGAAGAAATTTCCTCACCTCATCAGTCCTTGAAGCTTTTAGGGACTTAAAAGCCTCAAATTGGGGAGGTATGATCCAAAAATGGATCTAGAAAATACCCAATTCTATGTATTCTCATATTTGAAACTTTGCAGTGCATACCCTCGGCATGTTCATTTTTTGGAAATGGTTAAGTCAAGTTGACGTTGATTCAGGCAACTTCGAATGACGAAAAAAATGCCATTGTTGTTTTTTTTTTGTGTGATAAGCTGCGGTAGTCACGAAACCATCGCGGCAGTTGTGGAGCCATCACTCTTCATAGAGAAGTAGTGGTTGCGCAACCGCACAGTGATTCTTGTGACCACAATCGCGCACAGACCGGTGGTTGTGGTGACAACGCTGCGGCGGTTCTGCAACGACCTCCTACTGCATAAAGCAACAATTATGCATCCGACGATGCTAAAATGGGAAACTCAATAGTTTAAAATGTTTGGGCTTCTCAATTCGATTTTCCTTCCATCCTTGGCAAAGCAACTATAAATACAAGCACTTTCATTCATCTAAGCAAGTGATTTGGAGTGAATTCAAGTGTGAGAAAAAGGAGAAATTCTGAATTGTTCTTATTTTGTTCATAGACAGTTGAGTTCTTTCTTGTTGAGGATTGTAAGAAAGTAATGCAAGTAGGAGCTTGAATCCTTCTTGAAGGTCAACTATTGGTAGTGAACTTGTATTGTATTGGAGATTTACATAGTGAAGGGAAGCAATTGCTTACCCAACTGAAGTTTTTCCACATTGGGTTTCTCCAGGATAAAATTCTTGTCTCCTTGTCTTTCATCTCTCAATTTCAGTATTGTGTGAATGTTTCTTGCATAACAGTTTGGAAGGTACAGTTGCTGGGAAATGATGATGTCAGCAGTGTATGGATGCTGCCCTAGCTGGTACGGCTGGTGCAAAATGAACAACAGGCTATTTGACAAGCTGTCTAGAAGGTACAACAGCTTCTAGTGATGAATTCAGCGTCCCAAAAATGATGACGTCAGCCCTCAAAATGATGCCCTAGCTTGATATCCCAATGTTGAATTTGATATTGATCTGATTTGAAGCACAAATGCAGTCCCTGAATGGAACCACCATACAAGACCGAAGGGTTTTCATCCCCAAGCCTTATTCACCGGAGGGTTTCCATCCTCAGATGCTAAAAGTTGAAGCAAAAGCTCAAACTCACATACAAAAATAGCCAATTGAAAAGTGATCCCCAAATGAGCCCAATTGCCCCACTTTTATAATTTCACTTTCACGCTTCTCAAGAAAAAGTATTCACAAAGCAATGTCCCCTCTTATTTTAATTTTGAGTCGGTTTGTTAATAATCACCTTTAATAATAAAACATATATTGTCTTTTTATGAAATATAACTTAAAGTTACTTTTTGGACAACTTAAGCTAAATTATTAAATTATTTCCCTTGCACCACCACTTTAGCCTACGGGAAATGGAGAATAGGCTAAGGGTCTTCTAACTGGATTAGATTTGACAAGGGGTCATGACAATCCACCCTTCCCAAAATTGTTTGTCCTCAAGCAATTGCAAGCTCAACTGCTCTGACTTTCCCCAATTGGCCATCTTGTAATACTGGATCCCAATTCATCCTTGGGAACTTGCAATTCCATGTTCTAAATTCCTTGTGTGATGCAGTATGTTCCTTTGACTGCATAACTTTGGCTGTCCTTGAAGCCTTCTCCATACATCCATCTGGAAGACCAACAATGTTATTGGCCAAGGATGAAGCAACAATACAAACATTTTCTTTGAATGTATTGATAAGTGCATTTGCTTCCTTTACTAAATCCATGACATCTTTATCAAATAAGTGCTCTTGCAATCCATTGATAAATGTAAATTGCCCTGAATCTTGAATGTGATATATGCCTCTATCCAAAGGTGCTTTGAGTCCTAACATTAAAGCATGAAATTCTGCAAGCACCTTCATCGTTGTACCTAAACCAACCATTACTTCGTATGTCACAAAATCATCGGGTATTTGCAGTACTATCCCAACTCCGTCTTCCCAGAATTTCCTTTAGATGTGCCAGCCAATTCAAGTTTATAGACGGGATTGAAATACCTCTCATCCATGATTGTAGTTGAGACTTTAATCTTTTCAAGTCCAAGGTAACTAAATACATATGACTTTGATGCAAGGTGCAGCAGCTGATTAACCTTGTCATCATCACTGTCAATCAAACTTACATGCCTACTTGGACTTTGTGTCCCTTCATGTAAAAGAAATACAGGTTTGCTGATCTCTGCCATATTGACAGCATGTGCAAAAATATCACATAAGAGATCACACATTTCAGGAAAAGATGCATAGTATGAATACTCAAGATTGGAGAAACTAGCACCAAGCAATGAACCCTTGTGCTCATCCTTATTGAATAAATTTTGCACCCTTGTAGTGTTATCAACTGGTATCCATAGATTCCAGAGACCCTGAGCCTTTGCCATTTCTTTTAATGTTTCCTCTGCTGCATCAAATTGATTGTCACCATCAAGTGTCTCAACTCAAATATATTTATTGAAAGAAGCATAAACCTCCTTGCAGCCCTTGACATCAAGCTGAAGATCATAAAACAACTTTTTGCCAGTAGATTTATAATTCTCATCAATGCAATCTATGTAATTTTGAAAAAGGCTCCTTTGTTGTCTCTTCTAGCTTATCACACAATATTGTGTTGAACTCGTGCACATCATGTTGCTGATAAGATTCATCCAAAAGATTATGTAAGTTCTTTTGTGGATACACTATCATTGTTGTTTTGTATATTATAAAACAGGTTCAGCAAACAGCAAAAAACAGCGCAATGCAATGTATTGTTCTGTGGAAAGCCGCCAAAAACTTCAACATTTTTGCCAAAACACAACTTGAAATAATATCCTCTTGCATCAGTGGCCAAAAATGCAAAATAACAACATGGAGAAGTTCAACTAGAGCAATTCGATGTAATCCAACACCTCGGTCTCCCTTATCCAATTGAGACAAATCCAAATCTAGTATAGAGATGATGGCACCGTGGACAGGCAATGAACTAACCAGATGTTGCCTTTTGTGAAAACCCATTGCTTGCACCACTTCGCTCCTCCTATGTAATGAAGAAACTGGAATACCCAAACCTTGAGTTCCAATGGAAATTTCACCCGAATCAGAATTATGGTGGCTGAAATGTTTGTTCCCTTCAGCTGAGACCTTCTACCCACATCATCCAATGATAAGACCCCCTTAAAATGTGCAAACTTGCAGCTGTTCATGACTGATAACAGCAGCTCATGATCTGAAATTATCAAAACCAGCAACATGACACTGGCACAACAGCTGCAAAACTGCATATCCACTTGTATGAGTGCAACTGAAATAATGTGGTGGTTGATAATGGTGATGACAGCAGCATTAATGGTGGCAATTTGGTTCATAGCTGCCCTGGGTATGTTTCCTCTATCACTTGATGGTAGTATCCCATCACCACACATTCCCTTCATGTCTTGTTGGTGATCCTTTGCACAAATATCCAAGTTTGGAGTTACTCCACCATGCTTATGTTGTGCTACTCTAGTATTCATGTGAACTTCCTCTTGAGATCTTCTTGTGGTGCTTATAACTTCCTCAATAAGAAGGATATATCCAACACAACTCCTAACTCATGATGGTGCTCTTTACTCAATGGCAATCTTGAAAGTGCAAAATCAACCACCATGCAAAGTTGATCTAAAGTAAACCAGTTACCATCATAAGAAGATATCTTACCTAGACCCATGATGTAAGAATCATCGCATACCTTGTGTCCACTCTAAGTGCTGACAAGTTGTATCTTTATGATGCAAAGAATGTTGAAGCCATCTTGTAGTATCCCAACCTTTGTGAAATTTCTTTCACATATCCAAAGGTGCCAACCTGTAGGTAGCTTGATTCCAAAAACACCACGCCACAATTAGTCAAAAAATCTCAAATATCAAAATTACATATCCTTTCAATGTGACTATCTCCATAACCCTGTCTTCAAGTGAAAAACTCGGCTCCAAGGAGTGATCTATGAATCGTGAGCATTGATCCTCCACAACTTCGTTAGAATGCACAACATACTCTATATGATTCCTCATGAACTTCCTTTCAATCCAAATGCATAGGATGAAGAATTCACTAGAAATAGTGATATTGATCTCATCAAAGCCTTTATCCTTCTTGTACCTCAAAAGATCACCTAGATCCCATATACAAAAACAATTTTGAACTTGAATCAAAGAATCTATTTGCCCTATGTCTGCAAATTGTATCCTTCACCCTATCACCATTTTTAGAATTTTTCCATGATGACAAGAATCCTGTAATGGCATAGCATAGTATGAAGCAATAAATATAAAATATGACCATCCATTTCATACCTTGGGTTGTAATCAAACTATTCACCTCCCTTTGTCGAATTACAAATTGTTGAGATATAAACAACACCTTCATCCTTGTGACTCAAAATTTCCGAGTTGGGATCAATAGTCTCTCTCAATTGCATGTCAATTGACATGGCTATCTTAAAAATCAATCATATATGGCAATGACTCACCTTTTGAAAAATCGTTGAGTAGCTCATGGATTGGCACATCTATTTCCATCTTCGGCTCTTTGCATTTAGCTAGTGATGCATTTTCCCCTTGACTTCATTGATATAAATGCAATCATTAGAAGTCAATAAAACATCTTCTACTATCAAGGATCTTTACCCTCACCCTACATGTTGGATCCCTCATGTTCTTGCTCAATGAAGTCTTGTGGCTTTGAATTTGATTGTTCTTCTTGCTTCCTAATTTCTTCCTTAGCAATCTTTTGAGGTTTTGACTTTCCTTCTTTCTTCTTCAACCTTCTACTTCTATTTTCTCCATATATCTCCAAGAATTCTTCAAAGGTATTATAAGATTTGTAGATGTCATACTTTTTATCATATGCGTCAAAGGCAAGAAGTCAAACCTCATTTTTGTCACACTGCTCTTCTAACCATGCCTCGTGAATATGATTTTTCTTTCGTGATCTTCTAAATGAAGTTAGATCTTCATAGCTAATAATAAACTACTCCAATAAATGGTTCTTAAAATCTTGGTTCTTCATTTATGCCTCAAGATTTTTCTGTTGTAAACTCTTAATCATTACCTTCAGGATATCCCCAAGTGGATTTGTAGATCTTTCTCTCCGAGTTCCCATTATACAACATTACATTTATATTTAGCCCTGCAAGTTGGTGAGAATATGGCTCTGATACCACTGTGATGTCCCTCGGAAACTTAATGAGTTCTGAATTTTTACAACAAACCCTTACGTAACAAAATGAAAAACTTTAAATTAACCCTTTTATTTTGAATATATGACAATACAAAATATGGACACAACCCAGATCTTACCCTTTTATTCTTTCGTGATCTTCTAAATGAAGTTAGATTTTCATAGCTAATAATAGACTGCTCCAATAACTAGTTCTTAAAATTTTGGCTCTTTATTTGTGCCTCAAGATCTTTCTGTTCTAAACTCTTGTTCATTACCTCCAGGATTTCCCAAGTGGATTTGTAGATCTTTCTCTCCAGCCCATTTATGCAGAATTACATTTAGATTTAGTCCTACAAAGTATCATCACTTTGAGAATATGGTTCTCATACCATTGTGATGTCACTTGGAAAATTAATGAATTTCGAATTTTTACAACAAACCATTACGGAAGAAAATTAAAAATTCTGAAATTACCCTTTTATTCTGAAAATATGACAATACAATGTATGGACACAACCCAGATTTTATTGAACTTAATTAGCAAGAAAAGCCAAGCACAAAATATGGAAATTATTCAGCTGAAACCCTAGCTGATTTTTACAAATAAATTGCAGAAATCATAGCTGACCATACAGATGAAATTATTGGCTGGAAATGGCATCCAAGTTGGCTGGAAAACGTTGTTTGGAAGGTACAGTTGCAGGGAAATGATGACGTCAGCAGTGTATGGATGCTGCCCTAGCTGATACGGCTAGTGGAAAATGAACAGCACTATCTGGAAGGTACAACAACTTCCAATGATGAAATTCAGCCTCCCAAAATGATGACATCATCCCCCAAATCAACCCTCAAAATTATGTCAACCCTCAAAATGATGCCCTAGCTTGATATCCTAATGCTAAATTTTGATATTAATCCGGTTTAACGCACAAATGTAGCCCTTGAAGGGAACCACCATACAAGACCAGAGGGTTTCCCAAGCCTTATTCACCGAAAGGTTTTCGTCCTCAAATGCTGAAAGATGAAGCGAAAGCTCAAACTCACAATACAAAAATAGCTGATTGAAAAGTGATGCTGAATGAGCCCAATCGTCCCACTTTTATAATTTCACTTTCACACTTTTCAAGGAAAAGCACTCATAAAGTAATGTCCCCTCCTTTTATTTTAATTTTGAGTTGCTTTGATGATAATCACCTTTTTAATAATAAAAGATAAGTTGCCTTTTTATTAATATAACTTAAAGTTACTTTTTTTTCCTTGCACCACCACTTTGGCCTATGAGAAATTGAGAATAGGCTAAGGGTCTTCTAACTAGATTGGATTTGAGAACGGGACATGACATACACAGGCCTCCACTACAAACATCCCTACTTTCTATTTCCTCACTAATCTGGAATTATGAAACATTAATTAAGATTGTACAACTGAATGGGCCAGCATATGTCGCATCAAACCTTAACTTCCACATTAAATGAATTTGGAAATGTACCATCACATGTTGATTCTTTCTCCAACAACCAGCGAATTATTCAGGGACAAATACAAGAAATAGGAAGAGAGGCAACAAAGAGAAACTGGAAGGCACACATTGGGATTAGTGTGAACATTTTTTATTATGTTGAAAAGGAGTGACAATATTCTTGAGACAGTTAACGACAAATCATTAGTTACTAGGTAGCTAACATATAACAACTATTTATTAAATATATTTAATATGCAAAATTGCAAAAACAATAACATATTTCACAATTCAAAAACATTTAAATTTTGTAAATATCCAAATCCAAGACCTGTTTGTGACTTTTCTTGATGTTACATACATTCAGACATTGTTGTTTATCATTCTTTTAGCACCTTACATATCTACTTCTTTAGGCACTTGCTTTTAATGGTATACATGAGTTAGTTGCAGGACATACAAGCTTGATAATTCCCTTGAAAGATGTGTGCTTCGCAGCTTTTTAGTCCTACACCTGGGGGCAACCTTTTACACATTAGGGCGCACCTACAATAGGGGCATATCACAAAGAGCTTTTCTGGTTATATCTCTTTTAGTCTTATCCATTGGCAATATAGAGGTACTTACAGGACGTCTTGCACTGCCTTATACTTTGTAACACATGCTTTACTACGGATATTGTATTGTGTTTTACTTGATGACATTCCTTGCTCATATGTACTGAAGTTTCTTGCTCCATGTTTACTATTTGTTGATTATGACATGTTTCTACATTATGTTGATTGATCACATGTTCTTGTGTGCTTTTGTGTTGCTTTCTAATATCCAATTCTATAACTCTTGAATGCCTTACGCTTCTATGTGTGTTGTAGGACTTGTTACCAAATAATCCACGCCAAGAAGTCTGGTTCTATTTTTAGAAGTGCTAAAAATAGCGTTTGGCTAAAAATAGTTGGTGCTAAAAATAGAAGTTCCAGTTCTATTTTTAGGAGTTGAAGGGAGTGCATGAGTGGATGGATAAAGATAGCTTTTATTAAATTTAGCAAGTGCTGCTCCAAATAGAAATTGGCTAAAAAGAGAAGTGCTTTTGGATAAATTTAGCAACTGTTGTTCTAAATTAATCCTTGGCGCCAAAAGGAGAAGACTTTTATTAAATTTAGCAACTGCAGTCCTATAATTGGCGCCAAAAGGGGTGATAAAGATGAATTAAAACAGTCCTAAAGCATGTAGCTGTTGGTTTTAGATGGTGGCGCCAAGCATGGGAGAGGTATTTTATTAATTAATGCATGCAGCAGACAGACAGGACTGTGGCGCCAAAAGGCAGGAAGAGGAAATTTAATTAATTAAATCATGCATGCAGCCCCATGCACCAAAAGGAGGTGAAGGAATAAATAAAATAGCATGCAAACAAGCTATTTTTGGGGAAGGCAGCAGCCTATGTAGGCTGATTTCTATTGTAAAAATCATATCAGACACACTTTGGGCTGATTTGCTCTGGCAATTCTAGCCTTGTACTTGCACCTCTAAATAAAAAGCTTCATTTTTGCCCTCTCATACTGCTGTTTTTCTGATTTTTTTAGTGTTTGACAGGAATATTGTGTTGCTCTAGTGTGGAATTTACTCCCTCTACTGCTGTCCTTTCTCCTAAACCCTTGAATTTATTATGCAAAATAGCTTAGAGTTGTGCAGGTGTGTGGATCTTTGATTTCCTATGTGCAGAAGTACATGCATGTGTTAAATTATTGGTGTATCACCCTTATTTCCCTTTTCCCGCATTCCTTTCTCTTTTCCTTGTCAAGTTTTCTCTATTTTTAAGGTGATTCACAAGGGAACCAGCCCTCTCTGGAGGTTCACCTCAAACATAAGTTACCCACAGCCTTGAGGTGTTCCAATTTTGTCAACAAGAGAGAGTACACACCATTCTCTATCAGGGTGCAACTTTTGGGTGACAACAGGACTCTTTTTGCTCTATGCTTCATTATTTGTATGATTCGTGTGTGCTCGAGACTAGGTATCTCCTTATTTCTATTGGCATCTCTATTGGCTACCTAACCCCTTTAATGTATTCCCTAGACACCCCTCCCAAACTCCTTCCACTAAGGACATCATCACTAGGGCTGCCAGAGAGGACATCTACAAATAGTATATCTAGACCACCTGGATCTCCCTCGTGATCCACTCAGTCCCAAGCTTGCTTTCTATGCCGCTCATTTCTTACAAGTGGTGGACAGTACTATTTGTCACCCTCACTATCTCCAGCGCCATTGGTCTCACGGCTTGAGGTTTCCCCTTGGCCAAATGAGAGTTTGTTCCCACCAGTTACAGGTTGAAACAGACCATCACATTCTCTGTCAAGACCAGATTTATCACCTTTGCCCCCTCCAAGAGGTGGAGACCGAGGACCACTTCGTTTTCAAAGGCCCCATTTATTATGACATCCGGGAAGATATCACTGCCTCTACAGAGACTCAAACAACAATCTAGCGTCAAGTTGTATTTGTTAGCATGCTTGTATGAGTGTCATTGTTGTGCTTTGGCTGATTACTTGTTTCAATTTCTAATAATATTCACATATTTGTATTCGTTGAATAACACACTTTATGTTTGTTCTATAATGATCATATCGTGCTTCTGTTGACTTATCCAACCATGTTTACTATACATGCTTATATGGTTTATCTTCATATGCTTTTTACACATGGTGCATATAACCACTTTTGATTTAAGATGAGTTATACGCATGCACATACCTCACCCTCAAAGGGGTGCATATTGTGGGCTTGTTCAAAAGCATATTTCACCCAAGAGTACAAACTCAGTCAAATTCGTTGCATTCTACACATTCGAATCAAATCTTATTCAATTTGATCATACTTTTAGCAGTTTTTGGCAGCAGATTATCATCATGTATGCAAAATTTTGGGTATCATTGTTTGTAGCCAGATCCCTCAGTCTCAATAGCCCAAAAAGTTGATATTTGGCCTCAACAGCCAGAAATTTTGATATTTGGCTCTAATTGTTCAAATAGGGGCACCCTTATTCACTTTCAGCACTTATTTCACATTGGGACATATGCACCCCATGGCATGCTTCAGCATTCAACAGTTTGGTAGCATAGTTTGGCATAACCGCCAAGTGTAGTTGTTCTTGTGCACATTACATTTCATAGCAAATTTTCAAACACATTCTCAATTTTTGGCAAATTCAAATTACAAATCGATACACACCTTTATCAAGCATTGATCTACACATCCTTTCCATGTGTTCGTAGGTTTTTCATGTGAATTAGCAAAGTAATTTCAACAGTTTGCACCACCATCCTATGATTGAGATTCACAAGGTTTGCATCTTCTTTTCCTTTTAATCAAGCATTTGTCAATACTAGATTAAAAGGGGGCAATCTGTAGTACCCTAAATTTGGTCTAAGCACTTGGCAATGTCACTTTTTGTATGCATTTTGGTATATAATCTATTTAAACATATTTAACCAAATTCAAATTATCCTCTCGCTCTTTCCACACCCTTTGATCCACTAGTTGATAGCCCTTCTCCAGCTCAGCTTATCATAATGACTTGAAGTCCGGCATTGAATATTTGTCCAAACCTCTCCACATCTCAGTTCTGATTTATGTTATCCTTGGTCAAGTTCGTGGGTCATGGACAGGTTCAGTCCCAAACATGTCCACCTGCCACGAACCTATCTTATACTCTATTAGTAACAATTGCAAAAGGGTAACTTGGCTTTAGTCAACTTAGTCGAGATTCTAGGGTCAGTTCAACAATTAACTAACAAAAGGTCATCCATAAATACAAACACACCCTAACCTATCAGGGGCATCTCGGGAGGGGCTAAAGAATCATTGGAACATCTTACACTCCTTAGAGAACATTATCAAAGCAACAAATTATACATCTACAGCCATCCTAGTAGAGTCCTAGATCACACATTGAGATTAATTTTGATGCACAATCCAAAGTGCATATTGCCAAGTGTTATGGCAGAATCAAGGGCTCATTCTTTATTGTATATTCTATTGCCATTACATCTCATCATAGGCTTAGATGAACTACATGTGGTCGATCCTTCTTTGGAATATTGTTATGTAGTCAGCGTTCATCACATCATCAAGGATGTGGTGAGGTCGCCCAGCCCAATCATGCTAGCCCTTTTTTATGTCAAGGCACAAAAACAACTAAAGTTTGAGTAAAGGAGAGACAACAATTGATTCTATCGCATTCATTGCAAGATTCCAAAGTTGAAAAGACAACTTACAAACATAGACGAACCTGCATAGAAAGAGGAAACAAGCATAGATTTCCAGAAGACATGTTCATGGACCTCCCCAACGCCTTCGGCCAGTACCTTTCCTCGACAAACACAATCGGCGATAGTATTGTCCACATGCTATGAACTAGTCCAGAACACAATAGAAAATCCTTAGTTTTTTTAGCACCTAGATAATTGTCTTTTCTACATTTGCATATCATGTGTGCACATTGTCTTGTCCTTGATCCGCATATTTTAAAGAGTGCATTCCATTCCCTAACCCTAATCACATTTTGTCAAATTAAAAGCAACGTAACATATCAGAAAATCAATATTTAGCATATTCAGGACTGTTTTAGGACTGCCTTTATTAATCTTGAATTAACATTTCCCTTTTAGTTATGTGCAAAAGCTTGATTTAATTAAAACACAAGTGTACTTGTTTTTAGACTGTTATCACATATGCTCACCAATAGTCGAATGTCTTAAATGAGAACTGATATCAATAAGTATTTTATTTATTGAACACAAGTACCGGTCAATACAGCAGTAAATCCTCCTATTCTTGGGGGTATATAAGTCGTCACAGGGAAAATATTGATTATTGGGGCGGTCTGTAATCCTCCTATTCTAGGGTATGTAAACCATAACTTTTTGATACTAGGAGACATTGGAGAAAATCTATAAACACTTCTGTTATTGGGGGTCTATAAATTAGACTAAGCTTATGATATATTGGAGAACATTTCTAAATCCTTCTGTTATTGAGGATCTTTAAATTGTCCTATGAATATATATTCATGTGATAATTGAGGGTGTCTTCAAATCCTCCTAATATTGGGTGTCTATAAAAAGCCATGTGGGAGCTTGTCTTGATAATAGCTTAGATAATTGAAATTGCTAGGAATACGTTTATTGATAAATGATTTGTATTAAGCTTTATGATGGGTTTATGGTGAAGCCGAGTTGGTAATGGTCCCTTGTACACCATTTGATAATCATCTTCATCCAGCCTAAATCCATTTTGTTTTCTTACTAACAGTGTATATTTTATGTGCAACTTACTCATATTGTGTTTTATGTGCAAATATTTTTCCATTGTATAACAGTATCCAAGTGGGGAATCCATAACATCCACTAAAAGTGGTACAAGATGTCAACAAAGCAAAAAGCAAAGACACAACATAACATCACTCCTGACAACTAGGAAAACTCCAAATTAAACCAACTGAATATAACAGACCATAATGTAGAAAAGACGGCCTGAATTCTAAAAAAGGTAAATACTTTCCAACAGAAATTTTATAGAGGAGTCAGTTTGCTTGCATATATGGGAAAAAGGCATACCAACGCCCCACAAATTTCGTAACAGCACTTGCAGAACTTTTACTGAAAAGCTGCATTGTGATTATACCTTTCGTGGTATTTAGGATCTGCAATTTCCAAGAATATCCAAACAAACAAAAAATCAACAGGATGTTATTAGTCCTTGCAAATGCAGATGACATGCTGTGGGTTAAACGAAAAAGAAACTATGGAGTAAATACTCTAGGGAAAACTACAACCATACCAACTTCAAACTACATGAAAAACATATCAAATTAGCTTAAGGGGAAATGATGTAACTTTAATGTGAGTTTGCATTTGTTCTTCAAAACTCCTGACTTTAATCCCAGTGAAATATTTTGTCCGTCTCATTTTGTTTATGTCCACAGTAGTTAGATAGGACAATACAGCTTATACAGACCAATTAATCAAAAGGAAATATTGTCCATCTTTGAATGATGTGTTTTTATGTGAAAACAATAGTTTGAACCGAAGTTTAGACATTGCATTTCACAAGAATATCCAAACAAACAAAAAATCAACAGGATGTTATTAGTCCTCGCAAATGCAGATGACATGCTGTGAGTTAACGAAAAAGAAACCTGAAGGGCCAAAACTTCATCAAAGATCACCCTCTTGCTTTCCATCATTCTACTTATCGAAAGTGGCCTTTAAAATACGCATGCTGTCTTTCCATATAGACTGACAACAAATTTGATAAAATCATTATTTATGAAAGATTTATTCTATCATTGACTCGGACCTTAAGATTAAGCCCCTTTATTCTTTGCAGCATTTTCTTCAAGGTGTTCTATAAGCAGAGAAAGGAACTCATACAGTGGTTAAAAAGGAAGAAAAATAATGAAGTCGACCCTTTAATTTAAATCAATAAAAGCTTAGCCTCCACACTACAAACCCACTTTACACTCTCACAACCAGAAACCCATTGCCTAAAGGTAAAATGGGATAAATCTTGGAAATTTAGTAGTAAACCAAAGCAATAGAAATAAAGTATACTTTTTCTTTTTGACAACCAGATTTAATGAATTTATTAGGCCACTTGAAACTTTCCAATCCAATTTTTGTGTATTTGTAAACATAGGATTCAATTCCTATTATTAAGTATGAAGGCCTTTAAAGAGAAGTCATCTCCCTTCAAGAACCATTCCTTAGTATCTTAAAAGACGTATATAAAAGGCTTATCATCTCAAATTATTCAAGACCTCAATGTAGAATGAAACACATTTGGGTGTTTTATTATATCTCCATGAATTGTTGTTTACAATGTAATTTTCCATTTCCTTTCATACACTTAGCTCCTATGCTCTCTTCAATACTTTTTTAATATACAAGCATTTATCCACTTGAATGCAAATGGGATGCTAGTGTGACTATCTTCTGTCAATATGAGATGCCATCTTCAAATACTGATCTTGATTGAGGTGCAACCCGGTGGACAACACACCAACGATGGTGCTTAATGTGTTATAAGTTTATAACAATCAATTAACAATGAAAGCGCTGTAAAAGCAATTCTAAATGTATACAAACTAGCAAACTCCATAAGAGAGATGTATGCCCGGAGATCTATCTCTTATAGTTATACAATGGAAAATATGAAAAACTGCTAAAAATAAAATATGAAGGGTTCCAGAGGGGAACCAAAAGGTCATCCTACATGGAGACCATTCATATCCACCTTAGGGATGGATTTAAAAAGACAAAAGTTGAAAAATCCAAAATCTATCCTATTATTACTATTATTTTATTTAGTGCTCCTTGTTGGGGTCATATCTCCTAGCCTGTTGACCTAATTTGCAAACCACAAGACTTTTTGGAAAGATGATAGAACGAACTCGAAAAACACCACTACAACCATAGCACTTCAGCTATCGTCGTATAGTTTGAAGCCGAGAAATGCTCCAGTAGACCCCAAAAATGTGAAATATTGAAAGCTACCAAAATTGCTAATAATAGATTTTCAAAACTTACAAAGATAAATTTTCAGAAATTCTGCTCTAGATCATTCATTCCTCCTTAAGAAGCAATGGGCCCCATTGCTCCTAGATTTTACAGTGTGGAAATGACTTCTCAATCGACTCTTGGTGAACCACTTCCCTTGGTGTGCCATCTACCCTGCCTTCACTACTCAGTAGAGTGTGATTTGTTGATGCTTCACGTCCTTGACCACCCTATCAATGATCTGATCAAAGTTCACTTTGGTGTCGCATAGTTTGGGTTCAGCTTTGTACTTTGTAAATCGTTCACCAAAGTTGTCTCGATTATCCAAGAGTGGAGGAAAGTATGGGCGAAACACTCAACATTGAAAACTGGATGCAACCCAAGGTAGGGTGGAAGATTGAGCTCAAATGCATTCTCACCAAAAAATTGGTTATTGTGTATGGCCCATATCTCAAAGGTCTGAATTTCCTGTATGAGCATCAAGACGTTTTTACATCTAGCTGGTTTGTTCTTGAATCTCGCGAACTTGTTAGATGTGTCGAATTCATTCCACAAATTTGGTTTCCTTCTACTTCTTTTTGGGTATGGGCAAATTCTTCCTCCAACATAAAGGGCAATGTTACATCAATGGGAGCCAATGGCAAACATACTTGAAATGGGTTATGTCTCGTGGAGCTAAGAAGAGCTTGGTTGTAGCTATGTTGGAGATGCACAAAACTTTCATCTCATGTCTTTGGATGTTTCGAGTGATACATCCGAAGAAGATGCACAATTATCTATTTGACTACATTTGTTTGCCCATCGGTCTGAGGGTGGAATGCAATGGACTTGTTCAGTTTTGTGTCCATTATGGACCATAGTGCAGACAAGAAGATCCCCACAAACCTAGAATCCCTGTCTGACACAATGCTTTTGGAAGGCCAAAATGAACCCAAACGTGCTCAAAGAACAGCTTTGCAGTCTCTTCTATGCTGAGATTGTCTTCTTGCAAGGTGCCAAGATTGTCATTTTAGAGAACCTATCAACCACCAACAAAAAAACAATTGTGGCCATGTCCGGTGGGGAGACATGACATGAAATCCATCAAGACAAACTCCTAGGGTCCTAGTCTTGGAAAAGGGGGTGTAAAGGCCTTGCTTTCGATTGGTTGGCTTCGCAATCGCACAAAGTTGTTCAAAACCCGATGTATCTAGTAACATCATGACGGAGCTTTGGCAATAGAAATACTTTTGCAAGATTGTCATTGTTTTCTCTACTCCAAAGTGACTTGCAACCCAATTGTAGTGAGCCTTCCAAATCAATTTGTGATGCTCCCCGCAAGAATACAGAGGTGTCCCATGTGGCATAAAACCCCTTCCTATAAATGATAGTCTGGAACATTTTTTCCAGCCCTTAGCCCTTGATATATGTCAAAAACTCAAGGTCATGTTCATACATTTGAGGCCACTCTGATGTCTCATGCCCACATGAGTCAAAGATTTTTGAGTGAGAAGTGATCTAGGGCCAACTCAAACAATCAGCAACTTGGTTGGCACTACCCTTTTGTGTAGGATGTTGAGATGGAACTACTACAGATAGGTGGACCACCTCTAATGACGATCATTCTGCAACTTGCCTTAGGTCCGAATGAATCGCAAAGGGTTATGATTTGTGTGCGGTTTTACGCGGGATGCGTCCCCTAGATTTGATGACGCCCCTGACGTTTTGGGGACTTGGGGACTTGGAGGGGACGTCCCCAATTTTTTTAAATCTTTCAAAAGTTTCATGATGTTTTTACTTTTAAAAAGATGTTATTTTTACCAAGAATATCAAATTATAATCATTAAAGTACCTAAACTATATTAAATGTAGTTTAAATCCCTAAATGTCATTGGAAGAAGTTAAAATATTGAAATATTAATTTTTATGTATCATTTTAAAAGTTGTCCTGTCGTCCACAAAATTTGGGAAAATTTCGTCCCTCAGTAACCCCGTCCCCGAGACTTAGGTAACTATGTCTTTGTGTGTGATAGTTTCTTTTCCCAGAATGTAGTGTTTCCACTGTCTACAAGCTTGCACAGTGGCATACAACTCCTTATCATATGTCGGGTACCTGCGCACTATGTCCGAAAAGGTTTCATTGTGGTATGCCAACGGATGCCCATGTTAGGTGAGGACTGCGCCAAGTGTGTATTCTGAAGCGTGTGTTTCTATCTCAATTCTCAAATGATTGTTGTAGATATGGCAATACCAGACCGGTGTTAAGCGAGTCTCACCTTCCTTCATGCAAATGCCTTCATGTTGTTGTGCCTCTGTTCATACGAACTTTATTTTCTCTCCTTCGTGTGTCATCTAATTCAAAGGCCATGCAATGTGAGAAAACCAAGTACAAACTTGTGATAGAAGCTAGATATTCCCAAGAAACTTCGGAGTTCATTGATGATCTTTGGTGTCAACCAATCTTAGATGACCTAAATCTTTTTTGGGTCCACATGCACGTCGTCGTTGTTGATGATGTATCCCAAATTGGATACTCTCCATGCCAAAGGAACACTTTTGTATGTTGGCATAGAGCTTGTTCTGACGCAAGGTCTGATGAACCCGTTGGACATGTTGAACGTGTTCCTCCCATGTCTTACTAAAGACAAGAATGTCATCCAAGTACACAACCACAAATGAATCAATGAATGGTCACAGAATATCGTTCATCATCCTCATGAATGTTGCAGTGCATTTGTTAGCCCAAAAGGCATGACCAACCATTTAAACAAGCCCTCCTGGATGTGAATGCACTTTTTCAAACATATACAGGATTGATGGGAACCTGGTAATACCCCGACTTCAAATCGATCTCCGTGAAAAATTTAGCTCCCCTGAGTTGGTCCAAGAGGTCATCAATTCGTGGGAGCAAGTATCTATTCTTTATTGTGATTTTGCTCAAGGCGCGATAGTCAATGCAAAGCCGCAAAGTCCCATCTTTCTTTTCGACAAGAACAATAGGGCTCCCACAAGGTGATGCACTTGGTCAAATGTGCACCTTCTGAATCAGCTCCTAAATTTGACGCTTGATCTCTTCGTTGTCAAGTATTGAGCGGTTGTAGAGGGCTCATTTGAGAGTGGTGTTCCAGGGACCAAGTCAATTGATTGCTTCACCTGACAATGCAAAGGCACGCCTATTGGTGGTATGAATACATTTATGTATTCATATATCACTTAATCCATCCACTTCCCTTGCACAGTTTGGCCTGGTGGGACTACTCTTGTGGTCACTGCAACCTTTTGCTTATACTCAGGCTTGATCATGAGCAGGACAAAGGTCCTCGTTTGAGCAATCAACCTCCAACATTGCTTTGCATTGATCAAGGACGTTGCTTTAAGCAGAGCTACTTTTGGAATGCGGTAGCGTTTACGACCTAGAGTGATGATAGCACTCCTAGGCCTAGCCTCATAGACACCATGACGATCCCACATGTATGGCTATCCAAGAAGTACATCACAGACATCGAATGGTGCAACATCACATACCACCACATGTTTAAACGGTTTGATTCAATAGGTAAGGCGACATTATCTATTCACACAGATGTCTCTTCCTTGACTAACCCAACGAACAAGTATGTTGTGGGCTAAGTCACAAGATCCATGTTTATATTCAAGTTCGCGAAGATAAAATTCAGAAAAAAAAAAAATCAATTAAATTTGCCTATTATAAATTTTATATAATAAATTTAAATATTGTGAATATACAAATTTTATATATTAAATATATTAACAATCATAAACCTAAATGAAAATCTTTAAAATATGTATTAAAATTTTATTTAAAAATTATTAATAAAAATATGAAATGTTTTTTGAATTTTAAATTTAAAGATTGTTAAGTTTATAATTTAAATTTTATATTTTATATGTTATATTTTATATCGCCTACTTTGAAATATTTTAAAGTTATATATAAAAAAATTAAATATTTAAAAATAAAAACTACATAACAAAGTTAAATTAAATTAAAACCTAGATTTAGCTAGATAATAAGCTTTGCCTCAACTTGAATAAAATTAAATTAAGTAAAGAAAGACATTATCGAGAATAATAATAAATAAATAAACATTAGACAAAACCTAAACCTAGAGTCTACTATCTATTTCATTTTGACTACCTATTTCATTTCAGCTTTCCTCTAACGACAACGGGCAACGACAATGGCGACTCCCTAAGCAACCACAATCTCTCCTCACGCACAGATCAAGCTACAAGTCCTCACGAACTTGCAGCCATGGCTCCTTATAAACCAACCATATATCCCTCTTTTTCCAACACAAGATATTTCAAATATTCGCAATTGTCATGATAAATCTCGAAGTTCGTTGATTTTCGAACTTTATGCTCAAAAATCGCCAAACTATGTGACTTAGGTGTGGGAGAGTTACCAGATTTAGCCTCTTTATTGTTCTTGCAGATATCAGATTCTTTTGACTACCACTATCTAGAATAAAGTGAAGAGTCGTACCATTTACCCACATTTGCGAGTGGAATAGATGTTCAAGCATCCTCTTTTGGTGGGGATACTATTCGTTTGGTGGCAATAAAGTGGTATACGGATCTGCATCCACAATCGGCTCTTCTTCATGTGCACCTTAGTTCCTTACGGAAGCTTTCTCCGCATCAAGCTCCCACAACTTTGTTCGTAAAGTTTTATTGATAGCTCGATAGTCTTTCGTGTCATGGTACCTGCTCTTGTGCTTTTCACACCACATCCTTATGTCTTTTCATGGATTTTCTTTCCATGTTTACTTCTTATCTTGTTTTTGTGGTGGTGCATCCTTTCCTTGTTGTTTGGTGTTAGCTTTCCCTTTCTTGGAATATGAAGTATCTTTGTTTCCCTATGTTTGGACCTTTCTTCAATCTTGATTGCATATTGGTAGGCTTCCCTAAGAGTATTGATGTCTTGCAAACTTAACCTCTTCCTAGTGTAATATCGCAACCCACTACAATATTTGAGAATCGATGCCTCTTGATGTCTCGTGCACTCACTTTTGTTGATAGGGCATAAAACTCATTGGTGTAGTCCAGCACTATTTGATCACGACTCGACGCAAATGGTACAATTTCTTGAATTGGTCCTCATAGTTCTTCACTGGATAATATTCCTATCTAATGGCCTCTACGAAAACCGCCCCATGTTTTGGGGATTTCGAATCGATGTTACATAAACACGATCATCCTCTTGCAGGGAGTATGATTCCCACCATTTTTTGACATGATGAGATGCTTTTGAAGTTTAAACATTATCTTTTCATCATCAGAAAAATTATTAACAAAGAAATATGATTCTAGTTGATCGAGCCATTTATCCAATTCATCAACATCAATTTTTGCTTTAAACTGTGGAATGTCAAAAATTACATGTACCTTGAATGGTGTTGGACTCGAAGAGCTGCTTGATGCGGGTGTGGAGGTGGGGCTGGTCATAGGAAGACCGAGACAGCATCAACGAACTATGCCATCATCTCCCTTCTCTTCTTCTCAAGGGCTTCATCAAGCAACTATTTGAAGGGATCTCACATTCCCTCTTGCTTGCTTCAAGGTTGTTTGAAAGCAAGAGAAAGCAATCGAAAGGATCGTGGATCTCGACAACATGCTTCGGTATTTTGACCTCATACGTTCTAACATGCAAGAGTAGAATGAACCTAGCTCGATACCACCGATTTGGATGAAGGTGTGACCGGTGGACAACACACTAATGATGTTGCTTAATGTGTTATAACAATCAATTCACAATGAAAGAGTTGTAAAAACAAATTAATTCTATTGTAATTCCAAATGTATAAAAATTGGAAAACTCCATAAGAGAGATGTATGCCTAGAGATCTATCTCTTTATTCAAAACAAGTTGCATTATAGTTGTACAATGGAGAATATGAAAAATTGCTAAAAATAAAATATGAAGAGTTCTGAAGGGGAACCAAAAGGTCATCCTACATGGAGACCATTTGTATCCACCTTAGGGATGAATTCGAAAGACAAGTCTAAAAATCCGAAATCTATCCTATTATTACTATTATTTTAATTAGTGTTCCTTGTTGGGGCCCCCTCTCACACAATGCATTCGGCGGTTTTTTGGGAAAAAATCGAAAAATCATTGAATTTTAAAATCGCGAATGAAATTTGTCTAGATTCGTGATTTAAATTGTGCCTTATTTGCAACTTGCTCGCTTGTCATATGTTTTGGGCGGGGATGCAAGGCAATGGAGCGTAACAAGGTTGGGGGCTAAATTGTTATTAGCAATAGTGAAGGAAAACCCTGGTTTATTCCCTGTTCGCCGTTAGAAATGGTGACGGAAAACCCTACATGCAAGCCGCAACGATTCGCGAGGACCTAAATAAATATTTTCACCTTATTTATTTATTTATTAAGACTTTGTTTTGTTTTTAATAACTTTAAAAAACGTTTTTATAACATTGTTTAATAGATTGTAGAATTTAATTTAGATAATACTTTAATAATTTTTTATAGTTTATTTTAATGTTTAATATTTTTATTTTAATAATTTAGTTTAATGTTTTTATTTTAATGTGGTTTTGATATGTTTACAAATGATTTATATGAAATGTTATTTTTTTAAATGTGGGTTAATCGAATTTAATCACAAATTTTATGGTTGATTTTTTAGTAACGATTTTTTTGCAAATTTAATCCTCCACGAATTCGAATGCGGTGACTTAGTTGGGGCCATATCTCCTAGCTAGTTGATCTGGATTTGCGAACCGCAAAATCCATTGGAAAGATAAAGAACAAACTCGAAAAACATCACTACGACCATAGCACTTCGGCTATCATCATAAAGTCTAAAGCCTAAAAATGCTCCAAAGACCCCCAAAATGCAAAATATTAAAAGCTGCCAAAAACTGCTAAAAATATATTTTTAGGACTTTCCAAAAATAGATTTTCGGAAATCTTGTTCGGATCAAATACTTAGCTTCTATTGTTTCCAGATTAAATGTCAACATTAAGCATGGTTTCCAAGATTGCTTTGGGCCCACAACTATACAAAAGGAACAAATTGATGTGATCAATTTTATCAAAAATTAGAAAGACTTGCATAGAGGCTTTAGACCCTTAGACTTCCTCCAATTTTAAAAACACTTAATCCGAGATAACTTCGCACTAGAGAGTGTTGTCAAAATGTAACTTATCCAAGGGCATTTTCTTGTCTTTGTCTATTTCCAAGCTCTAATATGCCCTACGAAATGGCCCTTGACTCGATGTATGAGTATAAATGATTTTTACAAGTGGAATGATTTCCATAAGGGGAACGATGGATTACTTGCAAAACAAACCAACTCTCTTATTAGCACACCACAATTTGAGATCTTGGTCCTTTTCCTTTTAGTATTTTTGGAGGACTTAATGGTACAATACAAAAACACAAATAATTGAGTTAGGTACAACTTCTTTAGTTCTTGGTCTTAACATGAGTTACAAGGATTTCTGAAGTAGCTTTTAGTTCCCACAAAATCCTTTTTGTATTATAAGCATAGTTACCAGGTCCGAAATCCGGATCTGTTCGAGGGCAAAAAAATCCGAAAATCCGAATTCTTGAAAAGGTTCGGAAAAATCCAGTCCGAAATATATATGAGTTGAATTTTACAAATATGAAAATTTGACAAATACAATGAAAAACTTTAATAATGTAATGTAAAATGTTATATTTTTAATATATAAGGTTGATAGTTGACTTTTTTCCAAAAAACTACAGAAAATTTTTAAAAATAAAAATAATTTTTTCCCTAAATTAGGGCCAACCTAGACCGAATTTATCCAAGTCAACTAAAAAATCTGGATCCAACCAGATTTTGTGCAGATCCGGCCAGATTTGGTAACTATGATTATAAGCCACAAGAAACCTACATGCTAGGTGTTTGCTGCATAATTGATTTCAACTTAAAACAATATCGTAGAGGCTTAAAGGGCTTTTAGAGCGTGTCCTTGACAATGTTTTTGGATCCATATGTTTGATATAGGGTTGCATTTCCTTTGAATGAATCTCCATATAAAACCCTAGTTGTGATCCCTACCGTCGTCTATGGGAAAAATCACAAGAATCTTCAAGAAGATTTCAGGAAAGCCCCACCCGGTTTGACTATGCAGAGCAGAGACATGAGAACATGTACAATAGATATACAAGCGCCATGCAATTTAATTCACCCATTGAAATTTACAGCATGGTGCAGTCAATAGTACATTATGAGAATGAAAAGTGCTAAAGTAAGAACTAAGCAGCACCTAAGTAGATAACTCTCAGATGATGTTCAGCAATGGCATACCAACCATATCCAAGACATCTCACACATGACAAGGCTAGACTTCATAAAAGACATGAAGCTCATAAGGAGTCTCATACCCAGGCCCAAATGAAAATTTTGGTTAGAGTAAATAGTATATAGGGAAAATAATATTTACAACAATGAACTCATACTTCAAACAACGTCACACAAATAGCTAGGCACCAAAAGTTTAAAGTGTCTACAAGATACTCACAAATTGCACTCCAAAGAGTTTCTAGTACACTAGAAAAGAAATGACCAATTTCAAGAAGCAGATAACATGAATAAACTACATTATTTAGCTTGGGTATCATGTATTCTCATGTTAGAAGATAAGATATACTTCAATTTGATAAAAGAAAAATAATTGTTACTCTAGCGTCTCCAGTTTGTTCCAGTTGAGACCAGATGTACTAAACCATTCACAACAAGAAGTGAATGTCCTAAGATTATGTTTATATGCTTTCAGCACTCCTCCTTTGAGTAAATAGTATATAGGGAAAATAATATTAACAATGAATTCATACTTCAAACAACATCACGCAAATGGCCAGGCACCAGAAGTTGAAGTGTCTACAGGATACTCACAACAGAGGTGGATGTCCTAAGATTATGTTTATGTGCTTTCGGCACTCCTCCTTTGATGACTAATTGCATAACGATAAAACTCTTCAATAAAAAGCTCAAAAACCACTATTTGAATCTACATTGCAATAACATTATACTAGAGATATCCAAGTGATACACATTGAACAAAACACATTTCAAATTCTTACACAGTTCTTTGGTGGTAATAGAATGGCAGGTACATTTGAGAGCACATTACAGGATAAAACTCTAATAAAGCCATGCGAAATCAACACCAACAAGAATATATCTGCATTGACACAATCAAATTTGGGGATTGTTTTCCATTAGTTAAAAATTGTCATGGTAAGGCAAGTACTGCCATCGTGGTTGTGAAATCTAGAGAACATATATGAATTACTTCCAAGATGTATACCATACCTAGGTTTCTTTTATTTCCGTGGCGAATTCCACATCAAATACTTCATTTGTACTCATCTTGGAGTCCACCTCATGTTAATGAGGGAAAAACTGGATACCATGCAATTTTGAAAAATTATACGTACAAAGAATTTTTTGAGGCCCAATTTGTGATGCCCTCAGAAATTTCTACGGTATTAACCCTCATTTTACCACCATACTGGAAACAAATGGTAAAAGCCATCAATGAAGCTTCACAAGGGTACAAAGTCCCTGATTATGAAAAGGTTTGAATCACACTCTTGGTGAAGTGTAGCATATACAAAATTTTGGAGCGAATTAGGAATTCGTGGAAGGATTTAGAGGTTTCTATTGTTTTAAATGGATGGAAGAATGTTTAAAAATGACCCTTTATAAATGTTGTTGCACTATGCCTAGAAGAGGCAATGTTCATAAAGGTTATTGTTTGTGAGGACCAAATAAAAGATGCTCAATTTATTGTTGACATTTTAATAGCTGTTATTGAGTCGTCGAGCCGCCAAATGTTGACCAAGTCATCGCGGAAAATGCAAAAAAAAAGTAAGGCAACAAGCATGGTTATAAAGAGAGGATACAAGCACATATTTTGGGTGCCCCTGTGCATCTAATCCTCAATTTCATATTACAATAGATTGGAAAAATCTCACGGAATGAGAAAAATTATACGAGAGGCAGATGACATTCATATGTTTGTCACAAATCATCACCCGTCCCAAGTCATTTTCAAAGAGATTCTTGAGGTTGGAATTGTCAAAAGTAAGGAAACAAATTCTTAGCTTCTAACTTTCTAAAATTTGAATTTCTTTTACATTTGTATTTAAGTAAAAAAATAAGTATTAATTTTTAAATTTAGACGGTAGTTTATATAAATTTTAAAATCTAAATTTATTATTTACAATATCAAATTCTTTTTATAGGTTGTTGAAACGAGATTTGCCTCTCACACACTCGTCTTGAGACGACGTGTGAAGGTAAGAAAGGCCTTAAACAATATTGTGATTAACAACGTTAAGATCATGTAGAGATAAACAAACAGAGATAGAGCATGTAACATAAAATCATTTATCCTGATGATAATTGGTGGGCCAAGGTTGAGTACTTGCTCAATTTTACAAAGCTTATTCTATCTACGAACAGATATGCAAATACATATAATGCTTGTGTAGGAAACATTTATGACACAATTGACTCCATGCTTGAAAGTATAAGAAAGATCATATAAAGAAAAGTAAAATCCTAAAAAAACTTCTACAATGAAGTTAAGAGTATGATCATGAAGAGGTGGAATAAATTCACCACCCCATTACATCTCCCTACCTATGCTTTAAATCCAAAAATTATAGCATTGAAATACTTCATTACCAAATAAGAAACCACCATATGATGACTCAACACTTGAAGTTACAAATGGAACTAGAACACCATTCAACAGACTTCTTTCTAATCCATCTATAGCTAGTGTGGTATGCAATGAAATGGGAATGTTTATGACTTTAGAAAATAGCATGGGAGAAATTAAAGCTTTTTTAACAAATATAAACTCTAGGCAAGCGGTGCTTATGTAAATAGCCATAATGGAAGTACCTACGACCTATTGCCATAAAAATCTCTTATAAGTACAAAATTTAATTGAAAATTTTAAATTTATCAATTGATATTTTATAATTAAATAAAAAATTGTATTGAGTTATGAACATATGTTTTTATACCATGCTAATAATTTCCAATTTCCAACAAAGTATTTTTGTAACATGTGGCTAGTAATTCGCAACAAACTAGAACTAGAGTTATATACATGTATTCACCGAGCTACACGAAACAAGATGGCATCCAAGAATGTTGAGCATTTAGTACTTGTGCATTCCAATTTGTGCTTCATATAACACAAGGCTAAGGACTATACTGACGATGTAGACTAACAAACTGTGGGATATTCATCCAAAGACTACTAACTAGGATGTTTTCGGAACTAATCTCGCCTAACTTTCATTAATTGGTGTACGTGAAGACAAGCAAATACAAAACGCTAAAAAAAACACCCAAAATAAAAATAAAAGCCTAACCCTAATCTACCCACCCTCACTTGTTAAAGACACTTACAAACAACTATATAAGCACATCTTTCATCCATTTCAAAATACGCTTTCATATTTTTAGTTTTCACAAAATTTGTCCTTTTTCAACATTGTGATTGCAAAGAGCAAGGTAAAATCAAGGGCAGCTTCAAGGAGGAACTTAGGAGGTAACATACAAAAAGCAAGAAGGAATCGGGAGAAGTTTCAAAGAATAAGGAGAAAAAAGTAACTTGAAAGAAAAAAATCAGGTTTTACTCTCCAATCACCCTCTTTTTTTCCATTTTTCATAACAAATTGTTGATGTGATCAATGATCATGAATGAAGTGTGCATAATGCACACATCATTCATGATGAATGGCACACATCATTCATGATCATTGATCATAATATTTATTTTTAAATTCTGTGGAATGAAAATGTTCCCTTACTTTTAGATTTAGTTTTGTATGTATTTTTTCAATTTAAATTAGTTATTTTTGCTTTTTTACTTTTTCATATCTAAACTTTGTGGATCCTCTCACCTCATTATATTGTCATTATATTTCATATTCGACGAAGTTGATTTGTAGGCTTGACACCTAGTGTCAAAGGAAGAGAAGGTAGGCTGCCCAACCACCAAGTGCTTCACTTGTTCCCATGCCTTTGAAATTGACTGAAGAATAAAGGACCCATGAGGAATAACAAGAAAGCCCCCAAATAGTAAGTCAACCAAATGAAGTCCTTTTCATCTCTCTTGACCCTTCGGAACCTGTTAGCAATATTGAATCTCACACGAACCTTCCAAGGTTCAATTCCAATCAAAGCCCTCAAGTTTTATTTATTTTTTGCACTTAAAAAAATTGTGGTTACGTACTCCATTGTGCCTTGGGTACATCCCTGCACGGTTTTCCATACCCAATACGTACCCAGGGTCTGTGGGTACGTACCCAAAGAGTACCAATACCAGTTTCCATACCCGGTGCACGTTTCGTGCTAAGACGGGCCAAGATCTGGATGTATCAAAGTGTAGTCTAGAGCAAAACCCTAAATAAACCTTTTATAGTGAAGTTAAGAGTGTGGTCATGAGGAGGTGGAATAAAATGACTACCCTATCAGATCTCCTTGTTTATACCTTGAATCCCAAATATTATAGCAATAAAATACTTGGGCTACCTAAATAGGCAACAAATATATCATGACCAAGAGTAGTGATGAAGTTTTGAAATCTTTTGCTCAAAAATAAAAAAGGGTACCAATAATCGCTCTCCTCCCCGCTCTTGGAATTTTTGAATTTTCTGCGTAGGCTTTTTAAGCGGCTATGTCGGATCCTCCTAGTGTGGATCTTGTTCCCCCTCCTGATGGTTTTGGTGATGCCTCGTCACGGGTCCCTCCTGGCTCATGGAAAAATGTTGTCGTTGGGTCCTTTAGGGTGACACAATTAGTGAAACCGCAGCTACATCACAGATGGGACGTTATCTTTCATTACTACCTTCTCAGATCACGGATGCGACTCTGGCATCAAGGGATCTGTCTTTGATCGGTAAACTAATGGGCCCAAGACCCCCTTTGGAAGATATTAAAAATGGGCTCATATTAAGTGGGCCCCTTGTGGACCCCTTGAGGTTGCAATATGTCGAATGGCTTTATCCTTTTTACCTTTGGCCACAAAGAGGACTTTGCCAAAGTTCTTCTTGGGGGACCCTGGTTCTTTGGACGGCGTGGTTTTTATCTCCGGAAATGGTCTCCTAGTTTCAATCCCCGCACTGAAGCAATGATGCATGCTCCGATTTGGGTTCGATTTGCAGACTACCGCTCAAGTTTTGGGACACAGTGGTGATGAAGGTATTGTGCTTTCCTTAGGTTCCCTTATTGCAATTGATCAAGCTATTAAAGCACGATCGAGACTCATTCATGCTCGATTTGTGTAAATGTTGATGTTAGTAATCCTCTACCTAAGTCTATTGATCTCCTCTCGGATTTTGGTACTTGGACCCAACCCATTGAATATGAATATGTGCCACAAGCTTGCTCCATTTGTAAAAGCATTGGCCACAGAGCCCCTGCTTGTCCCTCTAAACCTGCTCCAAAACAGAAAGCCCCTATGCCTTCTCCTAAGCAGAAGGGGAAATTTATCCCCAAAGTTTCTCCAGAGGTGGGTACTTCTAATCCTTTTGAAGCTCTGGTGGAAGATGGCAAGATCCTACCCTCAGAGGACTCCCCTGACCAACCTAAATCTATGGTTCTGTGGACTTCCCTACCCCTTCTCCCTCTTCCCCTCGCTTTGAGATCTCCCTGACCCTCCCCGGTTATTGATCCTCCTCTGGATACTTTTCTCCAACCCTCTGAGGATGGTGTCTCTACAAATCCCGCTTCCCCTACTCCCATTTCCCGTTTGGAAGAAAATATTTCATTGCACTCTCCTTCCACTTTGGTGATTGAAGATTGCAGCCCGCCTCAGAATAACTAGAAGCAACTATAAAAAGAATTGGGATCTGAGAATCAACAAAAAGAATGGAAGACCCTCCAAAATAGTTAAGCTTCAACTTGAAACTACTCAAAATATTGCTTAGGGAACTCAAGGTACTCTCTCCATTGAGGGTGGGGGAAGTCCAAACCTAAGAAATGAAGATTCTTTCTTGGAACATTAGGGGAGTCAATGCCCCTCAAAAAAGAAAAGTTCTAAAAGAAATTAGACTGAAACACTCTCCTGATATCATGTTACAAGAGACAAAGCTCAAAGAGGATAATATCCTTCCTAGGATTTGGCCCAAAGCCTCCTTTGCCTCCCATGTTTCGGCTGGTAATTTTGGAGGGCTTTGTACCTTTTGGAATCCTTTTATCCTTTATGGTGAATGCATCATTAATACACCCCATTTCTTGGGTGTGTTCTTTCAAGAAATTGGTTCAAATTTGGGTTGGATTGCAGTCAATGTTTATGCTCCTAATTTGGAATCACAAAGGGATAACATCTAGGAAGCTTTGTTGGATTTCAAAAATAGTTGCAAGCATCTTCCTTGGCTCATTGCTGGGGATTTTAACACCACACTTCTCTTTCTTTGGGAAAAACAAGGTGGTTCTCCAAACTAGTCAGAAAAGAGATGGAATATCTTTCCAACTTCATTAGACAGGTGAGTTTATTGATTTTGACCTACATGGAGCTTCTTTTACCTGGTCAAATAGAAGATTAGGGATCAATCATATCCAAATTCGGTTGGACAGGGTCCTCAAATCCCTTGATTGGTTGTCGCATTTCAGCGATTTCCATCTGGTGGCCCTCCCCAAAGTTGCTTCCAATCACAACCCCTTGCTCTTGGATGCAGCGAAGTTTCTAAACATTAAGAATCCCCCTTCATATTTGAGTTGGCCTGGCTACAGAACCACAACCTAGACAACCTCATTGAGGATTGGTGGAGGGTGGAAATTCAGGGATCAGCTATGTTCGATTTGCGAGGAAGCTTAGCTTCATTAAGAAACAACTTAAACTTTGGAAATCCAAAACTTTTGGGAGCATTAAAGATAAGATAAGATAAGATAATGTTATTAATGTCCAACACATGACCACAAAAGTAGGTCAATGGGACTGCAGAGTACAAAGCAAACAAACCCAGCAAGAGGACCCAAACGGGTCACCCGAAATACAATGAGAGAAGGAGAGGAGGAGAAGGAAACAACAGAGGCCGAGAGACCAGAAACGAAGAAGAGAGATGACTATGTGGGGAGGGAGCGAAAGAAGGAGCAACATCCCCAACAACATCACCTAACACTCAAGGCCGGATGGGAGTAACTCGCAGTGCGCCGATGACAAGAAGCAGAGACTGTGGAGTGCCTGGGGAGCCGACGTCCGGGAGGGAGGCGGTGCCTCAAAGTAGGCCCGGTGGATCGTTGTCTATGTGGAGGGGCCCTGGGACATGCCTGAGATAGGGAGCCTCGGGTGGAAGGAACAGAGTCACGAGACCTGACGGACCTGGACTGGGGGTCCAGACACGTGACCAAATGCCGCTTAGCACCCTCTGGGGAGAGCAACGGGAAGAAGGAAGTGATCAATCTAGTAGCCATCCGTCGGGGGAGGATGGAGGGGCCTGTCCCAAAGCCTGATGGCCTCCTGAAGGTAGAGAGGAAGACATCTCTGATCATAATATATGAAGAAAGTTGTGAAGGAAGGAAGTTCACAGAACATAAATGGAATCGCCCACGAATCTCATAGTAAACAGGACATCTGAAAATGAAGTGTTCTTCGGTTTCAACCTCCTGGAGAGAGCAAAGCAGGCAAGTCCGCTCCGAGCGGTCTAAGTGATGATCAGTCTCAATACGGAGTCGATGTGAGCCCACTCAAACCGACTCAAATAGATATGAAGGCCCGCAACCAATGTCGGGAGATGTACATGGGTCTGAAAATGACCCCATCACGGATCTCGAGAAAGTGTGCCGCATAGAGTGACATCTTCGGACGCACCCCCCGGGGGGTTGGTCCATGTGTGCTGGATGAACTGTCTGTAGATATCATCTCTGATTATCCTATGAAGATCCTGTTGGTTGGGTAGCAGATGGGCAGGGGCATCCAAAGAATAGCTGAAGGGTGGGAGACGGTCCATCTGAATGTCAATGGACTCGAAGAGGCGTGAAACGCAGGCGTACCAGCAGCAGGATCGTCTACTGTGATCCGAGGATGCAATAGCTTCAGAGGAGCAGTAGGCAAGATAAGTGTACTTGTCCTGTCAACAGAAGAACTAGAATACCCCCGAATACGGTGCAACAACACAAGGCTGAAGATGGTCTCCAAACGAAAAGGGTGAGCCCCAAACTCAACAAGGATAATGTTGTGAGGAACAAATTCTTTGCACCTGATAATACATCTGAGCATGAGGATTTGAACGCGCTCGATAGTGGCCCAATCTAAGTCCAAAAGAGAGGGACCCCAAACTTCCGAACCATACAAAACCGTGGGCCTAACTAGGGAATCGGAGAGGGACATCTTGGAAGGAATGTCCTGAAAGTGGTGGCAGAAACACTTGTCTCTCAAGAATCGCCAAAGAACCATAGCCCTTATTAACCTGGGGTTGGAGAGCAGGACGAAGGCTAAAACGAGGCCCAGAGAAAAGAATCCCCAAGTAGGTATAAGAGCAAGTGATCTAAGGCATAACTTTGGTTTTCCCAAGATTCACAGTCAGTTGTCGATGATCACAGAAAAGGGCTAAGGCATCTAGTTGCCTCTAGAGACCCTCAGCAGAAGAAGCAAGGAGAACTACGTCATCTGCAAAGAGGAGGATGTAAATCAAAACCTGGTGCAGAAGGCACCCATCACCTTCCTGTATGTGATCCCTGAGAAAGTCCTCAAGCTCATCGATATAGATCCCAAATAAGGTAGGAGAGAGGGGGCAGCCCTGTTTGACACCAATGGTACTCCTGATGAAGTCGGACAAGCCAGCAACAGAAGTGCGAAGGCGGCCAAGGACCTCCTCATAAAGGCGCGTGATGGTTGTAAGAAAATCTCGGAAATGCCTATATCTCTGAGCCTGCGGAAAAGGGCTTCCCATATTTAACTAACTCGGTAGAACCCCTTCCCTTCATCAACAAGAGTGAAGATGCTGAGTGAATTTCATAATACTCTTGTTGAAGAAGAAATCTATTGGAGGCAAAGATCTAGGGCTCTTTGGCTACAAAATGGAGATCGCAACACAAAAATTCCATGTTACTGCCAGTAAACATAAGAGCAGAGTTATGATTAAGGAACTCTTAACTATAGAGGGAAATCACTTGACTTTTGAGACTGATATATCGGTGGAGCTGGTGAATTTCTATACTAACCTTCTCAAGGAGGAAGGTCCAATAAATGATGCAAGGTGCTACAGAAACGCTGCAACACATCCCGAGGCTGATTACTGATGAAATTAATGAGAATCTTACAAAGGCTTTCTCCTTCGACGAAGTTCACAAAGCGGTTTTTGCCATAAAAGGGGACAAATCTCCAAGTCCTGAAGGCTTTCCAGCAGCTTTCTATCAGTCCTTCTGGAACATTATCAAATCAAACCTGTTAGAGGCAGTCAATGAGTTCCAAGGAAATGACTCTCTTCTAAAAGAATGGAACAATAATTTTTTATCTTTGGCCCCTAAATCTCTTGGGTCTAAGTCTCGTGTCTAATTTTCGGCCTATTAGTCTTTGTAATACCTCCTATAAAATCATTACTAAGATGTTGGCTACTAGGTTGAAGCCTTATATGGACCGCCTAATTTCTGATCAGCAAAATGGGTTTATTGGGGGCCGCCTCATTCAAGGTGGAGTGATCATTGTTCATGAAGCTATTCACTCGGCCCAACATTCTAACTCAAAGCAGGATGATACTTAAACAAGATATGCAGAAAGCTTTTGATAGAGTCAGTTGGTCCTTCCTCCGCAGAGTTCTTGAAAAATTTGGCTTCTGTGAGAAATGGTGCAACTGGATTCGAGGATGTATCTCCTCTCCTCACTTCTTTGTTTTGGTGAATGGTATTCGTAATGGTTACTTCACTAACAACAGAGGTATTAGGCAAGGTGACCCTCTCTCACCTTTTCTCTTCATTTTGATGGCTGATTCGTTAAGTAGGGCCCTGGGGGCTGCCAAAAACGTTGTGGCATCTCGGGTTTGAAAATCACCTCCAGGGTACGGCGGCGACTCATAGTCAATTTGCGGATGATACTCTCCTCCTGGGTGTGGCCTCTTGTTAAAGCTAGAACAACTAAGAAAATTCTCAAATGTTACCAATCAGCTTCGCAGCAGCTCATTAACTTCGCTAAAAGTAGTATTGCCTTTATAAACACACACCTCTAATCGGCAAAGAAAGATTGTTTCTATATTTGGTTGTAGCATCTCTGATCTCCCGTCCTCGTATTTGGGTATCCCTCTTTTCAAAGGTATACAGTTGAAGAATCTCTGGACTCGGTGATGGAAAGATTCCAGAAGAAGCAAGCGAGGTAAAAGGGCTCACTTCTGAGCCAAGCGGGTAAACTATAACTTGTTAAAACAACCCTTCAAAGCCTCCCAATATTTTTTATGTCACTTCTCAAGATGCCTTCGGTGGTAGCCTTTCCGTACAATGCAGATTCAAAAACATTTCCTTTGGTTTGGCTCAAGAACGTAAAAGAATACATCTGGTGTCTTGGAATGTTGCCTGCAAACCTCTAGCGTTGGGTGGGTTTGGTTTGAGGAAAGTTTCGAGATGAATGAGGCCATGTTGGCTAAGTTGGGTTGGGTGCTTGCCACGAAGGAAGAACCCCTTGGGTGTAGTTGCTCGTTTCCAAATATCTCCCCCTTCTGGAGATTTTTTATCTTTTGATATCCCTGGGTTCTCGCCATCTAGTATTCTATTACAACAAACCCAAAGAACTCCTAATGATTGAAACAAAATGGCGTCTGGGAAACGGGTTGCCCATCGATTTTTGGAACGATTGGTGGATTGGTGACAAGCCTTTCTCGGTTGATTCATTATGGGATTTGATTCGCCCCCCCCCTCTCGGCTATATATGGCAGTGTCTCACAAGAAATGCATTGACAAAAGTGGTGGCAAGCCTTGTTGGTCCATCCCCTCCTGGGATGGATGTAGCTTGATCCGACAGCGCATTGATGAGCCTTAAAAATTTGCTATCCTCTCAATATATCCAATTTTTTCGGCTTTGGATGTGCGCATCTTACCGAGCAACCCCTTTGAATGCTTCTCTGTCACAAAGTTGCATATCTCTCGCTCCCCACACTTCTTATGGCCAGCCTCTCTCACAAATTTGGATCCCTCAAGTCCTCCCAAAAGTTGGATTCTTCTCCTAGCTTGCCTCTAGGGATGCTATCCTCTTGGGGGAAAATCTCAAGCGAAGGGGCTTCTCCCTCCTTAATCGGTGCCTTCTCTGTCTTAATGCCTTGGAAGACACTGCTCACCTTTTCCTCCACTGCCCTTTCTCTCATTCACTTTGGTGTCTCTTTTTGGAAAGATTTGGGGTTGCATGGGTTCTTCCTTCCTCCCTCTCGGAGGCGTTTGCAATGGAAGTCCCCCTTTGTTCATCAAGTTGCTACCCTTGCCTGGAATTTGCTTCTTCCCATGTACTATGGGGCATATGGAAAGAACAAAATAGGCGCATATTCAAGGAACAATCTCAAGGTATGTGGCAAGTCTTCAACATGGTGGTTTTTGGTTTCGTTGGAAAATCTGAATTGTTGCATTTGGGAGAAGCATAAACAAAAAGTGGTCTTAAGTCTTTCGGAACCTTGGCCTAGCAGTTCCTTATCCCCCTTATCCCTCCTCCGCAGTTTCGGCTCACGCTAATACTTCTTGGTCCCCACCTCCTTTGGGTTGGCTAAATCTTAACACGGATGGTGTTGCCAAGGGTAACCCGGGTGCCTCTGGTGGAGGTGTCATTCTTAGAGACGACTGTAACCCCCAGGCTGTCTTTGTAATGTCCCCTTTTCCCAATCGAAGACCTTTGGCCCTTTTTGTCTACCCGACGGCCAAGGGGGAGTTTCTAGGGTGACGAAGCTTTATTATTTTATTATATTGTGCTATTGTTTTTAAAAATAATAATATTATGAAAAGCACATATAATAAATGATAAAGTTTAATAATAAATTAAAATGTCAAAATACAATTAAAAGTAATTGTATTAGAAAGGGGAAAGTGCGACTTGCCTTGGGAGTCATTTTTGGGAAATCGTGCCATTTAGCCCAAAGAAGGAAAATGCGACCAGCATAGGGGAGTGAAATAATTTGATTGGCCGACTTGAAGGTGGTAGTTGGGCTGATTTCCCTTTAAATAAACAAGTCGACTTGTATGGGAGCATCCAGATTTTTATTATCATCTTTTGCATTGTTAAGAGCTCTGAGCTTTTATCAAAAAAATCCAAGAACGTAAACCCTTGTGAATTTATCTCTCATGACGAAAACCCCAGGGGATTGAGAGGGGATTTCACTCAGAAATTCCCAGCGGTATTCATCAGATTTCCAGATTCAATTCAGTACATGTTTATGAGGAGATTTACAGATGTTTTTCAGTGATTTTCAACCAGCAGTTGGGTCGGCCCAGTATAAGCAAGTTACAGCGAATTCAGAGGTATTTTTATCCAAAAACATTTGTTAAATGTTTGCCATCATATTGTAATCTGATCGCTGTACTTTTTATCATTTTCTGAAGTGCATTTTGAAGATTTTCAATCTGAATAATATCAGACTTCAGATCTGATTTTCTGGGCATTTTTGGACTGTAATAAGTTCAGTTTTTTATGTAATTCAGTCCCCAAATATCTGGGCAGTCATTAGAAATCAAAAGTATTTTTATTTGGTGTGATTTACATTGTTATCTCTCTTAAACCCTAGTCGCACTTTCCAGATCTGCACTAGGGATTTGACATAAAATACACAGAAATCTGTATTTGTTGTTTTTGCTTGATTAAAAAATCATTAGAGTACAAGGGGGATCCATCTAGGGATCTTTCAGCTGCCTTAGTGGTTTGCTTTGGGTTTGGAACTAATCATAGGGTTGAAGCCCTTACCATACTTAAAGGTATGGACTGGCACTCGAGTATTGACTCCGGTCGAGTTAATAGTTAAAAGTGATTCTCTAAACATGGTAAGAATTCTCACCTTGAATGAGCACCCTCAATGGACCATCCGCTTCTTCTCAACATGTGCCCTCTGCTCCCTCCTCTTTTGATGTCACTCCTTGTCGTCGCCTTTATCGACTTCATCTTCCTTGCGAATCTGATTCGGATATCATGATCATTAGCCGCGTGACCAGCGGTCTCCCCCGCTTACGCCCATGCTTCTTCCTCTCCCTCAAAGGGTTTTTAACACTGTGGATCCCTCGGAGCGCTCTCCCATTGTCTCGAATTGCAATTTGTTCGACCTCTCCTTTTTCTCTGCCCCATGTTGTCGCTTCTCTAACACTACCTCCTGTCTCCCAGGACATTGTCATGGTTGATACCGATTCTACTCCTCTAGTCACAAATGCCCATGTTGTTCCTCCTTCATATTCCATGGATGTTTGCGTTGACTCGGATATTCCCAATGTCTTGTTGGGCCTTTCCACGGTATACCCTGATTCCCCTCTGTCTGAGAATTTTGGCTCCCCTAGTATCCCCGCCGGATGCTTGAGTTCACTAAAGTTGCTGCAACTTGTGAGCATCGGAGCCCTTGGAGAATAACACTCTTGCCCAATAAGAGCCTAATGATGAAGATATCATCCTCAATATTCTCGAAAAACTAAACAGGGCCTTCACTACTATCAAAGATTGGAAAATCCACACGGACATGACCTGGAAGACCATCAATGAAGACTGCTTGGATCTCATTAAATTGGTGGATGTGTTGGTTAATAGAAGCTCTACTGCTGCAACTACGGAAGCAGCAGCTATCCTTAAAAATATTCACAAAATGTAATTGGTTCTGTTCGGTTCGTGCCTTAGTGGCTTTTTGTATTTTGTTGCCTATGGGCTTTCTCTCTTCTTGCTTCATTGACATATTCTGCCTTATGATATTTTTTTGTATAAGGATGAGGGTCCTTTCAAAACCCCCACTTTTACCCTTTTCCAAAAAAACATATGATGACAAAAAAGTTGAAAATGGAACTAAGGCAACATTTAGGAGGTTGTTTCTTGATCCATTTGTAGCTAGTGTGGTCTGCAATAACAGGGGATGCTTATATCTTTAGAAGTGTTGGCGAAATATTTTGTCGGGGACAAAATATGGGTTTTGTTAACACTCGCAGTAAGTAGGTCCCTCCGCTAATGAATGGGACAGCTCCGATTTATTAAAAACTGGAAATTATATACACTAATTATAACCTCGGAGGTGGTCAAAGACCAAGGAATGTGCAAGAACACCCTTGTTGTAACTGCAATGATAGATTAGAGAGGGAAGAGTTTGCAAGTAGGAGAGGAGAGAAGTATAGGAAAAGAAAGGGAAAAGTAAGAGGGGAGTTATGCCAATGAGAGAAATACATAATTCATTATCCAATAACTCAAAACAGTTTTCCAACTCAATTAGAAGAAATAGGCAAACATATGTAATCACATAAGGATCATGAAACAATAACACAAAAGTTCAACCAGTGATTCTCATTTCATTTCAGTATGTATAAAGCTTCCTCACAAAACTTCAATATGTTTGGCTGAGTATTAAGAGAGAGAATGGAAGAATATACTATGCAGAAATAGAGAAAATACAGTTTGCTAGGGAGAGCAATAACCGATCATTTGGAATGAGGAAGTCATTCCAACATATAGCCTTCTTACAAGCCTTTTCAAAATCCCATGTGGCCTTTCATATTCGGATTAAATTAAAACATTGTTCCTTATTTTAAGATAAGTACTTCTACAATAGAGGGATATGAAATCACTTAAATGAATAAGACAAAATTGGAAAAGTGCACCCCACGAAGAAATAGAAATCACTAAGTGAGCAAAGTCACTTTTTACAAAAATGTGATTTCTTCATGAAGAAATAGAAGGTGGGGAGAAGCAAGAAGGGAACGGAAGAAGTTATCTCGCGGATGGCAATCTGGAAGATGAAGACCCTTGAATGCATTGCACTAAAAGAACCTTATGGTCTATCACTGCTGAATTGAATCTTGACACTGCATTCAGAATTCCACTCCTGCTTGGAATTACGATGTTCATCAAAATGTCCAACCAATGATCAGCTATAACTTGTATTGATCTGCAATGATTGATCTGCAATGATTGATCTGCAATTTTGGAATCTTCTGAGTTGCATCAAAAATGGTTCTTTGGACCCAAGCAAGGATGTCCATGTGTTGGATACCGTAGGTCTGTGGATCTGACAACTCTCTTTTGACGATACTCCAGAAGTGTTCACGAAGTTCTTCTAGTGTTGTACGACTAAAATGCAATGATGAACACCTCATGTTGTTCAAGTCAGCATTGATTTCTCCTTTGATTTCTTGGCCTCTGCTGATATGAGTTGGGTAATCCTCCAAAGCCTCACAGAGTGCTCGCATTCTCCAATCAGTTGTTCTGAGCCATGTACAAGAATAGTTATCTTCAGGGCTCGCTAACACCTTTTTGCTCTGCAACGAATTGGAATCAGTTAGACTCATTTCTTAGATGACTGGTAGGAGTTCCTTCCAATGATCAATTTCATCTCTGACCATGATGAAAACATCTTGCACCTTCTCGGTTAACATGGTGGCATACTTGTATATCTTGATGATTTCTGGGAGAAGATCGCATCCTTTTGGAGAAAATATGGCCACAATGGAACCGTTATCTGTGGTAATTGTCTGACTATCTAGTTCATAATTGTGGGCACAAGCACGAATGAAGTCGGTGTCTTGAAGAGACAATGGGAATCTTGCAGCTTAGTAAAGACCACTATGATAAATTTTGTCAACCATTAAACTTTGAGTTCCTTCCTCCATCCTTCTTCTCAAGTCTTCAAAATCCATATTATCCACGTTACTATCTCTCGCCTCTGAATACTCTGAGATCAAAACTGAAACTAGCTCATAGCCGGAATAGTTGAACTTCGTCGTAGGAGATTTATGTATCGAAATGTTGTGAGATGGATACTCACTTGAGAGGGGAAAAAGTGAGTTTTTGAGTGCTTCCAATGGTTTTCAATGGGTTTTGGCTGCAACACAAGATTGATCACAACAAATAAAATACTCCACCTTAGCATTCAAGAGAGGAATCAAATGAAGGGCATTTGGAAGAGGGAGCTTCAGTCAAAATTTCAAGCAATTTGGTCCATGGAGTCTCTTGGAATGAGCAAAATGATTTTAGGCTAATTACGACAAAAAATGACTTCTCCAACCGAAAGCTTGTTTTGTGGATTAAAAATAAATCAGTTCATGATTGCACACAAGGTTAGGATCATCTTGAAGGTGTTTTGGAGAGGAAAAATTGGGGAAAATTTGGGGAAAATTTGGTAAAGTTTTGCCGATGGAATCACTGGGAATGAGCAAAAGCATGTTTCATAGAACTAGGACACAAGCTGGTCTTTCATGGAGTTTGGAGTAAAATGGCTGCACTTTTTTCTATTCCTTCATAATTTTCTTCTATTTTGTCATTGAAAACTTTGGGAGGGAAAGACAAGTTTGAAAATCCACTTAAAACCTTGTGGAGATTTGGAAACGCATGTGCAAAAGGAGAAGTGCCTTTATGTTTTTGCATGGAGGAATTAGAAATGCGCTTTTGTAGGTGGAAATGCGCTTCAATCCAATGTTTTTGGAAGTGCATGGAGCAGGTCATAAGTCCACACCAATCATAAGGAAGCATGGTGGGACCCCCAAAGGTCACAAAAGACAAAACAACAAGGTGATGTGACATTTGTTTGACTTTTCAACCTTTCACCTTGGCTAGTTTGGAGTTGGCACACTTTTGAGTTTGGAGATGCAAAGTGCAAGATGCAAACAAATGCATGGGAGTGAGAAAAAGGGCGCACCAATCAGATAGGTTCACTTAGGTTGCTGACATCATCATCCCAATGAAGAATTAGAACAAAAATAACTTTTCTCCTTCCGGATCAAAAATGGGAGTTTCATGGAGGTTGGGAGTTTCATGGAGGTATAATATATCATTTTGACTGGAAAATGGCCAACAAATCCATTCCCACCATTTTCAAGACTTGGAAATGCTTGTATTTTGAGTTTTAGGCCAAAACCTATAAATGGCCAAAATGACCATAAGGAGGCAGCAACAGGTTTTTGGTTATCAGGGAAGGTTGAGATGACTAGGATCAAAACCAATGCTTGGATTATATAGGGTAATCCATGAGCCGGCATTTTATTGCTTGTAGGGATTTTGAATCCATCTAGAGCTCCCGCAATCTTCTATACCAGATCACTTTTATTTTGGGATCAAAACACCTTGTCTCATAACAAGCACTAGAAAGGATTTTGTTCCCGGAACATATTCAATGCTCCCATAATATGACTCTGAGTATACCAGTGTGAAGTAGACTCCAAGCACTTTCCATGACTGTACACAAGACACCTAAAATGACATTAAACTCACATTGGACCATTCACAAGTTGACACTCACAAAGGGGCAAAATTTGCAATATGGGCCAAATTTCTCAAAGTGCAGACAAGTTTTTTTGGGATTGTCAAGAAAAATGACTGCTGACATTTTGCATGCCAACAAGAAGGTAGCATGGGAGAAATTGAGACTCTATTTGTGACAAGTACAACATAACTCCCATCAAGTGATGGTATATACATGGCCATGATGTTGAATATCTATGACCTGTCGTCATTAAAATTCTCACACAAGTGTAAAATTTAATCAAAAATTTGTTGTTTATCAATTAAACTCAAGTCATTAACACGTTTTTTTGTACATTATTATTGATTTGAAATTTTCAACTATTCTTTAGTAGAGCAAAATTGGAGTACATATGCCTTAATCCACTCAACTAAATGAAATAAGTTAGCACCCAAGAAGGCTAATGATTTGGTATTTGTACATTTCAATTTGCGCCTATCACACAAGACTGGAGGCTATACTAGAGGTCCTAACAAGCTTTGAGATATTCATCTTGAGACTACTGACTTTGATGCTTCCGCTGCTACTTTCTCCCAACTTTCACTACTTGGTATTGATGATGGAAATCCAGAGAATTTTTCAGGAGGGTTGGAAAGTGGAGCTGTTAATGGCATTCATGGAGCTGATTTTGAGGAAAATCTAGATGATATATTTTAGAATCTAGATTATAATCATGTACCTATCAAAATTTAAGCATGTTGAATGTGTTGAACTTTCATGAATATAAAATATTAAGTGATTTATCTTTTATGGACTAAAAATGAGTATTATGCATTATATATATATATATATATATATATATATATATATATATTGTACGGACGTTTCCGTGCCATTTTGTACCCAAAGGTTTTTTAGAATCAACATTTCCACGTTTCGGACAAACACCCGTACCCCTTTGTGTTTCCTAGCAACGTAGGAAGCATTAGACTTCATTGGCATTCAAATAGCCAGGAAAACAAGACATGGACAGTGAGATGAAAAAGGAGAAAAGGTCATGTGCATGTGTATGGCAGTAATTTTGCCGATCGTTGAGAAGACCCAACTGAAAATATTGGCTTGGACATTCCAACAAAATAAACAAGACAAGGTTCATCAAGAAATGTCAATGCTAAGCCCAATGCTACAAATAAGAGAAAAATGATGATGATACAAAGGAAAATGACAAAAACAAGTAAGATGCTGCCATCCTCATAAACAGTAATATTGAAGATCGGGATTTCTATCAAGGACTGTCCCTGCTCCAACAGTTAGAATGAAAACAAAACTCAACCCACAATAAGCAACCTACAAAGCAAAAGAGGAACCGGATGAAGATACATCCCTCCTAGACAAAGGAACAAAGAAGATGGAAGCTGGCCTAGAAGCACATGCGGGCACACATAACAAACTTAATGATGTAGGCTACTTGCCTGTTGAGCTTCCTCTGTTTACAGTATACTTTTGCAATATGCTTTGAACACCTTGTGACAGGTTTTGAGACAAGTGTAAATGTTCTCGTATGATACTTTATGCATTGGCTGATCTCTGAATGTGCTCTTCTGTGTAATGTTAATATATTTTTCAATGGCTTTGGCCAGACTACTTGCTTTCTATTCTATACAAACAACTTTCATCCCTTTAAGGCAGAAAAAATGTCACAATTAATAACACCAACAAAAGTAAAGCACATAAATCTCTTCAAATCACAGCTTATAATGGGAGTTCATAGAATACTAAAATTAAATTTTATTTACAATCTGATCCAAAACAAACTTACTGCCTGATGTGGAAGGCCAATTTCCTCATGTGGAAGGGTGATCCTCCCCATTCTTTCTATGTTTTCAATTTCCTGCCAAGAGAGCAGCAAAAGTGAAATGTTAAAATGTCTCCACTAAACTCTTTCTCAAAAAACTTGCTATTTCTACCCATCTTTAACAAGTATTGAACTAGGAGCTTATCAAAAACCACAAAATGGGACAATGAAAAATCAATAAACACAAACAATGAAAACAAAAAGACAAAATACAATAAAATGTCAAAATTGACATTTTGCAAGTAGAAAGGCCACCTCATTTTTAAGCTGACAGAGTTTCTTGCAAAATACATATATTTTCATATTTACATCACAGGAAACCTAGCAAGTAAAAGCCACTAAAACTAGTTTTGTAGTTGAACATGCTTGTGTTATAGAATGGCAAGCTCCATACAACATAGCTGGTTTAAAATGTCTAAAAAGCTGGAGGATCAATTCATTTTCACCAAAACATAAAAAGTATACGTAACACATGTTTAACTAGTCACAGAAATCATTTTTATGCAATCAATTAAGTTCCATAAAAAGTCAAATCTCATTGCAATGCCAAGACTGACAATTAAGGTTTGCTTGACATTACAAAACTTAGTGTTTCTGTTGGCATTTTAACCAACATTCAAGAATGGGAGCTGAAGTTCACACGTGACTGAAAAAGCAAGGACAACAAAAACCTTAAGAGTCCATAAACACAATTACTATTCTTGTTTCTTGGGCCGCTCTCTGCAAAACAGTGTGTAACCCTTACAAAGTTTCCTTTTTTCTCTCCTGGCATCTCTCCACTCAAATTACCTTCCCTAAATTACATATCATATTTCAAAAGCAGCATGGTAATCCTTAATTCTCATACAAAGAAAGAAATGATAAATTCCAAGCAACTGAAGCCAAGGTTTAGCAATGACACAAACCCAAGAAGACAACAAAGAAGCTAAAATCCTCAGCTTCCAACCTGAAACAATAACATTATCTGACAAACATTCTATAGGCAGTTGAAGACAAGAAATCAACACTACATGATTAGATGCTTAAAAAGCTATGCAGTGGGGGTTCCTGGTGAGGCCTCTCAATCCCACCCAATACAAGCAGCATAGAAAAATTTACAAAGTAGCCAATAGTCTGCATATGGCACTTGCCCTCAACTAAAAAAATTGTCAAACATGTGCTCTATTCATTCACGCACACATTATGTACTCTTAAAGGTACATGCAGTTGCACACAACTTACACTTCTACATAATCAAAGTGGTATCTGGTTTTAATACACATGCCTGTAGTTAAATGTATTTCAGCTAGGATCGGTTATTAACCTCCTCAACTAACATGTTACTTCTTTCTGCTTAATAAAAGATGGACACACATGAGTATGGCAGTGTGTCTTCCATTTCTCTTCATTCTCTCCCTAATACTAACATCGATATCAGAGCCGGCAATCGGGAAAGTACTAGGAGAAGGGTACAAACGGCCAGGTTGAAGAGTTTCAAAACTAAAGAAGAGCAGTTGCAGACCAAGTAGATCACAATTTGCAGCCACAATTTGAAGAAAAATGTGCAAAATCGTGATTCGAGGGAGGACATGCAGACCAGATGCATTTATTTTCTTCCAGAGACTTGAGCACATTCCACTCAGCATTGCCGTGAGAGTGCGAGTTAATTGAAGTTTTTTTATGGGCACAATACGCATATGGACAATTTTCTGAAGAACATGATTTGCAGTCGTGATTTTAAAACATGAGGGAGAAGCGAGAGAACACAGCAGAAGAAAAGTGTGGAGAACAGTTAAGTCGCGATTTACATCACAGGCATTTTGTGCAGAGCGAAGACAAAGCAAGTGCAAAGTACAGATGATTTGACTCATCATTTTCACTGCGTTTCTATTGTGTAGATAAAAACATTATTTCCAGTGAAGAGGGAGTTAAATCGTCTTTGTTTGCAGATTGCAGTCAATTTTGCAGAATTGCAGTTGATTTTGCAGAAAAGGCCTAAATCACGTTTTTGTCGATTTTGCAGAAAAGGCCTAAATCACGCTTGTTTCAATTTTGCATAACATACCTAAATCACGTTTCTGTGCCGGCAGACGTGGAGTTGTGAATTTCACCAGTTTTTAGTGCATTTTTGTGGACAGGCGAGAAAGCATTCTTAAGAATTGTTATTGAATTGAACCATGTGTGTTATGGTCAATATCCATGATCTGGCTTTGTCGGTAGCATAAAAACTCATTGGCCAAAATTATAATGTCTGGAGTCACAAGATACTCGTCACTACGGAATGGAGTATTAGGACTGCAAAAACCATTCTCAAAAAGGAATTGGGACCTGATACAGATCCTGCCAACTATGACAAGCATCATAAGTAGGCTCTACTGTTGTTGAAATTGACTGTTTCAGATGATTTGATTCCTAAGGTCCAAAATGCCACTAAAGGAGGTGATCTTTGGACTAGTCTTCAAAGTAATATCAAACTACAGAGAAAAGCCCAGTCCTGTACCCGAAAATTTTATTTTTGCCACAAAGATGAATGAGAATGTGTCACTGCCATAACATCTTCAGATGAAATATTTCCTACACTAATGCATTGCCATAAACAAAAAGATGGATGGTGACGACTTGGTTGCAGTTGATGTTATAGAAAAAGGCATCATTCACCCTCCGGAAATGACTCAAGCTTTGCTTCAAGGACAACTGACGGTAGAATTCATAGACATAATCTGAACTTCTAGTTCCCTGTGTGTTTAGCCCAGGATATACCCTCATTCCTGTTGTTGCATAAGTGACATATGATGTCATGTAAAACTTCCTGTTGTGTGCACTTCCTTCAATTGATCATGCAGGGTGTCACTGATGAACTCCCCCATCTGAAGAATTGTTTATTCTTCCTCATGATAGTGAGGAATTGATACATCCATTCTTGGAACTCTTTAGCCTCAGGAAGGCCAAAAACTCTGCTTAGGAGTGTGATAATGTCATTGATTTCCGGGATGAAATCACTCCTTGGCAAGGTCTTTGGAAATCTGCTAACTGCAGGCTTGGGTTTCATGAGATAACTTTTATTTACATGCTTAATACATGTCGCATTCTCATCCCAAGCCTTTTGGGCCTGCTTGAGATTAGTATCTACATACTCATTGAGGTCTGGTAGCTTAAGGAGTTCCTCAAAATATTTCGTGTCCAGGCAAATCACCACTTCTCCATCTTGATTCTTTACGGCCCTGGACTCAGTATCATAATGATTGGTCGCTGCAAGAATGAATTCTGGACATTGTGTGTAGATAGGGAAGGTTATAGTGGGAGGCAATCCACTATCATAGATGCATTGCATCCATGTTGTTTTTGAGGGGTTCTTGACTCTATTCCAAAAAGTCATCCATGTTAATCTATGTTGCCAGAAACGGAAACGGGTACGAAACGCGAAACGGCAATTTTCAAAATCCTTGGATACGAAACGTCGATGGAAACGTCCATACAATATATTATTAAAAATAAAATATATATATATATATATATGCATAATACTCATTTTATAATTGTAAATTTGTAGACCATACGAGATAATTGATAAAGCACTCAAAATATTTTGTATTCATTGAAATTTGAACTTCTAAAGAGTCATAACTCATCATTCAACATACTTACAATTTCAATGATTCACATATACATGATAATAATCTAGATAAGTTAGACGTTTTTAAGAAAAAAAAAAAAAAATTTTTTTTTTTTTGGGAAACGTTCGAACACGTTGCACTGCGTTCAAGCGTTTCGAAAACGCTTCGCAGAAACGTGGGCCCCTTAGGCGTTTCCTGGCTACATAGATGTTAATACGCCCCAACTCCGTATCTCTGATGTCAATATTAGAATCAATGTTTAAAGGGGGAACCCCTTGATATTTATACTTCATTTCTTTTTCTCCTCTGGATCAGTTTGCCTTAGCTTTCTCTTTCACCGATTCAGACATCGAAGGATAAGCTGAAAAACTTTGTCTGAGGACTCCTTTGGATGCTCGAACAAAGAACTGGAATTTCCACCACACTAAAAATCCCGAAAAACCCCTGTCGAGTTTTCTTCCTTGTTGAGCACCTTGAGAAACACAACAACTGCTGTCGGAACTTTGATGATGTTCTCGCACTATGAAAACCCCAACACACTTTGTCAAAGAGTCGGACTTATTGAACACCGTGTGAAACTCGATACACTATTGAGACTTCCTTGATGTTTGACACCTTAAGATTTCTAACACACTTGAGTCGAGAAATGGCACATGTTCCACACCCTGAAAAGTCCAAAGCAAACAAGTCGAGTCTAAGACTTGTTGGACATCCCAAGGACTCCAATATACTAAGTCGGGTTTCTCATCATGATAGACAGGTTCAAAATCCCGACAAGTTCATGTCAGGGTATTGGACATGCCCATCATGGTGAAAAACTCGATTCAAGTGTTAAAACATGAGTTTTTTTTAAGGGCAAAAGTTACTTTCTCATCATGACAAAGGACAAACAATTGAGGAAAAACCCTCAAACTAATCAAAAACAAAGAGAAAGAAGGTGAAAACCCTAACATCTTATGCTAAACAGACAAGGAAAGAAAACAAGACCAAAACCAACTCAAAAACTTATAAAAATCATGAGAAAAATAGAACATAGCGAAAAACAAAATGGGCTTGAAGGAAAATCGGAAAAGACGCGTCGAAAACACCAAGAAATTTGATATTGGAAGGACCAAAAGCAAGTTCACAAGATAAAATTCGAATTCGTTCAAGTGAAAATGACATCGAAAATCTAACTATTTATAACCCAAACCACACTAATTACACATTGGATGACACGTGTGGGACTTAAATCCGACTTGGCAATTAATGTGTTGACCTCAGGCAAGAAATTGACTACACTCGACATGACACGTTTTCATGCCATCGATTCCAAAACCCAACATAAACGACCCTCATGTTTTTCAGGATCGGGACTTGATTTACACAAAACATGCTTTTGTGAAAACATGTTGAGATGCTTTCAACCCCGAAAACCCAACACAAAGGACCATCGGGCTTCGGGTTCGGAGAGCACCTAACATACAACATGTTTAGACCCCTGGATGTTCCAATGTATGATAAGTCCAAAAACACTATGCAGTACTATGTTTCTAAGTTCGGGTTCAGAAAACATTGAACATAAAGCATACGTTAACCACTAAATGTTTCAATGCTTTCAAAACTTGAATCCCGAAAATACTCTAGTGTGTCATATTTCGGGGTTAGAGTATTTCGGAGTTCGGGAAGCATATGACATATGACATGCAAATATGCATGGTGATCCCGAAACCCAAAAAACACTTAGAAAAGACACTTTGGGGCCAAAATTTTAGATTTTCTGAGAACATGTGGAAAGTTTTAAGGCTTCCAAAGATGAAAAATTTTATTGGTTATCCCAATTTTATCGTAGAACTCAAAAATTGGGATAACAACATCATAGACAATATTCTTCAACATCTTTATAACACCTTGATTATCACAAAAGAGTGAAAGAGGTGTAGCAGTAGCTTGAGGAAAATGAAAATCAATCGAATCGGAAGAAGCCATACTACTCGTGAATCGACACTAACAAAGAACCTTGTATTCTCGCTTCAATGGAAGAGATGGCTACGAGTGGGTTGAAGATTACTCGCTAAGAAACAACTCCTGAACCAAGAGAGAAGATATGCCCGGTGGTAGATCGCGGGTATCCACCGATACGACTCAATCAGCCAATCACCAAAACAAGGACTCTCGATACAAAATGCCAAAGTCAAGAGTACCTTTGACATATCTCAAAACATAGATCCGTTCGTGTAGTTGTGAGGTAGATCAAGCTACCCACCAACCTGTCTATATAGTGATTCATCAACCATGAGCTGAAAGTTTCAGCCCAACCTCCATAGGTGTAGAAGAAGAGTTACTGTCATACATCTAAAATTTTTGTAAGAGGTTCATGGCATACTTAACTTGAGAAATGAAAATCAAGTGATCACGTTGCCAAAATTCTACACCAAGACAATAGTGAAGGAGGCCTAAATCAGTCGTGTCAAAAATAGCACATAAATCTGATTTTACTTTATGAATGCAATATCTCCACTTCCTATGATGGCAAGGTCATCAACATAAACAATAAGAATCACAATGTCATCACCATCACTTTTGACATAGAGATTCGGATCAAAATGACTGTTTAAAGCATGAATTTTTGAGATATTTATCTATCTTAATATACCAAGCTCGAGGACCGCTTGAGTCCATACAATGGTTTAATCAACTTGCATACCAAATGCTCACAACCACATGCCCAAAAACCCTATGGATGTGTCATATACACCTCTTCCTCCAAATCGCCATTCAGGAAAGCACTATTGACATCCATGTGTTATACTTTCCAACCAAACTGAGCTATAAAGGAAAGAAGTAACTGAAAAGTGACCATCTTCGCAGAGGAGCAAGTTTCCTCATAGGCTATCCCCTCTTGTTGTGAAAAGTCTTTCAATGAACAAGCCTAGATTTGTACTTATCCAAAGTATCATCTGCTTTGCACTTGATTTTGTACACCCATTTACAACCAATGGGATGTTTCCCTAGAGGCAATGGTACCAACTTCCAGGTATTATTTTTAATCAAGGCATCATACTCTAGTTGCATGGCAATTTCCCATTCTGGTATGCCTCGTGTTTCATAGTATTTTTGTGGCTCATGAATATGAAGAAGATCAAAAAACAAGAAAACTGAGCTTGCTCGGAATAATCAATCTTCTTACCAATTTGTCGAGACCGCCATCTAAGAGAGGAGACGATACTTCCTCCCACACATCCTGAATAGTGGATTAAAACCACTTAGATCAAGTCATTGAATCAAGATGTGGGATCCGGTTGTGGTGCTTCCGGAGGCGAAACCAACGCAAGTTGATTTCCTGGAGACTCAAAAGTCTCAGTGGGAGAGTGCATAGACTGTACTGGAGTCCGTGGAGGAATATGAGGACCAGACTCATCATTGGGCAAGGAAAGAGAACCAATCTCCATTACTACCCCTTGTTGATTGCTGCCCCCTTGCTGGTCCCCTTATTGATTACAGCCAAAGAAAGACTCTATTTCTTTTACATCAACATCTCGACTAACAATGATTTTATTAGTGGAAGTATCAATCAATCTATAGGCTTTAGAATGATCACTATACCCAACAAAGAAATATCTAGAACATTTGGAATCTAACTACTCCTTTTACGATCAAGAACCGAAGTATATGTAGTTGAACCAAAAACATGAAATGTTGATACCTCAGGTTTGGTTTTGGACCAAGCCTCTTTCAAAGGTGTGATCTCCTGCAAGGGTTTTCAAGGACTCCGATTGAGAATATATATCGTTGTGTTAACAACTTCTCCCCAATACTTATATGCCACTCCTCAACTTGTGCATCACGCACCTTACCATCTCCATGACAGTTTTGTTCTGCCTCTCTACCACCCCAATCCGTTATGGGGTATATGGGGTTATCAACTATCGTTGAATCCCTTCTTTACCGTAGAAATCTGCAAATTGTTAGAGGTGAACTCACCCCCATTATCGGATATCAAATTCTTGATTCGTCGGCTGGTTAGGTTCTCCACCAAGGCGTTGAACTTGACAAAAGAAGCAAAGCAATCAGACTTCTTCAAAAAAAATAGACCCGCATCTGCCGGGAATGGTCATACACCTAGAGAAAATAATGTGCACCAAGGACCGTGGGAATCTTCCACGATGGCTCACACAAATTTGCATGCACAAGATCCAAGGGCCCCTTTGCACGCCAAGCACCTTCAACAGAAAAGGCTTCCGTATTTGCTATCCTACAAAACAGCCAACACACATCCTATTGTTCCTAGATATGAGGCAAACCAACAACCATGTTGGCTCTATGAAGGCAAACCAAATACTGAAGGTTGATATGTCCATATCTCTCATGCCACAAAACGTTGGTATTGCCTTCCACAACTAAGGCATGCAAGTTGACCGTGGCAGGATCAACCTATACAAACCACCATGCCCAATCCCTAAGGAAACAACCTTATTTTGCTTGATATCAGACACAATACATTGTTTGCCAAAAATGTTTACAGAGATATTAGGATTATCAGTTAGCTAACTGATAGATAACAAATTCTTAGCCATGTTAGGCACATATCTAACATTATTCACAAGCAGTTTGGTGTTATCATTCAACACAATATAGACATCTTCAATCCCTTCTACAACATGTGATCTCCCATCCCCTAAAGTAACTAAATCAAAAGAACATAAATTAGCATGAAAATTGACATGCCAATATCTCTGCACGTGAAGTGCCATGATGCTCTAGAATCAAAAAACCAGCACCGAGTAGAGCTGCCACCATCAAAGCAAGATGCCATAAGGGAATACTCATATTTTGACTTGTGTTCAATTATTGCCACATGTGCCTGCCCCTTCTGCTTCTTTAAGGCATTTTGTTGCTTCCGACAATCCTTCTTCACATGACCAAGTTTGTGACAAAAGTAACACTTTAGTTGAAATTTAGGAGAGGAAGTAAACATATCAGCTTATCGCTACCACTTTCTTTTGAATCGAGCAAGAAAAGCACTCTCAAATTGTCCAAAACTGAAATTTTGGACTCGTGTCTCTCCTCGCCTTTTTGCAAAAGTGCAGAACTCACTTTGTCAAACATAAGAGTTTGACTCTCAACCATTAAATGGAGAGCCTCCACAAAAGATTCATACAAGGAAGGTAAATTGTTCAAAACTAGAGCCACCATATCATCTTCATCAACCTTCTTGTTGATGGAAGCGAGCTGATCTCGGAGGTCTTTCATCCGAAGCAAGTGCTCCAACAGTGACCCACCTTCCTGTAACTTGACGGAGAAGAGCATATTCTTCAAGTATAAAACCTGACCCTTCTCTGATGTTTGATATTTGTCTTTCAAACTTGTCCACAACGTGCTCACCACAGTGGCATTCCGCACCTCTAATATCATATCCGACACCAACAACTTGAGAAGTAATAGAGCCTCCTTATGACCTTTGCCATTATTAGCAAAGTTCGTCATTGGTCAACCTTCGCTACCCGTGATTATCTTATCACAATCACGAAATTCTGCAAGTGACAGACTTTTATGGCTCCAAACATTGAAGTTTGTGCCCGTCAACTTGTGTAAGTCCGGCAAAATCAAGTTCGATACATTTGCCATTTTATTACAAATAAAAAACAAATGAAAAACATAGAAATCAATATAAACAATTTTGTATAGCAATGTTTTGTTTGCAAACAGGTCTAACATAAAAACAACATAGGAAAATTCAAAAATATTGAAAATCATAAGCAAATATTTCATGCCAAAATCTCCACGAATGCTCCTCGACCTTGTTTATTGCTTTCATCTGGTGTTTTTGTCCTTCGCAGCCTCACGAAAATCTTTTGTGATTGGTTGTGTCAAAGACAACCCCAAAAAGACATCTTTGAGCCCTCACGATGGACGGAAAATCCACGACTAGGTATAGATTGGAGAAAAGACGAGTTTTATGGTGAAGAAAAACCCTCACAACTGCACAACCAAAGCACACAAATTTCGACTAGTTTCTTTCACACCCTTCACGAGTTTCATGAGTTTTCTTTGCCCTCCAAACCGCATAATCCTTGCAGAAGTTGTGTTGAACTTACCGTTGACCGCACAAAAACGTCTCTCTACAAGCGCTTCCTTCAATGGCGACCGTACGACTACCAACCAGAAGCTTTGATACCAATGTTAGCAGAAGAAAACAGAAAAAGAAATGAGAGGAGCAAATTTACACTATCCACAATGGACGTAGCAGCAAGTATTTATTATGAGAGTTGGTGGTTACTCGCTTAGTGGTTAGAGGTAGGTAAAACTACATAACCGATCAAAAGCTATATATACTCAACAAACCACATGCCCTAGAAAGACAAGTGATTGTTAAGCAAACTAACATTTCTTCTCATAAAATGTTTAACTTGTTCTCCTTTAAACTTGCAAAAGTTGTTTAGATGATCAATATATTCATCAAAAGTTTTGTCAAGACAAGAAAATCCTCCAAATACACAATGACAAAGAAATCAATAAATGGCCTCATTACCTCATTCATCAACCGCATGATTGTAGCCAAATAGCCTCATTACTACATTCATCAACCGCATGAAAGTAGCCGATGCATCGCATAGCCCAAAAGGTAGAACCAACCACCCATACAACCCTTGCCTTGCCTTGAATATTGCCTTCCAAATGTCCTCTTCCTTAATCGATAGTTGGTGATATCCAGATTTCAAATCCAACTTGATAAAACACTTCTGGCATGCTGAAATCCATTTAGAAGATCACCAATTTGTAGATGAGGGTACCTATTCTTGATGGTTATGCTTTATAATTAAGAAAAAATCACCATGAACCGTCTTTCTTAGGTACTAACGCAATAGAAGAACCACATGGAGAAGTACTAGGGCAGATTACACCGTGATAAATCAAAGATTGGCTGTTGTTTTACCTCATTGTCATCCTTCAAGGACTGCCTATACAACCCAAGGTTTGGTAGCAACAAAATTCCGTGCTCAATAGGCCTAGCCAAAGTGGGGTTCATGTAAGACTTCCTTGAACCACAACAACAACTCTCCCATACACTTCGTCTTTTTGTTAGTAAACATGCTACAAGAATTTTAACATGCAGCCACTTGTTTATCTTGAACATTTGTCAAAAGAAACAAAACAAACTTCCCACTTGCATTAATAAGCCTTTTGGCAAAATCAATAACCACCATACAACTTTCCTTTCTACCTTTTCTCTTCTTTGGCAAAATCAATAACAATGGTGAAGAAAGGCACTTTCATTCTCCCTTTACACCAGGGTCTGATAAAAACTATCATTCAGCTGGGCACTCCTCTGTTGGGAAAAAACGACAAATTTGGGGCTTCGGTTTCAAACTTCACGTTGGGTAAAAGGACAGGGAGTATGGAACCTAAGGAGGATTGCAGTGATGATTTTGGTCCAGGGAATCCGGTGGCCAAACGCACCAGGTCAAGCATGGGTAAAGGGGGTGATAAGTTTGAACAGAAAGTGCGTAAACCCGGTCGAATGAGGAGGAGAACATCACATATGTTTCAGATGAATGCCTTGGTGAAACACCAACCTGAAGGATTCCTCTCTTGACAAAGACGAAGGGGAAGTAGAGAGCAGTGAGGATGTGGACAGCAAAAAGATCAAGAGTCTTCCAAGGACAAGCATTCCAAGAACACTGAGGAAGCTATCCACAATCTACATAATCTTAAAACGGCTCAGATGGAGCTTTTCTCGGCCCAGGAATCGGCTGTTAAAACCCATGCCTTCATGAGAGAGTTTGAAAATTACAAACTAAACACTGATATCAATAGGCACAAAATCAGCTTGATCACTATGGACCTTAAGGAGCTGCATGACAAAGTGGATAAAATGTCTTCCCTTATCCTCAGCAAAACCTCAAAAATACCAATGCCAGAAGCATGGAAATGGAAAATGAGTTGCTGAAAATGAAAGGTATTATTATGCAAATCAGAGATGCTCATATCCTTAATGTGAAAAGTACTATCTACCATCTTAAACTGCTGGCCGAAATGATCCAGTCCATGGAGTTGGCAAAAGAAAAGGAAAAGGATGGTACAGGGCCGAAGGTGGTGATCAAAGAACCTAACTACAAGTACTGGAAGGAGACTATAGCAACTCTGGTCAAAGAATGGAACGGCTGCATGGAGACAGTGGAAGATTTGGTCAAAGATTAATGAAATTCAATGGTTTGGAATCGTTGTTTGTTTACCTTTATGCTGTTAGTTTCATCCTTCGGACTGTTATATATTGTAAATGCTATCTAACGGATATCATATACTGTTATCTTTGTTTTTGAATTTTGGAACAAGAATGGCCTTTTAAGGTAAATACTTTGGCCAATATGGAAGTATGTTGTAACTCCTTGTAAGGGGGTAGGGTCCCCTCAACCCTAACTTTTACCTCTAATCAAAAAAAAAAAAAGCCTTTTGGCTTGAGAGGCACTTACCAAAGAGATTTTGAATCACCTTTGTAGGATGAAATGGTGTAGCTCTTGCCATTCTTTACCAAATGGTATTGTATGGCTCTCCTTATGAAGATAACATCCCAAATATACAAATAAAGGATTCCAAACACTACACCACACACATCAAGAGCACGACTTCGCTATAACTTCATCAATGAAATGTGCATTAATACCAAACTTAACTTTACATTGTTTGGTTACCTTGATGTCTACACCTTTCTTCACCCAACCCAAAGCATATGGGCTTGGATGATTGTAAGTTTCTAACCCCAATTTGTCCACTAACTCCTTGCTTATCAAATTTGTTTGTGAACAAATATCAAAAAGAGCATCCACTTTTGTTTTCTTCATTTGAATTTTAATATGGAAAAGCTTAGAAAGCTCACTCTCTTGAGCACTACTACCACCCAAACATACCTCTCTATTGACGGAGGTACAACACAAAGTGTCATGCACATTGGAGCTGCAACCAATATTCTCACCTTGGAGAGAGTTCATACGCCTTCTTGTTTTTGGATTAATGTGATTCGGATGTAGCTTCCAACATTGCTCCTCATAATGATTATCAACTTCACAATTCCCACAAGTTGCCTTTAGTATCCTTTTTAGAAATGAAAGTAGCATCATGATTACCTTTCCCTTTTTCTTTACCATTCTACTCGGTGCCACCTTGTGGCAAGTGTTTTGAGAGGTAGACGCGGACTTCTTCTTGTCCATCTCTAAGTAGGGAGCTTGTGAACAAGCCTCATCTACATTTGTGGGCTTGGCCAAGAGGCCAGATCTCCTCAAATGGCTATGGAGTGCACCAACATACTTCATCACCATGTCATGGTCCGCTATATCCTTGCCCATTCGGGCAGCCTTCTTCCGTAACGCACTTGTGTACTTCTATATGCTTTGGCCTTGATTGGCCTAAGATATTGCCAATACATAGACCTCTCTTCCTCATAACAAATAGGAAAAATTGCTTCTTGATTAGCATCTTAAAATCATCCCACTTAGTAATAGGAGGAAGCTTCTAACAACCAAAGTATGAACATGGCTCTCAAACCAAGTTAATGCATGATTAGTTAATTTTAACCTTGCAAAAGAAATCTATTGGCTCTCATCAATCAAATGTAAACTAAAATATACTTGTACTTGGGCCTATCTGATTCATGTCTCCATCATGGTTGAATCTCTATCTTTTCCTCAGCCTTGAACGGAGGTGGAGCTTGGTTGGCACGGGGCAATTCCTCCACTTTCTCATATTAAAGAGTGGCCTCTGTATTTGCTTTCAGCACCTCTGTAGAAACACTAAGCTTTCCATAAGAATCTCCATGATGGCATCCAACCGGTCAAGCTTGCTCATAGAAAGAGAGATACTAGCTACTCCTTCAAGCCTGTAAAATCGCTTCTTCTGTACGGGCATCTTCTTCATTAGAATGGGCCATACTTTTGATCTCTTGTTTCCACTTCCTTGTGGAAATATATCTTCCCAAAGGGCACTAGGATACCTTGATCACTATCACTACTTGCTATAGTGACAAGCATAAACTACTATGTAGTCACAAACACACAAAACCACACAATGATTGATACTAAACCAGCTATGATAACAATTTGATCCGCAAAGCAAGTGGATATTCCACACTAGGCTTCACCAACATGGATCTTATAAGCCTAACTCAACAAGTGATTGATAAATGACTATTTTATATCGGCTTCCTTGCTAAAACAAAGATTTAGTGTGATGGATGTAAAATGTACATAAGTGTAAACATAAAGGTAAGCGTGAAAGAAACATCAAAGCACAATATGAACACAAGAATTGATGTGGAGAAACTCGGTGTGCGAAAAAATCCAGTCAATGAGGCAATTGCACTCCTGTTTCCCCTATATCACTCACAAATGCACAACTTACTACCACTTATAGCCTTTCGTGGACAAAGCTGCCAATTAATACACTATCCAATCTCGCATGCAGTTGCTTTGCACTCTTACAACACTTCTCAAAACCATCCAACACTGAAACAATCACTAACGGCTAGAAACAATGAAGATATCATGAACAAAGAGTCAAACTTGCAAATAACAGTGTGAATCCAGCTTTACAACTCCTCACTGACTTCTCTGATGTCTTTTGCCTTCCACCAGGTCTGTATTTAGGCCCTCAATATGGAATCCACCCAAAAGCTCATTCGAATCATCGTTGAGCAAAGGAAGCATTTGCGACCGCATTCTGACCGTGTTTTTATATCATGGTGAAACCACTGGTCTATGCAAATTCGCAGATATGGAACGAACGAGGTAGTTACGCAACTACCAATGCAGATTCACGATTGCCACCTGCAAACACCGGCAGCTGTGCAACCGCCACCAACATATAGCTGCAGTTCTACTATCTATGACAAATCCCTTCAATTCAAGAGTTGAAAAACAGTGACTTCATCACTTTGAAGATATTCAGATTATCCACATATTGACTTTGCCACTGAAACTTATATAAATTGACGTTTTTAATGAGAAAGCATCTTACAATAGTGTCTTACATAGTTACATGCATGAAATACAAACAACTGGGAATAGTGGAGACATCTAACAAAATAGCTAATACATTAGATCAATATTTTGGATCACCCAAGGACTACTAAATTAATTACCTCTCTCTTCCAACCTATTCCAACAATGGTAATGTTAAATGTCCTTCAACACTATAATCACCTATGCAAATGGTGATAGATTGATAAGACCATGCCTCCCTCTACAAACACAAGGTACATTTGTCCTCATTTTCTTGTATTGTAGGTGTCAACCAAGAGGGTTTCTGTCATATCCCATATGGACCTCCTTCCTACGTTGTTGTTTTATGATTCCTATGTTTGTGATAAGGTTTCGTGCTAATATGGTTACTTGGACAGCAGATATACTTGGATTTTATAATGTGCTGTTTGGAACTACTATGTTCCATGGGCTTTTTGCACTACTTGCCCATGGAGATGAAACTTAAAGCTGCAGTTCTTTTAGACTATTTTATGATGATTATTATATATTCATGTATTGATATCATGATAGTGTTATTCTTATCAGCACATTTGATTCATTCATTCATTACTTGACAGCATGTGGCTGGATTGTCATTACTTTGGGCATTATGTTACAGTTCAGCTATTACACTTATTATGATGATGCTGATATTATTTGATTGACGCATTCAGTTATATTCATGTTTATGATTACTTTGTTTTCTCATGATTATGGCCCGTACTATTGATAGCTTTGGTGAATTTCAGGAAATGTGGAAGGAGGGGAAAATGGGTGTCAAATAGACACATCAATTGAGGTTCGAATCCCAGCCACAGGTTCCCAATGATAAAAAAAAGGTAGTATGTTTTTAATGCAGCAAATGTCTAGTTATCCAGGCTTGTGCTTGCTTCTTGACTTGTCGCTCCAAGTGTTTCAGATGTTGAATTCAACTATTCGATCTTGATTGCTTTTGTAAAAGTACTGATCATTTTTTAACACTTTGTTATCATACGCTTGTTGATCATTGATCACCAAGCTTTGGATGTTCCTTATACGCAAGGAAACATATTAATAGCCTATGCCATCTTAACTTGTACTCTTCTTCAATGTATAGGACTTCTCCATGAGAGAATTTTTATGACTAGCAAATGAGTCTTGCTTATGTTATAATGGATAGCTATTAATGTTGTGGGCTAACATTATCTAGCAAGCATAACAGACCATTCATTGAGTTAAGTTTGGAGTTTGGATGTGCTAACACAAGTTTTGGGCTTCATTAGGTAAGTTGTGAGTAATGATTAAAAATGCCAACATGGGCATGTGTCATGTCCCCTGCTCAAAATTAAAATAATCAGGAGACCCGTAGCCTATTCCTTATTTCCCGTAGACTAAAGGATAAAATTAGGAAAATAATTTAATAATAATATTTGAAGTTGTCCTAGTAACTTTATTTTTATAACATTGTAAAAGGCGACTTATGTATTATTATTATAAAGGGGCCTAATGTAATGTTTTATTAAAAGTGTTTCTAGACACTTCTTGGAGGGAATTTTAGGTAAAAAGGAAATTCAAATTAAAAAGGTAATTATAAAAGGAAGAGCTGGGAGGAAAAAGGCATTCCATTCGCATTATATGTTCAATTTCTTCTCCTAGGACAAAAGCCTAGGAGTGCAAAGATTCGGAGGACGAAAACCCTCTTCTCCTTTGAGGTGATTCCATCCAAGGATCGCATTTGAGCTGAAAGATTGAAGTTTATTTCCAATTCCAGTTGGTTAAGGAGGATTTTAGAGACAGTGCTGCTACAGTATTCCGTACCACTGCTACAGTGCCGTCACAGTTACATATTTCATGAGTTGGATTTGTTGTTTATTTTGGTAGTTTGAATAATAAATGAGCCACAAATTGCCATTGTACATCTTTGAATATTATATACAAAAAGGGGTTTGCAGAACCATTGCTACCCATTTGATATAAAAGATTTAATATGAATATTTAATGTTGTTGTCCAGCATTCAATAAATGACAGTTTGGCTTATGTTCAATGCTATGTGTAAGGGTTTCATAGTTTTCATTTTGTTTTGAGCGCAAAAATAGTGCATGTATGCAAACTGTTTGTGGAATTGACAATGAATGGTTCGTGTTTGCCAATTATTTTTGAATATGTCAATGCATACTTGTGATACTTATCTGTTATCATTGTTCCTAATTATAGAAATCAGAGAAATTTACATAGATTATTGGTTTATTTTGAAAGGGGCATTACAGCATGGGTGTTAAAAATGCCAACATGGGCATGGTAGTCTTTGATCTAGTCTTGTTTGAATAATTACTAAAAAGTTACTTGTTACCTTTTGAAAGATATGGAAATACTTGATTGCATTTAATTTTTGCTAACTACTTTTGACTTGGTTTGGTAAAGTTTTGGGTTTCATTGTGATATCTTATCTCCCACTCGAACTCGAGTTATCATGGAGGTTATTAACGCTTGGCTGCCATGATTAGAATTTTGTAGAAAGAGGAATGTGTCTTCATTGTTTTGTTGCCATTTGGCATGAGATCTAGTTGAGGAATTATGTTGTCTCACATGCATTGTTTACTAAGACTATTACATCCTTTAATGAGCCAATTTAGTGGTCTTGGCGATGATTTCAAGTACGGAATTGTCATTGGGTTTTGGTATAGAAGAAAAGGTGAAATGTTGAGATGGTTACTTGGTTTTGAAGGACTGGAAATACATACGGAAGAATTGTAGTCTTTTTAGTCATTGACTCTAACTATATTCAATGTCAACTTGGGTAGCTAAGGGTTTTCTCTCGCTGTTTTCAAATCATGACTAACCACAACCCCAAGAGGATACGATTTCTCACCTTTGCGCTCTTCAAGACATGAAGACAGAGAAATGCTTTATTTTCATACGTCCCACCAAGTACAAGATATGAAGGAAATACCTCGAGGAAGCAATCACCTTTTATGTAAAGTACCCAAGGACTATCAAACTAATTACCTCACTCTTCCAAACTATTCCAACAATCGGTGGCATTAAATGTCCTTCGAACTATAATTACCTACGCAAATGGTGACAGATCGATTAGACCACACCTCCCTCTATGAATAAGTATCAAGGTACATTCATCCTCATTTTCCCGTATTGTAGGTGTCAACCAAAAGGGTTTCCCACTATTCCTCATCCACAATCTAGAAGATTGAATTAGACTTGTATCATCGCCTTCTTCTCTATTGCTAGAGGACCACAAGCAATGAATTTCAAAAGAGTTTCCAAAATATGTTCTTTGCACCCCCAAGAATTGTCCAACTAGGTCTGCTTAGTCCAGACCATTCTTTTATTGACATTAATAGAGCATGATTGGCTCTTCCACAATTGTTCATGGGGATCTCAGTCTTTTGCCACATTCTAAATGCTCTAGTCTCCATCAAACATATCTTCTTCTCTAAAGATGGGCCTTGTTCTCACGTTTATATTTAATATTTTGAGCAGGACATTATATTACCCATTTTGGATTTACCTACACTACTTAGAATATTTTTGGATGCTCTAAGCTTGTAGTTTGTCTCTTTTAAGGTTGAAGCTCCTTTTTGCCTTCCACATCCCTCAATGGTTGTACTATTGAGTACCACTTACCTACTTCAGTCATTTGTGAACATTAATATAATTTCTTTCGGTTTTTTTCTATATCCATTCTTTAAATATCTCTAGACATTGGTTTTAGCATATGGTTCAACTGTCTGCAGTTTTCCACTATTTGTTTCCAATTAGTAAAAATAATTCTTATTTGTTGATTTTTTAAAAATAGAAATTTTGGTGGAAGGTGATCTCGACTTCAGAAAAGGTGAAAGTGTCTCCCGATACTCATCCTCTTACCACAACTTTGGTATCCAATCTTAGATTTCTTGAGGACAGAAAAGCACATTCAGCTCTTCAATTCGTTCAACTAAGTGTGAAAGTATTAGCAAAGTCCCTCAATGCAAGAGGTCTGAATTCTGATGCAATATACTAGAGTGAGAATCTAGCTTCGAAATTGTTTGTTGTTTCCCACCCCCGAGTGTTGTGTCCAAGGGTCGTTTTCCTTTTTTCATTTCATCAGCCAAAATTCATTTTTCTTCAATAGCTTCACTAAATCTGGTGAGTCCAATGTAGTTAATCTTCAATAGCCAAAGTAAAATTTTGAAGACTGTAGCTAACACAGTTGCATCCAATGCTAACAAAGGACCTTTATCTGTTATTCCATTTAGGCCACCTTTTTAAGATTAACGGTGGTGAAGAGGAAGAGAACTAACCATAATTGGAACCTTTTCCTTTACTTGAGGACTCAACTTACATTTAGATTTGGGGTTTCAGATGGAAATGACACCATTTCACCTAAGAAACCAGGAAGATGTCTTCCTCGGAACCAAGTGCAGTTCCTTACCTTCAAAAGAGCAACGGAATGGTGTTAACATCTTAACACTGCTACCAGTATACAGTTAACCTAAGGGAAACGAGAAGTTTTTGCTTGGAGGAAGGTCCTTATAAAAGTAAACTACATTATTTCTTCATCGTGTACCAAGCTGAATAATAGTTTAACAGAACACTTCCCATACAGAAAAACATCTTCAATATTTCCTTGAGACAATGAGAATATACATCAACACTTCCTATACTAAAATGCATAGTTACCAAGTTTGGAAATTCAGATCTGTTCGGGAGGCAAAAAAATCCAGAAATCTGGACCTCTTTAAAAATTCAGAAAAAAATCGATGCGGAATAGATACATATCATATATGAGCATAATTTATAAATATACAAAAATTGACAAATACAGAGAAAAATATTAATAATGTATTATAAAATGTTGATATATTTAATATAAAATAAAATAGAAGTCCTGGGTGTATTTCTTATTGCTAAAAAAAAAACTTGAAAAAAAAATTGGAATAAAACAGGGCTGACCTGGACTGAATTAATACCTGGGCTGCCTGAAAATCAAGATCCAGCCGGATTTTGTGCAGATCCAGATGGATTTGGTAGCTATGCTGAAATGTTTCTACAATATTATCCTAAGACAGAAGAAGAAAAGCTTTTAAGGACAGAAATGACAGCTTTAAATGCAGAAGGAACAGAGGGAACAAAATCATCATTGGCTACTCTTTCCACCACATTTTCTTCACTAATTAAGTAGACCATCCCAAGCACAAGGATATAAGCAGCTATCAAGGTATTGCACTAAACAAATCCAAAGGTGATATCCACAAAATATTGTACTGCTGCTTTTGTGCAGTACAAACCTGCTCAAGGTTCACCTTTACCAGGGGAAAACACATCCTAAATCCAAGAGCTCCAAAATCGGGATCATTTCAAGATTAAGTAACCCCGCCTGCAGCTCCAACATGTATAGAGCAGTTACACCCTAAACACCTTAAATTTGAACATGTGAAGGAAGTCAACCACCGTATGCCTATGACATCTCTCCTGCCCTTGCTCTTTTCAAAAGATGTTCAAATACATCTCAAAATAAAAATAAACTATGTCTTTCTTAGCAGCTTTGGTACAGAAACATTTCTTGGCGTAGAAAGGCAGGGGGAGCATGAAGTAGGGAGGGGCAAGCCTGGAGGCATGTGATATTGAGATCAATTTGTTGTTCGGCAAGATAGCGCACAATATTAGAAAAGGTTTAGCTATTGCAATTGTTCCCTAGTAGAGATAGGTTTCACAGCATTCAAGTGATGTTTAAAGTAGTAGATCAAACACTTTTTGCCTATAGTTCTATCATCATTTTGGCATTTGGTATGCTTCATTGCAAAAGTATAATCCCATAGAAAATATTGACTTTTTGAAGAATACTAATCAAGAACATATCTCGAACTAACAATGTATAATCTGAAAAAGAACTCGGCTCTGGTTTCCGCCCGCTGAAATTTGAATTTTCTCGACCTCGGTGTCCGCTCGGATGCCGGACCCTCTCTGGTCTGGATCTGGAGTCCTGCCCGCTGCCTCGGGACTGTCGCCTCGGCCTTCCTCCGAGGCATGGAAAAATGTGGTGGCAGGGTCCACCTTTGCCCCCATACGGAGAAGTTGTCGCCTATCCTTCTTGAAGGGACACTTTCTCTTCAAATCCCCTCTCACATCACTGCTGCGACTGTTGCTTCTAGAGACTTGTCTCTGGTGGGCAGCTGATGGGACCCAGACCTCCTCTTGAAGATATCAAAAAATGGGCGCGCATGAAATGGGCCCCTTGTGGTGCCCTAGAGATTGCCGCCATGCCAAACGGCTTCATCCTCTTTTCATTTAGCTTCAAAGAAGACTTTGCTCAAGCTCTTCTTAGAGGTTCGTGGTTCTTTAGCAGACAAGGTTTCTACAATCGAAAATGAACACCTGGATTTAATCCGCTAACCGAAACCATGATGCAGGCTCCAATCTGGGTACGTCTCTCAAAATTTCCTTTGGATTTTTGGGATCCAAGGTTATCGAAGGTATTGCTCTCTATGGGCTCTCTTATAGCAATTGATCAGGCCACTAAAGCCAAAACTAGATTTATTCATGCTCTTTTTGTGTCAATGCTGATGTTAGCTATCCACTCCCAAAATCGATTGATCTTCTCTCAGATTTTGGAGTTTGGACATAACCCATTGAATATGAATATGTTCCACAAGCATGTTCCATCTGCAAAAGTATTGGCCATAGAGCCCTTGTTTGTCCCACAAAGCCACAACCTAAATCAAAAACCTCGATGCTACCCCTAAGAAAAAAGGGAAATATGTTCAAAAAGTGATCCCAGAAGTTGCTCATGTAATCCCTACATCTAACCCTTTTCTCTTCTTGAGGAGGGCAAAATCAATCTTGATGATCCCATTGGGGCTTCTCTTGCTCCCTTCTCCCTCGGTTGTCCTTCCCACGGATGTTCCCGTGATTCCTCCCTTCCCTCATCTTCTATTGTTTTCCCTCCGACTTCTCCCATGCTCCCCTTCTCCCTCTTCTTATGCGGTGGCCCCGAGGATCTCGCCTACCATTGTTTCCCCCTTTTATCCCCACCCACTCTCTCTGTTGGGGGATTCTCACCCTTCCCCCTCTGTCGCTTCCTTCCTCTGGGTTTCCTTCTATTGATTCCCTCTCCCCCTTTCCTCCTCCCCTTCCTCCCATTGATTCTCCGCTTTCCCCCTCCACTCATTCATCGATGATAGCAATAAACTACGATTGACCAGAAGAAGTAGCAAGAAACCTGATGTAGGTGTTGGGAAAATCCGTGAGAGAACCCCGAGTAGTGTTAAGCTACAACAAGAATCAGCTCTGAACGTGGCGCAAGGAACCCAAAGTACCATCCCCATGGTAGTGGGGAGCAAACCCAAATCCAAAAATGAAAATAATCTCATGGAATATCAGAGGTCTCAACTCTTTGCAAAAATAGAGAGTCCTCAAGGATATGAGATTTAACCATTCTCCTGATATCATTATGCTACAGGAAACAAAACTAAAAATGATGACAACCTCTCAAAAATTTGGCCTATCGCCTCTTCTGTGACCCAACATTCGTCCGGAAACTCAAGGTGGTTTATGCACTCTCTAGAATCCTAAAGTTCTAAAGGGCGATTGCCTTTTAAATCATCCAAACTTCTTGGGCTTGCTCTTCCAAGAAATGGGCTCTGATTCTAATTGGATCGCCATTAATGTTTATGCCCCAAATTTGGAGCCACAACGTGAACAACTTTGGCAGACATCTCTAATTTCATAAGAAGTTGTGACAATCTCCCTATTCTAATCATGGGGATCTCAACAATACTCTCTACCCTCTGAAAAACAGGGTGGTGCCCCTGCTAGCCCCTCCAACATGGAAGCACTAGCTGATTTCTTACGGCGTGAGGAGCTCTTAGATATGGACTTGCATGGGGCCTCTTTCACTTGGTCTAACCGCAAAATTGGTAGGAATCATATTCAAAGCAGACTTGACAGGGTGATGGGATCAATGGATTGGATCTCACTCTACCCCCGACTTCTATCTCAGTGCATTATCTAGAGGCTTCGGATCACAACCCTCTACTTCTATGTGCCAACACCAATCTCAAAACCAAAAACCCACCTTTCAGATTTGAGTTGGCTTGGCTTGAAAATAACCAGTTAGATCCTCTTATTAAGAGTTGGTGGGATATTAATATACAGGCTCTAAAATGTTTAAGTTCTCCAGTAAGCTTAAAGAAATCAAAAAACAACTTAAACTATGGAAGGTCAAAGTTTTTGGTAGCATCAAGCTCCGCAAGCAAAAGTTGACTCAAAACTCTGCAAACATATCTGCAGAAGTTGAGAAAGAAGGTAGAACGGAGCAGCTTCATAAGCAAGAAATTACTCTTCTCAGTGAATACCACAACACCTTGAAAGAAGAAGAATCCTACTGGAGGCAAAGATCAAGAGCTTTGTGGCTTGAACAGGAGACAGAAATACTAAATTCTTCCACATCACAACATCCAAGCACAAAAGTAGAGATAAAATCAGAGAGCTGATGACTCAGAAGGTAATCTATTATCTTCTGAACTAGATATTTCTAATGAACTGGTTTCCTTTTATTCTAATCTCCTGCAGAAGAGGACCCACCCAATGAGAATGCCATGTACAAGATGCTGCAACACATCCCTAAATTAGTAACTGATGAATGAATGAAAAATTAACGAAGCCCTTCTCTATGGAGGAAATACACAAAGTTGTCTTCACTATGAAAGGGGATAAAGCTCCTGGCCCTGATGGATTCCCACTTTGCCTTTTTCCAAATTTTCTAGGAAATCATCAAGCAAGACCTTTTAAAGCAGTGAATGAATTCCAACATAGCAATTCTCTTCTGAAAGAATGGAATACTACTTTCATTTCTCTGGCCCCCAAATCTCTTGGATCCAAGTCAGTTACTAACTTTCGGCCAATAAGTCTCTGCAATACTTCCTACAAGATCATCACCAAGATGTTGGCTACTAGATTAAAACCGTTTATGAATTACCTTATCTCGAACAACAGAATGGTTTCATTAGTGGTCATCTTATTCAGGGAGGTATAATTACGGTCCATGAAGCCATTCATTCAGCTCAACATGCAAAGTCAGTGGGTATGATTCTTAAATTAGATATGCAAAAAGCCTTTGATAGAGTCAGCTGGACCTTTCTCTTACGAGTGTTGCAAATGCTTTGGATTTGATAACAAATGGTGCAATGGATCTTAACTTGCATCGCTACTCCTTGTTTTTCAATCCTCATAAATGGTATCCCTATCGACTTCTTCAAGAATAGCAGAGGTATAAGACAAGGGGACCCTCTGTCACCTTTCCTCTTTTTGTTAATGGTGATACTCTCAGCAGAGCCTTAGAGGCAGCTAAGCGCCATGCTTCTATCTCAGGTATCAAAATCACTACTCGCTCTCCCATCTTCTACTCATAGTCGGCCATGGACGACACTCTTCTCTTGAGTGCAGCATCTGTTGTCGAAGCAAGATCTCTAAAAGAAATATTGGAAAACTATCAAGCAACCTCTCAACAATTGATTAATTTTACTAAAAGTGGCATAGCCTTTATAAACACTCCACCACAAACACAAAGAAGGATTGTTGATATCTTTGGTTGCAGTATAGTGGACTTTCCATCCTCCTATCTTGGCATTCCTCTTTTCAAAGGCAAACAAATTAAAAGTATGTGGAACCCGGTAATTGAAAGATACCAAAAGAAGTTGGCACTTGGAAAGGAGCTCTTCTAAGCCAGAGCAGAAAACTCCAGTTGGTGAAAGCTACACTTCAAAGTCTGCCTATTTATTTCATGTCCCTGCTCAAAATGCCCTCTTCAGTGATCAATGCTATTGAAAGGATTCAAAAAAGATTCCTCTGGTCTGGATCGGAGGACAAGAAGAGGATCCATTTAGTCTCTTGGAATGATGTCTGTAAGCCGACCAAATTGGGAGGTTTGGGGCTTAGATGCATTATGGATATGAACGAAGCCCTGCTTGCTAAGATTGGATGGGAAGTGGCTTCGGTAATTCTCATTGGGTGCAGCTATTAAGATCCAAATATTTTACACACTCAGGAAACTTCCTTCATTCCTCACCTCCACGCAGTTCTGCCATTTGGAACTCGGTGATTAGCTCTCTCCCTCTATTGTGTGCGGGCACCAAATGGCGTCTGGGAAACGGTAGTCAAATCAAATTCTGGACGGATTGGTGGATTGGGGATAAACCTCTTTATTAGGACCCTTCCTGGGATTCAATCAAAAGACCCCTTATCAACCGTCATGGCAAAAAGTGAATGGATATTGGATGATGTCCAATTCTTTACCCTCTTAGCATATTCCGGACTGCTCGGGCATTAAGTGAAACCTAGAGTCAATGTTTGAAAAGTTTGAGAGACTCTCTCCTCTCAATACATTCCTTTCTCCTTGCCTGTCTGATGAACGTATTTGGCCTTTCTCCTCTTCTTGGATCCTTTATTATGTTAAAGTTGCTTATGACTCAAAGCCTCGTACCAGCTCTGGCCCTCCTCTCAACAACATTTGGCCTAAGGAGGTTATTCCTAAAACTGGCTTTTTTGCCTGGCTCTCATTCAGGAATGCTTTCCTATCTGGTGAAAACCTTAAAAGAAGAGGCTTCTCTCTTCCTTCTCGTTGTGTTCTCTGTTGTAATGCTTTGGAGTCCTCCCATCTGCTTTACATTGTTCCTTCTCCCAAACAATTTGGAATTGGCTCCTGAAACATTTGGGAGTTGTTTGGATTTTTCTGAATCCCTCAAGCCACTTTCAATCAATGGTGTTCCCCCTTTTCGCACCAGATCCTCTCCCTTGCTTGGAAGCTTATCCTCCCGCATGGCCTCTAGGGTATATGGAAGGAAAGAAACAGGAGAATTTTCAAAGAGCAAAGTATGGACCCTACACAAGTTCCAAAAGCATCGCTATGCTCTTCCAAGACAATCTTAACAGTTGCCTCTGGAAGAAATATCAGCAAAAAGTTCAGTTTTGTGACAGCAAGAATTGGTGTCAGCAGCTTGCGATACAACTCAAGGCTAAACCCTCGGCCACGACACGTGCCGGGTGCGGCGGTCCCCCCCTCCTAGATGGATTAAGCTAAACACGGATGGTGCCTCAAAAGGGAATCCCGGGAAATCTGGTGGGGGTGTGATTCTTCGTAATAACAATGGTGCCCCTCTTGTTGCTACTGCTGCTAATTTTAGTGAAGGATCCAACCACCGAGCTGAGGCTTTGGCTATTCTTAAGGGCCTTGAACTTACTCTTCAAATTGGGAGTGGCCCTCTTATAATTGAAAGCGATTCGCTCAACATAATAAAGATCCTAAACTCGGAGGACCAGTGCAATGGACTATCAAGAATATCATTGTTGACATTCGCATCCTCCAAAATCACTTCCAGGAAATCAAGTTTCAGCATGTTTACAGGGAAGGGAATAAAGTGGCAGACCGCCTAGCTAATATAGGTGTCCTCCATGATAATCAACAAACTTGGGTAGGGAATTTCCTAATGATCTTCTTCAAATCATTCAAAATGATTGTTCCTATTCTAGTTAGCTTCTTGGGGTATGTTTTGATGTTATTATGGTGTCAGCAGAATTAGTAATAAGGAAGCCTTTCCTTTTGATGGCGGTGGTCATAATTACTCCATGATGATGCGATGCCCAAATGGTTTAGGCACGTGCGGCGAACGTAATATCACTCGGGCGGATCTTGGGTTAAGATGTGCCTTTTCACATCGTAATCATGACAAGTACAAGTGGACTCATGACACGAACACCTCGCAAAAAGCAAATGCGCTCTTTAAATTCAGAGCTCTTCATATCACTTCTGCGTATTTCAACTGGCAAAACACCATGGGTGGTCAGCTTAAGCGTATAGAACCAGTTTCAAGTGTCGAGTTTGGGATGATGAAGAGGTGTGGGACATTCTAAAAGAAAATGGCATCACCACCTTCTTGGAGAGAATTTCGGGCTACTCAGCCACTGTTTCGTATGGGGTCTTAGCTACCTGGTCGAGGGGCAAGGTGTAGATTGGAAATACCTTCTTCACTATTTCGACCAATGCCATTGCCTCGGTGACTGGTTTGTCGGCTTCAAGAGCAGTTTATTTCAAGCGGTTGTTGAAGGCGGAGCTCCAAGACTTCATCAAGAAGGGTGAAAACCCAACTAAATACCTTTTGGGCTATGTGAGGGAATCTCTGAGTCCCCTGGAACAGAGTGGCCGAAGTCATCATGCGTTACTTTACCATTAACGGCCGCTACAGACTTGTTTACGGGCCTCATTTCTTCATCCTCTCGCACCTTCATTGGGGTAAGAAAATCAACCTATCTGTCTTTTTATATCAGTCTTTGGAGCATTCGATTAATCTGGCCAGGGATGGTGAAGGCCCCATTCTCCATCAATGCCTCCTTTATCTTCTCTTTCAATTTGCAGCCTCCCTTGCTGAGCTTATACGCTTTCCTTCCAAGACGGGCAAAACTCGCCGCACTCCCACCTCTTCACCTCTTCCTTCCCCGCTTCCCACCCCTCTTCCAGCCATAGACGTTGTCTGCAAGTTATCACTGATTCTGATTCAAAGGTCGCCATAGTTGGTTCTTCCTTCGCGGGTGTCGATCCCCCTGCGCGTAGCTTCTCCCCTCCCCATTCTCCTGGTCAGCCTTGTCTCGACTCTCCTGCTGCTGTTGGAACCCCTCGGCTCTTGCTCCTGTTACTACCCCGGTTTCCAGCTCGGAGCTACTTCTTTTTGAAGCGCTGCTGGGATTAGCTGTATTGTACCCGGACTCTCCTGATAATGGACCTGTTGCTATGGAAGAGGAGTTGCTTGTTGATGTGGAGAATGTCCAGCCTAAGATTTTAGATGTTCAAATGACCGAAATTGAAGCTATTCAACATGATATGTTAAATGAAGCTCAGCCAAAAATGGAAGACACTAAGACTGGGAATAATTCAGGTGCAAATGTTGAAATTGCAATTGAAGATAATCTACCGACTGAGGATAGTCAGGTGGATCTGGTTACCTCCATCCTTGCTAAACTTCAGAGGGCCTTTACTGTCTTGAAGGATTGGGAAGCTTACACCGACAATACCAGGGCTGCCATCAACAAAGACTGTACTGAGTTGATCGCCTTGGCTGACTTGTTGGCCAAAAAGTTTGGTTCGGTCAAAGCTAAGAATATTGTTAAAGAGCTGAAAAAGCTCTTATGATCGTTTGTACTTTTGCTATGTTCTTTGTTTGTTCTGTTTTGTTCAGTTGTTCGGTTTTTTTTGGAATCTTCTTGGGTATCACCAATGTAATTCTCACTGCTCTACTCGGCCAGATGGGCTTTTTGTAAAAGGTTGTGGGACCTACTAAAACCCTCATTTTACCCTAATTCCAAAAAATCAAGAACATATCTCTCATAGATCTCTCATAGGTTAGTGAATATGTATGTAGATAAGCTAAACTATAAAGTAAATTATTCTATTCCAATCTTGACACTTGTAATTGCAATTCAATATGAAAAATTATAGGGATGAAACTCACATTTAGACTTGTTATGCAAGAATTGTCGTGTCTATTGTCAATTCACATAAGATTGGATTGTGCATTGGCTTCTAACTTTTCTACTTTCAAATATGTGTAAGAGGCTAAGAGCATCACATCACTAGAAATTAATTTTATGCTATTGCATTTAAACTTGTAAATTATGTACAGAAGTTGGCGTGTATGTTTTAATTCTCTCACAAAATAGAACACAATCAAGCACTCGTATCTGAATCATATTTCTCATTTCATGGAATCTATCCATATAATCACAGAACAATTATACATAGAGAGATGCCTAGTGTTACTTTGTAAATCCCGATTAACTGGGCTGGACTGTTATATATCATGCAAGCAGTGTAGAAATCAATCAACAACTTATGCTGGCAGTGGTAGTGGAATAAGAAAATGAATGGCAGTAAAAATAGAGTCAGTCAAAGTAATTTTGGTTATACCATTAAAGAAAAGTAAAGGAAAATACCTCAAAAGCATTAGATCCAGACAATGATGCGTTTTTGTCCTAAACACATGAAATAAAACAACTGTTATGGTCAATTCTTGTTGCAAATTCTCCTTTTCTATGTAGAAAGCTAGAAACAATGTTATAATTCAGACAGCAACAACAAACATTTTGATCACTCCTTTGAGATGATTTCGCATGAAAAATCCACAAAAACAACTTTGGAGATTTTCCACCAACTTGTTCATAAATTAGAAAACCTAAAGTGTTGAAAATAGATGTAAATTAATCTGACAGTACCTGAAGAACTACATAAATCTCCAGAATTGCAGTTTCAAAAATAGATAATTCATATTGCAGCCTTTCTCAACAATTTGCTTGGCAACAGAAGACGGTGTTTAAGTAATTATCAATCACCAGAATTCAGGCATCCATGGCAAAAATCTGAGGGTCAATGTGGTTCACACTTGGTGTGAGCCTCTATATGTTTCAGGTGGTCTTCTTATGGTATTATAATATTATTTGGTGGAAGACACAAGTGCTGCTCAGTAAACTTCCACTGAATAAAATGGATTAAATTCAAATTCTGATATAAAACCTCCACATTGAGCATTCATGCCAAGGCTTGCAGTTTGCAAAGGTAGAGTAGTCTCTTCCAAGTGGAAAAAGTCTCATTCAGGATCAAACAAGACAATCAGGGAACAAAAAGGGTATGAAATGGAACTTATTAAGCATTCTTTCCTGAATTTTGACTTCATTGTTACTAAAATAGAAATTGAAATGCCAAATCTATCTTCTAAACAATATTGGACAGTTGATGATCTGAAAAGGTGTTTTCAAAGGAGAAAACCTCAATTAAGCATTCAAGCCAGGACTTGCAGCATGCAAGTAAGAGAACACTCTTTCCCAGCTGAAGAAACTTCCAGTCAGGGCTGAACAAAATTATCTGGGAACAAAAATGTGTACAATATGTAACTTGCTGAGCCTTCTTTCCCTTAATTTCGCAGCTATTTCTTTTCTTTGTTACTAAAGAAGTAATTGGAATGGCCAATCTATCTCCTAAACATTATCGGCCAGTTGTTCTGAAACTGTGTTTCTAAAGGAGAAAACCTCTGCAATTAAGCCAAGACTTGCAAGGAAGGCAATTAAGCCAAGACTTGCAAGGAAGGCTACAGTTTCTCCCAAACTGAAGGAATTATCAGCTGGGAATAAACAAGATAACAGGTAACAGGTATGAAATGAAACTTGTTGATCCCTATTTCCCTTCATTTTAACCCTATTCCCTTGTTATTATAATAGCAATTAAAATGGTAAATTCATCTCCTAAACTGTATTTGGAAGTTGATGATCTGCAAAGGTGTTTCCACCAGAGAAACCCAATGACTAACACCTAATGCAAAACAAATGGTATTTTCTGAAAACCCAAATGTGTTAATGTTGAGCATAAACCCTGCATGATGCCATGAGAAATATTCACACAATCAAAAATATCTCTTATCTGTAGAGAAATGGGTTTCTGGCCTTCACTACAAACCATATCTAACTGGATATATAATAACTGGCCTATCAAAGAAAAACAAATCTGGGTAATGTTTTTGCCAAAGGGGTACGACGCAGTCTCAATCTCCAATTGGCACGATAGAAATACAGACACTGATTTATAGTAAAGGTCAGATTTTTTATGACATATTACATTGTTTTTAAATTTAAAGCAAATTAAAAACATGCCAATTTGAGCCCCATTAATCCTAACCCTACATCTAGGACTTTGGTTAAGCAGTACTCTTGAGTCTTAACTGATGGCAAAATGTTGGGCAGATTTCTAAGCGTTTTCCAAACAAGTAAGAAGAAGAAATAGTTCCTCCTGGTACCTGAAAAAGGGTTTATTAGAACTTATCAACCTGAACCCCTTGGATTGGAAATAACAGCAAATTTTCAGCAATGAAACCCTTCCATTAAATGCACAAGATCCTTTAATTTTGAGCATATCACTACAGCAAGTTCAAAAATAATAACAAGGCTTCAAACCCAATGGAAAATCTGAAAGAATATTTGAAACAGTTGATCCTATGCAACAGAAAGGAACCATGGAGAAGTACGGTGTCAATGAATAAAGGGGACAAATAACAAGCATATTATTACAAATGGGGTGGGGTATAGCTCATTCAGAGTTTTTATTAGATAAAGGAAACTTTAATGGGAAGGAAGACTACTTTAATGAATAAAATGAAAAGAAAGAACATTTAGAGGGAAATAATTATGGAAAACTCTGGATGAAATGGACCAAGTATCAAAATCTTCGTGTATGCATATAGATTACTGCAGACACTAATTAAAGGCGAAAACAAGGATATGGTGCTGCCATTGGAACAGCAATGACCCAAGTCTATCTGTAAATAGATTTATTCAAAGAAGGTAACGAGCATGGATGGAAAAACAACAACAAATTAGAAGGCAAGCATAACTGTCTACACAAGGGAAGCCTGAATTTACACAATCTCAATAAATGGAGTTATTTTGCATGGAATCAAGAGGAATTGCAGAAGAGGAAGAAAAAGAAAGGATTCCGACTTCTCAAGGACAATGAGGATATTAGTGTACACATTTTGGGGAATAGAATGAGAGTGTTTAGTGTTACGGTTTTAAAGAAGCCAATGCTGTCAAAGACTATTGATCTTGGACAGAGGACGAGATAACTGATAAACCAAGTTAAGTTGAGTAAGACCCATAATTATGTTGAGACAGGTAAAAGACAAGCTGTTTTCTAATCATGATTAAACTGTTTAATGTTTGATTGAAAACATTATATACAAGAGTTTCCGAGAGAAAGTCCATAGATTTTTTATCAAATTGGGAGAGCTACAAATACTGTTTAGATCAGAGTTTGGTATGGAAATGGCTTATTATTAATAGACAGCAGTTGTGGAAAAGGGAAAAACTACTTGCTATATATTATTTTTTGAGTTGCACAACCTCGTTACTGAACAGAATCCATAGCATAAACAATTCCAAGCTGTGAGAGTGCTCAGTTTCCCCATCAGCATCACCCTTCCTCAACTTTAATCCTACAGAGGAAAAAATTTAGGCTGTGTGGTTGATCCTTAAAGTGAGTCGACCTTATCCATAATCCTCGCAAGAGATATAATCCACAAAGTGTCTTTACATTTTAGTAATAATCATCTTTGCATGCAGTTAAATGCAGTTAGTACATTAGAGTCCAGACTTCTGGGATTAACAATAGCCTCATATTAGAATCTACAAAAATGAGGTAGTCGTAAGTTCCAAGAGAGGCAAAATAGCAAAAGCAATAAGACCGTGTCAAAGCTACATGTGCAACAGTAGAGCGTTGTCTAAGAGAACAAAAGCGAACAGTTCGTCATGCAGGCGTTGGCAAGGGTTCCTTCGAATCATAGACCAAAAATATGCACTTACTGTTTAGCCCGGTGCCTGTAGATGGCCACTAGAGAAAGCATTAGGAAAATGATGACTAAGTTGCAAGCTACTATAGTAGAAACACTGATACGTGTCGGCCCCTTCTTCTTTTGCTCTGCTGCAACAATGTCTGCGGCTTGATTCTCCCCATTTTCTCAGACAAATAGAAATTAACCTAATCACAAAATTGAATTAGTCACCAGATTTACAAACTAAATCAAAGGCTTCACATAAATGAATGCCAGACATGGGGCTAGGTTAGATTCTAATAGTTATCGAGCCTTACAAGGTTTCGCTGTTCAACTGAGATATGTTTGAAGGATTTGTTTCCGGCTGGAAATCACAATTGTTAAATCGAAGCGGTGGAATCGAGCTCAAAACCTGGCAATGTTTAAATCGATGTCGACTCTGGAGAGGAGAAAATAGAGAGAAAGATCAATCCAACAAGTCCCGCCAGAGAAGAAAACAACCTCCAGCATTTTTTTAGTTTTTCCTTTTGCCTTTTCCCTTTTTCTCCACGCTACTAACTTATTTCCGAATATTTATATTGACCGGGAATATTATACATTTCAATTTCGTCTGATCGCTGCTCTCCCGTATTGAAATGAAAGGGAAAGGGAGACAAAAAGGCCAAAAGAGCAACTAACATTATTATCATACGAGTACCTAAAAGATTATGGTAAGAATGAAAATACCTTTAAATTTATTATCATAGGAGTATCTAAAAGATTATGGTAAGAATGATGGTAAGAATGAAAATACCTTCAATCTTACAACTAATTTTCTAAGAGACAAAATACAATGGAAAGGTCAAATATACCAAGGAGGGTTGGAAAGATGAGGGAAGGGAACATGAGGCCTATCAAAGTTCACATGGCAAAAATAGAAGACAAACAATAAATTCTAAGCAAAAAGAGACTTTTGAAAGGTTCACACTTCTTTATAGAGGAGGATTTAACACCAATGCAAGTTGAAGAGAAAAGAAAAGAATTGATCAAAGTAAGAGCAACAAGAGATGAAGGTAAAAGAGCATGGATATATAATGGAAAAGTTGTCATTGCCAATTTCATGCCTCCAAACACATCAACAAAGCAAGGTAACAACAAAGGAAGACCACAAGAACATATAACTACAAGGAATGCAACAAGACAAGTGTGGGTTGAGAGGCAGAAAGGCTCCACTACGAGTCTTCAACAACAAAATAAATAGCAAACACAACTTCCCCTCGCCAAGAATGTTTAAAATTGGTATGTTGGAATTGTAGAGGATATCCTTGGAGGAGGGGACCAGGATTAGGCCAGGTTGCAAAAGGAAGAGACATGATATGCCTCACAGAAACTCATGAACATGATGGTTGCAAGACTCCTTCTTTTGATGGCTATACGAAGTTCATGGTTTGGAACAATACAGTGGGTAAGGGAAAAGGATATGGTGGCATAATGGTGTTAATAAGAGAAGTAGAGGGTAGAAAGATCCAGTTGGAAAAAGAAGACACAAATAAGCAGTATATATGGTTCAAAATATCAGAAAATGGGAGACACATTAGAATTGCAGCTTGTTATTTTGCACCACAGGGCTCAAAAATCTACAAAAAAATGGGTTAAATGGCAAGGATCCATATGCAGCTCTAAAAATGATATCTCTGTGTATTCTCAACTCGGAGAAGTTCTTCTTTTGGGTGATTTCAATGCTAGGACAACGAATGAACAATCTAGCATTTTATGCAACAAGGAGGATCACAATCCCATATGGCTCGCCAAGAAGAAACTCATTCATGGAGTAGATGCTCAAAGGATTACAAGGACACCAATCATTTTGGTGAAGAGCTAATTGTTGTTTGCAGGACATGTTTGATCTGATTATCTACAATGGTTTGAATAGATGGAAAAGTTTGAAAATTTTACATGCAAAACCTACAATGGTGCAAGTGTTGTTGACTATGTCATTTGTTCACAAAGTTTGATTGAAAAGATAACAAATGTTTTGGTCGAGGAGCCCATGCATGATTTGAAATCAGACCACAACTCAATTTGCATAGTGATATCTTGGGGATCACAAAATCAATATACAAAAAAAAGGCATACTAGTCAACAATCTCCAACAAAGGGCAAAATTCTCATAACACAAGAAAATCATGTTGTCTTCAAGGAAACTTTAGAACGTCTAATGCAGACAAAAAGAGTAGATTTGCAGGACATCAAAAGTTATGAGCTAACAAAAATTATTCAAGAAGCACTTGGGAGTTGCAAGAGGTCTAAAAACAAGAGGAAAAAATCAAATGGTTTTCCAACAAATAAGTGGTTTGATGAGGAATGCAAAGTCTGCAAGGAAATCTCTTAAGGTTTCAAAGAAAGAGAAAACAAACATAAAGGTATACAGACATATTATTAAGAGAAAGAAAGATGAGTTCATGAGAAATAGGAGAGAAGAACTCATATATCTGGGGAAAAATATGCCGAAGTTATTTTGGAGAGAACTTCAACAAAGAAAGAAGCAAACAATAAATAACATTACAACGACTCAATGGCTAGAATATGCAAAACAATTATATGAACAAGAACAAGAGGTTAAGGCTCCACCTCTAGTGCACACAACAACAAATTTATTCACATTACAGGAGGTTAAAACATGTATCAAAAAGCTAGGTGCAAGTAAGGCCAAGGATTTAGATGAGTTACAGTGCAAAGTACCTAAAATGGGGATCAGATATTCTTGCTCCTCACATTTTGAATATATTCAACAACATCATTCAATGTGGTTTTCCAAATGATTGGACTACTAGTATGGTGGTACCTCTTTTTAAGAGCGGAGATGTTGACAACCCAACCAATTACAGAGGACCATCATGATCAATCCCTTATTTGCAAAGTTAGTTGGTAGCATGGTTGAACACAAAATCAACAATTGGGTAGAAGAAAATGAGAAGAGAGAAAAAGGGCAAGTTGGTTTCAGACCTAAGCACTCCACTTTAGATCATGGTATTACTCTAAGACATATCATTGAAAAAGCGTGGGAGGAAAAGAAATAAGTTTTTGTTGTTTTGTTGACTTCAGGAAAGCTTTTGACACGATCCCTAGGGATAAGTTATGGTGCAGAATGCAAGAGCTTGGTATACCAGTGCAACTTAGAGAAAGCGGTTCATAGGCTTTATGAAAAGGTGGTATTAAAATTAGAACTCAAACAAGCATTTCAAAGAGCTTTAGGAGCGACATTGGTGTTAAGCACAGAGTTGTCCTTTATCACCCACACTCTTTGGTTTATATATAGACCAACTTGAAGAATTGTTAAATATGGAGGGTGGCGATGGTATCCGGTTGGGTGAGTATGTTATAAGGCTTCTTCTATATGCTGATGACCTTATATTGATTGCTACATCCGCTCAAGGATTGCAAAACATTTGCTCACACTTGAATTTTTTTGCAAAAAAGTGGGTATGCAAGTTAATATCAACAAGACCAAGATTATGATCTTTAGCAATAGAAGGAAAAGAAATTGGCAATAATTTTTCTTTGAGGGTAGTATTCTAGAAGAAGTAACCAACTACATATACTGGGATTGACTTTAGCAAAAAAATTAATTGGGAGACTTCTAGAAAAAAAGAACGATGGGAGGATGGAAAGCCCTTTATGTTTTACAAAATAAATGCAGAGAAGCATAATTATGGGATCGAGAACTACTCATACCCTTTTGTATTCTTAGTTACTCATGTTGCACTTTATCGGTGTGAAATATGGGCCAAGCAACATCCCATTATCAAAATGGAAGAAAATTGAGAGAATTCAAAAACATATGATCACAAGCAAGTTCAAGTTGAAAGTTTTTGTCCCTTATGAGATTCTTTTAGCTGAAACAGGTGTAGTTCCAATCAAAGCCATTGTTATGATTCGACTTCTAAGATACCTCAACAAAATTGAACAGATGACAACAAACATGTGGCCCAACATAGTCTTCAAAGAGCCATTATGCATGAGAAAAAGGTCATGGGTGAATCAAAACATCAAGTGGATGAAAAGATGGAATATTGAATGGAATGCATGGCCCAAAGACAATAAAGAAATAAAAACATTTGTAATAGATAAGGTCCACAAAGCTATGTGGGATAAAAGAGGAAGAAAAAAGAGATATTATCTCGAAGAATTTAACTACACTTGTGATCATCAACAAAAGGCTTGCATAAGAGCCCTCATCCCTTGGAAAACTAAGATTCTCATAGCTCAACTAAGGACTAACTCCCATCAAATTAGATGTGAAACTGGTTGATGGAAAAGGCCTAAAGAGAAATGGGAAGGAAGACTTTGTCTTTTGTTCGGATGGGGCAGTGGAATCAAAAAAACACTTTATTATAGAATGCATTGCTTATAATGACATTCGTTCGAGATACGCAATCAATTTCAAAACATTGTCATTACAGGTTATGTTTGATGAGGAGTTGATAGCTAAAATGGGGGAATTCATCATCAAGATTAACAAAAGAATATCGAATTGGTGAAATTAACATAAATGGTTTTACCATCTCATAGGCTACTCTTATCCTCGTGGACGTTAAAAGTTTTCATTTCATTTCCCATATTGCCAAATTTCTAAACTTTTTTAAATTTAAAGGCCCCCTCAATTTTCTTTGGCCAAAAAAACAAAGTGTCATTCAAGCTCTCTTCGTATGGCTCCTAGATCATCCAAGTGGTTACTAGCAAAAAAAATTGGGGGTATTTAAGAGCAAGGTTCCATGGAGGGGCTTCCGCTCCTATTTTCAGAAAGCAATGGGTCCCATGATTATTTTGAAGCAAGCTACATGATTATTTTTTAAGCCAGCTATAGGAAATAATAGAATCTAGGCCTAAAAATAGGAGCTCTACTTTTTTGCCCCCGAACTTGAGAGAGGTTAGTGAGGGGGTCGGGAATTTCCCCTACAGTTTAGGCTGATTTTTACCCATGTAGAACATAACATGCATTCCGACAATAATTTATGGTGATTTTAGAGGGAAATATGATTTTTATTTACCTACAAATTATCATAAAACTACAATGGGATCCTATAATATCTCAGTGGGTATTGTTAAAGAAAGTAATAAAAGTAACATGGAGTCATACTTCTACATAAATACTCCAAAATTTTCTTAGCAACATTTGTTGAGATAATTTAGAGCTCCCTCCATGTAAGCTGAAGGATTATTATAACAATATATTGAAATTGATTTAACAAAAATGATGGTGGGAATGCAAAATACATTACCATGTGGACAAAATAATCCATATACTAGAAGGGAAAATACTAGCCCCCTCTCTAGCCACCTCTAATGTTTAGCAGCAAAAAAAGTGGAGATCCTGTTTTTAGGACAAGATTCTTTCATTTCGTAGTTGGCTTCAAAAATTCACTGGGCCTTCTACCGCAACTAAAAAGGAGTGGAAGCCTCTTTATGGGGACACAACCTCGGTGGCTTATTATTATGAAACATATTGTGTTGAAATCGAATGAAATGATATGGTTTTAATTACTTCCACGAGACCGAAGATCTATGGGACCGTTGAAAACTCCAAGTACTTAAATATTTACGATTTTAATGGTATCTATTAAAAGGTTGCTCCTCTACCGAATTGAGTTAGCATCTCCCCAAACTTTTTATTTTGCATTCTTCGAATAGCTTTATCATGGAATCAACTCTTAAAAAAATCATACTTCATTATGATGTTCTTGTACCTTAAGAATTCAAGGATGAAATACTCCTCCATTTCAACTACCTTTGTATTACATAAAACACGTGTCCTCTCTTCCCACGGTCTCTTAGGTGTTGTCCATCTTTTTGTCTCACATTTGAGCAGGGAGCTAATCCTCAAGGTTTTTAATATGGATGGAGTGTAAATCAAATCTGAAATATCTTGTAAATGAAGCTAGTGATTGTTCAATCTTCGTCAAAATTACTAGTTATTAAGCTAATGTATTTGCATGTGTGATTGATGACAAAAATATGCACTGAATAACCTCTTAATTAGATTCTTAATTTTCTTGGTTTTTCTTTGTGAAGACCTGCAATTAAAATTTGAGATAAAATAAATGCAAAAAGGATTACCACTTGGAAAATTTCACCTCATTCTTACTTGTTAAATTATTTAATACACAAGGTGTATTGGCCATTACAACAAGACTTGTCTATTTTTTGCATGACAAGTTAAATACTACTTTAATATCATCTACAACTCGAATTTAACAAAAGCCAACTAAAGGTAACTAAAAATAGAGTCAAGATGACAAGTATTATCCACTAATAATATATGGTCAACATGCAAGAATCCATTAATAGTTTAAGTGACACATTCACAACCATTGTGCACACTAGTTAAACTAGGTTACCAAACTCTCTTAAAAATATAAATGACTTAAAATAAAACTAAAAATAATCGTTTATACATAGAACCGGTGCCTCGCATCTTAGGGATGAATGGATAATTATTTGAACTCAATTAATTGCACATCTAGTTAATTGCACTCTAACTAGCACTTCCAATCTAAAAATAAAGGATGTCTAAAAATAGTTTCTTTTCACATAACCAAAAACTCTCACAAAATTAACTCAAACAAATCTTCTAAAAATGATAAATATAACTAAAACTTATTTTGACAATAATTAATTAGATGTCCACGTTGGCATCATACTTAACATTCCTTAATCGAGCAATGATGATCTTTTCCCTCCATTAAATTTCAATCCATATATAAAAATTTCACAATGTTCATATATCAAGTCAACTTTGTAATACAAAGTGTCAGGGCTTCTTACTTGTTTTATTCCTCCATATCCCTATTCTAAACTTTGTATATCTCGCATAATTTTTATGTTTTGTTAAGATTTGGGCATTCATCTAGGTTGATATCCCATTTGTTCATCCATTTTTGTTCTACTTCATCCACATGTTCTTTTTTTTTACTGACTCTTCGCGTTTACAACCTTAGGCCACTGTCGACCTTCATTTTTTCTATTTTAAAAGTAACATATAAGTCTAATCATAGTGGTTCCTCTGAAGGAAGGCGCCTATTTTAAACAAGACAATTTCACATGGGTATATAGTCTTGATTATGAAATTGTTTGTTATCAATCGCTTCTAGATCCCTTCTATTTGTCTTCATTTCAAACATGTTATTCCACTAGCCCCTACCTCGCAATCATACAACACCATCAACATGACGAGTGGCCCAAAAAGGACTTTGATAGTCTTCTAATCCATTATCCCATAGCTTAGCATCCCTACACATGTTTTGGAGTGCATAAAGAGCTCTCCATTCTCTTTACATTCTCTTCATCCTACAAGTATTCTAGTTGAGCTTGTTGTGAACATCGAGGCCTAAATATTTGTATTATGACACCACCGTAGACACCCTAAAAATACATACCTACTTCTAAAGCATATTTCTATCCCATTAGAATTAATTCAACTAATTATATCCTACTAGAATATTCTAATTATATACTCTTACCCTTTAGAATTAATTAAATTAATTCCTAACACCCTTTAATTAATTCTAAAGGGTAGGCATATACAATTAGAATTAATTAAATTAATTCTAACTATATATGCCTACCCTTTAGAATTAATTAAATTAATTATAATTATATACTCCTACCCTTTAGAATTAATTAAATTAATTCCTAACACCCTTTAGCTAATTTAATTAAATGGTTAATTATCCTCTCACAATTTATAACTAATTAAATTATTTATTTAAATAATCCTATTTATTTGCTCACACTCCACTCCACTCCATTTCTAGAACCCTATAACGGTGGGGGTAGTAAAGTTGCACGTATAACCATCTTCCTACACAAAATCAAAATAATCATTTCCCCGTAAAGTCAGAATCGCACATAACAAAGCCTTTTGTTATTTCTATAAAATTATAATTATGAACTTGGAACTCATTTAAACTATGATCTAATATTCATGGCCTCACCCTCAACTATAAAAGCAGTCATTCCTTCAGTAAATCATCCCTAAGCTTTCAGGCAATTTATAGCCAACTCCGCCAAAATTTCCACCGCATCCTCATGTTTATGAGCTTGTAGCATTTGTAATTCCACATTTGGAGAACAATTCAAGAGCACCCACAATCCTTTAAAATACAAGATTCTACAAGTCCAAGTGCTTCACAATCTTACTTGAGGTTTGCAAGGAAAAGCTTAGAGAGAGGTATATTGTTTCATTTGTTTATCTTTCAACTTTTGCTGAGATTTTCACTACTCACAACCACTTTAAGAGACCCTCTAACAAATTAAAAGTCGAGATGTTGTTTCTTCCTTTTCACTAAGAAAATCATAATTTTTTCGGTAATGTTTACCTCCATCCCCACTTCTATACAAAATATCTCTAAAAACGAAGGTGATCTCTTAAATCTTGGATTATCTTTGCCATTAGAATTAAGTCATCTGCATATAGTAGGAGTTTCACCACATATTTTTTCAAGTGGACCTGTACGTACCCAATATTATAGGGTATTGCACCGCCGTAAAAAGGTTACACATACCCCAATGATGATAAATGTCTCCTCACAAGGTGTTGGAAATCCAGAAACTCACCAAGTATACATTTGCATCCCATGTGCCTCATTTGGCCTCTACGTGCTTTGTTCTGCCCTCTCCCCTTCTTCCTTGCATTTTGGTCTTAAGTGATGAAACCGCCGCCCTTCCTGGGCGGCAGTCCTGTACGCGTTTTCCAAAATGTTCCGACGATTTCATCAAATGTAAAATTCAAATTTCTACCCGCATTCTTCAACCACTTTGCTTTGCATTTATGTTTTGGCCGCCCAGTAAATAGTGTTTTCTCTTTGTTTAATGGTAAAAGAGTTCAATTCCAAGTTACCTTCTAGTGAATGCAATTGCTATAAATAGCCAACTTGTTTTCAAACAAGACGCCCCTCTCCTTCTCTTGTTTAAATCATTCAGTTCATTTAAAGTTCTTGCTTAGAGTTCCAATAGTTTCATGTTTTGCATTAGTTATTAGCTTTTCCTTTGTTGTTTAAGATCACTTGATCTTCTTGTTTCCATCTTACTTCATCGTTGTTCCATACAAGTTAGCTTAGGATAAGGTAGTTTCATTCTTAGATTAGGAATCCATTTAGAGTTACAGGTTTTGTTTTGTCACAAAAGATAGTTTCAGAATTCTCGGCGTATTTGTGTTGTATTCCCACAATAAATCTTGCTAGGAATTACATAGTCAAGCTCTGTTCACTTGCACTATCCCTCTCTTACTTGCATTGTATTCGGTCTATATCCAAAACTACCATTGTTCAACTATCTTCTTCTAGTTGACGCTATCATATACACACTTTTCTGGATTCACGAGAACACAAAGGAATGAGGAGATCACACTGAGGGGATGAAGTCACACATAACTAGATTTACCATTTTTGTAAACTCCAGGTTTGAGCTATCAAATTTCTAGTTACAACATATCAAATAGAGTAGTAAATTATTTCATTTTAGTTAAAGTTCACTTTCAATATTGCCAGGGAAGCTATGGGGAATGATAGTTTCTGAGAAGCTATGATTCATTCCTCACTTCTGAGGTAGGATTGAGAGTTTTTCGATTAAACTAGTTGGTTATTTAGATATTTAGGATAAACTCACAACTGCACAGGTAAATAGCTACATCGGGCTACTTTGCTTGTTTTGATTCTATCATTAGATTAATTGTCCATTTTTTTGAATATATTAGAATAGCTACTCTTTTAATTTCGTTAAAATACTTCATCGAAAATACAAAAATAAAAGAACATATGCATAGTGTAGATACATCTTTCATAATCAGTTTATTCGTTTCAGTTAAAATTGAATCATCTTTGCATGACAATCATGGGACCTAGAGAGCCCAGAGAATACATATTTGAATCGATAGTGCCTCAACCAAATCTCCCCACAACACTAGCTGATATAGATCAAGACCTTAGGATCCATGTCTTTCGAACAACAATAAACCTATGAGCAATTAGTGAACAATTGAGAGAGTTAAATATTGAAGATGACAAGGCATACACATTTTGGTCAAATCATCCTAACTATAGACTGCCTTGATAGGGTATCCGTATGACTGTACAAGGACTCGAAAGAGAACAAATATTTGGTTGCAATCCTTTAGTTCCACAACCCAACACAGGAGACCTCCTCATCGACATAGACACTAGCTTACGCATTCAAGTTGCCAAAACACCTGTAAGGTATTTTGAGAAAATTACACAACTCCTAGTTCTAAACATAGAGGCTGAAAAGGCGTATGATTATTGGATAGTCGGAAGGAGAGATTAACTCCTCATATGACCATAGGAGGTCCGCCACAACCACAAACTTATGGTTGTGATCCACAGGTCCCATAACCCAATGGGCCTATTGATCAATCAAACATTGATGCTAGTTTACGAACACTAATATTTAGGTCCTCACCACTTCCACCAGACATCATTACACAATTCTCTCAGTATTAAACGTAGTCAGCCAATCAGGCTAGGGATTTTTGGACTAGACCAGAGAATCGTCCATAAAAATCCGGAGGATCTACTACACCTCTCATCACCATTCTCATGACCTTGTCTAGAAATATACACGAAGCACCTATAGGTCACTTTCCACGTATCCAATAACCAATAAATAGGATCTCAGCAGAGCTCGACATTGATTGGAGCCTCCGAACAACTATTATATCGAACGATCCATTACACCAATTCAAGTTAGGAGGGCCTTCTTCACCTTAGATTCGCGATTCCATTATTGTGTATTGAGGATATAAGATTACCCAACTAGTTTGTTTGTATCCGTATAAATTCCATTCTCACCGGGCATTTGTCTAAAGATGACCTCGGGAGGTCGTGTATGAAGAAAAGTTACTTGTATATTCTCATGCTCGCTTGTCACTTTTCTGTCATACAAAATTGGTGAACCCAACGTGAAACAAACAATTGTTCCCCTTTTATTTTCATTTCTTTCTTTCATTCACCTTCGCTCTTTCCCATTATTCTGCGGGTATTCATATACCCCTCGAATATGTCGGGATACGATGCATATGGTAGACCTCTCTCAGGTCTTGAAGCAAATTATGGTCAAACAAATAGACAACCATCACCCTCACTTTCTGCATGGGCTGACAACTATTCAAGTAATTACTTGTCATCTCAAACTCCCCCTCAAAGAACTAGCTCTAGTTCTTCATTCCGAATTGAGGAGTTAGATCAGCTTACACAAATGCAACAACCAGAGCCCTCAGGCTCTAACAATATGACGTTTACTGGAGAATCTATTTCATCTCCTCGGGTTTTGTTTAGACCACAAATCAATAGACAGTCAAATCCACTCCCATTTTTAGACGAGGAGTATTTAGCACGCTACGCTAGAAGCAAACAACGCTTCCAAAACATGTACCCACCTATAGGGAGTTTGCAAACACAAACCGATACCCTACTCCAAGAAAACACCCCCATTCCACCACCTATGGGAAATACTCTCGGTGAAGCTTGGTAGGGTAATGATCAATTCATAGCAGGGTATCATACCCCTTTACAACCTCAAAGTGTACAACAAACACCATTAAGGCAAAGCACCGTGTCTTCACCAATCGAGGTCATTTCAGCCTTAGTTGAGAAAGTTAGAGGATTGGAACTTGCTCAAGCAAATCAAAATTCATATTTCGGGCAAGCAGGAATCCCCAACCCTCCACATCATCCCAGCCAGGTTGACCTCCTTACAAGAATAGGTACGTTAGGCTTGCCTCCTCAACATTCGTATAACTATCCACAACAAACACCAACTAGAACCGCATTTTCAAACACCACTCCAGTTGAAAATATGATACCTCCCGACTTAGCACCAAACAACCCATACCAGAACAATGCTCCTCCCTACTTAAACATTTATTCAAAATCACCACAGGGAGACATGTTCTCCTCTCCTAGGATGTTCGCTCAACCACAGGGATTCCCTTATGCCCCTGTAAATACATATGCTATGCCATATCAACAACCCATTCCACCCCCACCCCCTCAGCAAACACCATCGATGGTCGAAGCCTATGCGGTAGGGACTTACTCAGAATATTTAAAAGAGCCCCTAGACTTCACCATATGAAGTGTCTTGCTTCCAAGACCTCTTCCCGATTTACCCAAATACAAAGGGGAGGGAGATCCAAATGCACACATCAAAGCCTATGCCACGGCCATACGGGAATTACTCCCTTGGGATGGGGTTGTTGCTAAGATATTCCCTAAAACCTTGGAGGGCATTGCCCTTGATTGGTACTACAGAATACCTAAAGCCTCGATACACTCATTTAAACAACTTATGTCAGAGTTCATCAAGGCTTTTGATATGAACAAATTATTGAGAATAGGAATCAGGGAATTCTTGCATATTAAACAAGAGCATAATGAATCCACTGCTCATTTTATTCAAAGATGGCGTATGGTTCTCTACTCATCAGCAAGTGCTCCAAACATGGATCAGATGGAACTATGCGATTTATTCCTTCATTCCCTTAATAGAGAGATAAAGGAAGAAGTCCAAAAGTTCCCACTAAGAACTTATGATGAAGTACTTAAGAGTGCTCTCAGAATTGACCAAGCGGCAATAGATAGTGGTTATAAGACATATGGAACAAATGGGAAATTAATCACTCCCAATCAAAACACTATGACCTATCCTAGTACCAGGAATACCAATCAAGGACCTAAAATCCTTAACAAAAACTGCAGGTTACAATAGATGGAGTAACAAACCAAGTTAAAAGAGCAAATGTTGTGAACATTTCACCACCCGTTAACAATCAGTGAAATAACAATTTTACTCCAATAATCAACGCGGTGGATTTTAATCGTCCACCATGACAACAACAACAACAACAAAGACAAATCCAAACACAAGGTCCAAATCGAAACCCAACTGGATATCAGAGTCAAAACCAAAGGCAACAACCTCAAAATTTTAACTCTAATAACCAACAACCTTATCAGAATTTTGGGCCACAACAAGTTTCAAATCAACAACCTCGAAATTACAATCCCAATTTGTATTGTGGTTTCCACAAGATTCAAGGCCATGATACTAGGACTTGTCGTGACTACAATAAATTCATGTAGCGTTTGCCTTTGGAAGACCAAAGACAACTCTTTATAGATATGTTCTTAGCAAATTCTGTAGTTCCCGCGCCAAACACTTACATAGGGGTAGTTTCCCCTCAAAATGCACCCCTCAAGATCTTTAACGATCCACTCCCAAATCATACTAACAATAACATGTTAGATCCAAGTGGAATGAATAAGGGTGTTATAACAGGAAATAACGATCATGAAGCTTCAACTTCATTAAATCCACCGGTCGCACCCCAATTAGGAACTCGACTCGCAAACCAAGATAGTTGGTCTGGTAGAGTTAGACACCGAGCTACCCGTAGAAACCATAACAAGAACACGGGATTATTCTTCTCAACCAGTTCCAAGCTATCCATTAGAACTAGACAACATTCAACAAACGTTGGTAAAACCCATAGGCGCTTATGATTTAATTAATGACTTAACAAAGACCTTCTCTCACATCTCCTTTTTGGATTTGTTAAAGAACTCTCCCGCCCATAGGGTTACTCTCTTAGAAGCATTAGGCCTTGGTCATTTAATTAATATTACCCTCCTCTGGAAACGCAAGTAAACCATGTAGACTTTGATGTCTACCCTCCAGGGCAGCCAAATAGGGATACTAATTTTATATTTAATATAAGCAAAATGCCAACGGATGTTGAAATTGCGTGTAGAGGCAACCCAAATTTACATTTACAAGTATGGGTTTACAATAATTATGTTAAACGCGCAATGATTGATGATGGGGCAGCAGTTAACATAGTCCCCTTCACTTTTCTTCAAAAGTTAGGATATGGAGAAACAAACTGTTCCACAACACGAAATACGCTAAGAGGTTATGATAGCCTCAAGGCCACTTCAATTAGAACCATAGTTTTACCAGTCACCTTAGGACCCAAGACGGTCCTCACCAAATTTTATATTATAGATCGGGAAACCAACTATAATATGATCCTCGGTCGACCATGGATACACCGCATGAAGGCAATCCCTTCCACGTTATTCCAAGAAATAAGATTTTTACACTTAGGGAAAATATTTGTGGCATAAGGTGACCCAAAACCCTTTGATATACACCAAAAGAGAATTTGATACCTACACGAAAGGTGGAAATTACAAATCTAGTCGAGAGCATTCTAGCACTCCAAAACAAGACTAATGTCATAGAAACGGTGTCGCTAGGGACTACCACAAAGATTGTAGAATTACTAGAGAAAGATTTGCCCATTCTCCTACCATTTGATTCTATGGGTATGGGATACACCCTAGGAATTGGTTCCCTTCCATCAGACAAAGTTTGTATGGTAGAAGTAACCGAGGCAGAAGAAACAGATACGATGAATATCCCAACATCCATTTTCCCAAGCAAATATTGGACTCTCCACTTCGATGGAGCTAGATGTCGCTTTGGAGCTAGGGCAGGAGTGATCTTTACTTCTCCTGAGGGAAAGATCCTACCTTTTGCCTTTAAATTAAACTTTGAGTGTACAAACAACGGGGTAGAATACGAAGCCCTCCTCCTTGGCCTCATCCTAGCCAAAAGAATGGGTGTCAATAACATTAGAGTACTAGGAGACTCACAACTGGTTGCAAACCAAGTCTCTGAGGTATATGAGACTAGAGTTGAACATTTACAACTCTACAAAACAACGGTGCTAGATCTAAGCAAAGGATTCAACTTCATATCAATCGAAGCAATCCCACGAGAGCAGAACCTTCTCACAGATTCAATAGCAACCTCACTTCCCTGTTTCACTCCAAACAGTGAGTTGGAAGATACAAGTTTCACAGTATCACTTCGTACTAAACCATTAGTGCGTAAAATACCAACAAACCCACTCCTGACTCATAGAGAAGCTGAAAATGATTTTTCTATCCTAGATCACTTTGACAAAGTGATAGAGTCACCCTCAAATATCTAAATGCCTATGCAGAGTTACATCTTGCTCACCACATAATAGATCTTTCCCTAATACCACATTCCTCTTCCTATTTTGGAAATCCCATGGTAGAGTCTCCCCCATAGAAGGATCTCGATATCTACGAGGTAGAGAACGGAGAAAGTTTGGAACTACCTCCGGCCCCGCCTGAATTTGAAGAAGGAAACACTTCTTTAATCGAAGAAACAATTGACATAAACATTGGAACAGAGGAAGAACCAAATTTTTTGAAGTTGGGATCCTCGTTAACTCTAGAGGAGATAGAAATACACACCCAAATCCTCAAAGAGCATCAAAAGGATTTTGTGTTTAATTATAAAGAAATGACAAGAATTGCACCACATATCACGGTACATAATCTTGTCACTAAACCAGATGCAAAACCAATTAAACAAAAGTCAAGACCAATGAAGCCAAAAGTGGCTCTCATGGTAAAAGAAGAAGTAATGAAACTTCTCCAAGTAGGATTCATCAAACCCATTGATTATTCACAATGGGTATCTAATATCGTCCCTATTCTCAAAAAGAATGGGAAGATACGCATTTGCATAGATTTTCGGGATATTAACAAAGCATGTCCCAAAGATGACTTCCCGTTACCATCCATTGATGTCATTGTTGATGCAACAACTAGATTTGAACTGTTGTCCCTCATGGATGGGTTCTCAGGGTATAATCAAATTAAAATATCTGAACAGGATCAAGCCAAAACCACATTCATAACTCCTTGGGGAACTTATTGTTACGCTGTCATGTCGTTCGGTCTTAAGAATGTCGGCGCTACATACCAATGGGGCAATGACATACATATTCCACGACCTTATTCATAAAATTGTGGAATCCTATGTGGATGACTTGTTGGCCAAGGCCAAGAAGCGTTGTGATCACCCAGAAGTACTTCGTATCATCCTCTCATGATTAATTGAATATGGTGTCACGTTAAACCCAGAGAAGTGCATATTTGGGGTGACAGGAGGCAAACTTTTGGGTTACATTATATCTTCACGAGGGATTGATGTAGATCCAGCCAAAATCTAGGTTGTTCTTGAGATGATTCCACCATCAGACGAGTCTGGAATCAGATCATTTCTTGGGAAACTCGGTGCAATCCAAAGGTTCATCCCAGATTTAAGTTTTGCTATTCATCCAATCAACAATCTGTTAAAGAAAGATTATAGCATTGATTGGACGAAAGAATGCAATGAGGCCTTCAAAGTAGTTAAACACTTCTTGTTGTCTCCGCCCACACTAATGCCTCCCAGACCAAATCATCCTTTGATCCTATACTCACGGGCTACTGATGTCTCACTAGCCTGCATGTTGGCTCAAGAGGACAATGATAAACAAGAACGTGTAGTCTATTTCATTAGGTGAACGTTGCTAAATTATGAAACACGTTATATGTAGGTAGAGAAAGAATGCCTTGCCATAGTCTTTGCAACAAAATGTTTAAGACATTACATGTTAAATCAAGAAACAAGGGTCATTGTAAAGACAAATCATTTATGAACATTCCTCACACAAGGGTCTTTATCTAAAAAGGTTGGATGTTTCATAACCTTAATGGGTGAATTTGAATTAACGTTTGTAAACCAAAAATCTGTTAAGGGTCAAATCATTGCAGACTAGTTAGCTGACAATCCATTAGATGGAGGTGATCTGGTAAATCTAGACTTTCTCGATGAGTGCATATACTTTGTCGAGACCAGACCCCCCATCTCTACATGCCCTTGGTACACCGATATCGTCAATTTTATCATGGACCATACATACCTAGAAAGTGCCACGTCACAACAAAGAAGGTGGTTACGCATTATAACTGCTAAATACGTTATTTTAGAACAAGTACTCTATCGTAAAGCCTTCGATGGCATGCTTTTAAGATGCGTCGACACAAAAGAATCCAAGAAGATTCTTTATGAATCCCACAGTGGGATATGTGGAGGCCACTTTGGTGGTCACGCCCACTACTCGCAAAATACATCGATGGGCTATTTTTGGCCCACTCTTGAACATGATGCAGTAGAGTTTGTACGTAAGTGCCACAAATGCCAAGAGTTCTCTCACAAGATTCACATGCCAACACAATCCCTACAACCAATAAAGAACCCCGTGGCCTTTCTCCACGTGGGGTCTAGATTTGATAGGGAAATTCTCTCCCTCATCAATAGATGGCCATAATTTTATAATTACGGCCACATAATATTTTACCAAATGGGTAGAGGCCATGCCTCTCACCACCGTACCAGGTTCGGTAATCACCAAGTTCATTCTGAACCAAATCATTTGTAGGTACGGTGTCCCACAAGTCATTATCTCAGATAACGACACATCCTTTAAAAATGATGAGGTCCATGAGCTATGTAGAAAATTCAAAATAAACCATCATACGACCTCTCTTTACTATCCTCAAGCCAATGGACAAGCCGAAGCAACAAACAAAACATTAAAGGCTATTCTCCTCAAAACAGTGAAGGAAAACAAATGAGATTGGCATCTAAAATTATATCCGGCCTTGTGGGCCCATCGAACCTCAATAAGAACACCGACGGGGGCAACCCCTTTCTCATTAGTATTTGGGGTAGAGGTAGTTCTCCCACTTGAGGTCGAAATACCTAGTCTCCGCATCTCATTACAAGGGATTTTGGATGAAGACACCTATAGAGAGGCACACCTCTCTCAACTAGAAAGCCTTGATGAGGCCAAAGCTAAATGCCAAACAATGGCACAGAGCCTATGTTGACCGAATGTGCCGGTAATATAACAAAAAGTCTATGAGCGAGAAATATATGAGGGAGATTTAGTTCTAAGACTAGACAACCGGATTGATAAGAAAATCGATGAAGGAAGGAAATTCGGCCCAAGTGGTTGGGCCCATACCGAGTCATGAAGGACTATGGAAACAATGTGTATCTCTTGTGTACACTAGAAGGTGAGGAATTCAATGAAATTGTCAATTCCTTACATCTTAAATGATTTTATACATGAGACATCAGAATCACCACTTGTACATTATATTTACCTACATTGCATTAGTCATTTAGCTGTTTCATTTTGTCCACTTGTTTCATAAAAATTGTAGTCAAGGAACCTACTCTTAAGCAATCTATTACAAATTTATGAAAATATTGGCAAAAACATTCAAATCACATCTCTTCATACATCATCAAGTAATTTCAAAATCTTTTCATCAAGTTTGATAGACAAATGTTGATGAAAACCATACCAAGGCCTACATACTTGGTTTTGCTCTTTCTTTCTACTAGGTGAAGTTGTTCTTACCTATGGTCTATTCTAGAAGCTTCTTGGTGTCACATCTATCCCTCTTATGTCTCTTTGAAACAAGGATATTCCAAAATCACAGTTCAGAAGTGTCAAAATAAAATAGAATCAAAAATACCAAGCAAACAAAATATTTTATTTTACACACTTCTTTTCCCCACCAACCTTCGGTGGTAAGCCCGCATCTCTTACTGGTGGTGCAAGGTTGGGAAAGGAAAGAAGTGCCCTTACTCACCTATATCCTACCTTTGGTGGCAAACCCATGTTTCTTACTAGTGGCATGGGGCAGGGTGTGGGGGGTCCATTCATACAAATTAACAAATCTTGGTATTTTACAAATACAAATCAAATTATATTAAGTGAAAATAAGTGTCCAAATTCTAAAGAGATCAAACCCTCAAAACAGATTTTGTCAACCAGGTTGCCATCTATAGATCTAAGACTAGATAAACTGAAAAGTAAGTTGCCTTCTGAGCTTGGTGGTAGTTCTGAGTAGAGTAAGTGTGTAGGTCTAAGTTTGGTTTCTGTCACTGGTTTGTCTATCTCTCATCGTTCCATTCAGTCAAACTCATACAATTTGTGCCCTTCCCAACTCTTGGTGTTGAGCCCTCGCATCTTACTAGTTGCGTGGAGTTTGGGAATGGGGCATGTTCATCTCTTTATCTCTATACATTCATCACATTTTGCCAATATAAGAAGAAACAACAAACATTGCCCAAAGAGGCCAAAAGTTCAAGTACTACAATATGTTCTACATCATCGTATATCAACATCACAAAAACAAATAATGTAAAGCATTTTGTTCAGTATTTGTTATCATTTTTCATCCATTGCATACATTCTGAAAAGCATATAAAAACAAGTACTCTAAAAACATCTAGCATACACATGAGAAGCGAATCACAAAATTCTAGACACAAGAAGTTCTAGATCCAAATATATATATATATATATATATATATATATATTATATATGGTGTTTTATATACAATGCCATCATGCACTAAGGCATGGTCAAAATGCTCAATGAGCCCGGAAAATACAAAAATACTCGTATAGGTGTCTAACCAAAAATCACTACAAAAAGGCACCATGATCTCTCAATCCCTGTGAGATCCCTCAGAAGGTGCATGACCTCGTCTAGGACTCCTGCTGCGACGACACTCTGAATGAACTGAGGGCTCACGATCATGGCCAATAGCTGTAGTCTCACTATGAGAGTGACTCCTCCTCATCAAGCACTCAACAGTCCTATATCCAACCAACTCGGTGCGAAGGGGAGGCAATGATATTTGCCGCCTTCCATACAAGGGAAAAGATGTCGGTTGTCGGCCAAATACTGAGGGCTCTCTAACATCCTCAGTCAACTCAGCCCGAGTACCCTCCGAAGGGAGCAGTAGAGTGTCCACGCACACCTGGCGAATCAAGTCTCGCCATCCCTCAATAGTAGCTACAAATAAAAAAGGAGAAATAAACAAGTTAGAAGGTTGTCCAAAACAAGACCAAAAACAAGTGAAATAACAAAAGGGAAACATCAACTAAACAATTCTAACTAAAACAAAGTCGAGAAAAGAGTAGTAACTCACTCGGATCTCCAAGCCTCTAGGTGGGATCTCTAGGATCTCGCACCTACTATCGACATGACACACGCCAATGGTCGTGCCTCTCCCATATTTGGAACAAAGTGACGACACCGCCACGAACTCTTCATCTCCCTAAATCCTGAGAAGGTAACTCCTCTGAAATCAGGGTCACCTTCTCTGCGCTCTCCTCCACCCTCTCGGCCCGCAAGATATCCTGAGTATCATGCCACTCAGTATCATTATCCTCCTCCTCACCTATCCCACCAACTCCTGTCTCACCCTGTCTCCTCCTCTATCTCCCCCTAGTGAACTCCTCAGACTTGGAGTCCACATCAATGGGCTCATCTCCACTATGAGCAGGACCGGTGCCAATCTGAAGTAAAGGTGCTCGAGGAGCACTAGCTACCCCTCGAGCACGAACCACCCTCCTGGCTGCAATAGGAATGCCAGGAGTGACCGTGGTCCAACCTCGGCCTCTAGGACCTCCCCTGGCCTCACGAACAGATCTATATACTGGCCCCGCCAGAGGAAACATATCAATATAGGGGAGGCCAAACTGTTGTGGTACTCTATCAAAGGGGTGGGCCTCTAGCTTCCCCATCCTGTCTACCAACTGACCCGTGGAAGAGCAGGCAATCAATGTAAGTGTCTCCTCCCCCCATAGCCCTACCATGTCTGATGAGTGACCTATATGTTTTCAATAGTCGGGAAGCCACCTGACTGGTGTGGCATCCTAAGTATGGTCATCGCTGCCCACCTCGCTGCCCCCTAATGCCCCGGATCCTCCACCTGTATACCTCTCCCATAAGGAATGATGTGCTCGTACACCCAACTCATAACTAGAGTGGGATGGCTCAGTGACTGTCCCTGTAGTCTGACCACCCTATATAAATCATGGTAGGTGGTCCCGAGGATGTCTACTCCCCAAGCGTAAATACGGCCATGGGCCTCAATCTATGTAATGATGGGAGCCCAACAATATAGAAGAGTATCCCCTCCCTTGTCCCCAATCAAACGTGAGGCAAGGATACCCATAATGGCCTTGCGGATCACAGGGATAGGAGAGGTTGCAATAGAATGGACCTTCACCCCCTTCTTCGACCCCATGGAAACAACGACATCTCCCATATATGTGGCCCACTAAACCAACTGAGATCTAGATACTATTGTCTTGAGAGACAGCCACCTCCCAAGAATCGAACCCCCAATATACGGTAAACATCCTCTAGGGTGATGGTCCACTCACCCCTAACTCCTGGAAATTGGAAAGTGTTCCGATCTGTGTCCCAATATGAAAATAAGTCACATAGTATGTGACTGGAAGGAGCAACATGAGCAACCTGAGAGATCTCGTAGGATCCCAGCCCTCTGCAAAGTGTCCCTCTCATCCTGAGACAATGCATCCAATACTGCCAGAGCCAATCACACTCCCTCTCTCTGCTCCATCTGATATACTCTTCCTTCTTCTGCATCCACCCAAAAATGTAGAAAAAGAGTAAGTTAGTAACATAATCCAACTAGAAAAATTATCAAGAACATATAGAAATGCCAAAAATGTAAAGACAATTAAAATTTACATCCTTTTTGCATTCTGTTTGAAACCGCCACCTTCATAGGGCGGCGGTCCTGTCCTGGCCCTAAAAACACTTTAAAAATGCAAAAACATCATTTTAGATGAAATAAAGACCTACCCTATGGGCGCCCCCTAGAGACTCATTTAAGACTAACATTTTCAAAAATAATCCCCCACGACAAAGATTTCAACATTTCTATATTTTGGGTTTAAAAATGATAAATTGAGAAGAACTAACCTGAGACTTCACAGGCCGATGTCCTACTCTGAGGCATGATCACGATCTCGTAACGGACGTTTTGACTATACTCTTGTCGAAAATGGTCACCGTGGGTCCCAGAGCTCAAAAATCACCAAGTCAACACGCGCAAATGAATAGTAAAATGAGCTCATTTTATATATATATATAGTTTTCTAATTTGGTTTTGAATGTTTTTCGCAGGGTTGGAGCATCGACGGAGGTAAGTTCTAATCCCGCATCAGATGGTAAGTCCTAATTTCATATTAATTTAGTTTTATTTTTTTCGATTTATTGTATCTATCTGCACTTGAGTCCTCTTTTCATTTTGCAGGTAGTGGGAATTTGGATGGCGACATTCCGACACACGGGCGTGTCAGGTATAACTTCTAACTCCCCATTTCGGGACTGCCATACTCGGATCCACCATTTTACGCCTCTTCATGGCTAAGACGCTTCTCCGAGGGGGCAATATGTACGTACCCAAAATTATAGGGTACTGCACCACCGTAAAAAGGTTACACATACCCCAATGATGATACAGGTCTCCTCACAAGGTGTTCAAAATCCAGAAAAGCTCGCCAAGTATACGTTTGCATCCCATGTGCCTCGTCCGGCCTCCGTGTGCTTTGTTCTACCCTCTTCCCCCCTTCTTCCTTACATTTTGGTCTTAAGTGATAAAATGCCGCCTACTGGGCGGCGGTCCCATGACCACCACCTAGGACAGGTGGCGGTCTCAGAATCGCCGCCCTGCACAGGCGGTCGTCATGTGCACATTTTCTAGAATGTTCGACGATTTTGTCAAACGTAAAATTCAAATTTCTACCCGCATTCTTCAACCACTTTGCTTTGCATTTATGTTTTGGCCACCCAATAAATAGTGTTTTCTCTTTGTTTAATGGTAAAAGAGTTCAATTCCAAGTTACCTTCTAGTGAATGTAATTGCTATAAATAGCCAACTTGTTTTCAAACAAGAGGCCCCTCTCCTTCTCTATTTAAATCATTCAGTTCATTTGAAGTTCTTGCTTAGAGTTCCAATAGTTTCATGTTTTGCATCAGTTATTAGCTTTTCCTTTGTTGTTTAAGATCACTTGATCTTCTTGTTTCCATCTTACTTCATCATTGTTCCATACAGTCAGCTTAGGATAAGGTAGTTTCATTCTTAGATTAGGAATCCATTTAGAGTTGCAGGTTTTGTTTTGTCACAAAAGATAGTTTCCAGAATTCTCGGCATATTTGTGTTGTATTCCCACAATAAATCCTGCTAGGAATTGCATAGTCAAGCTCTGTTCACTTGCACTATCCCTCTCTTACTTGCATTGTATTCGGTCTATATCCAAAACTGCCATTGTTCGACTATCTTCTTCTACTGACACTATCATATACATGCTTTTATGGATTCACGAGAACATGAAGGAACGAGGAGATCACACTGAGGGGATGAAGTCACACATAACTAGATTTACCACTATTCTGTAAACTCCAGGTTTGAGTTATCAAAGTTCTAGTTACAACATATCAAATAGAGTAGTAAATTATTTCATTTTAGTTAAAGTTCACTTTCAATATTGCCAGGGAAGCTGTGGGGAATGATAGTTTCTGAGAAGCTATGATTCATTCCTCACTTCTGAGATAAGATTGAGAGTTTTTCGATTAAACTAGTTGGTTATTCAGATATTTAGGATAAACTCACAACTGCACATGTAAATAGCTACATCGGGCTACTTTTCTTGTTTTGATTCTGTCATTAGATTAATTGTTCTTTTTTTTTAATATACTAGAATAATGCTCTTTTAATTTCGTTAAAATACTTCATCGAAAATACAAAAATAAAAGAACATATGCATAGTGTAGATACATCTTTCATAATCAGTTTATTCATTTTAGTTAAAATTGAATCATCTTTGCATGACAATCACGGGACCTAGAGAGCCCAGAGAATACATATTTGAATCGATAGTGCCTCAACCAAATCTCCCCACAACACTAGCTGATATAGATCAAGACCTTAGGATTTAGGTCTTTCGAACAACAATAAACCTACGAGAAATTAGTGAACAATTGAGAGAGTTAAATATTGAAGATGACAAGGCATACACATTTTGGTCAAATCATCCTAACTATAGACTGCCTTGATAGGGTATCTCGTATGACTATATAAGGACTCGAAAGAGAACAAATATTTGGTTACGATCCTTTAGTTCCACAACCCAACGCAGGAGACCTCCTCATCGACATAGACACTAGCTTATGCATTCAAGTTGCCAGAACACCTGTAAGGTATTATGAGAAAATTACACAACTCCTAGTTCTAAACATAGAGGTTGAAAAGGTGTATGATTATTGGATAGTCGGAAGGAGAGATTAACTCCTCATATGACCATAGGAGGTCGCCACAACCATGAACTTATGGTTGTGATCCACAGGTCCCACAACCCAATGGGCCTATTGATCAATCAGACATTGATGTTGGTTTACGAACACTAATATTTAGGTCCTCACCACTTCCACCAGACATCATTACACAATTCTCTCAGTATTAAACGTAGCAACCAATCAAGCTAGGATTTCTAGACTAGACCAGAGAATCGTCCATAAAACTCCAGAGGATCTACTACACCTCTCATCACCATTCTCATGACCTTGTCTAGAAATATACATGAAGCACCTATAGGTCACTTTCCACATATCCAACAACCAATAAATAGGATCTCGGCAGAGCTCGACATTGATTGGAGCCTCCGAATAATTATTATATCCAAACGATCCATTACACCAATTTAGGTTAGGAGGGCCTTCTTCACCTTAGATTCACAGATTCCATTATTGTGTATTGAGGATATAAGATTACCCAACTAGTTTGTTTGTATCCGTATAAATTCCATTCTCACCGGTTGTCTCGGCACGACCTCGGGAGGTCGGGTATGAAGAAAAGTTGCTTGTAGATTCTCATGCTCGCATGTCACTTTTCTCGTCAGTATAGACCCCTTTCCCTTCAAATTTGTTTATCCACTCCTCTAACTTATCAATGTATAGCCCAAATAAAGTTAGGGAAAGGGGAAAACCTTATTTGATGCCTCTATCACTCTCGAAACACTTAGACAGGTCATACATGTGTTTTGATTTTAGTGATGTGGATTTGATGTCCTACCTTGTGAAGGCCATAAATTTTGATCCAATAACTGAAATGATTCTATTTTTAATGGAAAACTCTAAAAAAATCCATGTTGTGGTAAGCAACATTAGTCACCTATGACAATTTTCAATAATTTTCGGAGGACAAAGTCACCATCTAAGGCCCGAAAATTGGGTTTGAAGTTTGTTTTGTATACTTTTAAATACTCTATCTTTTGAACTGTGAGTCAACTTGAGTTAAAACTCAAACAATAAGTTAAGTTAGGTGCTTGGATAATGATGACGCCAAACAAATAACAACAAAAAATATGTAACACACAAAGTGAATTTTCCAAATAAACTCATGTAATTATTCTTATTTCCTCCATTTCGAATTCATAATATGTTATTTTATTCAACTTGAAATAGAATTCTAATTAAATTTGACTTCTAATCTAAACTTGACTAGACTTACTATTTTTAGTAGAACTTACCATTTTAGCAATAATTATTTTTAGTAAGTTTCAAAATTTAGCTTTATGGATCTTACAACTTGCATACATTATCCATGTGCATAACTTAATTTATTACTTGAGTTTCAACTCAATTTGAGTAACTATTACAAAGATAAAGTATTTTGAAATTAAAAAAAACTAAAAAAAACTTCAAACTCAAATTTTGGGCCCTATATGGCCAATCTTGGCCTTCAAAAATTGTTGAAAATTGTTGTAAGTGGCTAGCATTTCTTACAACAATGTAGATATTTTTGAGAGCTTTCCATCAAAAAAAAAAAAAAAAGAGTCGTTTCGATTCTCGGATCAAAATTTATGGCCTTCGCAAGGCAAGCCATCAAATTTGCATCACTTAACTTTGACTTGCTCATATAACATGTGAATTGTTCCTTATACAAAACAACAATATAAATCCTTCTTTTATCTCGAGCCTTTTCAACTAGATGTCTAAGTGTAATGCAATTTGATCGATGGTTGAACATGTAAAATCGAATGCTTATATTTAATATAGTGATCAATTATTCACATAATAGTGTAATTATATGTTTATTAGTTATTGATACGACATTAATTAGATAATATAGTAGATTTAATAATAACTTGTTTGTGTGTTTATTAATTATTGTGGTTTTCGAGTTAATTAATTTATATGGTTGTAGTATATATTATTAATATATTTTTGTGTTTATTAATTAGTTTATTTAGGTGATTATATTGTAAAATTACATGATATATGTAATTATTTATTGTTATAATATTATTTTTCTCATGAATTCATACAATAAAATTTTAAAATCACAAAAAGAATATACTTAAATAAGATCTACAAGAATATTTCCTTTTTCCCTAAGTTTATAAATATTAAATGATGAAAAAAATATTAACATTTGATTAAATAAAAATTTGAGATTATTGAATCAAACGAATGCATTGTTTACTAAGTTGCTATAAATTTGAAATATATAATTGTTTTTAAAAAATAAGAAAAATAAAGTGAAAAAGTCATTTGTTCTAAGTTCTTTTATTGTGTTAATTTTTTCTAAAATGAAAAGAGAAAGGGTTTCTTTTAAGTTTTTTATATTTACCTAATTTCAATATATCAAATTTTATTATAGTTTATCAATATAAGGTGTGGTGACTCAGTGTATTTTTAACATAGTTTAAAATTAGCATTGCACCAATCATTACAAAGACACTTTGATAGGTTGTTACAAATGATACTTATATTTTTTATTTGTTTTAGACTTGTTTGGAATGGAAATAAAGCCTTTGGAGTTTTTCCTCATCTATCATTTGTTGATTGAAGGCATTGATATTATTTTCCATCTATTTTAGACAAAACAAAGAAGAAGATGATTAACCCAAAATAGATTTCAACATTTTCATTCAATCATATAAATCAAACAATTTTCCAAAATAGAGATTTGTAACCTCTTGCACATTTATTGTCCCACTCATCTAATACATAATACAAAAATAATGTTAAGAGTAGCTAACCCATTTCCTATGAAACTGTCTTAATTAATAGTGTAATTGATTTTATCATTTATGTTTAAAAAAATTATTTACATATATTTATTATTGGTTGTGGTGTAACTAATAGAGCATTTAACATATTTTTCATAACCCTTGTACTTCAAGAAAATGAAAATTTTAAACATTTTTAAAAATACATCATCACACCAATAATTTAAAATTGGGACATAATTACCTTACGGTTATGTGCCCCTTCCACATTGAGTATGTTTTTAGGTTATTTTAGATATTGATTTAACAAATATTAGAATTTGTGAAATCCTAATTGCAGAGTCACAACGCAATGATAAACAATAAATTACAGATCCGACCTAAGCAATAAACTAGATAAAAATGAAACCCTAGGTACAAGAGAGGGAATATACGACTTAGTTGATTTCATAATTAATCCTGAAGTATGTTAGACTGAAAAAATGCTAAACAAGAGGAGGAAACTATCACAACCAAATCTAGAAAATTACGGGACTAACGGATCTACTCCTGACTGGAGCAATCTGGATCGGGTCGGGTGCATAGGCACTAGAAACTACTTTTGGGCACTGTGACTTTGAAAAACCTCATGAACTACTTTTTGTAGTTTCGCAAGATGTTCGCTAATATTCGTTGTTGGTCGTTTTATGTCATTTGGTTGATTGAGAAGTTCACCTGTAACCTGCAAATCAAATGACCTCCTGTAAAACCCCAAAAAACATCAAATCTTAAAAAGAAAAAGATGCAAATGGGGAGTCGATCGACCCGACTATCACTGCATGACAGATTGAACTTACGACGACCGAGCATTTTACTACATCTCATACTCCATGTAGTTCTATGTGCATGTGTGTAGAATCGTGCCCTAGGAAGCTCTTATGCAAGATGCATCGAATAACAAGCAATAACTAGACATAACAATGTAGATAGATGTGTGGATGGAAAAATGAACTTCCCCTCCTATGAAATGTATGCATAGAATGTAGTCCCTTGTCCCTTGAATGAAGCTAGATGGATGCTTTGATGCTCTTGAAATGCCTTTGGATGCAACCTTAGGTAATAGTAATAGATGCTTAGAGCTTGGTCTCTTATTATGATCACATAGCTTTGTATTTATATGATTCCCTTGTTTGAATTTTGTAATTAACCTCTAAAAGGATGACCACCAAGAAAACAAGATGCCCAAAAGATAAAAGAGGCCCAAAAGGGGCAAGTAAGATATAAAGAGGTTGGGGGCACTAGAGGGGGACGATGACACTTGGCGCCGGTGTCTAGAGCCAAGAAAGATAAAGCAATTAAATTGAGGATCGGGCACCGAGGTGTGCAAAACCACAAAGAAAGCAAGAAAGAAAGTAAAGAGGCCAAAAACAAATGTCAATTAGTAGTTTTATCACTTAGGAATCATATGAATAGTGGTATGTGATTAGGACCTAGAAATGAGTGCATGATTTAGTGTTTACATTTACCCCCAATTTATGTTGTTGAGTGAATAATCAATAACATAAAGTACATAGAAGATGCATACCTGATAACCATGTAGATCGATGGAAAAAGTGTGCCAAGGAGACAAGAAAAAGTGTGGAGTAATAAAATGAAGTGTGGAAGCTAAAGAAGAGGGAATGAACTTAGGGGTGAAAGCATATATGTTATGTCGCGTTGTACCTATCGTCATTGTCCTTTGATGAAGGGATGCATCTTGTTGCGTGTTAAGGATAAACTGTAAAAGAAGAGTGAAAAGAGTATTCAAATTCGTATATATGAATTTTTTTGATCCAAGTATGCAAAAAGTATGTAAAAATGCAAAAAAATAGTAAAGGAACATGTGCACCTGATCTGTGATGAGTGAAAATGATAGAAAGGATCATGAAAATGTTTTAGAAGAACTAGTTTTTGGGTGATCTCATGCCAAGTGTGATTTTTTCTGGGTGATCTCACGCCAAGTGTGAGTTTTTGGGTGATCTCATGCCATGACAGAAGAAGTGTTGGGGAGAAAGGTCTAGTGTTATTCTCCATCTCTGACTACTTCCCGAAAATTTATACACCACTATAAATAGTGTGATTCTATTTTGTTCCAGTTCAATCCAAGTAGAAAATGAAGAAAACGAAGATAGAATGCATTCGATTCTGGAGGATTGTGCTTGTCAGATCGTGAAGACCACTCGTAAACTATTGTGAACCATGTTGATTTGAGAAATTTTCTGAATCGCCCCTCTGGTCATAGGCACCCATGAAGGGTTAGGAGTGCCCAAGCATTCATGATTGTATTTGGGCATTGGCGCCTGTGTTGTCTTTGAGGACCCAAGTCAAATTCCAATCCATTTCTATGATTTGTAGACCTGTGTTGTTCTGTATTGTGTAGGTCTAAACTGTGATCAGTGTACTACTAAATAGGGTGACTAAATCACCCAATGTATGCCCCCTCATTTGGGGTGCATGCAACATTCTTGCTAGGAGGATGCGTGCCCAAAGGAGAGGAATGAATGCTTTGATATGAAACTAACGCCCTGGAGGGGGAGGGAATGTGCTTGGTAAAAACCAAGGCACATGCAAACAAGACAAATATGCGTATAGAATACAATGTGTAATATAGCAAGCAAGAAGAAAATGTAGACCACAAATGCAGGTTTTAAACGTGGGACATCACTCTCAATGTCACAAGACAATCATGGCCAAATAGACCAAAAGCATACAAGTAATGAACTAACAAACATAGGCAAAGCCCGCAAACAATGATAAACAAAGGAAAATAATGACAAACAAAGTATCAACCAACCATGGTAGAAAATAGTTCTGCAAGATAAATGTTACACATGAAGCACCCGTTAGCATGTTAGAAAGATAAAAAGTATGTCAAAACATGTATAGTCGATATAAAGTAGTGTGCTAGTAAGAATAGGAAGTAGTATAAAACAAAACAATAACACTTACGAAAGTAGATGCCCCTAGGAGCCACTGTGGGCCTAGTAAGAGGTACAATGCTAAACATCGTGTTACATGTAATGATCTGTATAAATTATGCATCTACAACTAAAGAACATGTGAACGTGCATGTGTATATAGAAAAGATAATTACATACAAAGGATTTTTCTAGCATGTGAAACAATGCATATGTAATAAGTATAAGCAAACAAGTGTAGATGCAACCAAGATATGCATTATGTTGTGAATGTGAATGAAATGAAACGATAAGTGAATGTGATAGGATCAGTGTGCCCCCTAAGCATATGTGAATGAATATGTATGAGATTAGGTTCATCTAGAAATGCCCTCTCAACAATCAAGAATGACCCATAGAATAAGAGTGTGTCATCGGGAATGGTTTGAAATTGTGTGCTAGAAAGATAGATCAATGAAGTATAGAGTGTGATAAGTGTGAATGTGGTGAGGTTTATAAATGTAGTGATCCTCAACACTTAAGTGTGAACCATAACACAAGAGTGTGTCATAGGGTAATGGTGGTGGTTTACGTGTAATATCATTTGAGATGCATAACGTTAAGTGGTTTTTAAGCGGCTTGCTCGAGAATAGTGGCAAGGTGATAGGCGTCACCCCAAGTTTGTCTATGATGACATAAGGACCTAGCCAATTAGGTTTGAATTTTCCCTTGAGGAGCTTCAACATTCATGTTTTTCTGATTTTCTTTTAACATGAGGCCACCCATATTGAACTCACAAGGGCAAGTTTTGTGATTGTATTCTTGGGTGATGCGAGATTGATATACTCAAAGATGTTCAAGATCTTGTACATGATGAGAGTCATGCATTTCAAGCTCATGTAGGTGGCGGTTTTGATATTCATTTTCTTTTAGTATGCCTTTAAGTAAGACCCACAATGATGGTATTTCGAGTTCTAGTGAAATGATGACCTCAGTATCGTAAACCAACAAAAATGGTGTAGAAATTGTGGGTGTACACACACTAGTGCGATAAGCCCAAATAGTGTATAGGAGTTGATTATGCCATTCATCACCGCTAGTGTCCACAACCTTGTGTAAGATTTTGACAATGGTTTTATTGGTGGCCTCTACTTGGCCATTTCCTTGTGGGTAATAAGGAGTAGAGAATGATTGCTTAATTTTGAATCTTGTGCAAAGCCTTTTAACATCCTTATTTTTGAAAGAAGACCCATTATCAGTGATAATAGCAGAGGGAATGCCAAAGTGTGTAATGATGTGAGTAGTGATAAAATGACAAATATCAGGACCAGTGATAGTTTGTAGTGGTGTTACTTTGACCCATTTAGTAAAATATTATGTGGCAGTAATGATATACTTCTAGTCATCAACCGATTCAAGATTTATCATGCTAATAAGATCGAAATTGTCACGTCCGCAATTTTTCATAGTGTGTTGTCTTAAATTGAATTATAACATTAAGCAATTTGTGAGTACATGATAACTGGAACCGCTACGTTGTTAGCGCATATCGCTATGCACAAGTATGCATAGCCAAAAGGGTATGTGTATTCATGCACAATTACATGTGTGACAACGTAATGGCTCCATTGTCACGAAACCAAAAACTATTTAAAGTTATAATTCAATATGCGTACTTGTAGAATGGGTGAGCATTACCTTGTTTTTTTAGATGATGGTTTCTCTAACCATCCTGGAGGGCTATGTTGTTATGTTGTGAATGTGGAATACTTACTTTGATTTAGATTATGATGTTCAATTATTTGAAATATGATTATTTCTTTGTATGATCATAAAATGATTAATGTGATCGTCTTCCAAGGGAATTGTAGTGGCCTTGTTCACTGATGATAATGACTTCCTTATAATGGCGATAGTATTTTCAAGTAAGGTAATTATGGAATTGGGTTGGTGAGTTAGTTTAAGACCCAATGAAAAACTAAAGATTTGTTAGTCATTCCTAAAGCCCTTTGGTTGTGTCCCATGCATACGTTGTGATTACTTAATTAACATGAAAAACATGTCATAGACCTTAATATACAAGCTTGCTAGCTATTGATGATGTTGATCACTTCCATGATATTGCCTTGCATCATATCATTGTCAATAGTCTTTGACCATATGTTAGATTAATATTTTTGAATATTTTTATGATTGGAACTTAGTCTATTTCCGACCCTAGGCTTTATATACATGTTATGAAACTAAGTTGTAGTCTCTATTTACCTCTAACTTCTCTTCAAACCCTAAGTGTAGACACCAAAATTAGGTCATACTACCCTTATAAACATTTTTAATTAAATTAACCATACCTTACCTATTCATATCCCATAGTGCACATGATTAATTGAATTAATTACCTTAATTAATTTAATTAACATCCTCACTTGACCACCTCACCTAGCTAACTCACCTAGCCACCTCACTCTATGACCCACTCAAACCCTATTAATGACCTAAGACCAAGTCTAAGCCTATCCTAACCAACTAGGACTTAGTCTAAACCTAGAATTAACTCCTATTAAAAAACCTAAGAGGACTCTTACTCATCCTTCCGTGATTTATCACTCGAGACTCAGATGAAGATTGAAGACCAAGCAAAAATAGCAACAATCAGGCTATTTTTGGCCAACCTACATATTCCCGCCTTAACCGATGTCGATTATTCCTCAACCGACATTGGTCCCATAACCTTTGTTGGCGAGGTTAAATACATTTCCAAAATCCTTTGCTGAGGTTGGTCATTCGATTCAGGATCACACACGAAAAAATACTTGGAGCACTCGAAATTTTGAAGCACTCAAGCAAAGGCAAGCACCCAGAGCACTACCAACAACCATCAACATCCATCACCTTCTTCACGATCATGGATTCACACGAGAGAAGCATAGAGGCTCGAACTGCCGCGACATGTACATGACATCCCTTCTCTTCGGATCTATGCCATCATTGCTTTCATCACTGCACTCTCCAGACCCATTCTTCAGTAAGTACCTAACATCTCTTCAGTTATCTCTATTTTCTTTCAGTAAGATCATCATTCCTCTCAAGTAATTTATTTTTCTATACATCCATACACCTCCTTCCTCCCACCAACCTATCACCTTACCATATCTATCCCTTTCACCTATCTTCACCCTCTCTTAGTCATCCCTAAGTCACTAAGGCCATTTTACGACCTCACCTTCACCATTTCCAGCCTCTCAAAGCAATCATAGAGAGCTTGGAAACCAATTTCTAAGAGCCTTTCACTAAATTCCCCTATCGACGCTGGTTAGTAAACCAATGTCAACCATCCTACCAAACAAAGCATCGATCACACATGACGCGTCGGTTACATTATGTCCTGCAACATACCTCATACTAATGAGCTCATATCCATTCCCCAACAACCTAGAATAAATTTTAACCTTTACCAGACCTTACCCAGATCCTGTACTAAACCTAAGCCAAGCCACTACCAACCCATCACTCCGACTGTTTTGACCTCAATCACCTTTTATTTGACCTTTCTTATTTGTTTTACACGAGATACCTAAATCGTTTCAATTCCAATAAGATTGTTATTTCATGTTTATTTTGGATAACATTAATATTGTTATATAAAAGTGGATTGATAACTGTTTAGGAAGCATCACACTTCTCGGATCTAGCTTCTGGTAGGAAGTCCACTTGTTGTTTTATTTAACTCTATATGGTGGTATTATTTTGCATTTTAGGTAGTTCCTCCTAGCCAAAAGGGAGCTCTCACAATCAACATTAGATCAGGAAATTAGAATGCGCACACAACCTTCAACCGACATCACAAACATGTATTCCTCCTTGGCCTATCACCCTCTATCTATTTCATTAACTTGTTAAGAATCTAGTGAAACATTTTGGCACACTGGTGGGACCCATCCGGGGTTCCTTGCATTCATTCATTCTTAGGGAACTGTTGTATGTTTGTTTCTTTAAAAAAGGAAGTTAACATTAAATTTTCTCCCTGGGAATCTTCTCTTTCTTCTATTTGTCTAAGTGACATTTGTATTTTGGGACTAAAAAGAATCATTATTTTTCTTCTTGCATTCACATTAGTGAAAGTCATTCTCTTTCCTATTCACTCTTTGTTTACATCGAATATCACATTTCAATTTGGGTTCTAAAATGTTGCATTTTTAGCTCACATTAAAACTGAGGGCAACCTATACTCTGGAAGTCATACCCAACTAATGGTTGACATAATTGAATCATAGAGCACTTTTCTCTCTCTCTCTCTTTGCCAAACTGCACAAATATAAATTCACACATCTTCTTAAACAACACCTTATCTGAAAGAAGTTGTCAATGATCACATGATCAGAGGATTGACAGTGGGCACTCAACTGGTTTCTTTGTCTAGTCATTAACTTAGAGAAAGGAATGCCCTTGCCAAAACATAACCTGAAACCACCCTTAGATCTTACCTCTTCATAGGACACCTTCCCAACCAAAAACTCTGTTATGATTCACAAAGTTAGTCTAAAATAACATAAGCTAAAACATAAAATTCACTTATAGGATTGCATGTTTTTCTTAGCTTTTTCTTGAGTTGTGTTTTGAGTTGTGAGGTTATGTTCTTCATTTTCTTCTTCCTTTCACACTCTGCCATCATAGTTGGTGTATTCGATTGTTCGAGTGTGTCAAGATCCATTATTATACTCAATTTTTTGGGTTGATATTTCATCTGACCTAATTCACAAAAATCAATTTTTCTTCATTCATCACATCTTGTGTTCTTTTTGAAGTTCTCAGGACATCATCATACCCCCAAAATTTTAAAATCACAGTCAAATACAACTTTATTTCATTTTCATCAGTTTTTGCCTCATTTGCAAAACTGTTGATTTCCCACAGTAACCGGTATTGATTTCCCTAACCGTCATCGGTCACCTTGTAACCGTCATCGGTTAACCTAACCATCATCGGTTCCTTTGTTTTAATTTTTAATTAAAACATCAACCAATTTCACCTCCTAAAATCTATTCTCCTCCATTTTTCTATTTTTTCTGTGTCATTTACAGAGAATAGTTTACCATGTATACGCTAATTCACATGTTTTTGACTCGTAGCCAAGCCAACACCCTTGTGTTTCACGCTATCCTTCAGCCACTCCCACCTATCCCATCGCCTTCCATTTTATCACTTATGGCTCCAACTCAGCCCATCACCATTAGTACTGAGAAGGAGGAGTTTGCAAGACTCGTTGACCAGAATCTTTTTGCCCTACAATATTATATTGCCCACTCATCTACTTGATACTCCTTGGGACAATTGGTATATGGCATGCCCATGTCTATCCCTCCTTCCCGCCCCACTTCCGCGTCAGCTACCACTTGCTCGACATTACCTTTCATCCACCTTACCACCTGTGGTGTCTTAACTGGACCCCACATCATCTATAACTTCTACACCTATGACATTTTTCGCACCCGTGGTGTCAACTATTCCTTCGTAAATCACCATAAGCATTGCCCCATATGCACCCTTTACCTCATATGTACCAGTTACATCACAACCACCCATGGTGTCAGCAACTCATACCCCATTCCAAAACCTTGTCCTTTCCATCCCATAATCTCTACCCCCAATTACCACAAGATTCGTTACGACTACCCCACCTACTTATACATATCACCAACAACCCCCAATCTCATCTATCACCTATTCGGGATACCTTCTACCTACATCTATTCCCCCTTCACAATTCTCATACTCAAAGCACCACCATATACTAGGATGCCATCCACATCATACATCCATCATCAACCTCCTTATATTGTAGGGGTGCCCAATCATCACAACCCACTAACGACCTTATAAATATGATGATGGAAAATATGCAAACATTAGAAGCATCAGTATCTGGCTCTCGCAACTCCTTAACCTATGATGAAATCTATAATGAGCCCATCCATCATCTATTCCCATTCGCCCATACCCCGCACATTAGGAAATGCCCAAATTTAACTGGTTCAATAGTAAAGAAGACCCACAACAACACTTGTGGTCTTTCAAACATGGGTGTTATCTAATTTCCCATGACGATGCTTTACTCCTACGAATATTCCCCATGTCCTTAACGAGACTCGCATTAGACTGGTATAGTGGTTTGCCTCGACATTCCATTTACTCATTTAATCAAGTGGCTCAAGCCTTCTTGGACCATTTTTCAATTAATATCATCAATAAGGTCACTATGACCGACTTGTACTCAACTTGACAATACTGACGACGAGTCTATTGCTGATTTTGTTGATCGTTGGCGGAGCCTCATCAACCAACTAACGTTCCAGTTGCCTCAAACCAAGCTTATAGAGTTGTTCACTAGAGCTTGTGCTAGGCACATCTCACCAACTCTGTAAGTACAAACCTTCCATACCTTTGACAAAGCATTTACCATGGCATGAAAACTGGAAATTTGTGCCATTAAAGAGAAGAAAATTCAATTGTGAAACAAAAACTCCACGTTCAAATCAAATGATTCCTCTTTATCTTCAAATCCCCAAAACAATTATTCAAAAGCCAAAGGATCTACCAATGCGGTAGTTCTCAAAGCTAGCCCATCTCACCCATCTAACCAAGCAAAACCTTCCTCCAATCTTTCTCTCATTCAAACTTTTTAGTTCTGACGGGAACAATGAAAGTACACTCCAATTGGAGAGCCATATTCTTCACTTTGTTAGAAAAGCTTCTTAAGACCAGAGCCATTACACTTGCACCTATAAAACCACATACTAGGTTTTGACCCCACTTGTCCTATGCCTGTATGGTATAAGGAACATGATTATTGTAACTATCATCACGTCAAAGGCCATAACGATGGTAATTGCATAACCTTCAAAAACATTGTCTAGGAAATGTTAGATAATGGAGATCTTGTCTTGGAAAACCCAAACGCACTAGAAAATCAAAACTTGCATATATTCAAGAAGTCGTTCCCTAACCATACACCATCATCTAATCAAAATGGTGAACCTTCAACCAACGACAAAAATGTCCATGAAGTTCACATTGTTTTTGAATTCGTACCAACCATTCCTCAATTTCCTCCTATCCCCTCTATCGAGGAGATTCTATCATGAAATCCCATACCCACCACGCCTTTTTCACGTTCACCCCTTCCATCTATCCTAGGGCCTCACCCATTGACCTTGGCCAAACAACCACCTATCCAAGGCAAATCAAATGTCCTGCAGCCCTGCCTCTTCATCACAATCTTTAGTACAACCAACATACTAACGCAGCGTACACCTTCGTCATTACCCGCATCTTTCTTACCACCTATACCCCCACCAACTACAATAACCTCATCACTACCTATGAGACTTCCTTCTCTTTAACCTGTACCTTCCACTTTTCCTCCACCAACAACCTTTACCACACCTCCATTATCACCATGGCTAACCCATCCTCTTCGCCATCCACTTTCCCTTCGGCATCACGTACTCCTCCTTCACCTTTACCCAAGAAGGTGCAACTGAAATTGAAAAACCCACTACCCTCCAAAGAGGTAGTCGAGCCTACAACGCCTTCCATTGCTAGTTCATCTACCATGCCCTTACCTAGGAAGGTACAACCCAAGCCTAAAACAATCCCACCTACCAAATCAGTGGTCAAACCTATCCCATCTTTAATTCCACCTCCTGTAGTACCTCACACATCACAATCACCTACACTTCAATCTAGACCAACACTCACCTCACATTGTGACCCATTGGTAGGTTCTTACGCCAACATTCTAGCCAACCTTTTAGAGACTGTTGTCATCACATTACCCCCTTAGACCTTACAACCCACTCAAGCCCAAACCAAAAGGGTTTGACGATACTAAAATTTACGCCTACCATCGTGTGTGCAGGACATGATGTAGAAAATTGTAAGGCTCTAAAAACCATTCTTCTCCAACTTTTCCTCCTGAACAAAAATTTGATGATGATGATCTCCTAGACGAGGACCCATTTCCACCTCCACCTATCACCACACATCCTCACCCACTACCTATTCAGCGACTTGCATCACCACCTCCACAACCCTTTTATCCACCTCTAAAATTTGAGATCAACATGGTCCGCATAAGAGAGCTAGCCAAAACCCCACCAAAATGCAGTGCGCCTACTCATTTCGCAAGGTTCTTACCCCGCATTAGGTTTTTGTCCATCATGTTGTTATACTACTCATGACATACCTTCTTCATCCACCTCTCTTCCTCAGATTAACATGATCCAAGTTGCCACTCGCACCTAAAAAGACAAAGGAAAAGAGAAAGCAATTAGCCCATCCATTAATCCTATACCCAACATACCATCTACACCCGCACCAAAAATCACCATTAGGGGACCCACATACCCCATTTCGATGGGGTCACCCATCATACAATGATAAAACAATTGCACTAATCCCCTTGAAAATGTCTTTGTACGATCTCGTCCAAACCTCTAAATCTCATCGACAGGCCCTCATGGAGGTTCTGCAATCCATCGAGGTTTTACCCAACGACCCTACACCTATGGCCTCCATTATTACCCCTCACCACATGGCCTCTCTTACCAATTCATCACCTTCCTCTACACCCCCTACCACTCATCAAGTCATCGCCCTCAGTTTCTCTGAAGATGAGATTATACCTCTCCAATCAGATGATCCTGATCCTGCCCTTTTTATTTCTGTTTATATTGATAATATTCACGTTCGACGCATTATGATCGATGGTGGTGCCAACATCAACATCATCTCCTCCCATACATACAATCAAATGTGCATCCCTTCAAATTACATGCATAATAACCCAATTATGTTGCGTTCATTCAATGATGCCATCACTTCCACTCTTAGCACCATCATCCTCCATGTTCGTGTGGGCCCCATACCATTCGAACTATTCTATGTCTTAGAGGGGGAGTTCTAGTATAACATGTTTCTTGGCTGACCTTGGATCCACGTCATGGGTTGTGTTCCTTCAACCTTACATTATTGTGTAAAATTTAAACATGAAGGACATAACTATACCATCCCCACTGACCCTTTGCCATTCAAAACCTGTAACATGTTATACCGACTGATGATGTCTATATACCAATTAAGGCATTTACCACTGTCACCACTTCTTCTTCACCCATGCCCCATCCACTGATGTTGCTACTACCTTTTCCGCACCTACCTCCTCCATTCCCACTGCCGCCATAGCTTCTACAACTGACCCATCCACTAATCCTCCTACTTCTCAATTGACCAATGCTTCTTCCTCCCAATCACCTAATGATTCATCTATTCTTGCCACCCATATACCAACTACCGATCCCTTAGCAGGTGTTTTTCAATGTCTCACTTTGGGGAGTACCACCTGTACAACATCAACACATTCCTTACTCCTCAAGAGTATGGTAACCTTCACCAACATCCTCACTATGATCACCGCATAGGTGAGGTTTTCTCTTATGGTCCTCCTCACCTTTATACAAACTTAACCTATGGGGGACTTGATACTTCTACATACTCATCTCGAGCCACCTTCTCAAACGCGACCATTTTCTTCGAGATTCAATCTCTCACTAACATTGCTTAACCCACACTTTCCTCCACTTGTGCATGGAAAGTCTTTGGGTTTGGGTTCTACGAATAGGGCCGCCATACTGTCATCCGTGTACCACACATAAACATAGTGACCGCAGTGGTATTGGATTTGTCAAACCATCTTTCAAGAAATCCCATGTTAAACTCATTGAGGATGACAAACCTTCTTCACCCCATCTACTAACTTCCCCACCTTTACCCACAGAGTCTATGGATCCAAAATCAATTCCTCCTAACTTTTTTTCATAAAACCATTTCCCTCTGACCTCTGACTTATCAACGTGATGGTGAGGCTCCCTCTTCCCTTCCCTTCTTGTATCCTGACATGATCAACGATGATACACCTTCTATTAACTTTGTTTAATGTCAGGATGATGAGTCTATTCTCACCTACCTTGGTGCGGAAGATTCTTATATTCACCGGTTGTTGCCTTCTGAGACGCAAACTATGTTAAATGAATTGACCATCGAAATCAATATTAACACTTAGGATGACCCGCACATTCTAAAGATAGGCTAATATTTAGATCTTTGCCGAACAAGAAGCTTTTACTTCGTTCCTCTGAGATCATAACAATTATTTTTCTTGGTTCTACGCTGATATGCCCAAGTATTGACCTAAACATTGTGGTTGATAATATCGTAAATGTTCCTAAAGCCAAACTCGTAAAACAAAAGCTACAAAAAATGCATCCTTCTATTGCCCTTCTTGTTAAAGAATAAATTCAATGCCTTCTCTCGATTTCCTTCATCCTACTCATTGATTATCCCCAATGGATCTCTAACATCGTTCTTGTCACAAAAGCAACAAGAAGACTCCACATATGCATAGATTTTTGTGACCTTAATTTAGCTTGCCCGAAAGATGACTTCCTCTACCTAGTATAGACCAACTAGTTTATCTCACCGCCGGCCATGAGATGTTATCACTCATGGACGGATTCTTGAATTATAACCAAATATTGATCACCCTGGAAGATCAACACAAAACCACCTTCATCACTTCTTTGGGGACCTTCTGCTATTGAGTCATGCCCTTTGGCCTTAAAAATGCTGGTGCTACATATCAATGGGCTATGACTTATATCTTTCATGACATCATGCATCGCATATTGGAAGATTATGTAGACAAACTTCTTGCCAAATCCAAACATCGAGCCGAACACCTTACAGTCCTTAAGGTCATTTTTGACCGTCTCATCAAGTATTGTGTTTGCCTTCAACCTAAGAAATGTGTCTTCATTGTCCTCTCAGGAAAACTCCTTGGTTTTATCATTTCTTTGTGTGGCATAGAAGTCAATCCGCTAAAATCAAGGCTATTCTTGAAATGCCTCCACCTACTAACCTTCGCCAACTATGTAGTTTTCAAGGCAAGTTGTATTCTATCCATTGTTTTATTTCACAACTTTTTGACCATGCCACCCCTTTCATCATCTCCTCAAAAAGGACATCTCCTTCAAATGGGATGATGAATGCCAAAATTCTTTCAAGACCTTAAAATAGTACCTCCTCCAACCACTTGTACTCATTCCTCCTAAGGATGACCAACCATTTTACCTTTACATTTTTGCTACAAATCATTCCTTGGGAGCCATGCTCACTCATTGTGATGAGAAACACAGGGAGCAAACAATTTATTATATAAGCCATACACTTTTGGATTATGAAACCCGATACACCCACGCTAAAAAAATCTGCTTAGCCTTAGTTTTGTTGCTACTAAACTTCGCCATTACCTACTTAACCATAAAACCTTTGTTGTCACCAATACAGACCCCTTACATTACATGTACACCAAGCCCTACCAACATCAACATGCTGCACATTGGCTCATGCTTCTTGCAGACCTAGACCTCAAATTCACTCATCAAAAATCTATCAAAGGCCAAACTATCATTGACCAACTTGTAGACGCACCTCTCTTCGAGAAATCAACCCTCTAACTTTGATTTCCCAGATGAATCCATTGCTACCCTCTCATTGGATGATACCATTTACCCGATGACCTTATTCTTTGATGGTTCCAAATGTCAGCATGGAGGTGGTGCTGGAGTTATCCTCATTCCACTCAATAGTGAACCTATGCCATTATCTTTCAAACTAGATTTTGAATGTATTAATAATATCACCGAATATGAAGCACTCGTATTAGGCCTTTAAACTGCCATCGCCTTAGATGTCAAATCAATTAATATCTTTGGCGATTCTCAACTGGTTGTAAATCAAGTCAATGGTATATATCAGTGTCGTAATGAAATACTTCAAAAGTATAAACATCATGTAGACATATGTTTGAGTACCTTTAACCATTATGAACTTCAAACCACTCCACGTTCCACTTACAAATTTGTGGATACCATGGCCTCCCTTGCTTCTCAGATACCCGCCTCGCCCTCTAACTCAATTTTTTTTGTCATAGTACAAAGGCTGCAATCACCTTCCTATCTATTTCAAGATTTCATCCTCATCGGAACCACTCAACTTGACCCACGCGACCTTTGGTACAAGAAGTTTATTGACTACCTTTCCCTTTAAGTTCTACCTCTAGATCTTACTCACAACGAACACCACTGCTTTCTCAAAAGTGTTTCTCAGTAAGTCATCATGGGAGGCCTTATTTATAAATGTGGTTTTGATGTTATCCTCTTGTGATGCCTTATAAGTTTTGAAATTCCCTACACCATCAAGGAAGTTCACGACAAAATTTGTGGAGGTCACTTCAGTGGTTTAGTTGTCGCTAAACACATTCTCCACCTAGGCTATTATTGGCCAACCTTAAACCGCAATTGTTGTGATTATGTCAAGTGTTGTGTGAAGTGTTAGTAACATGCTAATCTTCATCACATGCCTAGTCATGCCTTACAGGTCACACGAGACCTTTGGCCTTTCTCTCAATGGGGTTTAGATCTTGTTGGAGAAATCAATCCCCATTCTTCACAGTGCCATCAATGGATTATTACCGCTACTGAATACTACACTAAATGGGTGGAAGCCATACCTCTTATTTTAACCAAAGTTGAGAAAATGTGCTAATTCATCAATCATAATATCATTTGTCACTTTGGTGTTCGCCATCACCTAATCATTGATAATGGAAAATAGTTCAAAAATAAAACTCTACGGAAGCTTTGTGATGCCTTTGGCATTCAACTCAATTTTCTTCACCCTACTACCCTCAAAAAAATGGCCAAGCTGAATCAACCAACAAAACCTTAAACAAAATTCTTATGAAAGTGGTTGACGATACGGGAAAGGATTGACACATGCACATTCCTTTTGCTTTATGGGCTTACTTCTCTACTAGTATTCGTACCTCAATTGCAGCCACACCTTCTTCTCGGTCTATGGTACAAAGGCTGTCCTACCTCTCAAAGTACAGATTCTGTCTCTTCGTATCTCACTCAAAGAGATGCTTAACGATGATGACTTTCACCAAGACTGTTTGGCACAACTTGAGTTATTAGACGAGCGTTGTCTTAATGCTCTTGATCATCTCCAAATCTACCAAAAACATATCAAATGTTCCTAAGACAAACGTGTCCATGAATGAATATTTTAGGTCGATGACCTCATTCTGAAGGAAAATCAACATGTAACCAAAGAGGAGAAAAGTAAACGGGAAAATTTGCTCCTAATTAGCTTGGACCTTATATCGTTACTCATACCTATGGATCAGGTGCTTATCGTTTGTCTTCACTCGACAGAAAAACCTAAACCTAAGCCCCTCAATGCCTTACATATTCAACTATTATATTGTTGAATCAAGTCCTATATCACCTTATGTCTATTTAACGCTCATCCCTTGAGCACCATTCACCTTCCATTTTAACTATTTTAAGGATCCACGACTCAACAAGAATCATGTGATTACCCGTCACTTTTTCAGCCCTATCTTCAATATGAGTACCACAACCCTACTCATGGCATGATTCTCATGGATACTTTTCATCTTTTTAAAGATGGAATCCCATGGTCATTCATCACGTAAAATCTCTCTTGCATAGTTAGCCTCTGTGTGCTATGGTTTTGCCTTCAAACCAAGAGCCTATTTTTCTCTATAGTCTTGTCCATGACTTAACAGTCTAATAACAAAATAATATCAAAATTCAAATGGGATTCAACTCCTTGAGTCAAAATTCTAGCAAAAAGATGACTCCCTCAAAAGGACATCTATTCTCTCTATCTCGCTATTATAAATAGACTACTCCCTCGAAGGACAACTATACAAAGCTAGCCATATTGTACTTAGTCTCTCATCAAAAGAGGACTATTCTTGCAAAATAAAATAAAATATTTAGAAGCTTCCGCATCGATCAGCTTCACGAAGACCTCAAGGAGATAATATACTCATCCCACATAGACTTCCCGCATCGATTAGTCTATCAAAACAACAACAAAAAGAAGAAAATGATAACTTTTTCATCATGGACTTTCCTATTTTGATCTTAGGTCTCTTACCAAGTAGGCATGTTGTCTTACACCAGGTTACGCTAAAAACCAACCATTTTCACCTCATTTCCTTTTCACCCTAATTTCCTACCTTCTCAAGGGACTTGTGCAAAACACGACATGGTCAATCATGTAACACCTTCAGGGTCTTTTGTTCATAATCCAATCTAAGGTATGGTGAACTCATTATGGTTCTTATCAATTAGGTAGATCTTTTGTCTCCTCCTACCATTCACCTTCTTCATTACTTATTTATTATCCTATACATGAATATACCATCGATACCTACGTTTTAAGGATTCCCCTTTCACCAAAATCAATCATGCCTAAATGACCTAAACTCAACCATACCTAAAATGACCTAAACCCAACCATACCTAAAATGACCTAAACCCAACCAGACCTAAATGACCTAGACTCAATCATGCCTAAAACCTACCCACCCATTCCGCTACCTCATCTTATTTTTCCCTAGCTTATGGGAGAACTACATCGGCCTGAGGCCCCTTTTGTTGGGGCTATGTAGGCAACACTCCGAGGGCATGGGGCCCTTGGAGGTTAGCTCGGCCACTCTTTACCCTAACCAATCCCCCACATTTTCAATTAACATTTCACCTTACTTAGTTTCCATTTTTCACAAAAACTTGGAAATTAAACAATTAACAAACATAAATACCTACCATTTTCTTAACAACATCATATCATACATCCGTTCATTTCACATTTCCATGATATCAAATATTTTGGAAATCTACATGATAACATACATATACATCATCATTTATTTCCCATGTTACTAATAACTTTGAAATTAAATCAAAACCAACAAACCTTAACTGCACCATGCCTAACTCACCTATACTCCACCATGCCTACATGACCTTGACTCAAACATACCTAATTCACTTAGTTTCCATAAAATACACAATAAAAATGGAAATTAAAACCAAGTACATCATTAATACATACACATCACCATCAGAATCATCATCTATATCAATGAAAATATTTGTGTATCAATACATATGTACACAACCACAAATAAATACAAGTATCTCAAGATGCTCAGATATAGTCTCACTATCTTTGGCACGCATGACAGTATAATAATCAAAATCACAAAACTCTCATGTACATCCTCACTATCATCAGCACACAAGCTAATATATACCAAAAATTAATACACCAATCATATCAGGTGACTAGTCGTCACTCCATCTGATATCCATGCATATCTCATATGTCTCCTCCTCCTCACCTCCAGCCCGACGACCTACCTACACCTCCCCACCTAGCATGGGTTTTAGCCTAATCTCTCGCCTACCCTTCACTGGGACTGGACTCATGAACTCATAGCCTCACCATGACCCTACCTCATGGCTCACCCTACCCATTGTGCTCTTAGAACTGTAAGTGTGGGATCTAGTCCTCTCACTCATTGCTGCTGCTTATGTCCTATACTCAACATAAGAAGGGACATCTATTCTAGTGGTAGTCAAATGATCCCAGTAATCTTGTGCCTCTCTCAAAGCATCCGAACGTCACCATCATCACCATCGAGGTGGTACCATAGCTCTCACAACAACCTGTAAGCTTTGACCTACTAATGTTGGCCTCATATCATGTACTTGTGAGCTATGTCATCCTCCATGTACCATGGGACCGTATCCCGCCGTAATCGCCTATAGTATGGGACCCGTCCTTGCCTCCGTGGAGGTGTTTGTCTGTAACTTGAGCTCGTGTGCGTGGCCGTGGCCAACCGGCCCCTGCAAACCTACTACTTGCACACTTGCCTGTAAGCGGCCACCTATCCCCATCTCCATCTCCACCCTGACGGTGCTTATCCCTATGCTACATTGGCGTGTAAGGCCACTACATGTGCTCGTAAAATGGGCAACCTATGCCTCTAACCCAGTAAGTTTCCCCTGTAAAGTTGTAATCTGTGCTTGAAGGGAAGCCACCTTACCTTGCAAGGTATCACTTTGTATTGTGATGGTATCTAAGTCTGGCCGCCCTGGCCTCGGTGGTGCCGCTCATAGCTATGCCACCCACCACTTCCTATATCTATCGGTGACCCCCACATCATTGATCTACCTATCCACCGCTTGCTCCTCCTACCCTGTGGGAACACTCGGTCATGGTGGAGACATAGGTCTTTCCACGTCATATCTCTTATACTGTGGGAAGGGTAAAGGCATGTCCTATGGCAACCAAAACTGCCATCTCACCTCGTCTACAGTGTATCATCTCATGCTCATCGGCATGACACACCCTAAATCCACCTCAACATTTGTAACTCCTCTAACTCCACCGCTATGTCCCTGTATGAGGGATAGCCAACATATGGCCTCCAAACAATATCCACACCAGACAATCCTTCCAGTAACCACTTGTAATATTAAACATCATGCATGGCCCTAGCCACCATGTGTTATCCACCAACATGTGTACTCACCGTCTATATCCGACTCTGACCAAGCCACCCTCGAACCAATCAAGTTGGGCAAATCAACTAGACGTACACATACGATGTGCTCATATTCCCAACAATGCAGAAGAAAAGTGTAACACAAACTAAACTGCCGAAATCTCCCATAGGCCTATAACTCACTATACAACTACATCAAGAATGTCGGTGCCCATGCAAAATAGATCTTCTCCTCCACCATATCCTAGAGCACTCCCATCAATGCTCACAGGAATCTACCACCCTCGACATTTGGTAAGGCGAAACAACATATCTCCTCCATCATCAAAACAACCAACCTTGTCTCATGAGGATGGGTTGCATACATCTCTTCGTAGCTAAGGCTTGTGCTATGGTACCTCAACTCACCCATAACCTCCCCAAACACAACTACTATAATCTCCATAGAGGCCTATAAATAAATAGAATAAACTCACTCACCCATAGCCACATAATCCTGTATACAACCTCCAGGGTGATAGTAATCTCACCCATCGGTAAATGAAAATTGTTAGTCATTGAATCCCATCTATCGATGAGTGTAACCATCAAACTAGGATCTCAAGCTACATGCTTCAGTAGCATAAGACCCAATCAATCTAGCATAATTCATTTGCTCCCACTCCTCTCGTAGTCACACTCGACCGCATCTCTCCCAATAGAGGTGGTACTGTCTCGCATACATAGCTGGTCCCTAGCATGCATCCAACAAAACACAACATTGTTAAGACCTCACTACCTCCAATTACGTCTTAACCCCAACACCATACCCAATCACACCAATCTTTCTTACCCCATTTACCTAATTCACATACCAACCTCCTACCCTTTACACTCATGACTCATTACCTTCACATTATTTCACCTACTCACCTATCCCATCTAGCCAAAGATCATATTTTACCCTTACCCCTCTATAACCAGTCATTACTTGCCCCTTCTTGACCTCTTTTCCTTTCATACATAACCCTTCTTACCCTTGTCCCTCTTTCACCCTAACGGCACCGGTCTCCTGGACCATCACCGATTCTCTTTGACTAACATCGGTTCTGATTAACCAGTGTCGGTCACCTTAGTCTTGACCGATGTTGGCTATAACTAACCAACATGGGCCAAACTCGATCGACGCGTCGGTCTCTGTTGTGACCCTCAAAACCGAAACCCCCTCCTCTATTTCTTAAAAATTGACATAAAAACCTACAACTCTACTTAATCCCAACCATTTACACCCCAAATTTATTTCTCCCCCTACTTAGCCTATATTTGATCTCAGCCCCTTGATTTAATCTATTTTCACCCACATTTCAAAATTAACATTCCCGCCCAAAATTTCTTCATTGTAAAACATAATTGGAGCAAATTAACAAGTTAGAAATGACCCTACCTCATCACGGTGTCACCTACGTGGTGACATGTTTGGCCACTGCGCCGGTGGTCCACCCGAACCCTCTCCCACCTCTGCCATGACAAAAATCTACCTCGAATCTCTCTACCAATCACATGCCTCCAACCGACCTCATGGACCCAGCTACCTAGCTCCTCTCACCACTTAGAAACCTCCACCTCAGCTTAGAGTCTTGTATTGTCACTTTCTACGGAAGCACTATCGCTCTGTCATTTTCCCAAATGACAACAAGATAAAGTGAATACGTACAACATTTTTTTTTTCTTTTTTATACCCAAATTGACACGATCGACATCTTTTAGACCTTAACCGACATCGGTTACCTGCCATTACCATTTACACCCCCTTTTACCCATTTTGACCAAACTCATTACTACCACATACCTTTTGTCAAGCATTCAACACCCATTGTACCCTACCCACAAGCTTAAACTACCCATAAAATTCCTTAATTGCGTTTAGGGATTTTTTATTTTACCTATACCTTGGCCTTACCCGTGCCACGACTTATTTACCTAGACCTGACTTACTTTATGTGACCATTGAACTTGTGTACTCGTTATACCTTGCGATGTTGTTTTAGTCTAACAGCCATACTTTACCTATTGTTGTGCTATTTATCCTAACCAAACCTTTGGTGTACCGGATCATACCTAAACATTCCTACACCTAACCTACGTTGTATTTTGGGACCATATCCTATACACTGGATACCTGAATCACTTGAACCTTGTTTGGATAAACCTATCAACCTTTGATGATGTAGAGTTTGTAAGCTCTTCAACCTGGTACCATGTCGCAGTCTATACATGTGCATGCATTCTATTACCCTTACCCATTACCCGATTTGTCCCTGCCCATTCCCTATTACCTGATTTGACCATTACCCTTTACCCAATGTGCCTATACCCTTACCCACAACCCTCCTACCTTAAGTTTCACCAACTATAATTTATCAAACCACTCACCGACTCTGTATACCACCTCATCAGTTCCTTTTTTGAATGGGATCACCTTCATCCACACTTGGGGAAATCTCACTCTCACCCATACATGGGGCAATCACTTTATATTTTTATCAGCGTTGCTTATCAATACAAGCTATGTGAGAAAAGGGGGCAAAATGTAGACACCAAAATTAGGTCATACTACCCTTATAAACATTTTTAATTAAATTAACGATACCTTACCTATTGATATCCCATAGTACACACATGATTAATTAGATTAATTACCTTAATTAATTTACTTAACATCCTCACTTGACCACCTCACCCAGCCAACTCACCTAGCCACCTCACTCCATGACCCACTCAAACCCTATTAATGACCTACGACCAAGTCTAAGCCTATCCTAACCAATTAGGACTTAATCTAAACATAGACTTAACTCCTATTAACAAAACTAAGAGGAATCTTACTCATCCTTCCATGATTTATCACTCGAGACTTAGATGAAGATTGAAGACCATGCCAAAAATAACAACAATCAGGCTATTTTTGGCTAACCTAGATATTCCCGCCTAAACCGACACTTGATTATACCTTAGTGACATTCATCCCCTAATCGGTAATAATTAGGTTAAATACATTTCCAAAAGCCTTTGTTGAGGTTGGTCATTTGATTCAGGATCTCACACGAACAAAGACTTGGAGCACTTGAATTTATAAAGCACTCAGGCAAAGGAAAGCACCCGAGAGCACTACCAACAACCATCGACATCCATCACCTTCTTCACGATCACATATTCATACATAGAAGCACAGAGGCTTGAACTACCATGACACATACATGACGTCCCTTCTCTTTGGATCTCTGCCATCATTGTTTTCATCACCGCACTCTCCAGACCCATTCTTCAGTAAGTACCTAACATCTCTTCAGTTATCTCTATTTTCTTTCAAGTAAGATCATCATTCCTCTCAAGTAATTTATTTTTTTGTACATTTGTACACCTCCTTCCTCCCACCAACCTATCACCTTACCATATCTAGCCCTTTCACCTATCTTCACCCTCTCCTAGTCATCCCGAGTCACTAAGGCCATTTTACGACCTCACCTTCACCATTTCTAGCCTCTCAGCAATCACAGAGAGCTTAGAAACTAGTTTCTAAGAGCCTTTCACTAATTGCCCCTATTGATGCCAGTTATCCAACCAACGTCGGTCATCCTACCAAACTGGCATCGGTCCACGGTGACGTCGATTACATTATGTTTGGAAACACACCTCGGACCAACGAGCTCGTATCCATTCCCCAACAACCTAGAATAAATTTTAACCTTTACCAGACCTTACCTGAACCTGTACTAGACCTACAACCCAATACCAACCCATCACCTGACCCGTTTTGACCTCAATCACCTTTTATCGACCTTTCTTATTTGTTTTGCATGAGATACCTAAATTGTTTCAATTCCAATAAGATTTTTATTTCATGTTTATTTTGGATAACATTAATACTTGTTATATAAAAGTGGATTGACAACCTATTCAGGAAGTATCATGCTTCCGGATCTAGCTTCCAGTAGGCAGTCCACTCATTGTTTTATTTAACTCTATATAGTGGTATTGTTTTGCATTTTATAGGTAGTTACTCCTAGCCAAAAGGGAGTCATCGCAACCAACATTAGATTAGGAAATCGGAATGTGCACACAACCTTCAATTGAAATCACAAACAGCAAGGTATTCCTCCTTGGCCTATCACCCTCTATATGTTTCATTAATTTGTTAAGAATCTAGTGAAACATTTTGGCATGCCTAGTGGGACCCATCGGGGTTCCTTGCATTCATTCATTCTTAGGGAACTGTTGTATGTTTGTTTCTTTTAAAAAGGAAGTTAACATTAAATTTTCTCCTTGGGAATCTTCTCTTTTTCTATTTGTCTAAGTGACATTTGTATTTCGGGACTAAAAATAATCATTCTTTTTCTTCTTACATTCACATTAGTGAAAGTCATTCTCTTTCCTATTCACTCTTTGTTTACATTGAATATCACATTTCGATTTGGGTTTTAAAATACTTGCATTTCATACTTCTATGCTTTCATTTTTAGCTCACATTAAAACTGAGGGCAACCTATACACTGGAAGTCATGCCCAGCTGATGGTTGACATAATTGAATCATAGAGCACTTTCTCTTCTCTCTCTTTGCCAAAATGCACAAATATAAATTCACACATCTTCTTAAACAACACCTTACCTGGAAGAAATCTGTCAACGATCACACAATTAGAGGATTGACAGTGGGTGCCCAGCTAGTTTCTCTGTCTAGTCATTAACTTAGAGAAAGGACCGCCCCACCAAAAAACAACCTGAAACCACCCTTAGATTTTACCTCTTCATAAGACACCTTCCCAACCAAAAATCTGTTCTGATTCACAAAATCGTCTAAAATAGCATAAGCTAAAACATAAAATTCACTTATAGGATTGTGTGTTTTTCTTAGCTTTTTCTTGAGTTGTGTTTTGAGTTGTGAGGTTACGTTCTTCATTTTCTTCTTCCTTTCACACTCCGCCATCATAGTTGGTATATTCCAACTATTTCGAGTGTGTTAGGATCCATTATTATCATACTCATTTTTCTGGGTTGATATTTCATCTGACTTAATTCACAAAAATCAATTTTTCTTCACTTTTTCAAATTTCACAGGTTGAACCGTCATCGGTTTACCTAACCGTTGTCAGTTTCTAGCTCTTTTTGGTCATTCTACCAAAAATAACATTCATCACATCCTTTTTTCTTTTTTAAGTTCTCAGGACATTATCATACCTACATAATTTTAAAATCATAGTCAAATACAACTTCTTTATTTCATTTTCATCAGTTTTTGCCTCATTTACAAAATTGTTGATTTCCCACGAATGGCATCGGTTTCCCTAACGTCATCTGGTCACCCCTGTAACCATCATCAGTTGACCTAACTACTGTGAATTCCTTTGTTTTAATTTTTAATTAAAACACCGACTAGTTTCACCTCAGAATCTATTCTCCTCCATTTTTTTGTTTTTATGTGTCATTTACAGAGAACAATTTACTCCGATCTATGCTAATTCACATGGTTTTGACTCACAACCAAACCAATGCCCTTGTGTTTCATGCTAGCCTTCATCCGCTCCCACCTATCCCATCACCGCCTTCCATCCTGTCGCCTATGGATCCAACTCAGCCCATCACCATTAGTACCGACGACGAGGAGTTTGCAAGACTCCTTGACCAAAATCCTACTACCCTACAATATTATCTCACCCACTCATCTACTCGAGACTCCTCGGGATAATTGGTATACGACATGCCCATATCTATCCCTCCTTCCCTCACCCCCACTTCCACGTTAGCTACCACTAGCTTGACATTACCTTCATCCACCTTACCACCTGTGGTGTCTCAATTGGACCCCACATCCTCTATAACTGCTGCACCTACGACATTTGTCGCACATGTGGTATCAACTATTCCTTCGTCACCACCTCAAGCATAGCTACATCTGCACCATTTACCTCATATATGTACTAGTTGTATCGCAACTAGCGAGGTGTCGATAACCCGTACCCCATTCCAAAACCTTGTCCTTTCCATCCTAGAATCTCTACTTCTAATTACCACAAGATTCGTTACAACTACCCCACCTACTTATACATATCACCAACCATAGGCCCTGACCTCAAATTTCTTATTCTTAATGTGACAATCGTGACATGCCTTTTATTGTGCCTTCTCAGTCCTCTAACTCCATCTAGTAAGGGATCATCTTTCATCCAACTGCATTAACTTATCAATGTGCTCTTGCGATGCCTATTCATCTACCAATCCTCCTACGCACGTAATGCACAGAGAGGGTAGCATGAAGTCTACCGAAAAAAAACTTCTATGCTAAACACCAATTGAAATGGTGTGGCTTTGTTTAATCTTTTATAAGTTGTTCTATATACCCATAACATGGCGAGACTTTGTCATCCCATTCCTGTTTCCCAACATCACAAATCTTGGTCAACGTGTGACTCAAATTTTTGTTAAAGGATTTTGCTATCCCATTAGCTTATGGGTGGTAAGGGGTAGTCTTATGATGGGCCACCATGAATTCTGCCAACAAACTCCGATTGTTTCATTTAGGAAATGCATACCCCTATCACTCATTAAACTTAGTGGGCACCCATATCTACTAATGATGTTTTCCCATAAAAATCTAGCTATCGTCACTCCCATGTAATCCTTATTAGGCATTGTTTCGCCCACCATGTAAGATAATTAGTGTAAATAATGATGTACCTCAAACCCATTCTTTGAGTGACATGTGAAATAGGGCCTACAAAGTCAATTACCCATTTCTCAAATGGTTCAACCCTAGCTATTAGTCTCAATGGAATTTCATCCCTTTTTCCCCTGGCTTACTAAGTTTCGGAAATGATCAAAGGCCTTGTAATACTCAATATAATCATGGTAAAGGGTTTCCCACCAAAGAACTACCAATAAGATCTTTTGCGTGGCAATATTTCCTACATAGTGCCCTATTGCAATTCCACCATGTGTTTCCTCTTGATTGCAACATGCTCATGCTCCTGTACACACGTACGTAAGACCTCATCTCGACCTAAATTTTACAGGTCTCCATTGATTAACATGTAGGGCACAACGTGTATAACTAAGTGTTTCCTGTCCAAGGCTTTCATGCGTTACGGCATCACAAGCTGTTCTTAAGAACACATCAATATCTTTGAAATCGAGAGGGTACACGCTACGATCTAAACAGTTGTGTATCTCGGCATTATATCCTCAATGCTCTGCGCATCCTCTCCGAGTCAATCTTTGATAAATGGTCAGGCCCCAAATTACTCTTACCTTGTTTTACAACAATCGTAAACTCAAACTCCTGAAACAATAGGACCCAATTGCATATGCGCCCTTGCAAGACAAGCTTGTTCACCAAGTAATTTAATTCCATGTGGTCCATATAAAAGATAAAAGGCATCACTAGCAAATACTACCTAAATTTGTGTAGCATGTAGATCATCGATGATTCCTTGTGCTCTGTAGTAGTATAATTCTGTTATGATGGGGTAGCTTCCTACTAGAAAAGCACAAGGGATGGTCAACAATTCCCTCTCTAGGTTGTGCTAAGACTGCTCCAATCACCATCCTAGATGCATCAACATGCACATGAAAAGGTTTATCCCAAGAGGGAAAGTGTAATATGGGCATAGTAATGAGTCTATTCTTCAGTGTGTCGAAAGCCATCTATTACGCCTCTCCCCAATAGAACATACTCTTGTGTTTTAACAACTCCTCCAACGACGCGACAATCTTGGCATAACCCTTGATGAAATTCCTGTAATACCTTGTATGTCCAAGGAATCCATGCAACGCGCGCTCAAATTGGTAGGTTCCCCCAATCCCACAATAATGAAAACTTTGGCAAGATCCACCAACAAGCCTTCTTTACATATAATATGTCCCAACAGGGTGCCAAACGAAGTAGCGAAAACACATTTATTAATGTTAAGAGATATACTCAACTACTAAGATCTCTTAAACATCAACCCCATATTATTATAATGGTCCTTTACTAGTCCGTAAACCATCTAATCATCAAGGTAGACTTGAAGAAACTTTTGGATGAAGTTCTAAAACACGTAAACCACAACGCGTGAAAAAACAACAGTGCATTATTCGGTCCAAAAGGCATGACCTTATAGGAAAAACTTCCCCATTCATTAGAGAAAGTCATCTTTTCTTGGTCCTCCTTTACAATTCTAACCTAATGATACCCCGAAAACCCATCTGTAAACAAATAGATCTTGCACCCGGCTAGTCCTTCTAGGATATCTTCGGTGAATGGGGTTGGGAAAGAATTAATGACACACACCACATTCAAGTCCATGTAGTCAACGTAAATCTTTATCCTCCCATCCTTATTAATGTTGATAACCATTAAACTTATCCACTCTAATTCCTCCACAACATCAATGATGCTTGGTGCGATCATCTTGTCAATCTTCTCCTTGACCTTAATGCGCAGATTCAGATTCATTCGATAAGGCCTCTTCCGAATTGGGAGCATGCCCTCCTTCAATTTGATCCACATCTCTCCTAAAGAGTGGTGAACTCCCTTGAGTTTGTGGTACTGCGTGGGAATAAATCCTTGAATTCATGCAACAAATCAATAATATTTGAAACCTCCCTTTCTGATCAATAATCTCCAATAGTATCTTCCTTTCATTTTGCCTCTGTACCAACATTAACCTTCTTTATCTTCAATGGATTATGGTAAGCGTGAGCTTTCTCATCAACACTATGCATAACTTCATGCGCACCCTTAATGTGGTTAACGTCCAAATTCTCCACCTCTTCACCATCTATCAAGTAGACCAAATTTCCTTTCTCTTTATCCATGCAGCACACTCAAGTTGTAGCTCCTATGATTCTTCCTCATCAAAGCGCACCTCCAAACTAGGTTCTCCCAATAAATATAGTATCATGTCCTCCACCATGGCACTATCTCCCATAGTTAGGTGCTTAAAAACCTACAACACCTCATTCACTGATGGATTAGTACTCCGATACTCAAAATTTTGAATAAGATCAACCGTCAACTCCTGCGAGTTTCTGTCTGATGGTGTAACTCTGAATGAATGTACCATGCACGTGCACAACCTTGTAAGGTGTAGTAAATCTTATGCATCTATAGTGATGGAGGCTAGGATTCCGTGCCTTCCATCCAGGACTTCTCACATGCCTAGACATGAAACGAGGTAGGTTCCTTCCCATGATAGTCTTGTATAGCAAGTAAGTGCATTGCTTTAGAGAAACCTAAGAACACAATTCTCACCTCACGCCACTCTAGAAGGTTATCCCGATTGGTCGCCCACCAACGTGTTGTAGTCCCACATAAAGTATAGATAAGCATACTTCTCCTTTCGATCTCACATCTCCACTGGGTCTCCATTTCTTGCAAGAAAACATTAGGGTTGCCTTCCCTAGTGTAACTCGACAACTTTTTTCCTCTCAAGCACTTGAATGAGCGTGCCTTTGTTACTCTCTTCCCAAATCCTTTTAACTACCTTCCGACTAACTCATATGTCCGAGCACCCAATTATCACATGTCACACTAGTTGTATAAATTATAGATTTTGTGTCTTCCCACCGAATAACTCCATCTCTTATTTGATGCACAACCTCATGATCTCACGATAGTGCACATATAGATTCTCGTCTAGGTCTTCTTCTCCAAGGGGTTTAGTATAGGCGTTGAATTTCCATCTGTCAGAGGAATGATAACATGTTCCTCCTTATTCTCAAAAATTATATACCCCTTATTGAAATGTAAGTCAACATTGTTCTTATAGCACTAGGGCACCCAAGTAACGTTGGAAAGTTGTCTTCCTCAACAAGTGCCAAGACTTCAAAGTCTCCAGTGAATTTCACCCTTGGATGGTTATAGTAGCATCCTTTAAGACACTAATGGGCATCACCTTTATCTTGTTATCCATATAAAATACATTTGAAGATGGTTTTAATTGGGGCATTCCCATTTGATTCCATATGTCTAAGGTGAGAACATTAACTTCCGCACCCATGTCAATTAGAATATTACTTAGGAGCCATCCATTAATAACTACATTCAAGGTAATCTCCTTATCATAGTCAAGACTGTGAGGAGGAGATTAACATGCAAAACCTACCTCTCGCACTCTCCTCCAAAGCACTTGGTACTTTTCCTCTCAACCATTTTCCTAACAGAGGGATGATATTCTCTTGGCGTAACATCTTACATACTTCCCTGACTTCATCTATATCTCGCCTAAGGGACTTAAACACTTTTCTTTTGCTCCAACTTCCGTGATTGCTCCTTCAAGCATTGAATCTCCCCTTAAAGACTCCTAATCACCTCCATGGTCTCTTCATAGAATTCCTTCTGATGATTCAGGTCCGGATACTTCCCATGTGTCATTTCTTCTCTTCTAATAAGTGGACTCTACTTTGGTATCTCTCTAACACGCACAACCTCAACTCACTTTGTCACCAATACAAGCTCTAACTCGATTCACGCACCACCCACGACATCCTTTATGGATAAACACGTTTTACACTCACCATCCCCACATCCATGTCCTTCTTCATGTTCGGCTCATGTACTCATATAACTTTGGAAACTCTTTATACTTGTGTTTCTTTCCACACCATGAGCATTGCAAGAAATCATGACACTGGCACTTGTAATGTTTTGTAGATCCACAATTATAAAAGGTTCCATGAGGAAATTCACTTCTTCACCCCCGTGATTACCATAACTTCTAAATCCTCTACAAAATCCTCTACCTTAACCTCCTTCATTTGTGCGCCCTTCACAATGACGAACCTCATCCTCAAATCCGCTAACAATGCTGGCCGAGCGCACCCCAATGTCAATAACATCATGTATCTAGTCAATCAATCTATAATATTGTGTCATGAGTAGTAGAGGTGTAAATCTTGCAATAGCAAGATACATTATTTTGGATCGTGCATTGTAGCGGCGAATACCTACTTGCATCATGATCTCTCGTGGAAAATATCATAGTCTATTGACATGGCACACACCAAACTTTGTGGGCAACTATCCTTTGTATGTCCCTCTACTTCACAGTCCATGCACCATAGCCCACTGCGAGTCTCATGAGATGAGTTCGCAGACGATTTCTCCAACTGCTTTGCCATGACAACAATTTGGGCTTCAAGAAATGGACTAGTTGTGCCTTGTGAACCCACTATCTTGGTAAAATGCATGCATCGATAGTCTTTCAAGATGACCCACTCCCATATGTGGTGCTCAAGACTTGCATACCCCCACCTTACCCAAATGTTGTACCAGAGAAGATCCCTCGAACACAAGAAATGACTGTGCGGCCATAGATGTACCAAATGAAAAATTATATCTCCTAGGTGTTGCTCGACCACCAATACCAAGACCAATTGGGTTAACAATACTTATCTCTAGATCTGGAAAAATAAGCGCTAGGGTTTGGTCACTAGGTGGGATTAGATGCATGCCTATGGCTCTCATTTCTCTAAATGATGAGCTCTCACCAGAAGCCAAGGGTCTCTCTCCTGCGCTTGCCAAGATGGGGTAGCACAAACTTCTCAAATTCCACACCCTCCACGTGAACCTCAAATCCTTCTTGTAATGTCTGCCTCCATAAATCCATCATTCTAGTAACCTCACATTGTCTCGCCAACTCCCTCTTCGAGCTTCATTGTACTTGATCCATCTTTCCTCTCTCTCTATTTTAGCCACAAGGTCCACCATCTTCTACCGCTAGATTCTCGCACTCCATGCCTAGTAGGAGTTTAACCAAACCATGGGGAAGGCTTCCAAACTCAAGGTAATAAAAGGATCTTGATAGCCAGTGGAATAACATGCAAGAAAAATCCTCTAGGATCCCTTAAGAACTCAAACTCAGCAACCTATGGGAAGGAATATGTAGAAATCATGTATTCCAGGGTATAACTCATCAACACTCTACTCCACTAGTGATCAATAACACGAGTCTAGGTCAGATCAACATCATGCAGCCTCTGATATACATCCCAGTCCATACATGAGGTCTATAATACCAACTTGACCTTGATGCATATGTTGAGAGCAATTCATACAACTCCACAGGGAAAAACAAAAAAATGTTTCATACATGTCATCATATAAGTGTTCTTCTACCCATTTACGTACATCAAACCTAGGTCCAGGATTAAATTTATGAGAAAACTCATCCTCTGTGATTTTAATCCACACTTTAACATTGTCCAAGGTCAAGTTCTCTGTCATTACACATAATTCTCACAACAACTTAAAAAGAGGTCCCAACAACAGAACCAAAATGTAGTCTCTATTTACCTCTAACTTCTCTTCAAACCCTAAGCACACAGGCATATCACCCAACTTAACTAGGAGCTCACCCGAGGTGTGCACAGGCACCGAGGCCCTTGTTTATATGAGCTTCATGAGAATTTTCTCCATTAACAAAGAGGTGTTTACACAAATAGAAATTGGTTACATTCATTCTTATAATCCAAATCAAGAACTAGATCTAGGTTGGGTGCACCACATATGGAAGTAAACATGATCACATTACAACAATATCATAGATAAACCCTAAACAATATCAAGAACACAAGGGTTCGAATTCATAGACAATAAAGAAAACACATACATCAAGATCCATAACACATATGTTTAGAACCACTCCATTGTATTAATTCATCACATTACAGTAGCCAAAAATACATTAAAGATTCCATGGATGGAGATAATACAACAATAGAGCCTCAATATGTTCTCTATGATAGCTTCATTATAGAGCTTACAATCACATACTACACTCTCTATCTCTCTCTTTCCCAAACTCATGATCTATTCTACTCTCATACCTATGCCTCCACCAATTCATCATTACAAGGGAAGGGCCCGTAGGAATCCTCCATAACCGCCTAAACATCATTACTCACGAACATGCCAAATGTCATCTTGCCTTTCCCCAATTGAGTATCCTCAACATGCAGGTGTCAGCTATCTGTAACTAACTCCACCTTTTTCAGTCCCCTGATCCTTTCATGATAACCATAATGATACCTAGGAATATTCCTTCCTTGAGTTGCAAGGCTTCATAGCTTAACCTTATCCAAACCAAATTTGGTCACCTTTTCACGTGTTTTCAAAAAAAAAAATTTGACCAAGGCTCAAAAGTGACTAAGTCCCGAACCTTTCCTACCTAGGCACAAGCTTTCGTGCATCACAAAAATTTACCTCTGTGCATGCCCTCATGCATTGCTCCCATGCATCACAACCATCTCGCACCTCGGGTACTTAGTTATTTTAAGGGTTCAACATAAGTCAAATCCATGATTGGCTTAGACTAACCATGCACTATCGATCCTATGATGGTTATGGATTTGATCGAACCTAATGAGATTGTTAATAAGACCTATTAAGTTTTAAATGGCGATGGGCCGACCATACTAAAGTAAAAGTTATTGTTGAAATCTCTAAGCAATTCTTTCTAACAACCAACAGATCATTCAAAATGGGAATTAGATTTTAAAGTTATTTTTAATGATTGTTTTATCTAAGTAGGGTTTTGTTCCCGCTAAACTTGGGAAGAAAATTAGATGTCAGTCGGTGCAATCTCCGAAGCTACTATGTGGCATTTATGGACTTTAATGCATTAAAAAAGCCGAGTTTTCTCAAAAACTATGAAGCTTCCTCGGGAAGCTAACACCATGCAAGTGATTTCATTTTGTTGTTGTGGGTTTCATTGAGCTCCTTTGCGAGCCATGCAGGGATTCTATGCATTCTATTTTCATAGTTACTAAATAAAAGACTCGCCGAGTTATAGTTAAGGCAAGTACATCTCGTGAATTTGGATAGTTAAAATAGTATAAACCCAAATGAATGAGGGTTATTAGAGTCGATACTTATATATTGATATTTTACTTCAAGGGAAAACAAATTTGCTTATTTTGTAAAGAAAAATATTGAAGTTTTTATGTTGGAGCTTTAGATGTGTGTGCTTGAACGACTACTAGAGGATTTAATAGTGGACGTTTCGAGTTTTGTGAGAATAAGTTTACGAAATCACGGAGCATGATTATATTTCTCTTTACCCTATTATTTTACTTTAAAACATTGGATCATTGCTTGTGCAAATGTTTGGATTGAATTTATCTTTTATTTTTTATTTTCCAAAATTATATTTTGGGATCCGGGGTTTAGAGCTTCTTCAAGGTTTCGACCATTTTTGGTCTCGTGATTAAGAATTTTTTTAGCAGAACTCTAGCTATGTTTTCTTTCTATTTCTCCCACTTTGATGATCGGTACTCGGGACCGTTTCTTTTAAAACTCATTAGAGTTTAGTTCTTGTGTTGGTTTATGTTATATATAAATATTATATAATGGAATTTTGGGGTTTGGGGTCGAATTGACCAGAAACAACGGAGTATTTGGGGTTCACCCTAATCTACTTTTATATATATTTGGGTAAGGTTTGTTGACCCACCTACATGCAAACATAAGATTTAAATTTTATAGTAAACCCTTCTACGAACCTTATGTATTTGATAGTTTCTCGAATATGGTAAATAACGAGTCACGGAAAGGTTTACCCCTACTCATTCGAGATTGTGAGGGTCTTGGCAATACAAAAATTTAGTTGGTCAACAAAGAAATTTTTAAGAGTCCTCGATACTTGAGGAATGTATACGAATTTGATTGATAAAAGTTGGGGTCGAGGTATTTTAAAATTTGTGCAATCTTCAAATAGTAAAAAGGTATTATTGTGGGTGAAATAGTATGATTGTTAGAATATCATTGTATTAGTAACATGATTGGAGTTGTGCATATTCTTGTTATATGTTTTACGGAATGCGAGCGTGTGTCTATCTTCTTTCGAGTGAATTTGGTTGTGATAGCATCCTTTTGGTTATGTTCGGAGTTGACATTATAAATGAATTTGAGGGGTAATTGGTGTATCATAACCGATTCAAGTGGTAATTTAGTGATATAAACATATTTATCTCCCTTTCTTATGCATTACTTGAGTGTATTGATGTTATTGAATGAAAGGAAAAATGTCTAGTTTCTAATCTTGTATTCAATAACCTCTGAACTAGCATCTCATTATTAAGTTATGATCTAATGTTATTGGTTGTTTAATTGTTTTTAAAAGAAGTTTTTCTCAATTGAACTTAGTGGGACTTGGAATCACAAGCAAAGATATATAGTAAAGGAAGTTAAATAATAGTTGATTAATAATTAGAAGATGGGTAATATCTTATGAAGGATGGATGACATTTTATTGACCTTGTCATTATAAATTTATATGTTGCATTGATGGTAACTTAAATTAAATACTGCTAGGTTTGACAAGTAGATGATCAATTATTTTTAGTAAGACATCATGACATAAAGAAGTATAATGATGTTGGTTTGTATAGAACTGACCATATATAATGTTGTGCATTGTTTTTCACTTGTAGGGACATAAGTATTATCAAGTTGTGAAAAATATGACGATGTATTGCATTGATTATTTTGTACCTATGTTATGTATAAAAGAATGATATATCATTGATTGTTCGTATCAAATTTTAGGAATGAAAAAATGAAGTAGTATTGATTGGGATGTGAAATAATGTAATCATATTGTTGAGAAGTGATGGATTTCCTTGTGAAAGAAAGGTATTTTGGCTTAATATATAATAACTCTTTTTATATAATCTTGTTCACTTTTTAAAGTACTTGATTTCTAAATTTATCCTTTTAAGAAAAGAATATCAAGATTGTGTATTTGGATTTACTTTGAAATAAATTTTTGGTATATATATTTAAGTAAAATAAAGGTTTAAACAAAAGATTTTTATGTTCTTATAAATAACATCAGCAATGTGATAAAGGTAGTATGACATAGAGGGAAGATAAGTTTTCAATCAAAGTGTATTGGTATTCATTGCAACAAATGAAGTATGTAAACTACATATTAAGAATCCTTCCTTACAACCTATGGCACCAAAACTTATTCATGATTGGTTTAATATATTGTAATATAATGTTATGCCATAATACCTAGTAGCAAACCAGTGCTATAAACAAGGGAAGAGTATATTGTAACCTCTTGAGCCTAAATATGAGTTATGAAAGCATGCTTAAGGGAATTAATTATAAAATATGAACTTGTTATACAAAAATAAACAAGTTGGGAAATGCTAAGTGAATAGGTATGAAACTATATGAGAATCAACTACTGTAATTTTATAGTAGCAAATTACACTTTAAGATTTAGTACATCTCTTTGCTAAACAAGATGTTTTAACTATGTTATATGATGGAAACCATCCAATAAAGGTTGCTACCTTCTACCAACATAGACATACAATTACATGGTTGAGTACCATCACCTTTGAACATTCCAATCATGATGGTATGGAAAGAAGTACAAGGGTACTTCGTGACTACTAGGTTAGGACAAATGTACTTAATAGTATTATGAAGCTAAATCAACTTAGTAACAAATAAAGGACATTGTTTATTACGTAATTTGGGTAATAGAGAAATTAATAACCTAAACAATGGAAAAGAATCCTGATGAATATGATTGGAATGGTTGTGAGGTGAAGGGATGATAGGTTCTATAGGCTTATGTGCACTCTTGGAATTTGGCTTGCTAGCGTAACACCAAACAACTATGGCCATAGTAATGCATTATCTATTCACCAAGTCTTTTTGCTACAATGTTGAGATTTAGATGATGGTTATAGTGGTAGCTTTCCAAAGGATGCTAAGAAGACATCACAAGTTCTCACACTGTAATAAGGCTTAACCAAATGATACATTGGGTGTATTAGCTCGTAAAGAGTGTTTAAGGGGGATTGAGTAGGATCTGTAACTCCTTGTAGTTGCACATGGTTGTCATAGGTTTTCTATTTGGATTCTAAAATTTAATTAATGCTAGTTTAAATTAGTCATTTCGTAGTTAATGTTTTTAGTTCAGTATAAAATAAATTAAGAGATAGTAATCTCTTGTGTGTAGTTTAATCTATTGTGTGTTTAATTCAGTAAAGCAATAATGTGATCAATGAGTTAGTAAAAAGAAAAAAATCCCTAGTTTCTCATGAAGTAAAGAGTGGTTGTTATAGAAACCCCATAAAGTGAAGGTTCGTGATGGAGCAATTAGTTGAAGGTCATATGCAGGTGCATGGTGGAGATTGCCATGTTTTTGGCATTTATCACAGTGCTTAGCGTATTCTAGGAAATCTTGCTCCATGGTAGGCCAATAATAGCCTTAATGTAGGAGCTTATGTGACATAGCCTTGCTAGAGAAGTGGTAAGCGCATAGGCTATCTTGTACCTAAGATATAGCAGTGGGGATTTTTTCAAGTCCGAGACATCGTAGAAACGACCATCAAATGATCATTTAAATAAATCTGCATCAATTATGACATAATGCGTGGCCTCACGCCGTAGGATATGAGCTTCATGAGGTTGAATACCATCGAGAATGGTTTGTCGATAAAGAAAGTTGTAGATTGGAGTGAACCATTTGGGATGGTCATTACTACATGTGATGGTGCATGCTTCAAGGAGTGAAGTATTAGTAGAGGGTTATCACAAATGTTGAATGATGAACATGGCTTTCTCATTAGTGATATCTTGAGGGATAAGCGATGTTGCACTAGCCATAACATCTGCATGTCAATTATCTTTACGGGGGATGGCGGTGAGAGAGTAAGACTCAAATTCAACTAAGAGCTCCTTAACAATATTATTATATGGTACTAGATGTTCCTCTTTTATGTGATATTTGTCATTAACTTGATTAATAATTAGTTATGAATCATTGTGTATGTGGATATTTCAAATAAGAAGCTTTCGATCGGTGATGATTACAAGAATGAGAGCTTCATACTCAACAATGTTATTGGTGCATGAAAACCCTAAGTAATATATAAAGGGGAGATGATCACCATGTGGAGTAATAAAGACTATCCCGATCCCAGCACGAGCAGCAATGAGACCCATCAAAATACATGGTCCAAATATCAGTATCAATGGTGTAAGCAGTGAAATCATCATGAAAAGAATCACAAATAGGTGATGCATCTAACAGAGGTTCCTCAGCTAGTTGATCAATAATAACTTGGCCTTTGATTGCTTTTTTGTGGAATGAATTTGAAGTCAAACTCTGTAAGTATCATGACCCATCATGCAAGACATCTCGAGAGATGTGTGCAGGATGAGAAGTAGCATAGAGGATTGACCTTGGTGATTATATGAACCTCATTGTTAAGAAGGTAGTGGCACAAATTTTCTACCACAAAGACGAGGCCAAGGCATAATTTTTCGATGTAACTATAATTGCATTCATAAGAGAGTAAAGTCCAACTAATGTAATAGACAACCATCTCACATTGAGAATCATCGTGTTGTGCTAGAAGGGATCCTAAAGCATGAAATGTGGCAAAAATATATAACAAGAAAGGTCACTCAGCCATGGGAGGTACTAGGACAGGTGGATTTAAGAGGTATGTTTTAATAGACTTGAATGCTCTTTGACAATGGTCATCCCAGACAAATTTAGTGTCTTTATTCATCAAGTGTGTGCATAGTTGGGTTTTGTCGATGAAAGCTACGCAATAAAACCTAGATTTTTCCCTATAGTGAGCGTAACTAATGAAAATTACGAGGTGGAGGCATGTCAATAATAGCACAGATTTTATTGGGGTCTATTTCAATACCACGTTGCGAGATAATGTACCCAAGGATCTTGACAGTTGCATCTCCAAAAACACACTACTCTAGATTCAAGCGTACTTTATATTGTCATAGACATTCAAGGAGTATGTGGAGATCTTGAGCATGTGTAGAATGATGTCATGATTTGGAAAGTATATTATCAACATAATCTTGAATATAATCATGAAATATATGTGTTATTGCTTGTTGTTAAGTGGCCCCAATGTTTTTAAGGCCAAAGGGCATGACAGTGTAACAAAAGGCTCCCTAAGGCATAGAAAATGAAGTTTTTTCCTGATCTAATTGGGTTAATTTTGATTTGGTTATAGCCAAAAATCCATCTATGAAAGAAAGGATATCATATCTAGCAAGTGGAATCAACAATGGCGTCAATGTGCGGTAGCGGAAAACTATCTTTTGGGAGGCCTTATTGAGATCCCAAAATCGGTGCAACAATGGACCCTTCCATCTAGCTTCATAATCTGGAACAATATTATATACCCACCCAAGATAATCCACAACACAAATAAAGCCAACCTCTAGTAAGTGTTGTATTTATTTTTGACGAGTAGTGCGACCTTTGGATGCATTTTACATATTTTTTGTTGAACAAGTTTCACACCAAGGTGAAGGACGATATCGTTCATATGGCTACTGAAGGATCAATACAGTCATACCACTATATTCCCATGTAAATATATTGGAGAATTCATGAAGAAATTTTTGATATCATTTTTCTCAGAGGCTTGAGATAAGTGGCTAACAAAACCATTCACGGGTTGGCATATGTGTCGAGGTTATATTGAATGGTATCCTCATTGAGAAGAGCTGACCGATCATCTATGTATGGGTCAATAGGAATAGTGTTAGGATCATCGACACTTTCAAGCAAGTGTATCAGACTCTCCAAAGTAGGAAATAACATTAAGAAGTGATGGAGAGCACTTCTTATGATGAAAATAAGGGAGGTGATCGTAAAATCCCATGTATTCTAGAAGAGATTCATCAGTAGAAAAAGTGTCTAAATTAGCCCAAGCAATAGAAGTAGAATCACTAATGAGTTTTGGATATACCAGAGGAAGCGAAGAAGTATACAGAGCAATATAAGCCTCCGAAGAAGGTATAGAGGGAATATGGTATCCCAAGCCAAGATTGTTAGATTGAGTGGGGAGAGTTCATGGTTCTATGAATCCTTGACCATACGGGCCTAAACCATTATTGGAGAAACCATAATAGAGAAAATATTTATAGCCAAGACCATATTTAGAGAAATCTTGACTAGATGCAAAAGAGCTAGGAGTGTCTGTGGAATGCTCAATAGAATTACAATATGTGAATGGTGATGGATCCACTGGAACATCATAGAAAACTCTCGATAAAGGAATTTAAGTCATGTATGAAGAGTGGAAGGAACCGCATGCATGGCATGGATCTAAGGCCACCCAAGAAGAATATTATAATTAATATTGTTGGGCATTATATGGCATGGAATGGGTAGCGTACATGGCCCGATAATAATAGGGAGGGTGATAATACCTAAGAAACACTTGGGGATATTGTCAAATCCACGAATAGAAACAAATGATGGAGCCAAAGAGGTCTCAAAAAGACCCAATTGGTGGAGGAATGCAATATTACAAATATTGAGTCCCGATCCATTATCAACTAAGGCACACTTAACCCCAACATTATTTATACAAACCTGAATATAGAGGGGGTCATGCTCTAACATGGCTTGAGAAGGAAAATCATTCGATGTGAAAGTAATGTGATCTTCATTGAGAGATAAAGCCAAAGTAAACTTATGATACACATACTCGGGTGAAGTATGAGGATGAATATAAGTATTATCTAGATAAGACCGAGTTTATTGATACAATCAGGATGATCCTGCAAAAAGGCATGGATGGAGACATCCATAATGAGAGGATCCTAAGAAAATGAGTGAAACAATAATATGAGGACTCAAGAGTGTTTGAATGAGACGGGTTCACTAAATGATTTAGCAAATATTGGAATTTGTGAAATCCTAATTCGCAGTGTCACAACACAATGATAAGCAATAAAGTGCATATCTGACCTAAGAAATAAGCTAGATAAAAATGAAACCCTAGGTGTAAAAGAGGGAATAGATAACTTAGATGTCTATTTTTAGAAAGTGGTCTTTTTAATGTTTAAATGAGATCAAAAGTTGCATTTTCATTTCGGGATGCATTGCTCCAAATTTTAGACAATTCTCTCATCCAGATCAATGGGGAAGTGCAAACTTTATTCAAGAGTGAAAAATACTAAGATAAAGATCTTTCCTCCATATCTCAAAATATTCCATTTGATCATGCAATAAATGGCTCAAATGAAAGCTAATTTTATGAGGATCATTTGCTCCAAATTTTAGGAAATTTGGCTTGTTGAATCACTGGGAAAATGTAAATATATTCAAAGAGGGAAGAATACTAAGATAAAAATCAGTCCTCCATATCTCAAAAAATACTCCACTTCATCATGCAAGAAATTTCTCAAATGAAATCTAATTTTATGAGGATCATATGCTCCAAATTTCGACAATTTGGCTTGTTGGATCACCGGGAAAATGCAAAGACATTTTCAGTTGTTCTAGGCAAAAATGGAGTTCTTGGATGGAAAATTATTTCTCAAATAGAAAATAAATCATGTCATGATAGCCCCCAAGTGATAGATCATCTGAAAGGAATTTTCAAATGGAGCATTTTGGCAAAGTTTCAAGGTTTTTTGACCACGAGATCATCAACAATGAGCAAAAGACCATTTTGGAAACATAGAGCATGAAGTTGGTTTTAATGGATTCCATGGAGGAAAAATGTGAAGTTTCAATGGATTTCCATGTTACACTTCATATATTTTCATGTTGAGGTGATATTTTTGGGGGACTAATTTCAAAAATGACCAAGTGTTGGAGTTTTAACCCTTTTTTATTTTTAGCACTTTAACTCACCATTAACCAAACATGGCCTAACTCAGTCAGTCGGGGTTAGAGGGTGAGTTACACCCATGAAAATAGGGGAAAATTGAGGTGAGGGGACAATGGGGACACTAATTTTCACTTTTCATGAGATCGTGACAAGTGTCACCATGTGAGAGCAAGAGAGAGAGATGAAGGGGCTAAGAACATGCTCTCGGGAGCTGAGATGAGGTCCTCCATGTGTCTGGGGGATAAATCCATGATATTGGGTGCAATTTTGTGTCCCTACCATCCTTTTGGATTTTGGGACAAAGGGACAAGGGAAAACAAGCTCAAAAAATGTGTCATGGGTGGAGTTTCTCATGAGGAGGGGCCAAGTTGTCTTAACACAAGTTTGTAACTTTTCCTAGCAACCTGGGTTGTCACTTAAGTGACAAAAATATTATTCCACAAGGGGAAAAATTTTGTATTTTACTATCTCCTCGCACTACGAGATAAGGGACACGGGATAGAAATAGTGAAAAAGTGTGCTAAGGGGTCATGATTTTGAGTTGTAAAGTGGCATAGGGAACAAGTTATCAAGTTTTAAGTGACACAACTTAAATTCTCAATAGGGGAACAATTTTGTGTCCCTATTATCCCCTTGCACCAAGGGACAATGGACAAGGTACAAATGAGGGTGAAATTTTTTCTCAAGCTTATAAAACATGATGATATCACCATGCCAACGCGAGAATAAAACACATAAGTTTTTTTGCCGTGGGAGAAAGTATTGGAATCTAGAGACCAAACCTTATATGTATTTTAATAATAAATACTTGATGATTTCTTTCCAACCATTTTCAATAGCTTATTATTCTTACAACTTTATTTTCAATCTTAGTCACTCTTTTAGCATAAAGAGGTAGCTTAAAGTGACCCATACTATCACAAAAATTGTGGGGTAAAGGATCAAAACGATATATCCACCATGTAGTGGAATCCAATATATTTTGATTGAATATTTTTTTAGCTTCCAACTTCTCCCAAAACTCCCGAGATCTCCGAGAACAAGTTCACTTTCTCTGTTGAAGCTCACATTCCCTGTATCCGCAATGACCCAATTTTTCTTAAATGGCTCCCGACACCACATGCCTTCACAAAATTATTTGAAACTACCCTAGATATCTTCAATACTATTTTACAAAACCTCCATTTGGGTTGTGTGCTTGTAATTATCTTACGGATTATTATCTTGCACTATGATATGGCTAAAAATAGCCAATTTAGTGCTTCAGGGAGCATTATTCCACCTTAGAACTTAATATCTTCATAAATCAACTTAGATATACTTCCATACATATTAATTTAATAAAATATGAATATTAAATCTAATTTTAGAGTCACCGTGTTGATATACAAGTAGAATACAAATGCTAGTTACTCTAAAGATGCAACTATGTAAGCAAATGAGAGAGATATGACACTTATCTGATTTTCACTTATCAGAAGTATATATGAACTAGGGCAACCGATGAACAAGTTGAGCAGAGTGTCATAAATGTTTGATAAAAATCTAGAAGCTACGGATAGAGCTAGACATAGACTCTTGGGATATGGCGAGGACACTTAGGTGCTAGAGACCTTCGTAGGTGCTTATGATCGCACAAAGGGTCGGAACCAATTTTTCCTATGTCATTAGGGTTTTTTATCCTTCGTTGTTGGTTGCTGTATGTTCTTTGGATGATCACTGAATGTGCATGTAACTTGTAAAACAAATGATATCCTACAAAACCCCAAAACACATCAAATCTAAAAAAGAAAAGATGTAAACACATGCAGTCTGATCGACCCGACGGTCACCCGACAGAGTGAACTTACAACCGAGTGTTGCACTACATCTCATACTCCATGTAGTTCTATGTGCTTGTGTGTGAAATAGTTTCTTTAGGTTTCCCTTACACCAATCTTTGTCAAGATAACAAAGCTATAGTTAAACAAAAATGTAAATATGTAGATGTAATTCAAAACTTACCCTTCTATGAAGTGTATGTAGAGTAATGATCCCAAAAATGCAGTCCCTTTGATAGTATGTATATATGATTTCCCTTTATAATTACACACCATTATAATGGTATGTATGTTGTGTGTATATATAGGGATCTCTTGCTTGAATTTTGACACTAGTGACATGACATACCGACTAGGACCTCAAGATAAGAGTAAGAAAACCGAAAAGGCCGACCACAAATGTAAAAAATGTGAACAGAACAAAGCGAGATAAGAGCATCCAAGGTAGACATGAGTACACTGTGTGCAAGTGTCTTGAGCTAATCGACGACGAATGTGAAGAGAGCAACAGACATGGGATCCCTATGACTGACTAGAATCGGGTGTAGAAGTGAAAAATGTGAGATATAAAAATAATAGAAACAATTAAAGCAAGAAAATGGACTAAGAAGTGTGTCACTAGTGAATACTTTTCTTACTCAAGATCCATATATATAAAAACATACTTGGTGGTATAGTAAAATAGTAATATGTGTGTGATTTTGTGTCTACACACATGAAACACAATGAAAACCATGTTAACACGTTCCTCTCAGCTATAACGAGGATAACATAGTTGATAGGCTAAGCTGGAAGAAGGGTTCATAATGACAATCAAAGGTTTTAAGTGGGGGATTTGGTTATCATCACCAAAATTTTAAAATTTTCACGTTAGACATTTAACATGAAAAAATTGGCTCTAACTCAGGGAAATATACCATAAGGGATTATGAAGGACCTCGAGAAATCTTATGGGGGAGCAGACATGTCTTATCCTTTGGGAAATAGAGTTAGTATTTGAACAACTAGCACAAGAAAAAAACACAACCAATGGAAAAATAAAACAAACACATGATGAAAAAAGGGAAATAAATCAAGGAAAAATAGAAAAACCTAGCTCACTTATGTACATGTTGGGAATATATCACTTTCATTGCATTACTTATTCTTTTTGAAATGTCACCCATGTATGTATAACACCAAATGAATATGCTCTACAAATCCATTGACTAGTTCAATGAAATAGGATATTTTTCTCAATTGTTTGAGAAAACCAACTATGGAGGAGGTATCCATCTACTTGAGAAATATAAATTTATGTTTTAATTATTTACAAATTATGTATAAATCCTCTTGCAATTCAAGATGCACATGATCAACTCATTGTCATTTCGGTATGAAATTCCACTTCTTCCCGCCAATCCATTTTCGGGGGTGAGTTGGGTGAGCTCGGTCGCTAGAGCGACCGAGTAGATTAAAGTTGGGGGAGGTGGGTTGCACCCACACCGAGGGGGATTTAATTTGTGTGATTATGGGGTGGAAGAGCTTGCCAAGGTTTTGAGTGAATTTGGAAGGGGTGAATTAGGTGTGTAGGTTTTGTGGTGATTGAGATCGTGGAGTGGAGAAGGAGAAGGATACCGAGTCGTATACACGACTTGACCAAGTTGGTAGGGAGGGAAAGGAGCATGAGGAAGGGTGAAGGAGATGATGATCAAGGTGCATGCAGGGGAGGGTAGAGTGGGTGTGGGTGAGTTATGACAATGAAGAAAGGGAGAATTATGGTATGTTGGTGAGAAATGGATCGGTGATCCTAGGGAAGGCTTAGGTCGTGATGGCTGGGGTGGGAAAGTGAGGGGTGAGTCGCGACTATGATTTGCTAGGTAGGTTTAGGTGTGGGGATGGAGTTAACGAGTTGGGTGAAGGTAGGTTAGTAGGAGATATACATTAGGGGATCGATCGGGTGATTCACTAGGTGGGGTAGAGATATGCGGGTCACAAATGTGACCCACGGTGAGGAGCGGTGGAGAGGATGGGCTTGGTGGGAGGAACGACATGGGGATAGGTTAGGTAGGGAATGATGATGAGCTGGTTGCGAGCGACTAGTGGGAAAGGAGATAGTAAAGGAAATCATAATTAGGGACAAATCAAGATAGGGCAAGGTGTGATTTTTAGATGAGATGTTGTGGTAATTAGAAGGGTTACATCAAGAGTTCTTAGGGAACTCGATGGGGAGGGGTATCGGGGAGTGAGCCGAGTTACGGGTGTGACTTAGATTGGTAGGGTAGGATCTAGGGAGTGAGGTCGGTGGGGTGGGAAGTTAAGGTGACTAAGTTACGTGAGAGACTTGGTAGGAATGGTGGGGTGGGTGTGTTAGATCGAATCGGTGATTCGCTAGGGTGACTCATTGGGCGACTTAAGTGTAAGTGTACATGTGATTTTGGGGTGGGAGAATTTGGGGTGAGCAAGGTCTAGTTAGAGTGACTCGGTGAATCACTAGAGAGGCTTATCGGGGCAAGTTGGGAAGGGGAGGTGAGGTGAGGAGTAGGGTGGGGTATGAGGTGAGGGGTAGAGATGATGAATTATGAACATGGTAAAAGTGAAAACAATGGTGTTAATGAAAATGACAATGTAATAAAAAATTGGTGATGATGTGAATGACATAAAAAGTGATAAATTAGTGTGCAAAAGTCAGCAAATGCCCATAGATGTTCATCAAGAATATTTTTCTCTCATCTTTAATCGCCACTTTTTATCCCGCATTATGTTGGGGCAAAATGTGGCTTCAAAAAATGTCACTTGAGGGCAAATCATACAACAACCCTTATCATCAATTTTATGACATCCAATCACCAAGTATCAATCAATTGATTTAATAGTCTCTACCTTGCAAAACCAACATTTTGATCACTTCATAGATTCCCGTTGAAATGACTCATCGATCACATTTCTAGGTTCATGTCTATCCAATCAACAATCTAAGCGATGATTGTGATAACCACCGTTATAGAGTTAGAAAATCCCCATCTCGTCTTCAGCTTTTTTCATTGCATCCTTCCCGCTACAACACACATTCCAAAAAGGAGCAAAATATATACAATAGAAAAAGCACCTTATGCATAAGGCCCTTATTTAAAAATACCAAAAAAATGATAAAACACAAAAAAACCAAAAAAATCAAATAACCCCACAAAATGGGGATAAAAGACAACTCACCACTCATTTACTAACCCTCACCCTATAGACACTAAATCATGCACTTTGGGTACATTTATAGGTCCTAGTCACATACACATACCACTATTCATATGATTCCTAAGTGAGAAAAGTACTAATTGACCATTGGGTTTGGCCTTTTTGATTTCTTTTCGGTTCTTGGCCTTACACACCTTATTTCTCGGTATGAATTTTGATACATCACCTTTTCGAGTTTGGACACCAATGCCCATCTAGGACGCAAGAGCCCAGTGCCCCCATCCCCTCCGGGAACCCCGACCTCTTTGTATCTTTCGACATCTTTTGGGTCTTTTCTAGTTGTTAGACATTTTTTTTATGGGTCAGCCTTTTAGTGGTTAATTACAAAATTCAAATAAGGGAATCATATAAATACAAACCTATGCGACCATAATAAAGGACCAAGCTCTAAGCATCTACTACTATCACCTAAGGTTTCATCTAAAGGAATTCTAAGAGCATCAAAACATCCATCTAGCTATCATTCAAGGGACAAGGGATTACATTCTTCTACATACACTTCATAAGAGGGGAATTTCATTTTTTCATGCACACATCTACTTACATTTGCTACATCTAGCTACTACTCGCTATTTAGTGCATCTTGCACAAGAGCCACCTAGGGCATAATTCTACACACACATACACAAAAATACATGGACTGAAATGTAGTGCTGCAACACCCAAATCGTAAGTTCACTGTTAGGTCGAATCCCTATTTTCATCCTTTTATTTTTAGTATTTGATGTGTTTTAAGGTTTTGCGGGTGGTCGGTCTCTTTCAGTAGGTTTCAGGAAAACTCAATGATCAAACAATGACATACAAATGACTAATAACGACATTTAGTGAGCATCTTGTGACGTTGTACATTTCAAATTCGATCAGTTTCATAGTCACATGCGCCCAAGAGTAGTCTGTGGCACCTAGGTGGCCCCGACCTAGTCCAGTGCACCCGGTCGAGGAAGATCCGATAGTCACACAATTGTTTGCAGGTTCGTCTTTGATAGTTTCCTCCTCCCTGTTTGTCAAGTATTCTAGTTTGGCATAGTTCAGATTAATTGTGAAATTGGATAAGTACTTTATTCCTACTCTTGTACCTAAGGTTTCATATTTTCTAGCTTATTGCTTAGGTCGATCTGTACTTTACTACTATATCATTCCGTTGTGGCTCTACAATTAGAATTTAACATAATTTCAATTATTTTTAAATCACACCCACTCACATTTAATTTTGTCCATCCCACCTACCCATGTGCATGCCTAATGCACTATGGACCCTATCATTGCACCCATGTTTGTCCCACTACCTTATGCACTCCAAATCTATAGAAGCACTCTCACCCACATCATTTCATCTCTCTTAAAAAATCTTAGGCCCTAACTCTTGGTGCACTAAGGCTATACTTGAGTTTTCTTGCTCTAGCGTTAGTATATCTCATTTTTGCAGGTTTTGAAGAAGTGAAAATGAAGTACAAAATAATGATACAACTTGCTGCAACATTGTTTTAGAATAATTCCAATACATGCGAGAATCACAATTACGATTGACTTGTGATCTCCCCGCAATTTTCGGTGAATAGAAACCGTGATTGTCTCGTCATCCGAGTCAAGTTTAATTTTCATTTTCATTTACTGTTTTGTCATTTTAATAATAATATTTCTTTCATCTCATTAAAAGGGTTAGGGATCGATAGAGGTCTGTCCCCTAACCACCAAAAACAACTAACATTTTCAAGTGTGCTTGTGTGCAGGTTTAGATTCATGTCTGAAGAGTATTACCCACTTTATTCAATGAAAGAAACTACAATTGTCCCTCTCTTCACAATGGCATCATAAGCCCATTTTGTTTTAGTAGCATTGATTTGGAGTTTTCATATTAACTAATCCATCTTGTAGGTGATCCAAATCTAGTTATACAACTCACCACTCATTTCCTAACCCTCACCCACTCATACTTAATTATGTCCATCCCATCTATCTATATGCATGCCCAATACACTATGGACCCTATCATTACACCCACATGTGTCCCACTCCCATATGCACTCCAAATCTATAAAACCACTCTCACCCACATTATTTCATCTCTCTTAAAATTTTTGGGCCACGACTCTTTGTGCACAAAAGTTATACTTAAAGTTTTATTTCTCTCTTGTTCACATATCTTGGTTTTGCAAGTTTTGAAGAAGTGAAATAAAAGCACAAAATAATAATACAACTTCTTTGTAGCACCATTTTAGAATAATTCCAACATAAAGGCGGGAAGCACAAGTGTGATTGGCTTGCGATCTCCGTTCGATTTTTGGTGAATCACAACTGCAATTGTCTTGACATGTCCCTTAACCATTTAAAGGATATAAATACATTTTATTGATTAAAATGATAAAATAATAAATGAAAATGAAAATTATACTTGATCGAGATCACAGACAATCGCAATTGTGATTCACTAAAAATCACACGGAGATCGCAAGCCAATTGCAATTGTGATTCCCACCTATGTTGGAATTATACAAATATACCGCTATAGTAAGTTGTATCATTCCGTGTTTCATATTCACTTCTTCAAAACCTAGAAAATTGAGATTTTTAAACAAGAGAGAAATAAAAATTAAGTATAAATTTAGTACACAAAGAGTCGGGCCCAAGATTTGTTAAGAGAGATGAAATGGTATAGGTGAGAGTAGTTTTATAGATTTAGAGTGTATAGGAGAGTCGACACACATGGATGCAATGATAGGGTCTTCAGTACGCACCCAAAATTACATGTGCTACATTGTCAAAAATGGTTACAAAAGTCCCCAATGATGATTGATGTCCTTTCAAGAAGGTGTTCAAGCTCCAAAACCCATTTGTAGTGTATATTTGTAGCCTATACATCCTTAGCTTTTCCACACTTTCTTCCATCTTCCCGCTCATTTCTATGCATGTTTTGGCTTTAGTGTAAGAACACCTCCCAGGCAGGGTGGCGGTCCAAGGACTGCCTCCCTGCATAGGGCAGCAATCCCTGAACACTTTTTCCAGAACTCTTTATGCGTGTTTTTGCCACACAACGCTTCACTTAACTCGACTTTTAGGGTGCGTTTGTGAACCAAATTGCCTAAAAATAGTCTTATTTTCATGGTATTCCTTCCCTCTTCTATTTTTAAATAGATTTAATTAGTTGAAGTGTCTCTTCTTGCCTTGTGCATGAAGGCACATCCCAACACCAATTCTTATATATTCCATGCTTAAAGGCTTGAGAGTTTTTGTGTATCTTGCATTGTATTTCTGCCACAATCTTGGTAGGAATTGCATAGCCAAGCTTAGATCTCTTGTACTATCTCTCTTCTACTTGCATTACATCTAGATTTCCTTTAAGCTGCCATTGCTCAAACGCCATCCTTTTGCTGTTGTTCTTGCATTCCCAATCCCTTGGACTCATATGGACACACAGAGAAAGAAAGGACAAACTGAGGGACAAATTAATACACAACTAGATTTACCTACTGCCTCGTGAATTCTAGGTTAGATTTGTTGTTTGATTTCCTTCATTCTTACAATCTATCATTATTACATCATATCAAATAGAGTAGAAATCAATTTCCTTTCATTTGTAAGTAATTACTTAATTTCTAAGAGGGTTTGAATCTTTCATAGCAACCCCCGGTAACAGATCTGCTTCTTCCTATCCCTGTGGATCTGAAGGAGAGAATATCTGTAGGAGGTTGTTTACATAACATAAATCACTTGGAGAATTTCTTGTTTTAATTTAGTTTAGTTTCAATACACTCAGCACAAGTGAATAACCGCACTGGGTTATTTTTCTTGTTTAGATTTAGTGTAGAAATATTTTAATTATTTAGAATAGAAGCAAATTGTTGTTTGTGATTGTAATATTTCAGTTCGTGATTTGTTTAGATTAGTTTCCTTTCAAGTAGTAACATAGATTGTTAATTTCATTTAGTTTACATGGACACTTCAAACTATTTTAACACTTAGATTCAAGTTAGGAAAACAAACCATAGGGAATTTACGCTACCCGTTCATAGCCTCTAAATCTCCCCTTTGCCAACTCAGCTACTAGGAGATCACACTACCAGATCATAGTCACTGATCCTCCTATAGTTAGCTGCACACATTCAAAAATTGGCTGCTCCAACACGACCTCCTGGGGTTGAGTGCGATTAAAGGTTGCATGTCAACTTTTATCCATACAAATTGGTGAACCCGACGTGAAGAATTAATTCCTTCTTGTTTCCTTTTATTTCATTGCTATTACCTCACCTCCCCTTTCTTCCCCTATTTTAGTAGGTATTTAATAATTTCTAAAATATGTTTGGAAGAGAGTTTGGTGGGTAATTTGACTCGATAGATATTACACCAACGTGCAACCACAATAGTCCCATTCTCTTTCAAGATGGGGTGACAATTACACAAGCAACGTTCAAACCTCCCCTAGTTACACTTCAAAACCCATCAGCTATGTAAGGATGAAGGAGGTTGATCAACTGTTAAATGTGCAATACGGCCAATCCAATGCAAACCACATTGTTATCACAAATAAATTAGGTTCTTACCATAGAGTCTTGTCAAGACCTCATATTGCCATGTAATCAACAAAAGATGATATATTTACATGAATAGCTAATCCTCTTTGTCAGATAGATGAGTCTTTGGATAAAATGAATGCTTCAGCCTCTGATATTTCGAATGCCTATCCTAAGATTCTTACTTGTAAGGAAGAAAATAATTATAACACTGAACAATTTATGACAGGGTATCATGAGCCTACTTAATCAAACCCTATGCCACATGCACCCTAATAAAGAACTCAATCCTCTACCAATGATCTCATTTCTACTTTAGTAGGGAGGATTAGAGAACTAGAAAGTTCCCAGACTTCACAACTAACACATACAATAGGGAAGAACATGGGGTATCCAATTGACAACAAAGGATACATCCCTTCCAATGAGCAACCAACGCAATATCCTATACAACAAGGTTATCCGGCTCATTCAAATCCAGGTGATATTCTCATAGGGTTAGACACACTAGGGATGGGTCCTCATCCTTCTCAAGATTATCCTACACAAGGGCTTGTCGGAAGTGTGTTCTTGAATGCCACCACAATAGGCAATGCGACGTTCCCTAGTTTTATGCCCGCTAGTCCATATCCTAGTACTATCCCACCTTACATACATATGTATTCAAAAACTCCCCAAATGGACCCATATACCATTCCTGCTCCCTACATGCCATATCAAGGGACCCCATATGTTCATGTCAACACTTATAATGCAGCTTATCTAACTCCTCCTCCTCCCGCCTCCTCATCAAAGATCTTCAATGGTGGAATCTTACGTAATGGGTACATACACTGAGTACTTAAAGGTGCCTCTTGACTTCACCATACGTGGTGTCATGCTTTCACACCCATTGCTGAATCTTCCAAAATTTAAGGGAGAAGGAGATCCGAACGATCATATCAAGGCCTACGCTACTACTATTAGGGAATTGCTTCCTTGGGATGTAGTGGTTAAGATATTTCCAAAGACTCTTGAAGGAATCACACTGGATTGGTATTAACATATTCCATAAACTTCTATAAATTCCTTCAAACAAATTGTTTTCGAGTTCATCAAAGCATTTTATATGAACAAGTTGTTTCATATATGGATTAGGGAGTTCTGCATGTTAGACAGAGCAAAATGAATCTGCTACCCATTTCATCTAGAGATGGCACCAAGTTCTTTATTCATCTGAAAGTGTGCCCAACATAGACCTAGATGGAACTTTGTGATCTTTTCCTTCACTCGCTCAATCGAGAGACTAGGGAGGAAGTCTAGAAGTTTCCTTTCCATAGTTATGAGGAAGTTTTGGAAGGTGCACTTTGGATTGACCAAGCCGCTATAGATAATGGGCGTAAGATCTATGGTCCCAATGGAAAATTGGTATCCCCAAATCAAAATAATGTAAATTATCAAAATAATGGTGCCAACAACCAAGGACCTAAGGGTGTGAATCACAATCATGGTGCTACCACGAATAGTGTTACTGATCAAGCAAAGAATGCTGGTTTTCAAACAATGGTAGCAATAACAATAACAACAAAAACTTGAGCAATCAAAGAGGCCCTAACACTGTGTCTTATGTCAACACAGTTGATGTAAATCATTCGCCACAAAAGCAAAATCAAATCCAAGGCCCAAACCAAGTACCAAAATTCCGGCCAAGGGGAAACAAACCATGGTTATAACAATCAGTTCCAAAACAAAAATCAAAGTTATAATCAACAACAAAAATACGCTTATTAAAGGCCAAGAGATTGTAACCTTAACTTTTAATGTGGGTTCCATAAGGTTCGAGGTCATGATGGTAGGAATTTCCGTGATTGCAAAAGTTTTTGCAAAGACTTCCTGAAAACCAAAGGCAACTCTTTGTAGACATGTTCCTAGCAAATCCTCAAACAAACTCGCAACCTGACTATACAGACCCGTAGCTCATCGAACGCTAATGTGAGCATCTTTCAAGATCCTCTCCCTATACATCCTAAAAATTTCAAGGTAAATTCACAAAACACAAACAAAGGCATTCCTATAGGAAACAACGACCATGAAGTGTCAACTTCGACAATTATTGTGTTGATCCTAATCTTGGTTCAAACGATAGTACAAAAATATTGCGATTAGTTGAGCTAGAGGTTGAGCATGAAATTAATGCAACAACTTAGACAAGGAGTATGTTTCTCAACCCCTACCCATTATTTCCTTCCTGCAAGATGACGCTCCTACAATCGTAAAACCAGTAGGAGGCTATGATTTAATATCGGATTTGAATAAGACATTTTATCACATTTTGTTTCTAGATTTCTTTGAAGAATTCACTGCGCATTGTTCTCTACGTTGCTCAATGCACCGGGTTTTGGTCATCTAATCCTTGTTACGCCACCTCTTAGAACTCAAATAAATCATATTGACTTTGACATACATCCTCCGGGACAAAATGAAAATGATACTTGGGTTTGTTTTCGATATAGCGAAGATGCCATCTGATGCTGAAATTGCCTTAAGAGGTGATCCTAACTTATTTTTACAAGTATCGGTTTATAACAATTGCATTAAGAGAGATGATGATTGACGAAGAGGATGCTATAAATGTGTTTCATTTCTATTTTTTTGCAGAAGTTGGGATATGGAGAGACAAATTGTTCCTCTATAAGAAACATGTTATGGGGGTACGAAAGTCTTAAAGTGAACTTGATTGGAACCATAGTTCTTCCAATCACGCTTGGTCCAAAAACCATCTTAATGGAGTTTTACATTATCGACAAGGAAACAAGTTATAACATGATCCTCAAGAGACCCTAGATTCATCAAATGAAGGCTATCCCTTCTACCTTGTTCCAAGAGATTAGATTCCTTCATTTGGGGAAGGTCTTCATTGCTCAAGGGGATCCTAAGCCCTTTGATATACACTTAGAAAACCTCAAGAATAAGAAAGGAGTCCATACGGAATATGAAATTCCTATGAATCAATTGAACAAACCACCTCCATCAAAAGAGTTAGTCCCTATCACCCTGGGCATGCTGAAGGTTTATGTTGTTGACCCAAAAACATTTGAGGTGGCTAAAATAGATAAGGGTAAATCAATTGCTATGGAACTAGTGTCCACTATAACCACATCAAATCCTGTTTGAACCACAAGGGATGGGTAGTCTTCTTGGTTTAACATCTCTTCCCTTTGAAGACTTAGGTCTAGGTGTAAACATGATAGAATTATCAAATGAAGAAGTGCAATTTGATATTGAAACGATGCCCATCAAAACAATCTCTGAGGGTTGTTATATTCTAAACCCCGGTTTCAACCCATGTGCATCTGAAACTAAGCTTTCCATATCCATGGGGAAAGGCCTCATCATTCAAAAAGTGTCACAAGTAAACACAATTCTCTACATAGGAAACAAGGTCGAGAAACATAGTCATGCTCACCCACACACCATGTCTCAAGAATGTGATAAAGAGGTTCACGAATGCCTCTTTTAGACAAATGATTTTAATGATTGGACATATACACTTTTGGGTAAGGGTTGTAAGTTTAAACCTAGAATGATAGGCCCTTGTCAAGAGAATGGACATTTTGAGGATAATGGTTTTCTATGTGTACTTTTAGGGGTGAAGAATTCAATATTCTTCAAATTTCTTCACCTTAGGCATCACAACATGTAGTTTCACCTACATTTCCATATGTACATTACTGCATCCACATTGCATTTTCATCCGCCGGTTCATTTCGTAAATTTGTGATCAAGGGACTTATTATTATAGCAATTCCTAAAAAATTCTAAAAACATTGGCAAAACATTCAAATCATGTCTCTTCAAATCTTCACAATGTCATCAATTGTTTTTGAATCATTTCATCAATCCAAGTAAGAAAATACAAGCTTTGACATTAACCATACCAAGGCCTGCATACTTGGTTCTACTCACAATTTCTTCTAGATTGGATGTCTTTGTCTACTGGTCATTCTAGAAGCTTCATGGTGTCACATCTATCCCATATAAATCTCTTTGGAAATAAGAACATTCTAATTTTTTTCCTAGATAAATAATTTAAATGAAAATCCGGTGAAATTTTTTTATTTTACACAGCTTTTTCCCTACCAACCTTTCGTGTTGATCCCGTGTCTCTTACTAGTGATGTAGGGTTGGGAAAGGAGAGAAATACCCTTACTCGCCTATGCCTTTCCCATGGTGATGAGCCCATACTTCCTATTGGTAGCATGGGGCAAGGTGTAGGGGTTATCTTTGACAAACTTAAATGTTAGAAGAAGTTCATTCAAATGATGTGAAATCATAAATAAATAAAAGTGAGTTAGATGTCTGAAATTTCAAAAGAGTTTAAAACCTCAAAACCAGATTTTGTCAACCAAGTAGCCATCTACGGATCTAATTCTAGATAAACTGGAAAGTAAATCACATTCTAAAATATGAAGTAACTTGAGTAGGGTGAGGTTGTAGTGTCTCAATTTGGTCCTGTCAAACCATTGACTTTCCCTCATTTTTACCATTCAACAAATTTTTATAACGTGTGCCCTTTTTGACTCTTGGTTTTGAGCCTTCACATCCTACTAGTTACGTGGATTTAGGAGTGGGCCAAGTACATTTACTTATCATATTATTATATCACCACATTTTTCCAAGACAATATGAAGTAGCAGAGATTTCTTAAAGAAACTAAAGTTCAACATTACAATGTGATTGCATTATCATATATCAACATTACAAAACACAAAAAGAAATCATTCTGTTAGCATTCATATCCACTACATACATTCTGAAAAGCATATAAAAATGGAAGTTCTAAATAGCTAAGAGTACACATGTGAATCAAATCATAAATGGAAGTCAACTCTATGCAAGGAATAACCGAGCCAAAAAGAGATATCTATACATATCATGGTGTGTCATAGTTTTGTACAATGCCATCACACACTAGGTATGGTCAAAATGCTCGCAATGAGCATGAAATACCAAAACATCATATATGCCTCATAAAATGGAGACTAAGCAATAAAGGTACTCTTCCTATCCGCCTCTTTGAGGCCCCTTATGACCACCCTAGTTACGAATTTCATAGGAGTTCTTCTCAAAAACATTCAAATAGAAAAGGGCCAAGCCTAATGCAAAATACCATTCCTAAATCCATTCCAATTCAACCATACTCAAAAATGGAAACGATCAACGTGGGCCCAAAGCTCAAAAATCACCAAATCAATACGCACAAATGAATTGGAAAATGAGTTTATTTTGATATATATATGTTGTTATAACTTCGTTTTGAGTGCATATGTTTGTAGGGTTAGAGTGCTGACACATGTATATTTCTATATCCCCACACAAATGGTAAGTCCTCTTGTCATTTTAATTTGGTGTTTATTTTTTGATATTTTATCTATCTACACTTGAGTCTTCTTTCCCTCTTATAGGTATCAGGAACTTGGATGGAGAAATTTTGACACACGGGCATGTCAGGTATAGCTTTTAACTCCCCATTTCAGGAATGCCATACTTGAACTCTACGTTTTACACCTTTTCATGGCTAAGATGTTTCTCCGAGGGGGCAATATGTACGCACCCAAAATTACATGTGCTACATTGTTGGAAAACAGTTACAAAAGTCCCCAATGATGATTCATGTCCTTTCAAGAAGGTGTTCGAGCTCCAAAACCCATTCGTAGTGTATATTTATAGCCTAGACATCCTTACTTAGCTTTTCCATGCTTTCTTCCAGCTTCCCGCTCATTTTTGTGCATGTTTTGGCTTTAGTGTCAGAACCACCTCCCAGCAGGGCGGTGGTCATATGACCACCTCCCATGCTTGTGTGGTAGTCTTAGAACCACCTCCTAGGCTTGGGCGACGGTCCTAGGACCACCTCCATGCACAGGGCAATGGTCTTAGATGCTTTTTCTAGAACTCTTTATGTGTGTTTTTGACACGCGACACTTCACTTAACTCGACTTTTAGGGTGCATTTGTGAACCAAATTGCCTAAAAATAGTCTTATTTACATGGTATTCCTTCCCTATTCTATTTTAAAATAGATTTAATTAGTTAAACTACCTCTTCTTGCCTTGTGCATGAAGGCACATCCCAACCCCAATTCTTATATATTCCATGCTTGTATTCAAGAAAAAGGCTTGAGAATTTTTGTGTATCTTGCATTGTATTTCTACCACAATCTTGCTAGGAATTGCATAACCAAGCTTAGATATCTTGTGCTATCTCTCTTCTACTTGCATTGCATCCAGAATGCCTTCAAGCTGCCATTTCTCAAGTGTCATCCTCTTACTGTTCTTGCATTCCCAATCCCTTGGACTCATATGGACACACAAAGAAAGAAAGGACAAACTGAGGGGACAAATTACTACATAGCTAGATTTACCTCTGTTATGTGAATTCTAGGTTGGATTTGTTGTTTGATTTCCTTCATTCTTACAATTTATCATTGTTACATCATATCAAATAGAGTAGAAATCAATTTCCTTTCATTTGCAAGTAATTAGTTAATTTCCAAGAGGGTTTGAATCTTTCATAAAGCAACCCCGGTGACGGATCCCCTTCTTCCTATCCCTGTGGATCTGAAGGAGAGAATATCTATAGGAGGTTGTCTACATATCGTAAATCACTTGGAAAATTTATTTTTTTAATTTAGTTTAGTTTCAATACACTCAACATAGGTGAATAACCACACGGGTTATTTTTCTTGTTTAGTTTTAGTGTAGAAATATTTTAATTACTTAGAATAGAAGCAAATTGTTGTTTGTGATTATAATATTTCAGTTTTGTGATTAGTTTCCTTTCAGTAGTAGCATAGATTGTTAATTTCATTCAATTTACATGGACACTTCAAACTAGTTTAACACTTAGATCCAAGTTAGGAAAACAAACCATAGGGAATTTACGCTACCCATTCATAGCCTCTAAATCCCCCTTTTCCAACTCATCTACCAGGAGATCACACTACCAAATATTAGTCAATGATCCTCCTATAGTTATCCATGCACATTTAAACATCGGTTACTCGGCACGAACTCGAGGGGTTGAGTGTGGTTGAAGGTTGGATGCCAATTTTCATCCGTATACTTCCATAGTGTATTGGGGATGCACATGGGTAGGTGGGATGGATAGAATTAAATGTGAGTGAGTGAGGGTTAGTAAATGCGTGGTGAGTTGTCTTTTATACCCATTTTGTGGAGTTATTTTATTTTTTGGGATTTTTTGTGTTTTATAATGTTTTTTGGTGTTTTGAAATAAGGGACCTTATGCGTAGGTGCATTTTCTTAGTGTCTATGATAATGAATCCATGAATAACTAAACATCATCTCCATGTTCCGCTCCAAGAACACCACAGGCTATGATAAAGGCAACAATATACTCATCTAGATGTTGTTTTCCATCTCCATAGAATTTGGGAAAATTCTTTCTTGATCCTATGGGTAGTTTGTGAAGTGGAGGAGTTAAAGCTAATGGACCAATGTTTTCACCCCAAGGTAATGGATCAAACATATTTGGAGGAAGAGTGTTACGTGGTTTTGGAGAGATGGGATATGCAAAAAGACTAATGATAGGTTCTTCAAATGGATCTTCATGAGCTTATACTAGAATATGTATAGGAGAAAGTATGAAATCAACTTGTTTTTGCAACTCAAACATAGGATTATGAAAGAATACAATTCCACTTGCTTGGTCACCTATGGTGTACCTTTTATCTTCTATTTTTCTTAAAGGATTTTTCAATGAGGAATATGAAAATTTACAACTAGGAATATGAAAGGTTTCTTACAAAAATCAGTAGTGGGTTTTGAAGCAATGAGTTTCATATTTTTTTTATTTTGAGTTTTTTATTTTATGATTTTTATTTATTTTGTGGATCATTATAAGGTGTAAAACAAAAAAATATGCCCCACAGTGGGAACCAATTTTTTTGGTGAAATAATTTGTCGTAAGGACAAATTAGTGGTTTTCACCGATGGTGACCAAATTATGTCCCTCCTCTTGGGAACGGGAGGATCCCATTTATTGAATACAAGAAATAATACAATATGTGGGCAGCCATTAGGTTGGGGATCACACATGAATACTCCACTAAAACTATGGTAAATTACTTGTATGGGATACAAGGGAGGAATTTACTTAGAGAGAGGTAAAGGGAGATATGAGAATAGGGAGAGGGTTAAGGTTGTGAATAAGAACTTGCTTCACGAACAATAACCAAAGGTATTTCAAGATTCAAAAAAAACAAATATGTAAGCAATAGAAAATTTAAAAATCCAAGACACAAAGTTCTATTGATTTATTCCTCAAAGACACAAGGTTCTTTCTTGGTTGTTCAAGATTACAAAGCTTGCATAGTTGGAAAGTAGGAAGTAGAAGAACATAGACAAGGAAATAGAAGAAAGTAGCTTCTTCGTTGTGGTAGGAGAAAAATATTTCAAACCATTGGAATGGAGAAGCCATCCCAATAGATATCCTTAAAAATGTCTCTTCATCTTCCCCCAAGTGACTTTTCATATTCCTATCACTTGTGACCTTTCATATCCTCGTAGGATAAAAATAATTTCTTTTCTTATTTATAAAAAGGAACTTTATGATTCAAAATAAAAAGGTCACTTAAGTGAATAATACAAAATATCTAAAAATTACATTCCCAATGAAGAATTAGAATGTAGAGAGAGAAGGAAGAAGAGAGAGAGAAAAAAGAGAAGTGATCAATCTAAAGATGAAGAAGCCTTTGATGATGAAGAGCTTGCTCTTGGTGAACTCTATGGAAATTCTCCAGGGATGAAATCCTTTCCTTTGACCTCTTTGATGAATCATGCTACTACAAGTGTAACCTTCTTCTCCACCTATCCATCTATCATTGGCTCAAAAACTTAGTATTTGATCTTCATGATGACGAGGCTAGTGAAATGGATGAGAGATGGATGAATATGATTTTTTTACCAAAATCCCACGATTACTATTTTTAGTAGGACCTACCCCGGATGTATATTTTAGAAAGTGGTCTTCTGAATGTCAGAATGAGATGAGAGTGGTATCAAAAGTTTTGTTTTCATTTCGGGATGCTTTGCTCCAAATTTTAGACAATTCTCTCATGTCTAGATCAACGAGGAAGTGTAAATTTTATTGAAGAGGGAAGAATATTAAGAGAAAACTCAATCCTCCATATCTCCAAAAATACTCCACTTCATCATGTAATAAATGACTCATATAAAATAAGGTTTATGAGGATCATCTGCTCCAAATTTCAGGAAATTTGGTTTGCCGGATCACCGAGAAAATGTAAATATATTCAAAGAGGGAAAAATACTGAGAGAAAAATCAATCCTCCATATCTCCAAAAATACTCCACTTCATCATGTAAGAAATGGATCAAATGAAATATAATTTTATGAGGATCATCTGCTCCAAATTTAAGGTAATTTGACTTATTAGATCATTGGGAAAATGCAAAGACATTTTCAGTTGTTCTAGGAAAAAATGGAGTTCTTAGCTAGAAAATTATTTCTCAAATAGAAAATAAATCATGTCATGACAAACCTCAAGTGATATATCATTTAAAAGGAATTTTCAAATGGATATTTTTAGTAAAATTTCACGGTGTTTCAACCACGAGATCACTAACAATGAGCAAAAAACCATTTTGGAAACATATAACACAGAGCTAGTGTTAATGGATTCCATGGAGGCAAAATGTGAAGTTTGAATGGAGTTCCATGTTACACTTAATCTATTTTCATGTTGAGGTGCTCTTTTGTGGCAGGAAACCAATTTAAAAATGACCACTTGTTGGAATTTTAACCCTTTTTTATTTCTATTACTTTAACTCACCATTAACCCAACATGGTCTAACCCAGATCATTTGGTGGTTAGAGGGTGAGTTACACCCATTAAAATAGGGAACATTTGAGGTGAGGGGACAATGGGGACACTAAGTTTCACTTTGTATGATATTGTGACAAGTGTCACCATGTGAGATAAATAGAGAGAGAGATGGAGGGGCCAAAAACAAGCTCTTAGGATCTAAGATGAGATCCTCCATGTGTCCAAGGGATAAATACATGAGATTGGGTGTAATTTTGTGTCCTTACTATCCCCTTGGATGTTGGGACAAAGGAAAAGGGAAAAAATATCAAAAAATGTGCCATGGGTGGAGTTTCTCATGAGGAGGGGTAAGTTGGTCTTAACACAAGTTTATAACTTTTCCTAAAGAACCCGGGTTACCTCTTAAGTGACGAAAAAACATTCTTATACAAGGGGGCACACTTTTTTTTCCTCACCATCCCTTTGCACCAAGGTACTAGAGGACAAGGGACATTAAGAGTGAAAAAGTTCACCAAGGGGTCTTGATTTTGAGTTGTAAAATAGCTTAGAGAGAAAGTTATCAAGTTTTAAGCGACACAACTTAACTTCTTAATAAGGATGACACACTTTTATGTCCCTACTAATTTAAAAATATAGAAATTTTTAAAATCATAATTGTACATTAACATATGATAAATAAGTAGTAAAGCATATATCCGACCTAAGCAATAAGCTAAATAAAAATGAAACCCTAGGTACAAGAGAGGTAGTAGATGGCTTAGCTGATTTTGCAATTAAATCCCAAAGTATGCCGAATTGGAAAATTGTTGAATAGGAGGAGGAATATGTTACAATCGCACTCAAAAATTACAAGACTATCGAATCTTCTTTTCCGAGTCGGGGTGCCTCGACATCGTTAATCGCTTTCGAGTGCGGTGACTACGAAAAACCTCGAGAAAATCATTTTTGTTGTGTCACAAGATGTTCACTAATATTAATTTTTGGCTGCCTATGTGTCACACCATGTTTACAAAATTCACCGTAACCCTGTAAAATAAATGACCTCATGTAAAAACCCAAAACACATCAAATCCTAAAAATAAAAATATGTAAATGGGGAGTCAGACTGACCCTGACATGATCACTCAACAAAGTGAACTTATGACCAAGTATTGCACTACATCTTAAACTCCATTTAGGTCTCTGTGTGTGTGTGTAGAATTGTGCCCTGAGAAGCTCTTGTGTAAAATGCACCGAATAGTGAGAAATATTTAGAAAGTAGAATGTAAAAAGATGTGTGGATGCCAAAATGAACTTCCCTTCCTATGAAGTGTATGTAAAATAATGCAATCCATTGTCCCTTGAATGGATCTAGATGGATGTTTTGATGCTCTTAAAATGCCTTTGGACACAACCTTAGGTAATAGTAATAGATTCTTATAGCTTGGTCCTTTATTTTGGTCACATATTTTTGTATTTATATGATTAACTTGTTTAAATTTCTTAATTGACAACTAAAAGGTTGAATCATAAGAAAACAAGATGCCTAAAAGGGGCAAACAAGATACAAAGAGGTCAGGGGCAGCCAAAGGGGACGAGGGCACTTGGGAGCCTGGTGTTGAGAGCCAAGAAAGATAAAGCAATGAAAGTCAAACTGGGTAGTGAGGTGTGCAAGACCACAGAGCAAGCAAGAAAGAAAGTAAAGAGGCCAAAGATAACTGTCAATTACTAGTTTTATCGCTTAGGAATCATGTAAATAGTGGTATGTGTTTAGGACCTATAAACACAAGTGCATGATTTAGTGTCTACATATGTTCCCAATGTATGTTGTTGATGAATCTCAATAACATAAAGTCGATAAGATATGTGTACGATAAGCATGTAGATCCATGACAAAAAAAGTGTGCCAAGGAGACAAGAAAAATTGTGGAAGCTAAAAAGAGGAAGTGACCTTAGGGATGAAAGCGTATGTGTTATGTCGTGTTTGTACATGTTTTCTTTGTTGCTTGATGAAGGGATAATAATTTAACAAATGTTGAAATAATAAATGTTAAATTATACTTACAGAGTAACAACGCAATGATATAACAATAAAGAACAAATTTAACCTAAATAATATGCTAGAAAATATAAAACCATAGGTACAAGAGGAGGGATAAGGTAATTAACTGATTTTATAGTTAATCCTAGATTATGCCGAGCTAGAAAAATGATAGACAAGAGGAGGAAATTGTTGAAGATGAACCTAGACAATTGTGCGAATTTCAGATCTTCTGGAATGGGGCACTTGTGATTGCAAAACCTGGTCGAACCTAAATTTTGTAGTGTCACAATATGTTTGCTAAATGTCACTTTGTTAGTCACTTGTATCTGCTTTCAAATCACCGAGTTTTCCTAAAACATGTAGAGAGAAAGAACACCTACAAAACCCCAAAACACATCAAATCCTAAAAAGAAAAATATGTAAATGGGCGGTTGGATCGACCCCAATGGTCAAGTGACTGAGTGAGCTTACGATCTAGTCACTACACTACATTTCAGACTCCATGTAGATCTTCGTGTGTGTAGAATCATGCCCTAAGTGGATCTTGTGTCAAACACACTTGAATAGTGAGAAAATAGCTAGGTGTAACAAATATAAATAGATGTGTGAATGGAAAACCGAACTTCCTCCTATGAAGTATATGCAAAAGAATGCAATCCCTTGTCCCTTGAATGGTAGCTAGATGCATGCTTTGATGCTATTGAAAGGCCTTCGGATGCAACCTTAGGTGATATTAGTAGATGTTTAGTGCTTGGTCCTTTATTATGATCACATAAATTTGTATTTATATGATTCTCTTGTTTTAATTTCAATGCGAGCAAGATACAAAGAGGTTGGGGGCTCCGAGAGGGGACGAGGGTGCACAGGTGCTGGCGTCTGGTTGGGCCTTTCGGTGTCTAGACTTAGAAAAGTTGAAGTATCGAGAGTCATATTGAGTAATAGGGTGTGCAAGGCCAAGAAGGAAACTAGAAAGAAAACAAAGAGGCCAAAGATAATGGTCAATTAGTACTTTTCTCACTTAGGAATCATATGAATAGTGGCATGTTATCAGAACCTAGAAATATATTGAAATTACATGATTTAGTGTCTACATTTTCCCCAATTTATGTTGTTGAGTGAATTATCAATAAAATAAAGTAGATAAGAGATGTGTACTTAATAACCATGTAGATTGATGGTGAAAAGTGTGCCGAGGAGACAAGAAAAAGTGTGGAGTGATAAAAATGAAGTGTGAAAGCTAGAGAAGAGGAAGTGACCATAGGGGTGAAAAGTGTATGTGTATATTTCATGTTGTACCTATTATTGATGTCGCTTAATGCTTGATGATGTGACTACTACTTCCCATAAGGATGAACTTGCAAAAGAGAAGAGAAAAAGAGTATTCAAATATGTGTATATGAAAAATTTGATCCAAATATGCAAAAATGTGAAAAGGAACATGTGCACATAATCCATGATGAATGAAAGGATATAAAGTATCCTAAAAATTTTGCAGATAGAATGAGTTTTTTGGGTGATCTCACGCCAAGTGTGAGTTTTAGGGCGATCTCACACCACGACAAAAGAAGTGTAAGGAGAAAGGTCTAGTGTTATTCTCCATCCTTTGATTGCTTCCCAAAATTTAAACACCACTGCAGATGGTGTGATAAAATCTGATCCATTTCGATCCAACACAAAAATAGAAAAGAGGCGAAAGCATGCATACTAATTACTGGAGGACTGTGCCTCTACTATGAAAACTACTGTGTAGATTCTTTGACAACCGTGATGATCATAGAAAAATTGTGCAACTACCCCTAGTCATAGGCACCCAGGAAGGGTTAGGAGCACCTAAGAACTCATGTATGTGTTTGGGTCTGGAGTCTACATTGTGTTGAAGACCCAAGTCAGGTTCTAGGCTATTTTTGAGACTGAAGACTATGTTGATTACGCATTGAATCGTGATGTACTATGACTGTGGACTATCTGTATGGGGTGATTGTTTCACCCAATGATGCCTCCTCATTTGGGGTGCATGTGACATCACTAGGAGAATGTGGCCCAAAGGAGGACCTGATGTACATATGAAACTGAAGCCCTACAAGGGGAGGGGATGCACTTGGTAAAAATCAAGGCACACACAAACAAAGTGGCTAAAAACAAGTGTTAGTGCAAACAAGACAAATACACATATATAAGAAAAAGTGTAATCTAGAAAGTAAGAAGACAATGTGGACCGTAAAAAGTGGGTTACCAATATGGGACATCACTCCCAATGTTGCAAGACAATCAGGGCCGAAGCGGCCAAAAGCATACAGTGTGGACACAAGGCAAAGGACAAATCCTCGTAAACAATGACAAACAATAAAAGATAGAAAGAAGTAAAGTAACCGAAAACCATGGTAGTAAATAGTTCCTGCAAGACAAACACTACACATGAAGCACCCATTAACATGTTAGAAAGATAAAATGTATGTCAAAGCATGTATGATCTAAGATAGTAGTGTGCTAGTGGGAATCGAAGTAGTATAAAAGAAACAATAACACATGTGATGTGTGTATGAAAGTATATGTCCCTAGGAGCCGCCATGGGAATGGTAAGAGGTATAGTGCCAAGCATCCACGATGCATGTAATGAGTGGAAAGTTTACATTCAAAATAGAAGGAAAGTGAACACACATGTGTATATAGAAAATATAATGACATATGAAATATTTGTCTAACATAGTAAGAAAATTGTACATGCAAGCATAAGTATACAAGAACAATGTGCAACTAAGATATACGATAAGATGTGAATACAAATGAAATGGAATACAAACTGAGTGTGATAGGATAAATGTGCCCATCGAGTGAATGTGAATGAGTATGGATGAGACGAGGTTCATTATAAATGCCCCCTCACAACAAGATGAACCATAGAACAAGAGTGTGTCATCGATAAATGGTTTGAACATGTGTGCTATAAAGATTGATCAATAAAACATAGAGCATAGAGAGTGAGTTAGTGTGGTGATGTTCATTTCAGATTTAGACCCTGAAAATCAAGTGTGAACCATAACACAAGAGTGCGTCATTGGGTAATGATGATACAAATGTATCAAGATGTGTAAAATGTGTGTACAAGACTATATGTGAAGTATGAAGTGAAGTAGTAGAAATGTAAGACACATGATGATGCTAGGAGGGGGAAGAGTAAGCATGATGCCACCCATGTGTATGAGTATGCACAAGCTATCTGATAAAAGTGAAGGGAAAGGGTCCTCCACCCGATGTATGAGGAGATAAATATGTGTAACCATGCTCTAAAGGTGGTGGTGAATGGGACTGACGATGTACATGAAATGGAAGTCGAGGTGGTGAACACCGATAGGATGGAGACTGTGAAGGTGAGGTGGACTTAGAGGTGAGAGACTAATGAGGTGATATGCAAATAGATGAAGGATACTGATGAGGTGATGTGCACTTAGATGAATGAGACTTCCGAGTAATGGAATGAGGATGATGAGATGGACTAGTGGACCTATGAGAATGAGTGTATCATGTACGAATAGGAGAGATAGGAGAAGATTTTGCTTTAGAATTCAGAGGTCCATGGGACCTAAATGCTCTAGCAAGTGCAATGGCCACCTCAAGAGGAGGCTAAGGCCATGGTGTGCATGGAGGGATACCTTAGATAGTTACAACTGACTTGCTTGCTATGAATGAATTTAAGACACAAGTGAGGCATGGAAATGATTTCCTGAGTGGAGAGGATCCAAGGAAGACTTAAGAGCATGCTACAATATTTGATTCTAGGTACCACAAGGAAAGGCACAAGCATGGTGAGAGGACCAACTATAACTGGAAGCTTGACATAGCCATAAGATCCAAGAACTGGGTATGAAATATGTAAGAGCAGATACTTGATAGCAACAAGGAGTGCAATAGAGTGCACTTATGTGAAATGAAGGATCAACCATGGTGTTATTTATAGAAATAGATCCAATAGAAGCACTGATGTGTAAGTGATTAAAAGAGAATGTAGCATGATATTTATGATCAGAGAATGTAATGAACGGTGGAGATGACTTAACGTGAACATATATAAAATCAAGACCCTCAGATGAAGGAGGAGGCACTTCATGATATGTATGATTGGATGAAAAGTAAGCCACTTGCTTGTCATATTTAGGAAGAGGATTATTAAATATCTTGAGCTTGTGATTTTGTTGACCGAGCGTAGATGTTGTAGACTCGGGAAGCTCAATAAAATTATTATCAATAAGATCTTAAATAAGATTTCAAAGTTTTAAACATCAATTTGTAGAATGTGTAATGCATTAATTCTATTCAAATATGAAATTTTCATTATAATTTTGACCTTTAGGGTGAGATGGATCTAGATTAAGTGATGAAGGAAGCGTAATAAGATCGTCTGTCAACCAATTGTGGCAACACAAAATGTTGAGCAATAAGAAGTTTAGTAAATGTATGCTTCAGAGGCTACCATTGAAGCTTTAAAGGATTAGATATAGCATTGATAATAGATTTAGCTTCATTAGGTTTTGTAGATGGTTTGAAAATTGATTTACTTTGAAAGCGCATAGAAGATGAAGCTTGCTCATGATATTTAAGCTTGTCTATAGATAATAGTTTAGTTTCACGTAGCTTAATAGTATGACATAAATTATCAAATGATGGAGATGTTTCAAGATGACACTCTCTGGAGAGACGATAGAATGACTTTGAATGAATAGATCTTGAATTTTAGAGTTCACAAGTACATTAGACATCTTAGCTAAGTTGTTCTTATATTGTAGGACATAATCTGCTAGATGCTCATTAGATCCTTGTTTAATTTACATGAGTTGAGCATATGAGATCTTATAGCTGATATTGATAGAGAAATGAATGAGAAAAACATTGGATACATGTGTAAAATATGTTACCAAATGGATAAGTAGATAATATAACCAACACATTGCATAATCTTAAAGACTGTGAGGAAAAAAATTTACTTGGTAAAGTGTGATCATCCGCATAATCTAAACATGTGATATGAAATAATTGTAGATTCTCTTCAAGGTCACCATGGCCCTTAAAGATGAGAATCTTAGGGGTGACAAAATTTAGAGGAAGTGCATAGGTGGAAATGGCGGGTGCAAAAGGAGTGTGAAGGAGTAAACTAGAATTTAGAGATGGAGAGGCGCAAGAGGTAGCCAATTAGAGTTAGAGAATTTGAGTTTGCAAATCCTAATATAAAGAAGTTAAATTAGGAGTATTTGAAGAAGCATCCAAGTTGTGCATTAGAATCATTAGGTTGAATGATGGGAGCGGTAGTGGTGGGAATGGAAGCAGGAATATGAAAGGGTTGGGTGGAAGACATGTATTCGAGGAAGAAACCACAAGGGATGCCAAGCAACATCACGAGAGTTTTTAAAGAGCAATAAAAGCATGAAGAATATGCGAGAAGATGGGTAGGATTATCACACAAAGCTTGAAAAATTTTGTGAGTTTTTCTAATTACTCTTGATCAACGTTTATGTCTTCATCATATGAGTGCTCACTATCAGATGCTTCAATGTTTTCAAGAGGAACTTGTTGAGAGTTAGCGAATGGATTATCAATTTCAGCCATTGATTTAGAAACCCTATGAGAAGATGGAGGAAGCTTGAGATGCTCAAAAGACCCAAAACAACCACTACAGGTGACAAACATAAGAAGAAACCCTAAAAAGAAGGTTGGAATCAAGTGACGGGTTCACCAAATGATTTAACAAATATTGAAATAATAAATGTTAAATTCTACTTGCAGAGTATCAATGTAATGATATAACAATGAAGAACATATTTGACCTAAACAATAAGCTAGATAATGTAAAACCCTAGGTGTAAAAGGAGGGATAAGGTACTTAGATGATTTCACAGCTTAATCCTAGACTGCATGAACTAGAAAACTGATAGAGAAGAGGAGGAAACTGTCGAAGAAGAACCTAAAAAATTATGTGGACTGTCAGATCTTCCTAGACCAGGAAGGGCAACTTAGAGGCATCAAAGACTTCTCCTAGGTACATGTGACTTTGAAACTGGTCAAAACTTGAATTTTGTAGTGTCGTAAGATGTTCACTAATTGTCATTGTTAGTCACCTGTATGTCGTTGTAAGATTGTTGAGTTTTCCTAAAACTTGCAAAGATATAGAGCACCTTCAAAACCCTAAACACATGAAATCCAAAAAAAATAAAAAGATGAAAATGGGGAGTTGGACTAACCCCGGCGGTCACCTAACCGAGTGAACTTACGATCCAAGCGTTGAAATACATTTCACACTCAATGTAGTTCCGCATGTGTATGTATGTGTAGAATTGTGCCGTAAGTGGCTCTTGTGTTAAACACACTTGAATAATAAGAAATAACTAGATGTAACAAATGTAAGTAGATGTGTGCATGGAAAAATGTGTTAGTTGTGGAGCCTAATAGCGATATGGGTTGCAAGGGGGGATTTTCCCCCCTTGCGGGGTTCAGGGGTAGCGCCCCCATAAGCCACATTTTATATGTATTTATGCATTGTGAAATTTGGACCGTTCCTTATTAGGTCACAGATCTAATGGGTGGTTTTTCTATGTTTCCCTAAAATGATAAATAAACCCTAATATCTGTAAAGGGTCGTTATGTATGAGGCTCATTGTATTAGTGGTGGCACTGTGTGTGTGAGATTTTTAGCTAGATGGAATAAAAGGATTGGCTATTTCTGGTGGACGTAGCCCAATTTTGGGTGAACCACGTTAAATTTGTGTCTCTATTTTATTGCATTTATTTCTATTTTACGTTTTCCACATTATTCATTACATGCTTGTTTATCTGTACAACTGGTATAATCCTAACAACTGGTATTAGAGCATGTTTGAGATTTATTTGTTGGTAGTATACTCACAGAGGGATTTCTGTTTGAGTGGGAGAAGAAACAATGACAAAGGAGAATAAGTTTAGAGTTGAGAAGTTTGATGGCCAAAATTACCAGCTATGGAAAATGCAGGTGGAAGATTACCTGTATCAAAAGGATCTATACCTACCATTGGGAGGTGAAAAACGAAGCCCCCATTCATGTTTGATGAGGAGTGGAAGGTTCTAGATAGGAAGGCTCTCGGTGCAATTCGATTGAGTCTGGCATCATATGTAGCTTCAAATATCTCACAGGTGAAGAGTACGGTAGAGTTGATGAAAACCCTAGCTAATTTATATGAAACACCTAGTGCATCCAATAAAGTTTATTTGATGAAAAGATTGTTTAATCTACAAATGCAAGAAGGTGGATCTATATCTAACCATCTTAATGATTTCCACACTATTGTAAATCAGTTAGATTCAGTTAATATCCCATTTGATGAGGAGGTTAGAGCATTATTATTCCTATGTTCTTTGCCAGAAAGTTGGGACAACTTAGTAATGGTAGTTAGTAATACATCATCTACTTCTCTTAAATTTGAAGATGTAGTAAGTGTCATTTTAAATGAGGAAATGCACAGGAAAAGTACAGGGAAAATTATTCTTCTGGAAATGTGTTGAATATGGAGAGTAGAGGAGGAGCAAGGAAAAATCAAATATTAAGGCTCATGGGAGATCTAAATCGAATATGGGTAGATCCAAATCTAGGAGTAGAGGCATTACTTGTTAGAACTGTGGAAAGAGAGGACATGCTAAAAAGGATTTTTAGTTCAAAGGAAACAAAGAAAACCAGCTCAAGGTATTAAAGAGGAAAATCGCGAGTAATATTATTCAGGATGCTCTTATACTTTCTCTTAATACTAGAGTAGAATCTTGGGTAATAGATTCAGGCGCCTCTTTCCATGTAACCCCTAATAAGGGATATTTTAAAGAGTATGTCTAGGGAAATTTTGGATAGGTTTATTTGGGCGATGATGAGCCATGTGACATTGTCGGGAAGGGCAATGTACACCTGAAATTATAGAATGGAACTACATGGATATTAAGAGATGTGAGGCATGTACCTAGTCTTAGGAGAAATCTCATCTCTACAGGACAATTGGGTGGTGAAGGTTGCATAGTCACATTCACTTTAGATGCTTGGAAGGTTTCCAAGGGTGCCTTGGTAGTGGCACGGGGTAAGAAAGTAGGCACTCTTTATTTGTCTACTTGTATATCGATTCTTATACCATATTATCTACTTTAGAGTAGGATGCCAAAGCATGTGGCATAGTAGATTAAGACATATGAGTGAGAAGGGCATGAAAATTCTATAGGAAAAAGGTAAGATTTCAAGTTTGAAGCAATTGGACTTAGAGTTTTGTGAGCATTGAATTTTTGGGAAACAGAAAAGAGTTAAATTTCTCAAGGTAGGGAATACCAAGAAAGAGAAAAATTTGGAGCTAGTTCATACAGATGTGTGGGGGCCGGCCCATGTTGCATCTCATGGTGGTTCTCTATACTATGTCACATTCATAGATGATGCCACAAGGAAGGTATGGGTATATTGCATTAAGCGTAAGTATGATGTCTTTGATACATTTAAGAAATGGAATGCACTTGTTGAGAATCAATGTGGTTTTAAATTGAAATGTTTGAGATCTGATAATGGCGGTGAGTATTGCAGTAAGAAATTTGATGATTATTGTTCCTTGAACAAGATTCGTAGAGAGAAAATAGTTCCCAGACTCCGCAACAAAATGGTGTTAGTGAGAGGATGAATAGAACAATAATGGAGTGTGCACAATCAATGAGATTACATGCGGGGCTACCTCTTCAATTTTGGGTAGAGGCCATAGATACTGCTATGTACTTAATCAACCATGGGCCTTTGAGTGCATTAGATGGAGGAATTCCTGAAGAATACTGGACCGGGAAAGAGGTAGACCTTTCATTTTTAAGAGTATTTGGTTCAGAGGCATTTGTGCATGTTAATAAAGAAAATAAAAAAAATTGGATTCAAAATCCAAATGTTATACATTCATAGGCTATGGCTCCAATAGTGATTATGGATTTTGATTTTGGGATCTAGATGAATCTAAGATAATTAGGAGTTGTGATGTTGTTTGGCATGAAAATAAAATGTACAGGGATCAGGTACAGGATGAAAAAAATCCCAAGGAAGAATTGGTTGAGGATATAGCTCCTAAAAATGAACTCTCAGGTGGAAAATATCCACCTACAGGTACCGAGGCTGACAATCTTGTAGGCCGAGCATGACAACCAGTGTCAGCATCGACACCTCTGTCAGAAATTCAAGAAAATGAGCAGCAAGAAAATAATGATCCCATGACATCCCCATCTTTGGTAAGAAGGTCACAACGTATTGGTAGACCTCCAGAAATATTTTCCCTTGCTTTGTATTACTTTTTACTAACAGATAGTGGTGAGCCAGAGAGCTTTGATGAGGTAATGCAGGTGGAGTCCACTAAGGAGTGGGAACATGGCATGAATGAGGAGATGGACTCCCTGGAGAAGAACCAAACATGGGATTTAGTCAAATTTCTGACTAGGAAGAGAGTACTACAAAACAAATGGGTCTACCATGTGAAATAAGATGAAGGTGGATAGAAAAGGTACAAAGAAAGGCTTGTAGTGAAGGGGTATAAACAAAAGAAAGGTATCAATTTTGATGAAATTTTCTCCTTGTTGTAAAGATGTCTTCCATTTGTATTGTATTAAGTTTAGTTGCTGTTGAAGATTTACACTTAGAGAAAATTGATGTCAAGACGACATTTCTCCATGGTGACTTGGAGGAGGAGATTTATATGCAGCAACCACTTGGATATGAGGTGAAGGGTAAGGAGAAATTGGTTTACAGGTTGAAGAAGAGCCTATACGGGCTCAAGCAAGCTCCTTGACAATGGTATCTAAAGTTTGATAGTTTTATGCATGAGCATGGTTTTACTAGATGTCAATCAGATCATTGTGTATACTTTAAATAGTTGGATAGTGGGAGCTACATTATTCTTCTATTATATGTAGATGATATGCTTGTAGTAGGGTCTAATATGCAAGAAATTGCAAAGCTTAAGGAAAAGCTTGCACAAACATTTGCAATGAAGGATTTGGGTGCAACAAAGAAAATTATTGGTATGCAAATCAAGAGGGATAAAAAAAATAAGAAATTGGTGTTTTCTTAGAGGAATATGTAGAAAAGGTGTTAGAAAGGTTTCATATACAGAATGTGAAACCAATTAGTACACCATTGGTTGAGAATTTTAGATTAAGAAAAGAGCAATGCCCAACAACATAAGAGGAAAAATATTATATGACACGGGTTCCATATTCTTGGTTTGTTGGGAGCCTTATGTATGCCATGGTTTATACAAGCCGGACATTGCCCAAGCAGTGGGAGTTGTTAGTAGGTATATGGAAACTTTGGGTAAAGCACACTGGAAGGCAGTCCAGTGGATTCTCAGGTATTTGAGAGGGACCACTAGTAGGCACTTATGCTTCGGAGGGTTAGATTATACTTTACAGGGATTTGTGGATTCAGATATGGCAGGAGATATGGATAATATGGCAGGAGATATGGATAGCAGGAGGAGCACTATTGGATATGTGTTTACACTTGGTGGTTCGGCAGTGATTTGGATCTCAAAGTTGTATAAGGTAGTTGCCCTATCTACTACAGAGGAAAAATATGTTGCAGTGACTGAGGCAAGTAAGGAAATGTTATGGATGAGCATGTTCATGGAGGAATTGGGTAAGGAGAAATGGGATTGTAAGTTACACAGTGATATTCAAAGTGCAATTCAGTTGTCAAAGAACTCATCCTTCCATTCAATAACAAAACACATTTAGCTAAGATATCACTTCATACGATAAGTGTTGGAGGATGGGCAGCTTGAGTTAGTGAAGATTCATACGGATGATAATCTTGCTAATATGTTTACTAAGCCAATGACAAAGGAGAAGTTGGATTTACATTAAACTTCTGTGGGTCTTCAAGATTGATCTTGAAGTGGAAGAAACAAGCCAAGAAGAAAAGTCCAAGCAGGAGCTATAGTGGTGGAGTTACAATAATCAATCTCCAAGTGGGATATTGTTGGTTGTGGAGCTTGATAGTGATGGGGGTCAGGGGAGATTTTCCCCCTTTGGGGTCCTGGGGATGGCCCCCTCGGCAAGGGGTTCGCGAGCCACGTGCCATGGCAGGATTTAGGGCGCGTGCCCCGTAAGCCACATTTTATACATATTTATGCATTGTGAAATCTAGACCGTTCCTTATTAGGTCACAAATATAACGGGTGTTTTTTTTCTATGTTTCCCTGAAATGATAAATAAACCCTAATACTTGTAAAGGGTCATTATGTATGAGGCTCATTGTATCAGCGGTGGCACTATGTGTGAGAGTTTTAGCTAGACGGAATAAAAGGATTGGCTATTTTTGGTGGACGTAGCCCATTTTTGGGTGAACCACGTTAAATTTGTGTCTCTGTTTTATTGCATTTATTTCTATTTTACGTTTTCCACATTATTGTTTATTTTACAACTGGTATAATCCTAACAAAATGAACTTCCCCTCCTATGAAGTGTATGCAGAAGAATGTAGTCCCTTTTCCTTGAATGGATGCTAGATGGATGCTTTGATGCTCTTGAAATGCCTTTGGATGTAACCTTAGGTGATAATGGTAAATTCTTAGTGCTTGGTCTTTTATTATGATCAAATAACTTTGTATTTATATGATTTTCTTGTCTAAAATTCATAATTAAACACTAAAAGGATGACCTATAAGAAAACAAGATGCCCAAAAACTAAAAAAGACCCAAAATATGTGATCAAGATACAAAGAGGTCGGGGGCACCTAGAGGGGACGAGCGCGCCTGGGTGTTGGTGTTCAGACTCATAAAATCTGAAGTATCAAAATTCAGACTAGGTAATAGGGTGTGTAAGGAAAAGAAGGAAACAAAAAAGAAAGCAAAGAGGCCAAAGACAATGGTCAATTAATAATTTTCTCACTTAGGAATCATATAAATAGTGGTATGTGATCAGGACCTAGAAATATACCCAAAATGCATGATTTAGTGTTTATAACTACTTCTTGTTGCGTATTAAGGATAAAAGCTTCAAAATAAGAGAGAATAAAGTATTCAAAGTCATGTATATGAAAAATTTGATCAAAGTATGCAAAAAGTATGTTAAAATGTGAAAATGTAGTAAAAGGAACATGTGCCCTGGATCGTGATGAGTGAAAACGATAGAAAGGGTCCTGAAAATGTTGTAGAAGAATGAGTTTTTGGGTGATCTCACACCCAGAATGATTTTTTCAGGTGATGTCACATAAAGTACAAGTTTTTTTGGAAATAGCACACCACGAAGGAAGAAGTGTTGGGGAGAAAGGTCTATTGTTATTCTCCATCCCCGATGCTTCCCAAAATTTATACACCATCGCATATGGTGATCCTACTTTGTTTCAGTTTAATAAAGTTCAATCCAAGTAGAAAATGAAGGTAGAATGCATTATGATTTATGGAGGGTCTGTGTATATATTGAGAAAATTGATCTATATACTTTTGTGAACCATGCTGATATGAGAAAATTTATGTAATCGCCCCTAGTCATAGATGCCTAGGAAGGGTCAGGGGCACCCAAGTGCTAGTATCTATATCTAGGCATTAGTGTCTTTGATATGCTAATGACCCTTGTTAGAATTTTGTCCATTTATGTGATTAAAGATTGTGTTGTTCATGTACTATGCAGTCCGAATGTGGATCAGTATATTGTTGAATGGGGTGATTGATTCACCCAATGTATGTCTCTCCTTGTTTGGGGTGTATGTGATGTCGTTAGGAGGATGCATCCCAAATAAGGAATGGACGCTGATATGAAACTCATACCATATAGGGGAGGGAATGTGCTTGGTAGAAACTAAGGCACACACAAACAAAGTGGTGGAAACATGTGTTAGTGCAATTAAGACAAATACACAAATAAAAGACAATGTGTAATCTAGCAAGCAATAAGACAATGTGGAATGCAAAAATTGGGTTTCAAACATGAAAATCATAATGTCACAATGCAATCAGGGCTGAAGTGGCCAAAAACATACAAGAAATGCATAATCAAGACATAGAGAAAAACTCACAAATAATGCCATACAATAGAAGACAATGACAAATAGTAGCAAGCAAAGTGTTAGACAACCATGGTAGCAAATAGTTCCTACAAATAAATTGATGCACATGAAGCACCCATTAGCATATTAGAAAGATAAGAATTATGTCAAATCATGTATGATTCGATGTAAAATAGTGTGCTAGTAAGAATAGGGAGTGGTATAAAATGAAACATTAACACTTGTAGTGTGTACGAATGTAGGTGCCCAAAGTGAACTCAATGAGACTGGTAAGAGGTATAATGCCAAACATCCATGTTGCGTGTAAGGATCTGTAGAAAGTCTGCATTCAAAACTAGAGAACAAGTGAATGCACATGTGTATATAGAAAAGATAATGACATACAAAGTATCTGTCTAACATGTGAAACAAAGTGTACATATAACAAGTATAAGTAAACAAAAGTATGTGTAACCAAGATATGCAGATCTTTGTGAGTGAGATGGAGTGATATGAACCATGAGTGTGATAGGATAAGTGCCCTCCTCTAGTGTATGTGGATTAATGTGTATGTAATGAGGTTCATTTATAAATGCCCCTTTAGCATTTATGAATGAACCCTAGAACTAGAGTGTGCCATCGAGAAATGGTGAAATGTGTGCATTAAATAGATAGATCAATGAAGCATAGAGCATAAAGAGTGTGAATATGGTGAGTAATGTGAGGTTCATGAATTTAGTATGCCCTTAATATTCAAGTGTGAACCGTAGCACAAGAGTGTGTCATAGGGTAATGATGATACAAGTGTATCAAGATGTGTAAGATGTGTGTGAAAGATTATACGTAAAGTAGTAGAAGATAATTAGAAATGTGGGACTCAGATAATGATAGAAGGGGGAAGAGTAAGCATGATTCCCCCAAGTGTATGAAAATGAATATACTATCTAACAAAAGTGAAGTGTAAGGGTCCTCTACCCGATGCTTGCGGAGATAAAGGCATGTGACCATGCTTATGAGATCGGTGATGTATGAGATAAATGATGTATTAGTGAATGAGATCTATGTGCATGAGACCTATGAGGTGATGAACACCTATGTGAAGGAGACCATGGAGGTGATGTACACCTATGTGAAGGAAATCGAGGAGGTGATGTATACCTATGTGAAGGAGCCACCCGAGTGGTGGACCTAGACTGATGAGATGGACTAATAGACCGAGTAGGTTATGTGCTAACAAGATAGCTAGGAGTAGATTGTGCTTTGGATTTGAGAGATCCCAGGACCTAGATGCTCTAGTGAGTGTAAAAAAAACCTCAAGAGGAGGTTGTGGCCATAGTGTGCATGGAAAAACACCGTTAATAGTAATGAATTACTTGTTGTGAATGAACTTTAGACACAAGTGATTCATGGAAATGATAGCTTGAGTAACATGGAGCCAGGGAAGACCTAAGAGAATGTCACACCCTTTGATTGAAGGTGCCACAAGAAATGGCACAAACATGGTAAGAGGACCAATTGTGGGTGGAAGCTTGACGTAACCGTAACATTTAGGAACTGGATATGAAATATGCGATAGCGGATAGTTGATAGTAATAAGAAGTGCAATAGAGCATACACACATATGAATTGATGGATCAATCATTGTATTATTGATAACATGAGGCTTAATATAAGTGTTAATATGTAATGTGTTAGAGGAGAATGTAGCATGATAGTTGTGATTGGATAATGCAATGAATGATGGAGATGCATCAATGTGAGAAACTCAAAAATCAAGATCCCTCGATGAAGGAGGAGGCATGACATGATATATATGAGTGGCTGAAGAGTCAACAACTTTCTTCTCATGTTTAGGAAGATGATTGTTGAATATATTGAGCTTGTGATTTTCATTGACTGAAGTAGATGCCATAGGCTAAGGAAGCTTAATGGAATTATTATTGATGAGATCTTGAATAAGATGCCTGAGTTTGAAACATCTATGGTAGTATGTCCAATGCATTAAAGATAATTGCACCTCAAATTTTCATTATATTGAGGCCTTAGGATGAGATGGATCTAGATTAAGTGGAGGAAAAAGTGTAATAAGATTTCTCTCAACAAGTTGTGGTAATAGAATATATGGAGTACAAGGAAAATTGTGAATATACACTTTGGAGGCTGCCATGAAGCTTGTTAGGAGTAGATACAATGTTGACAATATATTTTACTTCATTAGGTTTGGTAGATGGTTTGAAAGTTGATTTACTTTGAAATCTAGTAGAAAATGAATCTTGATCATGATATTTAAGCTTTCCAATAGATAGTAGTTTGCTTTTGCGTAGCTTGAGAGTATGGAAAAGTTGATCAAATGAAGGAGATGTATCAAAGATGACACTCTCTTGCAGAGGAGGTAAGAGACTTTGGATGTTGATAAGAGAAATTGGATAAGTAATAAGAGAAATGAAGAATTACATGTAGGAGTGCACATGTATAGGAATTTGAATGGAATGTAAGAGGGACCGCATAATTGTGGACAGGGTAGCGCGCAGGATCTGCGCGTATACATGCGAAAGGATATGGATTTAGTCGATTTTCTGAATATGAGCTAAAAATAGGAAAATTGGGATGGACTTCAAACCAAGAAAGGAACTAAAACATGATGAATTGGTGACTAAGTAAAGGTTATGAACATAAAAATCAAGCACACACATATAGAGCTATTAATATTATTAAAGAAAAATATTCTTAGGAGATCTATGTTTAGCTGTTTCTAAAAGCCTGCACACTTTTTAAATGTAATGCATGTTGTCTATTTTTGGGTATGCCTATTATTAGGAGGGTTCATGGGCGGTGAAGGGAAAGTCCCCACCCATATTTATATGTCATTGATATACTATAGAGAGTATCGTGGGTGTGGATGAAGGATACAATCGATACTATGTTGTAGGATTTTGTGCATGGATCTGCGAATCAATGTAACACTTGATCATGTATTCAAATTTCTTGTGATGTAATGAATTTTGTGTATGATGGATAATTGTGGTTGGATATTGGTTGTTGATATGTCTGAGTATGGTAATTTAATAGTTCAACTATTCTTAATTATTGTTTAAGTTGTTATATTTCCTTATTATATGTGTTTACAAGATGATATGAATGAGTTGGTTAAGTTTATGAGAAAGAATACTTGGTTGTTTATCATAACAAATATGCATGCTAACATCTTGACAAACAAACACACAAGATGGACCTCGGTAGTTGTGCGTGCTTGGTGAGCATTCAGTTCTCGTTGAATGAGGTGTGTGAGCACATATTACGCTTAAGTGAAATAAAAGACTACATTTTGGTTCCATTGTCGGGACCTCTTTTTAACTTGTCTTCAGGATGTTGCATGCAGATGGCATATCGATTATCTTTGGAAAGCATTGAAAGTGGGTAGAAGATGACCAAGATAAGTTTGCACAAAGGTATAACACTTGACTTGGATTTAATGCATGCAAGTTGGTGGAGGAAAATATTTATCATGAATTGTATGAAATGTTCTTTAGCTTCTTTCCTGTAGAGTTATACTAGTGGTTGAAAACATATTCATCAAACAAAGCTTGGAATCCTAGGAAAAGGATTGAGATGGAGGAAGATTATCAGACTCTCTTTAATGTAGATGAGGAGTGGACTAGAGCTGTAGATCATTGGTGGTGTGGAGTTTTATATAATTATATATTGGAATATGCTATCTCTATGTATTCATGTCCCGAGGAAGTTGAGTTTAAGTTTTTGCAGGGTCCCAGAGGATCCTATATGTGCACTATAACTTTAGTGATAAAAATCTTGATGGTAGAACTGGATTTAGAGAGGTTACCTATGGCTAGCTCAATTCCCACCATGTACGGGGTAGGTGTGGGGAGGATGGCGATAACCTTAGCGAGAAGATAGATGAAGAGAGGAAAGACGACTCAAGTATAATGAAGCGTGAGAGAGGGAAATTAAGGTAGCACTATAGTCACAAAGAATGACGGATAACAAAGGTTTTTAAGCTTTAATGTAAGATGAGGAGTCACATCATTAGGTCCTCTTGAATTTGGGAAAGTGCAAGAGAGAGTCCCCATCAACTTTAGATGAGAGTGTGTCGAGGAAAGAGTGAGAACTGTGGGCACACATCTAACTTAGCCTCGGCTACCTAGCCCTTATGCTTGGTGTTCCATATCCAAAGGTAGTTAAAGGACATAATAGTTAAATTAATAAGGTAGATATGGGTAGATATCATTTTGTGTTAAATCAAGAAGTGCCTGACTAGTAACATTCCCATGACAACACAATAGGCACAAGTGTTTGGGAGTACTCTTATAGGATTATTTTTAGGAGCATCAACATGACAGAGTATTGGTGCATAGACCATTGGAAGCACTCCCTGTAGGTGTTGTGGCTACATAGACAGTGGGAGTCTAGTTTAATACTATACCGGGAAACATGGGATCTCATCAATCGGGTCACATCCTGCAAGGGGGGCACAAGAGGCTTAGGATGATTAGGATAACCTCCACAAGGAGGAAATCCCTGGTGGAGGTCGAGATCTGGATCGGTGGATATGGCCCAAAACCACCACCACAATAGCCACCATCACACCAACCTCATCAGACCCCACCTCATCAACCATTTCAACAGATACTTCAAGTTTACTTTGAGATGTCTCTTCATTTGCCAAAGTATAGAGGTGTGGAGGATGCATCGAGTACTTGCACAAGTACGAATTACTATGACACACAAAGGGATCATGACTTGAGACATAAAGGAAATTCAATTTTCCACCACACTCTAAGGACGCACACATAGTTGGTACAAAAATTATGACTGTATCGATGTAGTGGATTATGATGCTTTGTGCACATTTTTATTGGTTAAGTTCCACATTCTAGAGTTTAAAACAGAAAAGCATCATCGCACTTAAAGATATCAATCATGGTTTATCGAGAGAGTGTAAGAGATTATGACGCACACATTAAGACATAGTTGTCTAAATTGTCTTATGACATCCATTGTAGTCAACACGCACAATAGTTTCTTTGGGGACCTGTTGACTCCATTCCTAAGGGAACTATATCATAATACATACATTGATCTATGTGAGGCATTAGAAATATCTCTATGCATTGAATCAATTGATAATGTAGAGACAAGGGTCATCCTTTCCTAGAAGCATAGATAACAACTATGGTGTAGCAGTTGGAGAAGCTCTCTGCCAACTCCACACATAATAATAAGAGTGGTATATGGTGCACTGATTGTGAGGTTGAGGGACACACTAAGGTTATCTACCCGTGTAGGATAGTGCATACGATGTTGAGTCTTGCAAGCTTTGTCATAAGAATCGTGATGTGTTAAATTACCCACTCTTACAAAGTGCACTATTTAGAAGAACATGTCTATGTATTGTAAGATTTTTGATGCCCATACCCATAATATAACTAATTACAGATGATTGATCACATCCACAAAGAAATTAAAACAAGATTGTGCTATACTAGTGTGGGATCGGGTCAAAGGAGTAGGAAGGAAAAATAATGAAGAGTGCAACAATGGGGATAATAAGAATGACAGATTTCGAGGAGGATATTGAGGCCGAGGTCGTGGTTGTGGTAGAGGAAGGTTCACACGAGGAACTTGTTACATTGGTGGGTCCTTGATCATTACCAACGTGACTATCTATAGAATATAGTCCGCACATGGTGTGGAAATTAGTATAAGTTAGAGGATTGTGTGGACATGTATGAGCACATGAGTAAGGCCAAAAAGAAAGAAAAGGGCATGGGGATGATCGAAGTATAATGCACAAATGTGGATCAATGGATGCTTAAGAAAATTACTCGATCGAATTGTAGCCCATGCTAGTGACTACTTGCGTAGAGGCAACACGTGTGCACGACCCCTCAAGGCTAAGACTCTCATTAGGAAGGAAGATATTATACATTCTAAGTATCCAAATGTTGTACATTAGAAGGAGATATATCAAGAGACCTGTGGGATTCATCAGAGAGCTACAAGGTGAAATACAATGCTTAAAGGAGTAGGCACAAGAAAGCGAGTGTAAATATCATCCCATTGCTAGGTGAATAGCTACATGAGAAAGTAATGCGTGCTAGAGTTGAGCATGAGTGACATATATTACATGTAATATTTCGACCACAAAACCATGAGTATGATAAGGATATTACTTTGGATGTAGTAATTGATGGGTGGTTTATAAACAAAATTCTAATGGATACAAGCCTTGAAGTGAATGCACTGAACTGGATGCATGGAATCATATGGGGAGACCTACATTACAACCATCCTCAAATGTGTTGTATATGGTAAACAAGATGAGGGATATGCCTATTGGGGTTTTGAAAGATGCCTCTATTACAATTCAAGGATCCAAGTTTATTGGAGACTTTGAAGTATTGGAGCTTGCTGAAGTAGACAAATTTCCAACACTACTTGGGTGACCTTGGTGTTATGTGAATCATGAACACCCACACTTTAATAAAGGTCACATTAATCTGCAAGAATAAGGATGAGCACATGATCATACCATTATATGAGGAAAGATCTACTCCTTATGGAGAGCCTTTGAGTGAAGAATATTTAAACATAATTTATGTGCACATAATACAAGACCTTGAGACCGTAGAATAGTCTAAGGAAGGTGTGATTTAGTGGGAAGACACACATCAATTAGCGACACAATAAATGTTGCTTGTAATAACCGGGCCCATGGCACATATGAAATGGTTGGGCATGAGATGAAAGGTAGAGTAACCAAAATGATTAGGCCGTGCATGGTCAAGCGTATGGGGAAAGTTTAGTTACCAAGGTATACCAGTGAAGAGAATCCCAAACCATTCTTGTGTGCCATGTAGGAACACTGGAAGAAAGAAGGTGATCAAAGAAACATGTTGATTTATACCTTGCACAAGAAAGGAGTGTGCTGGTAGGTGACACATAGAGACAACTTTTTGGATTGGAGAGAAGTGAGAATAACCTTCTCAGAAAGGTTCACTTAGAGAAATGCACCTACACTTATCTATGAGTATTATGGGAAGACTCCTACTTTGGTACATGTTCAAGACTATGAGAGATGATGGAGGTAAGGTGTGTAGGATTTATCACCATCTTTGTGGGTGCATACGTTCTATTCCACTTTGCGAGTATGCGCATGTGCATGGTACATGCATGTTGAGCTCAAGAAAGAGATTGCAACTTGGGGAGATATGATTGTAGGTATATGAAGGATTGCATATCATAAAGCGCATCACCTTGGGGGATAACATGAAGGCGAAGAGATCATTATGGAACTAATTGGGAACCCGAGTGGAGGCATTACCGATACAGAGGAGAAAAAGAGATATAAATGAGACGCCCTAGAAGGAAAAATAAAAAGGAATTCTAGTATACATGCTTAATGATGAAGAGGTGGAGAACCTGGATGTTATCTACATAGAGAGGGTGCATGTGCGGTCATTGATTATGTAGATGAAAAGGCACGCGTGTACCATGCCCCCATGAAAAAAAAGAAGGTTAATATTGGTATTGAAGATGCACCTAAGGAGGCCATTATTGGTGATTACTGGTCAAAGTAGGAGGTGAAAAATATCATTGAGATTTTGTGCAACTTTTAGGATTTGTTCTCGTGATGTTACCATGAGTTGAAAGGAGTGCACCCCTTATTAGGAGAAATGAAGATAAATTTGAAAGATAGTATGTACCCAATACAAAAGATGCCATATAGGATGAATCCAAACTTGTGTGTATGGGTCAAGGAAGAAATAGATAAAATGTTAAATTTTGGAATCACCTGATCCGGTTAAAGAGTGTGCGTGGGTAAGCCCCATGGTAAATAGTATCAAGAAAGATGGTCGATACAAATTTGTGTGGACTATAGGGATAATTTGAAGGAAATACTGAGTGAAAATGATCCCTAAATCTAACTAAACCATTGTAGTCTTTGAAGAACATCTTGATAGATTTCCATTGATATGAAGAACTTGAAAAATGGAGCTCGTATGTGCAAGATATGGTCTATCGCCAACAAGAAAAATTTAGGACTGCGCATTGGTACATTGATGTGGGACGATTCACATTGTGATAAGTGGTAAAATGGGTGAAGAGCAAAAAAATTGTGTTTTCAGACACCAATCTTCGACACTCGATTGTGAAATGGTGGGCCCCACTATTTTTTAGCTTAGGGCCCTCTCACCAAGGTTGGAACTCTTTTTGAGGGGTGCCTTGGCCTCCGATTCATATTACCATTATATTACAATTGTATATATTTGCCACTATATGTCTATATATCTTACATGTGGGATTTTGTATTATAGAGTTGAATAATTATGCAGGGTATTTATATATTGCTTTGTATTTGAGACTATCTCACCTAAGCTAGTACTAACTCGACATATTGGGGCTAACTCACCCGGTTTATTAACAATCGGTGGGGTGATCAAATCCCCAATAGACCATGCTGAAATCCTATAACTTCACCGAGCCCAACATAGGGTATTATCCATACAACTTAGTGGTCTATATACAATAAACCAACAAGGCCCTCAAACAACATGGATGGATCAACATATTACAAAGACTGGTCAACTCTACGTGGCGAATCAACTCACCACAATTCACCTACATGAACTTCATACACAACTTGGCCCAATATTAACTGATCTACCAATGCACTAGACAACACAACTCACATGGAAAATAGCCTAAGGCATGGATGAAGCCATGCATATGGAGGGCGGGTGAGCCCAACATAAACCCTATCCACTCCCACCGCACCGTGAATGTGGGCTTTTCCCACTATAGTGCAAAGTAGTTAAGAGAAAATGAAGGAAGGGGGTTCGACCACAGGACATGCCGAGAACAAAACATCTAGTTCACTAATGTGCCATGAGGGCTTGAATTTGAATAATACGAGATCATTTCTATTTATAAAATACTTTTGTAGGGACTGTGTTAGAGCCTTAAGGAACAATTTACGAAAACACCATTTTTGGAGCACTTAGAGTCAAAATTAGACTTTGGTGTAAAAAGGAAAAGTGTTTAGAAATTCAGAGAGGAACATAATGATGTCATTTATTATTCATGAAGTTATATATTTTTCTAGGTATATGTGTTTTTTTTGACACAATTTCATGGAGATCATATCTTTGTGGAGATACTACAAAGCCACAACTTGATTCAAGAACAAGTTTCGACATTTTATAGAGTTTCGAATTAGAAATTAGATCTTTAAGTAGGTGACAGTGATCTATTATTCACTTTGGAAGGTAAAAATTATACTTTAAGTGTTAATTAATAGATCGATTCATGATTAAGTGAATCTAGAGATGTAGCCCATCTGGGTGAACTCGTTATCAATCTTGTGGAATTTATTCTAGTTTATTTTGTTGCTTATTATCAAATTTAAAATTCAGTCTAAAGGAATGAACATTTGAATAAGCAAGTCAATAAACTGGAAAATTAGATTAAAGCTAAAATTGATTCCATTAATCACAACAACATGCACAATCAATTTTGGAAAAACTCGTTAAATTGAATGCATTCACAAATCATGTTGTGATTATTTTTGGGAAATAATAAAATCAATAGTTTAGAATATTTACTTATTTCTATTGAATCATGAAAAGTTTATTAAAAGGAAAAATTGATATTTTTAAGAGAAATTGGAAAAAATTGGGATTTCAAACCTCTCAAAAGTGAACTCATAAACACTCTTGATCAGTTTTAAAATCAGAAATTAAAGTATTTGATTTAAAAAAATGGTATCTAGGGGGGAAAAACCATTTTTGGATAAAGGGAACTTAATGAATCATGTGTGATATATCCTTTTCCTACACCATTTACTAAATAAATCCTTGAAGGCATTTTAGGGTGCGATATCTATTCCTTTACAGATGGGTTATCAGGCTATCACCAGGTGCACATTGCACGAGAGGATCATTAGAAAACAACTTTCACCACTGAATAAGGAAGTTTTGCATATACAGTTATGCCTTTTGGACTGAAGAATGCACCAGAAATATTCTCACGCATTATTTTGTAGGTATTTCATGACTACATTCACAAGTTCTTACACGTGCATTTAGATGAATTAACTGCTCATGGATTTGTTAGAGATTATTGTGACAATATGAGGATTATGTTTGAGAGGTTCAGGTAGTTGAGCATCTCTCTTAACATTAAGAAGTGCATTTTTCTACACCTTTTGGAATTTTTCTTCGGCACATCATTTGTAAGGAAGGATTATTGGTAGACCTAGCCAAGATAGCTGCATTCAGGATTAGAAGAGCCTACCAATCGAGGGAAGTGCATGGATTTTGGGGCATATCTGGATACTATAGAAAATTCATAAAAGGATATGTAATGATTGCTGAGACCCCTATAAGAGTTTCTCAAAGCAAAAGGGAAATTTCATTAGGGTGACATGTAACAACATGAATTTGAGGCATTTAAGGATAAGATCACCACAACTCTAATATTATGCTTTCCCTCTTGGAATAAACCCTTTCATGAATATGTTAATGCTTCGACATGACGATTGGTGCAATGGATATGGAAATATGGATCACTCAATATGCTTTGCAAGCAAGAAGTTAACACCACTGAAACAAAATTATACTACCACTGAGCATGAGGCATTGTCTATGATCTACGTGATTCATAAAATTTGTCAATACTTGTTGGCTACTCTATTTATCTTTTATAAAAATCATATCACATTGAAATATTTGGTCAACAAGCTTGTTTTACAAGAGTGCATCTGTAGGTGGATACTTCTCTTTTAGTACTATGGTTGTGAAACCAGTAAGAGCAATTCGGTCATGATCACTTATCAAGAATCAATTTTGGAAAGGATGCGTAGAGTATTAAGGATATAATTCTGAAGTATATTTGTTCGAGTTAAACCACGTGGCCATAGATTTGGAGGACATAGCAGTATTTTTGTGCGGTGGACTTACGAATGAATGCATTGGAGAAGAAGTAGCTTTTTATACATGTAACACCTTATTATCGATTGGTGGAGACTTGTACAAGATGGGAAGAGATGAGGTCTTACACCGGTGTGTGCTTAAACATGAGCGCGAAGCCATCATAGAGGAGGCTCATTGTGGAATAACAAGAGGAAATTATATAGATGACATGACTACGTGTAAGATCTTGATGGCTAGACTTTGGTGGGAAACTTTTTACAAGGATGTTAAGGCATTTGTAAAGGCATGTGATCATTATCAGCATGTTAGAAATCCTAGAGGTAGGTATGAGATGCCACTTTAGACGATTATGAGTGCAAAACCTTTCAAAAATTTGGCCATTGATTTTGTAGGACTTATTACACCACCCATGAGTAGGACCTGGAGTGTGCTATTTAATCACTTTTACCAACTATTTGATAATATTGGTAGAGGTCGTGCCTATAAAGGATTACACTTGTAGCCACAACAACAAGGTTCCAATGGGAAAATATTATTAACAGGTATGGCTATCCATTAAGCTTGACAAGTGATAGAGGAACTCATTTCTTGAATGATACAATCAAAATTTTGTTGGCAGAGTTTATGGTGGCACACCATAAAACCAGCCCTTATCAACCTCAAGCTAATGGTACTATAGAAGCCTTCAAAGTTTTTTTGGGCCAAACTCTTATGAAGATTTGTGGCATTGGAAGAAAGGATTGGGATGATAAGGTGTCGACATACTTTGGGATTACAAAACCACTTATATAAGATTGGATAAGGCCACACCATTCTAGTTGGTGTTTGGCATGGAGGCGATATGCGGTGGAATTCATGTTACCATCCCTACGTATTATGAGCATAGGTGGATTAGATAATGAACTAGTTTTTAGGAGTACATTGATAAACTAATGCAATTGGAAGAATGGTGCACCATTACACGTTGGAGATAGAAGACTCGAGAAGGTGTGATAGAAGGCGACATGATAGGAACATTAAAAAAGAGGTTTAAAGTTGGAAATATGGTCCTTCTATATGACTCCAAGTTTGCATGCTACCCATGGAATTTGAAGGTGCATTTGTTAGGACCTTTTTAGTAACCAATATACTTGAATCAGGTGCTTGTAAATTACTGGTGTTGGATGACACCATGTTGCTCAGTTAATTCAATGGGATTAGGCTGAAGCGCTACTATAAATAAGATTCTTGGTGTTTGTAATAAGGCAATATTACCACTTAGATTAGGTTTCCCTTTCATGTTTTATTTTGAATTTCAGTTAGTTGTTTTCCTTTTTTGTTGTAATAAGCTTGCTTGTGCATAGGAAACTAATTACTATCTATTGACTTCATATACAGAGGACCGCACATACTTTTAGTATGGAGTGAATTAGGTGCATATGTGGAAAAAAAGAGATCTTATTAGTACTAGGGACTTTTGGAAAAGTTGGTGGACATGAGACCACAATTGTATGAGGGTGTGAAGTTAGGATGCTATCTAAAAGATACACACAAGAGAAAGGTGTTACAAGTGCTAAGAATGATAGTGACGATAAAAGTTTGCTTAGGTTGAGGACCATGTGATGAGGAGAAGGTCGTGTGTAGTGTAAAACAAGGTAGGTAGTGGTAAGATGAACTACTTGGTATATGGCATCAGAGGATTATGTACAGTGGGATATAAAGGCATACAAAATGAGGTCTATGGCATGGGAAGTAGTAAGTGTGCCGAGAAGATTACAACTCTAACATGGGTAAGGAAGTAGAAAAGCATAATTAAAGCTATGGTATGGTGGTAGGTGGCGAGAAATAAATGCGGGATATTTTTGGAAATCTATAAAAAAATTACCGAAAAGGGTTTATTATTAACCATGCCTTATGATGAATTCAATATTTGAAGAATGTGAAGTGTGTGAACTGGTGTAAGATTATGATGAAGTGTGGAGAAAATTGAACATCACAGATTGAGGAAGTACACATCATGTTTATTGAGCTCCTTCGTGTGGAAGTTTGAGGTTGAAAGGCATGGAGGTTTGGATTTGTGAAGTGTTGTGAATTAGGGTTTGTAGAAGCATGGGTTTGAGCTAGGGCATCGAGTGCAATCAAGGGCATGAAGTTGGTTAGTAGTGATAAGTGTTTGAGAGAAAGGAAGGTGAACAAATAGATTGGTTGACCCATTTTAATAAGAAAAAGGGTTATTAAAACACTAGGGTACGTGGTATTTCGGGAAAAAAGTAAAATAAAGAGAATGACACCTAAAAGATCCCTATGTAAAAACAAAGGGCAAAGGGAAGAAGAAAGAACCTGAGGTTGAGGTCAAAGAAGCACCCGAGGAATGATTTTCATAAATGTAATGTCCAAAAAAAGTAATCATGGGACATATTTGGGAGACTCACCTCAGGAAGTGTAAGGTGAGTGATTATAATTATCGCTCTAAGGAAAATGAGTGCCAAATAGAGAATGAGTTGGTGTAGAAGACAAATCAAAGGAATGCTAATGATAGATCAATCTATGATGATAAGGGGCACTAGATTCTAGAGGGTACGAGAGTGCTTCAGATTTACGAGTTGCCATATTTTGGTAAACCATAACAACTTTACCAAAGTGGCTTATGTCGTGAGTCCATAATGACTTATTTTATTTTCGGGAAGAAGAGTGTGCATTGACACACCGATGGTTGGGAAAATTACAAGGTTACGAAGCTCGAAACTTAGATTGTAACACATTTAGATAATGAAGTACAAACAGAGGCCACTATAGTTGAGATGAAGTATCATAAAGGGGGTGTACTATGGATGTTACCGAAATCACTAACCTTATTATCGTGGATCATCATACATTTGTTAAATAAATTTAATGAGCAAGAGAGGTGGGGCCAAGTCAATAAGAAGTGGCTCCACATTTTTTTCTTTACGAAGGAACGATATACAACATTACTATATTCATTACGAGGAAGGCATTATTGAGGAAGCACATGCGAATGATAGGATCACTTGGGGAGAAATCCTATTATCCATTGTATTTGTAGAGATTGGAGTACTAGATGGTCCTAATGATAAGATGTGGAAGTACCCTCTTAAAAATAAGTCCCTTTCAAAAAATTTACAAAGTATACCTGTCTTTGGAGTAACTAATGTCTACAAATTAAGGGTGGATCAATGGTATAGGTGAATGCATGAGGCATTTGAGCATGAATGGCGCATCCCTAGTGACTTTCCCTTGGTATTGGATGGAAAAGAAGAGTTTTTAGTGTACCATCACTTTTCCTTGGAAGGTTCTTCATGAAGAATGGTGAGTTGAGCCCATGGTGTAAGCTCCCTTATGCCTTCACAACAAGGTATTTTCAAGCATCAGTGAACCAATTTTCAGACACACACAAGTTGAGGCTCGATTCGATAAGGTAGATTATGAGTACCGATTGATTGAAGAATACTTTTCAAAGATCACACAGGAGTGAGTCCTGTGTGGGATAGAAGGCCAAGATCAAGGGCACAAAAGGACATGAAGGACCTATGCATGAAAGACAAGTTCAACTTTCACGACTTTGCTGATTTTGAGTGTGAAGACCTATTTTTAGGAGATGGTGTGTGGAACACACCAATGATGTAGAGACGTGTGCGCTATGCATTATCTATCTTTGGAGGAGAGGATCAAAGAATTTTGCATGGAAACTAGCTAAGAATAGAATTGACACTTCAGTTAACTACAAAAGGTCTATAGATAACACACTTGCATGTGTGGCTATGCCTGTAAATGGTGTGTGGCTATCAATAACATGCGAAATATTATTGGACTAGATAAGCGGTGAAGGGCAACTCCCCACCCTATATATATGATGTTAGGTACATAGTAGATGATTGTAACAAAGAATATACAGAGAGTGTGTATGTATGTGTGATGGATGTATGGAGGTATAGAGATATATGCATATGACTGAATTACTATATCGATCCATACACACATTGGTATAGATTGACAATACTGTAAGGATCTTATGTATTTATTAATAGATGGAAGATATTGGTTGAATCTAAGTGTCATTCTGTGTGTAATTGAGTAGTGCATGTTATTAATTCAATCATGATTACTGTTTAAACTTGTTCCTTCATAGATATGAATGTAGCATGCATTGTAGAATGATGGATTAGTTATGAATCTATATATTTCTTCCTTCATCATGCTAACATCCTGCTATAACAACCCTAAAGAGGGACATGGTACCTTTGCACGCTTTGGGTAAGTTATGAGTTAAGGATGAGTGATGTGCCAACGTGACTAGGGTGTTATCTAGTAAATTATAGGTTACATCATTGGTTCCATTTCCAGGACCTCTTTTTCAGTTGTTTTTAGGATGGTTCGTGATGAAGATGTACCGGTTAACTCTAGAAAGTATTGAGGAATGGATACATGATTTGGAGGAAGAATATGCATGGCGGTTCAGCAAGTGGATCTGAGTTTAATGCATGCACTTGGGTAGAACATAATCTATATGACAACCTATATGAGATATTTTTCAAGTATCTTTCCAAAGTAGAAGTATACGAGTGGCTTATGCTTATGCATCTCAAAGAGAACTGGAGGTATCGTGCACTTGTCTGGACATAGGAAGAATTTCAGGCCCTTTATGATGCTGATTTGATCTAGACTCACGTTGTGGATACGTGGTTTCATGGTGTTCTAAATAGTTATATTATGGAATATTCAATTTCAACGTACTCTTTCCCGGAGGTAGCTGAATTCCAGTTTTTACGGTATCCAAGAGGAACATATTTGCAAGGTATTCCACTGGAAATCAAGATCTTGATGGTAACTTTGAACCTAGAGAGTAAACCGATGGCTAACTAAACTTCACCACACACGAGGGCAAGAACAAGTTTGGTTTAAGATGAAAGACCTAGTGGCAGAGAGGTAGAGAGAGGAAGGAAACTTAAGTATAATGAGGCACATGAGAGGGAGATAGAGAAGTAACATTCTATTGTAGAAAGTATGGCGTTGAGGAGAGAGATGGCTTGTGAAGGATTTATAGCTCACGTAGAAGACATGGAGCCAGAGCATTAGGAACTCCCCCATCTTGGAAAGCATGATAGAGATCCCCCTTCAGCCTCACACAAAAGTATGCCAGTAGAGACTACTTGGACCACGGGTGCACATCTTAATCCACCTGGTGACCTAGCCCTTGTGCTTGGTTTTTCAGTATCTACTATGACAAGTAACCAATAAGCTAACTTAGGAAGTAGGAGAGGAGGAGTAAGTCACGGATCAAGTGCATCAATGCCGTGGATAGATGAATTTAATGTTATTTGGAGAACATTCTTAAGCACATCATCCACACAGAATATGAGCACACAAAATGTTGGATTCACCTCTGGAAGTGGAACTACCTCACAGACTGTAGGGGTTCAATATAGTACTACTATCGGAGCATAGGGGAGTACATCTACAGGTCCTATTCTAACTATAGGTGGAGGATCAGGAGGTATAGGTGGTTCTAGTTCTGGTGGATCTGGTTGTTCTTGAGGTAGAGGGAACATAGGAGGTTCTGGATCAGGTGGTCAAGGTCCACAGTAACCACAGAATATCTATATGGAGATGTCTCTTCGTCTCCTAGAATATAGAGGTATAGAGGATGCTACCGAACATGTGCATATGTGTGAAATCTTGTGGCATGCTAAAGGGATCATGGCTACTGAGCGTAAGGCAAGTCAATTTGCAACTACATTACAGGGGTGCGCTCATAGCTGGTATAAGAAGTTTGACCCGATCAAACTTGTGTGGATTATGCCGCATTGAGGATGTTTTCTTGAAAGAGTTCCATATCCCTAAGCTTGAGTAGAAGAGTATAAATGTGCTCAAGGATATTAAGCAAGGCACTACTGAGAGTGTTTGTGAGTATGATGCTCATTTTAAGACACTTCTATCTAAGCTATCTTATGATATTCACGCTAGCCAGCATGCACAAAGTGGTTTGTTGGAGGATTGATTACAACTTTTAGGGGCTGTCACATAAGACATACACCGATCCATGTGAAGTACTTGAAGAAGCTTTACATATCGAGGTAGTTGTGAGCATTAACACCGGCATTAGTTGATTCCTAGAGGCACATATTACAAGTATGGAAAATAAGTTAGAGAAGAATGTCAAGAATTCAGCCCATGAAATGTGCTCAAGAATTTGATGTATAGATTGTGAAGTGGAATGTCACACCAAGGATAGTTTCCCTCATAGATATGTATGCTCATTACTATTAGACTATGAGATCTACCATTTGAATCATGATGCTAATCACTGTCCTTTGTTATAGCGCACAATAAGGAAGAATGTATCTTGATTTTATAATATTTGCAGGTCCACAACCCATGATACTGAGGATTATCGGTTGATTTTTCAGATCCAGGATGCTATAGACATTGGGGTATGATAGCCAAGTATAACAGATAATTCTAAGGGTAAGAATGAGTACCAATATTAGGATCATAATCAAATATGCTATGACAGGAATGAGGGGCATTTTAAAGGAGGTCGTGGAAGGGGACGTGGATATCATGGTGGATATGGAGGACGAGGCCATGGTGGAGGAAGAGGTGAGTTCCCTCATAGAACATATTATACGTGTGAATATCTAGAACACTATAGGCACGAATGTTATCAGAATATTGCATGTTATTTTTATGGAAAGAACCATATCTATGAAGAGTTCTAGGACTTATATGAGCATCTAAGTAAGCAACACAAGCAAGAAAACAAAGGCATCGGGATGGTTAGAATCCAGCGCATGGTAGAAGATCAGTGGATGCCCAAGATAATAGAAGGAACCGAGGCATTGACAGTGAATATTACTACACGCATTGAAGTGGTGTGTGTAAGAGAGGCATTACACCAGAAGCCTACGATCACCAAGGATAAGGTTTTGCATGCAAGGTACCAAATCATACTCATTAGAAGGAAGTTTACCAGGATACCATGGAAGTGCTAAGGAATCTTCAGGTTGAGATACAATACCCAAAGGAGTAGAAGAAAGCATCAGAGACAGTCCAAACTGATATCAATGATTTGCAAGAGGTGTGCAAGATGTTGCACCAAGAGAACATTATTCCACTATTAGGAAGTTGGTTAAAAGGGAATACTCCATGTGCAAGTCTTGAGATCGGGTGACAGATTCTGCATGTAAATCTTCCCCCGATAGCAGATCGACTATGAAAATAAATTACTCTAAATGTTGTTGTAGATGGGTGGCTGTTGAGCAACATATTGATTGATACAGGTGTGGAAGTAAATGTGCTTACATTAGATGTATGGGTACAAATGGGGAGGCCTCCATTGCAGCCATTATATAATGTGTTATTTATGGCAAACTAAACTAAGGCCACTCCCATATGAGTTTTGAAATATGCATCTATAACTATACAAGGGCCGGAGTTCACTAGGGATTTTGAGGTACTAGCACTTGTAGAAGTAGAAAATTTTCCAAGCCTTGCTTAGATGCCCTTGTTGTTATGCCAATAATGCTTACTTGAGATTCAATAGGGGTATATTAGCTTTGAGAACAAGGAATAAAGAGTTGTGATACCTCTAACATATGTAAGTCTACACCATATGTTGAGCCTTTAAGTGAGGAGGACTTAAACATAATTTATGTATGATCTATTCAGGACCCAGAGGTCAATGAGCCATCAAAAGAAGGCATCCTACAGTGAAAGGATTCTCATTCTATTAGTGATACTACGAGTATTACTTGTGAAAATTGGGCTCATGGTACATATGAACTAGTAGGGAATGAGGTAAAAAGTGTGGTTACACACAAGAATGGAATTCATTCAATTCGATGGATAGACAACATAGTACCTTGGTATACAAGGGTAGAAGATCTTCCTACATTTTTAAAGGCCATGGAAACACAGTGGACAAATCAAATTAAGAGAAGATATATGTTAGTATATACCTTGCGTGGGATAGTAGCACACTGGTGGGTAGTCCACAGAGATAATCTTATAAACTGGGAAGAGATTGGAGTCACTTTGTCTACTAGGTTTATAAGGAACAATGCACCTACACAAATCTACACTTATCATGGTGATCAACCTGTTCAACATCACATTCAATAGTGTGAGAGACTTTGGACAACAGGACAGGAAGCATTACCACCTTCACTTTGGGTGCATCAACTATATTCTATGCTACAAGGATGCGCACGTGCCTAGTATGTATATGTAGAACTACATCGAGAGACTGAAACTGACAATATTTGACTGTAGGAATGATCCAGACCTTTGACTACTTCTCAACTAAACCTCCTATAGAAGAGGCATTAAAATTTGTCAAGTGCTTAACTATGGGAGATAGTGCAAAAGTAGAAGATCATATCCAAGAATTATTTGGTGAGGCAGAGTCCAGAGTGTGTTTTGAAAAGGAAGAAGAAATGGACTCCATACTACTTTAATGCGCTTACCTTGAGAAAGAGAAAGGAAAGATGGTTTACATTGTGGATGATGAGGAAGTTGAGAACCTAGATATTGAACATTCACATGGGGTGCGTGAGGTCTTGGATAGTGTAGACAAGGATACACATGCCTACCATGAACCCATGAAGACAAAGAAGGTGAATATAGGTTTGGAGGCTGAGCCTAAGGAGGCCATAATTGGAGACTACTGGTCAGACTCGAAGGTAGCAAAGATCATCAAGTTACTTAGGGATTATTAGGACTTATTCCCTCAAGGGTATCATGAACTTAAAGGCATGCATGAATCACTTGGGGAAATGAAGATAAAAATTAAGGATGGTGCATGGCCAGTTAGAAAGAGACCTTACAAAATGAATCCTAATTTGTGTGAAAAGGTAAAAGAATAAATTGATAAAATGTTGAAATATGGAATTATCAATCCCCTTGATGAGTTAGAATGGGTTAGCCCAATGGTGATCAATATCAAGAAGGAAGGATGAATTAGAATATGTGTGGACTACAGGGAGCTGAATGCTTTGCATGCATCATAGATCCATTCCCTATGCCATTCACTCGAGGAAATACTAGAACAATTTGTAGGGCGCGAAATATATTCCTTCACAAATGGGTTTTTTGGGTATCATTAGGTTAGGATTACTCAAGAGGATCAAGAAAATACAACATTTACTACTGAATGGGGTAGTTTTGCCTATATTGTGATGCCTTTTGGATTGAAAAACGTGCATGTTGTATTCTCACGCATAGTTGTTTAGGCATTCAAAGATTTTATTCATAACTTCTTACAGGTCTACCTAGATGATTGAACAGTATATGGGCTTGTGAAAGATCATTATGATAATGTGAACTTAATGTTTGAATGATGAAGACAATTGAGTATCTCTTTGAACATCAAGAAATGTATATTTTCTATGCCATTTGGGATACTATTAGGACATATAATCTGCAAGGAAGGTTTTTTGGTTGATCCAACCAAGTTTACAGTCATTTTAGGATTAGAAGCGCCTATTAGTCAAAGTGAGGTGCATGGATTTTTAGGTCATACATGATATTATATAAAATTCATCAAAGGGTATGCCAAAATTGCTGCACCCTTGGAAGAGTTATTGAAGGGAAAAGGTACATTTTATTGGGGAGAACTGCAATAATGCGTGTTTGAGATATTAAAAGAGAAACTTACTACCGTGCCCATTCTATGCTTTCCCTCATGGGATAAGCCATTTCATGTGCATGTGGATGCTTCTGGCATGGCCATTAACACTGTGTTAGCTCAACCTGGTGAAGGTATTATAGATCATCCAATCTATTTTGCTAGTAGGAAGCTGACTCCTGCTGAATAGAATTATACAACTATAGAGTGTGAATATTTTTCAATGATCTATGCATTGCACAAGTTTTGATAAGAGTACTTGTTAGCAACACCATTTGTGTTTTATACAAATCACATGGCATTGAAGTACTTGGTAAACAATCCCGTCTTACAGGGGCACATATGTAGATGGGTGCTCCTATTTCAAGAGTTTGACTTCACAGTTGTGGTGAAGCCAGGGAAAAGTAATTTTGGACCAGACCATTTATCTAGAATCAATTCAGGAGAGGATGCACAAACAATTGAAGAAACCATGCCAAATGCACAGTTATATAGGTTACAATGCGCACCCACAAAATTAGAGGACATTCTTTGTCTTTCTACGAACAAGTATGGCACCAAAAGGAATGAAAGAATTATAAAAGAAGTAGCTTGCTATACACATGACACCGTTTATGTTAATCAGTGGTGACCTTTACAAGCTAGGTAGAGATGAAGTATCACACCGTTGTGTATTAGAGCATGAGCGTAAGGATATAATGAAAGAATCTCATGGTGGTATTACAGGAGGCCATTATGCAAGTGATGTGACTTCCCGTAAGATCCTACCTACTGGATTATGGTGGGAGACATTGTATAAGGACTGTAAAGAATATTGTAAGGTTTGTGATCATTGTCAGCACCTAGAAAACTAGGGCAAAGAGATGAGATGCCTTTAAGACCAATTACTAGTGCCAAACTATTTGAGAAATGGGCCATTGACTTTGTAGGACCTATTTCACCGGCTACGCATAGGACCAAATCGCGCTATATCATTACTTGTATAGATTATCTCACATGGTGGGCAGAAGCAACACCTACGAAGGACTATACAACAACTAGAACAGCTAGGTCTCTATGGGAGAATTTTCTTACAAGATATGGATGTCCCTTAAGCTTGACAAGTGATAGAGGTACACACTTTTTGAATGAGATAATCAAGATCCTATTAGATGAGTTTATGGCTACACACCATAAAACTACACCCTACCATCCTTAAGAAAATGCAATTCTTGAGGCTTTCAAAAAGATTTTGGGCAGACTTTGACAAAAATTTGTGATGCTGGAAGAAAGGATTGGGATGAAAAAGTGTTAGTTGTTCTTTGGGCATATCGAACTACTTACAAGAGATTAAACAAAGCCACACCATTTCGGGATTGGTGTTTGGCGTGGAAGTTATTCTCCTATATAATTTATGTTACCTTCTTTGTGCATTGTGCATGCTAGAGGTTTAGTGATGAATAGACTTTAGAAGAGTGTATCGAGAAAATGATTCAATGGATGAGAAACAAGCCATAACACAATGGATTTAGAAGTAGGAAAAGGCCAAGTAGAAGGCATGACATGATAGAAACATAAGGGATAAGAAGTTTAAGATTGGACAAATGGTACTTCTTTATGACTCAAAGTTCTTGTGCCATCTAGGAAAGCTCAAAGTACATTGGTTGGGGCCGTATGTCATCACTTATATACTTGAATTAGGTGCTTTCTAGTTAGAAGCACTTGATGGAACATGACTACCTGGTTACTTTAACGGGAGTAGGCTGAATCCCTACTATAAATAAGTCTTCTTGGTGTTTATAATAAGGTAGTATTGCCATTTAGATTAGGTTTTCAATTTCGTATTTCCTTAATGTATTTCCTTCATTGTTGCTATGCTTTGTCAATTTAGTTGTTGTTTTTGTGTAATAAGTGTGCTTGCGTGCATGAAGCTAATTACTATATGAAGAATGTCTATGCATAGAGGACTGCACATACCTTTCGTGTGGGGTGGTTTTAGTTATCCAACTAAAAGACTGTGGGAATTGAAAGGTGAAAGGGATAAGTCAGCTATGGGTGTGCTTTAAGTCAAAAAAATATTGCTTCTCAAAAGTGACCAAGGATGGAGATGAATGAAAGAACAATATAATGCGAGGTAAGTGGAGGCCATGATAGCTACTAGGAGAAGGTACAGTGATGAGGTACTCAGTGCAAGGGCATGCGCCGAAGAGAAGTTTGTGACCAGAGGGTAGGAAGGCATGCTAGAAGGTTATAGCTGGGGCATGAAGATGTACCACGTGGGATGAACGAATTTGGTAAATGAATGAGGGGATATTTGGTAGGTGAAGGAGAAATAAATGCATCAAAATTTGAAAAAAAAAAAATAAGGATGGAATGTAGATTCATTTTTACTATTGCGACTAAGAGAATTTGAGGAAAGAGCTAAGTGTGAAGAGCCAAGTGATTGGGTTAAGGTGCGAAGGGTGTGAAACCAAGCATGACAACTAGATCTATGTGACAAGAAGCTTGCATCCCTAGTGGTGAAGGGTTTGAGTGAAGTAGGGAGATAGAAAAGAGTTAGGTTATGAAGTTTCCACATAGGGAACGATTGAATCGAGCTAGGGTTTGATTAAAAAGGTGTAGAGTTAAAGAAGATATATTTGCAAGGTAAAAATGGCACCTAAGAAGGCATCTAAAACAGTAGTAAAAGGAAAGAAGAAGGTGGTTGTCTAGAGAAGAAGAGATGGCACCTGAAATCCATTTTTCAGAAATACAATATCCGAAGGAGATATCATCGACTAGGAATGGGATTCACCCATCAGAAAGAGCAAAGTAAGTGAATACAATCACAGGACTTTGGAGAACAAGAAGGAGCTCGATTCCTTACTCATTGATAGGATGAAAAAGTGCACGGTGGATGACATGCTTTGGTTTATGATGATGCGGGAGAGAAGATTCTAAGGAGAATTGGGGTCTACCAATTATATGAGCTTCCTTACTTTGGGAAGTATGAGCCCTTGTATGAGTGGCTCATGATCAGGGTGCACAAGGGCTTCTTCTACTTTGTAGGACGCAGAGTTAGAATCTCATATGTGCTTATCTCATTAGTTATAGGTTTGAAGGCCACAAGAGAGGACATAAAAAGTGATATCACAGATAAATTTGTGATTTTAAAGACTTGATAATAGTTGGGGTACAGAAGGGTCAATGTGGAATGGATATAGACAAGTTGAAGAACCTGTCTAGTTTTGTAAGCTCTACAATACACCTTATTACAAAGTTGAATGATTAGGAGCGGTGGTCACAAGTAAATACTATGTGGTTACACATGGCGTGTAAGATGTCAGAAGGGGAAATCTACAAAATTGCAGGCTATATTGCAGAACAAATAGTCGAAGAAGTGTGCACAGGAGGGAAGATCAACTTTGGGGCTATTTTACTATCAATGGTATTCATGGAGATTGGAGTACCAGACGGACCGAAGGAAAAAGTATGGGAATACCCCATGGAGAACAAGTCACCAATTGAGAGGTTCAACAAGTATCTATGTAAAGGGGCCATGACAGATGACGTAAAGAAAAGGGCAGAGAAATGGTATGACAGGCTCTGCGTGACATTTGGAGAAGAGTGGCACATCCCAAAGGACCTACCAAGCAGTGGTAGGGAAACAAGTCTAGTTTTCGTATATCAACATTTCTACATCACACGCTTCCCAATGAAAGATGGAGTCTGGAGCCCTTGGTGTAAATTGCCTTACGTATTCACTACTGCAAGGTATTTCCAAGCATCATTCATGATTTAAAGACACACACCGAATGGTATTTAATGTAGATAAGGTAGAATGCAACTACCATACGTTAAGGAAGAAGTATGTGTATCCTAGAAAAAGTGCTTATATAGAGAGGATCATTTCAGAGGTGCTGAATATCAAGCCAATAATTATAGCTGTAATAGATGTGGGGGCAACATTGGTGTGTCTCCAGTTGAAGCCAATGATGAAGAATAAAAAATATGTGGAAGGTGAGTTCACACTTCCAGCACCACCAAAGGGAAAGCATACAATGGAGAACATCCCAAAGACCTAAGCCCATAGAGCCAATTGAAGTGGAGGATGAGGAGGAGGAGCACGAAGATAGTGGTGGTTTGGAGCATAGAAGTAGGAGACTTTCTATAAATAAGGGTGAAGCTAAATGCACAATTACACAACCTCAGCCATAAGAGGGGGATGATGAGGACTTAAATGTAGTCCAAGGAGTACATGTTTAAGAGGGTGTTTAAGAAAAAGGACCTAAGGTGCTACTCCAACCACTATGTGGAAATCATCCAAACTCTCCCCACGAAGGAGGAAACCATGCAAGGAAGGAGGAAACTAAAGTTAAATGAGGAGGTAGAAGAGTTAGAGGAAAGCACGCCTAATTCTCCTACACTTCCAGAGAACACAGAAGAACAGGGTGAGGAATCAAAGGAAAAAGAAGAGGATGAGAAAAGACCAGAGGAGATAGCTGCAGAGAATGTTCAGGATGGAGACACAAGTCCCAAATTTGGAAGCCAAATTTCTTAAGCAGTAACGGTCTAGAAGAACAAGTGGAGAGCACATTCCACTAGCCATGCGGTATGTAGAGGATGCGTGAAAAAATGTTTGTGCCCACTTCGAGCACGATAGCACAAAAGGATTTATTCGGATGGGAGATAATGGATGAGGATATGGTGACTATGCACACTCAAAAGTAACTATCATGGTCAATGCACACCCACATGGATGAGCCTGACTTTGATGTGTGTAAAGAGTCATGCATTTCAAGATGATTAAAGAAGGCACCCAAAGCTAGACACATGACAGTAAAGCCTACTATCATGAAATATGAGTAGGTCAGCAACACATTGGTGAAGGTTTTTTGCTAAGGTGGCTAGAAGAGACATGGACAAAGCTGCAATGATCAAAGCGCTGTGTGAGGAGTGAAGACAGGATGCGAGAGATAATGCACATAACACAAGAGAGGGAATTTACACTGAATAAAAATGAGGTATTTATTAGCATCGTAGAGGAGATTGGGGACAATTTCATCAGAGCAAGGCCATACTTGGAGGCCAAGGTACCACATGTGTTTCCTTCAGCGATACACTATGTAGGAAAGTTAGTGGACTTGGTACTTGAAGATGAACCTCTGCGCATGCCAGTGCCAAGGAGCTCAGAGCAAGATGCCAAATGAGAGAAAGCATAAATGATGTGAAATATTACATCTTATGAAGGGATGTTGTAAGCATTACAGGAAGTATTGAAGAAAGAAGACCAGGCTTTAAACATATGCACAACTCCAGAGGTGCTTATCAACATAAAGACCCTAGAAGAAAACAATGAGGTCTAGAAAGTGATGAAGGATGAGACATTGGGTAGTGTAGAAAGATTGTTAATGGTTTAATAGAAGCACGAGGCCCGACAATAGTACAAGAGCCACACAAGACTTGGTTGGAAGATATTGGGAAGCTTATTGCTCATAAAATGAATCTTTTAGAAGGGAGAATGACATCAATGTCCAGCGTTGTGTTAGTTCTGCAGAATGAGAAAGGAGAGACGTGAGGTATGAGTTGGAATCCATTACTATGGACATCCCGAAAAATTAGAACAAACACTCATTGAATGGCAGGTTTTAGAGGCCAAAATAAAGGAGGAGTATCCAGAGTTGATACTTCAAACTAATATAGAGGAGGCTACCTCATAACCTCATAAAAATTATTTATTTATCTACATTCTTTCATTCTTATTATTTCCATTCTTCTATTCTTTACTTTAATTTTAAAAGATACCCATTGTTGGGATGGCAATGAGATTAGTGTGGGGTAATGTTGATCGAAGAATACTTGTCAAAGATCACATAAGGAGTTTGCGTGGGATAGAAGTCCAGGATCAAGGGTGCGGAAGGACAAGAAGGACTGTGCATAGAAGACAAGTTCAAATTTAATGACTTATCCAATTTTGAGCGTGAAGACCTATTTTTAGGAGATGGCACGTAGAACACACCAATGATGCAGAGACATGTGTGTCATGCATTTTCTATCTTTAAAGGAGTGGATCAAATTATTTTGCATGGAGACGAGATAAGAATATAATTGACACTTCAGTTAATTGTAAGAGGTCTATAGATAACACACTTACATGTGTGGCTATGCCTGTAAATGACGTGTGGCTATCAATAGCATGTGGCCTATTTCTGGAATAGATAAATAGTGAAGGGCAAGTCCCCACCCTATATATATGATGTTAGGTACATAGTAAATGAGTGTAACAAAGAATATACAAAGAGTGTGTATGTATGTGTGATGGATGTATGAAGGTATAAAGATATATGCATATGATTGAATTACTGTATCAGATCCATACGCACATTGGTATAGATTGATAATACTGTAAGGAGCTTCTATATTTATTAATAAATGGAAGATTTTGGCTGAATTTAAGTGTCATTCTATGTGTAATTGAGTAATGCATGTTATTAATTCAATCATGATTACTGTTTAAACTTGTTCCTTCATAGATATGAATGTAGCATGCATTTTACAATGATGGATTAGTTATGAATGTATATGTTTCTTCCTTCATCATGCTAACATCCTACTACAACAACCCTAAAGAGGGACCTGGTACCTTTGCATGCTTTGGGTGAGCCCTCAGTCAAGGCTAAGTGATGTGCCAGTGTGACTAGGGTGTTATTTGGTAAATTCTAGACTACATCAGTTGATCAAACATTGTGTAAGACTTATTTGTATCCAAGGAGGGTAGCTTACATCAAAACCATGATCTTAGATGATGTTAACATAAATTCCACAACTTTGGTGATTGGAAATGAGGAAACAAAAAAATTATATATATACTTAAAGCCCAAGTTGGTTGATGAAAATTACATTGAAGATGAGATGAAGATCCTAAATCCAACACAAGGTAAGAAAAGCTGTTGGGATGAAATCTACTTGTGGGGCTACACATCCCCATGCAAAAATGAAGAGAAGAAAGATGATGAGAAGGAGGAAGAAGAAGATGATGCTACGTTGGATCATGGCCTCAATAGTAATCTTCTAATCCAAAACACATAGACATAACAAGAAACTAGGGTGTAGGACCTTCAACAGTTGATAAGTCTCCAAATGTTATTCACCCAAGCCGATCCCGAGAGAAGAAAAAGTGTAAGCTAGTAAATAAGATAGACAATGATGAAGGGAATGTGGTGGAAGAACTAGTATGTGAGAAAAAGTTGAAAGAACATGAGGACATAATTTTCCATGATGTAGAAAAAGAAGAACACATGGAGGAGAGTGCTACACATGATGAATAAGTGCATGAGATACTTGGAGGTGGTGTCGGGAAGAGGAGGAAAACAAGGGAGATGAAGATCCCTCAAGGAGTGAAGGAGGGACAAGTGCACATACTTGTGAGGAAAAAAATATATATACAAGATGACACATAGGTGGAAGGAAAAAAAAAGAATGAGGTCATGTGCACATCAAAGGTGAGATATATTGATTACCAATCCATGGTGTTACATGTGCGGTTCCAAAACATAGTGACGAAGAAGAAAATGTATAACTAGGAGGTTATAAATATAGAGGGTACATCTATACACACAAGGAAAATGCTGTCATGGAGTATAAAATGCATATGGATGAACCGAAATTTGAGATCATTGATGATGCATTTGATACACACAAAATAAAGAAATCACCAAAGAAATTCTTGATGGTAAGGTCGACCGAGCTTACCAATGAGAAAGCCAAGAATGATCTAAACAAAATGGCGATAGAATTAGCTCTCGGAACTCTAGACAAGGGGGCAACTATCAGGACATTTCTTAAGGATAAAAAGACAAGGAACAAGAGGTTCAATGGCTAACTAGCGAGGAGAAGGAGAAGACATAAAAGTGCACAAAGTCCTGTCCTTAACTTTGAAATCCATATTACTGGTGAAATCATGGAGATTGGAGTACCAGACGGACCGAAGGAAAAAGTATGGGAATACCCCATAGAGAACAAGTCACCAGTTGAGAGGTTCAACAAGTATCTATGTAAAGTGGCCATGACAGACAACGTAAAGAAAAGGGAAAAGAAATGGTATGACTAGCTCTGCGTGACATTTGGAGAAGAGTGGCACATCCCAAAGGACCTACCAGCAGTGGTAGGGAAACAAGTCTAGTTTTCTGTATATCAGCATTTCTACATCACACGCTTCCCAATGAAAGATGGAGTCTGGAGCCCTTGGTGTAAATTGCCTTATGTATTCACTGCAAGGTATTTCCAAGCATCTGTTCATAGATTTACAGACACACGCTGAATGGTATTCAATGTAGATAAGGTAGAATGCAAATACCATACGTTGAGGAAGAAGTATGTGTATCCTAGAAAAAGTGCTTATATAGAGAGGATCATTTGGAGGTGCTGAATATCAAGCCAATAATTATAGCTATAGTAGATGTGGGGGCAACATTGGTGTATCTCCAGCTGAAGCCAAAGATGAAGAATAACAAATATGTGGAAGGTGAGTTCACACTTCCAGCACCACCAAAGGGAAAGCATACAATGGAGAACATCCCAACACCTAAGCCCATATAGCCAATTGAAGTGGACGATGAGGAGGAGGAGCACGAAGATAGTGGTGGTTTGGAGCATAGAAGTAGGAGAATTTCTATAAATAAGGGTGAAGCTAAATGCACAATTACACAACCTCAGCCATAAGAGGGGGATGATGAGGACTTAAATGTAGTCCAAGGGGAGTACATGTTTAAGAGGGTGTTTAAGAGAAAAAGGACCTAAGGTGCTACTCCAACCACTATGTGGAAATCATCCAAACTCTCCCCACAGAAGGAGGAAACCATGCAAGGAAGGAGGAAACTAAAGTTAAATGAGGAGGTAGAAGAGTAAGAGGAAAGCACGCCTAATTCTCCTACACTTCCAGAGAACACAGAAGAACAGGGTGAGGAATCAAAGGAAAAAGAAGAGGATGAGAAAAGACTAGAGGAGACAGCTGCAGAGAATGTTCGGGATGGAGACACAAGTCCCAAATTTGGAAGCCAAATTTCTTAAGCAAAGAATGGTCTAGAAGAACAAGTGGAGAGCACATTCCACCAGCCATGGGGTATGTAGAGGATGCAGGAAAAATGTTTGTGCCCGCTTCCAGAGCACGATAGCACAGAAGGATTTATTCAGATGGGAGTTAATGGATGAGGATATGGTGACTATGCACACTCGAAAGTAACTATCATGGTCAATGCACACCCACATGGATGAGCCTGACTTTGATGTGTGTGAAGAGTCATGCATTTCAAGACAATTAAAGAAGGCACCCAAAGCTAGACACATGACAGTAAAGCCTATTGTCATGAAATATGAGTAGGTCAGAACACATTGGTGAAGGTTTTTACTAAGGTGGCTAGAAGAAACATGGACAAAGCTGCAATGATCAAAGCACTCGTGAGGAGTCAAGACAGGATGCAGAGATAATGCACATAACACAAGAGAGGGAATTTACACTGAATAAAAATGAGGTATTTATTAGCATCGTAATGCTTAAACTAATGCATCCAAATGGAGCTTTAAAAACATCAAGCTAATTCTTGATAGGTTGGATATGCCTTCTAAATTGTAAGTTGCTTCTAAAGATCACAAAGAGATCAAAGGATTACTATCTCTCACAAGAGGTGTTGGGCCCCTAGAATATTGGTGAGTATAAAAAGGCGCATAGGGGCTCAAGGGCCCCGATTAAAAGAAAGGCATGCAAGACAAAGTGCACAAGGCATGGCTTAAGAAAAGGGTTTAAGGAAGCCCATGGTGTGTGTGGAACACATGTGGATAGAACCAAGGGTTTGGGACTTATTCAAATTGAAATTTCGGGGCAGAACACATGAAAAGCATGACCCGACTATGCGTGGATAAGGTGCCAGCATGGCGATAGGTTGGCCTAAGAAGGAGCATGCATGCGGTAGAATCTTCTAGAAGCACATCATGGGATAAAGTGGAAAGCTTAGGCCTGGAGGAGCATGCTCACATGGAGGACCACATTCAAAAACTTGGCATCGGATCTGAGGGTGTTGGAGGATGAGTTGGCAGCCCAGTGAAGCTATAAATACAAGTGCTTGCAGAGTAAACAAGGAGAGATTTATTGAATGGGTGGAGCTCTGTAGAAATACTAAAAGAACTCTGTTAATGGGTAATTGAATTTGGGAAAGGATGTATTGGGCATGGGGATTGTAATTTTTCTTTTTGGTAGCTTAGCTACTTTAGTCCAGTGTAATGCATGCATGACTCATGGGTTTCTTCTCCGTGATTCTCTATGTAATGACTCCATGGATGTAATGAGGTTACCTATTATATATATATATATATATATGAATATCAATGATTCTGATGTATACATCTCTTTCATAATTTCTCTTTCATTTTATGCTAAGTATGGATTCTTGTATGCTTTTTTGTTAGGATACAAGTTATATAATCTTTAAGTACTCATGCCTAGGATGACCTGCAAGGATCTAGATGTTGTTTTGAGCTCTATGGTTCTTGTATGTCCTAAATCCTTTGAAATATCTTAAACAAAAATAATAGATGATGTTTCCCACTAAACTCACATAAAGAGAGACTCCAAAGCACTCTGTGTGTGCCTCGGGTGAGTGTCCATCATCCACCTGGGTGATAGGCCGGTGTGCATGGGATTCCTTTCTTTTGTGATAGGGGTAAAATTTACTACATCTTGGTTCTATTTTGGGGCCTCTTTTCAAAGTTGTAGTAGGAATTAGAATTCATCATGATGCACATAGATGGGTAGAAGAGAATCTCTACCATGATCTCGTATGAATTTTTTTCTTTGCTTCCCAATGGAACTGTATGAATGGATCTCAACCTATGCACCTAGATCAAGTTGGCATTATGGATCATGTGTGTGGACCTAAGAAGAATACTAGAGGCTACAAGATACAAATTTGACGTGGACCCGTGATATAGATCATTGGTGGAAAGGAGTATTGGCTAGCTACACTCTGGAGTATGCCATTTCCACATATTCTTGTCTGGAGGTTGCTAAGTTTGAATTTCTACAGAGCATAGAGGATCATTTCTACGTGTTGTCCCTCTGTCTATGAAGATCTTGATGGTTACCATGAGTTTAGAGGCATTCCTAATGGGTGGCTAAACCATTCTAGGTGTTGGGCAAGGAAGCTAGGGTGGAGGAAGATGACAAATGTGTAACGAAGAAAGAAAGGGAGGAGATACGACTCAAGTATGGTGAAGCACATGAAAGGAGATTGCTATACAATGTGAGGTTACAAGTGTGATGGATGTATGAAAGTAGACGTTGTAGGAAGGATTTGAGGTCTATGTAGAGGACGTGGAACCTAAGAAGTGCATGCGACCCCATATTGGTAAGCGCATAAGAGAGACACCTTCGGCTTTTGATGAGAGTTCATCGTGGGGAGAAAGAAGAACCGTTGGTGCACATCTAACCACACCTAGTGACCGGACCTTAGTGTTTGGTTTTCTAGATCAAGGGGAAAATATTGCTAGTCCAGTTGGTTACATTGGAAGTGATCCATCTACACCCAGGAGATATAATTTCTTGTTTGGGCCTTCTATGGCTACAAACACCAACCCAATATTAGGAGGAATTTTTAGGCAAGGTATAAACATGCAAGCTTTTGGTCTCGCATCTGGGAGTAGCACGGGGTATACTATTAGTAGTGGTTCATTTTCAAAGACCATAGGTGTCCATTTAGTTAAACTGTGGGGACCCTTGACACGACCACTATGGGATTTGGTGGATCTGGGGTCGGGAGGAATAGGACCGTGGACCTGGTAGAGCTAGTGGATCGAGTGGCGGAGGAAACAAAGGTGGAAACCAAGGCTTTGACTCAGGAGGATTTGGGCCCCAACCAACCCCCTAGGTTTTCTTTTAAATGTCTTTACATTTTCCCAATTACAGAGGTATTGAGGATCTTGTAGAACATGTTCACAAGTGTGAACTGTTATGGCATGAAAATGGTATCAAAACCTCGAGTGGAAGGCTAGTTAGTTTAAGACCACGTTGCAAGGGTGCACACATAGTTAGTATAGGATGTATGACCCTCATTAAACAAAGTGGTGTACTATACTACTTTAAAGAATGCATTCGTAACAAAATTCCACATTCTTGAGTTTGAGAAGAAGAGTATCAACACGTTGAAGGAGATTTAGCAAGGAATGACGAGAGAGTGTGCGGGAGTATGATGTGTGCTTTAAAAATATCTTGTCTAAATTATCATATGATATTCACCCTTTACAGCATGCTCAGTGGTTTGTTGGAGGATTGATCACCCCTTTTAGAAGGGCCTTATCTCATAAAAATTTTATAGACCTGCATGAGGCATTGGAAGCTACTCTGCATGTCGAGGCTATTAGTAGTGTTGATACATTGGTGTTAGCCTATTCTTGGAGGCTCAAATTGCTGCTATGGCCAAGCAATTGGAAAATTTGTCTATGAACTCAGCCCATGAGACTCGCAGTGGTTTGTGGTGCACAAATTGTGAAGTAGAGGGGCACGTTAAGGATAATTGCCCCCAAAGGACAGTACGCGCCGTGGCAGGAGATTGTGAAATTTTTCATGGGGACCATGATGTGAGTAGGTGCCCCTTGTTACAATGTGCAATCTAGAAGAATGTGTCTTGTTACTACAAGATTTACACCTCTACAACCCATGATACTAAGGACTATAGGATCATTGATCAGATCCATGAGGCCATTGATCATGGGGTGTGCTAAACCAACATTTCCAGTAGTTCCAAGGGTGATGATCACCATTATGAGGAGTGCACAAATGGAGGTGCGCGTGGAAGGGGTTTTCGAGGAGGATTCCATGGTTATGGTAACCATGGAGGAGGAAGGACTGAGTTCCTGTGTGGAACCTATTTCAATTGTGGGTCTACGTAACATTACAAACTTGAATGCCTGGACCTAATGTAGTGCTCATGGTGTGGAAAGAAGCATAAGTATGAGGAGTGCCCAGATTTTTTTAAGCAGATGAATCAACAACACTAGAAGGAAAAATGAAGCTGTAATGGTTATCATTAAGAAGGTAGACACAAAGTTGATGCCTCGTGTAATACGGGATGCAGGTTTGGATCTTGTTTTGGTAACAACAAGGGCATAAGCCGTGCACGAAAAAGAGATATCAAGGTAGAAGAACCTGGTTTTAAGGGAGGAAGTAGTTCATGGAAAGAACCTAGACCCTGCACATCAAAAGGAGGTGTATCAAGACACTATAGATGTCATTCGGAGTTTACAAGGGGAAATCCAATGTCTAAAGGAGAAATCTAGGAGGGAGGAACAAGGGAGGAGAGTTGAGGCACCAAAGGATGACCTGGAATAGATCAAGGAGGTGTGTAAAATGCTAAGGCAAGAGAATATCATTCCCTTGCTAGGATCATGGTTGAGAGAGAAGGTACCACGTGCCGGAGGAGAGTGTGAGAGGCAGGTCTTGCACACAAATCTTCCCCCTCACAACCTTGACTATGACAAGGAGATCATGTTGAATACAATTTTAGATGGATGAGTACTTAGTAATATCCTCATTGACACTAGCGTGGAGGTTAATGTTCTAACTTTGGATCGGATGGGAAGACTGCATTATAGCCATCTTTGAATGTGCTTTGTATATGGTAAATAAGACTAAGGCAATGCCCATTGGTGTTTTAAAGGATACAACTATTACAATCCAAGGAGCTAAGTTTACTGGGGACTTCAAAGTCTTAGCGCTCATCGAGGCATACAATTTTCCAGCACTACTTGGGCACCCATGGTGTTACAAAAATAATGCGGACCTTTGGTTCAACAAAGGGTACATCAGCTTTGAAAACAAGGAGGAGTGGGTCATTATACCCCTAGTTGATGGGAAGTCGACACCCTATATTGAACCTTTAGGGAAGAAGTTCTAGACATGATATATGTGTGCTCAATCAGGGACCCAGAGATAATACATCCTACTAACGAAGTTATCCAATTTGAGGATGCTCAGTCAGTAAGTGATACCACCAGTCTAGCATGTGACAATTGGGCATGTGGAACTTATGAATTGATGGGATGTCAGTTGAGAGGGTTAGTGACCAAGGTGAAAAAGCGCGCACATTTTGATACCTAGAAGGAAAGGAGCTTCCTAAGTATTCAGGAGGAGCCTTCCCTGAGATATTTCTATAGGAGATGGAAGCTCAGTGGAAGAATGAGAAGGAATGGAGAAGGATGCTAAGTTATGTCCTACTCAACACATCAACACGGTGGTGGGATACACTTCAGAGAGCCTTTTGGAATGGTGTGAAGTAAGAATTGCTCTCTCTGTAAGATTATCTAGGAACAACATGCCCACTTCCATTAAGGACTACCATGGGAAGGAGTCTACCTCTTCCATATCCGGGAATGCAAAAGGATCGGAGAGGAGACACAAAAGCTCTACCACCATCCCTTTGGGTGCACAAGTTGTATTCTACACTCTTTGTAGGGTTACACATGCATGGTACATACATTTGGAGATGTTTTGAGATAGGGAATTGGCAAGAGCTTGCGGTTTATCTTATTCAGACCTTTGAGTATCAAAGTACCAAGTCATCAGTTGATAAGGCCTTACAGGATATCAAGTGCCTTACCATGGGGGATAGTGCCATGATGGAGGATAGGCTATTGGATTTACTAGGTGGACCAGGTTTGGAAGTGTGTTTTGAAGAGGAGATAGAAGAAACAGAAGAGTTACAACTTGAGCACGTGTGTTTGGAAAAGGAGAAAGGAAAGTTGGTGTATGTGATTGATGGGGAGGAAGTAGAAAATTTGGATGTTAGCCATTATGTAGGGATGTGAAAAGTAATAGATAGTGTTGATACTTGTGTGCATGCCTACCATGAGCCCTTAAGGACAAAGAAGGTTAACATCGGTTCAGGAGAAGAACCTAAGGAAGCTATTATTGGAGATTACTGGTCAGAGAAGGAAGTCTCTAAGATCATTGATTTGTTGTGTGAATTTGAGGATTTATTCTCACATGGGTACCATGAGCTCAAAGGAGTTCACCATTCCTTAGGGGAGATGAAGATAAAACTGAAGGAAGGTGCGTGCCCGGTTAGGAAGAGACCCTATTGGATGACTCCCAATTTGGGCATGAAGGTTAAGGAGGAGATAGATAAAATGATAGCTTCTAGGATCATTGAAGTAGTGGAGAAATCAAAATGGATAAGTCCGATGGTGATCAACATCAAGAAGGATGGGAAGATTAGGATCTGCATGGATTATAAGGAGTGAACGTAGTTTGTGTCATTGATCCCTTTCGACCCCCTTCACTGAAGTAACTTTGGAAGGAGTCTTGGGTGTGAAATCTATTCCTTTACTAACTGGATTTTGGGGTACCATCAAGTTTGAATTGCAAAGGAGGACTAGGAGAAGACAACTTTCACCACTGAGTGGGGAAGTTTTGCATACATAGTCATGCCCTTTGGGTTGAAAAATGTGCTGTTGTTTTTCACGCATAGTGGTGCAAGCGTTCAGGACTTCATCCATAAGTTTCTTCAGGTCTATTTGGATGATTAGACAGTGTATGGTCTAGTCAAAGACCATTGTGACAATTTGAGGTTAATGTTTGAGAGGTGTAGGCAGTTGAGGATATCCCTCAACATTAAGAAGTGTGTGTTTGCTACACCCTTTGGGACTTTATTGGGGCATATCATATGTAAGGAGGGCTTGCTAGTAGATCCCACTAAAGTTACAGTTATTGTGGGGTTAGGGGAGCCTACTAGCTAGAGTGTAGTGCGTGGATTCCTTGGGCATACGGGTTATTACAGGAAATTCATCAAAGGGTATGCCAAGATTGCTGCACCTTTAGAGGAGCTACTTAGACATTAGCAAGGGGTGTTTGATACATTAAAAGATAGGCTGGTCACCGTGTCTTTATTACATTTTCCCTCTTAGGACAAGCCCTTCCATGTCCATGTAGATGCCTCAGGAACCACCATTAGAGTAGTGCTTGCCACACAACCATGTGAAGGAATTGTTGACCATCCTCTTGTTTTGTAAATAGGAAATTGACACCAGCAAAGAGTAGAATTACACCACGACTGAGTGCAAGGCATTGTCAATGATCTACGTGCTTTTCAAGTTCAAACAATATCTGTTGGCAACACCCTTTGTATTTTACACAAACCACATGTCATTAAAGTATTTGGTAAACAAGCCCATTCTGCAAGGGCACATATGTCGGTGGGTATTGTTGTTTCAAGAATTTGAGTTCACCATTGTAGTGAAGCTTGGGAAAAGCAATTATGGACCTGATCATCTGTCAAGAATTGATTCAGGGAGGACATGTAGAGTATTAAGGAGATAATGCCAGATGCGTAACTATTTAGGTTGCAGCACGCACCCTCAGATTTGGAAGAGATTGCGGTATTTTTAAGGAAGGTGTGGCGCCGAAAGGAATGAAGGAATTAAGGAAGAAGTAGTTAGCCATATATGCTATGCCCTACATGTTAATCAATGGAGTCTTATAGAAGTTGGGACGTGATGAGGTGTTACGCAGTGTGTATTAGAACATGAGTGCCTTGCCACAACATGGAGGAAGCACACGAGAGGAAGTACGTGTGGGCATTATGTAGGTGATGCCACCGCACGTAAGATATTAATGGTAGGTTTGTGGTGGGAAACCTTGTACGAAGATTTTAAAGACTATTGTAAAGTGTGTGACCATTGTTAGCACATTGGAAATCCTAGAAAGAGAGATGAAATGCCTTTGCACCCTATACGTAGCATGAAACCTTTTGAGAAGTGGGCAATAGACTTTGTAGGCCCTATTGCACCAAAGAGTGCGTAGGGGCCAGGTCACACTATGTCATCACTTGTACGAGTTATTTCACTAGATGGGCGAGAGGCAGCCCCAACTAAATATTACACAATAGCCACATCGGCAAGGTTCTTATGGGAGAACATTAGACGAGGTATGGATGTCCATTGAGTTTAACCAATGATAGGGGTACATATTTCTTGAATGAGACCATGAGGATCCTTTATTAGAATTTATGGTGGCTCGTCACAAGTCTATGCCCTATCACCCACGGGTAAATGGAAGGCATTCAACAAAATCTTGAGTCATACCACGACAAAAATTTGTGATGTCGAAGACAATATTGGGATGACAAAGTATTAGCAAAAGATATTGTGGGCTTATAGGACAACATAGAAAAGGCTAAACAAAGCCACACCGTTGTAGTTTGTGTTTGGCATGGAAGTTGTTCTTTCGGTTGAATTCATGTTACCTTCTCTATGAATAGCATGTGCAGGAGGGTTGGCTGATGAGCAAGCATTGGAAGAAAGAATTGAGGAGTTAATGAAATTGGATGAAAGACGATCACTCGCTAGGTGGAGCTAAACAACAGAGAAAGTAAAGTAGAAAGCTTGGCATGATCGCCACATTAGAAACAAGAAGTTTGAGGTTGGGAAGATGGTTTTACTGTATGATTCTAAGTTTTTGCCATCCTTGGAAGTTGAAATTCCATTGGTTTGGTCCTTACACAATCTCATACATCTTTGATTTGGGCACGTGCCATTACAAGTGTTGGATGGGACGAAGTTACTCTGGACACTTTAATGGGAGTAGGCTAAAGCCCTACTATAAATAAGTCTTCTTGGTATTTGTAAATAAGGTAGTTTTTCCAGTTAGTTTAGAGGTGTATTTATTTTCTTGTATTTCCCTTTCGCGTTGTTGTTTTGTTTTGTGCCTTGGGCACCGGTAACCTTATTGCTACTTTTTGAGAATTTGTGAGTGTGTAGAGGACCGCACATCATTTTAAGTGTGGGGTGGAGCAATGTGAAGGAGCGCATGGTTCAAGTGCCAAGGCAGTTTGTGTTAAAAAGCCAAGTTGAATGGCCTGGTTGAAAGAGGTGTATGGAGAGAAGATGGAAAAAGGATGGTTGGTGCGAAGATAAAGCTACTTATAGATCCCACGTACAAAGGAGGAGAAAGCACATTAAACAACATGAAGTAGGTAGGTGAGAGAAAAATATCGATGAGAAGAAGTGCCTTTGGCATTGGCTATGCATGCACAAGAGTCTCCTGTTAGGTTGGATTGGTTGTGTGATAGAAGGTTGGAGGATTTTCCACGCAGGTTGGACACGTGAGGCAAAGCACTCAAGTTGGGCTATGTTTGAAAAATCCATATTAAATGAAAAAAATTACAAAGTGGTAGGTGAAGTAACACTTAATGCTCAAAAAGGAAAAACTATAAGGGGGTGGGACACTTCAATTTTCACTTTACATATAGAGAACGAAGCACTTTTACACCTTTGCAAACTAGGGCTTCCAAAAAACTGATCTGTGTGAAGAAAAATTTGAAAGGATTGAAGCGTGAGTAGCTAGTTCAGATTTACAAACCAGGAGGAAGGGATTTCATGGGTGTGGGAGAAAGTGTGAGAAGACACCATCTTGTGAAGGGAGTATCCTAGTTAGGGTTTGAAGAACTAGGGCATGGGTTTAAGAAAATTTCTTCACAAGTTTGAGATCTAGGGTTGGAGAGAGCGAAAGAACAAAGTAATGAAGTGATTCAAGTGGGAAGAGGACCTAGAAAATGGCACCCAAGAAACTAGCTAGTACACCCACGAAGGGAAAAGGAAAGGGAAAGGGCAAGCAATAAGAAATTGAAGCAAGCACAAATGAAGAATGGTATGTAGAAATGTAGTACCTAGATGGAGTGTTGTTGGGGAAGGAGTGGGAGTCCCATCTTAGGGATATGTCTATAAATGATTATAATCATTAGACAAGCACAATTGAAAAGGAGTTGGCATTGGAGTTAGTGCACCCAAAAAACAAGAGGATGCCGAAGGTTTTCCCATATATAATGATGATGTGAAGGTCAAATTGGAGAAGGCAAGGTTACTACAACTCTTTGAGTTGCCCTACTTTGGGAAACTTGAGTGATCAGTATCGTGGTTGATGTCACGTGTGCATGAGGACTATTTCCACTTCATAGGGCACAAGATGCACATAAATCCTCAGCTCATTTCACATTTCATAGGCCTCATCTGTGAAGGAGACGGGTTGGAAGATGATTTGACAGACAAAGAAGTGATTAAGGAAACTATCACCACTTTTTCTTGCAAAAAGGGGTCAAGGTATTATGATGTCACAGACATCAAGGATCCAGTAATGAAGATGGCCACACACCTAGTGTCAAAGCTAAATGGCCAGGAGAGATGGACTCAAGTTAGTAAGCCATGGTTGAACATTTGCAAAAATATTTCAGAGGGCACCATCTATAATTTGTCCACATTCATTGTAGATGAAATTATCAATTACGCGAAGGAAGGTGACAGGATCCTTTTTGGAAATGTGTTGCTGACCATCATATTCTCGAGAGATAGGTCTTGGATGCATCGTTAAATTCATATGGAAGTATCTGATGAATACCCTTCGCTCACCAAAATATTTGAGAAGTATGCTTGTGACACTATGACAACAAGGCACAAGGCACACTTGGAAAATTGGTACATGCACCGAGGAATGTGTTTAGAGTAGAATGGAGAATTCTCGAACAACTACCAATGGCCACTATGGGAGAATTAGAATTTATCGTATATGAGCATTACTACAGGCAAATTTAAATTGATAGATGACTCATGGAGCCCATGGTGCAAGCTCCCTTTTCCTTCACAACTCAATACTTCCAAGTGGGAGTAAAAGGTTCAAGGAGCCCAAATATTTTAAGTTGAACCTTGTTAGTTTGGACCAAGACCATAGAGAATTGTGCAAAGGGTTGGTCTACCATGACAAGCACATGTACATAGAGTGGTACGTGTCACATGAAGTACAAATGATAAGATCCATGACTTTTCCCATTGCATGAAGATCCATGGCACACATTTACATTTGCATAAGGCCCAATTCGGAGAAGGGCACCTATCTAGAAAATGAGGCATCTATACCTCAGGATCCAACTGGGAGGAAGAGACCCATGCCCAAACAGGAGGAAAAGAAACCAGAAAAGAAAAATCCAAGTGTGGTGGACACACAGGCAATAGGGTCCCCCGGGGTAGGCACGGAACCAGTACATGCGCACACAAGAAGAAGGTCGTAATAAGAGAAGACTCCAGAGCAGAGAAGCCATCAAATAAGGAGTCATCAGAAGAGGAAGAAATAGAGTCACCTACACTAGAATCCCTGGTTAGGAAGAAGCGAGAGGGTAGAAGAGGAGACCACTTTGGAAGAAGTTGGAAATTTGGATAAATACATAGGAGAGAAGGATGATAGTGAAGAAGAAGTGGGGAAGAGGACCCGGGAAAGATCAAGGGCCACCTGTTTTCAATATACATGATTTAGAGGAGGAAGGTAGGGTAGACAAACAAGGATTCATTTTTGTGCGGTGCAAGGATAGCCAGGAGGGAGGAAGCACCGGGACATGGAAAAAGACAAGGAGGCTAGCACACAAAGGCAAGAGGTTCCAAGCTCGGCCTAGGAGCAAACACCCAAGGTGGTGACAGAAGAAGAGACAAGGGACATTGAGAACCTGGGGAAGGATGAGGTGGAGCACGGCATTGAGCCAACATTGAACAAGGAGAAGGAGGAGAGTGCATAAGAGGAACATGGCAACACTAGAGGCATGGTTTTAACTGTAAATATACCCAAGGGTATGTGCACGGGAGGGAGGCACATAGAAGGGGAGTCCGGAGATGGGTTATATTGATGACCCGAAGAAAGTGTTTTACACGTGGTTCTAGAGTACACTTCAGTAGAGGAGCTTGTAGGCATGCCATCTTTTGACAAGGAGGCTGCCTATCTGTGGACAAGGAAGATGATCTATTGGGAAATTGAGTCCCACCTTGATGAGCTGGAGTTTGAGGTAAGCCACGGGGTAGTTATAACATTGTCAGGACTAGGAGAAGATAACCTAGTGGTGGATACCCAACATCTCTTAGATGAACAACTATGCAACGCACTTAACAAGGTCTCCATTGAGATAGAGGCTAGGATCTTCAGGCATAATGATAGGATCAAGGACTGGAAGGAGAGTTGAAGAAGGAGGAAGAACTAGCTACATTAACCAAGGAGCTAAGCTAGGAAAAGTTAATTAGCGCTTAGTGGCGAGAGGGAGTTGAAGGATGAGAAGGCAAAGGTGAGCGCCGTATACAAGAAAATAGAATCTATCAACAGGCCATAATATTGAAGCATCGGACCTAGCATCACTGCTGTGAAGTATGGATTTTCCTTGGGATGCCCGGAGGATGACAAGGGTGCTCACCATGGAAAGAAAACCGCTAGCCTTAGAGTCTGCAGAGGAAGTGGTAGCATGCTTAGAGAGGGAAGATAATTTGAAAATCATAGCACTTGTCGCATACAGTACAACAAGGTATTGGCTGATGTAAGGGCTGCTTCCCAGACCACTGTGGTCACATATGAAAATTGTGTAGACAGGACAAAGTGGCGGGTGCTTTGGTCGCCACTCATGAAGTGGAAATCGGGGAGTTCAGGAGAAAAACAAGAGGAATAGGGTGGAAAGAGACAAAATCCTTGCCAAAGAAGAGAAGAAGTCAGAGGCCATTGAAACCTTAAGGGTTTCAATTAAAAATTGGTTAAAGGAGCTATATCCGTGCATTACATGAAGAATGGATGCACTGGAGGATATATGCAAGGAATTAGAGAAGATCACAGATATCATGAGTGTAGAAGGAGATGGGCTAAGTTTTGAGGAGGTGAGTGCTTTGGTTGGTGACCTCTATCGAGAGAGCGCAGGACAAAGTCAATGCATGGAATAAATTGGATCCGACTCGTAGAAGGATTTTCCTATTTTGCTATAGTGATTATTTAACTCTCCCATTGTTTCTTCTTTCCCCATTATTTCATCCCCTTATTATTTTTCCTAGGCATAAACCTATTTATATTCTTTCTTTCACTAAGGGAAGTGTTCCTGTAGACGGAGAACAGGAGTAGTGTGGGGTGATGTTGGGCCCTTAGAATATTGGCTAAGTATAAAAGGCACATAGGCACGTAAGGGCCCCAGTTAAAGAAAGGAACGCAGGAAAAATTTCTAAAGGCAGGGCTTAAGACAAGGGTTTAAGGAAGCCCATGGCACGTGTGGAATGCACACGGATAGAACCAAGAGTTCGGGACTTAGTTAAATGAAACGTTCGTAAGGCCAGAACACATGAAAAACATGACCCGACTGTGTGTGGATAAGGTGCTAGCCTGGTGACAGGTTGGCCCATGAAGGAGCATGCCTGTGGTAGAATCTTCTAGAAGCACATCATGGGATAAAGTGGAAAGCTCAGGCTTGGAGGAGCATGCTCACATGGAGGACCACATTCAGACACTTGGCATTGGATCTAAGGGTGTTGGAGGATGAGTTGGTAGCCCAGTGAGGCTATAAATACAAGCACCTACAGAGTAAACAAGGAGAGACTTAGAGAGTGGGTGGAGCTCTGTAGAAATACTACAAGAACTCTGTTAGTGGGTAATTACATTTGGGAAAGGATGTATTGGGCATGGGGATTGTAATTTTTATTTTTGGTAGCTTAGTTACATTAGTCCAGTTGCAATGCATGACTGCGGTCTACTTCTCTATGACACTCTGTAATGGCTCCATGGATGTAATGAGGTTACATGTTATATATATATATATATATATATGAATATCAATGATTTTGATGCATACATCTCTTTCATAAGTTCTCTTTCATTTTATGCTAAGTATGGATGCTTGTATGCTTCTTTTTGTTATGATACAAATTATATAATCTATTAAGTACTGCTCATGATGACCTGCAAGGATCTAGATGCTGTTTTGAGCTCTATGGTTCTTGTATGTCCTAAATCCTTTTGAAATATCTTAAACACAAATCATAGATGATGTTTCCCACTAAAATCACATAAAAGAGAGACTCGAAACTCGTGCGTGCCTTGGGTGAGCGCCCAACATTTGCTGGGTGATAGGCTAGCATGCATGGGATTCCTTTCTTTTGTGATAGGGGTAAAATTGACTACAAGAGGAAAGGATATCTCCGAAATGGCTAAAAGGACATGTATGGATCTTCCTTTACTACTTTAATGTAAAGAGTGGATGAATGGAGGCAAGATTAACAAGTTTCTTCAATGGTGGAAAATACTCTATCAATATTCTTATAATAATAACTATTCAAAGGATGGTGTAGATGTGAAAGAATGAGGTAGGATAAAGGATAAAGTAGATTTAGAAGAGAAAAAACTTTGGGAGAAGCTTACAAACTAGTGCATGTGGGATAAAGGATAAAGTAGATTTAGAAGAGAAAAAATTTGATTAGAAAAATTAACAAGTGATTAATAACTCATGGGAGTTGGAGATGATTTAATTAATCAACTAGGATTAATTAATAAGCTAGGATAAGCTTATAAATCTATTTAGAGGTAAATAGGTATGATTTAGAGGATTTTATAGAGGGATTTAACCAATGAGAAGGTTTATTGATTAAGTAAAAGGTTATAAAGGCTTTATTAACTAATAATAGTTAATTAATTGACTAAAGGAGGATTTATAACTAACGAAGTGTTGTTAATTGGCATCCAAAATGTGATGAAGACTAGTTAATTAACATTTTTTTGTTAATTGACCAAAATGGAGGGAAACATTAGTAATTAGTGCAATCTTAGTATTAAAATTGCGTAAGCAGATTTTAGGTGTCTACATTTGCCCCTCTTTGGGGTGGTGTAAGCGATGCCACTTCAAAGATAGTAGACAATTATAGACAAGTAAATTTTGAAGGGATAGAAGAAAAATATTAGAATTAAGGATGCCCCCTCGAGTGTCAATGGGGTGATGAAAGAGGTTGATCGACGATCAAAAAGATGAAGGAAATGGATAGAAGAAACAAGGAGGGGGAAGAGGGGATAAATATAATCCCTATTTCCCTAGGTGATGTTGAATAAAAATTATGATTGAAGAACACCGATATGAAGATAATGGAAATATATTTCATTCTAGCTTAGCTAAAGAGTAACTTTGTTTCATCATTTTGCTTATGATTTACATCATAGGCCGATTATTATAATATAAGCATACAACAAAAGTGTAAAATAACATGAAAAGATATAATAATAACATTTATTCATTGAAAAACACTAATTTAATGCAACGTACATAAATTAATATAATATGAGAAAGTAAACAAGATAACCTAATAGGGAAACAAGTACAAACACACATACTTAAACAAACAATGTTCAAGACAATTATACCAATGTTTTTGTTATCGAGCTTCAGTTCCCAAATGTTCGAGTTAACAACAAGGGTTAAAAATGGAACCCCAAGCAAGAATACATGTGAGGTGAATATACGAGAGGACATATGGGTCCTATGAAAAATTAATCATGCACTATGAAATAGTACCAAACAACTGGTTGTGCAAGGAGTACAAACATAGTAAGCAAACCAACTTTTTAATGGAGGTAGATCTAGATGATCCACGAGTTGTTTACGAGAACAATTGAGGACCAAAGAAATATGTTTTATAGGAAAAATTTCTATGTTTGAGGATGATGTGTTTGATAAATGCTTCAATTGCATGCATGCTTTTTACCAATTTTTGATTTTTTTGAAATTTTACAAATTTTTTTGATTTTTTGATTTTTACTATTTTTGGATTTTTAACCAATTTTTAATTTTTAAGGAATAAAATGATGTAGAAGAATGCCGATGTTGTGGTATAGTGCCAAAAATTCATTGGGAAGTAAAAACATGCCCCAAGTAGAAGATAAGGTCACCGGGAAGCAAAAATATGCCCTAGCACAACAAAAATACTAGAAAAATGACTATTTAATAAAAATAATCATCACGATGGAATGCCATCATGTGGCAGAAGAATATAGAAGAATCACGTTAGTTATCTAGCCCCTAGAAGGTAAGAAAAATGAAGAATTAGGTCAAAACAGGTATAAATAGTAGGTTGGGAGGGCTAAAATCCATCGCGACCAGTTATTGTTATTAGACCCTTTTGAGATTTGGTGATATTTTTGCTCTGATCTTAGAGAGAGATGGCTTGAATTCAAAACTATAAACATTGCGTTGATCGAGTTTGAGAATTTAAGAGGCCTTATGTGGATGGTACACCGCACACAAAACAAAACATTTATTTTTGAGTGCATTTATTACATTTTATAGCTAGGGAAAATTGATGGGTTCACACTAGCACAAGCCCTAGGGCGCGCTAGCGTCTAGGGTCATGCTGCGGCACAAAGTGGCTGCACACTAGTGTGCGAGCACAAAACTAGGTCATGGGTTATATCGGGCTCGTGCTAGTGTAAAAATGAGTGAGTGAGCAGAGAAAGCGTGCACCAATGCGAGGCTTGCACTACGGTGAAGATGAAAGAGTTATTGCTAAAAGGAACACATTAGTGCAAGATTGTGCGGGTGCCAAAAGAGGTGTACTAGTGGACGAAGGCTTATGCTAGTGCATAAATTTTTGCTTTAGAAAATTTTTAGAGGGAATTGGAAGTTTATTAGAAAAACTTAGAGATGAATAGAATAATGTAGAAGTAATTAGAACACCTTAGGAATATGTTATGAGAAGAAATGATGTTAATCAAGTGTTTTGTGTAATCTTGTAGGTGAGATTACATAATTTGGATGTGCATGAGTGACATGGGCACCTTCAAGCCTATGACCAGACTTTTTCTTTGAGAGTATATTTTTTGACTCTGCGTTGGAGGCTACAAACCTCTCTTATATTGCATATATGCCTCATATTATATTGGATCACGCCCTCTTTCTTTGCCTTAACGAGAGAGATGGCAGAGCGAGCTAGACTTTCATATTTTTGATTGGCGAGATGATTTTGACTCTAGAGGATGTATATCATATCCTTAGAGTTTCAATTTAGGGAAGTTGGTGATGTATGACGGGGATCACTGACGGATCCTAGATTATATTTAGGACATGTTTCTTTGATGGGATATACCCTGGTAGGTTATGGCGGTGTTCTTATACAGATGCTTTGAGGATTGATGGATTGCACATATACCCATATATTTGATGGATCTTGTCATTAGATACTTATACCGACAAGACCTGGTACACACTTCCCACTTAGTTTGACAGAGTAGTGCATAGGTTTATGGATGGAGAGGTCTTTTGTTGGGGTCAGTGTATACTAGCCCACATGTACTAGGATTTACATTTGATCACATACAGAGGTATGAGGAGCTTGGGGCCTACCACATTGCTACAGATCTAGGCATGGGACCATATTGTGATTGGGCACCCACTTGGAGTGTTACGAGCTAGGGCTCTAAATGAGCCATCCTGCATGGGATGGGAGCTAGTGGGTGAGGATGTCAGATCACATATGGGTGATACATATTATTATAGATGTGCCTTTGATGATTTATAGCTCCGTATGGTTAGTGATGTCTCTACAAACTATATTAGTGGCCTGATGATGGCACATAGCTCAACATTGTAGAGGTTGATCACTTCATTATTGGTAGCGAAGTCATATTATAGAGTGGTACCATGTTGACCGGGTGCATCAACAATTGGGCCACATCCGGGGTATACCAGAGATGATATGTGATACATGTGTATAACGCATGAGAAATTTAGTTTGGGCTAGGCATTAGACAACGAAGAGCTTGAGATAGCTTCTTGATTATGCCATCCCATAGTTATGGGTTACACAACCATATGTGATAGACCTCGGGACCATCTTTGGATTATGGGCCTTGGTATGTGACAATATTACCTTTTGAGTTTTTGGGTGATCTCACACCTAGATTAATTATTTTTGTGATCTCACACCAAGAACGAGTTTTTGGGCAATCTCACACCAAGTGCGAGTTGTTTGGGTGATCTCATGCCATGGTAGAAGAGTGTTGGGGAGAGAGGTCTAATGTTAATCTCTTTCCATGAATTCTTCCTAAATTATACACCACTACAGATGGTGTGATCCGTGTTGTCCCGAGTTATCTTTGTATTAGTTCTATATTTGTTACGAGTAGAAATGGAGAAAGAATACATTCTACTTTTGGAGGACTATGCCTATACTTTGAAAACCTGATATGTGAACTATATTGATATGAGAAAGTAGATGTATCTTACCCTAGGACATAAGCACTCAAGAGAGGTCACGAGCGCCCATGTGCTAGTATGCGTATCTTGGTGTTAGTGTCTATGGTGAACTAAGGACTAAAGTTAGGTTTTGGGCTATTTTTGTAATTGTAGCCTATGCTAATTCATCTTGAACTATGATGTATTTTAGCTCGAGCTCTTTGTATGGGGTAAATAATTCACCCAATGTATTCCCCCTCATTTAGGGTTCATGTAATGCTAATAGGAGCATGCGCAATCAGAAGGAGAGGACTTGAAACCGAGCTGAAATGAATACCTTGCAGGGAAATGTGCATGGTAGAAACCAAGGGATATGAAATAAGATGGCTAGTTACATGTGTTTGTATAAAAATTAGTAATCATGTAATAGAAAATAATGTAACAAGTAAGTGTACATACAAGATAAAGCACAAAAAGTGGGTTTCAAAAGTGGGACATCACTCATAATGTCACAAGACAATCATGGCGGAAGTAGCCAAAAGAATACAAATAATGATCAAACAAGACATGTGGCATAGCCCAAAAACAATATCATATAATACAAAATAATGGAAAGTAAAGTGTAACAACAACCATGGTGGAAAATAGTTCTATAAAGCAAATTATACACATGAAGCACCCGTTAGAATGTTATAAAGATAAAGGGTATGTCAAAGCATGTATGTATCAATGGAAAAGTAGTGTGCTAGGAAAAATAAGAAGTAGTATAAAATGAAAGAATAACACTTTTAGTGTTTAAAAAAGAAATGTAGATGCCCCGGGAGCTTCGGTGGGATTGGTAAGAGGTATAATGCCGACATCGTTATAGCATGTAAAGATATGTAAAAATTTTAAATTCACAACAAAAGACCAAGTGAAGGCACATAGGTATATAGAAAAGATAATGACATATTAGATATCCATCTAACAGAGGAAACAAAGTGTACATGTAAGTATAATCCAACAAGAATATGCGCAACCAAAATATGTAAATGCTATGTATGAATGTGATGAGGTGGTGTATAAGACTTGAATATGATAGGAATAGTGTGCCCTTCGGTGGATGTGGATGAGTATGAGATGAGGTTCATGTATAAGATACCCTCAAAAATTAATAATGAACCATAAAACAAGAGTGTGTCATCGAGAAATTGTTTGAAAAAGAAATTCTATAAAGATAGATCATGAAGCATAGAGCGTGAAGTGTGAGAGAGGTGAGGTTCATGGATTTATTATGCCCTCAAGATTTAAGTGTGAATCTTAGCGCAAAAGTGCGTCATAGGGTTGTGACAATACAAAGTGTATCAAATGTGTATGAGTGATTAGAAAGATGAATTATGAAGCACACAACACATGAGTATAAAGGATAAACAATGGATAATGCTAGGAAGGGGGATAAAAGTAAGCATGATGCCCCCAAGTGTGTAGATCTAGTTTATGTTGCTAAGAGGATCAATGTAAGGAGTAGTTTCCTTGACAAAAATGATTGGTTGTATCTTATGTGGGATTGATGATGCTTTGTAGAAGACTTGAGAGGAGGAGGTGTTGGACCGATTTTTAGAGGAGCTTGCTTAGGAGTTGGTGATGTGGTAGAAGACTTAGTAGGAGGAGGTGATGGGGTAGATAATTTTGAATATGGTTTGACATTGGATTGAATAGGTGACTCTTGACTTACAAAAGAAGGAACATTAGAAGTGATGTCATGATGCTTATTTGTCATAGAAGGAGTAGATTTGGGAGCCCATTTAGATGTAGCATTTGGAAATGAGCATGTAATAAAATGTTTTGCAATGAATGAGATAAAACCCTAATGCTCAAGGTGTTTGATTTGTCATTTTAAAATATAGAAATCATTTTCATTATGTCCATTGATTCGATGATAATTGAAAAATAGGAGACCTTGATAGTTAACAAGTTAATAAGGAGGATAACAATGAGTAGGTGGAAAATTGATCAATTGGTGATTAAAGAGCACATGAAGAACATCATGTTACTTAGCATTATGATCAAACTTGAGAGGTTCTGGTAATGGTAAAAATTGAGGTGCGCTAATACGGGCACATGTAGAAGACTTAGAAGTAGGAGGAGATGTAGAAGAACTATCATTAGATTGAGAAATGGCCTTAAGATGTTGGATTTTAGATGTGAGAGATGTAGTCATAGATTCCATAGCTTGAATTTTATCTTAAAATAAAGAATATAAAGCTTGAATATACTTGTAAATTTTTGATTGACATTAGGACTAATAGAGGCATCAAAGAGATGATCGAAGATGAAACCGACTTGTGAAGGAAAAATATTGCTAGGGAGATAAGTCATGTTTACCAAATGATTTTAATAAAAATAAGATTTTGTATAAACCCTAAATGTAGAGTCACGTATGATAAATAAATGCTAAAATATAGATTTGACATAAGAAATAAGCTAAAGAAGTATAAAACCCTAAGTGTAAGAGAGAGAAACATGACTTATCTAATTTACGGTTGATGCCGAGACTATGTAGATGAAGAAGCGATAAATATGAAGGAAAAACCAATGTAGCTATTCTCAGTAAATTCTGGAGTTGACAGATGAAGCTAGAACATGGTTCCTAGACTGGGGTGGGGGCGCCTAGGCACCAGAGACCTCTACTAGGTGCCTATGACTATGTAGGAGCTCAACACCTGATTTTTTGGTATCATAAAATTGTTGTTGGTAGTCACTATATGTTGCACCTTGTGCACATAAGTCACCTGTAACCTGCAAAGAGATGTTGACATGTAAAAAACTCAAACTACATCAAATCCCTACGATAAAAGATACAATATAGGGAGTCAGACTGACCCCAACGGTCACCCATTAAGTGAACTTACTACGGAGTGTTTCACTACATCTCAAGATCCATGTAGTTCTTATGTGCGTGTGATAGAATCATGCCCTAGGAAGCCTGTGTGCAAGTGCACGTGATAACATGAAATAAGTAGATCTACCAATGCAAATAGATGTGTGGATGGAATAATGAACTTCCCCTTCCTATGTAGTGTATGTAGAAAATGCAGTCCCTTGTACCTTGAATGAAAGCTAGATGGATGCCTTTGATGCTCTTAGATGCCTTTGGATCTAAGCTTAGGTGATGAGAATAGATGATAATAGGTCCTTTCTTTTGGTCACATATATTTGTATTTATATGATTACCTTGGTTGAATTTCATAATTGAAAACTGGAAGGCCAATCCATAAGAAAATAAGATGCCCAAAAGATAAAAGAATACCAAAAAAGCGAGTAAGGTGGAAAGAGGTCGGAGGTGTCTATATGGATCAAGGGTGTCTAGAGGGTATGAGGGCACCTAGGCGCTGTTGTATGAAGCTATAAAAGATAAGAAAATGAAGTACCGACTAGGATGTAGGGTGTAAAAGACCAAAAATAAGACAAGAAAAAAAGTAAAGAGGCCAAAGATAGCTGTCAATTACTAGTTTTCTCACTTAGGAATCATATGAATGTAAGTATGCTTTAGGACCTAGAAATGTACCCAATTGCGTGATTTTGTGTCTACAACATGTATAGATAAAAAAATGATTAGTGATAGTAATAAGAAGTAGGATTTTTTTGATTTAATGTAAATTGAATTAATTAAATCTTATTTACAGAGTAACTATTGTTCTTATTGATAAAAAATGATAATATACAATAAGAAAAATAATAAACATGTGATGATGTAAAACCCTAAGAAAGTAGGAGAGAAATTGGACTTAGCTAATTTATGAGTGAACATGAAGTGATCTGTGAAGATGAAATACTGGAATAGACTAAGGAGAGTGTCACGAAGCTCACTAGAGGTTATGAGATCTATAACTATGTTGGACAGAAGCACCTAAGGGAGGTCGGGAGTGGCCAGGCACTAGTTTCTAGATTTGGGCACCGTTGTCGGGTAGATGCTATGGATATGAATCTTTTAATGTTAGATAAGCTTTGCTATTAGTCCCTATTTGACACTATGGATTTTCTGTTTTATCTATGACTTTGTAATTTTAACCTACAAGAAATAAATTCACCTACACATACCCACAAACCACATCAAACCTAAAAAGAAAAATGTAGAATTGGGAGTGTAGTCACAAAATCATGCACTTTAGACATGTATTTATCCTTGTTTCATACTAATATTTAGAGGGTTATTGAGTGAAGAAAGTACAAATTAACCCCTGTCTTTTGGCTATCTTATTTTATTTTATTTTGTCATTACAGACCATTTTCATCCACATGCCCGGGTCTATTTCGATCATTTCCCATCATTTTTGCCTTAACGGGGCGCCGGACTAATATCTGGGGCATTCGTGGGCACCCTAGTCCCACCAGGGGTCCCCTAATCCTTTTTTCACTTTCCTACCTCTTTTTGGGCTCTTTCTAGCCATTTGGCTTCTTTATCTTTCTTGTGGTTGGCCTTTTCGGGGTTAATTATGAAATTAGATTAAGAGAACCCTATAAATATAAAGTTATGAGACCATAATGAGGGGCCTAGCATTACCTACTCCTATCACTCCATCTAGATTTGCATCCATCTATTGTATTGGAAATCACTTGCATCCACATAAATCCATCATCAAGGCACAAGGCTAGTTCACGTGCATCACACTTCAAAGGGGGAGAGATTCTATTCTATTCCATGTATAAATTTTACTACATTTTCTACACAGCTTATTGCTCACTACTTCACAAAGTGCGACTAGAACAAGAGTAACGTAGGGCATGTTGACACACACTTGCATGTAGAACTACATCGGGTCTAAGATGTAGTGTAATGCTCGATTAGTAAGTCCACCATTGTGGTGGTGAGGACAATTTACCCTTTCATATGAATTTTTATTTTTAGGTCCGATGCTTATTTTGGGGTCTTACAGGTCTTTCTTCCATCTTGAGTTATTGTGAAATCGACATAGGAAAAATAAGTTAATACGACAAATAATGAGGGTTTCAAATCTTTGCATGATAGACCAGGTCACCTAGATTATAAACTAGAGCGCCGAGGGCACCTTATTCCTCCTCCAAGTGCTCTAGTCCAGCTAGATCCTCAAGATCCATCCTTTAAGGGACTCCTACATAGTCATTCATACTACTGATTTTTCTAGTCACCTTTACGACATTCTCGATAGGAATATGTTATTCAAGTGAGTTGTTTCCTCTTCCTTCTTACACATTAGGTTCTATTTTCATTAGTTTTATTATTTATATCATTCACATATTGTCTTAGTGTATTTATTTTCTACGTTTATATGTCCTCCTATATTAGATTAACTATCCCTTACTACACTAGTTAGTCATATTTTAGTTATTCACACCATTACCAGAGTCTCTCATATTTTACCATAATGCTAAACAACATGAAATTCTTATTGAGCTTCTTAGTCGTCAGTTGATCGCTTTACCGCCTACTCATTACTATCCTCCTAATTAGCTAGCAAAATATCAAGTTCATCCATCTTTCCATTATCATCAACTCAATGGGCATAATGACAATGGTTTCTATGCTTTACAACAAAGAATTAAACATCTTGAGTGTCGGGAATTAATCTCATTTGCTGCACAACATTCTGTTGCATGCCCATCTACAAATGCTACATCTTAATGGGTTCCTAAATCTGATTTGTCTATGTCTAATGAGAATCATGCCATAATTTCTAAGGAAATTCAAGAACCACCTAAGCAACCACCCCTCAAAATTGACACAACACCTCTTCTCGAGTCATCTATAGTATTACCAAGTCAACCTAAACAACCTCCTTTAAAACTCAGTGCAACTTGGCCTCCTCTCAAGTCATCCACAACATTACCAAGTGAAATTATGCAACCACCTCTCAAAATCAATCCACCTTCTTCTCCTATCAAGTCTTCTCGTAGTGTCATCAACCCCACATAAGCTAAAACCAATCACTTTTGTCAAAGCTACTACTCCTACTGATGAACAAGACACATCTCAAATTCCACCACCATCACATGGTCCTACTATTTCTTCGGCCTACCATTGTGTTGGCCCTTTCTCTTATCATGACACAGACAATGCTCTCCCATAATGGCATGGAACCTCTCATGTCACTGCATAAATCTCCATCATCATAGTACACTTGGGGGCATTGCACTTATTCCCCCTCCTCATATTCGCATAGGATTATCTCTCATCTTTGCATTATCATACATTCATATCCTTGCATAGGCATATTCATCACACATTTTAGCATCGTCATTACCCGATGACACACTCTTGTACTTTGGTTCACACTTGATTGTTGAGCGATTACTACACATGAACCCCACACACTGCACGCTAGGTCATCCACATTGCATCTATTCACACATCGCACAACATACACCTTGAATCATACATTTACATATCATTCATAAATCATACATTATACTAGTCTTCATCTTACGTGTCTTACATCATACACTATTAGGTTATTTACATATATTTCCTCACATCCTATACATAGTCATATACCATACATCATACACTATGTGTCTTCATGTCATACATTTTCTACATACTATACTAGTCTTCATTACATATGAGTCTAGCATCATTCCATCCTACATATTACATTATTAGTCTACCTATACATGTTACATTGTGCAGTATACATTATATTTTATACATTGTACACAACTACCATCACATTTCACACACCGTTTTTTTACATAATTTGTTCATCACATGGTTGTATTTCATTATTACATTGTCTTTTACGTTTTGCACTCACTACCCTATGATGCACTTTAGTTCCTCGGTCCATACTTGATTGCTTTGAAGGTTTAAAAATAAAATGGACCTTACACTCATCACACATATACTACTCAAACTTTCATCATGCGACAATCCTAGGCTAGTGACATACGCTTAAGGCTAAATCATCACCTATTCTATCATTTTGTAGTGGTATTGTAACACCCTGAACTATTGTTACTTCCTCCTGAGCATTCAAGTGTTGATATATGATTTCTTTTGTATAAGGATGTGTTCCTTTGATTGTGAAGTCATGCTTGATATGGATTGTATCTTCTTTGTCTTGAAGATATTTGGTCGAGTCGAGGATATGCTTGGACTCTTTTATTTCTTTCATTTATAGCACCTAAGTTCAATTTGATTTTGGGAGGAATTGTGGATTTATCCATCTTTATGACTCAGCCTTGGATCAATTGCATTGATCCAAGAGATGTTTTAAGTTTATTCAAGATGAACAAAAAATTATTGACCTTACGAAAGTTGCAAGGTCTGAATGAGTTGAATGAGCAATTCCAGAGTTTAACTCAGGATGATCGTGTAAAATGAATTTGGTTCCCGATATCATAATATCAGGAAGGCCTAGACCTTAAGCCAGGTAAGAAATTCTAGTGTATATTGCAAGCTTATTAGCTATACCGGATAGAATCCATTATGGGAATGTTATACCCTGCTTGGTTCTAATACTGATCGGTCCTACTTGTGAGACCTGGACTGGATTCGTTAAGGTTAATAACCTTAACCTAAACTATAACCTATTGGTTGAATTATTTCTAATCTAACCTAGCCCTAACTATAATCTTAATGCTCCTAAGGTTAGCTACACCTAGCACTATGGAAGTAAGACTAATGTCTTACCTTATGATCTAACCTATGTTCTAACCTATCTTAACTAATGATAATGGATGGAGGGGGACCTATGAAGGGGCGTGAGTCATGGGCGGTGGTTTCCATGGCATTAAATGAGGTGGATAAGCATGAAGGACAAGGGATTTGGTGGAGGTCAGAATGGCTATTGTGACCTGACGTGGCAGAGTCACCAAATTTGGAAATGGTTGTTTGTTTTCATTTGGTAATCACCAACTTAGGCGGTCGGTGGCAATGGAGAATAGGCGGGAATCTTGGAGTTAATGCCATTGATGAACTTTGGTTCCCGAGTGCGGATTGCTTGGGAAGGCATGAAAATGGAAAATTGGTTGGTATTTTGGTTTTCCATGTGTTCCATTTTTCTCTCTACTTGATCACTGGTTCTTCGAACCAGTCTACTCTGTGTTGCATGGCAACTTTGAGAATATCTAGCTCTTTTCTCTGTCGGGGAAAGTTTATAAGGCATGAAGGTAACAATTTATTGTTGTTTAAGCTATTGTGGAAGAAGAAGGGAAGGCGCGAGCACATTCAGAGGTCTTCTTCAGATTTTTACGCGACACTATCAGGCATGATAGGCCCTAACTTTTAAAAATCTTGCTTTCCTTCAAATGATTTCATTAAAACAACTTTGTTCAGGTGATTTTAGTACAGTTGGTTTGAAACAATGTATTGGTTCTTCTTTGCTGTGGTTTAGGAACCTCAGGTCATGCGAAGATTCTGTTGAAATGTTACTGTACTTAATTTTTCTTTTTGGATTCATTTCGTTTGAAGACCCAGCTGTGATATTATGTTGTGGAATCCTGTTAAATGTTGCTAGGTATACTTAAAATTTCTTCTGATTGGAATGCCTGCTGTGGGTAATTTACTTGAACGTGGCTTCTGTAAAGTCCTTTCTGTGTTTTCAATTTTGGTTAGACACCGATGAAGGTTTGCAAGGATTAGTTATGGTATGACTCTGTTGGAGTCCTTGAAACGTATCTTATGTTTTCGACTTCTGTAGAAGCTTTGTTGTGATTACATAATGGTATGACTCTGTTGGAGTCCTTAAAACGTATCTTATGTTTTCAACTTTCAACTCTTTGGAGTCCTTGTAGAAGATTTGTTGTGATTACATTTTGGTATTGAATCTATTGAGTACTTGAATTGTGGGCATATTGAATTTCACTTCAATCAAAACCCTGGTCATGAGTACTTGTTGGATATGACTTTGTTGGAGTCCTTGCAGTATTCCCATTTGAACTCGACTCCTGATGAAGTCCTTGATGTGTTGCATGTGACTCGATTTCTGATTTAAGTCCTCACTGTGCATGCATATTGATTCGACTCTTTCTTAATGTTGTTGTGTTTATATTCAGTTCGATTATGTGGAAATGTGTTCTGGGTTACATTACAAACTCGACTCTGTTTGAGTCCCTACTGTATTTTCGTATTAGCTTGACTTCGGATGAAACTTTGATGAAATTATGATATGGAGTCGACTTCTGATATAAGTCCTTACTGTGGTTATTCCTTCTTGAATTTGGCTTCGATATAAGTCCTTACTTTGTATATTCAAAGGGATTAGACTCGGTTGAATGTATGTATGTGTTTGACTGTGTGAATGTATGTGTTTCGACTCAGTGGGAATGTCGTTGTGTTTGCATATGGTTACATCTTCTATTTATAGTGTTATCTAGTCTCGTGTTTGACTGAGATAAAGAGTTCCTAGCTGTGCCGTGTCAGGCGATGGCGTTGGGTATTTTCATGTTTGATGAATGATATGGAAATATTTGTTGAGTCTATTATGGTTGGATTATTTACTACTGCTTTGTCGCAAGAACTCTTGTAAGGCTTAAATAGCTACCGATGATTTTATATTGGATTTTGATGAAACTGTAGCTTCTTCTTGTAATCTCGACTAATTTAGTCACATGCGTAAATGTAATTGCATTATTCTAGAGGAGTCGGTACAGTCCAGAACATGATTGATATGGGAATCTGATTGACTCTGTTCCTTCTCCTAAGTTGAAAAGTACATGTTGATATATATATAACTGTAGGAAAAGAAAATATTCTCTCCTTGTCTAAAAACCTTGAGTGCTTTCTTCTTTGAATCCTTACGTGAACTCTGCGGTAAGAGCATAACAAAAATAGACTATTAAATTGTATGGAGAGACTGGTAAAAATTGTGTTGTAGTATAAGTAGGTATACTTGTCAATACCATTGAAATAATGTATGATTGAAAAGGAATTACATCAGTTGAGCTTGCTGAATGTTATAAACTGCCTTTGTGTATTTGTTAAAAACATTCTTGTTGGAGTATTGCTGTCTTTAGGATGGTTGTAATCATTTGTCTTTAGTCTCTTACATATAAGATGAATTATCTGAAAGGTATTAAGGATTAATTGGTAACTATAATGTGGGTCTCATGCGTCAAAAGTCATGTTAGAATTACAAAATGATGATTAGTCGATTTATGTTAAGAATTTGAAGAAATGATTTCATTTAAACAGGTTGTTTAATGAGAGCAATTGGTAGAATGAAATTGTTTTAAGAATTAGTGCTTATCATGCTCGGCCACGAAGCCCGACCCGTGTTGGCAATTTTTGCAGATGGTTGTCGTAAGTGGTAAAGGCACGCAGATCTGATATGATGCTCAAATTATTTAATTTGGTTTTATGATGAATTCCAACTTGACTTCTCTAATTGTATTATATGAAGGAAGTTGTTCTTTTCTTTGTGGAGTATTGTATCGAATATCTTGAATGCATAAATTGTAATTATTTGGCTTAGAAATAAATGAAATGAGGGAATTGTTACTATGTGGCTGTATTTGTATTGTGATGGATTGATCCTCTTTGGTTCGATTGTTTTTAAGTGCTTTTTTTTAGTATTGAATACCTTGGAGATATTTGGATTCTCTAAGTAGGCCTTGTAAAGATTATGTGGTGAACACTTGTGAATGATTAGTAGTTCCGCTATGTTCTATATAAGGCTAATTTGGAAATTAGTCCACTGTCTTCCAAGAAGCTAAGGTTTAAATAAATCTTAATAGGTAGCTGAACGGGAAGAGTAATCTATTACTCCCTAACTTCGATCTAAGCCAAGACAATGTACATAACAAATCTAAATCACTATATCTTAATACAAATAAGTAAGATATAATTCAGTTTGAAAACCGATTTAATCCTAAAAGGGTATATTTAGCATCCTTATGAGGAGACTTAGGCTACTGCCCATTTTCGTTGAATAAGATTATTGTTAATCATTGAACTCTATGACGAGATCTCAAATCTTATTAAATTTCTCTCTGAGGAATGGATCTTAAATAAGTAAGACAACTCAATGATGAGGAACCCAGGAGTTGGGAAAAGACTACCTAGAAAGGAGAGTCTTAAAGTGTAATTGCAACTCAACGTAAGTAACACCTTAAGTTTAATAGATCTTTCCGAGGTGGTTTTGTAGGATGTCGGCACATGACAACTGCAGGGTTGTACCTTCGAGAAGATTAGGATCTTCTCGAGGATACAACAATGCAGGTGACTTATGGCGACACCCTTTGCATTGATCGTTAAGATTTACACCTTAAACTCGAACAAGTTTTTACTCGGGATCTGGTTAGGAACATGGTCATGTTATGAGGCTGCCCTTGGAGATTTGGGGTACCTTGACACACAGGGTTAACTAGGGTTGACCCAGTATGTCAGCTTATCCCTAGTCCTCGAGAGCATCCTTATAACGTTGTCATGTTATTAATCCATTCCTGAGTGAATGACTTGGGAGAGGGATGGCTGACAGAAGTCAGTATAAGACATTCTATATAACATCGGAGTGGGGTGGAGGACGTATTCCAGATTGACGAGTATGCCGTCAAGGAATATGAGACATGAACAATATGTTTCAAAACTTTGGCCAAAGTATCGCAAGCTGCTGATTGCATTGTCCTATGACACCTAGTCTGAGGGACGTGATGTTGATGAATAATGGTAACAATTATTTAGATAGGTTCCTTGGACAGAGCATTCTGAAATCCTAGATTAGGGAAGAGAACCGCAAGAGTGAAGAGTTAAAGTAAAAACGCCAACTCTGTGAAACTCATGAATAGATCGGTAGATCACCGAGTCATGGAATGAATAGATCGGTGGTGCACCGAGTCATTATAGCTGCATATGGTTATCTATTATAAGAATGGTTGTTTGATTTGTGAGTTCTAAATTATGTATTTAGAACTAGGAAGCATTTATCAAAAATAAAATAAAATTACTTGTTCTAATGTACTAAAATGGGAATGTTACATCTTGGTATCAGAGCTGAAGGTTGCAGCTCTTGGACCTATTGTGTCCATAATCTGATAAAAACCTGAATTTTCTTGTAACCAGAAAATGGTAAGAACAAGGGGAACATTGCTAATAATGCTCCACCTGAAGGAGGGGCGGAAACAACCCAAAAACTTGATGAGATCCTTGCTGCCCTATTGGACACAAGAGATCGTTTGGCTGTACTTGAACAACAAGTAATGGGAAATGAGGAGGATGATGAAGCTGGTAACGACAATCAGCAACCTCCTGAGGACAACCCCGATATGGGTGTTGATAATAACGCTGGAAATGCACCTGTCCAACTAGAAAACAAAAAGGCCAGGTTGGCAGTGGAACTCACTAATGATATAAAAAGGATAAGCCCACCTAAATATGATGGCACCACATTAGGAGATGGAGCTGAGAATTGCTCAGTGAAATGGAGAAGTAATTTGCAATAAGAAACTTCTCGGAGGAAACCAAAGCTATTTGGGGAGCCTATCAACTTTCCCATGAAGCATCTTCGTGGTGGGACAGCCATAAAGCTGAGCTAAATATTGATGAGACCAATATCACTTGGGATCAATTTAAGGGCTATTTTAGGCAATGTTGGCTGCCACAACTTTTCTATGATCAGAAAATGATAGAATTCCATAACTTAGCTCAAGGGAAGCTAACGGTAACTGAATACTGGGAGCGGTTTACGAAACTCCTCAAGTACGTACCGCAATATCAAACTGACGAGAAGTTCAGAATATATGAAAATTTATCATGGGACTAAATCCCGTGATAGGAGGAGAGGTCGATGTTCACAGCCCAACCACTATGGAAGGAGTTGTTGAAAAGGCCATAAGGCAAGAACAGAAATTAAAGGCTATTTCTACTCATAAAGAGGAAGTGCGGAAGAAGATTGCAAACCCTTCTTCAACTTCACTTGCACCCAAGAAGGGGCCATGGAAAATTTTTGGAAATAGAAGTAAGTTTCCAGGGGATAATAGTAAGAAAACGATAGCGAATAAGCCTGCTGGAAATGTAAGGGATAGTTTTGCCAAAAATTATAACAATGGGCAGAAACCCTATGGAGGACAACGTGATAATTTTAAGGCTGGAAGTAATTTTGAGCCTAAAAAGGGACCTGTAGGAGGCTGCTACAATTGTGGCAAGGACCACTACGCCAATCAGTGCCCTTTGAAGAAGGACGATCGTAATCAGCAACATAAGATACATGTTGCAGTAGTAGACAAGTAAGCTGAAAAGCAAGTGACACCAATAGAAGTTCGGGTAAGTTATTTGGCATACCTGTCACTATTATTTTTGATACCGGAGCTACTGAATGTTTTATTTCTAGTAAAATTGCTTCTAAACTTAAGAGAAAAGCTGGAAAAATGGATAAATCTTGGACTGTACAGTATGGTAATAACTCTGTTCATACAGTGAGTATGTGTCTTTTTGGGGCAGTCCTTGACTTACCTAACTTTTCCACTGAAGTTGACCTCTATGTTGCACCTTTGGGATCCTATGACATTGTCATCGGTGTTAATTGGTTAGCTGACCATAAAGCAAAAGTAGACTGCTTTGAAAAGAAAATAAGATGTTTAGATGATCGTCTGAAAATAGCAGAGATACAAGGAGTGAAACGGGAAATTTTGAGTTAGGAAGCTGTCAGCTATGTAACTTAAAAAGGCTAAAAATAAAGGATGTACCTTATATGCAGTAAAGATATCTAAATTTTTAGAAGAAGATGGTGATTCCATGAAACGATTCCCTCTGTTGCAAAGTTTCAAGGATGTTTTTCTGGAGGAATTACCAGGTTTACCACCCAAAAGGGAATTTGATTTCACTATTGAAATCAAACCAGGAACGGAACCTATTTCCAAGGCACCTTATCGGATGACTACTATAGAGTTAGTCGAGCTTAAGGCACAATTGCAAGAACTTTTATCTAAGGGTTTGATTAGACCAAGTGTTTCACCTTGGGGAGCGCCAGTAATATTTGTAAAAAAGAAGGATGGAACACTTAGGCTGTGTATTGACTATCGGATGTTAAACAAAGCAACAATCAAGAACATATACCCACTTCCAAGGATTGATGATCTATTTGATCAGATGCGTGGGGCAGCGGTTTATTCCAAGATAGATCTTCGATCTGGTTATCATCAATTAAGGATTAGAGAAGAAGATATTCATAAAATAACTTTCGAACCAGGTACGGACATTATGAATTCACGGTTCTACCCTTTGGATTAACTAATGCACCGCAACTTTTATGAACTTAATGAATAATATCTTTCAAGAATATTTGGACAAGTTTGTACTTGTATTCTTGGACGATATTCTCATTTATTCTAAAAGTGTCGAAGAGCACAATGAGCATTTGAAGATAGTTTTGGAAATTTTGAGAAAAAGAAAGTTATACGGTAAGTTATCCAAATGTTCTTTCTTTGATACAGAAGTTCACTATTTGGGTCATGTCATTAGTAAAGAAGGAATTGTTGTGGATCCTTCAAAAATAGTGGTAATAACTGAGTGGCCTGCACCAAAGAATGTGCACGAAGTAAGAAGCTTCATGGGTCTTGCGGGTTATTATAGAAAATTTGTTAAGGATTTTTCTAAAGTGGCTGCACCAATAACTTCATTGCAGAAGAAGGATAAGAAATTTATTTGGAATGATAAGTGTGAAACTGACTTTCAAAAGTTTGAAAAGCTAGTTGACTTCAACACCTATATTAGCTGTACCAGACCCTAATGGGAGCTTTACTGTTGTAACGGATGCTTCTGGGGAAGGCCTTGGTGGTGTTTTGTTACAAAATGATCAAGTCATAGCATATGAAAGTAGAAAAATTAAGTTACATGAGCTGAATTATGCCCCTCATGATTTGGAGCTTGCTGCCATTATTCATGCGCTTCAAGTCTGGAGACACTATTTACTTGGGAAACCTTTTGAGTTGAAAACTGATCACTTAGGACTGAAATATATTTTCACTCAGCCTAATCTAAATGCTAGACAGAGAAGGTGGTTAGAGTTTTTATCTCAATATGATTTTGATATTAGCTACATCAAAGGGAAAGAGAATAGAGTAGCAAATGCTCTAAGTCGTAGGAAGCACATTTATGCTCTTATAACATTAAGAACTCAGTTTAAGGATGAGGTAAAAAGTGCCTCAGAATCTGATATATACTTTCAGCAAGTAAAAGTAGCACTTGCTGCAGAACCTAATGATGAAAGGTATAAAGGTTTTCATTTTGATAATGAAGGAATCTTACGTTATGAAAACAGGGTATACGTACCTTTGCTAAATGATTTGAGAAAGAAGTTGTTAGTTGAATTTCATAATTCGCCCTTCTCTGGACACCCGGGTATCACAAAAATGCTTGCTGATCTAAAACAACAATACTTTTGGAAAGGTATGAAAAAGGATGTTATTGATTTTGTGACTCATTGTCTGGAATGTCAGTGGTTAAGGCAGAACACATGCACCCTGCTGGACTATTATATCCCCATAGCATACCGCAGTACAAATGGAAAGTAATAAGCATGGACTTTGTACAAGGGTTACCTATGTCCAGGAATAAACATGATGTTATCCTGGTAGTTGTAGATAAACTAACTAAGGTAGCTCATTTCATCGCTGGAAATCTAAAGGATGATTCACCAGTGTTGGCCAAAAGATTCGTGCATGAAATTTTCAGGTTACATGGTGTACCAGAATTGATTATATCTGACAGGGATCCTAGAATGACATCAAGATTTTGGCAAACACTTAATACAACTCTTGGAATGAAACTAAACTTCAGTTCTGCATATCATCCGAAAATGGATGGACAAACCGAGAGAGTAAATCAAGTGTTGGAAGATATGTTGTGAATGTATTGCATGGATCAGCACAGTATAAATGGGAAGAGTATCTTCCATTAGTTGAGTTCGCATACAACAACACTTATCACTCATCTCTTAAAATGACACCTTTTGAAGCACTTTATGGAAGAAAGTGCAAAACCCCTGTTAGCTGGGATAGTATTGAGGATAGAGTGGTAATTGGGCCAGAAATCCTCACTGAAATGGAACATCAAGTAAAGTTGATTCGTGAACGATTAAAGGAAGCAGAGATAGGCAGAAGAGCTATGCTGACCTTAAGTGGGTTGATCGAAGGTTTGAACTTGGTGAGAAGGTTTTTCTTCATGTTAAACCCAGAAAGAGTTCTATAACTTTTGGCAAGGCTGCCAAGTTGTCACCTCATTATGTGGGACCTTTTGAAATTGTCGAAATAATCAATCCTGTAGCTTATCGATTAGCATTACCACCTGCTTTGTCTCACATGCATGATGTTTTCCATATTTCTTTGCTTAAGAAATACGTTTTAGATTTGTCACATGTTTTAAATTGGAATTCCTTGCAGGTCCAAGACCCAGGAATAATCATGGTTAAACCCACACGAGTGCTGGAAACTCGCCAATTGCATTTGAGAAATCGTGAAATACAGCAATGTAAGGTCCAGTGGGACTAGTTTAACGAAGAAAGTGCAACTTGGGAAAATCTGGAAGAGATGAAAATTGCTTTTCCCTTTCTTTTTGAATAGAATGAAATCTATTGACAAAACATTTTTTTATGAACTTATCTTTTTCATGTCTTTATGAAAGCCAGATTGAGGCAAACATTATTCAGGTTGAATAAAATGTATTGTGACATTGATTTCTGGAACTATTCAAGTTGGAAATAGTCTTATTGTATTGTGAACTAATAAATTGGTTGACCTGAAGGTAAATCAAAATATGTAATCATCGGGACGATGAATCTTTTAGGAGGGAAGCATGTAACACCTTGAACTATTGTTACTTCCTCCTGAGCATTCAAGTGTTGATATATGATTTCTTCTGTATAAGGATGTGTTCCTTTGATTGTGAAGTCATGCTTGATATAGATTGTATCTTCTTTGCTCTTGAAGATCTTTGGTGAGTCGAGGATATGCTTGGACTCTTTAATTTCTTTCATTTATAGCACCTGAGTTCAATTTGATTTTGGGAGGAATTGTGGATTTATCCGTCTTTATGACTCAGCCTTGGATCAGTTGCATTGATCCAAGAGATGTTTTAAGTTTATTCAGGATGAACAAAAAATTATTGACCTTACGAAAGTTACAAGGTCTGAATGAGTTGAATGAGCAATTCCGGAGTTTAACTTAGGATGATCGTGTAAAATGAATTTGGTTCCCGATATCATAATATCAGGAAGGCCTAGACCTTAAGCTAGGTAAGAAATTCTGGTGTATACTGCAAGCTTATTAGCTATACCGGATAGAATCCATTACGGGAATGTTATACCCTGTTTGGTTCTAATACTGATCGGTCCTACTTGTGAGACCTGGACTGGATTCATTAAGGTTAATAACCTTAACCTAAACTATAACCTATTGGTTGAATTATTGCTAATCTAACCTAGCCCTAAAACTATAATCTTAATGCTCCTAAGGTTAGCTACACCTAGCACTATGGAAGTAAGACTAATGTCTTACCTTATGATCTAACCTATGTTCTAACCTATCTTAACTAATGATAATGGATGGAGGGGGACCTATGAAGGGGCGCGAGTCATGGGAGGTGGTTTCCATGGCATTAAATGAGGTGGATAAGCATGAAGGACAAGGGATTTGGTGGAGGTTGCAAACGGCTATTGTGACCTGACGTGGTAGAGTCACAAAATTTGGAAATGGTTGTTTGTTTTCATTTGGAAATCACCAACTTAGGTGGTTGGTGGCAATGGAGAATAGGCGGGAATCTTGGAGTTAATGCCATTGATGCACTTTGGTTCCCGAGCGCGGATTGCTTGGGAAGGCATGAAAATGGAAAATTGGTTGGTATTTTGGTTTTCCATGCGTTCCATTTTTCTCTCTGCTTGATCACTGGTTCTTCGAACTAGTCTACTCTGTGTTGCATGGCAACTTTGAGAATATCTAGCTCTTTTCTCTGTCGGGGAAAGTTTATAAGGCATGAAGGTAACAATTTATTGTTGTTTAAGCTATTGTGGAAGAAGAAGGGAAGGCAAGCACATTCAGAGGTCTTCTTCGGATTTTTACGTGACACTTTATCAGGCATGATAGGCCCTAACTTTTAAAAATCTTGCTTTCCTTCAAATGATTTCATTAAAACAACTCTATTCAGGTGATTTTAGTACAGTTGGTTTGAAACGATGTATTGGTTCTTATTTCTTTGTGGTTTAGGAACCTCGGAGTCATGCAAAGATTCTGTTGAAATGTTAATGTACTTAATTTTTCTTTTTGGATTCATATTTTTTGAAGACCCAGCTATGATATTATGTTGTGGAATCCTGTTAAATGTTGCTGGGTATACTTAAAATTTCTTCTGATTGGAATGCCTGCTGTGGGTAATTTACTTGAATGTGGCTTCTGTAAAGTCCTTTCTGTGTTTTCAATTTTTGTTAGACACCGATGAAGGTTTGCAAGGATTAGTTATGGTATGAATGTTGGAGTCCTTGAAACGTATCTTATGTTTTCGACTTCTGTAGAAGCTTTGTTGTGATTACATAATGGTATGACTCTGTTGGAGTCCTTGAAATGTATCTTATGTTTTTAACTTCTGTAGAAGCTTTGTTGTGATTACATTTTGGTATTGACTCTGTTGGAGTACTTGAATTGTGGGCATATTGAATTTGACTTCAATCGAAACCCTGGTCGTGAGTACTGGTTGGATATGACTTTGTTGGAGTCCTTGCAGTATTCCCATTTGAACTCGACTCCTGATGAAGTCCTTGATGTGTTGCGTGTGACTCGATTTCTGATTTAAGTCCTCGCTGTGCATGCATATTGATTCGACTCTTTCTTAATGTTGTTGTGTTTATATTCAGTTTGATTATGTGGAAATGTGTTTGGGTTACATTACAAACTCGACTATGTTTTAGTCCCTACCGTATTTTCGTATTAGCTCGACTTTGGATGAAACCTTGATGAAATTATGATATGGAGTCAACTTCTGATATAAGTCCTTCTTTGTGGTTATTCCTTCTTGAATTCAGCTTCTGATATAAGTCCTTGCTATATATTTGTAGGGATTAGACTCAGTTGAATGTTCGTTGTGTATGTATGTGTTTGACTCGGTTGAATGTAAGTGTTTCACTCGAGTGGGAATGTCACTGTGTTTGCATATGGTTACGTCTTTTATTTATAGTGTTATCTAGTCTCGTGTTTGACTGAGATAAAGAGTTCCTAGTTGTGCCATGTCAGGCGATGGCATTGGGTATTTTCATGTTTGATGAATGATATGGAAAGATTTGTTGAGTCTATTATGGTTGGATTATTTACTCTTTGCTTTGTCGCAAGAACTCTTTTAAGGCTTAAATAGTTACCGGTGATTTTATATTGGATTTTGAAACCGTAGCTTCTTCTTGTAATCTTGACTGATTTAGTCGCATGCGTAAATGTAATTGCGTTATTCTAGAGGAGTCGGTATAGTCCAGAACATGATTGATATGGGAATTGATTGTCTCTGTTCCTTCTCCTAAGTTGAAAAGTACATGTTGATATATATATATAACTGTAGGAAAAGAAAATATTCTCTCCTTGTCTAAAAACCTTGAGTGCTTTCTTATTTGAATCCTTACGTGAACTCTACGGTAAGAGCATAACAAAAATAGACTATTAAATTGTAGAAGAGACCTGGTAAAAATTGTGTTAAAGTATAAGTAGGTATACTTGTCAATACCATTGAAATAATGTATGATTGAAAAGGAATTACGTCGGTTGAGCTTCTTGTATGTTATAAACTGCCTTTGACTATTTGTTAAAAACATTCTTGTTGGAGTATTGCTGTCTTTAGGATGGTTGTAATCATTTGTCTTTAGTCTCTTACATATAAGATGAATTATTTGAAAGGTATTAAGGATTAATTGGTAACTATAATGTGGGGTCATGCGTCAAAAGTCATGTTAGAATTACGAATGATGATTAGTCGATTTATGTTAAGAATTTGAAGAAATGATTTCATTTAAACAGGTTGTTTAATGAGAGCAATTGGTAGAATGCAATTGTTTTAAGAATTAGTGCTTATCATGCTCAGTTCACAGAACTGACCCGTGTTGGCAATTTTTGCAGATGGTTGTCGTAAGTGGTAAAGGCATGCAGATCTGATATGATGCTCAAATTATTTAATTTGGTTTTATGATGAATTCCAACTTGACTTCTCTAATTGTATTATATGAAGGAAGTTGTTCTTTTGTTGTTGAGTATTGTATCGAATATGCTGAATGCATAAATTGTAATTATTTGGCTTAGAAATAAATGAAATGAGGGAATTGTTACTATGTGGCTGTATTTGTATTGTGATGGATTGATCCTCTTTGGTTCGATTGTTTTTAAGTGCTTTTTTTTTTTTAGTATTGAATACCTTGGAGATATTTGGATTCTCTAAGTAGGCCTTGTAAAGATTATGTGACTGAACACTTGTGAATGATTAGTAGTTCTTCTATGTTCTATATAAGGCTAATTTGGAAATTAGTCCACTTTGTCTTCTAAGAAGATAAGGTTTAAATAAATCTTAATAGGTAGCTGAATAAGAAGAGTAATCTATTACTCCCTAACTTGATCTAAACCAAGACAACTTACATAACAAATCTAAATCACTATATCTTAATACAAATAAGTAAGATATAATTCAGTTTGAAAACCGATTTAATCCTAAAAGGGTATATTTAGCATCCTTATGAGGAGACTTAGGCTTCTACCCATTTTCGTTGAATAAGATTATTGTTAATCATTGAACTCTATGACGAGATCTCAAATCTTATTAAATTTCTCTCTGAGGAATGGATCTTAAATAAGTAAGACAACTCAATGATGAGGAACCCAGGAGTTGGGAAAAGAATACCTAGAAAGGAGAGTCTTAAAGTGTAATTGCAACTCAACGTAAGTAACACCTTAAGTTTAATAGATCTTTCCGAGGTGGTTTTGTAGGATGTCGGCACATGAAAATTGTAGGGTTGTACCTTCGAGAAGATTAGGATCTTCTCGAGGATACAACAATGCAGGTGACTTATGGTGACACCCTTTGCATTGATCGTTAAGATTTACACCTTAAACTCAAACAAGTTTTTACTCGGGATCTGGTTAGGAACATGGTCATGTTATGAGGCTGCCCTTGGATATTTGGGGTACCTTGACACACAGGGTTAACTAGGGTTGACCCAGTATGTCAGCTTATCCGTAGTCCTCGAGAGCATCCTTATAACATTGTCATGTTATTAATCCATTCCTGAGTGAATGACTTGGGAGAGGGATGGGATGACAGTCAAGTATAAGACATTCTATATAACATCGGAGTGGGGTGGAGGATGTATTCCAGATTGACGAGTATTCCGTCAAGGAATATGAGACATGAACAATATGTTTCAAAAATTTGGCCAAAGTATCGCAAGCTCATTGATTGCATTGTCTATGACACCTAGTATGAGGGACGTGATGCCGATGAATAATGGTAACAATTATTTAGATAGGTTCCTTGGGACAGAGAATTCTGAAATCCCAGATTAGGGAAGAGAACTATAAGAGTGAAGAGTTAAAGTAAAAACGCCAACTCGTGAAACTCATGAATAGATCGGTAGATCACCGAGTCATGGAATGAATAGATCGGTGGTGCATCGAGTCATTACAGCTGCATATGGTTATCTGTTATAAGAATTGTTGTTTGATTTGTGAGTTCTAAACTATGTATTTAGAACTAGGAAGCATTTATAAAAATAAATAAAAATTTACTTGTTCTAATGTACTAAAATGGGAATGTTAAGGTATACACCTTAGGTTACATCACCACTCCCTCCTTTTATCTTGTAGTGATATACAATTAGGATAAATAATCACTTATATGGTCATCTAGTCTTGATATAAACTTTATCTATAGGGTTCACACACACAACATTTATAGGTCACATTTCATCACTACACCAACACCTTCCTCGAAACGTGTTAGACAAAACACACACTACTCGACAATTTCCCGATGATGTACTCTCATTTATAGTTCATTCTTGACTGCTGAGTGGGAAAACAAAATGAACCTCATTACATGCATTTCCATTCAATCAGGGGGCACTCAACTCCTATCATTCCATCTTACATTCCATCTCATCCATCCACAACATATTGCATTGTCTTGGTGGCATTTACTCTTGTTTGATAGTGTTTTACATGATCACATTAATACACATGTTAGATTTATTTCTTATATATCATTATCTATAACATCCACACATGCATGTTCATGCCTTTGTCTAGTTGTGATCACAACTACAAATCCTTTACATATAATATGGATTCTCTCCTTCTACCCTTCCTATACTAGTCACTGGGGGAATCCACATTCGTCACTCATAGCTGATATTGTTTCATTTTGTACTTAGAACTTCACATTACGTGGTTATGCATGCTTTGACATATTGGTTATTTATCTAACTTACTAAGAGGTGTTTCATGTGTAACGTTTGTTTTGTAGGATTGCAAGTTACCATGACTACTTTTTTTTCTATGATTTCAGTCATCATTGTTTACTTATTATACGCAGCCTTGCCCAATGTTTGGTGTGTACACTTGATTGTTATTTGTGACCATAATGGCCTTACATGTCTTGCAACATCGTGAATGATGTCCCATGTTTACAACTCACTTTCTCCAGCTTACTTATCATCTTCCATGTTTACACTACTATGCTTGGTAGTTTTTACATTGTCTATGTACTTTACACTTGTCTTCTTACATGCATGCATTTTCATACTAACACTTGTTTTAGCTATCCATCCTTGTTTATATGTGCCTTGGTTTCTACCAAGAAAATTTCCTTCCACATGTAGGGAAAAGTTATAGAGTACACGTGGTTCCTCTTTTGGGTCCACATTATCATATCAGTGACATCGCATGTACCCTCGAAGAGAGGGGACTTCATTTGGGATTTTTCTACATACTAACACATATATTCTACACCGGTTTGGTTTAATTATATTCATCGAGTGGGTTCAGACCAGTCTACGAACCCCATAAACATTAGATTTTACAAGACATGGTGTCCTTAGAATTATGGGAAGTAGTTATAGGCTTGAAGGTTACAGTGGGTGTGCCTCTCTACACTACTTGCCAATGGCATCAGATGACACAAAAACTAGGATGATACAAATATATCTTCACACACATTCAGGGAAGAAGTTAGATCTTAGAGGACATAGAGCATTTCCTCCCTACACTTCTTTAGCTAGGGTGGCATGAGATTACCCAAAAAAATCATAGTACATGATATCCTTCTACACTATCTTTCTTGACATGGATTAGGTGCACATGTTCCATTTACATTTTCTAGCTACACTTTTTCATTAGTTTATTTTACGTTTACACATGCATCTTTTACATTACTTTTTGACACATACATACATACATATTTGAATACTTGATCATTTTCTCTTTGTAGGTTTGGCCATATGAGAAATAAGTAATCAAATGGGGGAAACAACAATAACATTGTCAACAACAACACTTCGTGATAAAACACACTTTACTAACCATGCAAGTACATCACACACCGTAACAACTACACATGCATTCTACCCTAGGTTCACTCTCATCACTTTTTCTTTGCACATTTTTCATCTTTAGTTTCCATGCTCCTCCATCTTTTTGTCATTCCACGCTTTGTCTAGTCCTTGAATGCCTTCTTCATCACTCTACATTAGTATCAGGTACACATCTCTATCTACTTTATGTTACCAAGATTTTTGTTCACCAACATAAAGTGGGGAAAAATGTAGTCACAAAATCATGCACTTTAGACATGTATTTATCCTGGTTTCATACTACTATTTAGAGGGTTCTTGAGTGAAGAAATTACTAATTAACCCCCATCTTTTGGCCATCTTGTTTGATTTTATCTCATCATTACCGATCCTTTTCATCCACATGACCAATCTATTTAGGTCATTTCTCACCATTTTATCCTTTACTAGGGCACCCTGTGCTAGTATTGAGTGTCCGTGGATGCCTTTGTCTCACCAGGGGTGCCCCAATCCTTTTTACAATTTCCCACCTCTTTTTGGGCTCTTTCTAGGCATTCGGGATCTTTATCTTTCTTGTGGTCAGCCTTTTCAGGGTTAATTACTAAATTAGATCAAGATAACCCTATAAATATAAAGCTATGAGACCTTAATGAGGGGCCTAACATCACTTAATACTATCACTCCATCTAGAGTTGCATCCATCTATTGCATTGGGGATCACTTCCATCTAAATAGTTCCATAATCAAGGCACAAGTCTAGGACATATGCATCACACTTCATAGGGGGAGGGATTCTATTATATTATATGCACATATTTTACTACATTTTCTACACATAGATTTTAATCTCTACTTCACAAAGTGTGACTGACACAAGAGAAACCTAGGACATGTTCACACATACTTATACATAGAAATACATTAGGTATGAGATGTAGTGTAGCACTCAGTTAGTAGGTCCACCATTGTGGCAAATTTGAGGAAAATCGACCCCTTCATATGAATTTTTATTTTTTAGGGTTTGATGTTTGTTTTGGGGTCTTGCAAGTATTTCTTCCATCTTGAGTTATTGGTGACATCTGACACAGGAAAACAAAGTTGATATGACAAAGAATGAGGATTTATAACCATCTTCCAAACCAGTGAAGACCAATTTTAGATCTTTCACATAGACCAGGGGTGCCCAAATTGCAGACTAGAGTGCCCACAAACACCCAGTCCTCCTCCAGGTGCTCCAGTCTAGCTAGATCCTCCATATCCATCCTTTTCGGGGCTCCTACATATTCATTCATGCTTCTAATTTTTCCATTCACCTCTGTGACTCTCTTTGACACGTATCTGTTATTTAGATGAGTTCTTTCCTCTTCTTTCTTACACATTAGGGTTTCTATTTTCATTAGTTTTATTATTTATCTCATTTACATACTATCTTAGTGCATTTATTTACTGCATTTATATGTCCTCCTAGATTAGATTAACTATCCTTTACTAAACTAGTTAGTTAAATTTTAGTTAATTAGGGAGTTAGAATGACCCCCACGGTCACCCAAAGAATGAACTTACGCTCGATCACTCTACTACATCTCAAAATCCATGTAGTTTTTTGTGTGTATGTATGTGTGTGTAGAAATGATGCCCTAGGATTCCCTTATGCAAGTTGTATAATGATAATGGGATAGATATAGAATGTAGAATATGTATAACATATGTGGATATAATAGAATATAATTCCCCTCCCTATGTTTTGTTTATAGAATTATGCACCACTTGCCCTTGAATGGATGTTAGATGGATGCCTTTGATGCTCTTATGCCTTTAAATGTAAGCTTAGGTGGTAGTATGTAATGCTTAGTGCTTGGTCCCTTATTTTGAAAACATAACTATGTATTTATATGATTCCCTTGTTTGAATTTTGTAATTGAAAATTGAAAGGCCAACCCAAAGTAGTAAAATGTAATTAAGAAGTGAAAGGGGTAGAAAAGGATAAAGAGGGACATGAGAACCTAGGAGGATAGGAGCACTTGATGCTAGTGTTCCGAATGGGTGCTAGTGTTTGAGGCCATAGAAAGATAAAATAGTTAAATGCCGGCAAGAGTGTAAGATATACAAAGCCAATAAAAGTGCAGATGACAAAACACCAAGCTAGAGGGAGTTGCCAATTACTAGTTTTCTTTCTTAGGAATCATGTAAATGCTAGCATGATTTTAGGAAGTAGAAATGTACCCAAGTGCATAGATTTTGTGACTACATTTTCCCCACTTTATGTTGTTGAGTGAATACTCAATAGCATAAATTAGTTAGAGATGTGTACCTTATGATCCCATAAAGAGTGTGGTGAATAACATGCCGAGTGGACAAGTGAAGCGTTGAGGCAAGGAAAAAGGGAAGTGGATCCTAGGGGTGAAGCATATGCGTATCTTATATACTTTTTGTGATTATATTTGTTGATGTAGGCTACTTCTTGTTGTGTATTAAGGATGAACCTAATAAATAAGAGCCAAAAATTAGTCAAAGCCCTGTATATGAAAAATTTGAGTAAAACATGTATAAGTATGTAAAAGTGTGAAAATATGTAAAAGGAAAGTGTGCACCTAATGTATAAGAGTATAAAGGATAGAAAGATGTCTTGAAATGCTATGAAGGGTGATTTTTTTGGGCGATATCATGCCAAAAGTGAGTTTTAAGGAGATCTCATGCAAAGAACAAGTTTTTTAGGTGATCTCATACCAAATGTGAGTTTTTTTGGGTGATCTCACTCCATAGGAGAAGAGTGTTGGGGAGAGAGGTCTAATTTTACTCTCCTTCCATGAATGATTCTCAAATGAGCACCACTGTAGATGGTACATCCTGTGTTGTTCCGTATTGTAACTGATTGTAAGAGATATAATATAGTTTATATTTGGAGGCAAATGCATGCTACTAGAGAATTGTGCTATAAACTATCAAGACTATGCTTTGAACTGAGAAAAATACCTATTTCTACCTCAGGACATTAGCACCTAGGGGAGAAAAAGATCACCTAGGTGCTAGTGTCTAGTTATGGGTGCTAGTGTCCATCTTTATGTGTGAAGTCCAAGTCTGATTTTGGACTATTTTGTGATTGTATACTTGTGTTGTTTATGTCTTGCTGATATGAACTATAGATCTAAGTTGTTATAGCCCCCTTTATTTGGGGTGAATGCAAAAATGTAGGAGAATAGAACCCAAAAGATAGGACTGATGCTAATATGAAATGTATACCTATTGTGGGGTAGGGGATGTGCATGGTATAAACTAAGGCACATGCAAACAAACTAGGCTAATACAAGTGGTACTAGTAAAAGTAGCTAATATGTAATAAAAATAATGTAACAATCAAGTGTGCAAACAATATCGACCAGTGGAAAGAGGGTTTCAAACATGGTACATCACTCACAATATCACAAGACAATCGGGGTTGAAGTGGCTAGAAACATATAATGATCACACAAGACATAGGACATAGCCCATAATCAATATAATACTATAAAAACAATAAAAATAAAAATGTGATAGATAGCCATGGTTATATATAGTCTTACAATGAAAATGCTACATATGAAGAATCATTAGCATGTTCGAAAGATAAATAGTATGTCAAAGCATGTATTTATCAATGAGAAGTAAAGTGATAATAGTAGTAAAGAATGTGACAATAGAACCTATAATGTGTAAGAGTAGTAAAGGAGATGCCCCCAGGAGCCTCGATAGGACTGGAAAGGTACTTAGTGTTGAGCATCATATATCATGTAAGAATCTGTAAGATATCTGCATTCACTTCAAGAGACTAAGTGAATGCACATGTGTATATAGAAAAAGATATAAAAATACTAAGAATCTAGATAACACAGTAAGTAAAGTGCAACATGTAAGTAGTATAGGCAAACAAGAGTAGATACAACCAAAAAATGTAAATGTTGTGGTGGTGTGACGACATAGTATACAAGATGTGAAAATGGAAGGAGTTGCATTGCCTCGAGCATATGTGCATGAAATGAGGTTCATTTATAAATTCCCCCTCAATAGTCAAGAATGAACCATATAATAAGAGTACATCATCGGGAAATGTGTTTATCGCATGCCCGTAGATGCTAGAAAAGATATTTCATGAAGCATAGAGCATGAAGTGCATAATGCGGGGTTTAAGGATATAGTGTGCCCTCAAAATTCAAGTGTAAAATATAGCATGAGAGTGTGTCATATGGTAATAGTGGTACAATGTGTGTACCTAGTGAAGTAAGTATGCTAAAAAAGACTATACACGAAGCACAGAGCGTATATTATAGTAGGAGTGACTAGAGGAAACTAATAGTACTAAAAGGGGGGAGAAAGTGTGATGCCCCCAAGTGGGAAATGGGTGAAGGATCATGTAAACTCATCAAGAAGATTGTTAGTGTTAGGGTTGTAACCTATATGATTTGGATTAGATACTTGGTAGGTAATAGTATGAGGCTGATCATAGAGGGAGTTAATGCATCGTAAATTATACATGCCCATAACATATTCTTCATCAGTAAAAGGAGGTTGTGGAAAATCATGTGAGTACCAATGAGTGAGATTTTGCATATATCCATGGAATGAATTGTTGCATATAGAAACATGACCAAAAGGCATTGGAAATGAGATATTAGTGTGATTGGGATCAAGAGTGCCACCAATGTAGTCAAGCCCAGATTTCCAAAGGGTGAGTAGAGAGGAATGGTGTGTATGTGCAAGAAATACCGACAAGTCAAAGACACATAGGCCATAGGTAAAAATAATGAGAATATATCCATGATATAGGTGAGGTGAGTGAGATGTGGGAAGGTGATCATCGAATGTGAAGCCTAAGCATACCAAACCTTTAGGTATACTTATAGTGTTAGGGAAAGTGGGATCAAATTGGATATTAGTCTAATAAAAGTCATGGATGAATAAGGTACATGTAAATGGATCAACATGTGGAGTGGATGTAATCGGAGGAGAAGGCATAAGATCTAGTGTATGTATAGAATCTTAAAAAGGGATCATAGTTATAGTAGAAGGAGGGGTTTTTTAAATTGATATTCACCTAGACCAATAAAAATGAAAGTATCTTGGAAGTAGGATTCATCTATTTATAGAGGATTAAAATTGAGATTGCGTAGGTTTTCATTGGTAAGCTCGACGACATCAACCTCATAATCAAAATCATTAGCACTGAAATTATCATGTTGGATAGCATTATCAAGGATATTAGGAGTATTGGAGTAGGTAGGGCATGGAGTAGTGGTAATAGATAGAGTAGTAGTATGTTATAAGTAGATGAGGTAGGTGGTATAATATCAAAAGTATGCGTAGGGATGGAAGGAAGGAGTGTGGAGGTAGAAGAAGTAGTGGGAGCACTAGATTGACCAACATTGTATGTACCAACATTATGGTAAGGAATAAGCTACAACAGAGGGATAGGAATGACAAAGTGACAAGATCTATGTGAAACAACTTGAATGGGTCATGATTAGTAGAAATAGTATGTTCATACCCATCATGTAATAATTTAAGCACCGATTAACTATAGAAGGAATAACATGCATAACGTGAATACATAGTCCGCCAAGTAAGCAATCGAACTAAAATGATGCAACAACATGGAATGTAGTGGGGAGGATTTTAGGGCCAACTTGTAGAGGAAAGGTGATCTAGCCCATGTATGTGTGAGTAGTGGAATCATAACCATGAATGAGAGTAGAGGATTTAGTGATCAAAATTTTAGGAAGTCCTAATTGTTTTAGGAATGAAAGAGCACATATATTTATAGTGGAGCCATTATCAACTCTTACACGTTTGATATAGATGGAATCAATAATATCTATGATGAGAAAAGGTGCGGGAAGATTGTGAGTGGCAGTAGGAAGAATATCCTCATCACTGAAAGATATAACATGTGGTAGGTTTTTTAGGGATTGAATAAGATGATCAAAGGAAATAGGTGAATTATCACTTTCAATATGGATGGAGCATAAAGCATCTTCTAAGGTATGGTGACAATCTAGTGCACTATGGAGGAGATCATAAAGAGATATTTTTGTAGGTGTATTCTTAAGTTGCTTAATGATATCATAGCCTTTTGAGGTGGTAGGAGGAATAATAAAAGTAAAAGGAATAGAAATGGGTGTAGCTATACATGGTCATGTGTCTTTGTGGGTAGTGACTACATTGATAGTGATTTAATTTAATTTGAATTAAATCTATATTTCAAAGTAACTATTGTAATAATTGATGTATAAATGCTAAAATATAATAATGACACAAGAAAAAAGCATATAATGTGAAAAACCTAAGAAAGAAGGAGAGAGAAGAAGACTTAGCTGATTTTTGAGTGCACATGAAGTGATCTAGGTAGGTGAAAGTGCTGAACATACTGCAAAACAACGTCAGTAAATGCTCACCGTAAATTATGGGACTAAAAATGATGCATGATAGGGGCACCCAATGTAGGGTAGAGGCATCTCAGACACCGGTGATGTGTGCAAGAGCTCAGAATTTGATTTATTTTGTGTCCCAAGTGTTTCACTATTAGTCCTGTTAAGATACCTATAACGTACTAGAAATAAGTTCACTTGCACATACCCACAAACCACACCAAACCTAAAAAGGAAAACGTAGATTGGGGGGGAGTCGAATGACCTGGAAGTCACCCGAAGAGTGAAATTATGACTAAGCGCTACACTACATATTATACTCTGTGTAGTTCTTGTGTGTGTGTGTGTGTACAAATGATTCCCTAGGATTCCCTTGTGTAAGTTACACAAATGATAGTGGGCTAGATCTAAAATGTAGAAATGTATAGCATGTGTGGATGGAATAGAATAGACTTCCCTCCTATGCAATGTATGCAGAAGTATGCATCCCTTATCCCTTAAATGGATGCTAGATGGATGAATTTGAAGTGTTATATTTCCTTTGGAGTGCAAGATTAGGTGATGATAGTAATGCTTAGTGCTTGGTCCTTCATTTTGAAAACATAACTATGTGTTTATATGATTCCCTTGTTTGAATTTTGTAATTAACAATTGAAAGGCTTGACCCATAAGTGAAAAAGATGCCCAAAAGATAAAAGATACCTAAAAGAGCGAGTAAGGTGAGAAAGGGTCGGGGAACCCAAGAGGGATATGATCACTCAAACCTCTTTGTTATGGATGGATACTGATGTCAGAGCCATAAAATATAAGTAAATTAAGTTCCAACTAGGTTGTAGGGTGTTTAAGACAAAATCAAAAGCAAGAGATAGAAAAGTGGCCAATTTTTTTTTCAACCACTAGTTTTCTTGCTTAGGAATCATATAAATGCCAACATGATTTTAGGACCTAGAAATGTACCCAAGTACATGATTTTGTGTCTATAGATAGTTGGATCGGGATTGGGAATAATGAAACGGGAGGGTGTTGAGTATACATATTAGGAATATTTTAGGTCTATGCTATCAAATGTAGAAAGTACCTAAATCTGAAAATATGGCAAGGTTTAGTGATACTGCACAATTTGAAAATTTTAATGTCGGGATGATTATATGTGAATAGTGGTTAAGCGATCCTACTTTCACCAAGTGATGAAACCTACAATCAAATACAACTAAAAAGATATATTAGATAAAATGGGATGACGAGCTACTTGGTAAAGGTGATTCCATGAATCTAAAGGGAATTCCTTGGAGGATGTCAGCTCATTTTGATACAATTAAGTGAGTTGATAATAATGATAAGATAAGAAATGATAATGACAAGGATGGAAGATAAAGCTAGAGGTGACAAGGTAGAACCTATTTCACTTCGTAGGTAGCCCAAAGCTAAAAGGTAGAAATCGGACAACTTCAAAGTAGCCGTACCAATAGTCCATAGTTGCTTGTTGGATTTCATGAAGGAATTCAATATATTCCTCAATTTCCTTGATGTCAGGTGTGAAAGAAATTACACATAAGGTAAGCTTGTGAAGGATGTTGAACTGCTCCCACATGAAGGTTTATTGGATGATCGAGATATTTTAGATGCTTGTGATTAGATGAGAGTGACATGGAACAATCATCTACAACAAAGAAATAATTGAAATAGAAAAGTTAAATCTAGGTGTATAGATAAAAACCAATGAAATGAAATAATCTCGATGAAGAAAGCTAATTGATAGAAATCGTAGGTGATTCAAAGGAATCATTGGTGATTTAGAGGAATCATGGAAGATTCTTGTAAAAGGCTAATTTTCTTTGAAAAATGATAAATTGATGAAAAAGAGGCTTAGAATGATTTTATTATGCTAGCTTTGATGTGTAACTATACTAGAAATGATAATAGACAAGAAATAACTGACCTTGTGATGTGGAGATAGTTGCAAGAGTGTCCACACAGGTTGGTTGATTTGACAACTTTGATTTTTGACCATATAATGGTTGGAAGGCTTGTGGATGTAAAAACCAATGTGTTGTGGCTCTTGGGAGTAGCAGATATTTGTTGTAGGACTTGGGTATTGCTAGAGTTGAGGAGCTTTGATGTTGGCTTGGGAGAAAAGATGTGAAGTCGTCTAAAAGGTCTCAGAAGAACCCCCAAAATAGGAGTTCTAACTTCTATTTATAATCACGGGTGATTTGTTGGAATTGTCAATGATACGAGAAATTCAGAAGAGGGCATTTATAAGTGGTTTCAACCACTTCCAAAATAGGATTTATGGGTATGGGATGAGGGAAAATTTTTAGAGGAAGAGGTTGAGTGAGGTCATAAGGTTAGGAGGTTAAAAGGTTATGATGAAAAAGGCTACGATAGGTTTGAAGATGGTTTAAGAGGTATTAGGGAAGTTATAGAAATTTAGATGAGTAAATATGATTTACTAAGGGTGACTAATAATTTTATGGAGTGAGTTGGAATGGATTAGATAGGTTTAAGGTGGTAAGTTTGATAAATTAATGTGCGTATGCAAGGAGTAGGTAGGTGACAAAAACCCGGTGTCTACATTTTCCCCCTTTTGTCGAGTGGTATGTGACATATAAACTTATAGAAAAAATGGTTTGAGACAGTCTACTTTGTAGTTAGATGGGTCATCCCCCTCACACTCGGGGTAAATTCGATAATGTGCAATGATCACTAATTTGATTTAATTGATTCGATGGTTTAATGTGCATGTTTCATTTTGAGTGACCGCATGATGAGGTATATAAACAAGACTGGTGCTACCATGGAATCAAATGACAGGGGAACCAAAGGGTTCATGTCCTATAGATGTATGATTTGTAGGGAGCTGATGTGGCCATAAATATGGGGTTTATGAGACAAGGGAGCCAAGTGATAGGGAAACCAATGGGATCACATCCTATAGACATATGGCTTACCGGTACTAAGAGTTGCAATTTTTTTGAGATGGATTGTTGATAAAGACTAGATTTTGACTGTCTTTACTACGTACTCAAGGAAATATTTTATTTTATTTGTTGGTTTACCGATGTTGCAAAATATTTGGTGCCCTCAAAGGAGGAATTGTTATCCAAAATTCACCCCCCAGGGTAATTTTGATAACATACATCAGAATATTCAAGTCCCAGGAAAATTGATTGATTCAGAGCAAACATCATGTTTCTGAGGTTCCCTCAGATATTTTTCTAACTCCCCTGGCCGAAGAAGGAAGGAGCAAGCTCTGAGAAAATGCGAAAAAGTTGCAGGAAGGCAAGTAGGTTGATCCAGGAAAAATTGTGAAAATTGGCTAAGTCCTGCTCAAGGTAGCCTTTGGGACAATTGAAACAAAGTGGGACGTGTGGGACAGAAAGACGTGGATCGGTCGAAAAGCCTCCAGACAGCCCGCTAAGCATTTGGGACATCTGGGACAAATGGACGCGAACAAGACGAACCGGGTGAAAAGAGTCAAGTCAGTCCGAAACAAAGTGGGACAAAAAGGCGCGAACCGGCCGAATCGGGCGAACCGGAAGAATTTGTCCCGCGAAGCACAGGGACATTTGGGACAAATGGACGCGAACCGGCCGGTTCGGCCGAAATAGGAAATTTCAGCACTGTGCCAAATGGGACAAAGGGACGCGTGGGATGTGGATCGCCGAAGGAGCCGAAAGCCAATCAAGCAGCGCCACGTGTCATCGGCCGAATGAGGGACAAGGAAGCCCATTTCGGGCGGATCGGAGGTTTATGTCCCAAATGGTTTGGGACATCCGGGACAAAAAAAGATGCGAAGGGCGCGAAAGAGTGGAGGCCGAGGACCAATCAACGCATGACACGTGTCACAAGGGGAAAGGTCCAGAAAAGTCAAAGGGGCGAGTTTTCGAGCACTGATCCGAACCAATGAAATAGCGCCACGTGTCCCAGCTAGGGCCCACAAGGAAATTTCAAAAGAAAGCCCGCCGAAAGGCAGAGGAGAGAGAATCATGCGACCAATCAATGCGTGCCACGTGTCATCCAGGTGGCGAAGCGCGGGAAAGATTTCAAAACACGTTTTCCCTGTTTTGTGCCCTAAAACTTCAGACCTCCACAACTTTCGATCAGAGCTCGGATTTGCACGTTCTTTATATCAACGGAAAGCTGTTGAAATTCTCTACATGATTCTGGGATCAATCTTCCATTTTGGTGTAGTATGGAGAGAGAAAGTTAAGAAATGGCTCTGACACATGGTAATGCCAGAAGTGACGCTTCAACAACCAACTTTAATGTAGCAGACAACCCGCCGTTTTGCCAGGATCCGCCACTTCTACCATAATGAGATGATTTAAAATGCGACCTAGAAGTGGTTTTGGTAGTTTCGAATTTCCTCTCTTCCCTCTCTCTTTCTTCCTATATATTGTACAGAGGGGCTTCTTTCAAAAGGGGGACATAACAAGTTGTTCATTCTTTCGCTCGGATCTCCCATCTTTTCTTCTCTAGGGTTGAAAATGGAGTTCGAACCTCCTACCTTGCTCTGTAATGGCGTTTTTGCCTTTTACTATTGAAATGATGTTCTGTGTAAACTTCTGGAGCAACAAAACGTGTTTTGTGATGCATCTATCCATCCTTGCTCATTTTTTCTTGTTCTCTTCTTGCCTCTCTTCATTGCGGAGTATCTGTGCATGTTTGAATGTTCATTACTGAGTTTGGAGTGTGTTCATGGAGTTTTGGGACATTTTCTATGTGAAATCTATCCTTGGGCTGTGATGCATCTCGTCCATCCTTCCCATTGCTCACCTCTCTTTGTCCCATGGCAATTTTGATATATGTCCAACATTCTCCTTCTCTCGGTGTATCACCGTTTTAGTGTAGGCTTTTTGCTGTTTTTGCCTCTCTCTCTCTCTCTCTGTCTCCTTGGCATGGTTAGATTAGGATTAGATTAGCTTACTGCATTAGAATAGCTTGTGGTAGGTAGTTTAGGAGCAGGAACCAGCCTTCTCTGGAGATTCCTCTCTCGGTTTCACAAGTCCCACGCTTGGAGAGAGATTTCCATGTTGTGCAATCACACTGGATGCCTGAACATCAACCTAGAAGCCTCGATCTCGCATCCGGGGTGCTTTGTGATTTTCATCAACAGTTTTGGCACACCGGTGGGACCATAGAGGTCTTCCACTTCATATTTTGTAGGTTGGTGTGTTCCTATGAAGATTTCAACCTTTGGAGGCACTTGCAAACACATCTGGTGACTCCATCTGATCAGCAACCCATTTCTCTGAGTTTGCAGACCCATTTCCATCCATTCTCATCCATATTTCTTTCCATCCCTTTCATTCTTTTCCATTCCATGAAGTTGTGCAATCATGACTTCATTTCCATCATGGAATTCACATCAACAACAGCAGTATATTCCACCTTCAACATGTTTTACAAATCCTCCAGATCAGCATGCATACTCATATGAACAGCAGTGCCAAAGTCAGTTTGGCTATGGAGCTTTCCAAGAGCAAGAGTATGCATACAATGAAGACCATCAGATCCAAGATGCTGGTCTGTTGGAGAAAATCCAAAAGATGGAGGTAAACATAGTGCAGTCCAGGGCTCAGGCACAGATGAGAGCATTTGGAATCGGTTGTGGAGCACCCTGTCCATGGGTGGGACCTTTTCCAAGGCATTACAGCCCTCAGGAGAAGCTTGACTTCATGATTGCAACGCTGCCTTTGCTTGCAAAGTGGATTGAAGAAATAGAGGTGTATGAGAGAAGTATTCAACAACCTTGTCAACGGGTAAGCACACCATCTCATGCCTTTTCTTTTCCTCTTTCCCAATCTGTTTCATTTCAGCAGTGTCAAGTTTCAAACCCTCCATCTGCTGTCCCAAGTGTTGAATCCATCCCTCCATCCCCTAGTCTTCCACCCCATCTTAATTCTTCTTTCCTTTTCCCTTCCAAACAGTCATTCCCTCCACAAGAGCTAACAGAAACACCCCCTCCTCCAAAGAAACAAGAGGTTTCACCTCCTCCACCACCACAAAAAAATGTAAAATCGGTTGAGTTTCAACCCATTCCTCCTCTTGCATTCCCAAATCCATGTTGGGAGGATGAAAATCAGAATGCCAGTCAAGGAAAACAACAGCAAAAAGAGAGGCCAAACAAAGATGAAGAAATTCAAAGTCTGAAGAGTTGGGCTCTTAGATTTGGGATGACAAAGATCCCCTTGATGGTTAAACCTACAGAAGAGGCTAGGGTTGGAGAACAGGTGGTGGTTAGGACTGATTTTGTTGCAGCAGAAGAAGAAGATCTTGCAGTCCCAACTTGTCCTCTAGAGCAGCAGATTGAAGAGTTTGACTTGACAAACTTCATGCTGGAGGAAGAGTTCAATCAAGAGCAAGATTGTCTTCAAACATTGGAGGAAGGAGAAGCTGCTCCAAATCCAAAAGAAGAGGAGCACATCCCAGTTGTGGAGGAGAAAAGTGCAGATCCAAGGGCTTTGAGCACAAAGCAGGCTACAGGAGAACCTTCAGTTCTTCTTTCCACTTCATCTCTCTCAAGTTCTATTACTGAAAAGGAGTTTGATCTCTCAAACTCAATATTGGAGAGTGAAGGAAACCATGGTGGTCAAGTTGCAGATCAAGAGGACACCATGGAGGAAGTTGAAAACGAGCAGCAAGATAGCAATGAGGTAGTTTACCTATCAGATTTGGAGGACTGTTTTGATGGAGAAGAGCCGGTTGAGTTTTCACCATTCTCTCTTTCATCATCCACATTCCAAACACAAGAGCCTGCTGCCATGAAGGAGAACTTTCATTTGCAGCAGCCTGCATCTTATAGCAGCCCTTTGGAATCAAAATTGGAAGATTCTAATCTTCCCTGTTCTTCATTGGAGGAAGAGAAAGGACAGAAGGATTCCACCATTTCTTCCACATCATCCATTCAAGAGGGTCTACAAGAAGACTCCATTCTTGGAGTTGAAAATCAGAGCTATGGGCATATCAAATGGATCAGACCTTGCCCAATCAGGTATTTGGCTTCATTGGAGCCAAAGGAGAAGCCACAACCAGTCATGCTCACTTCTGGGCATGAGGATGAGCTACAAAGTACCAAGGATCAGCTGCCATACCTCTTCAATCCAAATGCAGAGCAACTAAAAGAGGTATTGGATTTTTCAGTTGATACCTTGATGATTTGGATAGAAGACCAGCTTCTTGTTGATTTTCCACTCATCCTAACAGCCATGATCAGTGCCAAATCAATTGCATGGCTGCCAATTTTGAAGAAAGGAAGCTATTTCTCACAACCAGTTGCAGGGTTTGTTTAGCTTGCCTTTGCTTCCAGTTAGAGTAGAGTAGCTAGGTTTGCTTTCAGCAGAAGAAGTGCTTGTGCACACTCTGCATGTTCCATTTGGGGCATGTATGATTTTCAGTTTTGTACATAGTTTTTGGTGTTGCTGGTTTTGCTCTTGCACAGTTCTTTTCAGTGGCATTTTGGTAAGAACAACTCCATGTCTAGTGGGATTTGAGTGGCTCGAGAGGAAGTTTTCAAAGTTCGAGATCAGTTTTCGAGCATGCTTATAACTCCATGCCCAATGGATTGCTTCAGGCAACTGGTCTTTTCATCTAGCAGGCAGATGACCCCGCTGAGTCGCCAAAACGTTATCCAAAATTCACCCCCCAGGGTAATTTTGATAACATACATCAGAATATTCAAGTCCCAGGCAAATTGATTGATTCAGAGCAAACATCATGTTTCTGAGGTTCTCTCAGATATTTTTCTAACTCCCCTGGCCGAAGAAGGAAGGAGCAAGCTCTGAGAAAATGCGAAAAAGTTGCAGAAGGCAAGTAGGTTGATCCAGGAAAAATCGTGAAAATTGGCTAAGTCCTGCTCAAGGTCGCCTTTGGGACAATTGAAACAAAGTGGGATGTGTGGGATAGAAAGATGCGGATCGGCTGAAAAGCCTCTAGACATCCCGCTAAGAATTTGGGACATCTGGGACAAATGGACGTGAACCGCCGAACGAGCAGGCGAAAAGAGTCAAGTCACATCCAAACAAAGTGGGACAAAAAGGCGCGAACCAGCCGAATCGGGTGAACCAGAAGAATTTGTCCTATGAAGCACAGGGACATTTGGGACAAATGGATGCAAATCGGTCCGTTCGGGTGAAACAGAAATTTCACCTTTGTGCCCGCAAATGGGACAAAGGGACGCGTGGGACGCGGATCGCCGAAGGAGCCGAAAGCCAATCAAGCAGCGCCACGTGTCATCGGCCGAATGAGGGACAAGGAAGCCCATTTCGGGTGGATCGGAGGTTTATGTCCCAAATGGTTTGGGACATCCGGGACAAAAAGACGTGAAGGGCGTGAAAGAGCCGGCAGGGCCGAGGACCAATCAACGCATGACACGTGTCACAAGGGGAAAGGTCCAGAAAAGTCAAAGGGGCGAGTTTTCGAGCACTGATCCGAACCAATGAAATAGCGCCACGTGTCCCAGCTAGGGCCCATAAGGAAATTTCAAAAGAAAGCTGTCGAAAGGTAGAGGAGAGAGAATCACGTGACAATCAATGCGTGCCACGTGTCATCCAGTGGCGAAGCGTGGGAAAGATTTCAAAACACGTTTTCACCTATTTTGTGCCCTAAAACTTGAGACCTCCATAAATTTCGATCAGAGCTCGGATTTGCACGTTCTTTATATCAACGGAAAGCTGTTGAAATTATCTACATGATTCTAGGATCAATCTTCCATTTTGGTGTAGTATGGAGAGAGAAAGTTAAGAAACAGATCTGACGCATGGTAATGCCAGAAGTGACGCTTCAACAACCAGCTTTAATGCAGCAGACAGCCCGCCGTTTTGCCAGGATCCGCCGCTTCTACCATAATGAGATGATTTAAAATGCGACCTAGAAGTGGTTGTGGTAGTTTTGAATTTCCTCTCTTCCCTCTCTCTTTCTTCCTATATATTGTACAGAGGGGCTTCTTTCAAAAGGGGGACATAACAAGTTGTTCATCTTTTCTGCTCTGCCCTCCCTTCTTTTCTTCTCTAGGGTTGAAAATGGAGTTCGAACCTCCTCCCTTGCTCTGTAATGGTGTTTTTGCCTTTTACTATTGAAATGATGTTCTGTGCAAACTTCTGGAGCAAAAAAATGTGTTTTGTGATGCATCTATCCATCCTTGCTCATTTTTGCTTGTTCTCTTCTTGCCTCTCTTCATTGCGAGTATGTGCATGTTTAAATGTTCATTGCAGGTTTGGAGCTGTGTTCATGGAGTTTTGGGACATTTTCTGTGTGAAATCTATCCTTGGGCCTATGATGCATCTGTCCATCCTTCCCATTGCTCACCTCTCTTTGTCCCATGGTAGTTTTGATAGATGTCCAACATTCTCCTTCTCTGGTGTATCACCGTTTTAGTGTAGGCTTTTGCTATTTTTCCCTTCTCTCTCTCTCTCTCTCTCTGTCTCCTTGGCATGGTTAGATTAGGATTAGATTAGCTTGCCTGCACTAGAATAGCTTGTGGCAGGTAGTTTAGGAGTAGGAACCAGCCTTCTCTAGAGATTCCTCTCTCGGTTTCACAAGTCCCACGCTTGGAGAGAGGTTTCCATGTTGTGCAATCACACTGGATGCCCGAACATCAACCTAGAAGCCCGATCGCATCCGTGGGTGCTTTGTGATTTTGCATCAAGCGGGAACATGCTATAAAAATGTGCTATTTGGATGAATATGATAGTTTTTCAAATGACTTGGATGTTTTAAAGGTGTGTTTTGATAATTTAAATTGAATCATCGATGGTTTAACGAAATCACCAGAGATTTAAGAAATTGTCGGTGATTCCAGTGGTGGGAAAATTCGTGCCCTATAAATAATCATATTTACCATGGTAATCTCATTTTTACTATGTGTGTTGAGAGAATTAAAGCTCGATTTAGTGCATTTTTGAGTGAAAAGTGAGAAATGGAGGCTGTTGGAGGATCCAGGAGGAAGAGGAGGCCCACTTTAGGAGAGGTAAGTACAATTTTTGATGTTTTAATGTGTTTTTGTTTTTTTTTTTTCTTATTTTTAAAGGTTTTTCTATACGTTTTAGGGCACATCCATTGAGACATCATAATTGACGGTAATTTTGGGAAATTACTTGTGATTGGGGTGAAACGTCGGTGATTATGTTTTTTTATTATGGGTAAATAGTTTTGAAGGGACTATACCCTATATACAGAAGGCTCAAAAGCCAGATATCGAAAGAGGTAAAAACAACCCAAAAAGGAGCAAAACGTCCAACATCAGAGGGCTCAATAGCCAGATAATACATAATAATAATAAAACAGGATCAAGACGCATACAGTGATCCTAACAAAAGCAGAAGAGACAAAAAATGAACAAGAGATAACCATCACTGGACATCTCAACCAAAAGACAACACTAAAACAACCGATCATCAGTAACTTCACAACCAATAAACAACAATAGAACTCCACATCACTTGATAGCCTGGTCAATCTTGGCTTTGATCATTTGAAGCAAGATAAATAATGAAATGGTGGTGGCCTGGGAAGGGTCTTTCAAATCCACCTGAGTAATTACAATATCTATTTTCTTCTTGGAGCCCCAGATGTCCTCGGTAATACCACTGAGATTGCAAATACTATGAACATGTTGTTCAATGAAATTATAGATACTTTTAAGGGTAGAGAGGATACAGTCATTACGTCCTTTTGCATTTCCAAGTCTTCCATCCAGAGATTGGAGCTTCTTGAAAATTTCAGCTAGTGATATCCTCCTCTTCATCATTTTGTAGTTTCCTTTTGCCCTTAGCTTTATCCATTTCTCTAATAACACTCTTAAGTTCTTGAATTTCCTTTTCCATCTTACCCATTCTGACCAACAAATCCTCATCCTTAGGCTCCTCCACGGGTTACTAATGTGCAACAAATTCTCAGCAAGCTCCAGGTCTTTATGACTTCTAAGAACTCTCTCTAGAAGCAGGGACCTTTGTTTTCATCTTCTTCCTTTTCTTGCTAGTTGAAGCAGTGTCAAGCTTCCTTTCAGGCAGGGGTGGAATGGAGGCGGGGGATAGGGGGAGGAATGAAGGCTGAGGGAGGAGAAGAATCCAAACAGGGACAGTGAGCATTGGTGGTGAATAAGTAGTATTAACCCTTGATGAAGGGGAACCGCCCTAGTGTGATTTTGAACTTCCAGAACCGATTTCTCCAAAGAGTTCAACAAGTAATGAGGGAAGTTGATGATGATGTCTCTACGAAAATGGTTAAGAAAGATCAAATGCTTTTGGGGAATAGTGAAAAAAACCGTGCTTCTAAAGTAACATACCTCACAACCATCCTTGTGATTTCAGCAAACGGCTCGGGAACAGAGGCAAGCTTGATGCCAGCAGTCACAAATTCAAGATTTTCCCCCTCATCAAGAAACTTCTTAGCTTCAACATCTCTGTCCACCCACTTGTTAAAGAATTTGGTGCCATCTAGACTGAGCCCGGTGACTTGGGCAATAAGTTCCTCTGATATCTCAACCTCGATTTTTGTACTTAACCACATGATTCCTCCATCCCTGAGAAAATTTAATAGAGAGATCCTGATCAAAACCTTGAATTTTTTCAATAAAGTTCGCTAGACCCCCTTTTTGAAGGTAGTTCCAAAGAACTGCATCATCTTTCCAAGCTAGATTATGGGTGGGCTCAGTCTTACAAGGTGGTCCCCCCATTTTTCCTGTGTCTCCCCACAACGGTAAAAAATTGAAAACTATGCGGATCAGCCTCTCTGATTTTTGAATCCCTCCCAATCATGTGAGTAGATGTAATTATTAGACTTTACTTTGTAATTATTTAATCACTCCTTAGCATCTGCCCTATGCCTATTAATGATGATGCTCAGGTCACGCAAATATTTAATGATGTCATCACAGTGTACTTAAAAAGCCGCTCCTTAGCATCAACATTAAAGCTTTAGTGATTACTTTCCAAGCCATGTAAGCCATGTAAATCATTGATGATATCTTCATTAACTTTAGTGGGAAGAATGTCACCTCTTAGCCAAGTTTGAAAAGTATTATTAACCCCAAAATTTTCCAAATCATCCACCACCCTATTGCCTTCCCAGTAGGTATGTTTGATTTCAAAATTTTCAAAACTCTTGCAAATATCAGTAGCTTCAACAATGAAGTCTCTGATTGACCAACTGGGGGATTGTTTTTGATTTAGGAGATTGATAATGTTTAGCAAATCACCCTCAATTATAATATTTGAAATATTACAATCTCTGGCTAGCCTTATACCCCAAAGAGCAGCGAGAGCTTCTGAGTAGTGGTTAGTTTGCCTACCCATTTTTCCAGAAAAGGCAGCAACAAAACAACCTCTGTGATCTCTAATGACTCCCCCTCCTCCAAAATCTCTAGGATTTCCTTTTGAGGCCCCATCAAAGTTCAATTTATGCCAAGCACTGGGAGGCTTAATCCATCAGACAGTGGATCTATCAATATTATTATTATTCTTATGCAAATCAGTGCCTATATTCCAAGTAGCCAAAATGTGTTCTTCTTCCTCAGGGTAAAGTCTATTTTTAGGAGGTTTAAATATTTCAATGTTGTCCTTCACATCAATGATAATTTCTTTGTAAACTTTGTTACATAACTTTCTAGTATTCCTGAAGATGACATCATTACGAGCTTTCCAAACTCGCCACATGGTGTGGGGTAAAACTAGTTGCCATAATCTCCTTACCACACAATGTTTGTAAGGAGAGTTCCATTGTTCCTAGGCCTAAAGACAAGTAAGGGGAAGATCCAATCCTGATTAAATTTAGCTAAAATAAGATGCCAAATTTTGGAAGTGTACTTACAATGAAGAAATAAATGTTTGATGTCTTCTGCTTCTTCCTGACACATGCAACATATATTCGGCATGATGAAACCTTTCCTAATGAGATTGTAATTAGTTAGGATATTGCCTTTAATGATGACTCACTAGAAAAAGTTCACTCTAGGGGTTATCTCTGGCATCCATAGCTTATGCCACTTGGTATCACTTTCAATAGAGGCAAAGAAAGAATTGTAACCAGATTTAACCGAGTACTCCCCATCAAAAGAATATTTCCAAATGAGCTCATCCTTATGATTTTGAGGACTGATATGAATGAGGGAGAGATGACTCTGCATAGAAGAAACATCAGGCTGCATATTATCCTCATCTACTTTTAACTGTTTCCATTTCCTTTTGTTTTCATCCACCTCAATATATCCCTGAACTTTGTGCCCATAATTTCTAATCAAGTTGTCTTTTATGTGACCATAAGATGAAAACTAGTTAATTTTTGACCATTTATCAGTCCAGAAATTAATGTCTTGACCATCCCCAAGCTTCCAGCTACATCCCTGAGAGAGAATATGTCTGACTTGGAGAAGATTGTTCCAGAAAATAGAACCATTCGGAAGAGACTGATCAAAAATAAAGGAATTCTTGCTTTGATTGGAAAGGTATTTAATTTTAACTAACTCTGTCCAAGGCTTGTGTTCTTTTATAAGTCTCCAACCCAACTTTGCAATAAGAGCAGCATTCATATGTTTGATTTCTTTGATTCCTAACCCCCCAATCCTCTTTGGTTTATAGACCTGCTCCCAAGCCACTAAATGGTATCTAAACCTGTCTTCAGTACCATGCCATAAAAAGTTCTTTTGAATTTTTTCAATACTATTCAATACTGCTGCTGGAATGCTGAACATTGACATGATATAAATAGGTAAGTTCTGAAGAGTACTTTTTATCAATAAACACTTGCCTGCACTTGAAAGTAAAGCTCCTTTCCAACCAGCCAGTTTTTTTGGAATCTTTTAATAAGATCATTCCAAACCTCATTAGAAACCTTACAAGTACTCAAAGGGAGTCCTAAATAAGTAGCGGGAAGTGAATTAATAGTGCATCCAAGTATAAGAGCAATCTTTCTTTGCCTTTCTATAGGAGTATTGAAAAAATAGATAGAGCTTTTGTCAAAATTAAATTTTTGCCCCGAGGCTTCCTCATAAAATCTAAGAATAGTTTTGATAGCCTTCGCCTCAATTATTGAGGCCATCAGAAGAAGGAGAGTGTCATCAACAAACTGCTGGTGTGAGGAAACCTGATTACCAGAAGTAGGTTGAAAGCCCTTTATCATACCAATATTAATAGCTTTTGAGATAGATCTACTTAAACTATCAGCCATTATAATAAAAACAAAGGGGAGATTGGATCCCCTTGCCGAATTCCTCTATTGCTGGCAAAAAAACCAACCGGTTCCCCATTAACAACCACTGAGAAAGCGAGAAGAAGAAATGCAAGAATGTATAATTTTCCTGAATTTATTTTGAAAACCAAACTTGGATAAAACCTCATCCATGAATTTCCATGAGACTCTATCAAAAGCCTTATGCATGTCTAACTTGATAGCCATCCCTACTTTTTTACTTTTATCCATTGAATGAATTGTTTCATGGACCATAATAACTCCATCCTGAATAATTCTTCCCTGAATGAAACCGCTCTCTTTGTTGAGAAATAATCTCCATTAGAATAGGTTACATCCTAGTGGTTAAAATATTTGTGAAGATCGATATATTACATTAACCAAACTGATTGGCCTAAAATATTTGAAATCCTTTGCATCCATCTTCTTAGGAGAAAGCACAATATGTGTATTATTTATCTCTTTTATGAGATTTCCAGTTCTGTAAAACTCATTAACAGCTTTCAACAGATCTTCAGAGTAAATTTCCTAGCATCTTTGGAAGAAGTTTGTAGAAAAACCATCAGGGCCCGGAGCCTTATCCCTTTAGAGAAAAAACAACTTTTTCAATTCCTCAATGGTGACTATTTTGGAGAGATTCTTAAACCTCTCAGCAGGTAGTAAATTATTAGGAATAGAGTCTAAGAGAAAGGAGGCCACTTGCTCGTTGTAGGAATTATTCTCAGTGAGCAGATTCTTGTAGAATTTGAGGGCTTCATCTTTGATGTCTTCAGAATCCATAGTAATGTTCCCATTTCCCTTAGAGACTTCAGTAATTCTATTACAAGCCCTATGTTTGAGGGCTGTCATATGAATTTTTTTGTATTCTGTCACCTGCTTTTAACTAGAGAGCTCTAGACTTCATTCTCCAGAAGGTTTCCTCATAACTGTTTATATTATGCAGGTCTGAAAGTAGCTTTTTTCCTATTGATGATCCTCAAGGGTCATACCTTTCAAAGAAAATTTAAGCTCAAAATCTTCCAGCTGCTGCTTAAGCTCTTTCTTTTTTTCAAAGATATTCCCAAAAACCTCTTTATTCCAGATTCTAACCTTCTGCTTCACATTTTTCTAGCTTCTGAAGAATCCTGAATTGAGCCGTCCCTGATCCTTCCCAAGACCACCACTCTTTAATTCTATCTAGAATATCTTCATGCTCAAGCCACATCTTTTCAAATTTAAAATTGCAATGGAAAGGTTTTGACCAATTGAAAAAATTAAGGGCAATAGGATTGTGGTCTGAACCTATCCTGGGAAGGGAAGAGAGATGAAAATTCTGCTCTAAGATCTAATTAGCGAAATGAGAGCTCTATCCAATCTAACTTGAATCAAGCTTTCCCCAATTCTTCTATTAGACCAGGTAAATTGATTACCATGAAGTTCTATGTCCATAAGATTAAGAGTCGATATAAAGTCAACAAATTCTTCCATGCTGATAGAAAAATCAGAGTTCCCTCCAATTTTCCCCGGATTTAAAGGAGTGTTAAAGTCTCCCATTATCAACTAGTTCCTATCCTCAATATTATTCGAAACAAGACTAACTCCTTCCACAAATTTCTTCTACCAGCAACAGTATTAGGGGCATAAATATTGGAAAGAATCCAACTAGAATTATTCTCAAGGCTTTTAAAGTTTATAGCTAAATGATTCAGGGAGGAAGAAAGCACATTACCATGAACAATTTTAGTGTCCCAGAAGATTGCTAAGCCTCAGAAGCACCTTGAGAATCAACAACAAAAAGGAAACATTCTCCCAGAAATATCTTTTGCAATCTTCAACAACTTTACTTTTCATTTTAGTTTCCTGAATTAGAAGGATGTTGGGCCTGTTTGATATTTTAATTTCCTTAAGCATTCTTTGCTTAGGTCCCCCATTGAGCCCTCTGACATTCCAAGAAATAACCTTCATTAAAAAAGTTTTGGGGATGAGGTTTCGGATGGTTCAAAATCCTTTGAGTACCATCTACAATTTCTTTCTCAGTTTCTTTTTCTCTTACTTCTCTCTTGGAGAGTCTGCCTTTTCTATAGGTGACTCCAATATTTGTTGTTCTCCTAGCAGTAGCCCTTGTGATTCTTGAGGTGGAAGCTTCCCAACTTCCTATCTGCTTCTTTTTATCACTATAGAGCGATTCCAGAATTTCTTCAAGACCTTTTATTCTTCGTTTCTTACTTCTCACTGTGATGAATCCATCTTTATCACATTCTGATAGACTTTTCTTTATAGTAGGAGTAATTTCCCCTTCCTCTTTTCCTTTATCAACATCCAGTTGTTGAGATATTTTAGGAGTGGGCTCCTCCATATTGGAAAACTCTTTATCCTGGTTTAGATCTCTTGCTATGGATTCCAGAACCCCTTTGGCTTTTCCTTGTCTCAATTTGTGCAGTTCCAGAGAGCTACTCTTAACTATCAGTTCTTGATGAGGAAGAGGAGAAATTTTTTCCAACTCTTCTTCCATAGAAGTGGAAAGGTGAATGTAAAATTTTTCATTTTCTTCATCAACTTCCATGTTCAGCTTTACAGATTTGAAGCCTTAAGGATCATTGTTGGATCCTCTTCCATTTCCTTCATGCTTTCTCCTTCCTTTGTTGATTCAGGATCATTTTCCTTTTTGGCTTCATCATGCTTTTCTGACTGGTGAATTTTAGGTCTCCATAGTTTCCTATAAACCGGTGGTCTCTTTATTATGGTCTTAAAACCTTTTTTCCGGTCCTTAAACCTTAGGTTCATCTGCAAGCGGTGAACTCCTGCATGTTGGTTCTGGTCATCAGGAAGAGAGGCTTTATCATCTTCATCCATCTTCTTTTCCCTTGTCTCTCAGAATGATCCAAGGGGTTTTCCAACTTTTACTTCAATTGTTCGGAGCATTTGCTGGAAAAATTCCCTAATTTATGACATTTGCTACATCTTAGCTGGAAAGCCTCGTAATCAATTTGTTGTTTCCATGCCCCCAATTTGGACTGCAGAATGATGTGATCAGGTAGCTCCTGATCCATATCAGATGAGACACAGAACCTTGCAAAGGCAAGTCTGGATCTATTTTTCGTAGGTCCATCTAACCCAACTGGTGAACCAATCGATTTAGCTATATGAAGAAGAATCTCATCATCCCATAGATGAAGAGGTAGCCCTGGGAGTCTACACCAGATGGGTATGGTATGTATGTTCTCAGTATTTGGATTAAACCCAAGTATACCATTTTTTTAGAAAAATTCCCATATTGCCAATACACCAGGGACCACCCAATAAGACAGAGTCCACATCAGCTTGGAGATTAAATCAGGCTAGAAAAAAACCCTTGGCCATGGTGGTGATAGTCAGATCTCCTTTTGGTTTCCATCTGTGAATGGCCCATTTTCTGATAATATCTACATTGGGTCTTGATCCCAAAAACTTTCCAACTAGGGCTAGATTGGTTTTCTCAAGAGCTCTATGCAGACATCCATCAGGCACTTGTATGTGGGTCACCCCCTCATTATCTTTTGTACTTTTAAAATTCAGCCCACATGCAGGGGAATGAGGCCCCACATTTTTGTCAGGAGGAACCTTAACAATGTCCGCCTAGGCTCTAGATCTGATACTAACACCTTTAGCCAGTTCTCCCTCTCTTAACGGTGCCTTAACAACTAGTTCGTAGCCTTTTGAGAGACATTCAGTGGCAGTGCAGCTGAAACCACACTCTCAAAACCCTCCCGCAGTCCTCCATGATCTTCAAACTCGTAGTCCTCCATGAACTAACAACTATTTCACATCAGTGATTATGTTGAATCACCTTTGGTGATTTCTATGATTTTGTTTTGATTATGTAATTTTGATTAATTTTTTTCTAATGGATGTTTTATATTTTTGTGGATGTAGGCAAGGGACAAATTGATCATTCGAGATAGATTCCTTTGATTCTAGAGGATGTGTGTGAGTCTTTATTAGATGATGAATGGGCACATTTTGAGGATGTTGGTTTGGGTGCGATGTGATATTACAGGTGGATCCACAGGAAACAAGGGTTATTAATTTCATTATTGGAGAGATGGGATCCGTTACTTATATGTTTTGGGTACTATAGATAAAAAATCCCACACTTGGGTACATTTCTAGGTCCTAATCACATACTACTATTCATAAGATTCCTAAGCGAGAAAACTAGTAATTGATATCTATTTTTGTCCTCTTTTATATATTTCTTGTTTCCTCTTTTGTCTTACACACTCCACAACCTAGTATAATATTCAGTGCTTTATATTTATTGAATCTAGACACCAACGCCTAACTAGGATGCCAAGGTTGAGGCGCCTTCATCCCCTCTAGGTGCCCTTGACCTCTTTGTATCTTACTCACCTCTTTTGCACCTCTTTTATCTTTTGGGAATCTTATTTTCTTATGGGTCAGCCTTTTACTTGCCAATTAAAAAATTCAAACAAGGGAATCATATAAATACTGAGCTATGTGACCATAATAAATGACTAAGCTCTAAACATCTACTATCATCATGTAAGGTTACATCCAAAGGAATTATAAGAGCATCATGGCATCCATTTAGCACTCACTCAAGGGACAAGGGACTATATTTTTGCATACAAAAATAGGAGGGGAAGTTCATTTTTCCATCCACACATCTATTTACATTACTACATATAGCTATCACTCACTATCAAGTGCATCTTGCACAAGAGATTCATACAAAATTATTTCTACACAAAAACATGAACTACATGGGGTCTGAGATGTAGTGCAGCGATCGGTCATAAGTTCACTTTGTTGGGTGGCCACCAGGGTCAGTCTGACTCCCCATTTGCATCCTTTATTTTTAGGATTTGACGTAGTTTGGGGTTTTGTAGGATATATTTTGTTTTACAGTTATAAGTGAATTCTATGATCAACGAACGAAATACATATGACCAAAAGAGAAGGTTATTGACACTTGTGAAACACAAAAAAAACTAATTTCTAAGCTCCTATGTGGTCACAAGTGCCCAACATAGGTCCCTAGTGCTTAGGTTCCCTAGTTCTATTCCAGGTGTCCGAGTCGAAGCTCATTCAACAATTCCAATATTTTTTGTGTGATTACGGTAGTTCGCTCATCATGTTCATTAGTCTTTGAGTATAAAATACTTTGTGATCAAGTATGAAACCAACTAAGTCTTATACTCTCTCTCTTGCACTTAGGGTTTCATATTTTGTTAGCTTATTTCTTGTTTTAGATCAAGTACTTCAACATTATTTATCATAGGTGACTATACAATTAGGGTTTTACAAATCCCATATTTTCTAAACCATTTGGTGAACCCAACCTTGATTCTAGATATTTTTTTATATTTTTATCATGGCTTAATCTTATGGAACATTTCTTTGAAGCCCACATTCAAGATCTCAATGATCATCTTCTTTGAACATCCCCAAGATCTAGATCTTCTCTTATTTTTTGTTTGTGAGGAGGCCACCAATTTGGTTGAGCTTAATATTCCTATATCCATCCCCTCCTTTATGCCTATCGCTATTTAACCCCCTAGTTCCAACCTTTCACCTACTTCTACTATTCCCATATCTATTCCTAATCCCACTGACCACTTCACTCCACTTATTTATCACATAGAACAAGTATATTCCTTTGGAACTCAAGACCTATCCTCTCTCTATCATGATCTCCAAGCTCAATTCCATCGACTAAAACAAGCTACTTCTCATGCATCTCCATCTCTTAATTCCATATTACTACTTCATACTCCTTTTGCACCCGCCATTTCCACTTATGCACTTCCTCATAACTTTTTCACTCCCAAGATGCCCACCTTCAATGGCCATGGTGATCCTCAAGAGCATATCCGCGCATTTATGTGGCATGAATAGATTATGCAGATGATCATACTTTACTAGCAAATATCTTTCCTAAAATCCTCCAATATTATTCTATGTGTTGGTTCTACAATCTACCTGTCCATTTGGTAACATCATTTACGCATTTAACCAATGATTTTATCACTCATTTTTAATAAATATCGGTTCTAAGATCTCCTATGCTCAACTCACACAAATTAAACAAGGATCTAATGAGAATCTAATGGATTATGTATTACGATATAAGAATAACTTAGCTAAGATGTCTAATGTACTCATGGACTCTAAACTGTAAGATATTTTATCTAAAGTCTATTATCTCCATTGCAAGAGAGCATCATCTTTAAGACCTCCCCATCATTTGATTGGCTATACCATACTCTTTAGCTATGTAAAATCTAATTTTTATCTACGGATAAGATTAAATATCATGATTAGGCTTCATATTCTACTCGGTTTCAAAGAAAATCTACTTTCAAGCCATCTACTAAGCCCATTGAAGAAAATATACTGTTAACACTATTACCACTCTTGAAAATATTTAATTGCAACCGCTAAAGTGTACATTCACAAAATTTCCTTGTTCTCTACATATTCTATTGCCACAAATTATTGAGATAAATTTTATTACACTTCCTCCTCCACTTGATCTGAATCTATCTTGCCCTAAAGGATGCAATTATAATGAAAATACTAGATGTGACTATCATCAATGCATTGGGAATTCTACTAATTGATGTTTCAAACTTTGAAATATATTTCAAGATCTTATTTGGCAGCAATGCAATCGAGCTCCACGAGCTTTTAACATCTACACTAGTCAATAAAAAAGAAAAAAATATTCAACGATCCATTTCCCAAGCATGACAAGCAAGTGAATGATTCTTCAATTAATCATACATATCACACTATGCCTCCTCCTTCATTAGGGAATCTTGATTTTCTAGTTGTGCATACTAAGGAATCTCGACCACTCATCACATTCTCGATCATGATTTTCATGCTACATTTACTTCTAATATACTCCATATCAATGATTATATTGGGTTTTATACTATCAACAATACTATGATTAGTTCATCATCCCCTCTTTGTGTGTGTTCTATTGCACTCCTTGTTGTTATCAACTATCCTCTCTCTCAAATTTCATATCCAATTCCCAAATTCTATGGTTATGTCAAGCTTCAATTATAGTTGGACCTCTCACCATACTTGTGCCATTCACTATGAATCCTTGAATTGAAGGTTCGACATGCTCTTAGGTCTCCCTTGGCTCTGTGTCGCTCGGGATACCATTTTCATGAATCATTTATATGTAAAGTTCATTCATAATTTTTTTTTTATCACCATCAAAGGTGTTCTCCCATGTACACCATGGTGTAACCTCCTCTCGAGGTTTCCATTGCACTTATTAGAGCATCAGGTACCCTAGAATTCTGAAATCTAAGGAAATTTTTCTCCTAGATCTCCTATTCACACACAACCTACTCGGTCTCATTAGCCCACTAGTCCATCTCATCAACCTAAGTTTACCACTTAGAAGGATCCTTCATATAGGTGTACATCACTTCCTTGGTTTCCTTCATATAGGTTCTCATCACCTCCTTAGTATCCTTGAATAGGTGTTCATCACCTCGTCGGTCTTATTCTACTATAGGTGGTCATCACCTCCTTTGTCTCCTTCATATAGTTCATCACCTCATCAAATTTTTTCATATATACATCATACATCACTGATCTCAAAGCATGATCACACACCTTTATCTACGTAGGCATCGGGTAGAGGATCCTTGCCCTTCGCTTTTGTTAGATAGCTCTCTTATCACTAGACGCTTGGGGGAATCATGCTTACTTCCCCCTCCTAACATTATCAGGTGTCTTTAATTTCTACTATCATGCTTTATGCCTCACATCTAGTCTTTCTCATTCATCACCCATACATTGATATAATTTTTGTATCGTCATTACCCTATGATGCACTCTCGTGCTAAGGTTCACACTTGAATGTTGAGGGCATACTACATCCATGAACCTCACACACTACACATTTAATTTTATGTACTTCGTGATACATCATTCTAAAATTTTATTCTCACACATCATACTATACGTTTCTACAATATACACTCTATGCTTCATTGATCTATATTTCTAGTGCGCATTTTCAAACCATTTCCTGATGACGCACTCTTGTTCTATGGTTCATTCTTGATTCTTTGAGGGTAATTTATAAATGATCATCCTCTCATACTCATCCACATTTTCTTAAGGGTCATGCTACTCCTAGCACACTCATATTGCATATAAGGCCATTAGATTCCATCACGTATAATGCATCTTACATATCTTGGTTGCACTTACTCTTTACATGCTTATACTTCCATGTACACTTTGTTTCGCATGATAGATAAATACTTAGTTTGTCATTATATTTATATATATACACATGCATATTCACTTATTATCTATTTATGAATGCAGACTTATTATAGATATTTACATGCAACATTGATGCTTGACCTTTGTACCTCTTACTAGTCCCACCGAGGCTCCCGAGGGCATCTACTTTCTTGCACACTACAGGTTCCATTGTTTCATTTTATACTACTTCCTATTCTTTATAACACACTAATCTATTGATATATACATGTATAGAAATAATTTTTATCTTTTGATTAAACAAATATTGAATAAATAAATGCCTAATACTAATTATGAAACAATGCTGAATATTAGTAATGAAGTACACAAATTAATCCAAGAAAATATGTAATTAAATTTGTGACCACAGTTGTAAAATGAAAGTAAAGAACACTCGAGATGATTTCATAGATAAATTTGGACTGTGCAAAGTGATGAACAGGAGGGAAGTGTCACATTAAAGCTCATAAAATTGTGTGATTGTAAGATCTTCTAGACAAGAGCACCTATAGAGGGCTAGTGATGTAGCCTATAATTTACCAAGTAAAATCTTAGATGCACTAACACATCACTCAACCTAGATTGAGCACTCACCCGAAGTAGAAAAAGGTACCAAGCCCTATTTAGGGTTGCTATTATAGGATGTTAGCAAGATGAATACTTAATGCATTTAGATCCATTATTAATATATCATTCTACAGTGCATGTTCAGATCTAGATCTAAAGAGTAAAAGACTAAATGATAACCATGAGGAAATAAAGCATGAAAGAACCAACTATATTCAAAATTAACACTCTAATTTAACCAATAAACTCCATTATATTAAACATGCTAAATACACAGAAGCTCATTACAATAGATAATACCATAGTTTATGTGCACATCAAATTTGGCAACATAACCTCACAATAATTTAGTTCTCACATACCACTACTATACTACACAATTCATTACATATTTATAAGGGTGGGGAATTTCCCTTCACCACTTATCTAATCCCAAAATAGGTCACATGCTAAGAATAACCATGCACCTTTACAATAATAGGCTCACATGTAAGAATGCTAACAATAGACCTCTCACAGTTAACTATCAGTAGAAATTCTATCTTTAGCCCGCATCCATGAAAAGTGCTCCATAGCCACTCTTCCAAAAATAGCCAATGCATGTCACACAAGTCTTTTCCCGGTTTATGTGCTCTGCACGCCATCTTCCAAAAATAGATCATAATCGTGAAAATGGCTAAGTCCCAAATTTGTTCTCTGTCCTCGATGCACTATTCATTCCCAATCCTCCCATGCTTTTGAACACACTCTGCTCTTCTGCATGAATATTTTGTATGCCTTCTACCAAGTGTTATACATTTTCTACTCAACATTACCCCACACTAACTACATTTCTGCCTGAAATGGTTACCTCTTGAATGTTCAAAGAATAAAAAGAATATAAATGGAAGATAGTAAAGAATTTTCTATACAAAAGAATGATTTACTCAATGTATCCTCTACTTCAACCGAAAGAATTAATTATAGATAATCTTCCTTTATGTCTACCTCTAATGTATGCCACTCATTTAGTGTAGCCTTTGCTTTTTTGGAATATCTACCACAATAGACTCCAGCTCATCTTGGGCAATTTCTCCCTTTTCATTCTACAAAACTAGAACAATGTTGGACATTGTAGACATTCTTCCTTATAGCAGATCCATATTTTGTACTATAATCTTCCCTAGCTCATCTAACCTTTCCTTATGGGGTTCTTACACTGTTGTAAGGGCCTCACACTTTTGTTTTACCAATTTCAACCTCTCTGCGTGACCTAGTGTCTCATCCTTCATCACTTTTAGGAATTCATTGTCCTCTACCATGGTCCTTATCCTGATGACCACCTACAGAGATGTATAAATATTCAATTCTTGGTTTAATTTCCTCAGCTCCTCCTGCAAGGTTTGGAGCAATGCCTCATAAGATGAAATATTCCTCATCACCAAAGAATTTTCTCTCTCTACTTCCTACTCAGGATATTTTGGTGCTGGCATGCGCATAGGTCCATCCTCATACACCAAATCCACCAAGGTACCTACATAATGCATTTCCGAAGGAATTTTTTTGGGTACCTTGGACTCGAATGTGGTCTTGCTTTCAAGACATGGTCTCCAATATCTTCTACCATGCGGATGAAAGCATTTTTCTTTGTCGATCTAAGTCCTTCTCTTGTCATAGGCACGCTATCTCTATATATTTGGCCTTGATCTCTTCTCTCAATGCCCTAATAGTTGCATCTTTATCTAAATTCCTCCTTGTCACCTCTATAGATACCTTCACCAAGCGTTACTTGTTCATCTAACATAACAGTAGGCTTTATTGTTATGTGTCTAGCTTGAGGTGTCTTCTTCAATCTTCTTGATACACATGACTCTTCACATATGTCGAAGTCTGGTTCATCCATATGTGTCTACATTTACCAAGACAACTATTTTCTTATGCACATAGTGGCCATGTCTTCATCCATTAGTTCACACCCATATAATTCCTTAAGGCCCACCATGCTTTGGAAATGGATGCATATAATTTTATTTATGTCCTCAATGTAGCCCATGACCGGTGTAGTATACTCCCCACTTGTCCTCTTCGATCTTGGCCCCTTAGGAACTTGAGTGTTAAGATTTGGAGCTTGTTATGCTATGCCTTGAGAAGTATCTTGCGCTGTTGTCCCATCTACCTAATTTACTCCTTCTTCTCTATCCTTCATTTCTTCATGTTTTGGATCTTCCACATCCTCTAGATGTGTAGGATATTCAGGCATAATCTCCTTAGAATCTTACACCTCCTCATTCAGTTTTAGCTTTCTCCTTCTATGGAAAGAGTCATGGTGATCGCACTTTTGTGGTGTAACACCTTGGGTTCTGGTTCTTTTGAATACCCTTTTCAAGCGATGCTCTCCTTGTCTTTGCATCTAGGTTATCATCATCTACTTCTTGAACCCGAGAGGTGGTTTATTCATGTGCTCAGTTCTACCTTATCTATAGGATGCCTTCATCCTCTATGCTCTAGGCCACCACTATCTTCTCGTTCATCTTCCTCTTCATCCACCACTATAGTCTCTATAGGTTGTGGAGTTGGCACATTCTCTACTATATGCTTACCCTTAGGTGGCCCTGGAAGCATGAACTCATTTTCCACATATTTTTTGTTCTCCAAGCTTGGGCTTGAGTTGAAGATACACAAGCACTAATCCAACATTTATGACTGCAAAGATTACCGGATTCATGTTTATTACATCTGAGATAAGCCTCTCAATGTAGGTAGTCCATCTTGGATATACATATGTTTTTCTCAAAGTATGATAATCACAATCTACCTTATCTGTGATGAAGTTTAGGTGGTGCGCATCTTTGAACTGGTGAATTGATACCTATAAGTAGCATCTGTGAAGGCATATGGTAGTTTACACCAATGGCTCCAAGCACTATCCTTCATCACAAATCGCGTGATTCAAAAATGTTGGTAGACCGTGAACTCTATCTTGCCTTACTCACCATCGAAGCTAACTCCTTGGGTATGCACCATTCCTCTTCGAATGCCGCATGGATCCTATCATAACACATCTCCACCCTCTATTTAAATGGACCACCTATGGTCCCTTCACGAGAAAGTATTTATAAAATCTTTACGCCAAAGATTTATTTTCATGCAGGTACTCCCTAATCTTTTCCTTTGGCCCATCATACACTCCAATCTCCATAAACATGAAAGACAATAAAATAGTGCTAAAGTTAATTCTGTCACCTATACGTGCTTCTACAATGATTGTCTCTACTATATAACCCACGATATTGTAGATCACTCCTTGAGACATTTTCCTTGCAACATGCAACCACATTGTATTCACCTGTGACCACCTTTCTTGGTCATTCAACTTTGTTATCAGATGTGTAACTACCTGTACCACTGGGTACTTCTTTAATTTATCAATTTCAATCTTTGCGCGGACCCTTGGTATATCCTAGCTCCTTCCTTGTCTCCAGGATCACTGATTTATCTATTAAGTCACTTTCCAGATCTTCTCCTGAGGCCCTTAATCTTGTCATTGTTGAAATTAAGGAGGCTGTGATTCTAACCCTCTATTCAATGAAGTAGAAGAAGTCCTCATGGAATCTTCTCATCAACCACCGATACAATGGTTCATAATTTCCAAAGTACGGCATCTCGTACAACTGGTATACTCCAATCTACTTTAGTAACTTCTCTCGAGTATCATCGTAGACTGACATGTCTTCTACTGGGTTCTTGTTTATTTTCATGCTTAACAACACATCTAGTTCCTTCTTATTATATGATGTGCGATGGTTGTAATTTTTGATCTTACATTTATGGATGTGGGAATCCCATTATTGTCCCAAAATCATGCCCTATGGATACTGAATTTATGAGAAATTACTCTTGGGAGTAATTTCTTCTTCCACTTCGACCTTCTTCTTCCCTTTTACTCCTGCTGCAGGTGCTTTCTTGGCACCATTTGAAAATATCTCCTTTCTACCCTATGTAACGAGCAAGTTAAAACCCTACTTTAAATCTCCATGGCCTAGTGGAAGCGCATTCCCTAGCTCTTTTGTAACACGTCTACTTCACTCAAACCCTTCACCTATGGGGATGCAAGCTTCTCCTGTGCACAAATCTTCTCTCCATATCGGTTTCACACTCTTCGCACCTCAACACGATTCACTCAGCTCATTTACACTTAGCTCTTTTCAAATTCTCACAATTTCAATGGTAAGAATGAACTCGCATCCCATCCTTATATATATTTTCAAAAGTTAGTGCATTTATTACTCCTTCACCTACCAAAAATCCTCTCATTAATCGACCATTTTCATTCTTTCTACATGGTACATCTTCACACCTAAGCTATAACCTTCTAGAAAACCTTCCTACCTTATAGCATGCAAACTTCTCTTCAATGTGCCTTGATGCACTGAGTACCTTGCCTGCTGTGCCTTCCTTTGGTAGTTCCTATTTCCCCTTCTTACCTCACGTTATAGTTGTTTCTTCATTCATCTCCACCTATGGTTCTTGTTTCCGAGAAGAAATATCTTTTTAATGATTTTCTGCTTTAATATCACTGTAGCAGCTTTTTTCCTTTCATGTGTACTAATTTTCAATAGTCCTATACCTGGATATCAATAAACACCACACACTAATGGTATGTGTAGTCCTTTGCACATAAAAATCTTCAAATAATAATTAGCTTCTGGTGTGTAAACACGCTTATTAAGAAAAAACACCAACTAAATTGACAAAGCATAGCGAAAAGAAGGAAATACATTAAGGAAATATAGAATTGAAAACCTAATCTAAATGGCAACACTGCCTTATTACAAACACTAAGAAGACTTATTTATAGTAGGGCTTCAACCTACTCCCATTGAAGTAACTAGGTAATTGTGTTCCATCAAGCACCTCTAATTGGAAAGCACCTATTTCAAGTATGTGAGTGATAACATATGACCCCAACCAATGTACCTTGAGTTTTCTGGATGGTGCAAAAACTTAGAATCATAAAGGAGCACCATCTATCCAATATTGAACTTTTTATCCCTGATGTGCATGTCATGCCATGCTTTCTGCTTGGCCTTTTCTTGTTTTTGACTCCAATGTGCTATTTCTCATCGCTCATCTAGATTGATTAACTTTTCAATCCATTCTTCTAATGCTTTTTCATCAGCTAGACCTCTAGTGCATGTAATATGCAAAGAAGGTAGCATGAATTCCATAGGAAGAACTTATTTTGTGCCAAACACTAACTGAAATGGTGTGGCTTTGTTTAACCTTTTATATGTTGTTCGATATGCCCAAAGCATTGTAGACACTTTATCATCCCAATCCTTTCTTCCAACATCACAATTTTTGTCAATTTTTGGCTCAAAATCTTGTTGAAAGCCTCAATAGTCCCATTTTCCTAAGGATGATATGGTGTAGTATTATGGTGTGCAATCATGAATTCATCCAATAGAATTCTAATTGTCTTATTTAGAAAATGTGTTCCCATATAAGCTGGTTAAAATCAAAGGACATCCATACCTTTTAATAATAATTTTCCCATATAAAACACTGGCTCTTTGTAGCCACTATACAATCCTTTGTAGGTGATATACGCCCACCTTGTCGAGATAGTCTATACAAGTAATGATATAACATGATCCAGTCCTACATGCGGTGGTGAATTATGACCCACAAAATCTATAGCCCATTTCTCAAATGGTTCTACAATAGTAATAGGTCTTAGAGGCATTTCATCTCATTGACCTGGTTTCCCAAGGCGTTGATAGTGATCACAAGCCTTGTAATATGCCTTACAATCTTTATACAGGGTCTCCCACCATAATCCAATGAGTAGAATCTTGCACACAGTGGTGTAACTTGCATAATGGCCACTGCAATACCACCATGAGCTTCCTCCATGATATATGTGCACTCATGTTCTAGTACACAACAACACAATACTTCATCCCAACCTAACTTGTATAGGTCATCGCTAATCAACATATAGGGTGCCACACGTATAGAAAATTATTTCTTCTCTAATGATTTCATTCCTTCTGGTGCCATACATTCGTAGAAAGACAACAATGTCCTCTAATTCGATGGCACTCATTATAACCTATATAACTGTGCATCAAGCATGGTATATTTAATGGCCTATGCCTCTTCTCCTGACTGTATTTTGGATAAATGGTTTACTCCATAATTAATTTTCCCTGGTTTTACCACAACTATGAAATCAAATTCTTTGAATAAGAGTACCCATCTGCATATGCACCCCTGTAAAATGGGCTTGTTTACCAAATAATTCAATGCCATGTGATCTGTATAAAATACAAATGGTGTAGCTAGTAGGTACTATCTGAATTTATGTAGTACATAGATCATTGAAAAATATTCATGCTCTGTAGTTGTGTAATTCTGCTCTGTAGGAGTCAAATTTCTACTACAAAAAAAAAGGATGATCTATAATACCTTCTCCAGGATGAGCCAACACCATGCCAATGGTTGTGCCAGAGGCATCCACATGTACATGAAATGGTTGGTCCCATGAAGGAAAGCACAAAATAGGTGTGGTAGTAAGTTTCTCCTTCAATGTCTCAAATGTGTGCTTCTTTGTGGTTCTCCCCAGTAGAACGTACCTTTTCCTTTCAGTAACTCCTCCAAAGGTGTGGAAACCTTAGCATACCCCTTTATGAATTTCCTATAATACCCCATGTGACCCAAGAATCTGTGCACCTCACTTTTAATGGTAGGATTTTTAGGGCCGATAATGATTTGTAACCTTCCTTGGATCAACCAACAAAAATTCCTTGCAGATTATGTGTCCTAAAACTATTCCAAATGGTGTAGAAAATATGCACTTCTTGATGTTGTTGGTCGAAAATCTATCATGAGAGCAGATCTATGGATAGGCAGACCCAGCGATTGTGCGGGGCATAGCCCCTCTTTGAGTCAAAGCAAAGTGGCGGTTTATTGCTATTCTACCAGCAGGAAACTGTGCAAGTCTCACAATATTCTACCTTTGGGGTTTGGGATCTCATCCTAGTAGAGGTATTTCCCACTGTGAAAAGAAGGGATAGAAGCGAGGTGAGGAGATAGGATAGATCTGAAGGGAGAAAAGAAATGAATTCCAAAGTAGAAAGGTCAGAGGGTCTATGTTTTGGGTTGGTAGTAAACAGAGCCGAACCTACTTGCATAGATGAACAAAGCAATACTGATGAACAAATGACAAAAGAGTAGAAATAGATTTAACAGAATAAACGCATGTATCTAACATAAGAAAGATCAGATGCCCATAACACATATATTTAGCACAAAGTCTTGATATTTGTATTAATGTTTCCTTCTATTACAAAAAGTACAAAGCCTTTTCTTCTCACTTCTATTTTTCATCTAAAAAGTGTCCACCACTGAATACAACAAGTATCCAAGTATATATATAGAAGAAGGAGAAGAGAGAAGGAAAAAAACAACCAAAAACTAATTACAAAATATCTACAAAATATCTAAAAGTCAATGTTGACTTTGGGCAACTTAGTGGATGACAACATCCCATGGTGCAACATGGATGATGTCATCATTTGTGCCAACATACTCTTAGATATTTACAAAAATAAGACAAGAGGAAGAAGGCTATTCATCGTCGTCTTGCGGCTGAAAGGGGGTATCTTGCTTCTGCTGTTGTTTGGGAGAGGTGATGTGGAACTGAGTCGATATTCCATGAATTTACTGATCATTGGCTGAAGTTGATCCTGGGTAGGACCCTTTGTATGATCGCCGATGACCTCACAAGTCTCCTGCTCATCTCTGAGTTTTTCAGGGAGCTTGAAATATTCATTACCTGCCTCCATCAGGTACCCCACAAAATCATGGCAAGCCAGAAGGTTATTGATGCATTCGGTGTCGAAAGTGGCTTCCGGCCCTAGCCCTTGCGAGACGATCTCCTTAAAGATCCGGATAGTTTCATCTGCCTTCCTCAAGGCGAAAGAAGGAGTTAGCAAGCCTAGAGACATTCTTAGAAAAATTTGCTCCATTTGATGCATTGCATCTAGGGCTTCTTCCTTGACCTTGTCAATCTTCTCCAGGACGAATTCCATCTAATCGACCTAGTAGTCCAACGTAGCAAGGATCTTGCTGGGTACCTTGGGGTGATCGAAAATGCCAAATTTTACCAAATCATCAACTGAGCAGTCGAGCATTTTCTGGAACATCTCGTGTTGCAACCTAGCATGGTCCAACTCTTTGGAGATAGGTCTGTGATCGCTAGAGATATTTGTTCACCCGACTGATGTTCTGATACAATTTGGTGAACTTGACAATTACCTCCTCGCTATCTTTGAGGATTTGATCTCTCCAGGTGGAAACTACCATACCTTGTTCACCAATTTTGGCATACTCGTTTATCTTATCCTGGCTTAGGACCTTAGGAGTTTTAGTGGTAGTTGTAGGAGGTGCACTGCCCATTTTCTGCAGGGCGTGGAGAAGATGTTTGTTTTGTTCTTTTAATAACCTCTTCTCTTCCTTTGCTTCTTAGAGCTTCTTGCAAAGGGCATCCACCACAGATAGGGCCTCCCCTTGAAGAATTTTAGAAGATGTTCCCATTGTGACTTGGGTCACTATATAATCTGTCGAGAGACAGATCCTTTTTATCCTTTGAAGGATCGGGATACGTGATCTCCATTACTCTCTCTCCCGATGCACTCTGAGAGAAGCGGGTTATAGGATTTTGCTTCTTAGCCCCCTTTGTTGGGATGACAGAAAAGTCCATTGGTGCAATAGGGACTTTCCTCTTATGTTGGCTAAGGTGCTGAGAAAGCCATGTTGGACCTGAGGGAGCGGGACCAGTGGTGGAAGAGGGAGCAGCTGCAGGGGATGAGGGGAAATGCGTAGAGACACGTGTCGGTGGCATCGAGAGAGAGGCCAGGAAAGTGCTCATGGGAGGGGAAGATACTGCAGATGAGGTAGTCATGGGAATGGAAGGGAGTTGAGAGATGAGAGAAGAAATGGTGGGGACAGCTCCGTGAGAGAAGAGAAGATGGATGACGAGGAAGGGGGAATAGTAGAAGATGGGGGAGAGGATACGACCAAAGGAATGGTCACTTGAGTCATGCGAGGAGGAGAAGGAGGAGAGGGAGAAGGGATAGAAGGGACCTCAGTAGTTGTATTAGTGGTGACATCCTGAGTGGATGTGCTCATTGGGACACTCTCCACCGCTTCTTTCTCTGGGGATGCCAGAGTTACAACCTGTTCTTGTGTGGTGGAAGGAGGGCTCTCAGGAGTTTCTTCTTGAGTAGAGCTTGATTCACCCTCTTTGTCCTTGCTTTTACCCTTAGGTAGATGCTTTGGCCTGACAGGTGCGTTGCCCAATGGGGACGTAGTGAAATATACTTCAAGGTAGATAAGGCCATTCATTCTGCACCAGTGTTCTGTTCGCTGCAAGGTCTCCTTAACCCTTACCTCAATGGTCTGAGGTGCCTTTGTTCTGTCAATTTCAGCAAATGGCCAGTTGTCCCCATCCGTGTCAAGATACACCTAATCAACTTCTTGATCGGTAGTTTGATAACCTTTTGGAACAATGGCCACGCCATATTGAATAATCTTTGCCAGGGCCAGGTGAGAGTGATCCTTCCTTCTAAGTTTGACCTCATGATACAGGTCAATATAGATGTCCTCAATCTGTGGAATGTGGATAGGATCGAGTTTTTCCTTGGGAAGGCAATTCCTTAGATCAAAAGTGGGCCTCACCAGAAATTGTGCTTAAGGTTTAACAGTTCTAGCTCTGCGAACATTTCCTGGGCTTTGTGGTGGGAAATGTAGGTGTACCTGCCCACTGTAAGGGGGAAAGGAGTTCCACCCTTCTTTCTCTTCAAACACTTCTCATGGTAGGTTATGAGATGTCTGGATAGCTCTAATAGGATCAGCTTGGGCGGCATATCTCAAAGCAATTTGGTAGGCTCCCCAAGAAGTTAGCTCCTCTGAGATAGGTGAAGGTGGGGAATTGGGTAAAGCAGTGCTCCCCACTTCTCGGTCATGATGACTATGCTCTTGGTCATTTGACCACGAGTCATATTCGTCCTCGAGAAGGTAGACGATGCCATAGAAGAAAGCATCGTTGATCTTAGTAAAGCTGCGGGATCTTGTTCTCGGCTTGACTCCGGGTAGTATTCATATATCTTTACTTGAGGCCAAACCCCGCATCGGCTCGGTCTTTGGATAATCCCTTTCGAGGCTACGGGCGTAGACTACGTAGGAGTTCATGTAGAACCTCCCTGTTGTGGTGAGTTGTTGGAGCTGCTCGGATATGGTGCTGCTTATGATCTTTGCCCACTCAAATCGTTGATCCGGCACATTCTTGTTCATGGTTTCAAGATACCTGAGCATCCATTTGTGAAAGTAATGGGTGTCAGAAAGCCCAAAAACTCTACTTAGGAAAGTGATGGTATCACTCAGTTCCTCAGAGAAGTCACTGCGGTGAATAACCTGTGGCCATCTGGTTATCACCTTCTTGTTCTTTAAGTAAACTTCGTTCATCAGCTACATGCACTTGTCTTCATTATCCTCCCATGCCTTGGTGTAGTCCTCTTGGCTTACTGGCCACAAAATGTCGGTGGTGAGGAATGCCCAACATGATTTTGAAGTGCCGAGTAGTGAGGTTGATTATGACCTCACCCTTTTCATTTTTGACACACCTTGTGTCTTTGTTGTAACAGTGGGCTACCACCATCATAAACTCATTATTTTTCGTGCTGATGGTAATTCCCCCACCAAAATGTAGACCATGCCCACCAGCTTGTCCATCCAAGGACTTCCTGTGACTCTCCTGGTTCTGGCCTAGAAATCTTCCATGTCAATGTGGCCAAGTTCAGAATCCCTGATATCCAGGTCACATTCCGCCTGGGACTCGGGCATTCTGAGCCTCTGATATTTGTACTTCATCTCTTCCTCTGTAAGCTTAGCCTTACCCTTTGACTTGGTTGGCCTTTTTATTGATGTAGACATATATGGATCTGAGTTCAGTTGCTGATCTGCAAGAAGAAGGAGTGAAGTCCAACGCAAAAGAGCCATATTAGTGTCAGATCTTCCATTAGAGCTTTACAAAATGAGGAGTTAGCAATTTTAAGGCTTCTGGGCACAGGGTGCAAGGGCAAGTGCAGGCTGCAAGGTTAATAGAATGACGCACTGAATCAGAGTGCTATAAGGAATAAATCAGTGCCAAAGGGTGCAGGGTGCAAGGATTTTGCATATGACATATTTGTTGTTGTAAATAGGGATGCGCCTGCGCCATTATATGCGGTTTATACTGGGTGCAAATAATTTTGGTGTTGCATGGGAGCAGGATGCGCCAATGGCACATGCAATTTGTGTGTAACATGGGACTTTGGTGTGCCGAAGGGCACAGGATTAATGCATGTAGCACTTGCTTTATGTGTGCAAAAGGGGAATTTGGTGCGGCGGGAAAGCTTGCATGGCACTACGTGTTGTTGTAAGGATGATTGTGCTGCGCGCCAAAGGTTTAGTTTTTGTATGGCGCAAGAAGGCGTGTGTTGCAAGTAGAAATAGTGCACCTTAGGTGTGACTGTGTTTTATGCAGCAGGAGTGGTGGCGATTGCGCCAAGAGAGAAATGTAACCCGGAACCAACTTTTAGGTTTCTTTCCTCTTTAGTTCATGATTTTCAGGTTTTCTTGTCATGTTTTGACAGTGGGAGGAACACAACAAAGAGGTCTAGATCTATTTTTGAGGCAGAGCCCTCTTTGCCAGCAGATTTAGAAGAGGATAAAAATGGTTTGGGGGAGATTTTGCAAGAATGGTAGGAGGGGTTTAAAGCTTCAGATCTATACACCAACCTCACAAACAACCAACCAACAAAAACAAAAACACAAGAAAAACAAGGACCACATACCGAAATATATAGAATGTGAGAGACGAAGTGGGGTCCACAAATGTGATACGAGGAGGATGGGCATGCTGACAGGTGCAGAGGAATAAAATTTATCACATGTTTTTTGATTTGTGAAAGTGACAGGGTGGATGCACCTATATATAGGCAAAGGTGTAATAAATGCACCAACCACTTTTTTAAAAGGGCACACCAAAACATGTGTCGACACGTAAAACTTTGCACCCTTTGGCGTGGATATATGCATGTCAACACGGAATTATGTGCACCTTTGGCGCAAATTAAGGACTGTCAACACTAGATTTCGAGCGCCAAGGCGCACCAAAACACGGCGCAACAATTTTGTTGTTGACAGGAAGGCACATGCGCCTTGGCACATGCAAGAAAGGCGCATCATGGGAAGGCGCAACAATTGATGTGTCAACACTTCAAAGGGTGTGCCAAAGGAAATGAAGGGGGCACAAATTTAGTCTGTGTTACATAGATAAAAGGTGTACCCAGCCAAAAAGGACCAGAATGACTAAGTTCGGAGAACTAGATTTCCTAGAAAGGGATTTTATAACATTCTGAATGCAGAGGGGTCCCTGACGAGGGACCAGGACAAAATTTTGGTATGGTTACCTGTAAAATTTCCCTCGTCAATTTTACAGGATAACAGATGTTCAAAGAGATACTCAACTATCTACATCTTTCAAACATCAAGCACAAATTTTCATAATGATCCTCAATTAGTCCATACACCATTTAATCATCTAAATAAACCTGTAAGAAGTTATAAATAAAATATTTAAACACCTGAACAACTATGCATGAAAATACAACATGCATTTTTTTCAGTCCAAAAGGCATCAAAGTATAGGCAAAGCTGCCCCATTCAGTAGTAAAAGTAGTCTTTTCCTAATCCTCCTAGAAATCCTAACCTTATGATAACCAGAGAATCCATATGTAAACGAATAGATTTTGTGCCCTGTAATGCCTTCTAGTATTTCCTTAGTGAATGGAATAAGAAATGGATTAGTCACACATGCAACATTCAACTCCATGTAGTCCACACAGATCCTAATCCGGCCATCCTTCTTGATACTGATCACCATTGGACTAACCCATTTTGACTCATCCAGGGGTTTGATGATTCCAGACTTCAACATTTTTTCAATCTCTTCCTTGACCTTTTCGTGCAAGTTGGGGTTCATCCTGTAGGGTCTCTTTCTGACCGGCACACACTCTCTTTAAGCTTTATCTTCATCTCTCCTAATGATTTATGCATGCATTTAAGTTCATGGTACCCCCAAGGGAATAATTCTTGATAATCCCATAGTAACTCAATGATTTTTTCCACTTCAGAGTTTGACCAATAGTCTCCAATTATGGCCTCCTTAGGCTCAACATCTGATCTAATATTCACTTTCTTTCTCTTCACAGTTCATGATAGGTGAACGTGGTCTTATCTACAATGTATAACACCTCAAGCCTACCTACGATAAATGGTGTACATACAAATTTTCTACTTCTTCATCATCCACTAAGTAGACCATTTTTTACTTTTTATTTCTCAAGGCAAGTGTGTTGAAGTAATGTTTCATTGGCCTCTGTTTCTTTAGCAAAACATGTTCTTGAGTCTCCTTCATTAAATAACTCTTGAATGGGTTCTTCCGCCTTGGCACTATTACCCATAGTTAAGCACTTTATAATCTTTAATGCTTCTTCTACCGGAGGTTTAGTAGAGAAGAAGTCAAAATTTGGGTCAATCCTGCAATTAAATCCTTCCAATTTCTAGTCTCTCTATGGAGTTACGCATATACACACCAAACATGTGTACAACCTTATAAAGTGGAATAAAAATTGTGCACCCAAAGTGAAGGTGGTAAAGCTTCATGCCCCTCTGTCCAAAGTCTCTCACACTACTGAATGTGGTTTTGAACATGTTGATTACCATGATAAGTATAAATTTAAGTAGGTGCATTTCTCCTGAAGAACCTAGTAGTAAGAGAAATCCTAATTTCATTCCATCCTACAAGATTATCCTTGTGAACCACCCACCAGCACGCTCCTGTCCCATGTAAGGTATATGATAGCATATTCCTTCTCTCTAATTGGTCTATCCACTATTCCTCCATGGCACACAAGAACACCATAGGGTCTCCTTATTCAGTGTAATATGGTACCGAGTTATTAACTATTCTCTTGATACAACATGGTCTGCGTTGTCCCTAGAAAATATGCTCTTTAATTTGTGCCCTACCAAATCATAAGTGCTATGAGCCCAATTATCACAAGAAACACTTGTAGTATCACTAATAGATTGTGCATCCTCCCACTAAAGGATTCCTTCTTTACATGGCTCATGCACCTCTCCGGGTTCGGATGATGCGTACATAAATCCTATTCGGGTCTTCCTCACTTAAGGGGCTCAACATAGGGTGCATATTTTCCATTTTTTAATGGGATGATAACCCTTCCTCCTTGTTGTCAAAGCTTATATAACCCTTGTTAAACCAAAGATCAACATTATTTTCATAGCACCAAGGATGCCCCAATAGAGATGGGAAGCTATCGCCTCTTCCAACGCTAAGACCTCAAAATATCCAGTGAACTTGGATCCTTGTATGGTAATGGAGGCATATTATAAAACTCCGATGGGAGTGGCCTTAGTATGGTTAGCCATAAAGAATACACTAGAGGATGGATGCAATGGAGGTCTTCCCATTTGTACCCATGCATCTAAAATAAGAATATTAAATTCGGCACTGTATCAATCAATATATTACTCAAAATCCACCCATCCACAACAAAATTCAGAGTGATTTCCTTTTCATAATCTAAGATATGAGGGGAATATTAACATGCAAGATCTATCATCTAGTCTCAATACTTGCACATGAAGTGTTTCCTTTAACCAATTATCTAATAGTGGAATGATATTCTCTGGCGCAACATCTTGAACACTTATTTCAAGTCATCCATATCAGATTGGACCATCTCTAATGCTTTCTTTTGCTCCATCTTCTACGATTGCTCCTTTAAATATTGTATTTCACCTTGAAGATTTATGAGTACCTTCATAGTTTCCTAATAAACCTCCTTCTGATGGGTAGGATCTGGGTACCATACATGTAGAACCTCCTCCTTAGTGATGGTAGGCTTCTACTGTAATGCTTCTTTGGTTCAACGTGGGTAGTGATCCTTACTTACAATGCCTCAAATTCTGGTTCCAACTTGGGAATCCACTTATTTTTCATAACACACCGTATCGTAACAATCCGCACCTTTTGTTTTCTTGTTTATGCTACTTGCTAATATGCTCATATAAGTCCAGGCATTCCTTATAACTATGATTCCTTCCACATAAATAACATGTTATATTATGAGGACATTCACACCTGTAGTGGTCAGGATATGTGCATGTATAACATGTTCCACGAGGGAACTCACCTCTTCCACCACCACGGGTTGTTCTCCGGATACACCGGTATCCTCAACCTCTACCATGACCGTATTCAAAATTCCCTTCTTTCTAATCATAGCGTGCTTGATTGTGATCTCAATCCTAACGATCGTTCTTGCCTTTAGATTTATCTAAAACTACCATCTTCAGTACACCAATATCTATAACGTCATGGATCTAACCAATCAGCCAGTAGTCTTCTATGTCATGAGTTGTGGACCTGTGCATTTTATGGTAACAAGATACGTTCTTCCTTATTACGTGTTGTAATAATGGGTAGTGGTTAGCATCATGGTTTAAATGACATATCTCACAGTCTAACAACAATGAGTGTACTGATCTATGAGGAAAACTATCCTTTGTGTGACCTTCCACTTCACAATTTGTGCACCAAATCCCTATGCACATCTCATGTGCTAAATTTCTGATAGCTTCTCCAACTGCTTTACCATAGCTATGATCTGTGCTTCTAAAAATGGGCTCACCCTAGTGTCTATACTTCTAAATGCCTTAGCGCGTAAGGCTGCTTTAAGTGCTTTGTGTGGATTAGTGTATGTCTTATGTGATAACACCCTTCTAAAAGGTGTAATTAGACCTCTAACAAACCATTGTGCATGTTGGCTTACATGAATATCATAAGAAATATTACATAAAACATTTTTAAATGAGCATCATACTCTCGACACTCTCAATAGTGATGCAAAACTCTTTGCTCAAACTCATGGATGTAAAACTCTTTAAGGAAAGCATATTTTAAAGCTGCATGATCTATGCAATTCTGATTAGGGTCAAACTTTCTATACCAATTGTGTGTGTGCCCTTGTAACGTAGTGGAAAATTGACTTTCCCCGTGCTAAGAATTATTGATTCCTTTGGTGCCGCAATATTTCACACATGTGCACATGTTCAACAACATCTTCTATGCCCTTATACTCTAGAAGATGAAGAGACATCTCCATGTAAATATTCTAGGGTTGGTACGGACCCTGTCCACTTGATCCAGAACCTCTTATGTTTCCTCTACCTCTAGAACCACCAGATCCACCAGAACTAGAACCACCTATACCTCTTGATCCTGAACCTGTAGCGAGTTGGTCCAAAACATGTACTCCCCTATGTCCGAATAGTAGTCTTGAACCGCACCCTACGGTCTACGAAGTGTTGCTACTCCTGAGGAAGAGAGTTTGAAATTTTCGCACACCTAAATTCCGTGTAAAAGATACACTGAAAAGGTACCTTGAACAATAACAAATATGCTTGTGCTACTATTGATGTAATTTTTATATGAATTACTCCTGCTCTCCCACTGCCTAAATTATCTTGCTTGGTCGATTGTTATACTAGATACTAGAAGACCAAGCACAAGGAAAGGTTGCAAGTAGATTCGATGCACACCCATGGCCTAGGTTGTCTCTCTACTGGCATGCTTCTATGTGAGGTGAGGAGTTTCTATGTCATACTTTCCCAAATGGGGGAGTTCTTGATGCTCGGGTTCCATGTCTTCTATGTGAACTTCAAATCCTTCTCGAGTGATCTCTCTCCTCAACTCCATCCACTCTATAATGTCACATTGCTTCTCTATCTTCCTCTCACATGCCTCATTGTAATTAAGACGCATTTCTTCTCTCTACCTCTTTTCCATTAGTTCTGCCATCTTTCACCAAACCTACTCCTGTTGCTGCATGTGGTGGGGTTTAGTTAGCCATCGGTTTACTCTCCAAGTTCAGGGTTACCATCAAAATTTTGATCACTAGTGGAATTCCTTGTAGGTAAGTTCCCTAGGATATCGTAAAAATTGGAATTCAGCTACCTTTGGGCATGAATAAGTTGAAATTGAGTACTCCAAGATATAGTTGTTCAAAACACCATGGAACCACGTATCCACAACATGATTCCAAATCAGATCAACATCATAAAGGGTATGAAATTATTCCTGTGTCCAGACAAGTGTGTGATACCTCTAATTCCATTTAGATGCATAAACAACCAGCCACTCATATAGTTCTATTAGAAAGATAGCGAAGAAGCTCTCATACAAATAGTCATACAAATTCTGCTCCACCCACATACGTGTGTCAAACTCAGATCCAGTGCTAAAACTCCATGCGTATTCTTCTTCTAGGTCATGTATCCACTTCTCAACACTTTATAGGGTCAATCAGTATGTCTTCATCGTGAACCATCCTGAAAACAACTGAAAAAGAGGTCCCGACAACAAAACCAATGATGTAGCCTAGAATTTACTAGTAAAATCCCAGGCATGCTGGCCCATCACTCATCGTAGACTAAGCACTCACCCAAAGCATGCAAAGGTACCAAACCCTCTTTAGGGTTGTTGTTGTAGGATGTTATAAAGATGAAGAATTAATGCATTCAAATCCATAATTAATATATCATTCTACAGTGCATGTTCAGATCTAGATCTAAATAATAACAAAACTAAATGATAACCATGATGAAATCAAGCATGCAAGAACCAATTATACTCAGAATTAACACTCGATTCAGCCAATACACTCCATTATATTAAACATGTAAAATACACAGAAGCTCATTAAAATAGATAATACCATAGTTTATATGCGCATCAAATTTGGCAAAGATAACCTCACAATAATTTTGTTCTCACATATCGGTCTATACTACATAGTTCATTACATATTTATAAGGGTGGGGAATTTCCCTTCACCACTTATCTAATCCCAAAATAGGTCGCATGCTAAGAATAACCATGCACCTTTACAATAATAGGCTCACATGAAAGAATGCTAACAATAGACCTCTCATAGTTGCTGTCGTAGCAATTCTATCTTTAGCCCGCATCCATGCAAAGCACTCCATAACCACTCTTCCAAAAATAGCTGATGTGTGTCACACAATTCTTTTCCCATTTTATGTGCTCTGCATGTCATCTTTGAAAAATAGATCATAATCATGAAAATGGCTAAGTCTTGGATCTGTTCTCTGTCCTCCATGCATGATTCCTTCTCGATCCTCCTGTGCTTTTGAACATGCTCTACTCTTCCACATGAATCTTCTGTATGCCTTATGCCAATTGTTATACATTTTCTGATCAACAAGATAAAGGGAACCTAGGTGCCAGAGACATGTTCTTGGCACTGTGAATTATTAGAAGCTCAAAAAACTAGTTTCGCAGGGTTGTGAGATGTTTTTATCCTTCATTTCCTATCACTAGTATATCACACAAAGTTTGAGATGTCACCTATAACCTGAAATAAAGAAATGACCTACAAAACCTCAAAACACATCAAATCCCAAAAATAAAATAATGAAAATGAGGGGTCAAACTATTCTCGACTGTCAACAAAGTGAACTTACGATGAGTGTTGTAATACATCTCGGACTCCAATCTAGTTCTATGTGTGTGTTGAAATCATGCCCTAGGTGGCTCTTACACATGTCGTACTTGATAATAAGTAAGTAACTAGATGTAAAATATGTAAATAGATGTGTGCATGGAAGAATGAAATTTCCCTCCTATAAAGTGTATGCAGAAATATGTAGTCCCATTCCCTTGTGTGGATGCTAGATGGATGCTTTAATTCTCTTAAGAATTCCTTGGGATGAAACCTTAGGTGGTGATAGCTAATTCTTAGTGCTTGGTCCTTTATTATGGTCACATAATTTTATATTTATATGATTCCCTTGCTTGAATTTCATAATTAACTTTGATAAGTCCAACTACCAAGAAAATAAGGTTTCTAAATGACTGGAAAGGACCCAAAAGATATGAGAAAAATACAAAGAGATTGGGGGATCCCAGAGGGGAAGGGGGTGCTAGATGCTGGCGTCCTAGCTAGGCGCTAGTGTCTAGAGTGAGAAATGCTAAAGTGTGAAAAGAAAAATTGGGAAATAAAGAATGTAAGACCATAATGGAAAATTGAAAGAAATAAAAGAGGCCAAAGACATGGTCCAGTTAGTACTTTTCTTTCTTAGGAATCATATGAATAAGTAGTATGTGATCAAGACTAGATAGATACCCAAAGTGTGTGATTTAGTGTCTATATTTTCCCTCACTTTATGTTTTTGAGTGAATGATCGATAAAATAAAGTAAATAAGAGATGAATACTTGATAACAATGTATATTGATGGAAAAAATCATGCCAAGAGACAAGAAAAAGTGTGGAGTGATTAAAAAGTGAAGCGTGGAAGATATAGAAGAGAAAGTAAAAAAATGTGATGATGATGACCCTAGGGTGAGAGTGTATGTGTAAATGTCACATATGTACCCATTGTTGATATCTCTTGATGTTTTGATGTTGTAATGATGTGTGATTGTTGTGATTGGTGTGACTACCACTTCCCATAAGGATGAACATGTAAAAGAGAAGAACGAACAAGTAGTCAAATACGCGTATTTGGAAAATTTGATCAAAATAAGTAAAAATTATGTAAAAATGTGAAAAAGAACATGTGCACCTAATATTTGATGAGTAAAAGAGATAGAAAGGATCCCAAAAATGATGTAGAATAATAAGTTTTTTGGGAGATCTCACGGCAGCTACAGTGAGTATGAGATTTTTGGGTGATCTCATGCTAAGAACGGAAGAACTATAGGTAGAAAAGTATGGTTACATCCTCTAACCTTTAACTACTTCCCGAAGTGTAGAACACCATTACGAGATGGTGTGTAAAATCTAATACTGATTCGATCCAATGCCAAAGTAGAAAAGGTGTAGTGCATGAATGCCAAGTGATGAAGGATTGTATGTCCTATAAAAGCCACTTTGTGTATATTGCCAAAAATATAACAAACTCGAGAAATGTTGTGTAACTGCCCCATGGTCACATGCATCTAGGAAGATTCAAGGGTGCCAAGAACTATTATCTCGTGTCTCAGGAACTAGTATCTCGTGCTATGTTAAGGACCCAAGTTAGGATTTGGGTCGTTGTTATGATGAAGAACATGCTTACTTACTTTGTTTGAACTATATTGAAATGTAACTATAGAATGCTATATCAAGCGGACGATTCACCGAATAATGCCCCCTCATTTGGGGTGCATATGACACCTTTGATGAGTATGCGGCCCAAAGGAGGAGTGAACGATGAACTTAAATTGATGCCTTACTGGGGGGGGGAATGTTCTTGGCAAAACCAAGACGCACGTAAGTAAAGTGGCTATAAACAAGTGTTAGTGTAAGCAAGATAAACATGTGTGTAAAAGACAAGATGTAAGCTAGTAGACAAGAAGATAATATGTAAGCTAACACACAAGAAGCAATACACATAAAGACAATGTAGACAAAAAAAGTGGGTTAAAACGTGGGACATCACTCATGATGTTGCAAGACAAGCAAGGCTAATGTGGCCAAAGGCATACAAGAAATCAAAGAACAAACAAGACATAGGGTGAAGCCCACAAACAAATGGTATACAATGGTAAGCATATCAACAAATAACCATGGTAAAAAAAAAAGATATGTAAAGAAAATGCTACACATGAAGCACCCATTATACTCTTAGAAAGATAAAATGTATGTCAAAATGTGTATAATCTGATGTAGTAATGTGCTATAAAAATGAAACAATAACATCGTAGTATATGCAAAAGTAGATGTCCGCAGAACCGATGTGGGATTGGTATGAGGTGCTATGTCAAACATCCATACTATGTGTAAAGATCTGTGTAAAGCTTGCGATCACAACTAGAAGGAAAGTGAACCCACATGTGTGTATGATAAAGATAATGACATACAAAATATCTTTCTAACATAGTAAATAAAGTGTACATGTAAGCATAAGAAAGCAAGAGTAAATGCGAACAAGATATATAGTATGCTATGGAATGGAATGAAGTGTGAGTGTGATAGGCGAATCGTGCCCCGAGTGAATGTGAATGAGTATGCATGTGATAAGGTTCATTGATACATGCCCCTCAACGATCAATAATGAACCGTAGAAAAAGAGTGCGTCATTGGGAAATGGTTTGAATTTTTGTGCTAGAAAGATATGATTGTAAAAGTGTACATCATAAAGAGTGTGTAAGTGTGGTGAGGTTCATGTACGTAATATACCCTTAATCAAAGTCAAGTGTGAATGAAAGCACAAGAGTGCGTCATCAGGTAATGACAATACAAGAGTGTATCAAGATGTGTATGCAAAGTGTGTGAGAGACTAGACACGAAGTGTAGAGTATGTAAGAAACCTGAGAATGCTAAAAGGTAGGGGGAAGAATAAGTATGATGCCCCAGATGTGAAGTGATGAATATTCTATCTCGATGAAAGTGAAAGATGAGGGTCCTCCACTAGATGCTTGCAGAGATAAAGGCATGTGATCATGCTCTAAGACCATTGGTGTATGAGATGAATGATATGTTGGTGAATGGGACATATGTGCATGAGACCTAGGAGATGATGAATTCCTATATGGAGGATACCGCAAAGGTGATGAACATATATGTGAGTAAGACTATAGAGGTGATGAAGACCTACGTGAAGCATAACGTGGAGGTGATGACAACCCATGTGAAGTAAAATGAGGTGGTGATGTATGCCGATGCAAAGGATCCATCTCGAATGGTAAACCTAGAATGATGTGATGGACTAGAAGACCGATAAGACTATGTGTAGACCATGTGTGAATAGGAGAGCTAGGAGTAGACTTTGATTTAGATTTTAGAGGTTCAAGGGACCTAGATGATCTAACAAGTGCAATGGAAATATCAAACGGAGGTTTCAACCATGTGTGGATGACAAAGCACCATATATAGTGATAAACTACTTATTATGAATGAACTTTAGACACAAGTGGTGCATGAAGATGATAGTGTGAGTTGCATAAAGATAGGGGAGACCTAAGAGCATGACACACCCTTTTATTGATGGTGCCATAAGAAAAGGCACAAACATAGTGATAGGAGGACTGATAAGAATCTTGAAATCTTGAAATAACAAAGTATGATTAAGGGATCGGATATGAAATGTGAGAGAGGATAGATGATAGTGAAATGAAGTGCAATAGATCATGTGATCATGTGAAATGATGGATCAATGATAATGTTATTGATAGAAGTAGATCCAATGGAAGCAATGATGTGCAAGCGATCATAAGATAATGTAGCATGATAGTCATGATCAAAGAAAGTAATGATCGGTGGAGATGCCTCAACTTGGGAAACTAGAAAGTTAAGATCCCGTGATGTAGGAGGAGGCACTTCATGATATCTGTGATTAGATGAAGTGTTAACCACTTGTCATGTCTTGGAAGAGGATTGTTGAATATTTTGAGCTTGTGATTTTCATTGATTGGTGTAGAATCCGTAGGCTCTGGAATCTCAATTGCATTATTATCGATAAGATCTTGAATAAGATTACAAAGTTTGAAACATCGATATGTAGAGTGTCAAACACATTGATGATAGTCACATATGAAGTTATCATTACAATTAAAACTTGTAGGATGATAAGGGTCCAAATTGAGTGGAGGAGGAAGCGTAATAAGATTGCTCTCGACAAGTTGTGGAAAGAGAAGATGCAGAGTGATAGTCAATTTTATATATGTACGCTTAGGTGGTTTCCATTGAATCTCTTTAGTGTTAGATACATCATTGAAAATGGTTTTATCTTTAGTATGTTTTATATATGGCTTGAAAGTTAATTTTATTTGAAAATGTGTGGAAGATGAAGCATGTTCCGATACCTAAGCTTGCCTAAAATGAGATTTTTGTTTCACATATCTTAAGAGTGTGACACAAATGATCGAATGATGGAGAGGTATCAAACCTAACACCCTCCCAAGAGGTGATAATATAATTTGAAAAAATAGGTCTTGAAGTTTAGAGTCTCGTGATTACATTATACATCTTAGCTAAGTTGTTCTTGTATCATAAGACATAATTCTCTAGATGTTCGTTAGATACTTTTTTATGTTTTGTGAGTTGAGCATAAGAGATCTTAGAGTTTATATTAATAGATAAATGAGAAATAAATGCATCGGCTAGATGTGAAACATGTTACCAAGTGGACATGTAGATCATAGAGCTAACACATTGAATAATATTGAAGACTACGAGAAAATATCTTTTCTCATAAAGTGTGATCATTCATATAGTCTAAACATGCCATGTGAAATTCTCATAGATTCTCTTATGGGTCACTATGGCATTTGAAAATAGGTAGATTAGGGGTAATTAAATTAGGAGTAAGTGGATAGGCATAAATGATGGGTGCAAAATGAGTATGGAGTGAAGTGGAATCTAGAGATGGAGATGCACGAGAAATAACAAATTAGAGATGGTGAATTCGAATATGTAGATCATGATATAAAGAATTTAAATAGAGAGTATTCTAAGAAAATCTAGGTTGTGCATTAGAAGTAGAAGCATTAGGTTATATGATAGGATCGAGTAGTAGTGGGGATGTGAAGGGGTTGAGTGGAGGCCATGACATCCAAGGAGGAACCTACAACATCATGAGTTTTTTTAACAAGAATAAGATCATGAAGAATATGAGGTGGATGGGAAGGATTATCACTCAAATCTTGACAAAAAGAAGTAAAGTTGTATAATTTCCCTTGATCAACATTGGTGTCCTCATCATATGAGTGTTCACTATCCAATGCTTGAATTTTTAAAGAGGCACTTGGTGAGAGTTATCAAATGGATTCAAAATTTCATCCACTGATGCAAAAACCTTATCCATTGATTTAGAAATCATATGGGAAGATGAAGGAAGTTCGTGGTGCTCAAAAGACTAAAAATGACTAGTACGGGTGACATACATAAGAATAAAACCTAAAAAGAAGGTTGGAATCAAACGAAGGGTTCACCAAAATGATTAAGTAAATATTTAATAAATAAATGCCTAATAATAATTATGTAAGAATGTTAAATGTATGGAATGAAGTATAGAAATTGATCTAAGCAAATAATTAATTAAGTTTGTGACACTAGTTACAAAAGTAAAGGAAAGAACACTTGGCTAATTTCGCAGATAAATTTGGAGTGTGGTGAAGTGACATAATGATGAAAAAAAGGAGGGAAGTGTCACACTGAAGCTCAAAAAATTATGTGAGTGCAAGATATGCCTAGACCAGGGCGCCTATGGAGGGTCGGGGGCACTGGGGTCGAAGACCTCGTTTTGGGTACCCGTGACTATTCAAAATCTCATAAAACTAGTTTAGAAGGGTTACAATATGTTCACTGTATTTTGATTCATGTCACACCAAGTTCACAGATATCACCTGTAACCTGTAATAAAGAAATAACCTAAAAAACCCAAAACACATCAAATCCCAAAAAGAAGATAATGTAAATGAGGGGTCAAACTATCCTCGGCTATCAATAAAGTGAACTTATGACCGTGCGTTGCACTACATCTCAGATCCAATGTAGTTATATATGTGTTGAAATAGTTTCTTAGGTGGCTCTTGTGCGTGTCTCCTTGATAAGGATCAAGTAACTAGATGTAAATATGTAAATAGATGTGTGCATGAAAGAATGAACTTCCCATCCTATGAAGTGTATACAAAAAAATGCAGTCCCTTGCCCTTGTGTGGATGCTTGAATGCTCTTGATAATTCCTTTTGATGTAACCTTAGGTGGTGATAGCTAATGCTCAGTGCTTGGTCATTTATTATGGTCACATAAATTTATATTTATATGATTCCCTTTCATGAATTTATTAATTAACCCCGGAAAGGATGACTACCAAGAAAATAAGATGCCCATATGGCTAGAAAGGACCCAAAATATGTGATAAAAATACAAAGAGGTCGGGGGCACCCAGAGGGATGGGGGCACCGACATTGGTGTCCTCGCTGGGTGTTGGTTTCCAGAGTGAGAAATGTGAAGTGTGAAAAGAACACTTGGCTAATTTCACGAGATAAATTTGGGTTGTGGTGAAGTGACGAATGATGAACAAAAGGAGGGAAGTGTCACATGAAGCTCATGAAATTATGTGAGTGTAAGATATGCCTAGACTAGGGTGCCTATGGAGGTTCAGGGGCACTGGGGTGCCAAGACCCGTTCTGGGTGCCCGTGACTATTCAAAATATTAGAAAACTAGTTTAGAAGGGTTACAATATGTTCATTGTCTTTTGATTCATGTCACACCAAGTTCACGAGATATCACCTGTAAGAACGTAATAAAGAAATAACCTAAAAACCCAAAACACATCAAATCCCAAAAAGAAGATAATGCAAATGAGGGGTCAAACTATCCTCGGCTATCAATAAAGTGAACTTATGACCGTGTGTTGCACTACATCTCAGATCCAATGTAGTTCTATATGTGTTGAAATAGTTTCTTAGGTGGATCTTGTGCGTGTCTCACTTGATAACGATCAAGTAACTAGATGTAAAATATGTAAATAGATGTGTGCATGAAAGAACGAACTTCCCTTCCTATTAAGTATATACAAAAATGCAGTCCCTTGCCCTTGTGTGGATGCTTGAATGCTCTTGATAATGCATTTTGATGTAACCTTAGGTGGTGATAGGTAATGCTCGGTGCTTGGTCATTTATTATGGTCACATAAATTTATATTTATATGATTCCCTTTCATGAATTTATTAATTAACCACGGAAAGGATGACTACCAAGAAAATAAGATGCCCATATGCCTAGAAAGGACCCAAAATATGTGATAAAATACAAAGAGGTCGGGGGCACCGGAGGGATGGGGGCACACGACATTGGTGTCCTCACCGGGTGTTGGTGTCTAGAGTAAGAAATGCCGAAGTGTGAAAAGGAAGATTAGGAAATAAAGAATGTAAGACTACATAGGAAAACTGAAAGCAAGAAAAGAGGACAAAGGCATGGGTCAATTAGCACTTTTATTGCTTAGGAATCATATGAATAATAATATGTGATAATAAATAGATAGATACCCAAAGTGTGTGATTTAATGTCTACACTTTCTAACATGTTAACGGGTGCTTCATGTGTAGCATTTTATTGTAGGAAATATTTTCTACCATGGTTGTCTGATACTTTTATTGCTATTTTTACTAGTTTTTCCATTGTATGCTATTATTTTTGCGGGCTATTTCCTTTGTCTTGTGTACACACTTTATGCTTTTCGTTGCTTTGGCCCTAATTGTCTTGAGATATTATGAGCGATGTCTCGTGTTTGAAACCCACATTTTGTGGTCTACTTTGTATTCACTATTTCTTGTTTACACTATCTTCTATTGCATTCTTGTCACTTTTTCTACTAACACATGTTTCTATCCATATTTTTACATGTGCCTTGGTTTCTACCATGCACATCACCTCCCCCTATAAGGCATCGGTTTCGAGATCAACATCCAATCCTATCCTTTAGGCTGAATTATACTAGTGACATCGTATGCAACCCAAATGACGAGGAATACATTTGGTGAATCTATCCCCTCATTCAAAATATCGAGATTCAAGTACATGAATGTACAATACAAGAATAAAATAGAGTTACTGATCACAAAATGACCTAGATTCGTATCTAGGTGTTAGCGTCTGTGTTATTCTTGGGTGCTTATGACTAGAGGAAGTTACAATTACTTTCTCATATCAACGAGTTGGAAACAGTTCATAGAGAAGTTTTCATAGTACAGGCACAATCCTCCAACAATCAAAATGTAATCTATCTTCTTTTTCTATTTCCTTGGATCAAACTGGAATAAGAATATAACAAAGTAGGATCACACCATATGCAAGTGGTGCATATATTAAAGAATAAGTCATGGAAGGAGAATAATACTAGATATTTATCCCCAAAACTCTTCTTCCATGGCGTGAGATCACCCAAAAACTCATTCTTGGTGTGAGATTGCCCAAAAAAATCGTTCTTGGCATGAGATCACCCAAAAAAATCACTCTTCTATAGGTGTCCAGGAAATTTTTTATCCTTTTCACTCTTCATGGATTAGGTGCATAATTTCCTTTTTCAACATTTTTTTACATACTTTTACATGCCCATTACATAGTTTCAATAACACATGACTTTGAACACTCTTTCAATATTCTTTTGCAAGTTCATCCTTAATATGTAACAAGAAGCAATCCCAAATAAACAAAACACTATAATGACAATAGGTAAAAATATGGCACAACACATATGCTTCACTCCTAGGGTCACTTCCTCTTCCTTAGCTTCCACACTTCATTTTTATCACTCCACATTTTTCTTTCCTCTCGAAACACTTTTTCCATCAATCTACATGGTTATCAAGTATGCATCTCTTATCTACGTTATGTTATTAAGATTCAATTAACAAAATAAAGTGGGGGAAAATGTATACAAAAATCACGCACTTGGGTACATTTATAGGTCCTAATCACATACTATTATTCATATGATTCTTAAGTGAGAAAACTAGTAATTGACATATATCTTTGGCCTTTTTCTGTCTTTCTTATTTCCTCTTTGGTCTTGCACACCTCACACCCATTCGATCTTCATTTCGTATCTTTATTGACTTTGGACACCAGTTCCTAGCCAAGATGCCAACACCTAGGCATCCTTGTCCCCTCTGGGTTCCCTCAACTTATTTGTATCTTACTCACCTCTTTTGGGTGTTTTTTTTTTCTTATGGGCCAACATTTTAGCTATCAATTATGAAATTTAAAAAAGGGAATCATATAAATACAAAGATATGTGACCATAATAAAGGACCAAGATCTAAGCATCTACTACCATCACCTAAGGTTACTTCCAAAGGCATTCTAATATTATCAAGGCATCCATCTAGCAATAACCCAAGGGAAAAGGGACTATATTTTCTACATACACGCATAGGAGGGGAAATTCATTTTATCATCCACACATCTATTTACATTATTACATTTAGCTATCACTCACTATAAAGTGAATCTTGCACAAGAGATTCCTAAGGCATTATTTCTACACACATACACATGAACTACATGGAGTCTCGGATGTCGTGCATCACTTGATCATAAGTTCACTATGTCGGTGACTGGCTTGGTGTCTGTCGACTCCCCATTTACATAATTTTTAGGATTTGATGTATTTTGGGGTTTTGTAGGATATCATTTGTTTTGTAGTTACAGGTGAATTCTACGATCAACCACCAACATACATATAACCAAAAGAAAATGTTAGCGACACTTGTGTGACACGGTGGAAACCAGTTTCGAGCTCCTGTGTGGTCACAAATGCCCAAAATAGGTCCCTAACACCTAGGAACCCTAGTCCTATTCCAGGATCCCTAGTCTAGGTTCATCCGATAGTTACATGATTTTCTATGTGTGATTGCAACATTTCTCTCCTCTTGTTCATTATTCTTCGATCCTGAATACTTTAGGATCAAGTTTTAAATCAAAAAAGTCTTCTACTCTCTCTTTCACTTAGGGTTTGATATTCTTGTAGCTTATTGCTTGTGTTAAATTTGTACTTTAACATTATTTATCATACATGAATCTACAATTAGGGTTTTATAAATCCCATATTTGTTAAGTCGAGACACCAATGGGTGAGATGAACATCACCCTAGAGGACATATACAAGATTTTGAAGTTTCCTATGTAGGGGGAGGAGATTTACTTGATTGATGAGGTAAATAGACCTAGAATGATGAGGATGTAATATGGTGATGATGCTGATGGGATAGAGTTATCATTAGGGGGATTTTCATATGGGGATTTATATAGTCTTGAGACAAAGGGTCATGCTTTAATGAATTTGATGATTATTGGGATAAGTTATTATGATTTTCCCAACTCTGTTAGTGGTTGGTTTCTATGGATGATGACCAGTGTATTAGCTGACATGATGGAGAAAAGGAATGTTTTTTACCGCACCCCATGCGTTACTTGATCATACCTATAAAGAGTTATGGGTGTAGAGGATAGGGAAGAGGTTTTGGATTGATGTTGGATTCTTATTATAGTAATAGGTGTATGAGCACATTGTAGTGGCTTAGCCTAGGGGTTTACCATGGGGAGGTTTGACAATGTTGAATGAGATGGATGGATTTTTTTGATGGTGATAAAATAGAGGGGAGACACTACCAATGCATGGTGAGGAGAACTATTGATATCTTATTCTTGGATTATAGGTGGGTGATGTGAGATGGAGACTGTATATTGGGTTTCTAGTATGGCAAGGAGAGGAGGGTGAGCTTATTGTCACCTAATAGGATATGTGGGTATAGGGTCGATGGTTAGGAGAGTGGGAGTTGATAAAATTCATTTGTGTTAGGTGCTAATTTGAACTATTTAATGATATTTTAGAGGTGGCTATGACTTATAAGCATGATGATGGAGATGTGGACACACTTTGTTACAAGTAGTTATAGTGATTCACACCATCACCGACGAGGAGGGGGTGATGGAGGTAGATGATCAAGGAGTACCTATTGCGGTGGATGACATCGGGGTTATCGAGGCATACACTACTTGGTATTAGGCTCAACCCACTAGAGTTGATAGACAAGTACACAATCATGTAGAGGAGGCTCCTCGTGGAGATGGTGGTGAGGGTGAGGGAAGTGGGGGTGAGGATAGCTTGAGTTAGTGGTTGGTGGGTGTACATGTGGAGTAGGTATAAGCTATAGCTAATCATGACATGTACATGAAGTAGCGAGATGTCTTGAGAAAGGACCTCAGTATTAAATGCACCTTAGTGGTAGGGGTTGAGATGGAGGTAGTGAGGGCCTAGGATAGTGGTCAAATGGGACAACCTGGTAGTGTTATCTTAGATAACTACTAGTCATTATGTGAGGAGTTAGGAAATTATGAGGAGATAGTCGATGGAGGCTACCCGATGAGCCTCATTTTGTAGTGTATCATGTGTAGATACAAACGAGACCCAATGGCCATATAACGAGTGTGGGTTAATGTATGATATAAAAGTGATAGGCGTAGCATGAGAATCGATAAGTAGCCTTTCTCTGTACTCAACCTCCCGAGGTTGTGCCGAGACAACTAGTGGAAATGAAATATATGTGGATGTGGAAAAACTAGTTGGGAAATATTATATCTTCAACACGTAACACTAGAATTTGTGAATCTAAGGAAAGGAATGCTCTCCTAACCCAAACTGGTACAATGGATCGATCAGATATGATAGCTACTTGGAGGCTCCAATCAATGTCAAGATCTACCGAGATCCTATTTATTGGCTATTGGGCATGTGGAAAATGACCTACAGTACCTCTCGTATTTTTAGACAAGGTAATGAAAGTGGTAGTGAGAGGTGTAATGGACGTGTAGGAACTATGGGTGGTTTTCTGGTCTAACCCTAAAAATCTTAGCCTATTTAGCTTTCTACGTTCAATACGGAAAGTTGTGTTATAATATTTGGTGGGAGTGGTGAGGATCTAAATATCATCAGACGTAAACTTATGTCAATGTTTAACCGATTAGTAGGCCTATTGGGTTGTGGGACCTGGGGATCATAACCATGTGTTCGTGTTTGTTTTGGACCTTTTATGGCCATGTGAAGAATCAATATCTTCTTCCAAATATCCAATAGTCATAAGCTTTTTCATCCTCTACGTTTAATACCAAGAGTTATACGATATTCTTAATATACTTGACAAGTGTTCTAGAAACTTGTATGCATAAGCCCGTGTCTATATCATTGAGAAGGTCTCCTGCATCTAGTTGTGGAATTAATGGATCACAACCAAATGTTTTCTCTCTTTCAAGTTCTTGTATGGTCATGTGGATATCCTATCAAGGTAATCTATAATTGGGTTGATTTGACTAGAATTCATATGCTTTGTTGTCTTTGATGTTTAATTCTCTCAATTGCTCACTGATTATTTGTGGGTTTGTTGTTGTTTGGAAGATGTGAATTCTAAGACCTTGATCTATATCTACTAATGTTGTGAAGAGATTTGGTTGAGGTATTACTGGTTTGAATATGTAATCCCTAGGCTCTCTGGGTCCCATAATTGTCATGCAAGAAATAACCAAACTTAACTGAATGAAGTAAACTAATTATGAAAATAAATCTATGCTATGATTATTTTTTTTTATTTTCAAAGATGTGAATTTGAATGAAATTAAAGAGTGACTAATCTAATAAATTCAGACAACGAGTAGTTAATCTAAGAATGGAACTAAAACAAACAAGGTAGCTAGATGTAGCTATTTTCCTATGCACTTGTGAATTGATCTTGAATATAAATAACTAATTAATTCAATTGAAAGACCTTAAATCTTACCTTAGAATTGAGGAAAAAATCATAGCTTCTAGAAAGTATTATTCCCCACAGCTTCCCTGGTAATGTTGAAAGCAAGCTTAATTGAAATGAAATAATTTGCTATTCTATTTGATATATTGTAATTACAACTTTGACAATTCAAACATGGAGTTTACAGAATAGAGGAAAATCCAGTTGTATTGTAGCTTGTCCCCTCAGTGTGATCTCTTCGTTCCTACGTGTTCTCATGAATCCAGAAAAGTGGGAATGTGACAAAGTGGAAACAGGAGAAGATATTTAAATAGTGGTAGCTTGGACGTAAACTAAACAGAATGCAAGTAGGAGAGGGATAGTGCAAGAGAACAAAGCTTGGCTATGTGATTCCTAGTAGGATTGTTGCAGGGATACAACACAAACACACCGAAAACTCTAGGACCTATACTTCCTATGACGAAACAACAACCTATAACTCTAGGTAGAATTAAGATTCTCAAATGAACTTAATCTAGAACTAAAACTATTTTTATGCTAAGCTAGTTGTTTTGAGAACAAAAATGGAACAAGATGAAACTAGAGAGATCAAGTGATCTCTAAATCAGAAAGGTGAGGAGCCTTGAACTGAGAGGCTAAGAACTTATACAAAATCTAGACCTATTGAGACTTGTTGAGGAGCTTTCAAACACACTAAATGATAAATCATAGAGAGAGAGGGGCCATTTGCTTGTAAACAAGCTTAGTATTTATAGTTTTCTTACTCACCAGAAGGAAAGTCCAAATTTCCATGCTTTATCATTTAAAATGGAGAATTACTATCACAAAGTGGCTGGAAACTCTAAACAAAGTAGAAGTGGTTGAGATTTGCAAGTGCAACTTGATTTTCACGTCGATGAGTGCATTAGAAGCTCGAAAACACGGGTAGGACTTCCACCCAAGTAGAGTGGAAATCCTCTCACTAAAGACCAAAATGCAAGGAAAAAGAGGAAAGGAGTTAGAAAAAAGCATGTAAAGGCTAGATAAGGTATTTTAGGATGCAAATGTATACTCAATGTGATTTTTGGATTCTAAACACCTTGTGAAGAGATCTGAATCATCATTGGGGTTTTTGTAACCTCTTTCCGATAGTGTAGTACATATAATTTTGGGTACGTACATATTTCCCCCTCGGAGAAGTGTTTTAGCCATGAAGGGGCATAAAATGGTGGGTCCAAGTATGGTGGTCTTGAAATGGGGAGTTAGAAGCTATACCCGATACGCCTTTGTGTGTTGCAATGTCTCCATCTAGATTCCCGCTATTTGCAAATGAAAAGAGGACTCAAGTGTAGATAGATAAAATAAATTGAAAAATAAATACTAAATTACAATGAAATGAGGACTCACTATTTGCATGGGGATAAGAACTTACCTCTGTTGGCACTCCAACTCTACGAAAGAACATTCAAAACATGATTAGAATATATATATATATATATATATATATATAACAAGCTCATTTTCCTATTCATTTACACATATTGAATTGGTAATTTTGAGCTACGGGGACACACTTTAACCGTTGTTGATGAGAGTGTAGTCAAAACATTCATTGCAAGATCGTGATCATGCCTCCGAGAGCACGAGATCAACCGATAAATTCTCGATTAGTTTTCGTCAATTTTTTGTTTTTAAACCTAAAATATAAAATGTTGAAATCTTCATCTTAGGGAGGTTATTTTGAAAATCTTAATGTTAAATGAGTCTTTAGGGGCGCCCATAGGGTAAACTTTTGTTTTGTCAAAAATGGTGTATTTTTGTTGTTTTAAAGATTTTTAGGGCTTTAGGGGCATACGTCAATTCGACATAGGACCACCACCCCGCATAGGAGTGGCGGTCATGGGACCGCCACCCTATAATGGCAATGGTCATAGTACCGACGCTCCGAGAAGGAAGTGGTCATGGAACCACCACCAAGCGCAGGCGACGATTCGGAACAAAATGCAAAAAACATTGTATAAGTTAATTTTTTTACATTTTTAATATTTTGCTATGTTTTTGATGAGCTTATCTATCGGATTGTGTTGCTAACTTTCTCTTTTTCTCTATTTTGGGTGGATGCAAAAGGAGGAGTATATACGGTGGAGTAGAGAGAGGGAGTGTGATTGGCTCCCAACAATGTTAGACATATCTGACCCAGGAAAAGTGAGACACTCTTCAGAGGGCCAATATTTTGAGGATTTCATAGGTTCCTCATGTTGCTCCTACCAGTCACATATTGTGTGACTTATTCTCATATTGGGATGCGAGAATGGAATACTTTCCAGTTACCAGGTGTTAGGGGTGAGTGGACTATCACCCTAGAGGATGTTTATCATATACTAGGGGTTCCGATTCTTGGGAGGTGGTTGTCTCTTAAGACAACAAGATCCAGGTCTTAGATGATTTAGTGGGCTACTTATATGGGAGATGTTGTTGTCTCCTTTGGCTCGAAGAAGGGGGTGAAGGTCTGATCCATTTTTGCTGCTCCTATCCCCACCATCCGTAAGGCCATTATGGGTATCCTGGCCTCATGGTTGATTGGGGATAAGGGAGGCGATACTCTGTTATATTGCTGGGATATCGTGATCACACAGATTGAGTCCCATGGCCATACTTATGATTAGGGAGTAGACATTCTTGGGACCACATACCATGACTTATATAAGGTGGTTAGGTTACAAGGGTAGTGTTTGAGTCACCCTACTCTGGTTATGAGTTGGGTGTATGAGCGTATCATCCCCTATGGGAGGGCGTGCTAGTAGAAATTCCAGGGGTTGTTAGGGCAGCGAGGTGGATGGGGATGTTAGTACTTAGGATACCACATCAGCCAGTGGATTTTATCGATTACTATGGATATGGAGGCCACTCCTTATCAAGCCATGGCAGGATTGTGGGGGAAGGAGATGATTACATTGATTTCCTGCTCTAATACAGGTCAGTTGGTAGACAAGATAGGGAGAGTGGAGATTCACCCATTTGATCGATTCCCTCAATAGTTTGGTCTCCCCTATGTTAACATGCTTCCTCTAGCAGGGTTTGTGTACAGGATTGTTCGTGAGGCCTAGGGAGGTCCTAGAGGAGATTGAGGTTGGACCACGGTTACTCCTAGAGTTCCCTATTATGGTTAGGCAGGTGTTTCATGCCTAAAGGGCAGATAGTGCTCCTCAAGTACCCTTGCTTCAATTGGGGCCACTACTTGCTCATAGTAGATAGGAGATGAGCCTATTGATGTGGACTCAAACTCTAAGGAGTTCATAGGAGGGGAGACTGAGGAGGAGATGATGGGAGAAGGGGTTGGAGGTGAGGTGGTGGGGAGACCCAAGAGGATGACAACGATTCTTAATGGCATGACACTCGGGATATCTTGAAAGTAGAGAGGGTGGAAGTGAGTGCGGAGAAGGAGACCTTGGTCTTAGAGGGTTGCCTTCTCAGGACAGTGAGGGAGATGATGAGTCCGTGGTAGGATGTCATTTCATTCCAGATTTTGGGGAGGCTCTATAGTCAAGTAGTAACATCAATAGCATATGCAGATCCTAGAGACCCTACATAGATGCCTAGAGATCCGAGTGAGTTACAACTCTTCTCTCGACCCTGTTAGCTAGAGATGTTAGTTGATATTTCTTTTTTGTTGTTTTGCTTTTTTTTGACTTATTTTTGGTGATTTTATAACTTGTTATTTTCCTTTTTTTATTTACAAAGTGATCAGATAGGGATGGCATGATCTGATTCATCGGGTGTGTGTGGACACCCTATTGCTCCCTTCAAGGAAGACTCGAGGCTCGAGATCATTGAGGACGTAAGAGATCCTTTAGCATCTTGTAGACAAACTAATGTGTTTTCCCCTGTTTGGAAGGTGATAGAGGCTTGTGTAACTCTTCATACCCAAGTTCAGGGTATGAGGCTACCGAGAGAGTGATAAGGCAGAGCCATTCTCATAGTGAGACCACAACTAGTGGTCACCATCATGAGTACTCCCTTCATTCAATGCATTCTTGACACTGTAGCCACAACAAGAGTCCTAGGTGTGATTGTGCACCATCTGAGGGGTCCCACAGGGATTGAGAGGCCATTTGGTGTTTTTGTACTTATTTTTTAGATGTTTATACAAGTTTTTTTATATTTTTTGGGCTCATTAAGCATTTTCCCCATGCCTAGTGCATGATGGTATTGTATGTAAAACATGATTCCTATACATATATATCTCTTTTTGGATTCAAATCTTCTTTGTATCTAGAGTTTTGTGGTTTGTTTCTCATGTGTACACTAGATGCTTTAGAATCTTTGATTTTATATGCTTTTCAGAATGTATGCAATGGATGACAAGTGATAACAAATGTTGAACATAATGTTTTCTTTTTGTTTGTTTTTGTAATGCTGATATGTGATGATGTAAACATACTATAGTACTGAACTTTTGGCTTCTTTTAGCAATGTTCATTTCTTCTTCTTGTTTTGGAAAAATGTGATGAATATGTAATGATAATGAGATGAAATTTCTCCATTCCTAACTCCACATAACTAGTAATATATGCGGGCTCAACACCAATAGTTGGGAAGGGTGTTTGTATGAGTTTGATTGAATGAAAGTGATGAGAGAAGGACAAATTATTGACATAAACCAAATTTAGACCTATGTACTTACCTTACTCAAACCTGCTACATAGCTCAGAATGCAACTTACTTTCTAGTTTATCTAGACTTAGATCTATAAATGGAAACTTGGTTGAAAAAATATGGTTTTGAGGATTTAATCTCTTTGGAACTTGGATGTTTAATTTCACTTTTCACAATATACTTTGTTTTGAACTTAAAATACTAAAATTAATTAATTTTCATGAATGGAACCCCTACACCCTACCCCATGCTACTAGTAAGAAGTATGGGATTATCGCCAAAGGAAGGACATAGGCGAGTAAGGGAAATTATTTCCTTTCCCAACCTCACACCACTATTAAGATATGTGGGATCATCACCGAAGATTGGTAGGGCAAAGAAGTGTGTAAAAATAAAATATTTTATTTGTTTTAGTATTTTTGATTCAATTTGGTTTTGACATTTCTAATATCTAATTTTGGAGTATCCTCATTTCAAAGAGATGTAAGAGGGATAAATGTGACACCAAGAAGCTTCTAGAATAGACCGTAGGTAAGAACAACTTAACCTAGTAGAAGAAAATCAGTATGACCAAGTATGCAAGCCTTGGTATGGTTTTTGTCAAGATTTTGTCTGTCGAATTGATGAGATGATTTCGAAACCATTTGATGATATTATGAAAATTTAAGAGATTGTAATAAATTACTTAAGAATAAGTTCCTTGACCAAAAATTTATGAAATGAGTGATCAAAATGAACTAACTAAATGACTAATGCAATACAGATGAACATAGTATACAAATGGTGATGTTGATGACCTATGCGTAAAACCGTTTAAGATGCAAGGAATTGACAGTTTCATTGAATTCCTCACCTTCTAGTGTACACAAGAGATATGCACCATTTCCATAATATTTCATGACTCGGTATGGGCCCAACCACTTGGGCCAAAATTTCCTTCCTTCACCAGTTTTCTTATCAATCCGGCTATCTAGTCTCAGAACTAGATCTCCCTCGTATATTTCTCGTTCGTAGACCTTTTGTTATATTTCTGGCACATTTAGTCAGTGTAGGCTTTGTACCTTTTCTTGGCATTTAATTTGGCCTCGTTAAGGATTTCTAGTCGAGAGAGTAGTGCCTCTCTATAGGCTTCTTCTCCTAAGATCCCTTGTAATGAGATGCAAAGACTAGGTATTTCAACCTCTATTGGTAGAACTACTTCAACTCTGAATAACAATGAGAAAGGGGTTGCCTCTGTTGGTGTTCTTATTGAATTTCTATAGGCCCACAAGGTTGGGTATAATTTTAAATGCCAATCCCATTTGTTCTCTTTAACTGTTTTGAGGAGAATGGTTTTTAATGTTTTATTTGTGGCCTCAGCCTGTCCATTGGCTTGGGGGTAATAAAGAGAGGTCGTGTGATGGTTTATCTTGAATTTTCTACATAACTCACAAAATTCATCATTCTTGAAGGATGTGCCATTATTTGAGATAATGATTTGTGGGACATTGTACCTAAAAATGATTTGATTTAGAATAAACTTAGCAATTATGGAACCTGGTATGGTGGTGAGAGGTATGGCTTCTACCCATTTAGTAAAGTATTTTGTGGCCGTGATTATAAATTATGGCCATCTATTGATGAGGGAGAGAATTTCCCTATCAAGTCTAGGCCCCACATGGAAAAGGGCCAAGGGGTTGTGATTGGTTGCAGAGCTTGTGCTGACATGTGAATCTCGTGGGAGAATTCTTGGCATTTATGGAATTTGTGCACAAACTCTACTGCGTCATGTTCTAGGGTGGGCCAGAAATAGCCCATCCGATGTATCTTGTGAGCAGTGGCATGGCCACCAAATTGGCCTCCACATATCCCATTATGGGATTTGTAAAGAATCCTTCTGGATTCTTCTGTGTCAACACATCTTAACAACATTCCGTCGAAGGCTCTGCAATAGAGCACCTATTCTAAAATGACATATTTAGGAGCAATAATGCGTAACTACCTTCTTTGTTGCAATGTGGCCTTTTCTAGGTATGTGTGGTCCATGATCTAATTGACAATATTAGTGTACTAAGGACATAAAGAGATGGGGTCCCTGGTTTTAACAACATATATGCACTTATCGGGAAAGTATAGATCAACCAGATCACCGCCATTCAATGGATTTTCAGCCAACCAGTCTACAATGATTTATCCCTTAACATATTTTTGGTTTACAAATGTTAGTTCAAACTCACCCATTAAGGTTATGAAATGTCCAACCTTTTTAGAAAAGACCCTTGCGTGAGGAATTCCCGTAATTGATCTGTCTTGACAATAGCCCTTGTTTCTTGATTCATCATGTAATGTCTTAATGCTTTGTTGCAAAGACTATAGCAAGGCATTCCTTTTCTACATGTGTGTAACTATCTCATAATCAAGCAACGTCGACTAATGAAATAAACTACACGTTCTCTTTTATCATCATTTTCTTGAGCCAACATGCAGGCTAGTGAAACATCAGTATCCTATGAATACAAGATCAAAGGATGATTTGGTATAGGAGGCATTAGCGTGGGAGAGAGAAAAAAGAAGCATTTAAGCGCTTGAAGGCCTCGTTGCATTCTTCCGTCTAATCAATGCTATAATCTGTTTTCAATAAATTGTTGCTTGGATGAACAAAAAAACTTAAGTCAGGGATGAACCTTTGAATTGCACCAAGTTTCCCAAGAAATGATCTGATACCTGACTCGTCTAATGGTGGAATCATTTCAATAACAACCTAGATTTTGGCTAGGTCGACATCAATCCCTCATGAAGATATAATGTAACCTAGAAGCTTGCCTCCTGTAACACAAACTACACATTTATTTAGATTCAATGTGATGCCGTATTTGATCAATCATGAGAGAATGATATGGAGCACCTCTAGGTGATTGCAAATGCTTCTGGCCTTGACCAATAAGTCATCTATGTAGGATTCCATGATCATATGAATAAGGTCATGGAATATGTATGTCATTACTCATTGGTACGTAGCGCAAAAATTCTTAAGACTAAATGACATGACAACATAACAATAAGTTCCCCAAGGAGTTATAAACATAGTTTTGGTTTGATCCTCTTCGGATATTTTTATTTGATTATATCCTGAGAACCCATCCATGAGAGACAACAACTCAAATCTAGCTATTGCGTCACACAACAATAACGTCGATGGATGGTAATGGAAAATCATCTTTGGGGCAAGCTTTGTTAATGTCTTGAACTTCTATGAAAATATGGATCTTCCCATTATTTTTGAGAATGGGGATGATATTAGATACCCATTGTGAATAATTGAATGGTTTGATAAATCCCACATGGAGAAGTTTCATTACTTCTTATTTCACCATGAGAGCCACTTTTGGCTTCATTGGTCTTGACATTTACTTAATTGGACAAGATTGTGTATTGCAATATGTGGTGTAATTCTGTCATTTCTTTGTAACTAAATGTGAAATAATTTTTATGTTCCTTGAGGATCAGGTATGTATTTCTACCTCCTTTGGAGTTAATGAGGATCCCAGTTTCAAAATATTTGGTTCTTCCTTTGTTCGATAATTATATTGATCGTTCCCTCAATTAAGGAGGTGTTGTCTTCCTCAAACTCGGGAGGGGATAGGGGTAGTTCCAAACTCCCTTCATTCTCTACCTCATATATTTCAAGATTCTTTTACAAAGGAGATTCTATCATGGGGTTAACAAAATAGGAAGAGGAATATGGGATCGGGGAGAAATCAACCATGTGATGAGTGAGATGTAACTCTGCATAGCCATTTAGATATTCAAGAGTTTCCCTATAACTGTTAAAGTGATCTAGAATGGTAGAATCATTCTAAATTTCCACGTGTTAAGACCAGGATTATTGGTATTTTACGAACCAAAGGTTTAGTATGAATTAATACTATGAAATATGTATCTACCAATTCATTTCTTGGAGTGAATATGGAAGATGAGGTTGCTATTGGATCAACAAGAATTTTTGTTGTCGTGGAATTGCTTCAATTGATATGAAGTCAAATCCTTTTGTTAGTTTCATTACTGTCGTTTTATAGAGTTGTAAGTGTTCAACTCTAGTCTCATATACCTTAGATAGTTGGTTTACAACTAATTGTGAGTCTTTGAGCACTCTAATATTACCAATGCCCATCCTTTTGGCTATGATAAGGCTAATAAGGAGGGCTTTGTATTCAGCCCCATTGTTCATGTATTCGAAATTTAATTTGAAGGAAAAAGGTAGAACCTTTCCTTCGGGGAAGTAAGGATCACACCTGCCTCAACACCAAAATGACATCTTGCTCCATCAAAATGGAGAGTCCAATAATAACCTGGAAAAATGGAAGTTGGGACATTTTTAGTCTCTAATTCCTTTGTCTCGGTTACCTCCACCATACAAACTTCATCGAAGGATGGAACCAATTCCTAGGGTATGTCCTATACCCATATAATCAAATGGTAGGAGAATAGGCAGATATTTCTCTAGTAATTCAACAATTTTTGTGGTGGTTCCTAAGCGAAAACTGTTTCTATGACGATGGTATCATATTTGACTCTTTGGGATGCCTTGGATTAAGTTTGTGACTTCTAGCTCTGTTGTAGGAACCAACCTTTCTTCCGGGTTTAAATTGATTGGTTTGTTGAGATGATTTGTTGGGAGTTTAAATTCAGAGTGGATGCTTGGTCTTTCCTTCAAGTATGCTAGGTGTATGTCAAAATGTTTTAGGTTTCCTTGTGCTACAAAGAACTTTCCCAGGTGTAGAAATATTAATTCTTAGAATGACGTGGAAGGGATTGCCTTCATGTGATGTATCCATGGGAAATCAAGAATCATATTATAGTTGGTTTCCCTATCTATAATATAAAATTTAGTGAGGATTGTTTTAGGTCTTAAAGTGGGTGGTAGTACTATAGTCCCGATTGAAGTTGCCTTGAGGCTATCACAACCCCTTAGCGTGTTTCATGTTGAGGAAAATTCATTTCTCCATATCCTATATTTTGAAGAAAAGTTAAGGGGACTATGTTAAATGACACCCCATCATCAATAATTGCATGCTTAATGTAATTTTTATAAATCCATACCTAAAAATGCAAGGGTGGATCACCCATACATGTAATTTTAGTGTCCTTTGGCATTTTATTTATATAAAATATAAACTTAGTATCCCTTTTTGGCTACCCTGGAGGGTAGATGTAAAAGTCTACATGGTTTACATGTGTTTGGGGGAGGAGTTATATTAATCAAATTACCAAGACCTAGTACTTCTAAGAGAGAAGTCCTATGAGTGGGAGAGTTCTTTAATAAATCCAAAAAGTAAATGTGAGAGAAGGTATTTGTTAAGCCATTAATCAAATTTTAGGTGCCTACTAGTTTTACTAGTGTTTACTAAGCACTATCTAGTATTAAAGGATAGGTTGGAACCGGTTGAGAAAAGTAGTCCCATGTTCTTGTTATGGTTTCTACTTGTAACTCAATGTCTAATTCTACCCATCCAACTATCTTGGCTTGTGGGTGAGTTCCTGGCGGGGTGTGATCGGTGGATTTGATGAGGTCGAAGCTTCATGATTATTATTACATGTTATGACACCTTTGTTTGTCCTATTTGGATCTAACCCATTATTGTTAGAACAATTCGGGAGAGGATCGTTGAAAATCTTGAGAGGTGATTTTTGAGGGGAAACTGATCCCATGTAGGTATTTGGTGTGGTTGATATGGAATTTTCCTAGAAACATATCTATAAAGAGTTATTTTTGATCTTCTAGTAAACGCTCCAAGAATTTGTTGTAATCACAGCAAGTCCTAGTATCATGACCTCAGATTTTGTGGAAGCCATAGTATAGATTGGGATTATAATTCCGTGGTTATTGGTTTGAATCCTATTGTGGCCCAAAGTTCTGATTGGGTTGTTGATTGTTATAGTTGTAATTTTGAGGTTGTTGCCTTTGGCTTTAGTTCTGATATCTATCTAGGCCTCGAGAAAGGCCTTGCAGTTGGATTTGTTGTTGTTGTTGTTATTGTTGTGGAGGATGATTAAAATATACCATATTGATTGCTGGGGTAAAGTTATTATTGCGTTGATTGTTATGGAAGGTGCTAAGGTGTTGACAACATTTAGTATTTTGGCTTGATCAATGACACCATCTATTGTAACCCCAAGGTTTTTGTTAAGGATCTTTGGTATTTAATTGGTGTTTCCAATGTTGGGATAAGTCGTAGTGTTTTGATTGGGAGAAATTAATCTCCGTTCATTCCATATGTATTATGATAATCTCCCATTCATTCCATATGTATTATGACCACGTTGTCTATTTCCGCTTGATCGATTTGGAGAGCACTCTCGAGTACTTCATCATAAGTCCTTAGTGGGAACTTCTAGACTTCTTCCTTTATCTGTCTACTAAGAGAATGAAGGAATAAGTTGCATAGTTCCATCTGATCCATGTTTGGAGCACTTGCTAAAGAGTAGAGGATTTTACGCCATATTTGAATGAAATGAGAAGAAGATTCATTGTGCTCTTGTTTAATGTGTAAGAATTCCCTGATCCCTATTCTTAACAATTTGTTCATGTCAAAAGCTTTGATAAATTTTGACACAAGTTGTTTGAATGAGTGTATCAAAGCTTCAGGTATTCTATAATACCAATCAAGGGAAATACCCTCTAAGGTCTTAGGGAATATCTTAGCAATAACCACATCCCAAGGGAGTAGTTCTCGAATGAATGTGGCATAATCCTTGATATGTGTATTTGGATATCCCTCCCCCTTGAATTTAGGAAAATTAGGTAGAGGTATTGGAAGTATGACACTTTGTATGGTGAAATCTAGAGGCTCTTTTAAATATTCTGAGTAAGTCCCTACCACATAGGTTTTAACCATCTATGGTTCTTGTTAAGGGGTGGAGGTGGAACTGGTTGTTGATATGGCATAGCATATGTATTTATAGGGGTGTAAGGAAACCCTTATGGTTGAGTGAATATCCTGGGAGAAGAGAACATGTCTCCTTGTGGCGATTTTGAATAAATTTTTAAGTAGGGAGGAGTATTGATTTGATATGGGTTGTTTGATACTAAACTGGGAGGTATCATAATTTTAATTGGAACATCATTTGAAAACACAGTTCTAGTTGGTGTTTGATGTGGGTAGCTATATGAATGTTGAGGAGGCATTCCTAACATGCCTATTCCCTGTGAGGAGGTAAATTTATCTAGGATGATTTGCGAGAGATTTGGGAGTTCTTGCTTGCCCCATATGTGAAGCTTGGTTTGCTTGAGCAAGTTCATGCCCTCTAACCCTCTTAACTAAATCCAAGATGACCTAGATTGGTGATGATATAGTCTTCTACCTTTATGGCTATTGTTGTACCCCCGAGGCTGCCGAGGGGTATGATACTGATGCTTTATAAATTGTTCATTACTCTACCAAACTTCGCCAAGATTATTTTCCATAGGTGAGGAATGGGGGTATTTTCTTGAATTAGGGTGCCAAGTTGTGTTTGCAAACTTCTTGTAGGTGGGTACATGTTTTTAAGTGTTTCTCACTTCTAGCGTAGCATGCTAAGTACTCCTCATCCAATAATGGGAGTGGATTTGACTACCTACTGATTTGTGGTCTAAACAAAATACGAGGAGATGAACTAGATTCTCTAGTAAATGTCATGTTGTTAGATCTTGAGGGCTACTGTTATTGTGTTTGTGTGAGTTGGTCTAGCTCCTCAATTCAGAATGAAGAAATAGAGTTAGTTCTTTGAGGAGGAGTTTGTGATGACAAGTAGTTGCTTGAGTAGTTGTTAGCCCATATAGAAAGCGAGGGTGACGGTTGTCTACATGTTTGACCATAATATGCTTTGAGACTTGAGAGAGGTTTTCCATGTGTGTCATATCTTGACATATTTGGGGGGTATATGAATACCCACAGAATAATGGGAAGGAGTGAAGATGGATGAAAGAAATGGAAATGGAAATAAATTCAGACAACGAGCAGTTAATCTAAGAATGGAACTATAACAAGCAAGGTAGCTAGATGTAGCTATTTTCCTGTGCACTTGTGAATTGATCCTGAATATAAATAACTAACTAATTCAATTGAAAGACCTTCAATATTACCTTAGAAGTGAGGAATAAATCATAGCTTCTCAGAAGCTATTATTCCCCATAGCTTCCCTGGTAATGTTGAAAGCAAGCTTAACTGAAATGAAATAATTTTCTATTCTATTTAATATATTGTAATTACAACTTTGAAAATTCAAACTTGGAGTTTACAGAATAGAGGAAAATCCAGTTGTATTATAGCTTGTCCCCTCAGTGTGATCTCTTCATTCCTACATGTTCTCGTGAATACAGAAAAGTGGGAATGTGACAATGACAACATGAGAAGATATTTGAAGCAGTGGCGGTTTGGAGGTAAACCAAACAGAATGCAAGTAGGAGAGGGATATCACAAGAGAAAAAATCTTGGCTATGTGATTCCTAGTAGGATTTTTGTAGGGATACAACACAAACACACCGAAAAATATAGGACCTATATTTCCTATGATGAAACAACAACCTAAAACTCTAGGTAGAATTAAGATTCTCAAATGAACTTTAATATAGAACTAAAACTATTTTATGCTAAGATATTTATTTTGAGAACAAAAATGGAACAAGATGAACCTAGAGAGATCAAGTGATCTCTAAATCACAAAGAAGGAGAGGAGACTTGGCGAGAGGCTGCAAACTTATAAAAATATAGACCTATTGAGACTTGTTGAGGAGATTTCAAACACACCAAATGATAAATCATAGAGAGAGAGAGGGGCCATTTACCTATAAACAAGCTTAGTATTTATATTTTTCTTACTCACCAGAAGGAAAGTCCAAATTTCCATGCTTTATCATTTAAAATGGAGAATTACTATCACAAAGTGGTTGGAAACTCTAAACAAAGTAGTTGAGAGTTACAAGTGCAACTTGATTTTTCACGTCGATGAGTGCATTGGAAGCTTTTGGAAAACATGGGAAGCACCACCTCATGGAGTAGGGTGGTAGTTTCAGGACCGCCACCTTGTTCTAGGCGGCGGTCCTTTCACTAAAGACCAAAATGCAAGGAAAAAGAGGAAAGGAGTTAGAACAAAGCATGCAAAGGTTGGATAAGGTATTTTAGGGTGTAAATGTATACTCAATGTGCTTTATGGATTCTGAACACCTTACAAAGAGATCTGAATCATCATTGGGGTTTCCATAACCTCTTTCGACAGTGTAGTACATATAATTTTTGTAAGTACGATCAACCACCAAGAGGTCTAGATAGATTTTGTTCTAGTAGAGGACCCGGATGGAGGTGAGGGTGGTGATTAGGGAGTATCTCCCGAGGAGGCATCTCGGTTGACATATGTCCAATTCATCTAGTAGATGTGATATGTTTGATGTATAAGGCTCTTTATAAAGCCCATATTCGATGTATAGTTTTTATTCACAAAGCTTTGAGAATCTAGATGATGTATAGTGACACATGATATATATATATATATATATATATATATATATATATATATATATATATATATATATATATATATATATATATATATATATATATATATATATATATATATATATATATATATATTTAATATATATATGATTTGATTTACTTTATTGATTTACTTTATTTGAATGTGATAATGTAATATTTAGATGTGATCATGTTGTTTTAGATGTATAGATGTTGATAAATGTTTTAACTTAATGTTGAGATATATAAGATAATACTGATTTTAGTATGGAATTTTAAAGATATATATCAAAATGTGTTCTAATCATGGATAAGAATAAAATGTGAAATGATTGTATTTGGACTAGATTTGATACATATGTGATGGTAGAATGTAGAGTGAAGGCACGTTGAACTTTTTGGCCTTATAACATGTGTTAACACATGACTAAAAATGGGTAGTTACATGTAGGACATTGGATAGGGATGAAAGTGAAATGTATACATTATTATAACATGGGAAGGGTAGAAATATGTAGGTTGTGCATGAGAGTAGGTTCTCCTTTTAATGGTTTTATAGGGAGATGCCCTAGCTATTCATTTTATTTTAATACAAACCGATCGATGTAGGAAGTTTTCTCTAATGAGAAAGCTAATCAATGTGAGAAACTTTCTTAGGATGTTTTTGATATTTTGATTTTTTGAAGGTTGATCGAGGCATGAAGCCTTTTTATAATGATGCAAGTAGCCATCCTTTGATGGAGTGGTCTATTTTTTTGAATTTTTGATTTTTTCTTTCGGATAATTGTCCTTCGAGGGACTAGTCTATAATTTATTGGTAATTTTCCTTGAGGCATCGATCCGCTTTCTTTTTGACAATATGATTTTGATATTTGATATTTTTCCTTCAAGGATTAGTCTATTTATTTTGATAAGATGCATCCATATATATTTTTAACTTTAATTTTATGTTGAGGGCATGCCTAATAGACCATTTTGAGGAGGGGAAGAGATGTGTGCACAAACTACATATGTGTGACCTATAACATGTTTTCAGTTTGTAGATAAGGTGGATGGATGTAATGATTATGGGATTTATACTAAGGAGGAACTTTTCCAAGTGAAAGATGTGATGAACAGAGATGCAATTCTCATCTTTAAGGTTTTTGAGGATAGTGATGATAAACCACATACTTTCAAATCATTATAATGATGAAATGACAAAGGCAAGTAGTGGACTTAAAGTATTTTGATGTGTCTGTTGTCATGATGGTCGATGTGTTAAGAGTAGAAAGGAATGTAAAGGTTCTTTTTTACATGTACCATCAAGCAAGGCTAGATGATAAGCTTCCAACCCATAATTATGAGTGATGATATATGGACCAATCTAGTTAGGGGAAAAATTTCCATGTTTACTCCTTTCTAGAGTAGTGACATTTTGATTTTATTTGAGGACAAGATCACCTATATTAAAGTCACATTCCTTGACATGTTTGTTATACACATGCTTGAAATACTCTTGATAGACATGTTGATGCTTGAGAGTTGTTAGGCATTGTTCATTTAACAACTCCAATTGTGCTAAACATCCCGATGATAATCCTCATCAAGGATAAAATTTACAAAGGATAAGTGAAGTGATGGGATTTCTAACTTTAAGGGGAAAAACCTCATCAGATCCATAGAATAGAGAGAAGGGCGTAACACCTATAGGATTAAAGATACTAGTATTATAAGCCCAAAGGAAAAATGGGATTTGAAGATGCCAATTCCTGCCTACTTGATCGATGGTTTTCATAAGTTTTTTTTTAAGTTTTTTTAGAAGCCTTGAATTATCCATTTTCTTGTGAATAATAAGGTGATGAAAAGCTTAGTTTGATGTTGAATGTGTTGCATAGTTTATTAACTTATTTATTCTTGAAGGATTTTCAATTATCAGTGACTAGCTTGTGAGGGATGGGCGACATATGATATCTTTGATAGATAAAATCGTTAATTTTGTTAGCTTTAGTGTAGACTAAGGGAATAAAATCTACCCATTTAGTGAAATAATTAGTAGTTGGGATGATAGAGTGATTTCATTATGATGAGTGAGGATTGACAAGGCCAATGAGGTCTAACCCCCATTGTGAGAAGTGTCATAGATCTTGAGTGGGTGTAAATCTTAACTAGGTAATGTGAGTGAGGTTAGAAATTTGTTGGCATTTAACGCATTTCTTGACATACACACAATAATATTGATTGATAGTAGGCCAGTAATAGCCCATTTAAAGGAAGAAATTAGCAACAACTATCCCCTTAAAGTGTCTACTACATATGTTGTCGTGGAATTATTGAATGGATTTAGTAGATTCATGAGATTTGAGACATTTTAATAAGAGGCCGTAAAATCTGCATTTGTATAGAATGCCACCTACGATGACATATTGGGTAGCTGTTGAAGGAAATACCACTTAATGTTTTAAGAAAAATTGGAGGAAATTTTTGATTCCAAAAAGATAGTCCAATATCCGAGTATACGAGGAGAGGTCCTGTTCAATTGTTTTCAATGAAATTGATAGAAGGTAGTTCATTTTTGTGGGATGGTTGATAATTTATATGCAAATGAACAAATAATTTAGAATTGTTAGTTGATAGAGGGATGACTAACGTAAGAGAAGCCTACGGTGTAATCTGTAAATTCAATAAGAGCGTGGAACTTCTTGGATGGTGTAACAATCAAAGGATTCTAAGAGGAATTCAACAATGGATTTATATTTTTGTAGAATCTCATTTTTATATTAATAATTTGATTTTATTGGATGATAATGAGTTTGTGAGTCTTCGTAGATGTCTAAAATTTGAACACCGAACATGATGGTAGTTTGGAGACCCATGATTAGAGCTTTGTATTCGCCATGTTGTTAGTATATTTTAAATTTAGTTTGAAATATAGAGGGATTAGAGTCCCCAAGGAGGTAAAATAATGATCTTCGACACCTCCCCTCACGACACTCATATCCATCAAATAAAAGTGTCATTTTGATAGGAGTGTATTCGTGATCGATAATATTGATAGATTCGTCAGGGAATTATTCATGAGGTGGTTGATTGTCAAGAAGAGGGGATTCTGTGATTTGATTGACTATGGCTTGTCCTTTCATATATTTTTGCGAGATAAATTCGAGCTCAAACTCGGTTATGAGCATAAGCCATCGAGTGATGCGGTCACTATGATATGGTTTGGAATGCATGGTTTGAGAGGATTGAAGCTGGTAATGATGTAAGTATTATGATTAAGTAGATAATGAAAAAGCTTACATGTTGTAAATTGCAAGACATAACACAAATTTTTGTCCGTAGTATAACGAGTCTTATAGTCATAGAGAGTGAGGCTTATATAATAAATGGCATGCTCACAACCTCGCGTGTCTTGATGAGTGAGCACAAAACCCAAGGCATGATTAATAATAGATATGTAGAGGTAGAATGACTCCCCCTCACGTGGAGGTGTAAGCATAGGTGGTAATAGGATATATTATTTGAGGTCATCAAAGGCATTTTAACAGTTGTGATCCCTTTTAAAATGTACATACTTTCGAAGGAGGTGATGAAAAGGCTGACAAATATTTGAAATATGTGAGATAAAATGATAGATCAATTGAAGTTTACCATGAGGGCTGCAAATTTGTTTGGAGGATTTATTTTGATGATGGATTTGATCTTAGCGGGGTCTATTTAAATTCCTTGAATAGAAACAATGAACCACGGGATCTTACCGGTGAGAACACCTTGAACACACACTTAATAGGGTTGAGGTGAAGAAAGTATTGGATAAGGAGGGTGAATATTGTGTATAGGAAAATGAGATGATCCTTATGTTTCTTAGATTTACTAAGAGGTCATCAATGTAGTCTTCTATAATTTTATGGATAAGATCATGGAAGATGTATGTCATTGTGCGTTGATAAGTGGATCCGATGTTTTTAAGTCTAAAAGGCATTACTCGATAACAAAAAGTCCCCCAAGGGGTGATGAAGGAGGTTTTGTGTTATTTATCAATGATGATAAGGATTTGATTGTATCTAGAGAAGTCACCCATGAGGGAGAGAATTTCATGGGGGAAGTTAGATCGACAAGTTGGTTGATGTTTGGAAGGGGAAATTCATGTTTAGGGAAAGTGAGATTTATTTCTTAGAATTTGGTGAAAATGCATAACTTTCCTAAGGCTTTGGTCATGAGCATGATATTAGAGACCCATTGTGGGTAGTCAATAGGTATGATGAAATTAGAATAGAGTAGACGTTATAACTCTTCTTTGATGAGAAGAGCCATCTAAGGGTGCATCCTGCGTAACTTTTGTTTGATAGGTTTAACATTAGGATAAGTGACGATATTGTGAACAATGTTGGGGTCAATACTGCATATCGCTATATGACCATATGAAGGATTGAATATGTTTGGATAGAAATGTGATGAAGTCATTTAGCTCTTGTGAATCTAAAGGTTGACCAAATTTAACTATGTGAGGATACTTTGCAGTTCCTATATTAATTTCTATAATGGATTTGTTGAGGAGTGTCGATGTGTCTGACGATTGAGTTTTTAAAGGTAATGGTTCTCTACTCCCATATGAGAGAGGATGCGTTGGTCATCGTGGCATTAAAGAATGAAAATGGTGGGTGAATCCTCTTCTATCATTTTAGGCCAAACGATAGGAATAGTATTAATATGATGGTTATTTTGATAAGTTAGTGGTCCTAAAGTGATAGTGTTGACTAAAAAAATTTAGATGGGATGGAAACAATGTCATATATATCCATGGGATTGTTGTGTGTAGATGGGGAAGATGGTTCTAATTCTATGATGAGACTAGACATGACACTTGTTGAAGACTCAGAGGATGATATTTTGAAACCTAACCCATAATTTTCATATGGTTTATGAGAATGGACAAGGAATAAGTCATGGAAGACATCCCTATTCGTAACGTCCGAGTCCGAAACCTTTCTAAAGCACAATGACAAAGATACATTTATGTAAAGGATTAATTATATTGAAATGTGAAGTCTGATATAAATGGTTTGGCATGACACTGATTAGTAGGATGTGGAGAAGGGTAGTTGATCCCTCTATAAATGAGGTTGGATTTGAGATGTGGTGGATCAAGGAGCTAACATCCTCGATATTAGGTTTTTATAATGGCTATTTTTTTGTCTTCCGTATGTCTTCGGTGTAGGAAGAGAATTAAGTGTAAGGAGATGATACTACCCCAGTGAAAGGTGTAGCATAACATTATTGAAGGATGTGTCATCTGGAAACTTGGATTAGGTGATGGATGAACTAGGGAGGCTTTGTTAGAGGAGTCCAGGTTTGTTTTGGGAGCAAGCATATTGTTGAGTTGTGGAGCTTAGTTGCTTCACATTAGCATGATTTATTAACTTTTTGGAATAAACATTAACCGACATCAATCGGCTAAGCGATGTTGGTCACCTTGGGACCGATATCGGTCAAGGCAAGGAGGAACTAACATAAATTTCCTATGCATGATTGTTTTATTTAACTCATGGGAATTAGATCTAACCTTTGATATAAAGTTGATATAATGGTTGTAATAACATAGCTAAGTTTCCCTAAGTTTGTATATGGTTATATAAGCTAGAAAAATAGGGTTAGATGATAATAAGGGAGAATTGTAAGAAGGAATTCTTGGAGAGAGAAAAGAGAAGCTTGTGAGGAAGAAAGTACTATACATCTAAGAGAGGTGTGGAAGATTACAGATCTTTAATTACATATCCTCCATGAAGCTTTGATTAATATATTGGCTTTTTCTTGGTGGACGTAGCCACACTGGGTGAACCATGTTATATCTTGTGTATTGTTCTTCTAGTTTATTTCCATATTTATTGTTTGTATGCTTATATCTGAATAATATATCTATACAACTGGTGTGATTAACCCCAAAAATTGGTATTAGAGATTTTTGTTTGAGGGTTTTGTGTGTTGATATATTTACTCATAGAGGGATTTCTAATTGAGTGGGAGCTATAACAATGGCAGAAGATGGAAAATACAAAGTTGAGAAATTTGATGGCTATAATTATCAATTATGGAAGATGCAGGTGGAGGATTATCTATATCAGAGAGATTTATACTTACCATTGGTTGAGAAGGAAAGGCCTACAAATATGACTGATGAAGAATGGAAAATTGTTGTGTAAAGGCTCGGGATCTATAAGATTGAGTCCTGGAAGCATCTGTAGCTTCGAATATTATCAAAGAATTGACCATAATAGAGTTAATGAAATCTTTATCTAATTTATATGAAAAACCTAGTGCTTTAAATAAATTTTATTTGATTAAGAAATTATTTAATTCTAAGATGCAAGAAGGTGAATATGCATCAAGTCATTTGAATGATTTTTGGTCTATAGTAAATCAATTAATATCCCATTTGATGATGAAGTGAAAGCAATTTTATTTCTATGCTCTTTTCCAAATAGTTGGGATAACTTGGTAATGATTGTTAGTAATATAGTGTCTGCTTCTAATATTTTAAAGTTTGATGATGTGGTTAGTATAATCCTAAATGAAGAAATATGTAGGAAAAGTACAGGAGAATTATCATCTAGTAATGCTTTGAATGTAGAAATAAGGGGAAGACATAAGGAGAGATCCAAGAGTAAGAATAATGGGAAATAAAAGTCTAATAATGGAAGATCTAAATCTAGAGGTAAAGGAATAACCTACTGTAATTGTGGAAAGAAAGGACATGTAAAGAAGGATTCCTAGTTCAAGGAAAACAAAGAGAATGTACCAGAGAAATGTAAAGAGGAAAATGTTGCTACATGTGAGGTAATGCAAGATTCTCTTATTCTCTCATTAGGTAATAAAATTGAATCATGAGTTTTAGATTAAGGAACTTCTTTCCATGCTACCCCTTATAAGGGTTGTTTTAGAAATTATGTCCAAGGTAATTTTGGGAATGTTTATTTAGGAGATGATGAACCATGAAATATTATTGGTAAAGGAGAATTTCATCTAAATTTCAGAATAAAAATACATGGATATTGAAAGATACGAGGCATATGCCAAGGCTCGGGAGAAGTCTTATTTCTATAGGACAACTAGGTGAATCTGGTTGCATGGTTACATTCATAGCCAAATCTTTGATGGTTACCAAGGGATATCTTGTTGTAGAAATAAGCAAGAAGGTGGGAACATTGTATTTGTCTACTTGTATTACTAATTTATTTTCTGTGTTATCTACTTTAGATTAAGATGCAAGCATGTGGCATAACCGGCTAGGTCATATGAGTAAAAAATAAATGCATATATTAAAGGAAAATGGTAAGTTATTAGATTTGAAATATGTAGATCTTGATTTCTGTGAGCATTGTATATTTAGAAATAAAAAGAGAGTGAGATTTTTAAAATTTGGGTCAACAAAGAAGAAGAAAAAATTGGAGCTTGTGCACTCAGATGTGTGGGGACTAGCCTAGGTAGCTTCTCATGGAGGATCCCAATACCATGTGACTTTCATTAGTGATGCCATAAGAAAGGTATGAGTTTATTATATTAAACGTAAATATGATGTTTTGAGACTTTTAAAAGATGGAAATCCCTTGTGGAAAATGAATCAAATTCAAAGTTAAAATGCCTTAGATTTGAAAATGGTGGTGAGTACTACAACAAGGATTTCAATGATTATTGTTTAGTAAATGGAATACGCAGAGAAAGAATGGTTCCTAGAATACCACAGAGAATGGTGTTGCAGAAATAATGAACAGGACAATCATGGAATGCACAAAAAGCAGATGAGGATACATGCAGGATTACCCTTGTAGTTTTGGGAAGAAGTAATAAACATGACAGTTTATTTAATTAACCATGGGCCTTCAAGTGCACTAGATGGTGGAATACCAGAAGAAGCTTGGACTAGAAAAGAGGTAGATATTTCTTTTCTTAGAGTATTTGGTTTAGAAGCTTTTGTGCATGTTGATAAAGAAAATAGAAAGAAGTTAGATGCTAAATCCAAGAGATGTACTTTTATTGGTTATGGCTCTGGTGATTTCAGATTTCATTTTTGGGATTTAGAAGATTTTAATATTGTTAGGAGTCATGAAATTGAATGGAATGAAAAGATAATGTACAAGGATCAAGTTTTGGTACCCAAAGTCAAACTGGTTGGAAATTTTGTGGAAGAAAACTCATTCTTGGATTTAGAAAAGACATCTACAGTATCACGATGTCGGTTTCAATCGGTATTAGATGGACAAAACCGACGTTGGTTAGCAGAAATGACGCCGGATACAAAACAACAAGACCGACATCAATTAGAAGAACCAATGTCGGTAGAAGGTTATCGATGTCGATCACTATCTAAGATTGATACAAATTTTTAGAATGAGAAAAATGATCCTCCGACACCCCAAATCTTAGTGAGAAGGTCAAAAAGGGTAAGTAGACCTCCAGAAATATTTTCACCTTCCTTATCTTATTTATTATTGATTGATAGTGGTGAACCAGAGAGTTTTGAAGAAGCAATGTAGGATGAGACCCACGTGAAGTGGGAACATGGCATGGATGAGGAGATGGACTCCTTAGAACAAAACCAAACATGGGATTTGGTTAAGTTGTCAGCATGTAAAATAAAATTATAGAAAAAATGGGTTTATAGGATCAAGGAAGAAGAGGGTGGATAGAAAAGATACAAGGCAAGGCTTGTTGTAAAAGGATTTGCACATAAATTAGGTATTGATTTTGGTGAGATATTTTCTCATGTAGTTAAAATGACTTCCATTCATACTATTCTAAGTTTATTTACAATAGAATATTTTCATTTAGAATAACTTGATGTTAAGATGGCTTTCCTTCACGGTGATATAGAGGATTGTGTGGAGGTTGAAAAAGATCTTGTATGAGCTCAAACAAGATCCAAGGCAATGGTATATGAGGTTTGATAGTTTCATGCATGAGCATAGTTATATGAGATGTGAATCTGACCATTGTGTTTATTTCAAGAAGCTTGGAAATGGGAGCTATATTATTTTTTTACTGTATGTGGATGATATTCTTGTTGCAGGATCTAGTATGTAGGACATTGGTGAGCTTGAAGAAAAATTAGCTCACACATTTGCAATGAAGGATTTAAGAGATGCAAGGAAAATCCTTGACATACAAATACATAGAGATAGGAAGAACAAGAAATTGAATTTTTCTCAGGAATATTTTATCAATAAGGTGTTAGAAAGGTCTAATATGTAGAATTAAAAACATGTAAGGACACCTATGGCTAGACACTTTAAATTGAGAAAATATCAGTGTCCTACATCACATGAGGAGGTCAAGTACATGGATTTATTTCCATATGCTTCAAGAGTCGGAAGTATCATGTATGTTATGGTTTGTACTAGACAAAACATTACACAAACAATGGGAGTTATGGGTAGATTTATGGCCAATCCAGTAAAGAGAATTGGAAAGCGAGTCTAATGGATTCTCAAGTATTTGAGAGGGACATCGACATGCATTTATAATACTGATGAGGGTCAAATATTTATTTATGCGGATATGTTGATTCAAATATGGTGGTGATTTTGATGGTAAGAGAAGCACCACTAGATATGTTTTCATAGTAGGTGGGACAATAATTAGCTAGATTTCAAGATCAGAGAAGATTGTGGCCTTGTCTACTATAAAGGCATAATATGTTGTAGCTACAAAACCCTAAGCAAAGAGATGATATGGATGAGTAGGTTAATGGGAGAGTTGGGAAAGGAGAAAGAGGATTGCAGATTGTATAGTGATAGTCAAAGTGTGATTCATTTGGAAAAGAACTTAACATTTCATTCAATAATGAAACACATTTATTTGAGATGTCACTTCATATGGCAGGTGTTAGAGGATGGGAAACTAAAGTTGGAGAGAATTCATACAAATAATAACCCTCTGAGATATGCTAACTAATCCATTGGAAAAGGAGATGTTAGAGCTACACTCCACTTTTTTGGCTTTGATTTTGAGACTTGAATAGGGATAAACAAAGCCAAGGAAGAGGATCCAAGAATGGAGCTATACGGTAAAGTGTAGAAATTTATCTCCAAATGGGAGATTGTTGATTTGTGGATCTTAATTGCTTCACATTAACATGCTTTATTAACTTGCTGGAATACATAGTAAACTAAAGTGTTGGTCACTTGGGGACTAGTATCGCAAGGAGGAGCCATCATCGATTTCCTATATGTGATTTTTTTATTTAACTCATGGAATTAGATCTAACCTTTGATATAAAGTTGATCTAATGGTTGTAATAGCATAACTAAGTTTCCATAAGTTTGTATATGGTTATATAAGGTAGAAAACTAGGGTTAGATTATAATAAGGAGAATTATAAGAAGAAATTCTTGGAGAGAGAAAAGAGAATCTTATGAGGAAGAAAATACTATACATTCGGGAGAGGTGTGGAAGATTTCAAATCTTCAATTGTATATCCTTTGTGAATTTTTGATTAATATATTGGTTATTTCTTGGTAGACGTAGCCCACAATGGGTGAACCATGTTATATCTTGTGTATTGTTCTTCCGGTTCATTTCTATTTTTATTGATAAGGAGGGTTAAAGGGACCCAATCCCAATTTACATAAGCGAAGGCTAAACCTCATATATTCATGCAAAACCATAGAAAACATTATCTAGGTCAAACTAGCGTACTAACAAAAACCAAAATTTTACTCTATAGATAACTATCTAGACCTAAAGAAATTACTCCTTGGCATCAACTGAAATAGAAAAACTAGCCACCAGCGACACCTAACCTTCATTAACTTCCACATAAAAATCCACATCAATGACATTAGCATTCCCCACCTCTCTAGATATAGTCATAGGTTTCACCAAGAAAGTCCACACAACTTTGACTACTAACTCAACACTAGTTCCAGAGGATGGTTGAGGGGTTGTGAATTTGGAAGCTTAATCTGAGCTTGGCCTCGAGTTTCTGTCCCGAGAAAAGGCCACCAATTTCTCAGAAAACTCCATCAAAACCCCAAACCTCTTCTCCAACTCCTTGAAGACTCCAACATTCACAGAGAGATAACCTTGTTCGCCATCACCTACCACTCATAATGGTACATTACAATTCACTACTTCAGAGGCTAGATTCCCACAAAAGGAGGGCCGAACCCAATGCAGAGCCAAATTAACAAAGTCCTCCTTCAAAAGATGAATAAAAACATCTTCTCGATGAAGACAAAGGATACATCACTATGAACCCTTGACCAACCGTCCACCTTCAGAAAATCTTCCCCCAAAAAGACTTAATGACCTCCAAATCCTCCGCGCAGGAGATATTAAAAATTATCTTTAATAGATTACCGTAAATTCTAGTCCTAAAATTCATCTCCTCATGTTGTAGAGCAAAGAAAGATTGGAAGATCTAGAAGGAACCATCAAAACAGAGAACAAAACATAAGAAAAAACCAATCAACACTCACCTTAACTAGACTCACAAAATGCCACACACGTGAGGGAACCGCTGATGAATCCTTTTCAAGACACTTCCCTCGAAACAATCATATCAAGGCCTTCCCAATCATTGCAATTAAAGGCCACTTTTTCAATTAAATTTGATTGATCCCTTTATTGGCCAAACTAGTCAACAAATTGATTACCCTTTGTATAAACATGTTTTATACTCCAAGATTTTAATTTTGATAATTGCCACAAAATTTTTGGATACCCAAATCAAGCTTCCAAGACAGAGCTCTCCTATTAATGATGGCATTAACAATTACCTTATAATCTCCTTAAATCTCCATAAAATCAATGCTAAGGGAACCATCCAGATGCAAACCTTTGCTAAGAGCTTGTAATTTAGCTGCATTGCACGTACCATCCTTGATTTTAAACGAAGAAACCTTGACCACCGGTACAATACATTATGAATCAAGCACCCGCTCAAGAGGCACCGGCATTTCCCGACCAGCCCATCAAAATTGAGTTTAAAAAAATAGAGGAAGGGGGCACCATTTAATTTTATTCCAAGCCAAAGAAGTGGGAAAAAGAGATTTAAAAGCGCCATCTCTGGGCTTAATAATCCTAGGCCATTTTTTTCAATCTCTCTGTCATAATTAATGAAAGGACTATATCGATTCCAATTTAAAGAAAACACTTTAGAAATAGCCCATTATAACTTGAAAAAGACTTGATCCATAGAATTTATCCCATCCCTAAAAATCCTTATATTCCTTTCCCACCAAATATGCCACAAAAGGAGCACTAAACTATATAACCAAATTGAGGAGAGAGCACTAGGATGCAGCTTTTTTCAGCCAAGCTAGGATAGCCTCGGGAAGGGAATTCAACTGAACCCAAGGAAGATTGAGTTTAGCACATAACCAATTCCAACATTTCACTGCAAAGGGGAAATACAACAAAACATGATCTCTATCTTCTTCCTGCTTCTCACAAACATAGCAACTAAAAGGTCCTTGGTATCAAAACTTTTTCCTTCTTTTCCGAGTAAGAATTTTACCCTTAAAGGCCATCCAAGTGTTATCCAAATAACTCTCCTAGTTATTTGGGAAACTGGTATAAATGTTCTGGCTCTCAGTTCCCCATTGAAGGGTGTGCACACTCAAGTTTAATTGGCACAACTCCTTGGTTATAGTTTTCCCTTAGCACCCCTTCTTTTCCTCAAGCGCCCTTGTGTGCTTTCTATTCTCTCCTTCCTTTTTTCTCTTCCTATTTGTTACACTCCTCCCTTGCACCCACCTTATGCACTTTATCCTTCTTCCTAAGCATATTATTCACCTTGGGCATGTCTCAAACTTTCTTCAATCAACTAAGTCCCTGGCCCTCTCATGCGCCACACCCATCACTTCATAATAGTTATGCCTTCACCATACATTCTCTACTCACAAGCTTGCTTCATTTTCCCTCCACACGTGCCCTTGCATGCCTTCCTTTTATCTTCTTCCTGTGCCTCATTCTTTTACATGCATCCCCACACCATCCTTGCACCCTTCGTCGTGCGTGTCATCTTCTTACATATTTGAGTGTGCCATGCGTAACCCATTAAAGTGTGCCAATAAGATACCGAATCCTTGCAACAAATCAACAAGTGAAACATGGTAAAAATGAAAAATATTTACACAATTGACCATCATTTCATCCAATCCACGTGCGCCACATGTTTTGTGTGCACCGACAACTCTAACATTTTTCGATAGCATGTATGTATTTTTATTATAGAGCTTAGATCGGCATATGCCTAGACTTGTCAGAAAGATGCTGACATTAGCTATAGTGCTAGAAATTCAAATTCAAATTCTTGGTGGATCTAGTAGGTGAGAAATGGGAAAACATCTCTTTGAGCATTAATGAGCAGATCTGATTGCTCCAACCACCCGATTTGATATGATTTGCCCTCCTTTCTTCTTCAACATGCCAAACAGGCTTGGGGAAGTGTATTTCATAGATCTCTAGGAATATTTGTAGGCATTAAATGCTTCTTATTGGTGGTTACATTTCAAATTCGAGTTTTCCCTCCTCATTCCCTTCTTCCTCCATGGATTCATCTATAAATGTAAGAGATAAACTCATTTGTTATGTTGGAAACTCTGGATCCTTACGTGTTTTGCTAAGGACTCCATAATTTCTATATTTTGAGTTGCAGACCTCTAGATCTAGCTCTTACATGTGGATATCGGCCTCCTTCATCATTATAATAGCTTTGTGCATTTTTGGAAGTAATAAAAGCATTGTTTTGTGACTATTCTCTATCATAACATGTTTGTAATCCTTCTTCTTACCTTTTATTTTGTGTTGTATTTTGGTTGTGCTATTTCACGTCCCTTGTAGTTCCTTATTTGGTTGTGTTCCATGAGAATGATCTAATGAATACGTGTTTAACTATGCTACTCATGCCTAGCCTCCTTTCATGAATTTTTCTTTCATTCTCACTCATAATAGATAGTGTTCATCCCTCTTTTCTAGTGCTATCACCTTTTAGTGTAGTTTCCTTTCATGTCATCCTTCTATCCCCTGGTCCTTGGCATTATTAGCTTAGTTTCCCCTTTCAGCACTAGGAGTAGCAGTAGTAGTAGAAATAGATAGACGAACCATCCTTATTTTGAGATCCATCCCAAGTGCACAAGGTACCATAAATTGGGGATGGTTCCATTGTGGTCTCAAACACCTCGGCCCTTCCAAGATCCGAGATGCGGGTGCACATTTGAGAAACCAAAATTTTCGCACGCCTTGAGTGGGAGTAGTATTGAAAGCTAAAATTTCATATCTCTAAGTTTTGGTGTGTAAACTTAGTCTCTCAACCTTTGGAGGCTCATTTCAACACATATGGCAACTGCCAACATTTTAAGATCTCTGCTTTTAAGCATGATCCTAAGCACCTTTCATGAGAAGAGTACACACAAGAGGAACTACAACAAAGTGAAGATTATTTTGATTACCTCTAACTATCCCCTAGAAGAGTTCATTCAAGAAATTCCATGCATGCATCTATATCTCCCGCACACCACACCCATTTAACTCCTCAAAATAAAATTTGCGCACCCGTAATGGCGCACTAATAACCTCCTTCATTGAGAAACTTTGTAAAATTTTCTAGAGGGATTCCCTTTGCTTTGGCTGTATAACATGATATGCCAAATGACATGCTCAAGAGTATCCTGTAATTTATTGGTGAGAATCAAGTCACCCCTCGGGAGCATATCCAGGATATAGAAGTGTTTGCTCTATTTGATCACACATGATGATGATGTAGTCAGTGCTACTTGTAGCCTCTTTCAAAGGTAAAGAACTTCAATATTACTAAGGGATAAGAATTAGATCTATCACAACCCTGGGATGAGTTGGGAACAACTCTTTGCAATTACTTTGAAAATAATTCAGATCACCTATCTTTGGTAGAGCAACTGACAACAACAAGGAGGGTGCCCAACGAGTAGATGAATGATTTTAACATAAGATTTTAGAAGACTTGGGACAGAATCCCTCTTGTGGTAAGACCTATATCCCAACATGCTTTCCTATATTATTTAAAGGTTATCAATAATGATATTTAAGCTATGATCAAATCCATGGGAGGTAAGAACTTACCAAATACTTATAGTGTAGCAATAAGGGTGGAAAATAGTCTTATTCAAGCGGGAAAGATAGCTCGTAGACTACGTATGACCATGTTCCAAAAATTTCACAAGCACCCCAACCTTCTCTCGGCCCCTATCCCTTTCCCGAGAAAAGTGCGTAACCAGTTTCCTCAACACACTACTCTCTCTGACAACTGAAGGAAGATGAAGAGTCAAGGCCTTGGTTAAAAATTTACTAAACAAAGTCATATCATTAGAAAAAAACAAACGCAGGGCTATAGTGGAAATTGTAATCAGTGTACAAGGTCAAAGAAATCAGCCTTGGTAGAATCAGTATGGAAATCAAAGATACGATCCCAACCAATAGAATGATAGATGACATCCCAATGCATATCTGCCCTTGTAAGTTGTTACTCTTGTGTCTTCTCTTCTAGCACCCGATTTAAGTCAGTGCTCATTATAGTTCGTAAAAACTTGGCAAAAGAGTTAGAATGGTGCTTCCCTTGCAACATGCCTCATAGTCAATATCATTGTGCCAATGCCCGTGCACACATAAGCCTTCATGATCTAGAGAATATGTCGGTTTGCGAGCCCTCAACAAGTGCTCCTGAAGAATATAACCAAAGAAGACGTAAGATCCTCTAGAGAAAAAATCGATGTTCTTTGGCACAGAGGACTTCAGTACAATCAACCAAGGTGCAAAATATATAAATAGACCATGCGCCCAAGTTGTGGACAACGCAAGGTACAATAAGAAGATTTTAGAGGTAGGTGTAGAGGTCCCACTCTCAAGAATGTGAGAAGATCCTTAGAAGTAGAAAGATGCAGCCAAGGTATCCTATAATAAAAACACTTAAATCACTATGTAGAAGGCCCCACACAAATCTCCTTCTCGAATTTGCTCGCATACTTCTCCTTTGGTAGGTCAAGCCTCTGCTTTGGCTAAAACTTAGGATTCCATGCCTGAATAGTTAAGAAGGGATGTTGTTCCCAAAATGCACAAGATGTGGGGATTTCCATTTAGCATTTTGGACTAAATGAAAAGAAGAAAAATAAATGTCACAATGTGGGATGCCCTGACCACCCCATCTCAATGGGATCATTGCATGAAGCTCGCGTAACTCCCATGTGTTGATCCAGCTATGCAAAAGCCACATGCTTCTATCAACATCTGTCAAGAAGAGGAGAAACAAGTAAGTAAAGTTGTTAAAAACCCACCCTTCTATATGTCCTTGATCATAGGTAAACAACTAGTGCATAATTACATGATTGATTCAGGTGCTAATACTTCTATTATGCTTAAGAATATAGCCAATGTCTTAGGTTTGAAATATAGCTCTTTGTCTATAAGATTCCTACAACTTGATGGTTCAACTGTCACCACCTTATGGGTCATCAAGGATCTTGAGTTAACCCTTCATGCATGTCCAAGCCTAACTATAACACAAGATGTGTCAATCATTGAACTACCTCCTTTGTTTGCCCTATGTCTATCAAGAGACTTTATTACTAAAGTGGGTTTTTACTTGTCTTCTGATTTGTCTCATATGCTACTCAAGACAAGGTATGGTACCTGGTTTACCATACAATCTGAGCCTATATTTTCCTATCATGTAGAGTCATATGACCCATCCCCTATCCAAGCCAACTGTTTAATCCAAGAAGAAAAAGCTTCAGTTCCTAAAAAGCAGTCTCTTCCACCCTCTCTTCCTGACCTAGTGCTTGATGAATGGATGAAAAGACACAATAAATTTGATTCCTATGCTGAAGAACTAGAAGCTTATGAAACTGGGCTTGGTACTTATTGCATTCTTGAAGAAGAAGTTGTACCGCCACATGCACTCAAGGAAAATAAAGTTGAGCAAGGTCTATGGAAGTTGTACTTTGATGGATCTAGAAGTAGAAACGGTGCGGGAGAAGGAGTGGTTCTAATTTCCCTAAGGATGAGAAATTATTCTTCGCACATAGGCTGCAATTTGCATGCTCTAATAATGTGGCAAAGTATCAAGTGTTTGGTGCATGGCTTGCTCATTGCTTTGAGAAGAAGAAAATTAAGGTGCTACAGATCTTTGGGGACACATAATTGGTCATCCATCAAGTTACCAACAAATTTCAGAAAAATAATAAGCTTCTAAAATCTTATAAACATATATTTTGGGACATCCTTAAGCGCTTTGATGCTCTAAATATGTAGGTGGTGCCACACAAAATGAACAAGGAAGCTGACCAAATGGCAGTGCTCGATTCACGCTTCTCTCATATGAAGGAATTTGTCAAAGGAAACACATATCACATCAAGATGGTGATCAGACCATCTATTCCAAATTACAACATTAGTTGAAAAATGTTTGATAGTGATGCAAAAATCATCCAATTTATCTAGAATGAAGCTGAGTTCTCATCAAACATGCAAGATGACTTGCATGATAGCTATGGTGACCAAGTGATACAACTAAAATCAAACAAGTTACCTAAAGGGATGGTCACCTTAGATAAAATATTTATCCTTGATGATGAGTTCAAGGGTAAAGAAAGGTTCATGCACACCACACAAGAATATTTCTCCTCAGTCACTGTTGCATGCGGTAAAGAGTTGTTACTCAGCAAAACTTGTGTGCATGAAGAGAAATAGGCCTTCATCTCTCTCTATCAAAAATATAGTGATATCTTCTCATGGGAGTATGAAGACCTCAAAGGTTTTGATCCAAGTGTTGCTCAACACTCCATTGACCTTGATCTTGGTATCAAGCCTATTAGACAGAAGCAATGACCAGTCAATCCAAAGATAAAGCCCTCATGAGAAAGGAATTATCCAAACTCATCGAGGAAAAAATTATTTTTCCTATCAAATATTCTACCTGGGTCGTAAATCTGGTTCCAGTTTGTAAGAAAAATGGTGAAATCAATCTCTGTGTTGATTTCAAAGATTTAAATAAGGCATCTCTAAAGGATCATTATTCTTTGCCTTCCATGGAGTAGATTCTACAGACTATGGCTAGCGCGCAAAGATTCTCTATGATAGATGGGTATTCAAGGTTTCAACCAGATCTTTGTCAATGAAGAGGATCAATTCAAAACAACATTTACAACCAAGTGGGGAACATATGCATATCATAAAATTCCTTTGGTCTATCAAATGTGGGCGCCACATTTCAACATGTCATGGATATTGCCTTCAAAGGTTACATCAATGAGTTCATCTTGGTTTACCTTGATGATATAATAGTCTTCTCAAAGAAAAGCGTAGATCATATGGTGCACCTGGAAAAAGTATTTGAGAGATGTAGAGAATTTGGGGTGTCTTTTAACCCCAAGAAGTGTAATTTTGTAGTGGCATAGGGTAAGATTTTGGGCCATGTGGTTTCAAAGGATGGCATCACTATTGATCCTAAGCACGTCTCATCCATCCTAACTCTTTCCCTACTAATGAAAAAAAAAGGCCATACAGTCCTTCCTTAGAAAGATCCATTTTTCTTAGGTGTTTTATCCCTAACTTTGCAAGACTGGTTCGACCCATTACCTTGATGCTCAAAAAGGACATAGCCTTCAGATGGAAAATAGAAGGAAAAGAAAGCTTCAACAAAATTAAGCAAGAAATTACTTTTGCACCAACACTCATCAATCTAGATTATTCAAAGGATTTCATCCTATATATAACTCTATCAAACGCTCATATATATAAATATATAAATATATATATATATATATATATATATATTTATCAAAGGAAAGCTCAATTGCTTATGACGTTGATGCAAGTGTTACTTCTGTCCTAACACAAGAAAATGAACAAGGGCTGAAATAACCAAGTGGATTTATTCAAAGACGATGAAGGATTATAAACTAAAGTACAACCAATGGAGAAGTATTTCTTCACCATCATGTGTGCACTCAATAAATTCAAGATTATGCTCACCACCAACCATATCAAGGTATTAGTCTCCTATTTTTCTATCAGAGACTTCATCATGGGAGCAAAAATCAGTGAGAAAAGAGCACGATGGGTGACCAAAATCATGGAGTATGATGTGACTATCAAGGCCAAAAATTGGTAAGAGGTAGTGCACTCTACAGGCAGATTGCTGAGGATGCGTAGATTGAACTTGAGGCCTCATTATTTTTGGAATAAGGTCTTTTGCATACGAGATCTTGAGAAGAACATAGACCTTGGTGCACGTAACTAGATGAAGGACATGATCACATTCCTTTCCAAGGGCGCATACCCTCTAAGTCTAAACAAAGAAAAGAGAATACATATGAGATTATAATCTATCCCTTATGTGTTGATTAATGGAATTCTCTTCAAAATAAATCTTGATGGCATGTTGTTAAGATGTATTAATGGCACGTAGACTGAAAAAGTGTTAGTAGAATTTCATGATGGATTCTCTGGTGGACACTTCTCTACTAAAACTACAAGTGGTGAAAATCATAATGGAAGGTATCTTCAAGCCTACTCTATTTACAGATGCACTCAAGTGGGTCACAAAATGCAAGGAATGCACTTTCTTTGTAGGAAAGAAAAAATTGGTAGTGCTCCCCCTCTGACCAATCCAGGAAGATCAACCATTTGTGCAATGGGTCTCGACTTCATATACATGATCAATCTACCTTCAAGCGCTAGACACAAATGGGTGTTGACAGCTACATATTACTTCACCAAATGGACAGAAGCTGTCGCGCTCAAGGAATCAATCGAGTCACTCACCCTTGACTTTCTTGAAGGTATAGTCACAAGGTTTGGCGTTCCTCAAACCATTATCTCTGATAATGTGAAAAAATTTCTTGGTACTAAAATCACTAATTGGACTCTAAATCTGTGTATTTATCTGAAAAATTCTTCCAACTATTACCCCCAAGGAAATGGTCTGGAAGAATCAACAAACAAGAACTTGATCAAAATTATGAAGTTCATAATGAACATTAGCCAAAGAAAGTGGCATACAAAGGTCTCACATGTGCTCTGGGAAGATAGAATCACAATAAAAAGGCAATAGGAACTTCACCTTACAATCTTATCTATGGCAAGGAGGCTACCCTTCCTTCAAAACTAGAGATGAATTCATTAACGCTTGCCCAACATCTAGAATTCAAAGTTGCAAACCAAAGAGAAATTAGAATGGTATAGCTAGTTAATATTGAAGAATCAAGGAACTCTACCATGATCAAGCTAGAACAACATCAACAAGAAACAAAGAAATGGTTCAAAAAAGGCTAGGTCTTAAGCTTTCAAAGTTGGGGACTTTGTTCTAAAATGAGCTGCAGACATAACTAAACCAGGATGCCATTCAAAATTTGATGCACTTTGGAGTGGCCCATACATCATCAATTCCTGCAAGGAGGCTAAATATTTTGAGTTAACTCATCTTGATGGAGGTGTGCTATAAATCCCAGTGAATGGGATCTATCTCAAACCATTCCATTAAGTTTCATGCATCATGTTGTAAATATTAGAGTAGTTTCAATTTATTCAAGTGCAATTCACGTGCACATTTTTTGTTTGTATATACTTATTTATTCTCACGTGCTTCTTGTGCATACTCTTCCATCACTTCCAAAATGCATAACTTCCTTCAACAGTTGCAAGATTCAGAAAAGAGTTAAGAAATGATATTCAAGTGAATATAGGAAGTTTCATGATTACATAAGTAGACTCCATGTCCAATAGATGCTCCAGCTACTAATCCTCTTCATCTAGGTGAGAAATGGCCCCGAATGTCACTAAACTGTTATCCAAATAACTCTCCTAGTTATTTGGGCAAATGGTATAAATTTTTTGGATCTCAGTTGCCCATTGAAGGCTGCACATACTCAAGTTCAATTGGCATGACTCCTTGGTTGTAGTTTTCCCTTGGCACCCCTTCTTTCCTCAAGAAACCTTACACACTTTCTATTCTCTCCTTTTTTATCTTCCTCTTTGTTCCACTCCTCCATTGTGCCCACCTTTTGTGATTTCTCCTTCTTCCTAAGAAACTTCTTCACCCTATGCGCATCTCAGACTTGCTTTAATAAGCTAAGTCCTTGGTCCTCTCATGTGCCTTTGCACCCATCACTTTGTAATAGTTATGCCTTCACCATATGTTCTCTGCTCACTAGCTTTCTTCATTTTCCCTCCGCGCATGCCCTTATGTGCCTTCCTTCTATCTTCTTCCCACACCCCATTCTTTTGCACGTGTTCCTTGCCCTCCTTGTGCCCTTTTGTGCAGTCATCTTTTTACATACTTGAGTGTGTCATGCGCAACTAGTCAAAACATGCCAATAAGATGCCGAATCCTTGCAAAATTTTAGCAAGAGACACGTGGTAGAAATGACAAATATTTGCATAGTTGACGATCATTTCAGCCAATCCGCATGTTCCACATGTTTTGCATGTGCCGATGACTCTGAAATTTTTGATGCCAGCCATATCTTTTGATATAGATATTTTATCGGTGCGTGCCTAAACTTGTCAAAAATTTGCTGACATCAGCTACAGTGCTATAAATTCAAATTCAAATTCTTGGCAGATCTAGTAGGTGAGAAATGGGAAAATGTCTCTTTGAGCATTAATGAGTAGATATGATTACTCCAACCACCTGATTTGATATGATATGCCCTCCTTTATTCTTCAACATGCCAAACAAGCTTGGGGAAGCATATTTTATAGATCTCCAGGAAGATTTGTAGGCATTAAATGCTTCTTTTTGGTGGTTGCATTTCAAATTCAAGTTTCCCTCCTCCTTCCCTTCCTCCTCCATGGATTCATCTATAAATGTAAGAGATAAGCTCATTTGTTATGTAGACACTTTGTATACTTACTTGTTTTTCTAAGGACTCCATAATTTATGTATTTTGAGTTGTAGACCTCTAGACCTAGATCTTGCATGTAGATATCGGCCTCCTTCATCATTGTAATAGATCTGTACATTTCTGGAAGTAATAGAAGCATTTTTTTGTGACTATTCTCTATCCTAATGTGTTTGCATTCCTTCTTCTTGCCTTTTATTTTACGTTGTATGCTGGTTGTTCTATTTCACATCCTTGCAGCTTCCTTATTTAGTAGTGTTCCTTGAGAATGATCTCGATGAATATGTGTTTAGCTATGCTACTCGTGCCTAGCCTCCTTTCATGCATTTTCCTTTCATTCTTGCTCAAAAAAGATAGTGTTCATCCCTCTTTTCTGGTGCTATCACCTTTTAGTGTAGTTTCCTTTCATGTCATCCTTTTATCCCTGGTCCCTTGGCATTATTAGCTTAGTTTCCCCTTCTAGCACTAGGGGTAGCAATATTAATAGAAATAGATAGAAGAACTGTCCTTCTACGGAGATCCGTCCCAAGCGTGCAAGGTCCCAAAACTTGGGGATGGTTCCATTGTGGTCTCAAACACCTCTGCCCTTCCAATATCCGAGACGTAGGTGTACATTTGAGAAACCAACACCAAGAAAAGAGACCAAATTTTGTAGGAAAAAGGAAACCCAACACTCCTAAATCCTATTTTTAGCTTCCACCTCTGAATGTAACAATTGACAACCAGAGCTCAAGGAATAAGAACCCAAATAGGTAGCAGTCCAAACAATTTCATCTAGTTGATTTGACAACAACACTTGCCTCTCTTGAAGAGCTGACTGAAACCTATTTTTAACATCCTCTAGAAATTCCAAGAGGTCAATACTTTTCTAATGAAGCACAAAAGGGAGTTATTCATTACCCAAACCATAATTAGAAACAAAATTTCCTTATTCCACTAATAATTTTATTTTTATCTCCTCAAACTCAAGATTAACCCCAAGAGAAGGAAATCCATTCCAAGGGTCATCCCAAAACAATGCTCTTTCACCATTACCAATCTTCCAAGTAGCATTATTTAAAAACACAGATCTATAATCAACTATAAAATTCCAAATGTGGAGCCCCTAGGGGATTATTTATATGGAGGATGGAATATGAGAGAGGGGCTCCCAAATATTTATTTTCAACCACCTGAGTAATGTAATAGTTGGGTTTGGAAATAAGATTCCAAACTAACTTAGCCCCCAGTGCCAAGTTTTGAAGAACCATATTGAGAATACCATATCCTCTAAGATATTTGGGCTTTGAGAGAGTCTAAGGATTTTTTTTGGTAGAAATACCTTGCCAAAGAAACTTTATCATGATTCCTTTTAATTTATCTAAGAAACCTTTAGGGATTTTTAGAATTAAAAGCATATACAAAGGAGAGGCGCAAAGAATTGACTTAATGAGAATCAATCTCCCAACAAGAGAAAGCCATTTCCCTTTCCAAGAATTTAATTTAGACTCAATTGAGGAAATAAGGTCCTTCCACATAGAAGCTCTGCCAGACCCATTGAACAATGGGACACCAAGATACTTAATAGGAAAACTACCCTTCTTGAATCTAAAAATATTCAGAATACGAGCTTCAAGCTGAGGGGAAACATTGAAGAAGAAGATAAAAGATTTAAGAAAGCTAACCTCTTGACCAACAACCAATGAGTAAGCATCCAAAATACCTTTCAATTCCTTGGCTTCACGAACACTTGCCTTGCCAAATAGAAATGTATCATCCATGAACTGTTGATGGGAGAAAGGATTAACCCATTCATTGATTTTCAAATCCAACAACTTTCCTTCTAACTCTTTTTTTCTAATGGATCTACCAAGAGATTCCAAAAAAAATATATAAAGAAAGGAAGATAGGATATTCCCTTGCTCGATGCCCCATTTACTTTCAAAAAAACATCCAAAGATTCCGTTAATCGAACCGAGAAATAAGGTCTAGAAATACAACTAAAAATCCAATTACAAAAGGGAAAAGAGAAACCAAATGTCCTGAGAAATATGATGAGAAACCTCCAATTAATCTTATCATATGCCTTACTAATGTCCAACTTCAACATCATACCCGAGACATTATTCGAAGAGAGGGAGTGAGTCAGCTCATGAGACAAGAAGATGCCTTCAAAAATATACCTTCCGGGCATAAAACTTGTTTGCTCTTGAGAGATGAGTGGATCCAACACCGCTTTAAGTCTTAAAGAAATGAATTTAGAGATGATTTTATAAGTAGTATTGCAGAGTGAAACTGACCTGAAGTCAACAAAGGAGGAAGGCCGATCCGCTTGGAAATTAGACTAATAAAGGTATAATTCAACATCTTAAGCACAAAACATGATCTCCTTGAATCTTCCACCACCGCCCAAACATCATACCCAACAATACTCCAAAAATGATGAAAGAAATCAACTTGGAAACCATTAGGGCCCGAAGCTTTATTTTCTCCATTGAGAATACCAATTTATCAACCTCTGCAAAGGAGAAGGGTTTGAGAAGGGCCACATTTTGATCCTCTTTAATGTGCAAAGGAATACACTCTAGAAGGGAAGAATGAACATCAGTAAAGGAAGAAAAATCACCCCTCAACAGGGAAGATAAAAACTAGATACCTTCCTCCGTAATAGCTTTCTAATCTAAAATAATGACCCCTTCTCCATTTTTGATTTCCAAAATGAAATTCAAGATTCTCTTTGATTTAATTGAGGCATGAAAAAATTTACTATTTCTGTCTCCATCCTTGAGCCAAAATTCCCTCAATGTTTTCTTCTAATAGAATTCTTCTCTAAGAAACAAATCTCATAATTATGCCAGGAGAGACTTGTCCAAATCAAATTCAGCCTGCCCCATGCCATAATTAAAACCCTTAGATTAAGAGATTTCAACTCAGATTCCACACGATATTGTTCTTTAAAAATAATTCACATTCCATTCCAGAAAATCCCTTTTCAACCTCTTAAGTTTTTGTGCAAGCACAAACATCTTTGAACCATCTATTTGATAGTAATTACACCACCGATTTATATTTTTGCAAGAGAGGCATCCTTGAGCCAAATTAATTCAAACTTGAAAGGATATTTGTGAGGGGATTCATCAATATTTACCATAAGGGATACGGGAAAATGATTAGACCTGCACCAAGGAAACAATTTTTTTCAAGGATTGTTGGGCCGCTAAAATATTGACTAAATACAAAAAAAGTGCATGAGCACACAAGGCCTAAGTTGAGGGGTGGGTGTGCAAGGAGAATTTACAGGCCGAGGATTCTAGGAGGGTTTAATAGAAAAGGTAGCGTGCATGCAAGGCAAGCGGAACATGGTTTTGAGACTTAGCCATATTTGGCATATCAAGCAAGAAACGTAAAAATCATGACCCGACCGCACATGATGAATAGATAAGGTTCCATCCTGGAAACAAGTTGGTCTAGAAATGAATATACCTTGCATTGGAAGCTTCTAGAAGACCATCATGACAAGGAGTGGTGAGCTTAGGCTTGGAGGAGCATGCTCCCATGGAGGACCACATTGGGACACTTGGTGATGGATCTGAAGCCTCAGAAAGGTGGGTTGGTAGTTCAAGAGGCCTATAAATACAAGTGCCCACAAAATAAAGGCAAGGAGATCAAGAAAAGAGAGTAGATCAATAGAGAGTGGAGATCTACAAAAATATTGCAAGGAGTTGTATTGGGTTAGGTAGATGAAATATAGGAGAAGGATGCATCAAGGGGCTTGGGATTGTAAATTTTCTTTTTGAGAACTAAGGGATGTAAATCCAGTTATGATGTATGACTTCAGTCTGCCATACTGTGATGTTCTGTAATGGATCTAATGGATGTAATGAGGTTACCAACTTATTTGAATATGATTATTAATGATTTTGGTCCATACACATATCTTCATAGTTCTATTTCATGTATGTTTATGAAATGAGTATGAATCCTTATGCATTTTCCTTTCTATTTTGGTCAGTCCTATAATCTATTAAGTATATTTCTGTCTGGAATGAATACATTGGTCTAGAAGCCGTTCTGAGCTCTATGATGATTGTATGTCTTGTTTCCACTCACTCTCCTTAATTTCCTATCATAGATGATGTTTCCCACTAAACTCACATAAAGGTGAGACTCAGCACCTACACGTGACTTGAGTGAGTTCCCAACGCCTGTTGGGTGATAGGCCGACGTGCATGGGATTCCCTTGTTCTTTGGTGGGTGTAAGAATGACTACAACTTGGATCAGTTTCCGATACCTCTTTTTGAAGTTGTAGTGGGAAATGACATACATTATGATCTATGCAATGAGTGATGATAGAGAATTTAACCTTGGAAGGTTTTGAAACATGGTTTAAGAGCATGGAGGAGGAATTTTATCAGAGGTTCAGCACTGGAACTGAGTTTGATGCACATATATGGGTAGAAGAGAACCTCTACCATGAGTTGTATGAATTTTTTTTATATTGCTTTCCAGTAGAGCTGTATGAATGGCTCTCAGAATATGTGTCTAGATCAAGTGGTATTATAGATCATGCGCATGGAACCAAGAAGAGTACCAGAGGCTGCAAGATGCAGATCTGATGTGGACTCATGTTGTGGATCATTGGTGGAAAGGAATACTAGATAGCTACACTCTGGAGTACACTATTTCTACATATTCTTGTCCGAAAGTCACTGAGTTTGAATTTATGAGGGAGCCAGAGGGTCATTTCTACATGTTATTCCTTTGGAAATGAAGATTTTGATTGTTACCTTGAGTTTAGAGGCATTTCTAATGGCAAGCTAAAAATTCTTGAGCACTGGGCAAGGAAGCTAGGGTGGAGGAAGATGACATATATTATGACTGAGAAAGAAAGGGAGGAGAGACGACTCAAGTATAGTGAAGCGCGTGAAAGGGAGATTGCTAGAAAATGCAAGGTTGCAAGTGTGATGGATATATGGAGACAAACATTATGAGAAGGATTTGAGCTTCACACAAAGGACGTGGAACCTGAGCAGTCTGTGATACCCCATCTTGGCAAGCATGTAAGAGAGACCCCTTCAGATTCTAATGATATTTCATCACACAAGAGAGAAGAGTCATTGGAGTGCATCTAAACCCACCTAGTGACCAAATCCTGGCACTTGGTTTTCCAGATCAAGGGAAGAATATTGTTAACCCAATTGGTATCAGTGGAAGTGACCGATCTCGTATGCAGGAGATATAATTTCTTGTTTGGGACTTCTATGGCTGCACATACCATTCTAGTGTTTGGAGGAATTTTTGGGCAGAGTGTGGATACACAAGCCTTCGGTCTCACATCTAGGAGTGGCATGAGGTACACTATTGGTAGTGGGAAATTATCACGAGACTATCAAAGCACATAGTTTAGTGGAACTTTAGGGACCCTAGGCGCAACCGCTTGGGCCCATTATTAGCTACAGGAGAATCTAGAGGTGGACCGGGAGAACAGGTCCTAGTGGATTTGGTGGATTTCAGTGGGTTAGGAGGAATAAGACCCGGTGAATCTAGTGGGTTAGGAGGCATAGGAGATGGTGGATCTAGTGGACCTAGCGGTAGAGGAAACACCAGGGGAAACCAAGGGTCTAGCTCGGGAGGAAAAGGACCCCAACCACCCCAATTTTTTTTTGAGATGTCTTTGCACTTACCAAACTATAGGGGTATTGAAGATGCTATAGAACATGTGCACAAGTGTGACTTGCTATGGCACACAAAAGAGATCACTAGTCGAGAGTGTAAGGCAAGCCATTTTGCAACAACATTGAGAGGACATACACATAGTTGGTATATGAAGTATGACCCCCATTAGATGGTGGTGGATTATGACATGTTGAAAAATTCCTTCCTAGAAAAATTCCACATCCCTGAGTTTGATTAGAAGAGCATCGGTTCCACGAAGGAGATTCAATAGGGAATGATAGAGAGTGTGTGGGAGTATGATGTACAATTTAAAATCTCCTGTTAAAATTGTCTTATGAAATTCACCCTTCACAACATGCTCAATGGTTTGTTGGAGGGTTGATAACACCATTTAGAAGAGCTTTATCTCATAAGTATTTTCATAGACCCACACAAGGTGTTAGAAGCTCCTTTGCACACGAAGCTATTAGAAGTGTTAATATTGGTGTTAGCCCATTCTGAAATCTCAAATCACTACTATGGCTAAGAAGTGGAGAATTTCTCTATGAAATCAGCCTATGAGACTCACATTGGTATATGGTGTAAATATTGTGAAGTAGAGGGGCATGCCAGTGATAGTTTCCCACGGAGGATAGTACGTGCCATATCAGTGGGATTGCGAGATTTGTCATGGGGACCATGATGTGAGTAGATGTCCCTTATTGCAACGGGTAATGAAAAAGAATGTTTCTTTCTCTTGTAATATTTATACCTCTACAACACATGAGACTAATGATTGTATGATTATTGACCAGATCCATGAGGCCATTGATTTTGTGTGCGCCAAACTAGCCTTACAAATGGTTCTAAGGGTGATGATCGCCATTATGAGGAGTGCGTAGATGGAGGCACATGCGGAAGGGGATATCGAAGATGATTCCATGGTCATGGTAACCACAAAGGAAGAGGTGAGTTCCCATGTGGAACTGTTTTAAATGTGGATTTATAGACATCTAAAAACGTGAGTGTCAGACTTATGCGCAGTGCTCATGGTGCGGGAAGAGGCACAAGTATGAAGATTGTCTCGTAACTCTATGAGCATATGAATCAACAACACCGAGAAAGATAAAGGGGAGCTGCAATGGTAAAAATTAAGAAGGCTGACACACAATGGATGTCATGGGTGACACGCGATGTAGGCTTGGAACATGTTATGGTAACAACAAGAGTAGAGGCCGCACACATAAAGGAAATGCCAAGGAAAAAGAACCTAGTTTCAAGGGAAGAAGTGGTACATGGGAAGTACCCAGACCCTGTGCATCAAAAGGAGGTATATTAATAAACCATGGATGTCATTCAAATTTTACAAGGAGAAATCTAGCATCTAAAGGAGCAGTCCAGGAGGGAGGAGAAAATAAGGAAGGTTAAGGTACCAAAGGATGACCTGGATAAGGTCAAAGAGGTATGTAAAATGATAAGGCAAGAGAATATTATTCCCTTGCTAGGAGCATGGTTGAGAGAGAAGGTACCATGTGCCAGAGAAGAGTGTGAGAGGTAGGTTTTACATGCAAACCTTCCCCCTCACAGCCTTGACTATGATAAGGAGATCACATTGAATGTAGTCATGGATGGATGGCTCCTTAGTAATATCCTCATTGACACAGCGCGAAGGTCAATGTTCTCACCTTGGATGCATGGCATCAGATGGGAAGACCTGCATTACAACCATCTTCAAATGTGTTGTATATGGTGAAAAAATTAAGGTAATGCCTATCGAGTGTCTTAAAGGATGAAACTATCACCATTTAGGGGGATAAGTTTACTAGGGACTTCGAAGTCTTGGCACTCACCGAGGTAGATAATTTCCCAACATTACTTGGGTGCCCATGGTGCTATAAGAACAATGTGGATCTTTGGTTCAACAAGGGATACATAAGCTTTGAAACTAAGTAACAACATGTCATCATGCCCCCTGGTTGATGGAAAATCAACACCCTATATTGAACCCCGGGAGAAGAGGTCCTGGATAGAATATATGTGTGCTCAATCAGGGATCTAGAGATAATTCATCCCACAGAGGGAGTTATCTAGTTTGAGGATGCTTAGTCCCTAAGTGACACCACCAAGTATAGCATGTGATAATTAGGTGCATGGGACCTATGAGTTAATTGGATGACATTTGAGTTGATCAGTGACAAGCGTGATAAAGGCACATACATTTTGGTGCCTAGGAGGAAATAAGCTACCTAAGTGTTCAAGAGGAGCCTTCCTTGAGATATTTTTATAGGAGATGGAATCTCAGAGGAAGAAGGAGACTGGACGAAGAGGGATGTTAAGTTATGTCCTACTTGGCATAGTGGCACGGTGGTTGGATACACATTAGGAGAAACTCTTCGAAAAATGTGAGGTGAGAATTTCCCTCTCAGTCCAGTTCTCTAGAAGCAATGCACCCACCACCATAAAATATTATCATTGTAGAAAACCGAATCTTTCCATATCCAAGATTGTGAGAGGATCCGGAGAGAAGGTGCAGAAGATTTACCACCATCCCTATGGGTACACAAACTATATTCTACATTGCAAGGTTGTGCGCGTGCATGGTACATTCACACTGAGACACGCCACCAGACAGGGAATTGGCAAGAGTTAGCGGCTAATCTCATTCAAAAATTCGAGCTTTAGAGTATAAAATTATTGATGGATAAGGCATTGCAGGTTATCAAGTGCCTTACCATTGGGGATAGTGTCATGGCAGAAGATAGGCTATTGGACTTGCTAGGTGAACTTGGCTTGGATGCATGCTTTGAGGAGATAGAACCAGAAGAGGTCTAACTTGAGCGTGCGTGTGTGGAAAAAGAAAAAGGAAAGATGGTTTATATAATTGATGGGGAAGAAGTGGAAAACTTGGATGTTGACCATTCTATAGGGACGCGTGAGGTGTTAAAAAGTGCGAGATGAATGGGAACTTGTCTATCATGAACCTTTATAGAAAAAAAAGGTTAACATCATCTCGGAAGCGAGAACCCAAGGAGATAATCATCAGAGACTATTGGTTGGAGAAAGAAGTATCTAAGATCATTGATCTTTTACGTGAGTTTGAGGATTTATTCTTGTGCGGGTATCATGAGCTTAAAGGCATCCACCATTCCTTGGGGGAGATGAGGATAAAGCTGAAGGAAGGTGCGTGCCTAATTAGGAAGAGACCATACTGAATGAATCCTAACCTATGCATGAAGTTCAAGGAAGAAATAGATAAGATGATAATGTTGGGAATCATTGAAGTTGTTGAAGAGTCAGAGTGGATAAGTCCAACGGTAATTAACATCAAGAAGGATGGAAGGATAAGGATCTTTGTTGATTATAGGAACCGAATGCAGTGTGTATCATTAATCCTTTTCTAACCCCTTTTACTAAAGAAATCTTAGAGAGAGTGGCAAGGCGTGAGGTCTACTCTTTCATAGATGGATTCTCGGGCTATCACTAGGTAAGGATTCACAAAGAGGACCGAGAGGAAGATGAATTTTGCCATTGAGTGGGGATTTTTTCCTATACTGAGTCATGCCTTTTGGGTTAAATAAAGCACATGCTATGTTCTTATGCATTGTGGTACAAGCTTTACAGGACTTCATCCATAAATTTCTTTAAGTCTACTACGGATGATTAGACAATATATGGGTTAGTAAAAGACCACCTTTGTGACAACTTAAGGCTGATGTTTGAAAGGTGTTGATAGTTGAGGATATCCCTCAAAATTAAGAAACGTGTCTTTACCCCATTTGGAACATTATTGGGGCACATCATATGTAAGGAGGGCCTACTAGTAGATCCCGTAAAAGTTGCAGTAATTGTGGGATTAAGGGAGCCTACTAGTCAAAGTGATGTGCATGAATTTATTGGGCATACGGGGTACTATAGGAAGTTAATCAAGGGATATGCTAAGATCGCCACGCCTTTAGAATATCTTATTAGACATAAAATTACCTTTCATTGGGGAGAGGCACAATAGAAGGCATTCAACACTTTGAAGGATAGGCTTGTCACAATGCCCATCCTACATTTCCCGTCTTATGATAAACCTTTCCATGTTCATGTGGATGCCTTAGGAGCCACCATTGGATAAATAATTACACAACTGGTGAAGGGATTGTTGATCATCCTTTATGCTTTGCAAGTAGGAAGTTGACACTAGTAGAGTAGAATTATACTATGACTGAGCGCGAGGCATTGTCAATGATCTACACACTTCACATATTCAGACAATATGTTCTAGAAACTCCATTTATATTTTACAATGACCACATGACATTGAAATAATTGGTGAACAAGCCCGTTATAAAAGGGTGCATATGTCGGTGGGTACTATTGTTCCAAGAATTTGAGTTCACGATAGTTGTCAAACTAGGTAAAAGTAATTCCTGGACTTGATCATTTGTCTAGGATTGATTCAGGAGAGGACACATAGAGCATTAAAGAGACTATGCTAGACACGTAACTATTTAGGTTGCAACACGTGCCCTTGGATTTGGAGGAAATTGTGGTATTCCTTAAAACAGGTGTGGTGTGAGACGAAATGAAGGCCTTGGAGAAGAAGAAGTTTGCCATACGTTGTTCCCTACATGCTAATTAGTGGAGATCTGTACAAAATGGGTCATGATGAGGTTCTGTGCCAATGCATACTAGAACATGAGCACATTACAATTATGGAAGAGGCACATGGTGGGATTGTAGGAGGACACTATGTGGGAAATGCAACCACACGAGAAGATTCTACTCACAGGGCTTTGGTGGGAGACCATTTATCAAGATTGCATTGAGTTTTGCAAGGCCTGTGACCATTGCCAGTGCCTTGGCAAACCTAGAAAAAGGGATGAAATTCCCTTATGACCAATAGCCAACACAGAACCATTTGAGAAGTGGGTTATTGAATTTTTTGGACCAATCTCGCTTAAACACGAAGGAATGGTTCATGGTATATCCTCACTTGCACTGATTATTTGACAAGGTGGGCAGAGGCAGTGCCTATAAAGGATTGTACAGTGGCTACAGATGCTATATTTTTATGGGAAAACATAATCAGCAGGTATGGATGCCCATTAAGTTTGACAAGTGATAGAGGTACCCACTTACTCAATAGAATGGTCAGGATTTTTTTATCATATTTCATGGTGGCTCATCAAAAAATACTCCCTATCAACCTCAAGCAAATGGAACGCTAAGGTGTTTAACAAAATGCTTAGTCACACATTGAACAATATCTATGATGTTGGTAGAAAGGATTGGGATGAAAAAGTATCATCCATTCTTTGGGCATATAGGACAACCTATTATAGGTTGAAGAAGGCCACACCATTTCAATTGGTGTTTGGCACGAAGGCTGTCCTACCAGTTGAATTCATGTTACCTTCTCTATGTATAGTGTGTGTAGGAGGATTAGATGATGAACAAGCACTGGAGAAAAGAATAGAAAAATTAATGTAATTGGATGAGAGATGATCATTAGCTAGGTAGAGCCGACAACTAAAAAACAAAACAAAAGGCATGACATGATTGCCACATTAAGAACAAAAAGTTTAAGGTTGGGTAGATGGTGCTACTATATGATTCCAAGTTTCTACACCATCCTGGGAAGTTAAAATTCCATTGGTTGGGTCCCTACATCATCTTGTACATCCTTGATTCAGAGCGTGCCAATTACAAGTCTTTGTATGGGATGAGATTTTGAGGACACTTCAATGGGACTAGGTTGAAGCCCTACTATAAATAAGTCTTCTTGGGGTTTGTAATAAGGAAATATTGCTAGTTAGATTAGGATTTCCTTTTATGTATTTTATTTTCTGTGTTTCCCTTTCTCATTGCTATTTTGTGTTGCACCTTGGGCACTAGTAACCTCATTAATTTTTGAAGGTTGTGAATGCGTAGAGGACCACACATCATTTACGTGTGGGGTGGAGTAAGGTGGAAGAAATTTCAAAGTATGAAGCTCCGGGAAGGATTATGCTTTGGAAATCCCGATTGGATGACACTTCGGGAAGGAAATGCATGAAAGGAAAGGTGAAAAAGGATGGTTGGTGTCAAGGTAAGGCTACATTATGAATCCACGTATAAGAGAGGAAGAAGTGCAAAAGAAACACGAGGTAGGCGAGAGAAAAAATCATGATGGAAGTACCTTCAGTGCTAGTGACACACGCACAAGAGTCTCCTGTCAAGATGGATTAGTTATGTGCCGAAAGAAGGTTGGGGATTGTATGTGCAAGGTTGGGCACATGAGTTAAGGTGCTAAAGTCTAGTTTTGTTGAAAAATATGCATTAAGTATTGAAGTAAGGTGGTAGGTGAGGTAGCTTTTAATGTTAAAAAGTGGGAAAAACTATAAATAGAAGGTTGGACATTTTATTTTTTACATTGAAAATATGAAGAAGGAAGAGATTTTGTGAACTAGGTTTTCTAGAGTTGATCCGTGTGAAGAAAAATTGGAAAACTTTACCCGTGAGTGACTAGTTTGGATTTTCAAACCAGGAGAGAAGTAGTTCACGGGTGTAGAGAGAGTTGTGGAGAAGCGTCGTCTTATGAAAGGGATATTCTAGTGAGGGTTTGGCAGCTAGGGCATGGGTTGAAAAGGATTTTCTTCACAAGTTTGAGATCTAAGCTTGGAAAGGGTAGAGAAGCAGAGCAAGAGAAGTTGAAGTGTAAAGATAACCTACACAATGGCACCCAAGAAACCAGTTGTAACACCTAAGAATGGAAAAGGCAAGGAAAACAAAAAGAAACTACCATAAGTACCAATGAAGAATGGTATGTAGAAATGCAATACCCAGATGGGGTTTTTCTTGGAAAGGAGTGGGAGTCCCATTTAAGAAAAATGATAGTAAGCAATTATAACCATCACACAAACGTGAATGAAAAGGAAATGGCGCTGGAGTTAGTGCACCCGAAAAACAAGAGGACACCAGAAGGGTTACCCATTTATAGCGACGAAGTAAAAGTGAAGTTAGAGAAGGTGGGATTATTGTAACTCTATGAGTTGCCCTACTTTGGGAAGCCTGAGTGCCTCTATCAGTGGCTAATGTCACGTGTACACGAAGACCACTTTCACTTTGTGGGTGCAAAATGCACATAACTCCTCAGCTGATTTCAAGATTCACAGGTCTCATCTATGAAGGAGAAAGTATAGAGGATGACCTATGTGACAAAGAATCCATCAAAGAAACTGTCATTGCATATGCATACAAGAAGGGTCAAGGTACTTTGATATTATGGATATTCAAGACTGGTGATGAGAATGGTTGCATACTTGGTAACCAAAATTAATGACCAAGGAAGGTGGACACAGTAAATTAGGCTGGTTAAATGTGTGCAAAAAATTTCAAAAGGCACCATATACAATTTGTCTACCTTCATTGTAGATGAAATTATTATTAGTAGCATGCAAGAAGGAGACATGATAATTTTTGGCAATGTCCTCTTAACTATTGTGTTTTCAGAGATCAGAGTGTCAGATGTGGTAGATAAGTTCATTTGGGAGTACCTAAAGGAAGACCCCTCGCCTAGAAATATATTCGAAAAATACACTTGTGTTAGCATGACGGCCGTTCACAAGGCGCATATTGAGAAGTGGTATATGCACTTGAAGAATGTGTTCGGGGTAGAGTGGAGGATCCTAGAACAATTGCCAATGCTCTAGATGGAGAAGCATGATTCACAGTATACCGACACTTCGCATTGGTAGATTTAAGTTGGTTGATGAAAACATGAGCCCATGGTGTAAACTTCCATTCTCCTTCACCGCTCATTACTTCTAGGCGGGAGTAAACAGATGCAAGGAATCTAAGAATCTAAATCTTGACCTTAGAAATATGGATCAGAACCATAGGAAGATGCGTAGTACATTGGTCTACCCCAAAAAGTGTGCGTACGTGGCAAAGTATGTATCGCTTGAAGTTCGAGATGATGTAACCTTTGACTCGACTATTACAAGGAGGTCCGTGGTATGTGTATACCTTTGCATAAGGCCCAAGTTTGAGAAGGGCACTTATCTTGAAAATGATATATCTATACCTGAAGACCCAACAAGTAGAAAGAAGACTGCACCCAATAAAAAGGAGACGGAAGAGATAAATAAAAAGGCACCAAGTGTCCAAGATACACAAATAGTGGGTGCTTTGGGGACAAGCACTATAACTATCACTTACACGTGTAGGAAAATGTCCCCGAGTTAGAGAGGAGGCACCAAAACAAGAAAATCCTATCACAAAGGAGAAATCACCAGAGGAGGAAGAAGAAAGAACCAAATCCCTATACTGGAATCCCCAGTTAGGAAGAAACAGAAGGTGATGGATGAAGATGATTTGGAGGATAAAAAGAGCTTGGAGAACTATAGGGGTGAGAGGGATGATGATGAAGAAGATGAACCTGAAGGAGACCAAGAACCACTTGTTTTCAACGTGCACAATTTGGGAGAAGAAGGCAAAGAGGAGAAGAATGACTATTGCTTTGTGTAAAGGAAGGGAATCTAAGAGGAGGAGGGCACCCAAGACATGGGAGGAAGTGAAGAGGTTAGCACAAAGGATCAGAGGACTCCAAGCCTCATGCAGGAGTAGATAAAAAGGTGGCGAGTAAAGAGAAGAAATGAAAATCATTGAAGCCTTGGTAGAACAAGAGTTGGAGCGTAGTGCTGAAATAGTGATGAATGAAGATAAGGAAGAAAGCGTAGGAAAAGATCATGGCAGCGCGGGAGGCCCCAGGGGATTTGATGCTAACTTTTCCTAAGGGCATGCACACAGGAGGAAAGCACATGGATATCCAGAGACCAAGAATGGACTATATTGATGATCTAAACAAGGTGTTACACACATGTTTCTAAAGCATAGTGCCAATGAGCAACTCTTGTCCATGAAGACATTTGATGAAGGTGAATCCCCTTAGTCAAGGAAGATGCTATCTTGGGTAATCGAATCCCACATCGATGAGAAAAATTCAAAGTAAGCTAAGGGAAATAATAACGGTGCTAGAGTCAAAAGGAGATAACCCCTTGGTGAATGCCTAGTAGCTTTTAGATGAGAATATTTGTAACGCGCTCAAAAAAGTTTTGGTTTAGGTAGAAGCTATAATTTTTCAGGAGAAATGATAGAGTTAAATTTCTAGAGGTTGAACTAGAAAAGAAAGAAGAAAACTAACTATTTGGGACAACAAAATATCCGAAGCAAGAAGAGTTGGTTTGCGCCAACTAAAGTGTGAGTTGAGGGATGAGAAGGAAAAGGTACACGAGGTGTATAAGAAGGTAAAATCCATCACAGATGCCATTATTTTGAAGCATCCAGACCTAGCACCACCCACGCAAAAGTATGGATCTACCCTAGAGTGCCTTGAGGATTTAACATGTATCCTCACCATGGAAAGGAAGCCATTGGCCTTAGAATCCATGGAAGAAGTATCAGCAGTGCACTTGAAAAGGGAAGACAAATCGAAGGTTCTAGAAATCATTTCCGAATGCAACAAGGTCCTTTTTGATGTAAAAATTTCTACCAAAGCCGCCTTTGAGGATGCGTATGACAATGTGCGAGATAGATATAGAGTGGTGAGTATTTTTGTTGCCACTTATGAGGTGGAGCTCACAAAATTCCAAGAGAAGAAAAAAGGAATTAGAGTGGAGTGGGAGAGGATCCTAGCCGAGGTTGAGAAGAAGTCATAAGCTATTGAAACCTTACGAGGTTCAATTAAAAACCAAATGAAGGAGTTGTATCCATAGAATACAAGAAGGATGGATGCACTTGAGGATGTGGGCAAGCAATTGGAAGGGGTGGTTGAGGCAGTGAATACTCAAGGTGATGGACTGAGTTTTGATGAGGTAAGTTCCTTAGTCGAAAACCTCTCGCATGAGAGCGCAAAATGAATTTGATTCTTGGAACAACTTGGAGGCCGAATTGAAAAGAGATTTTCCTAGCTTGTTGCGAGTAATGACTTCACTTCCGCATTCTTTCATCTTTACTGATTCTTCATTCCCTTATTATTTTCCTAGGAGGTTAAGTCTATTGTAATTATTTTATCTTTTCTTTGAATAAGTGGTCTCAAGGGTGGAGAATAGGTAAAGTGTGGAGTGATGTTGGGCCCCTAAAATATTGACTAAGTACAAAATGGTGCATGAGCACGTAAGGCCTAAGTTGAGGGTGGGCGTACAAGGATAAGGAAGGATTCTAGGAGGGTTTAATAGAACAAGTAGTGTGCACGGGAAAGGAAGAACAAGATTTTGGGACTTAGCCATATTTGGCATATTAGGTAGGACACGTGAAAAGCATGACCCGACTATGCATGATGAATGGATAAGGTGCCATCCTGGCAATAGGTTGGCCTAAAAAGGAATATAATTTACATTAGAAGCTTCTAGAAGACCATCATGGCAAGGAGTGGTGAACTCGGGGATCGGAGGAGCATGCTCCCATGGAGGACCACATTGGGACACTTAATGATGTAGCTGAAGCCTAAAAAAGGTGGGTTGGCAGTTCAAGAGGCCTATAAATATAATTGCCCATAGAAGAAAGGTGAGGAGATCAAGAAAAGAGAGTAGATCAATAGAGAGTGGAGCTCTGTAGAAACACTGCGAGGAGTTGTATTGGATTAGGTAGATGAAATATAGGAGAAGGATGCATCAAGGGGCTTGGGATTTTAAATTTTATTTTTGAGAACTAAGGGATGTAAATCCAGTTTTGATGTATGACTTTAGTCTTCCTTCTTGTGATGTTTTGTAATGGATCTAATGGATGTTATGAGGTTAGCAACTTATCGAATATGATTATTAATGATTTTGGTCCATACACATATATTCATAGTTCTATTTCATGTATGTTTATGAAATGAGTATGAATCCTTATGCATTTTCCTTTCTATTTTGGTCCGATCCTATAATCTGTTAAGTATATTTCTGTCTTGAATGAAAACATTGGTCTAAAAGCCAGTTTGAGCTCTATGATGATGGTATGTCTTGTTTCCACTCACTCTCCTTAATTTCCTATCATAGATGATGTTTCCCACTAAACTCACATAAAGGTGAGACTCGGCACCTACACGTGCCTCGGGTGATTTCCCAGCACCTACTGGGTGATAGGCCAACGTGCATGGGATTCCGTTGTTCTTTGGTGGGTGTAAGAATGACTACTAGGAAAATATCACCGATAGACCAATTTGGACCAACAAGGTATCTATCCAACCTTTCAGCTATATTACTAAGACCTCTCCTTCTATTGCTCCAAGTGAACCAAACCTTCTTAGGTTCTAAATAAAGAAGGGAATGGTCTCTAATAAAGGATCAAAAATCTAACCAAGATTACAAGTTCCTACTAATGCCCCCACTTTTATCTCTATATGAGGAAATAACATTGAAGTATCCTCCCAAGATAAGCAAATGATCCTTTAAGGAATTTAAATATATTAAAATATCCAACCAAAAATTCCTCTTTCTAATGACACTATTGGGAGTATAAACATTAAAGAGATAAAAATAGTTGAGAGTGTCTAGGAATAACAAAAACAAGTTTCCAATTTGAATTCTTGGAAAACAGACCCACACTAACCTAATTCTCCTTCCACAAGATACCTAAGCCTCCAGAGGCACCATTAGAGCCATAGAAAATACCTTCCATCCTTTACAGGCCTTACCCCATACACTGTTAGCTTCAACCACATACATTTTTGTTTCTTGCAATAAAACCACACAAAATTATAAGGAAAAAAGATAACAATTAAGAAAACATTTTTTTCATGGGTATTAAAACCCATGACATTCTAAGAAAAGACCTTCATTGACGACATGGTAGGATTTTCACCTTCCCAGAGTCAGACTTATAAAACTTCAGAATGCTCTGTTTTCGTGAGTCTACTTCCTTCTGAGCTATTTCCTTCTTAGATTTTTTTCCTCTTTTCTTATAGATCCACATTCTTAACGCCTTTAATCCATCTTGACCAACAACTAACTTAGAGGATACCACTTCTAAAGCTAAGCCATCCGGATCAACCTCCCCATCCTCAAAATCTCTGCCTGATTGTGCTAACTGCTCAACATCCATACCCTTTTATTATAAATCTTTCCATTAAGAGCATCCAGTGAAGAGGCCTTCCCTTGTTCAATAACTTCCTTAATTAAGGAAAGTAATTCACCTGAATCCCTATGAACTTCTTTTGTTTCCTTCAAAATAGAGCGAGGAGATAATTCCTTTGAAGGACCTGCAAAACCGAGATCAACATTGGACCGAAACGGAAGACCACCTTCCTTAGCACAAACCTATAAAGAGGGATTTCCATAAGAAGAATCTAGAACATGTGGAAAATCCTCAACCTAAGGAGGAGGGTTACCAGTTATCTTATTAACTTTGGATGGGTAGTCTTTCCTCATGTGACCCGATTTCCATCAATAAAAAGATTCACATTAAGACCCTCATAATCTATAGTCCGAGACAAAGAACCACTAGCAGATTTCAAGATGAAAAAGCTAGGGAATGGGGAAGAAAAGTCCATTTCTATGCAAACACGAGCCACATAATTCCTTTAGGTAGAGAGAGAAGGATTTCTGATAGAGACAAAAGAACTAAGAGAATTCTTAATCACCTTTAAGGTAGAATGATTCCGAACTCAAAAGGAAAATTATGAAAAATCAACCACAACGGAGCTCAAATGATTTTTTCAAACATTGGGTTAAAATTTACGGACCAATGACAGACATACAAGCTAGAAGATCTCAAAAACCAGGGTCCTTTATAAACATTTTTCAAGGATTCCACTGAAGGAGAAATAAATTAAAAGAGACCATTCACAAGAAAGCTTACCTTAGGCTTCCCATCCTTACTCCAAAACCATCAATCCAATCCAATTTTTTTATTGAGAATCTTGCCCCTATGAATTTACAATAGATAGCCCTTCTCAATTTAACATCAACAAAATCCACTCCCGTGTTGGTGGAGAGATCCAGATTCACCTTCTTCAAGGAGATTTTAAATTCTATACCTCCCACCTTAATCTCCTCAAATTTTTTTGAACCAACAATCACTTTCCCATTTGGATTTGAAGGGACCTCCTCAAATGAAAGTAGGGATGATTATTCTTGAACAAATTCCAAAATCACTTCAACCACCAGATTTTCCAGTGTTGGCACCCTTACCAGTGAAGCCAAGGATTTGATGATCACTCCAAGGCCTAGCTTTTGAACCAAAGCTGAAACCTCTTCCTCCACTTGAGAATAACTCCTAATACCCTTCCATTCAACTCCAATCCTTTTTCCCATAGGGATCTTGTTCACTCTAGTGAGAAACGTTTGGAAACTATAATTCACTTGAGACCCTCCAAAGGTAACAACAGGATCCTTTGCATGTGAGAATTCAAAATTTTCACGATTTTTTCTATTTTAGCACTCCATCCCTCCCTACCCTTCATTCAAAGACCATTTCGTATTTTTTTAATTCTTAGATCTAAATAATATATCTGTACAACTAGTGGGATTAACCCTAACACATGTCTTTTGGTTGATATGTTATGTGACACGCTTTAAAAGGGTTCTAATATGTGGGGACCATGAAATTTTTGCCCTCATGTTTGTATTTTAGACATCAATGAAGTGTAGAGGGAATACAATGCATAATGTGTATCCAGGGTCACCCTAATAGCATATTATATTGAAATTATCCTTCCACTAGATAGAAGAGTTCGTGGAGGGTTTTAACATTGAATTTAATTGGTGAGATAACCATGCCTAATGTCCGGGAAGTGGTGTCATTAAATGCTCTCAGTACGGTAGGTGACTGAGCGACAAGGGTGTTGGGTAGTTGAAGTTGATCAAAGGAGTGTGATGATATGATGTTAATTCTAGTGTTGTTATCAATCACAACCCTTTTAACGAGAGTATAATTGATTTTGGTGGTGATGAAAAGTGGGAGGTCATGGTCCTCTAGTTATAATGATGGGTTTTTTAATTTTGAAAAGAAATGGAAACATAAATTATGAGTGTAATGAATAGGTTTGTAAACGGTTGTGGATCGCCTAAGGGTACTGATATAAATTATAGTGTTTCGATCATGGCATGTCAATTCGAGGTGAAGTTTGCACAATCTCATAAAGGGACATTTTAAAAAGAGCTTGCTGATGTTGTTTGATAATGGTCGTTTGTGAATAAGTGTTAGATTACATGTATGGAGTGGAAAGGATGGATACCTTAGCCTTGGTAGGGGTGTTGGATTAGATGACTTGGGAGTGAGTGGGATGGATATTTTGGATTTATTTTGATTGAAAGTCCTAGGGATATGGGTACATGTTCTAGTGGTGATAAGTAGTGCATCAATTTGATGGAGAGGGGCTATTTAAGAAGAGTCCCCACTCTTTATGGATGTAGTATTATTGGATGTTTGATGGGTTGTCTTTGATGGTTCTAAATTTATAGGGAGGAATTTGTTAGTATGGATTCTAACAAAGAGTGTGAAGGGATTTATAGTCCTCTGTAGAATGTCTCATTGTGTGATGGTAATCACAAAATTCTTCAAAATTATATCAGGAGGGTTTCCACCCTCAAGAGCCGATGAATTAAGAGGAGGTAAAGTGATGATAGATTGTTGGATGATCTTTTCAAGGTTCAATGTGTAATGTATTTTGAGGTGGAGGTTTAGGTAAGTGATGATTCTTTCAATGATACGGGCGTTGGAGGGACCGAATTCTATGTGATATCTTTAGATACATGCTAAGGAATGATTTGTGTAATAATGACTGATAATTTTGATAAGGGGTGTAGCCATAAGATGGAAGGCATAGAGTTTGGATTATGTGTTGAGGAAGTTGGATGGTCACGTGATATGATTGTCACCTTTTTAGATGAAGGGATGTGTGGTCGTGTAAAGGGTGTTTTAAGGTTAAGCATATAATTTTAAGTGACATGGTCATCGTAAGATATTTTCACACATTATAAGATAGGTTTATTTTCTAGAACTTGTGAAGATCATATAGATGGGTTTGAAGAGGAAGAAATAGATGTGGATGAATTTTTAATTTTTGATGGCAGGATTAGGAGACATGTTTGATTAAATAGGTGTTTACGAAATGGAAAAAATGGTGTAATAGATGATTCATCCATTATTTTTGTGAGAAAACTATTTGTGGATTACTTTGATGGCGAATTTGTGATGGACACCTTTGGATGATGAGGGTGTCGATGATTAATATTTGATCGTATTGATGGTATGGTGAGAGTGGATGACATTAAATTATGGTTGAATGGTAGATGGGGGTGATTTGGAATGGTTTATTTAAAAACATCCAAATTCTTATTCGGAGGTGCATTTGGGTTATCTAATTGCAACTCACCTTTATCGATAAGATCTTAAAGGATGTTTCTAAATGAAAAACAATGTTTGATGTCATGGCCTTTGACCTTATGTTATTTACATTAATAAACCTCTTTATAAAAAAGAGGGTTCAAAATAGATATATCGACAAGATAAATGGGAGGAAGGGTGACCATGCACGCAACCAAGAGCTTATCAATGAATGCACTATAATACTCATTGATAGGTGTGTAATTACATTGAGGATAGGTGCATTCAGAGGTCAAATGTTCTTTAGAAGTATTTTTCATAAGGACTATATTTTCGATGTCTTAGATTTTTTGTGACTAGAGGATGGTTTGAATGAAGACTCGGGCTTAGGATTCTTTGATCTAAGTTTGACCCTACCATCTTCAAGAGCATGAATTTCAAGGTTACGAGCCATAGTGAAGGATTATTTGAATGTTTGAAAGGAATGGATTTGTAATGTGGATGATATGTGTTTAGCATAGGAGTGAGAAAATAAATCGATTAACTCAGTCTATGGGATGGAAAAGGACAACTGATTGATAATGCCCTCCAATGGGTGTTGATATATGTGATAGATTTATCCTAGAATAGCTTGATGGCATATAAATGGGTGATAGTGATTTTATGTGAAATGTTAATCGAGAAATGTTCTAAGAAATGTTGCATGATCCGAGTGATTATCGAGGAATAATTCTATACCAATATAAGGTGGGTCCACTAAAAACAAGGGAATGTACTCAACATAAGGTCTTGGTTGTGTGCTATGAGGTAACAAGCATTTCGGAAGGCACGAATGTGCTTTTGGGGGTCTTCTTTATTGTATAATTTGAGGAACTTAGAGAGTTCCCAATATAGAGGATATGCTTTGTATGGTATGGATGGGTGGATGGCTTCATTGCATATTTTTTCATAAGATAATGTGTTTTTGAGACCCATAGAGATAGCTTCAAGGCTAAAAATATTGCTCATCAATGCCTACAAGGGATCATTTTGTGCTGGTTGTTGTAGGGGATTGAACGAAAAAGGACCGAGTTGATTGTATGTAGATAGATTCTGTTGTGGGTATGGTTGGTAAGGAAAAGGAATATTATGTTGGGAAGGGGTATTTATAGGAACATTATATGTGGGTTATGAGACTATGGGTTGTGAAGATTGAATATATTGATATTGGATGGGTATGGATGTGTTTAAGAGAGGTAGAAAATGTTGGGGTATATGTTGAAAGGGGAATAAAGCGTGGGTGACAGGTTGGGATTATTGAGGTGTGTGATGGAAAGTAATAGAGAAATGGATAAGAGGCTGAGATTGTTGAGGTATGTGCTCAGAGAATATAAGGATATTTTATGATTATTGTAAAGAAGGGTGAAAAATAGAGATGGGAATCATATTAATGAGTGGCATCAATTTTGGGATAGACATGAATATGTTTTGAATAGATGATGTGGGTTGTTGAGATGAGATAGGTTGGGATATGCTTGATGGGATGGCTATTGAAATTATAGGAGGTTTTTGGATCGTGGAGGAGACTAAGGGACTTGACATGGATGAGGATGCATTGGTGTTGTCTTGAGATGAGGTAGATCCAGATGAGGGACCTAGTGAGGATGATTATTGTTGGTTAGTTATGTCCTATGAGGACACAACATTAAGATACAAAGTGATGATGGGGGAAGAAGAAATGAGATTAAATGTTTCATATTCCTTAGCAGTTGAGATAAGGATGGGATTGTTAGATGACCAACTTATAGTTAGGATTTTCAAGCTGAAAAAAATTCATATGTAGTATTGGTGGCAGGGGTCCTTGTTGGTGTGTAGATTCTTTGAAGAAGGACACCTTGAGAAACTAGGTAAGTGTTGAGAATGACAGGGTTTGAATCTATGATATTAGTAAATAATGGATCCCCACTATTGAATAAATAAGTACTAGATGGATCGAGAATTTTGATGTGGTGGAATGAATCTTTGGTAGAGTGTGGGGTTCTTAATTATGTGTGTTGGAGTTGATAAAGATGTTGGATGTTAGTTGATTAGATGAGTGTAATCATCAATGTGGGTTTGGATATTTTCTAGAGATTGTTGGGAACACTCAGCCACATTTTTAGAGTTTTTTGATGACACTATTATTAGGTTAGGACCATGAAAACAAACAATCACTAGAATAAAAAATAAATCTAGAGAGTTGATTACAATCAAGCAAACAAGTCACACAAGAGAATTTTTATTATCTTGATTAAATTAGAAAGGATGAAATGTGAAAAATGTTTTTATGAGGTCCTAGGAAATGGAAATATATGGTTGGTTTCAGGTAATGTTAAAGGCCAAAGTCCTCGATATACCCAAAGGTATGTGTGAGGCTTGAATCTATGTTGGTGTCGATACGAGGTGTGGTATTGGGGCCTACCCACTTACTTCATAGTCTTGTAGTGATAATGGTGTCACATGCTTAGCTAATATATCTCTCACCAGATTATTTATACTTGGCTAGAACACTCGAGTCAACTTATCCTCTTGGTGATGAAATCCAAGTAGGTCCACTGGGTAGGAGTGTTTTGATGCAAATTGTATTGAATGTGGTTTAGTTGTGTGTGAGGGAAATTAAGTGAATGTAATTCATTAACTTCCTAATTAGACTATATGATCAAGAAAATATGAAAGGTTTGTTTTAAATCCCAAAAATAAATGTTAATTCAACAAGGAAAATGACAAGTGTGATGTGAAGAAAAGAAAATAATGAAGAAACCTACATCTAATTGCTTTTGATTTAGGATTTTGTAAATTTTGAATTTTGATTTTAGGTCTACTAAAGCGAAGAAATAGGTGCTCTAGAGGGGAAACCATACAATGGTTATATGGAAATAAGGAAACAAAAGAGAGAAAAATCCAAAAGGTAGACTAACTAAGTAATAAAAAACAAACCAAAATAATCATCACCGATTTTAAGGAATTGACGCGATTCACTAAAATTGTCGGGCGATTTCACAAAATTGTTGATGATTAAAGAGAAGACAACCCCAAAATATGATTATGAGTTAATTTTAATAGAAAAAGAAAGGGGAAAAGGTCCCACCATGCATGCCAAAAATGTATTAGGTAGATTTTAGGTTTATGCTATCAAATGCGGAAAGTACCTAAAACTCAAAACATGACAAGGTTTAGTGATACTTGCACCGAAAGTTGTGATGTAGGGAGGATTAGATGTGAACACCTGGATAAGAACTCCTTTTGTCAAGGGAAGAGACCTGTAATCAAAGACAACTAAATAAGAAATATTAGATAAATAGGATGATGAGCTACCCAGTAAAGGCCAATTCAAGGAATCCAAAGGGAATTCCTTAGAGGATGTCAGCTCATTTGGATATAATTAAGTGAGTTAATAATAATGATAAGATAAAAAATGATAATGATAAATATGGAAGCTAAAACTCAAGGTGAAAAGGTAGATCCTGTTCTAATTTATAGGTGGCCTAGGCTAAAGTGGTAGTAATATGGATAACTTCAAATTTTTCATACCGGTAGTCCATAGTTGTTTGTCGATTTAATAGAGGAATTTGATCTATTCCTTAATGTACTTGATGTCAAGTGTGAATGCAATGACACAAAATGTAAGATCATAAAGGATATCAAAATGCCCCACATGAAGGGTTGTTGGATGATCAAGAGATCATAAATGCTTGTGATCGAGTGAGATTGACCTGGAACAATTATCTACAGATACAAACATACTTGCAACATAAAAGTTATATCTATGGGTGTAGATAATGAATGATGAAATGCAATAATATGATAAAGAAATCTAATTGATAGAAATCATAGGTGATTCAAATAAATCATTGGCTATTTAGAGGAATCATGGGTGATTCCTGTAAAAAGACTAATTTTCTTAAAAAAATGATAAATTGATGAAAACAAAGGCTTAGAATGATTTTATTATGCTATCTTTGATGTGTAAATAGACTAGAAGCGACAATAGAAAAAAATAACCATGCTTGTGATGTGGAGATAGTTTCAAGAGTGTTCACAAGGACTAGATGATTTGATGACCGTATGATACTTGGAAGGCTTGTGGATGTAAAAAATAATGTGTTGTGGATCATGGGAGTAGTAGAGCTTCGTTGAAAATCTGGGGATTGTTGGAGTGGCAGAGCTTCGTTGTTGGCTTGGGAGAAAATATGCGTAACCATCCAAAAGGTCTCGGCGATCAATGAAAGAGGATTTTGAACTCCTATTTATAATCTTGGGTGATTTTTGGAATCGCGGTGATTCAGGAAATTCGGAAGAGGGTGTTTGAAAGTGGTTTCAACCACTTCTAAAACGGGATTTTCGGGTATGAGATGAGGGAAAATGGTTAGGGGAAGAGGTTAGGTGAGGTTAAAAGGTTATGATGAAAAAGGATAGGATAGGTTTGAATATGGTTTAAGAGGTTTTAGGGGAGTTATAGTAAATTTGGATGAGTAAATATGATTTATTGAGGGTGAAAACTAATTTTAAGGAGCGAGTTAGAATGGCTTAGATATGTTTAAAGTGATAGGTTTAATAAATTAATGTGTGTATGTAGGGAGTAGGCAAGTGATGAAAATGCAAAGTGTCTATAATAAAGACTTACATGAAATCAACATGCAATAGTAATTGTGTCGAAGCTTTGTTGGTCCGAAAATGTCATCGCGGACGAGATCTATGGATAAACAGGGCCAACGGTGTGCAGAGGCTTAGCCCCTTTGAGACAAAGAAAGCGAAACTGGTTTATTGCTACTTCTACTAGCAGGAACCTATGCAAGTCTCACAGATTCTGCCTTCGAGGGTTGGGATCTCATCCCAGTAGAGCGTTCTAGGCTGCGAAGAGAAAGGAATAAAAGGAGAAGAGAAAGAACAGATCCGAAGGAAGAAAAGAAATGAGTTCCAAAGCGGAAGGGTCGGAAGATCTATGCTTTGGGCTTGGTAAGTAAATGAGCCAAACCTACTTGCATAAATAAACAAAACAATACCGATAAACAAATGACGGAAAAGTAGATGTGAATCTAACGAGATCAAACACATACGAGATCTAACGTAAGAAAGATCTAATGTATAACACAGCTATTGAGCACAAAGTCTGAATAATTGTATTACTGTTCTTCTCTGTTACAAGAAAGCTCAAAGTCTTTCTCTCCTCACTTCTATTTCTATCTGAAAAATGTTCACCCCCGAATACAACAAGTATTCCTGTATATATAGAAGATGAGGAGGAGAGAAGGCAAAAGCCAACAAAACAACACACAAATTATCTACAAGATATTTACAAAATATCTAAAGTCATGTTGACTTTTACATCTTTGAGTGGATGACATCATCCCATGATGCAACATGGATGATGTCATCGTTTGTACCAACATACTTGAGATATCGCGAAAAGAAAGTCGGAGAAGAGGGAGAAGAAGAAACAGAAGAGGAAGAAGAAGAAGCTAGTCATCATCCTCGCCCCGCGGCCGAAAAGGGGTCGCCGTCGATGCCTCAGAGATGAGATGTGGAACTCGAGCGCGCAGTATTCCAAGAACTTGCTGATCATTGACCGAACCGATCCTGTGATGGATCCTTGTGCCGATCACCGATTACTTCGCAAGTTTCCCGCTCTTCTACAAGCTTTTCGGGAAGTTTGGAATAATCTTTCTCCGCCTCAATCAGGAAACCGATGAAGTCCCTGCAAGCCAGCAGGTTATTGATGGATTCGGTATCAAACGTGACTTCTGGCCCTGTTCCTTGAGAAGCTAACTCCTTGAAAATCCGGATAGTATCATCAGCCGTTCTTAAGGTGAGGGAAGGAGTGAGCAACCCTGGATTCATGGATAAAACAATTTTCTCCATTTGATACATCGCATCCAGGGCCTCTTCCTTCACCTTATCTATTTTTTCTAACACAAACTCAAGCTGATCTATCCGATAGTCCAGAGTGGACATAGTCTTGTTGAGGGTCCTTGGGTGACCGAATACTCCGAACTTGACCAAATCTTCGACTGAACAGTCGAACATCTGTTGGAAGGCCTCGTGTTGGAGTCTAGCGTTTTCTAACTCTTCTGATATCGGGACTGCTAATGCTTGGAGCTCCTTATTCGCCTTTTCAATGTTCAGGGATAAGCTGATATATTCGGCGATTACCTTTTCGCTATCTTTGAGAATCGACTTCTCAAGCAGTAAAGCAGCCATGCCCCGCTCACCGATCTTTGAATATTCATTGATCTTGTCCCGTGAGCGGCTCAGAGTCTGGCGCGATTGTGGGAGGTGCACTTCCCATCTTCGTAAGGCCCAAGCAGTATTTATTACATTCTTTCAGCAGCCTTTTCTCTTCTTTGGCTTCTTGAAGCTTTTCACAAAGTGCATCAATCGCGAACAAGCTTCCCCCGGAGACTTTCAAAGGACGTCCCCATTGTGACTTGGGTCACTTTGTGAAATCTACTTTGGAGATAGATCTTCTTTCTCTTTGATGGGATCGGGGTAAGCTATTTCGGACTCTCTCACCGCAGCGCTCTTTGAGAAGCGTGTAACCGGCTTGTGCTTCTTTGCTCCTTTAGCAGGAATAATCGAAAAGTCCATCTGAGCGATGGGGACTTTCCTCTTTGGCTGGCTCACCGAGAGATCCAAGCTGGTCCTATCAAGAAGGACCAGAGACGAGAGGGGGGAGGCAGCAAAGAGAAGAGGGGAAGAACGTGGAGACACGCGCGGTGGCATTGAAAGAATAGCCGCGGAGGTGTCCACGGGAGGAAGGGAAACCGGGCTGCGAAGACATAGGAAGGGAAGGGAGCCCAGGAAAAGGAGAGAAGAAATGGAAGGAGACAAATCAGCAAGAGAGGAGAAGATGGATGAAGAGGCAGGGAAAGGGTAGAAGAAGGGGGAGAGGACACAACCAAAGGAGTGGTTGCTTGACACTGGGGAAGGAGAGGAAGAGAAGAAGAAGGGATGAAGGAACCTCCGTAGTCGTAGCAACGCCGACATCCCGAGTGGATGGGCCTTGGGAACGCGTCCTCCATGAACTCCTCTTCCAAAGTTATGACTTGTTAGAGCTCGAGGGAAGAGGACTTTCAGTGGGCTTCCTCCGACCGGTGCTTGATTCACCATCGCACCCTTGCCTTTTAATGCTTCTTTGATCTTGGAGGTGCATTACCCAAAGGAGAAGTTATAAAATCTACGCGAGGTAGATCAATCCATTCATACGGCACGTGAGCTCCGTTCTCCGCATGGTTTCTTTGACCCTCTCCTCAATTGTCTCGAGGAGCCTTCTTATCAATGGCCGGAAGGGCCAATTGTCCCCATCCGTGTTATTATATACCTTGTCTACTTCATCTTCCGAAGTTTGGAAGCCTTTGGGGACGATGGCCACTCCATACTGAATAATTTCTGCAATGCTAAGTGAGAGTGATCCTTTCTTCTGAGTTCTACCTCATGGATGACGTCAATGTAAATGTCCTCAATTTGAGGGACATGGATAGGATCAAGCTTAGCCCTTGGCAAGCAGCCCCTTGGGTCGAATGTAGGCCTTGCTGGGAAATCATGCTTTAGGTTGAGCAATTCTAGCTCAGCAAACATCTCCTTCGCCTTGTGATAGGTTGAACAAGTGTATCGGCCTACTGTGAGGGGGAAAGGAGTTCCACCCTTCTTTCTCTTCTGGCACTTCTCATGATATGTGACCAGCTGCCTTGACAATTCCAATAGAACCAGCTTTGGTCCAGCATACCTTGGCAACCTAGTGGGCTCGCCCAAGAAGTTAACCGCCCTTAGATAGGTGAATGTGGGAAATTGGGTGAACAAGGCCCCCCACTTTTCCACAGCAGAAACAGTATTCTTAATTGTGCGGCCATGAGTCAACTTTGGTCGCAGCATGCATATAATATGGTAGAAGAAAGCGTCATTGATTTTTGAAAAGTGTTGGATGCTATTCTCCAGCTTTAGCTCTGGGTAGTATTCATATATCTTGGCCTGAGGCCAAGTTCCACTTCGGTGCAGCCCTGGATAATCCCTTTCAGACGCAGCAGCATACACTACGTAGGAGTTCATATGAAACACTCCTGTTGTGGCAAACTGTCAGAATGCTCGTAAATGGCGCGCTTATTATTTCCCCCACAGGCGCCGATCGGGCAAATTTTTGTTCATCGTCTCAGTGTACTGCAAAGATCCATTTATGGAAGTAGTGGGCGTCCAAAGCCCGAAGACTCGCTCAGAAAGTGATGGTGTCAATGAAGTTCTTCGAGAAGTCACTTGGGTGGATAGTCCTCGGGGCCACCGGTCACTACCTTCTTATTTTGAGGTAGAATTCATTCATTAATTGCATGCATAGGTCCTCATTGTCCTCCTGTGTCTTGACACATTCTTCTTGGGTAATGGCCACGAAGCTTCGGTGATGAGGGATGCCAAGAATCTTTTCAAATGGCGAGTGGTGAGGTCAATGACCACTTCCCCCCTTACTATTTTCGACACACCCGGTGTCCTTGTTGTAAGATTGGGCAACCACCATTATGAACTCATTATTAATAGCTACTGACCGGAATCCCACCGCGAAATGTAGAGCACTACCCATCAATTTATCCATCCAGGGGCTTTTGTTACTTTCTCGAGTTCTCACCTGTCGTCCATGTCAATGTGGCCGGCCTGTAATCTCTCGACATCCATATTGCATTCCACCCGAGATTCGGGCATTCTAACCCTTTCGTACTTATACTTCATTTCTTCCTCTCGTTAGCTTAGCTTTTCCTCTTGGTTTGGCGGGTTTCTTGCTTGAGGTAGACATGTGTTCTTCAAGGCTTATCTGATGATCTGCACGTAGGAGGAGTGAAACCCAATCCAAGAAGCTTGAATTAGTCATTTGATTTTCAATGGGAACGCTAGCAGAAGAAAGAGTTAGAACTTTTAAGGCTCGGGGCACAGGGCGCATGGAAAATGTATATAACAGGCTGAAAAGACAAGGCGCACAGGAAAAGGACGCAACAGAGGTAAAATTGGCGCCAAAGCGCATGGCGCATGGACGAAGCGCAGTCGCATTTTATAGAAGGCGCACAGAAATGCATGCTACATTGATATTTGTGCGCCCGCATGGGCAGATTGTGCGACATGGGGAAAAAGACGCGCCAAAGGGATGAAGGAGGCGCGGGTTTTGAGCGTATTAAAGCGAAAGGGTGCGCCTAAGAGCGCATGATTTTTAACCGCATCTTTGTGGGCAGACGCGCCGAGGGGCGCGATCATCTTCATTGCAACATGACGCAACAAAGGCGCCATGGAGAACACTTAATCATTTAGTCGTTTTTCAACTCAATCTTCCACCCGAAAGGAGGCTTGGTATGACAAGGCTTTTATAAAGAGGATCTCAGATGGCGCTGATGCAAAACCACCCCCCTTTTTCCAACAAATCCGGAAAGAGGAAAGGAGTAGGAAAAGACGAAACCGACAGGACAGGGGAGAAACAAGCCCAACAAATTTCTTTCTAAGGCCGGTTAGCCATTAAAGAGACAGACCATGCAAGCAACAAACAGACCGGTCAAAGAAATAAGCTCAAAGGAGAGAAAACACAGGCCAAGAACGTGAAAGCATTCAAAAACAAACCAGGAGAACCACCTACCTCGAATATATATTGAAAATTTGTGGCGAGTGGGTCCACAGAGCAAACGACGGCGGACAGGCAGTATGACAAATCCAGAGCGATCACGTGCTTGTCAAAATGGAATGAAAATGACAGGTATGGCAACTGTTATATATAACAAAACTTTGTCATAAATGCGCCACCCACTATTTGAAAAGGCGCGCAAAAACGATCGGCCGACAGAGGAAAGCATCGCGCCTTTCGCGCATGGAAGTAATCGATAACAGAGAATGGGTGCGACTTGGCGCATCGACGAGTTGTCGACATGAATTTATGTGCGCCCTTGGGCGCACCAAAACGTGGTGTAACAAGGAAAATACATGCGCCTTTTGGCGCATGGAAAAGAGGCGCGACAAATGATATGTCAACATCGAGGCGCATGCGCCTCGGCGCACGCAAATAAGGCTTAACATGCTTTGGCGCACCGAAAGACGTGTTGACATGGGAAACCATGCGCCAAAGGCTTTTAAAGGGGCGCACCAAAATGTGGTGTTGGTGCAAATCCATGCGCCTGACCCAAAAAGGCTCAAAAAAGACTAAGTTCGAAAGCTAGATTTCCCGAGAAGGAATTTTAAATCGTTTCGAACGCGAGGGATCCCTATCGAGGGATCAAGACAAAAATTTTCGGTATGGTTATCGGTAAAATTGCCCTTGTCAATTTTACGGGATAACAGCTGGCTCCTCCTGGGGACTATCCTTGAGTAAACTCAGGGGTAGAGAATCCCAGATCACATGTGCCTATCCATTGGGTACGGAGTCAAAAACAAGGGGGACCGGAGGGAGAACAAAGGAAACACACAACAAACGAAAGCAAACACGCGACGAAAGCAAACACACAACCAAAATAAACTGTACAAAGAAGAGAGCAAGCTCTACTTCCTGAAGATCTTGAGATGTTGCCCGCTGTAGGGAAGCGGGAGTTCAGCTCCATCCAGATACGAGAGATAGAAACTATTCTCTCCATTGAGTTGTTTGATTTTGAAGGGCCCTCTCCACAAGGAGTCAAACTTTCTATGCATACCTTTGGCTCTCTTCGCTTGTCCGCAGAAGGACAAGATCTCCCACTTCAAAATCCTCCGCTGGCCTTCTTCATCGAAAAAGCTTCTTCACGTGATTTCGATGTTCAAGTGATCCCGCCGACCACCCTTACTCTCTTTTCTTCAAGTTCCGCAAGGTACATGATTCTCTTCTCTAGAGAACTTTGAAAAGTTTCATCTTCGATAGCTTGTGCCAAGCGAAGAGCAGAAGTTCCGCTGAAATGGGAAGCTCGGCATCGTCGGTGCCGTATAACACTTGAAAAGGTGACATGCCGAGAGATCTCTGGGAGTAATACGGTCCGCCCACAAAGCGTTGTCAGACAAAGCCTTGTGCCACATTCACTGGTTTGATTCCACCAGCCTTCCGTATAATGGTCACTAGGTTCTTATTGGCTGATTCCGCCCGACCATTTCTCGGGTAGTAATCAAGCATGGGCTAAAGTTATTCCATATTCATAACAAAAACTAATAACTTCTCTGGGAGGAGAAGTTAGAAGCATTATCAAGACCCATTTTGTTCGGGATGCGAACCCTCGACAATGATATTTTCCTTGATAAAACCGCAAACCACCTCGAAGTGGCATGCTTAATCGGTATGGCTTCCACCCACTTGGTGAAGTAATAATGTCCGTAAGGACATAGCTATGTCCGCACTCGATGGGGATTGAGTGCGCCAATAAAATCGATTCCCCACTGCTTGAATGGCTCATTGATAATAACCGGCCTTAGGGGAAAGGCAGCCAATTTGGGCTTACCAACAAACTGCTGGCAAGGCTCGCATTTCGCTACCTGTAAATGTGCATCTTGAAAGAGCGTCGCCAATAGTACTGGCTCGAATGATCTTATGTGCCGTCACGGAAGAGGAAAAATGACCTCCACAGGCTGAATCGTGAAAGCTCTCCAGTAGTCTTACCTGCTGGAGTTTATCAACACATCGCAGGAAGATACCATCTATCCCACGCTTATATAAACCGTCATCCCAGATAACATACTTGGCCGCTCTGAGCTTTATAGTACGCTTCTCCTTTGCATTCAGGTGCACTGGGCATTCGCCGTAGGTGAGGAAGAAAGCGATGTCGGAGTACCATTCGTCACAAGTTGCCACAAACAGAACCAGAGGTAGAGAAACAGGCTCCTCCAGAGGGCTTTGCGCTTCGTTGGTGCAATCTCCTTTCTCTCTAGGGCTATCTGAGTCTTTGTTTTCAGCCATTAGCTGACACAGGCCCTTGCCTCTTATCAATTTGGTTGGTTTAATATCCAGGTCATACTCCTGGACCTTTGCGATCCAATTCCCTCTCACACTTCCCAACTCTTGTTGAGTTAGAATTGATTTCACCGCTGTGTCGGGAACCAGCACCACTGTATGCGAGTTCAGAATGTAATACCTGAAACTCTTCACCGCTTTAACGACGGCAAAGGCGTGCTTTTCTAATTGAGTCATCTTCAACTCGTGGGGCTTGAGAGGAGAACTCATGAATGCGATTGGAGATTCAATATCCTCCGAGTTCCTTTGCATCAGGATTGCAGAAACAGTATGTTCGGAGGCATAACTATACATAATGAAGTCTTTGGAGAAATCCAGACATACCAGACCAGTGCATGAGCAATGAAGTTTTTATCTCCTCAAACGATCTTTTCCTTCTTCACTCCATCCGAAAGTTGGTGTTCCCTTCATCATGTTCAAAATGTGGCGAGTCTTCTCAAGAAAGTCGGGACAAAACGCCTAAGAAAATTCACCTTTCCGAAGAAAGAATGAACACCGGTCTTGCACAGTAAGAGTAAGGCTCAATAGCCTTGACCCTTTCGGCATCAATCTTTGTTCCTTCTTTGCTAACCACATGGCCTAGCAATTTCCCTTCCGTGACCCCGAAAACAGACTTTTTTGGGTTAAGGGAAATTCCGTGTTCTCGGCATCTGGCCAATACCTGTTCCAAATGATCATAATGATCACTTCGTCGTTTGGAGAACACGGTTAAGTCATCTAGATAAACTACAATGACCTTTCCCATCATGCCTTTGAAAGCAAAGTCCATGGCTCGCTGAAAAGTGGCACCAGCGTTGGTTAGGCCGAAAGGCATCCTGCTATAGGCAAACGTACCCCACGGAGTAGTGAATGCTGTTTTGAATTGATCTTCAGGCGAGACTTCAATCTGATTATAGCCCGAAAAACCATCAAGCATAGACAGCATTTCTGATCCAGTCACCGCTTGCAGAACTTGATCCATTATGGGAAGAGGGTAGTTGTCTTTCAGCGAAGCTTGATTTAAGTTTCGGAAATCTACGCAGATGCGTATTTCACCGTTTTTCTTGCGTACTGGCACAATGTTCGCCACCCAAGTGCTGTGATGGATAGGGAAGATGATTCTTGCGTCCAGCATCTTCTGAATTTCGGCTTGAATAGTGCCCGAAATCTTGGGATTATAATGCCTTTGCTTTCGACTTCAAGGCTTTGGCATCTTCTTTTAGCGGTATATCATGCTGAACGTCCTTTGGCTTGAAGGACTTTAAATCGGCATAGGACCATGCCAATACATCCATATATTTCTTCAGCAACTTGACAAACTTTCGCTTTTCTCCAAAGCGCAAGATTTGCCAATGTTCACGAATCATGCGGATGTGCCTCTCGAACCCATATTGACGGGTTCACCGGAGATGAGCCAGGATCATCCCGCCTCTTCTTTTTTACAAAACGGTCGTGCCTGTCAAACAAGCGTTCCAGAGAAACCAAGCCCTTTGGAATTTTATTTCCTTTGAGCTGACATATGCCATCGTTCTCTTTTGATTCATGATTTTGGCCGTTGATTGATTCACGGCACGTAGAGGTGGATCCTTCAAAATACAACTCATCAAAGTTTTCTGCTTTTTCTAGAAAGGCAATGAGATGATTATCATCGTTGAATACTTGCCAATGCTGAGAGTTGTCTGGCACGCTTGGACGGAAAACCACTTCAATGGTGTATTTGTTCGTTTTCAAACCCGGGTGCGGGAGCATGAGAGATGCTGAAACAGCCAACGAATCAGCCATGTCATTTTGGGCCCTTGGAATGGCCTCTATTGAAAAAGCGTCAAATTCCTCAATGCTGTCCCATACCGCATTACGGTAGTGCCTGAGCCTTTCATTTTTCACTTGGTAAATCCTTTTGACCTGATTTACAACTAGCTCGGCATCACCTTGGACTTTCAGATTTTTTATTCCTCTTTCCTTTGCAGCTTGCATACCGAGTAACAGAGATTCGTACTCAGCAGTATTATTAGTGTTGAAAAACTGCAATTTGAAAGAAAGAGGAATTACCTCCTCCTCGGGAGATATCAGCACAACTCCAGCGCCACATCCACTAGTCGCGCAGCTGCCATCAAATTGCAAGGTCCAGATCTTATTACAATCCTTTTCCTGAACAAAAACGTCCTTTGTATCCGCCTCGGTGGATAAGAAGTAATTCCCCAACCCTGATGATTCGAAAAGAATTTGGGCTTTGGGGTCTTCAGAGCTAGTGACCAAGTATTTCTTTTGGGATTCCGGCTCCAAAGTTTGCATTACGCCTTTGACTGGGATTCTAGCTTTGGACCAGCCCATGTGAATTTCTCCACCAACTTCGCTGCAAAAGCTCCTTCCCAACAGAATTCCATAGGCTGCCGGAATGTCAGCGACAAGGACGGTCATCTTTACTCTTTTATCCGGGAAGGCCGCAAAACGCAAATTGCGCGTCTTTGATTTGGCCAATCAATGGCACTTGCTTGGTCTCCAATGAATAGCATCTGCCGAATGGTTTGGTAAGAGTGAGGCCCAAAGCATGGGCGACTTTTGCCGGCATGACGTTATCGGAAGCTCCGGAATCAATTATACAGTTGCTCAACTTATGGCCGTTGATTAGAGAGAGAGATAGAAAGGTTCTATTTTGCCTGATGCGGATGTTGAAGCAACATTTATATGGGATTCAGGGGGAGTGGAAAGGATTCCTTTTGGGGAAACCTGTTTGGATGAAACAGCTTGACTCTGAATGTATTTGGTCAATCTTACAAGTTGTTCGGGGTTTGACTGAAGGTACTCAGCTTCAGACATTTGGATCTTGGTCTTTTTTGCATGATCTATAATATCAAACGCGGCCAAGGGTCATGCGTTGGTGAGGGAATGAGTCCTTCACTTCGCGGTGGTGGAATGGGATTACCGATCTTAGTAGGAACTGAGGGGGTGACTTGGAGGAGAGATGGGCGGAAAAGACTTCTTAGCAAAATACTTAACAGGGAATTGAGTAGGAAAAGGATTACCTCTTCTAGCAATGGTTGGAGGTGCGTTTGACGCGACCTTCTCCTTCTGTACGTGGGTAGCAACTTCCGCCTCTTTTCCTTGCGAGCGGGTGAAAACAGCATATGATTGTCCGCTTGCGTAGCCCTGAGTACTCTCTTCTTCGCGATTCATCCTCACAAACTCCATATATCCAATAGTAGAGTCACCTGGCTCACCGACATCTTGATCATCTTCGTCTTGAAACGAAGGTTCTTCATAATACTGCTCTTCTTCTTCAACTTCGGCCAAAGCATTGACCGGAGGAGCTTCAAGCGCCAACCGTGGAGCAGTCGCAGGTAGACGCGGCCTTTGTGAAGCATGGTTAGGAACAAAACTCCTTCTTGGAACATCCCGGTATGAGGAACTAGGAGCCTGGGCCAACTGCTTCTTCAATGCGAGCAAATCATTCGCCATTTTTTGGAATGCTGGGTCAGACGAAGTGGTGGGTGAAGGGCCCAAGGACTTAGGCTTTGATGATTCCTTTTTCAATTCGCCAGATATTATCAAATTGTCTTCTATCCGGATGGCAGCGGCCTGAGCGAGAGGTAGAGTAGCCACTCGCTCTTGAAGGAGCAAGAAGCTGACTTTTGAGCTCATGGCGTTCATGAAGAAACACTTCGATTCTCCGGCGCTGAAGCATGGCAGTAGGGACACGGTTGATTAGAGCATTGAACCGGGCGATAAAATCGCGCATGGTCTCGTTTGCCTCCTTCTTCAGATGAGTGATTCGTGATAATAAAGTGAACGCATCTTCTGAGGGTTTATACCTGTCTTCAAAAGCGTCCCGCAAAGTTGCCAACCGGTGATAGATCCGCCGGCAAATGCCGAAACCATTCACTGCAGGCCCTGTAGGGTTTTAAAAAGGCGAATCGACACATCTTCATGAGTCACGCCCAAGATATCGCATGACATAATGAAAGCAGATATGTGGGAATCCGTGCTTTGATTTCCGCTCCCGTCGAATTTAGGAAAATTCTTTCGATTTCCGTGAGGGAGTGCGTGAACTGGATGTGGCAAAGGCGAGAGGGCCCATAAAGCATTTCCCCATGGTACCGCCATTTGAAAAGCTGGAAAAAGCACACGAAATGGAAGGGTGGTTCCACTGAGCAAGCAAGGCACTACAAAGGGATGTAGATGCTTCGGCAATGCATCTTTCTTTGTGAAGGTGAGACACTCCTGGATGACCGGCTAGCTGAGCTTAGCGATGAAAAACGTGCCGGTGTTACGCTGAAATTGTGCCTCTGAAGCAGATCGAAAGTAGGATCAGCTTCTCTCTGCTCTCTCGCGCGCGTAAAGGTTCACTCGCCACAAGTGTACCTTTCAGATCTGCAATATTACAGCCAAGCAGATTTAAACTTTATTTTTGGGTGTACTTGATGATTTTCTGGTTTTTCCGACAAAACCAGCAAAGACGCACTTTTCTCGGATATTAAAAATTATCCTCTCTTAAACCGATCATGTTAAATGACAGATGAAAATGAGGATAAGATGGTGGGGAAGATAGTAAGCTGATTTTCGGATCTGATTTGGACTTTTCAGAGGGTTTCAAACTTTTTAGAAAACATCAAAACTCAGATCTACGGAAAAATAATGATTTCTGTAAAAACTCAGCGAACTAAAGATATGTAAGAAGCCCAGATCTATGACTCTCAGAAGAAAAATTTTCGATTCGGGCACTTTTGCAAATTTTTTGGATTTTCAACAAAAAGCTCAGATTTGCAAACTGGCAGCAACCTGCTGATTTTTCCTGATTTTTTATCTTACTACCAGCATAGATCTGACAGATCTGTCTGTTCGTTCCCCAGCGGAGTCGCCAAAAACTGTTGGTCCGAAAATCTGTCGCGCGGACAGATCTATGGATAAACGGGCCAACGGTGTTGCAGGGCTTAGCCCCTCTTTGAGACAAAGAAAGCTTAAACCGGTTTATTGCTACTTCTACTAGCAGGAACCTATGCAAGTCTCACAGATTCTGCCTTCGGGGGTTGGGATCTCATCCCAGTAGAGCGTTCTAGGCTGCGAAGAGAAAGGAATAAAAGGAGAAGAGAAAGAACAGATCCGAAGGAAGAAAAGAAATGAGTTCCAAAGCGGAAGGGTCAGAAGATCTATGCTTTGGGCTTGGTAGTAAACAGAGCCAAACCTACTTGCATAAATAAACAAAACAATACTGATAAACAAATGACGGAAAAGTAGATGTGAATCTAACAGATCAAACACATACAGATCTAACGTAAGAAAGATCTAATGTATAACACAGCTATTGAGCACAAAGTCTGAATAATTATATTACTGTTCTTCTCTGTTACAAGAAAGCTCAAAGTCTTTCTCTCCTCACTTCTATTTCTATCTGAAAAATGTTCACCAGAATACAACAAGTATTCTTGTATTTATAGAAGATGAGAGAGAGAGAAGGCAAAATGGAGCCAACCACTTATCTACAAGATATTTACAAAATATCTAAAGTCATGTTGACTTTTACATTTTTGAGTGGATGACATCATCCCATGATGCAACATGGATGATGTCATCGTTGGCACCAACATACTTGAGATATGCGAAAAGAAAGTCGGAGAATAGCGAGAGGAAGAAGAAGAAGAGGAAGAAGAAGAAGCTAGTCATCATCCTCGCCCCGCGGCCGAAAAGGGGTCGCCCGCTTCGATGCCGCTCAGAGATGAGATGTGGAATCGAGCGCGGTATTCCAAACTTGCGATCATTGACCCGAACCGATCCTCGTGATGGATCCTCAGTGCCGATCACCGACATTTTCGCAAGTTTCCCGCTCTTCTACAAGCTTTTGGGAAGTTTGGAATAATCTTTCTCCGCCTCAATCAGAAACCGATGAAGTCCCCGCAAGCCAAGCAGGTTATTGATGGATTCGGTATCAAACGTGACTTCCGCCCTGCTTGAGAAGCTAACTCCTTGAAAATCTGGATAGTATCATCACTGCGTTCTTAAGGTGAGGGAAGGAGTGAGCAACCCTGGATTCATGGATAAACCAATTTTCTCCATTTGATACATCGCATCCCAGGCCTCTTCCTTCACCTTATCTATTTTTCTAACACAAACTCGAGCTGATCTATCCGATAGTCCAGTGAGTGGACATAGTCTTGTTGAGGGTCCTGGGTGACCGAATACTCGAACTTGACCAAATCTTCGACTCAACATCGAACATCCGCTGGAAGGCCTCGTGTTGGAGTCTAGCGTTTTCTAACTCTTCCGATATCGGATCGCTAATGCTTGGAGCTCCTTATTCGCCTTTTCAATGTTCAGTGATGTTTGATATATTCGGCGATTACCTTTTCGCTATCTTTGAGAATCTGACTTCTCCAAGCAGAAACAGCCATGCCCTGCTCACCGATCTTTGAATATTCATTGATCTTGTCCTGACTGAGCAGCTCAGGAGTCTCGGCGGCAGTTGTGGGAGGTGCACTTCCCATCTTCTCGTAAGGCCCGAAGCAGTATTTATTCTGCTCTTTCAAAGAGCCTTTTCTCTTCTTTGGCTTCTTGAAGCTTTTCACAAAGTGCATCAATCGCGGAACGAGCTTCCCCCTGGAGACTTTCAGAGGACGTCCCCATTGTGACTTGGGTCACTGTGAAATCTGCTGGAGACAGATCTTCTTTCTCTTTGGTGGGATCGGGTAAGTTATTTCCAGACTCTCTCACCGCAGCGCTCTTTGAGAAGCGTGTAACCGGCTTGTGCTTCTTTGCTCCTTTAGTAATAATCGAAAAGTCCATCTGAGCGATGGGACTTTCCTCTTTGGGCCGGCTCATTCGGGCCGAGAGATCCAAGCTGGTCCTATCAAGAAGGACCAGAGACAGAGGGGGAGGCAAAGAACAAGAGAAGAGGGGAAGAACGTGGAGACACGCGGCGGTGGCATTGAAAGAATAGCCGCGGAGGTGTCCACGGAGGAAGGGAAACCGGGCTGCGTAAGACATAGGAAGGGAAGGGAGCCCGGAAATGAGGGAAGAAATGGAGGGAGACAAATCAGCAAGAGAGGAGAAGATGGATGAAGAGGCAGGGGAAAGGGTAGAAGAAGGGGGAGAGGACACAACCAAAGGAGTGGTTGCTGACACCTGGGGAAGGAGAGGAAGAGAAGAAGAAGGGACAGAAGGAACCTCCGTAGTCGTAGCAACGCCGACATCCTGAGTGGATGGGCCTTCGGGAACGTCCTCCATGAACTCCTCTTCCAAAGTTATGACTTGTTCAGGCTCCGAGGGAAGAGGACTTTCAGGGGCTTCCTCCTGACTGGTGCTTGATTCACCTACTGCACCCTTGCCTTTTAGCTGCTTCTTTGATCTTGGAGGTGCATTACCCAAAGGAGAAGTTATAAAATCTACGCCGAGGTAGATCAATCCATTCATACGGCACCAGAGCTCCGTTCTCCGCATGGTTTCTTTGACCCTCTCCTCAATTGTCTGAGGAGCCTTGCTTCTATCAATGGCCGGGAAGGGCCAATTGTCCCCATCTGTGTTATTATATACCTTGTCTACTTCATCTTCCGAAGTTTGGAAGCCTTTGGGGACGATGGCCACTCCATACTGAATAATTTCTGCCAATGCTAAGCGGGAGTGATCCTGTCTCCTGAGTGCCACCTCATGGATGACGTCAATGTAAATGTCCTCAATTTGAGGGACATGGATAGGATCAAGCTTAGCCCTTGGCAAGCAGCCTCTTGGGTCGAATGTAGGCCTCTTGGGAAATCATGCTTTAGATTGAGCAATTCTAGCTCTAAGCAAACATCTCTCCTTCGCCTTGTGATAGCCGGGAACAAGTGTATCGGCCTCTTGTGAGGGGGAAAGGAGTTCCACCCTTCTTTCTCTTCTCGGCACTTCTCATGATATGTGACCACCGCCTTGACAATTCCAATAGAACCACTTTGGTCCAAAGATACCTGGCAACCTAGTGGGCTCGCCCAAGAAGTTAACCGCCCCGATAGGTGAATGTGGGAAATTGGGTGAACAAGGCCCCCACTTTTCCACAAAGCAGAAACAAAGATTCTTAATTGTGCGGCCATGAGTCAACTTTGGTCGCAAAGATGCATATAATATGGTAGAAGAAAGCATCATTGATTTTTGAAAAGTGTTGATGCTATTCTCTAGCTTTAGCTCTGGGTAGTATTCATATATCTTGGCCTCGAGGCCAAGTTCCACTTCAGTGCAGCCCGGATAGTCCCTTTCGTAGGTCAGCAGATACACTACGTAGGAGTTCATATGAAACACTCTGTTGTGGCAAACCTGTCAGATGGCTACCGTGAAATGGCGCCTTATTATTTCCCCCCACAGGCAGGTTACTGATCGGGCAAATTTTTGTTCATCGTCTCTGTGTACCGCAAAGCATCCATTTATGGAAGTAGTGGGCATCCAAAGCCCCAAGACTCTCGCTCAGAAAGTGATGGTGTCACTGAGTTCTTCGGAGAAGTCGCTTCGGTGGATAGTCTGGGGCCACCGGGTCACTACCTTCTTATTTTTGAGGTAGACTTCATTCATTAATTGCATGCATAGGTCCTCATTGTCCTCCTGTGTCTTGACACATTCTTCTTGGGTAACGACCACGAAGCTTCGGTGATGAGGGATGCCAAGAATCTTTCAAAATGGCGAGTGGTGAGGTCAATGACCACTTCCCCTTACTATTTTCGACACACCGGTGTCCTTGTTGTAAGATCGGGCAACCACCATTATGAACTCATTATTAATAATAGCGACCTGACTGGAATCCCACCGCGAAATGTAGAGCACTACCCATCAATTTATCCATCCAGGGTGGCTTCTTGTTACTTTCTCGAGTTCTCACCTGCACTGGTCCATGTCAATGTGGCCCAGCCGAGAATCTCTCGACATCCATATTGCATTCCGCCCGAGATTCGGGCATTCTAACCCTTCGTACTTATACTTCATTTCTTCCTCTCGTTAGCTTAGCTTTTCCTCTTGGTTTGGCGGGTCTCTTGCTTGACGTAGACATGTGTTCTTCAAGGCTTATCTGATGATCTGCATGTAGAAGGAGCGAAACCCAATCCAGGAAAGTTGAATTAGTCATTTGATTTTCCATTGGAACGCTAGCAGAAGAAAGAGTTAGAACTTTTAAGGCCTGGGCGCAGGCGCATGGAAAATGTATATAACAGTGAATAGACAAGGCGCACAGAAAAGGACGCAACTTGAGGTAAAATTTGGCGCCAAAGGCGCATGGCGCATGGACGAAGGCAGATCGCATTTTATAGAAGGGCGCACAGAAATGCATGCTACATTGATATTTGAGTGCGCCCTTCGCGCATGGGCAGATTGTGCGACATGGGAAAAAGACGCGCCAAAGGGATGAAGGAGGCGCGGGTTTTGAGCGTGTTAAAGCCGAAAGGGTGCGCCTAAGAGCGCATGATTTTAATCGCAGATGTTGGGTAGACGCCGAGGGGCGCGACTGTCTTTATTGCAACATGACGCAACAGTGCGCCATGGAAAACACTTAATCATTTAATCATTTTTCAACTCTATCTTCCACTCGAAAGGAGGCTTGGTATAACAAGGTTTTTATAAAGAGGATCTCAGATGGCGCTGATGCAAAACCACCCCCCTTTTTCCAACAAATCCGGAAAGAGGAGAGGAGGAAGAAAACACAAACCTGACAGGATAGGGGAGAAACAAGCCCAACAAGGCCGGCTAGCCATTAAAAGAGACAGACCATGCAAGCAACAAACAGACTCCGCTAAAGAAATAAGCTCGAACGAGAGAAAACACGTACTCAAGAACGTGAAAGCTTTCAAAAACAAACCAGGAGAACCACCTACCTCGAATATATATCGAAAATTTGTGGCGAGTGGGTCCACAGAGCAATGACGGCGACAGTGAGGAGCTGACAAATCCAGAGCGATCACGTGCTTGTCAAAATGGAATGAAAATGACAGTATGGCAATCGTTATATATATCAAAACTTTGTCATAAATGCGCCACCCACTATTTGAAAAGGCGCGCGAAAACGACTGTTGACAGAGGAAAGCATGCGCCCTTTGGCGCATGGAAGTAATCGATAACAGAGAATGGGTGCGACTTGGCGCATACGACGAGTTGTCGACATGAATTTATGTGCGCCCTTGGGCGCACCAAAACGTGGTGTAACAAGGAAAATACATGCGCCTTTTGGCGCATGGAAAAGAGGCGCGACAAATGATATGTCAACATCGAGGCGCATGCGCCTCGGCGCACGCAAATAAGGCTTAACATGCTTTGGCGCACCGAAAGACGTGTTGACATGGGAAACCATGCGCCAAAGGCTTTTTAAAGGGGCGCACCAAAATGTGGTGTTACAGTGAAAATCCATGCGCCCAGCCAAAGGGCTCAAAAAAGACTAAGTTCAAAAACTGAATTTCCCGAGAAGGGATGTTACAATATTTCGAACGCGAAGGATCCCTATCGAGGGATCAAGACAAAAATTTTCGGTATGGTTATCGGTAAAATTGCCCTTGTCAATTTTACGGGATAACAAAGCCTTCGTTGGATTATAAGATGGATAAGAATATTGATCCATGAATTCAGAAGAAGGAGATAAAATCGATGCATTATTAGAAGGTAAGGTTTGAGCGATGGGGTTAAATTAATGATTTGATGCAAATTGAGTTAATTAAATCATATTTGTAGAGTAATACTGTTCCTATTGATATAAAAATGATAATAAATAATAAGACACAAGAAATAAGCAAGCAATGATGTAAAAACCTAAGCAAGTAGGAGAGAAAATGGGACTTAGCTGATTTTCGAGAAACAAGAAGTGATCTAGAAACCGAAATACTAGAATAGATGAGGAGAGTGTCACATAGGCTCACCGGAGGTTTTGAGATTGGAATTATGCTAGATAGGAGTGCCCATGAGAGGTAAGGAACATCAAGGAACTAGTGTCTAGATATGGGTGCAGTGTCCAGGGTAGATGTTGTAGATCCAAATATTTAAATATTGGATAAGCTTTTCTATTGGTCCCTATTTTTCTCTCTTGATTCACTGTCTGATCTACGATCGTACCTATAACCTATAAGGAATAAGTTCACCTATACATACCCAAAAACCACATCAAACCTAAAAAGGACAATGTATAATGGGGATTTAGATTGACCTCCGATGGACACCCAAAGATTGAACTTACGGCCGAGTGTTGTACTACATCTCAAACTCCATGTAGTTCATGTGTGGGTGTAGAAATGATGCCTTAGGATGCCCTTGTGCAAGCCGCATAGTGATAACGAGATAAATATAGAATGTAGAAGATGTATAATATGTGTGGATGGAATAGAATAGAATTCCTATTCCTATGTTGTGTATGTATAAGTATGCAACCTTTTTCCTTGAATAGGTGCTATATAGATGCCTTTTGTGCTATTATTCCTTTTACTGCAAGATTAGGTGGTAGTATTTAATAGTTAGTACTTGATCCCTTATTTTGAAAACATAACTATGTATTTATATGATTCCCTTATTTGAATTTCGTAATTGACAACTGAAAGGATGACCCAAAGTAGTAAAAATTAATTAAGAAGAGAAATGGGTCCAAAAGGATAAGAAAAGGATAAAGAGGGACATGAGTGCCTAGGAGGATAGGATCACCCGACACCACTGTCATGTCCGGGTGCTAGTGTCTCGAGACCATAAAAATATAAAATAGTTAAATGCAAATAGTAGTGTAAGATTTACAAAGACAATTAAAGTGTAGAAGACAAAGAAACATGATAGATGGAGTTATCAATTACTAGTTTTATTGCTTAGGAATCATGTAAATGCTAGCATGATTTTAGGACATAGAAATGTACCCAGGTTTATAGATTTTGTGACTACAATTGTAGTAATAGGACCTGTGAGTGTGAAGTATGAGAGCAAGAAAGATAGATTCCCGGGAGCCTTGGTGGGACTGGTAAAGAATGGTGTCGAGTATCATATATCATGTAAAAATATATAAAAGTCCCAAATTCACCTCAAGATACCATGTGAACATGCATGTGTGTATAGAAAAATATAATGACATAATAATCATCCAACTAACATAGGAAACAGAGTGCAACATGCAAGTAGTATAAGCTAACAAGAGTAAATATAACCAAGATAGGTAGACGTCATGTGATTGTGATGGTGTGTTGTGATATACAAGATGTGTATATAGGAGAGGGTGTTCCCCTAATGGATGTGTGTGATGCGAGGTTCATTTAGGAATTACGCCATCAAAATTCAAGTATGAACTATAGAAAAAGAGTATGTCATTGGGTGGAAAAGGTATCATGTGATTAATATTAGATCTTAGAAAATATTTACCATGAAGCACAAAGCATGAAGTATATCAAATAAGATAAGAGAAAATGATAGAGAAAACCAATAGTGATGGGGGAAAGTAAAATTTCCCCATGTGTGCAGTGATGGAGATATATCCGATGATGTGAGAGAGACCTTGCCATGGTGGCAGATGTTCAAATGTGTACCAGTCATCGACATAGTCATTATCTAGATTGAAAGGAGGAATTATAAGTGGAATATTAGGAGGTTGGTGAGGGATATCAGCTTGTGGCGATGGAATTGGTTGTTCTTCCTTTGATGGTTTGGCCTTAGATGGGGATTGTGGTGAATCTTACATGACTAGAGAAGGAATAAGAGTGACTATTGCATGATGCTCACTAGACATAGAAGGATTAGATTTGGAAACCCATTGGGGTTTGGTAATTGGAGATGAGCGTGTAGTAGAATGTTGTGTAGAAAATGAAATAAATCCTTAATGATCAAGTTACCTAATTATTCATTCTAAAGAATAGAAATCATTGTCATGATGTCTATTAATTCTATGATAATTGAAAAATGGGCGACCTTTGTATTTTGTAAGTCGATAAGAAGGGTAGTAAGGTGATTAACTAGTGATTGAGAAGTTCAGAGAGAATATCATGTTTCCTAGCATTTTGATCAAACTTGAGAGGTGTTTGTTGTGGTAAGACCTTGACCTTACTTGTATGAGAACATGTAGTAGACATGGGATTAGGATGAGGTGTAGAAGAAGAAATAACATGGGAATGAGAAACATCCTTGAGATGTTGGATTTGGATGTGAGGGATGTAATCGTAGTTTCCATAGCTTGAAATTTATCTTGAAAAAAAAGGTGTAAATATTGAATTGAATCGAATATGGATTGTTTAGTTGTGTTATCGGGACTAATAGGAGGGTAAATAATAAAATTGAAAATTTATCTTACCTATGAAGGTGGCATATCACATGGGAGATACATTGTATGTATGGCATTTGTGAGAGAATCTTTACAAATTGGTGCTTTTAAGTAATTAATACAAGGAGACTTGAGGAACTTTAGGATCCATGATATGAAAGAAAAGGTAATTTGCGAAATAAGATCCCTAGAGGATAGGACCTAGGATGAAACCTTAGGAAGAACTATGCAATTTAGATGTACGATAAACAATAGATGGAAATATCAACCCCGACGCAACTAGGGTTTGGGGTTAGGAGATACAAATATAATAGAATAGGGAAAATAAGGATATGAGTAGTTGATCATGAATATGGGCTCACCAGATGATTTAATATAATTTATAATTAAATATTATTTCATAGTAACTTACTATATCAAATGATATTACGATAATTAAGTACAATAATGTACAAGCACTAAGCATTCAACAAATGTAAAACCCTAAGAAAATGAGAGAGGTATGATGACTTAGTTGATTTTGTGCAACCTGGGAATGATCGAGACTATGTAACTTCTGGAACAATATAAGAATAGTGTCACAAGAAGACTTGATGAGGGTTTAGAATGTAAGGAATGTACAAGACAGAATCACTGTAAGAGGAAAGGAGTTCCTTAGGTGATAATGAATGATCTACGCACTTGTGTTTGCTAGAATGCTTAGAATCTAGCCATTTCATTGTCAGAAGGTCTTCATTGTTGATTTCTTTGGTTTCATTATTAGATCGCACCACACCTATAACCTACAAAATAAATGACTACCTGCACATACCCATAAACCACATAAAATCTAATAAAAATATGTAGAATGTTGACTTAGACGGAACTGGAAGTCACCCGAAGAGTGAACTTATGACTGAGTGCTGAAATACATCTCAAAATCCATGTAGTTCTTTATGTGTGTGTGTGTGTGTGTGTGTGTGTGTGTGTGTGTGTGTGTGTGTGTGTGTGTGTGTGTGTGTGTGTGTGTGTGTGTGTGTGTATCCATGTCCCATGCCCTAGGTTACCCTTTTTGCAAGTTACACAATGATAACATGATAGATATAGATTGTCCCAAATATGCAAAAATGTGTGCGATGGAATAGAATAAAATCCCCTCATATGCGGTGTATGCATGGACTAATGCAACCCTTGTCCCTTGTATGGATGTGCTAGATGTATGCTTTGTATTTCTCTTGTGCCTTTATGAAAACTTATGTGGTGATAAATAATTCTTATAGTGCTTGGCTCCTATTTAGAAGAAGTAACTAAATATATGTGATTCCCTTATTTGAGTTTCATAATTGAAAATTGAAAGGATGATCCAAAGTGTCAAAAGGTGACCAAGAAGTGAAAATGACCTAAAAGAATAAGAAGAAGAAAGAGAGGGAAAAGAGTGCCTAGGAGGGACAAGAGTGCTTGGGTGATTTTTTCCTAATCGGGAACTAGTGTCCAAGGCCATTAAAATGTAAATTAGTCAAGTGCCGGCATAACTATAATATGTGTAAAGCCAATAATGTGTAAGAAATAAAACAACCGAAAGGACAAAAGGAGTTCATCAACCACTATTTTTCTTGTTTAGGAATCATGTATACATTAATATGATATAGGACCTATAAATGTACCCAAGTGCATAGATTTTGTGTGTACAAAAGGGTTCACAATGGCCAAGAGAGGAGGTTTTAAATGGGGCGGTTTGGTTTTCATGACTAATTTTTTAAATTTTGCATGCTAGAAATTTAGCATGAAAATAAATGACTAGTACAAAACCACCCAATAATTTATCTATGAGCATGGAATTTTTTTAGGTGTAGCTATTCAATAATTATAAATTCATAACCATGCACAAAGTTTTTCTAAAATCCATGTGGTGAAATTTTAGACATAAAATCTATATCTTTAGTACTCAAATAAAAACACTTTCCATAAGTTCAACTGGAAATAAAAATCAATGAGAGATATACATATATATTCAATATTTATAATAAAACATAAGACAAACTAAAATTCACCTAGCATAAATTATTGACATAAGCCCCAATAAAATTAGTGACATCCTTAGTTCCTTATAAAATAGCATGTATGGCTATCTCTCCATGCAACATTAAACTCACAATATTTTGAATCTTATAAGGAGTAATGCTGCGATTCTTGTTGTAAAGAGCAAACTTGGAAGCCATTATCACTACCCTCTTAAACAAGTCATTCAAAAATTGTTCATAATGCCCATGAAATTGCCCAAAATTCCAATATCTAGGTACAATTGCTTCATCATATTGTAAATAAAAACCATGTATGTCTCTCCCACAACCTTATTTTTCCTTACTTGGCCTTTCTAATGTTGGCCAATTTTTTAGATGTTAAATTCTCCGTAGTTTTCCCAAGCCTGCTACTAGTATCCATTTTGATCTATTTACACCCTTAAATATATAATGTGATGTAACCTGGGATATGTAAAATAATATATAGAGTGTAAGGTTTTGTTATAAGGATTTTTTTATTTAATTAATTTACAATTAACCATGCATAATTAGAACAACACATTAATATTTTCAATAATGATAAACTATAGCTTAAATACATAAGAAGAGATGAAGAATTATCTATATAGAGTGGAGCAAAGGAGATATTGATGTGCAAACTTATGTTATAAGAAAATATAAAACTAAAGGTGCTTATCGTCGATACAACAACTAGAAAATGACCTAGTGCAAGACCATACACATTCTATACAGTCTTTCCCTAATTTTGTATGATCTTAACTAGTTTTGTATAGTCTTGGACCCTTTTCTAGTAAACTTTTGTAACTTTACGTGTGCTTCAATTACCTATAAATTTACTTCATCATATGTTGGTCTTATTTACATAACCTGTAATGAATAGAAATAAAGTGAAAACCTTAAATACATATAATACCATTCATCAAAGAATTAGATAAGAAAAAGGAGAAATTAGTACATATTGATACTAGAATACAATTGGTGGTCAAATTGGGCATTGAACCATTCTCGAGTGTTACACTAGACACCCTTGAGTAGAATAAAGCCTCATGCAAATTTACTAGGTACATATGTAATTGTGAGTGTAATATAATCCATCCTTTATGAGTGTCCTTGTGTCTCTTGACAAAAATATAATGGGATAACTATAGAGTAAATAATATACCCATCATGGTAGTTGTGTGAAGTAATATGCTTCAATTTCTAAACTACACCTTTTGTCCCTTTGAAACCCTTTGAAAATGCTTGGGAGTGACTTGACTCTCCTTAAGACATGGATCTAGTACCTTACATGCTTGAAAATGGAGGAAAATAGAATCTTTGACCTGGTTGAGAGCTTCATACATGTAGAAATGGCCACTCTAAGTGATGTACAACTGTTTTTGAAAGATTTAAGAGAGATTTCATCTCTTTTGGATTGATATTTGTAATAGGAGATTATGAAAGTACCACATGAGTAATAATGTGATATTGAATTTCTTATCTAGTCATATATAAGTGACATATTGTGATAAGTCTTACCCTAGGAAGATGAAACAACACACTCAATATATTCAAATTGAAATTAAGAACATACAAGTTATCCTAAGTCATACATATTATCTGGAACAAACTATATGGTTTTAGATAAACAACTTGTGATGAAAAAAATAGAAGTTATAGAATGATGCATATAACTAATTTATTACTTTTCTTAATTGATAATTCCTTAGTTTGTGATAGAGAAAAGTGCAAAGATAAACAATTCAAGAAAGAGCTATGGAGATGTAATGATTAGACTTAGAATGTGAGTATTTGTCTTAGTAAAGGGACATAATCAAACTTGTCATTGTCAAAGGATGAGTTACCAAATTTGAGTATCCACACGATCAAAGGCATTGAGTTTATATTATATCTACTTTAGAAACAACAAATAAGAAGATGCTTATCCAAAATAGTTTTCAACATTTTCCTTTAATCAAATAAATTACACAATTTCCCAAAAGAGATATTATAATCTCTTGCACACATGTTTTCTTTGGTGTCCCACTCATGATACACAATTGTTGGAGTGTAAAAAGGATTAGAAATCCAACATGGATATATTTTGTATGATTATGTAATCTTGTTGTAATGCATAAGTTGGATAAGAAAAATAATAGAAGATACAATGATTTATCATATGAATATAGAATATAAATAATCTCTTTTCGTAAAAGATGAAGAAGGGACCAGTAACTCAAAAAATTCCTCATAATGTATAAAGTATGTAAGCACTATGTGTAAAAGATTGATCTTTGATCCTAATAGAAATATATCCCGATTCCTTCCATCCTAAACTAATGTCTATGTTATGATTCAATATTAATAATTCCTATTATTTTATACATTTTTCTGTTCATTATATATTCTTTTATTAACTTGTTTCCTTTATGTAGTCATTGTACACTTGTGAATTAAGGATTAATATGTCATGTGTATCTTGTCATATGAAATTAATATGAATTAATCTAAAATACAACTTGTTGTAAGTCTTGAAGCCATGTTTCGTAGACCTCTTCTAACAATAGTTATATTTATGGGACTCTAAAATGTTAAGATGGAAAATATATGTTGAACGATGGCTGTAGGATATGATGAAACAATTTGTGGAAGTTGAAAATACTTTGATGGGGATTCCTACTAAAAATATCTGTTTGGATTACATTTATAGATATATTCATGATATTTTCTGGTGCTAGCTTCCATAAAATTTATCCACTTAGTTATCTCAGTTTGAATTTTATTTCTTTAGATACAAACATGAAGATGAATATAAGTAGATAGAGGAATTATTTTTAACATTGCATAAATTGGATGTGCCATGGACCGTTGTTGTTGACAATTGAATGTAAACTATAATTGGTAGGTATGTAATTGAATTTGATGTCTAATATTTTTGTTCTTTTTATTTTGTTGAAGATCATTTTATAGTTGGATTAAGAGGAAATTTTGTTAGAAAATTCCTTTCTTGGTCAAGATGTTAGTTATGGAAAAATCCATGGTGCCAATTCCGTGTAGTATGGATTAGTCGAGTAGGCACCAAGGGGATGTAATCCTATAAGAGGAAAGATAAAGGAGAAGGGGACAAATTAAAGAGGGTTATTGAAGGGTAAAAAAGGATTAAATAAAATAAAATAGAAGGATTGAAATAATACGAGAGAGGCATAACAACACAATAAATGGGGAAGTTATAGTAATTCGAAGGGAATAAGAAACCAACTATGAGTAGGAGTAAAGTAGGGAAGGTTGATGAAGAATAAGGGAAGGATCCTCTTATATAAGATGACAAGATTCCCATGGAAGAACACCAAAGTGATCAACAAGGTGTGCAATGAGGTGTGGACCACGAGTCTAGAGTTGAGGAAGAAAACAATAAATTAAATGAGGAAAAAGGATATGAGACTAGAATTAGTTAGAAGAATATTCATGAAGAAGTTGGTATTAAACCTAGATAAACCACCATGGATACCATAATATTGCGTAGAATAAGAAAGAACATTCCATAGTAAATATATCAGAATAAATGTGCAAAGGCCCATAGAAGATGATAATACCCCTCTTCTAGGACATATGTCCCTAGAGAAAAATAGAGAATTGATCACGTGGGATTGTCTAAATGGCTTGGAGAAGTTTGAAATTTTCAAGAATTGTGAAGAAGACTAAGCTAACCATCCACATTATAAACAAAATTGCAATCTAGAATATAAGAGATAAGGTTTGAAAGAATTTATAAGGAAATAGAATTCTCATTGTGTAGCCTTTAGTTGCATATGATTAAATTAAGGTGGAATTATGAAAGGAGTAGGGAGTGTAATAATAATATCTTTGTAAGCCAAAAATATGAAGTTAAATTCCTTGAATTCGAGGAATCGAAGAAGAAAAGACATAATATAGTAAGACTACTATAAGTTCTAGTGGGAGTATCAACCAACCAAGTATGCAAGTGAATCCAATTAAAATTCGAGGTATCTTTGTTGTACACAGTCAAATAGGAAGTCAGTTGGGGAGAAGAGGAAGGATAGATAATTACCCTAATATTTATACTAGCTTGCAACCTTATCACAGATTTGTTGACCCCAAAAATTACCTACAAACTTGTGATATGCATTGGGAGAAAAAATGAATCATTGCGATACTATAAAGAGGTGTGAACTCATAGGGGCACTACATAGAAGAGCCTTAGAGTTTATATACTTTAGGAATCTTAGTGAAAAAACATTATAGGACCTATGGAATGCCCTTACACAAGAATTAAAGAGAAAGAAATGTGGATTAGAGAATATTCAAGATTTGAAAGAGATTAAGCAAAGACCAAGGGATTCTATCATGGAGTATAACATGAGGTTCTTTGATGTGATGAACAAAGCCAATTTTAATTTTGATGAATAAAGTAAAGCCACTTGGTTTGTGGAAGGATTGTGTAATGAGATTTGGTTTATAATTGAGAAAAAAAAATCAAAACTAAATCAGAGGCCATTAAAAGAACTATATGGGTGGATAAAATTGAATACTATGGAAAAGATAGTTGATCCAACCAAAAACCAAAGAAAAATAGACGTCGTAATGTGAAGATTGGAGTAATTACAAGAAGAAAAAAATAAAATAATAATATATGGTGCATAGAGTATGGATATTGGAGGAATTATAAGGACACAAAAAGAATGAATGCACCAAGAAAAATTCAGGGGGAAAGGGAGAGTATTACGAAGTATGTAGAATTTGGGGACACTCACTTACATTTGTCACATATTGCAACAAAGTATGTTAGATAACCTCGAGAATGTGATATACACATTTTGTAAAGCCACTACACATGAGGCTAAGGAATGTAGGGTGTTGATGGATCTAAAGGAAGAAGTGGTTAGGAATGTATTTACAGTACAAACACAATTATCACTATAACATAAATAGTTACTTCATAAATAGAGATGATTGCTTCCCATCAACCAATTACATATTGAGATATTATTTCACCATAGAAAAACCCACAATATATACCACACCCTCCACAATCCATTCGAGTTGTGCCTTACCATTTCCACAGGTAATATGGGTTGGGAACCTTCTTTGCCACACCACCCGAATGGAACATACCTCCACCTCAAGCACCTTAATAATGATATCAAGGAAAAATAAAAGGTTGGAACACCCTGCAAAGGCCATATGAAACACAACAATGAGGTTACCAAGGTGGTTAAAAGTAAAGGAGGATGGGATCCGATCTCGGCATTAAGGATTAATGTACTATATTTATGGAGAACCAAATCATATTACATGAAATTATCCTTCGAATCTAGACTAGGAATTGTTTTCTCGCATACATGTAGGGTGCATGCACAAAATAACATAGAATATTATCACACATTAGATAAACAAATAAATAAAAAGTAAGCGCACAATGCCAAAATGATTAATATTGTGCCTAAAGTTAACAACAATATCTAAGTTGTTACTTACATCATAAAGAAAAGAACACGGCTTGGAGCACGTGGATATTCCAATAGATCCCCAAATACGATTTAACATATAAGGATACTTACCCTATCCCAAGAAAGGAAAAATACCTACTTGAATAAGCTAAAGTTTCTCTCTAATGACTATAAAATAAATATATTACTATGTAAAATATAGGGGAAACATAAACACATATTTATGGCCAAATGATGAGAATCCTAAAATAGGAAGGGGTGGTTACCGACTTTGTAAGATCCGTTGAACATAGTAAATTTTTAAATACAATGAGGATATATACCAAAACATATCCAATCTAATCATATCTCTATTATAGAATGCATAAAGGGAACAAATCAAGCAAAGAAACCTATTTGGTATGTAAATACTAAGAAGCCATGGGAATTTGATATTTGATGAATATAATCCTTGGAGGGTATGAAATAAAAGATGTGGTGTTAGGAGCATAGTCATTAGGATGCCAAAGTCCACTTGGGAAGCTATGGGAGCCCCCATTTCTACCTATAGATTGGTTACTCTTATACTTTTAGATTATGGGAGGCTAGATCCAATTATCCTCTTTGAGGATGTGGAAATATAAGTGTGAGACATGAGTTTAAAAGGAGACTTTGAGGTGATTAACATGAAAATAAATAAAACACACTACCCAATGTTAATAAGGAAGATATGGGCATATGATTGTAGACAAAAAATCTATGCATTTGGGTAGATTTCTAGGTCCTAAAAGCATGTTAGCATTTAAATTATTCCTAAGCAATAAAACTAGCAATTGACAATTTCCTTTAACCTTTTGCTTTGCCTTCTACACTTTTATCGGCTTCATACATCTTGCACTCTTGCTGACATTTTAATGTTTATATTTTTATGGCCTCAGACACTAGAGCCTAGTTGGGATACTAGCACCAGGCACTCCTATCCTCATGGGAACTCCTATCCCTCTTTACCTTTTTCTGATTCTTTTGGACCCCTTTTTCTTCTTAATTAATTTTTACTAATTCGGGAATTCACCTTTCATTTTTCAGTTATGAAATTCAAACAAGGGAATCATATAAGCACACAATTATGTTTTCAAAATAAAGGACCAAAATCTAAGTATTACATACTATCACCTAAGGTTGCATCCAAAGGCACAAGAACATCAAAAGAATCCATCTAGCAAATAATTCAAGGGACAAGGGCTGTATTATTCTACATACATAACATAGGATGGGAAGTTTATTCTATTTTCATCCCACACATTCTAGATCTATCCCGATATCATTTGTACAACTTACACAAGGGCATCATTACACATACTTACACACAAATAAATGGATCTAAGATACAATGCATCAATTGGTCACATGTTCACTCTTGGATGACCAATGAGGTCATTTGGAATCCCCATTGTACATTTTCCTTTTTAGGTTTGATGTGGTTTATAGGTATGTGTAGGTGAAATTATTTCTTGTAGGTTACAAGTACATTCACAGATCATACAACAAATCTAGAGTGTGAGATAGAAAAGGAAAAGGAACATCATCCATACTTGAAAGAACTAGATCCTTAACATCTACATGGACACCAACACCTATATCCAAACCGTAGTTCTAGGTGCTCTTGTCCTCTCCCAAGAGCTCTGTCATGTGTAGTTTTAGAATATATAACCTCCAAAAAGTATTAATGACACTCTACCCATCCTATTTCAGTTATTCACTTTCCTAGAAGCACTGCAAGATTACTTGGAAATTAGCTAGTATCTCTATCTCCCTCTCTTTCTTAGGGTTTCACATTTATATGCTTGTTTTATTATGTATTCTATGTATATTAGCATTTTTACATCATTCATTATAGTAGTTACTCTGCAATTAGATTTAATAATTCCATTTATATTAAATCATTTGGTGAACCCAAGTCATGATCAAACATTTAGATATTTATTTTACATATTCTATCCACTTTGTTCTTTCATGGCTCCTAAAGTCTCCTTATATAAATTACTTGAAATGCGCCCACCTTTCAAATATGTTATCTAAAAATCCATAAACATTATGTATCTCCCTCGCAATATGCCACCAACACAAGTAAGTTCCATTTTTGATAGTCTAAACGATGACCCTAGCCTTGGTGATACCACAACCAATCAATCCATTTGTAAGTCAATTCAAGTTTTACATTGTTTATTTTAAGATAAAATTCAAGCTATGGAAATTACATCTCTCACAAATGAAATACAAAATCTCAAGGCCGCTTCTCCATCCCATGCTAGTGCTTCTTATACACATTATCCTAAGCTTATGTCTACTACATGTGCTCATATAAGTGAAACTCAAGTCTTACCATTACCAAAACCTCTCAAGTTTGATCTAAATTCCAAGAAACATGATATTATTCTTGAGCTCCTCACTCACTAGTTGATCAAATTGCCACCTACTGATTACTACCCTCCTTATCGGCTTGACATATATATAGGTCTCCTATTTTGTAATTATCATAGAATTAATGGACAACATGATAATTATTTCTATTCTTTAAAATGAATAATTAAGCACCTTTAGCATCATAGCTTTATTACATTTTCTACACAACATTCTACTACATGTTAATCTCAAACTGCTAAATCCCATTGGGCTCCCAAATCTGATCCATCTATGTCTAATATGAATCATGCCATAATTTCTAATGTTCCTTCTTTGGTAAGTCAAGAGATTCCTATCCAACCCAATGTCATACCACATTTAAAAATACGTACCCCATCACCTCCTCCTATCAAGTCTTCTACAACGTTACCCATTCTAACTAAGCAAACTCCTCTCAAAATCCATCCTCCATCCTCTCCTCATATCAATTCCCCTATAGTGCTACCCATTCCAACTAAGAAACCTCCTTTAAAATTTTTTCCTCCATCCTCTCCATCTAGCAAGTCTTCTATAGTGTTACCAATTCTAAATAAGCAACCACCAATCAAGCAAGACCAACCAGTTCATAGTGTGATATCTAAACTCTCTAAACTTCCTCTTATCAATCCACAATCTGATACTAGTCATACCCTTGCTCCTACTTACCATTGTGGAAACCATATATTTTCTTATGACACATTTCAAACTCTGTCATAGATATCCATCACTCACATAATAGGGGAATAGAAATATCCCCCTCATAATCACATCTTCTAATAAGTAGTTGTCTATAAATATTATTCACATTCACATCTCTACATTACTCTTGCTTTGCACTTCATGTCGTATTTCTAGAAACAATTTTTCATATCTACACTATGGGCAGACCTTGCTACATATCTCTACACTCCTATGCTACTCTATACGTGATTTGTTTCTATTTAGGGTACACATACTAATTTCAATATATGGTATGCATCCTTTCGTGCACTATACATACTTTGGCTATTCTTTCTCATAAATGATGCCATATATTTACCAACATCTCCTTATATACAAACTTGGGGATATTGTGCTTTCTCCCCTTCCATCACTATGAAGTTGACTCTAGTATCTACTACCATACTTATCTCTCCATGATTTATGATCAATATTTCTTAAACACTCCTACATTTTTGGTACACACATTGTATTGCCGTTACCCGATGACACACTCTAGTGATATGATTCAAAATTGACTGTTGAGGGAATACTTTATCCTTGAACCTAACACCATACACATTTCACACTCAATGCTTCATGATACATATTTTATAGCATCTACTCTCACACATGACACTCATTTCCCAATGACACACTATTGTTCTATGGTTCATTCTTGACTATTAAGGGGAATTTATAAATGAACCTCATCTCATACACATATACTTGGGGGAAATGCTACTCCTACCATCTTACATATCACACCATCACACTCATACAAAATTTGCATATCTTGGTTGCATTTATTCTTTCTAGCTTATACTACTTACATCTTGCACTTTGCTTACTATGTTAGACGGATACTCAATATGTCATTATATTTATCATATACACATGCACATTCACTTGGTATCTGGAAGTGAATATAGATCTCTTAAAACTCTTTACATGATACATGATGCTCAACACTAAATCCCTTGCTAGTCCTACCAAGGCTCTTGGGGGCATCTACCTTGACTACTCTTAGACACTACAAGTTGTATTATTTCATCAATTACTAGAAATTGATTTTTGCTACTATATACACGCTATGAAATACTATTTATCTTTTTAATATGGTAACATGTGATTCACGTGTAGGTTTTGATCTATGGGATTACATAAAACCATGGTATATGATACATTTTTTTGCTATTATTTTCTATTGTTTGCTATTTTTTTCGGGATATGCCATATGTCTCTGTGTAATCACCGTATGCCTTTTTCCTCTTTAATCCTTATTTTATTGTGACATTGTGAGAAATCTCCCATGTATGAAACCTAACTCTTATGCAGTCTATCTTGTTTTCACACTTGCTTGTTACATTTACTTATTTTGTATGATATCTACTTTTATTGCTAACACTTGTTACTAGCCTATCTTGTTTGCATGTTCCTTGGTTTCTACCATGCACATCCACTATTCCCTATAGGTATATCCACTCGAGATATGCATATCGAGATCACAATTCTATTGGTTGAACAAATAATCCCTACAAAAGATCAGAGCTACAATATAGATCAACATAATACATGAATATAGTCACGAACGGTCTAGAATTAGACCAAGAACTCACACATAAAGTGACAACGACACCCAATAATAGATATTAGAACCTCACACTTGTGTCATCCCCTAGGTGCTAATGTCCCGGGGGAAGAAATAGTCAATTTCTAAGATCATCAAAATCTCTAGAAACTTTCAAAACAATTCTATAGTAGTAGGAACTTTCCTCCAGTTACAAAATTCACCTTATCAATACATTTCAGTTACAATCACGATTAATCAAAACAAATTGGGACGTACCATATACAATGGTGATTATTTGGTAAGCATCATGAGAGGAGAGAAAAACTAGATCTATCTCCCCAACACTCTTCTCTTGGCATGAGATCACCCAAAAACTCGTTATTGGCGTGAGATAGCCAAAAAAACTAGATCTCAACCGATATCCCCAAAAACTCACTCTTTGTATGAGATCACCCAAAACCTTGCCATTCGAAAAAAATGTAGCAACATCTCTAAGAAAATAAGGACAACTCTATATCTCATAGTCTCTTAAATATTAGGTGCACACGTTCCTTTTACATACTTTCACACTTTTACTTATACACCTTTTACTTTGATTTATCATATATGGGACTTTGACCACTCTTTTGATCTTATTTTGTAGGTTTTTATTAATACACAAAAAGGATCAAATCACATCAGAAAATACATCATGTTACTACACACACACTTCAACCCTAGGGTCCAATTCCCTTTCCTAATCTTCACGCTTCATATTGCGATCACATCACACTTCACTTGTCCTCTCAAAGACGCTATCGGCAACACATTTCTCTACATGATCAAAAGGTATGCATATTTTATCTACTTTATGTTATCAAGTATTCAATCAACAACATAAAGTGGGGGAAAATGTAGACACATAATATGTGCACTTGGGTACATTTATAGGTCCTAAAAGCATGTTAGCATTTACATGATTCCTAAGAAAGAAAAATAGAAATTAACAACTCCCTTTAGTAATTTGCTTTTCCTTCTACACTTTTATTGGCTTTGTACATCTTGCACTCATTCTAAAATTGGACTATTTTATCTTTCTATGGAATTGTACACTAGTGCCCAAACTGGTACACTAGTGCCCAATTTGGTACACTAGCGCCAGGAGCTCCTCTCCTCCCTAGGTGCTCCTTTCCCTCTTTACCTTTTTCTTAGTCTTTTGGACCCCTTTTGGTTCTTGACTAATTTTTACTACTTTGGGCTGGCCTTCCAGTTATCAATTACAAAATTCAAACAAATAAATCATATAAATACATAGTTATGTTTATAAAATAAGGGACCAAGCAATAAGAATTAAATAATATCACCTAAGCTTGCATCCAAAGGAATAAAAGCATCAAAATAATCCATCGAACAACTCATTTAAGGGATGATGGCTGTATTCTTATGCATACATAACATAGGAGGAGATTTTCATCCCACACATTCTATACATTTACTACATTCTATATCTAGCCCACTATCATGTCTGTAACTTACACAAGGGCATCTTAGGGCGTCATTACACCCAATTATACACAAAACTACATAGAGTTTGAGATGTAGTGTAACACTTAGTCATAAGTTCATTCTTCAAGTGATTTCTTTGGGGTCACTTTGACTCCCATTTTGTCTTTTTCCTATTTAGGTTTGATGTGGTTTATGGGTATGTGCAGGTGAACTTCTTTCTTTTAGGTTACATATACATTTCCAAACTAGACAAAAATATAGAGTGATAAAAATGGACCAACAAAAAGCTTATTTGATAGTGAAATATTTAGATCGACATCATTTACTTGACACAAATTACCATATCTAGAAACTAGCACCATGCACTCCTGTCCTCTCCTAGGTGTTCCTTTCTGTGTAATTTAGAATCCATAACCTCTAACAAGCATCAAAAACACTTTTCTTAGCCTATTTCAGCTATTCACTTGCCTAGATAACTACTAGATTTATTAGAAATCATATAAGTATCGCTATGTCCCTCTCTTGATTAGGGTTTAACATTTATATGATTGTTTTCTTATGTCTTAACTATATATTAATATTTTTCATAATTCATTATAGTATTTTCTCTGCAATTAGATTTAATAATTCCATTTATATTAAATCAATGATGACAATATAAAAATAAGCATAATAACAAATCATATGGAAGCACACCTTCATGACTTGATTATTTTCATTTAAATGAATAAATATGAACAAAAACCATATACTATTCCTAAAGAACCTATATCTTTGTATGTATATGATTTCAATAGTTGGTTTAAGGCCAAACATCAAGAAAATGCTATAATTCTACATTGTAAAAAGGAGATGAATACAAAAGAGTTTAGAAAATGGGAAATTCATGTGACTATACAAACCAAGAATCCATTCACAGATAAATAATTATAGTGCAACATTAGGACCCCCTACTAATTCTAAAATATCACTATTATATGCATTTACATAGCATGACCTAGATCCTACCGAGAAAAATAAGGAAATTCATATTCCATGGGAACTAGAATATTCCATCAATGTGGATTTGGATGTAAGATTGAACCATTTGATGTGTAAAGAGAATGAAGTAAGACCAATGAGATGATTCAAGTAGAATAAAAATGTACCTTTTATCTCTTTGACACGTCTAATCTAGATGCATTCTTGGTTGAATTTCATAAACATGTACCTCAAGAAGACATGAGGATCAAAACACTAGACTATGCACTAAAAGTAATAACAACCACATGGTTTACATTACATAGATCAAAGAAACTTAATTAGATTAAAATAATAGGCATTATGTGTTCAAGTTTTTCCCTACCCATGTAATTAACTAAATATTTTCCGAATTACTGTGTAAACTAGTGTTTGGAAATTCATAATCAAGAATGCATTAAAGATTTGAAGGTACTAGAAATTGAACCTAAATGGTAGGTACATATATTCCACAAAAATTGATACCATTACCAAAGGTTTGGTATTTTAATTGGGAGAGAAGGAGAGAAACACAATTAAGGACAAGTGTAACAAGATTTCATTCAAAACTTCACGTTCAAAGATAACAATCTCATGGTAGATGAAGATATTCAAAATATCAAAATGTTCTTATGTTATAGAAATATTGAATTGGAAGGGGAGATGAATTCCCAAACCCTAAATAAATTAATAAAATAAAATGAGCAGAGAGAACAATAGTGGAACTGAAATAATAAAACGGGACATGTACAATAGAATAGAGGTGTGTTATAGAGTTGAAGGTATCTAGGAAGAAAATAAGAACACGAGAATGAGGAGAACTGGAATTGGTCAAAATTTCTAAACCTGAACATATTAAACCTATACCAATTAAGAAATAAGTGAAAAAAATGAAAAGGAACATCTATGTAGTCCGAATATCTAAGAAAAATAAGGGTCCAAAATAGTAGAAAACACTAGGAACAAGGGAAAGGATACAATTTATGATGAACTGATGCACAAGAGGGTATAACTAGACATTGTTGTTAAGCTGGAAATATTAATTCCTAAGTATTAGAGGTGTATAAGGATGGGGCATTCAAAAAGGGGGCACATAGGTTCATGCGTAAGTTTGGAAAGAAAGGGTGCACTTGGGAAAGTCAGAGTTTGGGACTTAGCCATTTTGCATGTTACGAGATAAGAATAGGATTGAGTACAGAGCATGTATTGGATAAGAACAAGAAGACTTATGGATGAAGCAATGGCTATTTTTGGAGTGAGTGGAAGATCAAGTGTCATGTGAAGTTAGAGCTAATAATATGATTGGATCTAGAGTTAATTATAGGTAATCTATTGTTAGGTGAAGTTTATATGCTTCTTGATTACCTTTGTAAGCGGTGCATGGATATTTTAAGCAAGGAACCTATTTTTAGAGTGCATAGGTGGTGAAGGGAAATTTCCCACCCCTATATATATGTATTGATTTGCATGGGTTTAGAGATTAGACGGAGAAACAAAGTTATGTTGCTGGTATGATTTTACACACATGACTTTGTATTGTTACTTTTGGGTGTATTTAAATACTATGTTTTTATGGTGGATTACTATAATGGATCATTATGTATGGTTACGATTATTGATGTCTCTATTACTAGTTATTGTATGATAAATATAATCTTGATCTTTTTTGATTCATCATGCACTATGGTTGTGAGATGACTATTGTTATACTTTACCTATAATTAATTGCTATGGATATGGAATATATGAATGATCATGCTAACATCTTGACAAATCTAGTATAAAAAGAGGGACCTAGTACTTTGCATGCTTTTGGTGAGTTTGTAGATATGTTTGAGTGATGTGCCAACGTGTCTAGGGTTTTGAGCAAGAAATAGAGACTACATTTTGGTTTTGTTACCGGGACCTCTTTTCAAGTTATTGCAAGGATGTTGCATGATGAAGATGTATCGGTTGACTTTAGACAACATTGAGAGTTGGGTTGTGGATTTAGAAGACTAATTTTCTCACAGATATAATATTGGACCTAATTTCAATGCTCGCATGTGGGTTGAAGAAAATTTGTATCATGAACTCTATGAGACATTCTTTTGTTGTTTTCCTATAGAATTATATGAGTGGCTAGTAACATATGCATCAAAGTAGAATTGGAGGTATAGAACAATTTTTGGACATAAGAAGATTACCAGACTTCTGTATGATGCTGATGTGACTTGGACATGCATTATAGATCATTGGTGGAGTGGTGTTTTACACAGTTACATGTTTCGTTACATTGTTTATTCTTATTCCACTCTAGAGGTTACTAAGTTTTAGTTCTTGCATGAAATGAAAGGATATTATTAACGCACTATCCCTTTAGTAATTAAGATCTTGTTGGTAAATCTAGATTTAGAAGAATGACATATGGCTAGCTAAACCTCCACCACACATTGGGGAAAGAGCAGGTGTGGTGAAAGATGATGAACCTTATGACAGAAAAGGAAAGAGAGGAAAGATGACTTAAGTATAATGAAGTGTGAGAGAGGGAATTAATGAAGAAGCATGATGTTGAGGAGTCTATGGAGTTGTGGAGATAGGTGATGCGTGAAGGATTTGAGGTTCACGTAGAGGACGTGGAACCTAAGGAAGGTACTCCCCCATTTAGGAAAGTGTGGAAGAGAATCCCCTTCAGATTTAGATGAGAGCACGTCAGAAGAAGAATGAGCAAGGAATGTAGTCACACATGTGATCCCACCTATCAACCTTTCCCTTTTGCTTGGTGTTCTAGTTCGATACCATTATTGAGAAACAATATAGTGTTGGTTATAAATTAGTGAGAGGTAGATATTATTTTCAGTTGAGTAGAAAAGTTCATCGGATGAAAAATTCATCTATCGATGTAAAGAAATATTCTTTGTTTCGTGGTTCTATTAGTGGTATATTTTCCGACGCATCATCGGGATAGAGTATGGGTGCATAGAAAGTTGGTAATACATCCGGAAGTAGCACAAGTTCATAGAATCTAGGAGTTAAATTTAGTAAAAATTTTATAACACATAGTATCTCATCATCCGGTTTGATTCCCGCTATAGGAGGCGGGTCGAGAGGCTATGGAGGCTTGGGATCTAGAGGATCCGGTGGCTCTTAAGGTGGAGAAAATCTATGGGTAATACAAGTTCTAGGTCTAGTGGGCATGGTCCACACCCGCCATAGAAAGTTTATTACGAGATGTCTCTTCGCCTCCTATAAGACTGGAGAGGCATTGAGCATATAGCGGAGAATGTGCATATGTGTGAGATATTGTAACACCCTTAACAGTTGTTATTTTCCTCCTTTGCATTTCAAGTGTTGGCATGTGATTTTCCTTTTTAGGATATGTTCTTTTGACTTTGGGAAATCATGCTTGATGTGGATAAGTATTTTCTGCTCTTAAGATCTTTTGACTGAACTGGAATAGTTTTCCTGAATTCATTTTTCACTTCTTGTAGGTGAGATTGCAATTTGGTTTTAAGAGTTGTAAACTTATCTATTTACCCGACTCATCCTTGGATCAATTTCAGTGATCCAAGGAATGTTTTAAATCTATTCAAAGTGAAAAATTGATGAATTGGAATTCCATGAATTAAGAAACATATGGACTGAACTTGGTAGATACAAGTTATTTAATTCTCTTTTTGTGTGAAAATATTTCCATTCAGTGGTATGTTTCATTTGGGTCTTTGGAGATCGACCATGGCAGGTCATTGCACGTAATTGGGATTTCAGCCTGTTCATGGCATAGGAGAGAACCAGAATCCTATAAAGGACTAACCTATAGGATCCTAAGCTAGGTAAAAATATTTCCTACCTAAGCTATGTTACTTGATATAATTTTGATTCTAACCTAAACTTGGTGCTAAGGGAATTGGAAAGGTTACTAGGTATTAAAACTAAACTTGAACCTATTACTACAAGGCTATATGGTGATCTAACCTAGTGCTTTAAACTATGGAATTTTGAATTATTTACCTATGTGGAATTATCTAAACCTATTTGCTAAGGCCTATGGTGGGGGTTAGTTGTTAGTGTTATATCCTAAGGTATAAACTTTAATCTACCTAAGATCTAACCTAAGCAAGTAATCTATCCTAAACTATTGGGCATGAATGGGGACTTATGTGGTCGCATGCATTTTAGCAATGGTTCCTAAGGAATTTATGATGTTGATAAGGTTTTTAATGTATGTGGTACTACCAGCTTTGGTAGGGGCTAGTTGGCTTGGCGAGAGGCTTAGGTGGCAGTATCACTAAAATTTAAAATGCTTGTTATTTTTGACTTGGCATTCGCCAGACTTGGCAGGCGGTGGAAAGGAAGATTAGGTGGGAGATTTGGAATTAATGGAATTAATTTATTTTGGTTTATGAGCCCAAACTATCTTGGTAGGCATGCCAGCGGATTTTTCTTGGGTTGTTTCACTTTGCATGTTTTTCGATTTTTACTCTGCATGCTCTCTAGTTTTTCGACCAGCAGATTGAACTGCACTTCATGGCTATTTTTGAAGTTTCAAATCTATTTTCATTTCATGGAATTTATAAGAGGAATTGTGGAAGAGGAATCTGGTTGTTTGATCTTTCTTGGAGAAGAGGAGAAGTAGTGAGCTTGGCGGAGGTCTTCTTCGATTTGACAGAGACACTATCAGGCATGATAGGCTCTAATTGTTAAAATCTCTTTCTTTCCTCTAAGTGTTTTCATTAAAGCAACTCTGCTCTGTGAGTTTTATGCATTGCATGATGTACCTAGTTGTTTGGTTACTGAGTTTATTAAATCTTGAATTCTTGGTTTCGAATCCTTTGCAAAAGTGGTCTGGTTTAAAATATAGTATGTGTTTGTTTAAGCACATGAAAAATGCATGCAAGAATGACTCTGTAACTCTACTTGGCTTAACTGGATTTGGTAACTAATGGTTAGGTTTTTGTTGAATTTCATACCAATGTATTCTCGCTTAAGTTCTTTGGAGAATCTGGTGTTCCACCTGTTTCTATTGAAACTAATGTTTTTGTGATTTCGAGCTAGTAAAAGCTCATGTTGTTTATGAAAACTTGTATGCAAGCTCGAGTTCAATTGGAAACTTGTTGGGTATTCGAGAAATTTTTTCAGGTTCTTGGTGCTATTATGCTTGTGTTTTGTTTCATAAATATAAGGAACCGTGAATGGAGTAGTAGATGGCTTGGTTCTTGTTTTCTAACTTGTGAACATTTGTTGTTGCTAAAACCCTAACACGACATGATATTTGTGTGGTATTATCATGATATTATGGACTGTTACTAGTCCACATTTGGTTGGTGTTTGTGTTTTATTGTGACCTTGTGTAATGTATTGAGAGTTCAATAAGAATACGGCCTTAGTACTTATATGATGTTTAGTCTGAACTCTTAAGTGATCTTTCAAACCACTTCAGTTGTCAAGCAAGGTTTGATATGATAGTTATTTGAAAATGACGCTTGATTTTTAATTTGAACTAGTTTAAAAGTTTATTCATTGCACTTTATCTAGCATTAGGATGTGGAAGTTATATTAACTCAATATGGAGTATTGTGATGCAAAATGAGTCGAGGAAATTGTTTCTTATTGTTGGAATTGGAAACCTAAGCAAGGTGTCGGTTCAGTTGGGATTCTTTCTAGTTTTCTTTATTAAAGGATATAAACCAAAAAGGAACATAAGTTTCCTGAACTTGTTTAAAATCAGTTGAATGATTTTGATCTTGGTAAGAACTTATGCTCATCATGGTGCTTAGATTGGTATTTCGAATCTTGGGCTAGAAAGTATCTTGTAATTATGTTGTTAGATCTGTTGTATAAATTGAGTTTATTACTATAGGGAACTATTTTAAAACTCTGAATTCTTAAAAGGAAACATATGCATGTGCATGGAGAAAACTGGAAATATGGTCTTATGAGTTGTTTGGTAAACTCTGCGAGATTTTGACTGGAACCATCTTTGTAGTTTACCATTCTTATTGGGAATTCATTCTTTATTTTTACTCTTGAAGCAATACGTTGAAAAGTATGGTAAATAATATTGTTTTGATTTAACTCTTGGGTAATTCTGGGCATTAGCATCTACTCAGATTTCTCTTCTGTTAGGTCCCCTAAAGAAATGAAGAACCCATAAAAGAATTAGTTATGATTCTTTTGTGTATATGGACTGTGTATGACCTTCACTATTCTAATGTTCCTATTTGAATGGATCTCTTGCTTACAATGGGAAGTTTTTAAAGGAAAAGTTTCATTAGATACCTTCTTACTTTAAGGTGTTCTTGTTCTTCCTTGGGAATTCTTATATGAACTTGAACTGTATATATGTTGAAGAAGGGACTTTGTTAATTAAGTTGAAGGAAATGACTACGTTGGTTAGGATCATTTATGTTAAGCTTCTTTTCTAATACAGTTGGGAATAAGTTCATTTGTTTGGAATATTTTGTTGATTATTCTATAGGAAAAATTTAATCGTTATTTGGTTAACCTTCTCTTACTTATCATTGATGGAAATGAAATAGAAGGAGAGTGATGACTGGTTTGTTAAAAAGAGAATGTATCATGCTGGTTGGTTGATGTTTCATCCTTCCATCTGGGATCTTTATTTATTCTGTTCTAATGAATATCTTAAATGTTTGATTTGAGATAGTTAATCTTAAGATGAAACAACTTAGGTTATGATATGAACCTATTTCTGCTTTGCGGATGTTATGTACTTTAGCATAATGGAAATGGTTTCTCTTCTTCTTACTTGAAAGTTAGACGAAACATCCTAGTGAGAACATGCTGAAAAACACTTCTTGTATCTTATAGTTAAGATAAGTGTTGTATTCTATTTTAGTAGAATGGGAAACAATGAGATGTTATGTTCTGTTGTTGGTAAAGATGATTGATAGGACCAATCATACTTTAATTTGTAAGACAAATATTATAGATTATATTATGTTCTTCTTTTAGAAGTGAACTCTGATTCATTGATGCTCTTCTTTTGTTATTACTTATGATTAGTATATGAAATACTAATTGTTCATTAAAGCAGGGTTGTTTTTATTGGAACAATTAGTGGAATGCACTTCATTTTAAGGCTTAGTGCTTATCATGCTCATTTCATTGAACCGACCTATGATAGCAATTTTTTTAGATTGACTTCGTAAGTGATAAAAGATGGAAAAATATTATATGATGCATTGGCTGATCTAAGTTTGATTCTAGTGAAGAATTCTGATTCGTTCTTGAGTTGTATTGAAAAATAAAATTTATATTCTTTTTGAAGGAAGACTGTTGTATGCAGTATGCCTAAAATGCATAAGCTTGGAAATGTATAAGTTTTGAAAATGAATTGAAAGATGAGAATTTACTTGCATTGGTTGTGTAAATCATCTTGTACTTTTGTGAGAGAAATGAAATCTTATCTTGTTGATATTCATCATATTATTTATATGATTACATGAGGATTATTGAATAAATAGGATAAAGGGAATTAGAGTAATTTCCCTAATTAAGATGCAGCTAGATAAGTTGTAGAATTCAATGTTCTTATTTAAACAATTCAATATAGTAAGATGATGTGTAATGAACTTACAATAAAAACTCTAGAATTTGTAAAGGACATAAAGGGTGTGTTAAACCCTAGAACTTAACCATGAAGAGGAAGACTCTTCCTCTCGCATGAAAAAGTAAACAAAAAGGAAGATATGATTTATAATCATTAGACTACATTTAATAAAGTCTATTAAGATACAACCTAGGTGGTTGTTACACTTCCTTGAATGGTTAAGTCACATTAAACAGAACTTATGAGGTTGTTGTCCTTTTTTTTTGGTAACTACTTGTTAAGCCAAAATTAACGAACATCAAAAGCAATCATAAGTTAAGGAAGTTCTCCAAGGATTAATGGAACTGATTTGGAAAAGAACTTAGGGAGAGTTGGATTAGGGTTTGGGCAGGGTTGCTGAAATCTATTTTTAATTATCCAAATTAATTAAATATTAATAATCTCCTAGGGGTATGTACATCTCGATGAGGTTGTTACGTCGTAGGATCTTTGGCACACGCTACCTGTAGGGCTTTACCTTCAAGAAGATTAGGATATTCTCGAGGATACAACATTACAGTTGACATGTGGCAACACCCTTCTGCATTGATCGTCTAGATCTACACACTTATGGACTTGAACTTAGTTTTTCTCTAGGAGTGGGTAGTAGCATAGTTACGATAAGAAGTATCCCTCTAGGACTCAGGGTACCTTGGCACATGGGGTTGACCTAGGTTGACCCAGTATGCCAATATATCCTAAGTCTTTGTGAGCCTCTTCCTATCATAACCTATGTTGTTAACCTGAACTAGGGTTAAACCTTGGGCAAGTGGACTGACGGAAGTCAGTAAAGGAAATTCTAGATAACAATTGAGTGGGGTGAAGGACGTATTCCAGATTGACGAGTATGCCATCAAGGAATGAGTAATATGAATAGTATGTTAGAAAAATTTGGCCAAAGTATCGCAAGCTGCTGATTGCGTTGTCCTATGTCACCTAGTCTAAGGTTCGAGATGCAGATGAATATTGGTAGCAAATATTCAGATAGGTTCCTAGACAGATCACTCAATACCCCGAATAGGGTAAGAGAACCAAGTATACATAGTATATAGAAAAGTATTCAATACTTAATGTTAAACATGAATAGATCGGTAGTTTGCCGAGTCATGAAATGAATAGATTGGTGGCTCACCGAGTCATTACAGATGCATATGGTTATCTATTATAAGATTGGATGTTATGGAATGTGTGTTCTAAATTATGTATTTAGAACAGAGAACATTACTTAAATTTTTTTCCCCTTGTTTCTAAAGTCTTAAAATGGGAATGTTACGAATACTATGGCGCACTAAGGAAATCACAACTCCCAAGTGTAAGGAAAGTCAGTTTCTACTACTTTGTAAGGGCACACACATAGTTGGTAAATGAAGTATGACGTAGACTATACTACTATAGATTACAATGCATTGCGTGATGATTTCTTAGCTGAGTTTCATATACCTGAGTTTGAACAAAAAAGCATCAACATGTTGAAGGAGATTAAACAGGGCATGGCTGAGAGTGTAAGGGAGTATGATGCATGCTTTAAAACTTTTCTATCAAAGTTTTCTTATGATATTCACCCTAGCCAACATGCATAATGGTTGTTGGCAATTTGATAACACCTTTCAGAAGGATGCTCTCTCATAAGATGTTTATAGATCCACATGAGGATTTAGAGGCAACTGTATGTGCTAAACTAGTTGGAAGCATATACACTAGAGTTAGCCCATTCTTGGAGGCACATATTACATCTATGGAAAAATAGTTGGAGAAAATATCAGCCAATTCAGCACATGAGACACACAATGGAATATGGTGTACAAATTTGGAGGTGAAGGAAAAAATAAGGATAGTTTCCCTCATAAATCAATGCGCGCTATGTTGCTTGGATTGTGATATTTGTTACTTGGATCATGATTCGAGTAGGTGCCCATTATTATAGCATATGATTCAGAAGAACGTATCCTATTATTGTAAGATTTGTAAGTCTCAAACTCATGATATGGAGAATTGTGTATTCATTGATTAGATCCATGATGCTATTGAGATTGGTGCGCGTCGGACTAGTGTAAAAAATATTTCAAAGGAGTAGGAAGGAAAGAATAATGAAGGGAAATTTGATGGAGGTGGTAGAGATAGAGGTTACTATGGATGATATAAAGGCCATGGTCAGAAAGAGTGGAAGAAGTGAATTCCCTCACGGAACCTATTTTACATGTAGATCCCCTGATCATTATAGGTGCGAATGCCCTCAGAATGTAGTTTTCTCATGGTACAGAAACAACATAAGTTTAAATAATGTCCTAAGTTATATGAGTACATGAGTAAGAAATATAAGAATAATGATAAGGGTGTGGGGATGATTAAAGTGTAGCATGCCATAGAAGACTAGTGGATGCCTAAGATTGCACTTGATCTTGAGATGCTGCCTATGTTAGTGACTACACACATTGAGGCTTCACGCACGCTCATGAGATCCCAAAGTAGAAACCTATTATTACAAAGAAAGAGGTGATAAATGTGAAATATCCAGATCTTACCCACTAGAAGAGGTATACCAAGAGACTATGGAGGTTATTAGAAACTTGCAGGGTGAGATACAATGCTTGAAGGAGAAGTCATGGAAGATGGAGTAAGTGAAGATAGTTGAAATTCCTCAGAAAGATGTTGATGACTTGAAGGAGGTTTGTAAGATCTTTGCACCAGGAGAATATCATTCCATTGTTAGGGGAATGGATGAGGGAGAAGATACCACACGTTGGATTTGACAATGAGAAGCAAATATTACATACAAATTTACCCCCTCACAATATTGAGTATGAAAAAGAGATCACTTTAAATGCATTTGTTAATGGGTGGCTATTGATTAACATACTTGATTAATAAAGTGTAGAAGTAAATGTACTCAGTTTGGATGCATGGAATCATATAGGGAAACCACCATTACAACCCTCTTTTAATGTGTTGTATATAGCGAACAATACTAGAACCACACCCATTGGAGTATTAAAGGATGCCACTATTACTATATAAGGGGCCAAGTTTACTAGGGACTTTGAGGTCTTGGTGCTTGTAGAAGCGAGATCATTTTCCATCATTTCTTGGGTGCCCTTGGTGTTATGAGAATAATACTAATCTGCGCTTTAATAAAGGTTATATTAGTTTTGATAACACAGACGAGCATGTAGTGATTCATTTGACAGATGGGAAAGCTACGCCTTATGTAGAACCCTTGAGTGAAGAGGATTTGAATAGGATATATGCGTGTATAATTAGAGACCCTAAAGTACTTGAGCCATCTAAGGAAGGTGTTATACAGTGGGATGATGCTTAGTATATGAGTGATACAACTAGTATTACCTATGATAACCTGGGCATGCGCAACGTATGAAATGGTCGAGCAAGAGATCAAGAACACAATTACTCACGTAATCAAGGCACACATGTCTTGGGTCATAACCAAGTACCTCGGTATATTGGTGAAGGAAATATTGATGTATTTATGTGCACCATGGAAGCCTAGTGGAAGGATGAGGGTGACAAAAGAAATATGATGGTTTATATCCTGTGTGGGAAAATAACGCATTAGTGGACTACACATATAGATAGCCTTTTGGAGTGACGAGAGGTGAGAATCACCTTTTCTACTAGGTTTATAAGGAACAACTTTCCTTCTCAAATATACAAATTCCATGGAAAAGATTCTTCTTTTCACCACATTTAAAAGTGTGAGAGAATCTAGAAAGAGGGGTAAGAGGCCTTGCCACCATCACTTTGGGTACATAAGTTCTACACCACCCTAAGTGGTTGTGTGCATGCATGGTATGTTCATGCAGAGCTAATAAGAGAAATAATTAATTTGTAGGAGATGACCTCAGGTATGATTCATACCTTTGACTATTTTTATACTAAACCTTTGGTGAATGAAGCATTATATATTATGAAGCACCTTACAATGGGGGATAGTGTAAAGAACTAGGACCTCATGTTAGATATGTTTGGGGAGTTAGATTTGGAGGAACACTTTGAAGAAGAAGAGATAGATGAGGAGCATCTTGGGTGCGCTTGGCTAGAAAAAGAGAAGGGTAAGTTGGTTTACATGATTGATGATGAAAAGTAGAGAATATGGATGTTGATCACACTATAGGTATGCGTGAGGTCTTAGATAGTGCTGATGAGAAGGTGCGCGTGCATCACGAGCCCATGAAAACAAAGAAGGTCAACATTGGGATAGAATATGATCCTGAAGAGGACATTATTTGTGACTATTGGTCTGAACAAGAGGTGGAAAATATTATTGAGATATTGTGTGAATTCTAGGACTTATTTCCGTGAGGTTATCATGAGTTGAAGGGAGTGCATCACTCTTTGGGAAAGATGAAGATAAAATTAAAGGAAGGTGCATGCCTAGTTAGGAAGAGGCCTTATAAGATGAATCCTAATCTGTGCATCAAGGTAAACAAAGAGCTAGATAAGATGTTGAAATATGGCATCATTGAGCCCATTGAGGATTCATAGTGGGTATCCCCATGATGATAAACATCAAGAAATATGGTAGGATAAGGATCTATGTGGACTACAGAGAGTTGAATGCTACTTGTGTCATAGACCCTTTTCCTACACATTTTACTGAGGAGATCCTAGAGGGAGTTTTAGGGTGCGATATTTACTCTTTCACTGATGGATTCCATGGTTATCATTAGGTGTAGATTGCTAAATAAGACCAAGAAAAAAAAATTCACCACTGAGTGGGGAAGTTTTGCATATACTGATTATGACCTTGGATTGAAGAATGCGCTGTAGTATTTTTGCACATTGTTGTACAAGCATTTGAGGAATTTATACATAAGTTTTTATAAGTTTACTTGGATGATTGGACTATATATGGGTTGGTAAAATATCATTGTGACAACTTGAGACTTATGTTTGAGAGGTACTAACAGTTGAAAATATCTCTCAACATTAAGAAGTGTATCTTTGCGACACCCTTTGGAACTTTGTTGGGACATATTATATGCAAAGAAGGTTTGTTGGTAGATCCTGCTAAGGTTGCAGTTATCTTGGGCTTAGAGGAGCCTACCAATTAGAGTGAGGTGTGTGGATTTTTAGGACACACAAGTTATTACAAGAAGTTAATTAAGGGATATGCTAAGATTTCCACCCCTTAGAGTAATTGTTGAAAATTAAAGGAAAGTTCCATTGAGATGAGGCAAAAGAACTAGAATTTGAGATATTGAAGGAAAGACTTATTTCTGCGCCCATTCTGCACTTTCCTTCTTGGGAAAAACCATTTCATGTACATGTTGATGCTTCTGGAATGGCCATTGGTGCAGTGTTAGTAAAAATTGGTGATGGGATTGTTGATCATCCTATCTATTTTACTAATATGAAGTTGACTACAACTGAGTAGAATTATAAAACTACAGAGCACGAAGCATTATCCATGATTTACGAGTTACACAAGTTTTGACAATATTTATTGGAAACTCCCTTTTATATTTTATATAGATCACATGGAACTTAAGTACTTGGTTAATAAGCCCATTTTGTAGGGGCACATATGTTGGTGGATTCTCTTGTTTCAGGAATTTGACTTTATAATGGTGGTAAATCCAGAAAGAGAAATTCTAGAATGGATCATTTATCAAGAATTAACTCTAGGTGAGGATGCACAGAGCATTAAGGACATAATGCTAGATGCACATCTATTCAAATTGAACCATGCACCCATTGAATTAGAAGATATTACTATATTTTTGTGTACTGGTGTGGTGTATGAAGGGATGAAGAGCTTAGAAAAGAAACAACTTTCCATATGTGTCGTACCTTACATGTTAATCAGTGGATATTTATACAAGTTAGGTTGTGATGATATTTTACACTAGTGTGTACTTGAACATGAGTGTAAAGCTATAATAGAGGAAGCTCATGGTGGAATTATAGGAGGAAATTATGTAGGTAATGCTACCGCACACAAGATTTTTCTAGGTGGCCTTTGGTGGGAAACACTATATAAGGATTGTAAAGAGCATGTCAAGACATGTGATTATTTTCAATGACATGGGGAGCCCGGGTATAAAGATGAGATTCCCTTGAGGCCTATTGTGAGTTCATAAGGTTTTGAAAAATGGGAAATTGAATTTGAGGTCCTATTTCCCCACTAACGTGAAGTCTTGGATCACACTATATTATTACATGTATAAATTATCTAACCAGGTGGGTAGAAGTAGTGCCTATAAAGGATTGCATGGCAGCTACAACAACAAGGTTTCTATGGGAAAACATTATCAGTAGGTATGGATGTCTGTTGAGCTTGAAAAGTGATAGGGGAACACAATTTTTGAATGAGACTATCAAAATATTATTGGTTAAGTTTATGGTGGTGCATCATAAGACAACACCCTATCACCCATGATCTAGTGGGATTGTTAGGATTTCAACAAGATATTGGGACATAAAATGACAGAGATTTGTGATGTTGGAAGGAAAGACTGGGATGATAAATTCTCTACTGTACTTTGGGTATACATGAAAATTACAAAATATTGAACAAAGCCACACCCTTTCATTTGGTGTTTGGTGCGAATGCTATTTTATTTGTGGAATATATGCTAACCTCCCTACATATTACATGCATAGGTGGATTGGATGATGAACAAGCACTTGAAGAGCGTATAGATAAACTGATGCAATTGGATGAGAGGCATGACATCACACGTTAGAGCTATAAGATAAAGAAGGCTAGGAAGAAGGCATGAAATGATAGGCATATTAAGAATAAATAGTTTGAGGTTACACAAATGGTTCTTCTTTATGACTCCAAGTTTACGTGCCACCCTGGGAAATTGAAGGTACATTGGTTGGGACTATATGTTGTGACTTATATATGATTAAGGTGTTGAATGGCACTCGATTACTGGTTACTTCATCAAGAGTAGGCTGAAGCCCTACTATAAATAATTATTCTTGGTGTTTATAATAAGGTAGTGGTGCCACTTAGATTAAATTTACCTTTAATATATTTTATTTATGTGTGTCCTTTCATCATTGTTATACTTTGTCAATTGAGTTTAGTGTTTTGTTGTAATAAGCATGCTTGTACATCGGAAGCTAATTTTACTATCTATTGAATTCATATGAGAGGACCCACAAAAATTTAGTGTGGGGTGGAGAAGATACAAGTGTTTTATAGGTTTTGAAAGATGAGTGTCTTCTAAAATATTGGGGCACATACGAGAAAGGTTATAGGTGCCCATATTGAAGGTGTTAAGGAAATATTTCTCATAAATGAATACCACACATAGATGGATGGACGCATAATGTAACACGAGGTAGGAAGTAACATGAGAAACTACTTGGTATTAGGCAGAGGTTTTGTACTTTGGCACATGAAGGCACATGAGATGAGGTCCGTGTGGGAGAGAAGTAGTGGGTGCGCTAGAAGGTTACAACTAGGGCATGAAAAAATCAGCATGAAAAAAGTAAAGAAACACCATTTAATGCTGAGTATGGTGGTAGATGGAGAGAAATAAATGTGGGGAAATTTGTAAAAGTTATAAAAGGTGGGCTTGTGATATCATTTTTACCTTGCATTGTGAAGTGTTTGAGCGAGTTAAAGAGTGATCCAAAGAGTGATTTGAGTTCACAAGTGCGTGGAGAGATATTACATACATTGAACTAGAAATATTTGTGCACGTTGTTGGTTAAAGCTCCATCATAAAGTGTTTTTGAGTGAAGAAGAGGCGTGCGGGGGAGAAAATCCATGAGCCATGGTTCAAGGAGAATCTAGAAACACAAGTTTTAAGTTACAAAGGTCAAATCTAGTACAAGAACACATTTTTATCATTGCAATGACACCAAAATGAGCACCTAGAGAAACCACAAGGGGAAGGAAGAAAAAATAAGTAGAGGTAGAGATGGAGGATGCCCCTGAAAGTAGATTTTTGGAAATACAATACTCATAAGGGGTATTAGTGGGGCATGACTAGGATTCCCACATATTTTGTAACAAAGTAAGTGATTATAACCATAAGACAAAGGCCACAAAAGATGAATTGGAAAAAAACCTGGTGGTAAAAGCAAAAATGCACATAGAGGATGAAAAGCCCATTTACGATGAATCTGGTGAGAAGTTTCTTGAAAAAGTTAGTATTTTATAGTTATATGAGCTCCCTTACTTTGGAAATCCAAAAAGAATGTACCAGTGGTTGATGTCAAGAGTCCAGGAGGACTTATTATATTTTGCTGGGAGATGGATGTGTATAATCACATCCCTAATTGGTTCAATGATTGGGCTAAGGAGCTCAAGAATATAGATCCCAAGTGATCTGATGGATGATCAAGCTGTTAATGTAAATTTTGTAGAATTTTCGATATAAAAGGCACACGCGCAATGAACATAGAGAAATTAGACAAATTCTTGGTGGTTAAGGTAATCACACACCTTTTGACAAAACTAAACAATCAAGAGTGCTAAACACAATTAAATAGGTGATGGTTGCACATCACGAAGAAAATATCATAAGGAGTGGTATACAACATTGCTTCCTTCATTGTTGAGGTGATTATTGAGGAAGAAAAAAGGTGATAAAATTAGTTTTGGTGCCATTCTTCTTTCTTTTATTTTTGTTGAGATTAGAGTTCCCAATGGACCAAACAACAAGATATGGTAGTTTCCAGAAGAGAAGAAGTATTTAAAAACTATTTCACAAAATACACGTGTGAGGGGTCCATGAGTGGACCATATAAGTAGAGATTGGAGTTATGGTATAAGTGCCTAAGGGAGGCATTTGAACATGAATGGAGAATACCCAAGGACCTTCCTTTGGTATTGGATAAACAAGTGCAATTTGTAGTCTTCCAACACTTATGTATTGGAAGATTCAGGATGAAGGCTGGGACTTGAAGCCCCTGGTAGAAACTTTCTTATGCATTCACAGTGTGCTACTTCTAGGCATTAGTGAATAAATTTTCAAATGTGTGGAAGATGAATTTTGATGCAGATAAAGTGGATTACGAGTACCATACATTACAGAAAAGGTATGTCTACCTGGGAAAGTATTTCTACATTGAGCTCATGATTTATGATGATATTAATATTACTTCTTCTAGCTTAGAAATTGGAGATATTTGCATGGATAAGGTATACATATACCTTAAGACTAAACTTGTCAATGAAAAGTATATTGAAAATGAGTTCAAGGTTCCTATACTACCGAAGGGGATACACACAGTGGGCACACTATAAGATGAAGAGGATGACGCGTGTCGAGAAGAAGAAGAGTTAAAGGAAGATAGCCCTAGATTGGACAATAGCTTGCGGAGGTAGCATATAGTTGGAGTTAAAATAAAACAAGAGGAAACTCCTCCCATATAGAAAAAATAAGAAGTAGGAGAGGAGACAAGCATTGAGGAGATAGGGATGGATGTTGGGGGTGATGAAGAGAAACAATTTAGAAGGGTAATGAGAGAAAAAATCCACAAGGCACAAGTGCATTCCCTTCATAGCCCAAGAAGCTTGAAACCTCTCCCACTAAGATTGTATAGGAGAAGAAAAATGATGGAAGTATATACCAAACAAGGGTGAGGAGGAGGAGCAGTCAGATGGAAGTGAGTGCACAAAAAAACAACGCCGATTATTGAGATGGATATGGAAGATCCTCTATAGGAAGAGGTTAAATATGATACAGAAATATTTGAGGAACGTAAATATGCGGTGGAAATGAGGAGAGAGAAACATAAAAATATAAGGGTGAACATTTTGGTGAGCCTACAAATGAAAAAATATGTGCTGTAGGGTGAGGCCTGACTTTGGATAAAGGGACACGTGTTCCTAAAGGTAGGCACTCAGGGAGGGATAAAGAGGGGACATAAAAATCCTACAATTTTTTATATAAATGATCCTACAAAGATAATTCATGCCAGGTTTTAAAGCATTTTTGAGCCTGATAAGCTTTATGGATGGGAGCTAATGGACCCTGAAGTGGCCAAATTGTTCACTAGAAAACAAATATCTTAGAGCATGCAAAATCACATGGATGAGCGTAAATTAAATATCAAGGAGGGCATATGCATTAAGATAAATATAAAGAAGAAGGCTCCAACCACACACTGGATAGTTAATCCAAAAGAGTTTATAGATGAACATTCAAGTAATGCCTTAATAAATATGGTAACTGAAGTGGTGTGAAGGAATGTAGACAAGGCCGCTACACTCAGGGAACTGATGGGGGAAAATAAGAGCTTGAAAGAACAAAAAAAGTAGTTGGATAAGGGGAAAAGGAAGGAAAATGAGAAGAGGAAACAAGTTCTTGATTTTTGGTAGAGTTAGGTAAGGAGGTTATCAACACGCATCTAGACATAGTTGAAAAAATAGAGAAAACATATATCAGTCCTCTTTGCACTTCTTACAGGATTGTGTCCATATATTGATCAAGAAATATCTGGGTGCACCACAAGAGACCATGGAGACAACTGGAAAGAAAGAGAAAGAAGCTACAATAGAGAAGTAAAAGACAAAGAAACACATCACAAAAATATAGTTGAATATGATGGCCTATTGCAAACCATTAAGGAAGAATTGACAAAGGCAGATTTGGTGCTAAACATGTGTGCAAACCCAGATCCAATCATTAAGACAAGGAATTTGGTTGAGGAGAATGAATTCCTTGCTACAAAGAAGAATGAACCTCTTGGACGAGAGAAGAGGATGACATTGTTAGTAGAGAAGTGTGATGCGCTCACATTAGCCTATGATACTCACAAGGGGTGAATAAAGGAACTTAAAAAATGATACCGTGAAGAATGGATGTAATGAATGGTATGATTTCATCCCTAGAAAATGTTCTTAGATTTTTAAAGAACAAGGGGGAAGACATGAAATTGGATGAAACACAAGCTATGCTAGGAGAGATACCTGAAAAGACAAATAAGGGACTCGGTGACTAGAGTGAGCTAGAAGAAAACATTAAAAACAGTACCACGATAGTTTTCTTTCTGTAGTAGAATAACATGATCACAAGTAAAGTGTTATAAATTCTTTTAGTTATTGTGTAAATTCATTCTTTATTTCTTAATTCTTAATTCTTTAGAGAGATAAGGCATGATTATCCATTTCCGGGATGGTAATGAAGCTAGTGTGGGGTAATGTTGATTGCAAAAATATTGCATAAGTATTAGAGGTATATAAGGATGGGGTGTGTAGAAAGGGGCCGCATAGGTGCACACATATGTTTGGCAAGAAAGGGTGTGCTTGGGAAAGTCATATTTCAAGACTTATCCATTTTTCATGTTACGGACTAAGAATAGGATTGAGTGCAAAACATGCATTGGATAAGAACAAGAAGACTTGTGGATGAAGAAATGGATATTTTTGGAGCAATTGGAAGATCAAGTGTCATGCAAAGTTAGAGATAATAATAGGATTGGATCTAGAGTTAATTATAGGTAATCTATTGTTAGGCGAAGTTTGCATGCTTCTTGATTACCTTTGTAAGTGGCACATGGCTATTTTGAGCATGCAACCTATTTTGAGAGTGCATAGGTAGTGAAGGGAAATATCCCACCCCTATATATGTATTGATTTACATGGGTTTATAGATCAAATAGAGAAACAAAGTAATGATGCTACTATAATTTTATGCGCATGAATTTGTATTGCTACTTTTGGGTGTATTTAGATACTATGTTTTATGGTGGATTAATATAATGGATCATTGTGGATGGTTACTGATTATTGATGTCTCTATTATTGGTTATTGTATGGTAAATCTGATCTTGATCCTTGTTTGATTCATTATGCACTATGGTTGTGAGCTGATTCTTGTTATGCTTTACCTTTAATTACTTGCTATGGATATGGAATATATGAATGATCATGCTAACATCTTGACAAATCTGGTATAAAAAGAGGGACCTGGTACCTTTGCGTGCTTTGGGTGAGTACTCAGATCTATTTGAGTGATGTGCCAATGCATCTAGGGTTTTAAGAAAGAAATAGAGACTACAACTGTAAAGATAGATATTATTGGAGACTACTAGATAAAAAAAGATAGATATTATTTGGAGTTTTCCTACAAATTTAGTAGATAAAGGAGTGAACCCTTAATTAAAAAGATATGTTTGAGATTTTGTAACTAAGTGTTGGAAATTACAAGATTATGAATATGTTTTACCTACCAAATTTAGTGAGATAAAGATATGGAGTGAACCCTTAATTACCAAATTTAAAAATCCTCATTGACTTAAAAGAAGGAGAAAATACTATCAAGAAAGGATGTATATATTCAATCCAAACATGAAGGTAAAAGTGTTGGAAATTCTAGACACCGAGGGGGTGAATTAGTGCTAATTCAAACTTCGAAAAAAATTCAATTTGCTTTACCTTGATATGATAAAACCATAACTCCATTCACAAGTGATCAAAAGAAATCACATAGAGAGATAGGATTTAATGTGGGAAATCATTGAAGGGAGAAAAACCTACTGAAACCAATGAACTAACTTGGAAAAAAATATCATATAAATGTTATAATGATTTCACTGTTGAGAATCCACTCAACTTGAAGCTACAACTCCAAAATTTATTCAAGCTACCACTTGACCTTCTGCAAGCCACTACTTTCTTAGAAGAAACAACTCCCAAAACTCCAATCAAGCTTCTACTTGATTCTTCTGTAAGCTACAACTTACCAAGAAGGTACAACTCCTGTTTACTAGGACACCACTTAGTCTTCTACAATGTTTTGATCACTCTTAATTGGTTATCTCACAAAATAGGTTATGACCACTAAATAAGCTCATATATCTTCTCCTTTCACATCGATTCATATTTCTTCTCATCACCTAATCAGCTGCAAGGATTTGTCATAAATGCTTCTACCATGCACATCTTCTTATCAAAATCCACCCTTTAATCAACCTCTCAAGAACCCAATTTTCATGTGTTCAATTTTATGAAAAATTACAGTCATGAAGGCCTTCAATACACACTATGTTTCTCCTTGATTTTCATGTCTTTTTGCACCTATAAAAACATAGTTATCAACGAAATCTTCTTATACACATTATTACATATACCTTCATCTAATTAACCTTGCCTTCATGCATTATTATATACTCTTTCAACAAACACCCAACTTCAAGAAAAAAAGGGTTTTATTTCTGTAAGGGAGACACCACCTTACACCTCTTGTAATTCCATACTTGAAACATTTAATCTTCTTGATAATTAACACATACAAGGAGGAAGGATGACCTCATACCAAACTGCCATCTTGTAATGATTACACATAATTTTGTGTAAGTTACAAATGAATGTCTTAAATAACCTATCAAGACGCTTCATGTTCTTATAAAACACTAGGAAACATTCCTAAAATCAATGCTCCTTACGACATATCTGAAATGCTCCTATTACAACCTGACTCTGCAAATTGACATCTCTAAAATGTAACTACCATTTATTTTTTCCTCTTCCTTTTGATGAGTTAATTTTTTCTTCTAGCTCTAATAGGACTTGTGAAAAGTGTCTTAATAATGCATTGATGTTACACACACCTATCATTTTATCCATAACTCCTTTTCATGCTTTGATACTTTCCATTTCTTCTTTATGCTTCATAGAATATTCACTTACACTCATCAAGGAGGACTGAAAAATTGTAGTCAAAAGGTTGATCATCTACCAATGACACATGCACTTTCAAGACCCTATGAATCATGGAGATGATAGCATATGATCTTTATATCACCTTCAAATCCAAATATTTACTCCATAACTCTCATTCAAGCAAGAAGATGATGATGTTGGAAAGTAACAAACATGGATTCAAAATTCGGAATTTTTCCCCTCACAAGATGAGTAAGTTCATGAACCTAGAAAATAATTCAAGGCTCCAAATTTTTTTTTTGGGAATCTATATTCCTTGAGAAACTAACCCAGTTCATACATTATTTCCTTTCAGGGAAAATAGCTCAAACAAATTTCGTTTTTAAGAACACCTCAAACTGGTTATTAAGCTCTAAAAACTAGTCTTACGTTTGCTTGCATTCAACACACTATACCTAACTTTCATAGTAAACCATTTCATGAATACTTTAGAGGAGCCTCTACTTCATGTACAAATAAATTTTTCATATGTTGAATGAAGAAAGCATAAGTTTGAGTGCCAAAACCTCAGCCCTTCTTGACTATCCCAAAATGACATTTTTGGTCCATTTAAACTATATCATGAAATCACTTCATCTCATCAAGGTTTTGGATCAAGTATGTTGTATGGTACCTATAAAACATATCCAAGACCACAGTTTACTTCTCCAATATGCAATTTTATCAAGAAATATTAAGAACTACATGAAAGCTTTGTGCATGCTTGCTTTTTAGCGGTAGGAGACCAAACTTGAACTTGTTCACCAAATATTTGCACTGTAATTGCCTATATTTTTCCATGAACATGAAGGAAACTTCAATACATGATTCCACATGAATATTGAAACCTAAAACTCTTCCATTCATGAATGTAATAGTAATTTTATACAAAACAAGGGTCTTTCTATACTAAAACAACATACTTGGAACAAGCCACCAATCAAAAAATGTGCTTGAAGGAGTTATCTACATGCTCAAGTAATAAAACTTGGTTGACAAGACAATATCATGACCAAAAAAATCAATTTTTGTTTTTTTCTACAAGGAGAGGGTTTGGAATGACTTTCACTACTAACCTTTTTCTATAAAGTTCAATCTATCATTTTAATTCATTCCACCTCTAAAATGATCTTAATTCAATGATTTAACTATGGTGAAGAGTATTTGACACCATGCAAAATTTTTACATACCATTTAAGTCCTCAAATTTGACCTTTGAGTTGGAGAAGGGCATTCTAAGAGCTAGATTTCACTAAAAACCTCATAAATTCAAAAATATTCTTCCTTTTTCCCTAAAATTTGGACCACAACACTATGATAGGTACCTTCACATGTACCAAGGATTAGTTTCTCATAAATACACCTGTACCTTATTTACCAATCTCATTTGTGCATGCTTTCTTGCTTGTTCTTAAGGGAAGTCGTCGAATTAACCCTAGACATGCCTCATAAAGATGAATCATGACCTGTAGCTTCAAATGAAAAATCTTGATAATGTCCCTATATAATTCCCATGCTTTCATTTTCTTGACACGGCCCAAATTTTCTTCATACTCCTTACTAGGTCCTTGAAATAGGCCTAAATGAGCTAATTTACACCGTAACTCATCACATATGATATTTTATTCATCATGTATACCTTTAAACATGTCTTATCATGCATCTAATGCATCTACCATGCTTCACCACCATCCTCAAGCTTTCAATCCATGATTCTAGTTCCATTTTTGACTAGGCCTAGGGATTAGGCCTACCGAACCGAGCTAGTCGACTAATTTTACTCATGTACACATATATTTAACATTATTCCTTTGTTTCCACATCATAAAAATTCTAGAATAAGTAATACATCATCTTGGTATGTTCTTACATCATCACCTTGCTGTACTAGTCACTAGATTTTCAAGAAATTTGCTCTCAAATAGGTATTATTATGACCATGTCTTGTCATGGCCTTGTCAAAATCATTCCGAGCCCCATATATCTCTCATGCATATTGATTTTTCATTAATGTTTCTTTTTCATGAATGAAAACTCACCAAACACATCCAAAAAAATTCAAGGTAAAAGCTGGACTACATGATAGATGTGGGATTAATCTATCCCATAGAGAAATCAAATTGGGTGAGCCAAGTATTCACTCAACTAAAAAAGGATAAATTAGAATATGTGGTAATTATACTACCTTGAATGATGCATTTTTAAATGATCCATTCCCAACACCATTTACAAATGAAAATTTGGAAGCACCGACAAGACATGAGGTAGATTGATAGGTACCACCAAATTATAATTACATAAGAATATTAGGAAAAACCACTTTATTAACCAAATGAGACAATTTTGTATACTAAGTAATGCCTTTTGGATTAAAAAATTCACCTGGAATTTTCTATAGAGTTGTTATTACATTTAAAGATTTCGTTCATGATTTTCTCGGAAGTATATTTAAATGATTGGGCAGTCATCTCTTTATTTAAAGATAATATCTCTAAGGTAAAATTAATGTTAGAATGATGAGAGAGAACTATACATTGCCTTAAATTTGAAGAAATGATTTTTATTTACACCTTTTGGAGTATTACTTGTCCATTCTTTTTTTAATGAAAGGGATTCTCATGGATAAGGAAAAAAATATGGTAATAATCAAGATCAAACCTCCTACAAATCCATTAGAAGTTTGTGTATTCCTTGGACATATTGGTTACTATAGGAAATTTATAAAGGGATAAGATAGAATTGTACAACCTATGGAGTAGTTATTACTAAAAGGTACAAAATTTGAAGGTACCACAAAATGTAAGAATGCATTTATGAAATTAAAACATAGGTTAATTAATGTGCACATCCTATTTTTTCCAAATTGGAGAAAAGGTTTTCATGTATATGTGGATGATTTAGGGAGTGCAATTGGATAAATTATTGTGTGACTAGGATAAGGAGGAATTGGTCACCCTATTTGTTTTTATAGCAAAAAATTGTTAGCAACAAAGAAAAAATACATGACCAAAAAATGAGAGGATCTTGAAATGGTATTTGAACTTCAAAACATTAGACAATATTTGTTGGCAACCCACTTTGAAATATTCATAAATCATCAAGCATTGTGGTATCTATTCAATAAGACATTATTAGGAGGAATAATATAAATATGGCTCATGTTATTATAGGAATATTGATTCAAGATAAATGTCAATCTGGAAGAGAACATGTAACACCCAATCGCTTAAGATGCATAAACATAAGATAAGAACCAAAGGAATTAGATGAAGATACACACGATGTGAATTTATTTCAGGTTATTGTAATATAGAGAAACTTGAAGAGATTGCAAAATTCCTTTAATGTGGCATTTTACCATAACCCTAATTAAAAAAGAAAAAAAATAACTAGTTACTAAAGCTTTTCATTACACTATTATAAATGGATTTTTATATGAACTTGGGAAGGATAAAGTATTATGCAAAGTTCCATTAGAACATGAATGAGAGAAAATATTGTGGGAAGTGCATGCGGTATAAGCTGGAGGACATTTTGTATAGAGTTGACTACGTTTTTATAGAGTGGTCTTTGGTGCATAAATCTATTCCAAGAAACACGCCACATTTTGAAAGTGTCAAAGAGTGGGAAAATTCAATAAAAGATATAAAATTACCATAAAATCAGTCTTATCCCTACAAAATTTTGAGTCATGGGGGATAAATTTCACTATCTTAATTCGTGCATCATCAAGAAGATCCAGAGCTAGATATATCATTAAAATAACAAACTACTTCACAAAAGGGATAAAATCCATAACCAATCCAAATATCATAAGGGACCATATATGGATGTCTATAAACGTTATTTAGTGATAGGGGACACACTTATTGAATAACACTATAAAAATCCTAACATACTTGAGTTTATGAATGTGCACCATTACTGACTCTGTATATCATCCACAAGCTAATGAGATAAGCAAAGGCCATAAATAAAGTCTTATAAGGGGTGATTGTTAGTGCAAAATCACAGCACCCCTGGATGCACATCAGGCTTCTAGGTTGATGTTCAGGCATCCAGTGTGATTACACAACATGGAAACCTCTCTCCAAGCGTGGGACTTGTGAAACCGAGAGAGGAATCTCCAGAGAAGGTTGGTTCCTGCTCCTAAACTACCTCGCCACAGCTATTCCAGTAGGCAAGCTAATCTAATCCTAATCTAACCATGCCAAGGAGACAGAGGAGAGAGAAGAGAGAGAGAGAGAGAGGGAAGAAAAACAAAAGCCTACACTAAAACGGTGATACACCAGAGAAGGAGGATGTTGAACACATCTATCAAAAGCGCCATGGGACAAAGAGAGGTGAGCAATGGGAAGGATGGACGGATGATGCATCACAGGCCCAAGGATAGATTACACACAGAAAATGTCCCAAAACTCCATGAACATAGCTCCAAACCTACAATGAACATTTAGACATGCACAGATACCTGCAAATGAAGAGAGGCAAGGAGAGAACAAGCAAAAACGAGAGAGGATGGACAGATGCATCACAAAACACATTTTGTTGCTCCAGAAGTTTGCACAGAACATCATTCCATTAGTAAAAGGAAAAAATGCCATTACAGAGCAAGGGAGGAGGTTCGAACTCCATTTTCAACCCTAGAGAAGAAAAGAAGGGAGGGCCGAGCAGAAAGAATGAACAACTCTTCTCTTAAAATGAGCCAAATCTGGCTTTTACATTGCATGGGTCGAGCCCAGGGGACAGAAAACGTGGGAAAACATGTAAGCCCATTCCTCATTGAATGCCAACGCATTAAAATAGCATAGGATACCTTACCAACCCATACCCTGCCATCTTTGACCGATTTGGAGGAGAATGCGACCCATTCTGCATTAATTTGGCCGCTGAAATGTCACTTCTAGCCGTGCACACGTGTCAGAGCTGTTTCTCAATTTTCTCTCTTCAGACTACACCAAAACTCGAGGTTGATCCAGAATCATGTAGAGCATCTCAACAGCTTTCCATTGATATAAAGAACATGGAAATCCGAGCTCTGGATCAAAAGATATGGCGATCTGAAGATTTAGGGCACGGAACAGACCAAGACAGATTTCGAAATATTTTCCCGCGCTTCGCCACCTAGACGACACGTGGCAGGCTCTGATTGGTCGCGCAATTCTCTCTCCTCTACCTTTCGGCGGGCTGTCTTTTGAATTTTCCTTGTGGGCCCTAGCTGGGACACGTGGCACTATCCCATTGGTTCGGATCGGTGCTCGATAACTCGCCCTTTGACCTTTTGACTTTTTCTCCTGTGAGGACACGTGGCAGTTTCTGATTGGTCCTCGGCTCCTTCGCGTACTTCGCCTCCATTTGTCCCGGATGTCCCATTTGATTTTGGGCCCTTTGTGCTCATTTTGGCCGGTTCGGGCATTTCACGTCCATTTGTCCCAGATGTCCCATTTGATTTTGGACCCTCTGGACTCATTTCGCCGATTCGGCCCGGTTCGGTCATTTTCGGCCCGCTTGTCCCACTTTGCTTGATGACTTGACTCTTTTCGGCCGGTTCGCGCCTTTTGGCCCGATTGTCCCATTTGTGTCCCCCTCTCGGAGTTAGCCAATTTTTTTCTCAAACCGGCATTTCGCCCGCCGCGTACTTTTGTCCAGAGATGTCCTGTTGCTTTGCAGGGCTGTTTGTGCTTACTTGGCCGAGCCAGCCAGTGGTTCGGGCCTTTTGTCCCAAATGTCCCCACTGCCCCTAGGACTAGGACTCGATCATTTTTATGATTTTTTCCTGGATCAACCTACTTGCCTTCTGCAACCTTTTTTCATTTTCTCAAAGCTTGCTCTTTTCCTCTCAGACAGGGAACTTAGAAAATATTTGAGGGGACTCTAGCAACATGATTTTTGGCCCCAAATCAATCAATTTTCCTAGGACTTGAATATTCTGATGCATGTTATCAAAATTACCCGTGGGGGTGAAATTTTGACAACGGTGATAGTAAAAATGTGCAATGTGCAAAGAGATGACTGCAAGACAAAATACCACAATACTTTAGGCTTATAGAAAAAATTATAAGAGTAGTACATGATAGACACCATTCCAATTATTTTATGAAATATAAGCAATTATGCCAATGGAATACATTATGTCAAATATTTTCATTGTAATGATCAAAAGGCTAGATATAGGAAAATGTGCAATGGAACTAGGAAGAAAATAAAAAATTCAAAAAACATGGCATGACCAAAATTTGTGTAGTAAAGAATTCTAGACAAAATAGTTGGTATTGGTTTACAAAATCAAGTTTAAAGTAAACACGGAAAAGCTGCGCATCGATGATTTTTATTAGGTTATTCACCATATTACCAAACAAGAAATAATGATATTTCATAATTTATAGGAAATGTGCTACCTGGCATGATCAATGGGAGTAGGCTAAAAACCTACAATGGATAAGTGTGCAACATCCAAAAAGTGATAATAAGTGCCTTGGGCACATCAATAGAGTAGGAAGTTTCAAAATTCATAAAATTTTGGTAGATAAGAGTTTGTATATTTGATCAATTTGTGTTCAAGTGTGTGTAGATTAGTTAAATATTTAAGGATCCCCTTTAAATATCCAATAAAAGGAAAGTGAGAATTCAAGAAAAGAAAATGGTGTAGAAAATAATTAAGTTTAAGAAACCCATATAGGAAACAAGAAAGTGAATGAGACAAAAATTAAATTTGAAATCATAAAAAGTTACCAGCTCACCAAGTTATACAACCAACACATCAAGAAGCTAAGGTCTCATGGAAAGTGAACTTAAGAGGTTATTCGGTGCCATATCAAGTTAAATATATAATGGAAAAAAGAAATTAATGGAGTATATCAAGGAATAAATGGCTAAAAATGACCACCTTGCATTCAAAATCAGTATATAAAAAAGGCCACAACAAGTCTAACACATTTTCTAAGAGGAAAATTAAGAGAATACAAAATTAAAGTGAGAAAGAAGTTGAAGTATGAGAAATTTCAAAACCGGATAAAAAATCTAGAAACAATAGCTTCAAAATACAAATGACAAACCCATTCACCCGAACCATCAACCCTAATGTCCAAGCCATGATGGAAGATCAATGTATTTAATTTCTTCCTACGAGTGTTTCAAAATAATGAAGATATAGGGATTTACCCAATTTTTAGGCAAAAAAAGTGGAGGGATCCACCTCATCACAAATTTGTTGCAAGAGAAGAGAAAACATGGGCACAAAGAGGCCCACAATGCAAATGTAAGCTATAAAATGGTAAATAGTGGATAAGGACTTAGTGTGAGCAACATTTTTCAACCAACTAGTGATACTACCATACATGAGAGATCATCTCAAGCTCGTACAAACATGAGTGGTATTATAATGGAGTAATTTGGTTCATTATGTAATATATCGTCCCCATAAATTTAGCCACATTATCTCGAGCCAATGGATTTACGAATCAAGGCATATTTATGCTCCCCTATAGAAGTACTAGGCCCCATGTTAAATAATCAACTACGGTAGTATATTCCCAATTGCATAGAGGAAGAGGAATACATTTGAAATCCACAAAGTATACTTGAGGTAGTAAGAAAGCATTCTGGTGTAGTAGATATCATCACGTAAATGTGGGAGGATGGTGTTGATTTTAACTATTTTTAATTTCTTACACATGAAGTCATTAACAATGCAAAGAAGATAATAAAAACCATGGGTAAGGTATTCATGTTTTAATGGCTAGTAAAATTGCTATTCTTTACACGCAGCTGACATGCCCTTGAGGGTATTATTGAAGTTCAAGATGCATAGTAACATCATAAGTCATTTGCATAATTCATTTTAGAAAATTCCTAATCAACTTATGAAGATATTAAGAAGATGAGAGAGTGGCTCCAATACATCAGAGAAAAACTTAGCATAGATCCCTAGATACAAAAGGAATTCCACACATACATGGCTTTGTATATCAATATCACTTTGTTATAGGATGGGATCATACTACCATTGAATGTGTGTACACTAAGAAACAAAATCCACTCCCATTATTTCTCACCATAGACATAATGAAGGTGGAGTTGAGAAGACAACACGACATGATCCAAACACATGTTTAACCATTACACACATAAAGTCCAGATCGATCGATTATGGGAGGATTACCGGGTAGAGAAATTGTATAACCAAAAACTAGAGTGTGAATTGTAAAAAGAAGTTACATAATCAAGTAGGTGAGAAAAAGGAAAGGAAAAGGCCATTACACAACCACACATATCCTCACCATGAGTCTAGACAAATTCGAGGTTTCCCATTTGGTTCACCATACTAGATTTTGACCAAATGAAATTTGATATCGAAAGAGTGTGTGTACTCACACTAAAAAAATGGGCACAAAGATGCATCTTTGAGAAGAGTGGGAATGATAAACTTGGAAAAAAATAACAAAGGAGCATGCTTCCAATAAGAGGTGAAAGAAAAAAATACAGTTGAACTAATTCCGATGCCCAAATGCCTCATGATTACTATCGAGTGTGAAGATGTCACACAAGAAAAATTTGCTTAAAACATAAAAAAGTCTTAAGGATGTGAAACTAGAGGTGTCAACACTTGAGGAAGAAATTCTATTATCTCCGCATAAGAAAATAAGGACTTAAAAAATCCATGTTATCATATAATTACAACATCCCCCAAATGTCCCGAGTTTGAGTGGGGCATTCGGTGTAATTTTTGTAAAATTGGGTAAACTCTCTAGCTATGGGATTTGCGGGCTTGAGATAAACCTCTAGAAAAAGATGGTTCTTTCTCCTAAACTACCTGTCACAAGCTAATCCTAATGTAGAAGAGAAAACTAATACTATCATAATATTCCAAGGGACCAAGGAGAGAGAGTGCATGAAAATAAAACTACACTAAAAGTGGTGATACACCATAAAAGGATGTGGTTAATCAAATTCAAACTTCCTAAAAAGAGAGGGTGAACAATGAAGAGGGTGGAAAAAATGCACCACAAGCCAAAGATGAGATTCACATAGAACACCACTTCAAACCCATTAAAAACAACTCTCAAAACCTAAAATAGACATCAAGGAATATGCACGATATACCATGTAATGGAGAGAGGCAAGTAGAGATAATAACACATGCAAAGGATGGACAAAATGCATCAAAAAACACATTATATTTCTCCAATAAGTATGCACAGTACAACATCAGTGGGAAAGAGGCAAGAAAATTCCATTACAAAGCTTGGAAAGGAGGCTTAAGCTCCACATTCAACCCTAGCAGAGAAGAAAGAGAGAGGAGGGTGGGAGAAAAATGACCAACTCTACTTTTTACAAAATGATCCCACATTACAATTTATAGAATCATATAAGAAAGAAAAAAACCCAAAATTTTATTTCTATATAATCACAAGTTGCAATAAATGAGGTGAAATGATGATATTTGATTTGAAAAATCTCCCTCATGCTTCCCCATAACATGTAGTTGAAAGAACCGATGACCATGCCCATTAATTGCAGTTCAACCACTATGAAAGTCTCTTCTTGGAACCGAGTTGGGTTCCTACAAAATTCATCATCAAATCTTCACCAATTCCTAAATTTCTTGGTTGTTGTGCAAAGGCCTTAGAATTAAGATTCCAACAAGACCAATTTTGTGTGATTCCATTGAGGGATGAAAAAGTTATGACTTCATGAGAAAAGGAATGTATTTGAATTTTTCTAGGCCTTGCTTTTAATACATAGAACTATGGATTAATTCTTCTACTAGAGATCTCATTTAAATATTTTCTCCCATTCCTAAAGTTTTATTCCTTGTAAAAAAATGATTCAGAATTTAATATTTGGTAAGCCCACCTTGAATTTTACAATGTTTACATTTGTATTGGGAGGGGGTATAGCTTAATATTTGAAAATTAACACAATTAGCCAGCTCAGATGAGATGGAAACCATTCTACCAATCTCCCCTTCATACACGCAGAGCCACCTACGATGACGCCTTATGTATCCACCAGCTCAATATCCCATAGAATTGCATATTACCTGCAAGGCCAATGAACTTGACGCTTTACATTGGACTTTGTTTTTGCTGACTTGATCTCCTTATGACATCTATCATCTCTCCACTTTACTTTGGGTTACTTGCTAACCGACTTCTCTTGCTTTTATGATAGGTTATGTTACTGCCACGATAGCTCCTCATTTCCACATGCTTGGTGCCACCTAGATCTACCTCACACCACCATGATGACCCCCTATCGACTCATCCATATTATGCATCAGGCTCCTCAAGGTGGGTTTTACGTGTGATCACCGACCTGGATACCATGCTTATTGCAAGCAGGAGGTATACTTGTGTGGGGAACTCGTATTTCCCAGACCCCTATGTCTCGAGTGTGTTTTGGGACCTAAATCTCTGACTTGGCCACAACATAGACCTCGTGACCCCATCAAATCCATACAACTCACCCGTCCCTGAGTTAACTGGGCCACCCGAGTCGTTGACTTCCGCCATACCCGCATTTGATGTTCTACGGTGATCTCAAGCTTTATTTTTCCTCCAGTCCCAAATGCCGATGGGCTTCTTGGGACCTGATGAGCCGCTTTATTGACATGAAATTATCTGTGATGTTATCAAGTTTCCTAGGCCTGAATTTATTGCATTATTTTGGGCCGCTCGAGTCGCTTTTATGTGTGAGCTTGCCATTTTATAGACGTTCCCCCTCTGGCCCATCTTCACTGGTTTGTCAATTTTGGCCACATCTCCCCATTCAGACTGATTCGGGAACTTTCCTATTATCTTCGACTCACCTTCAACTTGAAAGAATCGGCCCACACTGGTAAACTCATGCCTTTATATTATTCTATCCTTATGGATCTGCCATGTCCTTCGACTCCACTGGTTCGTTGAGATAATTTATTGAATTCCTTATATACATGTCGAGGGCCCATGTCTCCACCCTAAATCACACTTTTTCATGGTGTTTATGTATCAGCTCACCTATGTTACGGAGTGGCTCGAGTCATAAGGAAGCTCGAATTTTTTTAACCAACTTGGACTACAATGAGGACAAAACTTGGTTTATGGAAAGCTCGGTATCTATAAGCATAGAGCTTGGTATATCTTCCACTCAATGGCTTGTCGAGGACTCTTCATAGCTCGATCAATCTTGTTGAGCTCCCTACTAAGTCATACTTGGATCATTCTATGAACCAAGAATTACTCAATGATATATTTAAATGACTCAAGCATAATTAAATTGTTTTTTACTAATAATAGCTCGATCTGGTGAATACATAGCTCGATGCTCATAGGAATGGACTCGGTCAAGAGCCCAATATGTTGCATTTCATATAACTTGGCCTTGGTCTATCATGCATAAGGATTGACTTGGTGGGGACCACAAAGGCATTTATTAAGACCTTCTCAATTCTCTCATCATGTCTTTTCAACTTCTAACAAGTGTGCCTACCTACTCATCATTTCTTCACGCAACAAGACCTATATTTTGTGAAGACCAAGAAGAGGAAAATTTCCCTTTGCAAGTTCTGATCTCCCCAAAGACCTAGATATTGTCTTAAACACTGAAATCCACTTATGAGCTTCAGATAGCTATGAGAATATCCTAGTGCAAGCATTCCATGTTTTCCATGGATAAAAATCCCTTTTAGAGTTGTGTGATTTCTAATGAAATAATAACCGAAAGTTCCAAGTTGGGGAGTTAGAACATGCAGAAGATCCTTTCTTGTAGAAGAGGAATTAGAACAACAAGACACCACACATAAACCAAAAAATAAGTCTATGCATGAGAAAAACAAAGAGTGTTGAAGAGACAAAGAAAAATTCTAAAGAAGAATCAAGCTCAGAGTCACAAAATTTGCAATGCAACAAATAACAAGTACACCTTCTCCTCCTCTACTCCCTTAAGATGTAAGTAATCCCACATTAATAGACACGAGGGAGGAAAAAACTACACACCTAATGTAAGTAAATGTAGAGGATGTCATGTCTAGCACATAATTGAGTCCATACCATATGAAAGTAACCATATAAGTGGAAGGCATAAAAACAAAAAAGGAAAAAAAGGCTCAAGAATATGGAATACGAGACGCCAAAAAAGAGGTATATCACATTATACATGAAAAAAAAGTGCAATTCTACAAATAAAAATATGTAGACATAAAGATAAAAATAGAAGAGGATGAAAATTACTAACCGAGAAGTGGAAGAGAAAAAGTGCAAGGAGAAAGAGGCAAAGAAAAAAAAAAGATAACAATTCAAAGGCCGAGGATCAAAAGGTGATGGAAGAAAAGAATATTCTTAAGGAAAAAGATAAGAGGAAAGAAGAGGATAGGTAGAGGAAAGAAGCATAATCAAATTCTAAAGAAATGACATAAGAGAAATCAAAGCAACAATAAGAGGCCAAAATGAGATAAGAAGATCATAAGAGAGAAGAATAAAAAAGAGAGTAGAAGAGAAGAAGAAACAAGAAGAGAGGAAGAAAGTATAATAAAGCAAGATAAAAGTAGAAGAGAACAAGAATAAATAAGAAGAATATAAGTAGATTAGAAATACAAAAATTTGCAAAGGAAAAGTAAGAGCAAAATAAAAAGGCTAAGGATACACAAAGCACTATAGAAGCAATTGCGTTAGTAGAGGTAGAAGCCAAAAAAATCACCTGCGTAGGTTTCACCATGATCCACAATAGAGTTAAAACGAAACTAGAAGGACAAAAATACAATCAAGTACTTCACAAGTTATTTTGGTAATTGGCATAAAATTTGAAACCTTAAGTGCTTAATAGTCCTCTATTGAAGAAATTGAGGAAGATGACACACAAACATTTTGTTGGGCATTGCAGTCAACTACACAACCATGGAAATGAAAAATGTTCCTCCCCTCCTCACATGTCCACATAGTAGTCCCACAGATCACTCAAATGAGTGTGCAAGCTACCATTTCACAAGAATTGGGGAGCACCATTGAAGTATACTTGGAGAAGTTTTTGTTGTAAGCTCGGATTGAAGGTATACATACATTGCATTAGAAAATATTAGATCAATTGCACTTCAATTGGCACAACATAAAGAAACATTAGAATGAATTTATGTAATATCAAGGTGTAAATAGAATACAACTATCCATGGCTTGTCACTAATACCATAGGTGAATAAGTAATGAGAAAACAAATGCAACTAACTACACTTGTATAAAAATTGGTGTAAAATTAGGAAAATGAGATTACAAAGAATATCAAAGCATAGGTCGTGAAAAAAATAATGAGGTGAAGGATGTAGAAATCCTTTTGAAGGAATACAATAGAATTAGTAAAAAACAAAGCAAATCAATTTTGAACTGTTAGATTGGAATACTCATTTCAATAGCACAATAACCAAGAAAAAGCAAATATAGATATGGGCAACACAATGTAAGGTTAAATTTTGTATAAATCTAATCCTTAAGAAATGGATAAGGCATTTCACATATCCCTACAAGTTTGAGACAATGTGAGTGACATACCATGAGAATGGGAACACAATACATGGTGTAATACATTTATTAGAGTTTAGGCACAAAGAATACAAGATCGAATAGAAACGATGTAACAAGACATTCAAAATACCATAAATATCTATGGGAAAGATATAGAAAACACAATTTATGAATTCATACAAAAATTAACATAGATGCAACTATAATTTGGTAGAGTTAATGAGACATTTAAATATTGGACATATACAATCGGGACTTGGAAATTTTTTTCCACATGGTAAAAATAATGAATAATACCCCATGGTAAGTTCTATCACATATTCCTTTCGCGAGACTCAAAGTAACTATGATAATGCCATCATTTCCTTTCACTCCACACACTCAACCAAAACCATCTAAACATCCTAAACAACAACCATAAGGAAAAAGAGAAACACAATTTTATGTAAAGTTATATACATTTTTGAAATTGCACAATTTTCATTAATATCTATAAGTAGGTCCAAAAAGATTGAAAACTTACAATGGTGATCTATGAGGGAGTTTCCATATGTTAGGAATTATTCCTAACATGGGTGCATTTACGAGTGTATATTTTTGTGTAGGATAATATTTTGTAAATAATATAGTAATATTTCAAGTGAGTTGTGAAAAATATCTCATGTAGGATTTAAGTGAGTGATTCTAGGGAAGGTTGAGAGAATGTAGGGTGTGAGAGATTTTAGAGATGGTTAGTGGTTAGGAGAGAATCTAGGTGGTTAGAAAAACCATCCTAGATTAGTGTTAGTGGTTATAGGAGTTAGAATAGCTAGCTCTATATATTTGTAACATTTGTAATAGTTATATGAATTATTTTAAGCGTATGATCTTTCACGGATATGGGGTAAAACCCACATTTGGTATCAAAGCACGTTTCTAGGCCTCTCTAATCTCACCCCACTTATGCTTTGTTTTTCAAGTTGGTTAAGGAAATGGGTTAGAAAATCCCATGGACCTTGTGACCCTATTCCTTTTTTCCATGCCATTCATTTGTCATGAAGTCAAGTGGTGTAAACAAAGGACTAGTGGATACCATGGACCTCATGTGAAATATAGAGTTTGTAGCATCCATCCTTCTTGCATATTTGTAAATGGTACTAGTGGATACCACAGACCTCGCAGAAAACCCATTTACATCCACCGTTCATATGCATCCTCTTTCTCTCTCCATTTTGTACACTCTTTCCAAAGTTTTCAATCCTTCGTGTTCATAGTTTTCATACCTCAAAAATAAAATAAAACATATAGATCTATTTTTCAATTTTTCATATAATTTTTATCATTGAATGAGCATTATAGAGGTTTTTAAGGTTTTCGAGATATGTTTGTGGGGTTTAGGTTGTGAAACAAAAATATTCCATTATAGTGTAAATATTTACATTGAAAATGCATATCTATGCATTTGAGTATGAAGAGGTGCTTGTATAGATATTGGGTGATATATCCCATCTTGACCTCAAATCAGGTTACCACAAGATCGAGAATTTTTCTTGGCATTCAACAAATTCCTTGGTTATTATTGTCCACAATATTTTTCGGAATCGGCTTGGTCACATTGTTTTGATATGATCTTCCCTACATTAAATGGCCACATTTATCAGACTCGTGATCAAATATTGGGTTCATCCTTCATGTCACCTAAATTTTGGTGACATCAAAACTAACACAATCAAATTATTCACTTCAAATATTTCCAAAACACCTCATCTCTATGGTGGATTAACCTATCATTGTGTCCGAATCTCTCCAACTTAGGAGTATATCTTATCCATGCAGACCAAGTCCAATCTCTAGCTTCAAGAACATATCTTGAAAGCAACAAAGGACTTGTTCACATACAATAAAATTTCCAACTCTTCTTGTCAATGCAGCTCCACACACTCATCTCAAATTCTTCTCGTATTGATTTGGACTGTAATATCCTTAGTGAGCTCAATATGGTCACTATCATTTGAAAACAACCTCAAATGGATTCTCCAATACATTAAAAACCATCTTCATTTCCATTAACTTAACATTCTCGAGATTACATGATTCATTCCTATACTAATCCCTATCTTTCCACAAATTTAATGATAATCCTAATCGGTTAAAGATTTTATTGGTAAATTTTTTATATTGGTTTTATTTTTAAATCGAACAATTTTAAACTATAAATATAAAAATTTCCAATGATATAATCAGGGCTCTAACCGGTCATGAGAATTAATAAATACCCTCAAGGTCAATAATTTTTTAAGGGGGTGATTATAAAAAGATCAAATTGTTTCAAAAAAAGGGAGAGATTACAAAAGCGGTGAGTTTCAAATGTCGGTGGCAATTTAGGAAACAAGCTTAACCATTAGCTCCAAGATGTGGTTCCTCTCCCCATGTTAGCACTAAGGGGGAATGTTAGGAATTAGTCCTAACATGGGTGCATTTGTGAGTGTATATTTTTGTGTAGGATAATAATATGTAAAACATATAGTAATATTGTAAGTGAGTTATGAAAAACAACTCATATAGGATTTAAGTGAGTGATTCTAGGGAAGGTTGAGAAAATGTAGGGTGTGAGAGGTTTTAGAGATGGTTAGTGGTTAGGAGAGAATTAATGTGGTTAGAACAACCATCCTAGATTAGTGTTGGTGGTTATTATGAGTTAGAATAACTAGCTCTATATATTTGTAACATTTGTAATAGTTATATGTTGAATGAATTATTTTGAGCATATGCTCTTTCTACATATATGGGGTAAAATCCACACCATAGATTGAAAACTTGATGTAGGAACATCCATGAAGAGACCTTCAATTGCACAATTCATACTTTTTGGGATCATTGTAAGCTGTGAGAGAGATGTAGGGGTTCTAAATGGTCATATGAGGCATTTCAAGTTAGTAGTGGAGTTAGGAATTTTTAATTGTTCCTCTTTTGTGTTTTCCCTCCAAAAGGGATATTTGAAAATTCAAATGTATGTAATGAGGCATATGGACTTGTAAGGGTGTTTTGAGTGTGCTAGGAGTTTATTAAGGTTTTATGAGTGTCTCATTAAGTTCTAGGTTGTGTGTTGAGTGTTTTTATGTTTGTGCATCATTAGGATGCTTGGAATAATGTGTAAGGGTAGTTATAAGCCTCATAGAGGGAAGTTGAAGAGTCACTAGAGAGGCCAATCATAATGTGAATCTTAGGAGGTCAGTTACATTGGGGGTAGTTGGTGCATGCATGGAAATTTGAATTTAGGAAGGGGTTAGTTAGTTTTTGGGGAATTCCTCGTGGAGAGGAAGAGGAGAATAATGGAGGAGCAAGTTTTTGTATGAAGATTTTAGTAAAACATATACATATCTCTGGTTGTGTGTATATTCTACCTTTTCAAGTGTGTTTTCTGAGTTGGTATCAAGACTAAGGTATTTTTAGATGAAACTTCCTTTACTATTTGAGTGTATGCATTTTTATATTTTCTCTACATCAAACCTAAAAGGGTGGTATGTTAGACAATTTAATTAATAAAAACTCAAAATGGTGGTTAAGTAGTGCATAGAGGGTGAAAAATGGTAAATGATGTCCTATGTGTTGAATGCGAGAAGAGTATCACATGACACATCACAATTAATACTTTGCATAATTAAAAAGAAAAGCAAAACAAATTTCAGGATAATCAAAATAACTTTTATGTTGGGATGTGACAACTATTTAAGTTCAGAAAAGTTTTAGAGTGTAAAAGGATTAGAAATCCAAAATGGATGTATTTTGTATGATTTCACAATCCCATTTTAGTTTATAAGTTAGATAATAAAAATAATAGAAGATATAATGCTCTATTAGATGAATCTAAAATGTGAATAGCCTCTTTTTGTAAAAGAATAATATTGACCTGTAACTCAACAACCACCTCATAATCTATAAAAGTATGTAATAACTATGCATAAAATATTGATATTTTATCCTTAAAAAATATAACCTAATTCCTTCCATCCAAAATTATGTATGTGTTCTAATTCCGTATTAAGAATTCTCATTATTTTATATATTTTCTGTTCATGTGTCTTATTTTCTTAACTTATGTCCTTTATGTAGTCATTACACAATTGTGAATTAATGATTAATACGTCATGGCCATCCTTCGACATAAGTTAATATGAATTAATCTAGACTGCAATCGGTTTCAAGTTTTGATGTTGTGATCTAGGGACCTCTACTAATAACAAAAAAATGTTAAACATAGTAATTTCATTTCTTATGAAACTATCTTGATGGTGTGACTAAATTTATTGTTTATGTTTAAAAAATAAATGTATTTACATATATTTTTTGTAAATTAATTGGGAAATAACTAATACATAATATTTTAATCACAAAGTGACTTTCATCGAGATAATTATAACTTGACAATTAAAACTTGAAAAATGGTTGTATCACATATGTGGAAAATAAACATTTTCCCAACAAAACCATGTAAAAAACAATATCATTACTATAAACACAAAATCATGCACTTAGTACTGTTACATCACACCTTTAGTATGTCATTATATGCATGATTCCTAAACAAGAAAACTAGACATTAACAACACTTATTTTACTTTGAATTTACATTGTTTTATCTTTCTATACTCCTATCCTATATGTTTTGGAACTATCCCTTTAATTTTGGACATTTCACAACATTTAACGCAACTCGGTGTCTTATATTTTATCTTTGGATCTCTCAAACACTAACACCCAGAGAAAGCAGGAGTGTCAGGCCCTATTATCCCCTTTGGGAACTTTTATCCTATTTCCCTCTTCTCTTATGTTTTAAAATGCCACATCGACTTTCTTCTTTCCTAAAACTTCTATTGTCACTTTGGGTTGGATTTTTAGTTTTTAATGATTAAATTCAAACAAGATATATATATATATATATACATGACTTACTATTCTAAGGGGTTGGGAAATTTGGGCTATTACTTCCTATCTACTAAGTAAACAAAGAGAAACACTTAAGGACTTCATTTGGGCTGCATCATTCACTACATAGGAAGGGTAAAATTTTGAATTCTATCTCACACATTCATCTTGGGGAAAAGTAGTTGTATCTCACTATCTTGGTGTGGTGATATGTGAGAAACCTAGCTTCAAGGGACACAATTCTATCACAAACAGACTAGAACTACATTGAGTTTGAAATGTATTACAACACTCAATGATAATCAAATTTTGGTGACTGAGGTAAGTCTGACTCAAGAATATGCATATTTTATTCCATCTAATGTTTGCTTGATCCTTGTGTAGGTAGATATGACTTGTTTTATAGGTACATGTATGATAATGAAACCCTACGGTGAAGTCAAAGAAATAAAGAGTGAAGTTAAGGAAAGCTTATAAAACCATAAAAATATTAGATCTAGACTCAATGTTAGGACACTAGTGCTTAACACGGACACTAGTGCTCGGGCGATCTGTCCCCTTATGGATGCTACTCTCTAGAAGAGTTTCATATCCTTATTTTCTAGATGAAGAAACTTCAACTAAGATCCATCCTATTCCATCATTGTTCTAGCCTAGAATCATCCTAGACAATGAGATACAAGTCTAATCAATTTCATGTTAGATGTTGTGTATTTCTAATATACTTTGATTTATCTTTGTTCTTTGACTTAAGATTTAATTTCGTTAAATCATTTGGTAAACCAAACTCTTACATGCTCTTTATCGATCTCTTCTTCTCTAATCCTAAACCCTATTTACATTAGGGTTTATATTTTCATATTATCTTCATATTCAGACCCGGTTTTCATCTATCATCTATCATAAATCATTTATGTAAAAAATGTTCCTAGGATTTCATGGTTGGTATTGTTAGTGCTTGATTTGGTTTGCTTGAAATATTGGGAAATTTTTGTCAGTTTCCTTTATTATTTTGAGTAACCAGGACATTCCATAATTTTCCCATCAATTTGTGAACTTCTTGTGTGGTTCAATTGGCCTAAATGTTGTAATTTTCTTGTGATTCAACCTTGTTCCATGATCTTACATTAACATCTTGACCTTTCCTTTGATTTTGGTGCTTTGATGAATTACAGGTTTAATGGTGTGGGTGATGTATTTAAATCTTAATGTTCTTACCAAACATTAAAATTGGAGTTGTCCATGTACATGACTTAGTCTTTTTGTAGTTTTAAAATTTGTAAATTACATTTCTACCCTCAAGACGTTTTTGTGAATTTCCTTAAGAATGTTGAGTAACTATGTAACACTCTGATTTTGTATGTTAACTTGGTGAATGTTTTACATACTGTTATAGCTCTTGGAATGAAAGCAAACATGTTAAGATATGTTTTGATCTTAAGAGAATGTGTTGCTAATTTGGATTCTTGCATACTGTGATTTATTGCATGGGACAACAAATATTGTACTTGTGTGTTTGCTGATGTGACGACAGATTGTCGTATAATTGTTTGCTCTTGTGCTGATTGACAGCATACCCTGAATCAATTCCATTGATCCAAGTATGCTGAGGTCCTCTTGTGTTTTCTATGTTAATTCACACTTGAACTGGACTGAAATTGTTATGAGCGTGCAGCGCCTGATTACCGGTGTGAATAGCTAGCACGAAAATGCCAACGACAGGGGTTCGATTCTTGAACCCTGTACTGTCGAATTTGGGACCTCGTGGGGTGAGAAACGCCTGGACACGGGTGACCTTGGCATGTAATCTAAAGGACGGAACGTCCTGCTCTGCGTTAACGCGAATGTTAGTAAGGGGCTGGAAGGAAGTTGTTAGTGTTAATGGTTAGTGTGAATTAAACCTAAACTAACCCTAAGACCTAACATACATCCTACACTACTATCCTAAGTGGATTTTTAAATTACAAAAAAAAAAAAGAAAAGGGAAAATAAACCTAAGTTCTAAAACCTAAGGTTGAACTAAGACCTAGGTCGAATGATTTATGTAACCTAAACTAATCCTAAACTAAGGGGTACGCAGACCCTTGGGAAGAAAAGGGATAAGGATGGGAAGGAGGCATTCATTGGTATTAAATGAACTGTCCCTTCGTGGACGGCGCCAGTTTTGGCGGGGCAGGTAAGGAATTTAGAGGCATCTATTTTGAAATAGAGCCAAGTTCAGTTTGCTTGGAAAATTTGAAACTTAGAACTCGCCAACCCAAGTGGCGGTGGCGCGGAAAGTGAGGAAAAAGGCAAAGCCTTTAATGCATTAATGGTTTTTGGTCCTCGCGACCAGTTCGCCTTGGAAACAGCATGAGGAAAAATTGATTTTCATTTTTGTGGTTCGAGCCTTTTGTAAAGTTGCTCTGCATTTGGTTTTTTCTGACTGGTTCGGTCGAACCAGCTCTTGGCATTTGACATTTTGTGGAGATTTGGAGGCTGTTGTTAAGCCTGAAGAAGGAAGGAAGTGTTGGAGAGATTGTGCTGTCGCTGTGGAAGGAAAAACGTGCAAACAACGTTTTCTTCGAGTTCTGGAAGAGAGAATACAGGCATGTTAAGCCCTTCTCTTTAAAAATCTTTGCTTTGATTAAGTGTTTCATTAAAACAACCCTGCTCTTGGGTTGGGATTGAATGATTGCTGTTGAGTTGATTTGAAATGGATTTTGTGGGTTCTTGCTTCTTTCTTTGGAAAATGATAAGCTTAACTGCTTCTGGTTGCTCGGCCTTGATATGTTGTTGCTTGAATCGATTTGGAAAATGATTTACTGTATCGGGTGATTGACTGTACGTGGTTTGAAATAGATATAATTCTTTCACTGTTCGTGTTGTTTGGAAGTGGAACAGGCTGTGTAATCGTTCCTTATGGTGTAAATGATTTCCCTTTAGTGCAATCGTTTCTTTACTGTGTATGTGGAACTGTCTTTGCAAGAAAAGAGGAAATGGAAATACAGTCGCATATATTGCTGTAATTTGGGTTCTGTTGAATCTTGCTGTCATTTTGGAAACAATACAAAATACTGTTATTGGTCACTGAGTTCAGCTGTCCTTGTATTTCTTGAATGAAATGCTTTCTGTTGTGCTGGTTGTTTAACAGTATTGGGAAAAATTGTCATATGTATCACGGGTCTGTACGTGTTAATTGAGTTGTTTCTCTTTTGAAACTATCAGTTCTTTTGCTGATGAATTTGAATGAAAGAAGTAATAGCTGGATAAAGTTGTCCTTGTTGATACTTTTAAGGAAATGGATCCTTTTCCTTCTCCAGTTTTGGGATTTTAATGGAAATGGCATTTGGGTTTTCTTGAGTATTTGAACTCGAATTGAATGAAGTAATAGCAATACTTTCATTGTTGTGCCCTTTTCTTATTTAGGAAATGAGCGAATACGTTTTAGCAACCATGAAAATAGAGGAAAGTTAACTGTTTTTCCTTCAGAGGTTATGATTGGACTGTGTTTCCCTTGCTGTGAGGATAAGATGGTTTTATTGTGTTTCATAGATGCTGTTCGGTCTTCCTGTTCGGGCTGTAGACGCAATTACAAACTGGTTTTGTATTCTGTGCAATGAATGATTATAATTTCTTCTTGCTGTAATGAAGGTTGACCCCATTGCGTTTAGCAGTCGTGGTTTGACCTTCTGATATTTTTTTTTACTATCTTGTGAATGCGAACTTGGCTGGAATGTTCATTGCTGTAGCTCGTTGGATTGCAGCTGTACTGGCTATGTGAGATGCTTATCAATGAGAACGTTTATTCTGTTATCTTTCTAAGTTGAGTTGTCATGCTAAGAAAAACATGATTTGAATGTTTTTACTTCATTCTGAATACAATGATTGTTTCTTAATGAAATCATAGAGAATGAATTCTTCTCTTTTTGCTATTTGGGACTCTGAAAGTGACATTGGAATTATAGTGCATATGACTTGATCTTGCTGTAGGTAACAGCAATGTACCACTTGTTATTAAGAACTATATGCGTTCAGAGGTATAAAAGATCATATGAATATATACTTGCGTGGTTGCATAATTGTTGTTGGTTAGCTATACAGTGTAAGAAGTAGGGAATCTTCTAGTATAGCAAATACCTAGTATGCATATTGATATGGCTTGCTCAACGATGAATATAATGTCTTACTAACCTGTTTGGTATTCATATGAACTGGAATAAAATGAAATTATTCTTGCTGCCAGGAAAGTGAATTCCGAGTGGATTTTGTAAGTTTCACTCTGAACTGCTATCTTGAATTGATTTTGTTTGGATTCCACTGTTAGGACAGTCATGTGGAAGGAAATAGAGATATGAATGAATGTTTTAGAAAAATGATCTTTCTTCTTTCATTCTAGTTGGAAATCTGGAATTCGTGAATGATGAATTTTATAGTGCTTAGATGGGAGCTACTATATGCATTGCTGTTCGCTTTCTTGTTGTACTTGAATGCTTTAAATTTAACATGCTTCATGAACGGAAAGGAAAGTAATGGATTTATATTCAGTTAGTTTCATCCTTTGCATTTGTTATTAATGAAAGGCGTGGAAAGGATAACTGTATGCTATATAGGCAGCAAACTACTTGTATTCCTAACGTTACAAATATTGTAAATTGATACTTGCAATGATTATGTGGAAACGGGACAGCAGTCCCTTGGCTGATTGTGATGATATTTTTCTGATAGTTCAGTTGTTATGCTGATCTCTCCTTTGTGCCTATTTTGAGATTGATGTTTTGCTGTCGTTTCATAAAAGCAGGGTTCTTTTATTGAAACAGTTAGTTGAAGCATCTTATTTTAAGGATAAGTGCTTAATGTGCTCAGTTCATTGAACTGACCCGTGCAATTCATTTTGCAGATGGAATTTGATTAGAATGAAGACGTGGCTGTCTTCTGATGCCTCTTGATTAGATGTAAATTATATTGTAACTGTTGCTTTTATTCCTCTTTGAGGAATTGTGAAAGAAGAAAATATATTCTTCTGACCATGAGTTGTATGGATGCTTTGTATAAACTATACCCAATCAGCTGGATTGGCAAATGTACAAATTATGACTTACAATATTGAATACAGTTACAAGTGTGATATTTTCAATAATTATATCAGTTGATATTGTTGTTTAAATTGGAAATATGATGTTATTTCCTGATTTGGAATTGTTTCATTATCCTTGGATGGATGTTGAATTGAAACTGATATCTATTCTTACTTAAATACAACTTTTAAGTTGAACAATGCAATTAGTTCATACTTGGGTAAAGATGAATTTTTAATTGACATTAAAAGGATTAAGAAGAATATGATTTCATAATCAGAAGGTATTCAGGATTAGCTTAGGAGCTAAGGAATATCAATTTAAATTGGGAGTATTCGAACTTCGTTTTCGAACCCCATTAATGATCCCGTTTGATAAAATTCAGAATAAAGGATATAGGATAAATATATCCATAACTAATGATCCTTAACTATATAACGTTAAGGGGAACAAATGAATTCATTTCTCGAAGATTAGACCTCGTTTGAATGACGTCTAATAAGTTAATATTCTGAAATTAGTTGCAGTTGGAAACATCTTGGCTAAGTTTAATAGGTTAAACTTATTACGTCCGTCGGTACGGACTGCTTAATCCAATGATTAAGAAATAAACCAAGTAAGGAAATGTAGCCCTTCGATACGAAGGAGACGATACTTAGCAAACTAATGGACAGTTTAGTCCCTCTTAGTTATATACAACTGCAACGGAAACGAGGATCAAGGGATCAGCGTGGATGCTGAAAATTGCTTTAACTATTTACTCGTGGCTAAGTCACTTGAGCAGGATGTGTATTCTCGATGGGTGGATTCTGCAGGACATTGGCATACGCCAGCTACAGCAAGGTGTCTTCATGAAGACGGGGTCTTCATGACGACACAATGTTGCAGCTGACATATAGCAATGCCCTCCCGAATTAAAACATTTAGAATACATAGGCTGAATGTGTAGATCTTAGCTGGGGTGGGGATAGGGTATGATCTGGTATACGGAGTGACTCCGGAATACTAAAGATAATCAGACACACGGAGTCGTGGGGTAACGACACCGTATGTCTGCGTATCTTTAGTTACCAGGAGTGCCTTCCTATACCCGTTCATATTACTAACTGGAACTGAAAGTTTAAAACTGAACTTAAACGTTGAGGACTGGTAGGAACCAGGAAAGACCATTCTAGATAACAGGTGAAGTGAAGTGAAGGACGTATTCCGTAGATGTGTATCACATCCAGGAATATGATCATGCAAAGCATGTGAAAATCTTTGGCCAAAGTATCGCAATTGCTGGTTGCGTTGTCCTTATCACTTAATTTAAGATGCAGGATGTCAGATGAATATCAGTAACAGATATTCAGATAGGCTTCTTAAATGGATCACTTCGATAACCGGGGAAGGTTATGAGAACAAGTATATAAAATATACTATGCATAAACAAACATGAAGGATCGGTTGTTGCCGAGTCATGAAATGAAGGATCGAGTCATGAAATGAAGGATCGTTGAAACTCCGAGCCATGAAAATGGAAGGATCGGCAGTTCATCGAGTCATTTACAGCAGCATATAGAATCTGTTATAAGATTGAATGGCATTGAATGTGTGTTCCATATTGTAAATATGTGAACAGGGAACATTCGTTTTAAAAAGAAATTGTATGATCCAAACTGTGTTGTTTGGGCAGAGAACAATTATTAAAACTTGAACGTGTGTTTGAATTTTATAATTCATAACAGAGAACGTTATATATATATATAAAAAAAAAAATTCCCTTGTTCTGGTGTTTTAAAATGGGGATGTTACAAACTAGATTGTTCCATCATTTTGCCATAAATTTTGAACTTCTTGTGTGGTTCCACAGGCCTAAATGCTGTAATTATCTTGTGATTCAACCATGTTACATGATTTTACATTAACATCTTGACCTTTCCTTTGATTTTGGTGCTTTGATGAAGTTGTAGGTTTAATGGTGTGGGTGATGTATTTGAATCTTAATGTTCTTATCAAACATTCAAATTGGAGTTTTCCATGTACATGACTTAGTATTTTTGTAGTTTTTCAATTTGTAAATTACATTTCTAGCCTCAAGGCATGCAACATAGAATATTCTAAGTATTAGGGAAAAAAGGGCATTAAACTAATTTTGTATTTTTACAAAGTTGAAAATTACAAATATAAGTCCAAAACCTAAAAAAGGAATATTCCTCCACCTCTTTACTTTCATAAATAATTCAAAGTTGATGCAAATTGTAAGTTCATCCCCGAGGCCTGAAATGGAATATTTGGAAAATCTAGAAACTATGAAGAAAAAATGTAACTTCCTAGTTTTGTAGTTTACAAATCTATAGTCATTGCAAAACTGCAAGTTGTACTTTCATCCCCAAAGTTTTATGGAGGGGAACACATGGTATAATATCAAAACTACATTAAAGAAATACAAATTTACACTTTTTTAGTTTATAGCTTTGAATTTGTTGCAAAAATTCAATTTGTAATTTGATCCCTACTGACCTAATAAAGGGGAACGTGTGTTAGTGTCTCGGAAGTTTTGAGAAGGAAAACATATTTGCATTTCATAGGTTTTTAACTTGGCATTAATTGTAAGTTTACAAATTATTTTCACAAAGTCCTCACACCCAAAAAAGGTGACTAAGAACAATTACGACATGTAAATATGCTACATCAAATGATTATAAATCCTAGACAAATGAGAGAATGATAAAACATTCAAGTAAAATCAAACATGGCTAGTTTTTCCAATTGTAAGGCTGACATTCAAAGTTGGGATTAGAAGATCAATGATGATGAATGAATAAGCCATGGGAGAAGATGCCTATATTAATGAAAGCATGAACGAAAATATATGGCTGGAATCCATGAAAATATCTAATTTTTCCTCCAATTTTCAAGTTTATGAAGCACTTTGAAGACCTAAGATGATAAAAAGAATGTTATGTTTGTGGAGCCTATTTTCATGTTAGAGTATGGTACACCTTCCATGTGTTACACTCGGTATTTTACGGCGGTCCCGCTTGCACTTGGTGAGCGGGTCGGGGTTGAAGCCCCCTCGATGGAAGGGAGGAGTTCAGGCGAAGCCCCAAAACAAATTTTCATGGGTGGTTTATTAACCCATGGGTAATGGGTAACCGTTATGGGCTGTTTTTGGGCCCATGGTTTTTTTGGTCTTTTGCCCATTGTTTTGATACCCACAGTTTTTTGCCCTTGGTTTTGATACCCACGGTTTTGTATCAAACTACTTAAGCAATTGTCTATTTATATGGTCTTATGTATATGATAGATATACAAGCAAATGTATTGCAGATGTGTTTTGAATTCGGTTGTGAATTCTGTAGAGTTTGTTGAGCATAGCTCCAAACGGATCTGGGTATTGTATTGAGAGAGCAGTGGCTTGTAATAAAATATGAGCAAGTGATTCTTGGTGGACGTAGCCCAAATTGGGTGAACCACGTTAAATATTGTCTCTTTGTGTTGTGTTATTTTATTCTACAATTTTATTTGAGATCTGTAATAATTTATGCATATTAGTTTCTATTGTTGTGATTCTGTGAGGGATTATTCCACATATTTTATCTCTTATTTCCTAACAATTGGTATCAGAGCCTGGTTTGGTTTGCTGAAGTGTTGAATCGTAGGGAAAGTTTTATCTTGAGTGGGAGCTATGGTAGATGATGGAAGATCTAGGGTTGATAAATTCAATGGGAAGAATTTCAGTCTTTGGAAGATGCAGATGGAAGATTACCTTTATCAGAAGGATCTTTATACTCCGTTATCTGAGAAGGTGAACAAACCCTTGAGTATGACAGATGCGGAATGGGATTTGTTGGATCGGAAGGCACTTGGAATGATCCAGCTGTGTCTTACATCTTTGGTATTATTTAATGTTTCAAAGGAAAAGACTACAAAAGATCTAATGGATGCATTAGGGAAGTTGTATGAAAAACCCTCTGCCTCTAATAAGATATTTTTAATGAAAAAGTTGTTTAATATGAAGATGTCTAAGAATAGTTCAGTAGCAGATCATTTAAATGATTTCAATATGGTAGTGAATATGCTAGCTTCAGTTACAATAGAATTTGATGAAGAAGTTAGGGCTTTATTAATTCTGTGCTCTTTACCTGAGAGTTGGAATAGCCTGGTAATGGCGGTAAGTAACTCGGTTCCAGCTAACTCGAAGTTGAAGTTTGAGGATGTTGTAGGGGTGATTCTAAGCGAGGAAATGCAAAGAAAAATCTCTGGGGAATCTTCTACTTCAGGGAATGCTTTGACAGTGGAAACTAGAGGGAGATGAAGAATAGAGGAAACCGTGGAAAATCAAAAGATCGAGGCAAGGTCAAAATCCAAGAACAAGATTGTATGTTGGAATTGTGGAAAGCCTGGGCATGCAAAGAAGGACTGTTGGGAGCTTTGGGATAAGAAGAAACAACAAGAAGAAAACAAGGAGGCAAATGTGGCAACGGGTAATGTATGTCAGGATGCTTTGATTCTTTCTTTGCACAATATTATTGAATCTTGGGTTTTAGATTCAGGGGCTTCTTTCCATGCTTCTCCACATAGGCATTATTTTGTTGATTATGTTCAAGGAGATTTTGGGCATGTTTTTCTTGGTGATGATGAGCCTTGCAACATAGTTGGAAAAGGTTATGTTCAGGTTAAGATGTAGAATGGGAATACTTGGTTATTGAAGGATGTCAGACATGTGCCTACATTAAGACAAAATTTGATATCGGTAGGGCAGTTAGGAAGTGATGGTTGTACTATGATATTTACAACAGACTCTTGGAAGGTTACCAAGGGTGCTCTTGTGGTGGCAAGAGGTAAGAAGGTTGGAACCTTGTATTTAACCACTGATAATACTAATGATTGTAATATTGTGGCTTTAGATGCAGATACAACATTATGGCACTATAGGCTCGGTCATATGAGCCATAAGGGCATGGAAATCATAAAGAAGAATTTTCCTGGATATACAGAAACATGTTTGGAGTTATGTGAGAACTGCATATATGGGAAACAAGCGAGTAAGGTTTCTCAAGGTTGGACCTATGAAGAAAGAGAGTAAGTTAGAGCTGGTACATTATGATGTGTGGGGCGGCTCAGGTATCATCTCTTGGGGGTTCAAGTTATTATGTTACTTTTATTGATGATGCAACAAGGAAAGTTTGGGTTTATTGTATTAGACACAAATCTGATGTATTTGACACTTTTGTTAAATGGAAAGCTTTGATAGAGAATGAAATAGGTCTTAAGCTAAAATGTCTCAGGTCAGATAATGGAGGGGAGTATTGCAACAATGAATTTGATGATTATTGTTCTAAGAATGGAATCCGTAGGAAAAAGATGATTCCAGGAACTCCACAGCAGAATGGGGTATCAGAAAGGATGAACAGAACAATAATGGAACGTGCTAGGAGCATGAGGTTACATGCAGGACTGCCTCTTTCTTTTTGGGCAGAAGCGGTGAGCACAGCTGTGTACTTGATAAACAGAGGACCCTCAAGTGCCTTGGATGGAGGCATACCTGAGGAGGCATGGTATGGTAAGAAAGTTGATTATTCATTTCTTAGAGTCTTTGGATGTGAAGTGTTTGTTCATATAGACAAGGATGATAGGACCAAGCTAGAGGCTAAATCAGAAAAATGTACTTTCATTGGTTATGGTGGTGATGACTTTGGGTTTAAATGTTGGAGTATTAAGGACAAGAAAATCATTCGGTCTAGGGATGTCGTCTTTAATGAGAAAGTCATGTATAAGCAATAGTTGCAGGAAAACAAGGAAGAATCCAAGAAAGAATATGTAGTGGTAGAGGATCTTCTACGGATGGGAAAGTGACCCATGAATCAGTTCAGGAACCTACTCAACAGGAACCCCAAACTCCTACAGTGAGGAGGTCTTCTAGGGTAAGAAAAGAACCTGAACGGTTTTCTCCTTCTCTTTATTATTTATTACTCACTGATAGTGGAGAGCCAGAGAGCTTTGATGAAGAAATGCAGGTAGATGCCAGTAAGAAGTGGGAGCAAGCCATGGATGAGGAGCATAAGTCTCTCATGGAGAACCAGACTTGGGATTTGGTGAAGCTACCGAGAAGGCAAAAGAGCATTGCAGAACAAGTGGGTGTACAAAGTTAAAGATGAAGAAGGAGGAAAGAAAAGATATAAGGCCCGGTTGGTGGTCAAGGGGTTTACACAGAAACAAGGTATAGATTTTGATGAGATTTTTTCTCCTGTAGTAAAAATGACTTCTATCAAAACTGTTCTTGGAATAGTAGTAGTAGAAGACTTGCTCTTAGAATAGTTAGATGTAAAGATTGCATTTCTCCATGGTGATTTGGAGGAGGAGCTATATATGCAGCAGCCAGAAGGATACGAAGTCAAAGGTAAAGAGGAGATGGTGTGCAAACTGAAGAAGAGCTTGTATGTCCTGAAACAAGCTCCACGTCAATGGTATAAGAAATTTGATAGCTTCATGATGGAGCAAGGTTATCTCGAGATGTCATTTCGACCATTGTGTGTATAGAAATAAATTTGAGGATGGAAGTTATATTATCCCGTGTTTATATGTTGATGACATGCTAGTTGCAGTAAAAACATGCGAGGAAATAAAAGTACTCAAGAAGCAGCTAAGTGAATCATTTGTTATGAAGGATTTGGGGGCAGCCAAACAAATCCTTGGTATGAGGATATCTCGGGATAGGAAGGAACGGAAGCTAAATTTATCTCAGGAAGAGTACATTAAGAAGGTATTGGAGAGGTTTAATATGCAGGATGCTAAACCGGTTGGGACTCCTTTGGTAGGCCATTTCAAGTTATCAAAGGAGCAAAGTGTCCCAAGACAGCGAGAGAAAAAACCAGATGTCCAAGGTACCTTACTCATCAGCAGTTGGTAGTTTGATGTATGCTATGGTGTGCACTAGGCCTAATATTGCCCATGTAGTGGGAGCTGTGAGTAGATTTATGAGTGATCCAAGTAAAGAGCATTGGCAAGCAGTAAAGTGGATCCTTTGGTATTTGAGAGGAACCATGGGGATAGTTTTGTGCTACAGTGGATCAGACACCACTTTACGTGGTTATGTAGATTCAAACATGGCTGGAGATGTAGATAGCAAGAGGAGCACAACAGTTATATTTACACTGTAGGTGGGACAGCAAAGTGAGCTAGATTTCATGACTACAGAAGCTGGTGGCTTTGTCAACCACGGAGGCTGAGTATGTTGCTGCCACAGAGGCAAGCAAAGAGATGATTTGGCTACAACAATTTCTTGAGGAGTTGGGGCATAAGTAGGAGGAATGTAAGCTATATAGTGATAGTCAGAGTGCTATACACCTAGCTAAGAACTCTGCTTTCCACTCCAGGATGAAGCATATACAGTTGAGATATCACTTCATCAGGACAACTTTGGAGGAAGATAAGTTGAAGTTGGAGAAGATTCATACCAGTCAGAATCCTGCAGACATGATGACCAAGGTGGTCACAAGGGATAAACTAAAGCTATGTTCAGCTTTGGTTGGCCTTCGCGGATGATAGTGAAGGGTTGAGAAGCTTGCTCAAAGGAAACTAGTCTCCAAGTGGGAGATTGTTATGTTTGTGGAGCCTATTTTCATGTTAGAGTATGGTACACCTTCCATGTGTTACACTCGGGTATTTTTACGGTGGTCCCGCTCGCGGTGAGTGGGTCAGGGGGGTTGAAGCCCCCGATAGAAGGGGGTTCGAGGGGTGAAGCCCCCGAAGCAAATTTTCATGGGTGGTTTATTAACCCATGGGTAATGGGTAACCATTATGGGCTGTTTTTGGGCCCATGGTTTTTTCGGTCTTTTGCCCATTGTTTTGATACCCACGTTTTGCCCTTGGTTTTGATACCCACGGTTTTGTATCAAACTACTTAAGTAGTTGTCTATTTATATGGTCTTATGCATATGATAGATACACAAGCAAATGTATTGCAGATGTGTTTTGAATTCATCTGTGAATTCTGTAGAGTTTGTTGAGCATAGCTCCAAACGGATCTGGGTATTTTATTGAGAGAGCGGTGGCTTGTAATAAAATATGAGCAAGTGATTCTTGGTGGACGTAGCCCAAATTGGGTGAACCACGTTAAATACTGTCTCTTTGTGTTGTGTTATTTTATTCTACAATTTTATTTGAGATCTTTAATAATTTCTACATATTAGTTTCTTCATTTATGCGATCTTTGTGAGGGATTATTCCATATATTTTATCTCTTATTTCCTAACAAAGACCAAATTTGTGCATTTGAACTATGAAAAAATATTTTTCAAGCTTTTAAGGCATTCTAGTCATTATTCTTATCTCAAAGGAGAATTATGGTAGTGCTTTCATGGATAAGTGTTCTACTAGTGATTGTGAATAGTTTATGGTATCGTAGTGTGTTGGTGGGAACTATTAGAAGGGTTTATTGCATTTAGAGTGTTTTTGATCTCTTGTTTAGTAGAAATTTCATCCCTTCATAATGCAAAATGAAGACTCAATTTTCTAGATTCTAAACCACCTCTCATCTTATCTTTTATTTGGACAAGGTCTTCGATACAAACTTGGGAAATGAAAACCTAGTTGAGTTCAATAGAGGTTGTATTCTGTAGATATAAATGAAATAATGAAAAAATCTACTAGAGTGGACTCAACCTAGCTATTGCATTTCCCCTATTTTCTTAATATCTCAAATTGGTATGAGTGTGTGCACAAAAATACAACCCAAAAACTAGAGAGGTTAGGGATGGAAGCAATGCTTTAGTCCTATTCTTAACCATATAAATTTAAAAATTGTCAGGTCTCCTTAATGCACCTTTGGTAGTGGAAGACATATCCATTGAGAATGCAGAGGAATAACATAATGAAAACATCACAAATTACTCCAAAATATTGAATAACAATTGGCTTGAAAAGCCAAGAATATTTGCCACTAGGATCCCAAAGAAATTGAATATGGATGATTTTGTGGAAGAGATTAGAGACATTATCACATTTCTAAACATGTTCATGGGAATGGAATATGCATATCCCTATAATGACTGGATGTTCAAGTTCATTAAGATAATACTTATTGGAAAGATACAAATTGGGTGGGGAAATATTATCGGTGATTACATACATCAACAAATTCTTAAAATGATAATGCAGATTGAGGAGGGATCCACCAACATAATGGAATTTCAAATGACCTATTACTTGGTGTAAAAAATTTCTTTCCATAGGTCATTCCCTGGACTAAATAGGGTGAAATATTTTGGTATTATAGGGTTTATGATGTGTACACACATCTCAACTTGATAAATACATCTAAAAATTCAGGATAATACATGATACTTTATTTTCTCCACTTATATGATTATTCAATTTAGAGTGGGAATATGATAGGATATCTCCGCAAACAAGGAAAATAATAACTGAATAAAAATGTTACTTCATCTAATTTAGAAATTTGACTTACATCAGGGTAAGTGCATTTCATGACACACCTTACATGCTACCAAGATACTTGGATGACAGATTGAAAATTTTGGAGATGTCAAGGTAGTTGGTGGTAGTACACAAAATGATTGTAGGAAAGAAAAAGGAAAATATTAAGTTCGAATGAGCATTGGGAGGTACACATGCCCTACCTTGGTCAAGGCCAAGATATTTGAAGTAGAAATGGGTAGAATTATTATGTGAAATTTCTCTCCTACTATTAATTATGACATCATGTGGATAATCCAGGAGATTTAGGTACCTCCTATGAATATGATCCACACTATGAGGACTATTAGATGGATTGCATGGAAGAGGAAGAGGTGAGACTAAGGGACTATTCCACGATGATGCTTACCTAGGTTGTGGACTAAAAATTATAGTTATTCTCGGGGATGGAAGATGGAAAGGAATTGGTGAGAAAGTATTATATTGACAAGAAAATAGCCCCCGCATCCCCACCTAAGTGTTGACTAGAAAAGGACATAAATAACCTCATTTCATGATAAGATAACTCACATTGTCAAGATGACTTTAATTTGGGTAAATAAATGAGGAATTGATTTAGCCCTACAGAATACAACAGTCTTAAGAGAGTATAGGAAAGTGGAGCCATAAAATATAAAATTCCCCTTTAAGGAAGGGAGCTTCAATTTTGGATCCCCTAAAGGGAAAATCCCCACAAATTTCCATCAAAGGAAAAAAATTAGTGGCTATGGAGGAACTCAATTTTGTAATAAGCAAGACATGGACTTCTGTGTAAAAATTGATACACATGATTAAGGAACTAATGAAGAAGACCATGCATGATGCTCTTGAAATTGAAGCAACACCTCTTCAAGCAGTCCCCCATCCAACCTTAAGGTAAAAGAAAACTATGGAAAAAGATACCATTCATGTTGATTTACCAAATTCTTCCTCAAAGGGGTTATCTAACAAGGTGAAACATATGAGAATAAGTGTCTCCCGAGCTAGCCAAAGACGGATCCAATATTGGAAACCATCCATGAAGAGTATGAAAGGATCCTGCGACCTTACACTTTGTGAGAAGTAAGAGGGACAATGTGGAAAAACATATAGTGGAAACATCCATAGGGGAAATAGTTGAAGGGGTCACTTAACAAGTCCAGATGTCTATTTTAACTCCTCAAGTTCTATATGTAATACTTGATACCTCACCTCCTATGTAACATGAGGTACCTTCCAATGTACCTATTCAAGAAACTTCTTCCAGTGTGCATATATAGGAGACACAGATATAATAAACCCAATGACATGAAAGGCATGAAATAAAATACCCATCACTTGAGAAAACATTCACTAAGTTACTACATGGGCTGGGTCATGATCTTTGGAGCTAATATTCTCCAAGAGACTATACATGATAATTTAGTTGGGTATAAGGAAGGAGGCCTAAATCACATGAAGTACCTACCACAAAAAATGTTACAAGTGGTGAGGTAGAAGAGACCACCGAAGAAGGATTTATTGCAAGTAAATTCAAGAAATCACATGTCAAAGAGGTTCCATCAATTGAAAGTGAGAAACAAAATATCATGTAGCTTATGAAACAAAATATGGGAATAGTGGAAAAGGAGATTACATCTCATGGATTTTTAGAACAAGGGCCTAACATCAAGAGGATCCATAAGTTTAACAAATCAAGGATATTTCTCCATCCAGAGAATGAAAGGTTGAGATCATAAAATATATAGATACAAACACTCACCATATTCATCTTTGATGGAGGAAGAGGTAAATAAATATGGTGTAGAAGAAGGAGAAACACAAGCACACAATTTTTAATCCTATGAAAACCTATAAGTACAGGTTGGTGAATCTAGTCTCACTCTCATTTCATATAAAAATAAAATGATAATGCAAAGTGCTCCCAACAACAAGAATAAGGGCAAGACAACATGCAAGTTGGAAGTTGGTTGGGAGCATCTCTCCCAAAATAGAGAAAGGTGAAGGTAAAGGTAGAGGAAGCTAACCTTCAAAGAATAATCTCCTTGAATCCATCAAGTCCCCCAAAGAAGGAAAAGGTATTATTAAGAACAATGGAAGAGGCTCAAGGAGAGATGTTTGTGGAGGTGGCTACCCCCCAAACTGATGTATTGCGGGATGAGGCTTCCCCTTCCGATTACTAGGTTACAAAAATCCCAATAGAAAATAAGACCAATAAGAGCCTAAAGTATTATGTTAATATGGAAATCAATGGCCTCTTCCAAAAAATGGACAAGGAAAAAGAAACCAAGTAACAATTAAGAGAGGATGTTGATATTTTTTTAGCTTACATGCAAGAATGGGTACAAGCTCCTCCGGCTATCCAAGACATAATCAAAACCTTTACCTCAAAAGTAATGAAGAATGTTGAGGATTTAAAATGTAGGGGAGAGGCAACAAAAATTGGGAAAGTAAGCTGGTGACAAGGGGTAACAAGGTCATCAAGGACATCATTGAATGCCACAATCAAGATCCGAGTAGTTTGATGCCAATAAGATCTTAATTGAAAAATATAAACAAAATACTAACTATTGGAATGGTTTTCTACTAAAACTTGAGGCCATATTAGATTCAAAAGATGAAGTGGTGGAGAAAGAAGGAATATTCCCTCAAATTTTAGAGGAAGACAATATGATTACCAAGGAGGCATCAAATTAAGAATTAAAACCCTAGAATTATGTATAAATAATATCTAAGATATAAGATAAAATGTAGGGGAGTATGTGGATAACATAGACTCAACTATTGAAAGGATGCTCCCCCTAAAAGACAAATGCACTATTGGGATTAACCATATAACAATGTTGCACAAATATAAAATTAGATAAAGTATACACGAAAGAATGCAAAAATAAACCAAAAGATAAAATAAACAAGAGAAAGATAACACTAGATTTAACGTGGTTCACCTAGTGTGGGCTACGTCCACCAAGAAATGACCAATATTATTATTCAATGATTTACAGAGGAAATAAAATGAAGATCTATCATATTTCAACACCTCACAGGATGTTTAATGTTTTTCCCTCACTCAGCTACTCTTTCTTGCTCACCAAGAAAACTAACATGCAAATAATTACTATTTTATTCTCTCATACCCTCATACAATGCATATATGCATATATATCTATTCTGGGAAACTAACTATGATTTTACAATCAATAAATCATCTTTAAAGAAAAATATTTATTCTAATTCTTAGCAAAAAAATAAATCACCATTGCACAGGTGACCGATGCTAGTTACTTCCTAACCAATGTCGGTCACTTCTTGACCCATGTTGACCGATGCGGTCACTTCACGACCGATGCGGTCACTTCACGACCGATGCGATACCATCTGTCAAATCCAACAACATGTAAAAACAAGATTTATGTGAAGTAATTAAGCTCCAAAATCAACAATATCCCACTTGAAGATCAATTTCTTCAATTCACTGTACACTTCCATCCTTGGATCCTTTTCCTTGGCCCATTTCTTCCTCTTCAAGTCTAAAACTGAAGACCAATAGAAGTGGAGTGAAGCTCCAACTTATCCTTTACTAATGACTTCTTTAGCATATCTACAGGGTTCTCATTTGTATGGATTTTCTATAACTTTAGTTGAACATCCTCCAACACCTGCCATATGAAGTGATACCTCAAATGAATGTGTTTCATTCTTGAATGAAATGTTGAGTTCTTTTCTAGATGGATTGCACTCTGACTATCACTGTATAATATGCAATCCTCTTTCTCTTTACCCAAATCTTCCATGAACCTACTCATCCATATCATCTCCTTGCTAGCTTCTGTAGTTGTAAAATACTCTTCCTCTATAGTAAACAAAGCCACAAACTTCTACAATCTTTAAATCTAGCTAATTGTCATTCCACCTACTATGAAAACATATCCAGTGGTGCTCCTCCTGCCATCCAAATATCCAGCCATATCTAAATCAACATAGTCGAGTAAAGAAGTATCTGACCCTCCATAGCATAAATCCATGCGGATGTCCCTCTCAAATACCTAAGAATCCATTGGAGTGCTTTCCAATTTTTTTACCTAGATTAGACATAAACCTACTCACAACTCCCACTACCCGTGTAATTTCTGGTCTAGTACAAACCATGGAATACATAAGAATTCCTACTCATCAAGCATATGGAACATGTGCCGGTACTCAACCTCATCGTGTGATGAAGGAAAGCGATATTTTCTCAATTTGAAGTATTCAGCCATAGGTGTAATAACATGTTTTGAATCTTGCATGTTAAACCTTTCTAACACCTTATTGACATAAGTCTCCGAGACAAATACAACTTCTTGTTTTTCTGTCTCGGTGAATTTGCATGCCAAGGATTTTCTTTGCAAATACCAAATCCTTCATTACTAATGTGTGAGCTATGATTTCTTTACGTTTACCAATGTCTTGCATACTGGATCATGTAATCAATAGATCATCCACATACAATAACAAAATAACATAGCTCCGATTTTCAATCTTCTTAAAGTAAACGAAATGGTCGATTCACATCTCATATAACCATGATCATGCATAAAAATATCAAATTTCAAATACCATTTCCTTGAGCTTTCTTGAGCCCATATAGGCTCTTTTTCAATCTACACACAAGTTTCTCCTTACCATTGACTTCATAACCAAGCGGGCTTGCGCATATAAATATCTTCCTCCAAATCACCATGAAGAAAAGTCGTCTTAACATCAAGTTGTTCTAAATTAAAATATTATGTTGCAACCAAACTTAGAATAATATGAATAGAAGTCATATTAACTACAGGAGAAAAAATATCATCAAAGTCAATACTGGTTTTTGTGCAAATCCCTTTACCACAAGCCTCACCTTGTACCTTTTCAGTCCACCCTCTTCTTCCTTGATCATGTAAACCCATTTATTCTGTAGTGTTTTCTTACTTGCTAGAAACTTGACCAAATCCCATGTCTGATTTTGTTCCAAGGAGTCCATCTCCTCATCCATTCCATGCTCCCACTACACGTGGGTATCTACCTGCATTAATTCTTCAAAGATTTTTGGTTCACCACTATCAATCAATAATAAATAAGAAAAGGAAGGTGAAAATATCTCTAGAGGTCTACTTACTCTTTGTGACCTTCTCACTAAGATCTGGGGTGTCTGGGGATCATTTTGTTCTTGTTGCACATTTATGTCAATCTCTGTTAGTGTGACATTGGTCTCCGATACGACCATGGTTCGTAGACAATTGTGGTTCCTCTATCTTCCAACCGAATGTAGTTGCATCATTACCACTAGTTTGAGGAGCATCAACACCGGCCCCAAAGTAGTTTTCTATTCTAAACCTGATCCTATTTGCTGATAATGATTATCCTGACCGACACCGGTTTCTATAGAACCAACACTGGTGTTTGTTTTCGACTCAAAAGTTGATTTTCCTTTAAAATTTCATCAACCTATTCATGTTTAGGTTAAAAAACCTGATCCATGTATATTCTTTTTCATTCCAATAAACATCATGACTCCTAACAATATTTAAATATTCTAAATCCCAAAAATGATATCCAAAATCACTAGAGCCATAACCAATGAAAGTACATCTCTTAGATTTAGCATCCAACTTCTTCCTATTTTCCCTATCAACATGCACAAAATCTTTTGAGCCAAAAACTCTAAGAAAATAAAAATCTACCTCTTTTCCAAACCAAGATTCTTCTAGTATTCCACCATCTAGTGTTGTTGAAGGCCCATGGTTGATCAAGTACACTGTTGTATCCACTGCTTCTTCCCAAAACTTAAAAGGAAAAATGACATGTATCCTTATGCTTCTAAAGAACTTCCATGATTATTCTGTTAATTTATTTTATAACTCAATTCTCATGTGGATTTATAGGAACTGTTCTTTCTCTTCATATTTCATTCACTAAATAATAATCATTGAAATCCTTACTATAGTACTCACCACCATTGTTAGATCTAAGGAACTTTAATTTTAAGTTTGTTTCATTTTCCACAAGGACTTTCCACCTTTTAAAAGTCTCAAAAACATCAGATTCATGCTTAATACAATAAATCCATACCTTCTTTATGGCATCATCAATGAAAGTCACATAATATTGGGATCCTCTAATAGAAGCTACCTAAGATGGTCCCCACACATCTGAGTGTACAAGCTCCAATTTCTTCTCCTTCTTTGTTGACCCAACCTTGAGAAATCTCACTCTCTTCTGCTTTCCAAATATGTAATGCTCACAAAATTCAAGATCTAATTGTTTCAAATCTGATAACTTACCCTTAGCCTTTAATATCTGCATTTATTTTTCACTCATATGGCCTAGCTGATTATGCCACATGATTTCATTTGAATCTGTAGTTGATAGCACAGAAAAGGAATTAGTAACACAAGTAGACAAATATAAAGTTCCTACCTTCTTACCTTTTTCCACAATAAGATATGCCTTGGTAACCTTCCAAGAATCAACTATGAATGTAACCACACATCTAGATTCACATAGTTTCCCTACATATATTACATTTCTCTTGAGGCTTGGCATATGCCTCTCATATTTTAATACCCATGGATTTCCATTCTGCATCTTTAGATGAACATCACCTTTATCAGTAATATTACATGAATCATCATATCCTAAATAAACTTGTCCAAAATCACCCTGAACATAATATTTGAAATAACTCTTATTAGGGGTAGCATGGAAAGAAGCTCCAAAATCTAAAACCCAAGATTCTAATTTATTATCCAAGGAGAGAATAAGGGCATCTTGTTTTACCTCACTTGCAACATTTGCCTCTTTACCTTTTTCTTTACCTTTTTTGATGTATTCTCTTTGTTTTCCTTGGACCAACACTACTTCTTTATTTGTCCTCTCTTTCCACATATCCAAAAAAGTAAATCTTTGTACTTAGATTTAGATTTTCCATTTCTTGACTTTGATCTCCCATTATTATTGCTCTTTGATGATCTCTCCTTAGATCTTCCCCCACTTTCTACATTTAAAACATTTCCAGATGATGCTTCTCCTAAGATTTTCCTATGTATTTCCTCATTAAGGATTACACTAACCACATCATCAAATTTCAAACCTTTAGAAGCATACATTATATTAATAACAACCATTACCAAGTTATCCAACTATCTGGCAAAGATCATAAGAATAAAAGTTATTTCACTTCATCATCAAATGGAATTTCTACCAATTTTAATTGATTTACAATAGACCAAAATCATTCAAATGATTAGATACAGATCCACCTTCTTGCATCTTAGAATTAAACATTTTTTTCATCAAATAAACCTTATTTGAAGCACTAGGAGTTTCATACAAATTTTCTAAAGATTTCATCAACTCTACCGTGGTTTTTGCATCTATAAAATTTGAAGCCATTGATGTTGCCAAGCTCAATCTTATAGATCCCAGATCCTTTCTATCAAGAACCTTCCATTCTTCATCAGTCATCATCATGGCGGCTATGCATGCTCATTAATGGTAAGTATATATCCTTCTGATATAAATAATCCTCCACCTGCATCTTCTATAGTTGATAATTATGACCATTAAATTTCTCTACTTGATATTTACTATCTTCTGCCATTGTTATGCTCCCACTCAATCAGAAAACCTCTCGTGAGTAAACCCCTGTCAACACAAAAACCTCCAAAGAAATATTTCATGCTAGTTGTTGGGATTAACCATATAATAGTGTTACATAGATCTAAAATAAGATAAATCATACAAGCAATGAATGCAGAAATAAAACAGAAGATAAAATAAACAAGAGAAAGATAACACCAGATTTAACGTGGTTCACCCATTGTGGGCTATGTCTACAAGAAACAAAAATATTATTATTAAAGTCTTTACAGAGGAAATAAAATGAAGATCTATTGTCTTTCAAAACCTCACATGATGTATAATTCTTTTCCCTCACTCAGCCTACTCTTTCTTGCTCAACAAGAAAACTAACATGCAAATAATTTCTATTTCCTTCTCTCATACCCTCATACAATGCATACATGCATATATATATATATATATATATATATATACATATATACATATTCTGGGAAATTAACTATGATTTTACAATAAAGAAATAATCTTTAAAAATAAATAATTATTCTTATTCTCACCAAAAAATAAATCACCATTGCATAGGTGATCGATGCTTGCATCGCCTCGACCGATGCTAATCACTTCTTGACCAATGTTGACTAATGTCGAACACTATCTAACTCATGCGATCACTTCATGACCAATGACGATCATTGTAAAATATAGAAACATGTAAAAACAAGCTTTTTGTTAAGTAATTAAGCTCTACACTCAACATACACATGAACATCCATATATGTAGATAGGTGATAAAGATTCTTCAACAACATATTATAGGGGAGTTGGAGCCTCCTAAGGATTTTGACTATTTTTTTGTACAAAAATTCATTCATTTGGAAGGATATATCAATAAATTGGCCAAGAGGATTAAAAATAAGAAGGCTATTTCTAATGAGTTGGACAATATTCATTCCAAAAAAAAGAAATAATATTCATCTACCACACATGACTAGATGAGGATCTAATTTTGGGAATATTTAAAAGGTTTGATGTTTTAATAAATAAACTAGAGGAAAAGATGAGGGAAAAGCAAGTGGACCTCAAATCCTTCCCCTAACACTCCCTATTTTTATTCCCTTTCTTATTCTTTATTCCTTATTATATCCATTATTTTCAAGGAGAATCAAAATTATTTGATTATAATGAGTAACTATTGTTTCCTCAAACGTGCACCTATGTTGGATCTCAAAAGGGCCAAGGTAGTTGTGGGACCTTGTGAGCTTGGCACGGATATCCAGAGAAGGATGATTCCTCTATCTATTTCTACTACTACTACTACTACTCATAGTGCTGAAAAGTGGAAACTAAACTAATAATGCTAAGCGACTAGGGGTATAAGAATAACATGAAAGGAAACTACATTAAAGGTGATAGAATTAGAAAAGAGGGATGAACACTATCTATTCTGAGTGAGAATGAAGGGAAATGCATGAAATGAGGATAGGCATGAGTAGCAAAATGAAACACGTATTCACTAGATCGTTTTCATGGAACATAACTAATTATGGAACTACAAGGGACCTAAAATAGCACAACCAAAGCACACTACTGCGAAAAGAAAAGACAAGAAGAAGGAATGAAAACACGTTAGGAAAAATAATAGTCACAAAATGATGCTTCTATTACTTCTATAAATGCATAGAGATATTAAAATGATGAAGGAGACTGATATCCACATGCAAGAGACAAACATAGAGGTCTACAACCCAAAATATAGAAAATATGGAGTCCTTAGAAAAAATGCATAAGGATCCAGAGTGTCCAACCTAACAAATGAGACTTTCTTTTATATTTATAGATGAATCCATAGAGGAAGAAGGGAAGAAGGGAAAAACTAAATTTGAAACACAACCACCAACAAGAAACATTCAATGCCTACAAATCCACCTAGAGATTTGTGAAATACACTTCCCCACACCTTTTTGGCATGTTGAAGAAGAAATGACGGTAGATCATATCAAATCGGGTGGTTGGGGCAATCAAATTTTCTCATTAATGATCAGTAAGATGTTTTCCCACTTCTCACCTACCAGATCTACCAAAATTTGAATTTGAACTTATGGAACTATAGCTGATGTCAACTCTCTCTAAAAAGTCCAGAATGTTCCGATTTGAGCTCTGTAACATAAGATATGACTATTAGAATATGTCGAGTTGTCGGTGCACATAAAAGACATGGTGCATGTAGATTGGTTGAAATGATGGCAAAATGTGTGAATACTTGTTCGTTTATGCCACGTGTCACTTGTTAATTTGTTGCAAGGATTCAGGTGCCCTATTGGCACACTTTGACTAGTTGTGCACGACACACTCAAGCATGTCAGAAGATGACTTGACATAGAAGGCCGTAAAGGAGGGCGTAGGGAAAAAACAAAAGGAAGGCACACAAGATGGTGTGTAGAGGGAAAATGAATCAAACTAGTGAGAAGAGAACACATGGTCAAGGCAAAACTATTACAAAGTAATGAGTGCGGTGTGCGAGGAAGTTAGAGAATTAGCTAATTGAAACAAGTCGAGGTGCACGGGAAGGGAAGGCGATTAGGAAGAAGGTGAATACGCGGAAGGTTGGCACAAGGAGAAGTGGAAAGAGAGAAAGGAAAGGGGCACACATGGAACTACAACCAAGGTAATGTACCAAGTGATCTTGAGTGCGTGCAAACAGATTCAATAAATAATTTAAGAGCTAGAATGTGTATCCGAGCTACCCAAACCGGCGGGAGAGTTATTTGGATAACAATTTTGGTAAATTTTGGGGCCATCTTCTTGCTAGATGAAGAATATTAGTATCTTGAAACATCCATTGGGCATGGAGTCATCTTATGCAATCATGAAGATTCCCTTATAGTCACTTGACTTTGTTCTCGAATCTTGCAATTGCTGAAAGAAGATCTACATTCTAGAAGCAATGGAAGAGCATGCACAAGAAGCATGAGAAGAAAGAACTATGTACAAAAAAATAATGTGTGCACAACACACTTGAGAGGAATTGAAACTACTCTAATATATACAACATGATGTAACAAAATTAATGGAAGGGTTTGAGATAGATCCCATTTATTAGGATTTGTAGCGTGCCTCCATCAAGATGAGTTAACTTGAAAGAGTTAGCTTCTTTGCAGGACTTGATGATGTATGGGCCACTCCAAAGTGCATCAAACTTTGAATGATGCCCTAGTTTAGCTCTGTTAGCATCCCATTTTAGAACCAAGTCCCCAAATTTGAAAGCTTGAGGCCTAGCCTTTCTGTCAAACCATTTATTTGTTGCTTGTTGATGCTTATTCTAGCTTAATCATGACAGAATTCCTGAGTTCTTCAAGATTAACTAGCTCTACCATTCTGATTTCTCTTTGGTCTGTGCCTTCAAATTCTAGCTATTGGGAAAGCACTAACGAATTCATCTCTAGTGTCAAAGGAAGGGTAACTTCCTTTCCATAGACAATCTTGTAAGGTTAAGTTCCTATTGCCTTTTTACTATGATCCTATCTTCCCAGAGTGCACATAAGACCTTTGTATGCCACTTGTCTTTGGCTGATGTTCATTATGCACTTCATGATTCTAATCAGGTTATTATTTGTTGATTCTACTAGACCATTTCCCTGAGGGTAATAGTTGGAAGAAGTCTTCAGGTAAATTCCCAAGACTTAGAGCCCAATCAATGATTTTAGTACCAAGGAAGGATTTTTCATTATCAAAGATAATGGTTTGAGGAATGCCAAACCTTGTAACTATACCGAGAAAGTCAAGGATGACTACCTCGGTTGATTCCTTAAGCACAACATCTTCTGTCCATCTGGTAAAGTAATCTGTAGTTGTCAACACACATTTATGTCTAGTGCTTGAAGGAAGATTGATCATGCCTATGAAGTTAAGACTCCATTGCATAAAAGGTTTATCCACTTGGATTAGTTAGAGGGGAAGCATTGCTATTTTTTCTTTCCCATAAAGAAAGTGCATTCCTTACATTTTGTGACCCACCTATGTGCATCTACGAATAGGGTAGGCCAGAAGATACTTTCCATTATGATCTTGATTGTTGTAGTTTTGGTATAGAAGTGTCCACCAGAGAATCCATCGTGAAATTATGCTAACACTTTATCAGTCTACGCACCATTGATACATCTTAACAACACGCCATCAAGATTTATTTTGAAGATAATTCCATCAATCAACACATAAGGGACAAATTGTAACCTCATATGTCTTCTCTTTTCTTTGTTTAAACTAGGAGGGTAAGCACCCTTGGAAAGGAATGTGATCATGTCCTTCATCTAGTCACACGATTCAGAGTCCGTATTCTATTCAAGTTTGCACGCGGAAGGTATTCATTCAAAAATAATGAATCTTCAAGTTCAGTCCACACATCCTCAATAATCTACTTATAGAGTGTGTTACCTCTCACCAGATCTTTGGCCTTATATTCACATCATACTCCATGATTTTAGTCACCCATCGTGCTCTCTTCTCACTAATTTCTACTCCCATGATGAAGTCTCTGACAGAAGAGTGGGAGACTAACACCCTGATATGATTGGTGGTGAGCATAATTTTGAATTTCTTGAGCATGCACATGATGGTGAAGACCTATTTCTCTATGTGACTATATTTTAACTCATAATCCTTCAAACATCTGGCTGAAGAAATCCATTAGTTGTTCCAGCCCTTGTTCATTTTCTTGTGTTAAGACAACAACAATACTTGCATCAGTGCCATAAACATAAAGGATGAAATCCTTTGAATAATATAGATTGATAAGTGTTGGTGCAAGAAATATATTGCTTGATTTTGTTGAAGATTTCTCTTCCTTCTGCTATCCATCTGAAGGCTTTTTCCTTCTTGAGCATCAAGGTGATGGGCCAAACTAGTCCTGCAAAGTTAGGGATAAAATTCCTAACAAAATTGATCTTTCCAAGGAAGGACTGTAGGGCCTTTTTGTGCACCGATAGGGAAAGAGATAGAATGGATGAAACATGCTCAGGATCAATTATGATGCCATCCTTTGAAACAACATGGCCCAAAAGCTTGCCTTGCACTACTGCAAAATTTCACTTCTTGGGGTTAAGAGATACCCCAAATTCTCTGCATCTCTCAAAGACTTTCTCCAAGTGTGCCATATGATCTGCACTCTACTTTGAGAAGACTATTATGTCATCAAGGTAAACTAGGATGAACTCATTGATATATCCTTTGAAGGCAATATCCATAGCGCCATTGAAATGTGGCACCCACATTTGACAAACCAAAGGGAATTTTATGATATGCATATGTTCCCCACTTGGTTATAAATGCTTTGTCTTGAATTGATCCTCTTCCTTAACTAGGATTTGGTTAAAACTTGAATACCCATCTAACATGGAGAATCTTTACGTGCTAGCCATAGTCTATGGAATATGATCCATTGAAGGCAAAGGATAATGATCCTTTAGAGATGCCTTATTCAAATCTCGAAATCAACAAAAGTATAATTTCACCATTCTTCTTACATCGGGGGACCATATTTGTGACCTAGGTAGAGTATTTGATAGGAAAAATATTTTTTCCTCAATGAGTTTGGATAATTCCTTCCTCATGAGGGGCTCTATATTTGGATTGACTTTCCGCTACTTCTTCCTGATGGGCTTAATACTAGGATTAATGTCAATGGAGTGTTGGGAAACACTTAGATATAAACCTTAGAGGTCTTCATACTCCCATGAGAAGATATCACTATATTTTTGATAGAGAGAGAGAGATGTAGGCCTATTTCTCTTCATGCACACAAGTCCTATTGGGAAACAACTCTTCCCGCACACAATAGTAGTGAGGAGAAATATTCTACACGGTGCACATGTATCTTTCTTCACCCTTGAAATCATCATCAAGGATGAAAATTTTCTCTAAGGTGACTATTCCTTTAGGAAACTTGTTTTTCTTTAAATGTATCACTTGGTAACCATAGTTGTCATGTAAGTCAGCTTGCATACTTGATGAAAATTCAGCTTCATTCGGATAAATTGGGTGATCTGTGCATCTTTGTCAAACACTTGCCAATGGTGTTATTATCGGAATGGATGGCTTGATCACTGTTTTGATATGATGAGTGTTTCCTTTGATAAAGTCCTTAGCAGGAGAGAACTGTGAACCTAGTGTGGCCATCTAGTCAGCTTCCTTGTTCATTCTATGCAGAACCACCTACAGATTAAGAGCATCAAATCTCTCAAGGAGGCTCTAAACTCTATATTTATAATATTTGAGAAGCTTATTCTTTGTCTCACACTTTTTGGTAACCTGGTGGATGATCAATTTTGTGTCCCCAAATATCTACAAAGTGCCTTAAGTTTCTTCTTCTTAGTAATGAGCAAGACATGCACCGGTGCTTTATACTCTGCCACATTGTTAGAGCATGAAAACTGCAGCCTGTGCACAAAGAATAATTTCTCATCCTTAGGGGAAATGAGAACCACTCTTGCTCCCACACCATTTTTTCTTCTGGATCCATCAAAGTACAAATTCCATAGACCAAGTTGAACTTTTTCTTTCTTGATGACGTATGACATCACAATGTCTTCTTCCAAAATGTAGTAAGTACCAAGCCTAGTTTCATAAGCTTTTAGTTCTTCAGCATAGGGATCAAATTTATGGTATCTTTCCACCCATTCATTAAGCACCAGGTCAGGAACACGGTGTGGAAGAGATAGCTCTTTAGAACCGAAGCTTGTTCTTCTTAGAATAAACAATTGGATTAGAGAGGGGATGGGACATATGAATCTACATGATAGGAAAATATAGACTCAACTTGTATGGTAAACCAGGTACCATACCTTGTCTTGAGTAACATATGATGCCAATCAGAAGATAAGTATCCACCCACTTTAGTAATAAATTCTCTTGATAGACATAGGGAAAAAAATGAGGTAGATCAATGATTGACACATCTTGAATAGCTGTTAAGCTTAGACATGCATGGAGGGTTAAATCAAGATCATTGATGACTTATAAGGTAGTGATAATAGATCCATCAAGTTGTAGAACTCCTTTAGACAAAGGGCTATATTTTAGACTTAAGACATAAGCTATTTTCTTAGGCATAACATAAGTACTAGTGCCTTAGTCAATCATGTGTTTATGCACTAGGTGTTTGCCTATTACCAAGGACATATAAAAGGCGGGGTTTTAATAAATTTACTTACTTGTTTCTCATCTTCTTGGAAGATTTTGATAGAAGTGTGTGGCTTCTACATAACTAGATCAACATGCGAGAGTTGTGTCTAGAGCTTCATACAACAAATCACACTGAGATGGAATGGTCAGGGCATCCCACATTGTGACATTTATGTTTGTTCTCCTCATCTAGTCAACAATGCTAAATAGAAGGTCCCCCATCTTGTGCATTTGGGTAACGACATCCCTTCTTGATTGTTCAGGTGTGGAATCCTGAAATTTAGTTGAAGTAGAGGATTGATTTACCAAAGGAGGGGTGTGTACTGCTTCAGAAGGAGGTTTACGTAGGGCCTCTTGCATAGGGATTTGAGTGTTGTTATTGTAAGATGCCTTATCTAATTCTTTCTTCTTCTAAGGATATTCTTACATTATTGGGGTTGTATCCTTCGTGCCTAACTCTTACATTCTTTTCTTATATCTTGTGTTGTGTGCAACTTGGGTGCATGGTTTGTTTGTATCTTCTGCAGCTTGGTTGATTACACATAAGTCCTCCATGCTAAAGAACATCAAATTTTTCTCTAGAGGAACTTCTGGTCTTTCTGGATTATCTACTTCATGGGCGCTTGTTGAGGGCTCACAAGATGAAGAATTCTGGATCATGAAGGCTTGGGCATGTGCAACATTAGCATAATGATATTGAATATGAGGCATGTTGCAAGGGAAGAACCATTCTAACTCTTGTGCCAAGTTGTTCTAAACTGGAACAAGCTCTCAAATTACATTGGGTACTAGAAGAGAAGGCATGGGAGGAAAAATTGCAAGGGTAGATGTGCATTAGGTTGCCATATATCATTCTATTAGTTAGGCATGTATCTTTGATTTCCATATTGATTCCACCAAGGTTGATTGCTTTGGCCATGTGCCTGATTGGAACTACCTCTATAGGCTTGTGCCTATTGCTTTTCTAATGATATGACCTTGTTTGATAAATTTCTAATCAAGTCCTTCAATTATTCATCATCTTTCTGTTGTGATAGAGAGTAGGATGTTAAGGCAACTGGTTGTGGAATTTTATCAAGAATAGGAATAAGGGCCACAAAGGCTAGGCTAGGTGCTTGTGCCATTTCTAGGAACAATGGCATAAGGGTCTAGGAGCTAGATTTCTAGCTTGAATAAGACTATTTTATGCCCTTACTGTAATATTATAAACAATTGGTAAGGTCCTACCTCCCATGGATTGGATCATTACTAAGATATCGCAATTGAGCACCTTCAGATAATACAGGAAAACATGTTTGAGTTGTAGGTCTTACCACAAGAGGGATTCTATCCCAAGTCTTTTGAAATATGATGTTGAAATCAGTCATCTTCTCATTGGGTGCCCTCTTTGTTGTTTTTAGTTGCTCCACTAGAGATAAAGCGATCTGAATTATCTTCAAATTAATTACAAAGAGCTGTTCCCAACTCATCCCAGGTGGTGATAGATCCAAGTCTCAAGCCTCGGTACCATTGAAGTGCTTTACCTTTGAAAGAGGCTGCAAGTAGCTTGACTACTACATCATCATGTGTGATTAGATAGAGTGAACACATGTTTTCTATATCCTGGATATGCTCCTGAGGGGTGACTTGATTCTCACCGGTAAAGTATGGAATACTCTTGAGCACAGAATTTGACATATCATGTTGTAGAGGCAGCAACAAGGACTCCCTCCAGAAAAGTTTGTAAAGTTTCTAAATGGAGGAGGTTACTAATGTGCCATTACAGGGCACGTAGGATATATATTTTGAGGATGATTTAAATGCTGGTCCCACCGGGTGTGTCAAAAACTATTGGTTTCTCAAACATGCACCCGCTTCTTGGATCTCAGAAGGGTCGAGGTGTTTGAGACCACAATGGAACCATCCTCAAGTTGTGATACCTTGGGAGCTTGGGATAGATCTCTGGAGAAGGCCGGTTCCTCTATCTATTTCTCACTCTCGCTATCGCTCTCTCACGCTACTCCTAGTGCTAAAAAGGGGAAAATAAGCTAATAATTCCAAGGAACCAGGGGTAGAAGAATAACATGAAAGGAAACTACACTAAATGGTGATAGCACCAGAAAAGAGGGATGAACACTATATATTCTGAGTGAGAATGAAGGGAAATGTGTGAAAGGAGGCTAGGCATGAGTAGCACAACAAAACACATATTCACCAGATTGTTTTCATGGAACAAAACTAAATATAGAACTACAAAGGACCTAAAATAGCACAACCAACACACAATGCAAAAGAAAAGGCAAGAAGAAGGAATGCAAACACATTAAGATAGAGAATAGTCACAAAAATATGCTTCTATTACTTCTAGAAATGCACATAGCTATTACAATGATGAAGGAGGCCGATATCCACATGCAAGAGCCAAACATAGAGGTCTGTAACTCAAAATATAGAAAATATGGAGTCCTTAGCAAAAAAACATAAGGATCCGAGTGTCCAACCTAAATAATGAGCCTTTCTATTACATTTATAGATGAATCCATGGAGAAAGAAGGGAAGGAGGGAAAAAACCAAATTTGAAACACAATCACAAACAAAAAGCATTAAATGTTTGTAAATCCACTTAGAGATCTGTGAAATATGCTTCCCCACATTTGTTTAGCATGTTGAAGAAGAAATGAGGGCGGATCATATCAAATCAGGTGGTTGGAGCAATCAGATCTTCTCATTAATGCCCAACAAGACATTTTCCCACTTCTTACCTACTAGATCCACCAAAATTTGAATGTGAACTTCTAGCATTGTAGCTGATGTTAGCAGCTCTCTAACAAGTCCAGGCATGCACTGATCTGAGCTATGTAGTAGAAGATACTACTATTAGAATATTTCAGATTTTTCTATACACGTAAAACATGTGGCATGTGTGGAGTGGCTGAAATGATGGCCAACTATGCAAATACTTGTCATTTCTGCCATGTGTCACTTCTTTGTAAGTATTCGACACCCTATTGGCACACTTTGATTGGTTGCACACAACACACTCAAGCATGTCAGAAGATGACCTAGCATAGAAGGGTTTGGGGAGAAGATGGAAACAAGGTGCACAAGAGTATGTGCGGAGGGAAAATGAAGCAAACCGGTGAGTAGAGAACGCATTTTTAAGGTGTAACTATTACAAATTAATGAGCATGACATGTGAGGGAAGTCCAAGACTTAGCTGAATGAAGAAAGTCGAGGTGCACAAGAATGGAATAAAATTATTAGGAAGAAGGTGAATACATGAAAGGTGGGCACAAGGGAGAAGTGGAAGGAGAGAAAGAAAAGGGGTGCACATGGAAACTATGACCAAGGGAATGTGCCAAGTGATCTTGAGTACACACAACATTTCAATAAATAACTTAGAGCTAGAATGTGTATGTGAGTTACCCAAATTTCTAGGAGAGATATTTGGATGACAGTCACCAACACTTTCTTGAAGCATACTTGGAATGATGACACTTGTAGAAAAAGAAAAAAAAGTTTGTTGAAAAAGGAAAATAATATTATCCGATCCTCCACAAGTTTCATCATGAAGTAAAATTGTTCCAATCAGCCAAATCAATAGAGCATATTTTTCAGTTTAGGCACCTCTCCCATCTAGATTGCATATTAGGGACCACATCCCCACGTGTATCTTGTTTTCAGTGTTCTATATGGTATCTAGGTATATTCGTTTTGGGAAAATTTTATACAAAAGTGAAGGCTTTTCTTCACTTTTAGGGGTTCTAATCTTTGGGTTTCTTTTAGGGTGATTGCTTCCTCTACAATAATTAACATGTATTGAGATGATTTTACATGTCTCCCTTGTCAATTAAATACACAAGACCCTTTTTCATGTATAAGTATGGTGTCTCCAAATGTATATAGATACCAAATCAAGAGATGTATTCCTTTCTATTGTAATTTTGTATCTATTAGATCAATGAAATACAAAGAAGCACATTTCAGATCATTTTATCGATGGTTATTGAAGGAATGTTGTTTTGTAGTGTTACTTGGAAATATTTGTTTCAATTATAAAATTTCTTTATGCAATTGCTATCTGGAAGTGAATATTTTCCAACTTTAAGGTTATCCTATGTTTTATGGATTTGGTATAATAGATACATGAATTTTTAATCACAAGTGTTTGTGTTAAGGTTTTAGAGATTACATGGTAGTGTTTACACAAATTGGGTATCCATGAATGTAAATAACCCCTGAAAGTTTATGTTATTTTGAATTCAAGCTCTAATGCATCACAGGAGCATCAAGAAAAGATGATGAGTATTGTTGTTTCTCCCCATTAGATCCCCACCCTCTTTCATCTTAATTTATATCTTATCATCCTATTCTACCCATGAAAATCACATCATCTTCACATATCCAACATGTGTTTTCCTACATACCACATCACCTTTGCATATTTTGAGTGAGTTTTCCCAAATTCATAAAGGTTAGCATCTTAAACATCATTTTACTCCAAGTTGTTAATAGTACCCTCCAAATGATGTTTTTGATCACATTATATCTGTCTCTAATAGCTTGTGCCTAATGATGAGTATGTGAATTTCTTATGTGATATCTCTTTTGAGTGAGAAGCTGAATGTGTGTATATAATTTCTTCAAATTAAATTGCTAATAATTATAGGAGATATTGAATCATAATGTTCCTACCCCCTCAAGCTACTATTTGGGCCCTCTTTTCCTAGTTTAGGAAGATCCAAAAGTAGTAAGATATTAGCCGCTTCCATTTTATGTGCCTCTTAGTAATTTGTAAGACTTGGTCATGGAAGAATGTTAGATCTATCCCCAAATACAAATGAAACATTTCAATAATCTATAATTATTCTTATAGTTCTTTATCTAAATTACAGTTGGGTCCACAGGGTGTAAAATTAGGACCCAGCAGGTCCTATCGTTTGGGTCAATTTTTAGGGCTCCTAATTTTCAAATCACCTTTTGTTTCATATCTTGAGAATAAAGAATCTATTTTCAAATTCATTTGAGGTTATTTTTAATTTTTACATATTTAATGAAAACCTCTTTTTGTTTTTCATATTTTTAGCCCAATTTTTAAAAATTCAAAATTACAATTTTTAGTAATTAAGGCATAATTGGAAAAATACACACCTTCGAAAAAAGTCCTTGGATGTTTTTATTGCATATATTTAGATTAAAAACTCTTATTTTATACAATTTAAATTTTATTTTGAGATATGGTCATTTTATTCATTTGATGATGTCATGTTTTTCTCAACATCACTTTTAATACAAATTCATTTGTCTTCTTGGCTTTCTTGTGTAAAATTATTTTATGGATTATTGTACGATTATTGATAATGCTCCCCATTGTATATTTAGGTTCACATTCGTAATGTGCTTGTTAATTATGCTTTAGTTGATAATGGATATAGTCTTAATATATGTAACATTTCATTTCTCCATCAAATAGGACTTTTTATTGCTGATCTAACTCCATCTACTCTATGTATCCATGGATTTGATAACACACTTAAATGAGTGTTGGGAGAAATATTTCTACCTATTACTATAGGACCATGCAGTCTTAATGTTCTACATTATGTTATGCCTAATAATCTCAATTATAATATCCTTCTAGGTTGTCCTTGGTTACATACTATGCATGCAATCCCTTCTACCCATGCCATAACATACAATTCCCTTACAACACCTTCTTCCATGGATAATGATATAATAGATTCCACACCTCATGTTGCTAATATTTGTGACATCCCTGTCATATATGATGATGAAGCCACTACTTACATTACACATCATTCTCCTCCCTATGATGGAATTGAGTACTACTTGGTTTACTTGATGCACTTTCTATCGGCACCCATGATACTTCTCCCAATATGTCTCTCTCTCATTCAAATGGTGCTTAATCCCTAATGCATATTGCTACAAATTTACCTATATCTAGAAATTTGTATCTTATGGTGGTTGCTACATCTATAATACCTAAGGTGTTGGGAGACACTCATATCCCCATTCACAATGTCACCATGACCATGGCTTTCAAATCTGATGGTTGGAACACCTCTCGATGCAATTCTAATGATTCTATGCTTACTTGAATCCAATGTTACATTTCTTGTTGTAGCCTCTACACCAAAAGTAAGAAAAAAATGTTTTGATTTTATTCTTGATGATTTTAACACACTCAATTTTCAAACTTCTATGCATTACTCATATGATATACCTTATCTTGTTGCATCCATAGGGGAAATAAATTCCCCTCTTTCCACATTCATGTCTATGATCATAGGGGCTAGTACATATAAATTTAATGTTTCCAAACTTCCTAAATTGTACCCACTTATTATGACAAGTATTATACTTGAGCTTGATACTGGAAAACATCCTAACACTACATATGTTACACATATCTTGAATCACACACTCGATCCTTATGTTTGTACTTTATTTTTTCACTATTTCCAATAAGTACAATGTTCCACCTATTCAAGTTTCTCCTAATGAAAACACTGTTATTTTTATACACATCCTACTCATGTAGTTGGGATATTCAACTCCATATGGTTCTCCACTCATTCTGGTGACAATTTTCTATGGTATCTTTTATGTTATCCCCTTTGCTACCCAATGAAAGACTTTTGTTCTAGATTCAAACATGACTATTGAGTGATCACCTACCTACATGAATCTCAATTTTCATATACGGTTGGCAGAAAAATTTCTCCCCTCCCATAATCATAGAATTTTATAATCTAATTAATTCAAAAACATTTAAATATTTAAAAATATATAAAAACATTATCTTAGATATTAGTTGTATGTATCATTGCTTACTTATACTATTTTATGTTGCATTTTTATTATCATGATAATTTGATTCATTGTATGTTCTATCCTTTTTAAAATACACATGCACATTCACATGGTACTTTGAGGTGTATGAAGGCTATCTTTAAGTTATCACATTATGCATGATGCTTGACACTTTGTTCTCTACTAGTCTCTTTGAGGCTCTCGGGGCATCTTCCTTCTCTAATTATTTATATTCAAGTGATATAATTACAATATATAATACTATCATTTATATTTCAGCTATACACTTTGTGACATATTATTTATTATCTTAACATTCCAATGGATGCTAAATGTGTAGCATTTTTCTGCAAGCCTACTTCCAACCATGATTATCTAATTTTCTTGTATCTTGTCTTCTATGCTCGTGTATTGATTGTAATTATTTTTCAGCTATGCTCTATGCTTGATTTCTTGTTTTCTTGTATAACCTTGAAGGATTTTATCGTCTTGTGACATAATGAGTGGTTTTTATGTATTTCACTAGCTACTTGATGATTTGTTTCTATATTATTGCACGTTTCATCTTGTTTCTATTTATATCATGTCATGCTTTTGTGTCTCTAACTATTTATGCTATGTTTTCCCATTATCTTACATGTGCCATGGTTGTTACCTTGTACATTCCATATCCCCATTATAGGATACTTTTAGTTTCAAATTTACTCATTTAGGACACACTTGCATTGGTTCATCTCACACACCCAAAACAAGTGGGGGAAATCATCAGTGATTATTTCACCCTCTCAGCAGTCTAAAAAATAGACACAAAATGGTACAAAATAAAATCCTAACCAAATAGTAGCTAATAAAAAGGTTCAAAATTAGCTTGGGCCAGAAACATCACACATGACACAAGTGCCCAAAGGAGATAGGAATGGTGGTTGTTAGTGTCCCACTTGGGAAGTTATATCCTGGGGTAAAAATAAGTACCTTATAGGTTAAATAAGTTCTTAGTGATATGTTTTATCAAATTCCGAGTAGCACATACTAGTTATAAGTTATTATATAGTACAACATGAATGAAATCAATGACAAATTTCATAGTTTGAGAAAGGGAACTAATTACTATTCTTTCTCATTTTACAAATTCTCTACTAGTACCAAATAAGGAGTGACATTTAGGGCATATGAAAGACAATGATATTCTTGGAAAAATGTGCCATCCACGTCTAGTTTCTTTTTGGTTTATGACCATCTGCAGTGGTATTTATCTCTCGGGAAGTGTCGGTGGGTGGAGGGCAAACCCTACAACTCTCCCAAAACTATTCCCTTGGTGATAAGATGAGTAAATTATTAGTGTGGTGACATGATTCCTAAATACTCAATATATTCAAACTAATTAAAGAATATATCAATATCAACTTTTAAACCATCTCCAAGGCAACAAACACATAGGAACAATTCTATCTCTTCTCTCATGAAATTCAGGTGTATTCTATCCTTGACTCACTTATTTTTCATACATACTTCTATTCTGATTTCTCTAAGTTAAAGTTCAATTTCATATACCATGAGCATTGAATACACTTTTATTCTTTTACAGGTATGTCCTTATCTCAAAAAAGGAAACATAAATAAAACATGGAGTAATATCAAACAAAAATGCTCAAGCAAAGGTAATATCTAAGTTACAAATATATACATCATTTACACTACGCACACAAGGTCAAACCTAGGGTTATCATCCCCTCTTAGATTCCATGATATACATCATATAATCTCCACTCAATATGCTATCGAGTTATAATATTCATTTAATGCACTATTAGTTACAACCTATTTTGAATCTCCATAAGGTACACTCTTCCTATCTAATTTATACTACCAAATATTCATTCACCAACATAAAGTGGGGAAAATGTAGACATTAAATCACACACTTAGTACTATTATACCACACCTCTAGTATGCCATTATATGCATGATTCCTAACCAATAAAACTAGACATTAACAACACTTTGTTCACTTTGCATTTACATTGTTTTATCTTTCTATACTTCCATCCTATTTTTTATAGAACTATCCCTTCAATTTTAGACATTACACAACATGTGACCCAAATCAGTGTATTCTATTTTATCTTCAAATCCTCTCGAGACACTCACACCTAGGTGATATTTTCCCCTGTGGGAACTTATGCCTTATTTACCTCTTCTCTTATGTTTTAAAATTCCACATTGACCATTATATTTTCTAAAACTTCTATTATCACTTTGGGTTAGATTTTTAGTTGTTAATGACAAAATTCAAACAAGGAATCATATATATATATATATATATATATATATATATATATATATATATATATATATATATATATATATATATATATATATATATATATATATATATATACATGACTTAGTTACTATTCTAAGGGGATGGGAAATTTGGGCTATTACTTCCTATATACTATTTGGAAAAAGAGAAACACTCAAGGAATAAATTTGGGATGCATCATTCAAAGTATATGAAGGTGGAAATTCTAAATTCCATCTCACACATTCATCTTTGGGGAAAAGTAGTTGTAGCCTGTTATCTTGGTGTGTGACACATGTGAAACCTAAATTTAAGGGAAAAAAATATATTATACACACATTAGAGCTAAATTGAGTCTAAATGTAATGTAGTGATTGATGAAAATCACATTGGGGTGACCATGGAGGTCATTCTGACTCAAGTATATTCATATTTTATTCCATCTAATATATGTTTGATCCTTGTGTAGGTTGTTAGATTTTGTTTTGTAGGTACATGTGCGAGTATGAAACACTAAAGAAAATTCACGGTGACAAAGAGAAAAGTGAATGTGAGCTTATTTGAACTAGAAAAGATCAAACCCAGACTCACTATCGGGATAGTAGTGCCCAAAGACAAGCATTAGCTCTTGGGCGGTCCTATCCACTTTTGGGTGCTACTATCTAGAAGTTTTCCAGATCCCTATTTTCTAGACAAAGCATATAAAACTCAAATCTAGCCTATTCCATCACTACTCCAGTCCATAATCATCCTAGACATTGAGATACAAGCTAAGTCACTCTTATCCTCTCATTACTTGCACTTAATTTCAATTACATGTTAGGTCTTGTGTATTCCTAATATACTACGATTGATCCCAAATCTCGACTTAAGATTTAATTCTATTAAATAAATTATGAAACTCTTATTAGAGTAAATTAAAACTAATTTTTTTGTTACTAAATATTATTGTCAAAGTTACTTGATAGTATCTTATTCTTAGTTTAAGATAGTTTCTCTATAGTTTTAATATATAACATGTATAAATTTGTAGATTGGAAAATGTGGATGATTGTAGGGAACCTTGCTTTTAGTAATTAATAATTATTGTGATATGTTTCACCATTGTACATTGAAATCAAATATATAGTTTGAAACATAACAAAAAGGTACATTTAGTATTTGGAAGGATCTAGGTCTAACTAAAAACAACATATATACTATTATATATAATAAATATAAAAAATAATTTAAACCATGTAAAGGTATTTTTCAATATTTTGGAATGAAGGGATATGGGTCAAATAATTGTATTCGCGGCTTCCTAATTCTAACATGAATAAATATAAATGTGATAAAAAGGTAAATTCCTAATGTAATTCTAATATTGAAGATAATATGTGAACCCAAACCCTTAATATGCAAATATATAATGTGAAATATAAGAAATTTTATATTAAAAATGTAGGGGTCCTTGGATATGCTCTATAAGAGTCACATGGATAGAATCTTAATTTATATGCCTTATTTTTTCTTATTGATGTTTTCTTTTACATGACTATTTTGTGCATTAATTTCCTTGAATGTATGTCCTAAGGAGTACAATTAGGGTTCGGGTTATCTAAATCATAAAACTTCATGAGAGATTCATTATGGTATTGATTTTGATTTTATTATTTTACACTTAACTGTTATAAATTAATGGAAACAACATGTTAATTATTACAAAAATAAAGGCAAAAATACATAAATTTAGATTGTTAAGGGTGATTTAATTTAATTTGAATTAATTAAATTTAAGAATTCTAGAGTAATTGATGTATAAATGATAAAGTACATTAATAACACAAGAAAAAAACATGTAAAGCATAAAAACCTAATAAAGAGATAGAGAAAAGATGACTTAGATGATATCCACATAATATGGAACTAATACGGGTAGGGAGAAGTGATGAACAAGATACAAACAATATCATAACTGACCTTTATAAATTATAGAGCTCACGAACAAGGATGAGTAGGGCAACCACAACATGACAAGGGTTTCTTTGCACTGATGACTAGATTTGGGCACCCATGCTGTCATGTGAAATCTTTGGATCTAGATTCTATTGTGTCACAATTATTCCTTGTTTATTTCATGGCATTCACTCTGGATCAGCTGAAGGTACCTATAACCTACATAATAGAAATTCACCTCCATAAGCCCATAAACCACATCAAGCCTAAAAAGAAAATGTATAATGGGGAGTGATAATGGCCCTAGTGGTCACCTCAAGAGTGAACTTACAACCGTGCATTGCACTACATCTTAGAATCCATGTAGTTTGTGTCTCTGTGTGTAAGAATGATTCCCTAAGATTGCCTTGTGTAAGTTGCACTTGATATCGAGGTTGTAGCTAGACGTAATAATGTAATAAAATGTGTGGATGGAATAGAATGAACTTCCCCTTCCTATGCTATGTATGCGAGTTGTTTCAACTCTAGTCCCTTGAATGGATGCTAGATGGATTCTATTATAGTACTTTAGTTCCTTTGAAATACAAGATTAGGTGTTGATAGTAATGCTTAGTGGTTGGTCCTTAATTTTAAACACATAACTATGTATTTATATGATTCACTTATTTGAATTTTGTAGTTGACAATTAGAAGGATGACCCATAAATGAAGAAGATTCCCAAAAGATAAAATATACCCAAAAAGAGAAAGTAAGATAAGAAAGGGTGAGGGGAACCCGAGAGGACAAGAGCACATGGGAATTGATGTCTAGGATGGGTGCCTATGTATGTGGCCATGAAAGATAAATAAGTTAAGCTCCATATGGGATGTAGGTGTGTAATACCAAATATAAAAAAAGATACAAATAAAAGAGGCCAAAGATAGTTGTTAACCACTAATTTTCTTGCTTAGGAATCATGTAAATGCTAGCATGCTTTTAAGACCTATAAATGTACAAAAGTGCATGATTTTGTGTATAAATTTCCCCCACTTTATGTTGTTGAGTGAATAATTTATAACATAAAGTAGGTAAGATATGCATACCTTATGATCATATAGATTGTGCTGCGCATATCGTGCCGAGTGGACAAGTGAAGCATGGAATGATTGCAAAATGAAGTGTGGAGACTAGGAAAGGAAAGTGGACCCTAGGGGTGAAGTGTATGTGTTGTGTGTACATGTTTTTGTACTTGTATTCAATGTTGTAGGATGATTCTTGTTGTGTATTAAGGACAAACCTCTAAAAGAAGAGTGAAAGAGTAGTCAAATTCCTATATATGAAAAATCTGAGCAAGGTATGTAAAAGTGTGTAAAAGTAGTAGTAAAGGAAAGTGTGCACCTAATGTAAAAGTGTATAAATGATAGAAAAGTGTCTTGAAATGCTATGAAGAGAATTTTTTTTGGGTGATATTATTCCAATTATGAGTTTTTTGGGTGATCCCACACCAAGTGCGAGTTTTTTGGGCAATCTCATGCCAAAAAGAAAGTGTTGGGGAGAGAGGTCTAGTTTTACTCCTTCCATGAATCTACCCAATAAGTAACACTATAAATGATGTGTCATGAATTAGTTACTTTTGTTATGAATTAGTTCTAGGTTATACCGATTGGAGGAGATAAAAATACATTCTATTACTAGAGGACTATGCATGTAACTGTAGAATTACTTTGAAGACTTCTGTGAACAGTGATGCTATGAGAAGATGACCATATGTGCCCCGAGAAATTAACACCGAGGAAGGACATATGCACCCATGTGCTCTTGTATGATACTAGGAACTAGTGTATGTGCTATGATTCTAACCCAAATATGATTCTGGGCCATTTTGTGAGCATGTTGTTGTGATGATTCTATACTATACAAATTTGTATTGTATTTACGAGATGTTATAGGGGTGTTTATTCACTCAATGTATGGCCCCCTTATTTGGGGTGCATCTAAAATATGTATGAGAATGTGGTCCAAATAAGAGGACTTGATACTTATCTAAATTGGATACCTATAGGGGGTAGGGGATGTTCATGGTAGAAACCAAGGCACATGCAAACAAAGTGGCTAATAACATGTGTTAGTAGAAAAAGTAGAAAACATGCAATAGAAGAAAATATATCAATAAAGTTGGAAAAAAGTGGACCGCAAAACATGGGTTACAAACATGGGACATCAATCATAATGTCATAAGAAAATCAGGGCTGAAGCAAGCATAAGCAAGAAAACACGATTGATTAATCAATACATAGGGCATAGCCTAAAAATAATGACTTACAGTAGTTAAAAATTTCAAGCAAAGTGTATCAGATAACCATGGTGGCATATAGTCTTGCAAGGAAAATGTTACACATGAAGCACCTAATAACATGTTAAAAAGATAAAAATTATGTTAATACATGTATGCATCAATGGAAAGTAATGTGCTAGTAAGAATAGGAAGTAGTTTATGATGAAATAATAGCACTTGTAATGTGTGAGAGTAGGAAAGGTAGATTACCCCAAGAGCCTTGGTGGGATTGGAAAAGGATACACTACTGAGCATCATTGTAGTGTGTGAAATTTTAAGAGATCTTTATTCACTTTAAAAGACCAAGTGGATGCAAATGTGTGTTTATAGAAAGTGTTGGAGCTCAAAATTACACCCACCTTGAGTAATAGAAAACCCAAGATTATGAGGCAACATGGTACTTTCTCAAAGCTATGGGACTTTTACCGTGAGATAGATCTCCAGAGAAGGCCCATTCCTCTACCTATTCCTACTACTAAAACTAATCCTAAAACTAGAAATATGACTAACTAACCCTAATATAATCATCTAAGTGACCGGGGTTAGAAATAGACACATAAAAGGGAAATCCTAAGCTAAAAGGGTGGTGATAGCACTAGAAAAATGGGTTGATCACTCTTCAAATAGGGAAGGAAAGATAGAAAAAATGGGAGAGAGGAAAACATGAGTTAAACAAAATAGAACCATGTAGAGTCACCTTTCCCACACATTGACAACATAGAAGTATGGAACTTGCAAGTAGGAAATACACACAACATGCCAAAAATGAAAAAGTGAGGCAAAACATAATAAATACGAGAAAAGGGCAGACATATGTGCCACAAGACCCAATTTTATTGCTTGAAGATGAACATACCATTACATTCCTAGTAGAAGGAAATAATACATTGCAGATACCAAATTAGATGTATGAAACTTGTGGGAAGTCAACCACCATTTTGGCATGGTCTTTGTTAAGACAAAGAGGGATCATTTTTAGAATGTGTGAGTTCCATATTTTATAGAAGTAGAAAGGAGAAAAGATAAGGATAGAGATGTGCCAAAATGATGGATTTAACCACCAAGGATTGATTAACATTGATGCTTGAAGGAAGGTGTGGGAGCCTGACATGGCTTTTGACACACTGCTTTATCGGATTTGAAGGTCATAGAGTACGATGCCCATACTTCATTAAATGCTAGTGGTTGAACTACCAGATCTAAACACCATAGACTCTAGCCAAAATATTTTACCTATTTTCACCCTATTAATCTCACCTAATCATTGGTTTGATAAATACATCATGAATATCTCCTCAAGACCTTTTTGTCGATATCAAATTTACCTGATTTGAGAAGTGTTTTAAAGAAGATATGGCCATTTGAAATATGCATGGTGAGGTGACAATTACCTAGCGGATCCTAACCTCATTTTTTTCCTTCTTAACTCAACAAAAAACTGATTAATGTCCTTCCATGTTGAAGGTTTTAAGATATCTTTCCAACAGTACCAATTTTTCTTGATTTAGAGCTCTAGAGTGGAAGTTATGATCATCATGAGTGTATAATGCCCATACTTCATTAAATGCTAGTGGTTGAACTACTAGATCTAAACACTATATACTCTAACCAAAATATTTCCCTAATTTTCACCCTCTTAACCTTATATAATCATTTATCTAATAAATCCATCATGATTGTCTCCTCAAGTTTCCGTCGATACCAATTTTACCTGATTTGGAGGTGTTTTGAGGAAGATATATCCATTTGAAATATGTATGGTCAAGTGAAAAGTTCCTAGAAGATGATAACATCCATTTTTATCCTTATTAACTCCACTAAAAACTGATTTATATTATTTCATGTTTAAGGGATCAAATATAGCTTTGTAGCAGTACCAATTTTACTTGATTTGGATCTCTGGAGTGAAAGTTATGACCATTTGAAGATTACGATTGTCGAGTGGAAAGTGCCTAGTAGCCGCTAGAATCCCAAATAGGCTAGTGAAAGTGCCTAGCAGATTCTAACCTCTAACCTCTAAAAAATGGTCGGTGAATCATATTAGCAGCCGATAGAGGTCTAAAAACCTTACTTGAAAGTGTAAAATGGCTAAGTCTAGAATGAAGTTGCAGGTCGGTGAATCTAGCCTAACGACTCCTAGGATATTTTGTACCATAGCAACCACTAGGATATTTTTAGCCTCCCTTTTGTATCCTAGTGACCAATAGGATCTGAACATCCTAGTGACCACTAGTCTACAAATTTTTGGCTAAATCCATTTTTGTTAAGTTATTCAAATTTACAAGGGGTACAAATTTGGGATAATTGTTTGGCGACCTCAAGAGGACATATTTATGCTAGATGATGAAGAAAAATTTACTTGAAGCATCCATTGGGTATGGAGTCAATCCTAACCTTGAAGAAACTAATATTTTCTTTTGAAAAATTATCTCACGAATATGTATGAATTTAACACTTTGAATCTAAATCGCCTAACTACGCATTGCTAGCCTAAAATTTATCAGTTGAGCTCGAATGACACTTAGAAATTGCTCCAACTATCTGATTCCACCATGAATTGGACTAAAACTAGAATGTGCAACAACAAAAATGGAATAAAAACTATGTACAAACATAAAAATCATACATGTTCCAAGGAAAATATGTAGAGTGCACACACACACTTATTTTTAAGAAACCAAATCCTACACCAACCTAATCTAACCAAAGAAGAGAGAAGCTAAACAAATCTTGATACATGTAGTGAGAAATAGATTCCATTTTTTACAAAATGTGGCCATGTAATTAATTTGAAATGAACAAGGCCTTTAATGAGACTGAAAAGTTGTTTTGAAACCAATTTTCCACCATATTCCTCAAAGTATCAGCCAAAAACATAAAGAATACCCCATTTAGTTGCTCTAAATTTAGTTGGAGGTGTTATTTTTTATTAGATAGGGTAAAAACAAGGATCGGCTCCCAAAGGCCAAGTACATAGAATTTATTATTAGGTGGTTGGAGGTGTTGTAGCTGACCTTTGGTGCATTGAATTTCTTCATCATGTTACGAAGTGAGCATTACGATGCCAACTTCATTTTTGGCTCTATATTATCCAAATAACTAATTAGGAATAGGTTAATTCTCTTTAACTACCCATTTGTTTTAAGATCAATCCCACTAATGGGATCATCATGCAAATATTATTCAAGGTGGAGATTGTTCAAAAGCTAAATTGGAATTTGGTTTGTCTCTACAAATAACTCTACCTCCTCCTTGATCCACCTTCTTCTTCAACAAACAATAAGTTTAATAAAACAAACCTCTCATCCTTAACATGAAGTTACGTTTGATCAATTGTAACATATGAATATGGCCTTGGTGGATCATTGTAATTCATCAAAACCTCTTGCTCACTTTGTATCTTCTCTCCCTCTATTTGAAGATAAAACTAATCTTCATCTCTTATTTACTCATATGTTTTCTCCTTGGGGATGTCGCCTTAGTATATTTATCATTGAAAAAAACACAAAATTAATCAACTACACTATACAAATCAGTCCATTCCCAATAGGTATTTCATTTTTTTATAATAGAAGGCACTTAAAATGATTTTGTGGATTGAGGGAGAGATTGAGATAACAAGGGTTCAAAATATAAAAGTGGGGAAAGATTAAAGCTGTGGAGGATATGGGCATTTTGAAGAAAAGAGATTGGAGGAGCGGATGTGAGAGGGAAGGGAAGGAGATGGAAAAGTGGAATCCTTTGGAAGAGTGGGAAGAAAGCTAGGAACATTTAAAATGAGATGAGATGGTGTAGGTTTGGGAGGAGAAATATAAAGAATATAAGATACTAGTGTAGGATTTCCCCATTGAAAAGGTTACCTAACACTAGTTTGGTGATCTTCCATTGCTTCAACCCACTCTGATATTTAGAGCATCATCTCAAAAATGAAATCCATTTTCTATTGAGGGCTGAACTAGTTTAGCAAGGGAAGACCCATAGAAAAGGGGCCCTAAAACCAATTTTACACACCTTTTATTACACATTTAGCCCTTATTTACACCATGTTCACATACATTTATTGAATCTACCTCTAAAAATCAGTATCCTCCATGGAATCACTACAATCACTTGCATAACCTTGTTCTTGAAAAACATCATGGTCATTAGAATAACCATATAGATAAATGGTGCTAGTGAGAAAATTTGTCGGGTGGATAAATCGGGTGTCTCCACAAATGTTCATAGGGCTACGCCCCTCTGCATTGAATGGTACAACTCCCATTATTGAAAGTAAACTAATCTTGATCCTATCTAAATGATGTGGGTGGCCAAATTGGCCAAGGATCACATAGGGAAACTCCACTGAACTCGTGGCAAAGTTATTGTATCTAGGTATAAGGGAAGAAATTGTTGAGTTGTGAAGCTTAATTACTTCATATTAGCATGCAATTGGAACTTGTTGGAAAATACACGAATGTAACGGTGTCGGTCATGGCTAATCGGCGTCGGTCGGGGCTAACCAACATCGGTTAGTCCAGATCGGGGAAATGTAACCCGACCGAGTTAGGGCTAACCGGCGTCGATCGGGGTTAACCAACATCGATTACTGTGTGAGAAATTTTTAATTAACTCCGAGAATTAAATCTATTTTTAGCATTAAAATAGATTTATTGATTTTAATTGCATGGCTAAGTGCCTTAAGTTTATAAATGACTATATAAGCATAAAAGATAGGTTTTAGAAGTGATGGATGTATCATAATTACAAGATAATTATGTGAGAGAGAATTCTTGGTGAAGAATCAAAAAGCTTGAAGGAAGAAAGTATTGAACATATGAGAAGTGTAGAAGATTGTAAATCTTCATTTTATATCTTGTCAAAGCTTTGGATAATAGATTGTCTTATTTCTTGGTGGACGTAGCCCACACTGGGTGAACCACGTTAAATATGGTGTTGATTTATGTCTCTTGTTTTGTATAATTCTTTTGGTAGAATATCCACTTTTATTTGCATGTATGCTTAGATTTGATATATTGTCTGTACAAGCTGTGTGCTAACCCCAACAACCGGTATCGAGATTTTTTTGAGGGTTTTTTGTCTTTGAAGATTTACTCATAGAGGGTTTTCTGATTGAGTGGGAGCTATAACAATGATAGAAGATAATAAATACAAGGTAGAGAAGTTTGATGGCTGAAATTATCAATTATGGAAGATGCAGATTGAGGATTATCTGTATCGAGAGATTTTTACTTACTGTTGGATGAGAAGTCTAGACCTACAAAGATGACTGATGAAGAATGGAATATTCTTGACAGAAAGGCTTTGGGATCTATAAGATTGAGCCTGGAAGCATCTGTGGCTTCTACGGTAGACTTAATGAAATCTCTTGCTAATTTATATGAAAAACCTAGTGCTTCAAATAAAGTTTATTTGATGAAGAAAATTTTTAGTTCTAAGATGCATGAAGGTGAATTTTCCTCTAGTCATTTGAATGATTTCCGATCTATTGTAAATCAGTTAAAATTAGTTTCAATACCATTTGATGATGAAGTAAAAGAACTTTTATTCTTATATTCTTTTCCGATAGTTGGGTCAACTTGGTTATGATATGTTAGTAATACAACATCTGGTAATAATATTTTGAAGTTTGATGATGCGGTTAGTATAATCTTAAATGAATAAATTTCAGGAAAAGTACATAGAAACATCATCGGAAATGCTTTGAATGTAGAAAGTAGGGGTGGGTAGAAGGAGAGATCTAAAAGTAAGAGTAATTGGAAATCAAAGTCAAGGGATAACATATCTAAATCCACAAGTAAGGGAATTACTTGTTGGAGATGTGGAAAGAAAGGACATGAAAAGAAAGATTGTTGGTCAAAGAATAAAGAGAACCAAAACTAGACAAAGGTAAAGAGATGAATCTTGTTGCATCGAGAGGTAATGCAAGATGCACTTATTCTTTCTTTAGATAGTAGAATTGAATCATGGGTTTTAGATTAGGAGCTTCTTTCCATGCAACCCCTAATAAGGGTTATTTCAGAAATTATGTCCAGGGTAATTTTGGGCATGTTTATTTGGGTGATGATGAACCTTGTAGTATTACGGGTAAAGGGGAAGTTAATCTAAAATTGTAGAATGGAATTATATGGGTATTGAAATATGTGGGGCATGTGCCAAGCCTCATGAGGAATCTTATTTTACAGGGCAACTAGGTGAATCTGGTTGCATGGATACTTTTATAGGAGACTCTTGGAAAGTCACCAAGGGTGCTTTTTTTGTGGCAAGAGGTAAGAAGGTATGAACATTATATTTATCTACCTGTACTACTGATTCCTTTTCTACATTATCTACTTCAAATTTAGATGCATGCATGTGGCATAATTGGTTGGGTCATATGAGTCAAAAAAGAATTCAAATCTTAAAGGCTAAGAATAAGTTATCAGATTTGAAAGATTTATATCTTTATTTCGTGAGCATTGTATCTTTGGAAAGCAAAAGAGAGTGAGATTTATCAAAGTTGGGGCAACTAAGGAGTAGAAATTGGAGCTTGTAAACTCAGATGTGTGGAGACCGGCTTAGGTAGCTTCTCATGGTGGATCCCAGATTATGTTACTTTCATTGATGATGCTACAAAAAGGTATGGGTTTATTGTATTAAACACAAGTCTAATGTTTTTGAAATTTTTAAAAGATGGAAAGCCCTTGTTGAGAGTGAATCAAATTCTAAGTTAAAGTGCCTTAGATATGATAATGGTGGTGAATATTGTAGCAAGGATTTTAATGATTATTGTTCAGTGAATGGGATACGTAGAGAAAGAACAGTTCCAAGAACACCATAGGAGAATGGTGTTGTAGAGAGAATGAACAAGACAATCATGGAACATGCTAGAAGTATGAGGATACATTCTGGATTGCCCTTGCAGTTTTGGGCAGAAGTAGTTGATATAGTGATTTATTTGATTAACCATGGCCCTTCAAGTTCACTAGATGGAGGAATACCGGAGGAAGCATGGAATGGAAAAGAGATAGATCTTTCTTTTCTTAAAGTTTTTGGTTTAAAAGCTTTTGTGCATGTCGATAGAGAAAATAGAAAAACATTGGATGCACTTTCATTGGTTATAGATATGGTGATTTCAATTTTTGGTTTTTGGGATTTAGAGAATTCTAAAATTGTTGGGAGTCATGATGTTGAATGGAATGAAAAGAGAATGTACTGGGATCAAATTTTTGTACCCAGGGATGAGAAAATTTATAAGTTTATTGATGAAAATGAACTCTCAGGTTTTAAAGAAACACCTTCGAGAAATACAGTAACCTTGGTCGGTTAGGCTCTAACCAAGCATTAGTTAGATGAACCACCGATGGTTACGAGAGGATCGAACCAGTGTAAGTTAGCTGAATCGATGTCGGTTAGAGGTGACTAGCGTCGGTCACTATCAGAAGTTGATACTAATGTCCAAGAGGTCCATATTGAGCCTCCCGTACCCCAAACTCTTGTGAGAAGATCACAAAGGGTAAGTAAACTTCCGAAATATCTTCACCTTCTTTTTTATCTATTATTGGTGATAGTGGTGAATGAGAAAGCTTTGAAGAATCAATGTAGGATAAAACTCACATTCAATGGGAGCATGACATAGATGAGGAAATGAAATATTTGGAACAGAACTGACTTGGAATTTGGTTAAATTGCCAGTAGGAAAGAGAACATTGCAGAACAAGTGGGTTTATAGAATTAAGGAAGAAGAGGGCAGACAAAAAGGTACAAGGCAAGGCTTGTAGTAAAGGGATTTGTACAAAATGTAGGTATTGACTTTGGTGAAATATTTTCTTTTGTTTTTAAGATGACTTCTATTCATATTGTATTGAGTTTAGTTGCAGTAGAAGATTTGCATTTAGAGCAACTAGATGTGAAGATGGCTTTCCTTCATGGTGATTTGGATGAAGATATTTATATGCAGCAACCACTTGGGTAAGAAGTCAAGGGTAAGGAGAAATTAGTGTGTAGGTTGAAAAAGATCCTATATGAACTCAAACAAGCTCCAAGGAAATGGAACATGAGGTTTGATAGTTTTATGCATGAGCATGGTTACTTGAGATGTGAATCTGACCATTGTGTTTATTTCAAGAATATTGAAAATGGGATCTATATTATTTTGTTGTTGTATGTGGATGATATGTTGATTGCAGGATCTAGTATGCAGAACATTGGTGAGCTTAAGAGAAAGCTAGCTCACACATTTGCAATGAAGAATTTGGGAGCTACAAAAATAATTCTTGGCATGTAAATACATAGAGACAGGAAAAAAGTAATTTTATTTATCTCGGGAGTATTATATCTACAAGGTGTTAGAAAAGTTCAACATGTAGAATGTAAAACATGTTAGTACACCTATGGTTGGACACTTCAAATTGAGTAAAGATTAGTGTCCTTCATCACAAGAGGAGGTCAAATACATGACACGAGTGCCATATGCTTCAATAGTTGGAAGTCTCATGTATGCTATGGTTTGTACAAGACCAGACATTGCATAGGCAGTGGGAGTTGTGAGTAGATATATGGCTAATCCAGGTAAAGAGCATTAGAAAGAAGTCCAATGGATACTCAGGTATTTGAAAGGGACATCTAGCATGTAGTTATGCTATGGAGGTTTGGATATTTCATTACATGGCTATGTTGATTCAGATATGGCCAGAGATCGGATGGCGGGAGGAGTCCTCTGGATATATTTTCACAATAGGTGGAATGGTTATTAACTAGATTTCAAGATTGCAAAAGGTTATGAATTTGTTAACTACGAGAGGCAAAGTAAGTTGCGATTCTAGAGAGGCTAGCAAGGAGATGATATGGATGAGTAGGTTCATGGAAGAGTTGGGAAAGGAGAAAAGTAATTATAAATTGTTCAGTGATAGTTAGAGTGTAATTCATTTGGCAAAGAACTCAATTTCATTTGAGAATGAAACACATTCAGTTGAGATATCACTTCATATAGCAGGTATTGGAGGATGGAAAATTGAATCTAGAAAAGATTCATATGAGCAAGAACCCTGTGGATATGATAACAAAGCTGTTAGAAAAGGAGAAGTTGGAGCTACACTCCACTTCTGTTGGTCTTCGAGTTTGAAACTTGAAGAGGAAGAAACAAATCCAAGGAATGATCCAAGAATGATGTTGTACATGTATGGTGTAATAATTAAACTCCAAGTGGGAGATTGTTGAGTTGTGAATCTTAATTACTCCATATTAGCATGCAATTGAACTTGCTGGAAAATACAGTAACCGGTGTTGATCATGGCTAATCGACATCAATCGGGCAACCGACGCGTCGGTCACCCGATTCGAAAAGAAAAGTAACCCCACCGGGCCGTCCAACTAACGTCGATCGGGTTAACCTAAGCATCGGTTTGTGCGAGAAATTTTTAATTAACTCTCGGGAATTAAATCTATTTTTAGCATTAAAATATATTTATTGATTTTAATTTCATGGCTAAGTGCCTTAAGTTTATAAATGACTATATAAGCATAAAAGCTAGGTTTTAGAAGTAATGGATGTATCATAATTACAAGATAATTATGTGAGAGAGAATTCTTGGTGAAGAATCAAAAGGATTGAAGGAAGAAAGTACTAAACATCTGAGAAGTGTAGAAGATTGTAAATCTTCATTTTATATCTTGTCAAAGCTTTGGATAATAGATTGTCTTGTTTCTTGGTGGATGTAGCCCACACTGGGTGAACCACGTTAAATATGGTGTTGATTTATGTCTCTTGTTTTGTATAATTCTTTTGGTAGAATATCCACTTTTATTTGCATGTATTTTTAGATCTGATATATTGTTTGTATAACCGGTGTGTTAACCCCAACATAAATTACAATGATAAAGGGAAAAAGAGGGAAACTAGGAAAGGAAGATTCTTGTTGTGAGTAGATTGCAGAGCTCACTCTTAGTAACCGTAGTATTTCAACTTTCAATAAAGAGGAATGCAAAATGAAAATAGTGGGAGCAATGAATTAAAACACCAAGTTTTAAGATTCATCTATCAAGAACACCAAGTTCCTCTACAACTCCATACATGATCAACTATGCTTGCAAAGTGCATGAAAGAGATAAATAAAGGAAAAACAAGAAAAGGAAATAGAAGAAGTGTAGATTTTATTCCATGTGTAGTGATGAATACAAAGCTTCAACCAAGCTATCACAATTCACAATGCTACATAGTAAGAGTTCTTCAAAATTTGGAATCCCTTGGAATGGAGAGGCCATCCCAATTTATAGCAATTTGAATTGTCCTTTCACCTCCCTCACATGACTCTTCGTTTCCATATTCCACTCGTGACCTTTCGTTTTCCATGAATTAAGTATTTCTCTTATAATTTTGAGAAAATACTTTTTACAAATTTAAAATAGGTCACTTAAGTGAATAGGATGAAATACAATGATGACACATAACGAAGAATTATAATGGAGAGAGAAAGAGGAGAGGAAAAGAGAGGAAAATAGAAGGGATGGAGGAAAAACACCCCTCGTGACAAAATGATTTGAATGCCTTAATGAAGTCATGAACTTTGAGTGAAGATTCTACCACTAGTGATCCTCTACACTTATGAAGATGTCTCACTTGAATAAATTTGAATCATTTGCCACATATAGTGATGACCACAAACTCTATGATGAACAAACATCCTGGACCATATAATGAGTGTTAAGAAACATTATTCTAAGCTTTACTAATGCAAGCTCAAGATGAACACATATAATGCCCATGATGATCCTCCTTAAAACTTGCTTGATTAACTCTTTGACTTGTTGAAATCATTGTAACAAACTAACTTTGAATCATCCGACTCCTTAAGTGACGAAGATGAATTCACACGATGTGCCTTCCAATGCCCTATTTTTCCTTTATATACCATTGCACTCAAGATGATGCTTCTAGGACCTCTGTGAAGTTCTCATTCCTCTGTTTGACCCATGAAACCATATCTTTATCTGAAGGGGAGTTCAAAAAGTAGTAAGGTGAGTGGAAACAAAGTTGTATGTAACTTTCCACTCCCAAAATGAAAATTTTCTATTTTTAGAACATGAGCCCATGCTTTGCTATTACGGTAAATATCACATGTTTTGCTCCAATTTATCCTTCTGAACCTTCTGCCATATTCCATCCCCCTATGTTCCTGAGATATTTCTATTTTTAGCACATTTAATTTTTAGCAGGTTGTTATTTGGGGACCTACTATTTTGGGAAGAAGTTGTTTTTATCTTACTTTCCATTTTACCCCTTTTCTGATTGTCCCGAATGATCAAACTTGTAATTCAATGGGATTTTCCATTTATAGCATGTGAGGAAGTATAAAATATGATATTTTTAGTAAGTGGTGAAAATGACCTCGGTTTGTGATGGGAACAACATTTTTTTGATTTGGTTTGTTTGTCGATAATTCGTGGTCTAATTTTCATCATGATTGCTTACCAGAAAGCTCAAAAATAAAAATGAAAATTTATGCCTAGTAAGAGCTTCAAGCATGGAGCTACCAGGGTAGAATATTGATAAAAAATTAGTCCTTCATATCTTGATAAATTGGCAAATTCATCGTGCAAAAACTAGTTTGAGAGAAACTAGATTTTTGGAGACCCTTCCCTCCTAATTTTGGATGATTTCACCCACCAGATCTTTGGGGATTTGGAAATTTCTTCAAAGAAGGAATAATTTTGATAAAAAAACAATCCTCCATATCCTTAAAAATAGGGACCTCATGGCATGAAAACTAGTTCACGTGAAACTAGATTTTTTAAGGATCGTTTCCACCAATTTTCACGCGATTACGCCTACTAGAACCTTGAGAAGTGGAGAGTTAGCTCACTGATTTTCCACTATTGTGTCATGGAAGCCATTAATGGAGATTAAAAAATTTCAGGTCTAGTTTTATTCTCTATTCACGATAAAAATTATATTCTTGATATGGGTTTTTGTTTCTCATTCTACGGTGAAATTTCTCTTCAAACCAATTACCGGTTTGATAGGAAATCTGAATTTTGTCTTTGTTGGGCCGAGAGTAAGATTTCTTCACTATGATAAATTCATGAAGTGGAAGGGATATTTGAAGATGATTTTTTATGGCCTTCGATAATGAAGAACATGATAGCAAACAATTCTTCGTTTGTGCACCGGTTCATAAGATACCTTCAAATCTTCATTTTACGATAGTGAGGATTTTCAGACGATTTCTCCATTTCTCTCTTCTTGTTATTCAATCCTTGAGATATTATGATAAATATTACCTCTAAAACCTATGTATCTTCATGGATTGGAAGGTTTGTATTCCATGTCGAGCTGGTTTTGAGCAACAATGGTGGTCGAGGTGTTCTCTATAACTTTTACGCTAGCAAAGGAGAAGTAGTAAGAAGCAACAAGGAGTTACAATTTTTCAAATTTTGGAGTTGAAGTTGGGTGAATTTTTTTGTCCCTGATGTCCCTTAAGCATTAATGGATATGAGGGACATCATTTTTAATGCGGCACCTCATCTCGACACTTGGCGGAGATCCAACGGTTGAGGGTTTTGGCCAAAAGCATGGAAGCACCGGGGTGACAATTGATCGTATGAGGAACTAGGAGACATTCCTTAGGATGGGAAAATGTTTATGTCCCTCATGTACCCTAGAAAAAAGGTTCATGAGGGTCAACATTTTTCATGGCATGCTAGAAGCCGCCACTTGTCATGATCTAGATGCTTGAGGGAATGAGCTACAAACAAGCACCTAGGAGCTAAGCTGGCAATTTGAGAGCTTGTATGTGTGTCTAGAGGGATTATTAGGTCTGGGACCATTTTACGCTAGGATCCTGGAGCTGTCATGTGTCCTCTTACAAATTTGTATAACTACGAGAACTCACCTAGAGGAAAACTTGAAATAGTGATATCTTAAGCTCCTGATGGACTTTTTTGGTTAAATTTTATATGATCTTGACTGAAAATGTCCTTTTGAATCCAATGTTGGGGTATCATATCTTGATTCCTCAATTTAATCCCTAAAAAATTGGATAATCTATTCCCTTACCTATTACTGGAAAAAACAATTATAAAATTATTGTCCAAAGTGTTTGAAAAATATGATTTCACCATCTTATAGAGATCTCAATTCCATTTCTAAATATGTTTTTTTTGTATCGTAACTCCATCCATAACTCCCATAATCACCTCCCAAATTTTAGCATCTCTTTGGCCTTGTGCCTTTGCTTGGGCTGTGAAACCTATTTTTGGTGAAACTGCCCCAAATCCTCCAAATATTTTCTGAACCTTCAAAAATCAGTTCCATGATGTCACTATACCTTCAATTCATCTCTTTGTTGGATTTTATTTTTCTGTTCCTCTCGGGGGTTGCACAGTCTTGAGAAAGCAAGTGGTAGGTGGTAGCCTTTCCCAACACTACCCAAATTAGCATTCTTCACGATCTCCTAAAATCACCTAAGGGGATTGACTTGAATTTCCTAATTCACCTAGGGGATTGAGTTAATATCCACTAGGAGGAAATTGGATTGAATGGGTAGACCTGGGGTTCCCTGGGAAGGGTAGGACTTGAAAATTTTGGCATAGGGGTATCATTGTCATGCTAGAAAATTGCCAATTTCCATGTTGCAAATTTGCATGACAATAACTGGCTCTAGCTTGGGGACATGGTATGGAATGAGTGCATTGAATACATGACATGAAGAATAATAGAATATCAACTTTACAATACAAAGACCAATGCCTTATCCATTGGGCCTTGTAGAGTTACTAGAAAGATATCCTACACACCTTTCTTTATTGAACACACACCTAGACACAAAAAAAAAAAAGGGAAACAAAAAAAGGGAAAGGAAACACACACCATAAACAACCTAAATCACCTATGTACATGCGGGGGATGACCCACTTTCATTGAAGTGTAAATTTGAATTGAGTGCTTACCCATAAATGAGTGTCATTGAATGTCGTTCTTCTGCAAATCCATTGACAAGTTCACTAAAGTATGAACCTCTTCTCAACTTCTTGAGAAATATATCTTGATTGCTAGCCTACTTGTACATCCCACCTCCTTCATTACTATAACACCTTATTTCTAGCTTCTCCTTGTATTTCAGGTTCTTTTTATTTGCTGATTTTTTTCCATTATCATGAAGATGTTTCTTGATCACTCTTGACTTATCATATCCATAACCTGACATATTTTCTTTGTTATGCATTTGCTTCATGACCACAAATTTTATAGGTTGATTCTCAGTGGATGTACCAAGAATTTTGGCATCATTTCCCACTTCTTGATGTTCTACATTCTTCAATTGTGCTATGGAGTTTTCTTTCTCATGCCCCGAGTCTTCTGCCATGTGCTTCCCTATACAGTGTGTTACTTGCATTGCATTACCCTCTTGGAAAGAGAATGAGTTCAAAATTGGGTCTCTAATATGAAAATGGTCATCTTCCTTGCCTTGTCCATTTTGGGCTTCATCCTCCATTTTTGTGTTGTGGACATATATTTCTTGAGGGGAGTAAGCACTAAAAGGTTGAAATCTATTGAGAAGGTTTCCATTTTTAGAAAAATCAGCATGAGGACCAAGGAACAATCTATTCCTCCATTTTTTATTGAGAATGTTTCCATCTTCCTAAAAATGAAATGAGCACAACACTGGAGCTGAAATTTTGTCATCACCATATTCCTGTTTTTGATTAACGGGAATTGAGGAGTCTATTTCCGTAGTGAAATCATCATTTTCTTGAGTATGATCCATTTCAAGTTTGAGAGGTGAAGGTATGCTACCATTTTTATGTTCCCCGTCATCTTCCTCCAATGAGAAAGATAAGCTTTCAAGTTCACTGGAACACTCATCACATGAAGACTCATATTGATCCTTAGGAGAATCATTGAAAACATTGAAGTTTTCTATTAAGAAGGTGTTGAGCATCATTCCTTCTTCTTGGTCTGCATCTCTCATCACTTCAAGATCTATTTGTTGTAAGTCAAGGTTCACATCACCAACCTTGGCATCCATTGCAAAAATTTGTCTACACCTTCATCCCATGAAAATTACACCCTTTCAAACTTGGCCTTCATCAACTCTTCGTTGTGTTCTTTGAATGGCTCTATGATGCTTGGAAATTCCTCCACCAACAAGGGCAGCTCAAGATCTTCCTTGAAGGTCATGAAGAATTTGTTAGGTTTGGAATTGTGGCATGGTATGTCTGCCATTGGGTCATTTGGCCATTGAATAATATACTTCATTTTTTTGATGGGAAGTAGCTTATTTTTTTACTATTGACTGGGATGGTGGTGTGTGACCAATTCAATTGCATATCTCCTCCAACATCTTGGTAGAAGCTTCAGCCCAACAACATGCCATATGAGGCGGGCATGTTTGCTACAAGGATTCTCATTGTGATTTTCTTTTTGGGAAGTCCACCAATGATGTCGTGACATATTTGACTTGTTTGACGATAAGAACTCGTTTTATCTCCATGGAGAGACATTTACTAGAGGTAGAGGAAAGGGAGAGACCAAGAGCTTTAGAAACTTTTACGGGCATGACATTTTTCAAGGCACCATAGTGAATGATATAATTTTTAAATTTTACTCGTTGACTAACAGGAAATGTAGAATGGATCAACCTTCTTAGATGTAGAGGGTGTGGAAGTGAGGAAATTCAGATATGGAGTGGATTGGGATGCATGCGGTGGTTCTTTGGTGGAGGTATCTTTAGGAACATGGCTACTACCTTTGACATGTTGAATGAGTTTCTCCAATTGTTTAGGATGAGTTCTTAAGTATTCAAATGCAGATATTTGGATTTTGGATTTTTTGAAATGGTCAACAATGTCTAAGGATGGAGAGGTGGTGGGAGAATCATGGGTTATGGTAGAATTAACACAAATACTTTTGAAAACTAATTTAACAATATAAGTAGAAGAGGAATTACTTGAAGAGGTAGAAGGATTATTGGTCAAGGTGAATTCATGCTTCTTCTCAGTTGTCCTTGTTGAAGCAAGATTTGATGATCCTTATTTTGTTATTATTTTTATCAGAGTCACCATTGGAGGATTCAATTTATTTGTTTGGGAAGTGGAAGAAGATCCCTTTTTCACCTTTTGGGATTGGGTGAATACCACATATGAATAATTGTTCGTAGATTCTTCATTATCAAGCGTGTATTCACAAAACTCGATTCTAGCATATTCACTTTCTCCTTCCTCTTCATATCTAAAAATTTATTCATGTTCTTCTTCGTCTTTGTAATTATCACACATTTCATTGACTAGTAGAGCTTCCAAAGAGATCCTTTTGGGTGCTCTTGTGATATGAGAGAGTTTATTTTTCATGGAAAACATATCATTAGCCATTTTTTGAATCACAAGATCAGTTCTTTCATCTCCAAAACATTGAGCTTTACCTTTTGAGGGATTCTTGATCTTTCTAGATAAGATGAGATCATCATCAAGTTTAATGGCCAATATTTGTGCTTCTACAATATCCCTCGGTTGAACTCTTTGTAGGAAAAATCCCACCTCCAACGATTGAGCACTAATAAAGAATATCTTGACGTTGTTTTTTGATGGTGAATCATCTTCAAGTATCCTCCATAACAACTAGTCAAATCGAGTGATGAAGTCTCTCATTTTTTCATTTTCTCATTTCTTAATTTGTTCCAATTAAATAAGGAGGTCTTGAAAATCCTCAATAATTCTGAATCTTCCTTGAACTTTCTTTTAATTTCATTCCAAAAAGTGATAGATTGGGTAGGCAGGAGGTAGAACCATTCAACTACTTTTCTTCTTACCGATAATCTACAAATAGTCTTACAGATACATCTTCATGTTTGATACCCAACACACCACATGTAGTGATGAAAGCTACTACGTGCTCCTCGAAAATGTGTTCCATAACATTTGAATTTTGAATGTTCTTGTGAGAGAACATCGGAAGATCATGAAGAGGGTGCAAGAGCAAGTGGACTAGTATTCCTTCCCCATGGAATAATGGGTTTGGATATTTCTCTTTCTTCATTCGCCATGATTTCTTCCGCTTCAATTGCTTATTCCTCAACTCTTGAAACATGTAGATTTCTCAATCAAGATTGCAAAGAGGCTTTTGATCATCCAAGTACTTTTTTTTTTAATTTTTGATTTTCTTTTTGTATTTTATGATTTTTTGTGGGAAATATTTCTTTTTGGGTGCACTAAGGAAAATATCTCCCCAACGGAGTCCGTAAAAAATATTGGTGAGAAATTTTTTAGGTGGACAAATCAAGTGTCTCTACCAACATTGATGGGGCTACGCCCATCTACATTGAATGGTATAGCTCCCATTATTGAAAGTAAACTAATCCTAATCCTATCTAAATGTTTTGGGTGGCCAAATTGGTTGGGGATCACATAGGGACACTCCATTAAACTTGTGGTAAAGTTCTTGTACATGGGTACAAGGGAGGAAATTATAGTGATAAGGGGGAAAAGAGGGAAATTAGGAAAGGAATATAATTTCTATGAGTAGATTTTAGAGTTCGCACACACTAACCGGAGTAGTTCAAATTTTAATAGAGAGGAATGCACAATGAAGCTAGTGGGACCAATGAATTAAAAAATAAGTTTTGATTCATTTATCAAGAACACAAATTTCCTCTCCAACTCCATACATGATCAACTATTCTTGCAAAGTTCATGAAAGAGAGAATAGAGGAAAAATAAGAAAAGGAAATAGAATAAGTTTAGCTTTTATTCCATGTGTAGTGATGAATATAAAGCTTCAACCAAGCTATCACAATTCACAATGCTACATAGTAAGATTTCTTCAAAATTTGGAATCCCTTGGAATGGAGAGGCCATCCCAATTTATAGCAATCTAAATTGTCCTTTCACCTCCCTCACATGACTCTTCATTTCCACATTCCACTCATGACCTTTCGTTTTCCATGAATTAAGTATTTCTCTTATAGTTTTGAGAAAATACTTGTTACAAATTTAAAATAGGTCACTTAAGTGAATAAGATGAAATGCAATGATGACATATAATAAATAATTATAATGGAGAGATAAAGAAGAGAGGAAAATAAAGGAAGAGGGAAGGGATTGAGAGAAAACACTCTTTGTGACGAAATGCTTTGAATGACTTGATCCAGTCATGAACTTTGAGTGAATATTTCTTCCACTAGTGATCCTCTACACTGATGAAGACAAATCCCTTCAATAAATTTGAATCATTTTCCCCATCCAATGATGACCGCAAACTCTATGATGCACAAACATCCTGGACCACAAAATGAGTGTTCAGAAACACTATTATGAGGTTTACTCATGCAAGCTCAAGATGAACACATGTAATGCCCATGATGACTCTATTTGAAACTTGGTTGATGAACTCTTTGACTCATTGAAATCATTCTGACAAACTCACTTTGAATCACCCGACTCCTTAAGTGACGAAGATGAATTCACACGATGTGCTTTGCGATGACCTATTTTTCCTTTGTATACCATTACACTCAAGATGATGCTTCTATGACATCTGTGAAGTTCTAATTCCTATGTTTGATCCATGAAACCATCTCGTTAATTGAAGGGGAGTTCAAAAATCAGTAAGGTGAGTGTAAACATAGTTGTATGCAACTTTCCACTCCCGAAATGAAAAATTTCTATTTTTAGAATATGAGCCCATGCTCTGCTATTCTAATACATATCACATGTCTTGCTCCAATTTCACCTTCTGAACCTTATACCATATTCCATCCCCTATGTTCTCTATATATTGTTATTTTTAGCATATTTCTATTTTTAGCAGTCTTATTTGGGGACCTGCTATTTTGGGAAGAAGCCATTTTCTATCTTACTTTCCATTTTACCCCTTTTCTGATTGTTCTGAATGATCAAAGTAGTAATTCAGTAGGATTTTCCATTTATAGCATGTGAGGAAGTATAGAATTTTATATTTTTAGTAAGTGGTGAAAATTACGTCAGTTTTGCAAGGGAACAATTTTTTTCGATTGAATTTGTTTGTCACGAATTCGTGCTCCAATTTTCATCATGATTTACTTACCAGAAAGCTCAGAAATAAAAAATGAAAATTTATGCCTAGTAAGAGCTTCAGGCATGAAGCTACTAGTGTAGAATAATGATAAAAATTTAGTGCTTCATATCTTGAGAAATTGGTAACTTCATCGTGTAAAAACTAGTTTGAGAGAAACTAGATTTTTTGTAAACCCTTCCCTCCAAATTTCAGATGATTTCACCCACCGGATCTTTGGGGATTTGAAAATTTCTTCAAATAGGGAAGAATTATGATAAAAAACATAGACCTCCATATCCATAAAAATAGGTACATTATGGCATGAAAACTAGTTCACGTGAAACTAGAATTTTCAGGATCATTTCCCGATTTTCACGCGATTATGCCTCTTTGGAATGTTGAGAAGTGGAGAGTTAGCTCGCTGATTTTTCCACTACTATGTCATGGAAGACATTAATTTAGCTTCAAAAATTATAGGTATTGTTTTCTTCTCCATTCACGATATGAATATTATTCTTGATATTCATTCTACCAAGAAATTTCTCTTTAAACCGATGTCCTATTTGACGGGAAATTTGACTTTTGTCATCATTGGGCGAGAGTAATATTTATTTTTGTGAGAAATTAACGAAATGGAAGGAATATTTGAAGATGATTTTTTTATGGCCTTAGATAATTTATAACATAGCAGCAAATGGTTCTTCATTTTGTGTGCGGTTTTTAAGATATCTTCGAATCTTCATTTTATGGTAGTGAGGATTTTCAGATGATTTATTTGTTTATCTCTTCTATTCTTCAATCCTTGATATATTTTTATCAATCTTACCTCTAAATCCTATACATATTCATGGATTGAAGGTTTGGATGCCATGGCAAAGCTGGTTTGGAGAAACAATGGTGGGGTGAGGTGTTCTTTTGCAACTTTTTCTTAAGTAATGGAGAAATAGTAAGAAAAGGCAAGGAGTTAGAAAATTTTCAAATTTTAGAGTTGGATTTGGGTTAAAATTTGTGTCTCTGATGTAAATTAATAATTAAGTGAGATGAGGGACATCAATTTTCATGTGTAACCTCAGTTCAAAACTTGGTAGAGATCCAACGGTGGAGGGTTTTGGCCAAAAACATCATTAGAAGCACCTAGGGGCTAAAATTTGATCACATGAGGAACTAGGAGACACTCCTTGGGATGGGAAAATTTTTATGTCTCTCATGTATTCCAAAAAAATGGACAAGAGGGTCATAATTTTCACGGCACGCTAAAAGCTACCACTTGTCACGATCTAGATGCTTGAGGGAATGAGCTGTGAATAAGCACCTGAGAGTTGAACTGGTGATCCGAGAGGTCGTATGTGTGTCCAGAGGGATTATTAGGGCTGGGTGAATTTTATTTTCCCTTATTTACCTTACCTTGAGGGATGAAAGGGACATAAAATTGCACCATGATCCTGGAGTTGGCACGTGTCCTCTTGTAAATTTGTCTAATTACGAGAACTCGCCTAGAGGGCAACTTTAAACGATGATATCTTGAGCTCTCGATGGATTTTGGGTGAAATGTTATATGAAATTGACTGAAAATGGCATTAAGAATTCAATTGTGGGGGTATCAGATCTTTATTTCTTCATGTAAGCCATAAATTGTATGATTTCTTTTATACGGTCCCTTACCTAAACCTATAAAAACCAATTATAAAACTATTGTGCCAAAGTGTTGTGAAAAATATGATTTCACCATCTTGTAGATATAAGAATTAAATTTCTGAATATGTTTTTTTTTCCTCCTAAATCTATCCATATCTCCCAGAATCACCTCTTAAATTTCAACAACTCTTTTAGTCTGTGCAATGCTTGGGCCTATGAACCCTTGTTTTGGTGAAACTACCCCAACTCCTCCAAATATTTTCGAACCTTCAAAAATAAGTTACATTATGTCACTAGACCTTCAATTAATATCTATGTTGGATTTGGTAATTTTTTTCCACTCCGTGGGGTTGCACCAATCTTGAGAAAACTAGTGGTAGCCTTTCCAAACACTTTCCAAATTAGCATTCTTCACGATCTCCTAAAATCACCTTGGGGATTGACTTGAATTTCCTAATTTACCTAGGGTATTGAGTTAAAATCCAATGGGAGGACATTGGACTTACTGGGTAGACCTGGGGTGCCTAGGAAGGGTAGGACTTGAAAACTTTGGCACAAGGGTATCATTGTCATCCTGGAAAATTACGAATTTCCCTGTTGCACATTTGTATGAAAATAAATGGGATTTGGGTCATTTGTATATTATTCATGACGGGGGTCATAAAATTGATTTGGAGGAGAATTTAAAAAATATGGGGTTGAGGGGAACTGATATTGCTCTTGAAAATGGGGATTCCAGTGAAGGAATGAAGCCATAATTGCATAAATTCATGAAATAGGAAATATGGAATGATGGAAAGAAAGGGAAGGGATGAAAGAATGAAGAAAATGTTTGAAAATGAGATAATGGGTTTAATTTTATTGGTGGAGTCACTAGATGTGCTTAGAACTACCTCCAAAGGATGAATCTCACCAAGAACACATCAAAATTGATGAAATGAAGATGTAAAGCTCTTCAATCTTGTCCCACTAGGCATGTCAAATCTATTGGAGTAGTGACGACACTAAGGTGGATAGGATATTGTGATGGAACACTTGTGAAATATAAATCTTTTAATACTCATCCCACTAGGCGTGCCAAAACTGTTGGAGCTCAAAATTGCACCTTGCCCGAGTTATAGACAACCTAAGATTACGAGGCAACATGGGGCTGCCCCAAGTTATGAGAATTGCATCATGAGACATACCTCTAGTTAAGGAAAGCTCCTCTACCCATTCCTAATACTAAAAATAATCCTAAAACTATAAACACGACTAACTAATCCTAATCTAATCATTCAAGGACCGGGGTTAGAAAGAGACACATAAAAGAGAAATCCTAAGATAAAAGGGTGGTGCTATCACCAAAAAGGGGTTGATCACTCTCCAAAAGGGGAAAGAAAGAGAGAAAACATAAGAGAGATGGAAGACATGAGTGTCATAGACTAAACCCATGTAGAGTCACATTTCCCACACATTGAAAATAAAAACTATAGATCCCAAGCAAGTAGGAAATACACACAAAATGGTAAAAACTAAAAAGAGAGGAAATGTAGAATAAATATGAGAAAAGGGCAGAAAGACGTGCCAAAAACTTGATTTTATTTCTTGAAGATGCACAAATTATTTAATTCCTAGAAAAAGTAAATAATACATCGCAAATACCAAATTAGAAGTATGAAACTCATGGCAAGTTGGTCACCATTTTAGCATGGTTCCATTACAACAAAGATGGATCAGTTTTACAATGTGCAAGTTCCATATTTATAAAGAGGGAGAAAGGAGAAAAGAGAAGGAGAGAGACATGCCAAAATGATGGATTCAACTCATAAGGATCAATCACCATTGATACTTTTTAGGAAGATGTGGGCACCTAACATGGCTTTTAAGCCACATGTTGTCAAATCCACAAGTCACGAGTATGATACCCATACTTCATTAAAGTGTCGAGTGGTTGAAGTAATAGATCTAAACATGATAGACTCTACCCAAAAATTTCCCCCATTTTTCAAACTCTTAACCTCTTATAATCATTAATCTAATAAATACATCATGCATATCTCCTCAAGACCTTTCTATCGATACCAATTTTACCTAACTTGGAGGTGTTTTGAGAAAGATATGGCCATTTGAAATATGTATGATACGGTGAAAAGTTCCTAGCAGCCACTAAAATCCAATTTTTCCCTTCTTAACTCCAAAAAATTGATTATTATTCTTCCATGTTGAAGGGCTCGATGATATATTTCCAACGATACCAATTTTTCTTGATTTGGAGCTCTAGAGTGAAAGATATGACCATTCGAAGATTACAATGTCGGGTGGAAAGTGCCTAGCAATCGCTAGGATCCCAAATAGACCAGTGAAAATTCCTAGTAGCCGCTAGCCTCCAAAAAGAGTCAGTGAATAATCCTACCAGATGCTAGGGTCCAAAACCTTACTTGAAAGTTTACAAAATGACCAAGTCCGAGAATTAAGTTGTAGGTCAACAAATGTAGCTTGCCAGCGATTGCTAGGATATTTTTTAGCATCCATTTTGTATCCTAGTGACCACTAGGATCTAAACATTATAGTGACCATTAGTCTCCAAAAATTCAGCTAAATCCATTTTTGATAAGTCATCCAAATTTGCAAGGGGTACAAATTTGGGATAACATAAAGATAATGACTCACTGAGTATATAACTAGCATAGTAAGCAAAGTGCATCATGTAAGTAGTATAAGCAAGCAAGAGTAAGTACAAACAAGATATGAAATGTGTGAATGTGTTGTGAGTAGCATGCCCCCAAGGAATGTGTATGAGATGAGGTTAATTTATAAAATACCCCTCAATAATAAAGAATAAACCATATAACAAGAGTGTGCCATCAGAAATGGTTTGAGAATGTGTGATAGAAAGAGGGCATGAAAATAAAATGTAGTGAGGTTCATTTCAGACTTATACCCTCAATAGTTAAGTATCAGCCATGGAACTAGAGTGTGTCATAGGGTAATGATGATAAAATGTGTGTATCAAAGGGCTTGATAGTATGCATACAGATGATTCTTGAAGCACAAAGTTTTAATTGTGATAGTAGATGCCATAGAAAATTGATAGTACCAGAAGGGGAGAGAAGTGAAATTCCCCCAAGTGTACCAATGATGGAGATCTATGTGATAACACAAGAGATACCATGCTAGTGTGGGAGAGTGTGATATGTGACATGAGAATTGGGAGAGTCATCATAGTGGTAGGAAGGAGAAAGAGTATAACCAAGGTTGGATTTGGGGTTGACAATAGGTAGTTTAAAGAGGTTATCTAGATTTTTTTGGTCTTTTTAAGTAGTGGTTACTGATTTGGAACGGTAATATTGTACATGACCTGAGTGGAGGAGGGGATGTAATACATTTTAAAGGAATTTTCTTAGGTGTAGGTGGTAATATTGCATAATATTTTAGAGAGGAGGAGATGGACTGATTTTTAGAGAAGGTTTCTTAATTGGAAATGGTAACACTATATAAGATTTAAGAGGAGGAGATGGAATAATGTTTAGAGGAGGTTATTTAGTTAGAAGTGGTAACCCTGTTGATGATGTGAGAGGAGGTTTATTGATAAGAGGAGGATATGGAGGATGGACCTTGAGAGGATGTTTCTTGGTTTGCATAGGTTGGATAGGATGTGCTTGCATGACCAAAGAAGGAAAATTAATTATTAGGGATTGATGCTCACAAGATATGGAAGGACCGGATTTAGGAGATGATTGGATTTAACAATTGGAGATGTAGAAAGATGTTGTGAAGCAAATGAAATAAAAACCCTATTCTCAAGGTGATTAATTTTTCATTTTAAATCATATAAATCATTTTCATTATGTCCATTAATTCTATGATAATTACAAAATGGGAGACCTTGGTATTTGGAAATATTATAAGGAGAATAGAAATGATTATTTGGCATGTTGATCAACCGGTGAGTGAGTAGATATGTAAGAATATCACGGTTCTTAGCATTGAGATCAAACTTAAGAGGTTCCAATAATGGTAAGTCTTGAGGTTCACTAACATGAGAACATATAGAAGACATAGAAGTAGAATGAGATGTAGAAAAAGAACTAACATGGGATTGAGAAGCATCCTTGATATGTTGGATTTATGCTTTAAGAGATGTAATCGTTGTTTCCATAGCTTGATTTTTGTCTTGAAATAAATAATTTAAAGCTTTTATTTAATCTAAGATGGGTTGATTGGTTGGAGGATTATGACTGATTTTGAAAATGGCACTAACTTGAGTCACTTATTATATGAATGATAGAATACAATAATGATGCAAACAAGCTAATATATAAAGTATTAAACCCCAAGTATGAGATAGAGAAAATATGACTTACTTGATATCTACACAATATAGAACTGATCTAGATAGGGATAAGTGATGAAAAAGATACAAATAACATCATAACTGACCTCTATAAATTTTGAAGTTCATGAAAAATTCCGGGAAGGGGCACACATATCGAGACAAGGGCACCTAGGTGCTGATGGTTAGATTTAGGTGCCTGTGACTGCACAAAATATTTGGATCTATTTTTGTTGTGTTACAAGTGTGTCACAATTATTCCCTTTTGATCATCTCATAGTCATTCCTAGATCACCCAAAGGTACTGTAACCTGCAAAAGATAAATTCACCGCATAAGCCCATAAATTACATCAAACATAAAAAGAAAATACAAAATGGAGATTCAGACTGTCACATGATCACCCCGAGAGTTAAATTACAACCGATCACTACACTACATCTGATAATCCATGTATTTCTTATATGTGTGTGTAATAATGATGCCCTAAGATTCCCTTGTGCAAGTTGCACTTGAGAGCGAGCTATAGCTAGATGTAACAATGTAGTAGAATGTATGGATGAAATATAATGTACTTCTCCTTCCTATGCTCTGTATGTAAAGTTATTAGAGCCCGTGTCCCTCAAATGGATGATAGGTGGATGTATTTAGAGTTCTTTAGTTCCTTTGGAATGCAATCTTAGGTGATTATAGTAATGCTTAGTGCTTGGTCCTTGATTTTTAACAAAACTATTGATTTAACAAAAATTAACTTTTTGTAAAACCTTAATATTGCAGAGTCACGTATGATAAATAAATTCTAAAATAAATATTTTGACACAAGAAATAAGATAATAAAATATGAAACTCTAAGTGCACGAGAGAGGAGAAATGACTTAGCTGATTTGCACTTGATCTGGGACTAGAATAGACTAGGAAAACTAATGAAAAGGGCACACCATGGATCTCGCACACATTGTAAAATATTGAATTGTCGAGATAAATTTGGATAGGTTCCCATGAAAAGACATGGGTACCTAGGCATTGATAAACTCTACTGGGAGCTGGTGACTACAAAAATGGTCAAAAACGGATCTCAAATGTGTCATACAAGTGTCGTAAATTTTTTGTGTTGAACACCCGTATGTCGCAATATGATCGCGAGGTACTGTAACATATAAACCAAAGACTAACCTTAAGAACCCACAATACCACATCAAATCCAAAAATGAAAGATGTAATATATGGGGATTCGGAATGATCCTTTTGGTCACCCGATAGAGTGATCTTACAACCAAGTGCTACATTACATCTTAGACTCCATGTAGTTCTTTTGTGTGTGTGTGAAAGAATCTTGCCCTAGGATGCCCTTTGTGCAAGTTCACTTGATAACGAAATAGCTAGATGTAGAAATGTAAATAGAATGTGTGGATGGAACAATGAAATTCCCCTTTCTATACCATGTATGCAAAAAATTTAGTCCCTTATCCCTTGATTTAATTCCAAATGGATGTTTTGAAATTCTTTAGGTGCCTTTTGAGTGTAAACTTAGGTGATAGTAATGATGCTTAGAGCTTGGTCATTTATTTTGGTCACATAACTATGTATTTATATGATTCCCTTGTTTTATTTTCATAATTAAAAACTAGAATACTAATCCATAAGAAATTAGGATGCCCAAAAGATAAAAGAGGCCAAAAAGGAGTGAGTAAAGTGGAAATAGGTTAGGGGCACCCAAAGGAGACGAGGGCATCCGGGAGTTTGCATTATGGTTGGGTGCTGGTGTCTGAAGTCATAAAAGATAAAAATTAAAGTAATGACTGGGATATAGGGTGTGAAAGACTATATAGACAATAATAAACAAAGACACAAGTCCAAATACAGTTGTCAATTACTAGTTTTCTTGCTTAGGAATCATATGAATGCTAGTATGTGTTTTGGACCTAGAAATGTACCCAAGTGCATAATTTTGTGTCTACATTTTCCCCAATTTATGTTGTTGAGTGAATACTTGATAACATAAATTATTTAAGAGATGATTACCTGATAAACATGTAGAATGTGATGGAAATAGTGTTTCGAAGAGACAAGTGAAGTGTGGAATGAATGCAAAATGAAGTGTGGAAGCTAAGAAAGGAAAGTGGTCCCATGGGTGTATGCATATGCATTGTATAATTTTGTACGTATTTTTTCATAGATTGTTGAAGGATGATTATTTTTTTGTATCAAGGATGAACTTGCAAAAGAAGATCGAAGAAGTAGTCAAATATATGTATATGAAAAATATTTTGCATATGTAAAACATGTGAAAGTATGTAAAAGTAGTAAATGGAAATGTTGGAATGTAGATGATGAGTTTTCATTGATGTCAAAGTAATATTAATGAAAAATTAGGATGCAAGAGAGATATAGGGATCTTGGAGTGATTCAGACAAGGTAGGACAGGTTAAAGGCTTGAGAACACCTGAGTAAACACTGACTTCTTGAGCATCTAGTGATAGGTACTTGTAGAGTAATGATATGGGAGGATAATAGGATGATGTAAAGAAATTTATAGTATGCATATGATGTGAAAATAGGGTCATAAGGATGAATACAAAGTAATATGAGTGGAATTAGTTAGACTAGCTCAGTTCAAGATGCCTAATCCCTAGGCCTAGTTAGCAAAGTGACCTGGAAAGGTGAAGTGAAGGCTTAAGGATGATGGTGAAGCATGTTAAAGACATAAATAACTTTATAGAACATTTTATTGGGATACAAGGTGAATAACATGATAGTCATGGTGAGTTGTAGTGTAAAATAGCCCACATTGTCCTATTTGGGCATCCAACATGAGGGTGTGAAGCAAAAAAATCCATAAAAATTAAGTGTAGTAATGTGAAGTATGTAGGGAAGTTTTCAATAGTAATAATATGAAGCTACATGCCATAATTCAATGTATGGAGGAATATTCATGGTCATTGGTAGGACTGTCCTTAAGGAAATACAAGTTTAACATGTAAAAATGAGATTTGAAAAGAATTTACGAGTGTATTTTTGAAAAAATATCTATTGGAGACAATTTATAATGGAGTTATGAAGGTTTGGAAAAAATTTCAGGACATGAGGAGGACTTTTATGCAAGATATTGCATTTTTACCAAAATCGGGTTAAATAAGGTATGCTAAACTAGCACTTTGACTTCTTAGCATTCAAGATAAATTATGCATCCTCCTTCAGATAAATCATAAGAGAAATTTTTAATATCATATGGATAAAAATATGTTACAAAAACTCTGAGGTCAAATGGATGTGAAATAAAAAGTTCTATTCATTTTTGTGAACCTGTCTGAAACCCTCCTAAGTCCAGTTGAAATCGGTATGGAGAAAAATGATTGGTTATGCCTCCAAATGATTTTTTTCATGTTTATAAATTTTTACATGTATATAATTCATTATGGAATATTTTCATGGTGGTTTGAGCTCCTAACTCATGGTGGACCCTAGAAGAAAACATTTTTTTTGTGAGAAATTTAGTGTACAGACAAAGTTTGTAAAGTAACACATGCTAAAGTTTTTTATTGAAGGATTCAGGATGTATAATTTATGTTCACTAAGTTATCGGGTTAGTAATTTGGAAAAATGTGAAGATAAATGTACATTTTCATTCCTACCATTTGAGAAGCCTATAATGCAAGACTAGTCATGAAGATATTCATGGTGAATTGAATCATAAAGTGATTGTTTCTAGTCCTAAGTAACATGAAGGTTTTTCATATAACATATGAGTGTTCTTGGTTTGGTTTGATTAAATGCTTACATGCATAATTTTGAGTGATATAAAACTACCTTTTTGAGATAGTGAAGAAGTTGTTTGTTGTAGGTGAGTAGAAGAAGTTTGGTTCAAACAAGGTATGTATTTGAATGCATGGAATTTTTTTGTGATTTTATTTAACTATTGTAAGTGCTATTTAAGCCTGGAGAGCATGTTGAAGATGTTTTAACATGAGAATCCAAGACTAGTTTTTGATAACTCTAGAGATTATTTGTAAAATTGGAGAAATGAAGTTGTTTGAGTGACTTCGGCTTGTTTTGATGAAATAACTAAGTAGTTTCAGAAATAAAACATCAAGATATTTATAATGTTCTATGGATTTAGTCTTGATGATGTGATTTTAAGTGTGAAAAATTTAATTCTTGAAGACTAAATTTTGGTGGCACAAGACCTGCGAAGGTAGTTTGAAAAATGGAATTGGAAGAGTAAAGTTATCAAATAAATCATGCAAGTGAAGGATTGAGAGTGAAGTAGAGGTCTTATATAACCTTCTCCAAGTGATTAAAATTCTTGTTTTTATCTACATTTGATGATAATGAAGTGTTGATGCAACTAATTATTGAGACCTCCATTACAATGGATATAGAATGCGAGAAAAATGATGAAATGTAGACCTTATACCTTGATTTTATGAATTCTAAGCATGTGATGATGAATTACACATCTTGTACTGAACTCTATGTGAATTTAAAGGCATGACATGACTTTGAAATGTATTTTCTCCTCTCAAAATACAGACTGGTTTCAGAAAACTTAAACCTATGATTCTCATGAGCTTTAATGGAGTTGCAGAGTCAAAGAAACAAGTTACTAAGCTTTTAAGAGAGTTTATGACATGGTTGTAACTGTTATCCAAAATTCACCCTCAAGGTAATTTTGATAACATGCATCAAATTATTCATTCCTGAGCAAGTAGATTGATTGGAGGCCCAAAATCATGTTTTTGGGGTCCCCTCAGCCCTTTTCTAACTCTCCCATCCAAGAAGAAATCCCAACGAGTTAGAAAAAATGGAAAAAATGCAGAAAATAAGGTCGCAGGACTATTTTAAAGCATTTTAGGTCTGAAAGGTTCGGGTCATACTGAGGTTCATCATACCAAGCTTGGGGCCGAAAAAGTAAGAAAATCGGCTAAGTATTTTGTCCCAGGTAGTCCGCGGGACAGTCGGGACGTCGGGACGCGAGGAACGCGAAAAGTCAAACAACCGAAAAAAGAAGAAAAATCATCTAAGTCTTCGTTTGCGTGGTTTAGGACAATTGGGACAAAAGTATGTGGAGGATGTGAAATAGCTGATTTGGCTGAAACAGGAGACTTTCGTTGGGATAGTTGGAACAAAGGGACGCGGAGGACGCGAACCGGCCGATTCGCAAACAGGAACAATCCATTTCAGACGGTTCGGAGATATTTGTCCCAAAAATTGGGACATCCGGGCCAAAAGTATGTGGGACACAAAAAGCCGAAAGAGCTACCAACGAATGGAATATCGCCAAGTGTCTTCACCTCAAACAGGAACAAGGAAGACCGAATCGGCCGAAGCAGGAGATTTTCGTCCGGGACATCCGGGCCAAAAGTACGCGAGGGACGCAAAAGGGTGAGAGGGCCACAATAGAGACAAGGAGGCCCGCAGATGAACTAGAGCCCGACACGTGTCATCCAAGTGGTGAAGTGTGGAAAAATTCAAAATTTTCCAAAATGTGAAAAGAGGTAAAATTCAAAAAAATTTCCCGTCGATCTGTTTTGGGCCTGTTTTTGCCCTAAATCTTCAAATGGCGATAACTTTCGATCCAGAGATCAGATTTTCACGTTCTTTATATCAATGGAAATATGGTGAAATTATCTACATGATTCTGGGGTCATTTTTGCATTTTATGGAGTTTGGAGAGATAAAATTGGGAAACACCTCTGGCACGTGGTAATGGCCAGAAATGACGTTTCAACAACCAGCTTTAATGCAAAATATAGTTCACCACTTTTGCTAGGGTTCTCACCTACCACCATAATGAGATGAATTAAATGTAACCTAGAGGTGGTTGGGGTAGATCTGTATTTCCTCCCTCTTCCCTCTCTCATTCTTCCTATAAATTTAAGGAGGGGCTTCTCTCTAAGCATTGAACATTCTTGTTTTGGCCCTCCCTTCTTCTCTTTATCAGCGATTGTGGAGTTTGAACCTCCCATTTAAAACTGTAATGAAAATTTTCCTCTTGGAATTTTTAGTGTATTGTATCAATCTTTGGAGCAAGTAATGCATGTCCGTGGATGATTCTCAACCCTCCCCGTGTTCATTTGCATCCTCCCGATCTTTCACTTTGCAAATTTTGTTATCTCGTGCATGATCTTGCATCACATTTTAATGGTTTGTGTTTATTTTCAAGATAGATGTTCTTCATTCCCGGTGCATCACCTTCATTAGTTTAGGTTTATTTTTATGCATCTTCTTACCATGTCTCCTTGGCATGTTAGATTAGATTTTGAGTAAACCCTCTACATTTATTTTGTGTGCATCTGAACAGAGGAATAGGAACCAACCTTCTCTGGAGATTCCTTTCTCATTTTTGCAAGTCCCACACTTGGAGAAAGGATTAAATGTTGTACAATCACACTGGATGCTTAGAATGATCAAACTAGAAATCTGATCAACATCCAAGGGTGATGTGATTCCGCACTAATGCTTTTGGCACACCCGGTGGGACCTTAGAGGTATTCACTTTTATTGCAACAAGGTCGATGTGCACTTGTTGTAAGTTCCAAATTTGAAGGAGCTTAAAATCACACATCTGGCGACTCTAAAAGAAGCATAATCCGCTGGTTTGATGAGTCCAAGCCTAAAAATTTATGTGAAGAATACAGACCAGGTCAAGAACTAGGGAGGAAGGATTGCTTATTCATCTACACCTATCTCTAGGAAGAGAGAGAAGGGGAAGAAGAGCTCAAAGATCTCCATCTCCACCTAATAGAACCTTGTCAACACCTCCACCTAGTAGGCCTTTCATCCAATCAACAAGGGTTCTCAGGCCAATCAGAATGGCGCAACCACCGAATCCGTATGTCAATTTCACTGGCAGCAGCCCACTTTCTCTCAATGCACAACATCCAATCCCAGTTGCAGCATTGAAGAACATTCCATACTTCACTGGAGAGAACCAGACTACTCCTGGTGATCATGTTAAAGACATTGCCAACCTTTGTGTAATTCATGAAATCAATGAGATGCAAGTTGCTGTCAAATTGCTGGCATCCTCATTCAAGGGGAAAGCTTTACAATGGTTCAGGAGCCTTGCCTCAGGTTCTATTCAAAATTGGAATCAGCTATGTATAGCCCTCCATGAGCAGTTTGGGGAAAAGGGAGATAACTTGTCCCTTTTGGAGCAGCTGACAACTATCAAAAAGAGCTCCCAATGAGTAGCTAAGCCGATTTTAATTTCAGATTACAAAGGACTTGGGAGAGAATTCCAGTGGCATCAAAGGCCAACAAGAGAAGGTACTTTTCTTTACTGTCTCAAAGCTCTAAATTCTGATATTTCTATGTTGATTCAGTCCATGGGAGGCATAACTATCCCTATGGCTTATAACATTGCCATTAGGGCTGAAAATTGTTTGATTCAAGTGGAAAGCTAGCTCCTAGGCCTCCAATGCCAATATATCCAAGTTTAGAGATCCCAAGTACTAGTCAAGCACCTAATTTAGCTCCTTCTCCCACTCCTAGAAATCGAGTTCAAATGAATCTTCTACTTCATCTCCAAGTGCCCCAAATGAGCTTCAAGAAGTCATGAAGCAATTACAAAATTTAGGTTATGAGCTGGTTACTCTCAAGAGGCAACAAGCCCAAAGTTTTAAACCTTCCTTCCAACCTCAAGCTTAGCCTAACAAGCAGCCATATCAACCTCATAGACCACCCAATCTAGTTGCAAATCTAAATCAAGCAAGGCCTCCTTCCAACAAACCATTTCAGCCCTATAATCCAAATGCTATATTTGCCTCTAAGGCATTGGTGCCAATGCAAAACAACGTTTCGCGAGAGTATGATTGGTGTTTTCCATGAAATGAACCTCCCAACCAATCTATGTGCTTCAACGGTGCCTTGAATCAAGCGTTTATGGTGACAACTACTGGTGTGGAGGGTGAGGGAAGTCAAGGAAACAACCAACAACAAGAAACATTCCAGCAACAATCAGCTCCAAATGACACCACACTTGTGTGAACCCGGCAGAAGAGGATTTTTGTGGCATAAATCAAATAGTCTCTCAAAGTGTTGCAGCCAACACAAGGTCAAAAAGAAGGAATTTGGGTGAGGAACAACCATTAGCTCCAACTAATCCGCAACCTTCTACCACTCCACAAGTTGTTGGCAAACAAAATGTAGTTCCAAACATGCAAGGAGCACCCAAACCAGCTCCTAAACCAACTCAAACATGCCTATTGCTGCCTACATGCAAGGGATGAATATGCAAACCAAGGGACAAAAGGGATGCTTCATCCCCATTTAGTATCATTGATCAGATGAAGAAGACAAATGTAAATATATCAATGTGGGAATCCCTATCTATCCCAGGCCAGAGAGATTTGCTACAAGCTGCCATGAAGGACTAGCCAACTTCAAATCAGCAAGTCCGAATGCAAGAGAAGGTGCTCACAAATGCTACCCATCCTAAAGGGAATCATGGAGGACAACAAGGTAAAATGTTGAAGCCCCCTCCTTTTTATGTCTCATTAATCATTAGAAACCAATTGGTGCACAATTGCATGATTGACTCCGGGGAAAGTAGCTCAGTGATGCCCAAGCAAATAGCTGATCAGCTAGGACTTCAATATGAAACCATATCCAAAGGGGTAGTGCAGTTGGATGGGACAGAAATAACAACAGTTGGGGTGATTAGAAACTTGAGTCTTACCTTGCATGCATATCCAAATTTTGTTGTTTTACAAGATGTATCGATTATAGACCTTCCACCACTCTTTGCCCTATGTTTGTCAAGAGATTTCATAGCCAAGATTGGAGGATATTTGTCTGCTGATTGGTCACACATGCTGTTCAGAACAAGGTATGGAACCAAAGCTACAATTAGGTCTGAACCTATTGCAAACTTCCACATTGATCCCTACACTCCAAGTCAAATCAATGCCAACTGTTCGGCATTTGATCAAGAAGATCACCCAAGAACTGATGACGCTGACACCAAGGTTGGAAGCATCCCGGATCTAACTCTTGATGAATGGGAAAACAAGGTGCATGCTTTTGATCCTTATCAAGAAGTAGAAGAATCTGAGCTAGGAGTCTATTGCATACATGAAAAAGATCAGCCCATTCCTAGCATCACCAAGCCAGACCACAAGGATGAGAATGAGGTATGGCAGCTTTTTTTTGATGGATCAAGGAGTAGAAAAGGTACCGGAGGGGGAGCCATGCTGGTTTCACCTCAAGGAGTAAAGTACTATTCAAATTTTAGATTTTAGTTTGCATGCTCCAATAACACTGCTGAATATGAAGCCTTGGTGCAAGGGATGCATTGGGAAATAAAGAGAGGAATAAAGAACTTGCAAGTCTTTGGTGATAGTGAATTGATTGTAAATCAGGTCAAAGGGTAGCATGCTGCCAAGAATGATCTACTCAAGTGCTACAAGAATAGGGTGTGGGACCTCATTGAAGATTTTGAGGGCTTTGGCATCAAATCAGTTCCTAGGAAAGAGAACCAAGCTACTGACAGGCTTGCAGTAGTTGGGGCAGCCTTTGATATTGTGGAAAGCATTCAAAAGGACAAGGTACAACCAAACATCCATGTGATTGTGAGGCCTTCAGTTCCGGATAACAATGTAAGTTGGCAAGTGTTTGAGAATGACCAACAAATCATCCATTTCTTACAAGAAGAAGCTGAGTTCTCAGCTAAAAATCAGGAAAAATTGGAACAACAGTATGGTGACCAAGTGGTACAGCTGAGAACTAACAAGCTACCCAAGGGACTTATCACTTTGGAGTCCATTTTCAATCCCAATGATCAATTTAGGAAAGAGAAAGCAAACATTCAGGTCAAGAGAGAAGATTCAGTATCCATCTTGGTGGAAGAGAAAAAACCATTGCAAATTGGAAAGATGACAACTGAACAAGAAAGGTATGAGTTCATACAGCTGTGTCAAGAGTTCCCTGATGTGTTTTCTTGGAGCTACGAAGACTTGAAAGGTTTCAATCCCGAGTTAGCTCAACACACCATTGAGTTGGATCCAAATACTAAGCCCATCAGGCAGAAACAAAGGCCAGTCAATCCACACATGGAACCTCTCATGAGGAAGGAATTGAACAAGTTGATTGAGTCAAGAATCATATTCCCAATCAAGCATTCTAGTTGGGTTTCCAACTTAGTTCTAGTCAGAAAGAAGAGTGGAGAGATCAGATTGTGCATTGATTTCAGAGATTTGAATAGAGCATCTCTCAAGGACCATTACCCACTTCCTTCTATGGAGCAGATTTTACAAGTTGTTGCTGGCTCCGAAAGGTTTTCATTGCTTGATGGCTACTCAGGGTACAATCAAATTATGGTGAAGGAAGAAGATCAGTTCAAGACAGCCTTCACAACCAAATGGGGAACTTATGCATACAGGAAAATGCCATTTGGGCTGTCCAACGCTGGAGCTACCTTCCAAAGAGCAATGGACATGGCATTCAAAGGTTTGATTAACAACATGGTGCTGATATATCTTGATGATATCACTATTTTTTCAAAGAATGCAGCAGACCACCTCTCTCATTTGAGACAAGTCTTCCAAAGGTGCAGGAGATTTGGAGTGTCTTTGAATCCTAAGAAGTGTATCTTCCTAGCACATGAAGGAAAGATCCTTGGCCATATTGTCTCCAAAGAAGGATTAACAATTGATCCGAGAGAGGGTTGAAGCCATAAGAGCACTAGTTGTTGCCAAGCCACATGAAGGCCCTTTAGAGTTTCTTGGGGAGAATAAACTTTGTTTGGAGGTTTGTCCTAGATTTTGCAGCCCTTGTCAAACCTATCACCAAGATGTTAAAGAAAACATGGCTTTCAAGTGGACAACGAGAAGGCAAGGAGAGTTTTAAAGCAATAAAAGAAGTCATCTCCCAAGCACTAGCTCTCATCAACCCAGATTTCTCCAAGGATTTCATCCTCTATGCATTTGGGGGTAATGATACCATTTCTGCCATTTTGGTGCAGCAGAACAAGGACAATGATGAGCAGCCAATTGCTTTCTTCAGCCAAATCCTGGAGGACTATGAGGTGAGATATTCTTTTATTGAGAAGCATGTACTTGCAGTAATCAGAAGCTTGAAGAAATTCAAGCATCTAGTCTCAAACAACAAAGTTCAGTTGTTGGTCTCTCATGCGGGAGTAAAGGACTTCCTCCTCAACAAGGATTTGAATGAGAAAAGAGCAGGTTGGATCACTCATGTCATGGAGTATGACATAGAGATCAAGGTCACCAAGCTGGAAAGAGGAAAAGGATTGTGCGAGAAGCTAATTTTAGGAAAGCAAAAGGGAGTATGCAATGAAAAAGAGGCTGTTTTGTGATTCAAGACAACCATGTGCAAGGTAGCACTCAAGAAGAGGATAATGCTGTCCCCACTCCTTGCTGGACCCAAGGTATAATGCACTTCCTAAGCACGGGCCTATGCCCTCCAGAGATGAACAAGACCCAAAGAAGACACTTCAGATTGCAGGCAGTTGTCCCATATGCCATAGTAGATGGTGTTTTGTTCAAGAAAGATGTGAATGGAGTCTTTCTTGAGATGCATTAACATAAATCGATTCATAGGGTGTTAGAAGAATTCCATGGTGGACCAGATGGTGGTCATTTTACACAAAGAGTGACAACCCTAAAAATCATGAAGGCTGGTTATTATTAGCCCAAAATTTTCAAAGTGATTGCTTCGCGTGGATCAAAAGGTGCAAGAATTGTGCATTCTTCACAGAGTAAAGAGAGGTTTGCTACCCTCCCATTACATCTAATTTCAGTTGACCAGCCATTCATGCAATGGGGTTTAGAATTCATTGGAGTCATTAATCCCAATTCAAGCCAAGGGCATAAGTGGATTTTGATGACCACACGACTACTTCACCAAATGGGTCAAGCAGTAGCACTTAAGGAAGCAAATGAGTCTAGCATCTTAGACTTATATGAGGGGATAGTAACTAGATTTGGCATACCTACTACAATAATCTCAGATAATTCATTAGCATTCATTGGATCCAAGGTGATTGAGTGGGCTGTCAAGAATGGGATCTACCTAAGTACTTCATCAAACTACTACCCTCAGGGTAATGGCTAGGCTGAATCTACAAACAAGAACTTGTTGAGGATCATTAAGAGGACTCTTGATGAGAATCAGAAGTCTTGGCATACCAAACTGAAATCAGCCTTATGGGCTGATAGGATAACTCCCAAGAGATCCATAGGTAACTCTCCATTCAAGCTTGTTTATGGAAGAGAGGCAATCTTTCCCATGTCACTTGAGTTGCCAACATTGGAACTCATGAAGCAGTTAGAGTTGCTAGAGTTTGGGCCCATGGAGGTGAGATATGCAGAGTTGATGGAGCTCCAAGAGATTAGAGATCATGCATCCCAAGAAATGGAGAAGGATCAAGCTTTGATCAAGAAGACCTTTGATAGGAAGGAAAAAGTAGATCTTTCCAAGTTAGAGATCTAGTGTTAAAATGGGATGCAGATAGAGCAAAACCGGGAAGGCATTCAAAATTTGATGCCATTTGGAGTGGCCCATACATGGTCACAAAGTGTAAGGACAGCAATGCCTTCCAATTGTCTTCATTGGATGGCGAAGAACTGCAGATTCCAATCAATGGAATCTATCTAAAGCATTGCTACTAAAGGGAAATTCTCCATCTTGTAAATATTAGCTTAGGTTTTCATTCCTCCAAGTGCTTGTGCACATTGTTTTTGTAGTAGGTTGTTTTGCTTTCCCTAAGTGCTTTGGCATAGGCTTGCTATCCCTGGAGATGTTTTGTAGCCCTTGCTTCCATCGGGTGATATTCCATCTTCCTCCTTGCAACATTCTAAGTCAGTTGGGGTTCCGAACAGACAACTCATGACTCCATGCCCAATGGATGCTTCAGGCAACTGGTAACTTCATCCAGCAGGCAGATGACCCCGCTGAGTCACCAAAATTGTTATCCAAAATTCACCCTCAAGGTAATTTTGATAACATGCATCAAATTATTGATCCGAGCAAGTAGATTGATTGGAGGCCCAAAATCATGTTTTGGGGTCCCCTCGGCCTTTTTCTAACTCTCCCATCCAAGAAGAAATCCCAATGAGTTAGAAAAAATGGAAAAAATGCAGAAAATAAGGTCGCAGGATTGTTTTAAAGCATTTTAGGTTTGAAGGGTTTGGGTCGTACTGAGGTTCGTCGTACCAAGCTTGGGGCTGAAAAACCAAGAAAATCGGCTAAGTCTTTTGTCCCAGGCAGTCCGCGGGAGAGTCGGGACGTCGGGATGCGAGGAACGTGAAAAGCCGAAATGGCCGAAAACAAGAAGAAAAATCATCTAAGTCTTCATTTCGCGCGGTTTGGGATAGTTGGGACAAAAGTACATGGAGGATGTGAACAGACGATTCATCCGAAATAGGAGACTTTCATTTGGGAAATTTGGGACAAAGGGATGCGGAGGACGTGAACCGCCGATTCAAAACGACAGAGTGATCCATTTCGGGCGAGTTGGAGATATTTGTCCCCAGAGCATGATTTGGGACATCTGGGCCAAAAGTACATGTGGGACGTGAAAAGCCGAAAGAGCCACCAATGAATGGAATCTCACCACGTGTCTTCACCTCAAATAGGAACAAGGAAGCCCGAATCGGCCGAAGTAGGAGATTTTCGTCTGGGACATCCGGGCCAAAAGTACGCGAGGGACGCGTGGGACACGAAAGGGCGAGAGGGCCGCAAACAGAAACAAGGAGGCCCCGTGGATGAACCAGAGCCTGACACGTGTCATCCAAGTGGTGAAGCATGGAAAAAATTCAAAATTTTCCAAAATGCGAAAAGAGGTAAAATTCAAATTTTTTTCCCGCCGATCCGTTTTGGGCCTGTTTTTGCCCTAAATCTTCAAATGGCCATAACTTTCGATCCAGAGCTCGGATTTTCACATTCTTTATATCAATGGAAATCTGGTGAAATTATCTACATGATTCCAGGGTCATTTTTTCATTTTGATGGAGTTTGGAGAGAGAAAATTGGGAAATGCCTCTGGCACGTGGTAATGGCCGGAAATGACGTTTCAACAACCAGCTTTAATGTAAAATATAGTTTGCCGCTTTTGCTAGGGTTCTCACCGACCACCATAATGAGATGAATTAATGCAACCTAGAGGTGGTTGGTGTAGATATGGATTTCCTCCCTCTTCCCTCTCTCATTCTTCCTATAAATTGTAAGGAGGGCTTCTCTAAGCGTTGAACATTCTTGTTTTTTGGCCCTCCTTCTTCTCTTTATCAGGGATTGTGGAGTTCGAACCTCCCATTTAAAAGCTGTAATGCAACTTTTCCTCTTGGCATTTTTAGTGGATTGTATCAATCTTTGGAGAAAGTAATGCATGTCCGTGGATGATTCTCAACCCTCCCTATGTTCATTTGCATCCTCTTGATCTTTCACTTTGCAAATTTTGTTATCTCAGTGCATGATCTTGCATCACATTTTAATGGTTTGTGTTTATTGGCAAGATAGATGTTTTTCATTTCTCGGTGCATCACCTTCGTTAGTTTAGGTTTATTTTTATGCATCTTCTTTACCCGTCTCCTTGGCAAGTTAGATTATATTTTGAGTAAACCCTCTATATTTATTTTGTGTGCATCTCGAGCAGAGGAATAGGAACCAACATTCTCTGGAGATTCCTTTCTCATTTTTGCAAGTCCCACACTTGGAGAAAGGATTTAATGTTGTGTAATCACACTGGATGCTTAGAATGATCAAACTAGAAATCTGATCAACATCTAGGGTGCTATGATTCGCACTAAAGTAACCTTTGTAAAGTACATTCATGAGTATAACACTTGGCAGATTCCATATAGCTATAAGACAAGAGTTTACACATTTAAAACGAAGAAGACAAACCTAACAGGAAGTTACACAAGATAATATCGGTTGTCATCTTGTAATAAGAATATTCTCGGATGTTTGGGTGATGAATGAGTTTAGGAGGTTATTTTTGTCCCTTATAGGTATTATAAGAATGATGAGAACTTCAAATAAAGTCTAAGTATGTAACTCACAAGTCTGAAATTGTAATGATTGCAAAATAATCACTTGTGTATGATGTTATTCATCCTTCCTATTCAGTTAAAAATTTAAGTTGGATATTTTCTTTGCAAGGTGAAGTGCAAGTGACATGTGAGAAGGTTTGTCTTGATGGTATAAGCATCAAATTGTGTATGTATACTTTTTGTTGAAGGAGAGAGAAAATAATATATGAAGACTAGATTTTGGTGTGAAAGAGTATGCATGATTGTGTGTATGATAGATGCCTTGTGCAATAGTTTTTGAGATGATGTAAAGAGGGGAATGAAAATATATATGAGCTTATTTTGATATCAAAACCTTTTGTATTAAGAAAACTAACTCGAGAGTGATCAACCATCTCATTGAAGGTATCTTAGTGAGAGGGAGTTCAGTACCTTCCTTGTGAGTAGCTTACATAAGAAAGAATTAGAAGTCTGGTTGAAGTTTTGGGAGTTGTAGCTTCCAAGAAAGTAGATTCTTATAGAAGGTTAAGTGGTAGATTGAATTTATTTTTGGGTTTTAGCCTTAAATTGAGTGGATGCTCAACGGTGAAATCATCAGAACTATAAAAGGACAATTTTTCCAAGTTAGTTCTTTTTTTTTTTCAATGGGGTTTTTCCTTCAAGGGTTTCCCACATTAAAATTGGTGTTCATGTGTGTTTCTCTCTCTCTCTCTCATGTTTGAATGTTCATACTTCATCATGGTTAATATTGTTTATAGTTGGATGAATGAAGAATTATAAATTGGTTCAAAAGTATGAACAAATACTTTGATTCACCCCCTCTCGTTGTCTAGTATTTCTAACAATTGGTATCATATCCTGGTCCTCTTTAATTAAATTTAACAACTTAGAGGATATATTTAGAGCACTAACATGGATGCACTAGCTAAATCAGTTCTGAAAATGAAGTATGAGATTTCTTAGTCACTGATTGATGGTCTAAATAAGTAAATCAATCTTATGGAATTTGATCATGGCCAAGCACTCAAAGATATGGAGTCAATTTTTGAGAATGTGTTAAAAATATGAAAGAAAAGGAATACTCTTTCCTCAAACATGAATAATAATTAAGAGTCTCGAAGGTTAAAATAGAATAAAAAATAATATGTTGAAAATTTATGTAAAGATGGGGAAGAGTATCAAATTTCTTGATGAAATTATAGAGAGATAAAGAGCAGAAAAGAAATAATAGGTCTAGGATTTAAAGTAGAACCTATGGATAAGAAATAGGATGACAAGGATGGTCCAAACATGTAAACATTAATGAATATGATAAAAGAGACAAAAACAATAAGATATAAGTCAGTTAGGAAACCAAATGCATCTAGGTATGAAAGGAATTTCAATGGTTATTATTTTCTTGTCATAACTATGGACATAGAGCTAAGGAATGTAAGAATCATGTCATAGATGACCACCCATGGAGGGATAAAATAAGTGAGAAAGAAAATAATATAGTTTTCTTCAATTTCCAAGAAAAAGGTCACATTTCCAAGTACTTCTTAGAAGAACCATCAAGTTAATTTTGGAAAGAAGAAGACTCAAGAGGCATGAACAAGATAGTATGCTACAATTGCAACAAGATTGGTAAATATTATAGAAACTATCATGGTATAAAGGCTACTAATCATTTTTGGAATGAAATTATATTCCAATTTAGAGGAAATAATAGTGTCATATGCTTCAAATTTCATGAACAAAGATATTTTTCAAGACATTGTTATGAGTATCCTAAATATATAAAAAAATCATGTATTAAAAAGGAAAGGAAAAATATATTCAAGATGAAGGTGAACTATAAGAATGAGACCAAGTCAACCATGGTTGAGAGAGACATTGGAAAGAAGAAAGTGAAGTACATACACAGAGTCATGGAAACCAAATCCAGTCCTGAAAAAGACAAAGAATGAAAAGAAAATAGTATGGGTAGATGATGAAGAGACAAAATAATCAATGACAATCATAGAATAATAAAGATCAAGCAAGGTTACAAAATTTGATTAAAACCAAGAAGAAATATAACCCCTAGATTAAGGTCATCATGTGTATCTTGCATAGAGGGTGTAAGAAGTATTCAAATGAGATTAAGGTCATGTTTCAATCCCCAAGTAAAGTATTCTTCATGTTTGAATTTGAGTAAATAGTAATTGGTATGTATTTTTAAGTCCATTCATAAGGTCATGTTGTACATCAACTTCCAAGGTATGTGGTGTGATTCATCCTGCATAATGTGCATAAATTTCACCAAGAAGATGCAAGTTGTGAAAAGAGACATTGTGGTTATGTCTTTGTATAAATATGATAAGTGTGTTTTGGTAGTCTATGTTCTCTATATTAGTCTTCAAGTGTGATATGTCCCATAAGATGTTGATTAAACAACTCATCAAATTTGGCTGAATCTTGAGTAAGCATCCTTGTTATGAAGGAGTGTATGTGTCAGGAAAGAAAGGTAAATAATTGTCAAGGATTTCAACAAGTATGGTTAAGTCTTAAGTAAGAGTCACATGACCCTAAAGGGTGAGAAAAAGCTTAAAACATAATTCAAAACTCCTAAAAAACAATCATATTTAGTTAAGAGCCAAATATTTCCATGAAGGGTTAAAAAGTTCCTTACAGTTTTGAACTCGTTTCGGGCCTATAATAAGAACTTAAAGGATTTAGAGGAGTGCTGAAGCTTGTTAGACGGTGAAATCAGGGTCATACAAATTTAGTATCTAAGCTAATTGTGTAAGCTCTAAAAACATTATTAGTAGCTGAGAATGAAGAGTAAAAATTGGTGCAAGATTTTACAAGCTATGTCATTGATAGCGGGGTTATTAAATATGGAGTAAGAGAAAGTAAGTGAGTCATCAAGGAACAAATGGAATGATCTTAATCTTTAAATTATTATATTAATCACATTCTTTAATTTTATGGATCTAGATTAAAACTTCTTAAAATGGGAATGTGGTGAACAAAGAATGAAATGAAAAGTTGAAGTTTTAGAGATTAAATTTTGAAACATGAACTAAGGATCTCTTGTTTCAATGTATAGTATTATTTACAATCGTATGTGGGGCAATCAAGATATGTGATAAAATATTTCTTGATAAAGTTGATGATCTAAGACCTTATGGTGATCCCAACTGTGATGATGTGTACACTTATAAATAACATAGCATCTTAGAGTATTTAAAAGGAAATTTACATCACAAAGAGTGGATGAAGATACATAATGACTATACCTAAGAATTTAAATGTATGTGGTGACTCCAAATATCTTTCTAAAATAAAATACAACTTAGTAAGAGCTCAATCAGGGTCCTAAAAAAATTTTGTGAACAAATTGTTAAGAATACATCATGGATCATGAGTTGTGAATATGGTATCTTATATTATACACCCCGATAAGCTCTCGATCCCTTAATAGAAGATAAAAAACATATATTTCCCTTGGAAATACTATACAAAGACTCAAAATCCATATTTTTAGAGAAAAAATGATTTATTTTGTTTAAACATTGAATATGGGATTTATCTTGAACCATCGGCAAGAAATTTATAGGAAGAATTCCATAAATGATCTCAGGTACAAATTTCAAATCTTAAAATGAATGCATGTTCATTCTATGGAAATTCATCTCCTCTCGAGTGTACTCAAAACCCTCTTAGGGTTTGACATTTGATGGCTTTGACGATAGATTATGAAGGTAAAATTTGACACACATGATCCAAGAACACCCTTTGTATATATTTTTGTGGAGTTAATATCCTAACCAAGCTAGAATTCACCCAGGTTTGTGATGGTTAGGCTTATGGTAATGACACGATTATAGAAGACTAAATTGAGACTCGAAGACGATGAGCTTTGAGAAAATTTTCATGAATGAAGACCCACCTGAAGCTTCACACACATTTTAAAAACACAATTGTGTATTTATAAATTCATCTACTTGATAAAATAGTTGAGAAAATAAAATTCCATGCATTAAAATCTCTCTAGGTAGGGCTAAAAGAGTCAAATTGAACTAGAAATTAAAAATACTTTAAGAGAAGAGGGAAGTGAGTTGGCTCTGAAATTCACACCATAATATGTTGAATATAAATGGTATTTGAAAAGTTTCTCATAATGTTATGGGATTACATAAATCCATCAAATCATGAAAACACCAAGAGATGGTTCTTGTGAAGGCTAAAATGACAAGTCTTGAATGTACTTGAAGGAAGATGAGTTTTTGGTAAATCATCTTTATGAATAATTTCATAGTGATATGAACATGTGAAACAAGTGAGAGTGGTTAAGCAAGGAATTTGAGGTGAAAAATGTTTAATTTGGAAAGTTTGAGCCTCATCATACATTGAAAAAGAGTTAGGAGGTCATAGTTGCTTTCAATTTGTGCAAGTTGATGGTGAATTAAAATGATCTTAAAGAATGAAAAGAATACACTAAGGTATAAGTTGAAGAATAAAACCAAATAGAAAGCTAAAACTTGATGAAGATGTGTATAAAGATCATGCAAAAGGTAAAAATCTAAAAGTATGATTTTTGAGTTATCTTAAGGTATCATAACAGAGTAGTAAGATTATGAAAACACTGTCACATTTATCTCACAATGATGATCATGAGGTTTTAAGTTGATTCATGAAGATAAAAATAATCCACTATGTTTTTTAGCCAAGAATATGATAATAATAAGGTTTAATGACTAGTAAGAGCTGACAATGCACCTTTGGAAGAGCATATTACATGATTGGAAATAATGTTTGAGGCAAGGGAAACTTATTACAGTTCTTAAGTTGATGTATGAGGCTAAGGAGAATAAAAATTGGACCCATTATTAGGAGGAAGTGATGAAACAATAATTCAAGACTAGTATGATAGAAGCATACACTTGTGATAAAGTACCATAGATTGTCGAGAGATCCAAGCAGTTGATGTACAAGATTGTTGAACTATCTTGAGGAAAAGGGAGTGAGTTTCAAATTTCATATAATTTTCCTAGATATAAAGAGAGTCAAAAGGGAAAATTATATGATGATTGGTATTTTCACTTCAAGGGGGAGTAGATGTATAACTTAATCAATTGAATTGAGACAAAGAGCATTGAAAAATATCTTTAGGACCCAATTGACACTATTGGCTCATCAAAAAGAGTTGAGATTAAGGTATGAGACTAAAATTATTGCATATAAGGGAAAATATGGATGGTATAACCTCATGGGGAGGTAGAAAACCAAGTTTTATGAAGTATATAATGTTATATAACATGAAATTTTTACCTAAAATGCTCTGAAATATCACTTGAACGGCTTATGACCAAAATGAATTAGCAACTAGCATATGAAGGAATCAAACCTAGTTTTGAGTCTTATGAGCTAAGATAGACAAATATATGGGATAATATGATATATTAACTCAAATTACAAATGGTTGGAATGTGTATGTGACATGAATACATATTCTTATGGGGAGATAATGAGTTTAATGCATGGTGAAGACTAAAAATAGATCTAAGGAAGAGAAAGACAAGAGAGAGCTTGAGTGATGAATTTGGTTGATGTTTCCAACCAAGATGGAGAAAAAAAGATGATGTAGGAGAAAACCATGAACTAAAACTAGGTACTTTGTCATTAATGAAAAAAGGGGAGAAGAATCAAGAGGTTTTTCCATCAATGACAAAGGGGGAGATTGTTGGCATGTGGATGCTGAGTTTTCATTGATGTCAAAGGAATATTAATGAAAAATTAGGATGTAGGAGAGCTAGAGGGAGATTAGAATGAGTCAGACAAGGAAGAACATGTAAAATGCTTGAGAACACTTGAGTAAACACTAACTTCTTGAGCAACTAGTGATAGGTACATGTAAAGTGATGATGTGAGAGTATACCAAGATGCTGTTAAGAATTTTCTAGCATGCATATGATGTGGAAAAAGGGTCATAAGGATGGATGCATGGGAATATGAGTGGAATTATCTAGACTAGATCAGTTTAGGATGTCTAATCTCTAAGCCTAGAGATAAATGTGACATGGAAAGGTGAAGTAAAGGCTTTAGGATGATGGTAAATCATATTAGAGACATAAATCACTCAATAGGACATGGTTAAGGGGATAAAAGGTGAAGAAAAAGACAACCATGGTGAGTTACTATGTAAACTAGCCCAAATTGGCCTATTTCAGGTACCCAACATGAGGGTATGAAGAAAAAAATCCATAACAAGAAATTTTAAGCATGGGAAGTGTGTAGGGAAATTTTCAAGAGTCCTAATATGAAGCTACATGTCATAATTCAATGTTTGGAGGCATATTTAGGGTCATTGGTAGGAATTCCCTTTAGGATTAACAAGCTTAACATGAAAAGATGGTATTGGACAAAAGGGTACATTTAAATTTACAAAAATATCAATTTTTGAGCATGGAAAAGGGATTCATGAAGGTGTGGAAAAATTTTTAGGACCTGAGGAGGAGTTTTGTGCAAGATATTGCATTTTTACCAAAATTGGGTTAAGTAAGGTATGCTAAACTAACACTCTGAATTCTTAGCATTTAAGATAAATTGTGGAGCCTCCTTCATATGACTCATAAGATTATTTTTTTAGTATAATAAGGATAAAAATATATTGGAAAATTTTGAGGTCAAATGGATGAGAAATAAGAAAGTTCTATTCATTTTTGTAGACCTTTCTGAAACCCTCCTAAGTCCAATTGAAATTGGTATGGAGAAAAATGCTTAGTTATGCCTCCAAATGAATTTTTTTTTCTTTTTTTTTAAGAATTATGGAATGTATATAATTAATCATATCACCTTTTCATGGTGGTTTTAGCTCATAAATTAGGTGGACTTCACAAGAAAACATGCTTTTGTAAGAAATTTAGTGTACAAAAAAAGTTTGCAAAGTAACCCATGCTAAATGGTTTTGTTGAAGGATGCTAGGGATGTATAATTTCTGTTCATGAAGTTATCTGGGTTATTAATTTGGAAAAATTTGAAGATATAGTTACTTTTTTAGTCATACCATTTGAGAAACCTAGAATATAAGACTAGTCATGAAGGTATGAAGGTGTTCATAGTGAATTGAATCATAAAGTGATTGTTTTTAGTCCTGAAAAACATGAAGGTTTTCCATATGACCTTTGAGTGTGATTTTTTTGGTTTAATGAAGTGTTTACTTGCACAATTTAGAGTGATCTAAACTGCCTTTTGAGCTAATGAAGAAGCTTTTTCTCGTAGGTGAGTAGAATAAGTTTGGTTCAAACAAGGTATTTCTATGAATGCATAGAAAATTTGTTTGTGATATAATTGAAATTCTCAAAGTGTTATTTTATCCTAGAGATCACTTTGAAGATGTTTGAACATGAGAAGCCAAGACTGGTTTTTTATAACTCTAGAGCTCAATTGGTAAGTTAGAGAAATGAGATTGTTTGAGTGACTTCTACCTTGTTTTGGTGAAAGAACTAAGTAATTTCAGAAATAAAACATCAAAATATTTACAATTATTTATGGAGTGAGTATTTATGATGTTATTTTAAGTGTAAAAAGTTCATTATTGAAGACATAATTCTAGTGGTACAAGACTGTGAAGGCAATCTAAAAATATAACTGGAAGAGTGAAGTTATCCAAATAACTCATGCAAGTGAAGGATTGATATTTAAGTATAGGTCCTATATCAACTTCTACGAGTGATTATAAGTCTTCTTTGTACATGTATTTAATGATAATTAAGTGTTGATGCAACTCGATTATTGAGACCTCTAAGACAATGAATGTCTAGTTGAGAAAAAGGATGCAATGTAGATATTATACCTTTATTTGATGAATCTCAAACATGTGATGATGAAATACACATATTTTAATGACATCCATGTGATTTTCAAGGCATGAAATTAATTTTCAATGTAATTTCTACTCTCAAAATGCGAGAATGGTTTTGGAAACCTTAAACATGTGATGCTCATGAGATCTAATGGAGTTGTAGAGTCAAATTAAGGAGTCACTAAGCTCATCAAGAGAGTTTATAACATGGTTACGACATTTTCAAAATAAATGCATGAGTATAAAACTTGGTACAAGCCATAATATCTAGAAGAAAGAGTTTACACATTCAAAAGGAAGAAGAAAAGCGACAAGGAAGTTACACAAGAGAATATCAATTGTCATCTTATAAGAAAAATATTCTCGGATGTTTCAAGTGATGAGTGAGTTTAGGAGGTTATTTTGGTCCCTGTAGGTATTATAATAATGATGATAACTCAAATTTTTTTGAGTACGTAACTAACATGTATAAACTTGTAATGATTAAAAAATAATTAGTTGTGTATGATGTTATTCATCCTTCATTGTGAAGAAGACAAAAGCGACAAGGAAGTTACACAAGAGAATATCAGTTGTCATCTTATAAGAAGAATATTCTCATATTTTTCAGGTGATGAGTGAGTTTAGGAGGATATTTTGGTCCTTGTAGGTATTATAATAATGATGATAACTCAAAAAAGTTTGAGTATGTAACTAACATGTATGAATTTATAATGATTACAAAATAATCAATTGTGTATGATGTTATTCATCCTTTGATTGTGAAGAAGAAAAAAGCTGACAAGGAAGTTACATAAGAGAATATCAGTTGTCAGCTTATAAGAAGAATATTCTCATATGTTTCAGGTGATGAGTGAGTTTAGGAGGTTATTTTGGTCCCTTGTAGGTATTATAGTAATGATGATAATTCAAACAAAGTTTGAGTATGTAACTAACATGTATGAACTTATAATGATTACAAAATAATCAGTTGTGTATGATGTTATTCATCCTTCCCTATTCAAGTTAAAATTTGAAGTTGGAGAGTTTCTTTGCAAGGTGAAGTGCAAAATACATGTGAGAAGGTTTTTATTGATGATATAAGCTTAAAATTGTGCATGTAGACTTATTGTTGAAGAAGAGAGAAAATAATGTATGAAGACTAGTTTTTTGGTGTGAAGGAGAATGCAAGAGTGTTTGTAGAAGAGAAGCCTTATGAAATAGTATTTGCAGATGATGTAAACAAGGGAATGAAAAGATATATGAGATGATTTTGAAATCAAAACATATTATATGAATAAAACTAATCGAGAGTGATCAACCATCTAATTAAATACTAAGTTGTAGCTTAACAAGAGGGAGTGTAGCTTACAAAAGAAATAGGTAGAAGCCCAGTTGAAGTTTTGGGAGTTGTATCTTGTAAAAATTATATTCTTGAAAAAGGTTAAGTGGAATATAGACCAAATTTTAAATGTAGCCTCAAGTTGAGTTGATTCTCAATAATGAAATCATTGTAACTTTAAAAGGATAATTTTTCCAAGCTAGTTCTTCGGTTTCAGTGGTTTTTTCAAGGGTTTCCCACATTAAAATTGGTGTTCATATGTGTGGTTTCTTCTCTCTCTCTCTCTCTCTCATGTTTGAATGTTCATTCTTCATCATGGTTAATATTATTTAATTTTGGATGGTTGAAGAATTGTAAATTGGTTCAAAAGTTTTAACTAACACTGATTCAGCCCCATCTTAGTGTTTGGGATTTCTAATAGGAAAGTGTGCACCTAATTTTCAAATAGTGAAATGGATAAAAATGTCCTGAAATTCTCTAGAAGAGTGTGGTTTTGGGTTATCTTGTGCCAAGAACGAGTTTTTGGGCTATCTCATGCCAAATGAAAGTTTTTTTGGGAAATCTCGCTAAGAGAGTTTTTTGGGTGATCTCATGCCAAAGAGAAAGTGTTGGGGAGATATTTCTAGTGTTACTCTCCTTCCATGACTATACCCCGATTATATAACATTGTAGATGGAGTGATCCTATTTTGTTCTTGTTATCCTTGATTTGTTCCAAATGTATTGATTTTTCTAATTGAAAAATGGAGATAAATGCATTTGAATTGCTAGAGGATTGTACTTGTACCATGAAACTGCTATGTAAAATACTATGAAATTTGATGATCTTATAATATTGTTGTGTGTTCCCAGAAATTGTCACCTAGGGGATGACACGGGAACTCGTGCATTCTTGTTTGAGCTTGGGTGCTGGTGTCTATGTTGTACTAAGGAATGATGTTAGATTATGGGATATTATGTGGTCGTATGATCTGCTATGTTACTTTATTGTGTAAGCATGTGTTATATCTCTAAGATGATATATAAGGTGACTGATTCACCCAATGTATTCCCCCTCATTTGGGGTGCATGCAACGTCGATAGGAGAATACGACCCAAAGAGAGGACCTAATGTTAAACTAAATTGTATCCCTACATGAGGAGGGAATGTGCATGGTAGAAATCAAGGAACATGTAAACAAAATGCTTAGATACATGTGTTAGTAGTAAAATATAGTAAATATTTCTTAGAGAAACAAAGTAACAAACAAGTGTGCATATAAGATAGACCACAAAAAGTGGGTTTAAAATATAAGACATCTCTCACAATATCACAATAAAATCATGGTCGAAGTGGCCAAAATCATATAAACAATGATCAAACAAGACATAGGACATATCCCATAAACAATTGCATACAATAACAAAGAGTCCTGGTGAAAAATTTAACAAACAACTATGGTGGCAAATAGTTCTTGCAAAGTAAATTTTATCATGAAGCATGTGTTAGCATGTTAGAAAGATAAGAAGTATGTCAAATCGTGTATGTACCAGTAGAAAGTAGTGTGCTAGGAATTAGAAGTAGTAAATAATGAAATAATAACACCTGTAATGTGTGAGAAATTATATGCCCCGTGAGCCTTGGTGGGACCTGGTAAGAGGTACAATGATAAACATCATTATAAGTATGTAAGGATTTATAATAAGTATGCATCCACAACTATAGAAAAATTGAACGCACATATGTATATAGAAAATATATTGGCATACTAAGTATTTGTCTAGTAAGGAAAACAAAGTGTACATGTAAGTAGAAGAATCTAGCAAGAGTAAATGAAACCAAGACATGTAATATGCTATGATTGCGAATGGGATTAAATGGTATGAAATGTGAATGTGATGGGAGCACGCGTTCCCCTAAGAGATGTGTATGAGTATGAGATGAGGTTCATTTATAAAAGACACCTCAAAAATCAAGAATGAACCATAGAACAAGAGTGCATCATCGGGAAATGGTTTGATAATATTCACTAGAAATATAGATCAATGAAACATAGAGTGTAAAGAGTGAATGTGGTGAGGTTCATTTCATATTTATACCCTTAGCACTTGAGTATGAACCGTGGAGCTATAGTGTGTCATAGAGTAATGATGATCCAAGTTATGTAGCAATGTATGCACGATATAAGAGATGCAAAGCACTTAAAAAAATTATGTGCATGTGTAAAAGAGTAGGAAAATTAATAACGATTGAAGGGGAGAAGAAATCATGATTCCCCTCAAGTATGTGATGAATAGTAGAATCAAGTAACATACTCTAAGATATCTTCGTTTTTAGGGTTAAAGCCTAATGGAGTTGGATCAGAGACTTGATAATAAATAGTGTGAGGTTGACCATGTAGAGATCCCTTACGGCATAAATTATACATGCCCACTACATATTATTCATCAGTGAAAGGTGTTTGTGGAAAACCATATGCACACCATCGAGTGATATTTTGAGAATATCCTAATAAGGCATAATTACAAATAGAAATATGGCCAAAAGTTATAGGAAATGTGATATCGAGTTATTTCAATCTAGTGTGCCACCAATGTAATCAAACCAAGATTGGTCAAGTATGATTGGAGAAGAATGAGAGAAGTGCGCATAAGGAATATTGTCAAATGGAAGACAAGGAGGCCATAAGAAGTAGTAATGAAGATAAATCCATGATAGAGGTGAGAAGAGTGAAGTGGAAGAAGGAGATTAGAAAATGTGACTCCTAACTGAGCTAGACCGTCCTGTGTGTAAATAGTGTTAGAGCAAGTGGGATCGAATGGAATTTGAGGCCAATAAGAGTCATGTATGAAAATAGTGCATGTGAAAGGAGGAGGTGTCGACACAAAGTGTTCTTGGAGAGATGAAGAAAATGACATGATGTCTAATGCAAAAATGGATCCTTGGAGATGAAGCATGTCGGTGGTAGGGGAAGGATGTTTTGTGAGTTGATAATCATCAATGAGATATGTAGGAGGATTATGGGGATGACCAATATTGTGATATAGAAGTGGAGTAGGTAGAGAAATGAGTTGGTATATGTTGTAATATTTGAATGGGCCATGATCAATAATAATAACACATGCATTGCCATCATGTAGGAATTTAACACAATGATGAACTGTAGAAGGTACTTCCTGCATAACATGAACCAATGACCTACCAAGTAAGTAATTGTACTAGAGTTTTGTGTCGATGAAAAAGAATACCATAGGAATAGTTTTAGGCCCAATTGTGAGGGGAAAGGTGATAGTGCCCATGCACAAACACGTAGAAGAATTATAGATACAAATAGAAATGGATGAGGGATTGATGTTAGGTGAGGAAAGGCCAAGTTGTTGAATAAATGTGAGATTGCAAAGATTGATCTCAGATCCATTATCGACTAGTACTTACCTAATGCCTATATTATAGATACAAGCCTGGATATAAAGAGGAGGGTCATTTTCATAAACAGAAAGAGAGGTGGCCATATCAGATGGAAAATATTTTTTTATAGAAAAGTAGATACAAATTGCTGATATACATGATTTGGAGGAGTATTGGGAGAAATGTGAGCATTGGTCAAGAAAGAGTTGATTTTAGCCTTACAATTAGGATGAGCTTGCAAGAAGGCATAGATGGAGATACTCATGGTGAAAGGACCCTAAAATATTGAAGCAAGACAAGAAAGAGAAGATCCAAGAGTATTGAAGTCGGGTTCACCAAATTATTTAATAATTTTTTTTTGTAAAACCCTAATATCAGAGAGTCATGTATGAAAAAAAAATGCTAGAATACAAATTTTGACACAAGAAATAAGATAATAAAATATGAAACCCTAAGTTTAAGAGAGAGGATAAATGACTTCATTTATTTGTACCAAATCTAGGATTGGAGCAGATTGGGAAAAATGATGAAAAGGAAGGGTAGACCATCACATCCGTACACTATAAAATATAGAGCTATGGTATAAAGATTGAAAACGGGCATCGAAGACAAGACAAGGGTGATTGGGTACTCGACAAACTCTACTTGAACACCCGTGACTAAAAAAATGGTAAGAACTCCGATCTTAACTATGTCGCATACGATTGTCACACATATTCTATTTTGATCACCTATATGTCAGAATTTGATCTTTGAGGTACCAGTAACTTTGTAAAAAAAAATTCACCTATAAAACCCACAATACCACATCAAATCCAAAAAATAAATATGCAATATGGGGAGTTAGACTAACCCTGGAATTCACCTAATAGATTCAGCTTACAACTGAGTGTTGCACTACATCTCATACTCCAAGTAGTTCTTGTGTGTGTGTTTGTGAAATAATAGTGCCCTAGGATGACCTTATACAAGTACACTTGATAACATGCCAGCTATATGTAGCAATGTAAATAGAATGTGCAAATGAAATTCCCCTTCCTATGTTGTGTAAGCAAAAATGGAGTATATTGTCCCTTGATTGAATGCCAAATAGATTATTTGAAGTGTGTTAAGTGCCTTTTGAGTGCAATCTTAGGTGATAGAACAATGCTTAGAGCTTGGTCCTTTATTTTGGTCACATAGCTATGTATTTATATTCTTCCCTTGTTTGAATTTTTTAATTGACAAATGGAAGTCCGACCCATAAGAAAATAAGATTCCCAAAAGATAAAAGAGACCCAAAAAGAGCGAGTAAAGTGGAAAGAGGTCAAGGGCACCCAGAGGGGATGAGGGAACTTAGGTGCTTTGGCATCCTGGTTGGGCGTTTGTGTCCAAAGTAATAAAATATAAAAAATTAAAGTACCGATTGAGGTGTATGGTGTGAAAAACTATAAAGACAATAAGAAACAAAGATAGAAGGAAAAATATAGTCATCAATTATTAGTTTTCTTGCTTAATAATCATATGAATGCTAGTATGTGTTTATGGACATAGAAATGTACCAAAGTACATAATTATATGTCTATAACTATGTATTTATATGGTTATGTTGTTGGAATTTTGTAATTAAAAATTGGAAGGCTGACCCATAAGTGAAAAAAATGACCAAAATATAAAAGAGACCCAAAAGACCAAGTAAGATAAGAAATGGTCGTGGGTGCCTGAAGAGATATGAGCAATTGGGTATTGTTGTCCGGGATGAGTGCTTGTGTCTATGGCCATGAAAGATAAATAAGTAAATTTTTGAATGGGATGTAGGGTGTGTAAGAAAAAATAGAAAACAAGAGACAAAAAAAGGGAAAATATAGTTGTCACCACTAGTTTTCTTGCTTAGGAATAATGTAAATGCTAGCATGATTTTGGACCTAGAAATGTATCCAAGTGCATGTTTTTTTCTACAAAGGGATATTTATATTTCAATTAATTGATTTATGATTGTCAAGGTAATCGAAGGATACAATAAATAGCTAATTTTAATAGTTTATGGATCTTAGAGGTTGCTAAAAGAACACTAACTACTTAGGAATGCTTCATTAAGGGCTTATATGTAAGAAAAATGTAGAATAACTGCATAAACATTGTCATTAAAGTTTGAACCCAATGGGAGAAAACATTAGCTGGGTCAATCAAGTGTGTCCTTAAAGTATTTAGGGCTTTAAACTCCTAGAAATACTCTTGTGTTTATGATTTGGATTCTAATAAGTGTGAGCCTTGTGGCCATGTTCTATGATACATATTTCATCTTTCCTTTATCTAAACCCTTAATTATACATGCTTTATCACAATAAACCTTAAAAGGGTTTATCATTTTGGTTGGAATTACCTTTCACACCCCCTTAATGGCTTAGGATATCACGTTGAATTGAACTCTACACACTCCCATGATGGCTACCTATTTCATATACACCACTACTATGAAGAGGTATTAAAATGCATGTACTTCTCTCACCTATGTATAGGTTTCATGGTTCATTTTAAGACCCCCCATCAAAAAATTGGTTTATAACGGTGGCGGATCTCCAAAATGGAATTTCAAAACAATGACAAATATCCAAAAAAAAATTCATGGCAAAGGCGATATGGCATTTTGCACTTTTCCCGGATTTCACATAGTTGGACGAGTGTTATACAACCATCTATTTATAGTCAAATGAGTGATTCAGACGTCCCTCCTTTTGAGTTCAGAGATACTATGTTGGACAACCATCTCTCCCTTACTAGATAGATAGGGTTGGACGACCATCTCTCCCCTATTAGATGGATAGGGTTGGACAGGTCATCCATATTAGAATAGGCTGGAAGACAATCTCTTCCCTATCGATGGATAGATCGAAGTCCTTCTATCTATACTTATAATATGTTAGACGGCCATCTCTTTTGCATTCGACAGACTATGATGGACATCTGTCTATTCTCTACTAGTCATATAATGTTGAATGAGCATTTGTTCTCTATATATATTCCATAGATATAAATGCACGTCTATCACCGTGATAATCTCTTCAACACTGGATGGTTTTCTATCATGCTTAGATAGTGCTGGGTTGGTTGATCACCTTCTACATCTGTTTCTCCCATGTACATATGCATGTCTCTTTTATGGCCATCAGAGGTGTAGGATGACAGTTTGGACATTCATCTATGTATTATACCTCGGTGAATATGAGCATAATTTGATTTGAAAATCTGGATAAATACATGCATAAGTTCATTTTTAAGTGTAAATAGTAGGCGAACTTGACCCATACAAATGACCCGTCGGCTGAAATTTTAAGCAAAATGGGAGGTAGTCAACTACTGAAAATTCACCATTTCCAATTTTCAAAACCCCTAATATTCACGAGTTTATAAAAATTCGACACTAAAATTTTCCCGATATGTTTGAATGTTCCTAATCATGTACAATCTAAATGTGATACTTCTTCTATACTCTAACACTTGATATCATACAACTTTGACATATTTGTATTGATATTTTTCACAATGGGCTACTCTAAGGTTTCTCTTTGAATATTTTAGACATGTATATGTCTTTATTTAATGATTTACTATGTACACAATGGTACTCCAATGGTATAAGAGGTGATGAATGACATTAGTGGCCATTTGTATATATACTTGAATTTTCATTAATTTCCCATCATGGTCAAACCATGAAACATGTATAGGACGACCTAATTAATTATTCAAATTTGAAAACTAGCCAATAGAGTCTCTTGGAAATTGACGATAGAAGGAAATATTTGAGATTGACAATATTGTCTAATAGATGAAAATAGGGATATAATGATTGAAAATGTGTTTTTAGGATCCTAAAGGTGTTCTTATGTATACTAATCTAGTCATGAATAAGTGTGACTAAAAATAAAGGTGGCTAGGATGACAATTGGGTAAATTGATAGAGGGAAAGTGTGCTTAGAAGTCAGATATATTTCAATTGTACAAATATGTCAAAAGAGTTCCAAACCTAATGTCAAGAGTGTTAAATACTAAACATAGGTTTCTATAGTTTCCCTTTTGATATTCTATTTTAAAAATGTTCTAATACAATAAATTTGGTACATGTGATAACTACAATGGGTATTGACATATTAAATTGGAATGAACCATTTGTCCCATGTGAAAAATTACTAAAAATGTGTAAATTAATGTCTCATAATGATAATAAAACCGAAATAATTATACCATTGAAAGAGATTGAAATTAAAAAGATAAAAAAACATGCCTAACAATATGCGAACCTATTTTGAATATTTTATACATATTGGATATGATATATAATCAAATAATGAGCTAATTCATATTACATAAATAAGTGTATTAAATAAACATAGTTACTTTCTGCACAAAAATCCTCTAGAGTTTTCATTTTTTTGGAAGTTACATTTAATGGCTATTTTTACCCATGTTTCAAAAAGTGGTGCTATCAATAACACCTTTTTTAAAAGGTTTTTTTGACATTTTGAAGATATTTAGTTACAAAGTATACCTTTTTTGTTAAAACATTATTTTTTCATTTAAAAAAAAATTAAAATGTCACTTTTTAAGTCAATGTTATATAAACCTAAAATTTAACCTTTTAAACATTATTAAAAACTCTATATCAATTATTTTTTCAAAGTTTTTGATTTTTATCCAATTATATATTCTTAATTAATTTAGGGTGTTAAATATCCATAGAATAGTGGTGTACTAGAAATTGGCGTTTTTATTAATGAGGATCATGGTTCAAATATCACTATGTTAATGTGGCCCTCTACTTAATGAATTTCTTATTAGTGGGATGTTGCTACAAATAAATTTTCAATTTATGGACACACCTTAATAATGTAATCAAAATTCTTAAATTTCAATCCTTAGTATCCATCCATGGCTTGTGATCCCATTTACCCTTAGAATAAAATTAGGATGCGATATATTTAAAATTATTATTTTAAGAATTTTTTTGCTTTAATTAATTCAAAGTACAACCGATAGTTGTAGCTAAATAACATTACTTCTAAAATTTTAGGAGAAAAAAAGTTAAAAGATAGTTGTAATGTAAAATGTATTAATAATTTTTTTTTATAAATTTAATGTCAAATAACACATTTTTATAGTCAAAATAAGAACAAGAAAAAGATTTTCCAAAACATTTTTTTGATAGATTTCATGTACATAAAATGACAATATTTAATATTCTATTCCCTCGAAGTTATGATTGACATAAAAATTAAAGCCAAAAAGTATCCCAAATAATATGGTAAAAAGTATATGGAATATATTAATCATATAATTTTCATAAAATAATAATATACAAATAATTTTTGCAATGTAAAATCTCATAGTCCAAAAGATTACAATTATATTCCATTAATAATATGTCAAAATGAAAATGTTCTTCAAGGGCATCTTAAAACTAATTAATAATATCTAATATTTCAAATTCAACATTTTTAACACATGTACATCTTCATTTTTAGGATCTTGACTTTCTTTTAGGACATCATATTGCTCTTCCATTGGTTCTTGCATGTTTGCAAGTTTTCCAAGTCAACCCTTTCGAACAACACTTTCAATGGAAGTTAAGGCTACTTTGAAATTTTTTCCATATGTGATGCATTAACTTATCCTTTTACAACCAACTTACTACATTTCATCTCAAATATATTTAATACCATTGTTTTTTTACTTAATAAAATTGCATTGCAAAGTGTATCCTTTTGAATGGATATGCAATTTCTTCCATTCTTTAAGAAACATGCTAATGTTGTTCCTAATCACCAAATAGATAAAATTATGTAAGAAAGATATTATAACAAACATAAACTAAAAATTATAAATATCAAAATATTCTTCTATCTCGCTTCACTTGAATATATATACAAAATAATTAATCGGTGCTCGTGGCTTTTGATAAATATTTAAAAACACATAAATGATTTATATGAACAAAATCACATTAATTTTGTTTTTCAACTAAATAACATATGGTAACATTTAAAAAATATATATTAAAAATACACTATTTGAAAATATAAGAAGTTCAAATAATAAATTACATTAAAATTTTAAAAACCACCATATGAAAAAAACACACACACACACACACACACACACACACACACACACACATTTTTAAATCAATATATATTTCAAAACAAAATTGAAAAAATAAATGATTATTGTTTTTAAATTAAAAATTGGGCATGCAATGAAGTATGCAAAGCATGAAAAGAAGAAAAGAATCTTTATTACTTTATGAAGAGAATAATGGCTCATTAATCGATGGTTTCAAACCCCTAATTTGAGGAGGAGTGGATAAAATATTAGTGCATATTTTGGAGATTAAAGGATCGATAGAGGATTTTTTTAAGCAATAGTAAAAATTTATGAAAGTGAAGCTATGAAACTAAGTAGAGATAGATTTATGAAGATAATTAGAGGTAGTTCTACATATGAGTAATCCACATGTGAATGGAAACTATATTTTTGTTTTTGCAAATATATTAATGTTTTTGTATTTTGAAACTATGTTAATGTTTTTGTGTTTTTGAATTTAGTCATATATAAGGAAGAGGAGTAGAATTTGGATATCTCGATGAGAACCTATTGAAGGTGTAGAACAACCTGTTGATGAATATGTACACTCAGGTCTCAATTTTACTAAAGAGTGTGACTCACATGCAAGTAATACAATAAAAATGATGTTTTCTAAAGAAGGCCTAAGAGAAGAAGTAAATGAAGTACATATACGAGGAGTGTGTGAAGTATAAGATCAACGTAGAGGATTAAAATATTGAGTATGCCTAGAAATGCCATGGTTACTAGAAATTTGTGAGAAATTGTAGAGAGAGAATGTGTGTTAGGGGACTAATGCAAGATTCTATGATAGTGAGAACCACAAGAAATAATGTGTGAAACAAAAGGCCTATCCGGATACCCAAGAGGGCCGAGAGACATGAAAGGAAATGTGCACAAACAAATGCCTATCGGGAGATCGAAGAGAGCTAGAGCCATGAGAAGAAGTGTGTGCAACCAAAGGCCTATCATAAGACCTAGGAGGGATAGAGTGGTTAGAGATAGAATGTAGAACCAAGGGCCTAGAAAATAACTTAGGAGTGTTAGAGTTTCTAAGAACATTGTGTGAAACCAAATACCTATCCATATATGCACTAGGGGTAGAAATATGAATCCGTATAAGAATGACTAGGTAAACTAGGAGAAAAGGCTTCAAAGAGAAAACCTCTAATTGTGAAAATCCACCGATTATGAATAAATTTGGCACATTGGTGAATGACTGATGAAATTCCCTAAGAGAACGTAACTAATGGATACCTAATTGTAATGCACTAGAGATAAGAGTAGTAACATTGAGGAATGAATTTAGGGTAGTAATGTGATGAACGTCATTGATACCAACAATTTAATCATTTAATATTATATCAATACCAAGGAGGTGTCCAAGTTTATTTGTAAAAATAACGATTAGAAATGTATTGAGCATGTAAATTATTCATTTGAGAAATAAAAAACTACTATCACTAAGAATTTATCATAACTTATTAAAACTAAATGAGAGAAAATCATAGCACAAATACTCCTAACTCTATAAATTTAAGGAACCAAAACATGGAGAAGTAAAATACTCATTTAAATGATTTAAACATGGTAATGCTTGAAAATGAAAAATAAATAAACAACACTTCCCTTCACATTGGAGAGGAGTGGCCCTTGCTCCTTCCCTTTGATACAATTACAACGTATTACTTAAGAAAACATAGTTGATTATATAATCATCCCCTTTTATTTATCAATGATTTTACAATGCACTTTCTTTATTTCTAAGAAAAAAATAACACACTCATGGTATGATGATAAAAACTTATATATTAGGTGAACTCTAGTTCTTCTTCTAAGATAACTTATTATTATAGCTTATGTAAGAGTTACATGCAAGAGTTAAGTAAAAGATTTATATCAAAACAATAATATAACTGGTAATTATTAAGTTGATGTGCAATCATGCATGTAGATTGTTGGTTGAACTCATCTTATGGATGGAAGTGGAGTTCTTGTAAACAACACTCAACTAAATATAGAGATCTCTGGAGTCTAGATGAACTCAAGTAATCACACTCCTCGCATAGTGGAGGATTCAATAAAATAAGGACTAGTTATTGCTAGTTAGAATTTTAATGCAAAGACTAAACCATGTTAACTTTGAATGATATTTATGTATAAAGAGGTGGTTTCCACATAAGTAGACCAAGTTCCCAAATGGAATTGATGTTGAATAGGTGTTTTCATGAGTTGTGTAAATCTTGTGTTGTTTGGGTAAGTCCCATGATCCGATGTGTGAGTACTGCACTCAGCTATGTGAGTCCTACACTAGGCTTATGTGAGTCTTGTGCTTGAATATGAAATTTATTCCATTCCAATTTGTTAGCACCAAAATAAACTTATATCAATAGATTAAAGAAATCATATGAAATATAAAAGATAACCAAGATTTATGCACAAAACTTCTCTTTAAGTCAATGAAAGTATTATTTACAATAAAGCTAATATCAGTTCAATACAAGGTAATAATGGAAAAATGGGGCTTGGAATGGGAATTCAAAAGGATCATCACTCCCTTAGACTTATGGATTAGTAAGTCATCCTTATAAAAATTTAACCATTGTTATTTGTTGGAAAAATAATTTTTCACATGGGAAAATGAAGGATCTCTCACCAATGGTGTGGGAATAAGTTCCTCTACTTGAATGGGGAAGCTCCATTTATTAAAAACAAATAAATTATCTATACTATTCTAACAGCCGGGGTGGTTTTACAACCGAGGATCACACATGGGTACTTCCCTAAACTTATGGAACACTTCTTATAGTCATACTACAAGGGAGGATCTAGCTCAAGAGAGAGAGGTGTGAAGATAATAGTGATGACGGTTTTAAACGATAAATAACAAAATATATTTTATTCCTTAAAACCAAATTACATCCTTGGATTCAATGAGAAATCACCATGAGAATAAACAAGGACCATGATACAAATAACACAAAGTCTAAGTGCACAATGTTCAACAAGTACATGCTCATTGAGTGTAGTTGATATGGAGAGGAAACATAGAAAAAGGAAATAGAGGAATTTGATAACTTGTTCCTAAAAATAATATGGGAGCTATTAACAAAGAATAATCATATCCTTGAAGCGGGAGGTTACCTTAATTTATATCTTTACAATGAAACTCTTCATCTACCCTCCCACATGACCTTTCAAGTTTCTATTACACTTGTGAATTTTCATCTTCCTTAAAAGTGAGGAATTAAGTCCCCTTTTTATAAATCAAAAAGGACTTTTACAATACAACATTAGAGAATCACCTAAGTGATAAATAAAAATTTCATGATTACATACAATAAATAATTAGAAAGGGGAAAGAATAAAGACGAAGAAAGATAGAGAAGGAGAAGGGAGTTGAATAACTATTTGATGAAGAACCCTCCTCTCGATGAAGAATCAAATCCAAAGGCTGTGGAATATATCCAATGATGAATCTTTGACCCTTGACCATCTTACAAAACCTAGAAATTGAAATTGAAACCTTCTTAGATTCTAGATGTCGAACCTAGTTTAAGGAAGGATTGTACATATGAAGAAAAAGTCCTCGTATGATCCTCTAATTGATTAATTTTTTCTTTTATTCCTCATTCCATGTGAGGATACAAGTTAAATAATCCTTGAATAAGTGAGAATCACCTTCATGTGTGGATTTTCCCAAATATAATCTTTTAATTTCATAGTCATTTGGTATCATATCCTCTACATGTTTGATGACCTTAAAACATGTAACCTCTACAAAATGAGCTCCGTAATCCTCAAGTGAAGAACCGATAGGTTGTCTTTGTCTTCCTATTTCTATTTGTCTTGATGTAATTTGAGATGGCCTCAAATTTTTGTGCTAGTTTCTGTTGCACTATTCTCGACTCCAATACAAGAAATTCATTGATCCATGAGAAGGGATTGGAAGGAGTTGAAAGTAGATCAAACACATCAGATGCTTAGTAGGAGACTAAAGCATGAATAGGATGTAATGATTAAAAAAACTTTGTATAGATAATTGGATCTAATGGAAGCTCGGGGGATTATGAAGGACCTATCTCACCTTACTCAAGTTGGTCAACAGGTTCTCCTCTAAATTTGGACCTCTTGTACACCTTCACTGAGGGAGATGTTTCACCAACCTTTGTGAGTTTCCTCTTTCTGGAATGATATGAACCCACATCTTCATTAGATGCTTCATGAGATGGGGAGAGAAGATTTCCTAGGAAAGGAAACTATTATATTCCTTTCATTGCAGGATTCCCTCCTCTTCTTATACCATTGGATCACATGTATTTTTATCTCCTTGATATATCATGACTATGTGATATGCAATGGGATGGGAGAGGGAGGTGAAGATTACAATGATTTGTAATAATGAACAAAAATTTCCAAATTATCATTAGAAACACTTTGAAAAAACCAATCAAACCAAAAAGAGTTCATTTGTTCAACTAACATCCTCATATAGTCATTTTTTCTAAGTTTTGATTCATCGGAAAAATCAACCAAGAATTCTTTAGTTGAAGGAATGTGGTGAAAGTTGGGTAGAACAAAAGATTCATGTAGAAGTTAGATCTAGCCACATAGGAGTGTATGTTGAAAGTAGTAATAGAGGTATCAATGTTTGAAGCATCAACCACATTCTTACATGAATAAATACCCAAGGAGATGGGAATTTAGAAAGGAGATATCTTTTTGCTTCACAACATTGATTTTGATATGAACATGAGCAAGTTTCCTACACAACTCAATCAGGAGGATCTTGTGACTTGGGTACCTTGACAACCAAAGAGGATCATGGTCAAATCCACTTACCCTGAGATAGGTGAATGTGGAGAATTATGTGAAGAAGCTCCCATACCTTGTAATCAATTCCACTACTTGAGGTGAAATTATCAATCTAGATATCCTTCGAGAAACTATTATCCCAAATTTACCACCGAGTTAATTTGGATAACTCATTGAAAATGGAATTATCCATTTTAAAGGGGCAAGATACATTTCAATGGCCATCAAATTCTACCTTTCAAAGGCACCGGTTGTTGGACTTCAAAAATCCATAGAAGACTTAGCTAATTCATTGGCGAGTCACTTTAAAAAGTTGAATAATGTTCATTTGGACTTCAAATTCAATGATAAACATCAGAAAATAGGCCACATGGTGGGATTTTGGTTCTCCTTAAAGCTTTTGGATTTGGTGGACTTCAAGTCCGTGGAGTAAGCCGTATTGATAGAGTTTCAGAGTGTGGGCATGAGTCAAGGAAAGTCAAAGGACACACGGTGGGTGGAGGCAATGAAATATGGAATAAGATCAATGGATCGGGTAGAAACATGGTGGAATTCTGATAGTCTTCAAGGTAGATGCAATCGATGGACTTTAGAACCCCAGAATGAGCCACAATCGATAAATGCTTCGAGTATAGGGAGAAGGCATGGAAGTCGGTGAAGTCAATTGGACATGTGGAAAAGATAGGGGTGACACATGGTGCAAAATAAAAAACAGAGGAAGGACACATGTCACCATTCCAATGAAGCTTGAAGTGATGGACTTTGGTGGATGTTAAGCTTGTGGAATGAGGTAGGTTTGATAAAATACATCGGGTCCGGTTAGGAAAAGTGGTCTAGGTGGGTACTTGAAGTTTTGTCATTGGCTCATAGTTCGTAATGGTCAGTCAATGACTAAGGAAAAAGGTGAATTGTGAAGGTGCATGGAAAGATTGTATTGGATAACTCTTTGTGGACTAAAAATATCATAAGGATAACCTAACATGTGCAAGAAATGTGGCATTGTTCTATTAGCTTGCATTTCTAAAAGCCACAAAACATAAAAATCCTAAAAATATAGGAAGTAAAGTCCAATACCATGCCCCAATGGGAGACTAACACATGGAAAAGGAAGAGATAATGTACATGTTAGCAGAGGAGGGAAATTTTTTTGAGGCTAATCAAAGGTTATCACTTGTCAAGTTCCCGTGCTCCTCAACATGCATAATTTCAAGTGGCCATATCTTTCAACTCTAAGATATAAATCATCCAAAATTTATATCGTTGAAAGGTATCCTCGATCCCTTCAACTTCAAGCAATCAAATTCAAGTTTTGAAGGATTTTAGTGGGCGAAAAGGAAAAAAATGTTTGGGCCATTAATATTCCTAATCAGTTAGCTCAACCACCCAAATATGATCTAATTTGGCCTCTTTCCATCTTTTACAAGAAAAATATCATTGGGAAAGGGATTCATGAGGGTTCCCATACTATTTTTAGATTTTAATGGATGATTAATGGTGGTTAAATTTTAAAAAGCCGTGTTAGGAAAAAAGTTCTTCATTAATGACAAGATCAAATATGATATTTTCCCCTCTTCTCTCTCTTCCTTGTTCTATATAATGTAAAATATTTCATTTTTGTAAGGATGGCTCTTTGTTGTAATGGCACTATGCCAAAATGGTGGCCAAATTCCCACAAGTTTCATACCTCTAACTTGGTCTCTACAATGTAACATCACCTTCTACCATATTTGTAATGGAATTGTGCATATTTAAGCAATATAGAATCTGTTTTTGTGGCACAACTATTTTCCCTAGTTCATTTTATTTGTTATTTTTCCTTTCTATTATATTTTGGCACATTATGTGTATTAATTTCTTACAGATTTTCATTTTTTGTGTATTGTAAATGTGAAGCAAGGTTCAGTTGGTATGGTTCTTATCTATGACACATATGTCTATCTTCTCTCCCATGTTTTCTCACCTTCCTTCCCCTTGTGGAGAGAAAACACTCCTTTTCTTAGTGCTATCACCTCTTTTAGCTTAGGATTTCCCTTTCTGCATCTTTCTAACCCTCTGTATCTCTCCCTAGTCCCTTGTAATGACTAGTTTAGGATTAGTTAGCTGTATTTCCTTTCTTATAAACAGTTTTAGCATTAGATTGGGTAGAGGAAGATGACCTTCTCCAGATGTCCATCTCAAGTATAAAGTCCCATAACCTGAGAGATGGTCCCATGTTAGCAAAAAGTAGGGATCTACAACGCATAATCCTAGGGTGCTAATTTTTGTGATAATAACAACCTTATAAGGCACATAGTAAATGCATCATTCACTCTCATGAAATGTGATTTTTACTCTTTGAAAGTGATCTTTTATTACTTTTCAAATGCGGGGATTTATGAGAGAAATTTGGTGCAATAGAAATACCACGAAAGGGTCTTGTGTAGGAGAGGACATATATGAAGTAAGAGGTAATAGTGAACCTCTTAGTTTTGAAAAAATTCTCCAATTATCTACAAATATTATCACCGATGATTTGATCCCATTAAATGCTTTGGTCTCCTTCGGTGATTGATTACCTATATGAATTATTCTTGTATGCATGAGAATATTAGTTATGTTAATAAAAAGTAAACTAGCTAAATAGTTCCATGATCTATCTAAACCTATCATAAACATCAATATGAGTGCTAAACAAGATAACACTTCTACAATAATGAATTAAACTAAAACACTATCATTTTATCTCTAACTATTCTATGATTACTTCAAACATAAATTGAACCTAGTTAAACCTATGAGAAATCAAATTAGATTTGTTGGTTGCTTCAATGGAGGTGAAGAGGTCTCTTTAAAATGTCTACAAGTCCAAGTTAGATACCCTCCTACTAACCTACTATGAAGTTATGAATGCAATATGGAGGAGCTTTAACATGGAGGATAGCCAAGATCAAATGCCTATTATCTTGGCTAATGCAAATGAGGTCTAATGCCAATATCTCCAAATTGAGAGAGATTTTGTTATGTAAACAAGGTGTAAGGTTGAGAGGAGAGGTGACCCTTCTATTTATATTTTTCACTTGGGAGAGTTTGGAATTTGGGTGCATGGGGACTAAATCTCAAAAAGCACTTTTAGATTAGATTAGAATAAACATGATTTAGGCTTAGTTAAGCTTGGTGTAGGCTAGTTAACTATGGTTTAGGCTAGTTAAACTTGATTAGCAAGTGATTAGAGACTCTGGGAGAGGTCCTGGATAATGATAGATAGCCTACGAAGCCAATAGAAGTGGTCTATAGAGAACTAGGGAGGTTCTAAATGGTCAAAAGGAGGAATGTTTAGCTAATAATAGATATTTTAGCCAAATAAGTTTATTATAAGAGGTATACGAGAGAAGGTGTCATAAATGAGCATTCGAGAGTGGAGTGAAGAAGTGTTGATTAACAAAGTGTCATAAATTGGTTGAATGGGAGGAAATATTAAGTGTAATCATATTTTAACATTTGACCCTCTTTGGGATGGCGTAAGCGACATCACCTCAAACAAAGAGCAAACATAAAGTAGAGGAAAAGATTGTAAGGTTAAGCATACTAAAGTAGAGGAAAATAAAGTAGAGGAAAAGATTGATAAGGTTAAGCATACTTTATAGACACCCAAATCATCATGAGGGAGAGACATTCTAGGACACATGGAATATATAGGGAATTGGAGGAGTAATAATTGTTGGGGACAAGAAAAATAATAATATTGATATTGTATTCGACCAATTTGAATTACATCTATTAAAAGAACTTTAGGAAAGATTACAACAAATAAACCTATTTAGTTGTGATTGTTACTCCGTAACAATACACAACTCAACACCAATAATATATGATATTGTTTATATAACAATAATATATTAATAACACATAAACTAACCATATAAATAAACCATGTGAATACTAATTCCTAACATTCCCCCTTAGTGTTTACATGGTGAAAAACATCCACACACTCCTCTGCGCAGTATGCTCACCCCGTGGCATGTCCAACTCGTGACTCATGACCTTGATCCAAAAGAAAGGCTCGCTCCTTCCATGGTTTTAGCAAGTGATTGACAGAGATCACTGTCCACCTCGTGTGGTTTTCGGATCCTCCCACAAACCCTTTCAAGATCCATGGGAGAGGTGCTCTGTTCATCACTATGCTTATACATCGGGGAATTATGTAGGAAACACAACTTGATATCACAAAAGCTGCAGCCAATAGAAGATATATTGAAAAAATTTCACATTACTTCCTATAAGAATCGTAATGTTCTTAAGAGAACTGCCACTCGAGGGAGGTTCTAAAGCTTTCCTTGACTAAGTCAAAGTGAGGAATGGGAATGGAACAGATGTATGTATTAGCCAAATGTGAAATTTATTATAAGAGAAGCAACCGTATCGAAGAACATACTCGAAGAAGGTGTCATAATGCTAGTGAACGCATTCGAGAGTGGAGTGAGAGGAAGTGTTGATTCCAAACACTTTCTTTCCAAGTGTCAAATACCAAACAAACAGAACTCACGAAAAAGGTTGAAACGGAACACCGCAAAACTCAAAAACAAGTGGGCACTGTGCAAATATTGACGACGAGTGTAATCATCCTTTAGATGTGTCCTCCACATATGACCCTCTTTGGGGTGGTTTCACATTGTATTTATTTAAGCTTCTCCCTCAATGTGAAACCTTTTATTTCGGGACGTCATACAACGATAAGTCCACAAGACAAAATAGAGGGTGATTTTCAATTTTTTTATTTTCTCCCAAAATTAGAACCATAGACGGGATACACTTTTGGAAAAACGGCGCTATTTTTTGATAGAGCAAAAGTTATTGAGGTTAAATTTCCCGTAAAGTCCAATTAAAATAAAACAAAATTCAAAGTAGAGAAATAATATAAAACTATAGTTTTGCTAAATAATTTAAAAAAAGACCAATAAGAAAAAAAGATTGATCCAGCCACAAAAAGGTTCATATCTGCATTCTGAATCTGACCCTGATGTAAACTACAAAGTTGTGCGCCTTTTTCTCATCTTTTCAACCCAAAAAGAATCGCCTCAATCCGATATTTTATGAGGAAGATATGATCATTTTACTGAACACTACTTGCTGTATTTTTTTGGACGGATTTTTGAATATTCTCTTTGGCCTCTTAAATCTTCTTGGCTCTCATAGGAATAACCTGCTCTGGTACCAAATGTTGGGACAGCAATATTGTCACAAGAAAAATAATAATATTGATATTGTATTCGACCAATTTGAATTACATACACAGGCTATTAAATAGCCATATACATAGGAAAACTGACTTCCTATAAAATAGGAAAGTGTTACAACAAATAATAAGTTGTGATTGGCTATACATTGTTTATATAACAATAATATATTAATAACACATTAAATCATATAAATAAACCATGGAATAATTTTGGCTATACATGGAATTATGAACAAGAATTATGTGACATGGAATCACATGAATAATAATTATGGATATGCATGGATGAAAAGGAGGAATACATGTGGACCAAGATGGAATTAGACGAGCACAATTGAATATGGAATCGGGTTTGGAGAAGCATCACCCACTTCTATTTCATATGGGTGGTTAGATGATCGAGTATAGTGAAAGTGTGTAATAATTTAAAGCACACTCATTATATGGCTTCTTCTTATGTGTCGGGATGAAACATGTCAAAGAGGGAGGAAATGTTATGTGCATTGGGATATGATAATATAATGTATATGGATTGATGGAGATGCCAACATGTGATATAAATCTCCTTAGTTAGCTATATGTTTATAATATATGGGGTCACATAGGAATTAGTTATATTGGGTAATGAGTTAGCCTACATTGGGATTAGGTAGTACCCATACATTTAGAGTAATGTATGTCTATATAAAGTATGTGATTATCATTATGAGAGGGCATGGATGAATGAGTTGGTTCGTTTACTTGTTAGAGTTATATTGTAGGCATCCCCATGGAAGTGGATTCTCATCTTGGGATATTGAGGAGTTACTCCTTACTTAAGGAAAATTGTATGGTGTTGCTCTACCTTAAGGTTATTATTCTACATATATTGAATATTTGGGAATCTTGGCCCCCATATCTCTTGTGTTGTTTTATATTCTAAGAATTATTCATTTTCTATATGCAAAGATCTTATCATTCTCCACCCAATAGTGATTATTTATTGGTGTGATGTTTCTCTACGAGAGATAGATGCATCAACAGCCACCCAACAGTAAGCACTCTAACTCTCTTTGTCATTTTTCATAGATTAGTTCATTTCCTTCCCCATGTCTCTATGTTATCTTAGCATGGTATGAACATCAATTTTAATTAGCATATTTATCTTATATGATCAACTACTTAGCTTTCCTTTCTTTCATTTCAGTTATATTACAATAGTATAGATTGTGCATGCTTGACTTATCCCCATCGATCTATATCTATCCCCCATATACCAATATCATATAAGGGTAAACTTCTATATTTTAACTATGGGGCTTGGAAATCCTAGGTTAACCTAGTGTATGGATTACTACACTTTGGACTTAGTGATGGCCATAGCCCCTTTAAATCAACCCATTGTGTGATGGTTCATGTGTGCCTCATATTCCTTTCCTTAATACCCTTGTAGAACAAAACACTTAGGAGTGCAATCCATTGAGACACATTCTTGTCCCATAGTACAAAAACTCTTTCCGTAGGTCACCAACAACATTTTATGCTCTATTTTTGAAGGAACGGTTTTACAAATGGAAGATTTCTATTGTTCACTCCAATGAAGCGTGGAATTTGAAAGCGATAAGAAATTCATGGCTAAATATGCAGCCTCTAATACAACTGGAAGGAATTTGTTGTGTGAATTTTATGTCCATAAATTTTTATTGCCTAAAGAAAAATAGATTCCAATAAATATGTATGTTAGAAAGGTTCATTTAAGATCATTTTTATCCACACTCTGGAATTAAACAATTTGGAGAGAACAAAGAGGGAATTATACAAGAGAGGAGACTAATTCAAGTCTTCTCATGAGACATGACTTTCCAAGTACCTTGTAGATTCTTACGGTAGTACAAGGTAAGTATTTACTCTCTTTAACTTGTGGATAGGAACAAATAAATAATTTCATCATGTGTGGAAAAATTCATAGCATATGTTTTACTAAAAATTAATATAGCATTATTTTCTTGCCAACAGAGGTGGAACTAGATCATTGGAACTTATAAGAAAAAGGAAGTAATTTATCCTACTAATATTCGGTGGTCATTAAGAAGGTCAAAGGAAATATGAATAATTATGTAAAACATGGGACAAGATTGGGTTGGCATATATTTTATACCACAAATAATATTATCACCAATCCCTTGGTAGACTAATGATCAAGACCAGCTAGCTGAGAGCTATAACAAATGGAGAAAGGTAGTGATTGAGTTCAATGGATACCACAACCCAAAATTGATAACATGGGATAATTTTTCCAATGAGTATAATTATATTATGATTGTGGAATCCTTAAATAATGTTGTCATGTAATATGTTTAGTATGAAAATTTCAAAAACTTATCATGAAAACATAGACCACATTTGAAAATACCTCTCCCGGTCAATGTAAACTTTTCCTCCGACCAACTCAGTCACTTTGTTACCCTCATAATGGTCAAGAGGAATAGATGAATGTTATTTTCAATTTTTTTATGTGAAGGGGATATTTTTCAATTTGATTCATGAATATAGCTAGATCCAAGAGAATATAATTGCTTCAGGAGGCTCTAAAAGGGTTATTTTTGGCCTTTTACACTTGGTGAGCACCCTTTAGGAATGTACTAGGAAAATTTAAAGCACCCAAGAAGTGTGTGGAAGATTTATGTTATCATTGGTGTTAATTTAGGAAATTTTTGGAAGAAAAATCAAGACTAGGAACAAGTTATGTAATATTGGGCTATTTGTAACATGGTATAAGGAAATAAAAGTGGTTACAAAGTTAGTTGGATTGTTCTAGACATATCAAGAGCCTCATGGGGAGTTGGAAAACAAGCATATGCTCTTTGGAAATATTAGAGTGTCTACTTCATTTTCAAAATGTTTCAAGGTATTTTGAGTAATATATTTGTAGATATGAGCACAATAGTGCATATGAAGACCTTCGATCTTGGTGAAGATTCAACTGAGGATTATAGGAGTTCCAAGGAGATTTATACTCTAATTTAGATGTAAAATTGGATCATATATGACCCTATACATTTTTCATGGGTTTATTTAGACAAAAGGAATATTTTTCTTTGGAGAATGTTTGACCTTCCGAGAACCTCCCGTGACCCAAATTTTCTAGATTGGTATTCAAAGAGGAAGAAGAATTAGGTCCTAAAAATGGTGTAATTTTATTCCTGGGGTTTTTTCACTCAAAATTATATAATTTTGGCCTAGGAAATACCAAGGGAAGCTCTCAAGGCAAGAAAAAAACTTGGGCGAGGCTATTTTTAACAGTGCAATGGTGACACCCAACTTCCAAAAGTGGAAAATACACACTTGGAGACCCCTGATGTCCATTTTTCCCTTTGAAAAAATTAAAAGGGGACATGGGGGACATAATAGTGTGCCACCAAGGAGGGAGATTTATAATTTGAAGTTGTGTCACTTAAAATACATCTTTGGGTGTTAGAAAAGTGTTTTCCACTCACTTGAAGACTTGGCCCCTTTCTCATGTTGAGAATAAAATACGTGCACTTATGAGGGGTTTATTTCAATTTTACCTTTTTATAAGGGGAAATGGGGTACATTATAATGTGCCACCACATGGAGAGGAAGAGTTTTGTCACTTAAGTGACAACCTGGGTGGTTAGGGGAATGTTTTCAACTCACAACAAGTTTTGGCCCCTTCCTCATGACAAGATGATCCTATGTGCACTTGGGAGGTATTTATGTCCCTTTTTTCCTTTTCTAAGGGTACATGGGGGACATTAAAAAAATCCACCAAATGAAGAGCCCCTCCTCCATCACTTAAATTTAATGACTTGTGCACTAGGTAGGTGTTTTCAACCACAAAAATAAAATCCTTACGCCCCCTTATCATGATGAGAAGACACTATGTGAATTTTTACACCCTTGATGTAAATGTTTCCCTTACTAAATTTTTTAAGGTACATGAGGGAGTCAGAGACCCATTTGGAAGTTTTTACCCCGTCCTCTCATCTAATCTAACCCAAGTTAAGCAAGGTGGGTCAAAAGTGAGTTAGCTAGGTTTGTGAAGGAGGGTGAGTATAATATTCATACTTATCCATTTTCAAATTCATTTTTATGGTTTTAATTCCCCATTTCTACTGGTATGTTTTAATGCTTCCTAAATTTTTCAGAACCCTCCATTGATGAAAACACCTTTTTGCTCATAGCTCTCAAATCCTAGCTTTGTTTTCCATGAAAATTTTCCTGAAGCTTCCATTTCAGATTTCCTTGGAGAAGAAACAAACCATTTTTCCATTGATTCCTTCATTTTTACAACATACACATGAATATTCAAGAAAAAAATGTTTCCTTTTTAGATCTTGAGAGTTCATGTGATAAAAAACACTCAAAAATTGGAGCATGAAATCACAATAAAAACCTAATCTAACAAAATTGATTTCAGCTCCATATGACACTCATATGACACACATGTATGTTTATTAAGTTGTAACTCAAGAAATTATTATACAAATATTAAGTTTTAAAACCAAAAATAATAATTTCAAAACCTCTAGTGTAATTCCTTAAGTTCAGAACTTAGCAAATTAAAAAATCTAAAAATTGGGAAAATTGTCTACAAATAGAATTTGATGGTGGGGTGTGACTTACTAAAAATTATAATTATCAAGATCAATTTTAAATTTCAAACACACCTCCATCCCAAAATTCCCTTACTTTCTCTATCCATCATGAATATCAAGTACACGGCTTTAAACCAATATTGACTCTATGTCTACCAAGTACCGAATGTTGGAGATAATGATGTGGTAGATTTGGACCTGGATGATTTAAAGACAATGATGTTGAAAGAACCATGGGGTGCATTGAAGAGAATTTATTTAGTTGAGGAATCTTCAAATTAGGAGGACATACACTCTCTATGAAAAGCACCGAGCTATGTAAGGCATTATGATCTTGCCACGAGAACCATCCATGTTGAAGAAAATTCTTTACTTGCAGTTCTCACACCAAAAGGAATCTCACAATGCCTACAAATTCCCACTTAAATTCACATGGTCATCATCACACGGGATTTTTCATCCCAAGAATGGTCAAAAATTGATTCCTATCTTCAAGGAATTGTAATTGGTTCATGGCTCAAGCAGGGGAGAAAACCTTCTTGAATGCCCAAGAAATTATCAGAGATTAAATTCCACGAGGCATATTCTAATACAATTGTACTCTTGAATAGATTCATGGGTGAAGAGAATACAAGGGACTTCCATGCGTGAATGGAATTATAGACACCTAAAATATGCTTACACTTAGCATTTCCTCCCATTCAACCAATTGACGAAACTTCGTTAATCAACCCTTATTCTCTCCACTCTGGATGCCCATTTATGACACCTTCTTGGTAATATTCCTCCTATAATCATCTTATTCGGCTAAAATATCTCTTATTAGCTAAACATTCCTCCTTTTGACCATTCAAAATCTCCCTAGTTCTCTCTAGACCACTTCTATTGGCTTCGTAGGCTATCTATCAGTCACAATTGGTTATCCAGACCCCTCCCAACTCTCAATGAGTCTCTAATCACTTGCTAATCAAGTTTAACTAGCCTAAACCCTAGTTAACTAGCCTAAACCAAGCTTAACTAAGCCTAAATCATGTTTATCCTAATCTAATCTAAAAGTGCTTTTTGAGATTTAGTCCCACATGCACCCAAATTCCAAACTCTCCCAAGTGAAAAACTATAAATAGAAGGGTCACCTCTCCCTCTCAACCTTACACCTTGTTTACATAACAAAATATCTCTCATATTTGGAGATATTGGCATTAGACCTCATTTGCATTAGCCAAGCTAATAGGCATTTGATCTTGGATATCCTCCATTATTGAAGCTCCCCCATATTTCATCCATAACTTCATAGTAGGTTAGTAGGAGGGTATATAACTTGGCCTTGTAGCCATTTTAGAGAGACCTCTTCACCTCCATTGAAGAAAACAAAAAATCTAATTTGATTTCTCATAGGTTTAACTAGGTTCAATTTATGTTTTAAGTAATCATAGAGTAGTTAGAGATAAAATGATAGTGTTTTATTTTAATTCATTATTATAGAAGTTATCTTGTTTAGCACTCATCTTGATGTTTATGATAGGTTTAGTTAGATCATGGAACTACTTAGCTAGTTTCTTGTTTATTAACATAACTAATCTTCTCATGCATACATTTGGCACGCCTGGTGGGACACTTAGTCCATCCTCCATTAATGGAGTCATTTTGAAGCTTTTATTTTTAGTTTCTAACTTTTCTTAGTTTCAATATTTTTAGGTTAGTTTCAAGCTTTCTAGATTAGTTTTTCAAAAAAATTTAGATTAGTTCAAGTTTTTGATTTCACTAATCTTTTTGTATTAATGGCTAAATATCAGGTTTCTTAACTAGTTTAGCTAGGATTGTCTTGCTTTTGTGCTCTTTGCAGGATCAAAGGAGGTAAAGTGCTACCAAAATTGAACCAAATTGATGAAATTTTGATGTTTTTGAGTTTTTTTTGAAAAATCTCATGTTTTTAGCCACCTACAGGGAAGGGTGCGCATACACCTTTCTGTTAGTGTAGGCACTATTCATTTGTCATTTTTGTGATGGTGCACATGTACCAAAAACTACGTGTAGATGCCCAAAAGCATGTGCAGGAACCTTAAACTAGGTGCACACACCCAAACCATGGCACACACACCTTAAAAACTATCTTTTTATAGAGGCACGCATGTACCCAAAACCACACGCAAGCACCTTAAACCAGACACACATGCCCAAACCATGGAGCACACACCTTTAAAACTATCATTTTTTTAGTAGAGGCACGCATGAACCTTTCTTTGGCGCAGAGCACACAAATTCTGCTACAAGCACACAAATCCTAGTGCATGAATCATTAACAATATTCGGAGGCCATAATTTTTGCTCCTAAGCTTGAAACAACTTCATTTTTGTTGTGTTTGAAAGGTATTGAAGTGAAAGTACACAATGGAATCATAAAATTAGGATTTTGAGTTATCTAAAATTTATGGTTTACATTATGAGGTAACTATTCATTTTCTAATGTATCTTAAAATTTGAAAAAATGATTTCTTGGAAATTCTAACACTTTGAAATGTTTTGTGACACTAATTAGTTGTTTACAGGGTTATTTTGGTCTTGTTTTTACTAACTTAGTTAAGTGTTTCATTTATTAATTGATAGAGGTTTTTTGAAGTGTGTATGCTCTTCCCTCGCATCTTCTAGGTGATCTTGGGAACCAAAAACACTTTCAAAACCCTCTTATTACTTTCAAAAACACTTACTTTACGCTTCCTAATGGATGAACATTTCAAAATTGGTTAAAATGAACTCAAAATTTTGCAAAAACACTTAATGTATTTTCCATAAACTTGTATTAGTTGAGTTTTCACGTTGTGTATGCTCTTCCTTCCCACCTTTTTGGTGATATTAGGAATCAAAAGCAACACAAAAAATCTCTTTTGATATCATGATATTTTGTGGAAAATTACTAATCTTGGTATGTAGGACCAAAATTGCATGTCAAAGAAAGGAGGAACTAAGACAAAACAAAACCTTATAATATGTGTTTTCATACAGGTTACCAAATGGTGTGCTACTTAAAACCACATTTAAGATAAAGCAAGATAAAAAACACACCACTTTCATCACATTGTATTGTAGGTTTTGAAAAGGGTACGTCCCTATCTACTTAACTGTAACATAAACCCTTTGGCATAACGCCTTAAGCTACAACAATGGGGGTGGTTCTAGGAACCCTAAAGTAATCCACCACTATGTAACCTTGTGGATGAAACAGGAAGCGCTCCGCTTACCCACTTGACTAGTTTTTCCTTATGAGTTAGCGTTATTGGTTTTCCATATGGTGACCCTAGTGAGAGTACACATGGATGCATTTATTGCCCATTGTGCTTGAAGGGGGTAAAGTAAAGCTGAGATACTCCCAATTTAGTCATTATAACTGTTTGGGTAAATCAAGCTCGCTTAAGATGAATTTGTAACACCTAGTTGAGAGATCTTATTAGGGAATCCATTCTATCTTGAAGCCCACTTTACTAGTGCTTCATCAGGTTGAGCCATCACAAAGTGACGAATTACTTGGATTCTGAACCTTGTTTTTCAAACAAGGTAAAGAGCCCATGTAAGTTGGATCTAAGTGCCTTTCATCACGAAATCAACGATGTGTTACTTATCTTGGTTTCTTTCTCACCTTTAAACGAGGTGAAACTCTACCCAAGTAATGCTTAGTTTATTTCCATATTTTGATCTACACCTTTACATTCTTGCTACCCATTTGGGACAAACAAATACATCTTTCGGGAGTGTTGTCATAGATAGTGTTCACCACTTTTTTGTTCATTTATGCTCATCCATGTTTACACTGAGTTGTTAAACATTTAAAGTGCATGGATACGTCCTCATATCTTTGATGGACACTTGATCTTGATTTCAGGATCATCATCATAGTTAAGATTGATTCATCATTTGATCTCCCTTTGACGTGTTACCTTTTTCACGGTGTTTCGACACAATTAATATACTTATGTCATGTTTTTGTAAATGTGATCTAAGTATCCACATTGTGGCGTTACGCCCACATTTTAGCACATCCTTAGTATAATTTGACTTGGTTTGATTTCAAACATTGTCCCAAATCTTGAAAGGTGTCACTTATTTTGTTTTCCTCATTTCAATACCACTTTGACTCTAATATCTCACTTCTCCGCGAATCTTGATAGATGTGTCAAGTTGGCGTGGTTACGTGGCTTACATTTGTAAACCTTACCCTTTAACATTTAGGCCTTTTTGGTTGTTGAACTTGTTGTGGTATCCTTTGATTGGGAGTCACATCTACCCTTTGTTAATATTTACGCCTTGTTCATTTTGAGCTTGACGTAAATATTGACATTGTTTTGATCATATTTGCATTGAAATATCATTTTGCACACACATTTTTAGGGAGTATTTACTTATTGATTGGATTTGTGTTTCACACTTGCATGATTGTTCCTTATGATTATTCATCTAGAAAAATTATTTTCTAGGACAATCCCTTTTGATCTCATTGAGATTGCATCATCACAATGTCTATTTTCCTTAGACCTTCTTCAGAAAATCATGCACGCATCTCCATACTTATGAAATGTCTAGTTGATTTTTGTTATGCTACTCAAATCAACATGTCACTTCCTTCCCTTTGAAGGATTTCCATCACACTATCTAGGTCTAGACATTTGTGCTTAAACGACACCAAAAATGACTTACTATTACATGGTTTCTCACACTTACTACAATACAAAACCTAGGTTTAGGAATTAAAATAAAAATATTCCCATTACAAGTAAACCTCATTTGGTTCTTTGTGCTATAAGGCCCATTCAGGTACCTTGTTCCCCACCTTCAGCTTATAGTCGGTGGTATGGTTTGGATGCCTCGATCCAATTATTATTCGGGTCTCCTCCACTCTCTTCTTCGATTCGGATCCAAAATACCATTCGGATTCCCACTCTTCTTCTGAAGATTCAAATCCCAACTATTATTTGGATACCCCTAGATCACATCTTGAATCACGACCCTCCCTTCCTTTAGGACCTTCATTCCCTATCACCTCAGTGATTTCTTCCTCCTTTGAAGAATCATGTGACTCCAAGTTCCATCGATCAAACATATAATTCAGTTCTTGAGTCATGGTCCTCCCTTTATTCGTAAGACCTCCTTCATTAGTCACCTCGATGACCTCTTCCTCCATCAAAGAGTTCCACAACTCAGATTCCCTCTAGTCAATCATCCAATTTGAATCCTACATCACAAATGCAATCCTACTTTCCAACCTACATTACATCATCTTCTAGAAAAATGACCTAGGTCCAAATCCAAATCATCCATTGATGAGACGCTTGCCACCAAATATATGTCATCTCTTGAGTCATCTTCTGCTATCAAACTGACTTCAATCCCTCTTTGGCCCTTGAGCCCTTTCAACCATATCGTACCATTTCCTCATCCATCTTCTAAAGATCAATGTCTACGACCATGTCAAACCATTAAAAAGAATCCATGTGCTAAGATATCTTTTGAAGCACTATCAAAACTCTTCATGAGAGTGCTAAGGTCAAGCCTTCCCCTCATCTACATCATCAGACATATTCATCTTCTTCTATCAATCAATCTTCCCCTCATTTCGAACCTACTTCTTCTAGTCAACCTCCTATGGTCAAAGAACAACAACCTCTACTGATTGATTTCTCTCAGGATGAAGGAACAATCAGACTACACGAAGATATCCCTTTAGAGGATTAAAAACAAGGGTTATTTCTTGAACTTGATATGCTCACATATTGGGGAAAATAATTTGATTCCTTTTATCAGAACGTAAAGGAAGAGCCTAAGGTTCTTCTTCTATTATTCCATCTTCACCTTCCTCTGATCATGATGAGATGTCGGGATCTAGCATTGATCCATGCCCTATCTTCTCATTGCCAAATCAATCCTTAGATATAATAATTTCTCAATTGAAAGCTTTCCTTGGGTTTCACCCTAGTATCCCATCGTCTTATTCTATCTTGGGGCCACATCCTATTAGCCCTCCATTTTCTACTTATGGGTCACCTCTTGGTAGCCCATTACCTTCTATTCTTGGGCCATGTCCTAGTAGCCCTTCATCCTCTTCTATCTATGGGACCCCTTGGTAGTCCCTCCTCATCTATACTTGGGCCATGCCCTAGTATTCCTTCATCATCTTCTTCTATTCTTGGGCCATGTCCTCATAGCCTAATTTCTTCCATCTTAGGGCCATATCCTGGTAGCCCTTCGTCATCTTCTACTAGTGGCTCACCTCCTGGTATCCCATCCTCTTTAATTCTTGGACCATATCCTTTTCATCAATCACATATTTCTTCTATCAATGGTCATGGCAAGCTCACGGTCATTTCTCACATCATTTCTAAACATCCACATTCACTTTCTTCTCCTTCTCGAGATCAGACAATTCACACATCAGCTTATAAGAAACCCAAATAGATTCTTAATCAAGCATAGGTAAAAAATCCTAAGAGCTCCAAATCTCCTAACAACTCACATGATCTTAAGGTTAAAAATAATACACAATTCAAGAACACACATCAACGTAACCAACAAGTATGGTGCAAAGTGCATAAACCTCTATATGGGGACTTAAATCTCCCATATATAAAATCCATGTTTCAGGATAAATCAAATTTATTTGTTGAGTATGAGCTCACCTCGATCATCAAGATTGGGGATAACATTACGCTTGATAAGAAAACATGCCTAGTCTCCCTTATCAAGGAATTCATAAACATTGTTGTTGGATCTTATCATGAAAATTGAATTTGTTGGTCCCACCTTTCCAAAAACTATTGAAAATCTAAAAATCAAAAGATAAATGCAAAAATACAAAAAAATTTAGAAAACACCAAAAAAATCAAAGGTACATTTTCTCAAACATTGCAATTAGGTATTACGTACACATGGATGTTTCTTTCTTCCCTTTTTGTTATTTTACAAGTCTTCCTACCATTTTCATCCCTTCGATGCTATTTTGGTTACCATATTTGTCCACATTTTTGGTATTTATCTCTATGGTATCTATTTGACTGTGGTATTTTATCACCTTGGTAAATTAAAGAACGGCCGACCTCTTAGAGATCCTATCACATTCAACATATAATAAACTTGTTGCGAAGAACTTTTGGATATATTTGTTGACACTAGCCAATGTTGTCATCGCAATCACTTCCACCTCCTTCCATCAAGCCATCTGTGGTCCTTAACCCCTTGTCAAACAAGAGAGCTGAAATATTTTTTTAGAAAGAAAAAAATCAGAATAAATCAATCAAAAGCTAAAAGCTACAAAGAAAAATAAAATTGATATATTACTCTCTCTCGGGGTATTTCCAATAATATCTATTGGGGCTATATATTCCTAGCTGGTAGTAGATCAATGTTGTGATTAGAATCAAATACATCTCCATCCGAGCTATGGATGCCCGGCTAGTATGTGAGAGAAATTTACGGCTATCCTTCCACCATTCATTCACAAAATCACCTATTGCGTAGCATTCCTACACATTGGCTAAGGTGTCCTCAATTTCTTTTCTATTAAATCTTCCTGTTGTTGCAAATCAGCGGTACCCACGGATGTTGATCAAATTTCTAGTTTGATCATACCGGCATCCAAAGTGTGATTGCACAACATTGAATCCTTTCCCCAAGTGTGGGACTTGCAAAATGAGAAAAGAATCTCCGGTTTAGAGATTTGGTTCCTCAATTCCTCAAGTCGGATTTATCACTTACAAGTTGCAGAGGTCTATATTCCTAACCCTACCCTAAATTCCAAAGGAGACGAGAGATAGAGAATGCGAAAAAAATCTAAAACTAATGCTAATAGGTGATGCACCAAAGGATTCGTGAGCATTTTTACTTTCGCAGATTGACATGATCCATAAAAATGCAACAAATAACCTCATGCACAAAGCTGATAATTGTAATGAAGGATCATAAATTAACCAAAAAACATAGGTAGAGGATGAAAACTAATCACGAGAGAATTTGTATTGTTATTTTAATCATCAAAATCACTTGCATTACAACACCGAGAGGTAAAATAAAAGTTGCAGCTCTTAGAAAAGGTCTAATATTCCACAAAATCACTTCCAAGGTGAGAAAGGGGACTGAAATACACAAAAATGTTCAACCATTTGAAAAATGAGCCAAATCTAGCTTTTTACGGGTGAGGGACGCCCAGAGAGAGAAACGTGGGAAAACATGGAAGGGATTCAACCATTGACCAAAATGCCATCAAAACAACATGGGTGACCTGATAGACCCATTCCCTGACATTTTTAACCATGCTGGGAGAGAATGTGAGCCATTCTTCATTAAAATCGGTGGTTGAAACGTCATTTTTGTTCATGACCACGTGCCAGAAGTGTTTTTTGATTTTATCTCTCCAAACTCCACCAAAATGCAAAATTGACCCCGTAATCTTGTAGAGAATTTCACCAGATTTCCATTGATATAAAGAACATGAAAAACTAAGCTCTGGATTGAAAGATATGGTGATTTGAAGTTTTAGGGCAAAACAGGGCCAAATCGGGTCGCTTTGATATTTTTGGCCTGGACACGTGGCGAATTTTGATTGGTCGGGCCTTCAGGGAAAATTTCCCACAAAACTCCTCGAGCCATAACTTGAAAAATATGAGGAGTTAGGAGGAAAACTTTACGTTTCTGGAAAGCTGAGAGAGAGCTCTATCCAATGGTTCCATTTTTAGAAAGATTTGAGTGCCTAAAAATCAAAAATGGAGACTGAGGCACAAGAGAGGTAAGAACACAAGGAGTTAGCCACAAAATGAGCAAGGGGCACATTTTGGATAACAATTTTGGTGACTCAGAGGGGTCATCTGCCTGCTGGATGAAGTTACCAGTTGCCTTTTAGCAATCCATTGGGTATGGAGTCATAAGAAATAACCTGAAACCAACCTGATATCTTGAAAACTTCCCTCTGAGCCACTTGAAACCCATTGAACTTAGAGTTGTTCTCACCAAAATGCCACTTAAAACAGCTGTGCAAGAGCAAAACCAGCAAGCACCAAAACTATTTACAAAACTGAAAATCATACATGCTCCAAATGGAACATGCAGAGTGTGCACAAGCACTTCTTTTACTGAAAGCAAACCTACCTACTCTATTCTAACTAGAAGCAAAGGTAAGCTAAACAAACCCTGCAACTGGTTGTGCAAAATAGCTTCCTTTCTTCAAAATTGGCAACCATGCAACTGATTTGGCATTGAACATGGCTGATTGGATGAATGGAAAATCAACAAGAAGCTGGTCTTCCACCCAAATCATCAAGGTATCAGGTGAAGGAAAATTCAATACCTCTTTTAGTTGTTCTGCATTTGGATTGGAGAGGTATGACAGCTGATCCTTGGTTCTTTGTAGCTCATCCTCATGCTTAGGAGCAAGCATGACTGGTTGTGACTTCTCCTTTGACTCCAATGAAGTCAAATACCTTATTGGGCAAGGTATGATCCATTTGATATGCCCATAGCTCTGATTTTCAACTCCAAAAATGGAGTCTTCTTGTAGACCTTCTTGAATGGATGGTGCAGAAGCAAAGGTAGAACCTTTTTCCCTTTCTCTTCCTCCAATGAAGGACATGAAAGATTAAAATCTTCCAATCTTGGTTCCAAAGAGCTGCTATAAGATGCAGGCTGCTGCAAATGGGTGCTCTCCTTCATGACAGTAGGCTCAGGTGTTTGGAACGTGGATGATGAAAGAGAGAATGGTAGGAACTCAACCGGTTCTTCTTCATCAAAACAGTCCTCTAAATCTGACAGATAAACTACCTCATTGTTGTCCTACTGCAAATGCTCAACTTCCTCCATGGTATCCTCTTGATCTGTAACTTGATCATCATGGTTTCTTTCATCCTCCAACATTGAGTTTGAGAGATCAAACTCTTCTTTAGCACTAGAACTCGAGAGAGATGAAGTAGAAAGAAGAATTGAAGGTTCTCTTGTAGCCTACTTTGCGCTCAAAGCCCTTGGATCTGCAATTTTCTCCTCCACAACTAGAATGTGCTCCTCTTCTTTTGGATTTGGAGCAGCTTCTCCCTCTTCTACTACTTGAAGACAATCTTGTTCTTGATAGAACTCTTCCTCTAGCACGAAGTTCATTAAGTCAAACTCTTTGATCTGCTGCTCTAGAGGACAAGTTGGGACTGTAGGATATTCTTCAGAGCTTTCTTCCTCCATGGCTGATTGTGCAACTTGAATTGAATCAACATTCTCTTCAAATAGAATGCTAACATGGACACTACTTTCTGAGCAAACTGATTGCTGATCTGCTTCTTCTTTTTGCTCTTCTCCTGCTATAGCAAATTCAGTCCTAACCACCACTTGTTTTCCAACTCCAACCTCTTCTAAAGGATTAACCATCAAGGGGATCTTTGTCATCCCAAATTTAAGAGCCCAAATCTTGAGACTTGAATTTCTTCATCCTTGTTTGGCTTTTCTTTTTGTTGTTGTTTTCCTTGACTAGAATTCTGATTTTTATCCTCCCAACATGGATTTGGGAATGCAAGAGGAGAAGTGGATTGTAACTCAAATGGCTCGGAAATTTTTCATGGTGGTGGAGGAGGTAGAAACTCTTGTTTCTTTGGAGGAGAGGGTATTTCTGTTAGCTTTTGTGGAGGGGATGACTGTTTGGAAGGAAAGGGGAAGGAAGAATTGAGATGTGGTGGAAGACTAGGGAATGGAGAAATGGAATTAACTCCTGGGGCAGCATTGACTAGATTTAGAATTTGAAATTCCAAATGAGATGATGCTACTTGAGTAATGGGAAGAGAAAAACTAGATGATGGTGTAGAACGTACCCATTGACAAGGTTGTTCAACACCAAGTGTATAGGCCTCTATTTCTGCTGTCCATTGTGCAAGTTGGGGCAACATCTTCATCATGAAGTCTCAGCTTCTCCTGAGGGCTGAAGTGTCTTGGAAAAGGGCCTCCCCATGGACAAGGAGTCCTGTAACCAATTCTGAAAGCTTTCATTTGAGCTGTTGCTCTTGATTGCACCATCTTCGCCTCCATCTTTTGGATTTGTTCCAGCAGATCTGCATTTTCTTCTTGACTGCCCTCACAACCAGCATACCCTTGTGCTTGACATGCTTCATATCCAAACTGACTTTGGCACTGCTGCTCATATGGGTAGACATGCTGATTTTGAATTTGATCAAAATGCTGATTTGGAGGATTTGTAAAACATGTTGGAGGTGTGATAAACTGTTGTTGTAAATGTGAATTCCATGATGGAAATGAAGTCATGATTGCACAACTTCATGGAATGGAAAAGAATGAAAATGATGGAAAGAAGAATGGATGGAAATGAATGGAAAATAGGTCTATAACTTAGAGAATGAGTTGTTTACTAGATGGAGTCGCAGATGTGCTTTTGAAAGTGCCTCCAAAAGGCTGAATCTTTAACAGGAACACACCAACCTATCAAAGATAAAGTGGAAGACCTCTAAGGTCCCACCAGGCATGCCAAAACTATTGTTGCAAATCAGCAGCACCCCCTGGATGTTGATCAGATTTCTAGTTTGATCATACTAGCATCCAGTGTGATTGCACAACATTGAATCCTTTCCCCAAGTGTGGGACTTGCAAAATGAGAAAAGAATCTCCAGTTTAGAGGTTGGTTCCTCAATTCCTCTGGTCAGATTTATCACTTACAAGTTGCAGAGGTCTATATTCCTAACCCTACCCTAAATTCCAAAGGAGACAGAGATAGAGAATGTAAAAAAGCTAAAACTAATGCTAATAGGTGATGCACCAAAGGAGTGGTGAGTATTTTTACTTACTGTGATTGACACGATCCATAAAAATGCAACAAAGAACCTCATGCACAAACTGATAATTGTAATGAAGGATCATAAATTAACCAAACAACATAGGCAGAGGATGAAAACTAATCACAGAGGCTGTATTGTTATTTTAATCATCAAAATCACTTGCATTACAACACCTGAGAGGCAAAATAAAAGTTGCAGCTCTTAGAAAAGGTCTAATATTCCACCAAAATCACTTCCAAGGTGAGAAAGGGGACCTGCAATACACAAAAAATGTTCAACCCTTTGAAAAATGAGCCAAATCTGGATTTTACAGTGCAAGGGATGAGCCCAGGAGAGAGAAACACGGGAAAACGTGGAAGGGATTCAACCATTGACCAAAATGACATCAAAATAGCATGGGTGACTGTGAGACCATTCCTTGACATTTTTAACCATCTTTGGGAGAGAATGTGAGCCATTCTTCATTAAAATCAATGGTTGAAATGTCATTTCTGTTCATGACCACGTGCCAAAAGTGTTTTTGATTTTATCTCTCCAAAATCCACCAAAATGCAAAATTGACCTCGGAATCTTGTAGAGAATTTCACTAGATTTCCATTGATATAAAGAACGTGAAAAACCGAGCTCTGGATCGAAAGATATGGCGATTTGAAGTTTTAGGGAAAAACAGGGCCAAATCGGGTCGCTTTGATATTTTTGGCCTGGACACGTGGCGAGTTCTGATTGGCTGCGGGCCTTCTAGGGGAAAATTTCCCACAAAAACTCCCGAGCCATAACTTGAAAAATATGAGGAGTTAGGAGGAAAACTTTACCTTTCTGGAAAGCTGAGAGAGAGCTCTATCCAATGGTGCCATTTTTAGAAAGATTTGAGTGCCTAAAAATCAAAAATGGAGACTGAGGCACAAGAGAGGTAAGAACACAAGGAGTTAGCCACAAAAATGAGCAGGGGCACATTTTGGATAACACTTCCCTTCAAGAGGTAAGAAATTCCATGTGCACACACTAGATCTCTATGAGTAGGAAGGATTAGTATGTTACCAAGTGTTTTTTTTGGACCTTGTTTAGGATCTTACTTTAGTCCTTATCTCATCTCATGATTTGTTCCTTTGGGTAATCATTTCTTCATCGTGAGGCTTCTAAGCTACATTCATATCATTCACATCATTCTTCTACTTCATTGAACATTGATTTGTATAAGATTACTATTTTTCCATGCTTGTGGACACCTTTTTCCCCTTTCACAAAAACAATCTTCTCCTTCCTTTATATCATGTGCTTTTAGGCCAACTTATGCTTGGGGGAATCCTTGCTTCTTCCCAGCACTTCATTGGTTTACGTTCATCATCATGTTGAACCTATCCATAATGGCCTTGGGTCCCGCTTCTATGTGTGAAGATTTTTCCTTTGAATACTCCCACCTAATTGTTGGGGCATTTTACATCTTCACCTTCTTGCATAGGCACATGGCCTTTTCCCTTTTACATCCCATCTATCACTAGGGGCATCCACGCTTCCTCATAATCCTATACATAGTTTCAAAAAACTTTCAAAATCATCAAAACATTCAAATATGTTAGAAAAATAAAAAACATTCAAATATGGTTCAAGAAACATCAAAAATAATATAAATCATCCTATAAAATTTCATTCTTTGGTTATTTCTTGTTCTTGTCATAAATGTCTTGTGGATCATTTTGATCTACAACCATCAACAAAAGCTAAGTTGCTTACTTTGTCTGTACTCTGGGGCACAACGAGTTTCCTGGTATTATTTCATAGTGCACATTGCTTTTCCATTGGACCGAAGTGTCCTCCGTTATTCCCCTTGCATGTATCCTTTCCTAGGGAACCATCGTCAACCCTTGTCGTTAATTCAAAAATGTTCAAATTGAAGCTCGATAATAAAAACATTCTACTTGTTTCTCTGATAGTTTATCTTGTTTACTTTCTCGTATTGCATTGCATTTTGTATGTTGCATGGATTTAGTTTTTTTAGCAATGGAAATTTGTTTTTATATGACTTTTCATGTCATACTACACTTTTGTTCATTCTTTCTAATAAGGACTGATGATGAAGATCTCTAGCAATATGATGACAAAATAAAGTTGTTTAAAAGGCATTGGATGGATGTTAGCTCATTCCCTCTTCCTCATACTCCTTTTCTTCTATATTCCCTTTCTTCCCTTCATATTCTATCTATTTCCTTCATCTTTTCAATCATCGATTAACCTCATTCATCACCCCATCGATGGTCAAGGGGGCATCCTTCATTCTACTCATTTTTCTTCTATCCCTTCAAGATTTTTCTTTCTTTTCCTCTTCCAACTTGTTTGTTATTTCTTTTTCTCTTGAGTAGAGAAATTATTTTTAAATTTTTCATCATGTTCTTCATCCTCTCCTTCTAATTCATCCTTATTCCCTTCTTCACCATCTTCAAATTCATCTTCATGATCCAATTTTACATTACTTTTTTCCTTTCTAAGTGTGATATCTTGCAATGCAATTTTCTTTCTCTTGTACCATAATTTCATGAATTTATTTTTCACATTAATATTAATTGTTCCTAATGTCTCTAACCAATGATATCCAAGAAAAATATCCATACCATCCATATATAACACATAAAAATATGATTGTAAAACATATTTATTCATAAAAATATTTCAATATTCAAAATCTTGAATTTTATCAGTATTCATTTGAGATTCCTTGATATGCTTGGCTTGAACATGTAGATTTTGAGCTCCACCCATATTGATGAATTTATATTTACTACTGGGTTTTATGAAAACAATTAAATTTTTCCTTTCAATGCACCCTTCAAAATAAAATATTGAAGCTTCCTTCCTTAGAGATGCATTATTTGAACTTGTATCTTGATTTGTTGTCTCTCCTTCTAAATCATGTGTAACAACTTCAACATCAACATTTTCTTCTCTTCTTCTTATTCTTCTTCTGATATTTCCTCTTCCTCACTATTATCATTAAATTCTTCTACTTCCTCCCAGTTTTCTTCTTGTGTTTCTCATATTTCCATGAAAACTTGTTCCAGTTCCTCCAAAGACCAATTACACTTTTCCTTTTCTAACTCAAAAACCAAATATGTGTAGGGACACTAATCCACAACCTAAATAACCAAAATATGATGGTTTAGAGAATTTATCTGTAAATTTTTTCCACCATCCTCTAGCTTCAATCATACCATCTCCAAATAAAGTTACCATCCTCATGATCCATAAAACAAGGGTTTTAGGAATAGACCCTTTGATCAAAACTTTTTCTAACCCTTGTGGCTAGAGGTTGGAATTTTTTTTGAAAACACAAAACAAAATCCCTAATTTATTTTTTGATAGATTTCTAAAAATGTAAAAAAATCAGAAAAATTCCTAAAATTATGGCCTTTGGACCAAAATATTGAAAATCCATAAAGCTGTAATAAATCTCTCAAATCAGATCCAAAATTCTAAAATACCTCCAATATACCTCTACCAAGTATAATAATCAACTCATGCATCCATGCCATCTCATAATGATACTCACATCCTTTATATAGACATACATTACTCTAAATGGATGGGTTACACCTAATCCCAATGTAGGCTGACTCATTACCCAATATAGCTAATTCCTATGTGAACCCATATATTATAAACATATAACTAACCAAGGGGATGTGTGCCACATGTAGGAATCTCCATCAACCCATATACATTATAATATCATATCTCAAGGTACATAACATTTTCTCCTATTTGACATGTTTCATGCCCGAAACATAAGAATAAACCATATAATGAGTGTGTTGTAAATTATTGCACACTTGTTGCCATAATCGATCATCCAATCACCCATATGAAATCTTAGTGGGTGATGCTTCTCCAAACCTGATTCCATATGTTTTGAGGGGGACACCTCCAATATACCTCTATGAATTAAAATACTCAACTCATGCATCCATGCCCTCTCATAATGATACTCACATCCTTTATATAGATATACATTCTTGTAAATGGATGGGTAACACCTAATCCCAATGTAGGCCGAATCATTACCCAATATAACTGATTCCTATGCGAACCCATATATTATAAACATATAACCAACTAAGGATGTGTGCCACATGTCGAGAATATCCATAAACCCATATACATTATATTATCATATCATAAGGTACATATCATTAACTCTATATTTGACATGTTTCATCCCTGAAACATAAGAAGAATCCATATAATGAGTGTGCTTTAAATTATTGCACACTTGTCGCCATACTCAATCATCTAACTACCCATATGAAATCCTAGTGGGTGATGTTGCTCAAAACCCGATTCCATATGTTTTGAGGGGGATACCTCAATATACCTCTACCAAGTAGAATTCTCAACTCATGCATCCATGCCCTCTCATAATGATACTCACATCCTTTATATAGACATACATTACTCTAAATGGATGGGTAACACCTAATCCCAATGTAGGCCGACTCATTACCCAATATAACTAATTCCTATGTGAACCCATATATTATAAACATATAACTAACTAAGGGGATGTGTGCCACATGTCGGAATATCCATAAACCCATATACATTATATTATCATATCCCAAGGTATGTAGCAGTAGCATTGCCTCCTCTTTGATACGTTTTGTCCCTAAAACATAAGAAGAATCCAGTATAATGAGTGTTATTTATATTATTACACACTTGTCACCATAATCGATCATCCAACCACCCATATGAAATTCTAATGGATGATGCTTCTCCAAAATTTATTACATATGTTTCGAGGGGGACACCTCCAATATACCTCTACCAAGTAGAAGACTCAACTCATGCATCCATGCCCTCTCATAATGATACTCACACACTTTATATAGACATATGCTATGTACCTTGGGATACGATAATATAATGTATATGGGTTGATGGAGATGCTAAAATGTGGTACATATCCCCTTATTTAGTTATATGTTTATAATATATGGGTTCAAATAGGAATTAGTTATATTGGGTAATGAGTCGACCTACATTGGGATTAGGTGTTACCCATCCATTTAGAGTAATGTATGTCTATATAAAGGATGTGAGTATCATTATGAGAGGGAATGGATGCATGAGTTGATTCTTCTAATTTTTAGAGGTATATTAGAGGTTTCCCCCTCAAAACATATGGGATATTGTGGAGTGACTCCTTGGTATCCATGCATATCCATAATTATTATTCATGTGATTCCATGTCATATAATTATTGTTCCTATAGTAATCCATACACTAGGTCAACCTATGGTTTCCAAGCCCCAAATTTAAAATAGATAATATTACCCTTATATGATATTGGTATATGAGGGATAGATATAGATCGATGGGGGATAAGTCAATCATGTACAATATATACTATTGTAATTTAACTAAAATGAAGAAAATAAAAACTAAGTAGTTGATCATATAAGAGAAATATGCTAACTAACATTGATGTTCATACAATGCTAAGATAACATAGAGAAATGGGGAAGGGAAATGAAATAATCTATGAAAAATTACAAAGAGAGTTAGAGCACTTACATGTGGGGTGGTCATTGATGCATTTATCTCTCTAGAGAAACATCACACCAAGAGATAATCACTATTAGGTGGAGAAGGGGAACAAAATTCTTATCTTAGAATCAATATATATGATCTATTACTGTAAAAATACATTAAAGTAGATTTTAGACTCCAATCTAAGTCAAGTGCAAGATAAATCGGGGGTAAAGTGAGCATATGTGAATTTGGTGCAAAAGAAAAATGAATGGCTAGGTCCGGGATTTTGGCTTCCTTCCTTTTCAATGTCAAAGTGTGATGTGTATATATACATAATTCCATCACCCATGGGTTATAGTGTTTTGTAGGAAAAAATATAACACCAACACCATCACCCATGGGAAATGGTGCCGACCAGGGGATATTTAAATGTCATATAAATTGAAAAAGAGGTCATAGATAAAGTAGATGGGTGAATAAGGTGCCAAATGGTGAAATATAAGCAAGGTGTTGTGAGTGTAATGTGTATGAGACTTAAATTTACAAGGATAAATAATGCAAGGACCATATATCGATACTCTCTTTATGTACTCTCTCTAACCCATAATGACCATGTAAATAGTCATACCTGATTCTTGACAAGACCCTTAAGGCACCCGCTCAAGAAATAGATGCATCAGTGACCCTTTTCTATTGTCCATTGTATGCTAGTGGTGTCATTGATGTTAGTTAAATTTATGGAAAAGGGTGTCACGGTGTTGTATAAGTCTCCAGAAGGTGTCAAAGATGAAGGTTGATCAATAGTGTCAAGTTTGGTGAAGTCTTGTGAGGCCCTGGAGCTTATTTTGCTAGGTATAGTCATGGTACAATATCTCTTAAGTTGGTTCAATGTTTTTATGAGGTCTATCATGGTTCATATTATTTTTAGAGGTGTACGAGTATGCATGAGGTCAAAAAATTATTTCATGGGTTTTATGTGTTTAGTTAGGATCATCCAAGGCCTATTCCTAGCCCTAGAGCATGTAGAATGGTAAGGAGGTATGATATTTGGACCCAATCAGTATTTTTAGAGCATGGTAACAACATGTTGATAGTTTACTTAAGGTGTATGGTGAGTTTCAGGTCATTATTTAGTGATTCAGTGTAGGTATGAGGTCCTTAGGATGTAAATAGTGGGAAATAGACAATATTTCATGGGTAAATGAGATTGGATGAATATTTTTAGAGGTATTTTGGATATGTGTTGAGTATGTAATGCTATATAATGTTTTCATGATGATTTATGACAAGTTTTAGGTCATTCAAGAAGGATTTGTAATATATGCAAGTTCTGGAAAAACCAAGTAAGTTATAATGTGTTTTTGAAGCAAAAGTGGACTTTTTGATGCTCATTGTGAAATGTATGATTTGAATGGGGACCTGATATATTTGGCATATATTCTTAGGTAAGTTGAAAATGTTTCAAAAAAATAATTAGGTGGTTTGATCGTCATGTTTTTATCAACAATCATTAAGAAGATAAAGTGGTTTGAAACCCTCGCTAAGAGTGACTTGGAGAAGAAGAGGTATAATGAGCCTATATTGATTATTTTTTAAAATTAATGATTGTATTTTGTATAGAACTCTTCCATATTTCTAGAAATGTGTATTAGTGCATGTGATGGTATGTGGGCCCCACGTAAAATGGATTATTTCTAAATAAGTCCATTTTATCAAGAATTTCTACAAAGAAGGTAAACAATAAAATGAAATTTTTTAGCCCCTAATTTTTTATACATGTCAATGAAATTTTTAGATCATGATTGAAGTAAAAAAGGGAAAAGTGTACCCTACTTAGGATGATTGATGTTTTAGGTAGTTTGGAGAAACGTTTAGTAAAATTTGAATTACAGGAGCTATAGGAAGAGTTTGAAATCCATTCATTTTATTTGTGATCATCATTTATATATATTTCCATTGGTATATAAATATTGTGTAGTAGATATGATATAAAAAAATTATGAGCTATTCTTTGAGGGTCAAATTTGGAGGATGCTTGATCTAACAGGGTGTTAAGTGGCTTTATGAGGTAAGTTGATGATTACGAGTTTTTATGATTGGTGAAGTTTTTTAGTGCTTATACATCATTTATGAGGGTGTTGAATTCTTTAGTTAAGCTTGGAAGTGGTTTTTGAGGTGATGGATCAAGTTGAGCTTATAGTCGGCTTCTAGAGTCTTAGAAGGCTTATGAAGTAATTTACGAGAGATTGGTTTGGTTGAAGGCATTCCACTTAAATTTGGAAGCAGTTATAATATTTTATGGAAATAGGATTTATATGTATTTATATTGGTATATGTAATATGTCTTGGTGATAATATTTTATGGGTCTTTTAGGTCACTTTATGGAGAAGAAGGTTTCTTGATTTTTAGGACATGTTTGTCCAAGCTGAAAGTGTGAGATGATTGAGGCATGAGATGGATTATTTTATGATTGGTATCAGTTTGAGAGTGAATAGGTATGTATTTTATCCTATTTAAGGCCTTTTGAGGTCTTGGAAGAGACAACAAGGGTACACACTAGTTGAATTTGCAAAACTAGTTTCTCAACAACTTGATTTGGTAAAGAGGAAATTTGTTGTGGTTTGAGCATATAGATGTTTCAAAATGTATAAATTTTATGTATGTGTTATACAGGTCCTTAGGTTTCCATATAGTGGTTAAATTCCATATTTGAGTTTATTTTGAGTGTGCTTGATTCCCAAAGGTAAAGACAAGGTGCTGGAAATAATTGTTTTATGAAGGATATGAGTCTTTCGGCTTGTGTTATGAATTATTTGATTGTTAAAAGATAATTATCAATAATGTATGATGTTTTTATGATATATTAAACATGTTTGATTAATTTTGGGGCTTGATTAATCATGGTGTTGGTGTTAATGGTTTTATCTCATCCAGATGGTGGGGTTTTGAGCTTGTTTGGTGTAAGTTTGATAGTTTTGGGCGTGAAAAACCTATATGGTCATATGTGAATGTTTTTATGATTTTTGTGGGATATTTTTAGTTTTATTGGTCGATATAAATGTACAAAGACTGACATCCCTTGTGTTATAAAGAAGAAATGTGTATAAAGCAAGTGTTTTGAGTTTATTTTTGTACAAATTCTCTTGGAGGGAAAAGTGTGACCCTAATGTGAGTGAATAACATATATGATTGCATGATTTGAAATAAGAGGAAGTGTGTTTTATATTGAAGAATGTTTTAGGTCATATGATAAAGTTTTGGAGCCAAAACAAGTTAATAAGGAAGAAGATAGAGCGAGTTTAGAGAATGAGGGTTTGATTGTGATTGTATGAGTTGAATTACAAATCTCCATTATTTGTGGAAGAAGAAAAAATTCAGAGGTATCATAATCAAGTGACTGAGTTATATCTTAGTCATCTTAGGGGGTTTTATCCTCCTTTTGGAGTGGGTGCTTCACTAAATTAGGGGTTGTTTCTCCTTGTATGGTTGGTGCTATACTAAACTAGGGGTTCGTGCTCTAATGGGGTTGATACGTCAAGTAAATTTTAAACATGAAATATAAAGTTTATTTTTTAGTGGTTTTTCTTCCCTTGAGAGTTTCCCACTTATATTTAGTGTCTTGTGTAATTGGTCTTGTATTGTGTTATTGTGAATGGTTAATGCACATCTAATATGCACATGTATGGTTATGAATGATGTATGAAAAACTCAAATGATGAATGTATGGATTTGTAAATGAAGAAAAAATTATTATAGGACTGATTCAACCCCCTCTTAGTCTATTTTTATTCCAAAATTGGTATCAGATAAGTTCCTTAAAAATAAATTATAATCACTTAAAATATATCCTAGAAGCACAAATAATGGGAATGTATTCAGATGTTGAAGCTGCATTAAGGAGGAAGAATGAAGTTTGTTAGTGACTGATTCATGGCTTAAAAGATCGATAAATGATATGGAAAAATATCATGGTCAATTCATCGAGGGTTTGGAGTCACAAGTTTAAAGTATGTCTAAAAACATAAGGGATAAAGAATAATATTGTTCTAGGTATTAAGAGAGGTTGAAAACCTTAGAATATGATTTAGAAGATGTTTCAAATAGGTTAGTGCATGAAAATATGTTTTTGGCCAAGAGTACCTACTTGGGTCATATGTTACCATTGTAATAAAGTTATGGGCATGTTTTAATTATGGTTTTGGTCAAACCAAAGGTGTATGACCGACCTCCTTTGGGTTAGAATAAATAAAAGCATATAAAAGTGGTGTTTTGGGTTCAATTTGTACTAGTTCTCTTCGAGAGTAAAGTGTTACCTACAGGAGAGTGATTTACAAGTATGTGTACATGGGTTGAAGGCCAAATAATATTATTATATGTTTAGTAATGATTGAGAGCATATGTGCAAGTTTTTAGAGCCAAAGAAAGATACAAAAGAAGAAGATAGAGTAAGATTGAAGACCTAGGGTTTGAGCTAGGTTTTATGAGTTGAATATGTGATCTCCATCACTTCGGAAGTAGTAAAAGTAAATATCAAACATTATATGGTTATTGAACTAGTTATTGGTCATCCTAAGGGGTTTTATCCTCTTTTTGGAGTTGGTACTTCACTAAATTAGGGGTTAGTGCTCCTTATAGGGTTGGTTTTGTACTAAACTAGGGGTTACTACTCATTGAGAAGTTGATTTTTCACTAAATCTCTTTAATTTGTGTAATATAAATATATTTTTAGTGGGTTTTATTCCCCATGAGATTTTTCCCACTTACATATGGTGTTCTTGTGTTGATTAATTTGTTTTCTTTCTCTTGTGATTAATGTTGCATATCTTAATAAGCACACATAGTTATGTATGTTGTATGGATAATATGATTGATGAATGTATAAATTTGTAAATGAAAGAAAAATAATTGTAGGAATGATTCACCACCCCCTTTCATTACCTTGTGCTTCAATAAATGGTATCAAATATAGAACTTGTGAAGAAATCTTAGTAACTTAAAGGAGATATTTTGTAGAAAAATTAATAAGTAAGTATTCAGATCTCATATCAAAATTAAGAATGAGAGATGAAGTTACTCATTCATGTATTGAGGCCTACTAAAATCAGGTTAAGAATATGGAGTTAGAGCATGCCCAAGCTATCAAGGGTTTTGAATTATATGTTGAAAGAATGTAAAAATCCCTAAAGAAGAAAGAAGACTCTTGTTTCAAGTATGAATAAAAGTTGAATGAACTAGAATAAGATTTAGAGAAAACATATAATAGGTTGAGGATGTATGAAAATATTGAGAAGAGCTCCAAAGCTCTTGATGAGTGTTTAGAAGGTCAAAAATCCGCAAATGATAAAATAGGTCTAGGGTTTGAAGGAAATCCAAAGAAGAAGAATCATGAAATGGTCTAAGTTAAAAATTAGATGAGAAGGTGACTAAGAAACCTGATTTTAGGAGTTCTAACTCTATTAGACAACCTAATTCTATGATGTATAGTTAATCATTTCATGGATAATGCTTTGTTTGTCATTATTTTTGTCATAGAGCTAGATATTGAAAGAGAAGGTCTCCTAGGAATGGTGTAGGTTTATTCAATGGTGAATGTAACTCAAGTTGTGAGTATGGGAATAGATCTAAGGATTATGGATGGAATATCAATGTGTTTGATCCAAGAATAATGAAATAGGATGTTTTCTTCAAGTATTAAAATTCAGGTCATATAGAAAGGCAATGAAAAAACAAGAGGATGTTCATCAAGAGATCTGAACCTAAAGGTAAAATCTAGACAATCAAGGGACCTAATCATGAAGGTCAAGAGAAGAAGGATACTTCAAAATTAGAAGTGATCAAGACTGATCAAGACTGATCAACTAAGATAAAGAGAGATGATACTCAATCTACTATGTAGAGTATAAAGTTTGTCAAAGAGGACTTCAATGATATTAAGTTGGTGAACAAGATCAACAAGCCCAAATCAGGTCAAGGGAATATTTTTTCCTTATTTGAACGGATCGAGAAGGGAATAAGATCATATGTGCTTGAATACTGATCACTCCCAATGCATGAGAAGCTAAAGGACGTAGGAATTTGGAAAAATTCAAGTGTTATGCGGTAGTTCAATTGATATTTCTATGTGTTTTTGAGTCCTTATGTCTTGAGTAGGTGTCTAAGGTTATAGGTTGTAGGTTTTATGTTATATGTTTCCTTATGTATTAATTAGGTGTCATATCCATAGTAAAAATTCTTGAAGTTGGATCATCATGTTTGCAAGATCTGCATGAGTTTGTCATGTCTTGTAATGGGCTTAAAATGAATCTTATGTGTTTCAAAATTCTATAAGTTAACGAGTTGCTTCTAAGGTCTCTTGGATTATGAAATATGGTCATATCAATGTATTTCAGTTTATCCTCCGAGTTTGGATCAATAAGGTTTTTGTATTAAATTCCTTTAAGAGCATTGTACTTATTTTGTCTCAATATGTTGAGTTGTCCTAGTGATCTAAAGTCATGTCTATAAGTTTTAATCTATCACGATTGAAAAGAATGTGGAGAATATTGTGTAGTCCCTTAAGGTCTTTGTAAAAGGTACAAATATATGAGAATTAATTCTTCAAAGTTGATATTTAGAGTCTAAGATGTTTTGTCACAAGTTCTTGTCATCATCTGTCCATTCTCAAGAAGGTATACATTCTTACGAGTCTTTTAGGGAGAAAATTTATGTCTAGATGTTATGAGAATTTTTTTGTCAAAAGTATGAGTTGTTATCCTAAATGTCATCAAGTTCATGACATCACATGGTGTATCTAAGTGTGTCTAAGAGAGTGTGTCAAGTTGAGATATTTTGTGTTAAGTGTCACCGTGTTCTTAGAGTACTTTGATCTCATCCAAATGTGTATGGTAAGTTTCCAAATGATTGTTCAAAAGAGGTCATGTATATGCTCAGTCAAGGTTGTGTGAAGCTTCATGTGAAGGATGTTGAATACAAAATAAGGTCTTAGAAATTTTTAATTCACTAATATCTTAGATTGCGAGGCACAATTCTAAGGTTGATTAGCATGTGAAAAGTTGGGTGTGTGTCTTTTAAGGTATGTAAAATCACCTTGAGGTAGGGCATCGCGTTTGAAGGTCTATGTGGGTATAAAGAGTAAGATAGAAGTGGAAGTGTCCTAGTTTTAAGATCCAAGGGAAAAATTTGTTGATCCATAGGTTTTTCATGCCAAAATTTGTTCATATAGTGCCCTAAATGAGTGGCCTACATGTAAAAGTGTATGTGTCTCGGAATTATGGTAAGAAGAAATTGAAAGGCACTAGTTTCCACTTGATCATAAATTGTGATGCATGTGATATCTTCTAAGGATCAAAATCATGGAACAATGGAAAACTAAATATGTGGAAAGGTGAGAATTTTGGGCTATAAGGATGATTTCCAGCTCATATAGGAACAAGTCGATTTCAATGTCCACTAAAGTTCCACAAAAAGTAAATTGTGTTTCTTAGGTCCTAAAAAGAAAAGTTTCAGTGCATAGAAAATTATCATGTTTATGCATACCCTTGAAATTTACGTGTTGCATAAATAATGAAAAGGGTTACTGATCTGTGTTCAAACTGCAATGCTCGAGAAAGATTCATGTGTATGAAAGATGTTTTTGTTGTAAATAAAATCATATCTATTGAATTTTGAGGTGCTTAAGGAGTTTTAGATGTCAAAAATACTTTCCGGACCATGATTAACCGGTATAATAAACTTTAAGAATGACTAAAATATGCATGAAGTTATTAGAGTACATAGGATAAATGTCAAGCAAATAAGAAAAGGAAAAATTAAGTAAGGTAGCAGAGTACTTGTATAACAAAGTTTTATGACTGGTTTAAAGGTGTACTTGAAGGATGAAGTTTGTGTAGAACTCGGTGCTAAGGGATTGAAGAGATTAAGAGTTATATGGTTCTCTTAGAAGTCTCAAAGTCATGTGTAGGAGGTGATAAAGACCTACATGTTACAAAGTACATAAGGTCTATAGTCTCGTAATTATTTTCTAGGATACTTGTTAATCTTCAAAATTTTGAAGATGGGCTATTTCAAGTGTGAAAATTTCATCATGGATCCATTAAAATTGATAATATAGTTTTCATAAGCATGTGAAGAAAGGCACATTCCATAAATATTAATATTACAAGCTTTAGTATATGCATAAGATAGCTCTCAAATTAGTTATAAGGTAAGATTATCAATCAATCCACATAGGATCATGATTGTACATGATGATTAAGGTATGCAGAAGTAAAATAATGAAAGCATGGAGGATATTTTTAAATTTTACTATCAATGTTGAGTAAATGAAATGTAACATTGAATGAGTAAAGTATACATATAGGAATGTATTATGGTCATTTGAGCTTAAATTATTGCCTCTAGTTGAGTATGGATTTGTTTACATGGCCAAAGTAAGTTAGCGTAAAGTAAGGGGTGTGTTGATATCAAACGGTTCTATAAAGAATTTATAATCTAGGAGGATGGTGCTACACATATGATGAAGTAAATCAGGCCAGGGGAGTTCTATTTAACTCTTGAATAAGTGTATAAAGATATATGAACACTAACATAGCTATGAAAGAGATGAAAATGATAAGTTCTTCAATTTTTATGAATATTTTCATGCCATTGTATGGTTTTTGTGTCTATGCAAGCATGATTGAATGCTAGAAAGGTCCTAATATATATTTTATTTTTCAAATCTTGTATCAATATGGAGAAATCTCAGTAAGATTTTGAAACTTTGATAGTATTTGGCTATAATACTTCCAAAGTTGCAGATTCTACTTGAGTCATGAATTACGTGTGGAGGATCTTGTGGTAAAGATGAAGGAGTTTGAAAGTTCATAATGAGATGTTGAGGATTGGTATAATTACTTCTGAAAATGGATGAGATCCATGAAGATATGATGGTATAGAGTACATATACTATGATGACACTTTGAAATAATGTTATAAGTGTCAAGGAATTATTGTTAGAGTTATACAAGTTAGATTATCTCAATCCTTCATCAAATGGTTTGTTGAACATACTTTATAAGATATCTAGGAATATTAATATGATTTGTACTCATCATGTACCTACCGATCTGAGCTTACTCCAAAGAGGTTGGAAATTCTAGTAGGATATATATGTTTAATCTTACGTGTTGAAAGTAAGAAAAGGTATACATGGGCTGTAATCAACATATCTACTCGGGGGAGATAGTTACTAAGAAAAAATGATAGATATGGTTTTTCACTCATGTGACATAGTTGTGAAGTGCAAGTTAAATGGTTGAAATCACTCGAGAGAAGGTTGAAATGACTAAAATAGTGATTTGTGACAATAATGAAATGTTTATCCTCTCTTCAAGGCATCCATACTAGGTAAGAACCCCAAATATTATGATCTCGAGTTAGAGATGAATTCAATAAACTCTCGGGAGAATTTTGTGGTTGTATTATATTCTTGGATTGGTTTCTTGGCCTTAATAAATTTTTCAAAGTTTTAATTAAATTGGAATTTAGGGAAAAAGGTCCTAAAGTGTGACTTGACAACTATAAAAGAAATTATGTTGATTTGACTTGACCTAGAGCTAGAAGAGTGATGGATGATAAGAATGAAGTCTAATAGGAGGATTATCATGCTCACAGGGAGATTTTTAGGTCCAGAGGATATTTTATGTTTTTGAAGGAGTCAAAGTGAAGACAATTCAGTCTTGGGGGCTTATTAAGCAAGTAAGTCAAATTTGTCCATTTGTGTCATTATCTGGTCATTGTGTTGTTCTTTTCCATGTAGTTGTGTCATTTTAGTATTTTTCATAGATTAAAAAGGGGAGAGAAGCATTATAAATATGGAAAAAGTGTCTTGTAGTGTATTGGTATTTTTGGTTACCATCAATGTTTCTAAAGATGGTTGCCAACAATGAAAAAGGGGAGATTGTTAGCCATTATGGGTTTGTGTTGTCATTTATGTAAATACCATGGATAGAAAAGGGTGTCATTGTGTCATGTGAGTTCCCATATGATGTTGTTAAGGTGTCATACATGAAGGTTGTTCATGTTTGGTGATGTTGATGTAGTCCCAATGCATGATTGAGTGAGATAAGTCACTTTATGAACTCTATTGAGGTGATTGGTTGTTTTCATGAGGTCAAAAATAATTGGTATGATGTGTCATGAGTTTTTATGGGTCTACATGAGGTTAGCATGGCTAGGTCATGAGGTTACATTCTTGAGTAAGGTCATTCCAAGCTTTTTCTAGCCCAGGGCATGTAGAATGGTATGGAGTTGTGATATTTGTACCAAATAAATCTTTTATAAGCTTGGTTGCAGTATGGTGATGGTATATAGGTCATTTATGATGAGTTTTTAGGTTTGCATTTAGTGGTTCGAGGCTTGTATGAGGTCCTTGGGAAGAAAACAATGAGAAACATGCATGTTGGGATAAGTAAGTCATTGTGGATGGAGAATTTTAGATGAATTTGAGATATGAGGTGAGTTTGATCAATTAGAGGAGGATTTCATGATTCTCCATGACAAGTTTAAGTTCATTCGACATGGGAAATGAAAGTTATGAAAGTTTTGGTGAAACTGGATAAGTGATAATGTGTTTTTATAATAATATTGGACCTTCGATACTCATTGTGAACTATGTACTAATTTTTACTCCTATCACAAAAGAAAGGAACCCCATGCATGCCAACCTATCACCCAGTGAAAGATGAGCACTCACTTGAGGCACACGTGGATACCGAGTCTCTCTTTTATGTGAGTTTAGTGGGAAACATCATCTATGATCTTTGTAAGAGATTTCATAAGGGAATTTAGGACCTACAAGAACCATAGGGATCAGAACGACCTCTAGGTCCTTGTAGTCCCTTTCGAAGAAGTGCTTAATGAGAATCCGAACATGTATTATGACAGAAAGAAACATACAAGCATTCATACTTAGCATGAAAGGAAAGAGAACTCATAAGAGAGAAATATGCATCAGATCCATTGATATTCATGTATATATTATAACAGGTAACCTTATTACATTCATGGAACCATTATAGAGGGTCGCAAAGAAGCGGACCATAGTAAAACATTCGCAATGGACTTAATGAACTAAACCACCCAAATGAAAATTTACAACCCCTAGGCCTAATGCATTCTCTCCCGAATACAACTATTCACTAACAAAGTCCTCGTAGCATTTCCACAGAGCTCCGCTCACTCTCTAGGTGTCTATATGGATATCGTATGTATATTCCCATATGTATATGTTTGTATCTATAGGTGCTTATATTTATAGCTTTCCTGGACTGCCCACTCGCCCTCTAGTGCCCTCAGATCATGTGCCAAGTGTTCGAATGTGGTCCTTCATGCGATCATGCTTCTCTAGGCCCGAGCTCTCCACTTTATTCCATGATGTTCTTCTAGAAGATTCCATCGCAGAATTCTCCTTCTGGGCCAACTTTGTCACTAGGTGGCATCTTATCCATGCCAACCGGGTCATGATTTTCACGTGTTCTACTCCGAATGTCCAAAATGACTAAGTCCTAATCCTTTCACATATCTATGCGTGCTACGTGCTTCCTTATACCATTCTCTTGCATGATTTTTCCTTGCGTGCCATTCTATAACTAGGACCTTGTGTGCCTATGTGCCTTCATACTTGGTCAATATTCTAGGGGTCCAACATCACCCCACACTACGCCTTCTTCTGTCCATGGAAACACTCTACTTAACCAAGATGTAGGATGCCTCAAGGTGTAATCTTACATTTTGTAAAAGAATAAAGGAATGAAAGAATAGGGGAAGAATGAAGAATGGGGGCATCAACTCAGTAAGTTGGGAAAATCCTTTCGTAAGTCTACCTCCAGCTTGTTCCAAATGTCGACCTCGCTCCGTACCTTCTGACAGAAGTCACCGATCAGGATGCTCACCTCGTCGAAACTCGGGGACAATTCCCTGGGCACCCAAAGTGTCAAAAATATTCTCCATTTCCTTGCCCACGTCTTCAAGTGTGTCAATTATCCTAGTAATTTGAGGGTATAGTTCCTTGGTTGGGCTTTGATTGAGCTCCTTAAAGCTTCAATCAACTCAGATTTTCTTTCCACTTCGAAAGAACCTTATCCTCTCTCGACTTGTTTCCTTTGTTCCTCTCCTAGAAATACTTAATATTTGCTTCAAGTGTGGTGACCAAGGAAATTTCTACCTTATCCCGATCTGTGTAGGTATCATATGTGGCCTTAGCATTAGGCTATGACTTTAACTTCCGTGAGCACTGGCTATGCTTCGTAACGAGCACTACCACCTTCAACCTATCTTATTCCTTTAAGTACGCGACCACTTCCTCTATACACTCTAGAGCCAAATGTCATCTCTCCATAGTGAGGACATATGTTAGATCTTCTAAACATTCCGGAGGGGATGAGTACGTATGGGTGGCGCTAATTGCAGGTGCTTTAAAAGGACAGAGCTCTTGATAGATTCCATCTTCTTGTATAATTCATGTAGCTTTTCCTTTTATTCCTTTAACTCACACCTTAGCTGTGTGTTGATTAGTTATTCCTACTTCAAGCTCTTGGTTCTCTCCACCGGTTCCTCTTCTTTATTCTGTAGTTTCTCCTCCAATACTCTTATTTTGTCATTACGCGTGAAGATCCTAGCCCCTGTCTCGACCATGACCTTGTTGAGTGTGTTACGAGACTTGCTCATCTGAGAGTTCTTGGGCATTCACCAAGGGATTGGCTCCCTTAGACTCTGGTACTATGATGATCACTCCTTGGCAGAATTTGAAGTCTAGCTCATCAATGTGGGACTCAAATTCCCAAGATAGCATCTTCTTCATTTTGGGGTATGTGCCTTCCTTTTCAAGTGACCCCATGGCTAAAATCCTTTTTGTGGGTACCATGCTCGGAACTACATGCGTAGTACCTTTCTTGATTCATTAATGTAGCCCATTACTTTTCTATGTTCGTATCAAGGACCTCCTACGGGTGTGTGCCTTTGGGAAAACTCACTATTAGAGTAGGACCCCCTCCCATGCTTTGTCATGCTCCTTATTAAAATTTTCCTCTCCTTCCTCCAACACTATGTTAGTGCTACGCTCTAGCTCTTGGTCTACCAGGGCCTTGAGCATTTTATTTTCTTCTCTCTCCACCACCTCAGTGATCGATCCTTTGTGAAACTTATAGCTCCCTAATTTTCCATGCAAGCCTCTTCATTCCTTTCCATGTCTTGGTGCCTTCCTCATCCTATGCGCCCTTCCGCCACGTGAATACAAACTCCTGCTTATCTTTCCCACTCTATTCTCTTGAGTCATACATGCTTTGAACACATGTGGCTCCTAGTCCTTCTCAGGCTCTTCTTCCTTATTGTCATCTTCTTCACTCTCGCCTTCTATTTTACCCATGTACGTATCCAAGCTGCCGGTCTCTCGAGAGTCATCTTCCTCTTCCACCCTCTACTTTTTCCAGGCTGCACTATAATGGTGAATTAAAATTCTTGAAAGAAAAACACCCACCAATAGATGCACCCTTTTAGGATGGGCTTATTCACCAAATATTTTAATGCCATGTGGTTGGTGTAAAACACAAAGGGTGTTCTTTAGTAGATATTGTCTAAAATTGAAAAGTGCATAGATCATTGGCAATGCCTCGTGCTCAGTTGTGGTATAATTATGCTCTGCTAGTGTCAGCTTCCTACTTGCAAAACACAAAGGATGATCAACAATCCCTTCACTTGGCTATGCAAGCACTGCTCCAATGGTGGTCCCTAAGGCATCTACATGGAGATGAAAGGGCTTTTCCTAAGAGGAAAATGTAAAATATGTGTGGTGAAAAGCCTATCTTTTAATGTATCAAATTCCCTCTATTGTGCCTCTCCCCAATGGAAGGAAATTTTATGTCTAAGTAGCTCCTCTAAAGGCATGATGATCTTGGAATATCCCTTGATAAATTTCCTGTAATAGACCATATGCCCAAGGAATCCATGCTTTGCGCACTCTAGCTAGTAGGCTCCCTTAACCCCACAATAACCGCAACCTTTCGAGATCCACCAACAAGCCCTCCTTAAATATGATATGCCCCAATAAAGTCCCTAAGGGTGTAGAAAACACACATTTCTTAATGTTGAGGGATATCCTCAAATGCCTACACCTCTCAAACATTAACCTTAAATTGTCACAATGGTCTTTAACCAGACCATACACTATCTAATCATCCAAATAGACTTGAAGAAACTTATGGATGATGTCTGGAATGCTTGCACCACTATGCATGAAAAGAAAGTAGGATAATTCTTTAACCCAAAGGGCATGATCATATATGTAAAAATTCCCCACTCGGTGGCAAAATTTGTTTTCTCCTGGTCCTTCTTTGTAATCCGGACTTGGTGGTATCCTAAAAATCCATCCGTAAAGGAATAGATTTCATGCCTAGTGACTCCTTCCAAAATTTCTTCAGCGAAGGGGGTCGAAAAGGGATAAATGAAACAAACTACATTCAATTCCCTATAATCCACGTAGATCCTAATCCGCCCATCCTTCTTGATGCTGATTACCATCAGACTTATCCACTCCGATTCTTCCACTGCCTCAATGATCCCATAAGCTATAATTTTTCTATGTCCTCCTTAACCTTCATGCACAAATTGGGATTCATCTGGTAGGGTCTATTCCTAACTAGGTGCGCACCGTCCTTTAGTTTTATCTTCATCTCCCCAAGGAGTAGTTAACACCTTTGAGCTCATGGTACCCGCATGGGAATAAATCCTCAAATTCACGCAACAGATCAATGATCTTAGATACTTCCTTCTCTGACCAATAATCTCCAATAATAGCTTCCTTAGGTTCTTCTCTTGAACCGATGTTAACTTTCTTCATCTTTAAGGGCTCATTGTAGGTGCACGTGTGAGTATCTACACTGTCTACTACCTTGCACATCCCTACAGAATGGCTAACATCTAAGCTTTCTGATTCCTCTCCATCAATCACATACACCAACTTTCCTTTTTCTTTTTCTAAACACGTGCGCTCAAGCTATAACTCTTCTGTTTCCTCTAATTCTTCTTCAAAGCACACTCCCAATCTTGGTTCACCTAGTAATTCCAACATCCTATCTTCCATCATGGCACTATCCCCCATGGTAAGGTGATTGATACCCTGCAAGGCCTTATCAATTGATGGTTTGGTACTCCGATACTCAAAGGTTTGAATAAGGTTAGCCACAAGCTCTTGCCAATTCCTTGTCTGGCGACATGTCTCTAAATGAATTTAGCATGTACACGTGCAACCCTGTAGTGTAGAATACAACTTGTGTACCTAGAGGAATGGTGGAAAAGATTCCCGCACCTTCTCTCCGGACTGTTCACACTCTTGGATATGGAAAGAGGAGGGCTCCGTCCCATGGTACTCCTTGATGATGGTGGGTAGATTTCTCTTAGAAAATCTAACAGAGAGAGAAATTCTTACCTTGTGCCACTCTAAAATGCTTAACTAATGTGTGACACACCATTGAGTTGTTGTGATGAGCAAGACACAACTTAACATCCCCTTTATTCCTTATCATCCTTCCACTTTGAGCTTCCACCTCATGCAGAAAGATCTTAGGGAAGGCTCCTCTTGAATACTTGGGTAGTTATTTTCCTCCAAGGAACCAAACCATGCACTCCTTTGTTACGTTGGTCATCGATCCTCTCAACTTCCATCCCATCAGTTCATAAGTCCCATGCATCCAATTTTCACATGCCAAGCTGGTGGTATCACTCACTGACTGAGCATCTTCAAACTAGATAACCCCATTAGTAGGGTGTATCATCTCAGGGTCTTTGATTAAGTGCACATATATCCTATCCAAAACTTCTTCCCCCAACGGTTCAATATATGGTGTCAAATTCCCATCAACTAGGGGTATAATGACCCATTCCTCCTTGTTCTCAAAGCTAATGTACTCTTTATTGAAGCTGGAGGTCCGTATTATTCTTGTAACACCAAGGTTGCCCAATTAGTCTGGGAAATTGTCTGCCTCGGTGAGTGCCAAGAATTTGAAGTCCCCAATAAACTTAGCTCCCTTGATAGAAATAGCTGCATCCTTTAAGAAACTAATGAGAATTTCCTTAGTCTTGTTTTCCATATACAACACATTCGAAGATGGCTATAATGCAAGTCTTCCCATTTGATGTCATGCATCTAATGTTAGAACATTAACCTCTGCACTTGTGTCGAAGAGGATATTACTGAGGAGCCATCCATCTACAACTGCATTCAATGTAATCTCCTTGTCATAATCGATTTTGTGGGGGAAAGGTTCGCATGCAATACTGTCTCTCACGCTCTCCTCCATAATGTGGTACCTTCTATCTCAACCATGATCCTAATAAGGGAATGATATTCTCCTACCTTAGCATTTTACACACCTCCTTGACCTCATCCAGGTCATCCTTTTGCACCTCAACTCTCCTTCCTTGTTCCTCCCTCTGGATTGCTCCTTTAGACACTGGATCTCCCATTGTAAGCTCTGAATAACATCCATGGTGTCCTGATATATCTCCTTTTGATGCGTGGGGTTTGGATACTTTTCGTGAATGACCTCCTCCTTTGAAACTAGGTTCTTCTGTCTTGGTACCTATCTTACGTGTGTGGCTTTTAACCTTGTTGTTACCAAGATAGGCTCCAAAACTACATCCCATGTTACCCGAGGCATCCACTATATGTCTACCTTCTTGATATTGACCATTTTAGTGCCCTTGGTTTTTCGGTGCTGCTGATTCATATGCTCAAAAAATTCTGGGCACTCCTCATACTTATGCTTCTTTCCGCACCATGAGCACTTTAATGTGGTCCGAGCATTACCATTTGTAATGTTCTGTAGATCCATAGTTGAAACATGTTCCACGCAGGAACTCACTCCTTCCTCTTCCATAGTTCCCACGAGCACATAATGCTTCTCAAAAACCTCTTCCATGCATGCCTCCATCTACGCACTCCTCATAACAGCAATCATCACCCTTGGAACTACTGGCAATGCTAGTTTGGCACACCCCATGATCAATGGCCTCATGGATTTGATCAATGACCCTACAGTCCTTAGTATCATGGGTTGTAGAAGTGAAAATTTTGCAATAACAAGATAAATTTTTCACGATTATGTGCTTGCAGAAGGAAATCTACTTGCATCATGGTCCCCATGACAAATTTCACACTCTATCACCACAATGTGTACTATACTCGAGGGAAATTATCCTTAACGTTCCCCTCTATTTCACAATCTATGCACCACAAACCACTACAAGTCTCATGGGCTGAGTTCACAGATAATTTTTCCAACTACTTGGCCATAGCAGTAATCTGAGCCTCCAAGAATGGGCTAATGCCAATATCAACACTACCAACTGACCTCGGTGCGTAGGGTAGCTTCCAATGCCTCGCGCGGGTTTGTAAAAGTTTTATGAGATAAGGCCCTTCTAAAAGGGGTGATCAATCCTCTAACAAACCACTGAGCATGTTGTGAAGGGTGAATATCATATGATAATTTAGACAAGAGAGTTTTAAAGCACACATCATACTCCCACACACTCTCTACCATTCCTTGTTGAATCTCCTTCAAAGCGCTGATGCTCTTCTGCTCAAACTTAGGAATGTGGAACTTTGCCAAGAATGCATTATTTAAGGTAGTATAATCCACTACTATCTGATGAGGGTCATACTTCCTATACCAGCTATGCGCGCACCCTTGTAATGTGGTTACAAACTGACTAGCCTTCCATTTTGGGGTTATGACACCCTTCACGTGCCATAGCAGTTCACACTTGTGAACATGTTCCGTAGCATCCTCAATACCTCTATAATTAGGAAAATGTAGAGACATTTCAAAGAAAACTTGTGGGGGTGGTTGGGGTCCAAATCCTCCTCCTCCAGATCCTTAGTTTCCGCTTTATGTTTTCTCCTTTGCCCGAGATCCACCGGGTCTATTAGGTCTGAACCACGAGATCCACCAAGCCCGCCAGGTCTTGAACCACTAGATCCACTAGACCCACCAGAACCACTAGGCCCACCAGGTCCTAAAGTGGTCATGTTAAGGGTTCCCACGATTTCTTTGAGTTGTGTACGCCTATGGTTTGCGAAAATGTCCCACTTGCCAGGTAGTATACAACGTACCACTTCCAGACGTGAGACCAAATGATTGTGTGCCTATACCTTTCCGAAAATTCCTAACATTGGGCTGGTGTTATCAGCCATAGAAGTACCAAACAAGAAATTATACCTCTTAAGCATAGAACAATCACCTCTAATGTAATCAACTGGATTAGAAATATTATCCCCTTGATCTGGAAAACCAAGCACGAGTGCAGTCACTAGCTAGGCTCGGATGTGTGCCAATGGTTCTTCTTTCTCTATGTGATGAACTCTCATCATAAGTTGAAAGGTTTTCTCTCACGCGCTTGCTAAAATGGGGTCACACTGGACTACTTAGGCTCCACATCCTAGCGTGAACCTCAAATCCCTCCTGATGTTTGCCACCATACATCCATCACACTTTGACCTTACATCATCAAGAAATCTCCCTTTCATGTGCTTCACGATACTTGAGTCATCTCTCCTCCCTTTCTTTCTCCACTCCAATATCTGCCATATTCCTCCACCCTAGCTTCCTCACCCAAAGTGCTCGAGAATGGTTTAGTGGCCATTGGGAAAGCCTCTAAACTCATGGTAATCATCAAGATCTTGAGCTAGAGGTACATCACGTAGAAATGATCCTCACAGGATCCCTCATAAACTCAAAATCATCCACCTTCGGATAAGAATATGTGGAAATGGCATACTCCAGAGTGTATCTAGCCAATACTACTTTCCACCAATGATCCACACCATGGGTCCATGTCATATCGCATCATGTAGCCTTTGGTACTCTTCTTGGGTCCACAAATGTGATCTATAATGCTAACTTGATCTAGATGCGTAGGTGAGAGCCATTCATATAGTTCCACAAGGAAATAGCAAAAAAATGTTTCATACGAGACCATGGTAGAGATTTTATTCTACTCATCTACGTGCATTAAATTCAAGTCCAATCTTTGAATCTCGAGAAAATTCATCCTCGTACTCTTGAACCATGATTGAACATTTTCCAATGTTAACCACTCTATCATTACTCATTACTCAGATCATGATGTATGCTAAATCCCACTACAACTTTGAAAAGAGGTCCTAATAATGGAACCAAGATGTAGTAATTTTTACTCCTATCACAAAAGAAAGGAACCCCATGTGTGCCGGTCTATCACCCAACGAAAGATGAGTGCTCACCTAAGGCACGCGTGGGTACCGAGTCTCTCTTTTATGTGATTTTAGTTGGAAACATCATCTATGATCTTTGTAAGATTTTTTAGAAGGGAATTTAGGACCTACAAGAACCATAGGGCTCAGAACGGCCTCTAGATCCTTGCAGTCCCTTGAACAAGTGCTTAATGTAGAATCTAGAACATGTATTATGATAGAAAGAAATAGACAAGCATTCATACTTAGCATGAAAGGAAAGAGAACTCATAAGAGAGAAATATGCATCATATCCATTGATATTCATGTATAAATTATAACAGGTAACCTTATTACATTCATGAAACCATTACAAAGGGTCATAGAGAAGTAGACCATAGTCATACATTGCACTAGACTTAATGTAACTAAGCCACCCAAAATAAAATTTACAACCCCTAGGCCTAATACATTCTCTCCCGAATATAACTATTCACTAAAAGAGTCCTTGTAGCATTTCCGTAGATCTCCGCTCACTTTTAGGTGTCCATATGGATATCTCGTATGTTTATCCCCATATGTATATGTTTGTCTCTATAGGCGCTTGTATTTATAGCTTTCTGGATCGCCCACTCACCCTCCAACACCCTCGGATCTGGTTCCACGTGTCGAATGTGGTCCTTCATGTGAGCATGCTTCTTCAAGCACAATATCTCCACTTTATTCCATGATGTTCTTAGAAGATTTCATCACGGGCATTCTCCTTCCTAGGCCAACTGTCAGCTAAGTGGCATGTTATCCATGTGCAACCAGTCATGCTTTTCACATGTTATTCTCTAGACATAAAAATGACTAATTCTGATCCTTTCACACATCACGCATGCTATGTGCTTCCTTATACCCTTCTCTTGCATGTTGTTGCCTTGCACGCCATTCCATAAGCTGGGACCTGCGCCTATGTGCCTTCATACTTAGTCAATATTCCGGGGTCAAAAACTATATAATTTGCATTGGGACAACGATATTTGGAATATATTCTTAGGTCAATTATGTAGATTTCTGAAAAAAATGAGGTGGTTTGATTCTCACATTTTTATGAAGCGATCGTTAAGAAGATAAGCTGATTTGAAACCCTAGCTAGGAGTAGCTTGCGAGAAAGTGCTATCACTAGCCTGTTTTGATTTTTAACTCAAAATTTATGATTGGATGTTATATAGGACTCCTCCATATTTATATACTTTTATGATAGAGTATGTGGTGATATGTGGGTCCCACGAAAAAGTCTTATTTATGAAGAGTTCCAATTTGAGAAGAAGTTTTCCATATGAGTTATGAATTAAATTTAAATTTATGAAATCCCAAGAGTTTTTATAAATTTCCAAATAGGTTTCAAGTCATGGTGATGGTGAAAAAGTGCAAAGTTTGCCCCATTTGTGTTGACTGGTCAAAGGGTAGTTTTGGGACAGTTTTGAGAAGCCTTCAATAAAATGGACATTGCAAGATCTACAAGAAGAGTTAGGATGTGATTTAAGTTGTGTTGGAAATAGAATTAAAATATATTTCCATTGATATAAGGTTTGATTCATGATGATTAGTGTTGATATGGTTTCTAGGAAAATTTTTGAACAAGAATATTTTGGGTATCCAAGACAAAATTATATTTCCTAAAAGAATGAGTTGGTTGGACCATGAGATGGATTTGGTGATGATTTATATTACCTGGAATGTGAATATGAATAAATGTGGCATCCATTCTATTTTATATTCTTGAAATATTTAGTAAGGGTCCTAATCGGTTGATTTTTGGAAACTAATTTTTGGGAAACTTGTTTTGGTGAAGGAAAATGTTGTTGTGGTTTGAACCAGTGGATGTTTAATGGGATCTAACTTATTTAGGAGTATTTTAAATTTCCTTAAATTTCCATAGAGTGGTCACATGCCATAGTTGAGATGTTCTTGGGTGATCTTGACGCCAAAAGGTGAAGACATGGTGCTGGAAATCAGTGTTTTGTGAAGGCAATCAGGAATCGGTCCCATTAAACTAAATAACATGATTGGTTAATGACAATTACGAGAATGTATGATGTTTAAATGTAATTTTAAACATGTTTGGTTATTTTTATAACTTTGTAAATATTTTTTTTTTTGATAGGATATTTTTTCATTCCAATGCATGTGTTTTGAGGCTTGTTGGTGTATAAAAGTGGTTTTGGATAGGCCATCCTACTTGGGTCATATGTGACCATTGTAATAAAGTTATGGGAATTTTTAATTATGAATTGGTATAACCAAATGTGTATGAATAACCTCCTTTTGTTTAGAATAAAGAAACCATATAAAAGTGGCGTGTTGGGTTCAATTTTGAAATAGTTCTCTTGGGGAAAAGTGTAACCTAGAGGAGAGTGATTTAAAGGTATGCGTGCATGGATTGAAGGATGAGGACGATAATGATAGGTTTAGTAATGATTGAGAGAATTATTATAAGTGGTTATATCTAAATAAAGATCAAGAAAAATAATATAGAACAACATTAAATATTTGATCTAAGGTTTGTGAGCTGAATATGTGATCTCCATTAGTTGTGGAAATAGAAAAATCTAAGGAAAAACATTATATGGTGGCTGAGTTGGTTATTTTTCATCCTATGGGGTTGTATCCTCATTTTGTATTTTTGTTCCACTAAATTATGGTTTGGTTCTTCTTGTAGGGTTGGTGCTCCTTTTGAAGTTGGTGATTTACTAAATCTCTCATATTTGTGTAATATAGGTAGATTTTCGGTTTGTTTTCTTCCGATGATGTTTTCCCACTTACATATGGTATTCTTGTGATGAGTAATTTGTTTCTTGTTTTTGTGATTGATATTGAATATCTTAATAAACAAACATAGTTATGAATGTTGTATGAACAATAAAATTGTTGAATGTATGTTTTGGTAAATGAAATATAAATCAATGTAGGAGATTCACCAACCAATCTCGGTCCCTTTTTCTTCCAATGATTAGTATCAGAACAATACCTTGTGAAGTAAGTTCATGAACTTGAAGGATGCCCTTTGAAGCATAAGCAATGGGTAAGTATTCAAATCTTATAGCAGAATTAAGAATTAGAGATGAAGTTTCTTAGTCATGTATTTGGGCCTACCAAAATTAGGTTAAGAATATTGAATTAGTGTATGTCTAAGATATGAAGGGTTTTGAATTATAGGTTGAAAGCAAGTCAATAGACCTAAAAGAGAAAGAATACTATTGTTTCAAGTATGGAGAAAATTTGAAGGCTGTAATCATTTTTCCACCCATCACAAAGAAAATAAATCCCATGCACACCTGGCCTATCACCTAGTGGGCGTTGGGCACTCACACTGAGGCATACGCAAGCGCCGAGTCTCTCTTTTATGTGATTTTAGTGGGAAAAATTATCTATGATCTGATTTTAATATATTTGAGAGGAAATAAGACATACAAGCACCATAGAGCTCGAACGGCTTCTAGATCCTTGTAGTCATTCAAGATAGAAAAGATCTTAACGAGTTATAGAACTTACACCAAAACAGAAAGGAAGTTGTACAAGCATTCATACTTAGTTCATAAACATAAATTAAAAAGAGCTATGAGGAAGGATGTATGCATCAAAACCATTAATGTTCATATTCACATAAACTGGTAAACTCAGTACATTCATTAGGCCCATTACAAAATGTCACGAGAAGGGAAAATTGCAATCATGCATTATAACTTGATTCATATAGCTAGGCTCTCAAAATAAAATTTAAAACTCCCAAACCCTTAATACATCCTTTCTTATGCTTATTTACCCAAGCTATGATTCCTTGCAGATTTACGTATAGCTCCACCCTCTATTCATTTCATTTCATTTCTTTTTCTTCTACAGAACTTGTATATATAGCCTTCTTGAAGCGCCAAATAATTATTTTGCGGCCTCAGATCTATCGCTAAGTGTCTGAAAGTGGTCCTCCATGGGCACATGCTCCTCCAGGCCTAAGCTCACCACTCCTTGCCATGATGTCCTTCTAGAATCTTCTATCATAGGGCATATTCCTTCCAGAGCCACCCCTGCCGCTAAGTGACACCTTTTCCACTTGGGTCACGTTTTTTCTTGTCATGCCCAATAGGTCAAAAATGGCTAAGTCCCAGATTATGTTCTATGGAAATACATCTAGGTTCTACCAAAACCCTACTTGAACCTATACAATGGAAAAGTGACAAGTGAGCGTGGGAATATACAAGTAACTCTTCCTCGCACCCAACCTCTTGAGGTCGTGCTGAGATAGCCAGTGGGGATGGAATATGCATGGGATGCAGACAAACTAGTTAGGAAATCTGATGTCTTCGACGCACACTAGTGGAAACTGTGAATCTAAGGAAAAGAAGGCCCTCCTAACCTGAACTGGTGTGATAGATTGATCGGCAAGGATGACTACTCAAAGGCTCTAATCAATATCGAGCTCTGGCATGATTCGGTCTATGGGTTGTGGAATACACGAGAAAATAACTTGGGATAGTTTTGTGTATATCTCCAAATAGGGTCATAGGGTGGATGATGGGTATAGCGGACTCTATGGGCGATTATCTGGCCTAGTCCAGAATTCCCTAGCTTTATTAGCTGCTATGTCTAACAAGGATAACTGTTCGATGATGATAGGTGGAAGTGGAGTAGATCTGAATACTAATGTGCATAGGCCAGCATCTATGTCTGATTCACCTATGGATTCGTTGGGCTGTGGGATTTTTGGGTCACAACCGTAGATTCACGTTTGTTGTGGTCCTACTATGGTCATGTGTGGACTTAGTCCCTAATCCCTAGTATCCAATAGTCATATGCCTTCTCAGCCTCTATATTCAGAATTAACAGTTGTGCGATCTTTTCAGAGTATCTCATAGGCGTACGTGCAACTTGAATTCTTAAGCTGGTATCTATATCTGTGAGAGTGTCTCCTACGTCTGGCTGTGGGACCAAAGGATCACAACCGAATGTTTTCTCTCTTTCAAGCCCTTCTACAGTCATGCGGATATATATCTAGGGTAATATGTAGTTTGGTTGATTTGACCAAAATGTGTGTGCTTGGTCGTCTTCTATGTTTAACCCGCTTAATTGGAGGCTGATCTGTTGTAAGTTTGCTTTGTTGTTTGGAAGACTTGGATCCTAAGATTCTGATCTATATCAGTTATTTCTATGATGAGATTGGGTTGGGGCACGATTGGCTCGAATACGTATTCTCTGGGCTCTCTAGGTCCCGTGATTGTCATACAAAAGCAACAATGTAAACCCAATTGCAGCAAAGTAAAATTGACTATGTGAAATATATCTATAACATATATAACTTCTCTATTTTTGTATTTTTCTGATGAATTTATATGAATGAAATTGAAGGAGCAACTATTTTAATATATCTAGAAATTGACAACTAATCTAATAACGAATTTAAAACAAACAAAGCAACCGAGTATAGCTACTTTCTATGTAGTTGTGAATCTATTCTAAATAATGAAATAACTGATCTAATCTATTTGAAAGACTCTCGATCCTACCTCAGAAGTGAGGAATGAATCATAGTTTCTTAGAAACTATCAATCCCCACAACTTCCCTAGCAATATCAAAAGTAAAATTGAATGAAATAAGGTGATTGACTACTCTATTTGATATGCTTCTAACTAGAACTTTGAAAGATAGAACCTATATTTTACAGAACATTGGTGAATCTAATGGTGTTTCGGTTTTTACCCTCGAGTGTGATCTCCTCATTCCTTTGTGCTCACGTGGATCTAGAAAAGTGTGTAATGCTAGCATCAACAGAAGTAGATTTTGGCACAAAGGCAGCTTAGGATACAGACTGAATACAATGCGAGTAGGAGAGGGATAGCACAAGAGTACAGAGCTTGGCTTATGCAATTCCTAGTGGGATTTATTGTGAGTCATGCAACATAAAACGTCCAGAACCTGAAACTATCCTATTTGACGAGCAAAACCTGCAACTTTAATGGCTTCCTACTGAGAATTAAACTACTCTATTTCAATGGACTGCATGAAGTAATGACAACATTTGCACAAGATGGATATGTGGCTTTCTAATAGCAAAATAACATTAACTAAGCATGCAATGAACTAAACTATGAATCCTAAGCAAAATAAAAGACTGAGCTACTGAAATGAAAAATTTAGAGGTAAATTTTGAGGGCCATTTGCTTAAGCACAAGCCAACTATTTATAGCATTTGCATTTACCCAAAGGTAAAAACCAAATTGATCTCTTAAACCATAAACAAAGCCAAAACATTATTCTAGGGAACCAGAATCATTAATGCAAGCCAAAGGCGGTGAAAAAAGTTGGTAAATGTTGAAATTTACGTGAGTCGTGTTAAAAGGAACATTGGAAAATGCGTGAAGGACTACCGCCCTGATAAGGGTGGTGGTTACAGGACTGCCGCCCTTCCTGGGTGGCGGTCACGAGACCGCCGCCTAGGTAGGGCGGTGGTTTTATCACTAAAGAATAAAACACAAAGAAAAGAGGGGAAAATAGAACAACAAAGCATGCAGGGGCTAAGCGGGGCATGTGGGATGTTAACGCACACTTGGGGAACTTTTCCAGATCTTGAACACCTTGCGAGGAGACCTATATCATCATTAGGGTACATGTTACGTTGTTCTGTAGTACAGTACCTTACAATTTTGGGTACATACATATTGCCCCCTCGGAGAAGCGTTTTAGCCATGAAGAGGCGTAAAATGGTGGGTTCAAGTATGGCGGTCCTGAAATGGGAAGTTGGAAGTTATACCTGATACGTCCGTGTGTCGAAATGACGCTATCCAAAATTCCCACCACCTGTAAAATGAAAAGAGGAATCAAGTGCAAATAAACAAAATAGATTGGAAAATAAACACTAAAATAATGGGAAATGAGGACGTACCATTTGTGCGGGGGTAAGAACTTACCTCCGTTGGCACTCCAAACCTGTGAAAAGGGGATTCAAAAATGAGTTAGGTTGCTATATATATGAAAGTGGGCCCATTTTCCTATTCATTTGTGCGTGTTGATTTGGTTGGTTTTGAGCTCTGGGACCCATAGTGATGGTTTCTTATGAGAGTAGAGTCAAAATATTTGTGACAAGATAGCGATCATGCCTCTGCGAGCAGATCATCGACCCACGAGATCACAGGTTAGTTTTTTTCAATTTATCATTTTTACCCCCAAAATTTTAAAATGTTAAAATATTTTTCATGGGGGTTATTTTTGAAAATGTTAGGTTCAAAAGGTCTATCTAGGGGGTGCCTACTGGGTAGGCTTTGTTTTAGTTAAAATAGTCCCTTTTTGTGTTTTTTTAGGATTTTTAAGGTATAGAACTGCGTGAGATTTCGGGACACGAACGCCACCTGAACAGGTAGCGGTCACGTGACCGCCGCCCTATTCAGGGAGGAAGTTACAAGACCGCCACCTTTAAGGTGGTAGTTACTAAACCGCCACTCTGCTCAGGGTGGCGGTTCCTAACAGAAAGCCAAAGGAACACTTGTTTAAAATTATTTTTGCATTTTTAGCATCTTTATGTGTTTTCATGATTTTTCTAATGTCATTCGGATGCTAACTTGCTCTGTTTTGTGTGTTTTTGGGTGTATGTAGGTGAGGGAGGAGTACATTCGATGGAGTCGGGAGAGAGAGTGTGACTGGCTCATAATAGTGTTAGATGCCCTTTCAGGATGAGGTGGACACTCTTCAGAGGGCCGGCATACTGCGTATATCACGCATCCCACATGTTGCTCCATCCAGTCACATACTTTGTGACTTATTTTCTTATTGGGATGCTGATTGGAACACCTTCCGGTTACCAGGGGTCCGAGGTGAGTGGACCATCACTTTGGAGGATGTTTACCATATTCTGGGGGTCCCGATCATCGAGAGATGACTTACTCTTGAGACGGCAGGTTCACGGGCCCAGATAGCACAGTGGGCTTCTTACATGGGAGATGCAGTTATCTCCACTAGCTTGAAGAAGGGGGTGAGGGTCCGATCTATTCCTAGCCTACCCATCCCCTTGATTCGCTAGGCCATTATGGGGATCCTTGCCTCGAGATTGATCGGGGACAAGGGAGGAGACACACTACTATATTGTTGGTCCCCCATCATTGCACAGATCGAGGGACATGGCCGGATTTATGCCTGGGGAGCCGATATACTTGGGACTACCTACCATGACTTGTATAGGGTAGTCCATTTATAGGGGTAGTCTTTGAGCCACCCGACCCTGGTTATGAGCTAGGTCTATGAGCGCTTCATCCCCTACGACAGAGGTGTAGAGGTGGTAGATCCCGGAGCTGTGAGGGTAGCCAGATGGACAGACATGTCGGTGCTCAGAGCACCTCATCAGCCAGTTGCTTCCCTGACCACCGATGACATGGAGGCCACACCGTATCAGGCCATGGCAGGTTTATGGGGCAAGGAGGCTCTTACTTTGATCTCCTACTCCACCACAGGGCAGCTTGTTGACAGAGTAGGGAGAGTGGAGATACACCCCTTTGGCCGAGTTCCTCAGTAGTTTGGCCTACCTTATATGGGTATGCTTCCCCTGGTAGTGCCAATATACAGGTCAGTTCAAGAGGCCAGAGGGGGTCCTAGAGGCCGGGGTTGGACAGTTGTTACCCCTGGCGTTCCTATTGCAGCTAGGCGGGTAGTACGTGCCCGAGGGAGAGCCGGTGCTCCTTAGGCACCCTTACTTCAGATTTGCCGGTCCCGCTCATAGTAGTGATGACCCTATTGACATAGAATCGAGTCTGAGGAGTTCATAGGGGGGAGACAGAGGAGGAGACTGAGGAGGAAAGCGATCCTGAGTGGTATGACACTCAGGATATTATGTAGGCACAGAGGGCAGAGCAGAGTGTAGAGAGGGTGACTCTGGTTTCAGAGGAGCCACTCTCCCAAGGCCATGGTGGGGAGGATGAGTCCATTGCAGGATGCTATGTTGCTCCAGCCATGAGAGGAGTACCTCGGTCGGCGGAAACATACGTGGCAGTCTCTGACCATAGAGATCCATTCTGGAGGCTCGGTGATCCGAGTAAGTTATCTTCCCTTTTCTTCGAGTTAGGATCACTTTAATTGCCATCTCTCCTTTTGTTTACACTTGTGTTTATTTCTTTCTTTATTTCTAATTCATTTTCTCCTTTGTTTAGAGACCGCCAATGAGTGGCGAGACTTGATTCAAATGGTATGCACCGATGGCTGATGATCCCTATGGAGAGGACCCGTGCAGAGTTGTCTATGGATACTGAGGAGCCCTCGGCGGGCGCGGACATACCGATGTTTTTCCCCCATCTGGCATGTGGCCAAGATGGTATCTACCCTCCGTACTGAGCTGGTAGGGTATAGGATAGTAGAGCACCTGATGAGGATTCATTCTCATGGCGAGACCGCAGCTGACCCTCGGGATCGTGAGCACTCTGTGCACTCGGAGTGCCAGTGTAGCGAGTCCTAGGCATGGGCATGCACCCTCAGAGGGATATCATAGGGGTTGAGAAGCCACTTGGCTCTCTTTAGAAATTTTTATGATGTTTTTGTATTTCCCGGGCTCTTTGAGCATTTTGACCATGCTTAGCACATGATGACATTGTACAGGAATTTTGACCATTTATATATATTATTTTGGATCAGACTCTTAGCATCTATGACCTTGCTTCCATTTCCATTTTCACATGTAAACTATGATGTTATGCTTATATGCTTTTAGAATGTATGCAATGGAGAACAAATGATACAAGTGTTTACTTTCTTTCTGTATTTCATGATGTTGATATATGATAATGTAGATACAATGTGATTTTGAAATTTTAGTTTCTTTAAGCAATTTTGATACCTCATATCTATTTTGGCAAAGTGGTGAAGATAAGCCGGTATGATGAGTAGATAAACTTGCCCCACTCCTAACTCCACGCAACTAGTAAGATGCGAGGGCTCATCACCGAGAGCTAGAAAGGGCACAAGTTATGAAATGTATTGAAATGATGGTGATGAAAGATAGACAAAGCTTTGGTGGAACCAAATTAGGATGCTACAAGCCTACTCTACTCGAGTGACTCCATAGTTTGGGATGCAACTTGCTTTGCGATTTATCTAGACTTAGATCCGTAGATGGCCACATGGTAGACAAAATCTGGTTTTTAGAATTTTTAACTCCTTGGAATTTCGGACATCTGATTCATTTGTTTTTGACTCAAGAATTCAAGATTTGAATTGTTTGTTTATGACCTTTAACGTTTGTTTGTCAAGAGGACCCCCTACACCTTTCCCCATGCTACTAGTAAGAAGCGTGGGTTTATCACCATAGGAAAGGCATAGGTGAGTAAGGGAATTTCCATCCTTTCCCAACCCTACGTCACTAGTAAGAGATGCAAGCTCATCACCAAAGGTTGGTGGGGCAAGGAAATGTGTAAATTTAAAATTTTCTATTTGATTTATATTTGACTTGTTTATTTGAGTAAAATGTTAGCATGCTCTTACTTCCAAAGAGATATTCATATGGGATAGATGTGACATGATGAAGCTTCTAGAATAGACCATAGGAAAGACACCTATCCTAAGAAGAAACCAAAAGTGAGAACAAGTATGCAGACCTTGGTATGGTTACCGTTAAGACTTTGTCATATCTAGCTTTATTTGATGAAATGATTCTGAAATAGTTGATGATATCATGGAAATGGAGAAGTATGATTAGAGTGTTTATGTCAATGCCATCAGAAGTTTGTAATGAATTTCTTTGAGAATAAATTCCTTGATCACAAAATTGTACAAAACAAGCGGACAAAATGATCCTAACTATATGAAGATGCAATGTAGCTATAATTATACAAGTAGTGCTAGTTGCTTATGCATAGAATCGTTTAAGGTGTAGGGAATTGACTGTTTCACCAAATTATTCACCTTCTAGTTTGCATAAGAGATATGCACCATTTCCACAGTCCTTCATGAATTGGTATGGGCCCAACCATTTGGGATGGAACTTCCTTCCTTTGCTGGTCTTTTTGTCGATCCATTGTATGCCAGCCTTAGAACTAAATCACCTTCATATATGTCTCATTTATAGATCTTCTTGTTATATTACCGGCACATCTGGTCAGCATAGACTCTATGCCACTATTTAGCATCTAACCTAGCTTCATCTAGGATTTCTAGTTGGGAGAGACGTGCTTCTTTGTAAGAATCTTCATCCAAGATCCCTTGTAATGAGATACGGAGACTGGGTATTTCAACCTCAAGCGGGAGAACTGCTTCTACCCCGAATACTAGCAAGAAAGGAGTCACTCCTGTTGGTGTTCTTATTGAGGTTTGGTGGGCCCATACTGCCAGATATAACTTCAAATGCCAATCTCATTTGTTTTCTTTCACCATTTTAAGGAGAATGAATTTTAACATTTTGTTTGTTGCTTCAGCTTGCCCATTGGCTTGGGGTAATACTAGGAGGCCATATGATGTCTTATTTTGAATTTATTACATAATTCGTGAACTTCGTCATTCTTAAAAGAAGTCGATTATCTGAGATAATGATTTTTGAGACACCGTACCTGCAAATGATTTGGTTCAAAATGAACTTGGCGATTACAAAACTCGGTATAGTAGTAAGAGGCATAGCCTCTGCCCACTTGGTAAAATATTCGGTGGCCGTGATTATGAAATTATGGCCATCTGTAGATGAGGGAGAGAATTTACCTATCAAATCAAGGCCCCACGTAGAAAAGGGCCATGGAGTAGCGATTGGTTGTAGAGCTTGTGCCGACATGTGGATCTCATGGGAGAATTCTTGGCATTTATGACACCTTCATACAAACTCTACTACGTTGTGTTCTAGAGTAGGCCAGAAATAGCCCATCCGATGTATTTTACGAGTGGTGGCATGGCCACCGAAGTGGCCTCCACACATCCCACTATGAGATTCATGGAGAATCTTCTTGGATTCTTCTGTGTCGACACATCTTAGAAGCATTCCATCAAATGCTTTTGATAGAGCACTTTCTCTATAATGACGTATCGCTACGATAATGTGTAACTACCTTCTTTTTTTGTAGTGTAGCTTTATACAGGTATGTATGATCCATGATATAATTAATAATATTAGCATACCAAGGACACTCAGAGATGGGAGGTCTAGTTTTGATGTAGTATACGCATTCATCGGAAAGTCCAGATCTACTAGATCACCTCCGTCTAGTGGGTTATCAGCTAACCAATCCACGATGATTTGTCCTTTAACGGACTTTTGATTTACGAATGTTAATTCAAATTCACCCATTAAGGTTATAAAGCATCCAACCTTTTTAGACAAGGACCCTTGCGTGAGGAAAGTTCGTAAATGCTTTGTCTTTACAATGACCTTTGTTTCTTGATTTAGCATGTAATGTCTTAAGCGTTTGGTTGCAAAGACTATGGCAAGGCATTCTCATTCTACCTATGTATAACGTGTTTCATAGTCGAGCAATGTTCGGCTAATGAAGTAGATTGCACGTTCTCTCTTGTCATCATCTTCTTGAGCCAGCATATAGGCTAGCGAGACATTGGTAGCTCGTGAATATAAAATTAACAGGTGGTCTGGCCTAGGTGGCCTTAGCGTAGGTGGTGATAACAAGAAATGCTTAACTGCATTGAAAGCTTCATTGCAATCTTTGGTCCAATCAATACTATAATCTTTCTTGAGTAGATTGTTGATTGGATGAATGGCGAAGCTTAAATCTGGGATGAATCTCTGGATTGCACCAAGTTTTCTAAGAAATGACCTGATTCCATATTCATCTAAAGGTGGGACCATTTCGAGAACAACCCTAATTTTGGTTGGGTCAACATCGATCCTGCGTGACGATACAATGTAACCTAGGAGCTTTCCTCCTGTTACACCAAAGACGCATTTTTGGATTTAGGGTGACTCCGTATTCTATCAGACGTGAAAGAATGATGCGAAGCACTTCCAGATGGTCACAACACTTCTTGGCCTTGGCCAACAAGTCATCTACGTAGGATTCCACAATTTTATGAATAAGGTCATGAAATATATACGTCATAGCGCGCTGGTATGTAGCGCCAGCGTTCTTGAGACCGAATGGCATAACAACATAGCAATAGGTTCCCCAAGGAGTTATAAATGTGGTTTTAGCTTGATCTTGTTCGGATATTCTGATTTGATTGTATCCCGAGAATCCATCCATGAGAGACAAAATCTCAAATCTAGTTGTTGTGTCAACAATGACATCTATGGATGGTAACGGGAAGTCATCCTTAGGACAGGCCTTGTTAATGTCTCGGAAGTCTATGCAAATGCGTATCTTCCCATTCTTTTTAGAACAGAACGATATTAGATACCCATTGAGAGTAATTGACTAGCTTGATGAATCCTACTTGGAGGAGTTTCATTACCTCCTCTTTCACCATGAGAGCTACCTTAGGTTTCATTGGTCTCAATTTTTGTTTAATCGGCTTTGCATCTGATTTAGTGACGAGGTTATGTACCACAATGTGTGGTGTAACCCCTATCATTTCCTTATAATTAAATGCAAAAGCCTTCGATGTTCTTTGAGGATTTGAGTGTGTATTTCTACTTCCGATGGAGTTAACGAGGATCCTAACTTCAATATCCTTGGTTCATCCTCTGTTCCGATGTTAATATCGATTGTTTCTTCGATTAGAGAAGTGTTACCTTCTTCAAACTCAGGCGGGGCTGGAGGTAGTTTTAGATCGTCTCCATTCTCGACTGTGTATATGCTAAGTTCCTTTTGTGGGGGAAGCTCTGTCATGGGATTTCTGAAGTAGGAAGATGAATGCGGGATTAAGGATAAATCTACTGCGTGATGGGTGAGATGTAACGCTGCATAGGCGTTTAAGTAATTCAGAGTGGTTGTATCACTATCAATGTGGTCTAGGATAGTAGATTTGTTTTCATTTCTATTTGTTAAAAGAGGATTTGACATTTTTTACTAATGGTTTGGTACGAAGGGATACCATGAAATGGGTATCTTCCAACTCACTGTTTGGAGTGAAGTGTGACGCCGAGGTTGCTATTGAATCAGCGAGAAGATTTTTTCTCGTAGGATTGCTTCAATTGATATGAAGTCAAACTCCTTTCTTAAATCCAATACAGTTGTTTTGTAGAGCTGTAAGTGCTCGGCTCTGGTTTCATACATCTCAGAGACTTGGTTTGCTACCAATTGTGAGTCTCCTAACACCCTAATATTATTGACACCGATCCTCTTAGCTAGGATGAGGCCAAGGAGGAGGGCTTCATACTCAGCACCATTGTTTGTACATTCAAAATTTAGTTTAAAGGCAAATGGTAGGACTTTTCCCTCGGGAGAAGTAAAGATTACACCTGCCCCAACTCCGTAATGACATCTAGCTCCATTGAAATGGAGAGTCCAATACTTAGCTGGGAATATGGGCATTGGGATATTTGTTGTGTTAACATCTTCTACCTCTACCATGTAGAGATCCACTGCTGGAAGAGAACCAACACCTAGGGTGTACCCAATGCCTACAGAATCAAATGGTAGGAACATTGGTAGGTCCTGCTCTAGCAATTCAACAATTTATGCAGTAGTTCCTAATGATACTGTTTCTTCATTCTCAACTTCATCTTTGAGGGCTAGGATCATCTTGGCTAGGCTCATAGTCTCAAGATCTATCGTAGGTACCAAATTTTCTTCCAGTTTCAGGCGGTAGGTTTATTAAGTTGGTTTGTTGAGAGTTCAAACTCTGAGTGCACGCTTGGTATTTTCTTTAGGTCAGCCAGGTGTACATCGAAAGGTTTTGGATCACCTTTGGCTATGAACACCTTTCCTAAATGCAAGAATCTTACTTCTTGAAATAATGTAGAAGGGATTGCCTTCATACGGTGTATCCATGGTTGGTCAAGGATCATATTATAGTTAGTTTCCCGATCTATAATATAAAACTTAGTCAGGATTGTTTTGGGTCCTAAGGTGACCGGTATTATTATAGTTCCAATCGAGGTGGCTTTAAGGCTATCATAACCTCTTAGCATATTTCAAGTTGTGGAATAATTTGTTTCTCCATACCCTAGCTTTTGAAGGAAAGATAAGGGGACTATGTTAACTGCTGCCCCATCGTCAACCATCGCGCGTTTCACATAATTGTTATAAACCCATACTTACAAATGTAAGGCTGGATCACCTTGGCGTGTAATCTCAGCCTGTTGGCATTTTATTTATTTCAAATATGAATTCGAGTATCCCTATTTGGCTGCCCCGGAGGGTGGATATCAAAGTCTATATGGTTTACCTGTGTTTCGGGAGGTGGAGTGATGTTAATTAGATGGCCTAAACCTAATGCCTCTAAAAGAGTAGCCCTGTGGGTAGGATAATTCTTTAGTAAGTCCAAAAAAGAAATGTGTGAGAAGGTTTTTGTTAGATCACTAATTAAATCGTAGGCACCTACGGGTCTTACTAAAATTTGTTGGATGTTATCTATCTCTCGGTAGGTAACTTGGACTTGGCTGAGAGGAATACTCTCGTGTCCTTGTTATAGCCTCTATGGGTAGTTCGGCATCTAACTCCACTAAACCGACTATCTTGGGTCGTGGTTGACTTCTAATTGTGGTGAAAATAATGGATTTAGTGAATTCGAGGCTTCATGATCGTGGTTTCCTGTCATTACACCATTATTTGTCCCATTCAAATTTAACCCGTTGTTGCTGTGATTTGGGAACGGATCATTGAAGATCTTAAGAGGTGTATTTTGAGGGGAAACTTCCCCCGTACAAGTACTTTGCACTTTGGTGACGTAGGATCGCAAGAACATATCTATAAAAAGTTGTCTTTGTTCCTCTGGCAAATGTTGCATGAATTTATTGTAGTCACGACATGTTCTGGTGTCATGGCCTCGGATTTTGTGAAAACCACAATACGAGTTAGGATTGTAATTCCTAGTCTGCTGGTTTGGTGCATATTGTGGCCCAAAACTCTGATCCAACCGTTGTCTGTTAGGATTAAAGTTTTACATTTCGTTGTCTTTGGTTTTGGTTCTGGTTTTGATATCCAGTTGAGTTTTGGCTTGGACCCTGTGTAGGGTTTCACCATTGTTGTTTTTGTTTTTGTTGATGATTGAAATCCACTGCATTGATTGTTGGGGTAAAGTTGTTATTTCGTTGGTTGTTTACTAGTGGTGGAGTATTCACAACATTTACCCTTTTGGCCTAATCAGTTACTCCATTTGTTGTCACTCCACGATTTTTATTAAGGATTTTAGGTCCTTGATTGGTATTTTTGGTGGTAGGATAAGCCATAGTATTCTGGTTGGAGGTGATTAATCTCCCGCTTGTTCCATATGTCTTACGACTGCTATCTATTGCCACTTGATCTATTTGGAGAGCGCTCTTAAGTACTTCATTGTAAGTCCTTAGTGGGAACTTCTAGACTTCTTCCTTCACTTCTTCTGTTGAGAGAATGAAGGAATAAATCACATAGCTCCATTTGGTCCATATTTGGAGCACTGGCTGAAGAATAAAGAAATATACGCCACCATACGGATGAAATGAGCAACAGATTCATTGTGTTCCTACTTAATGTGTAAGAATTCCTTGATTCCTGTTCTTAATGGTTTGTTCATGTCAAATGCCTTGATGAACTCTGAAATGAGTTGTTTAAACGAATGGATGGAAGCCTTAGGTATTCTATAATACCAATCGAGAGCGATACCTTCCAAAGTTTTGGGGAATATTTTAGTAACAACCCCATCCCAAGGGAGTAGTTCTCGAATAGCTGTGGCGTAAGCCTTGATATGTGCATTCAGATCTCCCTCACCTTTGTATTTGGGCAAATCAGGAAGAGGTCTTGGAAGCATAATGCTTCGTATGGTGAAGTCTAAGGGTTCTTTCAAATATTCTGAATAAGTCCCTATTGCATAGGTTTCGACCATTGATGGTGCCTGCTGAGGGGGTGGCGGTGGAATGGGTTATTGGTATGGCGTAGCATATGCATTGGCAGGGGCATAAGGAAGCCCCTGTGTTTGAGAAAACATGCGGGAGAGGAGAACATGTCCCCTTGTGGTGATTTGGAGTACATGTTTAAGTATGAAGAGGTATTGTCTAGGAATGGATTATTTTGTACTAGACCGGGAGGTATCGGAACGGTGTTAGAAATGGTGGTTCTTGTTGGTGTTTGTTGTGAATACTGAGGAGTCATGCCTAACGTGCCCATTCCTGTGAGGAGGTCTACTTGGCTAGGATGATGTGGAGGATTAGAATTTCCTACCTGTATGAATTGAGAATGGTGATTTTCTGAGCAAGTTCTAACCCCCTAACTTTTTCTACTAGAGTTGAAATGACCTCATTTGGTGAAGTCATGATATTTTTCCTTAGTGGCATTTGTTGTATATCCTGATGTTGCACAAGAATGTGATATCTTGTTATGAATTGATCGCCACCTTGCCAAGTTTCCCGAGGGCATTTCCTATATGTAGTGGCATGGAGGTATTTTCTTGAAAAGAGACCTCGGGTTGCGTTTGTAAACTCCCTATGGGTGGGTACATACTCCAAGAGCGTTGTTCATTCCTGGCATGATGTACCAAATGTTCATCATCTAACACTAGGTATGGGTCAGATTATCTACTAATTTTTGGTCTAAGCAGTATCTGAGGAGACGAACCAGATTCTCCTATGAACGTCATATTGTTCGAGCCTGAAGGCTCTATTTGTTGTGTTTGAGCGAGCTGATCCAACTCCTCTGTTTGGAAAGATGAGCTATATCTGATCCTTGGAGATGGAGTTTGTGTTGATAATTGGTTATTTGAATAGTTTTCACCCCATACTGAGAGCGAGGGTGATGACTGTCTATTCAGTTGAGCATAGTATGCTTCAAGACCTAGGAGAGGTCTACCATATGCATCGAATCGACATATTTCGGGGTATATGAATACCCGCAGAATAATGGGTAAGAGTGAAGGTGGAAGGAAGAAGTGAAAATAAAAGAGGAAGAACTATTTCGTTCACGTCGGGTTCACCAATTTTGTACGATGGAAAAGTGACAAGTGAGCGTGGAAATCTACAAGTAACTCTTCCTCACACTTGAACTCTCGAGGTCATCTTTGAGATAGCCAGTGGGGATGGAATATGCATGGGATGTAGACAAAATAGTTAGGCAATCTGATTTCTTCGATGTGCACTAGTGGAAACTGTGAATTTAAGGCAAAGAAGGCCCTCCTAACCTGAACTGGTGTGATAGATTGATCAAAAAGGATGATTGCTCGAAGGCTCCAATCAATATTGAGCTGGAATGATTCGATCTATGGTTAGTGGAATACATGGAAAATAACCGGGATAGTTTAGTGTATATCTCCGGATAGGGTCATAGGGTGGATGATGGGTATAGCGATTTGTATGGGTGATTATCGGCCTAGTCCGAGAATTCCCTAGCTTTATTAGCTGTTATGTCTAATAAGGATAGCTGTTCGATGATGATAGGTGGAAGTGGAGTAGATCGAATACTAATGTGCATAGGCCAATATCTATGTCGATTCACGTATGGATTCATTGGGCTATGGGATTTGTGGGTCACTGTTTGTAGATTCACATTTGTTGTGGTCCTACTATGGTCATGTGCGGACTTAGTCCCTAATCCCTAGTATCTAATAGTCATATGCCTTCTCAGCCTCTATATTCATAATTAACAGTTGTGCGATCTTTTCAAAGTATCTCACAGGCATATGTGCAACTTGAATTCTTAAGCTGGTATCTATATCTGTGAGAGTGTCTCCTATGTTTGGCTGTGGGACCAAAGGATCACAACCGAACATTTTCTCTCTTCAATCCCTTTTACGAGTCATGTGGATATGTATCTAGGATAATCTATAGTTTGGTTGATTTGACCAAAACGTGTGTGCTTGGTTGTCTTCTATGTTTAACCCGCTTAATTGGAGGCTGATCTGTTGTAAGTTTTCCATTGTTCGGAATACTTGGATTCTAAGATTCTGATCTATATCAGTTATTGCTGTGACGAGATTGGGTTTGGGAATGATTAGCTTGAATACGTATTCTCTGGGCTGTCTAGGTCCCGTGATTGTCATACAAAAGTAACAATGTAAACCCAATTACAACAAAGTAAAATTAACTATGTGAAATATATCTATAACATATATAACTTCTCTATTTTTGTATTTTTCTGATGAATTTATATGAATGAAATTGAAGGAGAAACTATTTTAATATATCTAGAAATTGACAACTAATCTAATAACGAATTTAAAACAAACAAAGCAACCGAGTATAGCTACTTGCTTGTGCAGTTGTGAATCTATTCTAAATAATGAAATAACTGATCTAATCTATTTGAAAGACTCTCGATCCTACCTCAGAAGTGAGGAATGAATCATAGTTTCTCAGAAACTATCAATCCCCACAGCTTCCCTAGCAATATCGAAAGTAAAATTGATTGAAATAAGGTGATTGGCTACTCTATTTGATCGAGAAGGTTGCGTGTTCGATTCACGTTGGGTTCACCAATTTTGTATGATGGAAAAGTGACAAGAAAGCATGGGAATATACAAGTAACTCTTACATTAATATAAACGTGGTGAATCCGATACAAAGCGTGGTGAGTATATCTATAATTTTTGATCAAGGAATTTATTCTCAAAGTAATTCATTACAAACTTCTGATGGTATTGGCATAAACACTCTAATCATACTTCTCCATTTCCATGATATCATCAACTATTTCAGAATCATTTCATCAAATAAAGCTAGATATGACAAAGTCTTAACGGTAACCATACCAAGGTCTGCATACTTGTTCTCACTTTTGGTTTCTTCTTAGGATAGATGTCTTGCCTATGGTCTATTCTAGAAGCTTCATCGTGTCACATCTATCCCGTATGAATATCTCTTTGGAAGTAAGAGCATGTTGACATTTTGCTCAAATAAACAAGTCAAATATAAATCAAATAGAAAATTTTAAATTTACACATTTCCTTGCCCCACCAACCTTTGGTGATGAGCTTGCGTCTCTTACTCATGACGCAGGGTTGGGAAAGGATGGAAATGCCCTTACTCACCTATGCCTTTCCTATGGTGATAAACCCACGCTTCTTACTAGTAGCATGGGGCAAGGTGTAGGGGGTCCTCTTGAAAAACAAACGTTGAAGGTCATAAATAAACAATTCCAATCTTGAAGTCTTGAGTAAAAAATAAATGAATCAGATGTCCAAAATTCCAAGAGAGTTAAAAATCCTAAAAACCAGATTTTGTCTACCATGTGGCCATCTACGGATCTAAGTCTAGATAAACCGCAAAGCAAGTTGCATCCCAAACTATGGAGTCACTCGAGTAGAGTAGGCTTGTAGCATCCTAATTTGGTTCCACCAAAGATTTTTCTATCTTTCATCACCATCATTTCAATAAATTTCATAAACTTGTGCCCTTTCTAGCTCTCGGTGATGAGCCCTCACATCTTACTAGTTGCGTGGAGTTAGGAGTGGGGCAAGTTTATCTGCTCATCATACTGGCTTATCTTCACCACTTTGCCAAAATAGATATGAGGTATCAAAATTGCTTAAAGAAACTAAAATTTCAAAATCACATTGTATCTACATTATCATATATCAGCATCATGAAATATAGAAAGAAAGTAAACACTTGTATCATTTGTTCTCCATTGCATACATTCTAAAAAGCATATAAGCATAACATCATAGTTTACATGTGGAAACAGAAATGGAAGCAAGGTCATAGATGCCAAGAGTCTGATCCAAAAAGAATATATATATATATATATATATATATATAAATGGTCAAAATTCCTATACAATGCCATCACGCGCTAATCATAGTCAAAACGCTCAAAGATCACGGGAAATACGAAAAAATCATACAAAAATATAAAGAGAGCCAAGTGGATTCTAACCCTATGAGACCCCTCTAAGGGTGCACGCCCACACCTAGGACTCGGCTATGCCGAGTGCTTTGAGTGCATGGAGGGCTCACGATCCCGAGGGGCAGCTACGGTCTCACCATGAGAATGACTCCTCATCAGGCACTCTGCTGTCCTATACCCTTCCAGCTCAGTACGGAGGGTAGATACCATCCTAGCCACATGCTAGTTGGGGAAAAAATGTTGGTATGTCTACCAGCTGCTGAGGGCTCCCCTGCATCCACAGACAACTCTGCATGGGTCCTCTCTATAGGGATCATCAGGGTATCGGTGCATACCCTGTGAATCAAGTCTCGCCACTCATCGGTGGTCTCTGAAAATAAAGGAGAAAATGAATTAGAAATAAAGAAAGAAATAAACACAAGTGTAAACAAAAGGAGAGATGGCAATTAAAGCGATCCTAACTCGAAGCAAAGGGAAGATAACTTACTCGGATCACCGGGCCTCCAAGATAGATCTCTAGGGTCAGCACGTGCCATAGATGCCACCGCTGACTAAGGTACTCCTCCCATGGCTGGAGCAATGTAGCATCCCGCAATGGACTCATCCTCCCCACCATGGCCCTGGGAGAGTGGCTCCTCTGAAACTAGAGTCACCCTCTCTGCACTCTGCTCTGCCCTCTCTGCCTGCATGATATCCTGAGTGTCATGCCACTCAAGATCACTGTCCTCCTCAGTCTCCTCCTCCATCTCCCCCCTGTGAACTCCTCAGACTCGGAGTCTATGTCAATAGGGTCGTCACTGCTGTGAGTGGGACCGGTGGCAATCTGAAGTAAGGGTGCCTGAGGAGCACGGCTCTCCCTTGGGCATGTACTACCCGCCTAGCTGCAATAGGAATGCCAGGGGTAACAAATGTCCAACTGACCTCTAGGACCCACTCGGCCTCTCGAATCGGCGACACGTATACTGGCACTACGGGGAAGAATACCCATATAAGGTAGGCCAAATTGCTGAGGAACTTAGCCAAAGGGGTGTATCTCCACTCTCCCTACTCTATCAACAAGCTACCCTATGGTGGAGTACGAGATAAAGGTAAGATCCTCCTCGCCCCATAAACCTACCATGGCCTGATACGGTGTGGCCTCCATGTCATCGGTGGTCGGGAAGCAATCGGGCGATGAGGTTCTCTAAGCACCGACATGTCTATCCATCTCACTGCCCTCACAGCTCCGGGATCTTCCACCTCTACACCTCTGCCGTAGGGGATGAAGTGCTCATAGACCCAGCTCATAACTAGGGTCGGGTGGCTCAAAGATTGCCCCTGTAAATGGACTACCCTATACAAGTCATGTTAGGTGGTCCCAAGTATATCGTCTCCCCAGGCGTAAATCTAGCCATGTCCCTCGATCTGTGTAATGATGGGGGACCAACAATATAGTAATGTGTCTCCTCCCTTGTTCTGATCAATCTCAAGGCAAGGATCCCCATAATGTCATGGAGAATAAAGGGGATGGTCGGGATAGGAATATATCGGACCCTCACCCTTCTTCTAGCCGAGTGGAGATAATTGGATCTCCCATGTAAGAATCCCTTTGTGCTATCGGGCGCGTGAACCTGCTGTCTCAAGGGTAAGTCGTCTCCTGATGATCGGGACCCCTAGAATATGGTAAACATCCTCCAAAGTGATGGTCCACTCACCTCAAACCCACAGTAGCCGGAAGGTGTTGATTAGGATCCCAATAAGAAAATAACTCATAAAGTATGTATTTGGACGACATAGCAACATGTGGGACGCGTGATATACGCAGTATACCGGCCCTCTAAAGAGTGTCCACCTCATCCTGTGAAAGGGCATCTAACACTGTTGGGAGCCAGTCACACTCTCTCTCTCTGACTCCATCGAATGTACTCCTCCCTTGCCTGCATACACCCAAAAACACACAAAACAGAGCAAGTTAGCATCCGAATGACATTAGAAAAATCATGAAAACACATAAAGATGCTAAAAATGCAAAAATAATTTTAAACAAGTGTTCTTTTGGATTTATGTTATGAACCGCCACCCTGAGCAAAGCGGCGGTTTAGTAACCACCACCTAAAAGGTGGCAGTCTTGTAACCGCCGCCCTATTCGGGCGGCGGCGGTCTGTACCGAAAGCCCACGCGGGTTCTATACCTTAAAAAAGCCTAAAAATGCAAAAAGGGACTATTTTAACTAAAACAAAGCCTACCCAGTAGGCACCCCCTAGATAGACCTTTTGAACCTAACATTTTCAAAAATAACCCCCCCACGACAAAGATTTTAACATTTTAAAATTTTGGGGGTAAAAACGATAAATTGAGAAAAACTAACTTGTGATCTCGCGGGTCGATGATCTACTCATGGAGGCATGATCGCTATCTCATCACGAATGTTTTGACTCTACTCTCATAAGAAACCATCACCGTGGGTCCCAGAGCTCAAAACCAACCAAATCAACATGCACAAATGAATAGGAAAATGGGCCCACTTTCATATATATAGCAACCTGACTCATTTTGAATCCCCTTTTCACAGGTTTGGAGCGCCAACGGAGGTAAGTTCTTACCCCCACACAAATGGTATGTCCTCATTTCCCATTATTTTAGCATTTATTTTCCGATCTATTTTGTTTATCTGCACTTGATTCCTCTTTTCATTTTGTAGGTGGTGGGAATTTTGGATAGCATCATTTTGACACATGGACGTATCAGGTATAACTTCCAACTTCCCATTTCGGGACTACCATACTCGGACCCACCATTTTACGCCTCTTCATGGCTAAAATGCTTCTCGAGGGGGAAATATGTACGTACCCAAAATTGTAAGGTACTGCACTGCCAGAACAATGTAACACGTACCCCAATGATGATACAGGTCTCCTCACAAGGTGTTCGGGATCCAGAAAAGCTCCCAAGTGTGCGTTAACATCCCACATGCCCCGCTTAGCCCCTGCATGCTTTGTTGTTCTCTTTTCCCCTCTTTTCTTTTTGTTTTATTATTTAGTGACAAAACTGCCACCCCCCTACGGGTGGCGGTCTGTGATTGCCACCTTGTTAGGGCGGTGGTCCTTCACGCATTTTCCAGAATGTTCCTTTTAACGCGACTCATGTAAATTTCAATGTTTACCAGCTTTTTTCACCGCCTTTGGCTTGCATTAATGATTCTAGTTCCCTGGAATAGTGTTTTGGCTTTGTTTATGGTTTAAGAGATCAATTTGGTTTTTACCTTTGGGTAAATGCAAATGCTATAAATAGTTGGCTTGTGCTCAAGCAAATGGCCCCTCAAAATTTACCTCTCAATTTCTCATTTCAGTAGTTCAGTATTTTATTTTGCTTAGGATTCATAGTTTAGTTCATTGCATGCTTAGTTAATGTTATTTTGCTATTAGAAAGCCACATATCCATCTTGTGCAAATGTTGTCATTACTTCATGCTAGTCCATTGAAATAGAGCAGTTTAATTCTTAGCTAGGAAGCCATTAAAGTTGTAGGTTTTTCTTGTCAAATAGGATAGTTTTATCCATGAAGACGACCAAACACACACGTTTTGGTCAAATCAACCAAACTATAGATTATCCTAGATACATATCCGCATGATTTAGAAGGGATTGAAAGAGAGAAAATGTTTGGTTGTGATCCTTTGGTCCCATAGCCAGACGCAGGAGACACTCTCACGAGTATATAGATACCGGTTTAAGAATTCAAGTTGTACATACGCCTGTGAGGTACTCTGAAAAGATCGTACAACTGTTAATTCTGAATATAGAGGCTAAGAAGGCATATGAATATTGGATACTAGGGATTAGGGACTAAGTCCGCACATGACCATAGTAGGACCAAAACAAATGTGAATCCACGGTTATGACCCAAAAATCCCATGACCCAATGAATCCATAGGTGAATCGACATAGATCTTTGGCCTACCCACATTAGTATTGAGATCTACTCCACTTCCACCTATCATCATCGAGCAGTTATCCTTGTTAGACATAGCAGCCTAATAAAGCTAGGGAATTCTAGACTAGGCCGAGATAATTGCCCATAGAGTTTTCTATACCCATCATCCACCCTATGACCCTATACGGAGATATACACGAAACTATCCGGTTATTTTCCATGTATTCAACAACCCATAGACCGAATAACACCGAGCTCGATATTGATTGGATCCTTTGAGCATTCATTCTTGTCGATCGATCTATCACACCAGTTCAGGTTAGGAAGGCCTTCTTTGCCTTAGATGCGCAGATTTCCACTAGTGCGTGTCAAAGACATCAGATTGCCTAACTATTTTGTCTCGCATCCCATGCATATTCCATCCCCATCGTTTGTCTCGGCACGACCTCGAGAGGTCGGGTGCGAGGAAGAGTTACTTGTAGATTCCCACGCTCGCTTGTAACTTTTCCATCATACGGTGGCCTATGAGGATATTATAGGATGTTTCCACATCCAAAACATGGAAAAAAATGTGTCCGAGTTTGAAGTCCAACTTTGATTTGTAAAGAGATAGTACCTACAGATTGTGTTTCGCTATTATCATAACCACAAATGGTAATGATGTTAGTTCCTAGACTTTCCTAAGTATCACCTAGACATCACATCAATATGATAAATAGTATTTTGATCTTATGATGCATGATCGATGATTCTATGTATAATGAATTATTATTGGCAATATTGGATTCAAAAGGTCATGATGACCAACTGAAAAATGAAATTATTGGATGATAAGTTTACAATTCTTGCTTTAAATTATTGAGATTTGATATCCTTAGGAACACATACCTCATAAAATACACAAGTAAGGATAATTTAAAGCATGATAGATGTCTTGAGTAACTATATGAGGGAGATTTGTACATTGGTATTCTATAGTTTGATAATATAATAGGAATCAAAGGAAGATTTTACATTTGAGGATTGTGTAGTGGTAGTTCACTTAGAATTATATGCTTGTTGTGGTGCGGTGGATATGGAAGGTTGTTTAATAGTAGGTACTAAAACCTATTTATATTTTTTTATTATTATGATGCAATTAGTAGTGTTAGATTTGATAGTGGAAACCATGTCTAGTGTGTCATCCAACAATAAAATGATGGAATCAAACTTGAAATTGTTTGATGACCGACCTTTTTATTTTGCATCATTGTTTTTTTGTGCTTAGGGAATGGGTCCCAGAATATATTTAAATTCTCATATGATGTCTTGTTATTATATTTTCCTTCTATTTTAATGTCTCCATTATCAATTAAGTATTGTATAAAGTGATGTAGTCTAACACAATGATCTATAGGATGGCCATGTATACGATGGTAGTCACAATATTCATTCTCTTTATACCATGTAGTTTTAGTGTTTCCATCTTCAAAAGGAAATGTAAATGGGTATGTCACCATTTTAGCACTTTCCAATTTAAGGAGGAAACTAGAAAAGCTTTCTCTAAGAGGCGTATATTGTCATATTTATACCTCACATGGAGTGGTTTCTTTCTTGGATAAGATTAGAAGTTGTTTAGAGTTTTAGACTTACCATATTGTTGAAGAGTTGGATTTTTTATATTTTGAACACAATGATAATCAATGATTTATTTGTTTACAACATTTCTATTTTGATTGATAAATTTAGATTTATCTTGATTTTTTTATTTTGGATGTCGTTATGATTATTAGGTTTATCTTTTTAAGGTGTCTTGATTAGGCCCTTAGTAATAAGATACCTCTATATCTATTTTTATTTTTCTATTACTTATTTGAAGTTATTCAAATAATTCATTTGCATTTGAAAATATAGTTCTAAATTTAGATTTGGAATGAATATGATAACTAATTATTTTTTAGGTATAGAGCAAGGAAAAGGCCATAAATTCCCTGCCAACTTTGAAGAAATGATGTGAAAGTTTCATTACTCCCTTTCTTTGTGTCAGCAAAGGTCCATCATTGTGATTTAAAAATCTATATTGAAATAAAAATATTTGAAAAAATTCTCTAAAATGTCTACAATTGTCTTGATCGATTCCTTTGAAATATGAAGAATAAATATAAATATTGCTCTCCTAAACTCTTAGGAAATAGGTGTAAGAGAAAGATACTATTGTATGTCACTTCTTTACATGCCATGAAAAATTACTTGATATGTTATCTTCAATCATGTTTTCCCTTGTATTTATCAAATTTGGGCATTTCAAAGGATTTAGGGAAAGGTACACTTAACATGTCCCTATTGAATGGGTAAGGACATAGTTCATCAAAATTAAATTATTTTATATGCTTTTGAAGTCCCATTAAGGTTTATTTCATACTCCTCCATTATTTTACGAATGAGAAGTTGTATTGTGGAATGTCCATGGTTACATCATTTTCATGCATTGATTTATGTTCTTCCTCTTTTTCAGGATTTTTATTGTTTGTGAGTTGGCATTGTAACTCTTCGATTTTGGCCAACAACTCTTCTTTTGATGAATAAAACATAGTATTTTATTTGCCATTTTTTTCTAGACTTATTTTTTTCTATTAAGTATTTTAAGTGTTCATGACCAAAGTATAAGGGAAACTTTTCCCCCATTTTGAAGAGGTAAAGAATATATTAGTTATTTTTTTCTACATTTTTACATGATAAATAGATTCTTTCTCACCTATTGATAATTTAGGTTGTTCTCTAATGTCTCTGTCTTCAAGAATGTGATGTCCAAAAGGGTTGAATCTATCAAAATCCTCATGGGAACTAGCTATCTTACTACATGTAAACACCATTGTTTTATAAGTAAATATGTAAGTGAATAGTGTTTTTGAGATTTTATATAAGTTGTGACAAAGTTTGAGCTAAAAATGGATAAGAGTGATTTTTTTATCTTTCTTTTTAGAGAATCAAAACGTAAGTTTTAAGATTGAATTTTTTTTTATTGAATTAGATTGAGTTATACTTAATATGTGAACAAAGTGAATGTTCAACGTATAAATTTTAGATGTTGATTTGATTTTCTTAATACATGAATAAAGTGAATATTCAATGTATAAGGCTTGGATGTGATTCTTGAATCAATTGCATATGATTTGCCTAAAATTAAATATAGTAAATTTCAATATATAGGGATCTTGATTATATTTTATTTGATGTGGTTTGATAAATGAATAAATTAAATATTCAATGTGTAAAGGATTTGATTAAATTAGATGTTCTTAAACAACAAATAAAGTGAATATTTAATGAAAAATGCCTAAATTGTGATGTGATTGGATTTTTATTAAGTCTAGAATTTCTTTGGTAAAATCAAAGACCAAGACTAAGAATGATTTGGATTTAAGTTGATAATTTTATGGAATGAGATGAAATTAGTTAGCCTAATTATTTCAATATTCCTAAGGGCTAAGGTATTTTCACTCACCAAAGCACTTGAATGAGTACCCATGCTAGAAAATTGCTTTCCTAGCTATGGACTATACCCATAAATCAATTAAAAATGGGGCCATTACCACAGGATACTTATGGTTTCCTCACGTGTATTACTAGTCAAGTGGGTTAGGCTGCTACTTGTTTCATTGGCTAGTTCACTCAAGGTGCAAACTACTTTGGGGTTCTTGTGGTACTCCTCATAACTAGTTTTAGGGATATGCCCAAGAACCTCTCATAGTTAAGTGGACAGTTGCTAACCCTTATCTGAACCTACAATGATAATGAATTTTTAGATTATCGAAGATATCTATGGTATCTATTTGCCATGTTATCTATTTTTAGTTGTACACTTCCTAATCTGAATCCACAAGAGTGTGAATTATCGAATATATATGTGGTATTTATTTTCCATATTTATCTACCTCCTCGAGTATCCTCACTTGAAATCAATTTTTTTCTTCACACGCGTCTTTCTTGAGACTTGGCTATTTCAAAAACTTCTTGGTCACCCGGAGATACTCGTGATATGGTTTGACTCTCTGTGATCTTGTTGTTTCTTTATCCTTGTGCCTTAGTTAAGGGATGTCCCTTCTTCATTTTCTTCCTCCTCATCACTACCATTTTCCTCTTCTTCTTATTAGCGAGGAAGGAGTCTCCTCACATGTCCTTTTTGTACCTAATATTTTCATTCCCTTAGGCAACCCTAGAAGTGTGAGGTCTTCTCCATCAACATACTTAATAATTTCACATGGATCATGCACCCTTGGAATTTCTAAATGATCTTGTGCAACGTTGGAACATCCCCAAGGTGTGGGACCTTGTTGCCTTGGGATGAACCTCTAGAGTAGGTCAGATTCCTTTAAAACTTGGTGCACTTAATGTAAGATCAATGTGTAAGGATAAAAAACTTGAAGTGAACTTAATCTACTTGTCTTCGAGGTAAAGGGAAGATATATTTAACAAATAAAAATTTAAAGGGTGATGCACCAAGAATGAATGGAACAAAAATATCAAATTTACTTGCACAATCAACACTACAAAACAATATATGGCATGCACATATCCTAGAATTGTTTCAACCATTGATGTAAAATGATTTAGAATTCAAATAACATAAAGGAAAAAATTATTCCCACAACTAAAATATGAAGACTTTAAATCACATTCCACAAGAATTAAAACAAGAAAAATGATTTAAAGGTAAACTAATTCACCATACTCAAGGAATTAAACATTCACAATTGCAAGATAAACAAATCCTTGACAAAATATATCAGATATTTGATGGCACAATATTGTTTTGAATAAAATTAAAAGGCTTAAAGCTTTTTTCTTGAACTCTCCCAAAACTAGAGAGCACTTACAAAAATGATCTTCAAGTAAAAATATACATAATGCACTCAAACTAATTATAGATCAAGTGGGTTGAGCCATTAAAACTCCACACTTAAGTAATTAATTACTAAAAATAAAGTGCATTAAAGTCTAAGAGAACAACCTCCCATAAAAATAGAAAAATAAGTTAGAGAGGTTTGACCAAACCAACCTTGCAACTTTGACCCATCCTGAGCTTAGGATTTGTCCATCAATGGCTATTAGGATTAGTTGGGATTGGAAGCATCCTTTCCTTGTTCCAATTATTCTTCATTATTTTCCTACATGGCCATTCTCTTCTTGTACTCAATAAAGATCTTGATGATTCCTGGACTTCCTTTTCTTCTAGCATGCATGCATATCAATTGATTACTTATACATAAACATTATTCTTAGTAATATAGGTAGGAAATTTTCCAATTATTTTGATGGTCTCCTTTAGATGGCTCAAAAAGTTATGGTAAGAAAACAGTTTGTAGATATAAATAATACAAAAAAATTTAGTGATGTATTCATCCTCTTTTACCAAACACCGTAAAACCTACAATAAGCTGATCGTGGGGAGAACATCGATAGTTTGATTTATGAACTTGAAGTGAATATTGTCAAATTCTTCTATTATATCATTCAATGCATTTACTACCTCAATTTGTTTGTTATCAAGTTTTGTAATCAAATCTAGTAATACATGACTCTGAATTCCACATCATTTTGAAATTCAAATGGTTTTGAAATATCATTAATTACTCCTTGATTTAAAAGTAAATCCAATTCAATACTTTGAATCTCCTTCCAAGTTTCCAAGGAAAGATCTAGGTTGTCACTATCTTCAGTAAGGAGTGCATTCAACTTCATAATTGCAACCTTCCCCTAATACCATATGTTATACAAATCTATAGCATTCCTTATTAATGGTTGAACATCTTGTATCTAAAATTCCATCCATGTTCCCACTACTCTTCTCTTTTGACCAATTTTCTCCACTATATGGTAGGATGTATCATCGAACCTCGAAGAAATGGAAAGAGAGTATGTGACTTGTATTGGATTCGTAATTTTAGTGAGAAGAGAAGTAATATTCTATAATTTCCCTTTTAATTTGTCCTTGGTTGCTTTGTCCTTGTCATAATTTTCCAATAAATTTCCAAGAACCACCTATACATCCTATTTGGATCCTTTGTGAGTAGCTTTTCCCAACATGAACTTGGAGATTTGATAATCTGTCGTTGTGATAGTTTATTTTGTCTTTCCTGCAGCAAATGTAACTATTTCCATAAATATTTCCCTCGATCGATCAACCAACAATTGGAGACAAATCTTGGTCTCTTAGCTTGCTTTTTAGGAATAGTATCTAAAACACTTAATTTAATCACATCAACAATAAGATCCTTTTTAATCTTCTTCAAAGCTTGACGATATAACCAATCAGGTATAATAGAAGACAATGCATATGATATCAATTACAATTTTAAATTAGAAATTGGGGTACTAGACACTACAATGGTACTAGTGGCACTTATGGAGAGTGGAAGTGATGTAGTGATAATGGAGGATGTAGTGGTCAAAATAACCTTAGGAGTATATGAAATAGGAGAATAAGTAGAAGGGAATTGTAGAGGAAATGGAGTGGAAAATGGAGATCCTATTATCTCTCCTATTGAGAGTGTAGGGAGAAAGGAAAACACTTTAGCCATGGAAGATATGGGAAAGAAAGATATAGAAGATGATATTGGAGGAAGGGTGATGAATGTGAGGGAAAGTGGATTCAAAGGTGGTGAGATTGATAGGGAAGGAGGGAGAGAAAGTGAAAATACCTGAGATATAACCAGAGAAGTTCTCAAACCAACTACTTTAGAAACTTGTAACCTAGGAGATGTAATCTCGGTAGTGAAATCCTTTATAGAAGATTAACCTCCTAAAACTATTTTTTTTTCTAGATTTATAGTCTTCCTGTGGTTTTACCTTTTACCCCTTGAAGGTATAGGATGACATGTCATTGGATGGGATTGAACTATTTCTACAGGTTGATCTAACACTTTGGGTGAGATTCCTAAATTTTCTAGCTAGTCATATGTTCTCCTTAAGATGGGTCCTGCCATTTATTTTATATTTTTACATTATTATTTGTACCAATCAATCCAAAGTAAAGGATGATTGAAAATATTATCCATTTTATAGGTAGGATCAAGAACCTCAACCTCATCCTCTCATCCTTCGGGAACATCTGCAACGCAAAAGTGCTCTACTTCACTCAAAGATTATCTTTCAAATACTCTCTTCCTTATAATAGTTTCACCCGAAAATGAATATAAATGTCCTCTAATTGAGAAACATGTGTGTTGGCTAGCCTTGTATAACTGAACTTTCCCCAAGGAGGACTCCATCAAATGGAAAGAAGAAGAATCTAGAAATTTCATGGTTAAATCAGCCTACATGTCAAATTTCAAGAATGATTTGCACAAGGACTATTGGGGTAAACTTTGGGTGAAGGATCTCACCCCTAAGATTAATATATTTTTCTGGTTGGCTACCCAAAATAAAATCTTGACTGTGGACAATCTCAGGAAAAGGGGAATGAAGATTCCTAATAGATGTTCACTCTGTAAGAAAGAGGAGGAAAATTTCAACCATCTCCTCCTTCATTGCTCCTTCTCCCATGTTGTCTTTGTTGTTATTCTGGATCTATTCAATATCCAATGGATCTTTCCCTTGATGATTTAATATTTTTGCTTTCAATGGGAGATCCTTTCCATTTTCCTATCTTGACTTGGGCCTGGAATATCACCCTTCCTCAATTTTTTTGGGTTAATGGAAAGCCATGAATGATGGTATCTTCCATGATCACAAAGCTCTTCTCTCAAAAGTTAGAAGAATAAATTTGATTTCCATAAAGGATAAAATTAAACTCTTTAAAGGTAAAGTCAAGAAACCCTTCCTGAATAGTGAGTAGAAAGTTCTTGACAAGTTCACCCTTGGTCCGGTGGAATTTCACATTCCTAAAAAGAACTCCAGTTGGAATAGGCTTGGGGAAATGTTGTTAAGTTAAATTTTGATGGAGCCTCAAAAGGGAATCTGGGTCCTACTAGGGGAGGGGAATTCTAAGGAACAATGAAGGAGATTGGTTGTTTTCCTACACGGGTCCTTTAGGTCACCAAACCAATAACATGGTGGAAGCTAGAGCTCTTCTTTGGGGGTATTGCTAGCTAAAGAAAAAGGCTTCAAGGACATCCAGATCAAAGGTGACTCTCTCCTCTTAATTAATGCCCTTAATAACAAAGGTTCTATTAATTGGGCCATAAGTAATATCCTCAATGATGTGAAGGAAACTTCAATTTTTTTCATAGCATTTCTTATAATCATACCTTACATCGAGGGAACAAGATGTGCGGATAAGATGAACAATTATGGAATCAATTGTAATGATTATAAGATATGGTGTAAAGTTGATATATTACCCAAAAACATTAATGAGATCATTAGTAGAGATAGAGGGCACTAAGTTTTATAATGTTGGCACAAGTGAGCCTTGTGGCGGTGAAAACTTACTTCATATATTTTTTTCAAGATTTACGATAGTGCGAAAGAATTTCTTTTTTTGAATTTTAGTAGGAAATGAAGAAGCTCGGTCTGGTGAAAATGGGGGGTGATAGGATTAGAGTTGAACCTACTAGCCAAAGCATTGAAGATTTTAATCAACCTCTATGGAATAGGCTTGGGATTGGGGGTTTCAATAATTTCATTGTCAAATTACATGGTCACGACCCCTTCCTATCTAAGGATTTTGGAAAACCTTGTAAAGAGGAATTTTTTTTGTCGGAGGGATAGAAATTGAGGTTTTGATTCCTCCATCACCCACGATCACAAACATGAAAATGGAAAGGCTTAAAATTTTGAAGGATAGAATCCATAGAGAACATGAAATTTATATTTTCTTTGTTGTCAAGGAAAGATGTCGTTTCTTTACGGATGGTATTACTAGGTTGTGCATTCCGGGTATATGGAGAGAGGTGTTCCTTCAAATCATGAAGTACATCACTCTGGAGGAAAATACAGAAAAATCTATACTCACCATTTGACCTTTCTGAACATGTTCCACCATAAGGTCATGGTGAGCATCCCCTTCTTTCTGTTTATGTCTCTGACTAACTCTTTAATGGATTTCTAGTAGGAGAAAGTGGATATGCCTCTACATGAAGGGCTCATTCTTCTGATGTTTGAAAATGGGAAACCTGCTCTGTCCTCTTCCCTGAAAGAGCATGTAGATGAGGATGACCTCACTCTCATTGATTTCCTTACTAAGATGAAGGCCAGAAAATGTAAAATTATGGGGGAGGATTCTAGTAAAGAAATGGGTGAGGATGGTCGTCGGGAAGTGAGAATTTCGAGAAAAAGAGATCGGGATGGTAATTTAAAGGGTTTTGAGGATTTGAGTAGTAAGGTCTAGTACTTAGAAGGGGTGCTTCAAGCAATGGAAGAAACCAATGCTGGTCAAAGGAAACAATGATGGATTTCATCAATTCTTCCGAGCAAATTTTCACTACACAGGTGAAGTCCAAGTAGAAATTTCTGGAGCTAGAGGACTAGGTCAAAAAGCTAAGTGACATGTTGGAAGGGATGGAGGAGGGCACTAAAAGAAGGAATTTTAACTTGTGCATTAGTAGCTCTGAGGATGAGTTGGAGGATGATATTAATGACAAAGGTCTTGTGGTGACGTGAACAAAGATAGCCACGATGGTAACAGTGGGGGATCCCAAAAAATTAACTTATGGTTCTAGATTGTTGGTAGAATTTTGGCAAACTTTTGTTGTTTTGATGTTTTGGAGATTGTTTCTCCTTCTCTCTGGTTTCCCCACCTTATTACAAATTTTGGTTCTTAATTGTAAGAGTTAAGCATGTTTATCTCTTTTATAAACCCATAAATTCATTCAAATGGATTAGAAAGAGAATATAAAAACCCAACACAATTTTTGAGTTAAACAAAGTTTCTACATTACTCATGAAATTCTTGTAACCATTTCCTTCTTGCTTGTTTTTTCTATTCCTCCTTTTGTAATGGCCCCTGGGATTCAATCCTATTTATTACCATATCTAATAAAAAGCGAACCGCCCAATAATCAAAATTATTTCTCAGATGAAAAGTCTTCAAAATTAGTAGAGATATTTATCCTTCCACATTATTAGCTTTATAAATGTTGGCACAAGTATATCTCCCTATTGAAATGGGAAATTGAACACCTTCCTTGTGTGGCTTATTTTTTATTTTGTGATAATCTAGCAATTGACAAACTAGCTACGATAATACCCACTTATCACATGAACATCTTGACAACTTATTTGGAGCACTTGAGAATCTTTTTCCCACATATAAGTTAATGCCATAAATTATAGATAAATCCCCCATTCCCATACTTCTCTAAAAGCCTCGTCTGAAATCCTTCGATTATACAAGTCCTTATCAAAAGAATACAAAATAACAACAAAGAAAGTGTCATTTACTCTCCTAAAATGCTTGATTCCTTCTTCCATGGTGAGTTAAGGATAGAATTCATATATTTGGGAGGTGCTCCTAACACCTTTTAGTTTCAAATCCATTTATTACCTCATTGCATTTTTGTATAGATGAGATAAGAGGTCATGAAAATTTTTTTGAAGTTAGTACATCTCCCAATTGGAAACATATCGAGCTACTGATACTCTCACCCCACTAGATAAACTCCTTGTTTTTCTTAATGGTGGCCATGTAAATAAACATCCATTCTTGAAACTCCCTTCTTTGAAGCGAGACCCGAAACACTACTCAACGGGACAATGATATCATTGAATTATTTGATGAAGTATGAGCAGGGGAATTGTCTTAGGAAATTTGGTAGTGATACCTTTAGCTTTGGATAAATATCTCTTAATCATGACATTTATGAAAAATTCATATTCTACCTCCTAATGCTTAATCGTAGACTCGGGGGAAGCCTAAAAAAATCTTTGAAAAGGTCATTGTCCAACCTGATTATGACATTACCATCATCATCCCTTACAGTTTGAGTGGATTTATCAAACTATGAAGTTCTGATTAGGAAAAATTATGGACACTTCATGGATATGGGAAAGGTAGCAGTGAGAGGAAGCCCAATGTTGTAGATAGCTTGCATCGAAGGATTATTATTAGGAGCCTTCACTCTTTACCAGAATTCAGCCATATCTATGTGCCCAAGATCAATGTCCCCAATATTTTCCACATCGAAGATAAACATGTGGGAGGAGATACTCCCAAATAAGTATACTTCATCTTGTATTTTCCCTTTGAAGAATAAGAAGGCATTAGTTCATAATAATTTAGATTTGGAACATGATAAAAATCCTTAAAACCCAGTAAAAACCTCCACGAACTTCCAAAAGGCCTAAAGTCGAAAAATAAAAATTTCAAAGTCCAAAGAGCCGCGAAACCCAAAACTAAAAGATCAAAAGTTTTGAAGAATTATATCTCCAAATTCCAAAATGGAGAGGTTACGAATTCTGAAATGGAGAAGTTCAAAAACCACCTATTCACCGAAACACGAAAACCTTAGTATCCAAATCCACAAAGTTTTGAAATCTAAAACAAAAGGTTCCATATTCTTAATACACGGACCTTTGAAATGAGATGATTTTGAACCCGAAGTTACTCTTTCCTCGAAAGGCTTGAACTTCAAAACTTCAAATTCGAGACCCAAAAACAAAAAACCCAAAATCTCCAAATCTTTGAAGCTTACAAACTTGAAAAATAAAGAAATAATGACACTGAAATGGTTCAAAATTTAGAGAAATTTCATACTGTAGAAACTTGGAACTTTAAGTATCATTGTTATTGCAAATAGGTTTAAGTGGAACACAACCATAGAAACCATATTTGGGTTGAAACAAGATTTCACGACACAATGAGAAAGAGGGGTCCAAACAAACAAGAAAAAGAAAAAAAAACCTAGACACCAAAATGAACCTTAACGAGAAAGAAAATAAAATAAAAATTACCTTAAAATTATACCTTGGGAAGTGTGGTGGAGATTTCAGTAAAATCATAATGTCGAGTACAATTACTAGGTGAAAATGATGGGTGAAAATCAGATTTAACATAGGTAAACTAGAAAATTAATCCTCAAAGTCTAACAGGTGTGATGTAGTTGGACAATTAATGTTTTTGGAAATCTAAACTCTGAAATTCCTGCGTGACCGTTTTCCCATGTAATAGACTCCTGAAGTCTGAAATACCGAAGTTCCAAAATTTTGGAACTTTGGGGTTTTAGAATTTGGAATTTTTTGTTCAAATTTTTTAAAAATGCACACCAAAACTCCGAAACCCAAAAGTTTGAAATCCCAAAGTTATGAAATTTATGAATTTCGGCGTTTCTTACTTGAAACATTTTCGAGGTATTTTCATAAGAAGGTATAAAAATCCAAGTTCTTGAAACCACAAACCTCTAAAATTTGAAATCTGAACTTTCAGAATTCTAAACCTTTCTTTGATTTGTAGATAAAACGTAATTAGAAATCAGAAATCTAATTTATATGATAAGGAGAAAATTTTAAAGTAAAAAGTTTGGAATGGTAGGGAAAAGAATTTGTAAAATCCTTAAATGTCCCTTCGAGCAAGGGAAACTCGTAAATTTAACATTTTGGCGACCTCTTGGGAATGTTTTCTTGTTAAGCTTTGGTCTAATAGCCTTAAGAAATCCATAGGGAAAATGAGTCCTTAAACCCAAAAACACTCATAATAATAATACAAAGAAACAAAACAAAACAAACAAAGAAAAGAAAACAAGAAACAAAAACTGACATAAATGTGCAAAGTACTTGGAGAAAACAAACCTAAATTAAACTAAATAGGGTAAAAATTCTCAAAAATAATCTTTGAGATGCATCCCATTCACGTGAATGGGAATTTCCTCTCCTTTGAGCCTAGATAAGTAAAATTAATTTAACTCCTTGAAACTTGTAATGATATATGGTCCACTCCGCAGAGAGCATCAAACTTGGTGTGCATCCTGGTATAGCCATATTAGCATCCCATTTGAGAACTAAATATCCCTCTTAAAAGTGTCGATTGATTGCCTTCCTATAAAAATATTTCTTAACTTGAGCTGATGTTTATCTAGAGTCTTCATTTCCTTGTTCTAAACTTCTTCTAACTCATTGATCTTAAAAAAGCTGACTGTCATAGGATCACTCTTCATAACCTCAATTTGATGTGATAACTCCAAAGAAGGTAATTCTAAGGATAGTGATTTTTTCTTCTCTTCATATATCAACATGAAAGGAAAATTTCGATGGCCCTTTTAAGTGTGATCTTATCTTCCCATAAAGTAGTCTTAAGGTGTGTATGCCAAGTCCTCCTGTTGGTTTCCATTGTGCATTTGATAATCTGTATGAGATTATTATTTCTAAACTCATCCAATCCATTTCCTTATGGATAATAATTGGATGAAGTTTTTAGATAAACTCCATTCTTAACAGCCCATTCACTCAACTTCAGGACTAATAAAATCCTTTGTGTTATCTCAAATAAGCGTAAATGAAACACCAAACCTTGTCATTATACTTTCTAAAAAATCAAGAACAACCTTTTCATTTCCCTCCTTTAATGCCACAACCTCTATCCATCAATTAAAATAATCTATTGCGTAAGGACCCACTTATCTATGTCACTAGATGGAAGATTAATAATCCAAATGAAATCCAAGCCCATTGCACAAAGGGTTGATCAAATTGAATCGAGTTGAAGGAAAAACAACGATAACTTCTATTTCCTAGTGAAAAAGGCACATTCCTTGCACTTCTTTACCCAAATATGGGTGTCCTTGAATAAATCCGACCAATAGTAGCCAACCCTCATGATTTTTGTAGAATTTGTTCATGTAGAGTAATGCCCTCCCAATAGACCATTGTGAAACTCTTCCAATATCTTATTCACCTCATTTTACCATATACATCTAAGGAGAAAACCTTTTATATCCTGTGAAAGATAAAATTATCTACCAGAACATAAGGAATAGATTGAAGATGAAAGTTTCATCTTTGGGTCCTATTCATGTTAACATGATATGTTCCTCGGGGAAGGAAGTGTTTCATATTTGATAACCATTCAACTTGATCATATGCTATATCATTATTTAGAAGCATCATGTTCTCTTCACTTTTGATTCTAGATCTATAGCAAGGTGTTGACACAAACCTTTACCTTTGAATAGCTTAGTAACCTTGATGTGTACATCATACTCCATGAACATGGTAATCCATTTAACACATTTCTCATTCATATCTTTATTCAACAAAAATATTTAACACTTGGATGAGACACCATAAGATGATTTCTATTATTGGACAACATGTTCTAAACTTCTTCAAAGCTCGAATGAAAAAAACAAATTTTCTTTTCAGAAAATGAATATTTGAGCTCATAGTATTTTAGAGATTGGCTGAAGAAAGAAATTGGTTGTTCCATCAGATCATCATTCTACTGAGTGAGGATTCTAGAAATTTTTTCCTGGCCTACAAAAGCATAAAGTACACAATCCTTATCAAACTTTAGATTCACCAATGTAGGCACTTGAGAAATGGATGTCTTAATGGCTTCAAATCTCTCCTTTCCTTCCCTCATCCATGAAAAAGGATTTTTTTCTTCAACATGGTTGTTAATGGTTTAGCCAAGGTTGCGAACTAAGGAATGAATCTTCGCACAAAATTTATCATTCCTAGAAAACTCATGAAGACCTTTCTTATGACTTGGGAGAGATAGGGACAAAATTGAATGAATCCTAGCTAGATCAATAGAAATTCCTTCTGTTGAAACAACATGCCCTAACAAATTTCCCTCATGCACCAAAAAAATGCATTTCTTAGGATTGAGTGAAACCCAAAACTCTACATCTCTTGAAAACCTTCCTTAGATGGGAAATGTGATCCTCTGCATGCTTGGAGTACATAGTTATATCATCAAGATACACTAAGATAATATCATTGATCAAACCCTTAAATTCCATATCCATAGCTTTCAATTGGAAAGTAGCTTCAACATTAAATAATCCAAAAGATATTTTGTTTTCGGCATACGTGCCCCACTTGGTAGTGAAATTTGTCTTGAACTGATCAGATTATTTAACCAGAATCTTATTATAACCCAAATATCCATCAAGAAAAGAAAACCTTTGTGATCCTACTACTGTTTGAAGGATTTTCTCCATAGATGGAAGGGGATAATGGTATTTCAATGAAGCCCGGTTTAAGTCCCTAAAATCTACACATAACTGAATATCTCCATTTTTCTTCCTAATGGGAACTAAATTAGCTACCTAAGAGGAATGCTTGATTGGAAAAATAATGCAAGCATCAATAAGCTTGGAGAGCTCATTTCTCATCAATGGCTCAATCTTGGGATTCACCATTCTCTATTTTTTCTAAATAGGATTAGTATTAGGATTGATTTTGATAGTATATTGTGCCAAAATTGGATCAAACCCACACAAATCCTTATAAATCTATGTGAAGACATCATTAAATTCTTGACAAATTTCAACAAATACCTTTTTCTTCTCTAGCGTACACACCTTTCCAATCTTTAAAAACTTTTCTTTTGCTACTTCTACCTCTTCAAAATCATCTTCTTTAATTACCATGATAGCACTTTTCCTTCTATTATGATCATCTAAATTAAATATCAAATCAATTGTAACTAAGCCTTTTTACATATTGTTTCTTTTCAATTGTATAATCCGATTCTTTATATAATTCATGCAGAACTTAGATTGATTTTTCATAGAAAATTTCACTTCTTCTTGTAGGAAAAGAATGATTTGTTTATCACTATCAAAAGCTTGTCAACTACTCACATTATCAAGAACTACAAGTCAAATGACCATTTTAACAAAATTCCAATCATTCTTCACGATATCAACAAGAACGTCATATTGTGAACCAATTGTAGCAATTTTGTTAACACCTTGATTTTGATTTCTAGGAACCACGTGGATCCTGAAAGTCTCTGAATCTTCAATCAAATTACAAAATTGGTTCTTATAAGATCTTAGAAAATTATTTTTTGACACACTACAAGCTCTTACTTGATGTAAAACCAATTTACTATCACCAAAAATAGTTAAGGACTTGATACCTTTCTTTTGCGCTAACTAAATTCCTTGCACAAGAGCTTCATATTCAGAGACATTATCGGTGAAACTAAATTGCAGTAAAAAATATGAGAAATTTTATCTCCTTCTAGAGAAATTAACATGACACTAGAACCTGATCTATTTTTACTCCTTGAGCCATCAAAAAAGAGTTTCCAAAGTCCTCCCAAATTATTTTGGGTTTTAACAAGTTGTGGTATGATTGCACCTTCTTCATGAGTACAATACGTACCCAATCATGTCTCCTCTAAAAGTAGCAAACCAACTTCTTCTTCTACCAATACATCAACATAAGGATCAAATTGATGTTCTATACTTACCTCATCCAACACAATATCAAGGACCTCTTCCACAAGAGTAGTTGATTCATGATCTTAAACCTCTTCTTATTGATCACAAATAATATAGTTTCCATTTATGGGAATAATAGTATAAGACTCCACATGGTTATGAAAAAATTTCTTTGCCTTTATAGTTACTTTAGTTCTATACCAAGTCTTAAGAATCATATGTGACCAATCAGCGAGATAGATAACCACCCATTTTGATAGTGAAGTCTCGTGATAAACATATGGAAAAGAGAGGGGAAGATCAATAAGCGATATGTCTTGAGTGAACAAAAAGTTGGGGCGCACATGGATAATAAGTTGAAGTCCTTTGATGATTCCAATATTCTGAATTGTTGTATCATTCAACTAAACAACTCCTCTGGAGACTAGTGTATATTGGATTCCTAACACGTATGCAATTTGCTTAGGAATGACCGAACTGCTATCACCAAAGTCAATCATAAAATTATGTACCAAATGCTCACCAATAATCAGAGAAATATAAAATGGTGGAGGTTTATTATTCTTGGGAGAAACTCTTCCTTCGGTTGGCACAAACTTGTAGCAGTTGATGATCCACAGTGTGTTGCTTTGCTAGATGTACCAAAACTTTTTAGGGCTTCCTACAATAGATTCCTTTGAGAGGTAATTGAAAGTTCCTCCCACATAGTAACATTTAAGTTGGTCCTTTTCATTTTTCAATGATGCTGAAAGGGATAGCTCCTACCTTTCCAAAACTCTTTTATATGATGGGATCCTCTTTTGGAAAGTGCTTGTTGGGTATTGTGATGCCTGAATAACTTTCTTTCCTTATGGTCTAACTAGCCTGCATTTGAAAACTTCTTTCTGCATCTTTATCAACTGACACTTGTGGTCGAGGATGAGAAGTGGATGCTTGATTAGATTTGGAAGGTTGGGATTCTAATTCCCTATTTTTGAAATGAGTATTAGCTACTACCGATGAAGAATCGTATTCAACCCACAAAAATCTTCCTCCTTCTAATTCAACAAAGTGGTTGTTTTAGATGCCTGTGGCTGGTCTACTTCTCCTTGCATAGATGCATCCTCCACCAACTCATTAGGAACATATATTATTTGAACCATAAGATCTTGTCTAAGAACCCCATGTGACAAATATTTTCATTGTGAGGCTAAGAACAAGGATATCACCACTCATAATCTTGAACTAGATTGTTCTGGATGGGTACAAGGGCTATAGAAGAGCTAGTAGCAAGAGGATTCCTAAAGTTCAGAGGCTTAACATTTGCAACTTGGTTTTGAGATTGGTTATTACCTTGAGGGGTTGATGGTTAGATTGGTATTGCTGATTTTGGGGTTGATAAGGATGAGTATACTGAGATTGTTTCCTTTTGAGGGCTACAAGTTCATTCCCAAAGGTTTGTAGTAGTGAATTAACTTAAAAATATTGTTTGAAGGGATTGGTACAAATTGTACTAGATTCTTAGAGGCTTCCAAAAGTGGAGCGATAGTAGGTTGATTGTTGGGAAGCTCACAATACAAGAGAATTGAAGGTCTTGGAGTGAATTTACCAACTTGAATAAAAAAAAATTCTTCTCTTATAGTAATGTCATATGCGTTAGGAAAAGTAGTCCCTCCCATTGATTGGATCATAACTGCTACATCACTATTTAAGGATATTAAATAGTAAAGGAAGTTATTGTTTGGAGACATCTTGATCAACACTAGAATCCTATTCCAAGTCTTTTGGAATCGGAAATTGAAATCACTCATATACTCTTAAGGTGCTCTCTTAATAGTCATGAGTTGTTCCATGAGTGACAAGTGGTCACTCTTATCTTCAAACTGTTGAAAAATATTTTCCCCAACTCATCCCAGGTGTGTATGGACCAAATGACTAACCCATGGAACAATTGGAGTGCCTTTCTCTTAAAGGAAGTAACAAGGATTTTGACGACAACATTTTCCTCTATGATATTATGTATGGCACAAATACTATCCACATCTAAAATGTTCTCTACTTGAGTAATGTTAGTTTATTCTGTATAGAAAGGTAAAATTTTGAGAGCAACAACGGGTATATCATATCATTGGGCTAACTAGAGTGGAATAATAGCATTGAAAGGAGGAAACACATAGTTTCTTATGGCCATAATGTGGGTGGATAATTTTCCCTTTGTGGAGGAAATCTCCGAAAGGAGGTGTTGAATGACCTCTGTAAGGAGATGCCATAGCTGGTGATGTTGAAATACCTCTTCCTCTTCTTCATGGGGGAGACAAAGATAGTTCAATATGTTGATAAATTTCTTACTTTGAAGAATATCTCTTCTGAATTCTTTATATAAGTAAAAAAATTGAGACTTGAAGTCTAGAGATGTGGAGTCACCGGGTACTTTGATTAATGAAAATATTAAGAGAAGTATCAAATCTTAGCCCCACAGCGTGCCAAAAATTGTTATCACGTGGATCATGCACCCTTGGAATTTATAAATGACCATGTGCAATGTTGGAACATCCCCAAGGTGTGGGACCTTGTCACCTTGGGATGAACCCTTGGAGTAGGTAGTCTTCCTTTAGAACTTAGTGCACTTGATGTAAGATCAAAGTGCAAGGCTAAAACCCTTGAAGTGAAACTAATCTACTTTTATTTGAGGTAAAGGGAAGATATATTTAATAAATAAAAATTTAAAGGGTGATGCACCAAGAACGAAGGTAAGCAAAGGTCAACCTTGCTTACATGGTCAACACTACAAAAAAATATATGACATGTACATCTCAATAATTATTTCAACCATTTATGTAAAATGATTTAGAATTAAAATAACATAAAGGAAAAAATTATTCCCACAACTAAAATATGAAGACTTTAAATCACATTCCACAAGAATTAAAACAAGAAAACTAATTTAAAGGTAAACTAATTCACCATACTCAAGGAATTAAACATTCACAAGTGCAAGATAAATCAATCCTTCACATAATATATCAGATATTTGATGGCACAATATTGTTTTGAATAAAATTAAAAGGCTTAAATCTTTGTTCTTGAACTCTCCCAAAACTAGAGAGCACTTTCAAAAAATGATCTTCAAGTAAAAATATACATAATGCACTCAAATACTTATAGATCAAGTGGGTTGAGCCTTAAAAACTCCACACTTAACTAATTTATTAATAAAAATAGATTGCATTAAAGTCTAAGAGAACAACCTCCCATAAAAATAGAAAAATAAGTTACAGAGGTTTGACCAAGTCAACCTTGCAACTTTGACCCATCTTGAGCTTAGGAGTTGTCCATCAATGGTTATCGGGATTAGTTGGGACTTGAAGCATCCTTTCCTTATTCCGATTCTTCTTCATTATTTTTCCACATGGCCATTCTCTTCTTGTACTCAATAAAGCTCTTGATGATTCCATAGACTTCCTATTCTTCTGACATGCATGCATATCAAGTTGGTTATCTCTGCACAAACATTCTCCTTAGTAATTTGGGTAGGCAATTTTCCAACTATTTTGATGATCTCCTTCAGATGGCTCACAAATTTTTGGTAAGAAAATAGTTTGTAGATAAAATCAATACCAAAATATTTAGTGACGTCTTCATCCTCATTTACCAAACCTATAAAACCTGCAATAATCTGATCGACAGGGAGAAAATCGATAGTTTGATTTATGAACTTGCAGTGAATCTTGTCAAATTATTCCGTTATATCATTCAATGCATTGACTACCTCAATTTTTTTGTTATCAAGTTTTGTAATCAAATCTAGTAATACATGACTCCTAAATTCCACATCATTTTGAAATTCAAATGGTTTTGAAACATCATAAATTACTCCTTCATTTAAAATTAAATCCAAGTCAATACTTTGAATCTCCTTCCAAGTTTCCAAGGAAAGATCTAGGTTGTCACTATCTTCAGTAAGGAGTGCATTCGACTTCATAATTGCAACCTTCCCCTCATTCAATTTTTTATACAAATCTACAACATTCTTGATTAATGGTTGAAGATCTTGTATCTAAAATTCCATCCATGTTCCCACTTTGCTCTTCTCTTTTGACCAATATTCTCCTTTGTATGGTAGGATGTATCATCGAAGCTCAAAGAAATGGAAAGAGAGATTGTAACTTGTATTGGGTATGTAATTTTAGTGAGAAGAGAAGTAAGCTTCTCGACTTTCCCTTTTAATTCGTCCTTGGTTACTTTGTCCTTGTCATAATTTTCCAATAAATTTCCAAGAGCCACCTGTACATCCTGTTTGGCTCCTTCGTGAGTAGCCTTTCCCAATGTAAACTTGGAGATTTGATAATCTGCCACTGTGATAGTTTCTTTTGTCTTTCCTGCTGCGAGTGTAACTATTTCCATAAATGTTTCCCCCATCAATCAACTAATAGATTGGAGACAAATATTCATATGTTAGCTTGCCTTTTGGGAATAGTGACATCTCCATCCTCTTTTACCAAACCTATAAAACCTTAGATAATCTTATCGACAGGGAGAACATTGTGATTTGTTTTATGAAGTAGTAGTGAATCTTGTCAAATTCTTCTGTTATATCATTTAATGCATCAACTACCTCAATCATTTTGTTATCAAGTTTTGTAACCAAATCCCATAATACTTGACTCCTAAATTTCATAGCCTTTTGAAATTCAAATGTTTTTGAAACATCATCAATTAATCCTTCATTTAAAAGTAAATCTGAGTCAATACTTCAAATCTCCTTCTAGGTTTCTAAGGAAAGATCCAGTGTCGTCATTATATTTGGTAAGGAATGCATTTAGATTCATAATTTCAACCTTCTAATCATACAATTTGTTATAAAAATCTACAACATTCTTGATTAATGGTTTGGTATCTTGTATCAAACATTCCATCCATGTTCCAAATGTTATGTCCTTTTGACCAATATTATCCACTATATGGTAGGATGTATCTTGAAGCTCGAAGAAACAACAAGATTGGTTGTAACTTGTATTGGATGTGTAATTTTAGTGAGAAGATTTGTAAGCTTCTTGACATTCCCTTTTATTTTTCCTTGGTTACTTTTTCCTTGTCATAATTTTATAATAAATTTCCAACAACCACATATACATCTGTTTGGTTCCCTTATGATTAAAATTTCCTAGTGCAAACTTGGAGATTTGATAATATCTCTTGTGATAGTTTTTTTGTCTTCCCTATGGCAAGGCTAGATATTTCCAAAAATACTTCCCCCAATCGATCAATCAAAAATTAGAGATAACTCTCGGTCTCTTAGATTACCTTTTAGAAATAATATCTAAAGAAATTAACTCAATCACATCAACAATAGGCATATTTTTCTTTTATTGGGGAGTTTGACGATATAACCAGATGACATTGTGTTATCCCATAAAATTGGCAAGGGAAATTTTACAGATAACCATACCGAAAATTTTGTTCCGATCCTCGTCGGAGATCCCTTGCGTTCTAACGCGTTGCAAAATCCCTTCAGGAAATCTGGTTTCCAAACTTAGTCTTTTTGGTCTTTTTGGCCGGGTGCATATAATGACTATGCAACATAAACTTTTGATGCACCCCCTTTAAACCCTTTGGCGCATGCTTTCTTGTGTCAACAGGTGTTTTGGTGTGCCTCTCTATGTTGAGTCTTTCCTGCGTGTGCAAGGCACATGCGCCTTCTTGTCAACATAAATTTTGTTGCGCCTCTTTTTGAGTACGCCTTTGGTGCACATATTCCTCTGTCAACACCACTCTCGGTGTGCCAAGGGCACACATATCTTCGTGTTGACAAGCGTTTTGGTGTGCCAAAGGGCACATGTTTTCTCGTGTCGCATGACTCTTTTGGTGTGCCACTTGAAAATTTGGTGGCACATTTATTATTGCCTCGCTCTATATATAGGCACGTCTGCTATTATCATTATCACCAGAGCTATCACGTGATTATTTTTAAATATTGTTTTCTCTGAGCCTGTCAGCGCACCTGCCCTGTCGCTTTCGATCACATAGTGGACCCGTTTGCACGTTCTTTGCTATTTATCCGGGTAAGTGGCCTTCTTTCTTTCGTGCGTTTTGTTTGTGGTTTTTGGCACAGTGGATATGAATCAGATTGGAAAAAGAATAAAATCATGAATTTTCTTCCCCCTTGCTGTCTTTCCACATATTCCTCCCCCTCTTTCCAGATCTGCTGGTAGAGAGGAGCTTTGTTCTGAAGTAATAGCTTGGAAACCTTGGTTTAAAGCCTCTTCATCACCCCAATGAACCTTGCAAAAAGAGCTTAACCATATGCAAACCCCTCTAAGGAGAATCAAAGCTTTAAAAGGAAACTATATTTTCCTTCTCCTTCGATGCATTGGCGCACTCTGCAACATCAAAAATAGTTGTGCCATTGGCGCATCTGTCACCCCTGTTACACAAAGAATAGCCGTGCCCTCATGGCGCACTTCCCCCACTTGCTGCAAACATTAACCGTGTACCCTCTTGATGCATCAAACTTGAGTGCAACATTACAATTTCTGTGCCCTTTGGCGCACCCAGCATCCATGTAACAACCTTGTCCTATGCACCAAGTGGAAAACTATAAAAGGCGCAGGTGCGTCCCTCATCGCAAAACATCATGTTGTGTAGGATTTCCATGCGCCGTGCTAAGTTCCCATTCGGTGCATGAACATATGATGTTACACACATTATTCCTACACCCTTTGGAGCACTATGTACCGTGTAACATGAAAATAATCTGCGCCCTTTATAAAATAAACACATGGCGCAGGCGCACTTGTGCCTTACAACAACAAAGAATGCACCCTGTAGTGTCTATGCGCCATGCGCCCTTTGGCGCTGATTTAACCCTTGCAACACCCTTTTCCTGTGCACCTTACCTATTTAGCCCTGCATTCTGCAATATCCATGCGCCATGCACCCCGAGGCCCCAAAATTGCTAACTCTTTCTTCTGTCAGCATTTCAATGGAAAATCAAGCACCTAACACGACTTTCTTCAATTGGGTTTCACATCTTATTCTTGTAGATCAGTAGTTGAGTTCAGAAGAACATATGTCAACATCAAGCAAGAGACCTACCAAATCCAAAGGCAAGGCCAAGCTCATAGAAGAAGAAATGAAGTATAAATATCAGAGGGTCAGAATGCCCGACTCCCAAGTTGAGTGTGACTGGACATCGAAACTTCGAGTTAGGGCATATTGATATGGAGGAATTGTGGGTCAGAACTCAGAAGGTCACAAGAAGTCCATGGATGGACAAGCTGATAGGAAGTTCCCTGCACTTTGTTGGAGGAATTCTAGTCAGTGCCGTTAACAATGAATTCATGATGGTGGTTGCCGGTCTTCTGATAAAGACACAAGATGTGTCGTAAATGAGAAGGGCGAGGTCGTAATCAACCTCACTGCCCACCACTTTGAGATAATACTCAGCATTCCTCATCTTTGGCACTTTGTGGCTATAGCCAAGAAGATTGTATCAAGGCCTGGGATGACAATGAAGATCAGTGCATGCGCTGATGAATGAGGTATATCTGAAAAATAAAAAGGTGGTGACTCATTGGCCACAAATCATTCACCGTAGTGATTTTCCAGAGGAGCTCAGTGACACCATCACGTTCCTGAGTAGGGTGTTTGGGCTTCCTGATGCCCACTATTTCCACAAATGGATGTTGTGGTATTTAGAAACAATGAACAAAAATGTGCCCGATCAACGCTTTGAATGGGCAGAAATTATAAGCAGCACAATTTCTGAGTAGCTACAACAATTTACCACAACTGGGAGGTTCTACATGAATTCCTATGTTGTTTATGTTGCATGGCTTTGGAGAGGGACTATCCAGCCCTGATGCGGAGTTGGGTTTGGCCCCATGTCAAAATTTATGAATACTATCTAGAATTGAAGCTGGAAAATAGCATCCCTCAATTTACAAAGATCAATGATGCATTTTTCTACTTCATCATCTTCCTGTTAAGGCCGAATATGACTTATGGTCAAATGACCAAGAGCATCATGACAACCACTAAGAAATGGGGGGCCCTATTCACCCAATTCCCCACATTCACTTATCTGAGGGCGGCTAACTTCTTGGGAGAGCCAACTAGACTGCCAAGGTATCTTTGGACCAAAGTTGATTCTGCTTTGGAGTGTCATCAAGACATCTAGTCACCGACCATGAGAAATGCCTCAAGAGAAAGAAGGGTGGAACTCCCTTCCCCTCATAGTGGGTAGATATACGTGTCTTACTCACCATAAGGCAAAAGACAAGTTTGTAGAGAGTGGAGTGCTGAATATGAAACATGACTTCCCAACAAGGCCTACCTTCGACCGGAGAAATTGTCTTCCTAGGTCTAAGCTTGATCCGATCCACATCCCTTAGATCGAGGATATCTACATTGACCTATATCATGAGGTGGAGCTCAGAAGGAAGGACCATTCTTGCTTGGCCTTAGTAGAAATCATCTAAAATGGGGTAGCCATCGTCCCCAAAGGCTACCAACTGCTTTGAAGAGGAAGTGGATCAAGTGTATCTTAACACAGGTGGGGACGATTGGCCTTTTGCAGTAATTGATAGAACTAAAGCACCTTAGACAATTGAGGAAAGGGTCAAGGAAACTATGCGTATAACTGAGCATTGGTGCCGAATGAATGGGCTCATCTACCTCGGAGTTGATTTCACAACCTCTCCATTGGGTAACGCACCTCCTCGATCAAAACAGTAGCCAAAAGGCAAAGGAAAAAGCAAAGAGGGTGAATCCAGCACCACTCAAGAGGAAGCTCCTGAAAGTCCTCCTTCCGTTGCACCAGAACAAGTTGTAACTCTGGCTTCTCCAGAGAAAGAAGCAGAAGAAGATGTTCCAATAGGCCCATCCACTCAGGATGTCGCGCCTTTGCTACAATAATTGAGGTCCCTTCTGTCCCTTCTTCTTCTCCTCCCTTCCCTCCTCGAGTGACTCAGGAGACCCTTCCTTTAGTCGTGTCCTCTCCCCTTCTTCTACTGTTCCTCCTACTTCTTCATCCATCTTCTCTTCTCTCGTGGATCTGTCCCCCTCCATTTCTTCCCTCATCTCGAGCTCCCTTCCCTTCCTATGTCTTCCTCTGCTGCAGTATCTCTTCCTCCCGTGAACACTTCCTCGGCCTCCCTCTCGATGCCGCCTCCAAGTGTCTCCACGTTTTTCCCTTCTACTACTGCAGCTGCCCCCTTCTCTATTTCTGGTCCTTCTCCCATAAGTCCAGCCTGGATCTCCCAGCACTTAAGTCAGTAGAAAAGGAAAGTTCCCATCGCTCCGATGGACTTCTCTGTAATCCCATCAAAAGGGGCAAAGAAGCAGAATCCCGTCACATGCTTCTCTCAGAGTGCTTCGGGAGAAAGGGTAATGGAGATCGCATACCCCAATCCTCTGAAGGATAAAAAGGATCTGTCTCCCATAGATTATACAGTGACTCAAGTCATAATGGCTATCTTGAAAGCCTTCAGGGAGAGGCCCTATCTGCAGTTGACACCCTCTGCAAGAAGCTTCAAGAAGCAAAAGAAGAGAAAAGGCTATTGAAAGAGCAAAATAAACATCTGCTCCAAGCCTTACAGAAGATGGGCAGTGCACCTCCCACAATGGCGCCGCCAAGAATCCTGTGCCTTGGCGAGGATAAAATTAATGAATATGCAAAGATCGGCGAGAAGGGCATGGCAATTTCTACTTGGAGCAGCCGGATCCTCAAGGATAGTGAAAAGTAATTGCGAGTTCTCGATCTGTATTCGAACATCAACAAGGTGAATAAAGAGCTCTAAGCATTAGCAGGACCTATATCAGAAGAGCTGGACCATGCTAGGCTATAGCATGAGACCTTTCAACAAATGTTTTGATTCGGTCGAAGATGCAGTCAAGTTCGGCATTTTTGGTCATCCCAGAGCCCTCGATAAAGTCATTTCCTCTGGATTACTAGATGGATCAACTGGAATTCATCCTTGAAAATATCAATAAGGTAAAGGAAGAAGCCTGGACGCGATGCACCAAATGGAACAAATCATTCTCAATATGTCTCGGGTTACTTAATCCTTCTTTCACATTAAGGAAAGTTCATGAAACCATCTAGATCTTGAGGAGATTGTTTTGCAAGGGTGGGGCAAGAGGTTGCTTTTGACGTGAGTCCATCAATAACCTTACGGCTTGTCGAGACTTCATCAGTTCCTAATAGAAGTAGAGAAAGAATATTCCAAACTCCCGAGAAGCTCATAGATGAGCGGGAGACTTACGAGGTGATCGGTGAATGACACAAGGATCCTTCCCGGGATCAACTAGATCCCATGATCAGCAAGTTCATGGAATACTGGGCCCGATTCCACATCTCGTCACACGAGAAGTAGCAGAAGCAGACTACCCCCTTTCGGCCATAGGATGACGATGATAAATAGTTTCTCTTTCTTCTTCTCTCTCTTCTTCTACTTTCCTTTTTGTAAATATCTAGAGTATGTTGGCACAAATGATGACATCATCCATGTTGCACCATGGGATGATGTCATCCATCAAGTTGTCAAAAGTCAACATGACCTTGTAGATATTTTTGTAAATACTTTGTAAATAGGTGGTTGGTTCCTTTTTTCCTTCCTTCTTCTCCTCTTCTATAAATACTCAAATACTTGTTGTATTGGGAGAGTGAATATCTTTCAGATGAAAAATAGAAGTGAGGAGAAAAGACTTTGAGATTTTTGTAATGAAAGAATTATTAATACAATATTTAGACTTTGTGTTGAATACATGTTTTATTTTCATTGGATCTTTCTTACGTTAGATCATTGTGTGTTTGTTTGTTGGATTTACTTGCATTTCTTGTCATTTATTCATCGGTATTGCTTTTCTCATTTATGCAAGTAGGTTTGGCTCTATTTACTACCAATCCCAAAACATAAACCCTCGACCTTCTGCTTTGGAATTCATTTCTTTTCTCTCTTGGACCTGATCTTTCTTCATCCTCTCTTTCATTCCTTTCTTTTTACAGTTGAAACACCCTTCTGGGATGAGATCCCAAACCCCTGAAGGTAGAATATTGTGAGACTTACACAGATTCCTGCTGGTAGAATAGCAATAAACCAGTTTCACTTTGCTGACTCAAAGAGGGGCTATGCCCTGCACACTGTTGGCTTGTCTATCCAGAGATCTGCCCAAGTGACATATTTTCGGAACAACAGTTTTTGGTGACTCTACTGGGGAACGAACAGATCTATCAGATCTATGATAATGGTAGGATAGAAAATCAGTAAAAAATCAGAAAAATTGCTGCCTGTTTGTAAATCTAAACTTTTTGTTAAAAATCAAAATTTTTGCAAAGGTGCTCCAAATTGAAAATTTTCTTCTGAGATCCATAGATCTGGCCTAGTTGGAGATCTTTAGTTCATTGAGTTTTTATAAAAATCTGGAGTTTTCCGTAGATCTGAGTTTTTGACTGTTTACCAAAAAATTTCAAACTCTTTGAAAAAGTCAAATTTAGATCCGAAAATCAGCTTGCTAATCTTCTTTGTCATTTTATCCTCATTTGATATTTTTCATTAACCACAATCATTTTTCATAAGAGGATAGTTTTTAAATATTTAGAAAAGTACATGCTACTGGTTTTTGTCAAAAAAGCCAGAAAATCAGCAAGTACAACCAAAAAGAAATTTTAAGTCTACTTCATAGCATCGCAGATTTGGAAGGTACGCTGGTGGGTGAGCCATTTACGTAGCAAAGGCGAGCTCGTGGATAATTCGATTCTTCTTTTGATCTACTGTAAAGGCACAACTTCAGTATAACACCAGTGTGCTTTTCAACACTAAGTTGGTGATCGGTCGGTGAAGTGCCTCACCTCCACGAAAGAATCATTTTTCACAAGGATCCTCCTCATCCCTTTGTAGCGCCTTGCTGCTCAGTGGAACCACACTTCCAGCCCGTGTTCTTTTTCTAGCCTTTCAAATGGCAGTGCCATGGGGAAATGCTATGGGCCCTCTTACATTACCACATCCTGTTCACGTGCTCCCTCACGGAAACTGAAAGAATTTTCCCAAATTCGACGGGAGCGGAAATCAAAGCACGGATTCACACATATCTGCATTCATCATGTCATGCAATATCCTAGATGTAACTCATGAGGATGTAACTCATGAGGATGTGTCAAGCATTTCCGGCCGGGTCTATAATGAGTTGGGCCACCTTGCGGGACACTTTTGAAGACAGGTACAAGCCTTCAGAAGATGCATTTGCTTTGTTATCACAGATCACTCACCTAAAGAAGGAGGCCAATGAGATCATGCGTGATTTTATTGCCAGGTTCAATGCATTAATCAACCGTGTTCTGTCACCATGCTTCCAACACTGAAAATCGAAGTGTTTTTCATGAATTCTATGAGCTCGAAATTAAGTTTCTTGCTCTTACGAGAGCAAGTGGCTACCTTGATTCTCACCAGTTGTTACCATTCAAATTGAAGATAATTTGATAATATCGAGTGAATTGAAAAGGGAATCATCAAGCCTAAATCTTGGGCCCTTCTCCCAATACTTAAATCGATCTAGCATTTCAAAAGATGGCAAGCGACTTGCTTGCATTGAAGAAGCGATTAGCCCAAGATTCTCCGAGTTCCTCATCTTGGGATATTCCATGGAGGAATTTTGTTTCTAACAACGTTTCACAAAGGCCACGCTTACTACGAAACTACTCATGGTGGCGCTTGAGGCTCCTCCGGTTAACACCTTAGCGAGATTGAAGAAGAGGAACAAGATTATGAAAAACCCTTGTCCCAAGGCAAAGATGATCAAGATGTCGGTGGTATTTGACTTGGCAACTCTACTATCGAGTATATGGAATTTGATGAGGAAGAATTTGATGAAGAAGAGGTACCCAAGGATATGCAAGCGGACAATCATATGTTATTTTTACCCGATTGCAAGGAAAAGAAGTAGAGTCACTTTGCCCATGTGCGAAGGAGAAGGCCGTGTCAAAGCGCGCCTCCAACCATTGCTAAAAGAGGTAATTCTCTTGCTACTCAACTCCTGTTAAGTCTTTTACAAGGAAATATTTTCCCCCCATCTCTCCTCCAAATCAGCCTTCTCATATTCCTATCAAGACCAGTAATCCTACCCTACCATCACGAAGTGAAGGACTCATTCCTTCACCAACGCAACCCTTGGCCGCATTTGACATAATTGACCATGCTAAAAAGACCAAGATTCAAATGTCTGAAGCCGAGTACCTTGGTCAATCCTGAACAACTTATAAGATTGACTAAGTATATTCAAAGTCAAGATGTCATATCTAATCAGGTTTCCCCAAAGGAATCCTTTCCCCTCCTCCTGCATCCCGCATAAATGTTGCCTCAACATCTGCATCCAGGTAAGATAGAGCCTTTCTATCTCTCCCTCCTAATCAATGGTCACAAGTTGAGTAACTGCATAATTGATTACGGGGCTTCGATAACATCATGCTTTGGAAAAATTCAGCCATGCTTTGGGCCTCACCCTTACCAAGCCTTTTGGTAGGTGTTATTCCTTGAAACCAAGCGGTGCCGTTGATTGGTCAAATCAAAGACGCTTGCCATTTGCATTTGCGGCATTCCCGGAGAAAAGAGTAAAGATGACCATCCTCGTTGCCGACATTCTAGGAGCCTCACGAAATTTCTTTGGGAAGAAGTTTTTGCAGCGAAGTTGGTGGAGAAATTCATATGGGTGGTCTAAATCTAGAATCCCCATCAAAGGTGTGATGCGAGACATTGGAGCAGAATCAAAAAAGAAATACTTGGTTACTAACTCACGAGGACCCCAAAGCTCAAATCCTTTTTGAATCATCGGGGATGGGGAACTATTTCTTGTCTACCGAGTCGAAAAAATGGTAGTTCTCATTTAAGAAGAAGATCTTAATAAGATATGGACCTTGCGGTTCGATGGAAGGCTGCATGCAACCGGTGGATGTGGCGCAAAGCCGTGCTAATATCTCACGAAGAGGAGGTTATTTCTCTCTCTTTCAAGTTGCAGTTTTCAATACGAATAATCACTGAGTATGAATCTTTGCTACTTGGCATGCAAGTTGCGAAGGAAAGAGGATCAAAAATATGAAAGTACAAGGTGATGTAGAGCTAGTCGTGAATCAAGTTAAAAGGATATACCAAGTGAAGAATGAAAGGCTCGGGCGTTCTTGTAATGCGGTGTGGGACAACATCGAGGAATTTGGCGCTTTTCAATAGAATCAATTCCAAGGGCTCAAAATGACATGGCGATTCATTGGCCATTTCAGCATCCCTCATGCTCCCTCACCTAGGTTTGAAAACAAACAAATACACCATTGAGGTAGTTTTCCGCCCAAGTGTGCCAGACAATTCTCAGCATTGGCAAGTATTCAACGATGACAATCAACTCATTGCCTTTCTAGAGAAGGTGAAATTTTTTAAGGAATTTCATTTGAAGGATCCACTTCATGTGCCGTGAATCGAGTCACCGATCAAGATGATGAATCCAAAGGGAACGATGGCATTTGTCAGCTCAAAGGAAATAAAATTCCGAAGGGCCTGGTTTCTCTGGAATGGTTGTTCGACAGGCATGATTGTTTTGTGAAAAAGAAAAGGGGAGATGATCTTTGGATCATCCCGGAAACCGTCTTGGTTAATTTAGGTTTGGAAGAACACCCGTAATTTGTGAACATTGGGAAAGGTTACGCCTTTGAAAGAGAAGCGGAAGTTTGTCAAGCTCTTTGAAGAAATACATGGATGTATTGGCATGGTCCTATGCTGATCTAAAGTCTTTAAAGCCAAAAGGACGTCTAGCATGACATCCCATTGAAAGAGGACTTCAAAGCCTTTCACCAGAAGCAGAGGCATTATAACCCTAAGATCTCATGTACTATCTAGGCTGAAATTCAGAAAATGCTGGATGCAAGAATCATATTTCCTATCCATCACAGTACTTGGGTAGCAAACATTATGCCAATGCGTAATAAAAATAGGGAAATACGCATATGCGTAGATTTTCGAAACTTGAATTAGGCTTCCTTGAAAGATAACTACCCACTTCCTATAATGGACCAAGTTCTGCAAGCGGTAACTAGATCAGAAATGTTGTCCATGCTTGATGGTTTTTCAGGCTACAATCAGATTGAAGTTTCACCTGAAGATCAATTTAAAACAGCATTCACTACTCCTTGGGGCACATTTTCTTACAGCAGGATGCCTTTTGGCCTAACCAATGCTGGCGCCACTTTTCAAAGTGGACCCACTGGACCTTGCATTCAAAGGTATGATGGGGAAGGTCATTATGGTTTATCTAGATGACTTAACTGTGTTCTCTAAACAACGAAATGATCATTGTGATCACCTAGAGCAAGTGTTGGCCAGTGCCGAGAACATGGGATTTCCCTGAACCTGAAAAATTTTGTTTTTGGAGTCACGGAAGGAAAGTTGATAGGGCATGTTGTTAGCAAAGAAGGAACTAAGATAGATATCCGAAAGAGTTAAAGCTATTTAAAGCCTTACTCGCCTACAAGTAAGGCTAGGCGTTCATTCTTTCTTTGGAAAGGTGAAATTTCTCGGGCATTTTGTTCCCGACTTTCTTTGAGAAGACTCATCATATATTGGACATGATGAAGGGTCACCAACTTTCCGGTGGAGCGAAGAAGGAAAAAGGTCATTTGAAGAAATAAAAGCTTCAAGTCGCTCATGCGCGGTCTTGGTATGTCTGATTTCTCCAAATATTTTATCATGTATAGTTATGCATCGAGCATACGTATACTGCCATCTTGATGCAAAATAATTTGGAGGATGTTGAATCTCTGATTGCGTTCATGAGCTCTCCCCTGAAGCCTCACGAACTAAAAATGTCTCAATTAGAAAAGCATGCCTTCACCGTTGTTAAAGCGGACAAGAACTTTAGGTATTACATTTTAAACTCTCATACGGTGGTGTTGGTCCCTGACACGGCAGTCAAATAAATTCTAACTCAATAGGAGTTAGGAAGCTTGCGAGGAAATTGGATTGCAAAGGTCCAGGAGTACGACTTGGATATAAAACCAACCAAGCTGGTAAGAGGAAAGGGCCTATGTCAGCTTATGGCTCAAAACAAAGATTCAAAAATCCCGGAGGAAAAGGATGATTGTACCAATGAAGCACAAATCCAATTGGAGAAAGCTCATTATCTGCCTCTGGTCTATTTGTGTGACCAGTGATGAGTGGTATTCGACATTGCTTTCTTCCTCACCTACGGTGAATGTCTAGCTCACCTAGCTGTAAAGAGAAGTGCACTATAAAGCTTAGAGAAGCTAAATATGTCATACGGGATGATGGCTTATACAACAGCGGGATAGATGGTGTCTTTTTTGTGATGTGTCGATAAGCCACGAAGGTGAAGTTACTTGAAAGGTTTCATAATTCAGCATGTGGAGGCCATTTCTCTTCCTCGTGATAGCACACAAGATCATCGATCCAGGTACTATTGCTAACGCTTTTCTAAGATACATTTACGGGTAGCAAAATGTGAACCTTATTTAGTAGTTCGTCGGCAAGCCCAAGGCTGCTTTTCCCCTCGGGCGGTTGTTGTCAATGAACCATTCAAGTAGTGGGGAATTGATTTTATTAGTGCACTCAATCCCGATTGTGTGCGGAGACATAGTTATGTCCTTACTGACAGATTACTTCACCCAAGTGGGTGGAAGCCATACACCATCAAACATGCCACTTCCGAGGTTGTTTGCGGTTTCATCAAAGAAAACATCATTGTCGGGTTTGGCGTTCCAAACAAGATTGTTGATGATAATGCTTCTAACTTCTCTTCACGAGAAGTTATTAGTTTTGCTACAAATATGGGATAACTTTGGCTCACGCCTTGATTATTACCCTCGGGAAATGGTCGGGCCGAATCCGATGTAATAAAAACTTGGTGACCATCATACGGCGGTGGATGAAAATCAATGAATTTGTCACAAGTCCTTATATGACGCGTTGTGGGAAGATCGCATTACTCCCAGAGGTCCCTCGATATGTCACCTTTTCAAGTGTTATATGGCACGATATTGAGCTTCCCATTTCTCTTGAACTCCCTTCTCTGCGCTTAGCGGGAGCTATTGAAGATGAAACTTTCCAAAATTCTCTTGAAATGAGGATTATGTATTTGTGAGCTTGAAGAAAGGAGAATAAGAGTAGTCGACAAGATCACCGAACATAAGAATCAAGTCAAAATCTTGTTCGATAAAAAATATAAGAAAAGAAATTTCGGTGGGGAACCTCGTCCTTCTATGGGACAAGCGAAAAGAGCCAAAAGGCATGCATGGAAAGTTTGATTCCTGTGGAGAGGACCTTTCAAGATCAAACAACTCAATGGAGAGAATAGTTTCTATCTCTCATATCTGGATGGAACCAGAACTCCCGCTTCCCTACGGTGGGAAGCATCTAAATTTTTAAGGAAGTAGAGCTTTCTCTCTTCTTTATCTGATTTTCTTTAGTTGTGTGTTTTTTTCCGTCGTGTGTTTGCTTTATGTTTGTTGTGTGTTTCCTTTGTTCTCCCTCACGCCGCCCTTGTTTTTGACTCTGTTACCCAATGAATAGGCACATGAGAAGCGGGATTCTCTACCCCAGTTTTCTCGGGGATAGTCCCAAGAAAGAGCCGGTTGTTATCCCGTAAAATTGGTAAGGGTAATTTTATAGATAACCATACCGAAAATTTTGTTCGATCCTCGTCGGGGATCCCTTGCGTTGAGAATGTTGTAAAATCCCTTTCCGGAAATCTGGTTTTACGAACTTAGTCTTTTTGGTCTTTTTACCGGGAACATATAATGAATATGCAACATCAACTTTTGATGTGCCCCCTTTAAATCCCTTTGGCGCATGATTTCTTGTGTCGGCGGGCATTTTGGTGTGCCTCTCTATGTTGAGTCTATCCTACGTGCACCAAGGCTCGTGCGCCTTCCTATCAACATAACTTTTGTTATGCCTCTCTTTGGTGCGCCTTTGGCACACATATTCCTCTGTCGACACCACTCTCGGTGTAACATTAGCGCATCTGTCACCCGTGTTACACAAAGAATAGCTGCGCCCTCATGGCGCACTTCCCCCACTTGCTGCAAATGTTAACCGTGCCCCCTCTTGACGCATCAAACTTGAGTGCAACATTATAATTTCTGCACCCTTTGGCACACCCAGCATCCATGTAATAGCCCATCACTATGCACGAGTGTAAAACTATAAAAGGCGCAGGCGTGTCCCTCATCGCAACAACATCATGTTGTGCAGGCTTTCCATGCGCCGCACCAAGTTCCCCTTCGGCGCATGAACATATGATGTTACACGTATTATTCCTGCACCCTTTGGCGCACTCTGTACCCGTGTAACATGAAAATAATCTGCGTTTATAAAATAAACACATGGCGCAGGCGCACTTGTGCTTATAGCAACAAAGAATGCACCCTGCAGTGTCTATGCGCCATGCGCCCTTTGGCGCTGATTTAACCCTTGCAACACCATTTTCCTATGTGCCTTACCTATTTAGCCCTGCATTCTGCAATATCCATGTGCCATGCACCCGAGGACCCAAAATTTCTAACTCTTTCTTCTGTTAGCATTTCAATGGAAAATCAAGCACACGACACGACTTTCTTCAATTGGGTTTCACGTCTTATTCTTGTAGATCAGTGGTGAGTTCAAAAGAACATATGTCAACATCAAGCAAGAGACCTACCAAATCCAAAGGCAAGGCCAAGCTCACAGAAGAAGAAATGAAGTATAAATATCAGAGGGTCGAGAATGCACGACTCTAGGCGAGTGTGACTTGGACATCGAGAGACTCGAGTTGGAGCATATTGATATGGAGGAAGTGCAGGTTAGAACTCAAAAGGTCACAAGAAGTCCATGGATGGACAAGCTGATAGGAAGTTCCCTCCACTTTGCTGGAGGAATTCCAGTTAGTACCGTTAACAATGAATTCATGATGGTGGTTTCCCGGTGCTATAATAAAGACACAAGATGTGTCATAAATGAGAAGGGAGAGGTCGTAATTAACCTCTTGCCTGCCACTTTGAGATAATACTCAACATTCCTCATCACCGAGTGCTTTGTGGCCATCGGCCAAGAAGAAGATTGCATCAAGGCATGGGACAACAATGAAGATCGAAGTGCATGCGGTGATGAATGAGGTATATCTGAAAAATAAAAAGGTGGTGACTCGTTGGCCACAAATCATTCACTGTGATTTTTCAAAGGAGCTCAGTGACATCATCACGTTCTGAGTAGGGTGTTTGGGCTTCCGATGCCCACTATTTCCACAAATGGATGCTGCGGTATTTAGAAACAATGAACAAAAATGTGCCCGATCAACGCTTTGAATGGGCATAAATTATAAAGCACAATTTTGAGTAGCTACAACAATTTACCACAATGGGAGGTTCTACATGAATTCCTACATTTTTATAATGTGGCTTGAGAGAGGACTATCCATTACGATGCGGAGTGGGGTTTTGCCCCATGTCAAAATTTATGAATACTATCAGAATTGAAGGCTGGAAAATAGCATCCCTCAATTTACAAAGATCAATGATGCATTTTTCTACTTCATCATCTACTGTTAAGGCTGAATATGACTTACGGTCGAGCGACCAAGAGCATCGTGAAAGCCAGCGAGAAATGGGGGCCCTATTCACCCAATTCCCCACATTCACTTATGCGAGGGTGGCTAACTTCTTGGGAGGCCAACTAGGCTTTGCCAAGGTATCTTTGGACCAAAGTTGATTCTGCTTTGGAGGTATCAAGACAACTAGTCACCTACCATGAAAATGCCTCAGAGATAAAGAAGGGTGGAACTCCCTTCCCCCTCATGAGTGGGTAGATATACGTGTCTTACTCACCACTGAGGCAAAAAACATGTTTCTGAGGTGGAGCTGCTTTGAATGAAACATGACTTCCGTGAAGGCCTACCTTGACCGGAGAAATTGTCTTCCTAGGGCTAAGCTTTATCCATTCCACATCCCTCGGATCGAGGATATCTACATTGACCTATATCATGAGGTGGAGCTCGGAAGGAAGGACCATTCTCACTTGGCCTTTGCGAGAAATCATCTAGTATGGGGTAGCCATCGTCCCCAAAGGCTACCAAAATTGAAGAGGAAGTGGATCAAGTGTATCTTAACAGGTGGGGATGATTGGCCTTTTGCGGTAATTGATAGAACTAAATCACCTCGAGACAATTGAGGAAAGGGTCAAGGAAACTCTGCGCAGAACAGAGCATTTGTGCCGAATGAACTGGCTCATCTACCTTGGAGTCGATTTCACAACCTCTCCGTTGGGTAACGCACCTCCTCGATCAAAACAGCAGCCAAAGGCAAAGGAAAAGAAAGAGGGTGAATCCAGCACCACTCAAGAGGAAGCTCCTGAAAGTCCTCCTTCCACTGCACCCGAACAAGTTGTAACTCTGGCTTCTCCAGAGAAAGAAGCAGAGGAAGATGTTCCAATAGGCCCATCCACTCAGGATGTCGACCACTGCTCTGATAATTGAGGTCCCTTCTGTCCCTTCTTCTTCTCCTCCTTCCCCTCCTTGAGTGACTCAAGCGACCATTCCTTTGGTCGTGTCCTCTCCCCTTCTTCTCTGTCCCTCCTGCTTCTTCATCCATCTTCTCTTCTCTCGTGGATCTGTCCCCCTCCATTTCTTCCCTCATCTCTGAGCTCCCTTCCCTTCCTATGTCTTCCTCTCCTGCAGTATCTCTTCCTCCGTGAACACTTCCTCGGCCTCCCTCTCGATCACGCCTCCTAAGTGTCTCCGTTTTCCCTTCTACTACTGGCTGCCCCCTTTTCTATTTGGTCCTTCTCCCATAAGTCGACTGGATCTCCTAGCACTTAAGTAAGAAGAAAAGGAAAGTTCCTATCGCTCGATGGACTTCTCTATAATCCCGTCTAAAGGGGCAAAGAAGCGAAGCCCGTCACATGCTTCTCTCGAGTGCTTCGGGAGAAAGGGTAATGGAGATCGCATACCCCAATCCTACGAAGGATAAAAAGGATGTCTCCCATAGATTATACTGGTGACTCAAGTCACAATGGGTACGTCTTCTAAAAGCCTTTAGGGAGAGGCCCTATCTGCGGTTGATGACCTCCTGAGAAGCAAAAGAAGCAAAAGAGAGAAAAGGCTATTGAAAGAGCAAAATAAACATCTGCTCCAAGCCTTACAGAAGATGGGCAGTGCACCTCCCACAACTGCCGCCGAGACTCCTGTGCCTCTGAGCCAGGATAAAATTAATGAATATGCAAAGATCGGCGAGAAGGGCATGGCGTTTCCGCTTGGAGGGCCAGATCCTCAAGGAAAGTGAAAAGTAATTGCAAGTTCTCGATCGTGCATGTCGAACATCAACAAGGTGAATAAAGAGCTCCAGTGTTAGAGGACCCATATCAGAAGAGCTGGACCATGCTAGGCTGCAGCATGAGACCTTTCAACAAATGTTTGACTGTTCAGCCGAAGATCTGGTCAAGTTCGGTGTTTTCGGTCATCCCAGAGCCCTCAATAAAGTCATTTCCACTCTGAGATTCTTTGGATGGATCAGCTGGAATTCATCCTTGAAAATATTGATAAGGTAAAGGAAGAAGCCACGGGCGTGATGCACCAAATGGAAAAAATCGTTCTCAAATGGAGCAGATTGTTTCTCAAGAGGCTGAGGCTAGAGGTTGCTTTTGCGAGAGTCCATCAATAACCTTACGTCTGTCGAGACTTCATCGAGTTCCTAATAGAAAGAGAAATAATATTCCAAACTCCGAGAGAAGCTCATAGATGAGTGGGAGACTTGCGAGGCGATCGGTGAGCGACATAAGGATCCTTCCCGGGGATCAAGCTAGAGCCCATGATCAGCAAGTTCATGGAATACCACGCCTAATTCCACATCTCTTCACGAGCAGCGTGAGCGAGGCTACCCCCTTTCGGCCGTAGGATGACGATGATGAATAGTTTCTCTTTCTTCTTCTCTCTCTTCTTCGCTTTCCTTTTTGTAAATATCTAGAGTATGTTGGCACAAATGATGATATCATCCATGTTGCACCATGGGATGATGTCATCCATCAGATTATTAAAAGTCAACATGATTTTGTAGATATTTTTGTAAATACTTTGTAAATAGGTGGTTGGTTCCTTTTTGCCTTCCTTCTTCTCCTCCTTCTATAAATACTCAAATACTTGTTGTATTGGGAGAGTGAATATCTTTCGGATGAAAAATAGAAGTGAGGAGAAAATACTTTGAGCTTTTTATGTGAAAGAATTATTAATACAATATTTAGACTTTGTCTTTGAATACATGTGTTATTTACATTGGATCTTTCTTACGTTAGATCTATGTGTTTGTTACATTGGATTTACTTACATTTTATTGTCATTTATTCATCGATATTTCTTTGCTCGTTTATGAAAGTAGGTTTGGCTCTATTTACTACCAATCCCAAAACATAAACCCTCGACCTTTACGCTTTGGAATTCATTTCTTTTCTCCCTTGGACCGATCTTTCTTCATCCTCTCTTTCATTCCTTTCTTTTCGTAGTTGGAAACACCCCTCTTTGGGATGAGATCCCAAACCCCGTAGGCCAAATATTGTGAGACTTACAGATTCTAATGGTAGAATAACAATAAACCAGTTTTGCTTTCTTTGACTCAAAAGAGGGCTATGCCACTGCACACTTGTTGGCTCGTCATCCATAAATCTGCCCAAGCGATAGATTTTGAGACCAACACATTGTTATAATATAACTTGGGGTACTAGACACTATAATGGCTTTGTTGGCACCTATGGAGAGTGGAAGTGATGTAGTGATAATGGAGGGAATAGTGGTCAAAAAAACATCAAGAGTAGATTAAATAAGATCAGAATTTGGAGGAATTGTTGAGGAAGTGGAGTGGAAAATGGACAACTTATTATCTCTCTCTACGAGAGTGTAGGGAGAGAGGAAAACAATTGATCCATGGAAGGATAAATGGAAGATATGAGAAAGGAATAAAGAAAAGGTGATATTGGTGGAAGGGTAATGGATGTGGGGAAAGTTGATTGAATGTGGTGAAAATTATAGGGAAGGATGGATTGAAAGTGACAATACCTAAGATCTGATCGGAAAAGTGCTCAAATCAACTACTTGAAACACGCATGACCTAAGAGATGTAATCTTGGAGTGGAATCATTTGTAAAATATGAACCTCCTACAATAAATGAATTTTTTTGTGGATTTATAGTAGCCCTGTGGGTTGACCTTTTACCCCTTGAAGGTATAGGATAACCTTTCATTGGTAGGCTTGAACTATTTTTACATGTCGATCGACACTTTGGGTGAGATTCCCAAAGTTGTTAGCTTGATCATATGTTCTCCTTAAAATGGGCCCCACCCTTTCTTTTGTATTGTTACATTCTTCTTTGTACCAATCATTCCAAGAAAGAGGCTTATTGGAAATATTATACCTTTTATAGGAAGGATAAAACACCTCCTAATTATCCTCTAATCCTTCGGGAACATCTACTGATGCTAAAGTGTGTTACTTCACTCAAAGTTAATCTTTCAAATTCTCTACTGCCTTATAATAGTATCATCTAGACAATGATTCCAAATGTCCTCTAATTGAGGAACATGATTGCTAGCTAGCCTTGTCTCACTTTGAAATTGCCCCAATAATCAAAATTATTTCTCGGATGAAAAGTATTTAGAGTGACTTGAGACATTTATCCTTCCACATTCTTATCTTTACAAATGTTAGCATAAGTATATCTCCTTATTGTAATAATAAATTGAACACTTTCCTTGTGCAAGCTTATTTTGGATTTTTGATAATATAGCAATCGACAGAACTAGCTCTAGTAATACCCACTTATAACTTGAGCATCTTGACAACTTATTTGGAGCACACGAGAATCTGGTACCTTGATATAAGTGAATGTGAGATAAATTCTTTGCATTCTCATACTTACGTAAAAGCCTCATCTAAAATACTTCGATTATAAAAGTCCATACCAAAATAATACAAAATAACAACAAAGAAAGCATCATTTACTTTCTTGAAATTATTGATTCCTTCTTCCATGGTGATTTGAGGATAGAATGAATATATATGTGTAGTGATCCTAACAACTTTCATATTCAAACTTGTATATTACCTCACTTTATGTAAGCTGTTCCATTGGCGAGATAAGAGGTCATGATTTTTTTGAAGTCGAGTACATCTCCCGATTGAAAACATATTGAGCTACTGATATCCTCACCCCACTAGATAAACTCCTTATTTTCTTAATGGTGGATATGTAAAGAAACACCCATTCTGAAACTTTCTTGCTAAAACGAGACCTAATAAACTACTCAACAAGATAATGGTATCATTGACTTCTTGGATGAAGTAAGGGAAGAATTGTCTTAGGAAGTTTGGTTATGATAACTTTAGCTTTTGCTAAATTTTTCTTGATCATGAATTTTGTGATCAATTAATATTATAACTCGATAATCAATCACAAACTTAGGGAAGCTTAAACAAATATTTGAAAAAGTCACTATCGACACGATGACAACATAAGCATCATCGTCCCTTATAGTTTGAGTGGCTTTGTAAAAATGTGAAGCTGCAACTAGGAAAAATTCTAGATAATTCACGGATGTGGGAAATTCGAGTAGTAAGATGAAGCCCACTATCATAGATAGCTTACATCCAAGGCTTCTTATTAGGAGCCTTCACTATTTTCTAGAATTCAGCCATATCTATGTGCCCAAGATCGATGTCCCTAATATTTTCCATATATGAAGATAAACATGTTGGAGTGGATACTAGAAAATAAGTATACTTAATATTTTCTTTTCCCTTTGAAGAAGAAGCATACATAATTTCAAAAGAATTCAGATTTGAGAACATGAGAAAAATCTGAAAAACCCGTGACAATATCTCGAACTTCCAAAAATCCCAAAGACTAAAAATCAAAACTTCCAAAGTCACGAAGATCGCATGACACTCAAAACCAAAATATAAAAGGTCCAAAGACTCATATCTCTGAAGTAAAAAATGGAGAGGTTCAAAGTCTGAAATGGATCGGTTCGAAACCATTTGTTTATCAGAAACACGAAAATACGAGTATCCAAAGCCATAGTGTTCCAAAATCTAGAAAACAAAATGTTATGAATTTTGAATACGTAGACCTTAAAAATGAGATGATTTTTAAACTCAAAGTTCCTCTATCACTGAAAGGCTTGAACTTTGAAAAATTCAACTTCTGAGACCCAAAAATGAAAAAACCTCAAAATTTCCAAACCTTTGAAGCTTGTAGACTTAATGGAAAAATAATGACTCTGAAATGGTTCAAAATCAAGAAAAATTTGATAACTTTGGAAACTTGGAACTATGATTATAATTGTTATTGCGAAAGAGGTTTAAGTGGAACACTACCATGGAAACCATATTTGGCTTGAAATAAGATTTCTTCATGACCTGATGAGAAAAAGGGTGCCAAACAAACAAGAAAAGAAAACAAAACCCCGGACCCCAAAATGAACCTTAACTAGAAAAAAATTATATAAAAATTACCTTAAAATGGTGCCTTGGGAAGTGTGGTGGAGATATCAATAATATCAGAATGTCAGAGTACAATTACTAGGTGAAAATGATGGGTGAAAATCAGAGTTTATATAGGTAAACCAAAAAATTAATCCTCGAGGGTTGACATGTGTGAGGTAGTTGGTCGATTAATGTTTTTAGAAATCTAAACTCCAAATTTCCCATGTGACCATTTCCCCATGTAACAAAATCACGAAGTCTAAAATCCCAAAGTTCCAAAATTTCAGAACTTTGGGGTTTGGAAATTACAAACTTTTTGTTTAAAATTTAAAAAATGCATACAAAACTCTAAAAAGCGGAAAGTCAAATCTCAAGTTCTAAAGTTTTAGAACTTGGGGTTTATTAATTCAGAATTTTTTGAGGTATTTTCACACGAAGGTAATAAAAATGCGAGTTCCCAAAACCAAGAACCTCGAAATCTTAAATCCCAAACTTTCCGAATTGAGAACCTTTTTCGATTTGTAGATAAAACGTAATTAGAAATCCAAAATCCAATTTGCATGATAAGGAAAATTTCTTAAAGTAAAAAAATTGGAATGGTAGGAAAATAATTTGTAAAATTTATAAATGGCCCTCTATCATGGTAACTCATAAAGTTAACACTTACCCAGAGTATCAAGTAACGGGTTGTTGTGATGTTGTTTTTGGCTACGAGATTCTTTGTTATCTCCTTGATTCAGAGTTGTTTTTGGTGGAGCTCTATATGTTTTTCTCTTTTGGTTTCTTTTTGATCTTTCCTACTTCTTTTTGGATCATTGTACGTTTAGATCCTTTTTTCACTTATATTGTAATATTTGGCTGTTGAGCCCTCTTTGGTTGACAATTTTTCCCTTCTCTGGGTTGTTTCTCTCACCTTTACTATCTGGCTTTTGAGCCCTTTTGTATACAGGGTATAGTCCCTTCAAAACTATTTTCCCTTAATAAAAAAAACACTTACCATTTACTAGCTTAGGCTTCAAATAAATATAATTTTTTCACCACCTCATTTGATATCATAAAATTCATGGATTTGATGTTTATATCATTGGATATCATTGTCTCCACATAATTTGTCCTCCCATTGTATATATACTTTTTGTGTAACGTGTGGTAATCAAAATCCACCTTGTCTACATTGAAATTTAACTTGCGCACTTTAGAAAATCTATTCACACATGCCTAGAAGTACCACATTGTAAAAAAAAGGGATTTTCCCAAGGTCTCTTTCCACCAATATTCAAATAAAATTTCCCAAGGCAAAAGTGCTGATATATTGAAAATTCTACTTTTCCTTCTAATATCAAGGGAAAATCACTTGGAATGTACCACTCATGTTTGAAGGCCTCATGCATTCACCAATACCGTCTACCCACCCTTAAATTATATTCATTGTTGATCCCATAATAGGTGTACTTGGTGAATCTCTTCATGAGGACTTTTTCTCTAGGGGATACTTCTACATTTTGTCATTTGGTCTATCAGTTACCCCAATTTCCATGATGAGATCAAGAGGAGAATCACTCCCCAAGTGATTCTATCTCCTACACATGCTTCCTCTATGATACCCTCATAAATGAAGAAAACCATATTATACATGGTTCCATTCGCCATCTTTTGTGCAATATGGAGCAACCTTTTTTTACCTGAGTCCATACCTCTTGCACTTCCAACTTGGTGACTAGGTGAGTGGAATGTAACATCCCCATTTTAAGATACTAGAACAAGGGATTTTTTATTATTTTTTATTTTTTATAACGTTCTCTATTATGAATTATAAAATTCAAACACACGTTCAAGTTTTAATAATTGTTCTCTGCCCAAGCAACACAGTTTGGAACACACAATTTCCTTTTAAAACTAATGTTCCCTGTTCACATATTTACAATATGGAACACACATTCAATGCCATTCAATCTTATACTTGATTCTATATCTCTGTAAATGACTCGAAGAACTGCCAATCTTCCATTTTCATGGCTCGGAGTTTCAACGATCCTTCATTTCATGACTCGGCAACAACCAATCCTTCATGTTCGTTCATGCATAGTATATTATATATACCAGTTCTCTTAACCGTTTCCGGTTATCGAAGTGATCCATTTAAGAAGCCTATCTGAATATCTATTACTGATATTCATCTGACATCCTGCATCTTAAATTAAGTGATTAGGACAATGCAACCAGCACTTGCGATACTTTGGCCAAAGATTTTCACATGCTTTGCATGATCAAATTCTTGGATGTGATACACATCAATGGAATACATCCTTCACTTCACTTCACTGTTATCTAGAATGGTCTTTCCTAGTTCTACCGGTCCCTTGATTTAAGGTTAGATTTAAACTTCCAATTTCCAACTAGCAATATGAGCGAATATAGGAAGGCACTCACAGTAACTAAAGATACGCAGACATACGGTGTTGTTCCTCATGAGTCCGTGTGTCTAGTTATCTTTAGTACTCGAGTCACTCTGTATACGTGATCATACTCCTATCCCTGACCAAGAACTTCACATTCGGCCTATGTATTCTTGATGTTTTGATTCGGGAGGGCATTGCAATATGTCGGCTATAACATTGTGTCGTCATGAAGACCCCGTCTTCATGAAGACACCTTCTGTTGTATAGCTGGCGTATGTCAATGTCTATGGAATCCTCCCATCAGTACACATCCTTCTCAAGTGATTTGGATATGATCTTAATATTTAAGATCAACTTTCAGCAACCGTCTTTGATCCTTTATCCTCATTCCGTTCTGATTGTAAGTAGCTAAGAGAGACTAAATCTATCCTTTAGCTTGCTATGCATCTTCTCCTTCATCTTAGAAGGGCTGCATTTATCTACTTGGTTTTCTTCTTAATCTTGAGATTAAGCAGCCCTGTCTTGATGGACGTGATAAGTTTAACCTATTAAACTTAACCAGGGGTTTTTACAACTATAACTAAATTCAGAATTCTATCTTACTAGACACCATTTAAACGAGGTCTAATTCCCAATAAATGTATTCATTTATTCTCCTTAACATTACATAGTTAAGGTCCATTAGTTATGGATATACTTATCCCATATCCTTTCTTTCTGAATTTAACATACGAGGTCATTAATGGAGTTCGAAAGTGAAGTTCGATTACTCCTAAGTTAATTGATATTCCTTAGCTTCCGAGCTAATCCTGAATACCTATCAGTTATGGGATCATTTTCTTCCTAACCCCCTTTTTAATGTCAATTAAAAATTCATCTTTGTCCAAGTATGAATTAATTGCACATTTCAACTTGAAAGTTGCATTTAGGTAAGAGTAGATATCGAGTTCCTTTTTATCGTCCATCGAGGACAATTAAATAAATCCAAATTAAGAAATAACATTATATTTCCAATTTAATCAACAATATCAATTGATATAGTCATTAAAATATCACACTTGTATTTGTATTCATCATCCATTTCATAATCCATACATCGCAATCAGTGATTGGACTTTGTTTATATTAAACATCATTACAACTAATAGTTAGAAGAATGTACTTTTTTCTTTTCACTGATTCCTCGAAGAGAATATAGTAATGAAAATACAATTCATCTTCAAACAATCAAAGAAGCATCGAGAAAATAGCCATGTCTTCATTCTAATCAAATTCCATCTGCAAAATTACTTGCGAGGTCGGTTGATAGGCTGAGCATATTAAGCACTTGTCATTAAAATGAGGTGCTTGATTAAGCTGTCTCAATAAAAGAACCCTACTTTTATGTAACGGACAGTAAGAACATCAATCAAAAATCAAGCATCAAAGAATGGACAAGAATAACAACTAAACCATCAAATACCATCCCAATCAGCCAAAGAATTGCTGTCTATTTTCCACATAACGATTACAAGTTCCAAATTACAATATTTGTAAAGTTTAGGAATACAAGTAGCATATTGCTGATATAACATCATTATCCTTTCCACACCTTTCATTGATAATAAATGCAAAGGTAAAACTAAGCTGCAACATAAACCAATTAATTTCTTTTTAGTTCATGCATCATATTAGATTCCAAGCAATCAAGCACAGATGAGAAAGCAAACAACAATGCATATAGTTGCTCATATCTAAGCACTACAAGATTCGTTATTAACGATTACAGATTTCCAACTGAATGAAAGAAGAAAAGATCATTTTTCCAAGTTATTCATCCACATTTCTATCTCTTTCCTCATGACTATTCTAAAAATGGAATCCAAATGAGACACAAATCAAGATAACAATTCAGAGTGAAACTTAAAAATCCATTCGAATTCACTTTCAAAATGAGAATAATTTCATTCATAATCAGCTTTAAATGAAAACAAGGAAGAATTTATCGTCCTTATCAATACTTCATTTAAATCAGGCTCATATGAATACCCAAAAACAGGTTAGTACAACATCGTATTTATCATAGATCAAATAGTATAAGGATGCATACTATGTATTTACTGTACTAGAAGAGCCCATACTTCCTTCACTGTATTTTAAACCAAATAAACAGTTATACAATCATGCAATCAATTAATCACATGACCTTCTATATCCATGATTGCATACAGTTCAAAATACAATTTACACATTGTTGTTACCTACAGCAAGACTAAATCTTAAAGCACAGTAAGGCTCTAATACTATTCCCAGAATTCAACAGCAAGAAGAGAAGAATTCATCCCTTTCACCTTTCAATAGGAAAAAGACCATTTTCTTCGAACTCAACAAGAATTGTTCAGGTCGGTTTCATTTATTTTAAATGATTGTGTAAAATCGAAGACCGCATGAGAAACATTTAAATATTCTAATTATGCGAGAAAAACACGGCACTCGGAAACAATTTAAATGCCACTGTCCTCTATACGGCTCAACTTACAAGTTGATAAACCATCCGACTTACTAATTTTACCAAATCAAAATAGCAAAAAGAAGAAGAATTCCCTACCAATAAATGTTTCTACCGAATCCATTTTTCTATTCACAATGATGTCTGAGAACCCAAAATACAATTTTTGTACAATAATACTCTTATTATTAAAAACCCGCATAGGATATCATATGCCAATAAGTCTGATCAAAAGCGGGCATTTATGACAACAAGACAATTTCCCAAGCATTTCTTCCTTTGCACAACAATCCAAAGTAAAGTGCGTTTTCACAACGACAGACTGAGTAGAAGACCAACCGCATCCATAGAACACTATAAAATCAACTTCCCATCTCAGCAAGAAAACAATATATTTCATTTATTGTACAGAAATACAAGTCAAGCTCATTTTCACGACTACAGTCCAAACTAGAGATCAAACCGCCTCAAATAAGACATAACAAATCAACTTTCCTCCAAGGCAAGAAGAAGTACAGTTCATAAATATTCATTCATTGCTCAGAAATGCAAAGCCAAGATTTTTAATCGTGTCCACAGTCCGAATGGTAGACCAAACAACATCAATAAACACAACTAATCATCCTACCTTCTCAGCAAGAAAATAATATAATTCATTATAAGTTCAGAAGAAAAACTATTTCTTTTCCAACTCCCATGAATACCCAAATCATATTCGTCTATTTCTTTAAGCAAGAAAAAGGAACAACAAAAACGTATTACCATTTCTTCCTTCAAATCGAATTCATATGCCCATACAAAACCCATTTGCCATTTCCATCAAAAACCAAAACAGCAGAAGGAAAAGGATCTATTTCCTTTTTCAAAGATTTGAGTAAGAAACAATTGCAACAACTACTATTTCTATCATTCCGGTTCCTCAACAAAAAACGATTGATTCATTAAAGACAACAAATCATACAACATGCAGTTCCATATCACACATGACGAGTTTTCCTCTTCTTGTCCAAACAAACCAACACAACATGGATGTATTCCATTCAAAGAAAATGCAAAGACAATTTAAACACAACAACAGAAATGATTCTACCTATCATTCCAAAAATGACAGACAAAAGCCCGGACTAAACCCAAATCGTATAAACACAACAACAATCACATAAACCCAAAACCCGAGCGAGGTTGTTTTAATGAGCAGCTTAAACAAGAAAGTATTTTTAAAGAGAAGGACTTAACGTGCACCTGTAAATTATTCCTCAAAACTCGAAGAAAACCGCGTCTGCGAAGGTATTTCCTTCCACGGCGACAACACGAGCTCTCGAGAATCACCTTTCCTCTTACGAGGCTCAGTAATGACCTCGATTTTCCAAAGAAATAGTAATAAAACCCATGAATCTGGATCAAGTAGAACCAAACAAAAAAACCAAATGCGAGCAACTTCTCAAAATCCGAATCGACACAATAAAAAATCAAATTTCCCTCATACACTTTCCAAGTTGAGATGGTCACGAGGACGAAAATTTAATGCATTAAAGGCTCTGCCTTTTCCCATTTTCCCATGCCCTTTGCTGACTTGGGTTGGTGAACTCCTAATTTCAAATTTTACATGCAAAATGAAATTTAGTTCCATGTCAACTAGATACCTCCGCCACTTACTGTCCCCCTGGCAAAGCGGCCTTTGTCCACGTAAGGACTCCTTGTTAATGCCATTAAACACCCCTTCATCCTTATCCTCTCCCTCAGTCTGCGCGTCCCCTTTAGGTTAGGATTAGTTTAGGATTTATATTAGTGTTTTACCTAGGTTGTAGCCTAGTCTTTTGGTTAATAGGACTTAGGTTTATTTCCCTTTCTTTTTACATAATTTAAAAATCCACTTAGGATAGTAGTTTAGGATGTAAAGGTAGAACTTAGGATTTAATTCCCTAACCACTAACACTAATCGACCTCTAATCAGTCTTCCAGCGGACATTCATGTATCAATCTTTGTGCGGGACGTTTGTCCTTTGCTTCACATGCCAAAGCCACCCATGTCCGGACATTTCCTACCTCACGATGTCTTAAGTACGGCAGTGCATGTTTGAGAATCGAACCTTTGTCGTTAGCATTTACGTGCGGTTGCTCATTACCTACTGATCGGGTGCTTTGCACATTTATATCAACCTTTAGTTCGATTGAGTAAATAGACAAAGGAATCACAAGAAGGCCACTGACATACTTTGGGTCAATGGAATTGATTCAAGGTGTGCCGTCATCCGGCGAATAGAGTTTAGCAAGTATAAGACAATTTTTCGTCACATTATGTAACATCTGAGCAACATGATAGCTTGTTGTCCCATGCAAATAAATTACAGCATGCAAGAATCCAAGTTAGCAACACATTCCTTTAAGATCGAATATATCTTAACATGTTTTCCTTCATTTGATAGTTATAACGATTATGAAAAATAATCACCAAGATAACTTACAAAATCGGGGTGTTACATTCTTCCCTCCTTAAAGAATCATCATCCCGATGATCGGATTAAACAAATTAAGGAGTTCTAGGACAAATTTCAGTTATTGTCCTTCCATTCATAAGTTCATACCAAAAATAGATTCACTCTTAAAAACAGGTGTTTTAAGACAAGTGTCATGCAATAGAATAATAATTGTCTAAATTTGGTAGAATTATCGGTTCCTCGAATTTCAAATTTGATTAAACAAATGTGGAAAATTAGATCTCATTTCTTCAAGATTTTCCCAAGTTGCACTTTCTTATATTGTTGGTCCCCTTTGGACCTTGCTTTAGTTCACTTCGCGATTTCTCAGGAAGTACAATTTGGTGAGTTCAGGCACTTGAATGGGCTTAACCATGATTATTCTACGGGTCTTGGACTGCATGAGGAATTCGATTCGAGCACATGTGATAAATCATCATGTATTTCTTAATCAAAGAAATATGAAAAACATCATGCATTTGAGACAAAGCGAGGAGATAATGCTAGATGATAAGCTACGGGGTTGATTATTTCAACGATTTCAAAGGTCCCACGTATCGTGGTGACTTGTGACAGCAGCTTGCCAAAAGTTATTGAGCTCTTTTCAGCTTCACCCGAAGAAAGACCTTCTCTCTAGTTTATAATTCTGTCGACCCGCTTTAAAGTCTGCATAACTCTTTTGCTATTGGCAGCCTCCTTTAAATGTTATCGAATCATTTTGATTTGCTGTTCCATTTCCATAAGGATTTATGGCCCAATTACCTCTCGTCCTCCACGATGTCCCAGCGACGGGGGTTACGCATTTTCTTCCATCTGATGCTTCAAAGGGCACCATTTTAAAGAGGCATGATAGGTGTTATTGTAAGAAAATTCTACCGGCGGAAGGTATTCCTCCCATTTATACTCTTGGTCCATACGTACATCCTTAACATGTCCTCTAAAACCTAATTGACTCTCTCGGTCTGTCCATCAAGTCTCGGATGATATGCAAACTAAAAGTTTAATTTAGTTCCCAAGGCCGCATTAAGCATTTTCCAAAACCTTGATGTCATCCTCGGATCTCGTCGGAAGTATGATTAATTCCGGTATTCCATGCGATCTGAATATTTCATGTACTGAATATTCTTCTTACTTAGCCAGCTTTAGTGCATCGTCCTTCAATTACCAACGATAAAGTGTGCCACTTTGGTCAATTTATAAACTTCTGACTTGGGGATAATGTCATGCTTATTTCTTGACATAGGCAATCCTTGAGCGAAATCCATCGTTATCACTTGCCATTTATCTTTGCGGAATGCTTATGGGGATCTGATAATCTCACGGGATGCATATGTTCTACCTTAACATCTTGACATTCAAGCGGTGTGTTATAATTTCCACCACATCCTTTTCATTCCCTTGAGAAATATTCATTTGCTTAAGATCAATGAAGCATTTTCGTAATGTGCGAGTGCTAGAAAAGGTGAATTATGAAATCGAGTTAACAATTTCCCTCTTAAGTCATTCACGAAGGTATATATACCTGTTTTGAACCTCAAAATTCCTTCGTTATCGAAGCGGAATCCTTTACACTGACATCCTTTGGGTGCTGCAGTAATGACTGTTTTGACTTCTTTGGAAATAAGGATCTGATTCAAGGCATCTTTCACCTCATCCTTAAAATGAGTTCTTAACATTATAAGAAGGCGAGAATATGCTTCCTTCGACTCGGAGCATCTGTACTCTATTTTCCTTGCCCCCTTGATGTAGCTTATATCAAATCATCTGAGACAGAAATTCTAACCATCTTGACTGCCTTGCATTGATTTGGTAAAAATATACTTCAGCCCCGGATAGTTTTTTAACTCAAAGGCTTCTTTTAAAGGTAATGCCTCCACATTTGAAGTGCATGAACAATGGCGTGAGCTCTGATAAATTGTGTGGAGCATAATTTTGTTCACGTATAACTTAAATGCGCCAAGTTACTCTGCTTTCATGGTAAGCTATGACATGGTTATTAGAGCTTGAGAATACCTCAAGAGCCTTCTCCTGAGGCATCAGATTTTACAACCATAAAATTTCCATTTGGATCGGTCTGGTCAAGATAGAGTCTTTGTAGTTAGTTGTTCCGCTTTAAATTTAAAGGTAGATTCACATGTCTGTCAGGACAAATTTCTTATCCTTCTTTTCCTTGTGAAGTGATTAGAGAGCGACAATTTTTAAAAGTCCTTAACAAACTTTTGATAATATCATTAAGCCATAGAGCTCCTCCTTACATTTAACACGTTATTAGGCGCGAGCCACTCCGTTATAAGCTGTGATATTTGAAGGGATCAACATTTATCCCTGATTCTTACTTATTACGTGTCCCCGAATATTGCACCTACGCATCATAAAGGAACATTTTGTGATTTTCCACTCTGACTTCCTCTTTCTTAAAATTTCTAGCACTATTCTTAGAAGTTCTTGGTGCTCTTGACATTTAGCCAAGTATATAAGAATGTCATCAAAGAATACAAGTGCAAACTTTTCTAAGTATTCTTGAAAAATATTATTAAATTAGATTCATGAAGGAGGCGGGTGCATTGAAGTCAACCCAAAAGGTAACTGCCGTAGACTCATAATGCCCGTACCTCATTCTAAAAGCTATTTTATGAATATATTCTTCCTTTATTCTCGGTGATGATACCCGGAGATCGAAGATCTATTTTTGAATAAGTGATGCTCCTCGCAACGATCGAGCAGATCATCAATCCCAGGGAAGTTGGTATCGATTTTTAATAGTTGCTTTGCTTTCGGACATTTTGCGATAATTAATGCCTTGACCTCAATTGTGTGCCATCCTTTTTCTTTACAAAAATTACCGCGCTCCCGAGTGAGGCAGCTGGTCTTATCGGCCCCTTAGTGATCGGAAGTTCTTATGGCCAGGCCTTTAGCTCTACCAACTCAATGGTAGTCGTTACATAATAGTGCTTTAGATATGAGGTTCGGTTCAAGTTTGATTTATTGCATGAAGTCAAACTCACGTTTAGAGTGGAAGACCTCATGCGAATTCCTCTCCAGAAACACATCACGGAAACCCTTACAATGGATATCTTTCCATGTAATCATTATCTTCCTCAAAATTTTACATGTCATTTTACTACATACTGAAGTCCACCTCATTTTTAGCCTCCTTTTAGTTGCGTAGTTGTCGATTTCCTAGCTTCTGACTTCCCATTTACACCTTGAATGACTCTTTTACTTTGCAGGTCATCGTTATGAAAGCCAGCGTTTATTTTTTCATAATGAGTTGCGACCCTTGCCTTATGTTCATCAACAAGTTAACTCTAATAATGATATCATATGATCCCTAGGAGTGACATGGAAGTCAGCAGGTGGAGAAACTAGGCAAATCAAGAATTACCCCTGAAGGCACATTTTGACTATATGGAACCGACATTATTCCCATAATGCAACTTTGTCCATTTTTACATCCATTATTTCAGCCTTTCTTTTTAATTTCACTTTGCAAAGTTTAAGCAGAAATAAAGCATTGATGGCTCGATTATCAAAAAGTATGACTACAGGTGTTGCTAGAATAACTTCACAGAACTTTATGGGCGTGGCACTTGCTTTTGAAGCATGCATTAGCCACGACGGCGTGTATCCTATCTGCCGACATTGGCCGTGATCATCCTTCTTGAGAGGACAGGTGATTCGCATAGTGGTCCTTTCCACGATTTGAAGCATCCTCAAACTAGCCCTTTTTGCAGGCTCAAATTTGTTACCGGCCTTGAAGTTATCATTCAGCTTCCATAGGACTTCTATCGATACCATTAAATTTTGTAAAAGGTTTGTTCCACCCACACTATTTTACGAGTCATTCATCATAGATTTCTTGTTATTATCCTGACCATGGTTTGTTTATCACACCAAACCTTTTCCAAAGGTCCCCCTTTTTAGTCATGAGAGATGAAAGAATTGGGAATCTTCTTGACTTATCACAGCTCTACAACGATTAGTCACCGAGATATTGATCTCAATTTACCATTTCACCATACGATTGCCTTTTAAACCCCAACTCCATCCATGGTGGTTGGGCGTGGACATCACTTCACCACTTCATGATGGGATTGATCCATTATTAATTTTCCATGTATTATGAACTTCTCATCGGCTTGATGCTTTGTGGCACATACTTAAGGAGTTTAGTAAACCCTTCCCGATGATACATCGCAAACGGCCTTGGTGATCTAACGACAGTTCTAAATTCGGTCATTTTCCTATCAAAATACTAAGTTGAGGGAGCCATCATTGCCTATTAAAATAACCTTAAATTGATCCCATGTTATGCTCGAGGTTAAATGAGCCCATTTAGCTCAAACCTTACGGTTGTCCGCACCATGATGATGCTTCGCTAGAAAGTGGTATCTTTCCCATATTCCGATTTGATCTCTTTGGAGAAGTTATGATGTGAAGTATTTCTCCATTTCAGCTGAGCCAATTCTCGGCTCCGTCCCCAAGGTTGTTCCATCAAACTTTGGAGGACTTATTCTCTTTATATCATTTGTAAGTTAATGTGCTAATCTTGCCCTTTTATTTTCAAGGAGTTAGGAAAGGATTACATTATTATTCATCAACACACCGATTCCCTCCATTGATGTTGTCCCACGAGTAAAATGGTGGCTGATCCCATTTATTTCAGCTTCATCTTCCTCCTCTTTGTTGCCCATTGATTGTTGTTCACGAGCGAGGTCAAGCGATCCCATGTATCGAAAGTAGGGCTAGCAAGGTTTCATCAGATTACGAGCTGATAGTTCAACTTCTCACCTGAAACGAGGTTATTCACGGCATTCCCTCTTGTTAGACTGTTTCTGTTCAATAAGAAAATACTTAAACCTTATTAATATCGTGGACTCATTAGGTCTAAAGGCTGTAGTCACCTTCAGCTCTCATGCAGATATGTAACATCCCCATTTTAAGATACTAGAACAGGGAATTTTTTTAATTTAATTTTATTTTTTATAATGTTCTCTATTATGAATTATAAAAATTCAAACACACGATTCAATTTTAATAATTGTTCTACGCGAAACAACACAATTTGGAACACCACAATTTCCTTTTAAAAATAATGTTCCCTGTTTGCATATTTATAATATGGAACACACATTGATCTTCAGTCCCGATCTTATACTTGATTCTATATCTCTTTTTGTAAATGACTAGAAGAGCGCTACGATCTTCATTTTCATGGCTCGGAGTGTCAACGATCCTTCATGTTCATGACTGTTCTGTGAAATCTTCTTAGTATTCGTTCATCATGGTATATTATATACACGAGGTTCTCTTAACCATTTACGGTTATCGAAGTGATCCATTTAAGAAGCTCTATCACCGAATATACGCTATTCTCGATATTCATCGACATCCTGCGTCTTAAATTAAGTGATTAGGACAACACAGTGACCAACAACTTGCGATACTTTGGCCAAGATATTTTCACATGCTTTGCATGATCATATTCTGGATGTGATACACATCGATGGAATATCCTTCACTTCACTTCACCTGTTATCTAGAATGGTCTTTCTAGTTCTACCGGTCCCACTTGATTTAAGGTCAGATTTAAACTTCCGATTTCCAGCTAGCAGATATGACGAATATAGGGAAGGCACTCACAGTAGCCTAAAGAATCACATGCCGGACATGCGGTGTCGTTCCCACGACTCCGTGTGTCACAGATTATCTTTAATCTTGTGGAAATCACTCCGTATACGTGATCATACTCCTATCTGACCCGAGAACTTCACATTCGACCTATGTATTCTTGATGTTTTAATTCGGAGGGCATTGCAATATATACGGCTATAACATTGTGTCATCATGAAGACCCCATCTTCATGAATACACACTACATGGTTGGCGTATATGTCAGTGTCCTACGGAGATCTCCCATCAGTACACATCACCTTTCAGTGATTTGGATATGATCTTAATATTTAAGATCAGACTTTCTTAGCAAACCATGTACGATCCTTTATCCTCATTCTGAATTACGGTTATCGTAGCCTAAGAAGACTAAATCGTCCTTTAGCTTGCTGTGCATCTTCTCCTTCATACCCGAAAAGGGCTGCATTTCTCTACTTGGTTTCTTCTTAATCTTGGATTAAGCTTGTCTAGATTACTGGAGTGGATGTGATAAGTTTAACCTATTAAACTTAACCGGGATTTTCTAAGTTATAACTAAATTTAGAATTCAGCTTCTTAAACGTCATTTTAAGCGAGGTATAATTCCCAATAAATGTATTCGTTTATTCTCCTTAACATTACATAGTTAAGGTCCATTAGTTATGGATATACTTATCCCATATCCTTTCTTTCTGAATTTAACATGCAAAGGTCATTAATGGAGTTTGAAAGTGAAGTTCGATTACTCTAAGTTAATTGATATTCCTTAGCTTCAAGAGCTAATCCACGAATACCCTATCGATTATGGGATCATTTTCTTCCTAACCCCTTTTTAATGTATCAATTAAAAATTCATCTTTGTCAAGTATGAACTAATTGCACATTTGACTTGAAAGTTGCATTTAGGTAAGAGTAGATATAGTTCCTTTTTATCATCCATCCAAGGACATGATTAAATAACCCAAATTAGAAATAACATTATATTTCCAATTTAATCAACAATATCAAGTGATATAGTCATTAAAATATCGCACTTGTATTTGTATTCATCATCCATTTCATAATCCATACATCGATCAAGTGATTGGACTTTGTTTATATTAAACATCATTACGACTAATGAGATTAGAAGAATGTACTTTTTCTTTTCACGAATTCCTCGAGAGGAATATTAACTAAGAAAATACAATTAATCTTCAAGCAATCAAAGAAGCATCAGAAAATAGCCCATGTCTTCATTCTAATCAAATTCCATCTGCAAAAAAATTACTTTTTGAGCGGTTTCGATTCGGTAGGTGAGCATATTAAGCACTTGTCATTAAAATGAGGTGCTTCATTGAACATCTCGATAAAAGAACCTACTTTTATGCAAACGGTAGAACATCAATCAAAAATCAAGCATCAAAGAATGAAACATACGCCAACTAAACCACGTAAATACCATCCCAATCAGCGAAAAATTGCTGTCTATTTTCCACATAACGTTACAAGTTCAAATTACAATATTTGTAAAGTTTAGGAATCTGAAGTAGCATCTTTGCTAATATAACATCTTATTATCCTTTCACACCTTTCATTAATAATAAATGCGAAGAGGAAACCTAAGCGCTTCAAACGTAAACCAATTAATTTCTTTTTTAGTTCAGCGCGACATCATATTAGATTCGAAGCAATCAACGCCACGAGATGAGAAAGCAGCAACAACGTATGCACGTTGCTCATATCAAGCACTACAAGATTTGTTATTAAGCGATTCTGATTTCAATTTGAATGAAAGAAGAAAAGATCATTTTTCAAGTTATTCATCCCATTTCTATCTCTTTCCTCATGACTATTCACTAAAATGGAATCCAGAATGAGACACAAATCAAGATACAATTGATTCAGGTAAACTTAAAAATCCATTAGGAATTCACTTTAGTAATGAGAATAATTTCATTCATAATCGGCTTTAAGTAAGAAACAAGGAAGAATTTATCGTCCTTATCGATACTTCATTTAAATGAGACTCAAAATATAGATGCAAAAGCAGGTCGTCCTGACATCATATTTTCATAGATCGAATAGTATAAGAGATGCATATTATGTATTTCTTTGTACTAAAGACCCCATACTTCCTTCAACAGTATTTTAACCAAATAGCAGTTATACAATCATGCAATCAATTGTCCATGACCTTATATATCCATGATTAAATCAGAGTTCATGTCATGCT